>OX621238.1:21600000-26600000 GCA_951640165.1 Pseudoips prasinana | reverse complement strand
AAGAGGCCAATATTAAAATTAAATTTAAGATTATCGTGTAGTTCCTTATTTTGATACGGTTACTCCTATTGTTAGATGCATACATATATTTACTTTAATTTAGTATGCTATGTTTAGCAGAGAGATCGGGCTCCCCAGATCTAGAAAACAAGTTCAGGCCTACTTTTTAAATTAAAATGACCTTGATATATTTACTGGAAGAAGGATTCTAACGCTTTCAATATAAATGTTTACCCTTAATTAGAAATAGGTACTTTTTCTTTTGCTTGTTTCCTCCGTTTTTCACCAATTAAAAATGATTATGCAAGATAATAGACAACCTGGCAGTAGATATTATTGTCGTTCCTCACTCGCCTAGTGAGATGTGAATCTAACATAATAGTGTGGCAAAGCCAATAAAGAGGCTTTTTTTTGTAACAAGCACTCAAAATGGAGACAATTGAATTAATGATTGCATCTCTGTCAATAAAACGATAACGACACAGCGTGTAAAATTTATGGAAATTTGGTCATAATAATAACATTGATGATTAAAAAAAAAAAAAAAAAACCTGTAGCATTAAACTTTATTACATAACAATAGCTAATTTCTCATCTGAAAATACATTCCGTTCAGCACTTTCTCCCATATTGAATAAACGATTTCGTTCATATGCTAATATCAGGATATGGCTTATAGGTATTTACAAAACTCAATACTGTGGTACTTGTTTTGTGAGAAGATGGTAACCAAACGCAGAAATACCATTGACAACTAAATAATAATAAAAAAAAAAAAAAACAACAAAAAAGCGCCTGTTGTGTTACCAATGTTCTTACATTCACTTCTAAAACCATATTTATTTGCAAATAAATCGTTGAATTTGACTTTATTACAATGTATATTTTAAAGAGTCGTGATGTGATTACGACCGAATATACGAATACCACACCAATATAATTATTGAACCATGATGGCCTTACGGTTATTTACTCACATATGTATTGTAGCCTAAGCTGGCGTCTAAATATATATATATATTAAAGAGTAGTGATGCGAATATAATTATTGAACCGTAATGCAATTACGGTCATTTACTCACATATATATGTGTTTTATCTGACGCAGATTAGCAGAGGGTTTGCTGGCGTTTAAAAATGTATATTTTTAAGAGTCGTGATGCGATTACGACCGAATATACGAATACCATACCAATATACTTATTGAACCGTGATGCGATTACGGTCATTTACTCACATATGTATGTGTTTTATCTGACACATATTAGCAAAAAGTTTTTCTGGCGTTTAAAATGTATATTTTAAAGAGTCGTGATGCGATTACGACCAAATATACGAATACCATACCAATATACTTATTGAACCGTGATGCGATTACGGTCATTTACTCACATATGTATGTGTTTTATCTGACGCAGATTAGCTGAGGGTTTTCTGGTGTCTGAAAATGTATATTTTAAAGAGTCGTGATGCGATTACGACCGAATATACGAATACCATACCAATATACTTAATGAACCGTGATGCTTTTACGGTCATTTATTTTCATCAAATCTGTGAATAAGCTCCGTCATATCGATACCGTTGGTCAAGATTAATACCCATAAAATTAAAGAGTCATGATTTGATTACCGAATATACGATACCAATATTATTTCTGAACCGTGATGCGATTACGGTCACTTACTCGTATAATAATATGTATTTTTCCTGATACAGATAATGTATCTGAACATTCATATTTATTTAATCAGTGAATACGCTCCGTCCGTTCGTCCTCGGTATAGTTGGTTAAAGTTAATACGGATTATATTAAATAGCCGCGATGCGTTTACGACCGAATATACGAACACCATATATAACATTAATATTATTTCTGAACCATGAAGCAATTACGGTCACTTCCTCATATATGCATTTTTTTACTAATGCAGATAATGTATCTGAGTATTCATTTTCATTAAATCTTGGAATAGGCTCCGTCGTATTCATACTGTTGATCAAAGCTAATACCTATAAAATTAAAGAGTCGTGATTCGATAATGACCGAATATACGAACACATTACCCAATATAATTATTGAACCATGATGTGATTATGGTCACTTACTCGCATATTAATATGTATTTTTTTTTCTGATGCAGATAAAGTATCTGAGCACTCATTTTCATTAAATCTTAGAATACGTACCGTCGTAACGTTGGTCAAGGCTAATACGCATAAGATTAAAGAATCTTGATTCGATAACGACCAAATATACAAACATCATAACAATATAATTTCTGAACCGTGATGCGATCCTTGGTTTAGTCGAAAACCATCAAATGATATTGCTTGATCCATAGTTCAACTGTTGTTTAGTTTAAGACTTCGTTTTTAAATAAGGGTGATAATGTATATTTTATTTTATGTGAATAATGCATCTGAACATTCATATTTAGCAAATTAGGGTATACGCTCCATTGTCGCCGAATAATATTGACCCGATTACACATACTCTTGATAATGTTGTCGCTACGCAGGATCCTACCGCTGATATTGCTACCCCGACCAAATAATCTAATAAAGATGAACTCTCAACACCCGAGCTTTGGCCGCAGGCCTTTTGGGATGCCTTAAGTGTATCAAAAATTAAAGTTGTCATTTATGAACCTAAGATAAGAGACGTTGTTTCAAATTTTAGGAATAACGATTCCAATATTTAAAATTCTTGTAAGCGAGGCCTCAATCGCAGCTAATTCTTTTATCACAATTAGAAGGAGATATGCCCAGGGAAAACCCTGATAGCATACATAGAACTAATAGGACCGTTTAGAGACACGTCTATCGCAGAAAGGTTAATTCTGACCACTAAAAGAAAAAAAAATATATATATATATATATATATATATATATATATACCACAACGCAACTGTGTCCACAATCAGCCGCTGTATCCAGCAAGTATTGCAAGAGAGCGGATATTGACGCAAGCGTATAGCGTTTAGCGCTCGCCACGCAGAGACGTCCGTCGATGCGTTTCCATTGAAGTGATTAGGAAGGCAGCAGGATGGTCATGAAATTCCCACGGATTTAGTAAATTTTATGACAGATCGAATAATGATCCTGTATTTAAAAATTCCAGTTGATTATGGTTAAGTATAGTTAAAAATGATTAAGTTAATAAGATAAAGTAAATTATTGCATGTATTAATTCGTTTATGGGTATTGGTTCAATACTCTTATTAACGATTTCCCTAAAGCTCTAAACATCTACTGTGTAATATGAAAATCTCGAGGATGCAGCGACGAAATATAATTGAAGGTTAAACAAACTTACCTTAAGTGAAGTTTGACCATAATTATATGAGTCGCTGCATCCGAAGAGATTTTCGATCCCTCCCTCCCTTAAAGTATTCTTGTGAATACTTTCTTCCCGTTATTTGCTTTTAATGCTTTGCCTTTAGTGAAATCTTAAGTAGATGCTGTGTTACTCTGAAAAGAATGAGGTGAGATCCAGGTGGCGGCGCCAAAATGACGTTGACATTTTGTCTTTTTAATGTTGCAAGCTCTAAAAAGTGTTCGATGTCCAGTACATTGAAGAGTGTACTACTGTGTAATATGAAAATCTCTTCGGATGCAGCGACTCATATAATTATGGTCAAACTTCACTTAAGGTAAGTTTGTTTAACCTTCAATTATACATTACAACGATCAACGCAATTTCTTTTTAGCACTGTCTTTAATAATATTAGATAATTTTTAGGTAAAAGGCAATTATCTTAATATATTATTTGTTATACGTCACTGATATAGGTTCCTATAATGAAACATTACATCACTTAAAACGTTCAAATGCCACATAAAAACGTACTATCGAACCACATCTGTGCCTTAACAATTTCCACACCTATAAAATATAGAACGTACAACCACTCAAGGTAGAAACGTCGGCGTAAATTAAAAGTAACGCGCTGTCTCCTTCATACATAGTTAAATGCTCTTTAAGGCCCCATATTTTCTTTGGGCTACCCATTTGGGAACGTTAAAATGGAATGCATAAAAGGCTTACCGCAAATTGGAGTTTTTATGTAATTACATGGTGAATAAGCAAAAAGAGTTTTTATGACGAGAATAGTGAAGACCGCCACTTGAAACTGATAGTCAGTAAATATCGAAGGAACTCAGACCAAGTTTACTTTTTTAATATACTTATAAAGAATTTTTATAGTGTATCATTTATGGGTAATGGATACACTAAAGTTAGACCTTATTTGCGTCCTAATGAGTAACAGAATGAGTGATCAGATGGTCTAATGAACCATACCTGGAAATATTTGGCACTGATATTTAGATAAACGGACTGGTCTTTTGGTAGTACTCTCTAACACTAAGGCAGAAGTCGTAGCTTCGATTCCCACCCAGGATAATTTTTTGGGTGATGAGCATGATTAGCTCTGTGTCTTGATGTCAAAATATAAATAATATTTGTTAATCAGTGGTTTGGTTAATCTCCTCCTAGCCGAATTTCGGCCACGGCGGCCAGTCTCAACAGAGATTAGCCATCTGCGCGGGACATATTATAGTGTTCAAGTGTGTGCGCAGACACAGGAGCACTTTCTATTCCATCACTCTCATGATCCGATGGGACGCCTAGGCGACACGACCGGAAAGAGGTCATGTACAGGACCGACGGCTTTACGTGCTCTCCGAGGCACGGGGGTATAATACCGCCAACTCCCAGACCTCGGGCTGATGCTGAGAAATTTTTCTTTTTACAGAAAAGTCCGTAAATCACTTTTAGGCCCGACCCGAGATTTGAACCCAGGACCTCGTTCTCTGCGGGTGAACACACTACCGCTAGACCAATGTGGCAGTAAAGCAGTGGTTTGGTTACCATAGTACACAGGTTCTACCTAGTTTGGGATCAGATGATAGTGTGTTAGTTGTCCCGAGATATTTAAATATTGTTGAACTAGCTGACCCGAAAGACCTTGTCCTGTCTTAACGATGACTATTAACGCACGCTATCTGTCATTACTATGTCAAATAAAAAAAGTTACATTAAAAAAGTTTATATTGTCCAAAACGCTAAGGTTAGATTAGAAATAATATTTGGTTGTGAAGTATTCTTAAACTTTCTTATTTTCCGCGCAATTTTAAATTCTTTTTTTTACATAAGAACCTTCTACTGACAATAACAAACACAATAAAAAAAGAAATAGTGAAATCGGTCCAGCCCTTCACGCGTGATGTCGTGACAACGGAAAACGGGTTTCATTTTTATATATATATATAGCGCAATTCAAATCTATCTACCATCGTACAGAGAGCACCACAGCCTTTGTGGATTGGTTTCTCATCTATCTATATATATATATAAAAATCAATGCCACTTTTCGTTGTAATGTTATAACTCAACAAAGCCTTTACCGATTTGGCTAATTTTAGTCTTGAATTATTCGTGGAAGTCCAGGGAAGGTTTGTACGTAGAGAAAATTTAAAAAAAGTCTTGAAAAAGTGTAAAATCAACATCTTTCTATACTCCCATATACAAACAATTTGTACTAATACTTAAAAGCGTAGCGAAGCACGTACCGGGCCGCTAGTTTTTTATAACACGATGATGTTTCTCTTATCTTATGTTCAAACGGTGCTCGATGTTCAATGTTCAACAAAAACTGAAGATGCCAAATTATTATAGTTTCTTTGTTGCTAGTACCTAATAAAAAAGTAGATATAATATATGTAGTTTAATTATATCATACGCATGTAACGAATAATAGGGCATAAAAATATATTACTTTTACAGGCTTATGTTTGTATTCGTCAAGATAATGCCGTGTCACATGTACGCCCCGAGCAAGTTTTTTGTTGCGTATCTGTATTAGCCCGTGTGTTTTGTTACCTAAATGTAGAATGATAAATATTAGTTTTACGAGGAAAATGAATCAACAAGTAATTATCCGCTAATTATCGTTGTTTTACTTTTATGTTCGATTTATGAAGTTAGATACTTTAATTAGTTCGACTCAGTTTTCTCTTCGGTTACGACAGTAAATATGTATTAATTAAACTTTCTTCCCTTCCTACCAGCTAGTATTATTGACACAAAAAGTTTTATGCAGTTTAAATTAGAACGAAAATTAAAGTTTTCAAAATAATCATACCCTTTGCTCTGTTTTATTTATCTAAGCTGAAATATTCAAGCGCTAATTCAATAACGTTGCTTGCGGCTCCGATTGCGCGCAAGAAATTCAAATCTCAATCAATCCATAGCGTACGCGCTGCTTCATTATGTTTCATTAAAAATTCAAATGGAATGTTCAATTACTTTATAGAATATTTAAACGTCAAATGTCTGCGTAAAAACAAGATGGGAGTTGTGGTAAAATTAAAATTTCGTAATCCGCATTTCGCTGTGTAGCAAAGAGGTTGCTTCCGCTATGTTAATATTAAGCGGCGGAGCAGGCGGAGCGCCGGCCGACCGATTACAGTATAATTTGATATCTTAAATCTCAACTGCAATGACCAGGTTTCTGTCAAGCCTGAATGCGTCCTCTTTAGCAATTTACGTGCCCTTTCAACTTACTTTCGCTCTGACTCCCAAATACAAATAGTATTTAATAGTCAGAAATTACTGAATACTTATACAGCAATGCCTTTGGCATCAGTGCAGTCGCTCATTGCAAACGCACTTAGTAGCAATTTGTTATTTGTTACAATAGATCCTTAGCTCGGGATTAGTGACGCGTGCCTGCCAACGGGATATATTATGTAAATAAGCACGCTCACTGTGATTACTCGTCATACAACGGAAACTAAGACGCCGCAAAGATGATGCCGGTAGACGAATCAAATCTTTAATTAAGGGAATCCAACGACGACATAGACACGACACCTACCGCAAACAGGGGACGCATAATAATTGTAGCGGTCTGCTACACCTTAATAAAGCCAATCGGGGGTAGGTCGCGGGGCAAGGCCTCGGGTCGGGAGGAGGTGTAGGATTATGGCGACTCCGCGCGCTCTTCATTGAGATTTGTTTCGGGATTAGGAACGCGTTTGATGGTAACCTCCCGTCAGCCGCGGTCGGCGCGCCAACAGAGCGGAATCGCCATTATAAACGTTTCTCTACGCCGCATTCAATATTAACTCGACATAAACAGAATATTCATCAGACAAACTTTGACGAAACTCATGAAAGTAACACGCATGAAACAACACAAATTTTGGTAACAACATCTATGCGATTAATGTTATAAGAAAATTGAGGCTTTGCCAGACGACGTCGAATGTAATGTGTCAATATAAATAAATATGGAATATTAAATTTCCGATGTTTTGAAAGCGATGTGTGTTCGGGGAAATATCTAAGGATAACAACCCCTTCAATTTTAATTTACGTCTCATACGATTTCAAATAATTCAGGATATTACAATTATTGTGTCAGTAGAATACGATAGCAACACTTAAAAATTCTTTCTCAAAAGAAATTCATCTATAAAAATATCATAACGCTTACGTTTTAGAAAATAGGAATATCGTCGACATAAATAAGAAAACGGTTTATGTAAATCAAGTAACAGGTAGAATATATACTTTTACATAATTTTCGGCAGGTGCGTGACACACAGCCGTATTGAGAGTAAAAATGAGAATGATATAGCTGCGGTTTATTTGCTCCCGAGACAGGATAATTGAAGTAAGGATTTATACGTTTCGGATCTACTTGGGTTTGATTCTAGGTATTGAAATACGATTTAAGTGAATTGGGTTTCACCTACAGTGTAGCCAGTTTAGATTGTAATTAGATTTGTTATTTTTGTACTCATGTTTATATATACACGTTTGTAAAAATTATAATAATTATTTGGTAAATTTTACGGTTGTAGTTGGACAATTAATAACAGGTTGCTAGTCAAAACAAGAGGAAGATTATTATAAAGAAGAGATAGCTTGAAATATATAGATAGCCATGAAAGTGTTGTGACCATTGATCCGTAAAACGAGTAAGCAAATTTAATATGACGGAAATAACCGTAGGTGTACTTTTAAGCCAATATTAAAATACGATTGTTTCTATAACTTAACATAACCATTAAACTATGACCATTTTTATTTGTCACTTGTGCGAACATAATTAAATTTTCGTAACAACAAGCAGTCTTTGAAAATAAAGGTACAAGCAAATATTCTAATTAATTATATTATAATACGATATTTTCTAAGCTAATATACGTCAAATTGGCATATAACCAAATTAGCCGACAAAATATAAGATTGTATACGACAATATCTGTAATTTCACATACTGACGTAAGGCACAAGCGCTGGTTTAGTTCTTACGACAATAGACATTATTTACTGCTAGTGGAAGGTTCTCATAGTATTAAATATTAGCTAGAATATTTTGCTAATATTTTGTTATAAGCGACCAGTAGTCGTTACTCTTTACAACACTCAATTAAAAATATTATTGGGAACATATAATAATAATACAATTACAACCACAGCTAGCTCAAGCTTTCAAATAATGTTAGTAAATTGTCTCGGCAAAGCATAAATAAGATACACATCCGTGACCGCAATATTTCTATTCCTGTTTACAATTTTACTAGGTGTACGTATAAGAGTTAAACGCTTCCAGTCAGGTGCTGTTATGAATATTCAAAAGCCAGGAGAATAGGTGCCGGGAAATTGTCCGGAGACAAAAGCTTTTACAATTGGACAATGATGAATGTGGTAAAAAAGCAAACAGCCGTTTGGGAAAGTCAAGGGACGTTCGGAAATTGGAATCGCTGCATTAGCAAGGTGACGTCACGATACCGACAAGTTATGAGCGCATCTGTACAAACGTATAGCGCTTAGTGTTACGTGGATTACGATTTGGTATTGAGATTTTGCGGAACAAAACCGATTAACTGTAATGGCAGATTGCGATGTGATTTGAGTTTGATAGCTTTTTTATGCGAATGTTATTTATCTTGTATAAGTACGTGAGGCCCTAAAAACACGTTTGTTGGCATTGAAAGGTCGTTTACATAATTTTCCATCAGGTATATTGCTGCTATGAAATTGTAAAGACGAGAATTTAATTAAATATTTTTTTAATTAATAATGCATCCAATTGAATTTTGCGTTACATTAAAATAGCCCTCTGGTAGAAATGGAATACAACGTGCATTATATACGTTAAGTCGTTAATGCTTGGCTAATTAAATTTTGGTGAAACCTGCTGGGTTGTCAAAATGTGTTATTCTCTTTCTAACCCATGCTACAGGGAGCGTAGGTACCATCTCTCAGTCTCGCTTAGCAGCTACTGATACGCACTCAGTTACATGTGGACTTCTCACAAATTATTAAATTAACATTTTGTAATTACCGTTTTAAAGGATATGTTTAAGCTTGACGTCAGAACTATTTGACAGATATGCAATGAATACTAGAGTGGAACTGGCCCTTGTCATTTACATTATTAAAAATTAACTACAGCATTTGAATAAGGAACGCTTAGGTTTTTAAAATGCAGTTTGTTCCATGCATTTGTCACTTGTTTTTACATTGTAGCACCATTATAAATATTACGTGACCGACGCAGTCTCGGATGGACCATAGATTTAATTCGAGTAAATTTTAGTTATAAATATTACTTATCGCGCTATTAATATGGGGTGTGGGTTGTATGCGTTACTTTATAGCAACGCATAAAAGAGAAATTGAAAACTTTAACTTAACAACTATTTAACATTTTTCATAACATATACAGCAATTTAGATTATACTACAAGGTTTAGTAAGTGACTTCGTCAATTATTCCTAGAATGAGAACTGAAGTTGGTATCCAATGTGTGTTCAGATTTATAACAAGATTCCTGACCAAATTAAGGTATTTCTAATGGTACGATTCAAAAAAACTTTACGCAAATGGCTAATTGAGAATTCCTAGTATACTGTAAAGGATTTCCTGCAGGCCAAATAAGGCATTATTATATGATCAGATATGTTATGCTACTAATGTGCTACCAATGTAAGAATTTTATTTAAATTAAAACCATATTTACTTGCAAATAAATCTTTAAGTTTGACGACGTAAATCAGTTGATCGTAATCATAATAATTATTGAAAAAACTAAGTTAGAAGGTGGGAATTAATTCTTTCCTAGTTGTATGAGATATACAATAAAGTTAAAGAAGAACACACACCATTAATTAAGTCAGCTTAAGGCATATCCATTTTACTATTTAAACCTATCTATAACTTAAAAATAAGGCTCGAATATAATAATAAAAAATGTTACTCTTTGCTTAAACGTACCCAACTCGTCTTAATTAATAGCATTTCAATAAAACTAATTTCTTTTTTTATGATTTCGTTGCCCCACGAGTGTCTATCATTAATTTTAGTAATCGGATCTGGAGGTATTTCATAAATGGAGATAATAACGATTATACCTGTCATCAAGGTAATTGTAATACTGATTTAATGTGAAGGTACGAATGAATGATGTTATCTGATATTAGGAGTAAAACTCTTAAGATAATTTGATAATTTGCCTCTTTAGTCTAGCGGTAGCAGCGATGCATAGTGAACCACAGATGATTGGCCGTCGTAATTAAATTCAACCAGAAATACTACTTAAAATGTATCAGAAAATCGCTGGATTCATTTAGAATATTTACTAAACTACTCCATTAATAATGATGAAAATAATTTAACTTTATGGAGTTTTTAGACGCAATTATATACTTAGTACGGGTGCTGCTTGCGGTAATTGGTCGACTTACTGTTGGGATTCTCTTTTAGCTTTTTTTCATACAGTCGTCGCTTCTGGTAAACCCCGTGTCTTGTAAATGTGCGCGGATGCACCCGCTGTTTGTTCGTATTGCCAGAGGTTACTTAAATGTTTGAGTGAAATTGTATGTTATTGTTTATTACCTCACAATTGTTTTAAGATATATATATATATATATATATATATATATATATATATATATATATATATATAACTAGCTGCGCCCCTCGGTGTCACCCGCAGTGAACTTTATAAATTATAGCCTATGCGTTATTCGGATATAAGCTATAATAATACCAAGTTTCATCTAAATCGATTCAGTAGTTTTTGCGTGAAAGAGTAACAAACATCCATACATCCATCCCCCCCATTAAAATTATAATCGAAATAGAGGGAAAAAATTTATGACTATTAAAAATGGCTATTAAAAAAAATGGATTGATGATAAAAGGGTAAAAGTTTAGGGTTGTGTGTATTTTTTAATGCCACATTATAGAAAACAACCCTTATCACTTAGGGGTATGAAAATAAATAGTAGCCGATTCTCAGCCCCACTGAATATGCATATAAAATTTGGTAAAAATCAGTCAAGCCGTTTCGGAGGAGTAAGGTAACTAAGATTGTCGCACGAGAATTTTATATATTAGAAGATCTACAGGTTGAGAGCCTACTGCATTCGCCAACTGCTCTGTATCTTCCATTTTTAATATAATAGTACTAAATTTAAAAATAGAAGCTTGTAATTTGTTGGACCTTGTTATTTGTTATAATACTTGTTTTATGTGATAGAAGAAGAAGAAGAAGTACACTTTATTGCAAAAATAAGTAATACAAAATAATGGATACAACAAGAAAATTAGCTTATTTTAATGCAATTGGCGGCCTTATCGCTAAAAGCGATCTCTTCCAGGCAACCGAAGGAAAGAATAGGTCGCACGGACGGAATAGATCAAACATTTTTGTTACTTTACTATTGTATTTGACTATATTTATGTCCTGCATTGTGAGCTTGACAAGTACACATGGCTACATATCAAGCTATACATTTCCAGTATAAGCTGATCTAGCGTTGTATAGGATTTCATAACAATGACAGGTCAGCTTATATTGGAAATGTATAGCTTGAAATGTAGCCGTGTGTGCAAGTGTACGTTAATACCCAAATGCTAAATAATCCCTTATTACATTTCATTTCATTAACAGCGTTAAATTGAGCGGTAACTATGCTATAACTAGTAGTAGCGGATGAAGAAAAGATTTTAATAAAAAATAACATTTCTTTGAATATAAAATGACGATAGACAAATACTTTTATTGTTGGTATAGTAAACCTAACATATTATATAATGTAGCCAAGCAAGCGTATAATCAACCCCTAAAATTGTTAGCTAATTATTAGGAAAGGTCGCGAAGAAAATTGCCTTAAAATATCGTTTTAGCGCGTAATTTTCACGCTCGACCGGACGTGGCTGGGCGTTGCCCAGCGGGGTTTTTAAATAAACTTGATTTGAGGTTCTGAACTAGGTACTGTGTAATTAGCCAAGAGTGAGCGGTAACGTCGGCACTCGCCAGCCTGCGGGCGCAGGGGAGCTTATCAAATATGTACCTACCTACGTACCTGCCTGCCTCCTGTGTGCCGGATTTATTTAGGATATGCATGAGGGTACGATTTAAATTTTAAACGGATTGCGCCCTTGGATTTCGGCCCTGTGTTGTGTTTGGTAAATCTATCACTATGACGCGGCTGGCCCAAATTAATTTTAAAGCTCGGTCGCACTCTACTCGTTACGATTCAATAATAGTTGTTTTAGCCGCTGTAATCCAAGGTAGCATAGGCGCAGAGCGATGTGACAAAAGGCTTATTAAACAATATATGTGATAGCAAATTACTGAGCGGCTGCATAATTAATTAGGTGGATTTTGTGCGAAATTGTGCTAAAACAAACGTTGGCCTCCTGATGTGTGTGAGGGAGGTATTGTGAAGGGTGAGATAATGTTACTTCGTCCCTCTCCCTTTTCGTTTTTCCCCGGTGTACCTCATCCGCACGCGGTTGTACTTGTGCCTCATCCATCAAAGTGGCGCGATTCGCGTCGTCAAGACGTTACTGTCGCAAATATTAGCCTAATACACATGCATTAATTAATTCTGTAAAATCATGACTGTTCAGCTCGCATCTCATTACTTACAGTAAATTTATACTTACTATTTTTTGTGAATGTGACAATCTTCAGCACTTTGCCGTACCGTTGGAAGATGGAGTAGAGTACGTCCAGTACTATCGGATATACCATGTGTTCTATAATCACACGAAGAACTGTGTTGGGACCACCCTGAAACAAAATAAACTGTAAAAAACATTACCTTATCTAAAAGTCAGAGTAAACCTAAAACTAAAAAGCTTATCGGTGCCTCTCGCGCTATCCAAAGCTGCGTAGTATTGAGTCTATGCTACGGTAGCAGTACTATTATTAGTTCTACGCTACGATTATTATTATCATAGCCCAAACTCAATGTTACGCTTATAGCCGTAGCAATGTCTATGCTACGATAGCAACCGTAGCAAATATTCTAAGTACCGGTTAATACAAATGAGTGTAATTATTATTTTGAAATGCATTATTATTTCGTAATAAGGTTTCATAGAAATCATTTCGTTTAATTCTGGTAAACTAGTGCAATGTGAGGCACTCACAGTCAAGTGCTTTACCGGAACCTAGCATAACGGCGAAACTGAGCACCGCGGCCACCGCCACCGCGGAGCAAGCGGACGCTCAACGTATAGATGGGTGATTGCTAGTGGTTAATGATTTCAGTGCACAATTTTATAGAGACAAGTCTAAAATCATTAGAAGCCGTATTAAAACCCGACTGGATGACAAAATACAAAGCCAAGTGCATTCATAAAATCATGAACCCATCTCTCCGTAACATATTTTTCGTAATAATGTTTCTGTATTATCTAGCGAAGTACTTTCATTTATTCAGTATGAAAGCTCTCGTAAATTAAATACAATTAGATACACGGATAATCAAAAGGAATATTCTACGTATCTTAAATTACTTATTAATATAGAATTATTTGGTTTAATTAATTACGAGTATAAAGGAGTGCTCGGGTATCCGTTACAGTGTAATTATAAGTAATAATATAATTATAGAGTTCAAAGAAAATTGGATAAGGTATAATTTGTTCTTATGAGAAAAGCTTATCAGTATTTAAATTCCGAGAATTGTATAGAGTTAGGAGTACCATATATTGTACAAAAGTTTGGACCAAACTAAAGAGTTACCGAAAATCTCAAACATTTATATTATCATATGGATCTGTATTGTTGTCCGAAATAAAAGTCATTTATTTATATTTATTATTTGAAATAGTATTATTTGAATAAGTAAGTTAAATAAAGTTGCAATTGAAAAAATCTGAATAATACATAAATATTTCTCCTTTCCTAGCCTTCATTCCATTTCTGATGGGGTTGGTACCCAGTCCGGACCAATAGTTACCTGACCTCCAATCGCATAGATAAGCAAAGCCAGAGTCAGATTACTAAACGGCTCCTGATTAACTATAAAAGTAATAATTTATATTCGTATGAAAACAGGAACCAATGGCTTAAAGTGTTCCTTGGGCACAGACCAGAGTCCTCAAACAGTCAGACTCCCAAACAAAATTCATTTTTCCATAACGATTTGTCTGGTGAAACCAAATAATACGGGACCGTTCGTTAGAACTAGACATATGGTTACCCTACTTAGAAATGACTGCGCAGCGAAGATACTGAGTAAGAAATTTTTGGACTTTGAAGTTGCGATGTGATATATCCAATAATGTCTTTGCTTAACACGATTAATCCATTGGGGATTAGTGTGAGCTGCCAAAATGGCACTTATTCGATAAGTATTGGTCGGAAATTGGTTATTATTTTCATATAGTAATAATTAGTAGGAAACAAACATAGATATGATATAAAATAATAAAAAGAAATACCGCCGCAACTTAAAACACAAGTATCTTTGAATGTTTTTGAATCTATATTCGCAAGATCTGTGACAGACTCAATTCAAGCGACTTGATTTTTGGCATGGCTTCATGACTGCTGGGACTGACAGCTTATAGTGCCTTCCAAAGCACGTACATGCTTGAAATTTCGATTACGATTACCTATGTTAAAACTCACTGATTGTTTTCGGATAGTCACTGGTAATTAGCTATTAGTAAGTAGTATATGCAGTTTATCAGTCATCTGGTTACAAGCTCTGCTTAGTTTGGGATCAGATGGCCGTGTGTAAATAATGGCCCAGCATATTATTATTATTAGCCCAATATCTTAATGAAGATCCGTTTAATCCTAATGTTTGATGACAAGTAAATAAAATGTCTAAAATGGAGCATTCGTATTCAAGTAAATGCCGTAATGTACAGAACTAAATAGTAATACAACTACTTTGTATTGTATAGAGGAAAGGTTTGTCACGATAAAGGGTCAGCCTGACCTCTGTTATCAAGATACCACTGGACAATTGTTTCGCATCGCTCCGACGATCACGACCGGTGTTGTAATTAGCATTATCCTAATAAGAATCACTATTGTAGTGGTGCTTATGAATACGTAAGTAAACAAAGCTATAATACATGGCTGCATATCTACGTTATTTAGGCAACTTGATAGTTAAAAGTTACAATGTATTACTATTAACGAATTACACCAAAAACATAACGTCCTTGTGGTCCAGGTCGAACTCCTTAAAAGTAATTTTAAAATCATTTATATAGGTAGTGAACAAAATATTATTTTACAAACAATAAATAAATAAATATCTTGGGACAACTGATACACTGCCATCTGAACCTAAACTAGGCAGAGCCTGTAATATAGCGACCAGACAACTGATAAAAGGAAAGATAATACAGTCTGCACCAAACAGTCTATAGTAGTAGTATTTAGTAGTATTTGCTTGAATTATTGTTTTACTGGGTGCTTATCATTAGAGAAGAATAGAAAACAAAACAATACGTGGTTAGAATAAAAATCTTTTGATTTTCCACTGCCGTTGGTGGAATTGTTAGGGTTCAGCATTACGTGTATCAGTTATTTGTTTTAATTTATATTAGATCATTAATTAGGAACTTTGCAGAAAATTCTAGTTTTCATAATGGAATGTATATAAGGAAAAATGTTATATATTTCAAATTTATAATTGTGTAGAAAGTAAGAAGTGAATAGTTCGATAGTGTTTATAAAATGAAACTTTACTGCTTTTGTATAATGCGATTGCTATTGGTATGCCATATACTTGCAGCATAATCTTGTAGTGAAAGTATTTGACAGCATTTCCCTAGTTGGGATGCTATAATAAAATAAGTATCTCTCTAGTTCTATCTATTAGTATACCCCTCCTACAAAACTACTTTAACATTATAACTGATTCGGTACAGCTCTATATGGGTGAGACTAATAGTTTAAATAGAAAATTAATACGTTAATTAAGGGACCAGTCTAAATGAAAGCGTCTGTTTGTCTCAACAAATAAAGCCAATACGTCGCTTGTTAACATAGCATCTTGTCAGTCTCTCCAAGGAACCGCATATTGACCGATGCACCTGCATGATCCGAGCTCCAGGCGACAATCTGTCGATCGCCTTAGAACGTTATCTACATACCTTACTTAGTCTCGGACCTCTCGAGAATACGCAAACCTAATTTGTGGAGCGACTTTAATATTTAACGACTGTATAATCGGCTCTGTACTGTCAATATTCCAAATCTCGAGTATGGAGATACCTAAAATGATTAATGGATAAAGGTAAAATTAATTATGTATGACTTTAGACACTATTGTCGGAGTAATGGTTGATCATCACCTTTCCGACAATGGCCAATAATTCTACAAGTGAGAGTGAGTTATTATTAGGTAACTTATTTTAATACTATTAGACTGTCAAAGAATCTGAGTTGTAGCAATAAATAAATGTATAAATTTATTTTTTATATAACACTAAATACATTTATTTATTTTTGGGATTGACAACATTTATGTGATAGATCGTACGGACGGAATAGGCTATCCGGTTAAATCTCGTTCCTCTTAATATGAGCTTAATATTGTATTAGAATTTAACTGGAAGCAGTGCAAATGAAATTTATTCAGCACTTGGGGATTAAGCCAGATAGTACAGGCATCATGATGTAGCCTTTCAATGTAAAAAGTATGCGGTCATTACAAAGTCCTGTAAGAAGCGACTCCGTTTTATCAGATTATTTTGCTTTGCCATTCAAATAAAACATTATGTAAATATTTGGACATACTGGTCCTACCAACTCATTGTGATTAGTGATTGAATCTCAATGTCGATTCCACGTAAGTTTCATATATTATGTTTGATTAATTCATCTAGTCAGAGTTTTTCACGGTCATAGAACACATTAATATTTATTGGACTGAGCTTCATAAAATATTTTAAGATTTAAGAGTAATATTCTTTTTTCGGAATTGATTATTTTCTTCGTAGTTTAAGAATTATAATTTGATTACTTAGTTTTATTGAGTTAACGTTACGTTGTGCTAATATATGACTGAATAAATATTTGTGTAAAATATTTTAAGGGACATTTATCATAGGATACTGCTCATGGGAAAATATTCGAAACATCTGATTTGGTTCTATAGAGTGTTGCAAATAAAAACATTGTAAATCTGTTGGATCTGTCCAACCAATTTACAATGTTTTATGAGAAACACAAATTTAATGAAGTTTTATGTTTCAAATATTTTTCCCATGACCTAAGCACTAAACCACCTACGACCGCCGCGCTCAGTTCGTAGTGAACTTGCCCTATGATCCAACGAATATGGGTTTGATCCTAAGACAAGACATATTTAGAATTTTGTTTAACTAATTTATGTTTAAGGTATGCACTAACCTGTATTTCTGTGCCTCCGTTCGCAGGTTGTAGCGCTGCCCCGGCGCCGGCGACTAGCGCAGCACCCGCGCTGTTGGAGATCGCCTGCGCTGCTTGTAACGCCGCCTGCGCCGATGCCGACTGTTAATAACACATTCATTTAATTTTATTGACTAGCTTACAACTAAGCTTAAAACTAAGTTACTGTTACCGGTGGATGATATTTCTTTCTTTTTAAATATATTATATTCAGTAAGCTTGCTTCGCTTGCAAAAAAGGTGAATGTGGCCTCAAGCCGTTTAGCAAATAAGACTACAAACTAAGTTACCCACACCAGAGGGCACTTTATTGAGCTCAAACCACGGCTCGGGGCGATTAGTGATGTGGAGATGAGACGGTCAGATGAGATAAGCGGATTTTAGGGACGTTTTGTACAACTACTGCTTTCTAATAAAGTATTCTACGAAAGAAAAATATTTCCAAGTCCATGTGAATTTCTTCAATATAATAATCTAATAAAATTTATATTCTAATTTATTTAAGTGCAATTCACATTCACGGATTATTTTGCCGATGTCAAGTAAAAATTGACATTCTGGACGCTATATTAACTATATTTTTGGCTTCGATATCGACTGTAGATCACGCGCCAAATATCCTTTTTTTAAAATATTCAATGTACAGTTTTGACTTTCCTACGATTTTATTATATGTATAGATTGTTACCTAATGGCTACAACCGGGACCGACAGCTTAAAGTGCGCTCCGTAGCACGGAGACGCTTAGAAGTTAAATCTATGGACTGACAGAGAGCCTAAGTATAATTATAGCCTAAGTATAATTCTATAAGCTATATTACTACTAAGTTTCATCAAGATCTGTTCCGTAGTTTTTGCTTGCAAGAGTAACAAACATCCATACATTCATACTCACAAACTTTCGCAATTATAATTTTAGTAGGATTTCAATTGTCAGTATAAAATAAGACACGGTACACAACTAAAATAATCTTAAATTCATACAAATTAGTAGGAACATACATTTAAAACATGAAACATTTTCGAATTTCCGGCAAAGCACCTTATCCCTACATTATTATTTTAAAAAACTGTATTATATAGAATAAAATTTGTACAAATGTTTCACCATTTATCGTCAGGTTACTTGTAGATATCTGTCTTGTTTCTTGTCCCTGTTACTTGTAGATGTAAATAATTATAATTTTTGTATAACCTAACTTTGGTGTATACCCTTGCCATAACCTATCATAATATAAATATTGTAATGCCCAAAACGGCCTGATTGATGTGTCTACCATAAAACACGTAACAACTGTACATATTATAACTCAATCAGAACAATAAAGACTACTTTACTTCAGCAAGTGAAATCATTGTTACGTAGAAAAAGCCGAAAGTTCAGCACTCATTTTGTAAACAAAGGGAAACGGGAAAGTGAGTTATCTGGAGAGCCACCTACGAGTGGTCTTAGACCAACAGATAACATTGACCGCATCAAACAAAGGGCGACATAAACTTATTTTGTGAACCTCTGGACAATTCGTTAGGTAGTTGGCTGCGTATATAGGGGTCGACGGTGTTGTGAACACTTGCGCTTAAGATAGGATTAATAAGTGTTAATATGAAGTGAAACAGCTATGTATCTTGCCAGAGTCATTGTGCCGTGTAAATATAAACGGATGTAATAATGACTGCTGTTTTTATGTACCAATTCCTTTTGGCTATTATATTTCCCATGTTGATAAATAATTATTATAATAATATCCTGGGACATTATTTACACACGGTCTCATTCCAAACTAAACAGAGCTTGTACTATGGAAACCAGATAACATACACTACTTTTCTTTATTTATTTATTATTACATATACTACTTTTCTTTATTAAATACATACTTATGTAGATAATTGCACCCAGACTCAGGATAAACAGACATGTTTATGCACACAAATATCTGTCCTGAGTGGGAATCGAACCCTCAACTTGCAGTGTGAAAGGCAAGCATTTACCAACGACACCCACCGGCCAACTTTAAAAACAAAATACCGACTTCAAAAGCTAATAACTAATATGTATTTAAGAAACCATTGATCCGACGTCAACTTCTCTTTACAATAACCGATTTAGGTAATCATAAATTTATTTTATTATATGGTAATTTTCGAATAAAAGATAGCATTTGTGGTTCACCAACAACGGAGAAATTTACGTAACATACAAAACAAATATACAGTAATGATTACCACTTTCTTTTGAAGTCGGTTAATAACACCACTGTTGCTAAAACGCCAGCCAATCAGTTACGAATGCGGGGATGAAACTTTTTGATGATCGTTACTTTAAACATTTCATGTCAAAAATCGTCGACACGATCTGCGTCACAGAGAATAAATAACTGGCCAAGTTAGTCCCAGTTTCGTTTTTTATGGTTTTACACGTGTGAAGAAGTGTAGTGTGAAGTTAGATTGTTTTATTTACATCTTGTACTCCACATTATTTTATAATGTCTTTTTTATGTAAGGTTTTAAATCAAAATTTTCTGTTTATCACATACATATACATACATATACTCTCATTTCATTATGTTTGAAGGTAAGAAAATTGTATAGCCTTCTCCTTTTTATGCATTAGACTTATCTAAAAGTTATCTGCTTGAATTTATAATTACACATTTATAGGCTTTACACATTAACCAAAATATCCAAATTAAAGATCTGTAATTATTTTCCATTGTGTGTCCGTGCACACCTATGTCTCAAGTCCTAACTTGAGACATACGCACGGACAGACAAACTAACATACCCAGACAGGTAGACACAAATCAGAATGAGGGCAATAGGTGTTCTCTTTACCCTTTGAGTACTGAACCCTGAAACCGTAATGACACGGAGTGAAATACAGCGTGTTGTTTACACGTTACGATGCAAGGGCGCGGCACACTTTGATCCTATATTTTCACATGGCTTTGTGCGACGACGGGCTGACAAGCGGGCAGGCCAGACACAAAAATAAGGCTTTAACCGTGTCATGGTAAGCCTGCTGCCGACGGCAAAGGCTCCGGTACAAATTCATGTTGACTTGTTCCCCCTCATTCTTGTTTTTCTGCGCTACGTTTCTTTGATATGTCTATAACAATTACAATGAGCTGTTTTTCTTGGGATACATTGTATTGAAAACAAGTATGTACAATTTTGGGACGACTTTATAACCTACAGTACTATAAACATAGGTATATAAAGAGGTCATACATTACGATAATTGCTTTTGTAATATTGTTAGGGCTTCAGAAGTGGATTTTTGATTCCAATAACATTTTTTACGTAAACAGAATACTCGCCTGCAAAGGTTTGAAAATAGAATTCCATCAAATATTTTCAGTGTCACTTGCGTTCGTACTACGTCGAAGCTATGAGTTATTTAAAAGGTCTTATTCATGGGACGCGCAATCTTTCACAGCGACCGGGGACGGGCGACCACTAACAGCAGACGGTTGTCGCTCGTCGAGGAAACGCGACAAAATAACTTCGTCCGTGAGAGTTCTATTCTACTACCACAAAAACCTTTTGCACCGCATGATTGATCAAAGCTTTGCATTCAGTTCACGTTCTTTAAAATGCACTGGCTCAATGTGACATTCTCTGAAGCATCGTCACAATTCTCTGTTAATATGATTAAATACGGATATTATTTCCCGTCAGATGTAATGTAATAATGTAGAAAGCGTGTCTTTTCATGTGAATCGCAATAACAAAGCCTAGTCAGTCTATTCGTCTCAAGCTCGTTATAAGTTTTAATAGTGTGCGATACAAAGAGGACCCCAAATGTGACTATATAACAATATATCATATAAGATGACATATTATTATCTACTAGCATCACTTATGCGTTTACTGTGAACATTGTATGTTATCGTGCTTTTATCTACTGTTGTTTGTATTATACTTAAGTGGAATAATAAAATAAATAACAATAATAATTTACAAGATAACGTATGCTTGTAATTTGCATCAAAGTGGTGTGCAAAATAAAATATTGATTCCTTTTGTTAATGACGTGATACACAATATAAATATTAGATATAATCATAACTCTTTTATGGAAGAATGTATAAGATTCTATAATAAACTCTCCAATAATCTTAGAGAATTCTGTAGAAATAAATGTGAAAGAACTATAAAAGATATAAAGTCTAATTATTTAAGTAACAAAAGTCCTTGGGAATTGTGTTGATCTAAGTACACAAATATGAAAAAAATATGTCATTCTTCCTTCTTCAATCTTAACAGAATAAATAAATATTAAACCTGAATATAATTTAAATAGTTTATTTTTACTAAGTTAAAAAGTATTCTAGTAGGGCCTGAACTGATCTAGAAACACAATGTTCAAATCTCGAATTTTGCCGTAACGTCGATTGTAATTTAGATTCATGAAATGAAAGGAATATATTGGATAGACAAAAATATTAAGTGACAAATCATAATACACAAGTGACTGATTAAAAATAAGCTTTTCATGGTTATGATGATGACAAATTTAGAGTGACCGATTGTTAATTTAAATAATGATACTAGCTTTTAAAACTTGTTATAAGTTTATTTCGTCAGTATGCCCTGTACAAATTGGATATTTTTAATCAATATTAGATAACGAATAAAAATACTCGTTGCTCGTTTCAAAACAATTTCAAACGAAGGCAGTAAAAACAATGTTAAAATAAACAAATTCACTAATACATAATAAAGTTTTCACAGACATATCTCGAAGGCTTATGCCGACTTTGAGATGTAAAGGTACAATACGTACAAAGGATCTTCCAAATTAAAGATTTAAAAGGTGGATGAAATCCGTACTAAGATTTATTGTAACGAGATGACGACGTCACATCATTATGACGAAGAGCGGTGCTTCAAATACTTGGCTAAATCTAGATACTGATATAAATCTTTTTTAAGAAATGGTTGCTAAGCGGTATACGGTAAATTTTCTGGCTCAATTTTACAATATTTTAAGCTAGCAATATCTTAAGCGAAAAAAATCTATGCAATAGCCTGAATGATAATTTTATCCACCTTAAATAGCATTACTACTACAACCTATAGTATGGGCGATGATTACCCTAGTGTCAGAGTTGTTCAAGCCGCCCATTAGACCACAGACAAGGCTTAACGACTGATGCCTACTAGCTATAACCAGGACCGGCAGCTTAACGTGCCCTCCGAAGCACGGAGACGCTCAGAAATTAAACCAGTTTGGCGGTCACCCATCTATGGATTGACCGCGAGCCTAGTTACTTAACCTCAATCATTTACGGACCGATGAGAGCATCTGGCTATATAGCAGATCATAATACTAATGATGAAGTTGCTAAAAGATCGAAACAATTTATCATAATGTAAACCGAATAATATCTACGGCTGGCCTTACCAATTTAAAAAAAATTTGGAAGTTTTGAGTTGTGTGTTGTGAGTGTTGTTAATCTGTTGCTACGTGATACTGTCACTGGACTTATAAGCACGTCTATAAGTCTATATACAATTTTATTATAATTCATTCGCTAATTCTACAAGACTACGTCAATATTGACACTCAAACTAGAGTGGAAACATATATTAAAGCAAATAGACACCTAGTTGTGTACAACTGTATACATTTCGAGTTTAATCATCAGACTAATTAGCCGACGTATTGACAAACCATTGTATGAATCGCTGACAATAAGATTAAACAACTTGTTACTATTTATACCTAAACAATGTAATGTACACCGAATATTTGCCACTTAAGTAATTATACGAAACGGTTTTATTTGGATAACGATATAACTGATCGAAATGCTAGATAACAATTAAGAAGAACATCATCATCATCATATCAGCCGAAAGACGTCCAGTGCTGGACAAAGGCCTCCCCAAAGATCTCCACAAATGCCGGTCTTGCGCTATCAATATCCAGCGGTATCCAGCGGTCCGCACAAGATCATCGGTCCATCTTGAAGGACATATTATTATTTTTATTGCTTTAGGAAGCAGAAAAGCTAGCGGCCTACCTGATGGTAAGTGGTGACCGCTGCTCATTCGCAGTGCCAGTGGGCACAGCAAACCGCTGCCTACCGTGATATTAATACTCTTTTTAAACCTCGTTTGAAGAAGGACATGTCGTAGCGCTGGGGAAACACCGCAGCACGTAATTTACTGAACAGTAGTACAGCCGTAATAAACATAAACACTACTACGTAAGCTTCAACATTATTTTTAGGCCGCAATATCTATCAGATTACACAAACAAAATGGTTACTTTAAGAGAGCCGTTATCAACTAAATTATTAGTGTCAAATTATTATTGCCTCAACGCAATGCAGGAGGTACTCGTAAATATTCCCCGTAGTCAGGTCAACCCTTGCTCATGTTAGGATGGTATCCCTCAATTATTATAACTCAAATTTAGGTAAGAACAATTTCTCAATATTATCAAACATCAAAACGGCTGGGGGTTTGTTTTTGATAGGTTTCGTGGATAAACGAAACTAATTAAGCGTTTTAATTAATCCTCCCATTGGTGTTTTGTTACGGAAAATATTGATTTCCTCTTCTTATTGGCAAAGAGTAAGAAAGGTTTACCCATACTCACACAATGTAAGGTATTTATCTCTTTTACTGAACGGTTTGGGATGTAGGTTAAACCTGATGAACTTATACTTGTCCCCTTGGTAGCGTTTAACAAAAGCAATATTTAAGAACGAAAGAATGAAAGAAGTTTATTCAGAAGAATCGCACAGACAACAAAAATACCAACAAATAAGGCACATGTTTATATGTTTAAAATAAATCCTTATTTTAATAATATTGTTCTTTTACTTCTTTAACTACTAATTTTACAAATGAATAACACGAGAAGGAACTTTAATTATTTCGTCATGTACATTATCCGCGCATGTCCGAAATGGCGTAAGTGAGATAGAGCTACTCAAACGGGAAGCTCGCTTTACCAGTTTAATTATTAATAGTACAATGTTTCAGAAATCTTTAAAATGAATTGTATAAATTTAAGTGCGGGTGGGAATCGAACCCACGACCACGGGGATCCGGCCCATGTGCGTTAACCGCTCCGCCACCGCACCAGGTACTGAACACTTCAAATTTATACAACCCATTCGTTCGATATTTCTTAACGCATTTAAGTCGCTTTAACGCCATCTTACCGAAACCTACACGGCTAACAACGGCTGGAATGCCAATACTTAGATCGGACAATTCCAACAGATGGCGCTTTTTAAATTATTCATTTTTGAATATTTTTATTAAATCATAGTTTTTATTATAAACTATGATTTCTTATTACTTTTAGCATTTTAAACATGCTATACTGAAAACAATGTTTCAGAAATCTTTAAAATGAATTGTATAAATTTAAGTGCGGGTGGGAATCGAACCCACGACCACGGGGATCCGGCCCATGTGCGTTAACCGCTCCGCCACCGCACCAGGTACTGAACACTTCAAATTTATACAACCCATTCGTTCGATATTTCTTAACGCATTTAAGTCGCTTTAACGCCATCTTACCGAAACCTACACGGCTAACAACGGCTGGAATGCCAATACTTAGATCGGACAATTCCAACAGATGGCGCTTTTTAAATTATTCATTTTTGAATATTTTTATTAAATCATAGTTTTTATTATAAACTATGATTTCTTATTACTTTTAGCATTTTAAACATGCTATACTGAAAACAATGTTTCAGAAATCTTTAAAATGAATTGTATAAATTTAAGTGCGGGTGGGAATCGAACCCACGACCACGGGGATCGGGCCCATGTGCGTTAACCGCTCCGCCACCGCACCAGGTACTGAACACTTCAAATTTATACAACCCATTCGTTCGATATTTCTTAACGCATTTAAGTCGCTTTATTATTAATAGTACATTAATTAATTCCTGAAAATATACGTTTTTATCAAGTGTGTTATTATTTTTGACGGATTGATACATAAACAATTTAAGATTTTATTTGACGACTATGTTCGTACCAATGAGTTTCTGAGACTTCCATATGGGCTTGACTAACCTATAAGGGGCATGTCGAAATGACTTATAATATGAAGGCACGTGCTTCTAGGAAGGCACAAGGCACATGCTTATATGAAGGCATAAGGAAGAGAAAAATGTGTGGCCAAAAATAACAAATAAAATTCAATTTTCTCGGCCTATCCCTCTTGGAAACAGCCGTGAGTACAAATGTACAAATAGAGTACAAAATAGAATACAAAAGAGTTTTCGAACATATATAAGCAGAGCTGTTTTGTAAGGCGTGCTAACCTTAAATTGCTCGCTTTGAATAAATAAAATTACATTAAAAATACTCCATTATTTGTCTGTTTTTAATTTACATTACATTTATGAAAATAAAGAAATAGACTAAAGTAGCGTTCCAACTAGTACATTAATTTAAAATATAGTTGATAATAATATGAATGATGGCTGAAAGCTATTAGTGCCTGTGGTGTAGTAGAGTACTGAAGTAAATTGATCATGGACCGTGTATATTGTGACTTGAATATCTCTTATTACACTCAGGCTTACAGAATATAACTCGTAACACAGCAACTAATGTATACAGAAATTGTATAGAGCTGTCTGTCTATTTAGTTAAGAAAACTATCCACCTGTAATACGAAGCTATATATCACATATAAGTCAAGACTAGAAGTCATAAAGTTTTAACGTGCTAGGGCTGGTTATTGCGAACCGAACGTGAGTGGTATCAGTACGTATCCAGCTTAAGAGTTGGAATGCCATGTGTGTTGCAAGCGTTAAGCTTAAACCATGGTGGTAAGCCCATACCTTCTTTTCTAAAAAAAAAATTAAGTCTCACCAAGAAAATTTAATAATCACACTAATATTATAAAGGCGAAAGTTTGTGAGTGTGTGAATGTGTATGTTTGTTACTTCTTCACGTCTAAACGGCTGGAGCGATTTTAATAAAATTTGGTATGGAGTTAGCTGACACCCTTTTTTTTTTTTTTTGATCAGGCAGTGGGAATGCCTACGCATGCCACCCGCAAAAAGTGTCTGCGGGTGGGTATGTCGGACTCGCACCGACTAAACCTAACCTGCCGTGGACTTCTTCTGGCGTCTGATAGGGGGAGCCCCGGGAACGCGGGTATGCTGCTCCGGTGCCCCCCTTTTGCGCCGTGTCCCAGATGGTCGGGACACGCACCCGGGGAGGACTGTGGGTTTCCCTCCCCATTTGCCGACTCCTGCCAGTACGGCACAGCGACTGCGCCACAAACAGTTCGCTGTCTTCCCGGGGCTGCTTGCACGTGGCGGCAGTTGAGGACACTTCTCATACTGCCACCGCAGCCCCGAGGGGAGTTGGGCTAACGGCTGCCGCCGCCACCCCGAGGCCTCCTCCTCCTACGAGCGGGATCGGCTCGTTCCCGATCCCGTTCGGCGGCCTCCTTCTGCAGCAAAACTGCCTCACAGAAGGAGACCACGGCGTCCCATTTGGTGGAGTCGCCAGCCAGCATCGCATATACGACTGCTGGCGGCGAAAGATCCCGTCCGATCTCAGCGACCAGGACTCGTCTCTCGGCCTCCCAGGCCGGGCACTCCTCCAGCGTATGCTGGGCAGAGTCCAGGTCGCTCCCGCAATGGTGACAATGTGTCGTCACTTCTCGGCCGATCCGGCACAGATACTCACCGAAACACCCGTGTCTGGTGAGTATCTGAGTCAGTCTGTAGGTGACGCAACCGCCCTTCCTTCCCACCCAGGCCTCGAGGTGAGGCAGGATAGCACCGACGGCACGTTGGCGCGCGTTCAGCCGCAACTCAAGCCTTGCGCGCCACTGTGTTAGTACGCGCCGGTGTGCATCCCGCCTATAGGCAACGAGCGTCTGCTCTGGCGCCTCACCGCTCTCCCGGCGGACGCGGATCTCGGTGTAAACCGTCGCGTCGACTGCCGCCAGAAGATCGAACGGCGGGAAGCGCGCCAGGACTGTCGCCGCCTCAAAGGATACCGTCCGGTATCCTCGTGTGATCCGTATGGCCACCACACGCTGCAGGCTGTTTAAAATAGCCCTGCAGCGGGAGGCGCCCGTCAGGCATTCAGACCAGACGGGCGCCCCATAAAGGACCATGGATCGCACGACACATCCGTAGAGGCGGCGAACTTCTTCCCTGGGACCCCCGAAGTTCGGCAAAAGCCGGTGTAACACACCGGTTACCCGGCGCACTCGGGGGGCCAGACGCTCGAAGTGCTCCTCGAAGCCCCATCGGCTGTCTAGGGTGAGGCCCAGGTACTTCATGTACCACCCCACCCTGACCTCTGCGTCTGGGTGGTTCCTCCCTACGGCGTAAGCCGTGGAACCATAGCGCCTCGGTCTTGTGAGGCGCTACCCGAAGGCCCATGGCTGCGACGACACACGCGACACCGAATTCGGCGAGCCGTACCGCCCGCTGGAAACTTACCTCCCGGGCTATGACGAGCGTGTCGTCCGCATAGCAGACGACGCTCGCAGGACGCAGGACCGCATCGTACGCGAGGCTCCATAGCAGAGGTCCTAACACGGACCCCTGAGGAACCCCGCAGGAGAGCTCCCTCTGGATCTCAATCCCGTTCCGACCGACGAATTTAATCGTCCTGTCGCGCAAATATGCCCCGACTATACCACGGAGATAGGGAGGCACGTTATGATGGACCAGTGCCTCCCGTATCGCCCGCCAGGGGACGGAGTTGAAGGCGTTGACGATGTCTAAGCTCACCGCCAACGCCACCCCCCCCCCCCCCGCCCGAACGGCGGGCTCCGACAGGGCGCGGACGCGGTTGATCGCGTCCAGCGTCGAACGTCCCTGCCGGAATCCGAACTGGCTGTCCGATAAGTCGGGGCCAACGCGCGACAGATGCTCGCTGAGACGGGCGGCTATGACACTCTCAAAGAGCTTGCCCGCCTCGTCCAGCAAGCAGATTGGTCGGAACGCCGAGGGAGAATCGGCGGTCCTGCCCGGCTTCTGGAGAAGCACAAGCCTTGCCTCTTTCCAGCAGGTGGGGAACACGGCACTACGGAGGCAACTGGTGAACAGTTGCCTCAACTGGTCCCCCAGGACTGCCAGGGCGCAAACCCACGCCCTGCCCGGTATCCCATCCGGGCCAGGGGCGGTATTTCGGGCCGCAAGTCGCCGTACTGCTCGGTCCAACTCCCCCTCCGTCACCTCCAACTGGTCGTCCCAATCATGGTACGACGGTGACGGAGGGTCCGAGGGTAGCTGACACCCTGGATTAACACATAGGCTATAATTTATAAAGTAACAAATTTATAAATAAAATTTAACGCCTGTAAAACCGCGGGGCACAGCAAGTTTATAATATTACTTACTTAATTACTTATCATATGGGCAGTGGTTACCCTATCAGAGTTGTTCAAGCCGCCCAGTAGGCCTCTGACATAGCTTGACGACTGTTGCCTAATGACTTCAGCCGGCTAAATATTAAATAATTACTGCCTAAATATTACTAATAATGTATAATTACGAAGCTAAATTCTATTAGGTAATATGAAATTATTCTTCTCTTCCTATAGTGTCACTTCGATGGCTACATGAAATGAACGTTTATTATTAACAAGTTTAAGAGGTGACAGTAATTATGCACCACCCTTTTGATGTCATGCCTTTATTGCCTTAAAGTTAATTAAATTTTTAAAGCGCTATCGTTGAAACTAGTAATGAAATTCAGCCGTCCCCGCTGCAGTGGATATATTTACTAAAATAATCCTTAATCCTTACGCTATAAAGATGCTGCCAATACCAAAGTGTATCCATGGATATGGAGTCAACTGTTCTGGACTTGAAATTGAATCTAAAAATTGCATTTAATTACTTTATAACTTTGACTGGCTTGGTGGTCTAATGGTTAGTGACCCTGAATGCTAAGCCTGAGGTCGTAGGTTTTTCGATTCACACCCGGACACATCTTTGTGTGATTAGCAAGCTTATTTCTCAATACATAATAATATGTATGTATTGAGAATTATTATATATGTATGTATATTATTTTTTCAATTGCCATAGCCCGGGCTCTGCCTAGTTTGGGATCAGATGGCGGTATGTTATTTGGCCCACGATATTCATTTATATATTCGTGTTTCCTTAACATTTACAAGTGCACTAATACGCTTGTTTTTTTTTCAAGTAAACCGTATTTCAGCTTATATTGAAAATAAGAAGAGACCTGATTGCAAATTATTATATAAAATTAATATTACATTAAACTCTGGGTTTAAAATTAGTTTTTTTTAAATAATTATTTATTTATTCATAGGCAACAAGGCAATAAGAAAAAGGAAATATTTGATATTAAATTGATCTCATTCCTGGGAAAATATGTTTCCGCAAACTAGCACGAACAACGCAAGCTATTTCTCCCAGGTACTAGGTATTAAAGCATAATTGGTAGCATGGACTGGTACTTGAGTATATGTACCGAATCATATAGCGCTTAAGATAGAGAGTCCTGAAATTAATGGGTTCATATTATTGCTCCATAAAGTAATAGAATACGACACAGTATCACAACAATGTCTGTCCTGCTACAAACAGTACTACAGTGATAGTTGAGTAACTCAATCAAAATCAAACAACGTCGAATGCCCCGCCGCGGGTTAGTGTTATTGAATACTGTTATCTAAATTGTGGGTTCTTGATGGTACAAAGATTAAATTAACAGGTCGAGTGCAGGTTGTTCCAAATTAGTAAAGCTTTGATGCTCCTATCGTCTACCGCAATCATTCGATACGTCTTGTAATAGAGATAATTGAAATATCGTTAAGCTACATTTTGGATAAGTATCAGAAATTATTTTGTTATATGACCTCTTGGCGTGGTTGGCAAATGCTTGCTTTTTACGCCGGAGGTCATGGGTTCGATTCCCACCCAGGACAGATATTTGTCTGCATGAACATATCTGTTTGGCCTGAGTCTGTGTGTAATCTATACATATAATAAAATCGGAGGAAAGTCAAAACTGTACATTGAATATTATTTAAAAAGGATACTTGGGGCGTGATCTACAATCGATATCGAAGCCAAAAATATAGTTTTTAGAATTTTTGTCTGTGTGTCTGTTTGTCTGTATGTATGTCCGGGCTAAACTCAAAAAGTACTGCATGGATTTACTTCAATTTTTGCATGAATATTACTTAGAGGTCGGATCAACATATAGGCTCACGCTATCATCTACGGGGGAGGAACTGTGATAATTTATGAAATTTAACGCGGGTAAAACCGCGGGGCGCAGCTATTTTGGATAAGTATCAGAAATTATTTTATTATATGGCCTCTTGGCGTGGTTGGCAAATGCTTGCTTTTTACGCCGGAGGTCGTGGGTTCGATTCCCACCCAGGACAGATATTTGTCTGCATGAACATGTCTGTTTGGCCTGAGTCTGGGTGTAATTATCTATATAAGTATGTATTTACAAAAAGACAAAGTAGTTTATGTAGTATATCAGTTATCTAGTTTCTATAGTACAAGCTCTGCTTAGTTTGGGATTTATATTATTATATTATATTGGTAATTTACCCAGTGTATCTAGTTTTGTAGGTTTATTGTGTACATACACCTCTGATTTGTTGCTTATGTGTTCACATAGAAATGTGAATAGATAAAACAAAGCAGATGCTTTATTATACGCCGTGTAATCGAGTTATAAGTACTTTAAAATTAATTTTAGTTCAATTTTAGTCCCTCCTATGAGATAGAAATTTATGAAATTTCAGCGTTATTTATACATGAATGTGGCGTCCATAGTCGGTTGTATGTAGCGCTCATACTGTTTGCATTGCGCCAAGCGATCGGTGGGGTTAAGTACCTAGGCACACGATCAGTCTACAGATTGGGGCCGCCAAAATGGTTTGATTTTTTACCGTATCTGTGCTCCAGAAGCTTATTAAGCTGTCGGTCGTGGTTGGAGTCGTTTGACTACACTCGCTTAGCCATGTCAGAGGCCTACTGGGCGGCTTTCACAAATCTGACACTAGGTTTACAATTGTCCTTCTAATATTATAAATGCGAAAATTTGTAAGTATGGATGCGTGGCTGTATGAATGTTTTTTACTCTTTCACACAAAAACTACTGAACGGATTGTGATGAAACTTTGTAGTAATATAGCTTATATATACGAATAACACATAGGCTATAATTTATAAAGTGTAACGCGGGTAAAACCGCGGGGCATAGCCAGTTATCTATATATGTAAAGGTGGTTTTGAGACCTAGGACGTGAAATGTGCTGAGTGCATAGTATCTGTTGAGGATGCCTATCTGGGCTAACTATAGTGTATTGCTCGATGTCTAATGAATGACTCTAGGCAACAGCGTAGCAGCGTGTACCCATCCAATTCTAAAACGCAATGGCCAAAACGGTCAAGTTTCCAAAGACTAAACGTGCCAAGGTAACTTGTTCAGTCTCTCTGATTGTTAACTGACCCATATCGTCGGACACCTCACCTATCTATACTACCTACCTACCACTTGCGGCACAGCGGTTATTACACTTGTCTCGCCACTTCGTGCCCCGGTATTGAATTTTGCGCAGGACAATTATTTGTGTGACCCATAAATAGTTTTTCTGAATCTGGATGTAATATGTGTCCGTCAATTGTATGTATTTAAAGTACCGCGCGACACAGGGACTTTACCTGGTGTGCATTGAAACTATTATTGGTGAGAGTTTAATACAAAATGAACTCGATATTTATTTCGAAATATTATTTCAAAATTACTTTGATATATATTAGTTAATTTCTAACTATATCATAGATTCATAATTTTATACAAGAATTTTAATTTCCCGTGTTCATTGTTAATTCGTCCATCGAAATAGTCTAATCGGTATTAATTAATTCTCTACTATTTATTCAAACAACCCACATATTCTTACCCGCAAAAAAACAAAGTCGGTATTATTTTGTCTTCATGAATACTCTGGAATTACGCACAAAGTTTATGTTTCTATTCTAAAATTAAACTAAACCTGGTCTAAGTACTTACAGCATTGCTGTGCGTTTGATCGGTCTTGAGTTCTTTGTGGTTGGAGAACTGAACGTACACTGCTCGTCCTCGTAGCTGCGCCACACAGCCTCCGAAGTACGCCACCATTGCTACTGCTGATATCTCCTCCGCCATCTCGAGGAATGCCTGTACGAGAGAACATGTTTATATATTACAGATAAAGTGATGAATCAGTGAATTGTGAGGAACTAAGGACGTTGGCATAAAATTATACAAATTTTCTTCCGTGAAGAGCTGCCAGTAACCAGTATTAGTAAATTAACTATTCTTGATTCTTACTACTAACTTTCAATAATATGTCGTGCTGCGTGTAGAGTGGAGCGTTTTGATATCATCATCATCATCATATCAGCCGAAAGACGTCCACAGCTGGACAAAGGTATACCCCAAGGATTTCCCCAATGGACGGTCTTGTGTAGCCCGCCTCCAGCGGCTTCCCGCAACTCTTGCAAGATCGTCGGTCCACCTTGTAGGGGACCTACCCACACTGCGTCTTCCATATTATATTTACCATAATATTAATATTTTATTGTTTTATGTGTTTGCTTTTCTAATAATAATAATATACAATTATCACTGGTCACCTGTCAGATTTAAAAACAGTCAACACAATTTTTAGTATATGTGGCCATGCTCAGTTTAATTTCGTTTATAGATACTGAGAGTACTGATCGATATAGGTTAGGTTATTTTATTTACCATCAATGCATCATCAGAATAGTGTTCTAAACTACTCAGACAAGTAAAATATAAAACAAACTCTGTAGTATAATTGGTCTTCTATACGGTATAAACGTTTAAGCCGAGAAAATCCTTTATACTGAGGGTTAAATAATATAAACCATTAATCCGATTAGGTTTATCTTTCAATCTGAGATAGGAAACAAGCCGATTGTTAGTGAACTCTTTTGTTACAGTCGTTATCTCGTACAAATTCCCGGTTAGGGCGCACAGATAAATCAATTGTTTAACAACAGCGGTAGTGTAATGGGACACACCCCAACCTTCCCAACTAGGTTCGTGTTTGCAAGGCCTATGGGCTCCAATTAATCGGATCCGCTTCATACATAAACCGAGAGGCCATAATACTCCGAACTGTACCTACTATACTCTGTACTGAATCATTCTCTCAACACGTTGTGATTTCAATGGTCGGTTTACGGTTTAAATTCATCTATTTCAGGTCGCTTTTAAAACCGCAATGCTGCTTTTGGCATCGGATAATACGTAGGTAACACACCGCTCTTTGTGTATGGGCCGCAAATTAAATAGAATATACGCCTCAGGCTAATTAAAAATATTCCTCTAAAGTGTAAATGGCGATGAAAAGCGGATGCCACATCGTATTTATACATGTAAAGAAAATATCATGGCGTAATTTGAGCCAAACGGTAAGTATAATTCATATATGCTCGTGAGGTCGTGGGTTCGATTCCCACCTAGGAGATATTTGCGTGCATGAACATATCGGTTTGTCCTGAGTCTGGGTATAATTATCTATATATGTATGTATGTTTGTATGAAGTAACAAAATAAATTCGTTTTCATAGTACAAGCTCTGTTTAGTTTGGGATCAGATGGCCGTGTGTGAATAATATCCAAGGATATTATATATCCTTCTAACCGCTGATAAAGATGTAATAATATCTTTAAAAGCGGTTAGACTGATAGGGTAGACTTAAATTAAATATAGATTTTTATAATTAAATAAACAGCCCAATATTGTGTCAGACAGAGATAAAAATATATTTTTTTTCTTACAGAGAATAAAATGTTCTACCACAAGGTCGGGGCAACAAATCACATATACGTACACTATAGAGGTATTTAATAAGTTATACATTTAAAGTTCGTGTCAATAATTCAGTAAATTCGTTTATTCCTATTGGCATCAATTTCAAATGTTATAATCTAGTGCCTAGCTCAAATTTTGGTGACAGTGTTCCGTTATAACTGAATCTGCTGATTATTTTTATGAGCTGTGTTGGTAAAGTTTTGCCCGCAATCCTTCATAAGGCTAGATGAAGTTATATAGAATTAAAGATGAAGGTAATATTCAATGCTTTAATTTCAAATAATTATCTAGAAATGATAATCGTCTAACTCCATTGTAAGGAGTTCCAGAATTGTTTGCGTCACGCTTTACAATCGAATAAACAAAACAGTTATGTTGAAATCCAAAATATTAAACTCACCCACATTGGTTTATGCACTCGAACGCATAATATGCATGATGATATTGTAAGTAACTAAATATTAATATAAATGACTGTGTACCGTATTATTATAGCAGAATAATTAGGCAAACACGCTAATTAAAACTGATACACAGACCTGAACAAAGAAATGGTTCTGTTTTGACTGTGGATAAATAAACAATCGGAAGGGTTGAATAAATCGATTAATTCGTTATCGGATCGAAATGTTGTCCCGATCGATGAGCGGCACAAATTAATAGAAGCATATCTGTCACGCCACGAGCGACGATCGTAAAATAGTGTCAACGCCTCTTTTGCTTTAATCACCGAGAGTGGGGGCGATTGTCCGCACCCACTCGCGCCGATGTTTGCCTACCTCTCGACAGATGGTGCCTTTGTAACTGGACTCTCACAGCTTCGGTAACCATCAACTACCAACGATACTTTTCGTCATCCACTCCGAATGCATCAAAGGACTAAAGCTTCAACGACCGACGGCACTTTATATTGATTAGTTTCATACAATACAATAACGTGTCCTCTATACAAAATAATATTAAAATCTTATGCACATGAAGTTCAATACCATAAATCTATTTAATGTTTTCCTCGACTACAAGAGTGAGGTGGTCTAAAAGCTGCATTATTTAAATCGTTGAGCGAATGAAAGAAACTTATGACAAATTTTCCAGTACTTTGCATCTTGAATGTGGCTAGAAAGGATGAAATATTTCACAAGAAAAAGCGAGAGCAGAGCCTGTGACCGTTCATAAAAAGGGATTCGACTTGTTTCTCTTGTGCTAGAAGAGAGATTGTTTTCCTTCACGCCGCGGTATATACGGAGGTGGGTGTCATACAGGCTATTTATTAGACGGGATAACATTGTCGCGGCGCGGTGGCGGCCTCCCGACTGCGTCTCGTAATAGGATTTTCTTTTTATTATTTTATTTCTCGGTTGTAAACTAACTCATTTTTAATTTGTCAGCGGGAATCGTAAATTTCTCATTGCACGGGCCCCGTGGGTGTTTCGACGTAAAACACGCAGTAAAACCGGATGGATGTCGCCTTATAACCTGCTCGGTCGTACTTGGGGTCCGTGTGATGATGTGAACATTCTTTTTGATGGATAACTTACTGTATGTACTTACCTCAACAACTTGTATCCGTATATAAATATAAATTCTCTCAAATACATGGCATAGTATCCGTATATAAATATAAATTCTCTCAAATACATGGCATATTGTCATTTAGTACGAATACATTTTGCTTGGAAAGTGTAAATACAGTACATCAATAAAGGAGTAATACAACAAAATTAAAGGTAATAAAATTCCATTTGAACTAACGTGAATCACGGCAAACGTATCTCTTTCTGAATTCATTCATGAGTCCCACTCGACCCAAATTGAAATGTATTTTAGAAGTCATCGCCTTTAATTTCCGCTAAATATAATTTTAGATGCAATCTCACCCTTGGGTCCGAGTTTGCGAAGTGCTTTTAAAAAAATATGCTGGTAAAAAATAACCAGGGGACTAAAAATATAGGAGTGAATATTTGTTCTAAATTCGCCGTCCATTGTGACTCCGCAATAGATAAACGTCGCTCGTTTGACGGGGGTAAGTAGGGATGTCGATCATACTAAAATTGCTTTCTATGGACGCCGTTATATTTTGTTTTACATAAACAGTAATTTATTGCGAAACGCGTATTTTTGATTAGTTGTTTTTGTAATCTTTTACATAGAAAATCTTTACATATTTTGGTGTCGTTTTTATGTGGATAATATGTTCATATTAATTGATTGGTATCATCATATTATAAAACGCCCTATTCGTTATTGAACCACCACCATTGCCACCAGAATTTGAAATCCGTCATCTTTGGCCATTAATAGTAATTTTCTCTGAGCTTTGCTAGCTATTTTTAAGCATTTGTTAAAAAAGAAAGAAGAGAACCAAATCTCGTTTAAGAGTTTAAGGAAGAACTGACATTACATTGACAAAATTTGAACAATAGAATTTGAAGGTCATATGACAATGGTTTGATAACATAACTATTGTACATTATACTTAAAGTGACCATAATTATTACAATTAAAGAGCATCTTTAAACATACGACGTAAAATTCCATTGAAAAACTATCCATGTAAAACAAGTGGGCAGGCAAAATCTACAATGGTTAGCAGCCTATTTGCGGACATGCCGTGCCAGACACTTGTTGTACTTCCGTCGAGCCTCCATTGTACAAGAGCTGTTATATGGCCCACTTCATTTGCTAAATGAGGACTGATCAGTTACGTAACTTTAGCGTTCACAAAGCCACGGGCGGAATAATGAGGAACTTGTTGTAATATTGTTTTAGACTATACTGGCCGTGATGTCATGCCTAGAATATATATATCGCAACATGAAGCTAAAACTAATCCAAACTAATATTATAAATGCGAAAGTAACTCTGTCTGTCTGTCTGTCTGTCTGTCTTTGCTTCACGCCTAAACTACTGAACCGATTTGTGTGAAATTTGGTACAGACATAGTTTGGAACTCGAGAAAGGACATAGGATAGTTTTTATTACAAAAATAAAATAAAAAATAAAATTTATTCCGGACATACAGCGCCATCTATTGGTCAAGAGTCGGCATCAATTCCGTACTGAAAATTCATCGGAAAAATGTAAATAAATAGTAAAAAGGTATGAAAATATAATATACTACAACTTTTAGTAGAAAGAAAATGCTCTAACGGAGTATAGATAATTCTATTAGTACTATACTATGTCAAGTTGGTGATCGCGCAATGGTGTCGATCGTTACACGAGTTCGGTTCATGTTATTGTTTTAATTCATCGGAAAAAAGTAAATAAATAGTAAAAAGGTATGAAAAAAATAATATCCAAACTAATATTATAAATGCGAAAGCAACTCTGTCTGTCTGTCTGTCTGTCTTTGCTTCACGCCTAAACTACTGAACCGATTCGTGTGAAATTTGGTACAGACATAGTTTGGAACTTGAGAAAGGACATAGGATAGTTTTTATTACAAAAATAAAATAAAAAATAAAATTTATTCCGGACATACAGCGCCATCTATTGGTCAAGAGTCGGCATCAATTCCGTACTGAAAATTCATCGGAAAAATGTAAATAAATAGTAAAAAGGTATGAAAATATAATATAATACAACTTTTAGTAGAAAGAAAATGCTCTAACGGAGTATAGATAATTCTATTAGTACTATACTATGTCAAGTTGGGGATCGCGCAATGGTGTCGATTGTTACACGAGTTCGGTTCATGTTATTGTTTTAATTCATCGGAAAAAAGTAAATAAATAGTAAAAAGGTATGAAAAAAATAATATCAATATAATAAAACTTTTAGCACAAAGAAAATGCCCGAACGGAGTATTGATAAATAATCCGAGTTGTCACTATGCTCGATAGATGGCGTTGGGAGGAAATGACAGTTTGTAACATAAGTAAAAGTAGTGAGCGTGGAAGAATGTTGCAACAATGTAAACTGCTGGTTTGGGATGAATGTACGATGTCCCATAAAAGAGCAATCGAAGCACTTCGTCACACGATGAAAGACATAAAAAACAATCAAGGTATTATGGGAGGAATGGTGGTTCTGTTGGCCGGTGACTTCCGGCAGACCCTGCCGGTTATAGCAAGGGGCACACCGGCAGATGAAATCAATGCCTGTTTAAAAGCATCTGTGCTATGGTTGTACTGTCGACGAATATGCGAGTATTACTCCATAATGATTGTCAAGCCGGGCAGTATGCTGCTGCTCTTCTGAAGATCGGCGAGGATCGTATGCCTACCGACTCCGAGAGTATGATCACGCTGAGCAGCGAATGATGCCAAATTGTGGATAGCACATACAATTTCAAAAATAGTGTCTATCCGGATTTACGCGCTAATATCGAAAATCGGGAATGGTTATGCGAAAGGGCGATATTGGCGCCAACAAATGAAATAGTAGGCCGGATAAATGACCAAATTATGTCTGACGTAGAGGGAGATGTCATCGAGTATCTATCAGTAGATAACGTCGTGGATACCGAGCAAGTGACATCTTACCCAACAGAGTTTCTCAACTCCTTAGAGTTATCAGAAGTGCCTTCTCACAAGTTGAGGCTGAAAGTTGGAGTTCCTGTGATGCTTATGAGAAACCTAGATCCACCAAGGCTATGTAACGGCACATGGTTACAAGTAACCTATTTAGGACGGAATGTCATTAACGCCGTTATTATGACTGGAATGGCAAAAGGCGAAACTGTAATTATTCCCCGCATTCCCATCATTCCAACTGATTTGCCATTCCAATTCAAAAGAGTTTAGTTTCCGCTGAAAACTGCGTTTGCAATGACCATAAATAAAGCCCAAGGGCAAACGCTTAAAGTTGCGGGGGTATATCTTGAAAAAGCCTGTTTCTCCCATGGACAACTCTACGTTGCATGCTCAAGAGTGTCAAAACCACAAGACCTATATATTTTTGCAAAGGATGGCAAAACTCAAAACGTGGTATACAGAAATGTCTTGGTGTAAGAAACTTTAATAATGTTTAAAGCCTAAAATAATAGAAAATTTGTCAAGGGAGAAACAGTATTTTTTTCTGAAATGGCAAATCAAAATAATATTTTGAAAATAAGGGAAAAATAACATTTTCGCCTTTTTCGATCGGCAATAACGGCTTTAATGCCCTAAGTGAGTATACATATCTTCAATTCAAACGCAGAGCTCATTATGTTGATTTTTGAAGAGTTCCCTAGAATATCTTCCACATTTCATTTTTGAAGAGATCCCGCGAGAACGGGAACTATGTGGGTAAAACCAAAAATCTGCCGGAAGACACTATTCCACGCGAACGAAGTCGCGGGCAAAAGCTAGTATTATAATAAATTCAATCATTTAGCGAAAGCATATCTAGACTCCAATCGATTAACGATTGAGATGTGATTGACCTTTTTTGCTCCTGAATCAATACACGACCCTCAAACCAATACATACTGAGTAAACGACAACGAAATTTCAACAAGGTATCCCTAAACAAATTCAAATTTGTCAAGTATGAAGAGTAAAATTAATTCCTCCTTGCTTGTATCATTTGGAGCCTCGCGTATCGCTAAACATAAATTATGATATCATATTCAAAGCAAAATATTTTATCTCTTATAAAGTGCATATATTATCCTAATGAAATTAGAACAATACATCATAGACACTTCTGTAAAGTATTTCATTGAAGACATTATAAAATATTATTTTGCAAGTCTAATGATATGCATGACAGCTACTCTCACATTTAAAATGTACTCCATCGTAGATATGTGGTAGTGTGCCTCTGAAAGAGGATTTATAGAAACTAACTTGCTTCATCTCTTCGTTCTTCTTGCCGTCAGACAAGCTGTAAGGACTAAAAGCATTAAAGTTATATTAAAAAAGTTACCTGATTTTTGCCCTTGAGAACGAGAACGTTGGTGACCCTTCCAAATGGTAGCCCAAGCTGTATGATCTCTGCCTCTGTCGTCTCGTTGGGTATATTCCGTATGTGGATAACCCTCGAAGGCTTGCCAACATTCTGTTCCAGTTTCACCTGACAACAAAAAAAATATTTAAATTATAACTGCTTAAATACGCAATCTAATAAAGAGCTAACGATATTTGATCTCGTAGACGAAGAAGGTTCATAAAATATTAGGTTATCGACGTTTAATGAAAACAAAATATTGTCTTAATTCTAAAAAAGATTTTTTTACCTCCGCTTAGGAGGTTAAATAATCTTTTCTATACCAAGTTCTCGATGGCCCTTCAGCCAATGTCCAATGAAGTTTGATTCGTGCGGCACGAATTCGATTCTAATAAGCACGTAGGGTATAATATGACCGTCCTAATATACATAAATAAAGCTAGCATTGTTCGCGAGGAAGAGCCGGTTGGATAATTGAAAAGTCGATGTAGTATAATTGTCGAGGCTTATCGAGCCCAACCCCGATGTGGGCGCCATTGTTCCCCAGAGAGCCTTTTGATTACGGTGGCGGGCTTGAACAGAGTCCCGAATATATTGCAGCTTTGTATGACACTTCACTTTTCATTTAAGTGAAAAGAACAACCCTTACCGCTTAGTTTTATTTGATTAAATAATATACAACGATCCTAACACCGCAAAATTGTGACAAAACAACGTTAGGAACATTCCCACAGTTATAATCGTGTTTTTATCAAAATCTTACGAGGTATTTCAGTCGGAACACCGAATAAGATTTGGGGAGTTGCGGGCTATCTAACCGTCTCCCTTTTTAAGTTCTTTGGCGGGCGGCGAAGCGTGGAGGTGTAACAAATGAGTCTAATGCCTATTAGTTCGACCTTGTTAAGTTCAGACAAAGTGAGCAGCTGCTCTGACAAAAGTGCAGGGAAAAGTCGAAACACTTCGAGAACTGTTCCATTGTGGCTTTTAGTGGCTACACTACGTATACTATTCTTGCTATAGACTTTTTAATTACCAGCTCTTAATTGAAAAGTAGAAGTTTATTTAAAGATCATTAATGGAAAGAGTACATTTATCTACCCTACTAGAATTCTTCGCAATTGGCACAAAAATCTGTTTAGTCTTTAGTTCAGTATTATTTGTTCAAAAAACATCAGTTTTTTCTTCATACCACAATTGATGTCAACATATGGTAGGCTTCGGTAATTTATTCTGTTTTAAAGAAAATAAACAATACCATCTTTGCACCTCAAAAAGCACATCACTGAATAACTCAGTTGTTTTAACAACAAATCGCTAACTAAAAGAAAATAAAATACACAGATATGATATTTTTCAACAATCCGAATTTCGTTACGAGCGACATCAAAAGAGCCAAATCTCCGGAAATAAACAAATAAAAAATATTTTTCCAAAGTGACTTGCAAAGGGTGGAATAAATCGTGGAACACGCTCACCCACCTTGAAGGTACATTCCGGTATTTTCTGTTCTCGCGAAAGAAAACAACTGGTACGTAAAACGTAAAGAAGGACATTACTTTCGCTGGGTCAGAAAATCTGCGAGAACGATTTCCACATCAGGCACTTTAAATCATTCGCTTCGTCTCACATTTCATCCATAAATATTAAATCTTGGCTTGGTACCTTGGATAAGGAAAAAAGCTATCGTATGACATTTTCCTGTGAGGATTTCCCGGAATCGGTCAATTTTCCCGGTGATTGCGTCGGCCGTGTTTATTGAAACACTATTTCTCAGTTGGCCGCGTCAATAGCGCCATATCATTAACTATAACATCGGCCTCACTCGTGTTGACGTCTGGTGATCTATCAACACTAATATTATAGGCATACCTACATGTGGGAATAATTTAGGCGCTTACCGGCTATTGTCTCGCTATATATTGCCTTATAATTGTCTACGCAAGTAAATATTATAGCAGTTATTCTATATTCAGTACATACTAACATAATTATTTACAGTAAATTTAATCGTTGACACTATCATGATCTGTGAATTCCTAGTCGACCACAAATATATATTTGTGGTGTAAATTCTGTGTATTTTATTATTTGTCTACTGTACAGAAAAACAACAAGTGAAGTTTTAACAAAATATATTTTATGCGTTACAATTAGTACAATGTAAGGCAAATGTTATAACTAATGAGAAATACCCATCACCTTTAGCTTTTAGACATATGTAAGTCGAGACTCTTGGGGAGAATGATGGGTCAAGGCAAACTTGTAGCGACAAAAGCTCCACGGAGGTCTTTTCGGCATTTTGCAAGACTAGACACACACACACACACACATACATCTGGACTCATCTGATTCTTATACAATAAAAATAATAAAATATGTATGGTTCTATTTTGTTCTTTGAGAGGTTCTCCTACATAATGCAGGAGTGAACCATTTCTGTCAAGTAATTTGTCTTATGTGATACATTAAGTAGAATGTGTATGGAAAGTTGACACTTTCTCAATGTATTAATTCGAAACTTTGTACAAACAATCAGAAGTTTGTATGTGAAAATTATATTTCCTGTTTTGTTTGGTTTTAAACTAAACGAACTCCTCTAACAAGTTATTTTATGTATCTAAACGAAAACCTCAAAATCCTGATATTTTCTGAAAGTATTTACATTTTTCATACTGGCAACCCTACATACAGGTCATGGTCCGCAAAGAAACAACGCTCCTTTAAATTATACCTACGCATTTTACTTCACTTTCACAGATTAGTGACTTGAGACTAACTAGAAATACATTTCTCTTGTTTCAATTACGTAGGCTGAAACACGTGGTCTACAGAATTTAATTTAATATCTTTTTCGACCGATTAGGCTTCGCCGCTAAATGGATAACCGTAGTGTTTCGAGGGAAAATATATGAGTAAATATAAAATTCAATAACAAATATTACCTACGTAATAGGAAAATAGTTGAAATGTTTAGTGTGCGTTGTATGTAATATAACAAGGTACAAAGGCATAGATGCGGACAATGACTGAGCGAATATGGAAGCGACGGTAACCCACGTCTAATCGATTTCGTGATGCAGGAAAACTTTGCAGATATACATAGTTATTGTAAGTTTAGCTACTATTACGACATCTTCACAAAAATTAAGAAAAAAAAAGACTTGTGACTGCAATTTGCGGCCAATATGAAAATTATTTTCTAGTAATGTTAGATTCTACAGTTGATAGATGTTTCCGTAAAATTTATAGGAAAACTAAAGCAACTAAAATGCGATTATGTTAAAATCACACTAATATTATAAAGGCGGAAGTTTGTCAGTGTGTGACTGTGTGTATGTTTGTTTCTTCTTCACGCAAAAACTACAGCATGGATTTTGATGAATCTTTGTCGTAATATAGCTTATATATCCGAATAACACATAGGCTATAATTTATAAAGTTTAACGCGGGTAAAACCGCGGGGCACAACTAGTATAAGATAAATTGGCAGAAGTTACTAAATATGTTTTAATTTTTATTCGTGTTAACGCAATCGATATACGATAGTTTGTTAGATAACGAAACGTGTATTGACTGAATTGTCAACTACCTAACCTACAGCTGATGTGCATTATGGAAGTACCATAACTAAAGCCAACATATTTTTGATCTACTCGTAAATCAAAATATTTATAGCCCTATCATTGTAAAGAAGAATACTAAATTGATTCCATAAACTCTAAGGCTCTTACTCTATTGAGTAAATTAATATTGTAAGGAAAGTTTTAAAGTGGCTTTTAGTTTGTTTAATTTACAGGTGCTTCTATAAAAATGTCGAGAAAAAAATCTAATAAAATGTTGTGCGTATATTTTTCAAGGTAACCAACTTATTTAACGCAAACGTGAAAATATATTTTTTATGGTATACTTAAAGAGCTCTGTCTACTCCAAAGGTTCTTCATACAACGCGCAGTCCACGTCACGTCTCGATGGCGTGCTTATTACGAAAGCAGCAAGGACAATATTCTTAGTGCAAATGCACTGACGTGTATTGTAGACTGTAGAAGAAAAAAGAAGCGATTTGCATACAGTACAAGTTCTTCAGGTCCATGTGTAGGACTAGATTCTTAAATATTCCATACTATTATGTATTGATTATTAATGGGTCTATCTTAGCTATGAGACGCTCATAGCTTATTGCACTCACTGGCACTATGTGAACGACGAGGTAAAGGATTTAGCACTCGTCAATCTATAGATGGGTAATTGTCAAAGTGGTTTTCTGAGCGTCTCCGTGCTTCGCAAAGTACGCAAAGAGTCGTTAAGCCATGTCAGAGGCATACTGAGCAGCTTGAACAATTCAGACACCAGGATCAGCACTGCTCATACGAAAAAGTAAAAATGCAGATTAATTCAATTGCATTTGCAATGAGAGATCTTAATAGTTTGAGAAGTTGTCGCATTGCTAGATATTGGTTGTTCGTAAATAGTTGCGTAATTTGTTAAAGTTAGTAGTGGAACCCTTGAACTAATAACAATTGCGATTTAGTGAGGCATTCTGTGTAACTCTATGAAAGTTGGAAGTTTATACCTTACACAGGTACAACGTATTGGTGTAAGGGACAAGATTCAGTCTAGTAGCGGTGTATTTACTCGCAAGTTTTAACTTAGGTCTAGACATCAACTCTTCAACTGTTTTAATTATTTATAAATATAGAGTATACAGTTTCATGTTCTGAACGAAAAAATAGAGGTATCAAGTCGAGGTATTGCAAGGATTATTTACATGGATCAAATAAAAGACTTACTGAATGTGAGTTCGATTCAATACGTCTAAACGCTGGTCAAAGAAAGAGATAAATGAAAGAAGCTCTACCGACAAGAGCATCGGTCTAAAAGCAAGATAAGCCGGTGGTCTCGGTGGAGATTTGCCACTAGAACCGAATCCTTATCTATACCAGGCTATTAAAAACTATTTTCAACTGTAACTTATGGCTTGTACCGCACTTATGAAGTTGCATCCACCGTTAAAATTTCAAGAGCATTATTCCACTAGAAATCGGTGGAGTCTATCCACTAAAAACTTTTAATTGGCAGTCCAGCAGAATATTGTATTTCATTACAAATATCAATGATACAGATTGAGAGCCATTATATTTCCTAGTTTGCCAATCGCGGGCTTTTAGTTGCTTCTTGTGAACTGTTTATGTTGCATACAAGATTTACATTCATTGGTCTTTGCAGTACATTTTAACAGGAATTGACTGCATGTAGAAGCGATTTGTTTATCATTTAACTGTATTAAAGAAAATTATAGTTAATCTTGTTACATTTACATTATATTAAGTTCCCGCTTACATATTCCTTTTTGGCGAAACAGGTAGTCAATAGTAATAATAAATAATATTATTAAATATTAATATTTACTCATCATGTAAAATAATGAAATGTAATAATTGATTGTTGATGATACAAAACGGTAATATTATTTGATTTAAACTAATATTGTTTGTAATGACTAAACTAATAATAATAATAATTCATTAAAAGAAAGACATCACACCATTTAGCCTGTTTTGTGGCTCAAACACGATTATTTACACTTAAAAAAGTGACATTATCAGCTAGTTAAATGAGGACCATTTTATAGGTACAAACGCACATTCCTACGTGAATTACAAATAAAAAGAGTGTAAGGTACTAATTTAAAATACGAATTTATCTATAAATAATCACGATACGTAACTAGTTGTGCGCTTGAGTAGGAGTGGTAGCTTAAATGCATTCAGAAATTAATAAAATATTAAGAAGCCACTTTGACAAAAGATACCACCTCTCCTTTGACAATCACTAAAAAACCGATGCTTTCATTATAGAATAAAAGCATTAATTAGGTAAGGAGACCGAGCAGCCACACTTTACTTACTCGCTAATTCATTCATGCATAAGAATAAGACAACTTTATCCCGGTAAACTTTTAATTGTGGCCTCGTTCAATCGCTTGTAACTTGCCAGAGAACATTATTCAATGAAATAAATAATGATATCTGTTAATCGTTCATTAAAATCTAGTTGTTTGTGTTATTCTAGTTAGTGAGAATTCCGTTCAGATAAGCTAAGTTTGTTAACTTTATCTATTTATAAGTTGGATATACAGTTACCAATGGCTAAATTGGTTGTTCAGAAGATTATTAGATCACACTTAGGACATAAAAATATCCATCGACCTATGTCCATAGCGAAAAATCTAATTTAGTCAGATTAGCAAAGGTGTTTTAGAGGATTTACAAACAAACGTGGAATGAATATTTCAGATCTAGTAATTTACTGTGATCTACTAACAATTCTTAATAACTGATTTGTACGGAAAACAGTATTTACCTAAGACAATACACAATATAAATTAAAATGGATGCCATAACTGTCTATGGCAAGCAATGGATAGCATAAATTTTAAGACAATTTTGAGTATATAAATGACCATAGACGCATAGCAACGAAAAGAATACGAAATGATGAGGACTAATCCACGCCTATAAATTTTGTATGTATGTGTTACTTATATACCATACTTTACTGTGAAGAGAAAACAACAAAAAATTTCTAACTACCCATCTTTTTTTTTAACTGATGTTCAATGTACTGCAGCCTAAATTGCGTACAGTCTCTTCTACTTTACTTACGTACTACACATATTTATTTACGAAGAATATTGATAACAAATGTACCTATAAATAAACAATAAAAACCGAGCAGTCGTCCCTAACTATGTACTAAATCACACGTACCATAAGTTTTTTGTTTGAATAGATGGTCGGTGTTCGTGGTAGGAAATCGTAAAATAAGATAGCCAAATGGTTTTAGTACCCTCTAAAACTAGCAGTAAAATAGTAAGTGCTTCGCAATGAATATCTTTATGAGATCATTTGATTGATTACCAAATTCTATGAACGAAATAGATGAAATTGGCTGGGCAGCTATTAAACTGGCTTAAATTTAATTCTTAACAGAAATATTGTCAGTATGTTCAGAATAAATTGTTTTCTAATGTGAGTGACAAAAAAATTGTGAAAAATATTTTTTTACGCTTTATATGTAACTAGCTGTGCCCCGCGGTTTTACCCGCGTTAAACTTTATAAATTATAGCCTATGTGCTAATCCAGGGTGTAAGCTAACTCCATGCCAAATTTTATTGCAATTGCTTCAGCCGTGTGGAAGACGTTTACGTGAAGAAGTAACAAACATACACGTTCACACAGTCACAAACTTTCGCCTTAATAATATTAGTAGGACGGTGTGATTAATACTTAACACATATTCATACCCGCAAAGATCCAATCGTCATATTCTTTTGTAGTGAAATCAGTTAATCAGCTTTTATTAGAGACTAGCTGTGCCCGCGACTTCGTCCGCGTGTTAATTAGTTTATTTTGTTTTATTTTTGTTTTTCAAAAATAAAAGACTTTTCTAAAATAAAAGTAGCCTAAGTTACTCCTTATTACATCAGCTACCTGCCAATAAAAGTCTCGTCAAAATCGGTCCAGCCATTTCAGAGATTAGCCGGAACAAACAGACAGACAGACAGACAAAAATTGTAAAAAAAATATTTTGGTGTATGTACCGTATATATATTCATATTTATGTTGTAAAAACCGGTTATTTAAATATTACAAACAGACACTCCAATTTTATTTATTTGTATAGATTACGACTTAAACCGTGGTGTATTTATGCATTTTTCATGCTTTAACAGATTTTAAAAATATACTGTGATGGTTATTACTACGGGTGTCTTGTATTATGGCTATACTAAGTTTAATACTTTAATCTGATGTATTTGAACCCATCTACAACGGGTTCAGAAACCGTGGTAGTCTTAAAGATATCGTTGTTTGTACGGTTATTTTTATTTGGTTTACTATTTTACATTAAACAAATCTCATGACAAAGTTGAAAATTCCACACTTCTAGCTGGCTTTATCATTTTGATAAAACTGGTTCATGAATTCTGTAACACACGTTTTGGAATTTATAGAAGCAACTAACAATTGTGTAGGTACATTAATGAATAAGAAACGGGCAAGAATAGCTCGTAAATTCTTTTCCAAATAAGATCAACAGTCAACCTGTGCAAGCGAAGTCGTAACTCCGAAAGACAATGTCGTAAATGCTTAAGTAGTGGTAAACGCAGTCCCCAGGCATCTTCTGATTTGATTGATCTTCACGGGGCCTTCTGCGTTTTTACAGGCCTCCGTCAAGAAAATGAGGAAAAAACGGGAAACATAATTAATTACTTGATTTCGACATTAATGACCCGGTCAAAGAGGACGAGGGTTAATTAGTGTGTTTTCAACAGAAACTCTCCGATATGCGAATAACTAACTTCAACTAATTTGTTCACTAAATATACTAACACACCTGATCGGCATGTTTAAACCTACTGTATTTAAACTGAGTTTTTCCGACCATGGATACGCACATTCATATTTTGTCAAACAAGTTTTCAAGTTTAGATACCTACTCGTACAGATATAAAACAAAAATCCACCTTTTAAAAATAGTCTCAAATGAAAACCAGTGCCACAGACGACCTAGCCCCGCTTTTTTATGTGTTATACTAATTGGTGTTCAGTATTAAAGTACATTGAGCTTTTTTCCTACAACATGTATGTATATAAATACAGATATTGCTTGTTTACTAAAGGGTAAAACTTTGTTTAAACAATTGCTAAGAGCGTTCCTTCAATATTTTATGAAGTGTTTGCTATACAACACAAAGAGAGAACATAAAAAAATACTTTTAAAAACGAGTCGCCATTCCAGCGATAGGCACCAAATGAATATTCAGAGCAACAAAGGAGAAGAAGGGGTGTCGCAAAAAGGCACTGACTAAAATTTCATGGCAGAAAAAATACGACGCAATTGCAAAACCATAAAATAGCAAATAAATAAGCAAGGTTGGGACACGTCCCTATTTAATTATGAATTAAGGGCAAGCAGTAACGAGATCACAATGTAATTAAGATTACTGCGGCGAGGTTTTTTCAGGGCGCCCCTAACAAGTAAGAGTAAATGGACGGCAAAACGTTGCGAAACTAAAATGGCTACCTTGTTTTGCTTGAGATAGGGAATCATTTAATGAATCTTGTTTGGGATTAGGTGATAAGAAATTAATGGAATGATCTTCGACGGGACTTTGTTTTACAGAATTACAGAATACCTACTCAGTATTATTAGTTTTTAAGGTTATAAACAAAGTTCTACTCAAGCTAATTCTTAATGGCAAAGTGGACTCCTAAATAGATCTTTGGAATGTCCGAAAAATTTGTTTAGCGACATTTTAAAATTAGATAATTAGTTAAAATCGATCGAAATCGAAAACGTCCAAGTGATGAGTAAAACTAAACATAACAAAAAAACAATCGTAAAGTTTGTTTGAATCAATTCATTTATAGTTGAGGATACCTAATTTGTATAATATTGTGTTATTTTTATTTATTATCAAAATTCACGGGTGATTCTATGAATTTTACTAGCTGTGCCCCGCGGTTTACCCGCGTTAAGCTTTATAAATTGTCAGCCTGATATGTCAGCTAACTCCATACCATATTTTATTAAAATCGCTCCAGCCATTTAGACGTAAAGAAGTAACAGAGTGCTTAGAAATCATGGTAATATTAGGTCTTTACCTATGAAATTGCCGTTCTGCAGTACTGGCCATTTCAAATCAAAATAATTTTTGTTTGGCTAAGAATTCTAATTTCAAATTAATTTTATTTTAAAAACATGGATTCTTTTTTCCAAAAGTAGTCATTTCTTTATTGATTAGTGTTACATTTTCATCGCATTTCAATCTTTTTCGTCATCATGGATACGTTAAAAATTCGAGTAATTATGGAATATGAGTACCGTCGTGGCAGCAACGCGGCACAAGCGGCACGCAACATCAACGACGTTTACGGAGCTAACACTACAAACCAACGCACCACCTGTTATTGGTTTGCTCGCTTCCGTTCTGGAAATTTCGACCTGAAAAATGAACCTCGCGGTCGTCCGAAGACTTTGGTCGATAATGACGAATTAAAGGCGGTTGTGGAAGCTGATGATACACAATCTACGGCTGAATTAGCAGCAGCTTTCGACGTTAGCGTCAAAACAATATTGGTCCATTTGCGTCAAATTGGCAAGGTAAAAAAGCTTGACAAATGGGTGCCCCACGAACTCAATGATCGCCAGCGCGAAGTACGCGTCGAGACGTGCCTTGCACTGCTCAACAGACACACAAATGAAGGAATTTTGAACCGCATTGTTACCTGCGATGAAAAATGGATTCTGTTTGATAACCGCAAGCGCTCAGCAAGTTGGTTGGATCCTGGTTCAGCACCTAAACAATGCCCTAAACGAAAACTTACCCCTAGAAAAGTGATGGTCACTGTTTGGTGGTCTAGCGCCGGTGTGATTCATCACAGCTTCTTACCAAACGGGGTGAGCATTACTGCAGATGTGTACTGTGAAGAACTGAGCACAATGATGGAGAAGCTGGCGCATCTCCAACCAGCATTGGTCAATCGCTCGTCTCCGCTGCTCCTGCACGACAACGCGCGACCTCATACTGCACAGCAGACGGTCTCCAAGTTGCAAGAACTGGGGTTGGAAGCTCTCCGTCATCCGCCCTACTCACCAGACCTTGCGCCTACAGACTACTACTTTTTCCAGAATTTGGATAACTTCTTGGCGGGAAAAAAATTCAATACCCGAGAGGCAGTACAAAATGCCTTTGAAGAATTTGTTGCCTCCCGTCCAGCTGATTTCTTTAAGAAGGGCATCAATAAACTGCCACTGCGATGGCAAAGATGCATTGATTGCATGGGTGATTACTTCGATTAATACAAATAAAAAAATTCATGAAAAAAATTCGTTTAAATTTTTTCATACAAAACGGCAATTTCATAGGTAAAGACCTATTATGTTTGTATTTATGAGAATTATCTGCGTCAAAGAAAATGAATTCAAAACTTTGATTTGTTTTTAAATACTGTATGTTTGAAACAGTTCCTTGACAACAACATCTCGTACTCGTAATTACAAGTTGAACATTTTGTTACACAGTCAAATCACCAAACAAGCATCCGGCCCATCAGGTGGTAAGTTATTGTAGCCCACAGAAGCTTATACCACGCGTCTCAGAAGACTTTCCCTACACATAAGACCATAACATAATTGAATGTCCCTTGCTGGGTGGATCTTTGAGCAAAAATCGTTGTATTTCGTGTATAAATAAAGGAGGTTATATATCCGCACTGATTTGTAAGGCGCAAACTTCAATGCGCAGTCATCTCACTCGCACTTTAATGTTTGACATGCCATAAAATTATTGTCAGTTCTTTCTAAGAATGTGCATACTTTCCCGTTTACACGCATTTACTCACTAAAAGAAATAGGAGACACCATTAATCTCATATTTAGTGGTCATTACAAAAAATGTCAATATGCCAACTTGCTTTGATTATTATAAGATGAACGAAATGCATTTTCATTTAGGTGCATACAATAATTTTATAGCATGTAAAATATTAACAAAAATCATCAAATCAATATTTTTCATAGAAGTCCTATTGAATTAAAAAAAAAACATTTCTCTTGTAAGCAACACAGTATGATATTTTATTTTCACAGTGACATAATGACCGGTGACAGCGGGGGAAATAAACTGCCTGCGGGAAAGAATAAGAAAATGGTTTCTTTTCAACGAGACGGTTCGTTTCTATTTAATTTGCGTAAATGATGCCTACGGCAATGTTAAATATAAAGGCCATTCGAAAAACGACGAAAATAAAACATACTATTAGCTATATATTCGTTAAATTATATTTAGAAAATGTTGCGAAGTTTGATGAAGCTAGAGGTTGTATTTGGTATTTTATTCTCTCTTCATTTCATAATTAACTTTCTTTGGTCCGAATCTTGACAATTCTCATTTATAGAGAATGTTGGGAAATTAGAGTCAATATTCAAAGTTGATTGTCAAATCGAGAATTGTTATTATGTGACGATAAACATAAAAAAGTCGGAATAACATTCCCCAATATAGAGGCGTTAGCAATGTGATCAATAATTTTACGAAAAAACGAAGAATCATTTATGATTATCGTGACCTAGTAACTATACCTATATAAAACAGAAAATCTAATTTGTAGGGTACCTTTGTATGAGTTATTATAACATATTCCACCTTTACATGTAGGCACGAACCGCACACGGTGGATTTTTTTTATAATTTACAAGACAACGCCAGCACCAGGTAAATTAAATCCCTAGTGTGCGGGATTTAACAAACATCCAATTTACGGGCACAAGATCACCGAAACTCAGACCAACCATTGAGGAGCCATTGTGCCTTCGTTGCGACTCATTATTGACGTGAAATAGAGATAGGTAGAAAAGTATATTGTTAGAAGCATTAATCAACACAATGCGGGACGCAGAACGCTTCCATAAAATCTCAACACACGTGGCAAAATGTAGAAAACAATCAACACACAAGAAAACTGTTATAAAAATAAACAGGGTCGCAGTTTTGGGTCTTTCCCGTTGTACAGTTGTTTCATCGTGTATTTACATAAATACGGGGAGTTTCGCATGCACACTTTGTTTGGTACTGTGTAAACAACTCTTTGTTTACCGAGACCAGTGCTGGCCGCGTATGCCGAACAACCACCAAATGGATTGCATCATCCATTAAAACTTGGATAACGTGTTACATTTATGTTTATGATTTCCTTACGTCTTCACTTGTACGTGATGACGGCAAGATTATATTAGGTGTTACTTGCTTAATTGAAAGCGTTTCAATTTCTGTATTTAACAGAACGAAAAGCGATGCTCTATATGAATATTGAGTTTGCAATTAAGATTAATTTTTCTTCTAAGATTTTAATAAAACTCATTTATTTTACGTCCTCTGTGGTCGAGGGTTGTAAGCCGTCCGGTCAAGACTTTTCAAGCGACAAGAGAATTTTTTGTACAACAAAATAGATTTGTTTCGGGGTCTATTTGATTGAGGGGCTACCCTCCATGCCTGAGAGCGCGTTGAGAGGTCGTTCTTGGTTGTCATGAGAATATCTATGAAAATCGTTAAAGATAGTCAAAAGCCTAATCTGAGACCTGGTTTAATCATCTTGCTTACTGATTCCTTATAAACCAGTTTTATAATCAGATGGAAGTCTTTCAGTAATGCTACAACTGGTTAGTCTGACAGCCGAAAACAAATGGAAAAGGTACCAAAAAGCAAAGTAAAAGCCAAACCATTATTGACATAAATACATAAAAACTCTACTTCAATATTTCGATTTCACTTTAGCGGAAAGGCATAAGTGCGTAACATGGGAAAGTATTAATGTTGTATAGTACTTATTATTTCCAAGTAAAAATTAATATTACGTACAATAATATGTTGCTATAATTATATATTAAAAAAAAAACCTTTTATTTCTTGTTGGTAGTACAGATTCTAGCACAATAGCAATGCGCATGCAAAATTAATGACAATCTCAAATTGTATTAAACTTTAATTTTGTTATTTTCATTTTAAGACGTATGTATGTATGTAATTCAAAAAAATATGAATAAGATTTACAACACCAAGTAAGCTATATAGTTAGATAATTAATCGATTTAAAATGAAAATATTTTATATATAAATATTTAAATTTTAATCTTTAGATATAATCAGGGTTTGTATTTTGTTGGCAAAAACCCTCTCCATGAAAGGTAAAGGCTATAATTATAAGCAACTAAAATAATATAGTGCTTACTATTGCTCCCAATAACCTACTGAAAACCTACGTAGATTCTACTTTCTATTGTTATTTCTTTCAATGGTTCGCTTTAAATCACTAACGATACTAAATAGGGCAAGTAAACATTAAGCATCTAATTTGCGTTCTTATATACCCAATAGAATTAATAGGACTGTACCCAATAATATGAATATTCTATCTTAACTAGACAAACTTTTCATGCCAGTTTATGTGAAAACACTTGAACAGCAAACTAAAACTTAATAATACACTCCGTCTTGGGTCTTCAAGTAATAACTAGTCAAAGTAAAGACAACACATAAATAAACTTCTACATAACAGGAGTCGGACTTTGAGGTAAAGACAATAAGAATTAGTAATATTGTGTAAACTAATCGCTCTAAAACAGACTTAGTACGAAAAGTGATGTCGAACGCCCCAAGACGCAAAAACGTAAAGGTTTTGTTTATAACGGTAGTATTTAGTCATATGTTGGTGACAGTAAAAAATCTTATAACTGTAACAACAGTTGCGGAGATGTGATGGAGGAGATGTGATATCCACCGAAAATAGATTAGACCTTAAATTGTATAGATAGAACTGAGATTTGAACTGAAGATATTAAGCACGAGCGTATAAAATAGTAAATCTCATTTTTTTATATTTATCTGACATATGATTAAAATAAATATGTGAATATTGTAAATATATCGTTTTGACAATGGATATCTTGTTATACATTAAGTTTACATTAGTATAATCATTATAATATTTCTATTCAAATGAAAACAAAATAATACCGTATCACGTTACAAATGATATAAAAGTTTATAAGCGAAAACTAACACGGAAGTGCATGTAAGAGATGGTCCCGTCACTACTTACACAGTGTAACAAATTTTAAACCCAATATATTACCGCTCGTGAAGATATTTCTTGAAGCTCGCTTTTCCCCGTAATAAACTTTGAGAGATGCACATAGACACGAATGTACTTCAGAAAATACTAAAAAGAATCCTGATACATAAAAACAATGACATTTTTGGTTTACTGAAAATGAGTCGACTGTTTTCATTCGTCTTACGTTAAGTATCTCTTTCAGATTAAAAAAAATACCCGAATGAAAACTGGAAACAATGACAGATACAATTTCTATATTTTTCCGCTCATGATTGCATGATTTTGTCTATGTTTCTTGTTTAATAAAAAAACATTCCTCATTGGGATGTTTTTTTGTTTTTTTACAGAAAAGGATGTAAACATTACCACTATTAAAAAATCTTAAACTATCTTAAAATTAGTCTTAGAATTCCTTTAAAATGGCTCTCACTCTAATTCTTCGGTCAAATAATAATAATAATAATATCTAGGGACAATGACACACAGATCATCCTAGCCCCAAACTAAGCAAAGCTTGTACTATGGGTACCAGGCGACGATATACATACTTATATAGATAGACTAGCTGGTGCCCGCGACTTCGTCCGCGACAATTTTGAATGATTACCAATGTAACTACTTACTTCTAGCTTAATCTAAAAAAAAAATACTTTTAAAAGAAATAAGCAATATAAATTTAAGAAAACCTAACCTATAAATAACCTAGTTAAGAAATAAACTAAAGACTACTTTCCTACTGTTATTTAAAAAAAAGACCCGATATCATACACCCAAAAATATCAAAGAATACATATCAATTGTCCTTAAGTAAAGTCAGTAAGTCAAATAAAGTAATATAATAATCAACGATGCATTAATCACCAAGGTAACTCCCATTAGCTTAGGTTGCGACCACGGCATTGATAGGTCTAATATCACATTTTGTGAACGAAACACGAAACCATAGCGCGATCTAAAACGATGATTACACCATCTACTAACAAAAATATAACCTTGTAAAGCGGTAAATTTAAGATGTGGGCATATATTTTGGGTGAGATTTAGGCGATCATCTTTTGATTCAGTTTTGGACTACCTTTTACTTCAAGCATTTATTTATTTTAACCGATAATTGAAATGAGTTCTGCGATCTGAAACGATATAAAAGCCATCGAGTTTCAAAATTGTGAACTTGTAGATCAGTAAAATTAAGATGATATTTTTTGGGTGCGATCATCTCGACACAAACAATTTATACTACGCTAACTCGAATTTTGGGTCAATGACTTTTTTATCCCAATTTTATTAAAATGACGTTTTTTAATATGTTATGAAAAATACCAAAAAAATGAAGTTACAAATCTTATAAAACGCTAAATCTTTACTTAGACGACAACAGAAACAACATGTTAAGCAATAAGAAACGAATTTCTCTATAATTTAAGTTGGCGTACATTTTTGGTGTTGACCTATTGAATCAGTTATGGATTACCTTTTTTAACAACAAATTATTCCCTTGATTGCTTTATTTTTAACTGAAATATCAATTTACATGCTTTTAACTCCAAAAAAAAACAGTTTTTCATACAAACTTACATCCCTATTTTAGTCGTCTTTTGGGGTGGAATTTCCAAAAGTCCTGATGATATATTTATATTGTTTAAATGAAAGGCGAAATACTAATTTTCATGCGTTTACCTTAAAAAATGTCACATTTTTTCATACAAACTTCCACCCCCTATTTGTCACCCTAGAGGGCTGGAATTCCCAAAAATCCTGAAATACATATTTTTAAATGAAAGGACAAATACCAATTTTCATGAGTTTACCTTAAAAAATGTCACATGTTTCATACAAACATCCCCTATTTGTCACCCTACGTGGTAGAATTCTCGGAAATCCTGAAACACATACTTTTAATTTTTAACTGTAATGCTAAATACCAATTTTCATGCGTTTAAATTAAAACTTGTTGGCACTTTTTTCATATAAACTTACATCCCCAATTTTACGCACTTGGGGGTGGAATATTCAATAATCCTGAAATATATATTTTAATTTTTAACTGCAAGTCTATATACTAAAGCCTTTAACATCAAAATTAATCACTTTCATAAAATATTTCATCCCTTATTTTAGTCCCTTAGGGGTGGTATTTTCAAAAACCCCTCTTCAGTGGATGCCTACGTCATAAAAGGTAACTACTGTCAAAATTCAAGTCCTAACTGCAGCCGTTTAGACTGTGCGTTGATATGTCAGTCAGGCTGTATAAAATTATATCCCCTATTTTCCGCCCTTGGGGGTGTAATTTCCAAAAATCCTGAAATAAATGCTATATATTTTTAACAGAAAGGCCAAATACTCATTTTCATGCGTTTAACTTCAAAAATATCGCATTTTCATACAAACTTACATCGCCTATTTTATGACCTTCGGGGTGGAATTTTCAAAAATCCTGAAATATATATTTTTTATTTTTAACTAAAAAGCCAAATGCTAATTTTCATGCGTTTAACTTAAAAATTGGGACTTTTTTCGTACAAACTTATATCCCCTATTTTTTGGCCTTGGGGGTGAAATTTCCAAAAATCCTGAAACATATATGTTTTATTTTTAACTGCAAGGCCAAATACCAACTTTCATGCCTCTAACTTCAAAAACGGCAAAGTTTCATACTAACTTCGCACCCCCGTTTTACCCCCTTAGGGGTTGAATTTCGAAAAATCCTTCCTTATTCCTTGTCTACATTATAAAGAAAACATCTGTGCAAAATTTCAGCTTTCTAGGGCCAAGGGTTTGGGCTGGGCGTTGATGAGTCAGTCAGTCAGTCAGGACTTCTCTTTTTATTTATATAGATAAATACTTATATACATAGAAAACATCCATGACTCAGAAACAAATATTCGTGCTCATCACACAAATATTTGCACTTACCGGGATTCGAACCCAGGACCACCAGCTTCGTAGGCAGGGGCACTACCAACTAGGCTACGGTGATCGTCAAATGTTTTTACAGAAGCCAGTCTAAGAATGTTTTTGCTTGAAGTGCAGTCGGCCAGGTACAGGTACTTACGGAATATAGCACATAGCCAGTTCAGCTCAGCGGCCCGTAAACAAACAGCGAGGTTAAGCACTTAGGCGCTCGGTTGGAATATAGATGGGACTGAATAATTTATTTTATTGGGCAATTACAATAATGTAAGTCTCCATTTATTTTGGTTATTTATTAATTTAAGCAGTGTTTATTCTCGAATCGAGTTGTTCAAGTGTAACGACATAGCTTAACCACAGTTACCTAATGACTACTGCTTAATGTTTAACATGCCACATGTAAAAACATCTAAATGCGCAAGCGAGATAACATTGAATTCTGGGCCTTAATAACAGGGAAGCCGAGAGATATAATAAAATGATAATAATATCTAGGGACAATGTCACACAGATTATCCTAGCCCCAAACTAAGCAAAGCGTGTACTATGGGTACCAGGCGACGATATACATACTTATATAGATAAATACTTAAATACATAGAAAACATCCATGTCTCAGAAACAAATATTCGTGCTCATCACACAAATATTTGCACTTACCAGGATTCGAACCCAGGACCACCAGCTTCGTAGGCAGGTTTTTTTTTTTTTTTTTTTTTTTTTTTTTTTTTTTTTTTTTTTTTTTTTTAACATGACGCTACAGTTAGCCTAGGAGGCTGTGGGGTTCGAACCTCGACTCTGGGCGATTACTGGCGGGGAGAGGGCAGAGATCATCATTTTAGGGAGTTTTGTGCAACTTTCGCTCTACGTTAATGACATGACGCGGCCCCCCGTCCGCGTTGAGGGGGGCTTTTTTTCGTAGGCAGGAGGAGTACTACCAACTAGGCTACGGTGAATTTAACATAGTGGGCCACTGGTCTTCCATTTCGGCCCCCATATACATGTTATATAGTTACTCATATTTAATTTAGAAACATCCATACAAATTGGGTGTCTAAAACCACTCTACACGAAATGAAATGAAGACGAAATTGTATTTATTATTGAATACGATACAGGTTAAGGGGTAATTTTATCGACTCTAATTTCTATACGTAAAAATGTAAAATTACATCTGAGTATCGAAACGGGTGGAGATTAATAAAAATTTGCCCCCAACCCACCGGTAAAGCTCTTTATGGCACGCTGGCTTTTTACGAGAGACCTTTTATTTTAATACTTATTACGGTTTCGCGATTCCGCCGTTTTATCACGATTAATCGTTTTTCAGTTAATTACACATTTCACCAAAAGAAGCACCGTTTAGGTAAGTTAAAATACCGCAGTCAAAATATCCAAATAATGAATGTTGGATGCAATATTGTAGTTTTAGCATTAGGATCCTTAAAATATAGTTGTACTAATTATCACCTATTAGTTTGTAAGTGTTGAAAAAGTGGAAACTGCGACTGGGATATCCCCGTAGTAGTCACTGAATCAGAGTCACATTACAGTGCATTTATAGTTTTATCTCTACCGATAGCTCTAATACAAAAACAGGTTGATCCTATAGGATCCAGTTTTTATATGTCAATGTTGACATATAAAAACTGAATCCTATAGGATTAACCTGTTTTTGTACAGTTTTACTATTTTTTTTTACTAATTTTACTAATTGTTACAGTTCGCTGTCGTAGTATAATCGTCATTACATCATCTACGCTCGTAGCACGGCCGTAGCACCAATACTACAGATAACACCTGTCACCCAAAAATGACTTGCGTTGATAGTTATTTCTATGACGCTTGATATTCTATTCAGGTATTATTTTAATACCAATATGGTTTAATAAAATTATAATATATATTGCATTTTTAATATTATAATTGTATTCACTTATTGTGCATGGAATTCTCTGTTGCAATAGGATGTATGTTATAAATAAATACTACTAAATATTTTTACCTTTTTCGCGGCTGAGTCTTGGTTGTTGTTGTCAGCGTGGTGCGGAGCGGCGGGCGCCATGACGGTGACGCCACTCTGCGAAAGAAGCTCGTCGGAGCCTCTCTGTGGACAAAATTAGTATATAAATATAATATATGGAAAAATAAACAGATTGCTCTATTTAAATACATCCTACCTAACTTGACAGGTATAGAATACTTCTCACGTGCGAACAGGTATCAAACACCCCAAATTTCGCACATTGAGTTAATGGAAAATAAGGTCGAGTCAATGCCAAAATATTGACAGGTAACTTTGCATATGCGAGACGCCATCTCCCACCCGGCACAAAGGGAAAAGTAACAAATAAAACAAAAATACAATTCCGGGACACGGCACCGCACACGTCAACCCGCCCTTCCCCGGGATCAATCTCAATTTAAGACGGCGAAATGACAGACCTCAGCAGTTAAACGCACCGGGCTAACATATAAATCACGCTAGGTAATAAAGAAAGCGTACAAATGATGCGACACCGCGGATTTTGTAACGTACCTCGCGCCGTGTGTTGTCTGAATATAAGTCAAGCGAGACTTAATAAAGCTGAAAGCATTAATTGTCCTAAAATGACAAAATATTGTCGCATTCGGGGTTCGAACCCCACTAAGGGCTTTGGCTGGCTTTTTTTGAATTTCGAGAATGTCCTAGTTGATAAGAGGAAGAAAATAAAACGACATAAAAAAATTAAACCTGCACATTAAATGGTTCTAGAATTAAAATAAAGAGATGGTGCTAATTTCCTGACATAAAAGAAAGAGGTAGATGAACAATTTAAGGGTATATAAGCAGTATATCGAAACGGAATGGTGAGTTTTAATTTCAGTGAATTTACACAGTAAGAAGTGTACCCAACTTTCACCCAGTGTTCGTTGCGGGGAATCTGTAAGTGCGCCACGTATGAACCCTCACGCAGTGCTTTTCCCCGGGACACCAAGTACGAGAGATCTAAATGACTGAGTTTTCTATCCAAACACCTGACCCACTGCTGGGCACAATATGTTAGAATAGCATATCAACCCATGTGAATTCAAAACACGACATGGTTTCAAACGAATCCTAAGTCTTTTTAATTAATTACTTCTTTCCTTTGTACATTGAGGCTATGGAATTAATGTCACGGTTTGCCTAAGAGATTACAGCGTAGGACTATTATAAGAGAAGTAATATGTTTCAAAACTGTCGGTTACACGCGAGTTATGCCTGTAGTGTCTATAGGCTATTGTGACTTCTTACCTCTGGGGCGTATGTTTGTTTGTATTAGTTGTATAAAAAGCGCGGAAATTTTTGCTGGTAAGACCGATTTTGTTTTCGAGATAATCGCTATCCGATATGTACCTCCCAAGTGTAAGTAATGTATATGATATACAACATTTACGATATATAAGATTACAATTTATAAAGTATTTGAAGAGGTTGAAACTCTTAGCCAAATCAAACATACAATTTATACACACTATTATGAACGATACAGCATCTACAAAGATTTTAAAAGACTTCCACGAGATAAAAATCAACTGTTGGTTTTGTAAGAACAATAGCAATGACCCTTTATTTCATTGTATATAAAAATATAAAAAACTGACCAAGACCGAGTCACGCATGCACGATTAAAAATGTTCAGGTCGTATTATACACAAGTACCTACTTAGTGAATAAACATATATATTTTCATCGCAATATTTAACGTCTGTGGAACGGTGAGTTTAAGTGAGAAGTCAGGATGAAAATATAGCTAAAAAACGTTTAACTATTTAGATCACTAAAAGTAAACTAGCGGTTTATATATGCGTCCTCAAGACTTAACATTACACTAATTTGATACACTTGAAAATCATGGTGATGAGATCAACCTATGACACGACGGGTACAAGACTGAGCTCGTAATGGTTTGTTTTAATTATTGTCAAGTACTTTTATTTCCGGGAGTTATCCTGAGGAACCTTGTGTCATGAGGTACCCTAAATACAGATAAAGGTAACAGCGGGAATCTCATTTTTCAACATAAAGCTTTCATTGTAGAAAAAAGAACCGTTCTCTCAGAAATAAAACCAACATTCGCGAATCCTATTCCTTGGAGTAATTTCGTAGAGCGCGTGTAATAATTGCCCGAAATTAAATAACATTTTTCACAACAACGAAAAAAGCAGCGCGGATGGAAATTTTGTGGAACGAAGGCGAATTGTGTTAGGAAAGAGGGTAGTTATCGCTTCTTAGTCATTTCTCAACGTAATGGACCTTGATGTTTAATTATGCTTTCATGATTAAGACATACCTATTTTTTTAATCCTTGCGTCACCATAGTGATGTCACCCATTAAAAAAATATGGTGCCCAATGTGCTATTTTCCACAATTTTATTCCTTTCATTAAATTATAAATATTCTCCAGTTTTATCCCCAGCTTAGTCGTTGTTTTGTTTATAAAATGTAAAGAAGGCGCATCTGTATAAAAATGAGAAAGTTGGTTAGTAAGATTCTAGTTATTAGCATTCTAAATCGGCGTAGAGCATTTTTATAGTTCAAATAGGTCGTAAAGTAAAACTTTATGAAATACAAAAATACGGCCTTTTGGACTACAAATACACAAATTAAATATACCAACTTTCTTATTAAAATATAGAGATATAAATTAGTTTTAGACATGATTTATCTCATTCAACTCAAACAACTGTATGACCTAGAAAAAATATCAGCCTCTCAACCATAATCAGTAAAACGGTGTACGTATCAAACCTTTTTTTTGTTGAATAAAATACATTTATTATTTATTATTAAAATTTAAAACATAATAATTAATTAAACTACAAAATACCGAAAGAGTGTGACTCACTAAACGAGGGATTACCTTCCTTACCCGTACCTATAAAGTTTTATTTGACGTAATATCCCAAAAAATTTGATTATTAACAAGTGCACGTATTTTTGACGATTAAAAAAACACTATGTCGGTCGGAGAAGCATAATATTTTTTTCTTGCAGATTTAAGATTTTTTGGATCATAAACTTGGGAGACTAGTTTGTACCGACGGACAATTTCAATCATAAGTAAAAAATACCTCGTGCTCGTACATTTGATATTAACTTGAAACCGTAATTGAACTAGTTTTTGCATAGAAGATAAAAATATTTTATCAATTGTTTCAGATTAAAAAAAAGTGATCAATATTCAAAGTAATTGTCATGATATACTGCTTTGAAAGATGAATGGATGTACAGAGAATGTAAGATATTCCTTTTAACTATTTATATACGGAACTTTAGAACGGTACAACCACTCGTACTCGATATCTAAACAGTGCACTGCGGGTCACCAAAGCATATTACTACTGTACCTGCTGCATCACAACAATTCTCTATCACAAACATTTTCTAAATTATACGTACAACAATATGTTCGGGTAATTTCAAAATTCAAAAAAATTCAAAATTATTTATTAGTCATTGGGTTTTACAATTATTTTAGCAGTGATAGCCACACTAGGCGATGCCTGTATCGAGGCTATCGATGTAATACGGTTATCAGATAGGACTTAAATACATTTTTACAATAAGTTAGATACGCTATTACTTTTAAAATTAATATCACATGACAGCAGATTCCTAGCAAATTAACTTAGGGTTCGTGAAACTAGTAGAATTTAAAATTAAAATTTGTTGATTACAATTAATAGTTATACCTAGAAAAAGTAGGGGGTAAGGTGTAAGTTGGTGGTCGGTGAGTGTATGTGTGTGAGTATTGGCGTGACGGGGGGTGTGCGACTGTATGTTCTTTTGTGAGCGCAAGTCGAGTAGACTGTAATATGCATTTATTAGTTTGTTATTAGATTACTGTTTTAAGAAGTTGCTCAGTCTCTTTATAGTTTAGTTTGTCGATGTAGTTTTTAGCCTTTGTTTGAGTTTCTTGTATTGTACTTGATTTAATATTACATTTGGTGGCAATTTTATTATATATAAAAGGAAACATATAGTTTTTAAATCTTTTTGCGAATGTAGTTTTGATTTTTTGTGTAGGAACTTTAAAAACTCTGGATCTGAGTAGATTAGGGTAATCCAAAGACGTAATTACTGTTTTGTGTGTGCATATGGCTGCATTCAGAATGTAATATTTACGGATGCTTAAGACACCAGCTTGTGAATATAGATCTATTGTGGGGAATGTCATGGGTTTCTTCAACATAACTTTTAGAATAGACCTCTGTGCTCTTTCCAGAGTAATCAAGTGTGAGGTGGGAGTACCTCCCCAGACATTGATACAATAAGTCAGGACGGACTGACACAGTGATAAATAGATACATTTAAGAAGATCTTTACTTGCTACATCCCTTACCTGCCTAATTACGTATATGAGCTTTCTGGCTTTTGCCGATAGGGCAACAATATGGTCCCGGAATGTCAGTTTCTCGTCGAGAATTATGCCAAGATATTTTATTGACCGTGTTCTTTGGACTACATTGCATCCACAAGTGGTTTGCGTACTTACTCTTGGCTGATAACAGTTGTGGATTTGCATGTTTGCGGCCACAGTCGGTGAAGAAGCACTAGTTTTATGGAAACAGATAAATTTTGTTTTGCTGGTGTTGAGCGTTAGCAAGTTGTCACTAAGCCATTTAGCTATTGTTTCCATGTTCCATGCAGCATTAGCAAAACATCTGCTCCAAGATGTATCATGGAATACTACTGCCGTATCATCGGCGTAACAGATGACTTTAGCATTCTGAAGAGGTAGGGATGGTAGCTCATTAATATAAAGCAGAAATAAGGTTGGACCTAATACGCTGCCTTGAGGCACGCCAAACGAGGTTTCTATATGAGAGCTGAGCCAGGAATCAACCCTAACACACTGCCTCCTTTGAGTGAGGTAGCTCCGGAACCAGTCTAACACAACTCCCCTGATTCCTATGTTCTCAAGTCTCTGCAAAAGGATCGGAATGGCGACAGTGTCAAAAGCTTTCGCCAGATCGAGAAAGACTCCCATGCATGCACGGCCATTGTCAAGGTGTGAGACAACTTCGTTAGTTAGTAATTTTCCTTCAAATGTCATCGTTTTTCATTATGATACACGAACGTTAAGAACTATATAATATTTCCTAATACGATCGAAATTACTATAATTCAGGCAATTAGGGAATACTGAGATTTCCGTACCTTTCTTAGATGTTTAAATTGTATTAGTTACTTGATAGTGAAAATTAGCTGCGTAACTATGTTTTTACTTCACACTCTAAGTGAAGATGTTTTCTAAAATTCTTTATTAGTTGTTGTTCTAATAATTTAGTAAAATAAGGGGAGGGTAATAAATAGCGATAGCATATTAAAACTGCCTTAGAAGCCTATGTAACTCACGGATGGACGGCATTGCACTATAGGCGTCTCTTTTTTTCCAACTAAACTATTTTGAATTTGATAATGACGTTAAATTTTCATAGTTGATCCAAAAATCTCAAATGGATTGCCATTGTTGTAATGTGATAACGCTTCCTTCATTCTCATTTTTTTGCAATGAAGGACTCAGAATATCTTGAAGTGGACATATAAATAAATAACATAAGTTAACAAATATAATAAGAGCGTATACGAATGGGATCGACGACGCCAAATCAATTCCCTAGATTGGTTCTTCACAAGATGGTATTTTTTTTTACTCTAGAAAGAAAACTGTAGGTCTTTTTTCGATGAGAAAGAAACAGCTATAATGTTTCCCCAATATGTCACTTGAATGGGCGTCATACGAGGGCCCACATATCAAAATATCGAAATAAAATATACATGAAAGGTTTACTTATAACAGACGAATGAGCTCGGGCCCTTTTAGAGATAGTAAGGACGCGGAATGATATGTTTACGTGGTCAAAGACGAATATCAAACTCCATTGTGGGAAATCAATACGGATAATGTATTAGTGATATTAAAATGTACTGAAAGTTCCGGGGTAGATGGACCACAAAGATATTGTTGTTGTTGATCTTACATCTGTATTCTGGGGACCAAATAAATATAACCCTCGATATGGCTGTTTGCTAACATTTCCATTTATTGTGACTATCTCTCCGAATTCATAAAATATGAAATATTTGGTTCCTTATGGAAGACAAGCTGTGCACCTCGGCTTTACCCGCGTTAAACGTTACAAATTATAGCCTATCTGTTGATCCAGGGTGTCAGCTAACTCCATACCAAATTTTATGAAGAAGTTACAAACATACACACTCACAAACTTCCGCCTTTATAATATTAGTGTTATAAGCCGTTTCAAGAAGCAAATCAATATATGCATTACAAAATTGATAATAGCTAGAAAAGACTATTTATTTAATTGTTTAAATTATATTTCTTCATTGAGATTCTGACAAGTGTATGAGAATACCTAAGTGCTGAATAAATATAAATAAATTTCATTTCAATTGACATTATTTTAAAATTGAGTTAAAGAATTTATATGTAAATAACTAACATTAATATGTAAGTATGCAATACTTATACAGATATGTAATACTATCTTATTTTCTATTCCTCGGAGACTGATACTCGGTTGATAGCATTCATTTGAAAAAGGTATAAGTGACTGATGGTCTTCACTGTGTCAGCAACAACTAAGCCGATTCAGAAACCTTTGGAAAGCATATTACAAATGACAATCTAATATAAATATATATTGACAAACTCAATATCATTATTCAGATTTAGGCAGTATTATATTTAAAAGACCCTGTTAATTTATATTATCGTTTATGTTATCCAAGCGTGTTTAAATTTAAAATATACTATTTGTATTCTGATATTAGTATTCTTAAGTATATTGTCTCACCACTCGACCATTGATGGACCGTTTTTATCCAATATACAATAAAATACTATATAGCACACTTTATAGTACACCTGAAATGAATTACTAGAAGAGTTAGGTATAGGTATAGCTGCAATTTCTTCCAGAAAACCTTGGGATGGACAAAACTAGTATTAAATGAGAAATAGGTAGTATAAAGGTTTAACAAATAATAGCAAGAAAATAATTATATTGAAATCTATTTAAAAGCAATAATTTATTGAAGATTAAAGTGAGGAAAGGCCTACAATATGTATGTACAGATACAGATACCTAATCTTAAGTTATACATAATAATATACAATAGGTACATATAAATATATATGGTATAAGTTTAATTACATAAATAAAAACATACACTTAAATGTAAATCTGGGGGACTGGTATAATACCTAAATCATTTTGACGCAGCTAAGAAATGTTGGTAATATTCAAATAGAATAACGATTTACTAGAAAAAGCCACTACTCCAAACATGTATCACATGAAGTATATCTTACAGTATTTCATTTTCCAGTATTAAACTTGTCATACTTGACCATGGTTCGTGTGGCAATTAATTAACCCCTTCAATAGTCAACACAAAATACATAGATAAATAAAAACTTAATAAATTTTACACGGTTACTCCGAAGATAGAAAAGCGAGCGAATCATATCAGCGGTCTTGTTATTATTTTTGCGGATTATACAACATCTTATAATTAAACACAATTATCGATAACTGGAAAAGTTTCTTGGTTATTCAAGCGTATTCTCTCCACAAAGTGCACTAGAACAAATAAAATAAAGCTCTTCATTTCTATATCTGTCCCGGGATTTTATGAACATCATAAACATTGCCGGACTATCGATGTCATATGAAATATTTATGTGCCAATAACACTCTTCAGAGATCATTAATCGATATAGTCCCCGTGTTCCGTTCAATAATTTATTTAATAAGGAGGATATTATGCAAAGCGATATTCTATATACCAATCAAATATATTGGATTATCGTTAGACATTTATGCGTAATTCGTTTTTTAAGTCGTTCTTGGTCTTTTTGGAAGGTTTCCAATATATGTATTATCATCAACGAGAATATGGTGGGACGCGATTCGAATCTGACAATTCCCATAAACCCGGTTGTAACTACATCTACATCATCTAGTCTGCTGTGTCTGATGACTGATGTCTTACGGACAGTGTGATCTATGTGTGTCCGTAAATACTGAGTTAAGATTGGCTACATAAGGTAGGCAAAAAATTTTAATTCAATATAGAAGCATTGCTTATTAAACATTTCCAAACTATAAATAAATAACCAAATGTGTAGAGCTCACATTCCAAGTAGTAAACAAAAGCGTAAAGCTAGAATTTTTCCTAGAAATAATAAATTAATGAAATTATATTCTTAGTAGAAATACAACAGAAGCACATATGTCGTTTGTTTCTGTGGCTGAATAAATAGGGGAAACCCAAAGAAAACGAACATTTACGATGCGAATGAAAAATCACTTCGGCATTTATGACATCATTGTTCCTGAGAATGAATCTAATATGAAAAAAATAAAAGGTCTGCCGTAGAAAAGCTGTAACGAGTCTAATAATTTTTATTGCGATTTCACGAGCTTACAGTCTGATTTAACTCGACGTGTGTAAATTATGATTTAATTTAATAACCAACGTTGAAAACGAGCGTAAAATGTTTTTATGTGAGATAATATACTTTTCATTAAGAGTCATGCGTTACTCTCACATTTTTATATTCATGTTTTATGGGCGCAAGCAACTCGGTGGAATTGAATCGTTAACAAAAACATACACGAATTGGCGTAACAGCTTGCTACGAATGTGCTACGAACAAGAAGTCGATATAACCGTAGTAGGGGTCGATACAATATTAGTTTATATAATTAATAATACCTACACTCTGTATTAATCTTTGCAATTCATTTTCAGCTCTTAACGAAATAATTTTTCACCTTCGTGCCTTGGGACTGTTAATTAAGTTATTCCACTTGATTAAAGCAAGGGGTTAGCTGTAGTTATAAGGAAAATTAATCAGTTGTTATTAATTAGCTAAGTGTATTTGTTTGTAAAGTAATACTCAATATTAAGGAATAGTATATTATATGTTAGTATGTATATATTAGTATGTTTAGTTTGTTTGTATTATTTAGCTACTGAACTGTAGAACACAGCTATACTTACAATAGTAAGGATATTAATATTGTAAGAATAAACGAATATATGTGGCTTTTTGGACCCAACATTGGTCGCGAGACATGTTTTAAATAGTATCACGATATTTAACTGAAATGTATATACAACAAAAACGTTCCACGTAAATGTCTGTTTCAAATACATACAGAGCGTTTCGTGCCTTTTTTAATCGTATGAAAAGGTATTTAGTTATTCCTATAGCACTTAAACGCACATAACTATGATAAATAAATAATAAATACAATGTCACACAGCGCTATCTAGCCCAAACTAAAAGAAAACACAAAGCAAAGCTTGCATTAAGGATGGAAATACTATTTATTTTTGTAAATATATACATATAATATACAGAGAACACCCAGACGAAATAGAAACGTTCATGAACAGAAATATTTGTCTTACGCGAGGATCGAAGCCGCAACCTTGGGGTCAGAAGGCAGGAGAGTCACGGCCAAATGACCTACGTAGTAAAAAATTGCTTGTAGTATTTTGTATAAATAAGTAACATAATTTACCTTATCTTTAAAATTCAAACAAGTTATTTTTTTGTCGAAAGTTGAACTAAATATTGTTTTAAAGCCTTTTCGTATGGTATACTTGATTGCTATACGCGATATAATTCTTAAATCAGTTAAGTAGTTTTGGAGCTTTTCTATTACAAACAATCATACAAAACCTCAAATTTTATATATTCACGATAATGTTTGCCTATGGAAGTACCAATTTCAACACGTCCGTGTTAACAGAATATGAACGTAAAGTGTTTGCGTCCACCTAAGGAAACAAACATGCTAGTAAACATTTGTGATCATAACCGCTAATGCAGCGTGTAGGTAGGGAAACGTCGGTGCAGACAGGTCGCTAACAAGCCCGTGTAACTGTGCAAACGGAAGCTTGGGAGGGAGAGTTAAGCACGCTGCTCCCACCATCACCAGGCGTCGCACCGTATGCGCCGCACATTCGTCTAATGCTTAATATCATCCGCCTTCGACTAAGATGTTGAAATTAACGATCTTGATAATATTTGTCGGCTCAACGTTGCCGAGCTCCACTCGTAATTAATTGCATCAATTTGTTCTACGCTTATAACGGACATTTGTCAAGCGCCCACCCGTGCCGGATGATTTTCGCACTAACTTCATAATCGATATTCGGAAATATCGATTAATCGCCAAACTCTTTGCCCCGGCTAGGATATTAAGACGTTCCGCAGTCATTAATAAGCCGTAACGATGTTTTCTCCGATTATTACGCGCAATATAAATTCCGGCAAATTATTTATCGTGTTTGCAGTTGTTGCTGTAGTTGAGACTATATGACGCGACGCAAAATGTGTATTAAAAATGCAGAGCGCGGCAATAATTTAACTAGATCCGGGACGATGTAAAAGTTAACAATTCTCAACACAACTAGAAGTGGCAAACCTCTTAGCCCCTGAACAATATAAGGAGACATTACTCGCTGTCACATCTTTACTTCATAGGAAAAGTAGGAGCAGGCAATTTGCGTGAACAAAGTTGTGGGACTTGCTTAGGTAACGAATAGAAACGTAGACCGCTAACCGCCACTCGAGTGCAAGCAACTCACAAACCATTTAATTCGAACCCTAGCGAAGTTCTCCAACGTAGACCAAAGTATAAACTACAAGCACTTGCTTACCAAGCCAAAATTAACAAAGGCTTTATAATCGTATTCTTAGTAATCTTAATTATCTAAATACTTACGCAATGCAATTGACTTTTAAACAGTAAGTAAAAGTTGTAAGATAGATCGGATCATTACGCTCACTAAACTTGAGCTTAATGGCCGCTCAATTTACGATACTGTTAGAGCAAAACTAATCTGGAGTGAGGAAAAGTTGTGCGATAAAAGTTAAGAGATACAGAGAAAGATAGAAACAAAGAGCAACGTTAAAGGCGACGCGCATTTGCATGCAGGATACGAATAGAGTGCAGTGGCGCACTAAACGTGTTTTATGGCTTTCGGTATTTATAAACAACAGAATAAATAGGTAATATTTGGCTTTATAACAAAATAAATTAAACTAAAATAATTAGTTTTATTGTTTACGACCTGAAGATGCTTTTTCCTAACTTCTAAATTAAGGGCTCCTAAACTTCTACTTTGGAAATCAAGAAATGAATTACGTTTTAATGTAACAACTGATATGAGTCCAAAGAAACATCTAAAAAACAATGTCTAAAGATATATTTTTTTACATAAGAAGCACTTTTAATATGCTATTGATAAACATGCATGCACATTTACAATAATTCAAAACGTATTTATAATGTTTACCCTGAAAAAGTAAAAAAATAATTTTGTACATTGTTGTGCTTGTCCCCGCGTGTGATTCGGGACAAACAGACTTGTTCATGCACACAAATATCTGTCCTCGGTGGGAATCGACCCCACGACCTAGGCAAGTATTTACCAACCACGCCAACAGGCCCTTTATTACTTCCATGTGGATGCTTATACTTCCTCATAATTCCGATCGTAACTGATGTTTCATAATCATTAATATAGAGGCTACTTTATTTCGGTCGAATGAGATTGAGTTACTCCTGTGGATCTAATAACGCCTAATGTCACTATAAGAAACGTGTTAATGGTTGTTATTTATCGTGTAAGTCTAGTAAGGGAGTGATCACAGCTCCGAATACCGACGCAGATGTTACTAAACAGAATTACTTACGAACAACTAAGATTTGTTTAAGATCCGTACCGTAAAAGTATTTACTACGAGTAAGATACTTTTACGGTTCGGATCATCGGTTTTAGTTTCTTTCTCATACGTGATGTTAATTTTATGCTAAATCACACTAATATTATAGAGTCGAACGTTTGTGAGTGTGTATGTTTGTTACCTCTCTTCACGTCTAATCGGTTGAAGCGATTTTAATAAAATTTGGTATGGAGTTAGCTGACACCCTGGATTGACACATAGGGTACACTTTATAAATTTTAACGCGGGTAAAGCCGCGGGCCACAGCTAGTAAGGAATATTTTTTTCTGTGTTTTTAGACAGATGAAGATTATTAAGATTATGCTGGGGCAGAAAGGTCCTCGAGTGGCGACTACGAACCGGAAGACGCAGCGTGGTCACGCCCCGTACAAGATGGACCGATGATCTTGTGAGCGTCGCTGGAAGTCGCTGGATGCGGCCTTTGTCCAACAGTGGGCGTCTTTCAGCTGATAAGATAATGATGTAGCGTTTTTTTTTAATATATTTTTTTCATTGACAACTCCCGTACTAGAATATCTAATCCTTGTGTCACGGCGTACTTTACAAACATATAATAGACGGACAAAAATTACATCCAGACTCAGAACAAGTATTCATGGGTCAGACAAATAGTTGTCCGGCGCGGGAATCGAACCCGGGACAATCGACCCGGTGAGGCGACTGTCTTAACTTATTTAAAGCGATTTGGTCTAGTAGTTAGTGAGAATGACTGCTAAGCCAGAGGTCATGGGTTCGAACCCCATCTAGGGCTACTGGAGGGATCAGCACGATTATTTGTTCTAGAGGACACGTTAAGCTGTCGGCTCCGACTGTAGTCAACAGTCATTAAGCCTGGCCAGTGGCTTACTAGGCGGCTTCAACTCCAACACTAGTGTTACCACTGTTCATCTATATATATAAAAATCAATGCCACTTTTCGTTGTAATGTTATAACTCAACAACGTCTTTACCGATTTTAATTTTGGTCTTTCGTGGAAGTCCAGGGAAGGTTTGTCCGTAGAGAAAATTTAAAAAAAGTCTTGAAAAAGTGTAAATCCAACATCTTTTAGCAATTTAAAATATTTTTTTGTTTGAATAAATGAACTTAATAATCATTTTTTTATTACTATGCCTTATACGTAGCGAAGCACGTACCGCTAGTACAATATAGAAAGAGATCAGGAGACGAAAAGGTATACATACTTAATTCGTAGGCCGAATTCATGATCCTATATTAGTTTTATTTCAAGTTCCAACAGTTTCATTTTTCAAAACTAGTTAAAATAGCCAGATGCTCTCACCGGTCCGTAAGTGATTGGCGAGGTCAAGCAACTAGGCTCGCGGTCAGTCCATAGATGGGTGACCGCCGGTTTAATTTCTGAGCGTCTCCGTGGTTCGGAGGGCACGTTAAGCTGTCGGTCCCGGCTGTAGCCATTAGGCAACAGTCTTTAAGCCATGTCAGAGGCCTAATGGGCGGCTTGAACAACTCTGACACTAGTATAACCACTGCCCACACGATAAGTAAGTTTTATATTTAGCTGAAAATGTATGAGATAATAATATTCCTCAGAAATAACCCTAATACACAGTCCCTGACTAAGATTTAGAAGTGCTAGTTAATTAGTTGCCAAAGTGCTATGGAGTGCAGCACTTTGGGTGTGAAACGTACGGACAGAGGTTAAAACACTGCGCTCCAATAAGCACTGCTGATATTGGCAAACGGACAATTGGGACTTGGTTGGACATACCTGACGCAGGCACCCAGGCAGATGGCACAAAATGGGTAGCTCAAAATCAAAGTCCGACGCCGAACAAATGACGACTACTCTCAAGTACTATATCATACCAAAAGTAGCAATCACCTTACAATAACTTAAATCAATGCTGCAAAAACCATATAAAAACCAACTTCAGCGTTTAACAGACTTTAAAATAAGGACGTTTTTACGTTTTTTTGGTATGTATTTTACGCGATATCTCCCGTATTTTGATAATCATTTTTTTATTCCATACCTACTTCTTCCATATTGCTTCAGTATGGAATGGTTCCACCAGAATGTTCTTCAAATATGGTGCCTTCTGATCCAAAGCTTCCGGGTTTGAACCCCACACGAGACAAATATTTGTGTTCATGTCAAATTAACATGTCTTACTATCTCTTGGTCATCTCTTGGTCTATTTATTTTCTGTGTCTCTATAGTATATATATTTACAAAAATAGTAATAAGCATTTCTAGCCGTTGTTTAATACAAGCTTGTAATTTGTGTCTGTCTATTATATATTTGTAAAGTACCCCGTGAAACAGGGATTCACATCCCTAATGCGGGCGTTGTTTAAAAAAAAATAAGAAAATAAGTTTTGGATAGATGGCGCTGTGTGATATATAAATTATTAGTTAAAAAAAAATAAACTTGTTTTTTTTTTAATAGTATTACTTACTTTTGTGTTTATAAACCCAAATTCATAATAGTATATCTTGCGGCTAGACGACTTAGTAGATGTTGACGAGACTAGTCCAGCCAGCTCCTAATGAGAAACTATCAAACTCCAACGGCACATTTGTCTTGTTAATGCTAATATTCAATTCTCCAGACGATGCCCGTACCGCTAACTAGGCTTTTAGTTGGACGTGTACCGGTACTATAATGTAGATACTTAATAGGCATTTGTACCATTATCTTGTAGGTAAGTTTCATATGCAGTTATACAAGGTGCAACATAAGTAGTGTACGTTACTTAAGGAGTTTAATTTGTCTATTAAACTGAACAACGCGTAGCACATCAACATGAACATGAACCAAAGAGAAGATTAACTTTCCATACAAGAATAATGATAAGCTGATGCGGGCCGATTGCCGTGGTTTGTAGAGTCCCACTCAGGACAGACATTTGTGTGCATGAACATATCTGTTGGTCCTGGTTCTGGGTCTAATTGTTTATGTAAGTATGTATTTACAAAAAAACAGTAGTATATGTAGAATATCGGTTATCTGGTTTCCATAGTAGTACAACCTATACTTAGTTTGGGATCACATGGCTGTGTGTGAAATGTCCCAGTATTATATTATAATTATTTTGCATGAGGAGCCGAAATAATATTTTTCAGATATAACGAACTAGTTTTTTTTATTTGTTTATTTTTGAGGGTAGATAGCGTATCTTAAGTTAAGCGCACTATTTATCTTATACTTAGTATAGAAAAAAAAATACTCTAAATAAACAGGCTCTTGCTTCAGCTATAACAGAACTATTTCAAGAAATGTCTAGTGCCAAAATAATGAGAATAATTTCCTAGTTGTCACGTCTGTAAAAGCTCATGAATGGAGTGGCTTGTATCGCATTAGCACTTTGTATGGAAGACAATCGATATCACTTCACTGAGGAAAACAAATAGATTCTTTATGGCAATGTAGGAAGGTAACAATTCACCCCTCAATGGGTCGTACTGAATCTAAAGCGATCGTAATTTCGTCTGGCAATATTCCGCCCTTTCATATTTTCCTTTTGCCTTCCAAATGTTGTATCGTGCCCAATACAAGGCAGCGATTTCGTTTGTTATTTCAAGCCCTCTCACGCTTCTCCGATTTAGTATATCGACACGTGAAGCATCAGTTAAACAAAATATGAAATCACTTGAGTCTGCAGCCATCCCAGATTTTTCTCAGAAAGCATTATAAGATTTTCCATTCGACGAAGTAAATAATAAGAATTTATTATTAAGTATTGGCTCTTTAGCTACAGTGCTATCTCTGTGTAAGCGTGATAAAGTTTCGCTTGAGATTTCTAAAAGGCTATATAATTAATTGGCTCTCATTAAGTATTTGCTGTACCTAAGTTAACTTTAACAACAGAATTCAAAATAAGCAGCTTGCTCAATTACACAATAACCTTCACAAACAAATGAAGAACAACACTTAATTGATAATTACTGCCATATAAGCAGACTGCCATATAAGCATGAAATGCCCCAATCCAGTGATCCTAAACTGAAATAAAATTAGCCATTGCACCTTGTAAAAATCTAAGTTATCTTGATATTTTCCTGAAATTTAACTCACGACTTCCATGTTTACAGTTCAACATTAGCGAAATTGCATTTGTCATGTTAATGGGAATTTACTAAGCATCTCATATTTAAATCACTGACTTAATTAATGGCTATTACAAAACAATACATACTATGAAAATTGTTTAAGGTTATTTTATTTGTGTCACACGTGCATATATATTCTATTTCTTAATGATGTAATACAAACCTATTAGTTACGAACATGACCCGAAGACAAATTCAAAAGTTACCTAGGTAAAGAAAGAAGCTCTTAATCGTATGGATAGTGCTCACCCTGTCAGAGATGTTCAAACCGCCTAGTAGGACTCTGACATGGCTTACCGACAAGCACAGAGACACTCAGAAGTTAAACAACTTTGACGGTCACCCATCTACAGCTGCTTATCCTCGACGATCACTTAGGGACCGGTGAGCACAACTGGTTATGAACGCCTGCTATATATGTAGGTAACAAATATACTTCATTCATCCCCATGTAAACAACGGCAATATTTCAGAAATAAAGTCTTTGATATTTACACAAAAAGAATAGCAAACTAGATACATCAAACATTTTCGATAGTAACAATCGCACTTAGGGATAGCTAAGAAAGAATTCAAAACGTGACACCCTTTAGTCGACTCGTAAGGCTGCGTCAAAGAGGACCGTTTCACAGCTTATGCTGATACCTAGTCTTTGAGGAAACGCATCTCTCGCTAGATAATGTATGCCATCTTTAAAACAACTCTGAGAAAATATGTTTCGTTCCACTATTGAAGGCGCCTCGTCATGGCGGACCTTTTAACATTGGTACTGTTATTTTATTCATTAATCTTTCTGTAATACTCGTACGTATGACGTTTCTATACTTTGAGGTTGGTTTTTGAAAAGAGTTTTCGTACAGGAGGTTATAATTTTCTGATTCCCCCTGTTTATGGACCGATTTTTATCATTCTTTTCTTATTCGATAGGGAATGCTTTCCTATCGAATAAGAAAACTTTTATATGGGACCATATGGTCCCATATAAAAGTTGTTTAAATCGGCTGTTATAAAGAAACATTGAAGTCGGTTGGTTATTTTTTTTGGATTTTTTTTTTTAAGTTTTAATATAATAAAAACCAAAATCATATCAATAAGATCTAAAGAGTCTGAGCCCGTAATAGGTACCACAATATTTATTGTATGTAATTATAATACCTTAGAACAATAAAATACTAAACGTAATATAAACAAAAACTTACCTAAAGAATAGCTTATGTAGCAAATACCTACATTTGTTACAAAAAAAAATACATACATATTTCGCAATTTAACGTGGCGCCATAACTATTTATGGTATTCAGCGTACACGCGAAGGTTTCAAAGGCATCGTGTGTTTACATTTGTCTCCAGAACTGAGACTACTCTACCCTCAGATATTTAACCGCCGGGAGCCGCGGGAAGATAAATAAAGACGAAGATTTAAATACTTATTTCGTTTCTTTCCGTGAAGTATGACAGCCGCAAAGAATATATTTAATTATCATTACTGCACAATTATGTTATAATAGCTGGGTAACTATAGCCCTGACATTAAGGTTCAGCAACTTAAGTTTTTTTAACACAGTTGCATTTCTTTCTATTCTGGTTGGATTGGATCTGTTGGTCTAGTGTTGTAAGGTTACGACGGTATTGTGTTAGTAGTCCCAAGATATTTATTATTTAAATATAGAACATTTTTTGCAAGAGAAAATATTTTAATGGCATTAAGTTTTTTTAAAATTTTTCGCCGGTCAATAGATGCGAGCGAGAGCTCAAACCTTTAAAATAGATGTTCGGAACTCGAACCTGACACATGAGGGCGACGAAGTTGTAGGGAGGCGACAACTATTATAGTAGCGCTTAACATTTAAAAGAGCCAAAGCATAGGGTTCCTTCACTCTCTGAGCAGTTTGATTGGAGAACTACCCTCCACCTTACAGAATACTCCCCAGGCAAGAGTCAAGCTGTTTCTAGACGTGAGTTGTCGCCAGAGTTCATAAGGATTTTTTGTTTTTGTGTTATTTTGGTTTTAAAAAGACAACGCCCGCACTTGCATATAATTGACGGACACAAAGTACATCCAGATTCAGAACAACTATTTATGGGTCACATAAACAGTTGGTGGATTCGAACCCGGGACACGAAGCGGCGAGGCGACTCTCTTAGCCGCTGCGCCACACGTATAGTCTTATATTTCCAATATCTATTTGGTAATTGAAATATACACATGTACAGGTACTACTTTTAAATATAAGTTTAAGTGGGCAATAACTATTAATAACCTAAAACTGCTTTAATTTAAAACCCAGTTCAGACATATTGAAAATGAATTCCGAAAATTTAAGTGCAGGTGGGAATCGGACCCAAAAACCACGGGGTATCCGGTCCCAAGTGCGCCACTGCACCGTGATGTTCAGACTCTAATGCATACAATGCATCCATGCTAAGTTAACTTCACGTAATGAAGACGCTTTAACGTTGCTTTAATTTAAGTTAGTACATGTGTATTAAAATATTCAAGAAGATTCCTAATAATTTTAAATCAATGACATTTTCTAAATTTAAAAAAGAGTTAACGCGGTGGCTTGCTGAAAAATGTTTTTATAGCATTCTTGATTTCTTTGAATTTAAATTATAAATTGACATTATATTGTTAGATTGTGCTTTTGAAAAACAGTAATGTATTTAGCTTCATAAAAATATTTGTACGCTCGTAAGAGCAAAACATAGTGGGCCATGTTTAATTTATAAAACCTTTAATGTACCTGTGTTTGTTGTCAAATAAACATTATTCTATTCTATTCTATAGTACAAACTCACAACGAAATATCAAGGTGGGATAAATGATTAAGGGTATTTTATTTCAGTCTGTCGGTGCTGTTGTTAACAACTAAAAAGCAATAAAACGTGAAAACTGCATTGTTAAACAGTGAAGCCCGGTTAAGTTCGGTGAGAGCCTTTCATAATCCAATAGAAACAAGTAATTTTCGTACAAACGCTGCACAAAGCAATTGACCGGATAAAGCAAGTGTTGTTAGCTAGGAGCTAGTGCCGAAAAGCGTTTTGCATCAAAATATCAGACGTCAACACACCGCTCTTGACGCGTTAATGGACTTAGCGCCGTGAAACTTCTAAAGCCTTGTACTGTTACAGCAACCATGTTAAAGCTTTTGAACTATTATCAACACAATCATTGTTACTTTAAGTAATTCAATTTCTGACTAAAAACTACAATATATTGACATCATTTCAGTATTTCATACGAAAATGCCTCAATAATATTCGTTCAGACAGGAAACACACTAAAAAGTAACGGTACTTTGCGATAGCTTTAAATTGTCATTTACTGGACGCTGAGCACCTCAGCTCACCTGCGCCAATGAACGCTGAATAGTGCTCGGCTAGACCGAAAACATAAAAGTATATCTATAAAATCTTATGAAGAGTTGTATTTAAATGTTTAATAAAAAACAAACAACAATAATCGTAAATTAAAATCTGTATATATGCTACAGAAAGGTAATATCTACAAAGAAAATCTCCAACATAATAGGTGTACTTGAAACTTTTTCTCTAAATCGCATTCTTTACAAAGTTGAATCAAATTTAGAAAAACAACACTCGACATCGGGAGTTTAAAAGTGAGTCCAGATTTGTGAGTAGCTAATGTCTTAAATCGGAACAGACGGGTAACGAGCCAGGACAAATATTTTGCCACTTCGGAACGTTACCTGACCGGGGAAGTGGCCGTGGTCGAGTCGGCCGCGGGGAGACAAAGTAAATATGTCCCCGTTTCCCGGGTCGTCCCCACATTTTATCGGGGAGCGATCGGCGCTCGGGTCGGGAAATGAATTTAAAACGTGTTTGCGGGTAATCTGTTATCGGTCCCTTGTCTCTGGCTGGAATATAGACGTCGAGCCCGCTGCTAAATCTCGATCGTGATTTTGTGCCGCCGGTAAACATGACCGTTTATAGTTCTGATCGTTGTATCTCATTACACATTGTTCCCTCTTAATAGCCTTATCATCAGCTACCCTTGCGCAGATAACATTATACCGAGTAATTATAACGGTGTAATAACACAATAGAACGAATTTCAATTTCATAACACAATTTGTCGAATGGGGGATATGTTTTGATCCCTCAGCGACTTTACGTTAGTTAAAATTGATTTGGCAGGCACTCTTGGCAAAACATAAACGTACCAACTCATTATCCTACTTATTGAGTTTATAGCCGAAAGCTGAAGACCATGAGTATCGTTATTTTTTATAAAGCCACAACAGAACACATTCGTTAATCTAAGGAAATTACGTATAAAGGATAACAATAAAATGTTAAACATATAAGTAGTCAATGTTAAGAGGCAGCTGAGTCAAATACAGAGCAACACTGGGTTAATTATTTCGTTACAAGAGCCCTCGTAAGCCACTGTAACAGCGCTTCAGCCGAGCTCGGGGGGCTATAAAAGCTACATAATACGCGGCGACGTAAAACTCTTATTATTTTAGTATCTGCGAAACGGTCGCGGAAAACATATCGTAAAATAAAACCTGTCGCGTTGAACGAAGATGCAAGTCCTTCCAACGGAGGCGCGGTTCAGCCAACGCGCACAATCTAAATCCAGGTGGATTCAGTGTGGACACCGGTTAGGATCGAACATACCGAGCTAGGTGGATTTCTATGGTAAATACAGACTTTATGGTAGCCTAGGGATAAGTTTCCATTTTAAATTGAAGAGAAACTCTGAAATGTTTCCTTGTCTCCCGGCGGGGCTGAGCGCGCGAAGCTGAATAAAAATTCACGTCAGGTAAGCACACGGAAATATTTACACAACTGAAGAATTTATTGGGAGTTGCAAGTGGTTATATAAATAAATGCTTAACCGTACCGTTACTCTTTCATATCCATGAACGTGAGTTCGGGAAAGAAGCACAAATATAGATACCCAATACATACAGGGTGTAGGAAACAGCGTAAAGAACAATATTCTATATTTCACGGTTATGAACACCTCAGTGATGGAAGTTTAGGTCTAAATCTGCTAGCTAGAGAGTCATTGATAAAGGTTTTTTTATTTCTCACAAGAACTCACTTCCACCAATTAAAACGGAACCTTCATAGCTCGCCAAATCTAAAGAAGATTAAAAATACTAATGACTATTATTAATTTTATTAAGACTAGAGCAATTATAAATCATGGATTTTATAAATAAAATGTCTTTAAGTTTTCTTTCTTTTATTGATTAAGAATTGATTTTTATCAGTTTATTACGTTTAAGTTTAGTGAAAATAACATACAGTTCGAGGCTAATTTTGATCCCGCTTAAAATATTATAAAATTCTATTGGCAGATATTTAAAGTGAATCCAATATTCAAAATTCTTCATATATGTTGTCCACAGTAGTCTTTCCTGAAGACAATCGACATTATTAATATTAATTAAACTATTCTTATATAGCATATCATAAGAAATAGCATAGGAAAATGATAATGTGGCTTGCAAGAACGCTGAAACGACTTCAAAACCAGATTTGACTAAAAAATTCAACATGAAATTATTCAATTTTTTTGGCGAAAATGCGACTAAGTCCCGGAAACGCCCATTTACATAGCCGATGTCGACGCGATGGTGCGTGGCGACTTCAAATGGGAATTATAATACCAAATTGAATACAAAACTTTCCTTTCAGTGCCGAGTAATGGAGGAGTCTATGCACCGGAACAATCGAAAAGACAAATAGAATGAGAGAAGAGACGAGACATTCGCTCTGTTGAAATAATAAGTATCTGACGTCTTTTTGGACGATCGTGTCGCGCTTTTTTGTAACGATAAATTTTTACGCTTTGATCTTTCCAATTCAAATAGGCTTTTTTTCTCGTAGAATCAGAAGTTATAGGAATATTTCAAAAGCTTTAAGTGAGGCGACAGAGTAGATTTTCTTTCCACCGGCTATATCGTTCTGATTGAAATGCAAATGAAACGATGTCCGTTCTAAAACCATTTATTAAATATTACCTCTTTGGTTAATCTTCTAAATAAGATTAATATCCATCATCTACTGAATGACTAATGTAGTATAATAATATTTATATGAGATTAAGAGCATCATTTAACGAACTTAAATTAAGTAGTAGTGCATATACTCGTAAAGATGCCGAGAAACTATAACTAAATGAAATAAATATACTACAGTAATAGCAGCTAACATTTTGAAATTTTTATTTCTTTCTGAAGTCGAGCAATGACAGAGTTGTTGGCTGAAGAATCTGAAGCGGTTCATTATTCCGTTCCGAGTTATTTGGCGCCCAACAAGGGGCGCTTCACGCGAACATCTGACGGATCACTCGCAGATTTGAATTCGTAACCGTGGAATGTTGCATTTTTTAACCACGTGCACGGTATCAGTGCTTCTATCCACACACTTACGTATATCCCTCAGTGGCTTACATCGTTCTGTGGTAGTGACTTCAAATCTGAACAAGTTATAACGAAACAAGCTGCAACAAAAACATTTGCCTATGCCGACGTTAGTGAATTGTTCTCCCGCTCGTGACTGGGTAATTTCCATACATTTCAAGTTCCATCGCCTGCGGGACGTTCGTTCTTTTGTTGATAAATGTTTGACGGGAACTCCGGGGACGCCATTAAAAGTTTTTTCGTGAATAATTCCAGTTTACATACGCAAATGTTTACTTGTGAGTTTACCCCCGCGCTCACCTATTCGGTGATTTCTTTTCATAGAGGCGTTTGTTCGAGGAGTGGTGAATTTCTTCTGAACGGAGTCGTTGAATAGGTAATTGGAAAAGTTTTTGTGTTTTCTTTGTCATAACCCTTACTTTCGACATATAATTTACCAAGAATCACGCACAAGCGCCGCGGTTTCAACGCGTAGGATTTTATCGGGAAAACCAGCGTGGCGTAAATTTTGGTCTGATTGAAATAATATAGTAGTCGGTTTGTAAGTAAAGTTTATTTGAAAGTTTTTGTAGAAACAAAGTGACCGATAAAGACACGTAGACCTTAAACTTGTCGGCCACGTTGTCGGGTGAAGTGGTAAGTTCTTCGAGCCATAACTCACTGCGACGAAGTTGTTCGATCAGATTGTGTGGGAGACAAAAAGAGGTGGCGCGAAGTCACGAAAGCTAGATTGTGTGGATAAACGCGCGTGCTCCCGACACCGCGAGTTAAGCTTACACTATATAAACCTTTTTGCATGCAAACTATATTACAAATTTTGAAAGACCAGTTGCAGTGCTTACTACAGACTTAAACTAATCTTCGTACTTAATTTTGTTAACTGGGCTTTGGTTTTGATTTATGTAAATGATATGGGTTTAATGTCTTTCTTTTAGAAACAAGAGAAGAATGAGATTGATCAACTGGATAAATTGGAAATATTGTACATAAACACATATAATAAAATCGTAGGAAAGTCAAAATTGTACTTTTTTTTTTTTATTATTTGTTTTTTTTTTATACTTGGGGTGTGATCTACAAACGATATCAAAGCCAAAAAAATAGTTTTTAGAATTGTTGTCTGTTTTTCTGTATGTCTGTCCGGGATAAACTCAAAAAATACTGCACAGCTTTACTTCAAATTTTGCATGAATATTAGTAAGAGGTCGGGTCACCATATAGGCACATACATATTATCACGCTATCATCTACGGGGGAGGAGCTGTGATAATTTATAAAATTTAACGCGGGTAAAACCGCGGGGCACAGCAGCTAGTTATCTATAAATTACTAGCCAAGAGTATTATTTTATCGATGAAATATCGGAATTCCCCTGATCAAAAGATGGAATGTCCCACTACCTTCCATTTAATTCGACATACCCAATTCAATTCACGGCTTAACATGTAAATTACCAGAATCTTCGACTCACTGCTTAATAAGTTATCAATTTTATTAACTAAGTGAATCCTATGTTACAAGGCAGTTACAAGGTGAGACATTGCTTAGGTAATCCTTTACCTCGGTTTCCGTTAGCTAACTGCAATTTAAGATTACACGTCGCGATAAATAAGACGACGGGGAACGGGATCTTCAATAAAGGCATGGTTCCGAACTTGCTGACAACTCCCAGTCGTACGAAACTGCAAGTCTGTTGCTGGTTAAGTTTTAGAGTAACATAAAACAAAATACATAGTATTGCAAATTACTTACTTTTTTGTTTTAATCATAAATCAAACAAGCAATTAAGATATTCTGTTTTAGAAAAGTGCTCAGTAGTTTGGAATGTGCAGTAGTCTATTATGTATTTAAATTTTATAATATATAACACCGACACCAGGACATCCAGCTATCCAAATTTGTCAAATTTCTTTAATCGATTTTCAACTTTATCACTATAGCATAAGGTTCACTTTCAATTGGGGAAATTTTGATGTTCTGACGTCTCTACAACTTGATAAGTGTCTCGTGTAGATCGAGCAATCTGCTCGGACTACAGTTCAGGGGGCCGCTGAAGTAAAATAATGGAACCCTAGAAAAGGGTGTGATCGCACGGACTACATGCAAAGGATCGCAGATGAGAGAATAAGGGGCCCACGCGATCCTCGCGGGGCCCTTACCTGCGGCTTTCTCTAGCTACTTATGTGGACGAACCGGAAAAGAAAGCTAGAAAGAAACGACGGACCTGTATTTTTCCTTTCTTCTTTTGCCTTTTGCTTAAGTTTTTTTTTCGCTTGTATTTTATGTTGTTATTGGGTGACATGATAGATGATCTATAGAAGTAAACGGCTTATATTATATTTCTAAAGTTAGTTACAAGTCGCAATATCTAAGCATTTGCGATATACCACTGTAGCAGTCAGGTTTCCTTTCTACCATGATGATACGGAACCCCAAATACACAGTGAAGGTAGATGAAAAATTTATGCACTCAGTAGCGCAGTAACAGGACCGAGTCTGACAAGACTTAATTTAATCGTATCACGCAAATCCCGCGCTTATAAACTAAATAGTAAGCGTCAAAATAGAGTGAACATAAAACGTTCAAAACACGTAAAAATCTGGCCAAAATTGAATAAAATCTTTAACTGCGAGGAAAATATAAACTTGATGATAAATCTGAGCCAACTAGCTTATTGTAATCAAAAAAAACTCACTACATGTAAATAAAAAAGCAAAATTATTTATAGTTTTTAGAAATTTGTTGTTTTTATTAGTTTTCAGGTGTGATTTTGTGTCTTTTCTATCGAGTCAAGATATTTGAACCATATTTTGCCAGCAATAATATTATTTTAAATATAAATAAATTGTACAAACATGATTTAACAACAATAACCAAGTACTTACTTATCGTATGGGCAGTGGTTACTCTAGTGTCAGAATTGTACAAGCCGCCCAGTAGGCCTCTGACAGAGCTTAACGACTGTTGCCTAAATGGCTGCAACCGGGACCGACAGCTTAAAGTGCACTCCGAAGCACGTTGACGCTCAGGAATTAAACCAATTTGGCGGTCACCCATCTAAGGGCGGATCGCGAGCCTAGTTGCTTTACCTCGCCAATCACTTACGGACCGGTAAAGCATCTTGCTATGAGCGCCATTTACCAAGTTATATATATTTTTTGACTAGAATAGATCTTTATTGTTATAAAATGGATGGACAGTTCACCAGCACCACTTATTTATTAAAGTTCTTACTAGCTAACAAGTTATAACATTACATTATTTTGTATGAAGAAATAATAAGAATAAGAATAGAATTCAAATCTGGTGTATTTATAATCTCCTAATTGACGGTATACACAAATAAAGTACAATACCCATTAGCTATATATAATATAATAATATATATATATATATATATTTATATTGTATTGTATATATTTGCTAAAACTCGTGAAAATAGCCCATTTTGGTTGCAGTCAGCGCCTAAGTACCTAATAAGAACGTCTAATAAACTTGCACTGTATACATCGTTATGAATATGTTATACATTGCTGACTGCTCTACCAATTCATAACCATAGTATTAATGTTATTGTACAATGTACAACGCCTACTATATGTATACCTTAGTAAGTACACATTTGCTATTAGACGGCAAATGTAAATAATTTTAAGGATCAGTGGAGGCTGCTTGCGTGATTATTTCGTGCTAACGAAATTAATAAGGTAAATTTCAGCGGTGTGAGGGGCGTTATTGCATTATACGGAACCGCGTTTGATGTGTTACAGAAAGGAAAATTTCACAATACGCCAAGGAAACTTGTGTATGGTTGACTTTATTAAAAAATATGTTGAGGATTTGATAGTTTTAAAACCTGAATGATTGCTTGATTATCACAATATAACATAAATTATTACAAGAAAATATTCCCAGTATCTAGTACCTAAGTGTGTTTTATTTATTAATTTATATATTTTAAGAAGAGCAACAGATTTCAGTGACATGTTAGTATTTATGTTATCCACGTATAAATCATTGTTTACAGGTAGTAGTAGTCTAGTTGGTAGATGCTTGCCTTTCACGCCGCACGTCGTGTGTTCGATTCCCACGCAAGACAGATATTTCTGTTTGCCCTGTGTATGGGTGTAATTATCTATTTGTATGTATTTATAGAACTGATTTCCATAGCACAAGCTCATGTCCTAATCCTGACGTGAATAATGTTCTAGGATATTATTTAACCAATCATTCAACCAATTCTAAAATAAAAAAGAAATAACAATAAAATTTAAACAAAAGTTTAGATACTTATCTGATATAATTATAAACTAGCAATGTTCTCACCGTACCTGGTTTAGCTTTAAATACGTCGCAATCGATTTTTTTTATTTTGTTTGTTTAATCCAGTACTTGATACTAAAGAAAGGTGAAAAATAATAATATCCTGTGACATTCTTCCCACACGGCCACCTGATGGTGCATTGCTGAGCTTGTACTATGGAAACCAGATAACTCATCAACTACACATCACATCACATCTACCTACTACTTTTCTTTTATGAATACATACTTATATAGCTTATGATAAAAATAAGCAAATGATTTCTCATCACTTTAGTAAAAAATATTTAACTCCATTTTTCGTATCGTTTTGATAACATTTTTCGTTTTCTCTGTTTCGTAATTGATTTATATTTTAACATAAAAATGGTTTTACTCCTAACTCAAATTTCACCCAGTATTACAATAAACCAATTGAAACCTTCTTTTTTTGGTGTTAGTTAAATAATATTTAGGTTCAAGGAGGATTTAGTGTTAATAAAAAGTTTACGTCTCAGAGATTTATTCTTATTAAGTATCAAACTACTATAAAGAAACGCAATATATTCCGAGATATATTTAAATAGTCACACAAACATTCACTATATAGGATAAGTGTGAAGTAAGATTCATGCAAGTTAATAGATATGAAATTTTTATGACCCATAACGTCACCTCCGAGAGTAAAATAAAAAGGTCATATAACTTTTTATGTGACAGGTAAGAAATATTATATTTGCTCTTAATTTGGGATGCAATGATGTTATTAAAATTAATGTTCATTTTTATTAACAAATAGCCAAATATTAATTGCACGCAACATTAAATCTTTCAGAAAACTATAAACAGAAAATCTAGTATGCGTTACAGTAAAAGTGATAAATAGCACAACTATTAATCTTTACCGATTAGAATTAATAATAGATAAGTAATTACTAATTATAGTCTCATATTTAAGTCAATATAAAGATATCATTGACTCGGAGCAATAAATGGTTGTGTAAACTTAGTAACCTAACTTAACCATAACTTATTAACCCTAGTAGTTCAGTAACTATGCCGTTGTATCTGTGATGATGAAAAGAATAACATTTCTCCTTAACAGAGTGAACGGCTAAACAGCAGCCGGACTGTAACGATTAAAAAATATTTACGGATTTTTGAAGTCTAAGACGTCGCCTCGCTGCTTAGTGACGCGGGTTCAAGTCCCGCGCCGGACAACAATTTGTGTGACCCATAAATAGTTGTTATGTGTCTGGATGTAATTTGTGTCCGTCTATTATATGTTGATGTTGAACGTGAATATTGCGCATAACTTTTCGGCGAACCTGGGAGTTGAACCCACATAATCTACGGTTGAACACGCAACCGCTAGACTAACGAGGCAGACCGCAAAATATTTACATAGGTAATAATCTATATAAACGTAAGCGCCATGAGGACAACTATCAACGTTTCATTGAAATCCTCGATTAGAAACTTAGATTGTTAATTCTAGAAGATTTTACATTTTAGGCCACGAGAGTCACACCCACATCTGCTACTTGCATTGATAACATAATTACCAACTTTGATGTCTCTGAGAAGTGTTTGGTGGCTGGTGTTCGCTCTGACCATAAATGCCAAATAGTAAAGATAAAAAATGAGATAAATATAAATAAACAAAAAATTAGTTTTAGACCTTTAACAAAATCTAATTTGGGAAAGTTCAGTAACAACCTGGAAGAATAGTTTGTGCCATCTATTGCCAAACAAAAGTAACCCTAACGATATGTACACTACATTATTCCACTGTATTTGCAAAGAATTTAATAAAGCTTGTAAAATAAAAAACATAACGGTTGACAGTAATAAGATAAAATTTAGTTCTTGGGCAACTCAAGGCATTAGACTGAGTAGAGATTTTTTATATGAGTTGTATGACAGAAGGTCCTATAACCCTGATGTCAATTTTATTAATTATGTTAGAAATTATTCAAAAATTTTTAAAAAGGTTTGCATTCAAGCTAAATCTTTATAAGAGATAAAATTAAAAAATCTGATAATAAAATAAAATCAGCTTGGCAAATAATTAATACTGAAACTGGTAAAAGTAGATCAAGAGATCAAACATTAGTATTGAATATTGGTGATGAACTGGTTTCAGACAAGCTTACCATTGCCAATTTTTTAGCTGCTTTTTTTGCAAATATACCCGTGGATATTACTAAGTGTCTCGCATCATCACCAGATGTGGCTGAACTCTTTTTAAATCAAAGCGTAAAACAAACTGTACCTAACTTTAGTTTTAAATCCGTAACAAGTGATGATATTATAAAAGCTTTTAAGAGTATTAAAAGGAAAGGCACAGAAGATTTGTGGGGACTGTCTGTTAAAGCAATTGAATCAATCATACTAAACATTGCTACAATCCTTGCAGCCATCTTCAATGGCTGTATAAGTGATGGTGTCTTTCCCGATTTAATGAAAATAAGTAAGATAATACCCATTTTCAAGGCAGGTTGTTCAAAAAATGCCACGAATTATAGGCCTATCTCAATACTGCCAGCTTTAAGTAAAATATTTGAAAAGCTGATGCTCAGCCAAATGTTGTCGCACTTTAACGTGAATGAGATATTGCATAACAAGCAGTTCGGGTTTACAAGGGGCCGCTCTACTCAGGATGCAGGTTGCACATTAATTAGGTCAATATTGGAGGCTTGGGAGGGATCACAGGATGCGCTGGGAGTTTTCTGTGATCTCTCTAAGGCTTTCGATTGCGTTGATCATCGTACGCTCGTTGTTAAACTGAAGTACTATGGAATATCTGGCACATCTCTTGATCTTGTGATGTCCTATTTATCGGGGCGACAACAGATGGTTTCGATAGGCGGTGTCACTTCGGCACGTCATCCTGTGAAAATGGGGGTGCCCCAGGGGTCTATATTGGGCCCATTTTTATTTCTAGTTTATATAAATGATCTCCCTTATCTGGTAGAGAAAGTATCAGAGATAGTTTTATTCGCTGATGATACGTCGCTCATATTTAAAGTAAATAGAAAGGATAAAGATCTTATTGAGCATAATAAAACACTCAGCTTTATATCAGAATGGTTTTCGGCAAATAATCTCTTGTTAAATGCAGGGAAAACTAAATGCATCAGGTTCTCATTGCCGAATGTGACTCAAATTGTACCAACAGTTGCACTTAATGCGAAAATATTAGATTTAGTCCCATCGACCGTATTTTTAGGATTGACGCTTGATTCAAAATTGCAATGGGGTCCTCAGATTGAAAAGTTAGCAGGTAAATTAAGTTCGGCTTCCTATGCTGTCTGGAAAATAAGGCAATTGTCAGATGAACAAACTGCTAGATTAGAGTATTTCGCGTACTTTCATAGCATTATGTCGTATGGCATTCTGCTGTGGGGTTCGGCGGCTGACATAGGTACTATTTTTGTATTGCAGAAAAGAGCAGTCAGAGCCATTTATGGTTTAGGCAGTCGCGATTCTTTGCGAAATTTGTTTAAAGAAATAAATATACTTACTGTGCCATCGGAATATATATATCAGAATATAATGTTTGTTAGAAAAAATATTCATAATTATAAAAAGAAAAGTGAACTGCATAATATAAATACTAGGAATAAAAACAAACTAACCATGCCAGGCTTTAGAGTAAGCAAAACTAATAAATCATTTTTAGGAAATTGTATTAGGTTTTATAACAAGCTTCCTACTCAAATTACTGATCTGCCTGACACAAGTTTTAAAACACATATTAAACGTGTACTTATGGCTAGGCGTTATTACACCACTAAAGAGTACATCGATGACAAAGACGTCTGGCTCTCACTTCCTACCTGCACATTGCTCGCTGGAGATCTTGTAGCCATATAGACATGACTGATCTGCTGTGTTACGTGAACTATCTGTAAATGATTGCTATCATATACTTAATTTAAAATTATTGACTCTGTCTCAAAATGAATAATGTTATTGTTTCGAAGTTTTTCTTTTGTATACCTAAATATAATCTAAAATAATAAGCATTCAGACAACCGATCGAGCATATATTGTGTTTGCCTACTAAATAATTACTCTAATTGGACCAAATCCCGTGTTCATGCCCGCTTGAGTATGTTTCGCCGGACCGTCTCAACTGGGTCGTGTTGAAACCGGTAGTAGATGAACCCACTGAGTTTGTTTCGCTGGGTCATCTCAGTTGGGGCGCATTGGATCCGGTGGTAGCATTAAAGCGCGACCGTCGTTATTAACACAAGGTCCATCATAATAATAATACCTTTAATATAGACAGAACCATTGACATTATGTAGTAAAAATATTAGACTTAAACTAGATAATTAAACATAATCTCTTGACAATAACTTGATACGAGCTAGCTAAATATCATTTCTGTAATAAAATAAATTTTATAAATGTTTTCATACAAGATGTACCTAAATACCTATGTTACTAGAAATAATATCTAATGTATACAACTATATTACTACAAACATGTTCTGACTATTTACAAGCGCTTTTTTAAAGTCTACGTGAATAAAAACCTTTTTTATTTTATTTATTTATTTTATCACCACAATAATTAGAGTTTAAAGTAAGACCTAGGTATACGTTTTATTAACAAAAGAAATATGCGCTAAAATGGTAACTTACTATACTTATACTTACAAAAAAACAGTTTCAATTATTGCCATGGAGATCGAGATATCCTAGTGCATTCATAAAACGTGCATTCGTTAGCCCTAATACAAAATAATGTTTACGACTGCACGTGTAGCGTAGCGATTAAGACAGACGCTTCACCAATTTGTACCCCGAGTTTGAATCCAACACAGGACAACTATTTTTGTGACCCATACGTAGTTGTTGTGAACATAGGGAAAAAAAAGAAGAAGAATATCGACTTGGCGCCAGGAATAAAAGCTGCACAAAGTGAAAATAAAAGCCTAAGTAGGTATCTAAATGTAATCATTTCAACGTCATTTATCTCAGATTGAAAACAAAATAAAACTGTAACGTTATATACCAAAAATAAAATTAAAATAACAATACCATTAACGTAGGCTGTATCTGTGTCAATGGGATCTCCGCACGGCATTATGCAGTAAAATGACACGTACTCTTGCAACGTTGGTTTTTACTGAAAGAATCGCTGAGAGCTATGGTGAGTCATTGTCATAATACAATTAATGAAAATGTGTTCAAACAAGGTTTTGATCACTAGTGAGCCGTTGCGTAAAAAGATGTTCAATGGGGTGTTTTACACATATTACCTTGTCAAAATAATAATAGGATGACTTGAAATAGATGAAATTGCATTCTTCTTTGGAACTCCTTACCAACGGAAATCAGGATGGCTGAAGCGATTTTAATAAAATTTTGTAAAGAGTAAGCTGACACCCTGGCACCCTTAACACAAAGGCTATAATTTATAAAGTTAAACGCGGGTAAAATCGCGGGGCACAGCTAGTAATTAATAAATTTAATGAGGGCCGTCTGTTGATATATAGTTAACCATGATTGGTTAATTATAAGTATTAATACTTTTCAAAAACAGAGGAGTAGAGAAAAGTTATAAGTAGTCCCCAAAATTTTCGGTACAAATCTGCTTCTCACATTATTGCCAATTATAACGCCACTCAAATTATTTTAGCCAATCGGGTTCAGCAAAAGGTATTCCCGGACCACATATTAGTTAATACAGGTGCATAAACCAACCAAGAGAACATTTAGAAGACTTAAATAAATATAATGAACAAATTTACTACGTATAGCCAGTGCTATATGAAAATAGGCTGTCCACATCAAGTCTCGTACGACAAATTATGTGCTCGCCAACAGATAGCGATATTGTCACGCCAAAAACACTTTTTCCCTTGTTTTTCCCGAAAATGGGAAAGGAAGAACGGTAGTTCGCCAAGACAGCTTGATCCGGCGTACGACCGTTTGAGGGCCAGCAACAAGTATCTTATTTACACATGGGAATAGAAACTTTGTACCCATGAATAAAGAGCTTAATTTATTTTGTACTCAAGCAAGGAAAGAATTCATACGTGCCTGCGTAAGGAGGTATGTGAAAGTGATAGAGCGTAGTAGACAAGGAAACGAGTTATGTTCAGTCTGTATCAAGTAGATACAACTTACTTTTATTGGCCCTGGTTTCAGTTTGGTTTGTTAACAGATGATGATGTTGTATAACTATTATTTTGTTTTATTAAGTGTATAAAGAGGTGAATTTTTACACATTAAGTAGCTGGTTAAGCAATGCTAGCAGGTTAAGCTTTCAGTTACGTTTAGTGTAAGTAGATGTCTATCACTACATACCTAATGCCACTTCCAAACTTACCTACTTAACTATTATAACCTGGAGTTCAGCCTGCTGCTGCCTGGCCCTCACATTTAGTTGTTTTAGAAAACATAAAAAGAAATTTCAACACATTCAACATAATTTGGTAAGTAATTACAAAATTACTTACCAAATTATGTTACCCATTTCTGTCGACATTTCAACATTAAAATGGAATCTTGTTCTGAATATATGGGGATATTAATTTATAACACGATGGAACCACAATCTTCGGGAATGTCTACAATAATTTTTTAACGTATAAATCACATAAATGAGTGAGGGAATAAGAATAAGAAAATAATTTGGATTATACCAGCAGGATTAATATGTTATCATAACAGTAAATTAATCACGATATCGTAAGTAACGAACTGAGTAAATAGTAATATGTGCCGAAGTTTATGTAACATTAAAAGCTGAGGCTGCTTCAAACGACAAGCTCCCTAAAGAAAATACTTTAGAAATAAAAGAAAACGGGAAAAACCAATTGTGCATTCCCGCTTCATTGTGAAAACTCCAAAAGAAGCCCGATATAAACGAAGGATGGAGACGACTCGTTAAAAGAGATACTTATGAAAAGAGGAGATTCGTGGAAAAAATCGAAAAGCTGAGGTAAACAATAGAAACGCGGTGAAGGCGCCGGGACAACTTTTCAATTAACAGAATGAGACTCAAGTTGACGCCAACTCGACAACTCGATAGTGCACTACATACACTAGCAAGAGCAACACCAACATTGTATCTGCAAGTATATTTGAACAAAGTGGTCCAGTAAACGTTAGGTATATTGAAAACTAGTGGGGCGTTGAACTGTACAATACGTAATATGTAGTAGGTGTTTATGTGAAGGTGAGTTGGCGAAGGTTTCGGAGCGGCCGCAAACTGAGTGGGTTAAATGGAGCGTGGACGCGACGAGGCCCGTTGCACTTGTTGCAATTTCTCTCCACTCCACAACTTAATTGTGCCGAGTATGCCTTTACATTTGATATAGACGAATGGCGTTAATTTCCTTCGGGAAGGTTACCGTCTATTACTCTAATTGCGAGCCGCATTTCATCTAAGCGTCTCACAACTTTGGTCCGCATCGGAGAATCCTACAACTGACGAGAGATAATTCGCAGAAACAACTACCAAAGAGTATGGAAGTAAACGAGGACACTTTTCTAATATTCCTAATTAAGCTTTTAATGTAATTGAAAGACTGGAGACACATTGCGATCAGTGGGAACGAGCCAGCGGCGCGGCGCGCACCCCTTCGCCCGCGACCAAAATACTTTCAAATAAATTACTTACAGGAAACTCTGAGCGCATACAAATCGGCTAGGGATTCTCTATATTTCACCTCGCCGAACACTCGTACGATTTACACACTTCTCTGTTGGAGGAAGGCTAGACGCCATGCGATGGACGACTGCTGATGCAAGCATCCCAAGTCGTTGAAAATTGAGCTATTTGCGTTATAGAGCGGCGTGTTCTTTCTCTCTTTATTACTAATAGAGTCACGTCACGAAAAGAATTTTCAATACCTATACAATTAAAGGTGAAATGGGTTTCAAAGATCTTAAGTCAAAGGTGGGCCGCTATCGGCAACGTCTGTCGCGAGGAGGCAAATAAGCGGAGAGCAGGGGCACCTGTGTTCGATAATGCGACGCCCCGTCTGGCCGAATGGGCGAGGAATCAATTAGGCTGTTGCCGAATTGCGTAACGGCTCTAGTTACGAGCATTACGAGTGGGTCCACAGCTGCTTTTTGCCTATCCAACCTCTTGTTATTGCACAATAGACATTCGACGCCTCAGATTAAGATATTACGTATTCATCGAACCTTTTCATTATAATAAGTACCTATCTAGTCTTATTAAACGGGTTGGTAAACAACATGCTTTGATTTTGATCTACAGCTAGTTTAGTATTTGTTGATCTAGTAATCTTTAGAAAATGTACTTAATGAGAATGGAATGAGTGGCAGTAACATTGATGTACAATATATGCACACACTCGTAGTTATAAAAAAGTTACGGTTGTCATTCGCGAGACCCACATGCGTGCACCGCTCATGGCCCGTTGTTAATGGATTACTTTTAGTACAACTGTATCATCATCGGCCTGACCGCAACGAGCACAAAACTTTGTTCACACACACATTATTACGTTTTAATTTATCAAACGCATATCGATGTAAAATATGCGAAAATCGTACTTAACTTCTGGACGGTTTAATAATAAAATATTTTATGTCATTAGCTTAACGTTCTGCCAATTAAAAATTATAATGGATCCGATAAAAGAGAAGCCACAGAAATCATACGTGGCAAAAATTAAGCTCCAAATTAATCAATGTCAATATAATTCAGATAAAGGTGGCAGTATCCGATTGTCGACGAAGCGAGCGCCTATGCTTGAGAGCATGAAAAAAATTGAAATTAATTAGGAAGAATAAATTAAAATCGTCAAGGGAACGAGCTCGTAATTTTCGCCATGTCCGCTGTAGATTGCGGCGTGTGAGGGCAGTCGTATGTGAATTATTTAGAGGCGGTCGCGCGGCTGACTGGCCCGCAATTAATGAAGTGGTCCGAGTCGTTTGTCAATGCGGCGGTCTGTGCCGGTCGTCGGACCCTCACCTACGCCAATCTGTTACCTAAAATGTGTCAGATGCAGAAAGTCCAAAAAATATTTGTAACTCATTATGCGATATCAATACAATTATTTTTACCCCATCCCCCGTAGGAGCATTTCAATGTTTCAAAACGTGAAGTTTTAGAATTAGTATTACTTATGGGCATGATTTACCTACAACAGTATTAACCGTACTTACTATTTAATAATTTCCTGTCATAAACGTGCTTTAAGGTCGCGTAATTGATGTTCCAACGCCACCCTCAATAATTTTATTATTTGGCTTACATCGCATTACCTCACATCCATTATGTAAGTATAATTTTACTAATAATAACTATCAGTGGCTTAACATCATTGTAGCGATATTCTAAAACGCGATTATAAATCTAGTGAAGAGGTCGGAAGCGGGCCGCCGGGGTCGCCGTTAATTTTAATGGTGAGATTTATTTGTCCTCGATTACGAGGATTTTGATCAAATTCCGAGGCGGCGTGTAAGCGCCCTCGCAATGACATTAGGCGATGTCGAGACCCGTGCCGCACCGCACCACGTCGCGCCCCTGTAATCGTACCGTTTAAATATAATTGCAATAAGTTAATAAAATCCCACAGCGCTTTTAATTAATTTGTGGCGACACAGGCGCCCAATTAAATGGGGATTTCGAAAATTTCATAAAGCGCCGTTGTGTGGTAAACGCTATTTTTGCAGGCACTTTGTTTTTGTGCGGTTTGTTTGTAAACGCGTGGCTCGTCAATTTTGAGTGAAAACGTAACATAAACAGTGTAATGGCTTTCATTTAGTGATTGGTTGAATGTGCTGTCGAATATACGCCAGCCGAAATCAATCCACTAAAATTTATTAATTTTCCATTATACGTTGTTAAGTAATAGTTACTATAACGGTATATAGCTATTAGTATACACAACACATCAGAACAGCTAGGCTCGGAAAATGAGAACAAGTGAAGCGCTTAATGGAACCCGTTTAGAATCATAACGTATGAAATGTCGGCTGATTTAATAGAGCTGAAAAAGCAGAATATTCTGTTATCAAAATGGAATAGCTTCTTAATTCTCGTTCCTTATTGTAAATATGCATTAGGGCGGATGATGCGTTAGCTTCGGGTCCTCATTACGGCAATGCGCTATCAAAGACGTCCACGATCCAGCCCGTCAAGTGTCCCGGATACAAGCCGCTCAATTATGTTAATGGATTTGTAGCATTATCCTAACAACAGCTCTGCCTTCAGCTGATTGATATGCAGCTCCCACTATAACACGTGCCTATATTTACGACCATCACAAATACATCCGCACATTGCTCCATTATTTGAGTTATACTATCACATGCAATGACACAGATAACTAAAGAACAGTATACTAACAAAGTTGCGCAACGGTAGATATGTTTGCTTTACCCAAAATCAATAAATAAGTGGTAAGTAGCCAAATAGAACAAATACATTTCTCGATGTGTCTAGCAGGAAAATGATTGATAGTGCTCTGAGCACACAGCGCTTATTGAACGAAACAGAGGGGACAACCAAAATAAACGAAATAATGTTAGTTTTTATCGGACCACCGAGGCTTTTATCAATTTCCCATTAGCTTCGACGGAAACGGTTATTAAAAGTTTTAGTAAAAACAAATATAATTCGAAAAGAATTTCTGTCAATTTACTGTATCAGAAGGTTTAACCAGTCGTGAATAATGTGACACACGAATAATAAATAGGGAGAACTGGGGGACACGGACCGACCGCCGGTGTAGCCGCGGGACCAGGACGACGCGTCATTTTACGTAACCGTTGCGTTATAATAAGAGAAGTCGCGCACCTGCGAGACTAACCGTAAGATTGGCGGCAAAACGCCGACTCACCGGGCCGGTATACGCTTAAATTACGCGTAAAGCCGAACACAAAGGCTATGCGTATTCAAATTCCATTAATCTCCCACCCGGGGGAAGGTGGGGTAAAATGAACCGGCGCGGACAAAAACAATGCCGCCGGCAAATAACCGGCTCAGCATTGTTCCGGCAATTAGAAAGCTTTCCCATGTACCGGTCGTGTATAAAAACAGTGTAACATCAGCACGAATCGCTGTCTATTGCTCGTTACTGTTGATGTTTATTACGGTTATTAGGACTAAGCCGTGCGGTTCCATAATAATGTTTTGGTATAAGTTGCCTTAAATTAATCTTTAATACACTTACATCCTTATATAGATGTTGCTAATCATGACATTTTCTGTAAGATAAAATTGCATTCGTAGTAGGTTATAACATAATTGGAATGCTTTGAACATGAGTGAACGATGTTATCATACGACGATATAATCTGAGGAAAAGCCGGATCAAAGGTGGATATCAGTGTATTAAAACTGACTGTCGTGTGACCGATAGCGACCTCGACAAGCGACACCACGTTACGAATTGATTTCGTCATAATCCAGGACCGGTCGTCCGTCGACAAATGGTCATCCTTCAGATAATAATAAAATTTATATTTTATTACTCTCAAAGGGAATGTTGAATAAAAGTATGAATACATACATAATATATACATATATAATTAAAAATATATTATTGAATACTAGCTGTGCCCCGCTGTTTTACCCGCATTAAATTTTATATATTATCACAGCTCCTCCTCCGTAGGTGATAGCGTGATAATATGCAGCATATATGTTGACCCGACCTCTTAGTAATATCTATTCGTGCAAAATTTTAATTAAATTCATGCAGTACTTTTTGAGTTTAGCCCGGACATACGTACAGACAAACAGACAAAAATTCTAAAAACCATAATTTTGGCTTAGATATCGATTGTAGATTACGCCCCAATTATCCCTTTGAAAAAATATTCAATGTACAGTTTTGACTTTCCTACGATTTTATTATAAGTATAGATATCTCACAAAGCTGTATTTTGACTTTATTATCTCTATTATAAAATACAACAAGTGTTTGTTGTATTGCCTAAATTATTAAAAAACCGTACTTTCCAATAACTCGTAGCTATTATGCTTGTTCAGCGTTTTGCTATGAAGTAATTCTCCATACGACACAAGGTTCAAATTCTATTCATTTCGTATAAAAAATATAAATTTGATGAATTTACATATCTGTCTAATATATAATTTAAGAAAAATAAAACCGTGAGATTATTAATTAAATCAGTATTTTTTGTATGTATGAATCTTAGTGTTATTGTGTCATATTTTTTATATATAAAAATAAGTCGGGTTTTCCTTCCTGACGCTATAACTCCAGAACGCACGTACCGATTTTCACGGTTTTGCATTCGTTGGAAAGGTCTCGGGCTCCGTGAGGTTTATAGAAAAGAAAATTCAGGAAAAATTTCAACAGAAAAGCGGGAAAATCTTCTTTAACGCGAGTGAAACCGCGGGGCATAGCTAGTTTTTTATATTTTAAATTGACAACAAAAGTTTCATTGAGAAAGCGTTTGTGAGTGAGCCAGTCCAATGGTACACACAGCTATGTAACCAGCTTATATTGGAAATGTATAACTTGATATGTATTGCTTACTACCCGTCTCCTCAAAATAAGTAACTCTTTTATGGGGCAATGTATAAGATTCTATGACACAAACTTCCCAATGATATTAGAGAATTGTCTACGAATAAGTTTAAAAGAATTATTAAAGCCAAATTGTGTAGCAGGGCATATTACAAAATTTCAGATTATTTAAGTGGCAAAAGTGTGTAACACATGATTGTAATTAATCTTAAGTATATTTTATTTTAAAAAAGGATTCCTACTGAGTTTTTTGGCAGTCTTTCTCAGTAGCTGCTACGTCATCCACTACACGGTAGGGTAAAAAAATTACTATTCCACATAAATGTAATTGTTTACGGAATAAATGATTTTTGACTTGGCCTTTATTTCCAATATAAGCTGACCTCTCATTATATGGAATTCCAATACAACGCGAGATCAACTGATACTGGAATTAATAGCTTGATATGTAGCCGTGAGTACAATATAGCGTGACATTGTAGACTATAAACAAATAGGAAGCATAATATGTAATCGGAAGAGGAGAGACATCTAGTGTGACAAACCAACTAACTATAACATGTATTATCTGACGCACTTAAACATTGGATTATTGATCTTTTTATGTTAAGTATTGCTTTTCTCCTTATTTAAAAACAAATTAACAATAAGACAAAAGGTTATTAAGCTAGTCAAAAATTATTATTTTTAAATGAAGTCAGTAAAACAACATAAAGAATATTCAATTGCAATTAAACGGCCGGCACTCGTCACCCCGCCTACAGTTCTGTCTAAAATCATTCTTTACTCATAAGTGTTCATAAAAATTTTAGTAATTAACCTACAGTAGGTGCTTAGTTAATTTTCTTTTTCACGTTGAATATTTAAAAAAATGGGTACGTAAATCTTAAGTATAACTTAAGTAATATTTTCTGCAAACACTCACGGAATTCATAATACCATTGAAATGCTTCTCAAAGATGTAGACGGGAGCTTACCTGCAAAGAACAAAAACAAATATTAGTAAAATTTACATAAAGTTCCATTGAACCCTAAACTGCAACTTGACACAAGCTGCTCCGTGTAATGAGAACAATGTGCCCGCGACGCAATCACAAGGAGCATGCCCGCGCTATTGTTTTTACCGCTGTTATTGCGGAGTGCCGAGTAGCAATAAGCGAGCGTTGTTTGCTCAGGGCCACTATTGTAGCCGGTTAATAGGACAGGTCCTCGCAGTCCCCGCGGCGGTAGTTGCGGGTTAACGTAGGCTCAAGTCTCAACTCTGTTTTCTTGTGTACCTGACACACTTACCTTAAACTTAGCTCTTACTGTCACTAGGAGGTTGAGCTTAAGTCACGGATTATGAATTAAGTAACGTGCAGGTTTCTGTCAAGGTGTCACACGGTTTTTCTGAAATCCTAGTGTGTTTAATTCTGTGAGTATTGTATTCAAACAAGCGTAATTTAGTCACATTCACACAAAGCAGAACTAACTTGAGATTTAACCGTATTCATAACATCCAACTCGCATTTCCGTAAAGAATAACTAAATCAAATCCATTAATATAACTCTACCCACCATTTAGGCATCGTCGAGTGAAAATCTATATTCTGGACGGTATTTTTTATAGATATTCGGGATAGTAAATATAAAAATTCCCCCCCAACTATTCAGTATATAATAGCTGGATGTTATCTAACGACTGTAATATTCCTAAAGCTTCTGACATTTAAATCTATCAAAACACAATACGTGTAACTCTACACAAATACTTTCAATTTTATTCAATAACTTGATCTTAAAGCTCACGTACGAAAAAGATGGATTCACATCACCAATACTGCAACGTTACGATGTAAAGTCAGTATATTTGGATAGGGTTAAGAATGGGTCCGATACACCTACTTTCGAATGATGATGTACCGCAAGACGTGGCGAAATATTTCAGCGTGGTACGCTGGTAATTACATACATATATGCTAGTTACAAACTAAAAACTCAAACTTCAAAACAACTATTAGAAAATGAGCTGCAACCCCTATTAACAATGTTTAAACGGTTGACTATAGTTACTTTTTCTTACGCTTTATACGCAGCATGCCTGGGGAACCTTCATCTTACATAATAAATAGGTAGGGCCAATTGTATTTTTATATTAGTGCTCATAGCTAGATGCTCTCACCGTTCCGTAAGCGATCGGCGTAACTAGGCTTGCGGTCAGTCCATAGCTGGGTGACCGCCAAAGTGGTTTAATTTCTCGGCGTCTCCGTGCTTCGGAAGGCACTTTAAGCTGTCGGTCCCGGTTGTAGTCATAAGACGAAAGTCGTTAAGGCATGTCAAAGGCCTACTGGGTGGCTTGAAAAACTGACACTAGAGTAACCACTGCCCATACGATAAGTAAGTGTTGTGGTCCTGAGTGGGAGTAAGGTCGTAAGGTAGGTGAGATGGGTCGAAGACCCGTCACACCATCACTCTCTCTCAAGAGTGATGTCTTGCGAGTTAGCGGCATAATGAGTTAGGAACTCCTAATCCTTATTTTCAGACAATTACTATCAGATCAAAGAAAAAGAATCAAAATTACAATGACATTAGTTCACCGTATGGTAGATGCCAGAGTCAGAAACATACACATGCAGATACCGACATAGGTTTAAAATGTATGAAATCCCTTTTTTGTGTCAGGGATTTATAAAATAAAGTTTCTTTGAGTTCAGTCCGGGTAGGTATATGTTTGTCATTACTAAGAAATTCCGGATTTGGAAAATGTTTTAATGACGTCCTTGACGGGCCCATCGGAATTCAAGACGCTCTTAAAACGATACCATTTCCAATAATTATGTGCCCCTAATACAATCAAAATTAAGAATTTCAAATGTCTGTAATTCTCGATTTATGTGATAATTACACGTTTATATCTCGATCATAATGACGATGATAATATTACCCAGTAAAACGAACCACTAATAGGAAATTAATTTAATAAACTCATTATCTTAAAAAAATATGAATTAGTCATCATTATCATAGCAGCTGTAAAAAGTCCACCGCTGGAGAAAAGCCTCCCCCAAGAATCATCTTGTGGGGATATGCCATAATCTTGGCAGACGGGTTGGCGATAGCAGATGGGCATATTACACAGAGAGACGCTGCTGCCCGTCCTCTGGTAGATATTTCCTTGGGTCAACTTCTTCGCCCCCCACGGAATGAGATGGGGTGATGATATTCTGATATTCGTCGCCGTCACCACACAGCAACGACTTAGTAATATAGGGTACCTACATTAGATACTACATTACTAAGTAGTTGCGTCCCAATGACTCCTTTATTTAATTTAAATTACACATCTAATTCTCTTTGTAAATAATAACACAGTAGATATTTACGCAAACAATTGCGGTAAATACAATTGTAGACAAATAGCAACAAGTTGATAGTTATAAGTCTACAATCATGGATTTTATTGTTTCTTTTTTTAAAGACAACGCCCGCACTAGCGAATCCAATCCCTGTATCGCGGGGTACTTTACAAACATATAATAGACGGACGCAAATAACACCCAGACTCAGAACAACTATATATGGGTCACACAAATAGTTGTCCGGCGCGGGACTCGAACCCACGACACGAAGCAGCGAGGCGACTGTCTTAGCCGGTCTTTATAGTTCGTTAAGATGCACACCGTCACCTTCGATGTGCGGCCAAGGTTTGTTGATGGACCTTCCGGTTCGCACCAACGAACATTAGCTGTCTACACAGTTTCTGACAATATTATGAATTTTAAATATTTAACGTATGTTAGTATCGCAGTGTCATAAAGAGTTTTATTAATATTGCAGTTATGCGAGTACTTCCATTCAAAGTTTTATTAATGAACGTTAAATGTGCAACGCAGTTTGATAGGTTTATGTAAGTGGGTCTAATGGACTTATAGCAGATAATAAACATACATAATGTGTGTTAATACTAGCTTGTTTGTCTAGTGGTTAGTGACCCTGCCTGCTAAGCCATAAGTCGGGGTTCGATCACCACCCAGAACAATTCTTTGTGTTCACGATAATTATATGGTTCGGTGTCGGGATACACATATTGTAACGTATGTATTAAGAAATATATAAGTATATGTTTATCAGTTGTCAGTCTGGGATCAGACGGTAGTGTGTTAAATGTCCCAAGATATTACTTTAATATTTATTTATTTAAACAATGTAAAGTAATAAAAGTACTGTAATGTCAAATTAAAGTTTGTTTAAAAGTGCTCAAGAAAACTTTAGTGCTACTCTGAAACTAGTAACGAATACTACTTAGGATTTAATTAACGCTATCGTGTTTGCAAGTCGCTGGTGCTCGCGCTATGAACACCACGTTTTATAGTCAACTAAAGCGATGCTAAGCCACCAAACTGCTGAACGTTCCATTTAACGCAAACCAAATCGAATAGAATTAAAAAGGATTAGTTTAAACAAGTGTTATACGGCGCCCCCTTAGAAATTTCTCACTAAGCACGCTCAATATGAACTCCATTATCGCAGCTATTATCTTTCATTCGAGACTTTTCCTTGTTATTTTCTGTTTGGGCAATTCATTAGAAAAACGATGAAAAGTCTTGGTTACGACAACCTTCCGGGAACCACAGGGGTTTTGTCAAAATAGACTCTGGTTTTTCAACATAACATTTTAGACGTTTTGAGGAAAAAAGTCTTAACTCATTTATAAAATCACCGCTGTCTACATTTGGGTCGTATTGTGAACAGGCTAAAAAGCTTATCTACACAAAATGATACGCGACGTTTGCTCTTCGTCTAATCACGGACTAAAATGAACCTTAAATTGACATAAATTTAAGCTTTTTATGTTTAACTCCCACTTTACTGCCCAAAGCGAGGCCATGACCGATCAGAGAAGTCATTTAAGCTAAATTAAACCAGTTAAATTAAACAAATACAGTTTATGCGAGTGAAAATGGGTAGCGACTTTCCCTACAAGGGCGTAGTAACAATAAGATCTTGTTTCTATGTAACAATTTTTTGAACACGAGAAGCCGCAATTGTTTTCTTATTAAGTTGGATAAGTTTCAGCTTAAAGGCAGCCGTCAGCTACATACACCACGTCCTGTCCACGCGCCACACTGAGCTGACCAAAGCAAACAAACGCCCAATATGATAGGTACTTATAGATATTTTTTACTTGGTGTGCATTAAATTTTCACCGCCTTTTAGTAAAGCGGATTGCCGTGACGTAAAACGACGAAAGAAAACTCTTTCATTTGTTTAAGAGTAGCTTTACCTCCTTTAAGTGCTCCAGCATATAGGGAACGCGGCTGAATAACCGTGAGTGTTGCAACGGGAAAGACTCACTTAAAAATTGCCTCGGTAATTTCTATGACGAACACGTACGTGTTAGCCGGGACTCGAGTGCATTCCACATTGGAATTGGGCGACGGAGCGCCACAGCCGCCGCAGGTATACCCCGACCGAGGGATTACTTAAGCCAATTTTGTCTTAGTGCTCACGCCATTACATGCACGAGTACATAGACACACACGCTTTAGGGACGTGATTAACAGCTAAGTGAAATTTATTTTATCGGGCTCTATGCGGTCGGAGTGTATTCCATTGTCTAATGGAACATTCGTTTTGCTTACTCTCAAAGAGTTGCCAAGAAAAATGTTACTGGGAGGGTTTGATTAAATGGATTCATTGGGCACTAGTTTGGATACTACCAGTCTATAAGAAAGAACAAGGGACCGAGTAAAAAGTAAATTTCAATGTAGGATAAGATTTGTCCAATTATGTGTTTTTGTTAATCATGTCGCTCCGGTTTTAGAAATGACTAGAAGGCCAAAAGTATAATATAGAAACCATTATACATAAAAAGCCTCCCTTCTTATGTATACTAAACACACACTCAAGAACTCTTAAGTTGGTAATGAAAAAATATATTAGAGGTGAGCGGCACTGGAGTTTTTTTACGTCGGAAACTCGTATAAAAGACATTTCGCCGAAGCTCGTTGCCTATCGGCGGTATTATTCAAATTAATTTAGCGCGGTGAGGCAAAAAGTGCGCGCGTTGGGAGTGCCGCCCCATATTCATAGAGCTGCCCTAAATTAGCATCACAATGAAGTGTTAGAGGCGTGAGCGGCAAGTGCTCTGCGTCTTCTCATACGATTATATCACATACTAATGAATTAAGTAGAAAACTTTGCTCCCGCAAATTTGTATGGGGTTTGTCGAAATTAAGTAATATATATAATGCGCTTATACTTATCACAATGTAAAATTTGTAAATGTACGTAAGTGTATACCTGTCGGAAGTTATCTTGAAGCTGAAATGAGTATCGGCGAACAAAAGGGCATAAATATGTAGGTTTATTCATAGGAGCGTATAATGTTAAGTGTCCCAAGTAGCGCGGCAGCTGAACGGTGCGGTATATTGTTTTTGGACCACCCTTTTACGCTTTCACGCCTATAAATAAATCAAAATATTCAGGAAGGGCTCGACTTTAAGGCGGCTTAGCAGAATCGTAAAATTCAACAGCGTTCGTACCGCCCCGGGGTTTATCTTTCGCCAGCGTTTGGCGTGTTTTTGCTTGAACCGTAAAAGAGTATCACAGTGTATGAATAGAAAGCTACGTTCCCTTTTACCGAGGACATGTGGAGCCGAGCACTTTACAAGTTTAATGCTAAGAGCAGATTATCTGCTCATAGGAAATATGAACCTGCTTCCGTTTAGTGGCGAGATCACTGAATTAATTACTAGCACCCAGTTACCCCTTTTTGTTCCTGCCCTTATTCATTTCAAAGTTATGCATACCTAATAGAGCTGTGTAAAAATTTACGATGAGTATTTTTGTACAGACACTCTTTTTTAGAAAATATTTCCAGTTGATACGTTAGTCAACATTGTTACTGAAATTTTTATTAAAACTTTTTTATACTTTATTTTATTAGGTCTTTACCTATGAAATTGCCGTTCTGCAGTACTGGCCATTTCAAATCAAAATAATTTTTGTTTGGCTAAGAATTCTAATTTCAAATTAATTTTATTTTAAAAACATGGATTCTTTTTTCCAAAAGTAGTCATTTCTTTATTGATTAGTGTTACATTTTCATCGCATTTCAATCTTTTTCGTCATCATGGATACGTTAAAAATTCGAGTAATTATGGAATATGAGTACCGTCGTGGCAGCAACGCGGCACAAGCGGCACGCAACATCAACGACGTTTACGGAGCTAACACTACAAACCAACGCACCACCTGTTATTGGTTTGCTCGCTTCCGTTCTGGAAATTTCGACCTGAAAAATGAACCTTGCGGTCGTCCGAAGACTTTGGTCGACAATGACGAATTAAAGGCGGTTGTGGAAGCTGATGATACACAATCTACGGCTGAATTAGCAGCAGCTTTCGACGTTAGCGTCAAAACAATATTGGTCCATTTGCGTCAAATTGGCAAGGTAAAAAAGCTTGACAAATGGGTGCCCCACGAACTCAATGATCGCCAGCGCGAAGTACGCGTCGAGACGTGCCTTGCACTGCTCAACAGACACACAAATGAAGGAATTTTGAACCGCATTGTTACCTGCGATGAAAAATGGATTCTGTTTGATAACCGCAAGCGCTCAGCAAGTTGGTTGGATCCTGGTTCAGCACCTAAACAATGCCCTAAACGAAAACTTACCCCTAGAAAAGTGATGGTCACTGTTTGGTGGTCTAGCGCCGGTGTGATTCATCACAGCTTCTTACCAAACGGGGTGAGCATTACTGCAGATGTGTACTGTGAAGAACTGAGCACAATGATGGAGAAGCTGGCGCATCTCCAACCAGCATTGGTCAATCGCTCGTCTCCGCTGCTCCTGCACGACAACGCGCGACCTCATACTGCACAGCAGACGGTCTCCAAGTTGCAAGAACTGGGGTTGGAAGCTCTCCGTCATCCGCCCTACTCACCAGACCTTGCGCCTACAGACTACTACTTTTTCCAGAATTTGGATAACTTCTTGGCGGGAAAAAAATTCAATACCCGAGAGGCAGTACAAAATGCCTTTGAAGAATTTGTTGCCTCCCGTCCAGCTGATTTCTTTAAGAAGGGCATCAATAAACTGCCACTGCGATGGCAAAGATGCATTGATTGCATGGGTGATTACTTCGATTAATACAAATAAAAAAATTCATGAAAAAAATTCGTTTAAATTTTTTCATACAAAACGGCAATTTCATAGGTAAAGACCTATTATATGTAGGTAAAGTTAACTAGAAATCACAATTTGCTCTATAAAAATATAAGCTTATGATAACTACATACTGTAAAAATAATTTAAAAATTGAACTTAAATTCGAGAGAATGTTTACTAGCCGTTCTAGGGATCTCTTTTAATTATCACTATGTTTCTGTGGTCATGCGAAATTAAAGTGACTCAATAAGTGTTATGCAAGAACCAATCGAATAAAACCAAATGATATGGGTATAATACTACAAACCTAAGATTTCCATTTGGCTTTAACTCTACACATGATCCCTGGGTAGCGCTTAAAACTAGCAATATGTACAATCGGGACTAGTCCCTCCCTCTTACCCACCACTGCAACTCCTGTAAGCCAGGATCAACAGTGGCACACAATGTAATGACTGAGCACTAGAACTAGCAATATGTACAAGTCGACTGGGAAAACACCTCCTCATAATGTACACCAGGTTTTTAATAGCATTGTAATGTTGAAGTCCTAAGTGTGAGTTAGGTCACCTGCGCTCTTCTGGATAGGTAGAAAAATCCACCACGTGTGAGTGACGCAATGTGATGGTTTATGCTCGTTTGCCGACTCGCTAGAATAAAAAACTATCTAATGTCTTGTTATTCAGGTCGGATCAAAAAAACAATTTTGTAGTGAGATTCTAAGAAGTAACATGTAATTGCAAAATAAAAAATATATTACTATATGGTAAAATTTAGATCCTTTGTTTAGATTAACAAATTCTAAGAAACGATATTCACCCTATATGTACGAATAGTGCTTTGATGAATGCACGTTTCTGTATCTGTACCACATGGATTCCTACGCCATTTAATCCGATACCTATGAAACTTTAAAAAGTTATAGTTCATTTGTAGTAAAATCAAAGTAAAAAAGATGTCACTTGAGCCAGATAATTGAAATCTATTTGATATGACTCGCGTTATTATGTTATTATATTTTTTTATATAATTGTTAGGTAAACGAACAAAGGGGTGACCGAATGGTAAGTAGTCACCACCAATAGACACTCGCAACACTAGGAAGAGCCTCAAGGGAGTTGCCGACCTATAGGAAGAAAGGAATAGGCTCATTTATTGCCATGTTATACTGGATTGAAATTACCGCCACAATTAATTGTTTTCACAATATCGCCCTTAGTATCGAATTATGTCTATGTTAAGCACGAAAAGCCAAGACCAAGATTTTATAGGTAACAAAGCAAATTAGGTGTAATTCATTTGCAAAGATATTAAAAAAAACAAAATTATAATCGTAAGCGTATGCTAGGAATTTGAAATTTATCCGCAAAATATGAAATCCTTTGTTATTGGCTAGTATACGAAACGTTTTGGTCATTAATAACAATTTATTTTGCACAATGCCGTAATTTTGGCCGAATCCTAACCGTTGAGAAAACGTGGATTTGATATTAAACTGAGAATCGTTTTAAATTGATTAAATAGTTTATGATAAATTGAGCTAGTTTAGTGCGTGCTTGTTTACTTGGAAAGGGATTGTATTAAATTTTTTTTAGTTTTTGTTACACTGTATATTAACGTGTAGTATATTGTATCACTAATCAATTTTATTATGAAAACTGGTAAATTTTAATATGGTACTTTGACGGTACATAAATATTGTACTTATTTATTAAACTTTAAGTTTATTCAATAAATTTAATTAGGATTAAAAACGATTACCTTAAGTAGGTACTTAGTGCTAGTAAATAAAATTAACTTAATGATAGAAACTATATTCATCTTAAATGAATATTAAGGAAATTTATACATATGTATCTATAGGTACAAATAATACAATTGAAGATTATGTTTGTTATGATAAAATTACTGTTTTTTACTAATTGCATATGAAATAACTTACGCTACTCATAACAATGTTTTGAATGTTTTCCGTCTGTCTGTCTATTTGTTACAGGACTGCTTTTGACGGTACTTATACTAGCAAATAGTTGATGTCATAAGAAGTAATCTAATATACTTGATTCCGCCCGCGGCTTCGGATGCAGTAAATTACCGCCGCCTTAATTGCGCAGCCGGAGGCCAATTAATTAAAAAAAGCAATTATGTTTTATTTTCCTCCCCCAATATTCGTTCCAAATTTTCTAAATCCAAACGCCCTCCTCATTCGGTCCAAAATTTTTGAGATACAAAATTTTACAGACAGTGTGTTTTAACAAATTGAATATAAAACACATTTACTAATTATTATTACAAAAATAAAACAGCTAGAAATATTTACACCGTACACCCAATCACTTTACAGAGAATACGAAAGGTAGTTTTGTAAAATACTTAGGTTAGCACAGAGAGAACTTGGCCGAAGTTGAGGTTTTTCAAAGTTTTCCATTCAGCGAGTGGGCGGCCATTGTGGCTAATTCAAGGCTATAATTAAATTTGTTTACATAATATTCTGTTAGGAGACGAAAACTTGCCCGTAATATACCCCCGGGGATAACAAGTCAAATTATATTTTACATAGTTTTATAAATACCAACATTAAGGGTTGCTTGCGGTCTCTGCTTTGTTATTCAACTTTGATATTATTATACAGTTTGATTTCTTAATCACATTCCATATTTAAATGATATAATCATTGAGAAAAATAATAAAACTACTAATATTGAGCATTAAATCTCAAAGTCACTAAATAACTCGATATTTTTTGTTATTACTGTGCATTGATAGTTATTTTTTTTTAATAATTCAAATGTTGAAATAAGTTACTCATTCTCTCAAAACGCATTTTAACCTACCAAAGTTAATAAATCGTGGGAAAAAGATGGATAAAGGAACATAAATATACATATATCACTAGAAATATCTGGTGAGGTACATTTTTGTTCCTTTATCCATCCAAAAACAATTATGTTTGTAAGGAAAATGAATAATTAAAAATACAATTTTAGCAAGATGAAAGCTTTTAAGAATTTTAAAAAGTTTTAGCTGTAAACCATTTCGTATTCTGTTAATATTCACGCACTTAAATTGAATTCCTTTCTTAAATAAAAAATATGTAACAGAAACGAAACAAAAATCTAACTAAATTACTCTACATAAACAAAAGTGGATTCCAAAGGGCATAAATCAACATTAAGATCGTTCAGTCCAGAGTTTCATTTGTAAAAGCAATTTTTTAGAAATATAATAAAATTACCCTTGGAACTAAAGTGACCCGCCCGAGGAAAAACAACAATATTCTCGGCCCTCACTACAAAGAGGCCACCATTTGTATTATCATTCCATTAAACAAAAGTCACCGGAGTTTCAAATGAAAACACAGAACTCATTATTCTCGGGGCAGAGAAATGATTTCAAATGTTAACAAGATTCCCCATAATAGAGTTGTTCACAGAGAGATTTAAGAAAAACAAGCATGAGGTACCGAGTACGGGCCTTGTGTTCTGATTCTGAAGAATTGTGTTAATAATAATGTCTCCCTTATAACGCGCTACTCGAGGCGGTTACGGCTCAAACAAACGAAGCGCAATTCCTCTATTGTTTTATAATCTCTACTTCCTATTTATTTCATATTACATTATCTATACATATAATAAAATCGTAGGAAAGTCAAAACTGTACGTTAAAAATGTTTTTAAAAGGATCCTTGGGGCGTAATCTACTGTCGATATTGAAGCCAAAAATATAGTTTTTAGAATTTTTGTCTGTGTGTCAATTTTTACATTACAATTATATCATTGGCCTTAAACAAATCTATGTATTATAAACTAAGTAAAGCTGTTTTTGATGCCAAAACGATCAACTACAATCGATGGACACAAAAATATAGGAGGTTTAATTGTAAGCTCGATTTACAATCGCTTGCAATCTTGAAGGGAATTAGAGAGCCTTCGCTATGCAATGGACCTTCAATTACATGGACGGTTATCGAGAAGCGTAGAATATTTAGAACTAGGAGTCTAAGCACTCGTAGGTTCATTGGTTTTAATTATACATTTATGCGGTCCATTAGGTTTTACTGCAGCTGTACAATAGTATACAACCTAGGTACTAGTTTATAAGAATATACGGGATGTTTCACAAAGCTGTTATACATCGCCAACTCGCAATATTTCTGAGATACAAAACGAAATATAAATAAATAGCACACAGCGCCATATAGCCCAATAAAAAAGACAAATGGACAAGCTCAAGATAACAAATATTGGTCTTGAGCGAGGATCGAACCCGCAACCTTTGATCAGAAGGCAGGTTCACAACCAACTGAGACACGGGGGTCGTTAATTATATTCTTAATAGAATTACGCACTTAATTCATTAAGAATAGGCGATAAATAATAATAATAATATCCGGGGACATTATTGACACACGGCCATCTGATCTCGAACTAAGCAGAGCTTTTACTATGGAAACCAGATAACTGATATATTACCTATACTACTTTTCTTTTACATACATGACAAAATTACATCCAGACTTAGGACCAACAGACATGTTCATGCACACAAATGTCTGCTCAAGGCAAACATTTACCAACCACGCTAACTGGCCCGTCAAAATACTTGCTACATCCCAGCTCTCAAATCCAAGAGAACCATACTTGTAGCAAAATTGCTTAACCTTGTCTATTGATTTATTTACACCGTGCCTACCTACCGACTACCGAGGCGAGGTACGAACCCTAACAGAATGAGGTATGCCAAATCCGCGTTTCGTGAGCCCTCGCGGAATTCCTATATTATATAATACATTGGGGAGGATCATTTTCCCGCTTATTGCCGGATATATCTGTGAGTGCTCGTTTGTCAAATGCACAGTCATTTATTCAATGGTATATTTTATGACTTGGTACCTCTATCACCGAAATAAACAAAGAGTTAGTGTGCATCCCTTGAGGGATAGCAATAAGATAGATGTTCTTTTGAGCCAGCCGAAGTATTGTATTAAAAGACCTCTCTTTATTCTGTTGCGGGTTATAAATAAGAAATCGCGGAAGTCCATAGTTATTGATGTGGTCAGTTTCTAGGTTACTGTAAGATGGCTGTAAAATCAAGAAACGAAAAGATTGTTTATGGGTGCCAGTCTACATTCATTAATAGAATCACCAATATAAAGAGGTGATTCGATTAATGAATATAAGTCAAGATCAACAATGGCACAGAATGAAATTATACTGAGCGGTGAGACTTAGGTCTTAGGACTTAGGACTTATATCCCAGCGAATCGCTTTATCAGTCTTTGATCCCAAAATGAATTTAATCAGAAAGAAACAAGGAGTCAGAAAAAATGTAGCTGACGATTAACCGCTGCAAGTACAATAATATTTTCATCTTTAGCTACTTTCGTTACTGGCCATATTTGATGTGAATTTTAAACAATATAATTTCTCTGCAACTTGTTTATTTTGAAGCGGAAACTATAGCAGCGAATTCAACCGAGTTGTTTATTATTCAAATGAAACAAACATATTCACAAAATAATGCCAGTATAAAAATAAATTATCACCCTACCACAACAAAAATATAAACGAAACGGTTATTTTATTATAACAGTCACAAAAAGAAAACATTGGTATTACATTTCGTACGTAGCTATTATAACATCTACTTAGATTTAACGTAGTAAATTATATGAAATAATGAATTTTGTTAAGTGGTTGACAAGCCCCAATTTGATCGTCACCCAACGGACGGCCATACAATCATACAAGCACGGCTTAAAATGGAAAGGCAGAAAAATACCAACGGATTTTGAACAGAATGTTTCCAAAAAACGACGAAACGGATTATAAACAGATTGAATATTTTAAGATTATTTAAAAACAGACTTTATTTCAACACAATGATTAATAAAAAATAATGAATATCTTTAAGACAAATCTAAGACAATCAAGTTTTTCTAAACAGATCATTTCTGTTATACTACAAATACGGTCACCCTATATTGAGATGCTGTGAATAATAGTAGCCTTTATCTTTCTACGTCTAAGATTCTGTCATTCAATTCACAACACAACGAGGAATCACGTTTGTCAAACCATAAAATATACTAAATATGATGTAGTTTGTTGAAATTAAATCTGTTGTTGGGTTGGGTTTATGCCATCGTAACCAGGTATGATTGTATCATACATCCTAAATATATTACTATAGCCTTTCATATTGTAGGGCTGATTTGATCTATTTTAGGAAGCAATTTGATAGTAAATCTCAGAATTTGAATTAACTCTGTGAAATTAACACAGTTTCAAAAACAAATGCAAGTACTTTCTTAACAAGTTAATCATGATATTTTTATCTTGGTGATGATGTCTTCCCGGCCGAGTTTGGCCACGGCGGCAATTCTCAATGTAGATTAGCCAATTGCGCAGGACATATTATGTATTATGTTATTTACATATATATATATTAGTGCACAAGTGTGTGCGCAAACACGGGGGCACTTTCTATTCCATCACTCTCATGATCCAATGGGACGACTAGCGACACGACCGGAAAGAGGTCAGGTAATGGACCGACGGCTTTACGTGCCTCCGAGGCACGGGGGTGTAATAGCGCCAACTTCCAGACTTCAGACAAATTTCTTTTTACGGAAAAATCCCAAAATCACTTTTTGGTCCGACCCGGGATTTCAACCCAGGACCTCGATTTCTGCGGTTGAACACGCTACTGCTAGACCAACAAGGCAGTCAGTTTATCTTACTTAGACCATTAAACAAAATTAGTCTGCAATATTAAAGGAAATAGTTGGCCCTTCAGAAGAAGTAACTGATGCTGCCCGTGTGGCGCAGTGGTTAATAAAATAATAAAAATAATATCTTGGGACATTATTGACACACGGCCATCTGATCCCAAACTAAGCAGAGCTTGTACTATGGAAACCAGATAAGTGATATATTACATATACTATTTTTCTTTTGTAAATACATACTTATATAGATAATTTACACCCAGACTCAGGACAAACAGATATGTTCATGCACACAAATATTTGTCCCGGGTGGGAATCGAACCCACGACCTTTGGCGTGAAAGGCAGCGTATCTACCAACCACGCCAACAGGCCCGTCGGTTAAGGTATTCGCTTCCTTACTACCCCGACGCCATCTCTTTCAGGTTCGATGCGACCCATTTATCATTGTTCCGAGTCTGGTTTTACTTTGTGTCCGTGAATTGCATGTTTGTTTATTCCCACGCGATGGACTTATTTCCCTAGTAGAAGCGTCGTCTTTTCTTAATAAAATAAAAATAAAAATCTTGAGAGGTGTCAAGGGACACCCGGATGGAACGAAGTTATTTCTTATTATTTATTATGTACAAAAAACCTGTACACACTCAACAAAAATAATCGTCGCGACACCACACTGTTCAATGCGAAATAGAAATGAAAATATCTGGCTTGCTTTCTATAAGAGAGAGAGAGAGAGAGACAGAGAGAGGGAGAGAGAGAGAGAGACAGAGAGAGGGAGAGAGAGAGAGAGAGACAGAGAAACATGCGCACGCCGCACAGCTGCAAAAAGTCTCGTGACAACTTTTCGTAAGATTTTTTTCCGTCTAGCACCCTTTCACGACGCGCGATAAGGAACTTCGTTCCAAAAAGGTGATCAAATTATTTGCATGGGAAAAACACATTCAATCGCGATTATTTACAAACTGAAGGACAACGAGTTACAAAGTATCATCAGTTTGTAAACCCTGGTCCATTTAGCTGCTTTATTATTCCGCAACATTAAGTCATTGTATATGTAGATAAAGAGTACTTGGGTCGTTCTACGCAAAGAGCATACCTATAATTTTGATGCATTTCCAAAGCATTAATTGCCTCTATCCCGTATCTTCTAACCCGTAGAAGCTTATCATTACGCTCCATTACTTAGGAATCCAAATTAAAGGCCTTTGCAAGACAGAAGTAGTCATTACATTGATGAAGAATTTAATTAAATACTAATAAGAAACCAATCTCTGCGAAGAGGAACTGGTGTTATTATTACAATTATTCGTTGATTCTACACCCATTTTAATTTTATTACCAGTATCATAGCTGGAGCAAGGGTTCATAATATTACTTGAAGAGTACGCAAATGAAAATCAAACAACCGTTTTTGCTACTTAATTAATGATACCTTCGTGTCTGTTATGAATTGAGGTTTATTTAATATATGTTATTCATAGTGGCATGTAATATTTTAAATCAAATTGGTTATACAGTACGCGATTGAACAAAGTTTGTTACGATTACGTCACGACTTTGCAAAATCTGAATTCGCCCCAACAACGGGGGCTAATTACGTTAACTTCTTTCGGGTCCAGTACAAATTCCGAATGGGCTGTAAAGAGTGCGAATTTGCATCGAGAATATTTTTCGTCAACAATTAGGCTGTTGGGCTTTTGTCTGTGCCGGCCGGGGGTTGGTTTTAACGACGTTTTAAAAGATTCCAACTCGAGACCGGAGCTTATCTCGAACGTGCTGCCTGCTTGTTACAAAAACCCTTTATTAACTTTACGAGGCTTTTAACAAATAACACAAATAAATATGAAGGTTTCACTTTACAGCGCGGTGGTTTTATAACACCGGAAACTTTTTACAATCGCGTCGTTACCATCGCTCGAAACTCGCCTAAATAATTTATTGGTTATGTGTACCTACGCATCACCCTGTTTTATTGAAATCATCACGCTAACTGTATGAATTGAATAAATTCTATAGTTGATAAGTTGACGTTATTAAATTTGTTGCATTTCACTTCACCCATACAGAATGCAATGTATTTATTGTGACCGTTTGTTTCGTCGCAAATGCAATTCGAATGGTATTCAAAAACAATACGAATCTGGACGTGCATACAATTTTCCTGAAACGGCAAAGCCGACCTTTTGAAAAACATTCATGCCACGTCGTAGGTATTTAATTTCTGTCAGGTGCAGTGGATCCGTAGCCGGATATCGGGTGTATTATGAGATACAAAGCCTTTGCTGCTTTCTGTACCAGTGTTTGATTGGTAGGACGGACGCCGGCGGCCCTCGACTCCAATTCACCTAAAGCTACAAAATAGTCATCTGAATGTTTGATACCCTATATGTATCTCGGCAATACTCTACGTTCCCAAATGTAAGGTTCTTCAATTACATCGTGAATGTTTCAAAAGGATTATATTCAATAGGTTCACAGAAAATATCAAATTAAATTACGAGTATGTTGTGAAACGCCTTAATAATATGATTAGAATTTTAGTAGTTTATTATCACCAAGTTCAGGAAAGGAACAGCAACACCGGTACGTGTTGCTGTCGTATGCTGGGAGATAGTTGAGAATAAGGTCCCATAAATATATTTATTGATCATTAAAACGTACGAGATTTAAGTGACATATCTAATGCCCATTGACCCGTGTTTACATCAAGCGTTGATATTTGCTGTGCTGTAAGTCATAAGACGGGTAGGACACATAAAAGGGGATATTTCAATTACAAATAACAAGCTCTTCAGTAACCCACAAATTTATTTACGCTTCAACTGTAGATGTCTAAGAGGTTTGAGTAATTAATCGTTAATATTATTAATACTTTCAGCATAAAAAAATTGTACAGACGCCAGCACATCCAGCTACTCATATTAATCTGTCAAATTTCTTTTATAGATTTTCAACTTTGCCACATAAGAATAAGGTTCATTTTCAATTCTTTTCGAAAATTTCTCAGTTTCAGCCTGAAGTCTGGGAGTTGGCAGTATTACACCTACGTGCCTCGGAGAACACGTAAATCCGTCAGTCCTGTGCCTGATCTCTTTTCGGTCGTGTCGCTAATCATCCCATCGTATCATTAGAGTTATGGAATAGAGAATGCCCCTGTGTTATGCCCCACACACTTATGCACTGTAATATGTCCCGCACGTTTGTCATGGTCGAAATTCAGGAGGACTTTATTATTATATAATTACTGTCACCTTTTGGGATATGCAGAGAGACCATGTAAGTTAGGTAGGTACATTTATTATTTAGGACTCTAGACACAACATTCTTAAATTTCAGGAAAAAACAACGAACTATCAAGTTTTCGGGAAGAGAGTCTTTCATAAATATGTTTACCTTTATTGAGTCATCTTTTTAATGGATCCAATACGGCATAGTAACAATTAAAATGATGATAATGGGTAGGCATTTGATGGAATTCCATAGCTAAAATACTCGCGTAAAATGCTATCCCTAATTGGTACCTACGGGTATCTGAAGTGCTCATTGGGCATACTTCGCCCCGAAGACAAAGGTTGCTAGAGTCCTTGCAATCGGATCCGCCACGCCGCCGCCCTCTCGGTAATTTTCTCGTTAACGGAATGAATAAAACATTTCATTCCTTACCTTTCTTTTGTAATTGTTAATGGTTGATGGGTTTTGGCAATTTATGTTCGGTTTCTTTCAGAGAACCCTATTTTGCTGCGTCATTTGTTATTCGATATCCCTACAGGATTTGCGTGCTTCTTTAATTGTAAAACAGATAATCGACTATGACTGATGCCATCTGATAGGTTTGATGCTATTGTTAAATTGTAAACTGTATATTACATCGCCATCGGCGATCGCAAGATACCTAACACCCATAATACATAATAATATATAATAATATTTTTTATATAACTGGTTTGAAATAATAAAACGAGTCGTCCAACACGCCGCGATAGACAATTTGCAAAGAAAAATACATCACGATAAAAAATGTAACTCTAACGAGAACCTCAAAATGGCTCGTAAGCAATGAAACAGCGCAATTTCATGAGAAAGGCGGCCCGCAAATAAACCAAAGCGGAGCACATTCCCGCCTCCATAAAACACAGACTGAAATAAACGTAACAGACTCCATTCTTTAAAAAATCCACCCGACGACAACCGCAAAGCTCAGCAAAAATCTCTAGTGTGAGTCGGAATTCCAGTGACGGAATTTTCATAACTGGCGGGTGGTGTCAACGGTCGCCGAAGCGTTTCAGGTGAACGATACCGAAGTTATATCCCGAGGCCGGTCCTGGCTCCGATCGCGATCCGGCGTGACGCGCCGCGCCCGCGCTGCCCCGGAATCCTAGTGTTGTACTTTATTAGCTCCCGAACCCCGATGCCTCACCAAATATGTCTGCGTCCCACCCATGACAATAAACACCCCCGTATAAAAGCTGCCCACATGAAAGCCTTTATTTCGCCAGGTGTCATGTTCATGTATGCGCATAAAACGTAAACGCATCCATTCTGTTATTAACGCTGAAGGGTAAATTGTACTTGGAAATAGGTTGCATCTTTAAGTCTTCATTTTTACGTATACTGGGACCATGCTAGGTATTTCATAGATACAAAGATTAGTCATAGTCAGATTGCATATCATTATGATCAAGCAAGAGCAATAGCTTATATAGTCAAACGCAAGTAACTCTTAGTGCAAAAACCTTAACTTTCTTATGGTTTTATAAAAATAAAAACTGTCTACGGAACAAATAAAAACCAATTTTCAGAACGCAATCCATTATAGGTCCAAATGTAGAGGACACTAACAACTAACATAGTTATTAAATATACAAAATTTTAAACCGCTAATACAACAATTGAATTATATTTTAACAAGAATCATCTCGCCGAGGCAAGTGCAGGATATTGTGGCACGCACCCCACGAAGATTACGTGAGTTTTTCATATAAAGCCATTCAGCCAATTTCCTCATATCCTACACAGGAACATAATAAAGGAGGCTTTTGTGAACGAAAGAGGTTCGCGCACCTTCAATGCTTAGACGCCGCGTGTTCACAACGAAGGAAAGGGACAAAATATAACTCTTCTCGCTCTTTTCGGATATTTTAGGAACCTATGAAGTGAACAAATATGTATTTTCGCAACGCTTTCTCTATTTGGGATATTTAGTTTCATATTCAATTTTTACAAAATCATGTGCATAGGAAATATTTTTTCCCAGTATCATCAGATCTACAATATTTTGAAATAGAAATTTGTTCCTGATAAAATACATTGTATCTTGTGAAGACTCTCATCCAAGATATTATGTGCTTCGAATTTATTTTATACATCCAACTCGTACAGAGAAGTTGAAGTAATATTGCATTTCAAAATGTAGATTTATATTCCAACTAACAACCTTCAAGCTACTGGGTTAAATTAAGTTATCGAGTACAATGGTCGACCAGTGTATGATATTTTTTTGGTATTTATTTAGTGATCAATTAATAAGCAATTCATTCAATTGTGTAATTTCAATCATTAATTTTATTGAACCCAATGTATGATCGTTGTGTTGATTCAGTGCAAACAAATTGTACACAAAGCTGTAACCACGAAGCGTATCAGTAAATTACCTGCATGATCCAGTTAACCCTCCAATACAAGCTAAAATTACATGTACTAAGTGTTCAACACAACTATCTGTAACTCCACAAGGCCGGAGCAGCTGATGTTGACAGCGGTGGCTGCGGTCGCCCCGGGTCGCCGTGCTACCATCCACCATACCATACATTATTAACATATTTAACGCCCCGTTTTCAGTTTTGTTGACTTAAAACCAAAATGATCTTCGTTGTTTGTTTACTTAGTTTATCGTATGGGTAGTGGGTACCTTCGAGTCAGAGTAGGCCTCTGACATAGCTTAACGACTGTTGTCTAAAGACTGCAACCGGGGTCGAAAGCTTAACCTGCCCTCCGAAGTACGGAGACATAGGCTGAGATCTATAGAGCGTACTTAGACTTTGCTCAAACTTTACTTACGTAAAACTTTGCTAAGTGTATGCTAAGCTTCTACTTTGATTTAGTATTTATAGACTTTTTGAAGTTAAGATTATGCTTAGCATAAGCTAAGACAGACAAAGTCAAAACACCAATTGTAATTTCTTTACATGCATTAACTTCTGTCTAAGTAAAGTCTGAGCAAAGTCTAAGTACGCTCTACAGATCTCAGCCTAAGACTTTAAACCACTTTGATCCACTCATCATGCCTAGGTGCTTCTGAGAGAGAAACTGGCTATGGGATACAAAACAAACAAGAACATTAATTTGTACATTCTTAGTTAACTAGATCGTTTTTCAAGTAACTGCCATAAAAAGACCTATACGACCCCAAAGTAAGCCGCCCATTTAAATAAAATATTAAGTAACCAAATATTCAGCCATCTATCTAATAAAATATCGAACATATTTCAATACACGTCTCTAAGAGAGCGGCCCTATCGAAATTTATTTGTGTAGTAACACCCTAGTGGCCGCTCTGGACTCCGAAAACGCGGTAGCTATCGTAATAAATCGTTACAGACGTGCCGTTCTAGCTGTAACACTGTTTTTACTGACGATAGTTTTCCGTTAATCTACTATATTGTATGCTATGGTGATGGAGAGACCCGAGCAGCAGCGCAATGGTTGAACGGGGCTCGAAGAGAATGAGGTGTGGCTTAAATATTCTGTTGTTTAACAAAAACTGATATCAAATATCTAATGCTTGATACTGAAGAATATACTGTTATTTAATGTTCCGTACATAAACTTAATAACTGAAGTAAATTAAGGTAAACTATTACTATCATAAATTAAAAGATTATTAAATACACACAGACGTAAATATCTATGTGTGTTATGTATAGTTAACTTCTAAACAAGTGTTCTCACTATAGACGAGCGGTATTTTAAGTATATATAAATAAAAACCCTTTTTCAGGAAGAACTCAAGAAAGAAGTATAAGGGGATATGCTGTCCGTCTGTCTATGACAACATTTCTCAGGAACGCGTCTTAGTAGAAGTGAATTCAATTATCTAGGTCCCCGATTCTTTGACGCTGTAAAAAACTGAGCTTGAATACCATATACATATGGCTTCAATAAACCTATAAAGTATTTTCCGTTCACAAGTATACCCAAGGATCACAAATAAAATTGAAATTACATAAAAAAAATACTTTATTGCTAAATTGATGTTTGCAGTTCGAATTAACTGTGATGTATATTGATGGGAGAACAGTTTAATTGATTATAAAGTAAATTTATCCAAGTCTAACTTAACTTATACTAGAAATAATGGCCAATTATATTCGAGACTCGATTCCTGAAACTGACGAACAAATATGACCCTTACTAGTCCGGTTTTTAATACTGTCTATTACAAAAACATAGCATCAGCAGGCATACGGTGTATAGAATTATACCACATAGCTCATAAAATTTTGAGGAGCTGAACATTTAAATGCCAAAACGAATTTATTATCAACTTTATACATTCAAATTCAGTTGATGTTAACATAAATTTTATATTCGTATTATTTGTAACTGTTTATATTTAATATCCACCTTGCGTAAAGGTCGCATATCAATCATTGAACAATTGATTGGCATAAACTTAAAGTCAGTTTTGGGTTTTGTAATTAAAGTCAAGCGTATCATTATACTTATGCATTTCATACAAATATAGTTTATACGTAAATAACATGAAACACGAGTGATTAGCTTTTTATTTGAACGCCTTTAGACTAAAATATAAATAAGAAATAGAACCTTGCATTATTTAATCCAACATAAGAACAATTTTTAAGTATCAATTCCTAATTAAATTAATTTATTGATTCTGGAATCGATCAATTATCTTTATTATATTAATATTATAATTTATAGCAATGTCAAAGCAAATTTCATTTTCTTTTTGTCTATTATAAAGTTTTATATTTCTCTCATAATAAGCGAAATTGAAATTAAATCAAGGACTTGGATAATATATTACTGGCTATAATAAAAATGTAGCATCAGCAGTAATTAAAACAAGTAGGTACCTAATGTTACTGATTATAAATTATTAAATTTACCATAGAAGGAAGGAGTCGACTGCACGTGTGGCGCAGCGGCTAAGGCTAAGTCGCCTCGCCTCTTCGTCTCGCGGGTTCGAGTCCCGCGCCGGACAACTATTTGTGTGACCCATAAATAGTTGTTCTGAGTCTGGGTGTAATTTGTGTCCGTCTATTATAGTTCCCCAGTGAGGAAAAAAAAAGAAACTGAATCGAGTATTTAATAATAGTTAAAATGGCGCAAAATTTTTGTGTCAGTACAAATTAAGTCAAATATCTACTGATATTGCAGTGCCTATAATTTAAGTGTCTCCCCCACGTCGATTGTAATGTGAATAGATTACGTTTACGTCGCACAACTTTTCTCCGATACAACGACACTTCTACAAGTTTACGGACGGTGTAAAACATGACCACCGCACTTTTACGAGTGTCGCTTAACATATAGTGCCGTAAAACTCAGAAAGTACCAAAAACTACACATACAGACATAAACAATGGTCATTTCGCAGTTCGTTAGCTAATTGGATCGTAATGTATGGTTATGCGACAACTATCAAATTAATGATATTTCTTGTTAGCTATGTGCTGTCGAACGTCTGGTGTGTAATGTGCCATTAGGGTATCATCACACGCGATACAATGGATAGATACACGGCACGATTTTGATATGCTAAACGATCCGTTTCACAAACATCGAACATAAATTACACATTGCGCACATTTTGGTGCTCATTCGACGGGTTATTTTTATTTAATTCTAGGCAGGTGCTCTTCGGCCGTGTTTCAGCCAATATTTTTGCACGATTAACATGCTGATGAAAAGCCAACATCAGAACATGTTACATGTTTCCACACACGTTTGTACCTACATAGTTTTAATTCCATGTTAAATTACACCTTTGAAGGGAGAACGTTTCGTTTTAACATAAACATCGGGTTCTTCGAAGTTTTTAAATTAACGCGTGTAAATATTACTTTAGTTAATACAGTTTGTGACGAGATGAGACGAGAAATTTTGGCGAAAATGTAAGCGAAATTTTATATTAAAATACAATAACAATAAACAGATAAAACCGATTACGTTCTCCGTTGGAACCAATAAGGAGAGATCCCGATCGTGGCTTTTCCCAATAAATATATCGAGATGAGACCAAGATAAACATATCGAAGCGAGCGGGCGGGTAGGTTTAAAATATGCAGCCTTCCGCGCTTCGTGAAATTCGTGTAAACAAGTGTAGCGGCCGACTGCGGATAAATCTTCGGGTATTATTGTATTCATATTCTGCGGGGAAGAGGCTTCATCGATACATTTCGAAGAGAAGCTTCTTAACGTCCTTAAATGAGAAAAAAATAATAGACATGGAAGGACGTGAAACAAGTCATAATGTGCCTTAGTTCAAGGTTCGAGATTTTAGATAAGTTTCTTAAATGTTTTTACGTAAGTTGTAACATTATTAATATCAATATATTTATTTTATTACAACTTATGTCCATATCACGTTACGCATTACATACGTAAAAAATCAAATAAACGATGAACTCGAGTATTCAATCTGATTTAAAAAAATAGAATAGGAACAGTATAAAATCGAATTACGTGATGTTGCGAAATATGTTACCTGAATTCCAATTTCGGAATGCAGTAGTTATTTCGGTAGTAAAACGACCTATATGGGGAAAAAATTACTTTATAAATTCATATGTAAATAACATAGCGAATCCTTCGAAAGTTAAATGGCGAGAATAAAAGTCGAGCAAATAATAATATGTTCATTTGGGCGAATAAAAGTTATCAGTGTGCCAGAACTGTTGTGAGCGTAGTGCATAGTGAATAGATATGAATACACACACTCTGTTACCGTAGGTGGGGTTAGTAGGGTTGGCAAAGTCCTCTATTTAATCTTTTAAAAGTAGCTACCTCATATTGTGTTATTTTTTTAAATTTCGTCTTCACTACCGTTTTCCAGCGTGTTTTCCTTGACTTGGGAAGCTTTAATCTTGAAAAGGTCATAGTTATTACTAATCTATTTTCAAATACCTACCGCTTTAGGACAATGTAAATATATAATAAAACAACGACAACTAAAACACAATAGAATTTTTACTCCTTTAAACACGGTCACATATCAAACTATATAATGTCCTATATAAGCTGATCTCGCGTTATATAGGATTTCCATGCAATGACTGGTCAGCTTATACTGGAAATGTATAGCTTGATATGTAGCCGTGTGTACAGACTGATTGAAAAGCTAACATTTAAAAGTAATTTTATACTTCTTTCGTTAAATATTTCTGGTATACATCTACACATATAGGTTCAACCCATTTTTCATTAATACGTACATATTAGTACTAATTTACATTTTCTTTACACAGTATACAAAAATGTTGTTAGTTTATATTAGCGACTACCGTGACTTCCCCACTTCACGTGCCTGTCGTTACGAATTATATGAGTCACTAAGTAAGTAACACTGATTAGAAACAAAGTAAGCTACATAAATATGTTTGCTGTCAGTCTGACGAAATTTTTTTAAGCGAAGGTTTTTATGTATAATTGTGGAGTTGTACCCTAAATGACAATATATGTAAGTCTCACGCTAGCGTCATGGGCTGGGTAGCAACAGCACATACTTTTGATTTAAATATTAATATAATTAATATTGAATTTTATGTTAACAATATATTTCGTATTGTTTAAACTGGGTCACTCGTAGAAAAATACAATGGCAATGTTTATTCTAAAAGTGAGTTATGTTGAAATATTCTATAAAGAAGATTAGTAGTTTTAAATAAAAAGTACTTCTGATATTAAGTTGGCTACTTCTATACATGTTACTAATAAACAACCAAGTATTTTATAAAATAGTTATATAAAATTTACTAAATTTTGATGATTGCAATACATGTTTGCAATCATCAAAATTTAGTAAATTTTATATAACTATTTTATAAAATATGTGGTATTTCAAATATATCTAATGCTTATAAAAAAGTAGAAGAAGGTAATCAGATATTCCTGTATAATGTGCGCGAAGACCGGAAAATACTTCAATTTATAATTTTAATCGAAAATACGTAGTCTTTTGATGATGATTTAATTATCATTGAAATACTATGTTTTTTAAGTTCTATAATATTTTCTAAATTAAAAAGTTTAGATGATTATCTTGATCCACAGTAAAAGATAGAGTTAGAATATTGTAAATTATTGGATTTTGTTTATATAAAATTCACGGCGCAATTGACTCAATATTTGTGTCAATTTAAGAACGAAATATCCGATCCGATCGCATTTACGGGTATTGCTTGCACTGCTATTGTGACACTATCAGTGGTTAATTTTATCACGACTCGAGAATCGCGTTTTTAAGTGAAAGGTAGACCAAATAAAATATAATCTTTCTCATAGACGGCGACGGTAACACAGAGATATTAGTGTTTTCCCGGTGATATATACGAAGAAAAGAAGCTTTGCTTCTGTCGAGCGTCCCAGTATACTTCGCATTTCTATTATATTTTCTGCGAGTTTCAAAGCATTTTTCTCTCATTAAAAGTATATTTTAATTTTCAATTTGCAAATTTAACATAAGCATGTTAAATTTCGATCATAATCTCGTTTGAACTTTACTGATAGACAGCAGGTTTTTAAAACTAATGCATACAGCATGTACATAGTATATAAAATTACTCAAAAATACAAAAATATTTTTTCTAATTGACGTATTAGTTATTAACAGTTGACAGCCCTATCACTAGCACGTGCGAGAGCGAAGTGAAGCGCGACCCATCGTAGCGGACGAACGGAAGTCAACCCGGCAAGTAATATATTTTTAATTGATGCATACAGTAACCGATGTGTCGAGTAAACATTTACGCATTCATTCCAACGATGGCAGGGTCGCCTTTGTTGGTCGATTTTAACTCAAAACATTAATTGGTGGAAAAGTGTACAATTCGCATGTTTAAACTTTCAGTCGATGTAAATATTAACACAGTAATTATGAGGGCGTTGATTGTGAATCGAGTTCGGTTCATTATGTTGTATTCTTTGGTTGCTCTTTGAGTTTCAGTACTTTCAGAGCACTATCTCTTATTTGCAGTTTCAATAGGGTATTATTGAAGCTATAAATAAAAGGTAGTGCAATCAATGTAAAAGGTACAACAATTGTAATACATAAAAGCGGGTGTTTTAAATAGGAAATTTATATCTGTGTAGGTACTGTACTACTACTATTGTATGCGCCATATGACACATCACACATCAGGCAGCAACGGAGATAACTAGATCTGCATCGATATGTGTGGAATTGCTACTTTGGTTTTATGTTTGCTTTTGGTATCTTAACGTATCCACGGATGGACTAATTATTTAAAAAGAACCTGCATTTTCATCTAAATTCAGCATGGTTCTTAGTATTGTGTATATAAATCAATTAATTCCTTTGAAAGTTACAGCTTTTCGCAAGAGTGGGAAATCACACACAGAGACATATCAAACAGAAATAGTTGTAAATTAAGAACGGCTAACATAATTCAAAGTATAAATCGTTAAGCAGTTCCGAGTACTGAGTACTGTATCCACCAACAATTACAAACAGGCCATGTAATATACGAACGGTACAGGAAACTATATGGCTTTATTTTTAGTACAGTCAATGCATACACTTTGGGTTAACAGCGTCTTTATTTCGTAGTCAATAAGGGCGGTTTTCTTAGGGAAACTGTATCCACTGAAGTAGACTCGACTGTACCAGCTACTAGATAACAGGTAAACGAATCCCAATGAAAAATAAAACCTACCTATACTTGCTTACGTAGGGCATCACAATCATTTTTAATTTCCGTCGTAGGGATTGCACTGCACTGAATACCAATTACTAGATGTTTACTACTGAACATGTGGAATGCGGACCTCTAGGGCTAGCGACCGATATGCCACTATGTGAATGGAACATCAGTCAAAGGAGTTCAGGAATGCAGTACAGACACGTACAATATCGTCTGCAGAAATTAAGGTTAACTTATATGAAACTTAATGACAAATGTTAAGCTTATATTACTATAACTTAACAAACATCACTTATAAGTATTTCTGACTAAAATAATAAATGTGAATATCAATTTGCCTTTTAATCACCATCATCATCATATCAGCCGAAAGACGCCCACAGCTGGAAAAAGGCCTCCCCAAAGATCTCCACATCTGCATTTTGCACAAACCTTGTCAAGGGTAAAAAAAGACAAGAATACCTTTAAAAAACAGTACATTTTCCGAGGGATATTGCGAACGAAGCCATGGATGGAAAGCTAGATTTTTAAATTTCAAAATTCTTTCTCATTTTTATGTATGACAACACAAAATGACAACACAATTTTTCAAAACATCTCAGATATTCCATACTGATACTAGTGTAGGTATTCGAATTCTTTATTTGACTGATTAAAAATGTAGGTACTTATAAATAAATATATCAAGTATTCAGAATAAAAATCTCAATACTTAAAAAATGATTTTAGGTAGGGTATGTGCATAAATACACTTCCAAAATCCTCTAGTGCGCCAAAGAATTGCGGGTTAACAACAGATAACTGAATTCAATACCAACCCGTTGAAAAATAAATTTGAGACCCAGATGTGTGAGCTTGGCTAGGTTGCAGCCCTTTGGGACACGAATTGCCTGCTTGCACCTTGCACAATAACAGTTTCCTTACTTTGTGCCATTCGATACATTTTGGATAGGGACGGACAGGGACGTCCCTATTGAAGGTACAGTCAGCAATAGAAGTGTCTCTCCACAGAGACATAAACTATTCTCGCCTTTTATTTTATTATTGACGTGTTGGTCTTATTTAAAGAAAGCATTTAGGCTAAGACATTTTCATTTTCGCCGATGTCCTTTTGTAATTCCGAAATAAATAGGACACGATAATAGTCTTCTCATCTTAGACGGCTTTTGTGTCCGAAGCGCGGACAATTAGAAGATATATTTCGCAGTTTTGTTCGTTAAGGGCCTTTCCTCCGTGCCTCAGGGAGCAAGTTAATAAGTCCGTCATGGAAATGTCTATGAATCATTACATGTAGTCAGAGGCTGAATAGAATCTGACATCTGAAAACCATCACGGTCTCTGGTTCCTTATAGGCAGGTCAAATGGCAGTTACCCATAAAGTTGCTTGTATACTGTCTTTGGCCATATTATGGTTTAAACAAACCTGATAGAAAATGCGTACGCGTTCGCGAGCCTTACCCCTCCCCGTGAACACTAGCTACATTACTTACGCGCAAGAACACTTTCGATTGAATAGATCAGGTAGCTAACTTAGAAGTTAGCTGTAACCGCTTATTCTGCTTTCTATGTTGCGTATGATATTCAAACAGGAAGTAACTTAAGTTATTTATTTATTATTCTAAGTTTGATTGTTAAACTGAGAAAATATTTAACAAAAGGCCTTTCCATAGTCACCGCTTATTATCTTGTTTCTATATTCGAACACCTTTCCAGCTTCCACTTTTGTTCTAACATAAAAGGTAATTAAAGACTAAAATCTGCATAATAAGAGTGTTTACGGTGATTAATTACGCGATCGACGCAAAAGCCATTCATCAATCTGTTCTCGTGAACATAAAGCCATCAACGGTGTCGCGGAACTTCTTAGGTTATTGAAATTTACTTTTTAAAACAATGTTAAAGTGCACGACGCTGTTCGTATTTACGCTGCAGCGGGCGCGGGCGAGAGGCTAGTGGGCAAAGTTTTTACGATGGCCCGTCCCGGGGAATATTGTTGGTGCATTAACGTTTAATGCCCTCCGCAGTTTCACTAAAATTTAAAATTGGTTCGCGAAACAGTTGCAGCGATTAGACCGGATTGCGAGACCAGACTAATTTTCGGGATGAGTTTCGAGTAATATGTTCTCAATTACTTTTACAGGATAAAAGTAAATTAGATTTTCAATTGGAATTCAGGAATAATGTAACACTTAACAAAGCACTATAAACCAGAGGTGATAATTAAGTGAACGAAAGAATTTAATTTGTTCTAGCGTTTTGTAACTGGTACGTACGGTGCATACTTTATTTTAAGCAAGTTCGTGTGCAAAGAGGAGAGGGCGTAGATACCAATGTCAGAACGGTATCAATTTCCGGGCATCCAGTGCCATTTGATTTATGTTTGCTATCTCCCTTAAAAAATACAACTACGGTTTGTTTCTAGGGTTTAAATTCAGATGCGAATGTTTGTTATTTCGTAGTGTAAATACGGAAAAACCTATTGACATATTAATTATACGTCTGTTTTGAGACAATAGGCGAGATGTAAAAAAATTGATATTATTACCATAAAAATATAATGAAAAAGAACGCGAGTAATAATATTATTTTAAAATTATGAACATTCAAACATTCAACGTATTCCAGCGCGGCCTTATTTTGAAATAATAAAAATATATTTTCTAATTTATTTTACTAACGTATAAAAATAGTTCTGTAGTTCAATATTTTTACTTAGTTTTCTATAATATCTTATATTGATAATACCCAAGATTCCATACAATAGCAATTAAACTAATGTCATTGCAGGTGTTGTGAAGCGGTTATGACAGTAGCGCAAAAAGAAATGGATACATACCAAAAGTATATATAAATATACTTTTGGTATGTGTCCATTTCTTTTTGTAATTACTATAAATACGAATAGTCCGTGCGGTTGATAGTTACATGTCAAAGCAATATAAACGTATACTAATTATACATGGATAATCATTTGGTCTACACGTTTCTCAAGACGTTCTAAGCATTATAGTACCCATCAAGTCTTCTTCGCGCACAACTTCGGTAGTCCGACTAGGTCACTATCAAGTATTATACGTATAATTCTTCTGTTTTATACACCACTCCCACCACACAATTCCGTCTTATCATTCTATATATCATAGTATCCATATTAGGCCATTTATAATTTTTTTGTGCCATGAGACTAGTTTGCTACAATTAGGGTTGCCATCCGACCGGGTTTCCCCGGATTTATCCTAGTTTAGAGGGCGTCCGGGAAGCGTCGGGGCGGGGTTTCAATTGTAGTCCGGATAATAATGTAATAATAAATAATCGAGCGCCGCGGTTTTATACGACCGATGACACTGGCACTGGCAGTGAGTCGCAGGACGGTTATGACTGTTGCCATGTAAGAGTTCTGGGCTCCAAAATCCAGGGTTTTCACGCGTCTTGTCCTAGGTATTAATTTAGATATGGCAACCCTAGACAACAAATAAAACGATAGAGTTTTGGCGCCAACACGGAAAAAGACGCATCGGGGCATTGTTTCATTTTCAAAAACTCGTGTAAATTCAAGTTTTTATGTGTAAATATGGTGGATTTTTTAACAACAAGGACGTGGTGGCACAAGTGGAGGAAAGTGCCATATTGCCGTGAATTGAGACTTCTGTGTTGAATCTAAAACTTCATATAAGCCTCTAGTAAAGTCTCCACTGCTTTACTGGGGTACGACAAGGACTACGTATGACTTGACTCGTGACGGACTTTACTTGACATGACGAAAATAAATGAAATGATAATATATTTTACGGAAGGCTCATAAGGCCGAAGAAGCCAGAGCCGTAAAACTGAATTAATAAAAAAAATAATAATACAACGTCACTAGATGCAGTTTGACGTTGACAGCAGAGTCAGGATCAGCGTAATACAAGTGTAATGACGTAGGGACTACTGAGTCTTCTTCAACAACCCAATTAGGATAATATAACGAAACAAACAGAATGCCTTCTACTCACTAAATGGATTGAAATGATATCTAATTATACTAAAGTAGATATTCGCAATCATTATCATTAATTCAGAAGGAAAAAGGCCTTTAAATTGAGAATTTTCCTGTTTCTAATACGATTTATTAGAAAAAAGGGAATCGCAAATAAGATATCATTCGGCTTCTGATCCGAATTAAAAGCATTGTTAACGTTTACAATGTTTTTTTCAATCTTGTAAATTACTTAAAGCTTTTACGAAACACTGGCTATTTTCATGACAAATAAAACCTTTAAAATTATCAGGTCGGCTATTTAATGTAGGTAGGTACTTATACCAAAATAAATTATTTGAAATAGATTCAATTATAATCTACTACTCACAAATATTACAAATCTATATAGATATTATTACGACACACATAACTTACAGATTTTGTTGAAACCACGCATCATATACATATCAGCCAAAGTACGTCCACAACTGGATAAAGCCTCTCCAAAGAAAGCGGGGCGATTATTGCATATCCCCCATATGCAATAATCGCCCCGCTTGGTAGACGGGTTGGAGATCGGAGTTTGATGGTCATAGTTCTCAGAGAAACGCTGCTGCTCGTTCTCAGGTAGGTATTCCCTCGGACGCTTTCTACGCCCCCCACGGGATGAGATGGGGTGATGATATCTAATTATACTACCGTCACCGCACAGCAGATTACTTAAATATATTACAGTCATATTTCATTCAAAACTATTGAGACTCCATTTAAGTTCAGATTTTTTGTATAGATTTCAACTAAAATTATTTTAGGCAACAGAAACATTCTCTAACAACAGTCAACGTTACTAAAAACCACGTTTTGTATTGTACGTCAAAAATTTTGATCCCGAGGAAGACCTCTCTTCCAAACTATTTATTTGAATAAAATAAAAGGACAATTTTGTTAAACAATTTGAAAAAAAAACAGTGTTCCCTAAAAAGAGCTGTTTAGTGTTTCCCGGCTCATTTTCTTTCACTAAACGTTGGTGTTAAGCCAGGCCGCGCGATCCTAAATTAAATTGGTCGTACGCAAATTAGTTAAGCGTACAACCATTTTGGTTCATAGTCGGGCGACTTTGATTTACCACAGTGGAAAATGGTTACCAAACGATGCTCCAATGGTTATTTAGGAATGTTAGTTTCATTTTAATCACTGATCAGTTTTCGATGGGAAAAGTTAGACAGATATAACACTTCTTTTTAAATTTTAACGTGAGAAATGTTCTCTACAATTTGTGTAAATAGATCTAAACAACAACTTAAAAAATGTCGTTTTTTTAAAGGTTCATTCTTATCAATATATTTTTTACACATCAATATTAACTATAATGTAGATTCTGGCGAACCAAAGTTACCGACATAGCCCGAAAAATTGTCAAGCTGAAGTGGCAGTGGGCGGCCGGCGCATAGCTCGTACAACCGACAGTCTCTGTCATAAAGATTCTCGGGAGAGGAACTCGAATCGGGAGACACAGCGTGGGCAGGCCCCTAATAAGATCGACCGATGATCTTTTGAGGGTCCTTGGAAGCCGCTGGATGCGGGTAACGCAAGACCGGGAATTGTGGAGATCTTTAGGGGAGGCTTGTCCAGCAGTGGGCGTCTTCGGGCTGATATGGTGATGATGATGGTTGTTTAAGATACAATTTTGTTATCTTCCAGGTCAATAGTTAAAACTTCTAGGTATTATATATTATTATGTTTCCATGTGTAAATATTAAATTAACGTATCTTTGGCCATAAACAGTACTTATCATATCAATTATTATTATTGATCTATTACTTGTTATAACATCTAAAGAAGAATTATTATGCAGTATTTTACACCGGAGACTAATCTTCCCGTCAGTTGATAAAAGCCCTTTATCACTCCTTACGACCTACAGGACTGATCTATTAATACTCGCTTTCTAAGCATTGTGTCTATTAATTAACTTCATTCAAATACATTAAGGGGTTCTCATTCGAGCCCTTAGCTATAATTATATTTATTTAGTAAACTTAGAGAACATTACATTTTTGAAGCTAACATGCCACAAAATTTTAATAATAATCCAGATGATAATTACGTAAAGCCATTTTAAAGTAACCTATTTCCATAGAATATTTTATTTTTATATAACCGGTGTTGTCGACAATTGATTGTGATGTTTGTTAAATAGTTTCATTTCCATAATGTTGTGTTCCATTTCATTTTTTATTTTATTTTTATATTGTATAATTATTATTTTAATAATAATCCAGATGATAATTACGTAAAGCCATTTTAAAGTAACCTATTTCCATAGAATATTTTATTTTTATATAACCGGTGTTGTCGACAATTGATTGTGATGTTTGTGAAATAGTTTTTCATTTCCATAATGTTGTGTCCCATTTCATTTTTTATTTTATTTTGAGATTGTATAATTATTATTTGGCGGGTCGGATGGCGTAGTTGATAAATGCTTGCCGTTAACGCCGCAGGTCGTGGGTTCAATTCCCACCCAGGACAAATATCTGTGTGCATGAACATGTCTGTCCTGAGTCTGGGTATGATTATATAAAAGTATGTATTTACAAAAGAAAAGTAGTATATGTAGGATATCAGTTATCTAGTGTCCATATAGAATAATACCTTATGTTCTAAAAACTTCATACGTTTTGTTTCTAATTCAACTTAAGCATATAACATATCAATAAAAGACCCGAATCACGGCGCGTTCACGTCTGAAACTTAAAACCTATTTTTTCTACTTAGGATGCCGTTATGAGAAAAAATTATACGCAATGTGTAACTTTAGTAGTGGAGGGAAGTTAACCTAGGACATTATTCACACACGGCCATCTGATCCCAAACTAAGCAGAGCTTGTACTATGGAAACCAGATAACTGATATATTACATATACTACTTTTCATGTCACTCATATAAATAATTACATCCAGAAAAACAGACATGTTCATGCACACAGATATCTGTCCTGGGTGGAAATCGAACCCACGACCAAGGATGAACGTCCAAGTATTTATTTAGACATTCGATTTAAAGCGGTCGATCAATTGACATTCGATTACTTGGCATTCGGTATAGTGCACCCAATAAAAGTGATAGCACGTATCTTTAATTTAACCCACAACAACAACACACAAGAGTGACTAGACGAAACCACGAACATTCAACAAAAGTGCTACCAACCTTAATATTGTTAGGAAACAGTAACCTCTCAGGTGCTGGCAGGCTATATAACCATTCAATGATTAATACTCCCGCGATGACACGACGGCAACCGGGTTCTACCGGCGAACGAACCAAAAGTTTTCTTACTACAAAATGAATACTTGCTCGCGTATGAAGGATGTACTCGTAAAATAACAATGAATCAATAGCAAAGAGTTATAATTATAAAAATGTATCTGTTTTTTGTCACACGTATGACATTTGTAATGAAGAATTAGTAGGATGTGGTCTTGTGGTTAGTGACCCTAACTTCGCAGCCAGAGATCATGGTTTCTATTCCTACCCAGGACAAATCTTTGTGTACGAGTACAATTATTTGATCTGTGTTTGGTTGTAATATATCTATATTTTTGTATGTATTTAGAAAGAAATTTGTAATAAAAGATTAGTAGGATATGTGTCCTATTTATTGACTTGCCTGTTAGTTAGTAGTTAGTTAACCAGAGGCCATGGTTACGATTCACAAACTGTACAAATTTTTATGTAATGGGTACTATCTGTTTGTAGGTATTCCCTATAACTTCGTGTAGAAATAGGCTATGACTGATTAATTTTATCCAGGGTGGAAAACGAGTTATAATTTTGTATGGGAAAATAAAAGCTAGGATCCATGACTAGTTATATAAGAAAATTAAAAGTATGAAAGTACAATGCCAAAGGCAAGTCTCCGTTAACAATTTAGTTTTTAGTTAGTACTGTAAATAACTTACCAGATCGTCATGCAAGTAGTCACGCTCATCGTATGTGTATCGCAAACGCGACAACATTTCACGGAGACTAAACACCATTTTGCTGTTGTTAACTTCACTTAATTGAATTTTACAAGAAATTATACAGAATCGCGAAACCTAAGAAGCACAATGAATGAAGAAACGAATGAAACACATGACAGGACAGGAATGGCGCCGTAATGACAATATTATTTGTACAAAATGTTAAAATACCCTCGTTTTTATTATTATGCGCGTTAGAAATAGCTGACGTCTAATGTTAGTTATTCATTCTTTTTTGGGTCTAAATGGCAACAATATCATACAACCATTGGAATCAGTTTTGTTTAAAAATAGAACAAGAATTAAGTATTCATACTCATTGATCGTGAACCATTGGACAATTTTAGTTTTGGCAAATGTAATCTACTTTTAATTCGTAGAATAATAATTTTAGACCAGCAACAGGGTTTGAACCCGCATTATTATATTATTAGAATATTATCAAGTAATTATCCTGTTAGGCTAATGGTTCGTGAACCTGACTCCTCAGCTAAAGGTTGTAACTTAGATCCCCGCCCAGGACAAATATTTGTGTGATGAGCATGTTATTTGTTCTGTGTCTGGGTGTAAATTAACCTAAAATTTGTATATATTTAGAAATATATAAATATGTTTATCAGTAATCTAGTCGCCATAGTGCAGGCTCCACCTAGTTTGGAACCAGATAGCATGTTAGTTGTCCCACGATATTTAATAATATAACGGCAGTTGGTGCAAACATTGCCCATATGAATGTGTGAAGGACAATCATAAATTTCGACTGTCGAACAAGTTTCACGATAGCTTAATTGGCAACGCATTGGGTGTTTACCCAGGTAATGCAGGTTCAAATCCTCTCGGTGGTCAAAATATATTTGGCCGGGCCGGTTGGCGTGGTTGGTAAATGCTTACTTTTCACGTCGCAGATCACGGGATCGATTCCCACCCAGAGCAGCTATTTTGTGTATAAGAACATGTCTGTCTGTCCTGTGTCTGTCTATTTACAAAATAAAAGCAGTATATGTAATATATCAGTTATCTGGGTCCCACAGTACACGCTCTGCTTAGTTTGGAGGATCAGATGACCGTGTGTGAATAATGTCGCAGGTAATTTTTTTCTGTTATATTATTTTTCGGGGACTAAATTTTTAAATATATTTAAATATATTATATATATATTTAAATATGCCTCATCATAACAACATCTTTCTGTTGAAAAAGTCTTCCCTCAAAGAGCTCCACAATTGCCGGTCTTGCGTTATCTGGAAAATACGCCTAACATAAAATAAATCATCATCATCATCATATCAGCCGAAAGACGTCCACTGCTAGACAAAGGCCTCCCCCAAGTATCTCCACATTAGCCGGTCTCAAAGATTAAATTATTATAAAGTTATTCACGTATATCGATTACCTCCGCCAGAAGCAAGAAGTTCTAGAACGTACACTTACGTAGCTAAGGAACCAGATATAAGATACCTATAGTAAAAATTGCACCATCCATGAATATTAGATCAGTGTTCGTATTTACTCCCTAAGGCCGTTTCCACGTGGCAGCGCGTGTGCTCACATATAATAATCGCAGCGGAAACGCTGTCGCACGCGCGGCCCGCTGGAGCGGAGGTGTCAAACGACAAATTTCACGGAGCACTCCTCAGATTCCACCCGCCTCACGCCGACTTGATATGTCCTCCCCTCAGGCAATGTGATTATTTTTATTTTTAAATCGAACCAGGTTTTGTTAGGTTACCATACCGTTTTGTTTGTTTAGGATCTCGCTTAGCCACCAGTGATGTGGATACCGATGAAAAGTAATGAGGTACAACATGAAGGTACCAGTTAATTGCCTTTAAAAGGCTTTCAAAATTTCACCAATAAATGCATGTATAGGTATACGGGCGTAGCTAGAGTTTTCACATGAAAGGATCCATCAGTGCACAAAGAAATATGTTCTGTCCATGACTTCAGTCCTAAAAATAAACAGTTTCAAACGACAGCTATCGTTAGTTTCTGTGTCAGACAAGTGGCGCGTGGAACTACCATTTTGTGGGGATGGAATATTCGCGTTTTTGCGTAGGCTAAGGGGGAGTCGGGACCTCCAACATTCGAAGTTTTGTACGTCCGTGGGTATACTACCACCTATTTATTAGGAGAATAGTTATTAAGATCCTGTTATCTAGCCTAGGCTGTCTATCATCATAATAACGATTGTCCTTATTCTCAGTTTCAACTAACACTCTCTGACATGACTCGAGGATTTTTCTCTGGGTCGGATTCTGGGATTGAACACACAATGTAGTAATTTAAGCTTATAATAACGTTGTTAATTTATGAAGTACCTTCTTTGCTTTTTCAATATACTTTGTACCTAACAGATCTAAAATAGTAAAATAAATATTGTATTGTAAGTATGTATGTAACCCAAGTTTAGTGTCCTATATTATGTACTTAAATATTTATTTTTTCGGTAAGCAAATGTAAATAAACGGTGGTATACGGCGGCAATCTCAACGGAGACTAGCCAGTACTACGCAGGAAATAGTGAATGAGTGTGTCCGCAATGACGGGTGCACTTTCTATATACGTTTTTCTTAAATCTACGATACGGTATACTGTTTTTGCTCCTAATGGTAGCTTAATCAATCAAAAACCTAGTAGAACCACACATTTTGATTCTTTTCGGCTTCCTTTTATAAGCACTGGTTTTAATTAGGACCCATCTATTACGGCATTCTACAAATAAGATCGAAAGTCGCGACGCGATCACATAATACTTAATCATAATCAAATATTTATTTATTTGTTCACTTGAGTTCATACGTGAGAAAGGTAAATATTAAATACATATGTGCAGTTCACTGGTCACTACATAGAATCGGTTCAGACACTGTTACTAGATAAGATCACATTGTTCTTTATTTTCACCAAAAGGTAGGATACAAATGCACTTAATAAAGTGCCAATGCCCCCTTCTGTATCCAATACCAACTAAGATAATTTCAAAAGCGTTGTTTTTCTCTCTAAAATGACACATTCGTTTTGATGTGAAATACTGGAAGAAAATAAGCGACACTTTAAAACCTGTCGACTGGTCTGGACTGCCCGATGCGTATAATTGGTCGTTTCAGCAGTAATAAGTCGTTTGTTAGTTCTTTGTATGTAAAGACGCCAGCACATCCAGCTACCCCAATCTGTCAAATTTCGTTTATAGATTTTCAACTTTATCAGAAAAGCATAAGGTTCACTTTCAAATGGGGAAATTTGACAGATTGGGGTAGCTTGATGTGCTGATGTACCTTTAACATATCCTACACAGAAGTAAAATAAATAAATTTATCTTTAGTATCAGTCATTTGCCACAAAGTCAAATCAATATATTGTTATATTATGGCATTAATTTAATCTTTAAAGCTAGCTGGCGTGTGTACAAGTCATACAAGAACTGTCAAACTAATAAAACTGCTTCCAATATGCGCTCCTTATCTTTTATTTCGAGCTATATTAGAGAGGGAAGTAATGATATTTGAATTTAGTTAAGTTGCGTAAACCACAGAATTCAGCCGAAGTAAAAGACGTTAACGTAAGTTGGCATCGAACATAGTGCAGTAGAGACTTATTGAAGTATATAGGACAGAAATCCTAGTACTCGTGTTAGGTAACTCTTCGTCGAATGCCTCACTCTCAACAATAGTTAGTGCAACAATACATCCCATCAGCAGCGTCTATGCGAAAGCTGTCAATTATAGCCAATCCAGCTACATTTGCAAAATGGTATTAGATTCCAACGGCAGGTCTACGGCCTGTACTGCCACTAGTGACCGTTAATGAACACTGGCACGTGCGTAGACAGTACCTGACACCCGACGTGGTTAGGGCTCCTAGTACCTCGACAGTAAAAATGTATGAAAGTCATGAACGGTGACATTGTTACTCACACATAAAAGTTAGTAGGTAGTCGCTACTAGTATGAACGTTAATATGGTTTAAATTAATTTAAAAAAAATATTAATATACCTACCTTGAAACATTTTTATTTCAATTTTTATTTGAGTTGATAAATAGATACTAACCTGTAATCAAATCTTACATACTATTAATATTAAGTACCTATAAATAATAAAACTGAATTTAAAGCGTCGCCTGCGGGCAAGGTGTCAGAAAACTGGCAGCATTACCCCGTAGATCGATATGTATTAGTTTTGTGTGCGCCATCATCATCATCATCATCATGATGATGATGATGGCGCACTAAACTAAGGTATGATATGTAGATAAGATTGATAAAGCTCTCCTACCCCATGATAAAATATATGAATTGTCAGTTTTCCATTGCGGAAAATGACATAAAACTAAAATTTGATACCAAATAATACTGGGCTAAAATATATGGACGGCTAAATTAAGCTTTATAATTTATAACACCTAAATAAATAAAATTACTTTTACTTCAAAATCAATCAAGCAAAAGAAAGAAATATTTAATTTTACTCTAGACCCATAAATAATCTAACTTAGAAGTATTAATTTCAACATAATGGGACTTTTATCTCAAATCCCGTGTCGAGTTATTAAATTATCATATTCGACGACATCGGCACATAATAACTAATAAATATGTATTATTTTGTTTTCTCGAACAATCCTCGACGCCCGAAATAGCAAACTAAGCAAGAAGAAAGAAAGATTTAAATGTAATTATATCGTTACTATTTCGTAGTTTAGTATTTTTATTAGTACTTCCACTAATTCCCTAATCGACGACGCGCAATATAATATTATATAAAAGGTCTCTTTTTACGAAGATATATGTACATAGAATAGGTACATAGAAGTCGATTTAACAACTTGTACCAAATAACAGTCTTTTGGGGAACTCATTCGATGTATCCCGAGATGTAGTTAGCGTTGTGAACTTTACGATTAAACCTTCTTACAGATATTTAGGAACGAATAACTATAAACATTGGCAACACTAGTCGTAAAATGTAATGAAACTGGCAGCAAAATGTTAGCTTTTTTCTTAATTGATTAGCTTTGGGAATTTAAGAAGGCATTACATAAGCAAAGGCTATAAAAGACAATAGACTGAGTGTTAAGACATAAGCAGACGCGGTTTATGTTTTTATCCACATCATTATTGTAAGTAATGGAAAAGTAAGAAAATTTTAGTTAAAATAAACAATGAGATTAATACATGTACAGACGCCAGATCATGAAGCTACCCCAATCTGTCAAATTTCCCCAACTGAAAGTGAACCTTATATTTATGTAATAAAGTTGAAAATCTATAAAATAAATTTGACAGATTGGGGTAGCTGGATGTGCTGATGTACCTTTAACATATCCTACACAGAAGTAAAATAAATAAATTTATCTTTAGTATCAGTCATTTGCCACAAAGTCAAATCAATATATTGTTATATTATGGCATTAATTTAATCTTTAAACAAATAGACACCCATCAATCTATGGCTAGTTTTTAAAACTGTCTGTCTGATACAGTAAATTATAGTACTGTAACAGATTCATCCTGATTTGTTTATTTTTTTAAATAATAATAACGCAAACGCGCTAGTGGGTCTCCATGGTCAGTGAATAAGGCAAGGCTAGTAGGTATGTTAGATTCCCTCTGCAACATCTTAAGCATACGTTAGATATTGATAGTCTATTAACCAACAGACACATCACTGTTACAGCAATATCATTAAGGGAAGGCTGTTGCTTAGCGCACGTAAATTGCCTTAAGTATTCATGGCTGATGAATAAATGATAGGAATGAGCCGGGATGCTATCGAATGAGCCCCGATTTCAATGACCGAAATTAATTTCTTTGAGTTTTATATAGAATGTTCATACAGTGGAAGTGAATTCACATGGCGTGAGTGTATTTGAGTGAAAAGCATTCATATGCATCATAGACAGTTCTAATGCAGTTAGAACATCAAATTTTCTCACTGCGTAATTACTCGAACACTCACCGGACTAATTTGATTAATAGGACAGAAAGAACCATAAAGGTTTTATTGCGTAAGTAAATAATAAGTAATGTAAGAAAAAGTGTGTGGAACTCAATGCAAGGAGCACTGGAGGGGGTTTGCGAGGATAAATCGAAAATAAAACTTCCGTTGTTTTGAGTACAAAATTTTTCTTTACTTGCCGCCCGGTTGCCTGTATACCCTAGCACTAAGCCCGCCCATTGTACTTAATTATTGTATCCACCTAATGTGTAATTGTTTACTATAATCTACAATTACGAGTATTTTACTTACTCGTTTTACTTAGTATGCGAGTGAAAACGAGGTGGATTGGGGAATAGAAATTTGAATGGAAACATCCCAAAAACTCCTTCGTAGAAGCGTTCAAAAAATTAACAAAAGTAAAGCCTGTAGGTACAGAGAAACCGTAAGTCACAAACTTGCCAAGCGAATGAATTAGAAACTACAGTATTTTCATATAAGTAGCGTTAGCGATTATTTAAAATCTTGTTTAGATATGAAATATTTAATATAATAAATAATAATATTCGTTCTTCATCTCAACCAACAGAGCAAATAACCGTGACCGTCTAATAGTTTAATGTTATTTAAACCGTAATTATGTTAAAGGTGTATGGAGTACGTAGGCTTTAGCTGTACTCTCCACAAGCACAAATATAAATCAGGAAGAACGTTTCACTTTATGAGCAATCAGACTGGAAGAGAATAATGCAATATAATATTAAGGTTAATATAATGACACCACTTATGGCACAGTGGTATTGTCACCACTATCTCAGCGCCATTATGTTTCAGGTTCAATCCCCGCACAGAACATCTATTTATATGTTCCATATATACATAATTGTACTGAGTCTGGCTTTGCAAAGATACAGATATAAATGTCTCTAAAAACACGTCGTCTTTAAAAAGATTTTGTGGCCCTAGGTGTAACTATGGTAAGAGGTCCACAGTTCAACGGAGAGGGGCAAGGGTCAGCAGCGCGCGAGAGGTAGGGTAGTGACAGAAAATAACAAAAATGTCCATCGAGGCAGATCTAAGAACACCTGACATTTAAATTGGCCCAGCAAGCTGTTATTTCCCTTAACTAATATTTTATACCACTTTAGTTTTCAGTCTATATCATTGTGTGCACATTGTATTATAAAATAAAAACGCCGTTTAAGGAAACGCGAATGATAAACACACCGTTACATACAAAACATTCTCATACACTCCTCAAATCAACAGAAAAATTGTGTTACGCAGAACAAGGAATACTATAGTAAAGAGAATAAAAAAATAGTAACATACACGTAAGATGCTCACAATGTAATGCTCACTCATATTTCATACATAAATTTTGCACATGCGTCGAGGAACAACAAAGCACGCGAAAGCTTCTTTAAATATTCCTTTCCTTCATAATCAAAGTGCTGCGTTTGTAAGATAAGAATTCCCTACGCGCCGAGACGTTGACTGAGAGAAAATCATATCAACGAATTATTTTACACAGAAATTTGTCAAAAACGTTCACAATACGTATGTATATGAAAAAGATATTACACACACACACACATATTATAACAACGATATGTGTTTCACTAAAATTGTAATAAAATCACCCGTAACAAATTAAATTAAATAGATCCTTAATTAGGTAATTAATCAGAGCCGATATTTATACTAAAGTATACAATTATGTGATAATAATAAGCTTAAATCATTGAAATTATTCAATATACAAAAATTAAAAAAAAAAAACAATTCATAGTAGTTAATAAGATATGATTAGTATATACAACATGTAACATAAGTAGTGTGCAATACTTAACTTTAACTTGAGAATCTCAGCCCGGCCGTGAAACAGAATCAACTTGAACAATATCATATTCAGAACTACGCTAAACAGTGTTTTCATTTAAATCGTGTTAGCTGATTCGCATCTTTGTACAAAATGTTCAGTAAATAACTATGATTTCTACTTACTTTTCTGTACTTTTTTCTACGGTTACTAGGAATTACAATGTGACCTCGGTCAAACGCACCATAGAGAGATCAAAATGCTAGTCTTAAAGCCATTTAATACTGGGCGGATATGTTGTTTCTAGGAGAAAATAAACGATAAAAAAATAATAAACGTTGTTATAGACATATGTTACAGATATAAAGGAGATACTATAAATCTCCTTAGGCAATTGTACAAGTTTATCAGTTTCAAAGTTTAGGTAGATCCTTATGAAAAATTAAATAGATGTCATTAATTTAAATTATATTCTAATCTCTAGTGTTCATGATTACTTAATAGGCACACAAAATGTGTCAAAATTAACATACTGGGGGTGCTAAATGTACTCAAGGAAAATTGGGCCGTAAATACCTTAAAAGTTTCCGTTATTCCACTCCAAAAACTCTCAATTTCTTTTTACGTGTAAGAGCTTATGTGACGCGTGGAAAACTTCCTTAAAACTGTATATAAACAAAAATAACACCGCCGCGGATTATTTAAAGCAACCCGTGAAATTTCAATGAATATCCTTAAAACGCGGAGATTAAACCAGAAAAACTTTTTGTATTTGCTTAGCGCTTCACAGTTGATATAACTGGATTGCAAAAGTTCTAAGGATGAGCATAAAAATGTGGGGGGAGAAAGAATATCAGTATTAAAAGAGTGTCGCAATAACTGTGCGTATTTTTGTTACGGCCGAAGCTGTGGAAGTAGGTAATGCCGGAATGATGATGACTGGATAACGTTTTATGGGAAACTGTAGCACATAACCACCTAAAATCTCGTGTAAGTATGTAGACCTGCTATTTTATTCAAAAGTAATGTTGTATGGAGTACTTTGTACGAAGATTTCCCAAGTCACATATTTGTGAAGTAGTGATGTAGGTTCAAGTACTGTTATTTAGATCTATTTGATGCTACAATAAAATCTTTTTGTTACAGCAAATACGTTATACAAAGTGACTTTGTAATACCTACGTAATAAAAGTAACTTTGATACGAGAAGATACACGCAAAAGTTTATTTTGTAGATAAATAAAACGTATACGATTGTCAAAAATGAACAATAGCTTAACCTAAAATTAAGTGATTGATGCTGTACCGCAATATGACCTTCTTGCGTAATTGATGCATTTTGTAGGACATAATATACGCAACTATCGACCTAAGCCCGTAGCTGAATTACTGAATGACTACCTCGATCCTTAGAAAGCATCAATATACTTAGAAAGAAGGTGCTTCCTTGTTTATCGATATTTAATCGATTACAGACATATGTTTGATGCCAGCCGATTTCTGGCGATAACCCGTTTTTACGCCTACAGAAAGAACAAATCATTATATTTAATTCTTTCTAGCTTTTTCTACTCTGCTTTGCTCAGACATATTGCTAAAATCTGATTTTGACATAATATGCATTTATTTAGTGAATGTCTAGCCGACTTTGATCTGAGTAATCAAATCACTCACCTGCAAAAAGCAAATTTAATATGTAGAATAAAGTAATCTGTACAAAAAAAATCTTTCATAATTCATGGACCTTTTAAATATTGAGTTTATAATATACATTAATATTTACAACGATTTTTGCAAATAAATAATATATGCAAATGCTCAAAAGAAATTTAAGTAAGTTCATTAGTCTTTAGATCGTCTCGAAACGAAGAAAAATACCAAAGAATTATTCTTATTTCGTTCATTATTTTATTTCGTTTCCATATTATCTCCAAAAGTTGCCGATTCATGATAGGACTACAGTTAGCTAGATGGATATTATCTATTCATCGGAAGACCCGAGCCCTCGCGACTACAAAACAGGATCACTTGCGAAAGGAAAATGTATTGAAATCACAATGTAACCTGAGGCTTTTGTCCATTCAAAACATTTTTTATGCATTAAAAATATCTTAGAAATGTTTATTTAACAATAGCGTTTAAGAGAAATTACTTATTCATGGCACGTCTGAATTTTCCTTGCCTTTCTTAACGGTGGAAATCGATTCGCTTGCCTCCTTGTAATTTGATAGCTGATGCAACTGTAATTGTTTACTTTTTCTAAGTTTCACTATACTTTTTATAATACGAAATCGAACGAATTAGAAATGAAATTTCGGTAATCCTAATCAGAGTTCGAATCAAGTTCTATCGACCATGACTTCGTGTTTTAAGAGCCAATTTAATCGATACACCGGAATAAAATAATGAACTGACGGGACCCACGTCCATAAAACACGATTTTATCATACCGTTGGGAGGGACACGTTTTCGAATATCGTAATAAAAAAGTCACAGATGTCAAATTTATGACGTTGGACCATTGTAAAGAGATTAAAAGATTTACTACGGATGAGGGCGACAGCTACGGTTCTACGCTGCTACGGTGCTACGATGGAACTTCTACGAGAAAATCATTTAACAAGTTTAATAAAGTTGTAATCCTAGTAATCCTTTTGTATCGATGTTATTCACAACACCTATTGAAATAAGGAAATCTTTCCTATTTCGGGGCATATAACTCGGTACTCACGATTTAAATAACCCTCGATTATGACAACTCAAGTTTCACATACCTAAATGTTTCTTGTCTAAATAAGATTGACATCGTAATCTAAAACTCACCAACCAGTTCCAAGTGTTAATAAGGAAGTTAACATACCTGTAACAAAAAGAAAAACCATGAAGACATATTGTTAGCATGTTATTATAGGAATTACATTACATAGTATCTAGAACCAGAAAACTTGAACAAAATACCAAAACAATATGCAGCTATTAAGCGAGCATAATACATAAAAAATATCAGCAAATTCATTATTACGTCTGATCTCACCGTTAATGTTCGCGTCAAACTCCCAGAATTATGAAAAAGATATTTCCCTTGGGGAGAGCGATGCCTTATAAATGTCCGTAACTTGGCGAATAAATCACGGTAAGCGCTAACGCCGCCAAATAAATAATTTTCTTTATTCATCAAAATTAAAAGGAGCAGTTGACAAAGCGGCCGTTAATTAAAATCCGATTTTGTTCACGACTAGCACCCGGTCCTATCGTTAAGTTAGCTGGTTTATTTGCGCGGTTATAAGCAACAAACACCATTATTGAAGTTACTCAGTTCCCTCCGGATCTCGTTGGGTCCCATTTATATTTATGACTGCTTATTTCTTTTTTGCTCATTCTATTGATATAATAGATTAAATGTTAGAAGTATTCTTATAATGTTCTTAATAATTGATGAAAATATTACTTGATGTTTGAAGCAAATCAACTGTAGGAAGATGACATTATAGTTAATGTAAGAGTGAACAGTTATGGGTTGCATCAAAAGCAAAACACTAGATCATTCTTCAATGACTCAATAAATTTAAATGTGACGAAATAGCTGACCTATTCTTGTAATTAAGAATATAATCAAATCAGTGTGACTTATTTATTTAGTTAATCGGAACAAATTATCATATGGAACCGATCAGTTTTCTTTTTCGATACACATTATCATACTTGTTAATAGTTCCATATTAATATTTTCTCGCCACATTTGTTTTATGAAGGGAGTCTATCGACATTGATGGATTATTATTGGTATGGTCTCATAATATAATGAATCAATTACCATTTAGTCCGATCTAACCTTTAATTAATGTATGAGAGCATATTTGGCTTTAGATACGAGTATCCATAGACGGCGGTGATCATTTACCATCAGGTTACCCGCTTGCACGGTTGCCTGCTATTGTGTAAAAAAAGTTGTCATAATTTGGCGAGCTTTCATATGTGTATAGGACATATCTTTAGACATTGGTACATCCAGGGTTGCAAAAAAACTAATTCTGAATCATTGAAAATACGAATAAGAAGAATTCGTAAACTGCAAGGTTATAGAGTTCCACACGAAACAGAGACAATTTCTTTGTAAAAACTAGGAAACAAATTTCTTCTTACTTTTCTATCGATTACGGTCTACTAATGTGTTACTGGCAAAATAGTTTAATTTATTTATGCTTAGAGCACTTTCAGCTATACGTTGTAGTAATGACTACAATAGACACTGTTACAACATGTAGCTGAAAATGCACTTAACATGAATACGCTTAAAGTTGTTCAAGCCTCAATAGGCCTATAGTGAAGGGCCTACTGGGGCTTAATAACCTCCAGTACAAGGAGAACCATGCTATTCTTTTATAAGCTGCTGCTATGATTCTTAATATATATGTAGGTCACTTTAGTTCTATCATACGTGGGTTCATACAAAAGGAAGAAATAAGGAGGATTGGTGACTACATCCGTTAAAACACGTGGGATAGTCACACTATATCGATGGGACGACCACGTACATTTCTATTGCATTGTTCTGGGTGTTTGCTGTGTATAGTATATATACGAGTATAATATATAATTAAAAACATCTTTGTCTGTCTAGTATTCATATTATAAGATTTGCTTATTTTGGGCTAGATTGCGGTTTGTGATATGTCCCGGATATTATTATAATTATTTTCATCCTTTAAGGCATGTTAAGACACACATGCCTTATTCGTGGCTCTATAATTATAGTCCATGACTACATGATATTCAAAAGTAAATAGCAAACTCAAGTTTAACTGAACCTTATATGTGAAAAATAATTAAGATGGTTAATATTTAAGATTTAGCAAAAGCTACGGGAGAACTTTAACAGATTATTTAAATTTCTTCAGAAAACTTACATATACGTCAAAGATTATTCCACACCATAGGTAAATAATACATGAGGAAAGAATAACAATACAAACATGTACAATAGGCGGTCTTACAGACAACCTTAGCATGGACTGGAGAAGATAAGTAGGTATATTGAAAAGAGAGGACAGTGAAACACGTATTTGACATTACAAGGAATAAAAAAACGTGAAATAATAACTTATGCAAATAAAACTACACACTAAATAAAAAAAATATAATATAAATACATATGATAAATCATATTTTACGTATATAATACATACATACACAACTAGCAAAAAGTGTTCGTAACTATTGTAGTGACAGGTAGTGTTTCTTCACAAGTGCTTTCAATGTATTCAAAGATTGGGTTTTTCTTATTAATAATGGAAGTGCTTTCCAGAGACGCGCAAGTTGGACGGTAAAAGATTTGCTAAAGAAGTTGGTGGAACACAATGGTAAATATAACTTCGTGTCTTCTCTTGATCTCAATAATATATGCGTGTCACGGAGGAACTTAAAACATTTGATTTTAGAAATAGCCCACAAAGGAAAGTAGTAAGTGTGCTTTACTATAAAATATTTATCGGACGTAAATACGAAATAATAAATAGAATTTAAATGGGAAAATTCTCAGTTCTTAAACAACTGTAGAGCTGTAACTTTGCTAGAGGTGCATTAGCCAGCGCTTTCGAACCAAGGAGATTACTTAATGGTCTAAACCTGACGCAAAAGTAGAAAACGTTGGGGAAAAAGTCGAACAGGAGTACCACAACTACCAGGTACCTGGTTTGTTTTGTGTCGAGAAATACTGTAAGTAGTACAATAGGATTACTACGTTTGCAGGACTGCTTGAATGTTGTTTTATAGATTTTATGTCTGCAGCACGGAAGTTAACTTAATCTTGTGTCGATGTTAAAATACAGTCCTTATAACGCTAATGGCTCATCTTTTAACCAGAAATAGAAGGTTGTAAAACAAAAGAATGAGTTATGTAGTTAAGTTGGAGTGCAAATTATTTTATCAGGCTTATCTGTGTTTATATATATTCACCACCCTTTATTATTCAGCACTTTCAAAACATTCAGTTTTTAATAACATATTAATTATATTTTTTTATTTGACGGTCTCCGTAGCCTAGTTGGTAGTGCTCCTGCCTACGAAGCTGGTGGTCCTGGGTTCGAATCCCGGTAAGTGCAAATATTTGTGTGATGAGCATGAATATTTGTTTCTGAGTCATGGATGTTTTCTATATATATAAGTATTTATCTATCTATATAAGTATGTATATCGTCGCCTGGCACCCATAGTACAAGCTTTGCTTAGTTTGGGGCTAGGATGATCTGTGACACATTGTCCCTAGATATTATTATTATTATATTATTATTCGTATCCACATTCAATAGAATTTGCACAGCTTTTAGTTAATATATTATTTTTTTGATTATTCTTAGTTCGTTATTTACAGTAGTCCCCAGTTTATTTGCAGTATCGTATACAAACCAATTCAACAATCTATAACATCCGACTGAATATGTAAACAGTATTAATCTAACCGCTGTATATATTTAACACAAAAAGATTTATTTGTAAACGGGTGTTCCGTACAAGTGCACACCGAGTTTTCAATTACACAAAGTGATGGCCGCAGTGTAGCCGGCGCACCGCGAAAAACGCCCCCGCGGTCAGGCAACCTGACCGATTGCACACCGCTCACTTGAGACCATTCCTACCTAAGCAAAGTAAACACAAACTATGACGAAATAAGGTTAGTTTTCCAGCCTCTGCATCGTTGCATCTACGAAAATCGAGGAACAACTCGTTTTCGAAAGGTTGAAGGAAAACTCGATCGTTTTTCCAGGGGGAAGCTCTCAGTGGTTTATTGCGTTATTACCTGGACGTGTCTGCCGCGTCGGGACAGCCGCAATTTGGGGAGAAAAGAACGATATGTTGCGAGGAAAGGGATTTTATAGAGATCCACAACGGTTTCGTAGAAAAGACCAAGCGCCCCGTTGCAGTCCACGCCTAGCGTAATTTCCTTTGATCGAAAACTCAACAGGACACTATCTCAGTTTTTATTTTCATCCAATTCAATATCTTTGAACAGTTTGTAAGCAACGCTTCTCAACATTTCCGACGTATTTGGTTTGTTTCTCTAGTTTATATTTATTGTTGATACTGGTCTGATTCGTTTATTTGCTGGCAATATTTACCGAAGCGGCGGCAATCTACGACTCTCCAATATTCACAAGTAGTAAGTAGGTATATCAATATTATTATATGTATATATTTTTCTGCTATCGATATAATGCTGAGAGTAATTCGTCTCCTGGATATAAAAATCGTATTACAGATCGTTTACGACAATCCCATAAGCCATCTACACTGAATTCGATTCAATAAAACCTTAGATGTGACCGAAGATTTGGTCCAATAATCGGCCGACAAAAACTGTAACTCCGTCTTAGTACCAATGAAATAAGAGTGGATGTCCATAAAATAAAATAATAACCGGTCAATAAAATCTTTTGCGGGTACGGGTTTGGACCAAATCTGTCAAATACGTCTGGTAGACTGAAGGGGGATAAGAGGAAGACGTCAGAGGGTAAAATGGGTGCCAAGTGGTGAAATTTGATCTGCCGCGGGTAGCGATAGCAGCTACCATCAATCGAGAGGTAATTGGGAAGCGTGTCAAACGGGCAAACGATACCGCCAATGTTAGAAATATTATTGGAATAGCAAAAGAATAAGGTAAAGTGATCATTTTGAAGACCGGAAAAACGGTGGTTGTTGGATTTTCATCTTTGCTTAGTAATACTACAGCTTCGTCAGATTAGCTTAGACTCGTCACTAAAAGTAATTCGTGAAAAATATTTTTTAAGATCCAGATATTATATGAATTATATAATATATTAATTTCTATTTCTATTTTGCCCTCTCACTTTCTCTACCATAAAATTTAAGTAAGTAGAATAAGTTTACTCTGTACGAAATTAATAGCATCAGGAGCAGAGATCTACCGTGACGTGTAACGGAAGGACAAACAGTTTGAGCAACCAAAATAGTTTAAAATAAAATAAAATAATAAAATAAAAAGGTTAATATTCACGTAGACTTTAAAAAAGCGCTTGTCAGAACATGTTCGCAGTAATATATAATTAATTTATAATTATTTCTAGGTACATATAGATATTTAGGTACACGGATTGTAGGAAATAATTTACAATAAGATTTATTTTATAACAGTAACGATATTTAGCTAACTAAAATTAAGTTATTGTCAAGGATCATGTGTAGGTTTAATTATCTAAATTTTAGCTATACCTTCAATACACGGTTCGTTCAATGTATGTATATAAATATATATAAACAATGTATCCATACATGGAATCAAATACTGATAAGATAAACTTAATACTTCTTACCAATATTAAATAAAAGAATAGTTGAGATTTTGATTGGTTTTACCATGAATATAACAAAATGTTAAATTAATAAACCTACCCTAAACCCGGGACTTCACTCATAATAGTAACGGAGCAGTTTTTACGAGCTACCGATACTTCCCCAACTTCCACTGAACGTTATACCTAAAGTAGTTTTATCCAAACTTTCCGATCACATGAATGAATAAAGAAACATCGTAAAATACCGACAAAGGTAAGGAAAAAGATAAAATAGCTCGACAGGTGACGTAACTGAAGTTTGGGATGAGAACAACAACACTACAAGTTTATGTACGGGTACAACACTACAATAATATGACGAAGTGAAGTTACTCAACTCGGTAAAAGCGAACGTCGCACCTTCGCTAAATTATTCACAACCAGACTGATTGATATTTTTGAAGAATATTTTTCGCCTTCCATCTCCTGAAATACAAATCTCCTCTGTGTTTTATTTACACAATGGGATTAAATAAGAATAGATTTACGAATTCAGGGACAAATTTACAAGTGTAGACATTGGGTAACTGTAATGGGTAATAGTTGTTACCATTAGGTAGGGTAATATAAACAGAACATTTGTGTTTTCTGCTGATAATATACCAGCATAACTCAAAATATAATATATGCATTTATTTTAATAATCCCTTGGTACACTGTTCGTGTACAACAATAATATTGGTTATTATTTAGCTATATTTAGTCTGGCGTCGTAGGGGTCGTAAGTACTAACGCTTGGAGTAGTGGGTAATCGGTAAATGTGAGCGTTTGGGGAGGAAGCACGTGACCAGCCTCTACTATGAAACTCTAAGCATCTATATCACATTTACAGCGATTAAATATTTTCACCATTTTATTTTTCCCAATGAAAAAATAAACACTGATTTCCTTAACGTGCCGAAAATGGGGCATTCGGTAAGTGTCTTTATCACCGTTCGTTAATTATATTATTTGAAGATAGACTTTCTAACTTGTTAATTGGGTTAAAGGCTCCCTTTTAAATTACTTTACCGGGACGTTTCGGCCGGATTGTTGCGATCTTTGTTACAAGTGGACCACAATAGGATTTTTCAGTAAACGTTAATTCTTGTACATGTAAATATAAGACGTCTAAAACTAAATAAGTATCTAACTTCTAGTTCAATAGAAGTCTATTTAAAAATAAGGGAGCTATAGGAATCAATGTGCAGCTAGTCTCCATAACAATCGAGGCGGCAAATTGGCGACTTGGTCGATCCGCGCTATAACCCCCGCCTTCTCATTATGCAGATTGCTCTCGGCTCACATATGCACGTCCACTAAACATCTTACAGTTACTTCTTGGCTCTCACCACATGTTGCTGCGCTGCATCTTGCTAGCTTGTGGTTTTGTCATTTATAAAATCGTAAGGTTGGAAAAAAAATGTTGCTCTATAATATAACGTTTGAAAATGTTTTATTTCATATAATTTCACTAATTTATATGGAGTAACCTGATGTATTTTTTTTAAGATCTTGTCCGCACTCACTAAATAACTTCATGAACATCCAATTAACGTAAAGCACGCCCAGGTTAACTATTGAGATCGGGCCCGAAGGACACCGAGGTTGCAGTGTCCACTACCTTACCCACTGCATCATACATATAGTCCAATAGATAGACTATTGGACTGTATGTATGTCCAGTCCAATAGGCTATATCTAGTAGTTTACTTTCTTCTTATTAGATATTAAAATGAGTGGATGTTCATCGCATAGTAAGTCAATGACCATAATTAACAAACAGGCAAGACTAAAAAACATGAACGAAGGTAAATAAAATTTCTTTTAAATATTCAAGTAATACGTAACGCCGGAAAATACATCAGGCTGATACACAAAGTTAAGTAACTTTGTAATAAGTGTATCTGCGACATAATCTGCATAATTGGAAGTCGTCGGAGGATATTGCGTCCACGTGAGGGTGCGAGCAATTTTCTGCGTCATTTCCTGCGAATCGTCCACTCGCCGGATCAGCGCGTGCCTATCCTATGCTTAACTCAAACGATTAATTGATACAAGCTATTCGGTTACATTGTAACAAACAATACAAAGTTGTCTGATGGTACTAAAAAGTAGTCTATACGTGTTAAAAGTTTTAATGAAAATCAATGCGATTATCTTTCTCGATGAAAAATATATCTGTTCTCTGAGAGTCGTATAATTCAAGAATACTTACGTCTCAATATATTTAATTTTAAACTGAATAAGTTAAGAAAAATAATCATTTGATAGAATAATAGTGGCTGAAGGTGGTACCATTATTATTTCTATAAATTGTACATCATACCTCGACTATTTAGGCAATTCGACAAGCTACTGATCTACATCATATCATTGCATGCCTTTTTTTGGAAGCATTAAAGGTTCAATCATGCAGGCACGATGCCGAGTCGGCAGAAATCAGATAGGCCGTTTTTTTTATTTGCCGGCTTGCTAAATATTATAACAACTTATATGTTCCGTATTTATTTGATAAGTTTTTATAAATAGTATAGTATATTGGATAAAAATATGCATTTTAGGTAGTGACTTGAATACACGTGGTGGCGTGATGGTTACGCAAGTCGCATCGCTACTAACACTTGTGTTTCGATTGCCACATAAGCCAACTGTTTTAATTTGTTCTGAATCCGATATGGTTTTGATGAAAACATTGTATCCCTCTGTCTAATACAAAATAATTAGCAACATTAATATCAATCAAAGACCAACATTAATAAGTTAACACGAGTATAAGTACCTACGTAGATCAGAACCTTGTTTGTTTAATTAAGCAGAGTTCTCAACAAACGTCACTCAAGTAGCTGACAGAAGAGGCAGATAGCGTTTACCCTTTGATTACATTTCACTTGTCCAAGTTTTAGTTCCGTACGATTGACGCGCCGCCGAATTAACGTAATGAATTATTTAGAGGGGTTACTATTTAATTTAGTATAGATGTTACGTATCAACTTAATACATTACTTTGGCAGGTATGGGTTGAGGGGTACCAACTATACAAACGCTCACTTAATTAATAAAAACTTTTAGTGACTGATGGATTCGATAGAGGCCTAATTTTATGTTATATTGTATGTTATTTGATTGTATGTATGTTATCTGATTTGCACCAGTCTTCTGTCTCTTTTAAAGCTTGTTTCATAATATCTGATACTATGCGAGTTAATTTCCCACATTAGTATCACAATATCGTCTGCATAGCCGACGGTATACCGTGGCCCCGTGTTTAGGTTTATCAAGAGCTCGTCCACAACCAGGCACCACAGTAGCGGTAAGATGACTAATACAGGTTTGTTTTAACCCCTGTAACATGAAGCGCAATCTTGCCTATAACTGTGTTTGGCATAAATCTACTTCAATAGGATTATTAATAAACAAGCGAATTAAATTAAATCGCAATTATTTTTTACTATGTGTCATTATCATGACGTCCACTACTGGACAAAGGCCATCCCCAAAAGATTTCCAAGATGAGGTTGTATCCATCTTTTGGATATTGGCGACGCTTACCTAACGGTTGCCAATCGCGATATGATGATCATAGAACACAGAGAGACGCTGCTGCCCGTTCTATGGAACTTTACTTATAACTTTACGCCCCCCACGGGATGAGATGGGGTGGTGATTTTCTTTGCCTACAGCCGCATAGCCTACCTAGTCATTCCTAACTTAATCCATTTTGTGCGTTTATTCTAAAATATGGTAAACATCATTGTATGGTTATTATGTCTGGAGTGTGTGCCGCTTGTCGTATGAAAGTTCTTCAGTCTCGTTTAAATTTCAAGTTGGAAAATTGATCTTTTACTTTTGACGGATGGAATTTTAAAAAAGCTTAGTACTGTTTTTTCTTCAAATTATCAAATAATGCAAGTATGACTACATCCAGTACACAATTCATAATAGGTACTTTCCTCACTGCACGCCGGGAAAGCGTAAGTTATAAAAGCCAACAAACCATTACCCTAGCTAGGTTACGCAAAGCAAGGGGGGTACCGGAGCAGCACACCCGCGTTCCCGGGACTCCCCCATCAGGCGCCAAGAGAAGTCCACGGCAGGTAGGTTTAGTCAGTGCAAGTCCGACATACCCACCCGCAGACACTTTTTGCGGGTGGCATGCGAAGGCATTTCCCCTGCCTTACCAAAAGAAAACGAAAAAAAAAGGTTACGCAAAGCAGGATCTAATGATCCGCCTAGCTAAAACAACACACAGTTTCTACCGTATTCCGTCTTGTATATGACAGTGCCAATGCTGGAACTCAAGACAGAGCAAAGTTACTTTTCGCTTTTAAAAAGGCTTTTTAACATTAGTCAAATGTACTCTTGGTCGCATTTCTTCTCTCTGGTTCGCTTCCACGGCGGTCAGTCTGAACGCAGACTATGCCAATGCGCGGGATAAAATGTGTGCGCAAACACAGGCGCACTGACGATGGCACAATTTCTCTCTTACAAAAAGAACGACAAAATTACTCTCAGGTTTAGTACTGAGTAAACAAAATAGAAATTTTCCCGCCAGGAATTTCGCCACAAGCCAATGTGAAGATAATATAAAAAAAAAAAACACTATATTCGGAGGGAAAATCTTAATGCTTCGAACGATTAAAATTATGATTATAAACTTCATAACACATTAAATTTTCACTTCGTACCTTATTCCCATATCGCTAAACAAACGAGGCGTCATAAAAAGGTGATTTACCCCTTACCGCTTTCGCAAGACCTAGTAACTCGAAAATGATTATGTACCTACTTTTACATCGTCACTATCAATGCGTCTAGCTCATCTCGGAGTCACGCGATTTTTCGTGCCACACCACGTTTTTTCATCACATGAAAGCCCCCATTTATAAAACTCGAGCAAATGCTTCAACAGATAAGTGAATACTTTCAACGGACCAGTGCCTGAGCTGCTTTTGCGACGAGATGCATTTATTTTTATGTTAATTACAGTGATCAATAGAGCTGCAATCCCTCATTTTTATGGTTATGCAATTAAAATGTGAATCAAAACAATGTATGCTGTTTTATAAGAGAATTAACAAGTGAATGCATAGATAGACAACGTAATTAAAGGTTGTATGGAAGCATTGAACCACATTTCTACGTGCCGCGTCAACAGAGGGCATAATGCATATACAATTTAGATGTAGATATCTACACATCGATAAAACCTCTATAACCATAATTTGAATTGAAATTACATGCCTAGAATAGGAATATTTTTTATTATTTATTGAAATGAATTCCACGGCCATATTTAGATTTGATGAACCATGTCACTATAAATAAATACGTGCAATAATTATAATACCAAGGATAAACCCTAATAAGTACCTGTTGTTAAATTGTATCCTTACCTACGTAAATTTTAAAAGCTTTTACACAATGGCCGCAATCTAATCATCCTATTTTTATAATCTTGATATAAAATGTCATTCTTTTAAAAGTTCTCATTTATAATAAACTGATTCCACCGACAATAATGCTATAATTCCCTGCCATAAAATTTCATTCGTCATTCAGAAGTTCCACAATACAATGTAACAGCTAGCATCAAATAAACGTTACCACAAAGGAAATGAAGATTTGAAAAGCAGGTGTTCTAGGATTACGAGGAGATGGGGTCACGTGCGACCACTGAAATGCGATGACAATGCAATCGTCTGAACTGCTAACAGACTGCACTTTGAGACATAATCCCCAACTATTCCCTACTAATCGACTCCACTGAACGGGATTAGGCCGTGTAAGTGCCGCTTTAGTGGAAAAACGGTGTTAGGATATTGACTGGCTTATACAATTTTCCGATAGAAATGGAGGGAATAGATTTAGTGGCGTCATAATATAAATACTTTATTTAAATGGTGGCGGATAATGTAATAGCTTTAATTTCATTACGGTGACTATTCTCACGAGTGAAACAGTTTATGTCTTTTAAATTACGGGAGTGACCGTCTAAAGATACAAAGAGGGCACTTAAATCATTGAACGCAAATGTTAACACATCTAATACTAGATTAGTTCATAAACGGCTGCTGAATATCTAACGCAGAGCTCATGCTGTCTTTGAAATGTAGGTTGTCTAACAAAGAGTGATTTCAATGTGAGGATAGTTTGTCACTTAGCGTAACCTATCGGTTACCAAAGTACCTATTTTAAATAAGGTCAGGACTAGGTGGTCGGCACCGGGGCGTATTGGGCACATTTTGGTTTGTCATGTATACATGAGTGGTGAAGAAAAATACCCATGGTACGGCTCAAAACAGTGAACTAGCCCCTAGTTCACTATTATGAGTAAAGTTGATGGTTTGCCAGCATGTTTGATGATACCTACATATCATATTCATAATAATATACAAAAAAAAATACCCATGATACGGCTCAAAACAGTGAGATAGCCCGTAGATCTCTGTTGTGAACCGCCGTAAAGTTGACGTAAATTAGTGCACCGTCAAGTGCCTAGCATGTTACCCAAATCCTACTTATAACTATCCTACCTAGCAATATACAAATCGGACTAGAAACCTACGGCTAACCTGATGATAAGCGGCTACCGTAGCCCTTGACGGTAACGACACGCGTGGCATTACTTACGCGTTGCCTATTATTACCCCTTACTTCGCAGTCAAGCAGCACAAAAGTGCTCACGGGTGCTGCAGAATTCGTCCCCTCATAAGACATTTTTTTTTGCCATGATGAGGTTAGTACCCGATCTATATAACTAAAACGAACTTTATGAAAGCTCACTTGTTCAAACCGATTGAAAAATTCGATTAATATAAAGTGTTTACGCTGTTACATTAACCGGATCCTCTGAAAGTTTATCTTAATTAATCTTTTAAGCTATTTAGTCAAAGAGAAATAAATTCCGTTGGCTGCTTTATTGAATTCTAAGTCCGGAAAGTTGGCTTAAATAAGAAAGCATCGATACCCGACGTCTGAGCTCCGTAGCAGTCTTTAAGCGATTTTCTAACTTAATATAAAGTTACAAGATTGTCTTACCGAGCTATATCCCGTTTCAGATTTTTGAAACACAAAATCCTTGCGTGAAACGCGCGGGTAAAGATGCTGAAATCTCAAATATTTTTTCTCAAACAGCTTTGGCGGTATTTCGATCCTTTGACTACAAAGTAACACAGAACGAGCCATATACAGAAGATTTTTACGCCTTTTTATTCGAGTGTATCGCATTATTTGTTTAATTAATATATGTGCGCTAAAATATCCTTTAATTCTCAGTACGAATGATCAGAGTTTTATTTACTTTTGTTAAAGCTAGCATTTCTAATTTAGATGCAAATGTTACTTAAGTTTGGAAGCATTCTATAGTCGGTTTTATGTGAGCACATTAGGGACGAGATTGCCTCTGAAAATTTTATATTCCTACGAAAATCAACGATTATTCATCAGAGTGTTCGTACAGCAAATTAGTCACGTAAATTACCATTGTAAATAGTCGTCGGAGGTAATGGCGAATATTGAATTATAGATGAAGTATTGGAAGCAGGAGATGAATCCAGTTTTTTTCGTGTTGAAAACCCTGAGGGAAATTCCCGGCTGCAAAGCTTTCAATTTATGCAGAGGCCGCATTGGCGTCTATCTGGTGGCAATCTTGACATACGGGAGGCGGGTGAACAATGCCGTTTTGTTACAACACTACTTACAGACAGCTTATTACACATAGAACACCAATAACCATCAATATTACCTTTTTCATTCGACATATCGATGTAGGTAGTTGACTGAAAAATGTAAGAAAGTATTTGTTTCTTTTTGTAATAAGACAGTGATTTAAATAAAAGTAAATACCCAATAATAATGTATTTTATGCAATGCTGGCTAGTTTGAACTGAGATTAGCCGTCGTCAAAAATTTACACGTGTGTGCGCAACAAAGACAAGCAGATATTAATAATTCGTACACTACCATAATATGCTACGACCGCAGACTACACATCGAGCCTCGGGCCGAACTACTATCACATAAAATCTGTGCTGCAATTAGCACCCCAACCCGGAAATCGAACCTGGGGTCTGATTATGTGCTGTTCAAAATGTTACCGATAGACGAACAGCAAAGCACAAAATATTTAAACGTGGATTTTTTTAAAGGACTCCCGCACTTGTCCAGTGTATCCCTGTACCGCGGTTTACTTTACAAAAAGATAATTGAAAGCACACCTAGACTTAGAACAACTAGTTAGTCACACAAATATTTGTAACAAATAGAAGCCTGAATCGAACCGAGGACATGAACTGTCTTAACCGCTGATCCACACGTGTGGTGTAAACAAACACTTACTAAATAATGTAAAAGATTTTTTTTATGTCAGAGGTCGACCAACGAGCAAGTGGGTCACCTGATGGTAAGTGATCACCGCCGCCCATGGACACTCGCAACACCAGAGGAGTGGCGGGTGCGTTGCCGGCCTTTAAGAGTCAGCAAACAAGTGTTGCTGACCCTCCCCGCCACTCCGATGAGCTCTGGCAACCTTACTCACACTCAGAAACACAACATTAAATTTATTAATGTTACTATTAAGGAATGTCTACTGTAAGGTGGAGGTACTTCCCCAGTCGGGCTGCTCTTCGAGCGAATGAACGCTGTGCCTCTTATCTATCTAATAATTATATTCTAACACTAGACTGGAAAAATTTACCTAAACCGTAATGTATGCATTTTAAAACAACGTAGTTTGGATGTTTCATCCCAATGAAAATTTCCTCAAGAAACCGAAATATGTCGGCCGTATCCGACTAGGCCCTCAATTCACAGTGGGTATAAACTGGTAACAGATTGGGTTTTATTTATGAGTCCGATATTACTTAGATACCAAAGTCTGACCGGGGGGTTATCGAACGATAACTTCGTAATCCCTTATTCACCCATGATTTTAATTTTAATAAATCATAGGCGAAATGTCTGCATTTAATAGAATGTAATCTCATTCGGATTACATATTTTATGTATGCATTAATTTATCATAGTGAATATATTAATACATACATATGGTCTATACATGATTAAAATTAAAAATGCATGACTCAGGTGAATACAGACGACCTATGTACATTGTATCGTTTAGGACATCTTCATTGGGACGAAACAACCAAAACATGTTGGCCTACTTAATTTTATGACGCACTAGCTTTGCTACTGTAAAATAAATTTTTATTTTACAGTAGCTACTATTTTGCTATAGTCAAGCTGGGATGAAATATAATAATAATAACTCAAAAAAGGCAATTTGGTAACGGCACGCATTGTGAGGAAGTTCCTTACTCTGTCGCCCTAAGCACCAGCGGCCTAGGGCGTCAAACCCCGCCGCAGGAGGAACACTATTATTTGCATGTTTATTTATTATTGTTTTCTTTTTGAAGTTATACTTCTTTTGGCGCGATGGAGAAAAATGATGAGAGTGAATTTTTACGATGCGCGCGCACACCGACACCAAAAAATTTTACAGCATGAAGTTAGTTCTAGGTGGTATGAGAGTGAATTTTTACGATGCGCGCGCATCGTAAAAATAACAGCATGACGTTAGTTCTAGGTGGTATGAAAATTGATAACTATGTTCAAGTTGTATATTAAGAAGTATAACTTCTAACGCGTGTACATAAGTACACACAAGTTTTTTTTATATCATTTTTATAATTAGAAAACTGTAAAAATAAGAAAATAAATAAATGATTTGGAATAATAATAATATCCTGGGACATTATTCACAACGGTCATCTGATCCCAAACTGAACAGAGCTTTTACAATAGCAACCAGATAACTGATATACTAATTACTTTTTTCTTGTAAATACATACACCCAAACTCAGGATAATAAGACATGTTCATGTGCACAAATATCTGTCCTGGGTGGGAATCGAACCCACGACCTGCGGCGTGAAAGACAAGTATCTACCCACCACGTCAACCAGCCCGTTATCCATGTTCATTGGATTCTGCAACTTAACGCCAGACTCCTTTACATAATTACATAATGTTTACATAAAGTGGTATGTGTAATCTATATATATATAAAAATCAATGCCACTTTTCGTTGTAATGTTATAACTCAACAACGCCTTTACCGATTTGGCTAATTTTGGTCTTGAATTATTCGTGGAAGTCCAGGGAAGGTTTGTACGTAGAGAAAATTAAAAAAGTCTTGAAAAAGTGTAAAATCAACATCTTTTAGCTATTTAAAATATATTTTTGTTTGAATAAATGAACTTAATAATCATTTTTTTTATTACTATGCCTTATACGTAGCGAAGCACGTACCGGCCGCTAGTTATCTATATAACTATGTATTAAGAAAAGGAAATTAGTATATGTATTATATCAGTTATCTGGTTTCCAAAGTACAAGCTCTGGGGCTCTACCGGCTAAGTCACCGAACATCGATTTCTTAAATGGCGTTCAAATAAATAAAGGTTAAAATGACTTAATCAATCGTTAAATCGGCTTCCATGAGCACATGTGACGTCATAAATGGTCCGGAATCGATTATCAACGTTGAAACCGATTTAACGATTGATTATGTCATTTTTAACCTATATTTATTTGAACGCCATTTAAGAAATCGATGTTCGGCGACTTATCCGGTAGAGCCCCTGCTTAGTTTGGAATCAGATGGCCGTGTGTAAATAATGTCCCAGAATATAATAATATATATGAGTATAGAAATGATACCAGTGCGTATCATTTCTATACTCATGTGCACTGACAACTACCCTATCTCGGTTACTCCATACTCCAATCCCTGCCTAGGTTGCCTGGAAGAGATCACATTTAGTGATAAGGCCGCCAATTGTACCATTTATCTAAATGTATGCTATTGTATTCTGTAATGTTTTGGTGTACAATAAAGAGTTATCTTATCTTATCTTATGTTTAAAATTCTACAAAGTGAAATATGGCAGTGTTTGCGTTATAACCGGGCCAATCAGCTTGAAGTACAATATGGGACTAAACGGCACCAACAAAAGAGCTGTAAAGAATGGCCCGCCGACACACTCGCGCTAATAAAATAGTTCCGAGCAACAGGTCGCTACGGCCCGTCGCAATACAATAGTAGGTACTATGAGTCTATGAGTGTGTATCTGTGATTCCAATGTGTTCTAGTTCGTATGGGCTAAATATACGTACTCCTTTTTTGTTGTTTGCATTTGTTTGTAAAATTAAAATAAAATGAGTATGAGAATACGAATGAAAGGGAATAGAAATAGGAATCTATAAAGTGCGAAAAATTGCCACTTGATGAGGTAAATTATTGTAGTAATTTATAACCCGGGACGGACCCTAAAGGATAACTAACTACATATGATCTATGAATAGAACATTTATTTTTCTTTATAAGAAAGTAGGTAAGTAATGGTGTCTATGCAAGTCTAGGTGATATTGTGTATTCACCACTATTAGATCCAGTGCAATTGCTTTTCTGGCTGATGGGAATATTATTAACTTTTGCCCTGTTGGTCTAGTGGCTCTGACTGCTAAGCGATAGCTCGTGGGTTCGATCTCCACCCAGGACAAATGTGTGATAAACTCGATCCAAAAAGTTCTCCGTATCAGCTCAAAGTCTGGGAATTGCCGGGATTATACCCCCGTGCCCTTGAGAACACGTAAAGCCGTCGGTGCTATACCTGACCTCTTCCCGGTCGTGTAACTAGTCGTCGTGAATCATGAAAGTGATGGAATAGAAAGTGAGCAGTGAGCCCCTGTGTTTGCACACACACTTGTGCACAGTGTTTCCAGCCCTGTGTTTCCATTGAGACTGGCCGCCGTGGCCGAAATTCGGCTAGGAAGACATTATCATTATTATGTTTACATTTTTCAACCAGACCAGAATTGACATTCAAGTAACTTAACAGATAAATAGTCTATTAATAATATCATAATAGACCATCAAGCCCGTATTACGCCAGTATCGAGGGCCACTCAACGAGCATTGTTTTACTATCGGACGCACTTAACTGCCTTTAAGATAACTTATATTTTGATTAAAAGCACTTCATCTGCGGTCTGTTTAAATAATTGATTGTTTATTTATAAAAGTGGCTTCAAGTCAAAAGGTTACATTGTATAAATAGCTTAGTTTGAAAGATACATAGATTATTCTTATAGACCATAGGATTTTTCTTACAAAAAAAGTCAATATAGGAGTAGAAAGAAATATAACGTTATGTTCATCATCATATCAGCCAAAACATGCCCACTGCTGAATAAAAGTGTCCCCCAAAGATCTCCGCAATTGGCGGTCTTGCACTGCCCACATCCATCAGCTTCCAGCGAACCTTAAAAGATCATCGCTTCATCTTTAAAACGTTATAATAAATAAATAAAATGCGTTTATTTCCTTAAATTTGTACAATTAAGTTGCCGGGGCTTCCCAGAAAGTAATCCGAAGATACTTGAGATGGGATAAACCTCGCTCTCCCTCGATTAGTTAACACTTTTTATTTGTGCTAAAAGGTATGAGTTACACATTTTATATAAAACCAATAATAAGAAAATTAAAATCGTGTTTAAGGCAGTGTGTGAAAATTAGAGTGTGTTTAGTATAAACGTGTGTTTAAACATGTGTTTATGAGTGTGTGAATATATAATTTGTGTGTTATGTGTGGGTGTGTGAATGAGTGGGCGTGTGTATGTGTGAATGAGTGTAGAGGTGTGCTGGAGTGTGTGTGTGAGTGAATGTGTGTGGTATGTGTTTATGTGTGTGTGAGTGTATGTGTTTATGTGTGTGTGAGTGTATGTGTTTATGTGTGTGTGTGTGTATGTGTTTGTGTATCTGTGTGCTTGACGTTCAAAAATGTATAATACCAAACAAATGTTGATTTTTGACAACGATAATTATGTATTAACTTCAAACGATCAATCCTTTTTAATTACCTCTTTTCTTTCTATTTTTATATATGTACCACACTTTGTTGCACCGTCCCCGGCATTTTTACACATTTAATTCCTATCCATCCAAAACTTGTCTGGTAGAAATCGCTTTATGCGATAAGACCGCCCATTGTACATTATAATTAACGTTTTATTGTTAAATGTTCTTTTTTTTTAACAATAAATTGTATTTTATTTTATTATCAAAGTACTATGCACTAGCACTATAGTTTTTTTTTATGGAAATATTGTTTCCTAAAAAACTCGATACAAAGATAATAATAACATAAGAGATGAGATAGAAAAACTAAAAATATATTTTCGAAGTCAATATTTTATGAAAGAATACCAATAACCCAATAACTAAGTTGTTACTAATATTAAGCCACCGATTAATCAATTACTACTATAAATATCGTCTCTAAATGGTCAATGTATTAATTAAAATAAATATAAATTAATTAAAACGAACATCATACTAACATAACTATACACTAATAATATAAGCAAGTAAAACAAAACTTGAAGTCTGTAACCATTAAATACAAAAGTTATTCAGTAAATCCAATATTCCTCCAGATATTACATTTTAATATGATAACAGGCGTCTCTCTAGTCATTTGCCAGACATAGCCAGAGTTCTACGCTTAGGTTTCTCACAAATTTTATTCCTATAAATCTGAAACTAAACGATTTTCACTAACTTGATTGAGCTTAATAGGACTTCAAAAGTGATTGCGGCTGTAAGCGATGTTTACAAGTACTTCACTAATGAACTGATTGTAGATATTCCGTAAATCCTTTAATACAATACAAGTGTTAGGAGCAAACTACAGTAACCACAGCTCAACTAATGCAAGAAATATTCAAAGGATAAGTACACCAAACTTTGAACACACAAAACAATCAGGTAAACACAACCTGTACGTTAACTAAGTACTATTTACAAGACAGCAAGAAACACCGGGCACTGCTCAGCTCGTAATTCCCGGGTCGCGTGTACCTTGCGGTTTCACGGCAGGATTTACAAGTTTTCTTCTATTGGTTCAAATGCTTATTTTGGTAAGGCCCGCTACGACTTACATAACTTCCATGCCCATGTTTTCACAAAGTTGGCTTTCGGCAACCCTTTGATATTTTCGTCGATTTGTGGTTTTCCTTCTTGTGCCAACTACCACAAGTAAATTCGCTTGTTGAATAAACTTATCCTTACAATATCCATTGTAACGGACCGGAGCCCTTTCGAACTAACTGATAAGTATATGTATGAGATCAATGAAAACATTTTTGCGTGTTTTTATAGGCCAATCGGTCATCATCGGTCATTTGAAATTACCAGATATGTGTTATGCGGTATTCGTAATCATTTAGTGAAAAGAAAAAAGAATGAGCATAACGTCGATTAAAATGTAAATGAAAAGACATGCATTAATTTGTGTGGGAACAAAAGCAGAAGATGTTTGAGTGTTCAGTCGGAGTCGACAAAGAACAATCTATTAAACAAAACAGCGAGTACATTGGCTGCGAAAGCGGCAGTAAGTGAGGAGTGACAAAACTTGAGCCGGCGACTAATTAGCAATACAAACATGAATCAGAGGCTATTAGTTGTAATTGAATTGTCGCCGGCGGGGAAGTTGCCGCCGCGACGAATTTAAATATCACGGTTTACGACGTTTCTGTACTTTTGCCCGCTAGATATAATTACCTACCACCAACTTGTTATTCGCCCGCGTCTCGTAGAACAAGTATAGCGCCTGTTCTTTCCCCGATCGTGAAGGATTGCCAGGTCCGGAGCACCATTGTTACGTAACTACAACGGACAGATATTTGTGTGCTTGAACATATCTGTTGGTCCTAAGCTGGCTGTAATTTTTCTATATAGGTATGTATTTAAAAAAGAAAAACAAGTAATATATAGTATATCAGTTATCTGGTTCCCATAGTACAAGCTCTGTTTAGTTTTTGATCAGATAACCGTGTGTGAATAATGTCCCATGTTATTATTATAATTAGCGACACTACTTCCACTGTGTTTTTAATTAACATTATGAACGAATGAGATAAATTCCTTGTTTCAGTATGGACATGAAATTGTAACAGGGATCTAGTTAAACTTATATCCGCATAATACATCAAATAGGGGGAGGGACAGACATCGATAACACGCAATCGTTTTCTGTTGATAAGTATTTAAAATTTTGAAGGTAAATGGGAAGAAACAATTTAATTTAAACGTTGTATTATTTTCATGATACAGCCAAGAAATTGTGAGCATCTATAATTAAATAACATATAGTTATATAATTAAATATTGCTTGGAGTTTCGCTGCGAGATCGAATCAGAAATGTTGAGATCTGCAGGCGAACCAAAGTAACCGATATAGCCGTGCGGGTCGCTGGAAATCGCTTGATGCGGATAACTTTGGCGGGCATCTTTGGAGGAGGCCATTGTCCAGCTGTGGACGTCTTTCGGCTGATATGATGATGATGATGAATTGAATATATACAAATATATTATATGTATTTTGGAATACTGATATACTGAGAAGACTGTACTCCTAAATATTTCAAGCTCAATGTTAGAAGCGTCGCTTAAATATTTGTCACAGTAAATTTATATTTGCAACGCTTATAATCTCTAAAACCGACCATATGACATATTAAAATCCTTTCTAAGTAAAACGAAACAAGTGCGCTCGTTTACGAAGTTTATTAAACGAGATTTTCCCAAACGCAAACATGTCATTCAATTCAAACATTGAATTTCAATACGGTCATTGTTTTCCGATCGGCTAATAAATATTCATAGAAAACAAATGACGCTAAATTACTGCGGCAACTTCGCCCGATTGGGAGCCCTCTAGGCCGAAGCGCCGCGACAATTTTTCACTGGAATTTTATAAAACACTCCTGTCGTTGCTCCGAAGGAATTATCTCCCCCATTGACTAAAATGTTTCACGGCAAGTTTGACTTCAATCCATTACATTTTTCCCACTTTTATCTCGAAACCGTCACGACAAAGTTGAATTGTGTTAATTGCGAGGTTGGATACTTTTTGTGAGAACATTTTGTATACAGTGCAAGAGTTTTGAACATGAAAAATTATAGTTGGCACCGAATAGTTTGTTGTTTGTCGGAGATATTTTGTGGTTGAGTTTGTTGAGACTAATTTATTTAGCAAGTGAAGGTAAATAAAATGTCTTACAGAAAATTTATTCAAATGCTTACAAAGGTATCTGCTAGCTGTCAATTCAGCGGTTGTAATTCACATAACCAAATCACGATACTCCACTAAGAACTTGAAATTGCGCACTTAATAAGTTATATATACGGCAGCACTAATTGCGTAACCCGCTGGCCTATCTGTGCACGTGCTAATTAGATCGCATACGTCATAGACGGAAGGTATATGACGTCACATATCTGCAATCTTCTCCTTAATATAGGGTAAGCTTAAATTACTAGTGGAATTTCATTCCCCTGTACTAACATTTGAACTTTACTTATGGCCCCAGGAACTCGTATCGACGTGCATTTTTAATCAAGTTAAACAACAAAGCGAAACGTACTGATTGCACATTCATAATTGAATAGAAAATTTGGATTTCGGTAGGACTTTAAAATTGCTTCACGTACCAGTATGTAAATATTATATTATAATATGTGACTAAAATATGAAGCGGTTACCACTAAGTACTGCCGGTTGCAGTGATTAAAGATAGTTAAGGTTGGAAATGTGACCACGAATTGGGTCCAGGTAAACCTCATGAGTGATTTAAATATGTTTTAATTAATTAAAACAAACTTGAACTTATAGTTAATTGCCTCCTTCGAAAATATAGGGGCATGTCCCCGTGTGTGATACGAGTGGGATGGCATAATTACTTTATAAACGCATCTTATAATATGGCTATACTGCGAGTCATATTCACTTATATAACATGTTTAACACACATTTATACACATATATATGTTTTTAAAGAAACTACGATTAAATTAAAGCTTAGGTGTAATTATTGTTATGAAAACGTTATAATAAGCGCTATCTTAACACTGTATTTTCGTTAACCACCTCTTTCGTTACCTAAATATCTATGTTACTAGAAATAATATCTAATGTATACAACTATATTACTACAAACATGTTCTGACTATTTACAAGCGCTTTTTTAAAGTCTACGTGAATAAAAACCTTTTTTATTTATTTTATTTATTATTTTAATACTCACCACTCAAGTTAACAATCCAAAAACTAAAAGAAATATAAAAAGACCGGCTAAGTGCGAGTCGGACTCGCCCATGAAGGATTCCGCAGCAGCAAGTATTTCAGTTGATTAAATGAAATGTAAATTGCGGTTTACGATTTATGACGCATTAAAAAAAAACTACTTACTAGATTTCGTTTAAACCAATATTCGTTGTTAGTTTACATGGTAATGTACATCATATATTTTTTTTAGTTTTATCATTCTCTTATTTTAGAAGTTACAGGGGTAAAATGAGTGTCCCCCCGGACACTCATTTTACCATTTTGGAAGTGTCTCTCGCGCAAACTATTCAATTTAGAAAAAAAATATATTAGGAAACTCAATATCATGTATGGTTATGATGTAAAAAAAAATTCTAGTTTCAGTTCTATGTATGGGGAACCCCCAAAATTATTATTATTTTTCTATTTTTGTGTGAAAATATTAATGCGGTTCACAGAATACATCTACTTACCAAGTTTTAACAGTACAGTTCTTATAGTTTCGGAAAAAAATGGCTGTGACATACGGACGGACAGACAGACAGACATGACGAATCTATAAGGGTTCCATTTTTTGCCATTTGGCTACGGAACCCTAAAAACGGCATATTTACCTACAATATGGACCCTTAAAATATAGCTGTCAATTAACGACTCATAAACAAACACACAGACACATCTACACACACTCTTAACCTTATATTTCCGCATTAAAAATGCATTATACATATATTTATGTAAAATTATAAAGTATTGCTGAAGTTTTGATATTGTACAATTTATAGTTATGTAACATTCGAACAATCTATTATAATTTTTATTTATTTAATCTATGTAGTTTTACCAGACAAAAATTATACGAGTTTGCATTTGTCTTTCTATGGAAGAGCGGACTCTCCTGATATAGGAAATATCAGCCTAAAAGGAGGATACAGTCACAGATTTAGTTTTATACTTAAATGTTTTACAAATAAACAAATAAAAAATACTATACGGTCCATGCAAGATAAGCTTTCTTGCCTCATGCGGGAACCGGTGCTGTAAGTAGTCTGACGTTAACTTTTTCAATAAGTACATTCTAATCTTGAAAAATAAGTTGCAACTGACACCCTAACGAAAAAACACTAACTCACCAAATTTATCTTTAGTGACTCAAACGAAGAATCTTATTTTCTTCTTATTAGATCCAGTTGACGTCATATCAATGGATATTATTTGGTCGATCAGCATCTTTATTGCTTTAGCAGTTTCAGCTATAACATCGTTTAATTTCGTCGCTATACAAAGATGTAAATAATGGTAAACAGGTGAAACAAGTGTGACTTGTTATTACACTTCGTAACTGATGCAACCTACCTAGCTAATGTATATATAAACAAAATATAAAAAAAACTCCATCTGCATTACTCTAATGACTCTAGCTGCCGACTCTGACAGTAATGTCTGCATAAGATTTCAAATGATGCATTAAAAACAGTCGCTACACCCGAAGGTAGCACTTAATCTGAAGTCACTATAGCCAAATTAAATATGTAATAAAGCATGAATTCAAAGGATTTAACGTTGCTATACTTAAATAGTCGCTACAACCAAGGTCGTAATAAATGAAATCCACTGTATATTTGGTGGAAATATTTATCGAATCAACTCTTAGATATTTATTCCGAATCCAGCTCTAGATTTAGAGACCCAATCGTGGGTTCCATTACATAAACAAACAATTCGATGTTTATCTAAGAAATGTAATTCTAGTGTGGAACAAAATAACATGAGAAACGTCTATTCTTTTGCGAAGTTCGAATAGAAACGATGGATTTTTCACTTTGGCACCGTCTGAGTGGGTAACTTAGTAACCTAAGGCTGTATATAGTTCTATAGGCAAATGTGCTTTTATGTTCACTTCTTCACTGTAAGGTATGTACCTAATAATAATATTTATAAACAAACAGTAATATTTTAAAAGACAAATAAACCCAGCACGTTTAGTATAACTAACACCTAAAGACCTAAGCCCGGCGCCAAGCAGTACTAGCACTTACCGTTGTGGGTATTCCGAGGGCTAGTGCCTGATAAAACGATTGAATATGCAATCGATATTCTTGCAATGCAGGCAATATTCTTTATTGAGCAAAAATAGGATAAAAGTAATAAGAAAATTGCCTAATTAGGTCAGGTTATTTCACTCATCAATTCAATCATCACTAATAGACAGACATTTTAACATATTTCTATGAAATATTAATAAAAGATTAACGTATAACTAATTTTAAAACCAAAGAAATTAACATTTATAATTAGAGATATCATCACAGCCAGACACTAAAACAAACATACATAAGTACATACAAGCTTTTGTATCTAAAATACATACGACAAAGGTAGGGACTAGGCGCTACATTTCCAAAAATAATTGGCGGTCATTCTGACTTCTATTATTTAATATATATTTAATATCTATTAATTGTGAAACCGTTCCTCACAAAAAAATATTTCAGTAGTTTCACCACATTACATGTTTATTTAAACATGAAGTTTGCTGTTAGGAACATTTCTCTACTTCACCGGAGAATAGGAACCCGCGCGTGTGGGCTCCAACTGTTCATTTCATAATTAAATAAACCTGCAACCGATCTAAATGAAACAAAATTTATATGGATCCATCACAAGCCCATTCAAATAATTTGCATTTTTTCTATATAATGTATATAAAAACAATCAAAAATGTAGTCACAATGAGAACTACCTCTTTTTTCTAAGTCATTTAAAAATAGATTAACCTGTTTATTCAAAATATCAAAAACAAGGAAACATTGCGCTAGCTTACGCCCCATGTCCAATGATGCGAAAAATTAAATTCAAATTACCCCAATAAAAACTGAAATACAAACTCTACGTACAGATTATGGAAATTTCACGCGAATTTTACAAACAAAGGGCCAGATAATAATTACTTGTGTAATGTTGTCTGGGCATGGCATTATAATATCAAGGTCATTTGCTAACGTAAGCCAAATTACCATGGAGGTTAATTCTACTTAGTTCTTCTCGTTCTTTGGAATATTGGCTGATAATTTGAAGCGTCTAGGGAACTCCGATTTGGTAATTCGAATGGTATATAATGGCGGTAGGTTTTAGAACATAGAACTTATACACTAACAGTCGTCTTACAAAAGGCCTAAAAGGTTGGAAGTGCCACAAGAAATACGAGTTATAGTTATCCCTACACCTACGAAGATTCCGTAATTAATTTTCACCACCAATATTAGTAATCTACAGTAATTGTCAGACCGCAGTAGACTTGGTCATCATATAGCGTCATACCTTCTGGGGACATCTGGTGACAATGTCACACAGATCATCCTAGCCCCTAATTAAGCAAAGCTTGTACTATGGGTACCAGGCGACGATATACATACTTATATAGATAGATAAATACTTATATACATAGAAAACATCCATGACTCAGAAACAAATATTCGTGCTCATCACACAAATATTTGCACTTACCGGGATTCGAACCCAGGACCACCAGCTTCGTAGGCAGGAGCACTACCAACTAGGCTACGGTGACCGTCAAACCGACCGACCGACCGACCTTAATGTCAGAGTTGTTCAAACCTCCCACCCAGTAGGCCTCTGGTATAGCTTAGCGACTGATGCCTAAAGACTTCAACCGGAAGCATTACGTGGGCCTACCGATACACGGAGACGTCAGAAATTAAACCACTTTAGCGGTCACCCATCTATGGACTGTGGTGGGATGTGTGGATGATGCTTTTGCGACTATGAATTATGTAATTGTTATTAGGTACTGAATTGCTATTCTACTGAGTTTTATTGAAATTCGATGTTTAGAATCGTTAAAAGATACACAGATAAATAAATTGGCAAATATTATCGGTCCGTTAACAGAGTTGGGATGTACAACCTAAAAAGTTCCTTAAATCCTTATAGATTAATTAACTATTTCGAACATTGATTTCCAGCGTAGACACTTTCGTGTTTTAAATATTAAATGAATTAACAAAGTAATTTCGTAAAAAGTAAAAGAAGAACAACTCAACAGTACAGACATTCAGAAATTAATCTTATTATTAAAGTATTTTTTAGATTTTTCGTTACCTAAATACCTATAAAATTACATGCCCATATTATAGCAAGCCAAGTGTACGTATCTACCTCTATATTGTCAAATCTTCATGTATAGAAGAGAAATGTTTGAACACAAACTATCTCAAAAGCATCAGCTGTATAAAGAAATTCTATATTCGGTAACGATAAGACATATACATATATAACGATTATAACATTTGGTACGATGGTATCGAATGGTCTTTTACATTATAACATAACGGAAATACTGAACCTGTTCATTAAAATATATCTAAAATATTTAACAGTGTCTAGGATACCTAAAAAAATCGACTGGGTATTTGTTCTGTATTTTGTCTATCCGTTTATTTATTTGTTTATTGTTGAGAAGCGCGCTAAGTCCTTACACTAATCTATTTTCATTTTCATTCTTAGTATAATTAAATTAAATTTATAAGTTCTTGTATTCATATTTATTTTAAGATTATTTCTCAGTACTTGTGTATCATATAAACTATTTTTTGTTGCGTGTATTAGATGCCAAGGTCTATGCAGGTTTCGTCAACATTTTGTAACAAAAAATATATCTGACAAGTTGAATCGATCTAACCCAAATTTCAAACTGAAGTCAGCATTTCTTTAATACGCATAATTATAACTGTGTTTGTTAACATCAAGAGGCAGTTTGTATGAGTGCGATTCCTCGACTCAGCTAAGAAGAGATTAGGCTTGACGCACGTATACAGAATCGCTACAGAAATTTCCAACTGAAATTTACGGATTATATCCCCTTTTAGAACCGAATGGCGCATTTCCAGCTTTGATTTATTACTTTTTTTCGATAAATAATGTGTTCAAGTTATTTAGGTCAAATTTTTCAGTAGGTTCTCATCCATTTTGGCAACACCTAACTGTATGTATGTAGGCCATATTAATATTATTTACTAGAAAAGGCTAAACAGGTTAAACTGCTTAGAATAGATATTAATCCATCACCATCATCAGCCTGATATGGTCCAGCGCTTGACATGACTCTTACGATTCATATAGTAAAAGTCTGTAAGATATGATAATATAATAAAGATATTATAAGATTCTTTTACTCTCAGTCTGATAGTAAAAGAATATGCGGGTCCGACTTGCTCTTGGCTGTATTCTTTTTACTAGGACCGTTGATGCTAAACATTTATTTCCGACCAACCTGAGTGTGTCAAAAACTTTTTCTATCAAAGAAATCGCTGACAGCTATTGAAAATCTTAAAGAAAAGTGCGAAAAAGAAAATTTTCGCCTCCATTCGCTAAAACTATAAAGGTCCTATTTCGTAAATCATGAAGGAAACTTTGACCGATTGCCGTAAACTGATATAATATTTATCCATAGATTGGTTTCCTCAAAAAAGAATGGCAACACATTGTTTGTTGTGGACAAACATTATTCCGGAATCGGATCGCTCCCAATAACGTACTTCGAGGAACGCTCGCTGCGAAATTGTAATTCTTTGGTTAGTAACATATATACTTACTGATACTACCACTTATCAATTCTAACATCGTTCTTGTTTATCGTTTGAATATTGTTATATACCTGCGGCTTTAATAAAACATAAGTAAATAGCTCTACTAATCTAAAACATAATAATCTAAACATTGCATAAAAAACATAAATGATACAATATGCTAATAATAATATTATGCTAAAAGCCATCTCTTCCAGGCAACAGATACACGATGGATGTACTACAAATTATTAGAAGCAATCTTTTTAAAACTTAAGGTGAATTAAAATCTATTTTATAAAAATATAAAAAAATACTCAGTTCAGTCAGTAAAGATTACATGTTCGTTTACAGCAGAATTAATGATTTTCGAAACATTGTTTCTTTTAGACACATTGTTACATTTGTTGATCAATTTTATTATGTTTTTATTTTATTATTCTCAATTATATTTTTACTCTGGTTTTCATCTGGTCCTTGTTTATCCGGGTCTTTTCCTGCGTGCATCCATTTTAATGTATGTTATGTCTCTCCAATCTATATTATGTCGCTCTTCCCAATAAGGTTGGGTAGTAGGAAGTATTAAGGTTGGCTTCTTGATGTTTCTCTTCTAGACCCTTTCATATGATTGTTCTTATGCAGCGTGTAATATAAATCGCATGGGATACGTAAGGATCCATAAGACAAATGTGGGGATCGTACCTACTACCTCTGGCTAAGTAGTCGGGGTCACTAACCAATAGATAGACCAACATGTCAGTTTTGTATAATATTAAGAAAATGTACTTTTTGGTTTGTAAACTAACATTGCGCAAGGATTTCAGCTTCATGGGTAGACTTATTGATTAAAATTAAAAATTGGCTGCTAAACAAGTGCATAAATATTGTGTAACTTACTATTTTTATATAAACTAAAATAATAACTCATCAACAAAATTTGTGCAAGTAATGAAAGCCCGAAAACCGAACAATATTTATGGAAATAATAAGATTTTGTTCGGGTTCTGAATGGTTGATAGACTCTCGGAAATCACGTTCAGCCATCGGGTTCGGTTGTTAAAAGAGGACTTTGAATATGATGATCTTTACAGGTAATCAGAAGCCAAATAGAATACAACTTCTCACATCTCTATAAGTTTTGATAAGATGGTAGCCGTTCGATTTAAGCTGGTAGCTAGTCACAACGGGTTAGACTGCAAGCCGACCCCAATAGAACTGAGAACTAGCCCGCTTGGCTTGGCAACACCGTTGATCAACTATGACGTCTTACATATTTATTACTTAATTCCAGTTAGAGAAAATAAAGTTTATTAAAAATAAAACTTATTTTATTATTCATCAGTGCGTAACTGTGAATTACGTTCTGGGACACTAGACGCTTACGTACACTAATTAAATACAATACTTAAAACTTCAAAACTAAAGTTTTTAGTAGGGAGCATATATTTTCCTCAAACATTATGTGGTAGGGGTACAACAGAAGGTTGTCTGAGAGGTTGGTCCTTCGAGTCAGACTTTATCTGATCTAGCCCCTGGATTAATTAACTTAAATGCAACAAGTCCGAGTTTGCGCTTCTCTCGAGATAGACTGTCGCGTGTTTTATTATGGAAGCTGCTGAATTAAGTAAGTAGATTCACCTAGGATTATATTACGTTTCGCTATAGCGACACGACAAGATTTGTATGCAAACTTTGCAATAATTGCGTTTTGATGTAGCGAAATGGAGAACATTCGTTGCATTGCAGTAGATACTATTACATTTGCATCAAAATGTTTGGGGTTTCTGCAATATATTCTAGGCATGTCCAACTTTAGTAAAATATGATGCTTTTCAATTCTAAACACACAATAGATTTATCAAAAACCATTAAAATATACCGCACTAGGGAAATGAATCCCTGTGCACGGGGTACTTAACATTTAATTGACGGACACAAATTTCATCTAGAATCAGAACAACTATTTATGGATGAACCCAGGACACGAAGTAGCGAGGCGACTTCCTTAACCGCTGCACCGTATTTATTACTCTACTAAAAATAGCATAGGTCTTCAATTGGTATGTCAGATGTTAATAAAAAATCTATAAGACCGTCAAACCATGTGTTCCACTATTGATAGAGATAAGCCTTGCATAGGATTTTACATATGAAAAATAAATTTATATTTTGGCTTTTACTATTAAACCCTATGTATAATCTAGGCCAGACGATCTCAGTCTATAAATCCTATAGATCAGTGAAAAATACACTTTTGTCTTTCCCTAAATGTCTTTTCTATAGATTCATAGTCTATAGTCTAATTGACTTAAAACGTGGATAACAAGTCTCAGTTTGCTTTGCTGTAGAATAGTGCAGTCGTGTGTTTTAATAGGGAATTAAATAGTCCGAATGGATGGCACTAAGTTTTTATACAATATTGTTTCATTACAATGGAATGTTTCTTTTTGGAAAACAGAGGGTATTGAACCGTAGCTTTTAAGGAACGTTTGGAATGTGACCGTCTCTGAGAAAATACCGACCAAGTGCGAGTCGGAATCGATATTTTTGATTATGAACATGTTTTTTGTCTTATTCGAGATGTTTTATGCGGTACAAAAAAAAACCATCCGAACTCTAGTATCCATAGTACAAATTTGGTTAATTTGGGCTCTATGTCCCGGATATTTATAAATGTATTTTATTTACTTTGTAAATTGACATATGCTACCATACTATCACAGAAAACTCACTAATTAGTCAAAGAAAGGCTTTTGTCTGATGCCGTTCGACACGTCACCCCATAATAATGCTACATTCCATAGTAATTGATAGATAAATGATATTCATTTCGGTCCATAAACACAAATATCAGCAATTTATTAGCATGAGAAATCTATGTATCGGTTTCAGCCGAAGGTTGCGTCTGTTATTGGACCTTGCTAGTAGCAAGGCCCAATAACGGAAATAAACTTCTAAGGAACGGTATTCAAATGTCTGCTTTATTTTATAGGTAATAAGAATGTTTTTTACTGGATGTGTAGACTTTTAGAGTACTCGGAAACGGACTAATGACGACATGGCAGTACAATAGCACGTGTGGCCCTTGTTATTGGTATCTGACCTGACCGCTACGAGCGATTTGTCTAAATGAGATCCGAACCTTCGGAGCTTTGTTATTCTTTTTGTACATACATCGCCCCTAACTCGTGACGTTACGGTAACTGCTCGTTTTCCTTCATTTTAATAGATTTCTTCAATTTATTGTATGTCGAAAATTGTTAAGGTTATTACGTCGATTTCTTTTACGGCTTTCAGGAGTTTTGTTACTGACGTGTATTTTAAAACGCATTTTTTTGGGGGAATTGTTATAACCTCATTGAAACGGCAATTTTTTGTTATTGAAATCTTTTGGATATATGTTCAATTATATGTAGATAAATATTGTTCCATACAATAAAAAAATGTTTGCAGTACCATTTTCACAGCGGTTAAACTAAGCCCAAGTATCGTTTCTTATTTTAAATACAAAATAGAATCGAAAGGTCAGCTTAGTTTAACCGTTGTGTATGGTAAGAGATCTATATCTCCATAATATATATCTATATATATAGACGTAGAATCACTATTATTTCATTATTAAAAGATAACGCAGAAAATAGGGACATGTGTCCTTCTAAACGTACCTACCAATACGTGAATATTGCATGCTGAATTTAATTGTTATTAATTATTTAATGTTACCGTGCCCTAACAGGGTATCATGTTGAAACTTTTAATTTGTAAGACCTATATACACATGATTGCAATAAAGATTCACGACATAATGCACACGGTATAAATAGTTTAGTTTTTTTTTAATTTATTCTTGCATTACCAAGTTTATACAATTTATTACAAAACTAAATGTTGCTACCACTTTAAATTAGGTGATATATTTAAGAACCTTTACCTTGCCACATTAAACTATAATGAAATAACGCTGTTAAATAGAGAAGTTTAAGGAACAAATGTGCCATTGGGCCTAGATTGTAACGTAATAAAAAGCACGGGAATTTGAGCTTAAACTCGTGATTATTAGAGGCTGTAATGGCGCCTATGTAGTGTTGTTATAGGTACCTGTGTCCACCGCAACTACCGTAATCCCGTATACCGGCGATTAATCTTCGTTCCGGCTCTCACGAGGTGGTTTGTTGTGGGTAAATTTGTGGGGATGGCTACGATTTGCTGGCCATGGCCCCCGTGGGTCGAGTTCGTCATACATTAATCCTTTGTTGGTTTAATCGCCTCTTTTATCGATGCTAGATTAGAGACACGTCGATGACGTAAAGCCTATAAACTGAATTCAAACGTTCTAGATAAGCCCGTAGTTAATACTTTAAACATAACTATGTAAAAATTTTATACAAAAAAATTATCGGTTTCTTTTTCTACGGGGTTCTAATTTATTGATCTGGTCGCTTTAACTGTGGATACCATTTTATAAGGGTTTGGATTTAATATATCACTCAAAAGTAGGAAATAATTAATTTTATCCATAAATACATATAACGCGCGCGTTTCGACACACTCACTCATCGCAAAATATCATTACGAACATACATACACTTGCGGAAAGTACAGGTGTTGTGACGGTCACATATTATTACGTAAATGTCACGCGATTGTAACAATATTACCTAGGTCCCTAATGTGGTTCCTAAATAAGTATGTATATCGAATTAGGAACAACATTTTTAGAAGTCGGTTAATAATGCTAGAAATGAAATAAAATACATATTGTACATTTTTCTCTCACGGCAGTCTCCTCGCCGCTTCGGGTCGCGGGTTCGTGGCCCGCGTTGGACCACTATTTGTGTGACCCATAAAAAGTCGTTCTGAGTCTGGATGTAATATGTCTCCGTCTATTTATATGTTTGTAAAGTACCCCGCGACACAGGAATTAAATACCATAGTGCGGGCGTTATCTTATGAAAATATAAAAAAAAAACTCTGCATGCTACTCGAGTCAGTTCGAAAATCATCATACGCAGCTTAGACTGCTAATTGATTTATAGCCTAGCCTAGCCTATTAACCGAGATTTTTTAAAATTAATGGAGTGCAAGCATCGATGTATATTTAAATGTCTTGGGTAACTCTAAGGCCTTTTTCCTTTGCCATGATGTTGCCCAATTAGTTATGGAAGCACCTTTAAACTTTGTAGATATTATATTGTCTGAGGATGGCAACATTGCTACTTACATAAAGTGACATATGCTTGTAGCTCACGCATTGTAGCGCAAGCGCTGCCATCTCATTCGTTCATTAAGTTAAATTTTATTTGATGTAAAACAACAATATGCACTTCTTCAAAATGTACAGACGCCAGCACATCCAGCTACCTCAATCTGTAATTTTTTTAATAGATTTTCAACTTTATCACAAAAGCATAAGGTTCACTTTCAATTGGGGAAATTTGACCGATTGGGGTAGCTTGATGTGCTGGCGTCTGTACTTCGGTCATCTTGTAAGATTACCTTAACCCACAAGAATAAAAATTGACAGAGATCCAAAGAAATATAGTTCACCGTTCAAACATTCGGTTTGTTTCACTTACTTAGTTTCATGGTTATAGCGCTCTTTAAATTTCTTCCACTCCTTATGTTACACCTTGTATAAAAAAACATGTCAAATAATTACACGTCTGTGAGCTTTAAATATTTGATCAGTGCTTTCGGGACATAAATACACAATAATAGGTGAGCATTGTTTTTTAGTAATTTGTTGTGTACGTACGCATGGGGCGGGCTGACATCACGTGACTCGCCCCGCCCGCCTAATGTTTCACTCGCGTTACGGTGACAACTTCTACCTTTTACCAAATTGTATTTTCGTGTTCGGCCGAGTTTTCCTTATAAATACTGTCATTAAGACACCGACACGGTGACAGGTGCTAATGTTTGTGAAAGTATCGAACCCATTTGTAAATAATGTAAACAATATATGTTATGACATTTACTGACAGCTCGTAAGATTGGAATCCTTACTTTTCATCGACATGTATATTCGAGCTGCAAGAATTCGAACCTGCGACGAATGTCAATGTAACTTATAATCCAATTTAATTCTTGTAGCAATACTGACATTAAGGGTTGCCAGACGCCCGCATTCGTATTGAATACGTAGAGACCCGGATTTTCGGAGAACATGTGATAAGTATAAAACGTCCAGCTTATAATTTTGAGATTTTCAGGCTACTAAGTAGTTTGAACAAATATTGATATAACATCCATTGTGTTGAACCACGGCCCACACATGAAAGGAAGAAACTTAGGAAATAAGACCTTTTTATTTCAATGGGTCAAATTTTAAATATATATATATATATATAGTTTAGGTATAGAAAACATTGTTCTCTATGACTAATATTAATACCAAATTATTCTTCTTCAAGTAGAACAAACGAAGAACGATTCGCACTTAATAAAAGAAAAATCATTGTCATCACATGGAAGAAGAAAATGCGTGGCATCAGCAGATAAAATTAGGTGCTAACCTTAATGAAAAGGAAAGAAGTAGAATATTATTATGGTTCATTATGAATTATTCTCATTTTCAATCTCGTTTCAATTTCGTCCCATTTTCATCTACTGGACCCGGCAACACCAGTTACTTCGTACACGCTCTCAAAGTCCCATAAGTAGATTGATAAATTCGCGAGTAAATTATATGACTCGATCCCATATGCCAAGAGTATTAAACGGATAAAGTATAAGCCCACGAATGATGTTAGATACGACTATAACGACAAGAACTTCCACGAATAAATTAGTACGAGGGGAATTGTGGAGCGGGCAAAACGCTTGTTATCTACATTCCTAATTTTACAGCTCCGAGGGAACAAAATCTTCGGAGTAAGTAATTATTCGCATTTGAAGTTAGTAATAAAAAAACCACGAGTTCCTACTTTTAAAACTCAATACTGAGAAATCATAAATGTAATCGTCCGGCGAGGGCAGAATTAGCACCCTCTACCAACCCACTACCGTTAATCTCCGAACGATACGTACTGGCAGATTAAGAGAAGAGGTTGCATGTGACATCCATCGTCTTCTATAGTAAAAAATCATATTATATAATAAAAGAACATAAACTTCTATATGTAACACCTCCCAAACTATCAATTAACGCTGGACGATAAAATATATGATTTTTCAATTTCGTGTTATGCTTTAAAACTGAAATTTACCTTTTAAGTTAGAGCATAATTTATGCGCGCACACGTGTGATAAGCGTCCCAGTGTCAATGTTAAAAATGTAAGAGAAAATATAACCCAGAGTGAAGTAATAAATGGTTATCAGCGTCGGCGGCGCCGAAAGGTGCCATTTAGCTTGTCCGATATTGTATCCGGTAAATGTACATAGCTCACGGTGGCGACAACTTTAAAATGGGCCCTAAAAGAGGAGGGAAGGTTCGGGCCGTCATTATGAAGCCCCACGTCATTTGTTTATTAAACATCCTGCGAGGTGGAACAGAATAATGGCACGGTGGACTTTGTCACGGCCGCTTTACCCTGAAATTAAATCGTAATGATGATGCGAACCTCACTCGCCGCCGTTTTCGGCACCCCTACCCCCAGTTATTAAGTCCCGTGTCGTCTTGAGGTCAAAATGAATAGGTTTTTTTAAAAGCCCAAGCAATATGACAACTGTCATGGTTGTGAAAGGAATCGCGTTGAGTGGTCTACCGAGGTTACACAGAAAATGAAAAAATGCGACGGTTATTCATACTTTGTGGGCGACACCATTTTGTAACGAAGTGCTTAAGTACCTACCTACGTTATGTATGACATTAATTTACTAATAGGCTCTGCTTATTTACGTGTTCCTGAGGAGAAGCTAATATAATATAAAGAGCATTCAGTAATTTAGGTAAGTATGTTTCTTTCTGTATTAAATAGAGTAGGGAACGTCTTTCTCTAGAACGTGTACCTGTATTTACTGTGTGACTTTGTCCGCGTGGTAGTCGAAATCCGACATCGGAGATTGTTAAAACGAATAAATTACGAAGATAATTTTTATTAATGAGGAAATCATTATGAACATAAAAATGACGAAACACTAAATGTGCTACTCAAAATTATTATTACAAAACTAAAAATTAAAACAATAAAACTTTTTTGTTAGTAAAATTAACACAAAGTGCCATATATATATATATATATATATATATATATATATATATATATATATATATATATATATATATATATATATATATATGAATTTACCGTGACCTAAATTAATAATCTATTGTATCCATTAAATCTGTGAACAGTAACTTACTAATACCTTGTTTAAGATATTACGTTTTCCCCACATCTGATAAACTAATGTAAAAGAAGTTGTATGTGTTACAACTTTCGGTGTCACGGGTAAATTGTTATACGGTTTATTTGGCACCTGTTTTTTTCCACTTTAGAATATTACCTGGCCCTTAGTATAAGTGCCAATAATTAGCAGGTTCCATACACAAAACACATATAAAAGAAAGAAAGATTATGAAATAGGAAATTGGAATAATCATCAGGCCGTTAAGATTTATTCGGCTTCTACGAAAGAATTTTAATTAAAAAGTTGTTAGAAATATTCGCAAAGTATATGTAATCTGTTGTTAGATGAATTATTTCATAATTGGCCGTTAATTCTGCCCGAATTAGGTACTTGGCAAACTTTTTAACGCGTACTTAAGACGAAGTCCCTTTAGATATACACATCACCATTTTCAGCTCATTTAAAGTATTCATTTAATAATTTTACCTAAAAGGGGTCGCTAGTGTCAGTACACTAGCGACCCCTTTTAGGTAAAATTGGTGAATTGGTGAATACAATATATATAAATTTAAATGTCTATAAGGTAATAACTTTCACATAAAATTAGCATGTGTTTCCATCGCGTTTAGGTTGCATTCTATAAATATGCTTCCAGCAAATGAGTTTGTTCGTTGTAGAGTGGAAGTGCTATAACCAAGTATCGATTTGATCGCAAGCCAGCAATAGTCATGTTGCTAATTGTAACTTTACTCTCATACAGGAACACATAGGTAAGTTATTAACTTCCTCCTTATGGAATAATGTAAGTATTCTTACACACTTCCATCTGGTCAAACTATTATAAGTTGTCTGTTTACCATAGTGCAGGTTATCTCTCGATGGCAATTACTTATATATATTTCTAAACACATCTATATTATAGGTAAATTACATCCAAATACAGAACAATCAATCCTGTTAATCACACAAAGATTTGTCCTTGGTGGGGATTGAATCCACGACCTCTAGCTTATCAGTAAGGATCACAAAAGCCTAGACCAACACTTCTCTCCTCGAAATTGACAGAAAAATATTAAATCAACGGTGAAATCTCGCCTGTAATTCTAAATGTAGGGCAAAAGTCGTATCAGAGTCAAGCAAAATCTACTTGGCAGTATTCAATTAACAGCCGTGATTAAATTTTTACGCGACTTAAAAATACTTTCGAAGTAACCTTCTACGTAAAATTTACTAGTATCTACTCAACAATTTTATTAGGATAAAAGTTGAAACCTTGGTTTAATTAATTTTATTTAATGGAGAAATTGTGTCTGAAAGTATTTAAAGGCATTGTTAAGATTGTAGTTTACTTTGCAACATTAAAAGGACGTTACAGCTATAATAAGCTGTTATGCGTATCTATATTTATTTGAGACATTTTAATGGTCTGTGCTTTATTAGAAGCAAATGAAGAATATTATTACGATAATAAAGTGCACGCCGTTAACGGGCAGCAATTTTCATGGCCTGCCAAATAAAACTAATACTGAATTACGGTCTCAAAAATATACTTAGTGTTTGTTTCTTCGACACTTTTTACTTAGAACGTCCCCCTGGTCGACCTTATGTCATGAACGCCAGACTCAATGGAGACGTGCCGACTGCGCGGGACTTTTATAGTGTAAAAGTGTGTGCGCAAACACATGTGTACTTTCTAATCCCTCCATTTCATGATGGGACAGTTACCCAACACGATCACGACACGTAATTTTATACACTAAAGAAAAAGAGGTGGGTTATAAGTTTGAAGATTAAGTTCGTGTGGCTGAGTTTCTGTCTATGTATCTGTGACAATGTTGCTCCTAAATGTATCGACCGATTTTTATACGGTTTAAAATTTTTAATTTAACAGATAGTTTTACCGATCGTATCAGTGAATTTTTAAACTATTTACTATAATAATTTTCTCCAAGCCAACTCGGATAACAGAATTGATCTTCTTAGAACAAGGGGGTTTTAACCCCATAAAACTTTAACAGAATATTTGACTGCAACTCCCGTGTTTAACTAATAATTTAGTTTAATAAATTATCCTGGGAAATTATTCCCACACGGCCGTCTGATCTCCCAACTAAGCAGAGCTTGTACTATGGAAACCAGATAACTGACATACTATATATTACTACTTTTCTTTTTTTGCAAATACATGCTACACCCAAACTCAGAACAAACATGTTTATGCACATAAATTTTTGTCCTGGGAATAAAACCCAGCACCTGCGGCGTGAAAGGCAAGTATCTAGCAACCACGCCAACCGGCCTGTCAACATATCACGACTATATGTGTGAATCATAGATAGCGTACGTCGTGATGTATCCATAACGGTTCGAATCAGATTCCGCTGCCGACCTGTGTCGGCAAGTCGAACTACAAACATAAATCTACAACATACTCCTGGGAATAAGTGTGGAGTAATTTGCGAACACACGAGCTTGCTTCGTCGCGAACATTAACTATTAAATTCGTTGCATATTAAACTACAACCTTAGCGTTCTGTAATCCAGAACGTATACCTGAATGTGCGTTCTCGCGAGACTCTTCAACACTTCTTAAGTAACTTACGTGTTCTTAAACTATTTTATTTAAAAACGATATAAAGTGCGGTTAAGTGTTTTTTGGAACTTGCTGCTACATGATTATACCGTTTATACATGGTACCTTGTACAATTCTACAGCATTTCTGAGTGGTTGTAGGACTCATTTACCACAAATCACGTGTCTTCGCCTGGACGTATGGCGCAGTGTTTAAGGTGATCCATTATGAATGCTTGCGACTAACAAAGCATCAGTCACATGTTACCAACCTCTGCGTCGATGAGTTCTGTTGACCTTAGGTACACACATGACCACAACATGAACATAATAACGCTATTATCTGCACCGTATTCTTTAAGACAGAAGTACTTCCCGAATCGAGCTACACATAGAACGCAAATTTTATCTCTCTTCATAATTAACTTACTTTAGAGCTTTCGAGATTTTTTCAATAGGAAAATGAAAGTATGCAGAAGTTATCGGTTCTATTGTCGTAATTTAGTAATCAACCATCTCTAAATATCGAAGAATACTGTGCAAAACCCCAAGAACACAAGAACTTCATCCAGTTGTTTGATAACAAAATATCGGACTTTAAGATGCAATCAAAATATAATAAAAATCTTATTAGGAAACAATAACAAGTTAATAAGTTCTTGAAACAAGACAGAATAAATTGAAAATAAGAATCAAATAAGATGGGCCATTGACGTCAAGGGTGCAAATCTCAGGTGATTTGAAAGTTCTCAAAGAAAGAAGTTATGACGAAAAATGCCCTCTTTGTTTCCAACAGCCAACAGGCCCTCTCTGTTCTGGTCGAGAGTACGGAACCCCACTTGACACGCTTCATTTTTACCTTTTCTTTAAATTGAAACTGGAGCGAGGGTGCTCTTTCTATGCGCCGTGTATCAGCTGCCTTCGTTATAAATTAACAAGATTTTTCAGAACATTATTTTATATTTTAATATTCCTCCTGAAATTAAACTGAGTCTAACTAGCACATTCACTGACATATTTTATTAATAGTTTAATCATCGGTCACTGTATAAAACTAGATTTCTCAACACTTGCTACACAACCATTGACCGAAAAAATATGTAACAACACTAAACCAGTACCTCAATTTTTTAATCGAGAACTAGTCAGAAAACTGACGGGATATGATTGCTTGCATGTACCAACACGTTCCGTGAGGCGAAACCGTTGTAATAGCAGTGAATGAACATACATCAAAATATTTCCCATAAAATTTCCCATGTTAGTGGATATTCTATGTGCACGCAGAACAACTTTTCTCATCGGGTGCGGTGCACTGCGGCCGTGGCAATGCACTTTCGCTGACCCCTTGCCTCCTCCCACGGCGGCGATTGTCTCGCTCTCTCTTCTGCCTTTCTTCTTACTGTATCTCTGTCGCACATACGCTGCGCCCGCGCTTCCCGGGTACTGAGGTAATAACATTCTACGACGCGGTACGCCGCCGGACTGGAACGGGTTCTGTCGATGACTTCGACGGTTATTTGTATGAAAGACAATGGTCAGTGTGTATACGTTTAAGAAGCTATAGCATTTAGACGTTTGGTTTTGAAACAAACTCCTTCAATTTATATAAGAAAAATATTCATACTAGATAACGCTATCATAAATTTAACTAATTAGGTTAGGTTTGATAGAATATGGTACAATAATATACCTTACTACTAAAGGCTTATACTACTAAAGTCTTATAAGAAAAATAACTCTTCAATAAGTCCAAGCTAGATGGATTTTCTAGTAGCCATCAAAGACTACCTATCTATGTACATCTGTAAAAGTCTACAAGTCATCGACAACGATATCAAATCTAATGAAGAAGATTCCTGAAGATAACAAACAAATAACAACAAATTAAATGGCTCTACTAGTGGTCATCCAAGGACAAATTCAAGAGCCCCAATGGTATTCACCAAATAACAATAACTTTTTCAATCTATAATGTTAATACACAGGTAGTACATTAGTGAAATAACAAAATAGTCACACAATATACGATCAACTGAACAGACGTGGAGTCAGTCACCGTAAGTCGAATAACTTTCTTGGTTACGAGAGCGTCTCAACTGTCTTTGTTAACTCCCCATACAGTTACGCTTATCTAGTTGCATTCCAGGTGAATGATCTTCTCACACGATATTCTTATAGTTTAACACAAGACAACAAACCTCACGTCACAATGCACAACATCTGTGTTTATTGACCTAGTACCTACTCCATATTATGAATGCTTGTAATTTTCGAGCGACTCTGAAACGACGACGAAGCGGTCGGTGCAGTATCGCGAACGTGATTCAAGTTTCGGATTACGTGGGAGAGCTCTGGATTGGCCCCTGTTTGCTAGAGCGATGTTAAGTGTGCAATAGGGGGTCACAGATATTTCGACTTTATCTATCAAAAATTTAGGACGACATTCGTTAGTATCACACTCAGGGGGGACGTCGTTCTAGGCTTGCGAGCACATCACCTGACGTATTTTCAAAGGTCCTAATGTAAGCGTCACAGTCGCTCTATTATGAGACGTGGGCCCAAGGATTTGGGTGCATATTCGATTGTGCGAGCATTGGTCGTACGAGGGAATGCGTCTGGCAGCATTCCATCGCACAATGAGTAATTTAAAAATTCAAAAACTCGTCGAGGCTCGGCGCTCTGCGCGAGGTGAGGCGATCCAAAGAGTGCCGCTCTGCAATTGAGACTGTTATCTGCCTGCACGCTGCCGCTGCTACAACGTACAGCCATACGAGGGAAATAATCCATGCTGTTGAATAACACGGTTACCTAAATATAAGCTCAGCCATCGAAACGTACGCTGCAATCGAATAGAAATGTATCGAAATTGTAACTACAAATATAAGCGGACGGTTCGTTACAATATAACTTCATCTCTTATTCCGCGTACATTCGAATAGGAGCAGATCAGAGCTAAGCACCGGAAGGGTTTCTTGAATCTAATATCGGATGAAAGCAAAAAAGGAATGAGATATTGGTACGTGAAACGCGATCTCATTGCTAATTGGTAAACATGCAGCGAACAAATTGTGCGCGTTCGTTCGGAGCTAGCTCTACTATTTTTAAATGAAATTCTTTCCACTCATATATTCTCAAGTGCGATTACATCGTAGTCCAGGTACGTAGCTTTTTGGAATTTCCAAACCGGTTGTAGAATTTGATTGTAATTTAATTATTCAGCACTCAATCGTTGTATAATATGTCGATGTGGATTTAGCTGAATTATTGTCATATTTCAACCAGAAATCTAGCTAAGTACCCACTTGAGACATCAAATATATGGCGTATTTTTATATTATAACTTTTTATTGGTATATTTGAGTTAAGTAAATCAATTTTGCTACACATTCTAACATAGGCCAAGGATCATCATAGGATGTTTTCCACTAGGAAAGAAAAATGTAGTCTTGGTTATTGTTGTAAGGATTCCTCTTAACGTTTCGTGCTTTTTTGCTGCCAAGCAAAGAAGCATGATACAAGAATTCTAAGTAAAAGTTTTAAAATAAGTTTCCCCATAAAATAATAGTAAGCGTTGAAACCTAAAAACGAAGAATTAAATAATCACAGTTATTAGTAATTATAAACTCGAGGTGTACGAACGATTCTTGAGACTTAACCAGCTTGAAAATGGTCCATCATTAGCAAGGTAAATTTAGACTTTATTATATTTGATGTAGAGTTTTAAAAAGCTTGATTGCTGCATTTTAATTTCCAGGAGGTGTAGGTTGAAGTGGGAATTTAAACTTTCCTACATAGATTTTAAGATTCAATTTAGCGGTCCATTTTAAAAGGTTTGTTTTGGCGCAGGGAATATTGGACACTGAGTTAGTAAGCGAGAGTTTAAATTCATTTCGGTTACATTTGAAGTTTTCACCAACGGGTGCAATGGGAACATGTTAGGGAGAGGTGGTAAAAACTCGGCCGTAATTAGTCTTTCTATTCGAACCGTGAACAGATGGGGAGTTGAGTGGTTCGGAGGGCCGTGGTGTCTGATTCCGACTGCTGAATTAGAGTATTCGGTAAAATTTCGTAAATGTATGAAACTGATCCATTATAATTCTGCTGTGAATTATTATCGTTTACTAGATGTATATACAATTACAACTAATACATATACTGCACGTGTGGCGCAGTGGTTAAAACAGTCGCCTCGCCACTTCGTGCCCCGGGTTCGATTCCCACGCGGGACAACTATTTGTGTGACCCATAAATAGTTGTCCTGAGTCTGGACGTTCTTTGAGTCTGTGAATTATAGGTTTGTAAAGTACCCCGCGACATAGCGATTAATTTCCCTACTGCTGGAGTTGTCTATAATAAAAATACAGTGTAGCTTTCCAAACGATTTGTCCATATATATTAAACAGTGTGCTGCAATGTGCAGTTTAAGTTAAGTTAATTTCAAGTTTGATATGAATATAGACTATATTTAAAATATAATTAAATAAAAGAAGCAAAGTAAAAGCTTGCAGTGCTCGTAACTTGTAGACTTGCACATCATATAACTAGAGTTTCCCATCTCCCGCTGCACAAAACGCATAAGTAAATAAGCAGAATTTGCAAAAGGTAAAAAACATAGGCACTTATATTTACGCGCAAGTGTAGCGAGCAGTCCGCTGAAAAACGGAAAACTTTCTGAGCAGGACTCGCTTTGATACTTCTACAAGTATGAAAAAGTCTTGTTGATTAGCTCTTGGAGTTTTATTTCGACGTATCTTTTACTTTTTTTTCGTCTTATTACGATTTTTGAAGTGAACAACTTTCGCGGTCCTTCAAGATTTCTGTATAAAATAATTTAAGGAAACGAATTTTCTAACAAATAGATGAATCATTTGGAACTGTCACGATAAGATTTTGTTTGATATTCTGTTTATTTCTGGGATTGCGAGGGTCCATGGGCGGTTGCCATGACCCGCTTGCGCATATACCATAGTATAATAAAAATCAATCAATGGTTAGTTTTCAATAGCAAATCTGTGTGCAGTAAAGTTCTAACACAGTAGAAGGTTAAAGGTATTGAGACGACAAATGACACAAATATTCTTACATACATTTTAACTATGTTTTTTTACATTTGATTGGAACATCTCCTGACATACAAATATTGGTCGTTTTAAAGCATAGTAACTAACAACTTTCACTAAGTTTAAAGCTAAATGCACACTAGATGAAATGAGGAGCAGAAAGTACACAAAGTTTAGTATTTCTATGATGGAATGGCGTGATTTGAACAGAACCAGCGTGAGCTGTGGACACTATAACTTTTGAAATTAACTCACCGTTTCGGACGCTGGGTAGCGCCCGTTGCTGCACTCAAGTAGTGAAGATTCACTCACCTGTGGAACAAAACAGAAATATTGTTAAAGCTCGCCCATTTACACGGATCTCTGAACTTTGTTACAGTTAGCTCGTTGGAATCGGTGCGATTCAATTCAATGGCGTAGTATAGGTTAAATCGCATGAGGCTCGCAGTGAGTTTAAAGGCATTTTATGCTGTTTTGTTCACAATCAAAATATATGAAAGTATGCGCAACATAAGCTTTAATACCATGTGGGAAACCATACGTTTGAGGTATCATTGTTCCTTAACATACGAATCTACAAATCGACTCTGATTTCAATTTCATTATGCTAACTGGACGCTAGATTAACTAGCTAGGTTTACGTGTAATATATTTATGTTACAAGCGTATCTATGTGTCTAGTATATATAACGTTAATTCAACCTACGTCATACATATATAAAATTAGATTAGGCGCTTTAAACTATCCATAAAATTGGAACACTCGTAGAACGTCAGTTGGTGAAATACGTAAGAAAAATGTTTGACCTTTAAGATTTATGAAGTTACCTATGTATCCCAAACTAAACAGTGTGGGATAGAAAAGTAACATGATATATCTAACTGAGCAATTTATAAATTACTGACCTCTTTATAAATTATTCGTAAAAATGTTTTCTCAATTCCCACACAAACATTACGATAAGCTGGCATACTTCGTCTGAAAGGTCAAACATTTTTGTAACACTATAGAATAGTGTCACTTTCCGATAATTCAAAAAATCCTGACGTTATTTAAATTTTTAATCTAACATTTATTGGGACCTTAACAACATGATGCAATATCAAAAATAAACTAATACTGTGTGTTGTACATTATGTTTTAAATATATAAAATATATGGTCTTGGTAGCTACAAATTGCTACTAAGACCATATACATACAGCAACATCTAAACATGGATCATTTATCTCTAAATTCACTAAAATTCCATATCAAACCAGATAGGGAAATTTCCAATTATCAATTGCAACACATTTACCCAAAAGTGCTGTACTCTGTTTACACAAACGTTACCATTGAACGTTGTTTTGTTCACAATTCATAGGGGTCGAGGGTGACCACAATCTCCGCTTAACTTCATTATGAGAGCGAATTGCTAAACGTTCGTATTGTTGGCAAGCCTGGGTCAGGGGTGGTTAGTCATGCAAATAGACATCAAGTTGAAACAAGCTCTGGGGATTTGGTGAATGCGTTCCAATGTTTTGGTCCTAGAAGACGACGACTGAGACTGAGACGCCGCGGTCGAGAAATTGAATCACTGCGGTTCTGGACTGTGGTAAAGTCTGTTATCTTTTTAAACTTGAAATTATATGCAGGGTTTTTTAAAACGTACTTTTAACAATGGCCATAGATTTATTAATAATGTTAGCATTAACTATAAATCGACGGTTATTGTTAAAATTCCTATATTTTAAGTATCATGCTAACAAATAATTACTCGAACTTTGTAGTTTAGTACCTACGAAACTATATACCTATATTATTATGTAATATACTCTCTCAAGGGTTTTAGTGGTAAAAAAAAATAGTAATGGTATCTGGGTGGATCTGGTAAGGGTGGATTATTGTATTATAAGAAAAAAATAAAAACCTTAAATATACATAAGCTCACCATACTTCAGACATTTTTGTAGAACAAAATTTGCCATCTCCGGGTGGTTAAAATAATTTTGTATTTTCGATTACTCACAAGAAAGAGATGGAAACAGCATAGAAACATTTTATCACTAATTAACACCCTCAGGTATTTTCCGAATACAATACTAGACAAGCTAGCGTATTCTTCCTCGACTTTTAAAATAATATTAATTGTGTCGATATTAATACTAAAGAATATAGAATACAACTACCCGTAGTAGCAGTCAAACCAAATCGGTCACTTATTAACAACGAGTATTTCCAAGTCCTATTTTGGAGCATCTATAATTCGTCATTAAACTTATAGTAGTTAAAATAGTGCAGAAAAGTCAGTTGAACCCCGCTAGTAAACGTTTAAGGCACAAAGGATGATAATGGAGAATGGATTATAGATTTCTGTTAATAATGCTCCACTGTTGCGCAGAAAGCCAATTGTTGGAATAATAGTGACGGGACAAACTACCGTCGGGACTGTTTCAAATGCGGCAACGGTTACATTATTGATGTATTAACTGGTACGATAATACCGTATGATGCCCGATAAGATTCCCGTATGCGAGATAACGAATCCACAAATTTTCGACGAGCATATCTAATACCAAATAAAAGGATTGTTTGCAAAAAGCACAATAGGCTTGACTTGTATTTTGAATACCATTATTAGCCATTATTGAAAATGAACGAACAATAGAGTAGAATGAAAATGTACGTTGGGTTTTCTCTATGTTAAAATATGAACCATCTTGGAATCTTTAGTGCCACCGCTTTTTTCATCGGATTCTCGTATTACATAAAGTATTGCTAGGAAATAAATAAGTCGTCTTATAAATGGAGAATAAATATTTATTTTCACTGAAGTATTTATTAAAGCTTCAAGTATCGATTCAACCACTTTTGTGTCTTCACCAATAGTTGAAACATTTAATTCCTTTTTGTGGGCTATAACCCTACAGAAAACAAGGTAAACCTTCGGTCCAACAGCTAAAATTAAAAAATAATGTTATAATTTTTTTCTAATGATCGGATTCAATTTTTGCAAGTACAATATTAAATATTCTTGTTTAGAACATGGAGGAGTCATGAGTACTCAACATTCGTTTGGTCTCGGTAAATAGCGGTGTTAAAACAGTGCCTGTATAACGTTTAATGTTTCCACGTTTTAAGCATAGATAGAATAGATAGATTATATTATGGGTTCTCAACTAAAATAATCTTTTGAAGACAAGCAGTTAAAATCCCATTACAGGTACGAGGAGATATCTACTACGAATCTTTCACTATGAGATCCTTTTATGACTACATCTTTATAGTTATTTTGTGTTTGGATTAATTAAAGAACTCGTAACTAGGTCTATTAATTCCACTGTTATAAATCTATTTTTTTTAAGAACTTAGTACTCAGTCGTCACTGCGCAATTCCTGCGCGCTAAACACTTTGGGTAGTTTATCCTAATTTAGATGTTCCATATAAAAAAAACAACACAAAAAACGCGACATTCATCATACTGTGTATTCAACACATTTGCGCACTAACATTGTTTTCAAAAATTGCCTAAGATTAAGCAAATGAAAACAATAACAAAAAAACAAGTGTGCTTTAGACTACACGATTGAAGTAAAACTTCAAACGTTACTGGCTATGAGAGAAAAAGAGAAAGAAAATGTGTGCTCGCACCTCTGTTTCTTACTTATATCTCCTTCAAATTCTATTCGACACATCCGATCACACGTTTCGTATCTCTCCCGCCACGCATTAACCAGACTCACCAGAACAAGCGTGCGAAAAGAAATTTTACTTGTGAAACAGTGTTTTAGACTAATGATTATTAACGACAATAATTCTGAAATGACAACAAGTTCACGTTATAAAATTATATATTGTATTATAGATTATATTACAGGAATGAGTTGCTAACTAGCATATGGTACCGATTAGAAACACCATAGGGTTGTAATTATCAAAAATTATTCATAAAGTTAGTCTTGCGGTAAAGTTCTAGTTGCGACTTTCTTATGCAGAAGATGGAATGTAAGAATCCTTTGATTCTAAATTCCGACTCGCACTTGGCCGTTTTCTAGTGTCTGTGTCATACATTACTCTGTATATTTATTTAAATAAAATTGATTATTATATTACCGGACCCACAGATATAACATATTTTATAGTAAACGTTTTGATCAGCGTAAAAGTGAGGAGTCAAGTGGTATTACGCGCTACGCCGAGCGTGAGCTGAGTGAGATCACGCACGCCTGCTGACGTCACACTTGCATTCAATGTGTTTGTTCACTTTTTGCTGAGCCATGATTTAGCTTTACAGGGAAAACACCGTTGAAATAATAACAAAAATATACAATTGCTAATGGGGATATCTATCGGATCAAATCCATTTTTGTAGACTCTAGATATGCATATATCGATTCTATTATATTTATATAGATGCTTATATTCATCATTCATAATAAAAGCTAAAGCTTTAATTTCAAGCTCGCACTAAACAACAAACTGCCTTTATGGGATCATGTCGAAAAACTGTTCACATCAGTGAATTTCTTTCGGTACAAAGCAAATACAAGGCATAATATAGCGAAATATGACCGCGATATTGCGTTAATTGTTAAATGAATAGCAACATATTCTAACGTCGACTACACTGAGATAAATTAGCGACCGAAACGTACAGTTTTCGTTTCGTGAATCCTTTTCAAAGAAAGCACATTACTTTTACAATATAAGAACAGGTGAATATCCCATTTTCATTTGAGACATGATCCTGCTCGCTCATCACAAGTTAACGCAGTCTTACTTGTTGCACCGTCATGTCTCGAAACTTAAGCGTGTCTTAACTAATTACACGGACCGACCTATGTTTGCTTTGTAAATGTATGAGAACTTAGTAAATTTTGTTAAAGGTGAAATAATAGATGTAAGTTTTGCAAGGTATAAGTTCTGTCTTAATTCTTCATGCATGAAGCACTGTAAGTGGGTGTATTGTTATGTCTTGTGGCAAGAGTTTCAAGAACTGCCACAAGACATAACATTATATTTTAATAAGGCATACCATTATTATATTTCATTCTGATTACTATGAGCTATGACGTCATTAATTTTGTTAGCCATTATATATCTAAATAGAAATTCTTCATGTAAGTACATCCAAAACCACCAGGCTATTTTCATGTTAGCAAACAAAAAAAAAATACTAATATTATAAAGAGGTAACGTTCAAGTGACGTTGTAAGGGGTAATTTATGGATCTACTGAACCGATATTCAAAATTATTTCACCAATAGAAAGCTACGTTATTGTACAGTGTTGTAGGCTAAAAAAAAAAAGAAAAATTCCAAAATTAAAAACGCTTCTTTACTTAAAGTTTTATAATGTAATCCAAGTTGCGGGACAATCGGGCAGGGACAAAAATATTTATAACGCGGAACGAAGTCCGTGGGCACTGCTAGTAAAATATAAAATTATTGTCAGTCAGCATTTAATTAACCAACTAAAAATGGTGGGCTACCAAAGTCGTGAAGTAATGTCGTAGTCACCTTATGTTTGGTTCATTACACAGTCTACGTCGACTTACGTCATGCAATGTTCCAAACTTAATAAACTTTCAACAATACCCGGGAAGATGCGTTGTCAGAACTTCTAAAACTTGAAGTGAAACAGGCAACCGACAGAGTTGCGCCCCTATTAAGATACACAATGTGTCTAATGTTTAATAACATACCTTAGTAATATGCGTAAATGTTATACTACCGGAACAACTAAACTTGTAAACACACAAATTCCATATCTAAGCTTTTATGACAAAATACTTTGACCGGGAAAAGTAGGTACTTCCGTGGCATGCTCCACTGAATAGTTACACAAAGAAATGCTTTCAATTTCATTAAACACGACAACAAAAAGATCAGATGGAAGTAATCACAAACTGCTACGAATTAGTTTTCCTATTTTCAAAGGAAGAATTCCAAGGTTAAACAAAATGTTGGTTCCTGAAATGTGGGGAGCTGCGACGCGGCCGAGGCTACTCTTTGATCATGGCCTACTTGGTGACTTCTGTCGTCAATTTAAAAAACTTGGCTTTGTTCGTACGAGTTGTTTGACCACTTCTTTCTTTGTTTCAATGGGAGTAGGCACCCATTTGAGACGGTAAATTAGGAAACATTTTGATTGGCGGGTCACACGACGATAAACTTTTGGGTCTTGTTTCGGCGCAAACCTTTTAAAGAAATTACACGTTTCAAGCTTCTTCGTTTTACTTCAAACGGTTTTATTCACTTTATAATTCTCTCTAAGGTAACGTACGTACAAAACGCAGTTAAGCCCCTTAATTTTACTGTAAGCCTACACTGCATTATTTTCTCCCCATATTATGTGAAACATTTTTTAAATTGGGCTATAAAGGGAAGCCTTACTGAGCAACCTGGCCAGGCAGCAGGAAATTTAATAAAGTAACGTCTATTTTGTCATGAATTATTCTGTGAGGTTTGTTTTGAATTTTTTAAATTAATTCGCGATGTCTCATAAAGGTATGCGGAACATTGACATCCGAAGCGGTATTGTTGGCAAGTTAAACGGGTGTATTTACGAGTAAGGAAATGATTCCCGAAATAACTAAGTAAGGAACGTAAAGTTACACACGCCGCCCGCTTCGGCGTAAATACCGCACGTGTTCACAGATGACTAATAAATAAACAAACAGGACATACAATGTGTAACATAAATAGTGATAGAAATTTAATTAGCTAAATTTACCAATACTATAACTTGTAGCACTTTCACGTCTTCCAAAAGACATTCGAGGCTAGACAAAGGCCCCCAAAGAATCTCCACTCCCCCAATGGAATTTTGTCAATCAAATTTTGGGTTATGGTACAATGAGAGGGGAGCATCTCGCAGTATAATTTTTATGCTGCCCGTTCTCTGGTGACCCCTCCGGATGACTTCTACGCCCACCACAGGATGAAATGGAGTGGTGGTATTTAGATGTCACCACATTGCATTACATTAGTTGGCAAAGTTCAAGAAAATAGCACACAAGGAACATGCCATTCGGGTAGCACATATAAGGTCATTCACATATAAGGAGAGTCAACATTTTTTTTCATGCATATCATAAAATGATGTTCTTTAAATTAATCAGTAGCGATAATTAAATATTTATTGGCAAATGCGCCGTTAAATAAAACCTTGATGGCCGCTATAGAAACAATATCTAATGCTAAAATAATAAATTAAAAATATACCGGGCAGACATAAATGAATGCATTTATCTTCTGCGTACCTAGTTTTACTGGTTTGGGAACATTTCTATATTGATTCCCTGTATGCCTTTGCAGAGTTTCGGAGCACTACCGTAATCTCATTTATTCAAAGCACGTCGAATGTTTATTAACATATCGACCATAAAACGGACAGGCGCGAATCTGTGTCGATTTTTTCCGACTTTCCGGTGCAGACGGCCATTCATCGAGCTTTTTTTGCTATAGCTCCACAGCGAACCTATTTTTCTGTAAAATAAAAAGATCGATGGTGTTTACACAGACGTAGATAGACAGATTCACATCCTTTTTGATGGAAGCTCACTAATGGAAAACTAGAGTGACTACTGAACTATGAGAGGTAAACATTAAACTTTAGGACTTCGGAGTTGGAAGTACATAGGATGCGGTACTAGACACATGTACTTAAATAAAAACGTGTTTCTAAATAAATGTTATGAATCCTCAATTCTATTCCTGGAATTTGGCAGCCTGGAATATGGTAATGGAAAGTCTTAAACTTTTTCATTTACTTACAGAAAAATAAACAAAAGGCGAATCACTATTAGATTTAAAAATCTAATTTGGTTCTACATAACTTCAGCTCATAACTGCCATCAAAACAATGCGATATAATAATAATAAGATAAATAATATTCTGGGATATTATTTACACACGGCCATCTAATCGATCCCAAACTAAGCAGAGCTTGTACTATGGAAACCAGATAACTGATTTAATACATATACTACTTTTTTTGTAAATACTTACTTATATAGATAATAACACCCAGACCCAGGATAAACAGACATGTTTATGCACACAAATATTTGTACTGGGTGGGAATCGAACCCACGACCTCCGGCGTGAAAAGCAAGCATTTACCAACCACGCCAACAGGCCGGTCGACTATGTTTAATATGTGAATGTCGAATATGTTACTGCTAGAATGAGATTATCAATTTTCTATCCATTACGACCATGGACCCTTTACATTTGAATTACACTTAACTCATTTCAGCAGCTTCACCAGGAACCGTGTGGTTTGATTTTATGATATTGCATTATGGTAATTTTTATTGAGTATTGAGATCGGTAGATGAGAGTTTTAGCACATATTACCTTAAATTATACTTTAAGTTGCACACATACCACCGAAAGGAAGACGCCGATGTTTAACTATTGTGTCTGTAATGTGAGTCACTTAATGTTTGTTACTTTTTACAAATTGATACGCTCTATGCACAAAGAAAGTGCTCACTCAGAAGACGAATAACGTACATACATAAGTACGAAAAATTAAAACTGTGATTTAAAGCGACTACTAAACATGGACAGTAACACGCGACACAGGGATTATCGTGTCCCGGGTTCAAATCTCGCACAGGACAACTATTGGTGTGACTCATAAGTATTTTTTTCTGAGAATGTATGAACTTTGTGTCCATCAATTATGTTTGTCAAGTACCCTGCGATACAGGGATTCATAGGAATAGAGCGGCCGTTTTATTAAAATAAAAGTAAAATAAACTTTAAAAGCAAAGGACCTATCCTTTGTTTCTAAAGTTATTTTTTTTAATACTTATTATAATGCAACGTCCGACTGTTTTCCTAGCTGCGCGACACGTACATATACATATATGTAATTAGATTTTTAATATAGAGAGAGATACAATTATTAATATCACTTAAACAGTTGTGTTAATTAAATATATAAAAATATGGCATGCAAAATTAAAATCTGTAAAATAATAATACAGTTTGGGTATCTAAGTGTAATATTTAACATTGTTAAAAGAGCATTGCTACTTACGTTAAGCTGTTACGTACGTGTGCGTTATGACAATAATGACAAATACCATTGCTCAGTAAATAAACTGAGCAAACGACTAAAAATATGACAACGAATCGATAGGAATGAATAACAGCGCCATCCGATTTCAATGTTTGTATTAACATCTGTTTGTTTAGCATACGAGGTATGAGACCACGACCGGCGGATTCACAAGTACCGCGAAGTCTGCTCTTGCAAACACAAGAAAATGAAAATAAATAAAAATCCCACTTTCAACGTTTTGCGACACAGAAAAATGAATCTGTCTAAACGCAAAGGGGACAAAAGATTAATTGAAAATCGATATAGGGACATACCTTTACGAATCTATCAAAATACATTCAGTTCGCTTTGAAACGATAACGTTGGGCTGAATTATACTGTCAGTCATGATTAATGCGGACTTATGACATGCTTTATTGACTCTTCCGTTATAAACCTGACGATACAAATAAAAATAAAAATCGCGTATCATTGCTACGAATAACTCTGCATTACCTAATTAAATGAGAACGAAAATATTATGATTTATTGCGTCCAATTTACTTAAAGGGTCCGTTCTGAGCTTGCAGATGTATCTCAAATGCTCGATTGTTTTATTCCGCAACAATGCATTTGTTTATCGAGCTGTGAAATGGAAAAATATATGAAAATAGCGAGATTATCGTTACCATCTACGGTAATACTGTGCTCTGTAATACTTTGATTATGTTACTCCCAGGATAGTTTTGTAAACCAGGCTAATAGTTTGATACAGTTGTGAAGCCGGCTAACACTCAAAACTGCTTTTAATGTTCACGTGTGCACCGATAACTAACGTATTCGTAACATGCACAAATATTTACGACAATATCCCTAAAATAAAGAACGTACGTAAGGTATCAATTAGCTCCATTTTACCCCTTTTTATTCAAAATCAGAACCATTAATAGTACTGGTTTATTTGAAAACCATTAGCGGGCCGATTGGATACGGTTTGAATCATCGATAAAATGAATGGCTGTCTTTCACAAAAGCCCCGCGATACGGGTCGGATGTGAAATGGAATTATTAAATTAACTTTCTAAAAGAAAATATATTCATATGCGATTAGATTAACGAAAAATATTGAAAACGAAAATGTCAAAATAAATTATGAATTGGGATGTCGTCGACTCGGATGAAAGCGAACGAATTAAATATTAACGGCACCCGGGATTTTTTTAATTACGCCTAATCCGATACAAAACCGCGTAGAAGAACACAATCAACGTTGGGTACGCAACACTAAATCAAAACAAACTTCCAACTGGATCCCTTTTACAAACTTTCTAAATAACGGTGAACAATCTTTTTCATTAAAAATCTCCATGAGCCCGATTATTAGGGAAGCAAAACGCCTCCGGTGGGCTGGTCCGGAGTTTGGGAATATTCGCCTTAGCCGAAGATTTTCGCGAGGTCAAACTTGGGAATGTTAACAGATAATTACGGGCAAGTTTTAGCTAGCACGAGACATTTAACAGATGCTTTATTCGGGAGCGTGGGGCCGCGAGCGCACGATGAATGTTAATGAGACAGCTCGACGGCGGAATACGGCGCCTACTATCAGCACAATAAGCGTCGGATTGCTTTGGCAAACAGCCCGATCCGAGCTTTCGGGAGCCGCCCGTTAACACATTTGGACTCGTGTCTAAGGTTAATTAGATTAGTATCCAACAATGCTACGCAGATGTTATATAAAAACAGATTTGAGTGTATTATGTGGTTTATTTTACAGTTGTAATTGTTGGAAATTTAATTATTTAATGGTTTTATCAGCATCATGTGGCGGTGTGTAATCGTGATATTTTGTGGGTTTAATATGACAGTTACTAACTAAATATTTTCAAGGTGGTAAATCGTCGTCATCTCGCGCGGAGCTTCAAGACACCAGCAATTTACATGAGTTGTGACAGTCATACATCCTTCCGTACGTTACGGGCCAATTAATTTTACACGGAAACGGATATATGAGCAAGGCGCAAATAGTTTCATCACACGTATAATTTAGTGCCTGCGCATAACATTTGTGTGCATGTTTGTTTTTGTGGATAAGAGACAGGCGCTTGTGGATTATGGAATGTGATAAATCATTTTTTTTATTAATAAGTGTCTAGAATAACTGTGGGTGAGTTTATTTTACGGGAAAATCATTTTTCCCCTTTTTGTCACAGTGAGATTTCTAGCCAATTAACAGTCTGTTTTTAACAGTTCAATCAACAAGGTAAGCAAGTCGGACTTAATTATAAAATGTTGGAAAAAACAAATGTTCACTATTCATGTATTCTTATTGAATAGTGAACAATACTAAAATTCTCCTCTCGTAGATATTAAAATAGACAGACAGATATTAATAGAAATTAAAATAGTAACGGAGACACCCATATAAAGAGATTAAACAACTTATCTTATTATATATATTATAGAATATATATAATATATTATATGTCAGTAAACGAAGCGAAAGAGGTATGCAAGGATCGTAACAAATGGAAGTCCGTTGTCTCTGCCTACCCCTCCGGGAAACAGGCGTGAGTCTATGTATGTATATATGTATATAATATATTTTATAATTCTTATGTATATTATATAATATATTATATAATTTCAAACCAATATGGGATCTAATGTACTGTAACAATAGAGTAAATTATTTATTTGGGTGGTTTTAATGTAATTGTAAGTCACTAATACATATTTTTATAGACAACATATTATTTCTACCTAGCTCTTTAGAGTAACAAAATCTTCCCTCTAAAAAATACATTTAAATGCTGCTTTAGGTTTTGCTTAAGGTTCTATCGTCAAAGACTGTAGACATTAAGGACAAATAAAATTAATCTGGTCTCAGTTTCAATGTTTCAAACGAATGGTGGTGTGTGTTATGTTTTTATTAAAATAATTTACTTCTTATGGCGATTATATACAAATATTAGCTTCCTGCACTCCTTCTCCATATGAAACTGTTCCAAATTTCATACTCTTGCGCTCGCGCAATTTTCGTAATAAAGGTTGGTTCACGTGTTAATATTATGATAAGGTACCTAACTTAACTAATGAAAACAGCATGTCAGACAAATTGTTTTTATGGCTGAACAGATTTTCATTAGTATATATAAGAACCATATACTTTGCATTCAGTATAACATTGCCTATGACAGAAACACAAATGTCAGTCTTAGAAATGCCTTAAAATTATTCACTAAATTTTAAAAGGTAATAAGTGTGATTAAAGTCCACATAACATTTACTAAAACCTAGGTGTAGGAGTGAAGTAAACGCAATCTATGTAACAGCTAATTAATGCAGAACAGGAAACGGAAGGGCAGCGGGTCGCGTCATTAGATGCATTATGCAATGCAACGCGTGCGCGACATCTCGCATCTCAATGTAGCGATGCTTACTGGGGAAGCTTTGGAGTTAGACGGTCGGACTATGTTACTGGTTATTCTTTCTTGTAAAGTAGAGCAAATTATTGATACACACGCCAACTGGCCCATCGAGACATTGATGCGCCCGTGGCTATGAGCCAATTGTATTCGGTGCGTAAAAAACAGTAAAGCTCACAGGCACATGGTAGGTCATGGGTGACCATCAGATTTGTATATTTGCTGAGCGGCTCCGTACATCGGAGGGCACATCATTAGTTGACGTCGTAAGACTACACACTTCAAGGAATCGTTGGAACAATCAGAGCCCAGAATAACCACTGCTCATAGGATAAAGAATAACTAATACACATTGATTGTCTACGTTGTACTATGATATTGCCGTACTGGCACTATTAGTGCTAGGTACTTTAGTTTTTAAAAACCACATTGCAATGTAATGAGGGTGTTCGAAAACATTAAGGTTCAATGCTACTCTATTATAATATATTTAATTAACCTTTTTATAGTTTAACTTTTATAACACATACTATTTGAGAAATGTCTAAGTTGTTGATTCAAGGAACTGTATTTAATTTAGGCGCACTCATTTAAAATAATATAGAACAGAAGAATATAAAAATAATACAGACCAGATGGCGGAAGCAAATATGTAGTAGAAATGTTTAACTTATACGTAAGTGTTAGTCGTACTTAAACAAACATAAATTAGGGTTACATCTGTGTCTGAGGTGGGGTACATTTTATTCTTTAAATTTTACTGGCGCTTCAGAAGAACTCGAGTTTTCCAACTATTTGGAGAGAAGTAAATATAATTTTAGTCTAGTACGTACATGTTTAACGCCACACCAGTCTATAGTACAATATAAAGTTGAACGGCGCCTGTTTTCTCTCACTCAACGAGGGCTATCATACTAAATCACTACTCCATGCTCCTACGAAATTTATTTTGGATGTTCTGAATTTAAATACTGCTAAATTACTCAACGAATGTATGAATGAGGAGACTAAATCTTTTAAATTACTTGTTCGAGTAATATGTGGAATATATCAAGTAAAAATAAAATCAATGAAGTCTGGAATCGCGCTTATCTTGAATGTTCGTTTGACAGACTTACCGAGTTCCTATTATCTGTTAAATCTCTCCAAGAGAGCCAGTTGACCTAACCGGTGCGTAGGTGATCAGCGAAGGTTAAGTATCTGGACAGAAACATCGATGAATGACCGAGAGTAGTAGTCGATCGAGATTGTAGTCACTAGGCTACCGTCGTTGAGCCCTGTGAGATGCCTACAGGGCGGTGTGAACATGGTACAGTTCAAATTCAAAAACCAATTATTTCAATCCATTGGGAATCATACGTTGTAGTTTTGAAATGTCAATAGTAACATCACACTAAGAATATAAAGGTGAAAGTTTGTGAGTATTTGACTGTGTGAGTGTGTATGTTTGTTACTTCTTCACGTCGAAACGGTTGGAGCGATTTTAATAAAATTTGGTATGGAGTTAGCCGACACCTTGGATTAACACATAGGCTACAATTTATGAAGTTTAACGCGGGTAAAATCGCGGGGCACAGCTAGTAAATAATATACCTGATCTATCAACTAACTCATATTTCATTTAATTCAACTCGACTCTTGGTTGAAAGACTAAGAAAAACACTTCCATAGGCTGCATTAGTTTTGTCTCCATTTTAAATTTCTTAGGCGTCGTTGTGCACTTTTTGAAATCGGTAAAAAAATGTTTAAACTCGCATAATCGCAGGACACGTGACCTGATCGAATTTTCGGAAGACGGAGGGACGATTTTTTTTTAATTCACACTGGCCGTTTATACTCTCACATGACCGCAGCATTTGTTTCTTAATTATGTTAGATTTTTTATTCCCACCACAGGGAGGGAAGCAATTACTATGAGTCTACCACCCAAAGATGGGAAGTAGCATCTTCCTCTCATTATTTGGATCAAATAAACACCACTTTCCGAATATGAGCAAGGAGAGAAAAAAAACTTATATCACGGCAATCCCTAAAGATTGCCCCGCATGTTTTTTTTAACTTTATCAAAACTGATTCTATATAACTTGTATGGTTTTATGAAGAGATAGTGTGATTACTAGTATTTCATTATATAGCACTATTTCATTAAATACTAGCACAAATATGAGATAGTTGATACGACGAGAAGCTCAGGTACAATAATATGATTAATGTATAAGAGAAACACGTTGTATAAATATAAGAGGTCCTTAATAAGGCCACTTGATAATCCTCGTCTAGAAATAATTCTTAAGTCTAAAATGTACTTGATATATTTCTGTAATATTGAATTTAAGACGTAACTCATGTTTGGAGTAGACTAAAGATGAAATTAAATAGGAATTCATAGACTGTTTCACTTCGATACACAGTTCTGCGAAACTAGTATATATGTTAAGAGGAAATGAAAGAAACACAAGAATCCTGTTTATAAAAGTCAAGTGGAGGAAATGGGACGCCTAATGGTGCATCGCTAGAATCATTAGGTAGTACATTATTGCTTATGTCAAGTAGAAGCTCGAATTTATCTTGTTTCCTTTGTGACTTTAGCACGGGAAAAGGCAGTTATTTTTTTTTTTTAATACGATCTTTATCATTTATAGTTCATAGTTATTTACTACTAAAATTTTATACAAGTCAGGAGCAGCAATAAATAAATCTGATGCCCCGTATAAGGACATTTGACTACAGAGGAGGTTAGACTTTCTTTTTACACGAACGTAGGGCATTATTAAACAAATTAGAAAATTATGAAATTAAATTAGAGGATAGCAAACTAATTTATGAAAAAGATACTCAGTATTTGCTTTCTGAGATAAAAACTCTTGAGAAGTCCCTAGCAATCTCATATCACAGTTTCCAGTCATACAAAAATGAAATGCAATTGCTAGCTGGAAAGTGTAATCCTGAAAGCAATAGGACATTGGAACCGATTAACACCAGTAGTGCAGTAGTGGAGTCATACACACAGCTGGGATCAGAGTCACCAGTATCTCCACAAAATGACTATACTAAACATAGCTCCATACTGTATTCCGATGAAATGGGTAAGGGCCTTGGTACTATGCTTTGTAATACGCTGAGTTGTTCCTTTGTCAACTATTGTATGCCAGGATTACATTATAAAGATATAATAGATAAATTAATTCAGAATAAACACAGTGCCAAATCATGTATAACTCTAATGGTAGGAAATTGTAAGAACTTAAAGAAAAAAGACATTACAGATAGTTTCACTAAGATGTTAGAATTAGACTGTAATAAGATAATATTGTGTGCCTTCCCCTATGTGTCCAATGTGCCTGATAGTACAAATAATTATATCCACAAGCTAAATATGCACCTACAGTTTTTGGTTAGCCATTATAGTAATAAATTTATATTTTTGGACACAAATAGTTTTATAGATTCTTGTAAGGTAACCATGAGTACAGTTACTGTCTCAAGAAAATTTTTGAACATACTTGCAACTTTAGTAGCGGCACATATTAACTCAGTCATAAGTAGTATGACGAAGTCACTTTTTATACCATCTTCTAGTAATGTTATTAAAATTAATTTAGTTAGTAGTTTAAACATGTAAGCATGACAATAGAGAAGTGTGATAACTTTCTAATTCTATCATATGCTTGATTCTTGCTTAAATAACTACATACATCTTCATGATGCACAGTTCGGGTTTCGTCCTGGACTATCCACCGAAAGCGCAATTTTAAGTCTCAAGCATACTGTTCAATATTATTTAGATCGCAAAACGCCGGTGTATGCCTGTTTCCTCGACCTCTCCAAGGCGTTTGACCTAGTTTCTTATGATGTGCTATGGGGAAAAATGAGAGACAGGGGTATACCGACTGAGATTTGCCGAGTTTTTCAGTATTGGTACGGAAACCAAACCAACCATGTGAAGTGGGACGGTACACTCTCTGATCCGTATAGGTTGGAGTGCGGAGTGAGGCAGGGTGGTCTCTCGTCTCCTAGGCTCTTCAACCTATACGTGAATGAGCTCGTAGCCGGACTTAGCAGCATGCGTGTCGGATGCAGCGTTGGTGGAGTTAGTGTAAACAACATCAGCTATGCAGACGATATGGTGCTCTTGGGACCGACTGTGAATTCAATTGGAGAGTTACTTAGGTTATGTGAGGCCTATGCTGACTCGCACGGTCTCCTGTATAATGTAAAAAAGTGTGAATATATGATCTTTGAGGTCGGTGGCAAGCGTCTATGGAATGGACCCGATCTACTTTTGAACGGTTCAATAATTAACAGGGTATCCACCATTAAATACCTAGGGCACTTTCTTGCTGACGACCTCAAGGACAATTTGGACATTGAGAGGGAACGGAGGGCTCTTGCGGTCCGGAGCAACATGTTGGCCCGTAGGTTTGCGCGATGTACAGACCAAGTTAAGATCACCCTGTTTAAGGCATACTGTCAGAGTCTGTACACGGGCAATCTATGGTTCAACTACAACAAGGGAACGCTAGATGTCCTCCGCGTCCAGTATAATAATGCTTTCAGAATGCTATTGAGACTGCCTCGTTACTGTAGTGCGTCGGAAATGTTTGCCCAAGCTCGTACCGACGATTTTCATGCGATTATACGCAAAAAAACAGCATCTCTTGTGCGAAGAGTGAGAGACAGTCAGAATAGCATTCTGAAAATTATAGCCGAGAACCACAAGTCGCCAATTATTTGCCGTTTTGTAAGGTTAATTGTAAATACTAACACTAGAAAATAAGTTATTTTTATGTTACTAACACTCTATGGATTTATTTGTCCGCAATAAAATTATACAATACAATACAATACAATATCAAAATATAAACCGCTTCTCTAGCAAAATTCTAGACATAGAACTTTTTAATGAAAAATATGAAATAGATATCCTTTGTTCAATTGTTTTATATAAATGTGTTAAGTGAACTATCTGTAAATGATTGCTATCATATACTTAATTTAAAATTAATGACTCTGTCTCAAAATGAATAATGTTATTGTTTCGAAGTTTTTCTTTTAAATAATAAGCATTCAGACAACCGATCGAGCATATATTGTGTTTGCCTACTAAATAATTACTCTAATTGGACCAAATCCTGTGTTCATGCCCGCTTGAGTATGTTTCGCCGGACCGTCTCAACTGGGTCGTGTTGAAACCGGTAGTAGATGAACCCACTGAGTTTGTTTCGCTGGGTCTTCTCAGTTGGGGCGCATTGGATCCGGTGGTAGCATTAAAGCGCGACCGTCGTTATTAACACAAGGTCCGTCATAATATAATACCTTTAATATAGACAGAACCATTGACAATATGTAGTAAAAATATTAGATTTAAACTAGATAATTAAACATAATCTCTTGACAATAACTTGATACGAGCTAGCTAAATATCATTGCTGTAATAAAATAAATTTTATAAATGTTTTCAACAATATGTACCTAAATATCTATGTTACTAGAAATAATATCTAATGTATACAACTATATTACTACAAACATGTTCTGACTATTTACAAGCGCTTTTTTAAAGTCTACGTGAATAAAAACCTTTTTTATTTATTATTTTATTTATTTATTTTATTCCCTCTAGTTAAAAAAAAAAGTACGTTGGTGATAGGTTATTAGATGAGCCTCACTTGAACTCTGGTGCTGAACCGTTTGTTTTATATTCCCCCAAAATCTGCTTTTATTTTCTTTAATCTTGTACAGAGTAAAGGCAGTTATATCAACTTGATTTTATGTTCCCGTGTGTGAGTAAGGTTACCGCAGGACATTGTATAGTGTTATGGTCAGCAATGTGTAAATGATGGGACCGGTATTGCAACTTTTCATAGCCTATCGGATTGGCGGGTAGTTTGCCGTATTAGATATGCCTAAGAAAAATAAAAACTATGATCTAAATTAACGCACGGTTAACAATCTCTGTTACGTGTTAGTAGCTTATCATATTATCTCTATATTTTATATATTTTTTGAAGAATCCTTAGACCTCACAGTCTAACTATATTTTTAAACATGTTTCTAATCACGACTCCCTTTATCAAAAAATAATATATGAAGATTTTTATGTAATAAGTGTCATCGTCTAGTTTTTTTGTGATACAAAAAAATAAAAATAATAATAATGTACTACCGAAACCTTGTTCTAATTTCTGTATGTCGAATTAATAACGTCGCTAACTCGACAAGCAGAAATAAATTAACATAATAAAATAAATTAACGAAGTGTCTATTTATTATTTATTCGGGACATAAATAATAAATGATTATGTACAACCACTTTGCGCAGTGAACTCTAATTACCTAAAATCCTATCTATGGGTTCAAGTTAAATTAGCATGCAATTCTTGGCTCCTGAAATATTCAGTTTCAATAGAAGACAAATACTTCACTAATTTCATAGAAGTTAATTGGAACGTAGTACGCAAAGTTTGACGTACGCCATGCGAAAAACTCAAAGTTTTCGTTTCAAAAAGGAATCAAAAATGTTCAGTTAGCTCTTGTTTAGTGTTGACTGCAACTAAGTTTGTCCTAATTAAGTTCGTTACGGATTCCCAGATAGTTTAGCAAACTCCCGGTCACTTGCAGTCTCCTCTGCCGAGAGGGATTAATTTATGAGGAAAGAGAAAAATACGGTAAAAAGGAAGTATGATCTTTTAAATGAAGGAAGGAATTTTTATGATTCTAGATTCTAGATTATAACTTGTGATACTTCGAATCACTTAATAGTTTATGTTCGTTTTAAATCTATTAGCGTTCAAACTCTGGAATGGTTTTTGTTATACATGAAGCATACTAACTCAAGAAGAAATAAATGCTTTGTTAAGACCAATTTCGTGCCAGGGCAAAGTCTCCCGTGACAATGTCTGTATCGCAGGAAACTTTGCAAACATACAAATCACAAACAGATGAACACGCAGTTGCTCTGCTTTGAAAACTCATGACTATCTGCTACGGAAACTCATGTATATCTGCTACGGAAACACATGTCTATATCGAGCATTGGAAGTGATTAGACCTAAACTCATGGAACTGCAAATATCTTGGTTTTATTCGCAGCACTTCTAATCTGTGGTAACATCTAATAGTGAATTTTCTTCCGGGTATAATTAGAATGAACTGTAGAAAAATAGTATAGATTTTAAACTAGGCAAGGAAATGGTAATATGTATGTTCTCTTACCAAGGCCTAAAAGTTTTAACTGCGGCCTATCTAAACTACGCCCTTCCAATAAATAGTAACTGATTTTATAGATAGTCCGAAATACATTAGGAACTCAAGCCACAAATTGGTTCGCAGTCCTATTATTAAAATGATTTATTTATACACAAATGGTGTTCCCACTTAAAACCTTGGCAATAATAGGTGACATTATAAGGTATAGATGAGGGGAAATACGCTATATTATTCTGTTAATGCGCGTATGACAAATGACTATAGTAATTGACTGGACCGCGACACTTCACCTGATTAGTGGCCCATTCTACCCGTAGAGGTCCACAAATGTTATGGTTTTAGTTTGATTGATTAAATAATAGTTTTTATATGGAATTGGAAGTTTTATCTGCTGAGTAATGGTTTCACTTGACACATTGTGGGCAGTTTTATGAACTTGCTTTATGTCACTGACATAAACATAACGCTGGAAACCAAAATTATTGACTATTATTGACTTATTGTGTTATATTTAGTAAATAAAATAGACTATTCTTTCTTGGACACTACAATTATTCTCGTGATTTTAGATTTGAACTCTGTGTGACCCGTATATATAATTGTTCTATGTTTCAGTGAATTGTGTCCGTAAACGACATGTTTATCAAGTGCCACGTAAAACAAGGATTAAATTTTTACAATTTTTACTTCAATATATGTAATTTATAATACAATAGACAATCTTATCTATCTAGAGCTTAAGGAAGAGGATGGGTTGAGACAGTAATTGATAGCCCAGGTATTGCAAGCCTCTATAGGCCATAACCGTTGACCATCAGACGGGCCATTAGTATTAAATAAAATAAAATCACTTCGTTTTGCAAACTTTTATCCTTTTCTATGTTTACGTAAGAACCTGCGTTTACAACGACCCCTAACCATCCGTCGGCTTATTCCGGATATTGAAGCACGTAATCTGACTACAGTATGTCTCCACTGGCAATTTATCGGACGATGAATGGGCTGCCATTATTTCCAACCCTTAACCTCTCAGCTTATTAATATCTACATAATTTATTGTAAATTGCATTCTGCAGTGTGGTCGTGCGTGAATAGGTGAGGTATTGAATCTTTAAAAAGGGGTAAATGTAAAATGATTAAACTATATAATAAATGTTATAATTAATGTTTTTAAAACATGTTTCGAATAAAAAGATAATGAATAAAATCGGTTCATAGAAACTAGATATATTACTTATCAATATAAAAAAAAACTTATCGTGAAACACCAGACTTATGTCAACCAAAACTGTATAGGTCTACTGCTGGCATAAAAAAAAAATTTTGTACATCTTCAGATTAACAGTTCTAAAAGACATGACCTTTGAATGGCCTGTTTGTCTAGTAAATGTGACCCTGACTGTTAAACTAGAGGTCTTGGGTTCGATTCCCACCCGGGACAAATCTTAGCTTGATGAACACGTTTTTTTTTGTGTCTAATTTATCAATATAGTATGTATGTATTTAGATGTTTCTATGTATGTTTATCAGTTATCTGGTTACCAGTACAGGCTTTGCCTAGTTTGGGATCAGAGGAGAGTGTGTTGGTTGTCCCAAGATACTTATTTATTTATTTAAGTTTTTGACAGAAATCAGGGCGAGAAGTATACCTTTAAGGTGCTCAAGTTATTCGTCCGCCATCGGTTTATCTAAAACGGGTCCATCGATTTTGTATAAAAAAAATACGTAGTAGTTTTTAATAAAAGGGGTATTTCGTATCTAAAACCCACGTAGCTAAGTCATTGCGTATAACCTAACCTAAAATAATCAAGAGCCGCAATATATTTGACAAAACGTATTGGACTATTTAATAGAATTAAGTGATACTACACTGAGATTAAAATGGGAAGGCAATTACCAGCGATCATGGACACTCGCAACACCAGAGGGCTGCAAGTACGTTGCAGTACTTTTACGAAACTAATAGTATGAATTGAAGTTTCATGTCATATCGAATCGGAAATCAGTTAATCTATGTTGAGAATTATAAGGCGTGGAAATTGTCCCGAGGCAATACCTATAAGAGAACGGGCAGCAGCGTTTTTCTGTGAACTATGACCATCAAACCGCGATCGCTAACTCGTCTGCCAAGCATGGCGATTATGGCATACTCCCCCATTCTTTGGGGAGGCTTTTATCCAGCAGTGGACATAATTTGGCTGACAGGTTAGGTTTAGATGTTTGTTATTAGTTTTGATTTTGCCTGAAATTTGTTTACTCACTCATTAGGAGTAGGTGGATGTGGCGAGTTCAAATATTTAACTCCTGCACCCGCCTGAAAGTACAACTTCATAAAACAACGATAGTCTTCACTATACTACTTTTACCTGACACGGCAATTTTAAAAGTAAATTGTATAGTTTCAAATTAGTATCTTCACCAATCTGTCTGTGCTCAACTTCCAGTAACGAATATGAACAAACTGCTCACCATATCCTGTGGGAGTGTGATCTCTGGCAAAATCAGCGTGATATTATGTTAAACAGCTTGCAACCAATATCTGGAGTAGTTTATTATACGGATCTTGTGGCAACAAGGAACAACTGCAAGGAAAATTTAAGCGCTTTTGCCATACCTACTATTGGAATCAAATATAACAGCTCACTTAGGACCCTTAAATTGATCCTCGGTGCTTTTGCAGCTGGCTTCTTTAGTTGCAAATCTCTCATTTTATGAGGCTATAGCCACTTTACATCATTCTGTCTCCCGCTTTGCTCTGGAGGGAAGTGGAACTATTCATTTTCTAACTCCTCCTTTTTTCTGTTTCTGATTAAATACGTTGCGGGATCCAAGACAGTTAAAGCGATTCCCAGGGACATGCCTGAGCTTCACCGCTCAGTGTCATTTCATTGTGTGCCACTGTTGATCCTGGCTTACAGGAGTTGCAGTGGTGGGTAAGAGGGGGGGACTAGTCCCGATTTTATACTACTTTTAGGTACAACAATAATTATGACAGAATCCACTCAAGCTTGCAAACGAATGGTGCATTTGAGATTTCCTCTATAAATTTCGATGTAAAGAGAAATATTAAATGTTCTGATTTTTATTCCTAGATAATAAATTTAGATCCCCGAGCAGGTCTGCCAGTAATCTTAATTTATTATGCTCATATTAAAATTTAAATTATGCCTAACATTGAAAAAAGTATTTGTAAATTTAAAAGGTTCTAAACCATTTTTAACTGCCTGAATGTTCAACAAAACAATACTCGGCGGCGTATATTATGTATACATTATATGCCAGCTTTACCCGGATTCAGAGCAAAGTCTGTCTGAGGTCGTAAAAGGTTCTTTAGGTTGCCTGATGCCCATACACTCTTCGAGAGCTTAGTTAAGCAATCTTATAAACCTGTATTACTCTTAGCCAAAAGAGCTGTAATTGATCCTGATGTCATAGATTTTATTTATTTAAAAATATATTTTGTGTGTATATAAAACTATTGTGTATATATATAATTATTTTTATAGATAACGCCCGTCCTAGGCAGAGGGGGCACCTGGTGATTCGGGGTACTTTAAGAACATAATTGACGTACACAAAGTACACCCAGACACAGAACAACTATTTGTGGGTTACGCAAATAGTTGTCCTGAGCGGGAATCGTACCCGGGCTACACAGTGGCAAGGCGACTGTCTTAAAAGCTGCACCGCACGTACCGTCAATTCTTAATGTAAAAAATAACGCTTAACGCTTTTGGATAACCCACGTAGGTCTATATCTACGTGGGTTGATTGATGATTTTGTTTTATAAGCGCCTCTATAGACGCTTATGAAACAAAATCATAGAATTCTTCTGAAATCTCCAAACCCTTTTTTATAATATAACATATCCTTAGAAAATTGGAATAATTATTTTTGTTCTACTTCTCCCTGGATAGCTTTTATTAATTCGCGGCATCGGAAATTATAAAACATGTCTAATTTAAATATAAACCGATACAAAAAGAAACCAATACGTTTACTCCGCTGCAGCAGCACGGCTAAAACGTTTTACCATCTTAAAACCTATGTTTTAACTACAGGTAGTCTAAAATGCAGGGAAAATTTCGAATATTTTCATTCGATTGATCACTTGATCGCTCGACCATTGGGTCTCGAATAAAAAAAAAGAAACAAACGTATACTCAAACCATGCGGTTATGAACATTTCCGCCTACAAATACTCCGATAAGGAAATAGACACGATTTACGTATGTGACTGCAAAAAATATATATTTGTATCGTCTGAAATGGTTTCTTCGCTTATGAAGCCAATAGGATTTGGAGTTATCTGTCGCGTATTGAAACCGTCTCGACGTTTCAGCTGATGTATTAAATTCGTTTAGGAATACTTTTAATCCTCACGAGGAAAGATTCGTTGAAGTTTTTATATTGGAGTGAAAATTAAGTAAATTCATATTTTGGTGCTTTAGCGTATTAATAACTACACTATTGACAAAGTGCGGTAAAGGCATGCTTTTATGTGTAGGTAGATATAAGAACTAGCGCTTAATTGTTAAATAGTAAGATAGTTTTCTAATTAAATATTAGGTTTAATTTTTGAAGTTATACTTCTTTTGGCGCGATGGAGAAAAATGATGAGAGTGAATTTTTACGATGCGCGCGCACACCGACACCAAAAAATTTAACAGCATGACGTTAGTTCTAGGTGGTATGAAAATTGATAACTATGTTCAAGTTGTATATTAAGAAGTATAACTTCTAACGCGTGTACATAAGTACACACAAGTTTTTTTTAATAAATATTAGATACCTACTTGAATTAATTTGTTAATAAATTGTTGTGTTAAAAAGCCAAGTACAGACGCCAGGACATCAAGCTGTGTCACATATTCCCAATTGAAAGTGAACCTTATACTTTTGTGATAAAGTTGAAAATCTATAAAAGAAAATTGACAGATTGGGCTAGCTGGATGTGCTAGCGTCTGTACATTCAACGGTGAAAATCGAACGAGAGGTTTTAGTCTCATAAATGGGAAACCACCATCTACCAGTCGGGGTAGGTTAAGCTCGTAGCTTAACGCAGAGCGTGTTATACACCGGCAGGTTTTAGATTTATAAATGATTATGCATATGACGCGACATTATCATAAGCTAATATTTTTTACCCCTAACACTTCACAGCCACACTACCTTGAACAAATTTACTATAATAAGTATTGAATATCCGATTTTGGTCCATCTTCTTTATCATTAACTATACGATATTCAGAATACTTTTATATATTATGTTGTTATGTAAGTGGATAACGATTATTATATTTTCAGAAAATAAAAATTCCTTGACCATTATAAATGTTACGTCGTATCACTTAGATGTCATATTAAAAACACTAAATTAGCAGGGAATGGAACAATACATGAAAAGATGTTGGGGGTGACGCGTGGGTGATGCCATATGAGTCCCACGCTACTTACGTATGCTAATTTGGGAGTAAAAAAGAAAATGTACGAATACAATTATAGCAAAAACACTGCTAACGAGCATGGGTAGGACACAATGCTTAACAAGCATCCACCAAAAATGTAATCTGCCTCTTGTTATATGACTCCTACTCTTACTCCTACTAGTGATTTCTTAAGGAGTCACGTGTATTATTAGACTAGGAGTCAACACAATAGAAATGTGAAAAGGCAAAGAATATAATGACGTACTATATAAATAAACAGTCGAAGCCACATCAGTAGTAACACTTAAACTACGAAAACTATCCTTATTGCCTATATAATACAGATGGTGTCAATGTCACATTTTATACGCTGAGAGTCGATTAAACCACGCAACCAGCTAACCAAAAATTATTATGACAATTACGTAATAATTCTAAAGAGTTTAAAAGCTAATCGCTTATAGAATAAATACAAATAACGTGGTTCATGAATCTGTTCGTTGTTTTCAAAGGAAATATTTGTACTGTCCTCCTTCAATGTGCAAACACAGGCGTGGATCTGCTGGCTCCATTTATTATTATTAACTAGACGCTTACTTTATAAGAAAATCTTTAATACTATCCGAATATATTAATTAATACTAGACGGGCCTGTTGGCGTGGTTGGTAGACACGCTGCCTTCACGTCGCAGGTCGTGGGTTCGATTCCTAGCCGGGACAAATATTTGTGTGCATGAACATGTCTGTTTGTCCTGAGTCTGGGTGAAAAATATCTATATAAGTATGTATTTACAAAAAGAAATAGTATACGTAGCATACAGTTACCTGGTTTGATAGTACAAGCTCTGCTTAGTTTGGGATCAGATGGCCGTGTGTGAATAATGGTCCAGGATATTATTATTATAATATTGTATATATCGAGATTTGAAAAGAATAAATATAAGACTTGTTTTAACTCCAGACATGACTAGTGTATTAATTTGTTGTGTGTTACACTAACTATCTCTAATACGATTGCTGACATATACTGACTTAAAAAGTATTGGATTTGGCTCAAAACGAATAATATAATTGTTTTCATGTTTTCCTTTTCTCTTACTAAAGATATAAATCTAACATAATGCATATACAGACAACCGATTGATCCATTAATGTGTTTACTTACTAAATAATTGCTTTAAGTGGACCAAATCGTGTATATGCAATCTTGAGCATGTTTCGCCGGAGCGTATCAACTGGGCCGTGTTGAGACCGCTGAGTTTGTTCGCCGGGTCGTATCAGTTGGGTTGTATTGGATCCGGTTGTAGCATTAAAGTGCGACCGTCGCTTTACACACAAGGTCCGTCATAACAATAATATTGAATGCTTACCATAATATAGAAAGAAAATAATTATATAATTTAATTGTAAAATATATCTAAAACTATAAATACGTACAAATAAACCATTACTATCCCGAAAAAATATTATAATTCTGAATGATCAAATAATATATTGTCACAATCTAATAATCGATTTGTAACTAGAGTTGGTATATAGGTAATTTGTATGTCCTGGCTATTTACAAGCTATTTAAAAGCCTACGAGAATAAAAACCGTTTTATTATGTCATTTTATTTCTAGACAAAGAGGGGTGTCATAAATTAGACAATATCTTGAAACTGAAATAATACTATGCTTACAAATATTCCTATTGCTACTTATAATGACAACACATAGATAGAGGTACACAATATTCTTATCTCAGAGCCAATAATATCTACCGCTTGCAGTTAATCCAAACTTCGCAACACAAACATTAGAGGAAACCAAATATCTATTTAACATTCCTCCTCAGGCTATAACAGATTAACGCCAATATTATCCGTCGATCGGCCAAACTGCAACTTCGAGTCCAATCTTAACACCTGATCCTCACTAAACACTATTACAGAGACCACCTAAATTTATTCAGCGTCGATCGCTAATAAAACGGATAAATTTTCATCACCACACACAAAGGGATAAGTGATTCAATACATCACACTATTATCAACTTTACTCAGAACAATATAAGAGTTGTTTTTGATTACGGTCAACCTAAATCTGTGGTGTCGGTGTAAAATGAGATACGTACTTGATTGACAGAAGTCACGGTGTACATTGTATTAGGGGATTGGCATAAACTTAAACTGTCAGGCTCGTTACCAAGTTGAATAGGTCGAAGGCTTAGCATAGAGATCGCAAACTACGTCTTTGATCTTCATAACAGCTAATTAATTGGGTAAGGAAAGCTTAACCGAATGTATTGACGGGCCTAAGCTTCTAAGAGACGCTGTTTAAACAACTTAGGGGACCGAGATTGTTTAATGATAACCTTTCAATACTAAATTTTGGACAACGATCCTATAAGCCAATGACGGGAGTCGGCCAAACATAACATGAATATTTTTAATTGTATCCGATAGCGAAAAAGTGACAGTATACAAATGACTATAAAAAATAGTCATCCGTATACTGTTATTCAATTATTTTAATTATAACTATGGTTGATCTGAAAATGTACCCTTTCTTTAATTAAAGGCAGTTTTACTTCGGTGTAAATTAAAAAAAGTGCATGTACTTTATAAAATCACGTTGCGTATAAACTACATGAAACACTGAATTCTATAAATTCGTGTACCTGCTCCCTTGAATTTTCTTAATATTATACTTATTAGTAGACAAAAAGAAATCTCTTGGAATATGACCCTGTATTTTCTGATTTCTTTTGTTCGGTAATTTGCGATTAGATAAGGTGTTATTAAATTGAAATTGATTATGTACGCCGACCAAAATATTTATGAGTAATTAGATACTACACTTTTCTCGAGTTAAATGTCAGCTTAAAATGAGCTCAATTTGCCAATGTATATGATTATCTAATGAATATTTGAATGGCCAGTTAGCACATCAGTTTACCAAACACGCAAATATTTGTGGTTTATACAAACTTGCTTGGCATATTTGTATAGAATGAGATACGTATTATGTAAACTCAGTATACAATATATGCGAAAAAATACAAGTTCTTCAGTTTTATGGATATGTGAGAAGAAACAGCCTTGTAAACTGCTTATTTACAAGATCATGACTTCCTCGTTAGTCTAGAACACGCTACGTTCAACCTCAGACAATGAGGTCTTTGCTTCATCTCCGGGTGGAGCTAAAAAAATTCTTGGGAATTTTCTGTTAAGTAAATTTCTAAGTATTAGCTCGAAATCTGAGAATCGGCGGTATCACAACCCCGTGTCCTGTAGCGTACGTAAAGTCATCGGCCCTATACTTGACCTACTTCTGGTGGTGTCGCTAATCATCCCATCGGATCATAAAAGAGATGGAATAAAAAGTGCCCCTGTATTTGCGCCCACACTTTTTCGTAGTTTGAGGCTGGAAACCTTTTTCGAAGAATATTATTTTTTATTTATAGTAGGACTATTATCAAAACTTTGCAAAACCGTTAATAGAGCTGTGCGTACGGTGTATAGGCATACCTCATACCCCGGCATTAATAATTTGGTAGGCGATGCACAGAACGATATTACAGACAGGTGTTCTACGCTCGTAAAACCAGCACTATATGGATTTATTATTTAAAGTGCTGTACAACTATGGTTGGCACCGCATGTTGATATTCAGCCAGCTCGTGTAGTTTTATATTTATTATCATTTATTTTATTATCAAGGCCGTACATGCAATTCATCAAGTGATAAAATCCTTCTGAATTATTTTAATGAACACCGAACTGGGAACTTAATTGAAATATGAATTGAATTTTTTAATTCAGTTTTACTCAAAATATAAAAGAATGGATGCATAAACTTAACAGTAAATACCTATTTTATTTGATGGTATACAATGGAATACTTTCGATCAAACCCAATTCAAAGAATATTTTAAGGTAAACTTAGAAAAACAAGAAAAGAAGAATTAAGTCCATTAGACCACGAAAGTTTTAACTGACGCCAATGGTAAATTCATGTCGGGAAGTGTTCCATCAATTGCATTGTTAGGTACCTGTCCACTTTGGGTAACCAAAGTTATCAGGCATTTGTTTATTCGATATTTAATAGATTCGTATAAACTTAGGAGTGAAAAGCTTTTCTTATAAACATATTACTATAATTTCAATGTTTGAATTGTACAAACCCCCGATTTGTACCATTTGAACATAAATAGTGCTTAATATTTAAAAAACCGGAAATCGTAAATTGAATCGTCTGTCGGGCCTCGAACTAGCACCATCTACCAATCCGGGGTAGGCGCTCTGCGTTAAGCTACGAACGATACACAATGGCAGATACAATTTTAGAATATCCTGCTCTTTAAGCTTTGCATGGCAATGCAAATAAAGTAAATTATATATTTCTAAAAACATACATATTATAGATAAATTGCACCCAGACACAGAAAAAATAGTCGTGTTCATCATACAAAGATTTGCCCCGGATGGGAATCGAACCCTAACCACTAGACCAACGGGCCATATGCCGCCATATGCGAAAAAGTTTTTGTGTATTTATGTTATTTTACAAAACAAATATGCGGAAAAATCATTATCGCAATCGAACAAATCACGATAACGAGCGCAACCCAAACACGGGGCTTACACAAATTAATTAAGATAATCGTTTACGCGTGAAATTTAATAGGTAATTAACGATTGTAATGTAACCGTGTAATGTCCATTGGGGTCCGTTAAGCCCCGGTCGTGTCTATTACCTAACCAAACAATTGGTCTGTGCCGATAACTAAGTTGCAAGCGTGCGAATATCCTGCAAAGAAGTTACGATTAGCGAGAGGGTTAAGTGTCGCATCTTTACATTATCGGACTGCGATGTATATTCGCATTAGGATTGTTTATGGGAACGTAGGAAGATTATATTGTATGTATTATGAGCTCTAGGTCGAACTTCAGCTACAGGTCAGGCCTCAACAGATTATCAACGTATGCTTGTATTTAGGCCTTTCCTGTATTAGTTTCGTTGATTTATTGTATCTAAATTCTACATTTGTAGGCAATACGTTGTTTGCCTCTAGAAAGCTGTATAGTCCCATAAAACCCCCCCACCCCTATTACCTATACTTTAAGACTAACAATAAACAATTGGTAAAATGTATATATTTCACAAATTGTATTTACAGCTAATAAACAATTATATAGCTCACTTTTGTACTAGTCCTTATTGTACTCCTTAAAATAAATCTTTCGCAGATTATACCTACAGGCCCTGTACATCTAACGCAATATTCGGCCGTACATACCTTATCGAAAAACTTACATATTGTACCTATTTATTTTCATAATGAGTGTTTTATAGGCGTAGCTTCTTAAAGACTTGCAATGAGTCGTGTGTTGCGAGCTTTTAGTCTACGTGCGCAGGCGCCCTACAAGATGAAGATCGCTGGAAACCGCTGAATGCGGGTAGCGCGGGACTGGCAATTGTGGAGGTCCTTGGGGAGGCCCTGTTCAGCTGATGATTTGTGGCAACTAATATTATTATCGGAGCATACGTGTTTTGTAGAGAGTCGCGAAAAGTTGTCTACGGCAGGTTAAGTTTAGTCGGTGCAAGCGACATGTTTACCCGCAGACACTTGTCGTAGGTGGCATGCGTAGGCATTATCTCCCTTCGCTTGACATATTCATTGATTCGTATAGGCAGTGGTTAACCTAGAGAGTTGTTTAAGCCGTTCATTAGACCTCTGTCATGGCTAACGATTGTACTACAGCTGGGACTAGGTCTTTGAGACGCTCAGAAATTAAACCACAGTCTACGGTCTTAAGCGCTTACCCTTTTGGATAGGTGAGGAAGCTAGCTCTAGCTGTAAGCGGCTCTGTAAACATACAGACACCTAGTTTCTAATACTAAAGTTTTAGTCAGTTATACTTAGTGCTTGTACAATGTCCCATCTGCCGTGCTTATTTTGCGGTACCGGTCGTGAGGATTTAAGTTTGTACTTACCGTCTGTTTGAACATCTTTACTTACCTACCGTACATCTTGTACCTGCAACTTGTGTCGATTTATGTTGCTACTTAATTCTTAGCGGGTGTTGTTTTACTAAAATTATTTGTGTCACGTACTTGTTATTGAAATAAGACGAGCGAAGTTTCTATATTCCAGTATTCACCTGCTTCAAATTTTTTGAAAAATAAATTGAAAATGATGAGGTGTCAATATAATTTATGCTTATAGATACAGTTAGCAACAAAAGTTAATAGCCTCGCAGAAACCAAAATATTAAAACCTTATTTATTCAAATCAAATGGTATCAAATGGCCGAGTGTGAATAATGTCCCAGTTTCACACACGCCCATTTGATCCCAAACTAAGCAGAGCTTATACTATGGAATCCAGATAACTGATATACTACATTTCTTTTCTAAATCGGTACTCATATAGATAATTACAAACAGATATTATGTTCATGTACACAACAATCTGTCCTGAGTGGGAATCGAACCCACGACCTGCGGCGTGAAAAGCAAGTATATACAAACCACGCCAACCGGCTCTTCTGTGGGGTTAAATTTATTTTGATATCATTAGAATGTGCGGTTTATGTAGATCAACCTACAACTAATACTTTTCACATATGGCATTTCCTTACTTTTGGATTAACGAGCTTGTATGGCAGCTACAGGATTCCAATATTCGAGTACCAAACACTAGAAATTAATTTAGGGCGTTTTTTCAATATATACTACCGACACATATACACTCCAAAGTGTATACGTGTGTGTTTACGTCAACACATTAATCAAATGATAACGCAACCGTATAAAATGTATCAGAAAGTAAAATCAATAGTTTTTTATGTTTCGGTCACCCTTTATCGCGACATTTTATCGTGTCTGCCTCGTTTCATGCCACCTTGATAACAACGCTACTGATTAATAAATGAAGAATCGACGAAAATATATAATACAGTTAATTTATTTGCATAGTATAAAGCTTTAAGCTTTTCTAAAAGTTTCACATCCCTTAAAGGTTGTGAAACTTTAAGAATCGAAACATAGTATCGTTTAGAGGGTTAGTTCTTCTATTAATTATTACTATTATTATTTTATTAAATTGATATCTTATTTACGTCTTATCATCATGAGTTATTTATGTTTGAAAATAATTAAAAGAATTGTGTTGCGGTAAATGTATTGGAAGCGTTTCATGAAAGTGTAAAGTTATCAGTATACATAAGTTCCTCACTGTTAAAATCATACCTACGATTTATCTATCTGAGTATGGGTGTAATTATCTATAAAAGAAAAGTAGTTTATGTATATCAGTTATCTAGTTTCCATAGTACAAGCTCTGCTTAGTTTGGGATCAGATGGCCGTGTGTGAATAATGTCCCAGGATATTATTATTATCTGATATGTAGCATCAGCGCCGAAAAACAATGCTTCCACTAGACCATTGCAATGTCTCCTACATAGATGAATCGTCGCCGTTGCCAAAAATTTATTATTTTATTAAAAAACACAACTTCTACCATCAAGTCATTCTTTGTTCATAATGTAGATCACTTAAAAAAGGTAAACATTGCTGAAAGTTACACGAAAAATGGCTATGTTACAAAAAAAACTTTTAATAACTGTCGTTAATGTAGAACAAATTTAAATATACGTTTACTTACGTTGTTTTGAAGCATGTAGCTAACCATAATAGCTACCAGGAAAATGATGCCATTGCGGAAATTCTTAATGTATTTTTACTGTTCATCCGAGAACGAGAAAATAAAGGTTATTAAGACAATTACGTCTAACAAAAATAAACGAACATATTTTTTGGGATAAAATGCAATTATCTTAAAATAGCTTACAAGGATTGTTATTTTTCAACAAAACCATTAGTGGAATCACAATGTTTACGGTTAAGCCAAGATGGTCACAAAGTTTCCTCAATTTCACTCTATCTTGTTCTCTGTTATGTAAAAGAGTGTTAAGTTCAAGAGGTTAAGTGATTTTTCTCAGCTTATATTAATAATGTTGTAATGCTGTATTACCGAGCATGAATTACGTCGTTGGTTGAAGAGCTTATCTCGAAAAGAAAGTTCGACGCGTGAGTGGTCATATGAGTGTCATACAAGGGTAATAAACAATGGTGATCGTTTACCAACAGGCGAACCGTATATAATAAAATGTTGTTTGACGACTTGAATGAAAAAACAAGTTGTAGTGAAACTTATAAGTTCAACAGTAAGTGGTATGTTAAAATACAAGCTCAACTGATTACTTATTTTTGTTACTTACTTATCGTATGAGCAATAGTTACCCTAGAATCATAGTTGTTCAAGCCGCCCAGTAGGCCTCTGACATGGCTTAACGATTTTTGTCTAATAACTACAACTTGGACCGTCAGCTTAACGTGCCCTCTGAAGAACGGAGACGCTCAGAAGTGAAACCATTTCGATGGTCACCCATCTATGGACTGACCGTGAGCCTATTTGCTTAACCTGGCTTACAGTTCGGTGAAAGCTCCCAGTTATGTGTTTTAGTTAGCTGTGTGGTGACGGCATAGAATATTATCTCATCTCATCCCATGGGGGCGTAGAAATCGTCCGAGGGAATACCTACTAGAGAACGGGCAGCAGCGTTTTTCTGTGAACTATGACCACCAAACTGCGATCGCCAACCCGTCTACCAAGCGTGGCGATTATGGCATATCCCCCCATTCTTTGGGGAGCCTTTTGTCCAGCAGTGGACGTACTCTGGCTGACATGATGATGGCTTTTAGTTAACTCCACGTCAATGGAAATAGCTTTCACTATGAATACAATAACCCCGTATATTTCAATGTGACGTTTACTGTACCTACAAATCTTCTAACAACATCATAATCAAGAAACCAATTAAAAAGTTCATACCATAAATATCGATATTTATATTATTACCATCAAACAGAAACGGGCAATCGTAAAAAATATCGATAGAAATAGTATGGACGGTGTAATCGACACCTGCGACAATTAATGGCGGGTTTAGTCCGCACCGGGCCGCACCACTTTCATTACTCGCGCATTCCGATATATGAATTGCTATTTGTTTGTATGCACTTGTTAAGTGATGGCGGCATCGACTGCCCGCGTACTCGTAGGTATTGTACCCGTGTAAGGAACAGCGTAACGTATACTAGTACGATCTTTTTAATACAAGTTTCTGGACTGGATCTCTCTAGGCCTGTACTAGTCTATCTAAGCAATAGTACGATCCTTTTAATACAAGTTTCTGGACTGGATCTCTCTAGGCCTGCACTAGTCTATCTAAGCAATAGTACGATCTTTTTAATACAAGTTTCTGGACTGGATCTCTCTAGGCCTGCACTAGTCTAAGCAACAGTACGATCAAAAGTAGCTCTTGGGCGTAATGGTTCTGGTAATAATAATATTGAATTCGTACCTAAATATAGAAAACACAAAACTATATTTTACTACATATTGTCTGAATGGTTCTGCCATTCGGACAATATGTAGTAAAATATAGTTTAAACTATAAATTTCGATAATTAAAACTAAACATTACCTCTTTCACAATAACTTAATACAAGCTACCTAAATATTATTACTATTATAAAATAAATTTTACAAATGTTTTAAAAATCCGCGGAGCTACATATCTCTATATAACTAGACATGATTATGTATACTGAAATATATTACTACAGACATGTTCTGACTATTAACAAGCGCTTTTTTAAAGTCTACGTGAAGAAAAACCTTTTTTATTTTATTTATTTTATAAAGGTCACCAATACAAAATAACGAATTTCTTAATTTAATTGTTTTATATTTACTGTGTTTTTATACTGATTCTAGACCATCAAGTTAAACGGTTTTATAGTTGGGAATTGAACCTATTATCTGGTTTCCATAGTACAGACTCTGCTTAGTTTGGGATCAGAAGGCCATGTGTGCATAATGTCACAGGATATTATTAATTGAATTTTTCATTGCTCCGTCGTTTTGGCAGCAGCTTGGTCAACTGCAAATAATGAGGAGAGCTAAATTGAAGATAAATTAACCTTATGTACATATGGGACTAGTAGCTCCCTCTTACCCACCACTGCAACTCCTGTAAACCAGGATCAACTATGGCACACAATGAAATTACAATAGGCGGTGAGACCAAGCATGTCCGCAGGTATTGCTTCGACTGTCTTAGATCCAGCAACAAATTTAATACAAATACAAATATTTATAGCGATCATGAGTGATACATAGGTGTTACAGAATGTAGAGGTACATACATGATACCCTGTTAGGGCGCAGCAATACAATTTTAATATAAAATGACTTACAAACTATTTAATTAATCTTAGGTTATATATTTATTTATATATATTATTACTATGTTATATACCTTTATTATTATGTTATCATCATATTTATACTATTTACTTTAACATATTGTAATTTAATTATTTTTTATATTGCACACTGTCTTACTGTTTAGTTCTGTCCTCGAAAAACTCTTTTATACTGTAATACATTTTTGAATTAAGTATTTTTTTAATTTATTCTTGAATATATTGAAGTTGGATGTTTCTTTTAGTTGCTGTGGTATTTTGTTATATATCTTAATACACATTACATAGGGCCCAGAATGAAATATAGATAGCTTTGATGTCGGTAGAGCTAGTGAATTTTTATTTCTTTAGTTACGAGGTTGTGAGTAATGATCTTCCTTTAAGGAAAATAAGTTAATATGTTTTTTGACAAATAAGCAGATTTCAAAGATGTACATAGATGTTAATGTTAGTATGCCAAGTTCAATGAAGTGTGGCCTGCAGCTATCCATTCCGTCGATGTTTGCGAGGATTCTTATACATTTCTTCTGTAGTTTAAATAGAACATCTGCGTTCGTGCTATTACCCCATAGTATTATTCCATACACAAGCCAGGAGTGTGCATATGCATAGTAGGCAACAATTGCTGATTTTAGGTCTGTAATTAGATAAAACAAGGAGGAGTTGGCAAAAAGTCGCTTTACTTCAGAACAAACCGGAAGTAGAATGAAACGACAAGGCTAGAGCCTCCTAAAGTACTGTATGATCTGCTGTCAATTCACTTTAATTAAAAAAAAAAAATTTGTTTGATCATATCCACATAAAAACGCTGCTGCCCGTTCTCGGGTAGATATTTCCTCTGGATGATTTCTGGGTGTGTAAGTTGGTGTGTTTATACTCTTAGCCGTTCGCCACACAGACGTAAACATTATAGCTTACTACGAATTCGGTATATTACTAAAATAGAGTATTAAAACGAAAATATATCTGAGTGCTATAATATTGTAAGTCATTCATTAGATCTCCATCAGAAAATCTTCATTTTATTACATAAATTATTTTTAACGGTATTCGTATTTATTAATTGTTAACTATCGTTCTATCTGGTGATAACCAGCTCTAAGCGATACGTAACAATATTTTATTATATTAATATTACCTGCACTTTAATTATTATACAGACTAATTATATTTTAATTAAAATTCACCTGAAACCACCCAACTCGTGAAATTTTTATCACCTCCATTCCTAACGTTCTTAAACTCGTGTTTAAGGTCCTATCTGCAGACAGAATTATGTTATCTACATCCAGTGCCACCTAGTACAGACGCCAACACATTAAGCTACGCCAATCTGTCAAATTTCCCCAATTGAAAGTGAACCTTCTGCTATTGTGATAAAGTTGAAAATCTATAAAAGAAATTTGACAGATTGGGCTAGCTGGATGTGCTGACGTCTGTACTTTTATCAAAAGTTAAGTTACCTATGGAAAACTTGGGGGCTATAAACTTTCAATCGTTGTGTAGCAGTCACAGTATATGTTTTGAAAGTACCCCGCCACTCAGGGATTTATTTCTAGAGTGTGGTTGTTGTTTTTTTAAAAACTGCACTGTAGCGCAGTGGTTTTGATAGTCACCTTGGTACTTATTCGGCAGTCTCGTGGTTCGAGTTTGAGCCCGAATTATTCGAATGACCCTTTAAATGTTGTTCTTAGAGTTCTGGTAATACTTTGTGTTTGTAAAGTCCCCGTCATACCGGGATTTTTTTTAAAGGACAAAAGAAACTTTCATTCGGCCATTGTTAAATACACCTGTTGGGCAAGAGTAAATAAATTTAATTATAAACAGAAATTATAATCTGTATAAGTGTATCGATATAAGTATGTATTTACAAAAGAATAGTAGTATATCAGTTATCTGGTTTCCATAGTACAAGCTCTGCTTAGTCAGATCAGACAGACATCAGATGGTGTGTATTAATTATGTCCTAGGACATTATTAACTTCCCTCCACTATTTAAGTTACACATTGCGTGTAATTGTATTATACCTCATAAAGGCATCCTAAGTAGAAAAAATAGGTTTTAAGTTTCAGACGTGAACGCGCCTGAGATTCGGGTCTTTTACTGATATGTTATATACTCAAGTTGAATTAGAAATAAGAAACAAAACGCATGTAGGTTTTAGAACATAAGGTATTATTCTATATGGACACCAGATAACGGATATCCTACATATACTACTTCTTTTTTGTAAAAACATAATTATAGAGATAATTTTACCCAGACTCAGGACAGGCATGTTCATGCACACAAATATTTGTCCTGGGTGGGAATTTAACCCACGACCTGCGGCGTAAACGGCAAGCATTTATCAATTACGCCAACCGGCCCGGCAAATAATAATTATACAATTTCAAAATAAAATAAAAAAGAATATTTATTTATAATATACTTATTTATTTATATCTCTTTGGCGTTCAAGTAGACTTATTGAAGAAAAAATTCTTTATGCATGCTGCACTTGGCGAGTAAGCTGGTGAATGCATGACGAGAGCGTTACGAAGTGTGACGTTTAGTATATTAATGTAGGGGCAAGAGAGCACACATTTCCTTTCTCCCATAGCCAGTTACTTTTCGTATATTTAAGTTTTACTTTAATCGTGTGGTCTAAAGTACACTCCTTTTTATTTATTTATTTATTTTTTGGTGTTATTTTACGTCACGCTATCCTTTACTTTACTCTTAGTTTGTGTGAAATGCGTTTTATTTGTATTGATGAGAGTACCTGGTCGCTACTGGTTGTTATTCAGTGGCAGAGTTTATTTATAAATTGGTTTCGAGTTATTGCGTGGTTTGAAATAGGTTGTGAATTATTATTGTCAGGTCAGAGTAAAAACGTTGAGAGCATCATTTAGGTACACTAACAAATTTTGTTAACTCAATGTTGGTGGCAAATGTTTTACCTCTAGCAACTAAGGGACGGCTGATACAAAAAGGAGTATCAGTATAAAGCTGCATATATATTTTCGATTTGGGCACTTGTGGCGCAGTGGTTATGGCAGTAGCCTCGCCCTTTTGAGTCTCGAGTTTGATCCGAATAGGACAACTATTTGTGTGACCCACAAGTATTTAAGTATTATGAGTCAGGGTGAAGCGCTCACAGCCCGTTGATCTCATCGGCTCGTAAGTGATCGGCTAGGTAACCGGTCCTAGGCACGCGGTCAGTCCATAGATGCGTGATCATAAAGTGGATTAATTTCTGGGAGTCTCCATGCTTCGGAGGGTACGTTAAGCTGTCGGTCCCGGTTTGTCATTAGACAATAGTTGATAAGCCCTGTTGGAGGTTTTCTGAGCGGCATGAACAACTACATATAACACCAGGGTAACCCCTGCCCATACGACAAAGAAAGAAGAAGACTGAACTAAAAGAAACAAGTATTTTTATGTTATTCATATATTTTAATATATCCCATATAATTATTAAATTTGCGGTTGGCGGATACTCCAATCTCCAATAGACGAAGATTTGAAGAGAAAATATATTTAATTTATCTGGAATTCTGTAGAGCGTACATTGAGGATAGGGTAACCACGAATATTATATCTACTACTTTAATTTTGTTTTGTTTTCGATACTTAACGATTTATACGATCCCCAATGTGGCATTATACGAGTATGTAGTATAGATGTGTTTTCATTTTTGGTGACGTCAGTATTGATCTTATAGCTCATCTATGTATTTTATCCATCTGCATATTGCAACAATGTAAGAAAACCTTAATCGTTAATTTAATCGTATATTTTATTTCACTATAACTATCAATGCATGTGTACAGACGCCTGTACAGCAAGCTAGCCCAATCTGTCAAATTTCCCCAATTGAAAGTGAACCTTGTTTTTGTGATAAAGTTGAAAATCTATAAAATAAATTAGGGGTAGCTGAATGTGCTGGCGTCTGTACAAATGGTTTAAGACATTTCAAAGACTAAATTCAGTCTGTAAGTATAGAATATACTGTGAATTAGGCATAACATATTGAACAAGATAAGACTAAACCATTTCTTCGATGTACAATACGCTTGAATAGTCAAATGTCTATCTCGCAATGAAACATTAGAGTCCTCAATACTATTATCTAAAACAACAGGCAAGCCGAAGTCAACACGAGTCACAAATCGATTAGACATCGAGCAATTAGATAGCTAAGTTCAGTTCCCTTGGGCTCCTAGTATTACAATGTGAATCGTAATTGAAGATCGACGTGCTCAACCAAATGGGAGAATTTCCGTTCATTAAATAGGTATAAAGACGACGGTTTTAACATAAAATTAGCTAAAACTTATTATAAGGATAATATGAGGAAGAAGTCAAAAGAAAACTGGTTGGATATTTTCTTTGAATAATATTAAAATATAAAATATAAATATAATAAGTATAAACCATGACGTATTAATAATCTCGAAACTTCCAAACTTTTTCTAGTCTTCTTTTTCTTTCTTGTATTTTTGTGTATCTATCTCAGTGAATTTCATCTTCTGAATCAATTATATTTATAATATTTTACTTAATAAATTTATTTATTGATTAATTCAAAAGATGAATTCCACAAAATTACATAACATGTCCATATAAATACAATAATAAAAAAGGTAAGAAATATAAACTAATTTACGGCTTATTTATTTTCTTGTGAGTTTATTGTGATGTTTTAAGCAATCAATTGCAGGCCTGGATACTAATTACCTGTACTGTATTTAATTATTAATACAAATAATGAGAGTTATTTTCATCTCCGACGACGACCAAAAAAGCCGCACTCTTTATGTCTTTCCTCACTAAATAGAGTAATATGCTTGTATTGAGTATTAGTTATTCTACCATCTAAGGCCTAGTTAGTGTTCATTTAGAACAATTGCAAATACAGTAACATACTTTTAGATTAAGGCTAATATCAACGTCCCTTACGTCCATAAAGATTTTTATTTATTATTTATTTATTCATAGTTATTTAAAGAGCCCAATTTCAACAGCATTCCTGTAAAAACAGTATGTACAAGAATTTAAAAGCTTGTTTCAATAAATAAATCATCGTTCCCCAAAACGGGAGCCAATTTTGTTGTCAATAAATCCATCCTCACTCACTCTAAACATACTCTAAAGTTAACAGATAAAAACTTAGTTTGTTCGGTCCCAACTCCAGGGTTCGATTACATAAGACGCAAACTTCCTCTATTACCCCCTACTTAAGGGTACAAATTTAAGCGCCCCCTATTTAAACAGTGTTGCCAAATACCTACGTGTGTAATTTACGCCGAGTGCGGTTTACAGCTGGCGAACATTTGGGACATTACAGCCAGTTCACATTATTCAAGTGAAATCACATTAGAGTAGTCAGTAAATTTTATATTAGCTAGAAGTACTGGATTAAAGTAGGAGGTACTATAAAGTTTGGATTGTTTTTATTTATTGTTGCTACCTGACTTCAAAAGAGTGGATGTTATTTACATATCCTATTCATTCTAGTTATCATGGAATCACTACATTGTATGCGGCTTCCTACTTTATAGACTTGCTACTTTTAGCTTATACGGAGATCTAGTTGCTAGTAGGAAGCTCAACAATTACAATGCTTGAATCCGCACCTATAGAACCTTCAGTTGTAGTATATAAACGCATTTTGGAAATGTCACGCATTGCACGATTTCGGCGAGGAATCGCCACGCTATACCAGAGGCTATTGAAAATCTTCCGCTCAACTTCAATGCTAATTCGAACAAAAATTTCGAGTATTGCTCTTAGAAAAATAATATTATACAATAAAGAATTTATACGTTGAACGAAAAAGGTGACATGACATTTGATCATATTTTATTTGACAACGTTAACAATAGTTATATAATGAAATCATTTATCTTTTAATGTTAAATATATCTTAGATCGTCATCATAATTATTTATAGACAAAACCCGCACTAAGGAAATAAATCACTGTATAAACGGGAACTAACAAAATATGACACCCAGACTAAGAGCAACCATTTATAGTTCATATAAATAATTGAAAAGGGCGCAAAGTAGCGAGGCTACTACTTTAACTACTGCGCTATACGTGCAACCATTTGTAACTACATATATCATAATTACTACCGCAGATACCTTACATATTTTTTTTCTTCATTAAGACCAATGAATATTGGTCTATTTCGGTAAATAATTTATTATGTTTCCGAAAAAAACCATTGATTCTACAAGTAGTAATGCAACAACTTTATTTAATAATAGAAAAATATGCAAGTCCTATAAGTCAAGGCCTATACAAGTTCAGTGAAGGTATGAACTTACTGGGTCCAGTGACTGGAATACCGTGTACCGGTCTTCACATTGAATTCGGACGAGAAAGAGACGAAATAAATCTCTGACGAGACGAACGATTTATAAGCAACCGGTGATTTGTAAGAATCCTACAGGGACTCGGATCGAATTTGATTATACGGGAAAATAGGCTTGAAATTTTCCAATTCTAGTGTTCAATGATGATACGTTTGGTTTTAGCGGTTTTATATAAAAACGGGATCAATCTATTTTGGAAATGTTTATTCCGGAATTGTTATTATTTAGTCGGCAACTACCCAGGTTATTTACAGCTCACGAATAGTTTTTACCAACAAGCGTCGGCCCACACACGGTGTCAGAGGAAAAACGGATAGATTTCGGGATTTTCTATCCTAAATTATCATTTACCTCTGATGTAAATTTCAGGCATATCGATTAAGTATTTGAGGCATGTAAAGCTTGCACGTAGTTGAGAGATGCGACCTTTTCTGCCTCAACTACTTATGAAGAAATAAATAAACAGGCTTACTTCCGGAACTGTTACAATAGTACGGATATAAGTATTATTTTGTCATGGCGGGTAGTTTCATTTGTCTGTGCGTGCACCTTTATTTAAATCGCCAATGATGACACTACATATGTAGAAAATTATTTATAAATTAATAAGAAATTATATAAATAAAACTATTTAAATATACATAAGATTCCGGATAGATAGAGAGATACATTGCATGATTCCCAGGTATCCATATATTCGATTTATTTTGATGTCAGCCTGATCAACACTGGTGAACAAAAGCTTCCACCAAGAATCAGGGATAATATGCCATAATCGCCAAGTAAAGACACTCATCTTCGTCTCCTTATTAACTTTAAATAAAATTATGTCCGTGCATTGAATGAAGAAATACTTTTTCTATTTTCTATGCTTGGCAGGTAGTTTGGCGATTGCAGCATGTTAGTCGTAGTTCACAGAGAGCCCGTTTTCTGCTAGGTATACCCTTGGGACAACTTCTACGCCCTCCAAAGGACGAGATGCGGTGATGGTATTCTTCACCATTACCGCACAGCACAGGAAAGCATAAATAATCTATTGGTCAGGTATGGTTTCCTTGTTTATACCACGTCAAAACGCGTAAAAAGAAAACAATTCTATTCATTTTGGGTCACATAAAATATACTCTAAAATAATCCCCATAAATATTCCAAATGATTTATGTACTAGAAGATCATTAACTTGGAGATATCATTTTTCACTCGTTACAGACGGTGTCTGTACCAAAAAGTGCCTCTCAGGTGAACGAAGCTAAGTCGGACCACAACAGTGTCATCATTTAAGCCTCACATTAGAAACTTGCGTCGTTTGAACACCTGGGACGCAACACACTACTCGATATTTTACTACCTGAATAAACTGCCCGGCAAAATGTAAATTTCGACTTTGGGCTGAGTCGGCAATATTTTAGTTGCGGGTTGGTAGCTTATGTTAGGAAAGAAACGATTTAAGTGTATGTTTACAATATTTATTGCGAAAAATCCAAGAAAATTAATTTGAATAAAGTTGAGGAAAGATTATTATTTAAATTGGTACAACTTTATTGAAAGCATAACTCAATTACTCTTCAAAAGCACACACTAGCGTATGTTTAAGCTTTTTAAGGAACGTCTATCAGTATTGAACCTACTTGATAACATTTTGCAGTATTATAAAGAGAACTGTTGGTTATACAAAGCACATATATAAAGAAATTTACTAAAACCGTCTTTGATGTATGTTTTTAATTGGAAAGGAGTGACGTAAATGGTTTATTACAAAAAGTTCCAATATTTAAGATACGTCATAGGTTAAAGTTATTTACGAAAACCTTTTAAGCACTTAAGGAGTGCAACAGTCTCATAACTAACAAAAGAAACATATGAACGGGGTGAAATTAATGCATCCACTAAATCAAAGCTTAGAAAACTGTCTCTCACTAAAGACAGACGACTAGAAGTAAGACCAAAACGGTTTCACCAGAAGCTTTTACACTTCTACCTCTTGGTTTCAACCCCACAATAATTTCAAGTAGGTTACCTGAGTGAGAATGTCAGTTAGGAACTCTTTATCTGTAACTGCAATATTAATGATGTACGTTACTTTAACTTAGATAATGTATCTCGGGCATTGAAAAATGGCTCTGTTTCAGTTTTTTGACGTTTCTTCAGTTTCCGTTCTTGTTTGCTCAGTCATTAGTATGCTCAATGTTTACCTAATACTTGTATTTTTAGTATTAGAGATCAAAAAGAAGTACGAATAAATAAAACTAGTAATAGACGCTACTCTGACATCATTAGTAACGTTAGGAAAACAAAAACACTTTAAGCAAAATAAAACAAATCTGCTACTTACGCAGTTGTAAATGAATGAAATCTACGTGAATTTTCTCTAACAACACCCACGTACCTGAAATAAAGAAAGTATTTCGTTAATTTACTGAAATTTGCTGGAAATATTTAGGACTGGTTTAAAAAAATTCGTGAGTGGTACTTATGCTTAGTGTGGTGTAATTGACTCCGTTGAATAACATTACCTCTTTGGTTTGGTGGAAAAAGAACCCAGGGCGGGTTCAAAACATATACTTATTCGATAAAATTACTATCGAATCATTTTCATGTTCAATGCTACAAAAATTTAATAAATATTTGAAGGGGAATATCAGCGTTACCGCGCATAGTGCAATTTAAATGCGAAAAGGTTTAGGAAACAAATTTAATTTAAATTGTTATTCGAAAACCGGAACAACATTCCAAATTCAAACGTTACCTACGTTTGGAAACAAACCAATAGCAGGGCACTAGCGAACCACGAGCGCGCTAGTTAATCGCCGCCAACTAGTGGGTAATCCTTTCGAGTGGTGTGCATATAACGAGTGCATTCCGACCCGTGCCGCGTTCCGAACGCACGGCATACACTGAAATTGCGGCACTCGCCGACTCAAAGCGATGACGGGGCCGTATCATTGCATGTTGTGCATCAGTAGGCGGCGTCTGCATGTGTTAGTGACGTGCACTCACTCTAATTTCTCATGTTTGCAAATACCACTGCATTTCTACAATATTATTGGGCACCGTAAATCTGATGAAAAACCAGAAACCGAAAAGGATCTTTAGGGTATCTCTGGGTAACACAACACAGTCTATTCCAAATCTATTTACGGATAGGCAGATATTTAGCCGGTACAGAAACTCATTAGATGATTTAATCATGGGTCAGTGTAAATAAATGCATCCCAATGTTACAAAATATATCGCAAACTAAAATACTTACAAAAAATGTTAAATCAAAAAATTACTCAAATTTCACGGGAAACCTCTTTAAAATTCCACCGGAATATTATGATGAGAACTTGCTTTTTATACGGATTACTATGGATGACCACACCGTATAGAGTGAGGCCCGACTCGCACTTGACCGGTTCTTGTAATGACAGTGGCTATACGCGGCAAGCATTTTATAAATATCTCATAGAATCAGTAACCAATCCTGGGTCGGTTAAGATCAAGGTTCTACAGAACTTTCTTATGAATTTAAAGCCAACCTTAATAGGCAAGCAATCAAGGAACAAAATTCTCGCAAGCTTGAACAAAAATGACGGGTGCAATTCAGAACTTTCACCGAGTCTCGAGTTGATTTATGTTGTCTGGCGTTGATAGGTTTCGGACCCTTTTCTTAAGCATGCACATTGAGAATAGTAAATAAATGCAGCATCAGTGAGATGTACTGAATGGGAGGCAGCGAGGTGCGCCGGCGCCGCGTGCATTGCCCTCGCGCAGCCCCGCACTCCTCCCTCGCGGTGGTACAAACGCGACTGACTGCATTCCGCCGCGCTTCCTGACCAGGGCAAGTGCAGCGGCATTACGCTGCAAGTACATACCGCGTATCCCGCACCCCGCAGCGACCCCGCACAAACCCGCCTAGGTTACCGAAGAGACCCGAGCACAAAGGAACTCGAAAGTACCCACGTTTTGTATACGCAATCACGTAATTCGATAAAGATGTCTGATCAATGGCATCCTCTTTTGATGTATAGTAGCAAAGAGCCTTCGCCCCTTTTAAAATAATCATAAAATCTAATATTATGAAGAAAAATAAAGGGACTGTACTGCCGCCCGTTACTCGCCTTCGCAGAGTAAGCCCTTTGTAATCTAATGCATTAAGATTATTAGGTTGGTCTGACATCATCCTATTTCTTTAAACTTTACCGGTCTTTTATATACATCGACTCTTTAGCTGAAATCGTTTTTATTTTCTGAGCGAGATTCACTCGTTAGGGAAGAATTTGTCTCTTTTGTAACCGGTCAAATGGGAAATGCTGAGATTCAGCAAAGTGTGTTGTAATTAAAATGAAAAACGTGAACTGACTAATGTAGATTTGTATCGCGCACTCAAACGGCCATACATTGCGCGTCGATATAAGGTATAAGTCAGTCGGGGCAGTTAGATGCAAAGCAAAAAATATGGAAACACCGTTTAATAGTCCGTTGCTGAAAGCGTTTTCCATGAGGCTTTTAAGCGCTTATCTTGGGAATGATAGCCGCGGCCGGACGCTGAAAGGCTGTGACGGCAATTTGCTTACATTAGGACATGCCCCGTTTCACCATCAGGCGATGAAAGCAAAGAACTTTTCAGCTGCAATTCGTGTGCTTTCACATTTTTTTATTATAATATCTTATGCATTTACAGCGCGGGCTATTGATTCAGAGCCCAGTCATCCATGAAGTTGAAACAGATTCAGTTACGTTCGCTCTGGAATGTTACAGTAGTGTACCAGTTTGTGTAGCTCAACTGGGTATTAAATTGTTTTTAGTAACAATCGCCGAACATAGTTCCAACTCTTTTCGTAACTATGTGTGAATTTTATTTTTAACGTCGGTAACTAAAGTGGAAACTCGCAGTAAATTAGTGCGGGTAAAGTAAAAGGAATACATGACCGAACGTCTATTTCTTAACAAGCGGTATTGTTAGCGTTTAGCGGCTCGTTTATTTGTACAAAGTATTTAGTGATTAATGTTTCAATACGAATAAAATGTGCAGTTTCAAGTTTCAAATAGTTTGGTACTTTTACGCTTTCGTCGGGTTACTTACTTGAAAGGGTCGCGGAAAAGATTCTCAATGTTGTGTTGTAGTAACAATGTTGATCGAGGTTTTTATCTTTATTGTAACTAAACTAAAATTATAAAACAGAATGCGATAGCATCAAAGCTTACAGTGTAGATAGAGTGCGGTGGCCGTAAGCCGTCTGTTTGTTTTCCGCGGCTATTTCTGTGCAGTGCGGGCGCTATTGTTTCATGAGTTATAGCCGCTCCGAAGAAGGTTAAACAACAAAACTATCACAGCTTCACGCCAGAAAATGAAAGTAAAAATATTGTACAAAACCAATATTTTACGTTTTGGACGATTTATATAAAATTGTTCGGAAAATTTTCAGTGTTCTGTCGCTTTACCCGTATGCAGCTATAGTACACGTAACTGTTACAAATAAGTGTTTGACCGCATTTTCCCGTAATATCTTTAGACGTTGTATATTTATTTAATTTTGTGCTATCTAAAAGTAAGATATGTTATACAGAAAACGCACAGAAAAAAAATACGAAGCAAAGTACGTTTCAGTGTAGTATTAATCCATTCATATTAGCGTCTTTGTGTGTTTGGGTGAGTAGACGAGACGTCGTCTGGTACAGGCAGTTTAAATTACCTACATGTAATGAAGAAAAAAACGAATTTTTTTTTACAAATATTTTTACAAGTATCAATATTTGAGGATGATGAGAATTTGAGTTTTCTTTCGATTAATATTTTCAAAAAATTCAATGCACAACTGAATACTTGAAGCAATCCACTCCAGCAACTTGCCAGTTATAAAAAAACAAATAATTTTTTATCACACAGTTTCTGTGAGAATGAAATAGAATAGAACGTTTTAGATATCACCGAAATAAGGCGAGCAATGCATACGTAAATCTCATTCGGTATCTGTAATTCCTTTCTAGCGATTCAAATGCAACCAATAGTTCATTATGATTGCTCCACCGTAAACCTATATTGTCGCTAATGGTCGTTTGATATGAATTTTAACACGAGTTTTACGTACCTTGTATTGAAGAAGAAAATTGTTACTTTGATACATTTCGTGATTTTGGCGCGGTGTATTCAGACGTGTATTCATACTATTTACAAGTTATTGTTTATCTATGTTAGTTTCTCACGTCAGTTTTAATTACGACTTGAAATATTTTTTTAGTACAGACGCCAGTACATCTAGTTACCCCAACCTGTCAAATTTCTTTTATAGATTTTGAACTTTATCACATAAGCATAAGGTTCACTTTCTATTGGGGTAGTTTGACAGATTGGGGTAGCTTGATGTGCTGGCGTCTGTAGTTAGTGAAGCATTAAAAGCCTACTAGGGTAACTGTAACGTCAATTTTAAAATAAATAAATAATAAAGTAAATAAAGCTAGCTGTTTAAATCAAAAACTAACTAATGAAATTGCTTGCTTATGATTCTTTGATTTTAATTTTAAAATAAGATACATACTTGTTTTTAACATTTAATGTGCTTCCCTCTGTGATAAAGTACATTGCCTACTAGCCCAGTGTTATTATTTCACTATTCACAACTTGTTTTTGTCACAACACTAACTTAAAGAAAATACAATGGAATCCATGCAACAGACACTGTCCAGCCTGAAGAAACACCTTCTGAAGCGCATGACTGACTTTGAGGAGCTCCAGAAGTCAACCAGCACACCCATAACTCCAGCAACAATGGTAGAAGACTTCAACATTTTTAAGAAGTTTGTGCTCAACTCTCTGAACTGTTTCCAGCAACAGCTGGATGCCTTAGCTTGTTGTGTTGACCAGACCGAAATGCATGGACGAAGAAAAATGCTGCTGTTTCATGGAGTGCCTGAGCAGAAAAAGGAAAAGTCTGAAATGGTCATTGTTGCCGCTGTCATCAAGCACTTAAAGGTGACTGATTTCTCTGAAGCAGTCATTGACCGGTGTCAACGATTGGGCCGTGCCCCATCCACCAATCTTCTCTTCTTCTTAGCGAGTCGATGGCAATCTAAACTGTGTCCGCCCAGAACTTGGCCACGAGAATCGCATTATGAGTAGCCTCCATCAGATCTTTAAGCGTGCAGTTGTAAGGGCACGCGCTACATGATAGTAGATGTCCCATTGTCTGTGGGACTACACCACATTTGCATTGAAGGCGATCATTAATGTAACCCCACCTGAGCAAGTTGTCCCTGCTGCGACCAACCTGGGTTCGAAGCCTATTTAATGATTTCCAGGCTAGCCAAGGCAGTTTCCATCCAGGGGCGAGACTTTCAGATGGTGGAACAAAGTTTAAAGGCTCGGGCATCACTATATCAGAGTTCTTGACTCGGCCCCGTCACGAGACCTTCATGGCAGCACGTCAGCGGCATGGTATTTCCAACTCCTGGACGTTCGATGGTGTTATTTATGTTCTATCTGGAGGCGTTCGGTACAGAGCTGTCACGATCGAGGACCTCAACAAAGTTGCAACAGCGGAAGATGTGCAGGAGGCTATCCCTAAGAGCTCGACGTCGACCCAGCCGTCTATAGCCACTGGTAAGAGCCGAAGGGTCAAAAAGTAAGCTGTGTCGTCATGGTGTTTATATCAGCAAGTGTTCTAAGTCTTGTACCACTGTGTAGTCTTTTTATCGCCGTTCCATTTTAGTTTTTTACTTTATAAGATACGGTACCATACAATTTACACTATTTTTGTAATTATAAATTTGTATTCTTTACTTTATTTGTTCTATGTTTAATGTTTGTTTACAAATTGTCTTCGAACAATGTGAGAATGTGATCTTTTTCATACGACACACTTGACACTTACAACAAACCGCGTTCCATATCGTATCTTTACCACATTAGAAGCATACTTTTTTTTTATTCCTCAAAGTTTTAGTCTTTTTGCTTCTCCTAATGGGATGATTAAAAACAAAACGTTAATATTATTTTTAATTAGAACACTGTACTGGTAGGCATGAAGTAGTTTTTGCTTGTAAATAATAATATATTAGTAAATATTAGATTAGGGTTAAATACATATTTATTTATTTCAGTATTTTATTGATGGTATTTGCATCTTATGTGCGATACTGAAAATGAGCATAGTGATTCAGATACTTACTACTCAGCATGTAGTGATGGAGACAGCTCCATCATTATTCCTTCACTTGCTGACTCTCTCGAATCCCAGTTCGCTGATGTCTCACGTAATTTTAATGTGATTCATATAAACGCCCAAAGCATTCCGGCTCATTTCCCCGATATGCTGGCAAGCTTTGAATGTAAAAATATTCATGCAATCCTTGTATCAGAGTCATGGCTTAAGCCTTGTCTCCCTTCTGCCTCTTACTCACTTCCCGGCTTCCAGCTCATCAGAAATGATCGTGTTGGGGCAGGGGGTGGGGGGGTTGCCATTTATCTTCGGAGTCATATTAACTTCTCTTTAATCAACTTGTCTTCACAGCCGCCGCCACAGAATGCTGGTGAGCATATATTAATAGAAGTTGAACTGCATCATACTAAAATATTACTTGGCGTGTACTACTGTCCCTCTCTTCGTTTTAATTTCTTTTCCTCCTTTGAACTTTTACTCGAAACTTTTTCTCCATCTTATAGTCATACGATTATTATGGGAGATTTTAACACATGTTTGTTAAAAAAGGACTCTCGTGCCTCATCATTTGTTTCCGCTGCAGAATCTAGTAACCTTTTTATTCTTCCTCTAAACTCCACTCATCATTTTCCTAACTCTGTTCCTTCCCTTCTTGATGTCATCCTTGTCTCTTCGAAAGATCATGTCTCTAAGCATGGTCAGTGCTCTGCTAATGCCTTTTCTTACCACGATCTTCTCTTCCTTTCATACAAAATTCGCCCTCCTAAACTAAAACCTAAGATTATTTTACAACGCAGTTTTGGTGGCATGGACTTGGATCGTCTTCGAGCCGATGCAGTTCACATAGATTGGTCTCCCCTATTCGCTACGGAATCCATTGATGAACAGGTTAGCATTTTCAATTCAAAAATAATAGATCTATATGATGTACACGCTCCTGTTCGTGCAATTAAAATTAAACATTTACCCGCGCCGTGGCTTAACAGCGAGCTAAAGAACCTTCTCATTAAAAAAGCTTTAGCTAAATCTCGATACACAAGCCGACCTAGTGATTACAATCGCGAGAAATATATTGCCTTAAGAAATCATTCCAATAAGGTGTGTAGGAGTGCACAACGCCGACATATCCACAACTCCGTCGAAAATGGAGATCCAAGCAAAGTTTGGAAATTTCTAAGATCATTGGGAGTTGGAAAAGCTCGAAATGACGCTACTCTGAATAAACTAGATACTGACTCTTTAAATAAACATTTCTCTTCCTCGCCCAATTTCGATAGGGCAACTAAAGCTAGTACTTTAAATTATCTTTCATCTATTCCACCTCCCAACTATTCTCCTTTTTCTTTTTGTCAATTTACTGATTGTGACGTGAAGAAGAGTATTGTATCCATTACGTCTAATGCCGTTGGAGATGACGGCATCACCCGTAATATGGTCCTGCCTATCCTTGATGAAATCCTACCTGCCATATGTCACATCCTCAATTCCTCCATAACACGCGGTACTTTTCCATCTGTTTGGAAAGATGCCAAAATTATTCCTCTCCCCAAGAAGTCCAATCCCGCTTCCTTTGGTGATTATCGCCCAATTTCAATTTTGCCTTTCCTCTCCAAAGTCCTTGAACGCCTTGTTCATAACCAGATCAGTACTTTCCTTACCAAAAACGATCTCCTCAATCCTTTCCAATCTGGTTTTCGTCCTGGGCATAGTACAACCACCGCCCTGGTCCATATTACGGAGGACATTAGATCTGGCATGGAACGCGGAGATCTTACAGTGCTAGCACTACTGGATTTCAGTAACGCATTTAATGCCGTGGATTTTGACGTATTGCTTGGAATCTTACGCTCTCTTAATGTATCTCCAACAGTAATTGAGTGGTTTCACAGTTACCTGTCTGGCCGCCGGCAGTATATTTGTATTGATGACACTCGTTCTTCTTGGTGCAATACTACAGCAGGTGTGCCTCAGGGTGGCGTTTTATCTCCTCTACTTTTCGCAATTTTCATAAATTCAATTTCTAATCAACTTCTTTCCTCCTACCACCTTTATGCGGATGACCTTCAAATCTATTGCCAAGCTTCCAACGATAAATTATCAGAAGCAGTAGATGTAATAAATGCAGATCTGGCTAAAATATGCAACTGGAGCCATGCACACGGACTACAAGTCAATCCACTCAAGACACAGGTCATGTTAGTTGGTAGTTCTAGGATGATATCTAGGGTTTCGTGGTCACAACTACCACAGCTTAATTTCGATGGCAATATAATTCCCTTAAGCGATAACGTCAAGAATCTTGGTCTTTTTTTTGACCGCTGCCTATCCTGGGATATCCAAATGAAGAACGTTAGTCGTAGATTGTACGCTTCCTTTGGATCTCTACGTAGGTTAATAAATTTTTTACCTATTACCACCAAAACTGCCCTCGCACAATCGCTCCTTCTTCCAATACTAGATTATGCAGATGTCAGCTATCTTGATCTCACTGAGGCCCAGCTTGATAAACTTGAGCGTCTCCAGAACGTCTGTATAAGATTCATATTTGGGCTCCGTAAATATGATCATGTTTCCGAATTTCGTACTAAGCTCAAGTGGCTCCCTATACGCCTTCGCCGGAATGCTCATACTCTTACACTTCTCTATAACATTATTTTTAGTCCAACCGCTCCCTCTTATCTCAAAAATCGCTTTTCATTCCTACATGAGTCACATTCAAGATTACTGAGATCGTCAGAAAATCTCAAGTTAAAAATGCCAGCGCATTCTACTAATTTTCTTGACAAATCTTTTTCCATACAAAGTGTTCGATTGTGGAATGCACTGCCTTTAGTAGTCAGACGTGCACAAAGTTTGCAAGAATTCCAAAGTCTTGTCAAGAATCACTATCTGTCACTAAAAGACTCACAACACAATTAGGAACATAATATATTATATGTATTTATTATTTGTAAAATGTTTATATTTTCTTTTTATTTATTTCTTTATTGATTGTACCCATAGGTACTATTTGTAATGTACCTGTACACCGACAACTGCCCCTCTCAATAACTCCATTCTCCGATCTTTACTTTGGTTGTCTGGAAGAGATCACATTTTGTGATAAGACCGCCCATTGTATACTTTTAAGTAAGTTTAATTGTTTTTTATTTTGTTATTCCATTGGTGTACAATAAAGAGTTTATCTATCTATCTATCTATCTATCTATCTTTGGTTCATGTGGTACTAATTCTAGATGGACTACGTTTGCTTAATATGGGTACTTTTATGGTAGAGAATAATTAATTATTAATATAAGAATTGTCATCAAAACACAACTTAAACGGATAATAGAGTTTTACGTCATAATGAAATAAGAATTGAGGGCTATATTCGAAATGTATAATATTTTATTTCTGTTTGGAGACACCTTACTGTTCTTTAACAAACTCTGTAAACAAGCACACGGCCAGGATCGAGTAAACGGTTACCGTAGCCTATGGCTAGTTAAAAATTATTTATTTAATTTAAATGATATTTTAAAGTATTTTCTCTACCGCGGAGCGAAAACACAGCTAAACAATCAGAGACTCCTTTTATAATAATATTTTAACTTAAAACAATTATTTTAAATTTTTAGCGCGACTCAATTCCAAGAATTTTTGACTCTTAAATAATCATAAAATTTTGTATTATACTAATATCTTAGATACCTAAGAAACGTACCTCTAACTTGTATTAATTTATTCTTAGGAATACCAATACCATACAACTGTATTCGCATGCTTTAAATCGATTTTTATATATAGGTAATTCTTTATCCAACTAATCTGACATTTGCATAGCTTCCACGTGTACCAATTTCCAACACCATAGCAAAAAATATTATCCTTCTGTAACAAGATCAAGTAATCTTGTACTATATCCTTTAGACTGGACTCTTGAGCGCAGAAAATCTCAGCTATTTTATTCGTTACTATTTCCATTGAAGTTGTTAGTTGCGTTTAGTAATTCCTCATCCGGGTAAAATTAGGTAAGCATATAGAATAAGAATTAGAGTTATTACATGAGACCTAATTATATAAATCACCTGATCAGACTTCGTACATAGCGTCTTTTTTTAACGGCGAATAGCCATTGGCGCGGCCAGTATTCAATTACATAGTTATACATTTTTGCACTATAACTATCCTATAGATGTAGTCTCTATCCCTTCACTCTCAAAGCCTACAACTCCTAGTAGTAAATCGGTTATAAGTAAATGTCCTCACTAGTTAATGTTTGGTGTATGTTTCCACATGCACATACTGATGGTTTTCAGGGCATAGTAAAAAAATAAAACACCAACACCAATTACAAATATGTCTTTTACGAACATAGTTAAGCTTGATAAAACTTGAAATAAACAAATCTGAAATAAATGTTTCATATTGTTTATTATTACAGTTATTTTACTAGTCGAAAGTAATATAACCTAACCGTAAGTAATTTTATTTTATTTTTATTTGGAAAACTTACAGCTAATACAATCAATAATCAAATATTAATATTAAAATAAGTTTCCAATATTATACAGTGTCTATACATAAGATACAGTTGAGCATTGAAAAGACAGCATTGAGCCGCGTTGGAAAACAAAATAAAAGGAACATTAATACAATTAAATTTAAGTAAAGAGAATATTATACATTTAAGCTTGTTAAGCATCAAAAAAGATTTTGCCAACCGTATTTTTAAATTTAGTTATTAATCCTCTCATTTACGGTTACGTTAGTTTACATACTTGTGTAACCTAAGTTGTCACAGACATGGCAGAAGAATTCTAACGTGAAATCCCATGAGAAAGAAACTTCAGTTATATGCTCTATGGATTCGTTTCATTAAGTCTGAAATTCATTTAAACGAATACCCGCGATTCCCTAGTGACTCGTATTTATCTTTTTATATACCATTCTTATTTCAAAACTACAAACTATTCTTTTAGGAGTATAGCGAGTATTAAAAAGTTCAGATTCCCATTGGGGGCAAACTTTCAATCCTTTATTACATGTTTAAGGAATAAGTTCATTTTCCACTTTGCGCTTAGAAACATCCTCGACAGATGGAGAAGTTATTATTTTATTTTAAACAAAGCCAACTAAAACACCTTTGAGTTTTAAAAGGAGAGGGCTTAATTATTTAAACTGGGGTATTGATTTCATATGGTCATGGGGGACTTTAACGCGAAGTTGGGCAAACGATTCGGTAATGAGCTGAGAGTGGGGCAATTTGGAACTGGAGACCGGAACCCCCGGGGCCAAATGTTGGCCGACTTCATGGAGAAGGAGGGACTCTTTATGATGAATTCCTTCTTTAGGAAGCCGGATCACCGCAAATGGACCTGGGTGAGCCGCGATGGTAAAACTAAAAATGAGATAGACTTTATCTTGTCGACGAGACGACAGATGTTCAATGATGTCTCCGTGATCAATGCGGTTAAAACCGGGAGCGATCACAGACTGGTCAGAGGCTCATTGAACCTTAATGTCAAACTCCAGAGGTCCCGACTGATAAAGTCTACGCTCCGACCTATACCTATCCACGTCCAAAACCCCGAACCATTTCAGCTCGAACTGCAAAACCGTTTCGAATGCCTAGCAGACTGCGAGGAAGTGGACTCATACTATGACAGGCTCGTAGAAGCTGTCCATACAGCCGTATGGACAGCTTCTGGCTGGGTCTAAGGTCTTCAAGGCCCGTCGTACAAACAGAACTAAAAAGATCTCTGACTTTACCCTGCAACTTATGGAAGATAGACGGAAAATGGTTCTGACATCCTCAGATGATGCTATCAGATATCAGCAGCTCAACAGACAGATCTCAAAGTCTTTGACTCGCGACACGCGGCAATTTAATACAATTAGTATTAAAGAGGCCATCGAGCGAAACAAAGGCTCTAAAGTGTTCGCAAGAGTTCTGTCTGTTGGACAGAGCCAACTGACGAAGCTGAAGACTGAGGATGGTAGAATCGTCACGTCTAAGCCTGAGTTGCTGGGAGAGATCGAGAAGTTCTACGGACAGTTATATACGACAACTCAGCCACCTGTCAAAAGTCATGCCTCAGATCCCAGAGCACGACTAACCCGACATTACACCGAAGACATCCCGGACGTCAGCCTGTACGAGATTAGAATGGCTCTCAAACAACTCAAGAACAACAAGGCGCCTGGTGATGATGGAGTTACAGCAGAGCTTCTGAAGGCGGGTGGTACACCAATCCTACGGGCCCTTCAGAAGTTATTTAACTCCGTCATACTAGATGGTCAAACGCCACAAGCATGGCACAGAAGTGTGGTGGTGCTCTTCTTCAAAAAGGGCGACAAAACCCTATTGAAGAATTATAGACCCATCACACTGCTGAGCCATGTTTACAAGTTGTTTTCGAGGGTCGTTACGAATCGTCTCGCGCGCAGATTTGACGACTTCCAGCCTCCCGAACAAGCCGGTTTCCGAAAAGGCTTTAGCACCATAGACCACATACATACGCTGCGGCAAGTTATACAGAAGACCGAAGAGTATAACAAGCCACTGTGCTTAGCGTTTGTGGACTATGAGAAAGCCTTCGATTCTATCGAAACATGGGCCGTGCTGAGGTCTCTCATAAGGTGCCAAATTGACTACCGGTATATCGAGGTGATAAAGTGTTTGTATGAAAACGCCACTATGTCAGTGCGACTCCAGGACCAGATCTCGAAACCTATCCACTTGCAGCGAGGCGTGAGACAGGGAGATGTTATATCTCCGAAACTGTTCACCGCTGCATTGGAAGACGTCTTCAAGCTTCTGGACTGGAAAGGCTTTGGCATCAATGTCAATGGCGAGTACATCACTCACCTTCGATTTGCCGATGATATAGTAGTCATGGCTGAGACCATGGAAGACCTCGGTACAATGCTCGATGACCTCAGCAGAGTCTCTCAACAAGTGGGTCTGAAAATGAACATGGATAAGACGAAAATCATGTCAAACGTCCATGTTGCACCCACTCAATTGAAAGTTGGTGACTCTGCACTCGAAGTTGTAGAGAACTATATTTACCTAGGACAGACCATCCAACTAGGTAGGTCCAACTTCGAGAAGGAGGTCAATCGTAGAATCCAACTCGGCTGGGCAGCGTTCGGGAAGCTACGTAACATCTTCTCGTCCAAAATACCGCAGTGTCTCAAGTCGAAAGTCTTCGACCAGTGTGTGTTGCCAGTGATGACATACGGAACAGAGACGTGGTCGCTCACTATGGGCCTTATTAGAAGGCTCAAGGTCACCCAAAGAGCAATGGAGAGGGCTATGCTCGGAGTTTCCCTGCGGGATCGTATCAGAAATGTCGAAATCCGCAGGCGAACCAAAGTCACCGACATAGCCCGAAGAATTGCAAAACTGAAGTGGCATTGGGCGGGGCACATAGCTCGTAGAACCGATGGCCGTTGGGGCAGAAAGGTTCTTGAGTGGCGACCACGAACCGGAAGACGCAGCGTGGGCAGGCCCCCTACAAGATGGACCGATGATCTTGTGCGGGTCGCTGGAAACAGCTGGATGCGAATAGCGCAAGACCGACAATTGTGGAGATCTTTGGGGGAGGCCTTTGTCCAGCAGTGGACGTCTTTCGGCTGATATGATGATGATGATGATGATGATTGATTTCATATCAAGGTTTATAAAGGGCCGAATCAGAACTTATACAAGGAATTCACAAAAAATAGTTTTATCTATAGTGTATAGTAATTACAACCCCTGGTGTAAATATCTAGCCGGGCCCTTGCGCCCGGAAGGTTGGGAATCGATTCCCGGCATTAAACTATCTATGGGTAAAAATAAAAACAGGTCTAGTTGGTTAAGGGCACGAGCCTCAAAGAGCGCATGAATCCATTTATGATAATCGTTAAATGGAGTCTAAAACCTAATAGTATCTAAACACATTGGTAACTAGTTCCCAACTGCATTCACTGTAGCTTAGTTGCAAAGCATTCGGAAAAGAGCAGGTTCAAAAATTGGTCTACACTTGATTTTTTTACAGAATAAATATCAGCACTAAGCCGACAAGACAGGCCTATGTTAACAGGACCTTAAGTAATTAGTGGCAGTCCTGCTAATTGGTTGATCAGGATTTAAGATAAGTAAACGTAAATAAATTGAAATACGAAAACTCACCTTTACGCTTGTTTGTAAAATCTTCGATCGCAACTTTGATACCGTGAAGAGAATTAAAATATTTGGTCCATACTTCTTATTGGTAGTGACCAATAATCATAATTATTGGTCACTGAAACATTAATAATCATAATAATAAAAATATTTTTAGCAACGACCGATTCGATCTAAACGTATTTTATGAGTAGGAATAGTCCCAACCATTCCGAAAGTATTACCTACCTATAAAAAAATGTAAACAGAAATTGCGTAAAATCCATACCAAACAGAATACAGCCACAAACCATTGAAGACGGCTACAAATGTAGAGTAGAAGTGAACTTAACTGTTTATTTTGATTCATTCGTAATATTTCTTTACTAGAGATCTATCGATATACCATGGAAGGGATTGTAAGGTAAAATCCAGTTTGAACACCACCACCAATTTTTAATTTAATTAGTCTATAAGGAAGGTAAAGTAATGGGAAGAATGGAAAGTAAAAAATATATCAGTAAACATCTATATGTAATGTAATATAATTTCGTTTGACGATATTAATTGCTAATATGTTAAGTTTAAGAAGCATCTTAAATTGTAGAAGTATAATAAAACACGTTTGTATGAAAATGATCAAATAATCTATATATATGTAATGTACATCCCAAAGGCTTTGCATGGCTCTTAATTAAAAGGATTATCTGGAAGGCTGCATAAATTAGATTTAAAATAACTATAAAAAGACCTATAAAATTGACACGGCAAAATATATGTCCATCCAGGATATGGTGAGTACCCTCTATATAAGATCAACTTCGATACAAAATAAACCGCCGAAATCACTACATTAATTTAAGGTTAAAACTCTATAAGCATAATGAATAGACATCCAAACTTTTTGAAATGATAGTAACTGTAACTAATCCATTTAATATCTTCCACAATACAGCTTGGTCTATTCCATTAACAAGATAAATCTAGAACAAAGGAAATTTTCATAAGATTATATTTATTTTTATTATGTCCCAGATAGAAACATAAGCTTCCAAGACTAATTACTTTTATTTCCACGTTTCCAAAAAATATCTCTTTTTTTCACCTTTTAGATCCTATACCGTAGTCTTATAACATTTCTAGAGATTCTTTTTATATTACTTTTGACCATTATTTCAGAGAGCATTATGGGAAATTTTATATATTTGAAGGAAAGAGCAACAATGGAATTGGAATTTCAGGTAGTAAACAAAGAGAAGAGTTAATAAGCTTACGTTGTGATTTTTCTTTACGTTGGCTTCGTCCATTTACAAGTCATAAAAAGATTTTTTAATTACTTTTGTCTTTAGTAATGACGTATTTTTATTCTAAAGGCTTAATAATGTAGCTCACCAGTAATAGTAAAAAAACGATTGTTTAATAAAAAGCTTTTTGTAAAGCGAGATTATATAATTACTTCAAAGTTGATACCTACTTTTTGTTGTAGGTATAGCTAAAGGAAATTCTTATGTCTAATTCTTCAGACTTGATCTTAGGTAAATATAGTTGTCAGTTGTGAGAACTTACAGATGTCTAGTTCGACAGCTCAGGTTTGGTCCCAGTAGGCATTATATACAAATTCAGAAGATGCGATAGCGAAACTAAAAGAATTCCTGTCAGCGTGGCGGCACGCAAACTTTTGCCCTAGGTATTTACGTAACAACGGTACGTAATGCCGCGTACGATTTTGACATATTGCTTTGCAAACAAAGTGTAAGCTGCAAAGCTTTGTTGCCGACTGTATTTACACGATCATAAAGAACGGGGAAAAACGACAAGAATCGCAGAATTGTATTCCAGTTCCCGTTTAAAAACAAACAAATTATAACTATTAACGCGGCGGGTTGAATATTGCCCGATATTAATATTTCCAGCGAAGTCTCGGGTTTTATTCAGCGAAATTGCAGTTAGAAAGATCCTATTAATGAACGTCCCGGAGTCCTTTGTCCAGCGCCGGAGCATTTCCTGCACAATCGCTCTGACACCGAGTAATTAGGGAGAAAAATTCGTTACTCTGATGTCTAGTACAGTGTTCTAGTTTTGTGGTGATATATTTTTTTTAAAAACGGGTAACGATGACTGAAATTGTTTTAAAATAGTAAGCTTGAGCACTGTATAAACCGACACTAAGTGAAAATTAAACTAGTAGGTAAGTAGAACTTTGTCATTTGTATATATTTTTTGAATTAATGATAAGTCAATACCTAATTGAATTGATGCAGCAAATCAAAGTAAAATAGACATTTACCTACTTAGACAGTAAGTAGGTAATGAGCGTGGTCTTAATGTCCCATAGACGATAATTGTACCAAGTTAATGCCAATTACTTACCAAATGTGAGAATAAATGATGTAGAAAAACCGAGCCAATACAAATGGAAGGATACTGACAAAGAGTCTACCAATAGTTCGGAGACTAGTTTTTTGCGTAGACACTTGAATCTACGGCCGTTCCGGTTTGTAAGTCGGCACGATGACCTTATATTATTTTACAGATTGGTTCAAAATGTTAGCGATCGCGATATTCTATAATTACGTTACAGTTTCATGGCTTTCAATATATGGAGTGATTTTACTGGCTTTAAATATTCGAGTATTTAACCCATCTTCAACATGATCAAACTAATTCAAATATAAATATAATTAAATAACACCTATCTCTGTGAAGTATCATAAAACGCTTAATGGAAGGAAGATGACAAAGGGACACACCAAGAAGGGTTAGACCACGCAAAAGAAGATAAATGCTGTCATATTTAGAGGTGATAAACCTAGATCAGCACATAAGATAAAAATTTTGAAAGCCTCTACCGACAAGAAATTACTGTTTATTGATGAAGATCCAGACCTGTTAAACTAGTTCAATTGCCCATTTGGAGTGCATGATCACTATACAAGGTTTACTGATCATGCAATGTGATGCTTATTTTTCGATCATAATTTTGCATTATTAAATTAAATTGATAGTTCTAATTATAATTGTAATTATATTATTATTTGTTTATTTGATCTGCCTAATATTAGTAATTTAGTTATGATGGCCTGTGACTTTTACATAACCAAATTAATGGTAAATGTCGTTGCACATCTCTCTAATGAAGGTCGCATTAAAGAACAAGGCTTACATATGAGTAAAACTGTCAAACTACTAAAACTACTTAAAATATGTGCATTTGTGTGTGGTTCTAAATTCTAAAGTTCCGCTTATTTTCTCGTAGTATTTCGCACCCATAAATAATTTGACCCAATTAACGATGTCCTGTCTTTTCCATAAAAATATAAGAGCTTGTTATTATATATTATTATAATAAATGTCAAATTAAATTGTCATGTAACAACAATAGTTCAATGAAAACATTCAAATTTATAAGGATTTTTTTTATATCTAAACTATATTTAACTGATTATATAATATGATTAGGATAAAACAAACAAAATTGTACAATCAACCTAATCGTAAAGTTGGTCAACGACATTTTCAAATACGTACATAAAATTTCTGGTGTACCTAAACAAACACACCAACGTCGATATTTAGTTTCCGTTCTTTATTACAAAGTGAAAAGTTCACACCATAGAAAATGGTGCGATCAATCGCTGATCGCTTTTGATTGACACTGTATGTAATTATTAAACAAATTTTCTCAACACTCACGATGACGCAATAGGGGCCCTCGGACGATACGTTTTTATGTATGCCCATGATATGACCAGTATACGCTTCGAAAGAACTTTATATTTATACTGTTGAAGAGGGGCCTCGGTGATCAGCAAAAGATTCCCATAATTTTATAAGTCGTTAAAAAACGAAGTGATGTGATATGAATGGATTCATAACATTACATTCTTTCAGGCTTTGTCGATGTTTTCTGTACACATTTATAATAACTTTACTAGAATATAACGGAGTGAATGAATCTAGCCTTTCGATTTTCCCAAATATATTTAATACCGCAAAAATATTCAGCAGAGTGAGTTAATTTGACTAATTGGTCTGTGTGAAATATTGCAAGTGACCAAAGTTACCCCCATACGTTTAATTGGTGCCAAGCCGCGTGGAAAATTCATAGTATTTGTACAAAAGCAGGTTGGAAGTGTGACGAGTTAGTTATACGTGAAGAACAACTGTTCTTCACGTCTGCTGTAGAGTGGAATCAGGAGTCTTTATAAGACCGAAGATTCGTTTCGGAGTATGAATGGTTGATGGACTATCCTCCGTATCTCGGATAGAAAATAAGACTGTTAATACGTCCCGGTTGCCTTGAAAGCATTTTTACAATAAGTGCCTTATAAAATATGTCAACTGTTATTTAACCATAGGTTTCGAGTACATGGCAATGAGCGCTTGTGTTATTGTAGTAGTAAGCCGAATCGAGTTTTATCAGGTGTGATCTACACCTAATAGAAAAAAGAAAATGAGTTGATTCGCGGGGAGTGACCGTTATTCTTTTCAAACTCTTAACTTAAGTTTTGATATACGTAATAATTTTGGCAAATATTTAATATCAATTGTATGTAAAGTTTTTGAATTTTGTTGTTCAAGTCAAATCGCTGAAAGCATCGCAAAATGTTCTTATGTTCATTATTTTTCTATCTTTATTCATATACCACCATTCAGCAACTACCCATTCTCTTTAAAAGTGACTATTATTTACTAGTAGCTGTTACTTTTAATGTTGCTTTCATAGTTACATAGCATGGTATTAAAATACTAATTGTATAAATATACGTTGATCTTTTAAAAATTGTAGAGGTTGCTAACTACTGAGCTTCTCAAAAACCTTTAAATCATGTTGGTTAATTTAAGTAGTGAATCTAATCTAATCAAGTTGAAAAAAGCAGTATGTGATTTTTTCCTCCGTTGGTGATTAATTTCAACCTGATACTGAATAGGGAAAAAATATGATATACATCCAATCCTACGCCTGGTAGTTAAGCTTCGTTATTAAATAAATCATAACATATAAAATAAAGTCAAAAATCCAATTTAGTTTTTTTTCAGGTTTGTTTCCGTTAGCGCGCGAACCATAGTCGATCGTACGAAAACGAAACGTTTTTTAACTATTTCAGTGTACTTCGTTTTTAATGTCTCCTCCAAATGATTATGTAAAATTAACTACAAGGTTCTGCGTTATTTTGTTTAAAAATATACCTTTTTTTAAATGGCGAAGAGCCAACTTAACGTAGTCTCCATATTTTAAGCAAATATCCACGAATTTGTACGTAATAAAAAAAATTGTAACAAATATTTTATTACAATTTTAACCTAGACACATATAAAGCAGAGTTTTTAACATTACAGGATTGTAATAACTGTATTATTACGTCTGTTTCAACGTTATTCTTAAAATAAACACGCAAAACGGGGCAAATGTGGAATTTCATTATGACCATGATAATTTTAGCGCCTAACCTGCACGGAGCTTTAATAGCTGTTTTAAAAGAAAAGCACGTCACGGATCGCAGAAGATATTTCGCTACACGGCATTATTGCATTTTTGCTCACGAAACACCTGAAAATTATTAATTAATTTCAAAGCCATTATAGCTACCGCTTCAGAGCGTTGCGCGTCGCCTAGTCGGCATGCCAACTAATCATTTGTTATTATAAAAAAAATAGAAGAAAATCATATAAGAAACATGGAGAAATTCGGATTACAATCGGTCACACAACGTTAAGTCACATCGCATCACGTGACAGAATCTTCTAGTTCGTTCTTTGCATCAGTAATTGATTGCTGAATCGGAATTAATTCACTCATTAGATGTATGAATGCAATTAGGCGCATAGTTGTACAGCAAATACCGTTACGCGCGGTCGCACCGCGGCTCGAGCGACTTTCAAACGAAATTGCGGTGAAACTGATATAATGGCGGGCGCGAACCACGCGATGTTGCCGTATGTTCATACTTGAGGCATGATTTATTAGTGGCTGCAATATCCTTTTAATTGATTACGTGATTTACAAATATCTGACTCAGGTTTCATCACAACTTCCTAAAATTATACCATTTTTTGACACCTTTGTTTCTAATTGAAATGCGTGAAATATTGTCGCACGCGCCATTTCTTTCTTGGCTATTTCATCGGGTAATTTTCTAATAATATACCACAACTTAAGACTTAAGTTTAAATGTTTTACAGTCTGAGTGTCTGCTTTCTCCTTAATTCTGTTGTTTTCTATTTAAAGATAACGACATCGTAAACAATCATGGGATGAACAAGTGGATGGGAAATCAAGTTTATTTGAATGATTCTGATGCGTGAACGATAGTTTTATGTGCGTGATGGTAAAGGTTTTGAGCTGTAAAAATTTGTAAACGAGAAATTATGTTGATAAAGGCAACGCTAATCAGACTTGACAAAATGATTTACTAAGAATACCATTAGTCAAACTATATCTGTGTGATCACTTTGTATCTTGATGAATTTTTATATTAGACAACAATGTTTGTACATATACAAATAATACATAGATGTTATATTAATTTGGTATTACATTAGTATTTAAATAAGAATAATATAAGTTTCCTACTTTGTAAAGATTTAAATTTTCCCCACACCCTACATGCGGATCTTTACTTCCTTTAAATCTTATTATCAATGAAATCTTTGCCGAATTATTATAACGAATAAAATGTACGCCAAGGCTTCAAAATGCCTTCTATGAATAGTTCATAAATGAGAATTCTCGCAATATTTTAACATCAAATATTTAAAATCTAAAATGTTTTTGTATATTAAAACTGCATTTTTTATTCTTTATTTTTGTTTTCTTTATAACGGTTTTGAGTCACAGTCAGCGTTGTGTTCTGGTTTATTAAGTCCTCCTGTTATACAGGAATTTAAAAATGCGGGGTTTATCTTAAAAAATAAAATTATAAATCCTACGAAGTGCCGCTTAACACTTATGTATATCCTAACAACTCCTATTCGTGAAGTGGGGTGTTAGAATGTACATGAACTATCTCGAACTCAAACTTAAGTAGGTATAGTATTGTTCAGACGTACATACCTTAAAAATTACACTACAAGGTATAATAAAGTAAGACTAGTTTATTTGTATATGGCTTATTCCGTTACAGTCGCCACCTCGATGCACTTCCTTGAAGAATTTTAACATAGTAATGGTCTTTGCTTCTTCGGAAACATTTGCGGCCCGTTACCTATATAGCTTGAATGTGAAGGACGTGACGCACATTTAAACGATTTTATTCGCATGAATATTAGTATCGATTTCGACGTCTATAATCAAACTGTATTAAATCTTTACCCACTAAAAAGCACGAGTGACTTTGGGCAGATTTTGGAAGCTAACGTTGCCTGTCATATATTTACTATAATTGTCATTTATTCAGCTACTACTTGAAAGTCAAAATTCATGACTTTCAAGTAGAAGCTGAACAAATGATATCAACTAATCAAACTAGCATTATTTACGAGTATATTACTTTAAAAAAATACAAAATATACCCCTTCAAATAAATATTGTTGAATCAAAATTATGCTGATTGAAAACAGTTTTACGTAATTCAGAAGATTGTATCAAGCAAAATAATTCGGTAAACTATCGGTTTGCTCTCTAAGGTTAGACAAATAAAATGTCAAAGAAAATGAGAAACTCTGTCTTCTGAAGAGTGAGTGAATCAGATTTGCGCGCAAGTATTAAAATAACATAAACACACCTTTGACGGTTGGTCTTAATGAGAAAAGTTTGATACGACCTCCATTTAAGTCAAACTTCTGTCATCAACGTTTACTTTCCTAGGCAGGGCGCGGCCACCGCGGCCGTAGGTACTTTGGAAACGAGATAAGAAATCTCAATCGGAAGGTAAACAAAACTTGATTTTGTTATTGACTGTAGACGACCGCTCTGTTCGATTTCCGCTTTTCCTAACTTCTGTTGGGATTGCATTCGAAATTGTGTTAAAAGTTTACATTGAAGAAGTTCGCTGCCGGCACGAGTTAAACATTGTTTTGGTTTAGAATAACAAACTCTGATCAGCTGAAGGTAAAACGCTTTCAAGATTTTCTGCTTTGGAATATTAGGAAAGTACACAAATTAAAAGATCATAAGCACAACGTATCTAATAAAAATAACAATGCCATGTATTATTTCGCACGTACACTCAAACGTGTTACTTTAACAGCTATGAGTATTAAGCAGCCGGGTTTAATCGGTGTTCGAACACTAATACAGTTTAAAATTTAAACGTTAATTAAAGCTTAAACTAGTAAGAAAAACAGTTTGAAGTGTCAAAACTAGATCAATTAATTTCAATATCCCAAAGGATCAATAAAGACGAAGTTAAATTCACAGCGGAGACGTTAATATGCTTAACTTATGCGTGCGAACTTCAACTTCTCCATAGTTACGATCAAAGTTATGTTGTAGCTAGTAGGCGTATCTCTGACTCTACGTAGACAATGTTACACGATAAATATAATTGTTATTTATTTGTGGCGTGTGTGAAGTTTTGATAGGTGCTCGAGTCGCATGGAGGGCGCGATCGTATCGCGCACATTAGTCCCCGGCCCGAGAGAGTTATTATCAGATCCGTTCGTTCGCAACTTTGGCGGCGTAGTCCGTAGAAAGTTATCGGAGCGCTCTCGGCGGCAGCAGATAAGCGTTGACTTACCATGTTAGAGAGCAGCAGCCGTTGGTGTTTAGCGACTTGAGGATCTAGGGCTTGGAGCGGGAGAGCAAGGGGCAATGGGAGAGGCAGTGGCAGAGGGAGCGGGTGCGGGTGCGGAGCCGGCTGCAGGAACAGCGGCGGGCAGCAGGCGCACGGCGTCACGTAGGACACGCACCCGAGCTGCGGCGGGAACAGCGTGCCGGCGGCCTCCTCGAGGCCTCGCACACGTCTCTCACGACCGAATCCACGGCCGACCTCCCAGCGTCCGACGGCCACGCGCGCCGCCGACTTCCCGAGACCGACTCGTCACCCTCGAGCTCCGGATTGAGCGCGTTCGCCACCGAGCGGAGTGTGACCGTGCGGGACTTCCCAAATATTCCAAGTGAACGCGGGAACTTCACAAGTTCTGGAACGCGCGGGAACGTACGTCGAAAAGTGTTAAAAACTCGAACGTCAGATACGGGAAAGGACCGGGTCACCGCGAGGGAGCGGGAAACTGAGCGATCGGGAGAAGCGAGAGACGACGCGCAGGGCTCGCGAGAGTGTGGAGAGAGTGGCGGCGTGCACGGAGCACAAGTCGCCAGGCCGGCGTGTGGCGGTGGACTGAGCGGCGAGGCAGGTGCGCGAGGCGCGCGGCGGGCGCTGGGGGCGGGCCCACCTGACGCACCTGGGCGCCTGCGCCGCGAGACTCAGCCTCCGATCCACACACACCACTGTACAAACACCACATACCGCACAACACTACCCGACTACTACCATTGCCTGATCATCCTACGACATCACTGCTTTTCACCAATTTTAAGAAGATTTATTACGGGATCAATTAGTCATATTCTTAAAATAAACGTAAATTTAAGTCATGTTAACAATCGCGTTCACAGGCCATATAAAATATATTTTAACAAATTACAGTTCATAAGATTGGTCTGAAAATAGGTTCCCTACTAAGTATCTCTAATTTGATTGTTTTAATGTAGAGCAAATTTTGGTTTAAAAAATATAGTTAAATAGAATAATTCAATTTCATTATATTTCAGTTTTTACAGTTTAGTTAGTATTTATAAACAAAACTAATAACTAATACACACTTATAAGGAACGATCAATAATTTTCATGCCTAAAACCTATTTAACAAAAATGAGCGTTGTAAAGTAAATTGGCGACTCGACGACTCGCAAATAAGAAGGCATTATCTTCCGGAAATCTCTAGCAGGATAACTGGGATAAATCGCATTGATCTTAAAGGTCCGGCTCTCGTCAGAGGACATCTAAAGAGGCACGCGAACGACGTAAGCTCATTGTACACGCTTAAGGAGGATTAGGCACCTTTTAGCGTCGCACACTATTTACTTTCAGGATCTTTTCTGTACTCAAGGTATACAGATTACGCTACTTGTTAGTGGCCAATGAGTAAACACAATACGGATTTAGACGGCTGCGCTATGTCGGCACGTATGCCGGTGAGGGGAATTCACGGTAAATCTGTTGCTGAGAGTAGGTAATAAGCGTGCTCTGTTACTGACCGCAAGGAAACTGTATTACCTATTTTTCTGGAAGATGAACATTAATTGAGGATTATAACTACTATTTATGTACTAAATTAAGTTATAAAGCAATTTTTAAGTAAGTCACACCAAAGATATTCGATAGTTCCCTATCAAAAGTCTAAAAACTCTTCAATCGTTTAAGACTAATTCGTTTTTAAAGAGAATACTTATAAACTTAATAATTAAAGAACTTGCAGATCTAAAATTACTATCAATATTAATTTCTATTTAGAAAAAAATTGCCACATGTAGTATACCCAAAGTGCTATTAAGGTAAAACAATATCGTGTGACAACTGTCACACTGCCATCTGTACCCAAAGTAGACCCTGTACTATGAGAACGATACAACTGATAAACATATTAACATATTTCCAAATGCATACCTATTATCGGTAAATTATCCCATATATAGAACAAATAATGATGTTTATCACACAAATATTTGTCGTGGGTTGGGATCGAACTCGAACCCACGACTTCGAAAGACGTCACGCAAGACGAAGGCCTAATAGTTAGTAAAATAATCTGTATACGAGTATATTGCGATTAACTTTGGCTATGTCGATTAAAACATATTAAAATTACCATTATCAATCATAATGGAAACAGCTGGATGCGGATAGCGCAAGTTCGGCAAATGTGGAGATCTTTGGGGGAGGCATTCGTCCAGCTGTGGACTTATTTGAACTATATGATGATTATTCATAATATTAAAAAAATCTATGTCTTATTTAAAAAGTGAAAAATAAACTATGGTAACTTTAGCGAAACGCATACGCACTCTATTATTACCGTGACCTATATAAGCTAGTATCACTAGGTTGTTAAAAATTTAAATTACACATTTTAAATATAAAAATATTACCACATAACACGTAAAACCTTTGAGATACTGATGCTTCAGCTTCAGAGGTCTTTGTCATTTTAAAGTAGGGTCAATGGGATAAATCATCTCTAAACCTTATATGTATTTTAATATTTTTATAAATAAGATACAAAATCTAGGTACTTATAACACAAATAATAACGCGACGAAAGACCACTACTATTATAAGTTACAAAACTCGGCAGTTAAGTAAAATATAATAATGCAGTAATATCAGTTTAATAATGATAAAGATTAACGGAATCCTCAAACTGGCCATTGTTAGATAAAATGCTTAGTATATATTTTTTTAATTTCACAATAAAGGTTTCGATATTCAAACCCTACAAACACTTTGTTCTGAATGTGGGATTTTAGAAGATGCGATACATATTATGGTCGAATGTATTCGGAACGAGGACATAAGAAATGAGGTGTCACAAATTGACAACACCTTAAAAAATATTGGAGGTTATAACATAATTTTAGCGTAACCCCTCTCTGAATCTGCTAAAGTAGTGTATAAAATTGTAGCGGCGGGCATGCGTCGACGTTCTTCATGAATTTGAATTTGTTGTTTTGTGTAATGTTTGTGTTGACTTTACGGAGTGACGTAGTCCATGTGGACTAAAACTCCTTCAATAAAAAAAATTAAAAAAAACCCTACTAACAGAGGCAAACGATAGCAATTCAAGAGACATCCCGCTCGTCAAGTACGCTAAATTGACGATGAAGTCGGTGCCATACAGTCTAAACTAGCATGGATACTGCCACTGAACAACATAAATAAATATATTCGATTCAATTAAATAATAGTAAAAGTGGTTCTAAAGTAAAAAGAATTACTATTATTATTCATGTTTATATTGTTCAAAGAGACACAAAACCATCAAACCATAATACCTAAGACATTCACTATTGTTCGAAATTAATACACCTGCTTATCAAACAATATAATCACATTATTCGCAAAGGATTGATTAGTCGATTACTTGAGTAAGTTCTCTTATACAAAGGCGTTTACACTTCAAAAGGGGTGTTTTCGATAGTATTAATAATTAATTCTCATCATACGTATGTAACAAGGAGAGGTAATTAGAGTATGTGGTGTCTTGACATGTTTTTGGTACGTGTCTTGTGACACAACCACGAGTTTATATCGAATAGTTCATATCTTATAATTCCAACATAATTAGCTGGATGCCCACACGGATTGTCAGGTTAGGCACCTCGGCCACAGTCTGTCATTCTATTGTAGGAAAGCCAGGTGGTTAACCAACTATATATTGGCTGATGCTCCTAAGCACGGAGATGCTTAAAAATTTCATCACTTAGGTAAGTGACGAAATTTAAATGATTTGACGGTCGTTAAGCCGTTTCTTTTATGAAGCAATGTATGAGCTTCTATAACAAACTTCCCAATGCTATTAGAGAATTGTCTATGAAGAAGTTCGAAAGAATTATTAAAGCCAAATTGTGTAGCGCCATATTATAAAATGTCTGATTATTTAAGTGCCAAAAGTGCTTGGGATTGAGTGGTTCGAAGTCAACACATAAAGAATAAATCTTAAATAAATTTTATTTTGAAAAAAGGATTCCTATTGAGTTTTCTGGCATTTTCTTAGTAGCTTCCACGTCATGCACGTGCAGGCAAGGTAAAAACAAAATACGATTCCACATAAATGTAATTATTTTAAAGAATAAATGAATTTTGAATTTAAATTTAATTGGAATTTGTTAGACTCTGAATCTCGACTTAAACTCAAAAAGAAGAGCCACCAATTTAGTATTCCAAATTAATTACTGTGAGAAAAAAATTGTCTGAACTTTTATTACTAAAATTATCCGTGAAGCCAAGTTAAAGTTGAAATGCGTTGTTAACCTTGGTCGAGGTCCTTTTCAATGTGGCCACAGTAAAGACAATACAATAAGCTCCGTCCGCGTTCACATAGCTAAACACTCGGCCACGGAGGTTATCAACTGGTTTTGAACTGTGGCTGTACGCAGACACAATGTGCGTTTCAGTCAACGAACAATATACAGCCAACTAAACTTAAAAAATCCGCGACCTTCTACAAGACGTCACTTATTTTATTTATATAATAATCAATTTATAACTGGATCCATTCTAAAAGTAGGTACCTATTCCTGATCGAATAAAAAAGAATTATCAAAGTCAATTAAAAAACAAACGAGAAATCGCATGACACATCTATAAAACATAGTAAAATTGATAACTTTCTTCTTTAAAGTAAAGACTCGGCGGGAATTTAAGAATCATCCCGATTAAACTAATCCCTATTAAATCGGTTTCCTAATTAAGCTTTAAACTTATTTTGGAGTACACACTTTTTAGAGTAGAAATTTATTATTATTATTATTTTTAATCAGGCAGGCAGTTGAAACAACTGATAATTGCCTGTATCTAGTACATAGAGTTAGCTTGTCGTTTTTGTTGTTATTATGTGCTTGTCTAGTCTGTTCTTAAATATGTTGGTGTTTGGTGCTGACACTACGTCTTGTGGTAGTTTGTTCCATTCTTTAACAACTCTGTTCGAAAGGAAATTCTTGTAGGGTATATTGTGTGAGAAGCGGGTCTGAAGTTTAAAGGTGTGACCTCTCAGACGGGTATTATTGTCTCGATTGAACATATAAACATAAATTTACTAGTAAAATTTGTGCTATACATTAACTTGTAACATCATGGTAGAGGTACTGATTCCTATGTGTTGTCAGTCTGCTCGGCTCCTGATCTTTACTTACTAATGAGATTAACGTATCTAGATGAGAGATGGAGGCCGTGTGTCATGATTATTGCGAAATACGTGGCTTTTGTCTTATTTTGTAGAACTGTCTCTTTATTCTGCAACACGGGGATATACTTGTTCCAACCTAGTATTTTTTATGAAAGTATTGATGCCCTAAGAAACTGAGAACATCTTTCAAAATAATTACTTAAGTGTAGTCTATCAGAGCAAAAACACGGGTTTTATATTTATATTTTTTATCACAAACATAGTTCTTACAGAAATAGGTACGTATTTAAATCACTATAATTAAAAAACACGTTAAACGCCTCCGTTCAAAATACCTAAAATAAAAATACCTAATGGATTTAAAATACCTAAGCAAATGAGACCTACATAAAAAATGTATAAGTTCAAAATACCGATCGAACTAAATATCTAATGTCTGAAATGTAGTAACACCAAAGCAGAACAGAAACACTGGTTTAATTTATATATTTTTATTACAGACTTTGCGTTGTTTGTTACAGAAATGCTATTCCCTAACCAAATAATTTGACTGCACGTGGAGCGCAGCGACACAAGAACTAAGACAGTCGCCTCGCTGCTACGTGTCGCGGGTTCGAGTCCCGCGTCGCACAACTATTTGTGTGACCCATAAATAGTTGTTCTGAGTCTGTATGTAATTTGTGTCCGTCTATTATATGTTTGTAAAGTACCCCGCGACACAGGGATTCGATTCCATAGTGCGGGCGTTGACTTTTTAAAACGAAAAGAATATAAAAAAATAATTACTTATGCGTAGTCTACCAGAGTAGAAACACTGGTATAATTTTTTTAGCCCAGACATTGCGTTGTTACAGAAATACTATTATAATATTACAAACAAAATACGTTTAATCCGATCGGTCAATTTTCATCTTTCTTTATAAATAAAATTGAAATCGGGCTCCCGACAAAATGCAAACTATACCGTGTGTCATATCAAATGAGCAAAAGCAAAAGGCATTTGATGAAACACTGGTTATTTTGCATCTTTTGAAAATAAACTTGTTACGTGTACTGTATACTATAAATTTCAACTAAATCGGTCTAATAAAGTAGCTGGGTAGCGTATAGACAGGCACACGAGTTATTAATTAATTATTCTACAATTGGCAATTTTATAAGCTGCCAATTTTCAATTCGTACAATTGACCCTTTAAACCCCTGACCCCTTTTTTCATAAATGTTTATGTTCATAAGGTTTAGTAGGTTTAGCTTAATGTTCGATGCCGAGTTATTATTTTACAGTTTTAAATTATAGTTAATCAGCCCCATTTTAGCAAATATCCTCAGTAAAGACAATTTAATAAGAGACATTTATAATTTATGTAGTCAATCTTAAAATGTTAATACAAAACTATAACCAATATACTTATAATTTATAATTAATTATTTTAATTTAAAACCTGAGAGTTTACTTGCCTTTTCATTTTAAGGTACGGTAATAGGTAAGGTAATATCGTCACAAAAACTACGACGATTTACTATTAAGCAGTTTTTATGGTTAAGTAACAATTCAATGAATCTTGGGTACATTCATTTAATTGTTACTTAACCATAAAAACTGCTTAATAGTAAATCGTCGTAGTTTTTGTGAAAAAACCCAATTTACCCACAAATTTATTTTAACTCCGTTATATGAAGAGAAGTGAAAAATACATTTTTCTCTTCTAATTTACAAACGGAAAGGAACTATTTCCATTTGTTAAATTAGTTAAAGGCCCTTTTTAGGAAACATCTAATTCACCTACCAATACAAACAAATTCCGACAGAATACATTCATAGTTTCGCACAAATATGCTTCACGTCTATCACAGCCTAAATATATGTACATCCCCACCACTGCGCATGATTCAGTGTGTGTCTATGCGGCATGTGAGCAAATTCTTCATTTCAAACCGTTCAAAGTTAGGCTGTACGCCCGCGCGGCCCCCGGTCAATGACCCAGCGCGTGCGCCGCCAAGCCGTCTACGAAACATGTTATGTAACATGACCTTAACATTGGGCTGTGGGAACAAAACCTTATTTAGGTGATCGTAATCCGTATTAACATTATTTGTGAATAAAAGGTGCACTGCCTTTTTATAGTAGAAAACGTAAAAATTCCGAGAATAATTCTGACAGAATAGCAATTTACGATGATACATTGTTTAGTGATAAAATATGACAATATCGGGAACTATTTGGTTGAATGATTTCAGATAATACTATATTATCTTGTACAAGCGGCACTCTTGTTTAAATATATCATAATGTATACCGTATGTAAGGTGTTACTATCGCATATTCATACGGTGCTGTAATGATAAATGTAATACCATGTTGTTTAGATATTTGTAGTTTATTATACCATTCTCTTTATTTTCCTTATTGGAATACTCAAACTACATCCATCATCATGATCAACATCATCCTCAGCCTGAAATCGTCCACTGTTGGGCATAGGCCTCCTCCAAAGGTTTCAATAACGTTGCCATTTGGAGGGGTTTGCCGTAGTCACTGCGCTTGGCATGCCAGTCGACAACCGCACTAAACGCATAGTGTCCATTTCATAGTCAAATAAATAATAAATAAATAAATGCTCTACTGCCTCGTTGGTCTAGCGATAGTATGTTCAACCGCAGAAAATGAGGTCCTGGGTTCAAATCCCGGGTCGGGCCAAAAAGTGATTTTGGGATTTTTCCGTAAAAAGAAATTTCTCAATATCAGCCCGAAGTCTGGAAGTTGGCGGGTGTTGTTACACCCCCGTGCCTCGGAGAGCACGTAAAGCCGTCGGTCCTGTATCCCATCGGATCATGAGAGTGATTGAATAGAAAGTGCCCCTGTTTTTACGCACCCACTTGTGCACTATAATATGTCCTGCGCAATTGGCTAATCTCCATTGAGAATGGCCGCTGTGGCCGAAATTCAGCCGGGAAGACATCAAATAAATATATAGGCCTAACTAAGCAAAGCTAGTATAATAAATACTAGACGACGGACGGATATACTTTTTTGTACAGACGCCAGCAAATCCAGCTACCACAATCTGTCAATTTTTTTTATAGAATTCAACTTTATCACAAACGCATAAGGTTCACTTTCAATTCATCTGTAGATATATACATACAATACACAGGTCATTTGAGTTTGAATAATTTGACGCGCTCCTAGGTAGATGCTCTCACCGGTCCGTAAGTGATCGGCGAGGTTAAGCAACTAGGCCCGCGGTCGATACATAGACGTCTCTGTGCTTCGGAGGGCACGTTAAGCTGTCAGTCCCGGTTGTACACAATACAGTCGACTGTATTGTGTACAACCGGGACTGACAGCTTAACGTGCCCTCCGAAGCACAGAGACGCCTATGGCCTGACCTTTATTTCCAATAAAATTCCTATATTGAGATCAATCTCAATATAGGAATTTGATTGGAAATAAAAGTTCTGAGTTGTATGGTATATAACATGTCCAGGGCAGATGGCGAATCCCCAGTAAGACTAGCCAAAAAAGCTGAAATTAGACCAGGAACATTATTATTAAAAATGCGAGTATAATCAGCCATAGCCACCAATTAAAATATTTTTTTGGGGCTTAAAGACAGATTTAAACATTTCATAAGTAGTAAAAATTCCCCTGTTTCATTTTAAAGTACATATTTTAATCTCAAATAGTCTAAGAAAGCTGGAAACGGTTCACTCCTCTATTTTCTACTTAAATTCAAGCACTGGCTTAGGGTTCTTATAAACTCGGCTGCTAAATTCACATTTATAAGTTTATATCGTTCTAAAAATGATTCGCACCTGTAATTAAGAAATAGTTCTCCAAAACTTGCTTGTTTAAGGTCCAAAAGGCCCAAAGAGCACTTCTCTGTCATCCTGTTAGTCCTTCCATATGTACCAGGTTACCACCTCGTAAACGGAAAGAGTGATTTATACTGATTTTAATTATTTATACTGCTCCACTGCTCCTGATATCCCCGTCCCCATGAAAACGGATATAAAACTTTGGACGGTGGGTGACTATTTCAAGAATATCTCTTAACAATTTTACCGACGCTACTCTTAACCAGAGGGCTGGTCTTTTTTAGCACGGAGAATAAGCATAGGCTACCTTTTAGATGACGATGTTTCTGGTGGACTACCATATTTCAGTACTTTAGACAAATTCTCTCACTTTATTATCTTACTAGCTGTGCCACGCGGTTGCACCCGCGTTAAATTTTATAAATTATCACAGCTCCTCCTCCGTAGGTGATAGCGTGATAATATGTAGCCTATATGTTGAACCGACCTCTTAGTAATATTCATGCAAAATTTGAAGTAAATCCATGCAGTACTTTTTGAGTTTAGCCCGGACATACATACAGACAAACAGATAAACAGACAAAAATTCCAAAAACTATATTTTTGGCCTCGATGTCTATGGTAGATCACGCCCCAAGTATCCTTTTTAAAAAATATTCCATGTACAGTTTTGACTTTCCTACTATTTTATTATATGTATAGAGTAGTACAATTAGCTTTTCTTTGTATATATTAATATCCCTTAATATATCGGTGACGTTTAACGAGGTAGCCAGTAATTGGACACGGACAAACTTAAATTTAGTATGGAGGTTATTTCTAAATTACAAAAACTTTATGCAAAGTCATGTGTTTTAGTATCAACGATAAATTCAAATGGTGGATAAATCTACTTAAAAATTCACAAAAAAAGCGATGTAGCTATTTAAGTTACAACTTAACACTTAATTCACTAATACAAATACTATTTTTATACTACGATGAAAATAACAAATTGTAAATCAATTCTCAAACGTGCTTAAACCCAAGGATGGACTTACGGAAGTCCAAAACTAAAGCTTGTTGTCTAATTAACGAGTTGCTATACTAGATATTGTATATTTCTGCTACACTGGTCATGCTTTACATTGTGTATAACTTAAATCGAACACAATCTACACAAAAAAACCTAAATCGCATACAAAAGAGGCACCTAAGTAAGCTTTAACTATTATAATTAACGCAGTTCTAAATGTACCTCTGGTATGCTACATGTACAATGTTTATGTTATACGTTGTGTATAAAACTGGAGTTGTAAGGAGTTGGCGGTATTATACCCCCGTGAATCGGAGGGCATGTAAAGCCGTCGGTCCTGTACCTGACATCTTTCCGGTCTTGTCGCTCGGCGTCCCATCGGCTCATGAGAATGTTGGAATAGAAAGTGCTCCTTTTTTGCGCACATACTTGTGTACTATAATATGTCCCACGCAGATGGCTAATCTCTATTGAGACTGGCCGCCGTGGTCGAAATTCGGCTAGGAGGACATTATTATATTATTATTATAAAACTATAAACCCAATAAAATATCTTACCTTACGTTTCCTGTGAAGGAAGTCTTTGGATCCTAGATATTAGCAAAAATTCTACCCTATAACATTGCGTTACATGCGATAACGAACTGTATCATATCGTCATTTACATAAGTCATGTAGCAATAAAAAATAAAGTATCTTATTTAAATAAACATACAATCGGCGGTCATCTCACAAATGATGAGACGACACCGAAAATCGCGGCGGCATCACGCACACCGACAAAAAATGCAAAATAACGGACGGAGAAAAGAAAACACAAGACATGCGCATCGTAATGCAAGTAAATCGTCCGTGGAATCCGAGAACAAAACCGAATAAATTGTTTTAATAAGGCATAAATAACTGCAAAAAAATTGGTTCGATCACGCCGTTACGATGGGTGACCATGGCATTTACGCTTTGTTGGATACCGTACATGGTGCGCTGGATATGCACTTTTTGCATTAGCTCTGAGCTGGTTTTTGCTACCGCATACACAGTAATTTGCTATTAGTACTGTTACGGTTAGGCACCACAACGGAATGGCTGCACACTCGCTGTTGCGCTTAGCTGAACTCCTTAGATTGCACGTCCGTGCAGGTGTCACAGATGTGACGTAGCCTTAACGATATGACTAATGTACACATTGTACACGCACACCGTTTGTCAGTTACATAGTTGCCTATGTGTATTCCTACGAGCAGAGTTTCTCAAGTTTGTTCGAGTGGATTAAAATGGGATCAGGTGTTTGTATATTGTTGTAACTTTAGGCATTTCGTCTGATGTAGGTTTAACATGTAGGTACATCTCATGAAGCTTTAGGAGTAATAACTTAAATTACTTAAGTAGGATAAAAGAGGTTTACTTTAACAATTTAACTCAACTGATAATCTAATGCGTGCTGTAGTGATAAAAAAATTGGTATCAGTGAAATGCTCTTATCGTTTCGCAATTGGAAGAAAAGTCCGAGTCTTTGCATATCAACGTAGTGCACATAAGTAAAATTGTAAAAAACGTCCCTAAAAATCGGCCACGTAATATATCTCTACGTCAGTACCCAAACTTAGCATCTGAATGGGATAATGGCTTGAGCTCACACTAGCCTCCAAATCTCCGGTGAAGCAGTGTCTCTTAGACTATTTCATTATTTTGAGCGTCTCCGTGCTTCGGAGGGCACGTTAATCTGTCGGTCCCGGTTTAAGTCATTAGGCAACAGTCGTCAAGCCATGTCAAAGGCCTACTGGGCGGCTTCAAGTACTCTGACACTAGTTAACTGACCAACGATAAGTAAGTAAGTAACTAGTTATACACGTCAATTGATAAAGAAAAGAATAAAACAAATTTCACGCTTGCTTATGACAACACAGTCGGTTCTGGCGTATTTTCTTTGAAGTGATTCTTTGTAAATATGCCCACTTACTTCGACTTAAGGTAGTTGGACATGAAAATAAACAAACATAAAGCCTTGTCGAGCTAGTAGAAACAAAAATAGCCTCATGAATCGCCGAGTCAAGGATGTCAGGATTTATACAATGACATCGAACAAAGAATAAGTCATTGCATTTTATTAAAAGACAAACTAAAACATCAAGGAACAATATAGGGAAATAAAATACGCAGTAGTCTTTGCAGATATAATATTTACTCTCTAACAAACAAAGTAAAATGATATGTTCAACTAAGAGCGGAAGCTAAGTCAATAATCTCTCCCGTTGCAACGTAGAGTTCTAAGTTTTAGAAATTACTAGCTGTACCGGCGACTTGGTCCGCGCGTTAATTAGTTTATTTAGTTTTTTTATATTTATTAGTAAAATAAAAGACTTTTTCTAAAATAAAAGTAGCCTAAGTTACTCCTTATTACATCAGCTACCTGCCAATAAAGTCCCGTCAAAATCGGTCAAGCCATTACAAAGATTAGCCGGAACAAACAGACAGACAAAAACTGTTAAAAATGTTATTTTCGTGTTTGTACCGTATATATATATTCATATTTATGTAGTAAAAAACAGTTGTTTCAATATTACAAACAGACACTCCAATTTTATATATATGTATAAATGTAATTTTGTACTTAGTTTCATAAATTTCCTCTGTCATATCGTTTGCCTATCGAGATGGTTAGTCAATGTAAATTAACGTATATAAGAAAATAAAAATAGGTTAGCATGTTTTTGTGGAGGTGATTTGAAATCTACTGAGTAGTAGCTCCAGCGGTATTGGTGTATTTCCTTTATGACGGGAGTCTTATTAAATGTTATTTCTAAATGTTTTTATACAAGCCGCATATCTAAATATATACACGTACCTAAAATTAATTGTACATGTTTAACTATATTAACCGAACGGAAGACGCAGCATGGGCAGGCCCCCTACAAGATGGATCGATGATCTTGTGAGAGTCGCTGGAAGCCTGGAAGTCACTGGATGCGGATAGCGCAGGACCGGCAATTGTGGAGACATTTTTTGGAGGCCTTTGTCCAGCAGGGGGCGTCATTCTTCTTTATATTATTACAAACATGTTACGAGATTATACAAGCGTCTTTTTAAATTCTACGTGATTAAATGTATTTTATTTCACTAGCCAAATGTAGAGCATGCTATAGTGCAGAGTTGATTAAGTACACACAGGTTAACTCTCTATTTCCTCACACTCATAATTGAAAGGGGAGAGATCAAGCTCAAAACCACCAGCTTTACATGGTCTCCTAGGTACAGTCATCTTCCACTAACAAACCCAGACTCTAGGCTGGATTTTCTTCTTGCCAGATAAATGCCGATAGCACTTTTTGCCCCAACCGGGATTTGAAAGGATATCACTAGAGCCACAATAATTTGAACTAATATTATTTTTTAACGGCTAAATCCTATGGAACATTTATTGCTCATCAAATCATCAGTATCATCGATCTATATACGATAATGTCTACTTGAAGAAGTACCTTCTAATATGTTATTATACTCTTGATTACTGCATTCGTAAGTCCTAGATTGATGTTTAAGAGCGTGTATCGCTCTATGAGCTTATAGTACTTCCACATTACTGGAAGGGCCAGCAATGAGGGAAATTTATGAATGTAACACGTCACAGGCCAAAGTGATAGAGAAAATAAAGTTTTTAAAGATTTTATACAAGACCATTATTTACTAAACTACGAAAACTAATTTGATAGCCGATAGTTATTTAATATGAAGCATAATTGAATGGGAGATCAAAGGTTAACGCAATACAACATGTATTTAGACTAACCGCATACAACGTAACAACGTTATCAACGTATTTACACAGGTATTTTGATATTCCCTGATACATTCGCATGCAAATTGGAACAAAATTTTGATGATGCTTCGGACAAAATCATTATAATTAATTAAAGCACAGCCACTGTGCGTAATCCACTTCCCATTATGTGGACTCCATTAGAGCATGTAATGCGAAACACTAAAGCGAAAACAAAATTTCAACTGAATAAACCGGCCAACATTTCTAATTATCAATGATTATTCTGAAATGAATTCTTGGTTTCTGTCAGTACGTTCGGAAATGCTGTCTGAAAGCGTATTATTAGTTAGACACACGGTAATGATCTGCGGAATCAGTGCAGGAGAAACATTCCATTCCGTACGGAAAATACAGCAGGCATATCGAAGTAACCCAGATCGCTAATATTTCAGCTAACATCTTAAAGCTGATAATTTAGCTTTTTTATATATTTTTTTAATAAGTTAACTAGTTTTGATACTATCATTATGATTATATAAATAAGCTTAATGCTACATAAATGGCCCAAACGTCCCCTAAATCAAAACTAATATTCAGTTATGGAAAGCTTAAAGGCAAATTGAAACGCAGAATTTTTTCTTTAATGTATTTACGATTTACAATATGTATACATCCCTACACCAACAATGTTTAACAAAATGATCTAACTTCGCAATAATCATACTAACAGCAGATCGTGAACAACTCAAGACAATATTATAAATGCTCTGTCTTGCATTTGACTCATATCGGCGCCCAATGTTATCTTTACATCTACAAGACTTATTCAAGCTACTGCCATCTAACCACGAAACCCATAGATCTTCCCATAATAATCAGGGATCGAAAGCCTAATGTGCTCTCCGAGGCACGGAGGGTAGCACTCAACCAAACAGACTGTATAACAGATCATGGTTTTCACACAAATTCGGTGCGGGAATCGAACCCACGATCTCTTGGGCGCAAATGCGCTACCGGACACAGAAATATTTTTATAAATATATTAACAAAAGGACAAATAATTATCAAAATGGAAACGAAGTCTATTACATATACTTTAGCTAATTCCCCCGTACTCTTAAGAGATTCACTGAAAAAATGTGTTAAATTTTCAGTTTCATTACGAAGAGGTCATTCTACGCGTGATAATATAATCATGTGTTTTCTAAGTATATAATGAGTTGGGATGGAGTATAATATGAGGGTTCATATAATTCATTTGGCACTCATAGACACTCTGCACGAAATATTCTTTGTGGGAGCAAGAGATGTGCGGTTTTAGTGCTGTGATTTGGTTAATCGACATGAGTTAATTCTTTTTTTATGCACAATGGGTTTGCGCTTGACCACAGTCTCAACTGATGGTAAGTGAAGATGTGGTCGAAGGTGGGCCGCGCGTACCCATAAGATGCCTGTTCACTTTAGCCTTGAATAAACCCATTTTATGAGTCTGGAAACACGTTATTCGGGAGGGTGTTCCACATTTTAGCCGTTTTACGTATTGGGATGTATTTAAATCTGATTTTAACAAGTATCAATCATATGAAGATTGAGAGAAATCTATTTGAAATATTTATTTTTGTTCACAATTAGTATACCTGTATACAAGAAACTTATAGTCCAAACTCTGGCAAACTAAATAGTAGTTCGGTACTTGGCATATGTTGCTCCCGTTTTCCAATTTTAATATATTAATTATTTATTTAAGCGCTGCTTACATTTATTTCAGATATTCTACACAATCTAAGAGAACTTATACTCTGTTCTTAAATATGTTTTGCTAAAGTTTAGGCTTAAATCTTATTATTTAGGGCTGACGGAAGTTTATAATATAGTTCATTGAATACAAATATTTTCTATAATTTTTACTAAAATAGTTATTATTCATGAGGACGTTGAATTACAATTCCAAAACTTAAATTTCTAACCATAGGTAGGTACAGGTATATGTACATACAGGGTTAATATGACGGTATAGACTGTATCTACTGATTACGACCAATCAAATGATGGGAAACTACAATATTCTGCTACTTTATTGATCGAATATGATGGCAGCAGAGTGGTTGGAGCTTTCTATCGGCATTAATAGTCAGATCTTCGACTAACTTCTTTAAATGACTCGACTGATATGTGAATCTACATGATTAGAGCATATCAATCATAATTAAATAAAGCCTAATTCACAAATCACTGTAAATAAAATATACAAGCAGGTTCGGTAACGTACTCCGATTTAAAGTAAAGACCCATAAATAATCTAACAAAGTTTTGTGCAAGCATTGTGTAGAAAATCGCATTGACAAGATGTCAATGGGTTTTTGTTAAATTAATTTGTGATGGCATAGTTAATTTTACAATGAACTAATTTAACTTAATATTTCTTGTTATTAGATAACGGCGAAGTAACAAGAAGAATGGTTATGATTTTAACCCGTCAGACATACATGTTCATCTTTTCCTTCATAACTTCCGAATTACAAATGAGGTATCGTAAGAACTTTAATCGTGCACCATTTTAGCGCTATGTGGCTACCCCACATTAAATTGAATATAACATCCACTAGAAGCCATAAAAGGTTATTGTTATTCTATGAATCCATGTTGTGTTTCGAAAGAAAGAAATTAATTAGAACATTTCAAAATTAGATGACAATAGTTTGTTGCTTCATACTTTTTAGAGCGTTATGTTTCAGTTGGTTAGAGTCTAGGGTAAAAGTAAGTACAAGAATTATAACCCCCCTAGGGTCATAATTGTTGAACTTACTTTTTATTGTATGTTACTACTTAGCCGGATTGGAGGTTTTATTTAAATCAACTATTTATTTTATGAATTCTTTTATTAATTTTTTTACGAGTATAATTATTTATCCAACACACATAAATAGTCGTGACAAAATATCGACATGTATACATCGATACGTCTACCTCTCTGGCTTCAAAGCTCTTTGGCCTGAGCTCCAGATCAAATTAAAAACAGAATTTATTATAAGTCTCATTAATTATTTAATGCAATACTGTGTTCACTGGCGTCGGCGGGGACGGCCTGACCGCATCGTGTTTTTGCTACCGAAACAAACACAAACAGAATAGGATATTTAGATTAACACTGAAGGGATGAACTCTATGTGTTACTCGTCGGAAAGGGTAATTTAGTTTTGCTCGTAAAATATCACAATTAGTCTGCACCTTGTTGGTTTTTGCTAATTATTTTTAAGTGCTTTATACGACGCTTTAAAAATAAATGTTACACGAGAAATTATGACACTCTATGTAATTTATATCTTCATTCTTATACAAAGGAAATTTAAGTAGTTTTTAAGGTTTAAATCATGCAATCTGCTTTTTCTACTTCTTCCAAGGGTTTAATCATTTGTTTCAAAATGGGATACTCATATACTGGCTAGAAAATCCAATCCATCCAATCCAATCTTGTGTATTAACTTTTGTAAGCAGTTAAATAAATTATGATGGAATAGACATACCTAATATAACTCGTACATAAAGTTGGGAAAACATCAAGCCGCTTACCTGAAACAGAACACAATAAATTATTATATTTCTCATGTAAATTATATAAAGTAAAAAAATAAAAATCCAACTAGAATTCTAACTTTGATCAGTATATTATATTATTTATATATATGTGTAGTCAGTCCATGTTGTAGGTAGTACACGCTGCGTCTTCTGGTTCGTGCTCAACAGTCGAGAAAGTTTTTTTGCCCAGTGGACGTAGATTCTGCGAGCTAAGTATCCCACCCATTCCCACTACGTCGGTGGTGGCTATGTCGGTGTATATACTTGAATCCCCAACGGCTTTCGACATTTCTGATTAGATCTCCTAGGGATACTCCGAGTTTAGCCCTCTCCATTCCTCTTTGGGTCACTGTGAGCCTTCTCATAAGGCACATAGTAAGTGTAATACCACGTCTCTATTCCATAAGAACACTGCGGTATTTCAATTTGGACGAGAAGATATTACATAGCTCCCCGAAGCCCAGCCGAGTCGGATTCTACAATTTTCCTTTCTTTCGAAGACAGACCTAATTGGATGGACTGTCCTAGGTAAATATAGTCATCTACAAATTCGAGTACCGAGTCTCTAACCTTTACTAGAGTGGGTGCAACACCGAGGTTCGACGTCATATTTGTCTTATCCATGTTTATTTTTAAACCTACTTGTTAAGGCACTCTACTGAGGTCATCAAGCATCTTACTGAGGTCTTCCAAGGTCTCTAAAATTACTACTACTCGTATATCATCGGCTAACCGAAGGTGAGTTATGTAATTGCCATTTACATTGATGCCAAAACCTTTCCAGTCCAGAAACTTGAAGACATCTTCCAATGTAGTAGTGTTTTTCGGATATATGACCTCTCCATGTCTCAAGCCATCCCGTAATTGGATAAATTTCGATGTCTGGCCATGGAGTCGGACTGACATAGTAGTCCACAAACGTTACGCATAACGGCTATTCATACGAAATAGTAAGAGTTATGTGCGTTTGCCCAGCAGAATAATATTATTATGTTAAAGGAAAAACAATCCCACACAAATAAATTTATAAGTACGTATTATATAAACTGGTAAATATAGTTATATATTTACTTTAAGACAAGTGATTGGAAATCATCAGCTAGCTTGAGTAATTAAGGGCGTAATCGGCGCTTACCGCTGTATTTCCCGGGGCCAGCTCAATGCATCCATAAAAACCACTAAGGATTTTATGAATTATCCTTTCACACAAACATAATCCGCACATTTTGCAGATATAAAACAACATACACATATATATTTCGTTCAAATCGTATTTCCGATTTGATATTACAAGAAGCTCGTATCCGTGTGAATTTCAAAACGATGGCAATTGATAGTTCGGGAGGCTGGGGACTGACGCTAACAAACTTTATGAAAAGTTCCCTAATACGAAACTAAGAGCTTTCAATGCTCGGCTATACAAAATAAACTTAAAAAATGGAATATTCCCTATTTGAATAAGGGATTAGTCCTTTAAGTGTATTCTCTGGGTATTAGTGGGCTCAAAGGCCAGAGGCACAACGAATTAAATATGAATATTAGTCTGGTCGTCAACCGAGTGTTCTCTGAAGGTCCAAGCCGCGGGTTCTTTATGACTTTGTAGCGGTTTACAAGCATCAGAAGTAGGTTTACTTAGGTTATATCCTCGGGCTTGTTTTGGACGGCCTACTTGGAGAATGAATACGAAAACGTATTTGCTTTGTGACTTGTAAATGTCCCCTGGCGAAATGACGACATTGTTAATAAATTACTTGTAAGTCTTGTGTGTATCTTAAAAAGTTTGGTGACGCATGAACAAGACCCGTTGTTGTTGAATTGAGGCAAGCAAGCATTGACTTTATATGTAGTATAATTATAATTATTAACGTAATCTTTTTAATAGGTAGTATAAGTGAGTAACTTAGGGCATAACTTTCTACATAACTAAGCCTCTCTATAAAACCGCGAGATAAGTTGTTTCAACTCACATATCGTTAACGGATCGCTAAGGACAACGTGCTTTAGCTCCTTTTGAAATACCTAATATAGACTTTAGCAAGAGACTTCAAAGAGAAAATAAAATAAACAGATTTATAACAAAATTATTTCTCAAAAGTTTTGTACGGACAAATTTGGATATTGTTCAGCGTGAATACTCTATCCCAACTCCATATTTCACAAAGTCAATAAAAGACTAACAAACTCCAAACTGATTTCATAAGTGTCCATTTTTCTTTTCACAAAACCATTTAACAATATTGAAACACGATTTAGTGCCCAACTTTGCTTCGTACCAATCGTATACACAGTTAACTTTAAAAGCAGTAAACACTCCTATTTGTTAGAGGCAACCTCTTTTAGCCGACTTAAGAATTAGTTTCGACCTCTGAAAACTTTGTAAAGTCGCTGTTCATTTGTTAGGGGTCCCATGTGTTTTTTAGACCTCGCGTAAAAGCTTGCAAATTTGTTATCATTCGTAGCTACTTAACAATATCGTGACCGTCAGGAACGTATGACTTTCACTAGTAAGTCATATGTTCCTTTGAGTATTTAAACTTAATTTTATAAAACATAGAAATAATATATGAAGATAAATCATTTACTTATACATTTTGTATCGAACTCCTTTTTGTATCCTTTTTGGACTTAATTTTTTTTGTCCTGATCAGAACATAGTCTACCGGGACAGCTAGTATACATATATAAATAAACCTAAAAAAGAACCTAGACTTTGATCATAGCGGCGCCACCTATCTACCTCATTATAAATCCAAAAAGGTAAAAATAAGGAGTTTATAAACAAATATGTCCTAGTATCACATAATGCATAAGTCGCAAACACATGGGCACTCTCTATTCCACACTCTCGTGATCCAGCGGGACGGGCCAGCCGTCAGGACCGTAGGGAGTATACGCAAAAGACCGACTAATTTACGTATATGGTAAGGCAGGGGTAGGTTATTTTAACTAACAAAAGGGTAACAACTTCAAAATTTTAAGTACACTGATTTTCTGAAGTTAACTTGAAATTTTAGAGTTAGGGCGTATATATAATGAACAACAACCGAAAGTGAGAAAACGTCAGTGTAGTCAGCATTGCTCAAAACCCACTCTTGATGATTGCCAAAAAAATAATATAAATCTTGGTCAGTGCACAAGAGTATCCATAGTAGCTTCCAAATGATGGACTGCTTCCAATGCAGTGAATAAGACATTTCGTAGCTATTCTATGAATGTTTTAAGAAAATAAATTTAGTAATTTAAAAGTAAATTCATTTTTGTAGTATAAGTCAAAGATTTTTGATCATTCTATCAGTAACCTTATATTTAAGAAAACAGAAAGTAGCCAAATTAAACTAAACATTTATTACATTTTATCATCCCTTCGTAACTTAAGTGACTATTATGAAACATTCTGAATTGAAACCGGTTACATCGAAACAAGGAACACGGAAACAGGTAATAATGCCCTAATGTCTACAATAACTACTGTGATTCGAAACGTTTGTGTGTGCAGTCGTCTGTGGAAATAGTGGATGAACATCCATTCTATTCTACCGCCATCCGTGTTACTTCCGAGCCAGCCAAACCGAAGCGCACTGAATTAGGTCTTGTGTATATCTATTTATTTTGCACGATCATAGAGCGTCTCTTTCAAATCAGATTTGATAAAAAATAATAACACTTATATACGTTAATGCTATATTGTAGAGCATACGACATTTGATTTGCGACAAAAAAAAATGTCGCCTTTTAGTTATTGGTACTTCTTGTCTACCTTTAACTCAATTTAATAATTATCTAAATTCTACAGGTTTGGAGATATTTATCTTAAATAAACTGAAAACAAAAATAAGAACTGGGAACAAAAAAGAGAACAATAAAAAATCACTGCAGAAATAATAGGAGTCACGTAAAGCAACCCTTTCAATGACTCCAATTATGTCTGCTTCCATCATACATAGATAGATAGATATGTATGATGGAAGCAGACATAATTGGAGTCAAAACTGTAGAAATTAGATTATACAAACTACTCCCTGTGGGAAATTAAAAAGGCATACGATAGACCACGAGATGCATTCTCGTGGTCTATCGTATGCCTTTTAACCTCCCCTCAGATCCAAAACAGGTCAATGGGCAAAGACAAATAAGCAAAAAGCTAAGCACCAAATGAGGCAGCAATTCATGACCCAAAGGAAACAACGATTCTGTAATGCTCGCAGATTTCCAACTTCCACAAGAACTCTTAAAAATCATAAGAAATCAGACCGTAGAAAAGCCCCGGGTTTTGATCTTATTAATAAAGAAGTCATATTTCAATTGTCAAGAAAAGCTATTGTTTTTCTGACTACCTTATTTGATGCCATTCTTCGAACTCAGTACTTCTTAAGTCTATGGAAGGTCTACGAGAAGATCTACACCGTCGCATTACTCTGTGTTATAATCCAAATCTATCTACGACAATCTATGCGAATATATCCATAAATCTATGACAAACGTAACGAGAAGGAAGACTCTTGAGCTGTGAGGTTAATAATGATATTTCAGAGCCAATAATTTTCATTGATATGTTCAGTGGAGGAAACTTAAGGAGTGTCTGTTTGGTTTAAATAAAACTGACCTAATTAATGATAACCAGTTTGTTAAAGAGGAAAAATATTTAGTTGGCTTCTCATACAAAATGTCTAAGCTAATCTTTATTTTGTGTATCTAAAGTTAATTTTTTTGTTCATTTAGCATGTTTATGATGTCCTACAATTTCTTAGACAAATTAAACTTCTTAAGATACTCCGACTAGGTATGATAGACCATTTATTTATGAAATCGCTTAATTAATGTATTAAAAGTTTATTATCGGACGTATCTTACTCTGAAAACACACGGCCCTGTAGAATCCGAATGAAGACGTAGCTTTGAGGTGGCTAGCAACTGTGTACGACAGGTGGAAAACAAGGCCCATCTCTGTTGTAATATTCACTTTGCAACTCCCCTCCGCGGTCCCTTCCGAAAGCTCTTAATGCCAACTCGGCCTGACCTCATGCCACCTACATTAAGCCGTTTATACATTATGTATGAATTTGCTATGCCGTTTGATGTAAAGAAGCTTTAACTCACTCAGGTAGTGCCAAGGTTTTAAGTCAATTTTCCTTTAATATTTTATACTCTAATTTATCAATTTCGGATGGGATAAATCTCTGTCGCTAGTTGCCGCCCCTTACAGTTTTAAATAATTGATAGTATTTTGATATTTTGACGGGTAATGAATATTTTTCTAATGGATATCCTAGAGTGATTCAGTCCTGTAAACAACCAAATCACTCTAGAATGGTCAGAGAAAATGAATAATGTAACAGAATATCGATGTCAGATTCCATTGAGCGTATTATAAGACATGTTGCTTCTTAACGAGTTCCAAGAACCCATCAAAGTAAACATCTTGAAGAATATCAATGAATGACTACTGTTTATATTAAAATATTTTTTAAATATATTCTTGTAATGAGGTTACTTATCAAACTTAAAACTGAGGGTATTATTCATATTTTTGTTAGAAATTGGTTTAATTTACGGCAGTGTTAACCATTTTCAAGTTTAATTCTAGTATTAATATATTCAAATTGGTTTCCTAAAATACCATTATTTGCTGATATGTATAATTATAAGCTGACTTAATTTTTGTACAGAACCAAAAATTGTTTATGCTGATGCTATTCGCTAACTTACACCCTTTGATAGTTTCGAATATATTCACTGGAATACTTCCAGTGAATAATGATGAAATAATGAAATTTATTCAGCACTTGGGTATTAACATATGTACACTTGTACTTGTCAAGCTCACAATGCAGTACATAAACATAGAGGACATTACAAAAAAAAAATATCCGTTCGTGCGGTCTGTTTTATTGCATATATTTTCTGAAATCCTTAAATAAATAACAAGTTACTAACCAATTAGAAATTTGATCTACTATACTAAATTAAAGAATTGAAGGCAAAGCGGTTGGCTAGTTGGCTAGCGCAGAAGGTTCTTAACCAGTAGCTCAATTTAAGCGACTAATACCTGACTGGCTTTTGGGGTTTGGGCCACAGCTCAGGGGGCCGCTTAAGCAAAAAGACGAAATTCTAAATGAGGGTGTGATCACATGCACCGGATCACCGATGACGCGTTAAGGGGCTAGGGCGATCCTCGCCGCTGAGGACCCTATCCTAGATAACCTGCGGCTTTATCTACCTAGGTGGACGACTCGGAGAAGAAAGCCACAAAAAAACTCCGGGCTTGCTTTTTTCATCTTCTTTTGCTTTTAGTTTATGATTATTTTTATGTATTGTATTTTACTTACATTGTGATTGGCTGTAATGTAGGCTAATGCACGCACAGACCGTTGTCATCCAGTGAATCAAAATATAATAAATGAACAATACCATTCAATTTCACTCAAGCAATTAGAATATATTCGAGACTATCAAAACATATTATAACTCAATGAATTAAATATAGTAGTCTAATCAAAAATATACCTTAACACTTTGACGCGCTGATACAAATACCTTTTGGTGGTTGCTAGTACAAATATATGAAAAACAAAATTTTATTTGCAAATGTAATTTTGGAATTTGAGTATCACAGAAATAGGAATCACTGTTCGATTGAACCACTAGGGTGCCTAAAAGCTCCACTATTTAGATATCCCAACACAAAGCCACAAATCGCATTGGGATATCAAAATACTGCAGCTTTTAGGGAGTTAAAAGCATTCAGATGAATACGGTATTAATATGTAGAGTTAAAATCAAAAGTGAAGTGAATCGCGGATTATGACCGAACCCATCTCCCGTAATGACGGAGAGACCGGTGTCCAGCATTGGGAGGTTAATGGTAGGTAATGGGTAAGATAACTCGTGGGTTGAATTTTATACAAACAATATTTTGATTACACTGCCCGCAATTCTGACCAGCACCAATCTAAAATGCAGACCACGGACACTGACTTTTAGCAAATACTGCAGAGTATACCGTTAGTAAAATATATATTAAAAAAAAACACATTCAAATAAATAAATTTTCAGTATTTGCCTCAAAAAGTCTAATAGAAATAGAATAATAGACTTTTACTACTAATAGAATTTTAATAGAATTTTAATAGAATTTTGTTCCAAAAATCTCCGAAATAAAAAAAACAACCACTTTTAAAAAGAAGGGAGAGGGGAAATTAATCCCTTAGTCGCGGGGTACTTTACAAACATATGACGGACACAAAGTACTGGATGTACTTTGTGTCCGTCTGAACAACTATTTATTGGTTATACAAATCCTGCGCGGGAATCGAACCTGGGACACGGGGTGGTGGTGAGGCGACTGCCTTGACCACTTACACACTTGCAATTTAAATGGAGCTGACGTTTTGTTCAATTCCATCGCAACCTGATCAAAACGGGTGTTTTAATAGTTTGTAGTGATAACACGACGGACACAAATTACATCCAGGCGCAGAACAACTATTTATGGGTCACACAAATAGTTGTCCGTCGTTGCTGTTGTCGAACCCGAACTCGAACGAAGCGGCGAGGCGACTGTCTTAGCCGCTGCGCCACACGTGCAGTCGAATACTACGAAAAGCTTACAGGCGGAATCTAAATGAAACGATATAATGCGTCCTTAGGTACCTCTTAATTAATGTTAATATTATTCAATTTATCTCTAACAAAGTTTTTATAAAAAAAAACAAGTTTTAGTTTTAGTACAGACACTTAAGTAAAATTGTGTTACATTGAGTGAAAATAACCAGAATAGGGTCAATGTCACTATTACGCTTTTATGGGTGTAATCTATCTGTATTATGTATGTATTTAGGATTATACTAGCTGACCAGGCAGACTTCGTACTGTCTCAATCGATAAATGAACTTTATTGAATAACAATAAAGTTCAAATCGACTCTACATTTTATTTCGAAAACGTTTATATGGGATAAAGAAAAGGACTGTTTTTAGGGTTTTACCGGCAATTATTCGAATTTTTCTAACCTTTTAAACCTTCCCTAGACCTACACGAACATTTCAAGACCAAGATACCTCAGGGAAATTTTAATCGAAATAGAGTGAAAAACCTTTACAAAAAAGACGATAATTGATCAGTTATTGAGCGGGATGAAAAATGATTAAATTACAAAAATGACTATTAAAAATAGAGGTTGGTGATAAAATGGTAAAAATTTAGGGTTGTATGTATTTTTAATGCTACATTACAGTGAACAATCCTTATCACTTAGGGGTATCAAAAATAGATAGTAGCCGATTCTCAGACCTACTGGATATACATATAAAATTGGGTAAAAATCAGTAAAGCCGTTTCGAAAGAGTAAGGTAACTAACATTGTGACACGAGAATTTTATATATTAGATAAGTATGCTTATCAGTTGTCTGGTTGCCATAGTAACAGGCTCTGCCTAGTTTGGGATCAGACGGCAGGGTGTTAGTTGTCCCAAGATATTCAAGTATATATTTAATATATAATTGATCTACACACGATACACTGGATCGTAAACGATCGGCGCCAGAACGCATTCAGTATGTAGACGGCTACGCGTTAAAGTGGTTTATTTTCGAAGCGTCTCCTTGCTTCGGAGAGCAAATTAAGCTGGGAGTCCCGCCAGTAGTCATGAAACAACAGTCGTTAACCATATAAGAACGAAGAAAGAAGAAATTTAGAACATCTTCGATATTTGACGGGTCGGTTGGCATAGTTGGTAGAGCCTTGCCTCTCATGCCGCAGGTTGTGGGTTCGATTCCCACTGCATGAACATGTCTGTTTGTCCTGAATCTGGGTGTAATTATGTGTATAAATTAATGTTTACAAAACAAAAGTAGTATATAAGTTTTCTGGTTTCCATATTACACACATATTACAAACACATATTACAAACACATATTACAAACTCTGCTTAGTGTAATGTAATGTCCCAAGATATTATACCACGGAAACAAGTGCCGATTACGACACGATTAAGTGAGTAAATATTAAATAATACGAAAACTTTGCTATGTAAAAGTATCGCATGCGATATCCTAACATGTTTTTGCAAAATCTCGTTTCTTCTTCATAAATTATTATCGCCAAGCCATTGAACAATGAACACGAATGGAGTAAATAGACTTTATCCGTTCAACACCAACATATATTTACGTCAATAAATAACTAGTTTATTACAGTGTTCAGAAAAAAATAACATTAAATAGATATAAAGAAATAAAATGCTGTAGGTAAGTCCGCAGTTAAGTCGATTCATTTCCAAGTTTAATAATAAAAAGCGACCAAGAGCGTGCCGGGTCGCGCAATGCTAGTTCCGTAGTTGCCATCACAATAATGAGGACTAAGAAGAGGGCTTTTTGTTGATTCAAACTATGAACATTTAACGTTTTTAATTAACGGTATCTTAATGGATATCGGAAATTTATGGATATTTAAAAAAAAATGTATCCCTATACTGCTAAGCGAGTATGAAACTATTTTCGGGGATTTATTTATTTTAAATACATAATTGGGGGTTTTCGAGCGGGACACATTTTCTAAAGACTCCAGAAGCTCACACGAAATATGCATATTATCAAAAAATCCAACGTATAAGTTTGATTTAATTTATTTCGAGTAATCCAACGAAACCACAAGTATTGGGTTCCAGGAGAAAAAAAAATCCAACTTTATGTGTAGGTACAGAAGAAACAATAATACAAAATTTTTGACATTTTATTTTGCCACTCCGTTGACGTGGCTAATATGTATATCCATGCCAAATTACAGGTAACTAAGAGTATCTGACCTAAGCTAGATATATTAACGGACATGGAGAAACTATAAGGGTTCCTTGTTGACTACGGATCCCTAAAAACGTTTATACAAATGTAAGCCTAGTGAATCCCATTTTGATCAGGCTTAAATAAGTCCTATAAAAGAAGTTTAGAACGTTCTTAGACACTTTAATTTTCTAGTTTTTAGGGTACCGTTGTTTATTCAGTTTCAAATGGTTGAATAGAACCCGAACGATGTAGCTTTGTGCGTCCGTAGATAGGCAATCATAGCCAGTGGCATTCATCGGCCCGTAAGTGAACAATGAGGTTAAGTAACTCGTCAGGCGGTCACTCTAGAGATGGATAACTACCACAGTAGTTTAATCTGTGAGCGTCTCCGTGCTTTGTAGGGCGACAATTTAACGTGCCCTTTAGTATCTTAACAGTCTTCAAAACATGAAAACCTACTAGAAAAACTCTGATAAAATTTAAGATTAATAATAAAAAGAAGAAATGCGTCCGCCTATCTCTCACAGTGGAATATCATAGAAGCTATGTTTAAGTGTACAATAAATAAGATATTTTTGAACTGTTTGCTGAAGATAAGGTTGTATATATTTTTTTTGTGAATGCTGTTTGGGTCGCCTTAATATGAATAAGGAAAGTTTTTAAAGTACAGATGTAAAACAGGTCAACACAAATTTAAATGAAGGAACACTGAATCTTGTCGGAACTACGGCTTACAAACTCGTTACTTTACATTCAAATGGAATCTTCATTATGATGTAAAAATATAACTTGTAAGGCTTTCCCCGTGCTGATTTCGGTGAAAACCTCGAGAGTTTTCCTTAATTAATTTGTGTATGGAATGATAGACTGCAGCTTTAGTGGGGAAATTTTGAGAGCAGTGTCAACAGTGGGTAATTTTTATTTAACAGCTTACTCGCGTAGCGTGATCTAATTAAAGTTCGATTTAAACATGAAAGCATTTGTGATAACTTGCCACTTTGTATATCATTGCCTCTATTATAATCAATATAGGCGTGTGGTTACGGTGTAACCACTCGGCTATATTGATTATAATAGAGGCAGGTCTGTGGACTCAGTGGTATCGAGTTCATGGACAGGCCCACGAGTGACAGAAATTAGTGACCACGTACTTAAAACTACACTATGGGGAATAACTAAGAGTTCTCCAGAAATTTTCTTTAAGGAATCTGAAGTCTACCAACATGGACTAAGCTTGTATGGTCGATCGTATGGCCTATGCCTTCAAATTGCGAGAGGGGGTCATTACAGTTATTTATATTAATAATATATCCTGGGACCTTATATACACACGGCCATCTGATCCCAAACTAAGCTGAGCTTGTACAGACGCCAGCACACCAAGCTACCCCAATCTGTAAATTTCCCGAATTAAAAGTGAACCTTAAGCTTATGTGATACAGTAGAAAATCTATAAAAGAAGTTTGACCGATTAGGGTAGCTGGATGTACTGGCGTATGTACTATGGAAACCAGATAACTGGTATAATACTTTTCTGGTGTAAATACATACTTATATAGATGATAACTGAAAGTTGGGTATGGCAGAAAAACAATGAAAGTAAAATAAATTCAGTGGAAATGAGAGCTCTGAGAAGTATGTGTGGTGTGACTTTGAGAGACAGAATTCGAAATACTGATGTAAGAGAGCGTTGTGGTGTGAAAGAGAATGTAGTCACAAAGATCGAAAAAGGCATGCTGAGATGGTTTGGCCATTTAGAAAGGATGAATGAAAGAAGATTGCCAAAAGAAGTATACCTGGCCTGTGTGAATGGGACAACCGGAAGGGGAAGACCACGTCGAACATTCTCTGACCAAATTGGAGATGTTCTCAAGAAAGGGCAGGTCAGAAGTACCCTAAACCGGCGAGCATGTATAAAGAATATAATGACAGTAATCGAGGCAAAAGAAGTATGCAAAGATCGTGACAAATGGAAATCCGTTGTCTCTGCCTACCCCTCTGGGAAACAGGCGTGAGTCTATGTATGTATGTATAGATGATAACTCCCAGACTCAGGACAAACATACATGTTTATGAACACAAATATCTGTCCTGAGTGGGAATAAAACCCACGACCTGCGTGTAAAGCAAGCATTTGCCATCCACGCCAACAGGCCGGTCTAAGGTATAATATTCAAATATTGATTTTTAATATTTAAAGAGTTTTGCTTATTTGCAACGTTTAAAAGTCTAGTAGCAGTCTATATATAGAAGAAGATAGATTGGTAGAAGATTACGGAGGGTCACCATAACTTAATTGCTATCATGCGAAACAGGGGCGCTTCTTTGAGAGCACGTATCCGTGGCAGCACCAACACTATCCTAAGCGTGTGTGTAGATTGGTGGGAGTCCCCTATGATGCGGAGATGGATACAGCTACATGTTTCATTTTAATGTGAGCTATTTATATTTACTAACTAGCTGTGCCCGCGACATCGTCCGCGTGTTAATTAGTTTATTTTGTTTATTTTTTTGGTTTTTATTAAAATAAATGACTTTTTCTAAAATAAAAGTAGCCTAAGTTACTCCTTATTACATCAGCTACCTGCCAATAAAAGTCCCGTCAAAATCGGTCCAGCCGTTTCAGAGATTAGCCGGAACAAACAGACAGACAGACAGACAAAAATTGTAAAAAATGTTATTTTGGTGTATGTACCGTATATATATTCATATTTATGTAGTAAAATCCGGTTATTTCAATATTACAAACAGACACTCCAATTTTATTTATTTGTATAGATAATATTTTTTAAGGAAATTGTTTACTTACACACTATGGACTTTTTCTGAATTAAATATATTATTATTATAACCTGATTCCTACTTTAGTCTTAGGCATACTTTTTATTGAACATATTCATCACATTTTCTTTTACTAAAACAGTGAGTGTTTAATATACTTATAGAATATATTATGTAATGTGGTATGCTTTAACTTTCACTAGCTACATCCACTTCGTTAGTGGAAGAATTAAACGCACTGCGTATCGACTTTAATTATAATTAAATATGACACCAATCGCCACTGATAGGAATGGGTAGTATATAATTTACTCAAACAATCACTGAAATATACTTCAAAAAACAACTCAACAGTCGCTATACTAACTTCAAACCAGTAAGATAAATCGAAATTTCAAATTTGAATTTGAAAGTAACATTAATAATAAGTTTAAAAACATATTTATCATGGCTTCGTAGACATGTCAGCAACAAGACGCCAAAATGTTTCTCTTGAAGTAAATGTAGGAATAATCGGAATGCATCTCGCCTGACGACCATTAGGGTGCAGACATGTTCAAGTCTTATTTTTCTTGATACTGGGCTTGAATACTGATGTGTGTCGTTTAAGCGCAGGTTTTGAAGTTGGTATTATAAAGTCGTTTTAAAGAAAATTTGTTATTAATGAATTTCTAAATTTAAATTGGGAAATTCTAATCATTGTGCAAGACAAGTCTGAATACAAGTTCTGGATTGTTGATGAACTAGTCGAAGTAAATCTAAAAATATGGGGCGGGAGTTTTAGACTTTGCTAGATAATTAAATTTGCAAATAAACTCATTTATATACGTAACTAGCTGTGCCCCGCGGGTTTACCCGCGTTAAACTTTATAAATTATAGCTTATGTGTTAATCCAGGGTGTCAACTAAATCCATACCAAATTTTATTAAAATTGCTCCAGCCGTTTAGATGTGAAGAAGTAACAAACATACACACTCAGACACTCACAAACTTTCGCCTTTATACTATTAGTGTGATTTGAATTCAAACACACATATAAAAATGTATCAATCAATTAATCAATCAAAAAATATTTACATTATAGGTAATATATTTACATTATATATATTCACAGGTATAGGTATAGTTTCGGTTTTTTAAGTCGGTGTCAAGGTTTTTATACAGCAATGTTATTAATACTAAATGAAGTGTGAAAACCTTTAATATATAGCCTTCATACTCATACATCGCGCCTTAAACAATTCAGAGGCCAAACGACATACTGAAAGACATTTTCACTCAATCCCGTGTATGACATCACGCTCACGGGAAATCACGACCTCTTAATTTCGCCTTCAGATCCTAAAGTAGAAAGTCTCTTGTTTCAACAGATTTAAATGTGAAAATAAAAAGGCTGTAGGTATACGACAGACGTTCCTAAACAATGTTTAGAAGTGGCGACGTGTGTCGCATATCAGATTCATGCAACAAGTGACGGTTTTTATCTAAGTCTCGCTACTTTTACTAAAATCTTCCAACTTGGGGAAAACGCGACGGTAATGGGTAATTTAAATTGTTGAGGGAGGCGTGTAATTCATTTACTATAAAAATGTATTAAGGACGAATTTTTAATGTCTTGTGTCTATAGTTTATTTTTGGTATGCCGGGTTTGGCAAATGCTTGCTTTTCACGCCGGAGGTCGTGGGTTCGATTCCCACCCAGGACAAATATTTGCGTGCATGAATATGTCTGTTTGTCCTGTGTCTGTGTGTAATTATCTATATAAGTATGTATTTACAAAAGAAAAGTAGTTATCTGGTTTCCTTAACTCTGCTTAGTTTGGGACTAGGTGGCCGTGTGTTAATAATGTCCCAGGTTATTATTATTATTATGGTATGAGTTAAACACCAATTTGACGATACTGTATAAAGCCAGTATCTAATAATACCTCTAGTTTGTTGGTCAAGCTTGAATACCGGACGAATAATCAACCAGAAAAATCAGCTCAGAGTCCAGAGTTCCAGTTTTTTCTAAATATAACCGAATGAATGCAGATTAATATGCCCTAGCGAACAAAAGAAACGCTCAGAAACTAAAGGAGTTATTCATCTACAGACTGCACATAACTTCGTGATTAAGTATGAACCGGGGACAGCCACTAGGTTATGAGTTCCTCACGCACTCCTTCTGTAATTTATTTGATAGCATTTAGATAATAATATCTATTAATATCTCCCCTACATTTACTCGGCCTACGATGCTAATAGTTAATAGCTTTGGCGTTGCATGCAATACGCTTCTCCTAACTGAATATGTATTGATATTTAACGTTTTTACGTCAAACATATTTTGTATCATACATGAGTGGAAAGCAATATTGATGGCGATTCTGTCTTTAATGCTAAAAACTAATTTAAATATCATTACATCTCTCTCGCTGCTATAGCTCGTATGAAAAGAACCGGGCGTATATAGATTGAGCATATATCGTCGAACATTCTAAAGTGTCGCTTATCTTAACTCAGTATTTCGCACCAAAACTACATTGACATAACTATTAATATTAGTTTAGTTCCTATTACGTAAAACTGGACGGTAATATCTCCCATTAAACTAAAATAAAACCGATCTGTGCGAGCCAGGCTCGCACACTGACGGTTCCATACTATTCATGGACGTTACACACTTACTTAGTTCATTCATAACATTCATAGTTGACCATTAGGGTTATTTTATACTATTTTGGTAGAGAATCCTAAAAGGCTAATTTGATATCATACATAAAATAATATAAAGGTTAAATTTACCAAATTTAATAAATGTTAAAAAGCCACATCAGGACCACACTATCTATCAAGTTCTCAGAATTTACTCGTTTTTTTTTATGCTCGGTCGTTGTTTTTTTTTAGTTTTTCTTTAATATAAGATTTTTAATTAAGTCGCGCCCGCGCAATTGAAATGAATCAATGTGTCGCAGAGTAAATAAGTAACTATGTACATCACTGTTATTTGACCTAAAAATATTAATCCTGTAACACCGTTTTGGTGACTGTATTCACGGGCTTTGTTTTCAAGATTCATGACTGACTGTTTTGTTCACAGTTGTATGTGATAGATCAAGAGCCTGTTGGTATGGTCGGTAAATTCGCCTTTAACGCCGCAGGTGTTGGTTCAATCTCCGCCCGGGACAGATATTTGTGTGCATGAACATGTCTGTGTGTCTTGAGTCTGGGTGTAAATTATCTATATAAGTATGTATTTACAACAGAAAAATTGTATATAATGTTGTATATCAGTTATCTGGTTTCCATAGTACAAACTCTGCTTAGTTTGGGATCAGATGACCGTGTGTGAATAATGTCCCAGGATATTATTATTATATCATATTGATAACACCTTCGATTTCGATTTATTAATTACGATATATATATATATTTATGGTTTCTCATTTTTGGGATTGCATTTCCAATAATGGTATGGTACAAAAATTTTAAAGTATCTTTTGTTGCGACTTGGCTTCGTCGTTTTTCCGCGGCAATAGATTTCACAGTGTATTTCAACAAAATAACAGGACACGCAAGTAACAGAAATTAATTTAATAAAAACTTCAAAACATTCGATTGTCCCGGTATTGTCATGCCGACTATTGACAACACAGTAACTGCGTTGAAATATTTTACCTTTAGAGCCTAAATGCCATTGAACGAACTATGCATTGTCAGTTAGTACCAAACAATTGTAATAAAAGCAAATGTTTACAGTGGTATTTGGAGAGCTAAAATCTAGATTAAATTGAAAATATTTCGCGAAAAGCTATGACAAAAAATTATAAATATTAAAACTATAATTCAAGTGTTTAATAGAATTGGGACTAGTCCCTCCCTTTCAGCCACTGCAACTCATGTAAACCAGGATCGACAGTGGCACACAATGAAATGACATTAGCGGTGAGGCTCAAGCATGTCGCCGGGATTGCTTCGACTGTCTTAGACATAAACAAGGGGTTCCACTTCCCTCCAGACCGAAGCAGGAGACAAGGCCTGCCCCAAAGATCTCCACAATTGCCGGTCTTGCACATTTACCACCCTTACTAGAGATTTGATCCCCAAAAGGTATGCCCTATAATGTAGGTTACCCACTCTGAAGTCTTATTTCCAAGACGGCTTGAGCGCCCGCTCACCTCCTTTGTACGGTCAAGCAGTGAAAGCCTGTACTGTACTGATGCAGAGCTATTAAATAATTCTGAAGTGGTGATAGTCTTTTTTGCAAATTATCTTTGTCTAGGATAACAACTTGTTTGTAGAAAAATTATGATAATATTTTGCATAGTAAAATAAATTTATGAAATGGCATATAATAATCAAAATAGATGATTAATTTTAAACGCGCCCGTTATCTTAAGAGATATTGAAGTGAGTAATAAATAGTTGTGTACAGCGTTTTAAGCCGCCTTCAAATATTACATTTCTTTTTCAAACTTACATTTAATTAATCTAATTATTGTGCAAAAAATGCAAGACTAATCTCTTTTAAACTAATATCAGCCACTTTGTTTACAAGATATTGGTTGCCTGAACGAGATCGCTTTAAAAGAGATTGGTTACTTAAAAGAGACGCCTATTGCCTTAACATTAATGTTATTATTTTTCTTGGTTGTAACGCAATATAGTTAACTTATTTACTTATAATTTAGTTCTTACAAATACTCAGTTATTTTAATGAAACTGTAAATATCCAATAATAATTAAAATGGATACCACCCTCCATGCAGATAATGGACGACATCGCCATAATGTAATAGATGCAAATATTCTTACGGAACTCTTAAAAGTCAACAAAGTTAGGTTGGATACGATTTATTTTAATAAAAAGGGTTAAACAATCATATCAATGTTTTCAAACAATTAATTATGTGGCAACACCAAACGATGACGTTGACAGGTAGCCGAACCAAATGGATCGGCATTGTGTTCTGGACCACGCTATGTGTTGGTCATGTCACAATAAGGTGTCGCTAGGTTATATTGTTACCTGCATATGGAGGTTTATTACAATAGGTTCATGCGCTCCATATGGCACAAATTCAGACGCTCCTTACTCTTCTAGACAACTTTATTCGACAGTCGAGAACTTAACGTCTTAATCATCGTCAGCATAGCACTAAATATTTAAAAACCCAACAAACTAGAGACGATACTACAATGTAAAATAATCCCACATGGACCAAAGCTAATAAACTTTAGTACGCCATTAGGTACTTAGACAATGTAACGCGATGACGTAGGGTTATGAATGTATAGAGAAGAGCAAAGAAATCCAGGGTTCTACTTCAGAAATAATTTAAATGTAACTCGCTTATAAGCCGTGTCAACGGAATTACAAATATAAAAGTTATTTATTTCTCTTCACAAGATAATTACATGGATAAGTAGATAATGAATATATGGGTATAATAATTAATTAAGTAGCGGAAGTAAATATGTACTACATTAACTCGTTTAGAAGCCGTATCAACTACAAAATGAACGTTTTATTCAGTGCCGATGACGTTTTCCTCTTCCTCGTGAGATTTGTTTCAGGACGCTGTGTATGGCGAAAAAAAAATACTGAAATTTTGTACGGTCATTGTTAGTTATAGGGAATCGAGGATATTTATTTATTATGATACATATTTATTTGAAAATATTTCCTCGTTAATTTCCGATTACACTAATCCTAACTATCCTTAGTAAGACTTAATAGAATGCCTACTTGAAGGATTAAGACGAAAATAAGTAGGTCCATATAATGAGACCTACCACTTCGTATTTTATGCGCCAGGAACTTGTCAGCAGTGTTGAAGGATTCATATAATACAAATTTTCTTGGTTTGTCTATCCGGTAGAAGATAGCAGATTATTGCGTACTTTAGGTACTAGTTAACTTAAAACAAACAAACAGAGTACACAATGGTACACATCAGTATACTATATATAGTATAGAGTAAGAGAATGTAAAAATAAGCCTAGTAGTATACTTTCGGCTTATTTTTATATCTCACTGCGTATCACTCTAACATTCTCCTACGTTCTACGTTTAAGGCTATCTCTTTGATCTTGAATCTTTCTTTACATTTCCTCCTCCAAAATTTCTTTTATATATCAGTAAAATTTTCTTAGGGAATTTCATGGTTTGATATAGAAGTATTTATTAATTATGTTTATTAGCAGATTAATTAACCTATCATATTTCCTTTTCCTCGACAACTCGTCTTTTACTCAGTACCATACATTTTCATTTTATGTATTTGCCAAATAAAAGATCTTCGTTACTTAATATTCTCTATACTCTGTAAACTTTCGTTAGTCTATAACGGAAATTCTAAAAGGCTTCCCCACACGAACCAAAATTATTCGACATGAGTGTTCATTTTGCAACTACCATTAAACTCAATTATAAACTTATGTTGTATAAAATTAATCATCGTTATTACTGATTAATTACTATTATGCTCAATTAATAACAATGAATGAGACAAGCACGTAACATTGACTTTATATGAATAATTGTGACATCTACCAAAGTTATGACATTATAATCGATTAAAGTTAATTCCCAGGCTAGTTCTAAACCGCGCATTACTAAAGTAATATTTTCTGCTGATTTTGGATATCCATTACGAAATACGAATACTAAATGGAGAGCCTAATTGGGATGAAAGATAGCCTATCTTATGTAACTATTATGGGCTTGAGGACGTATTCTTATCGCTACAACAATTTCAATCATCGAATATATATAAATGAAAATGAATCACCGAAATGTGTGTGTACACTCATAACTACCAAACGACTGCATCAAATTGGACAAATTATATATTATAATGAATTATTGTCAGGAGAACGTTTAAGGTTTTCAGGAGAACTTACGAAGGCTAGAGCTATCTTCAAATAATTACACTGATTAACAATAAAACAGTCATAATATATTATTTACTGAAATTCTAGAAATATGTATTCGCATTGACTTGTCTGTTTCATTTTCAGTTCAAATAAGGCTTTATTAACTGGTTGCGTGCGAAGCTGAGTCCAATTGGAAATTGAACGAGCGAAATGAGCATTTACAGCAAACATTTGAGCATTATACTGTTCAATAGCATTTGTGTTTGAAGATAATTTGGCGATATCAACTGCGTGCAGCAACCTGTGATGAAGCGCACCAATATTAATGATCATACGGAACTAAAGTGCAGTGTTCTTCTAATAGATTATATAGAATAAAGTTAACAATAATATGCTGTAAGTATAAGTACTATCACAACATTACAGCGATGTGCCAGCTACAATTTATTTTTCGCCACGGTCAAGAACATTTTCAAAGGCACACAATTAAAATATCCATTACGAATGAGATCGGGGGACATTTTCACCTACCTAGCACACAACACCTTCAGTATCTCCCATCAAAATGCAAGCGAGTGAAAGCTTTGAGGTAACAGAGGCAAGTTGGACCTTGATTGCGGATCGCAAATGTTTGCCGGAGCTCACGAGAACCGCATCAATTATTCAAATAACTACGTAGAGAGACTGACTAGACGAGTAATTTTGCGAATATTACCCGTGGAGGGGCACGAAATGTAAGCTGCTTACAAGTTTCGCGCCAAATAACTTGGGGATACCCGAGAATGGCTCTTATGTATGGTAAGTGTGCAAGTCCGGGGCCCGGCGGTCTCTAGTTAGTTAAGTGACATTATTAATCTGATGAAAAGACCTATTGATCGTGCGTCGTGTTGTTAGTTTGGAGTAAGTAAGTACTTAAGGACTTAGTTCATAGTTACGCATGATACTAATATATTACCTGTAATACACACCAACATTCTCACGGGTTCCACAAGCAACTTTTAAACTTTACATATTTAAATTTTCCTAAATGTGTACATTGAAATACGGTTGGAAATCGAGGTGGCAATCCACGGGGTATCTGCCCCCATGTGTTTTATTACTCAAAACTTATATTTAAATCTAAGTTGGATCCATCTCCTCGTAGAGGCACTTAAGTAAATATTTCTGTTGAACCACTCGACGCTAAACAGGCCGAAAATTTCAACTTAAATAAGGATAGGGAAAATGTTCAATCTGAATAAAGTGTGCCACGGTGGCTTTGGCTTTGCCAAAAAGGGAAGAAGGATTAAAGAGGTCGCGAAGCTGACATAGTAGGATTAACTGAACGACGCCGTGTCAGCAAATAAATGACGATTCTTCGAATGGATACATTATTCACTGGAAGACGTTATTTTTTTCAATTTCATTTTAATATTAGGGGTTATTTTTGTAACAAATAAATGTCAGTTTTTAAGGCGTTAGATATTTTATTTAGATAACAGCATGGTGAAATATCGAATGCATTAGGGCAGTGGTTCCCAAAACCTCGTAGTATAAAGTTAACATTATAAAGTTGATCTGAGTGGGAGTACTTTGTTACCGTGAATTGTATGTTTGTTATCGTCTCCGCAATGCGGATGATTCAGAAGAAGAAGAAAGAAGGAAGGCATGCGTGGGTTTATCAAATAAGCAGCAGTAGGTTTCGTTAGCAACCGAAAGCCTCTTGCCTATTCTACTAGCAGTTACAAACTCAACCCTAAATCCGCTCGTGACTTTTACATTGGGAAACTCTGCATTAGTATAGTTAGTTATGACAGTAGTCAAATATATTCATTGATACAGTGCCATAGATACATTCGCAAATTAAAAATCAAAGAGCCCAATTCAATCCTCTATGAGAATACCTTTCTTTTAGCTTAGCCGTCGAAAATTGCCTAACATCGTTATTGTCCTAGCGCGAGACAGTTACAATGTGTAGTTAATTTTTCATAGACATAGCAATCACTTCTAGATAATCGTAAGTGTATGTAGTTTTCGTTCAGCGGGCTTACTTTACGGCAGCTTGTCAATAAAATCTGGCACAGTCTGTCAACGCGATATGTTATGATTTTGCATTTATTTTCCGCAAAATCTAAATCTTTTTAATTTTATATTCCTTATAAAACTCGACCCGTTCACAAAATAATAACGAGCGCTGATCTAACCACGTTATCTAAAGCCTTATTAAAATTTAACACAAAAGTTGCAAGCAGGGCTGCTAGTTGTAACTTCGCAGTTGTACAAGAATGTTCAATTTGAAACAAAATTGTCTCAATATAAAAAATAAGGACGTCAATTGTGTTATTGCCATTACAGATCGTAATTCACACCATCTGAAATGGCAGTATTACAATTAGATATGTTTTTAAAATGTATCAAAACCGTATTAAAATGCCTGTCATACAAAGTCCGTCAGCACATCGGATATCATTCTTCGCCCATTTCGCGCTAGATTAGATTCCATATTCTACAGCATATCTCTAGACATCAGAGACACTCATAGCCAGGTGACATTACAGATTCATATGCGCAGGAGTACAGTTTAAATGATCGTGTAGGTGATTCTGAGCGTCAGCGTGCTTCGGTAGGCTTGTTAGGCTTTCAGTCCCGGCTGCAGTCAGACAACAGTCATTAAGGAATGTTAGTGATCTTCTGAATGTCTTGTTCAGCTTTGACACAACAATTAAATAAATATCCCAAATAGACGAAATGTAGTAAGTTTCAGTGAAAGTCCATAGAGGACTTAGATTTAACGTCGCTATAGCCAAATGGTCACTACATTGTGATTAAAAAATGTATGACATAAAATCAATAGAGCGCGAAAAAACTAGCCCGGACTTTATTTTTTCCACAGTTTGTCCACTTAGGTACACACGGCTACATATCAAGCTATACATTTGACCTGGAAACTGCACTTTAACTACGCCGGCAAGAACTGCGTTGGTCCCCAGTCTCTTATCTGTGATCCCTTAGCTAGCCCGTGGCTGCGATCACAACCTGTTAATGTGTATTTTTCTCTTATCCCTAAACCGTAGTCCCCATAATATGTCACCTAGACTTGTACGACTACTAGTTGAGAGCCTTTATTTGTTTTTATTTGGTTTGACTGTTTACACTCTCCTCTCAGTACGATTTATTTATTTGAATTAATTTACCCAAGAAAAGTAGTTAATCAATACTATCTGTGTTACGAGACTAACAGGCTAAGTAGATTATTTATTAAAACAGTACATTGTAACAAAGTTCCTTAACGTGGCTTCCGGTAGGAGTTGGCTGGCAGAAATTGTCACGAAAGAAAAAAGCGTTATGCGCCTTTAATACTATTTTCTATTATATATCTAAGTATTTTTATATTACATTCGAGTAGAGTTACATAGTAGGTGCAAATATAGAGATTCTGGAAGATGTGCATTGTTCTTAGGCCATAGGTTATCCTACCAGCTATGTGGCCGATAGCCGGTAGGATAACCTATGGGTAACCTATTTTCTTAATATATATAATATTTTTTCTTAATATTACATGTCTAATATAGCTCGTATGATAAGCACAGGGCATACATAGTATTGTCAAACTACGGAAATAGTTTATGCTACGCTTCAATTATGCATCCCGGGCGTATAATTGGTCAACAGGTTATACGTGTCGCTTATTTTAACTCAGTATTTAGCACCACACTATTTTTTTGAGCATAGTACCTACTTACGACTAGGGATATCATAAGTACTGTGCTCAATAAAATTGCAATGATTTTAAAGTTAGTCTGTTAAAATTGCATAGAGTCGGAGACTTCGTCTTATTATAACAATTTTGGAATGATCCCGTTCAGGAACTTACAGGATTTATTACATTTACTTATATCACTTTGATTTAATTCCTACATAGTGATTTTGACTATCAAGTATATGTGAATCTCGAAGTGCTAAATAAATGTAATTTATTTATTAAATTTCTAACAGAGCTTAAGCGTTCGGAGGGTACGATAAGCTGTCGGTCCCGGTTCTGGTGTTTGCACAACAGTCGTTAAGCTGTGTCAGTGGCCCATTGGGCGAAATGAACAACACTAGGGTCACTACAGCATAATCAATAAGTAAGTTAGTAAGTACTAGAAATAATTATGTGTAGTTAAGAGTGGATAATACAAGGATTATTAAATCAAGTTCTGCAGAGTATGATGAATTGTGTAGACGTTGTAGCTATTGAGTCATACCATCTGGCAGCCCTGGTTGCATGTAGAACCAATGGCGCGCGCCTATAATTTTGCTATCGCTATTACCGCGGAATCCTTAATTAATACCCCGAACGTTCGTTTAATATTAGATCATTAAAACCGCAATGTTCTAAAACTTACCTGCTTTCCAAACTCGAAGTTGTATAAACAATGAGAAGTTTACGCTTCAACTTTGAACCGGTACCTATGTCAGGTTTACAAGTTATAACCTCCGATTCTAATTAAAAATTTAACAAAGCGGATAATGGCGGTTGCTTTTAGCTAAATCATGAATATAATTTTGTATTGAACGAAACAACAAAGGATTGGCTGCTGGAATTTTGGTAAAGGACTAATTTTCTTTTCGTTTATCTTTTGAAAAGTTTTTGAGTTGTAACTTGGGAGTTTGGATAATCGTTATTACCGTCATTTGCCGAGAGTTAAGCTTGGCTATTGATTCATTATACATTATAGATATTCTTAGAAGGTAATATCAATCATACCAATAAAAACCATATTGGTACGATCGATAGTCCCAAGTTGATAGGTGTTCGTATCAAAACGGTGCAAATATTTAGGTATAATATATAGGTATGATTAAATCTGTCCATCAATATGTTGCAGTGATACCTACATTTGAACAACTACTAATTAATTTTATACTTAGCAAAATACTATATATGAGAAATATTAATGTAAGGTAATTGCAGTTTTGAGACATCAGAAAATAATCCAGCAAAAACAAACTTAGGTCACATTTGGCAAGTATTTTTAAAACTATCGTGGCGACGAATGAACACTAGGCTTGTTCTAGTAAACGCAAAAAAGTAGGTTGTCCATAGTCTAATGGTGATCCCTCACTATTATACTTAACTGTCTATCAAAGAAGTATTTTTACGAATAAATATACGGACCTAATGTTCACTATTCAACTGACAGCTGTCAACTCAGCCTCCTGGCCAAATTTTACAACATTCGTGATATGTAATTGACACAAGTTTTGCTTTTCAGGATTTCAGCCTCTATATTTGTACATCGCAGGCAGAAATTAGATTGAACTTGAAATTATGCTGTATAAATATTTACTGAAAAATTAATTTTGTATTCTTAAGTAAATCTGAATTAGAGTGCCATGATTAGAGAGGCCCAAATCTGTAATTAATAGAATGTGAGAAGACGTGTTACCTACGTTTTTAACTTTATTATAATAAATATGTCAATAACAAAGGGTTCTATTAGGGAAGTGCTTTCACCTTGGCGAAAAAGTTGCAGGTAAAAAGCATTATTACTATAATCTTTTGGTGCGGCGCATGAGAAACACCGTCGGACCATGTCGGGGTGAGAGGAATGGTCGGTAACGCGTGCGTGATGAGGGTCCAATAAAGGCAGATCAAATATTGTTTACCGACCAGATAGTATGAAAACATAGGTATCCATTGCAAATATAGTTACAAATAATGAACTGTGATAATGAATTCCTTCGTAACGTCACACAACTTTAAAGTTCACATCAATTTAAATTTTCCTTAGCAAAAAAGAAAACGTCTATTCTTGCACTTTTACAAAAACATACAACAATGTTAAAAGAAATAACAATAATTCGTTGTTCTTTAACGACTGGAGACTAAGCTTGCCTTCGTGATGTCGTTCACAACCTACTTAGTTACCTTCCAAGGAAACCAACGACGAAATAAAAGAAAATTAAGTATATTCCCTGGCTGTTCGGCTAGTAAAACAAGTACTACATAGAACAAGAGCTAACAATAATTTTCTGTTTACTTGCAAACAATTTACTAAAGTACTTAATTTCTACGCGCATTAAAGAAAAGAGGCTACCTAAGTAATTATAATTTCATAATTTTATGCTTAACTAGATTCATGTTACATTGAGAATGAAAAGATAATTAATCTGCCTGAACAATACACTTCTTTGTTCAGCTATGTGTTTATATTATGAACTCTGGGTAAGTTAAGTTGTATTCATTAAAGTCCAGTCATAACTGACTTGGGTCGGAGTCTTAGATGAGAATTGTGAAATTAAAGACGACGTGAACGTGACAGAAAGTGGGACCTACGCAACTTCCATATCATTGAATTTATGTTTTAGTCTAACATTTGAATTAAACAACACATAGCTTAGGTTGAATACCTACACTCCGGCTAAACAGTCCGCAAACTATAATGTAACAGTTTATTTATTAAACATTATGAAAGAAATGGAGAAACCACATCTTAATATTTTAAATTATAGTATTGTTATCGTTACTCATTTTTTTATATATAACTAATAGTAGAACCAAATTGCGGAAATAGAACAATTAAACATATGTATCTGCGCGCTGAAGTCCCACCGAGCATGGCATCGCCCGCTAAGTTGTTTCTTAATGAATATTTTATCTAAAAACATTACACACCAATATGCCTGAAAACTCCGATGTAAATCGACAATTTTTTTTTTAATTTTTTAATTTATTAGGTTTACCAAAAGAAGCGACAATGTTTCATTTACAGATACAGTATACAATAAAACTTAATTCTAATTGCGCATCTAATTATAGGTAAACAACACATTTTTAGATACACTCTATAGGTAGTAAATTAATCTATATTACATGTTTTATAGGAAAATATTATAAAACAAGTACTTACTTCTATTAAAATTAAAAATAAACAAGGAAACAATCAATAACAGTTATAAATATTATTAAATATCTAAATTAAATTAATTACTAGAATTTTTCTATGAGTCTGACACTATTTCAAATATTGTTTTACGCAGTGCAAATCACATCAACAGTAAGTAGTCAAGTCCGGAGCGACCGAAATCCGCTTGTTTTACTGAAACTTGCGAAACGAAATCCAGCCGGCAAGAAATCAGACGCTATTCTGACACTTAACGTGCTCACGGAGGCACGGGCGTATAACATAGCAAACTTCCAGTCTCCGGGCTGCTGCTGCATGGGTTTCGTGACTAAAATCTTTCAATAACACTTTTTGGCCGGACTCGGCATTTGAACCCAGGACCTCATTATCCGCGGTTAAATACCGCTTAAAGAATGGATCATTTATTTTTCTTACATTCTACAATTGCGTGCAAGTATAGCAGATAAAACAGAAAATCCAATTACGTTTTTCACATTAAGTTATTATGTAAAATTGGTTCCGAGGCCTTTTGTTTCAAACGAGTAGCCAGTATTACTTTGTAATGTAATCAAGTAGAAATATTATTGCTTTTTTTGTATGGCAACTGGAATTTATTTTTGTTTTTCCCATTAATGAAGAGTTATTTTTAAATGTTCTCATACAAAAACCACGTGGAAAATGCTTTCGCAACCATAAAATTAGACATATTAAAGTTTATTCACTAACTGTTTTAAAATAACGAGCATCTTCGCAATCAATGCGTATGGAATATAAATATATCCATATTTCGAAACAAATTGGAAATCAAATGTTCTCTCAATCCATGGCTTATCGCTGCTTTTTTTATATGGGACTAGTCCATTCCTCTTACCCACCACTGCAACTTCTATAAGCCAGGATCAACAATGGCATATGGCGGTGAGGTCAAGGCAAGGGAATTACTTCGACTGTCTTGGATCTCGCAAAATGTAATCAGAAAGAAACAAGGAATAGTTGGAAAAAAGTAGTTCCACTTCCCTCCAGAAAAAAGCGGGAGACAGAAAGATATAACGAGGCTAGAGCCATATAAAAGAGAGAGAAAGAGAGAGAATTGCAATTAAAGAGGCCAGCTGCCAATACCACCAAAGGTATAGTTTAAGGATCCTATCAAGTAAGCTGTGATATTTGATTCCAATAGTAGGTATTGCAAGAACGCTTAATTGAACGGAAGTTGTTCTTCGTTTTTCTAGGAATTGATTGTAATTTATTTAACATAATATCGCGTTCTTTATGCCAGAGATCACACTCTCAAAGTATGTGGTGGGCGGTTTGTTCATATTCGCAATAGTAAGTTGAGCAAAGGCAGGTTTGTGAAAGTACAAATTATAAAATAAACAATTTACTTTATAATATCCGTATCCAATAAGAAATTGTGCCACACAATGGCATTAAATGGCATTACATGGAATATATCAACCAAGGGTCGCCACTTGCATAACTTCCTTCCAGACATTCAAGAACGGTTAAATAAAACGTGGCTAATCGTATAGCATCATAGATTTAGCGTTTCGTCAGCTATTGGCATAAAATAGCCTTGCAATTTTGGTCGCGTAGTGATAGAAAATTATTTTCCATGTTTTCGCGCGTAGAACAATGCATCGCTGCACGTCTTTATACTTTAACATCAACCGGAATCAACTGTAATGACTGTTCTATAGGCTTTACACAAGAATATCAATGCAAATCGTTGACTTTGAAATAAATTACCCTATCAGCCCACACAGGCTAACCGTAGCTTTTATAATCTTGTCTATCTTGGATGTATACGCAAGATAGGTAACCTTGTAAATAATTCTAAAAGCATTAAAAGAGAGTTCCCACGTTGTCGTTGATATCCTTGTTAGTGCATAAGTTTCGCTTAGCTTTTTTACCAATTGATTTAATATGTTCTATGAAAGAAAAGTTGGGCTTACATATATCATGCAAATTACTCAATGGTCTTTTTTACAAATAGTAGCTAATTATCACGGTAGCTAATTAAACGTTTCGATGAAAGCATCCTAAAAGGAATTTGGGCGCCATCTATCAACCAGTTTAAAAAGGCTTGTATAAAAAAAATAAGAAATTCTAGGGTCCAATCTGAAGCCAGGAAAATAATACATTTAATAATGCGATTTAAGATTCAAAATTAACGCAAGTTTTAATCTTAACGATTATTAAATGGAATGATTCAAACTTGCGTCTTCTATCAATCCATATACCAAATAAGTGACAAACGAACCAAGCGAGCCGATGAAATGTAACACATAATAAAATGGAAGTCCGCGTCATCTATGGAATAATTTTCGAAATATAGATCGATCTATATTAAATATACGATATTAGTTATTTTAAACTATACATAGTGCTAGCACAGTGCGACCATTTAAAATACTAATCATTTGATAGGGTTGTATTAATTGTGTTTAAATAATACTACACCTAATTAATACATTCACCATGTTTGACCAGATTGAAAGTACTTTTAGCAAGGTACCTACTCATCATTCATTATTTATTTATTCTAATTAACGCCGTAATAATTCAATTAACTTTAAAGTAAACAAATATGAGTGACTAAGACTAGAATTAAGAGGATTACTGTATTTATTGCTACAGAAGTACAGTTCAATGCCTTTACTCTTGTTAAGCTCCTTATCAAAATAACGTCGTCAAACTATACAACCCTGCACGGATGAGAACACCAATCAAAATCACAAAAGAAGTGCTCAGCAAAATTATCCAATTCGTTACATAATAAAATCGTACGGTCTCACCCGCTAACCAATGGGGCATACTAGGAGAATGGCTTCTATCAATATGCTACGGCCTTTCTTACGACTACATACGTCTTTCTGGTTCGTTGACTACACCAATACGTCTCTTTAGAATTAAATTAAGGATGAAACCAATAGATAGACCGATTTCGCGGTCCAAATTACGCGCATGTCTTCTTAGGCATGCCAAATTTCGGGTACCGATTGCGATGGAGACTGATATCGGTTACTGACGTGATTAAGTTGGTTCATAACGTACTAGACAGTGCTGAATTTATCGAAATCCGAAGTAGAAAAGAGGGTAGATATCGTCAGCGATGAATTTTATTCTTTTTAATTGTAGAGCAATTAGAGTACGACACGAAAAAAAATGATATGTAGGTAAGATAAAACTCATAGTTCTGTTCGTGAATAAACTCAAATACTGTATGACAACCGATTGGGGACAAAAACATTACCTACCTATTAAAACCGGCTAACATGCAGACAAAAACCACACAGCCGACTTGAGGACATTCTTCTTTTGAAGTCTCTTAATTACATAAATCCGACTTCAACTTTTCTTTTAGACAGCCAATATATGGAACCATTCCAAAAGGATACCCTATAGATAAAAAAAAATAACCGTCTCTATAGATTAAAAAAGAACTGACAAAATCTGTTCACAAACAACGAACAGTCGAATTGATAACCTCCTTCTTTTGTAGTCGGTCAAACAGAGTAATTTACTATTGGCATAGGTCGTTCATAATATTGGGAGCAATAAAACAATTGAAAATATAGTTTCTGTCATTTGGCATTTTTATTCCACAAAATTCCGCCCGTTTCAAAAAAGATTAGAAGATTGAAAAAGATGTTTCTTCTTGAACATCTAGTTACCTAGGCTTCATCAATAAATAAGTCTCGCCATCCTAAGACGTATACTTCTCGACGATCTTTATCTTGCTGTCGCTGGACATGTTCTCACCATCCAAAATGAAACGTGTTTGAGCCTCAAACTCTTCGCTCATTGTGTCTGCTCATGCATCAATTCAGGCAAGGCTACACCCGACAAAGTAGTCTTAAAAATGTTTTTCTTTCGGGCCTTAATCCAGTCTGTTAAAAGGTACGTTGGTAGCAAGTATTGGTCTACTAGACCTTCGTATGCAAGGAAGCTATGTTAGCAGGTGACAGTTATTAATAATGACATCCTTATATGACATGTAATACTTATAATGACACATACCTATAGCTCAACAACTGTTGCCTAATGGCTACAACGGGCACCGACAGTTTAACGTGACCTCCGAAACACGGAGACGCTCAAAAATCAAGTCAACCATCTATAGACTGACCGCGAGCCTAGTTGTTTAACCTCGCCAATCACTTACGGACCAGAGTGAGCATCTCCGAAAGAACAGATTATAAAAATTCCAAGATTAATCTCGTTGTTAGACAAGACACGGCTACTAATTTTAATCATATACGGTGCGGTAATATTTACATGAAAGACAGCAAAATATAGAATATTATATTTTCTCTGAAATTACGTGCACTCTGCTAACAAGTTTAATTAATTAACCTTTAGGCGTTAGCCGTTCCTTTGTTTTTTTTTTTTATAATAGAAGCTATTTGATGTACTTTATCATGTTTAATATAAAGCATGGACTTAATGGAATAAATTCATACTTTGAAAAAGCTAATGAGTTTCGCCTCGTTCTTATGGTATTAATGAATATTCTTCGCGTACCTCGGCAAGCACGTAAAGCCATCGGTCATGCATTTGACCTCTCTCCGGTCACTCCCATAGGATTATGAAAGTGAGAGAATAGAGAGCGATCAAAGAACTATCCAGTTATGGGGGGAAAACAATCGCTGGGGCCTAGAACGGCCTAGATTATAATCGTCATCATGTCCCGAGCAGAAAGAAGGCTAGTCACCACTGACGCTTAGCACTATGGCCGAATTTTTTAATACCGTATTATTTACTTAATTGTTTATGGGCCTGCATATGTGGAAATTTCAATCTGATTTATTTACGAATTCAGTAATTACAATGATGTCTGTCTTTCATACTACCGAATTCCGTTCACTATCCTTAAAATACGCCATGGGAAACCAACATCTTTCAATTAATAACTTTCATCATTCCAAAATTAAATATGAGAGGTGAAACTCACGGCCTCAATTTTTAGGGTTCCGTAGCCAAATGGCAAAAACGGAACCCTCATAGATTCGTCATGTCTGTCTGTCTGTCCGTCCGTATGTCACAGCCACTTTTTTCCGAAACTATAAGAGCTGTACTGTTGAAACTTGGTAAGATGTATACGGTGAACCGCATTAAGATTTTTACACAAAAATAGAAAAAGAAGAGACATATATAGAACTGAAACTCAAAAACTTTTTTTTCATCGTACCCATACATGTCTATGGATGGGTCTTCAAAAATGATATTGTGGTATCTAATATCTTTTTTTTCTAAACTGAATAGTTTGCGCGAGAGACACTTCCAAAGTGGTAAAATGAGTATTCCCCCCCCCACCCCTGGAACTTCTAAAATAAGAGAATTATAAAACTACAAAAAATATATGACGTACAGACGCCAGCACATCCAGCTATCCCAATCTGTCAAATTTCCCCAATAGAAAGCGAACCTTATACTTAAGTTATAAAGTTGAAAATTAAAAAAAAGAAATTTGCCTGATTGGTGTAGCTTGATGTGCTGGCGTCTGTACATTACCATGCAAACAAACAACGAAAATTTGGTTTGAACGAAATCTAGTAAGTAGTTTCTTTTTAATACGTCATAAATCGTAAACCGCTATTTGCTTTTATTTAATCATAAATCATAAACAGAATTGTATTTCATATTCTAGTTATTGAAATGCCATAATATCAATTGCAGAACTGCAATTATATTTGCCTTCAAATAAAAGGATTCCCTAGCTAAAATACACATGACGGGAAAGCCACAAATTCAATCATAACAACTATGCAAATTCAAAAAGCCTTTATAAAGGAATGAAATCGGCATCTAGTCAATAACTAACTATTTCTCAATAATATTCATCATCATCATCATATCAGCCGAAAGACGTTCACTGCGCTATCCGCATCCAGCGATTTCCGCACAAGATCATCGGTCCATTTTTTACGAAGCCTGCCCATACTGCGTCTTCCGGTTCGTGGTCGCCACTCGAGAACCTTTCTGCCCCAACGGCCGTTGGGTCTACGAGCTATGTGCCCTGCCCACTGCCACTTCAGCTTGGCAATTCTTACGGCTATGTCGGTTACTTTGGTTCGCTCGATCTCAGCATTTCTGATTCGATGTCGCAGGGAAACTCAGGAACAGGAACAAAGACGTGGTCGCTCATTATGGTGAGCGACTACGTCTCTGTTCCATAAGTCATCACTGGCAACGCACACTGGTCAAAGATTTTCGACTTGAGACACTGCGGTATTTGGGACGAGAAGATATTACGTAGCTTCCCGAACGCTACCCAGCCGAGTTGGATTCTAAAATTGACCTCCTTCACGAAGTTGGACCTACCTAGTTGGATGCATATAATATTAGCAATAACAAATATTAGTTTTATCAACATACTAAGGTTTGTATTATTGGAATGATCTAAGTAACTGTTCATTATTTAACGTGTTTTAAAATTAACTGAAAATATTTAGGATATTATAGGCAATTTAGTAAACTAAGTATGTAGACGAATATTGTATTGATATTTAAAAAAATTAAATGCACCTGCCCCGGCGTCTTCAAATCTTCCTAGTAAAAGGCCTACCTGAAAAATGAAAAGCACTGCACCATAAAATTACTTTATTGAGACTTTCTGTGACATCCATTAACAGTATTTTATAAATTCTAATAAAATTCTAGGTCTGGTTGTAATTTATCTATTATATGCTTGTATTAGAAATAAATAATTAATGTTTATCAGTTATCTGGTTGCCATAGTACAGGCTCAGCAGTTTAAGATCAGATGACAATGTGATAGTTGTCCAAAGACGGATGGATTTATTTATATATTACCAAATTTTGTACAGAAATCTCATTTTTTTTCTTTTTAGTATATCTAATAGTCCTAGATCTGTACCTAAAATATATGGATATATAATAACCAAATGTTTAATATATAAATACGTTGGGGCTTATTTAACTGACATATTATCATTTAACCAGTCTAGATTATGCACATGACACGGGACATGACATGGTTTTGGCTTTTGTAACCAAAAGCCCAAACTACTGACGATTAACGGAATAAATGACTTTTGAAACGTACTGTCCTTTAACTCAAAAAAATTCGAAGCCGATATGCAGAATGCATGCGTGAGATTTTTTAATTATTTGCTTTAACCCTAAGGTCTTAAGTACTACTATTTGATTTACTTGATTGGTGACTAAAGCTTCCTTTGAGTTGCTTCGAGTGATATCGCCCTAAGCGTAAGTAGTTTCGTGAGCATATAGATAGATACCCGAATGTATAACTAGGAGATGAGCCGTCACATCTATGTTAGTTACCGGATTAAGTAAATGCCTCTTAGTTATATAAGTCCATAAAGGATCCTACCTGCGTTGAAGGCGTAATCAGGAGGGTAGATCCTCACAGTTGTGAAGTTTCTTAGTATTAGACTCCATCTTCAAAACAGGTTAAAGAATTTAGTACCTATTACACGTAATCGGAAATAAATAAATATATAATACAAAATATATACGTATATATAATAAAGTTTATATGCATCAAAGAATAAATAAAATAGATAAATTAGTAATTGCTGGGAATTTTGACGTGTACGACAGTTGGACGATCGAATGGAATCACTATGGTATGAGTCCATTCGGTGGTCCTTTCATATTATTCGGAGTTCCTGTTTATCTCATATACATAAAAAGTACTATTATTTACCTTGTGTGTATTAACTTACATGGTAATACTTACTTTTTGCAGCACTGTCAGAAAAAGCAAGCAACTCCATGCTTCAGCATCCCTTCAGCCGTAGCTGAAAAGCAATATGACAATTTTTGGATGCGCGGGGGTCGTATTTTAGTCTGTAGAAATATGAACTCCAAACCTATTATAATAAATAATTCTATTCTTAGTACTTTTTACATTATTGACGTTCGTTCATTTGTTTGCATCTTCAATAATAAAATTCAATTTTCTATAAAAGATCTTATGCCGAAAACTGAACATAATTATGTCAAAGCTTTAAATACAAACTGTGTGTTTGTGGTTATACAGTCATGATTAAACGAAACTTGTTCGAAAGTGAGATATTGTTAAACTGGTTGCCCATTCGCCAGCGAAGAAATTTAAGAGCGCTCACCACACTTTTCTCCATACTGGACTCTCCTTCTGTTCCTTCTTACTTAACGCCTCACTTTCAATATCTTTTTGCTACTCATAGTAAAACTCTCCGCTCTAGTCATAATCGTCTTTTACGATGTCCACCACATAGCTCTGCTTTATTCATTCCTCTTTCTTTGTCCAATCTATCCTTCTTTGGAATGAGCTTCCGGTTGGAATCAGGATGGCTAAGACTCGCTATGCGTTTAAAAAGAAAGTACGTGAGCATATTTGCAAGAAGCTTCACGCAGAAACGTCTCATCAATAATTTTAATAATTTTATTTATTATAGTATATTATGTTATAGTATAGTATTCATTAGATTAAAGCATATGGTATTTATTGTATAGTATGTATTGTATATATTTATAGAATATGTATAGTGTTCGTCATTATTATTATTTATAATTATAGTAAGTAAATACATTTTTTTATACCTAAGTGCACCTGCCATGATCTCTCTGCACTACCCTAAGGTTGACTGTTAGAAAATGCCTTTGGCATTAAGTCCGCCTATGTACATTTCAATAGTACTGAAGTATAAATAAATAAATAAATAAATATTGTATGAGATTTGCAATATATTTAGAAGAAATCATGCTATCACAAAAGAAGAATTACAAAGGTGGCGAGTCCAAAATATTGCGTACGAACCCTTATCTGGGTTTAAGATAATAGCCTAAAGAAGAATAGTAGCTCTCAACCAAATTACAGGCATCTCGAGCAAAAATGCACTAGGGGGTTCGCAAATAAGTGTTCTAATTTCGGAACATTTCAATTCGATGTACTAATCAATTAGCTTAATAAAGATGATAATGCCAGCATATGATGAGAATAATAATTATATGTTGATAAGGTACCCGCGACATAGGGAATTATTTCCGTAATGAATATGTTGTCTTTGCGTGGTTATAATGTGATTCTTGAATACTATTCAAGATAATGTAAAAAATAAAAATACTGTTTGCATGCCTTATTTTAAGGTAGAATATAGTGCACTATACCAACACTGTAAGAACTTGTACTTTTAACCTATATTCTGTGAATAAAGATTATTATTATTATTATTAAAAAAGTATTTATAAGTTATGTTAAAGAATAACGGAACCTGATATTTAATTATTCTAACATCGGATTAATTCACCTGGCCAGAGGGGAGAAAAGAGGGAAATGGAAGATAAAAGTATACTACCTATTGTTCCAGGTTATGGGCAATCCCATAACCTGGAATAATACGTATTCCATGAGTAGAAGTTCCAGTGATTTTGTAATAAGTATCCTCACTCACGCATAAAAGATAACAAATTTTGCATAGCCACTCAATATTAATTACTGGTCTTTTAAACTACAGAGTTTATAGTAAAACACATTTTAATATGCGGTAGAAAGCGTTAAGAGACCAGTCATTTTCCCGGTTAACAGTCACTTTTCTTGGCCTGGAACACAAAGGAGATGTGCGCTTGAAAGTTAATTAAATTTAAATATGTGTAAGCGAACGTTAGGATGTTGGCTTATTTATCTCGTGCTGTAAGGATTTAACACGAACATTTTAAAAATATATTTTATGGAAGATAAACGTGAAGGACGCTTTTATAATTGTTTGATTTTCTGCGGTATGTTCCTGGTTAAAATAAAAATCAGTTCAGTGTATTCTAATACATTAAGTAGATCACATACTAGATATAATAGTAAATAAATGCCATAATAAAGACTGCCATATGGTTGCATGTACATGTAGAAGGTACTTAAAAGTAGTAGGTATATATAAGTAATTTAAAAAACGCGAAGAATATTTAGAATTATTTTGATAGATATCGGTATAAGTTGCAGCAATCCTGCTGTTATTGTATACGAAAATAGTTATACATAAATGCCACATTAAATACTATTTGGAAATACCTAGAGAATTCCCCTCCCCAGTTTTCCCATACCCATTCTTGTGTGTGGTCTTGTGGATTGTATGCCATCATTGATTGCACACATAACGTTTTATTGTTTATGTAATAAATACCGAACAAAAAATAGGTATACATAACTGTATCGGTGGGTCCGGTGATGTTAACTGTTCACAATTTATATTTACTAGGCAAGTCTTTATATAAACAAAAAATCAACCAGAGTTTAGTTATATATGATTTTACCGATGAAGAAAGCAAAAATATGTCTAAAGCAGTAGGGTACATTCAACTACTCTCAATTTCGTTAATTCGCGCTGGGGTAACAAAAACATTAAAAGCTTATAGACGGACAAAGGTGACAAGTTTAAATTTATATTCGCTTGTTATCTTACTTATACACTGGGCGTTTAAGCTTTGGACAGCCACTGAACTGTAAAACCACCCTACGGGTACTTTTATAGAAAGTGGAAGGTAAACCTAAAGTGAAATAGCCCGAGTCTGAGCAAGTAGGTAGGAAAATAAACCGTGATGTCCGCAAAGTTAAGGATAATCACACAAGTGTTTCTAAATTCTTTTCTTTTAATGATAAATTAAAGGGGCCATTGGAGAGATGTGTCCGGGTCTGAATTTATCTAAAACACATTTTATTTTAGTATCAAAAGCGGCAACATTATTTTAAAATAGTAAAGTTGCACAATACGTTTGCACGACTTGTAGGTAATAAGTTTAAATTTAAGTATTAAAGTACTGTGCTTATTAAGAATTACCGCCTATTTAATTAGTTAAAAAATCTGAAATCATCAATAGTCATGCAAAACTATTGCTGAACTTATCTATTGTAAACAATAGAAACGTTCTGTAATAGTTTTGCATAACATATTTTAATTAATGCTGTAACTTTTTGTACATAACCAAGAATCTCTTATACCAAATCCTAGCCTTAAGAAATCCAAATTAATAAAGAAAAATAAAAAAAAGAAAGAAAAGAAATTAATTGAACTGTAAACAAAATCAAGACCAGCCTGGGGCTTTGATATGCGACTAAACAGATATATTTTCCAGACAACTTAAATCGTTTTTACATGTTACTTTACATTATGAAATGCTTTTAAGATTTATACTGTTCGGAACACAGCGGTTCACTGAGAGCAGCGGCCACCCTCTGAAAGACCGGTGCATTTAAAAACATAATGTATTGGTTGGCAAAAATACACATAAACTGAGTGTCTCCAGAGCTCATCAGGTAAGGCGAAAGCGTCATAGGCTGTAGCCTATGATTATGATGATATGTAGATTATGATTTTCAGGGGTTACTGTAGTAACCCCTGAAAATCATAATCTCATTATGCTGTTATGTGTACTTTGGTGGATCTGATGGTACCCTCCTGCAGGGCAGGTAATGTGGTCGGATACAGGTATAAATCCCACCAATTTTAGAGGACGTTAATTCGACTTATCTTTACTGTGGAATTAAATAACTCAACTATCGATGACTGACTGGTACCTAAATGTCTCAATATTATCAAATTATTGAAAACTTAAGTAAATGTCTAGTGCATCAATTTGGTTTAATTTCGCTTTACAAGCATGCTAAGGCTTTTAACTCATCAAGACTCACTGAGAGCTTCTTAGAAAGGTTTATTAAGCTACTATTGTACGCCATTCCACCCAGTACCAAAGGTTTATTCTTGGAGGTTTATCGCTTAACAATTTTACACTACTTTCAATCCTACTGATATTATAAATGGTGGCTTAGGTGGTGACTTCAATGCCAAGAATACATACTGGGGCTCACGTCTGACAACAACGAAAGGGAAAGAACTTCTACTAGCCCTTAAAGAAGTAAAAGGCGATGTTATATCGACATGAATGCCAACTTATTGGCCAACAGATACTAGCAAAATCCCAGATCTCATAGATTTCTTTGTGTATAAAAACGTATCACATTCCAACTTACACATAGAACAAAGTTATGATATGAACTCAGATCATTTTCATCATTGATCATCTATTTTTCTTACTGTAAATGGTAGTGTAAATATAAAAACAAACCACCCAACCTTATTTAATAAATACACAGACTGTGAAAGTTTTAAGATAGAATTAGATAGATACATAGACTTAAAAATACCACTTAAAACTACAAACCAACTAGACAAAGAAGTTGAACTCTTTGTGGTTAATATACAACAAGCGGCTTGGAATAATACACCAGTTGCCCAAAGAAAACATAAGGGAAAAATGTTTCCTTTACATATTACAAAGCTCATGATTGAAAAAAGGAGACAAAGAAATAGATGGCATAGAACAAGGTGCCCACAAGACAAGACTCTACTAAACAATATGACCAAAAAACTTAAAAGAGAGATTCAAAACCATAACGACGAAATGTTGGAGTTAGAGCTTCAACAATTGTCAACCACTGCCAAATCGGGATATTCATTATGGAAAGCAACTAAACAAATGCAAAAAACAATTAACCAAATACCTCCAATTAAACTCAATAATGGACGATGGGCACTGTCCAACGAAGAAAAAGCAAAAACATTTGCCAAACACCTGGAAGGCATATTTACGCCTATTGAAGGAATGGCGCTTAAAGAAAAAGTAAACAATTCACTTCGAGAGTACTTAGAAATACGATTAGTCACTCCCAGAGAAGTAAATAACGAGATACTAAACAATCTCAAAGTAAAGAAAAGCCCAGGGTATGACCTCATCACCGGGGAAATTCTACGTAACCTGCCTCGTAAGGCTCTCGTTAAACTTACGACTCTGATAAATGCGGCTTTTCGGTTAAAATATGTCCCTGATCTATGGAAAGTGGCCGAAGTAATTATGGTTCAAAAACCTGGAAAAATCCCCCATGATATAAAGTCATACAGACCAATTTCACTTTTACCAATTATATCAAAACTGTTTGAGAAACTTTTGCTTAAAAGATTAAAACCTTTAATAGAAAAAAGAAACGTAATTCCTGAACACCAGTTTGGCTTCAGAGAAAAACATTCCACCATAGATCAAGTCCATAGGATTACTAATATAATAGAAAATGCACTAGAAACGAAAAAAGTTTGCTCGTCTGTATTTCTTGACGTTGCCCAAGCTTTTGATAAAGTCTGGCATGAGGGTTTAATATATAAATTGAAACTCTTGTTACCACACAGTTGTTGTTAACAGTTCGCAGATATTTTAACATCATACATCTCTAACAGAAAATTTAAAATAAAACAAGAAAACGCTTATTCTGAGTTAATCGAGATAAGAGCTGGAGTGCCCCAAGGGAGTGTACTAGGTCCTATATTGTACCTACTATACACCTATGATATCCCAAAACCAGAAAACACTATCATGGCAACGTTTGCTGATGATACAGCAATAATGGCCGTTGGCGAAAGCCACCAAAAAGCTGTAGAACAGTTGCAACTGGCCATATACCAAGTTTTTAATTGGACAAGAAAGTGGAGAATTGAGCTGAATGAGTCAAAGTCCATACAGGTAGACTTTACCAACAAAAAACCGCATAAGTTCTCGATATATATCAACAACCAACGAGTTCCACACGCAGATACTGCTAAATATCTGGGAATGACACTCAACGCCAAATTACGCTGGAAAGCGCACGTCAAAAAGAAAAGAAAAGAGTTGGATTTGCGATATAAAAAAATGTACTGGCTACTTGGAAGATCTTCGCCAGTGGCAGTACATAATAAAATTTTGTTATACAGACAAATTTTAATGCCCGTATGGACTTATGGCATACAATTGTGGGGTTGTGCCAAAAAAAGCAACATTAATATCATCCAAAGATTCCAGAATAAAGTGTTACGAGATATCGTAAATGCACCCTGGTATATAAGAAATGACGATTTACACCGGGATCTAAAGGTGGACTCCGTTGCAGAGACCATTCGGAAATACGCTACAGCTCATGAACATAGGCTTCTACATCATGTGAACGTCGAGGCCATCCAGCTCCTCGACATTACAGAGCTAGTGAAACGTTTAAAGAGAACAAAACCCTATGAACTAGTGTCGTGATTAGTGATTAGTGTATTTAGTGATTAGTGTTAGCAATAATGTAATTATAAAGAACACATGAACAAAGTGTCTTCCCCTTAACAAATATGACTAAGGAAAGTCGGTGGACTGATTCTTAGAATTAATTATGTGTATGTAGAAGTTTAGGTTAATATAAAATTACTTATTAGTCTCTAGACTAGATTGTAATATATATAAAGTAAAAAAAAAATATAGCTTATATATCCGTATAACACATAGGCTGTAATTGTAAGATGTAATGATGTAAGATTAACTCGGGTAAAACCACGGGCCACAACTAGTATACACACATACAGTGATTGGGTGGATTTTAACTTAAGGATGCTTAATGCTCACAGTTGGAATCTGCGACGCTCCGCTGGTTTGCAACTAGCGATTTACATTACAAAAGCAGAATATCGCAGAAGAGCAGAACTCGAATTCCATGGTATTGGTATATTTATGGCAAGAAAAATACTTATCAGCTGCTTATAGTCAGGAAGATTGCGGTATTACACTATCATAGCTCAAAGGTACATCATGCCACCAGCCCAGTAGTTGCACACGTACTGGCGTAGATACTATAATAAAATCCGCACTGAGGGATAATAATATCCAGGGACATTGTTCACACACGGCCATCTGATCCTAAATCAAACAGAGCTTATACTATGGAAATTAGATAACTGATATACTACATGTACTACTTTTCTTTTGTAAATACATACTTATATAGATAATTCTTGTCTTGGTTGGGCTGTACTTGCGTACAGCACTTCGACCCTTCATGATCATTTTGTACTATATATAGATAATTACACCCAGATACACGACAAACAGACATGTTCATGCAGACAAATATCTTTCCTGGGTGGGAACCCACGACCCGTGACGTGAAAGGTAACCACGCCAACGGGTTTGTCAACTGGTTAGCTCTCTAGTCTGTTGAACTTGGCCGCTAGGATCGTAATGCAACCTAGGGCACTATTATCATTAATCTATATTGCAAGTTGATCTCTGTCTTTGTAATTAATAATAGAGAGAACGATAATAGTTCCACAAACCGACAACCAAACAAAATAATTTTAATCGACGAATTTAAAAACTATCTGAACCAAACTATATTCATTAAAAGTTTAAAACAATTGCATTCGATAGTCTTCCAGCTTATTGAATTTTTACTGTTACATATTGTAAATAAACTTCATTGGAGCTCTGTGTACCTAAAGAGCATCGAACGGTTATAAGCTTCACCGCAATTAAACGCCCGGATCCATTTTATACGTAAAAAGCAATTATTGAAAATTCAAGTGTAATCTAGCGTTCATTATTGTGTTATAATTAATTTTATCAAACAATTAATTTGGGACAATTGATTTTAATGTATTATATGATTATTAACAAATGACCTGTACACTGTGGTGTGGGAAGTGGTTTCACGCTGTACTTCAAAAAACTTTGAAGTTAATATTTAGTTTCACATTTAAAGTTTTTGGGACTTATAAAGTCAGTGAGTATTTTATAAATTTAGACGTTACGTTAGATTGCCACCTCGTCTTTTTACGAAAGTAACAATATAAGAAAAATTATGTCAGATTTCTTTTTATTATAAAAATAAAATAGGTTTTTATTCACGCAGGCTTTAAAAAAGCGCTTGTAAATATAATAAAAAAATTGTCAGAACATGTTTGTAGTAACATATAATTAATTAATTAATTTATAATTATTTCTAGGTACATATAGATATTCAGGTACACGGATAGTATGAAAAAAAATTACAATAGGATTTAGGTATTTTATAATAGTAATGATATTTACCTAGCTTATATTAAGTTATTGTCAAGGATCATGTGTAGGTTTAATATTTCTACAACACAAAAGCACTCTCTCACTTATTGATATTCACAATTACCCACATTAACATGTTGAAAATTAAATCCCAATGTATTAGTATATAACAATAGTAGTGATAACTCGTTTTAAGAACACAAGAAACAGCCACTTCATCATTGGAATTTATGTTAATTCATTATAATTATGTGTTGTGATTTAAAAAGATTTATGTGGCACAGCGATATACTTGGGTGGATGCAGAAACATTTTGTTTTTCCTTTTACTAATGTTAGTATACGTATCACAATCTGAATGAAGGTTCTATTTTGTCGTTTGTTTTAGCCTAGGTGTAATTAGCGCAAAAAGGCAGATTGGGGTTCGCACCTAGCCATGCTTCGGAATCCAATGTGCCTTCTGACGCTAATTAGTCCTAGGGTGCTAACTGACGTAGAGATGCATAAGAGATTGTTTTTATATAATTTCATGTTTCATTGATTAAAATTATTAAAGAATCGCGTAAAGTTATAAATGATGAACGTCGAAGCAATGAAAAGAGTAAAAACGTTATGATTTATGTGATCATGACGCTCAATTTTTATTATAGTAGAAGGAGAAATATATGATAAAAGTAGAAATAAACTGAAGCAATTGAGGAAAGTAAAACATTGTTTATTAAAGATATTTTAATCATTCAGGTTAAGCCTGTTTAATACGTCGATACAGAGATAGAAAAAAGTAAATTTTCAATAATTACTAGAACTCTGAACATGATTTTGCCGCTAAATTATTATTTACTGACAGTCATAAACCACCTTACGAATTTTGTATATTACTAAAATACATTAGGAATATTGCTTATTTGACAAGTTGTAAATGCAATGTTTTGGACATAATACTCTACAAATATAGACACTGAGATAGGCATATTTATTAAACATTAAACCCATATTTTTATTTGTGTATATAATATTGTATATTAGCATGAGGTCATATTTATAATAAAAAATCTACATTACAATACCTACATACAAAATATAATATTTAAATACTTGCCTTTCACGCCTCAGGTCGTGGGTTAGATTTCCACCCAGGACAGATATTTGTGTGCATGAACATGTCTGTTTGTCTCAAATCTGGGTGTAATTATCTATATGCGCATATACAAAAGAAAAGTAGTATATGTTTATCAGTTATCTGGTTTCCATAGTACAAGCTCTGCTTAGTTTGGGATCAGATGCCGTGTGTGAATAATGCCCCAGGATATTATTATTATTATTAAAAATATTACAATATGCTATTAGATAGGACAGAAGTTACGAAAAAATAACTATGTCAATAATTTAGACCAGCTAACCGGTAATGGTTTGTTGGTATAAAAATAACAATGACAATGTAAGAAAACAGTAAAAGTATAAAATCAATAAGTAAAAAATAGAAGATAAATTAATTTATGTGTATTTTACGAAATGGAACATCGAACTCCAATACAAAATGAGGGCAAATAAGCGATACTCAAAGACAAAACAAAGATTTTTAAAACCTCTGTAACATAATCACTAAGTCGGACGGGGTCTCGGACTACGAAAGACTCATTGAACACCAATTACCTTGGAGGCCTCTAAAAGGTCTTTAATTAAATCCTTCTCCAATGACGTCATAATTATAGCGTAAATTGGATAGACACCCTCTTGTTTTGTTAATTGTAAGTAGAAAATCTTTCTTATCTAAATTAATGTGTTTAGGCTTACGGAAAGTATAATCGTTGTTGTTTAGCTTATCGTTTTGAGTTCACTTTTGAGTTTTAAAGGTACATTTTGTAATTTCTAAATTAAATAAGATTAAATCAATTTTGGCTCACATTCCTTTAAATATTTTTCAACTTATAATTATGATAGTACAGATAATACGAAACACGCCATAGTACGAGATTCGACGATACTATTATGACGCTCATATGTTCTTAAATCGCAAGTGCTCTTTTCTGTACAAGTAATCAGAATACCAGGTGAACACGTGTGACATGAATTAAAATATTTTATTTTTCCCGCGATGGATTTGAACGCAAACACGCACGTTTCAAAGTAATTTCTGATATATTTCATGTGACCTGACAGGTGATTGGTTCAGAGATAATTGTCTATAAATATATAAATGATAGCCTGTAAATATTGTTTATCTTTGATTGTTTTTGACAATTAGTTATAACAAAAATTTAATATTTTGAAGAGCTTTTACTTGACATGAGTTGTATCACTGTTAGAGGGTAGGCCCAGAATCAAATGAACAACATAATTATAATTACTACGTTCTAATGTTACATACATTAAAACCTATAAAACATATTAGCAACGAATAAGAACCATGTAACTTTTATCATTGCTTTACATATATACCTCATAGAAACAAAGCAATTACTTGAAAACAAGAATTTCGTTTTATTTCTTGAAAAAGAAATGTTTGTCATAAATAAAATGGAAAAAAACCAAACTCAAGAATTGAAAAATCTTACGAAGAAAATAATACGATGTCGAAATATTTACAAGTATTTTATTTATAATAACAGAGTGAGCATTTCAAAGTGAAATTCTATTTTGTGAACAGGTATTTTTCCAACGTAGGTCCCTTACAATAAATACATTGTGCTCTTATTTTGTACGGATGCAGTTGATGCCGGACTTAAAGGATAAAAGATACTAAATAAATTGGAATGATATTAAAGAGAGCCAACATGGAAAACTGTGTCTTGCTTCGAGTAAAATGTTTTATAACGACGCATTGATAAACAAAAGTAGCCGGACTGTGCCTCACTGGTAGTGAGGGGAGCTGGATTGCATACAAATCCGCGCTCGTTTTAGCTTGTCGCAGGGTCGTTTGTGCCAAAGCAGTAAGTATTACTCCCATAAAGTAAAGACTTTCACAAATTGTATAAAATTCTATAAACAAATTTGATACAAAAATATTTGAAACTGATATTTATATATTTTACTTATTGACATACTTTTTTGATTAGTTTTACATGAATTTAACGACCTTTTACAACGGAGGAAATAAACAGTTATTTATATTTTACAAATGAGAACGAATTGTCTCAAAATTTTCGTAATTCACTTAATAGGGTTTGATAAAATTTGAATAAGAAAAAATTCAAAACGGCTCTTTAAACGCTTTTTTTACATTTAACAGGTAACGTGAACGTCTTCAACTTACACTTATCTCTATGACAACCGGTTTGAACTAAATTGTATGGGACCATACATAAATCGTTTCCTATTGAATAATTAACGAATTATCATAATAGATTCTCGAATAACGAAGAAATCGCGTAACATAAACCAAAAGTAAACGTTCATCGAATATGCTGGTTACTCGTGGCGACCACGAACCGGAAAATGCTGCGTGGGCAGGCTCCCTACAAGATGGACCGATGATTTTGTGTAGGTCGCTGGAAGCCACTTGATGCGGGTAACGCAAGTCAATCAATTGTGAAGATCTTTGGGGGATGCCTATGTCCAGCAGTGGACGTCTTTCGTCTGATATGACGAAATAAATACAATATCCGAAACGAAATTAAGTTTGTAATAACACACGTTTTCAGAGTCATCCGCTACATATAGATATAGCTGTAAATTTCATATCATATCACAGCGAGTCATTACATGAATATGTACTCAATCGGTCTGAAATCCACACATAATTGTTTCATGTGGCTTACAGTACCGATCTATTTGACTATGGCTAAGCCAATATAGAGTAATTGGTAACACGATTCAGGTATGTACTACAAATGGGCTAAGTTTAACCCCAGTGCGTATGCGAATTCGATACAAGCCCTATTACCGACCGCCTCAGTCGGTGCTGTGGTTTACGTGTATCCAAGCGCTCTGATTTGTTTAGGCAATTCGGTGTAGTGTTAGACGAGAAACAAAACGCTTTGTAGTTACCAACAGCATTTTATTACTACATGGTGAGTGGTAATCATATTGCTCGGCGGCGTAGCCTGTCAACTCATTGGAAAAGAGCGTCGACGGGTTTATTACGACGGTTGGGTTTCTACTAGATACGTAATACGGATATGGGACTATAATATATAATATACACGAATTTAATAATAATATGTCGGATAAATCAGGTTCAGACTTTGTTGTTAATAATATCTCGATGGTCAATAAATAAAATGAATCTTCTATAACTTTGTACCTAGGTTTGTCGATGAGGGCGTTCGGTACAAAGCTACGTGTAATTTTTATTAAATTAAATGTCATTAAAACCACCATTATAACAAATAAGAAGACAACTATTTGGTAGATGATAAGTAGTAGTAATAATAGTCTCGTTAATCTAACGGTTGCGTGCTTAACCGCAGGTAGTGAGGTCCTAGGTTCAATCCCGGGTCGCGCTAGAATAAAGTGATATTGGTGTTTTTCTGTTAAGAAAACATCTTAGTATAAGCTTGGCGTCTGGACGTTACGTCCCCGTGTATGAAAGAGCACATCTACCTGAACCCTTTCCGGTCGTAACAGCTAACTTTCCCATCAGATCATGAGAGTGAGGGGATAGCAGCTACAGGTGCACTTTTGTGTTGTTCGTTTGCGCACACGCTTGTACACTATAATGTGTCCCGTGCATCTGACTAGCCTCCATGGCCATGGCCGAAATTTAACCAAGAAGATATTATTATTAAATAGTAATTTTAGGGTTCGGAAATCAAAGGCTAAAACGGAGCCATATTCCAATCAGTTTTATTATCTGTGTGCTCATGAAGGAAGTTCTAACAAGTTTGAATTTCAATATTTTGCTTAAAATATAAATTGAAACTAAACATTTAATTTTGGATTATGACTAATTTGGCGAATAAAAATTAAATTATAATTAAAAAAAAAACGATTTATTAACCACGGCAAGTTGGTGGGTTGTAACGTCGCCTACGTCCTGACTTCAGGTCCGTAATGAGAATTTTTCTTGACTGAAGAATCGCAATAGCTCTTTATTACCTGACCAGAGCTTTAACTGACTGCCTCATTGGTATAACACTAGCGTGTTAACCTAGGCCCATAACCAGCATAAGTTAATTTCACATATCAGCGCAGTACGAAATAATATTTAATAAATATTCCAAGTTTGCCGAATGGATGACAGATCAAAGGGAGGTTTACATTTTGCGACTTCATATTTACCTTAAACCAATATGATACGCGAACTAAAAACGAGGAAACAGCTAGTCCCAAAATTTCGACGGAAATATAAAACAAAATACGGAAATAAATCGAATGACTGAATGAAAAAGCATATCTACAATCCTACTAATATTATAAACGCGAATGTTTGTAACTATGGATGGATGGATGTTCGTTACTCTTTCACGTAAAAACTACTAAATGGATTTTAATGAAACTTAACAATAATGTAGCTTATACATCAGAATAACACATAGGCTACAATTAATACATATATTGTGTGAATTGTCCAAAAAATTACGATATGTGTCAAGTAAGTAGGAAATAATCCACCGTCTGCAAGCTATTCCGGCGTGCACTGCCAAAACCGCTAGAGGCGCACATCCTTCTAATATTATAAATACGAAAGTTTGTGGGTATAGATGTATGGATATATGTTTTTTTTTGTCTTGGGACTATGTCATACAAATCATCCTAGCCCCAAACTAAGCAAAGCTTGTACTATGGGTACCAGGCGACGATATACATACTTATATAGATAGATAAATACTTATATACATAGAAAACATCCATGACTCAGAAACAAATATTCGTGCTCATCACACAAATATTTGCACTCGTTACTCTTTCACCAAAACTACTTTAATGCGGGTGAAACCGCGGGGCATAGCTACACCTCGAAAATTAGATTTCATCCGGTGCACAGACACTTTTTAATCATTTGGATAAAATATGTACAATATATTTTTGTAGCTACATAAAATACTAAGAATATTAAATGTACACAAGTTTTAAATACCTCTAGATAATTTAGACCTCTTTTTTCAAATCCTCGTTATAATTATCACTGCTCGAGTTAAAACACATCAATATAAAATCCCAAACCAACGTAATTGGCCGTTTAATAGCATAAGGTTTGTTATCAGTTACCTGTTTGTTTTCAACGTACCCAAAAAAACACGGAAACAATATAATAGACTGGTTATCAAGATTATCTGTGAATATTAATTTACCGGACACGTAAAACAATTTGCCAGTCAAATGAGTTTTCTAAAAAGCCGATTAAGCGAAAACTAAAATCGGTTAATTATTTATCGAACGTGTTGTACGCAACGGAATATTGTCTATTCAGGCAGCTAATATACAAATAATTTATTGGTGTGGCAATATTTAGCAGAGTAAGAAAACATTTTATCGCAGAGCTGAAATACCGGCCAGAAACTAGGTAATTATAATTATTAATTCCATTTGAACCCAAACTAGGTAGAGCCTGTAAAGTACAGGCTGTGTTAATGCCGTGCCACCCAGACAACTGATAAATATGTATGTATATATGTTTAAATACATACTATAGACTAGCTGTGCACCGTGGTTTTACCCGCATTAAACTTTATAAATTATCATCTATGTGTTAATCCAGGGTGTCAACTAACATACCAAATTTTATTAAAATTGCTCCAGCCGTTTAGACGTGAAGAAGTAACAAACATACACACTCACACTATCACAAACTTTCGTCTTTATAATATTAGTAGGATAAACTTCATCCAGTAACAGAATAAATAATCGCGCTCATCACAGATTTCAAATATGGGGTTCGAACCCACGACCAGCTTAGCAGTCACTAGTCACTAACCACTAGACCAACGTAGTGAAAGAAGTTTCTGATAAAATGTCTGGAAGTTTCTGGTAAAATGGGTTATATGGGATTGAGGAATGAATTTATTTTATTAAGTATAACCATTTTTATTACTCCTATTCAACCCTGCCTATTCACTCCGTTACCCGGTACCTAGTGGAAAATTGATATTTGAACTCCAGAATTGAATGCCGAGATACGAAATTTATTCGTTTGCTGAAATAATTATTCAAAGGCTTTAACACAGTACAGTTACAAACAAAAAGTTATACATAACTAACCAAAATGCGCTTTGATATTCACACAGTTGAAGCACATCTAATATTTACATAGTTCAATATCTATTACCTCTGCAAATATGAAACTCCAGCTTACCTGCAACAAAACAAGACTATGTTCAAAAATTAATATTAAACGGGAAATTAAACACGGTACTCAGGAAATGTGATACTAAAACTATAAACGCTAAACTACAAATAAGAGAGCGAAGTTTTACATGTATTACCTATATAGAGAGCGTGCCCATAAACACATGCACGCACACACAATGGCAGTCCGTGCAATGTGTTCTCTTCTCCATTCATGTCTTTATAGGCACACAATGGAACAGAGAACAGAAATGCGTTTAAGCTAAGAGGTAGAGTGAGCATTTGTTAAGTATGTTAAAACTGCTTTACCAATTTCAATGCATTTGTTTTTTTAACATTAGTTAGATATTATTGCAGCGGCGCTCATAGCCAGTTGTTCTGCAAGTGATTGGTGACGTTAAGTACGAGGCACGCAATCAGTCTATGGATAAGTGAGTGTAAAGAGCACTTTAAGCAGTCGGCCCCAGTTTGTTTGTAAAGCATGCTAGAGGCCACTGTGGGGTAGTTCTACTTTTTTGGTAATTTTACCGTTAGATAAAGGTATCATATAACATCAAATGAAAGTCCTAGGAATCTATAAATTTAACAGATAATAAGTATATAAACTTTAGGAATACTTATTATACAATAGATCATAATAATACAGTATAAAAAAAAAACATAAAAAAAATTGTTTTGTTCGACGGTCGTCATATATGGAATTTTATCTATTCTTCATGAATTTCTTGCTCACTTAATAATTCTTGCTTAATGCTGTGTGGTGACGGCATAGCATATCATCACCCCATCTCATCCCATGAGGGGCGTAAAAGTCGTCCGGGGGAGTACCTGCCAGAGAACGTGCAGCAGCGTTTTTTTCTGTGAACTATGACCATCAAACTGCCATCGCCAATCTTTTGTCCAGCAGTATACGTACTTTGGCTGACATGATGATGATGGTTAAAAAGTTTTCTTTATGCGAATAAAGAAAACTTTTTAACCATCATCACACCTACATAATTTATTTTGTATGAATTAGATTTTTTATCGTTTCTTAAAGCGTTACCAGCGATGTTATATTAACGTCAATAAATGATTAGGTTAATATAACATTTCATCGATAACATAAATGTAAATAAGAGCCAAGTTCAAAATTATGATATATGCCTTGTTTATTGACTTATCCTACAAAAGAAGTGAGATCTATGGGTGCCTAGTTCAATGGTTAGTCCTGAAATTTATTTATATTAAATAAATTGTTATCATTCAAAAATGTTATAACTTAGAAAAAAATATTGAACCCCATTTTAGGCTTGGCTAGTTTTCATATACGTATTATTATTAAGGAGGTTGTTCATGTTAATATTGCTTCATTCGCCTATTCAATTAACTAGAAACAGAGGAAGAGAACGATCCATATATTATTTAATTAACTGCTATAATTAATAATTACTGTACTAGATTTTCACATCCCAGCATTGATGATTAAATTAATAATTGGATAAATGTAGTCGCCTATTATTGGCTAATACGTAAAGATAATTTGGAGAGAATGTATTTCGGGTTTTTCATCGACAAATTTGAGGGAAAGAATGGCATTCTCCGTTATGAATAAGATTTACAGATGGTTATTTTAGTCAGACCAGCATCTAGCCTGTGATGTATGGCATAAGGAGCGTGATATTAATTGAATAAAATGTTAAATAGCTTTCAATAAATTTTTGGAGTCATTCATTAGAGAGATCTTGTAGCAAAAAGGAACAACTTCCGTGAGTTAAGCCGCATTTGCCATAACTACTATTGGAATCAATTATAACGTTCATTTTGCAAGCTTTGCTTTGTTGGGGCTAGATGATGTGGCGTCATATTTTCGGGGTGTCTGAATAGTAGAGGGTATAAGAGATTGTTGATATTTCAGGGTCGTGGTTAAATATTATTAAAACTAAATGGAACGCCCTTAAACATTTGTGCATTTCGAGCTGGTCTCTCTAGTTGCAATCCTATGAGGCTCTAACCTTGTTATTTCATTATGTCTCCCATTATACTCTGGAAGGAAGTGAAACTAATTAATTATCCTATGCCTTGTTTCTTTCTGATTAAATTTGTTGCGGCATTCAATACAGGATAGGACAGGATATATAAACACATACACAAGTATTTTGAAGAAAAAAATAAATCTTTAGCAAACGAAACGCCAAGCCGTCAATATTCGGCGTAGCACACACTGTTTGCGTTGTGGCGCTAGCTAACAGCGCCGCTTTTATCCCAACATTTAAACAAGAGATCCCGCTTCGGGGGAAAGATTAAGGCTTTGTCTTCACGTAATGCAAAACAGAGACGCTTTGAGACGGAATTTGATTTTCTACAAATTATCGTTTTGGAACAATCTTGATGTCTGTTACGGGTGATTTCAATGAGCGCTGTTTGGATGGCTCGCTTTGTGTTTCTTGGTAATAAATGAAATTAATATTGTTCTATTAGCACAGTAATAATGGTTTCGCTTATTACAAATAAATGATTTAATTTATTTACTAATGCTCGGATTTTACCTAATGTTACCTAATGTTAAGTTTTACGCAATATTCCAACGAATTCGCAACTTACTCGCAGTTTCCGAATTTTGGCGAACATTGTATGCACGAATCCTTATACCAACGAATTTATATGATCACCTACTAACTGAAACTTACCCAGTAAACGCTTAACAAAATGGTATCCGCATACCAACTTAAAAAGATTTTATACTAGGATGAAGTGTGTGAATTTTCTAAATCACTTTTATTTATCTGTAAGAATTCTATACTGAATAATAATTACTTAGATATGTTACGACAAACAACAGACAGCCCCAGGAAATTCCTTGTGTGTATTTCGGAAAAAGGTACACCTTCTACATAATTTAACAATCCCGGAAAATATTTTAACAAATTTTTCTGCACAATTTACGAGAATAGGGAATACGTTCAAAATGTTCAATGCGAACTTTTTTCGCATTGAACATTTTTCAATTTAGGTGCTAATTCGCGTGTATATAATTAGGGATTTAACAAAAGCCTTAAATAAATTAACATCACTCTAAAGCACGTGAACTGGTCGCATAAAAGCAAAGTTGTAGTATTAATATAACTTCGTTACTAAACCAATTTTAAGTACAGTTAGATAATGGATTATAAAACCTCTGGAGAATTTACTTGGATAATTTTGGTATATATCGAAATATAAGAGATGAAACTTGTGGGCTATTACAATGAATTTAAATTTATTCACTTTTCTTAAAAGTTTCATGAATATAGAGATATAGAGTAATAATAATTTATATATATAGAGATGCTAAGGTTAAGCAGGTATAATTAATATATGATACATACTTGGAAGTATGTATCATATATAATTTAGTGTTATTACATTTAAAATATGTCGTGTACGTTTTGTTTTGTGTATATTGAGAAGACATTTAGGCAATAATTATGAGTGCAAAGGTATATCTGCATTCTCCGTTGTAAAAAGGTAGCCAAGTCCATGTAACAAGGTTACTAGTATGACAGCAAAGGCAGACCTCATTGCGTTGTTTTTAAATAAGACTTATCAATTCTCCATAGGTGAACTCCATGGAACCAAAACATGAATTATTCTCTCAAAGATATGTACCAGCCTTATAAACGTAACCAGCATGCTTACTCCTATATTATTATATTAGTTATCTCGTAGATGTCAACTTAACTTTGTCGTCCAATTCGGCAACTTAAGATGCAGCCCTTTCGCGATAAGGGCACCAGATGCCGCTCTTGATGTAATTGCGTTCGTCTTTGTAATGAAAGGTTGATGAAACTGATATAGCTATCTTTAATCAACGCTAACTTGTCCGTTACGATGCGGGTATTTGACGGCATGTAGCGGCCATTGTAGGGTTTACGGCGAAAATCGCTATGGCCGCTGGCGGCACGTGCCATACTACCTACTAGATACTTTAATTAGGTACAGTTGAACGATATATATATGGGAGATACCTTAGAGACATTGTATTGATTTATGCATGTTCATATTATGTTATAAGTGATTACTTTGGCCTCTGGTGGCACGTGTCATATTAGTGTAGGTTGAGTATCTCGAAATAGTTATATTAATTAGTAATTTCCGTTCGACACAACATATAATTGGGAGACACATGCAAACATCAATACATTATGTCTTCAAGTGCCTGTACTTATATGTTGCAAGAGTGTGTGTGTATAAATTAAACGTATTTAAAGAGATGCTAAGTGAAAAGTGTATCTGAAATTACGCCTATTGTGCAAAAATTTCAACTCTGGATATTTGTATTTACTACATGCAACAGGATACGGAACTGTAACAAGCTGCCAGGCTAAATATTTAACTTTAATAAATTAAACGTATTTAAAGAGATGCTAAGTGAAAAGTTGAAATTACGCCTATTGTGCAAAAATTTCAACTCTGGATATTTGTATTTACTACATGCAACAGGATACGGAACTGTAACAAGCTGCCAGGCTAAATATTTAACTTTAATAAATCTTGAGAAAGGAGATTTACTCGGAACTGTACTGTACTACAATCAGAACAATCAGAACTGTATACGAATAGTAAAGGCCCATCACTTACCTATTCGTATGAAACAAAGCTCCGTTATTCATATGTTAAAAAGTCTGTAATATTAGTAGGAATACTGAGCCCCAAAATAATTGAGAATTAAAGTTTATCTCTCTTGACAATAAGTGGCGGTACGGCTGAATAATCACTAGCAAGTGCTCACAAACATTCTGAAGTTGAGAATATATATGTATACCAATTCTACTGTTATCCGTCTATGAAAGCCGATTTTGGTATTTTTTTAAAATAATGAATCTGCCATGCCTAGCCTTTATGGCATTATCGCAAATGATGAACACAATCCATTAGGAAATCTTTTGGGGAGGCCTTTATCCAGCAGCGGACGTTATTCGTCTGACATGATTGAGTTGTTAGATGATTTGTCTTATTATTTTTTTCGCATGATCCAAGAAATACGTATTACCTATTTCTAATTTGTTTATTATATGTGGACCTACTATCTCAGTGGTCACATGTGGCTTTCCGTGGCCCTGCATGAGGGAAGCGCCGGCCATTGTGGACATTCTTGAGCGAGGCTTTTGTCCAGCAGTTACGTCTTTCGGTTACAGTAGTCGTACGAATTAAGGTCATGTTAAGTTTGCTCTTGTCCTAAAAAGTAAAGGCACAAGCGGTTCTAATAGTTCCATCAAGGTTTATTTAATTGTATATAAACTATGTGGTTCTAGACAAATGACAAACAACGAATTTCAAACCGCACTAGCGACACAGAAACGTAAGGAAACTAATCTCTTTGAGACAATACTAAGGCAATATCTTTGGTTTACGACGGCCGACTACATCTACAAATATTTGAACATTTCACCGTGGCACCCATTGTCTAGGTCAAACTAATTTTGGGATCCTCTGAAGCAGTAATTTAATTTTGCATTCAGAACATAAGTTTAATTTGCCCGGTTAACCTTTTGATTAAAGTTGTTTATTAACATTAAGGTTCATAAAGATTTGAACAACAATATTTTTGGGTCATTTTGAGCCATAAAGAAAAATCTAAATGGCTAAATGAGCTAGTTATCTTTTTCCTTCCCTATCTTGCCATTGCTATTGGAAAAGCTAACCAATGCGGACAGCTACCAGAATTAATAGAGCGACTGCCATCAGACCTCGAAACCCATACGGATCTAGTAACCGAACTTACTTATCTACTGAACATTTGGAAGGATTAATATAGCAACCGGTACCGACGACTGACCGTTCTCTCCGAGGCATGAGGGTAGTCCCTTAGCTAACCAGATCCCGAAACAAATATTTATTTTTACACATAGTTTGCTCGGTGCGGGGATCGAGAGAATCCTTCGGGGCGTTAAGAACCAACAGGACAAGACACATAGGACGTCGAAATGAGCTCGCCATCTACTTAAGCATAGCTGTTCCTATAGAAAGGAGGCACCACTATTGGCTCAAAAAGACGTAGGACTGGAAAAGTACAGACGCCAGCACATCAAGCTACCCCATTCTGTCAAATTTCCCCAATTGAAAGTGAACCTTATGCTTATGTGATAAAGTAAAAAATCTATAAAAGAAATTTGGCAGTTTGGGGTTGCTGGATGTGCTGGCGTCTTTACATTCCCCTTACAGAAGACATAGTACGGCCACGATAAGTTAATGTTTAGTAGAAATCAAAGATGAGTTATCAATGCCCATAGGCTAGCAATCATTTAACAGTGTTATTGAACAGTGTTAAATGTTTACAACTATTTCAAGCGCTTAGTAGTTTATTAAGAAATCAGAGGGGCTGTTTTTGGTGTTCTCTATTTAACCTGGGAGTATTTTACTATTTTACTGGACAATAAAGACAGGTTGTAGCTGTGCCTCCTTGTTAAATATGTAGGATGTTTAATAAGCTAAATACTTGTCGGCAAAAGTATTTTGCTTATGAATTAACTAATTTGAATAAAAAAGTTGATATAATCCCGGGAAAAAAAATTACTGCAATTAAATGAGATTACCAAAGCCATATCAGCGTCTTCCATGACCTGTTTGCATTCGTAATTGACAACATGCTGTTTCCGATCGAGACGACTGCCTTTTCCATATTAACGTTTTATTAATTAGTTCAGCTTCATGGGTAGATAGTTTCTTACGTTACGTCCAATAATTATATAATCCCTAGTAATAGTGTGCGGGTGTAGTCTTAAAAAATGGAAAATTTAAAAAATTGGGACGCAACTAAAACTAAGTTCTGATTAAACTATCATTCCGATAAAATAACACTTATTAGCAGCTGTTTGGGAGCTACGGACGATGCCACAACGAGAGACTTTATCCTCAGACCAACAAAAACCTTACTAACAGTGTTACGTATAAAACACTTTACATTTTAGCATAAAAAGTGTGTAACAAAAATAGCGGATTCCGTATGTAACTGTGATAATATAATGCAATAATAAACAGATAAAGGTGCCAACTTGGAGGAAACATCGGCCGTACATTAGATAGGAGTGTTAAATTATGCTAAGTGAATATAAAACATAATAATATACTACCTCGAGGAGAATGTTATGTAGGATTATATTTGGTATATGAATGTAGATATAGCCCGTAATCCAAGGTACTTGTTGTATGGAACTTTATGACTGCCTCCACGAGAGTAATGGGTGAGCTTTTAAGTTTATGTTGAACAGCTCACAAAACTTTTCAAGTTAGATATTTGACAACTTTTTATTATTATCCATACTTCCATACTTGGTCTGTATATATCAATTCAGCAGTTCTGTAGTTAAAATGTAATATGGAGAATTTAATACTAAGCTTGAGATGGACCAAAGCTGTGCACAAGTCTCCATCTGTCATATACAATGAACTCCACATGGGGAACTATTCGGAAAGCTAGTTTATCATCATGACAGTCAAAACTCGTCCACTGCTAAAGAAAGGTATTCCACAAAGATCTCCACAGTTGTCGGTCTTGCGCACAATTGTCAACACGCATCCAGTGGCTTCTAGCGACCTAAACAAAATAATACATCTTGTATCCAGTTCATCTTGTAGGAGGTCTGCTCACGATGTATCTTCTTTACATGGTCGCCACTAGTACTACATTTTGTTATATGTATAGACATATAACAAAAATGTAAGCAAGTAAATAGTCTGAGCCAGATCTAATTCCAATTTTATTACCTGAACTAGGTGATATAATAATTAATTTGTCACAATGGGTATTATACGTATGGATGTCGCCTCCGATTCTCTATCGGACAAGTGGCCCGCTTCTGCACCTATTAACGTAAAGCGGCAGTTACACGATTCTCTCATCCATCTTCACGTCAGTATTTTCGGCGGAGGATCGTAACCCAAAAGAGTGGGTTAATTATAGTTTGTAGTCATATTTACTGAATTGGCAGATTCCAGTAAGGAGTTCCTTAGAAAACTGATCAGTTATTTGAATTATTCAGCCGTTTAAAATTTACAGCAGTTTTTCGTATGTGTTTTTGGGAATTCTTAACTGTCAGTTTTTTAGTTAGTTGATAAACGACCCTCATCGACTAACACATCCAAAACCTCCCTTTCATTCAGATTCAAAACTACAGTCTCAGCAGGTAAATTATCCGTCAATTCCCAAGGGGTTTCATTGTAAAGTTTGCATTTAAGTTAACAGCGCAGGCGCCCGTTTCGGGTGACTAAGTGATGTATGGGCCCGCGGTGGCGCGCGGCCCGGAACGAGACCACGGATAAATCCCACAACTTTTGTATTCACCCCGTCATTTTTATGGTAAAAGGGTTGGTTGGTGGTTTCCCTAACTGGGTAGTAATAAGTTTCGATAGTGAATAGGAAAAGTGGTAAAATTAGTAGTTATTAGTTCTGATCTACCAACCATGAATATCAGTTATACTTAGTGAGGTTTGCCATGTTTAGGGTTCAATTGTTTTAAAAAAACTGAATCTACTTAATATTTTATTATTACGACCGATTTTAACAAATATTATATGGGACTTTGCCATGTAATAAAAATAACACACTAACAACAGAAAATCACCTGACGTACATAAAAAAAACGTACAGCCGCATTATTGAAAGGTTTCAGCGGGTAATATTATGCAAATATAGGATTATTTATTATTATTATTCGGTTTGCGCAAGACCGGGATCTGTGGAAGTCTTTGGGGTAGGCCTATGACTGACTGTGCACGTTTTTCGGCTGATATATTGACGACGATGACTATGAGTACCTACACCTCGACTTTGTAACGTCAGTTACATTTTATTTGAGTTTGGTATTGTCATGTTCGGGGTTCGATCCCCAGTGCCAGTAAAGGTTTTAGGTGGCTTTTACTTTTTTCTAGTTAATGCTAGAACAAAAGTTATCCTTTTACTTTGTTCTAGCATTAACTAGAAAAGATGAAAAGAATATAGAATTTTTTTATTGATAAATAGAGATGGTGCGAATTCAAATAGAGGATCCATTAAAGAGATATATAGAGGATCTATATATTTCTATAATGGATACATAGGCGAAAAAAATTCTAATTGATTTGTAACGTCAGTCGAGCCACTAGAAAAACAAAGACTTCCAAAAAAAAGGAAATGACGTAGGGGTATATATATACAAATATAAGCTACTGCTTATATACATAAGCTGTAGCTTATATTTGTAAATTAGACTAGATTACTCTAACATTGTTCTAATTTACAAATTCTCACAGACGAGTAGTGATAATTCTAGTGAAGTCTAAAGAAAAGTCAATAAAAAGAACTATAAGTGGAAAAGTGAAAGGGAATAGTGTCATGTGTTCAGTACAAGTGACCAGTGAAAATGAGAAATGTACTGTGAACGTCGGGACTCACACACAGTGCCTGTCACCGGGACTCTAAGTATGTGTGTTCCATGATCTTAGTGTTGGACCAATTGTCACTGTCGACATCAATAAAGGCTCCGTTCGCTAACACTAGTTGTCTTTCTAAGCCTCTGAACTCGCAACTATATTATTAATTTTTCATAAAAGCCATCGTATTATTGATCATGAAAAAACTAAAAATAAAAGCAAACAGCACAGTGCATTGAAATAAAAAACCCCTCATTCATACATTTACCCGACACAAGAGTTACATACGTTTTTATGTAATTTTCACGGTTGGTTGTTGATTAAACAATGCTTTTGATCAACGCGAAACGACGTCTGTTAATGGAAATGAAAAAATCGTCATTAAAAGTCAATTGAATTTACTTGCCGGCCGAATTGCGGCCGGCAATCAGTTCGCCCAAAATTATTACACATACGCTGACAATATATTTTTGAACAAATTTTGGCCGTGTATTTGGACAAATACAACTCGCAAAGATTTATTCAATTAGGTGAATTTTTTTAACTTCCAGTGGCGTGTAGTTAACGTTTTTTAATGGCCATAAAAATACATAACAAGTTACCGAAACCCATCAAAGAAATGTCAAAAAAATCTAAATTTTTAATTTTACCTCACCGATGGCTGAGAATTGAGAAAAAAATTATTTTATGACAGTGATTCTTTATTTCCTTAATCTCTCATTGCAAATACTATATGATTGCTAGTAAAGCTTTATGTAAATAAGTAAATTTTTGCATGCCATTTACAGGTAGCATAGATGGCATAGACGATATTTACATCTACACCGGACTATAGACGTGAGCGGGGGCACAAGTAATCTAGGAAATTAGACTACAGACTAAGTAAACTGCACCAGGCATAAAATACACACACTTATATACACATATATATATTTTTTTAAAGACAAAGCCCGCACTAGTGAATGTAATCCCTGTGTCACGGGGTACTTTACAACCATATAATAGACGGACCCATATTACATCCAGACTCAGAACAACTATTTATGGGTCATACAAATAGTTGTACGGCGCGGGACTCGAACCCCCGACACGAAGCGGCGAGACGACTGTCTTAGCCGCTGCGCCACACGTGCAGTCTGCGCGTGTCTTTTACGCTCCGATAACTGACGTTTGAGTGTATGTGTTTTATGCCCCAACATATACACTTTTTCATTCCTATCTCTCTTTCTCATAAATCTTTTACATGTTTTCATTTAAATAGAAAAACTAAGTACTCCTCTATCAAATTAATGAATTTCTTTTACCTTTCTCTTAAATATACAATATAAAAGATGCCAACGACAAAACGGGAAAATGTAACGTTTCAATTGTATTTACAATTTTCTGATGCATTTTTCTTTGTTTGAGTTGTCTTTTGTATAAAAATAATAACATTAAGTAGCTATGTTCATAAAACAAAGGGATTTAAATATTTAGCTTTCTTCTAATATGTTATCGACCGTATTGACATTATGTTATTGAAGAGTTTCATGTGCGGTGGTGATCACTTACCATCAGGTGACCCACTTGCTCGTTTGTCGACCTCTGACATAAAAAAAAAGAGGTAATACACAGATAAATCAAATATTTGTGTGTATGCATGTGGTATTGATTCACGATAAACTTTACACATTATATTAACATTACATATTAACATGGCGGAATGGTCAAAAAATGTTAGATGTGTTGAGTAACCAAATTCCCATCGTAGTATTTTTTTTCTGAGTTTGCAATTATTTTTCTGTTTACCGTAATCTAAAAGAGATTTCGAACAACCAATTTAGAGGGTGGACCCCAATTACCTTAAGCCCTGTACACATATCGATTTCAATAACAATTATCATCGTAGTCAACATAACAATGTACAGACGCCACTTCATCCAGCTACCCCAATCTGTCAAATTTCTTTTATGGATTTTCAACTTTATCACATAAGTATAAGATTCCCTTTCAATTGGGGAAATTTGACAGATTGGGGTAGCTTGATGTGCTGGCATCTGTGTCCTACTCTGATTGATAAGCAAGCTGAAATGTACAAGCGTCAGACAGTTTCTCTGACTGGTGAACCTATGCGGTCGGCAATAGATGGATGGACTAAAGTTAAAGTTAAATTTCTGAAGATCTACGTGTTACGAAGTCAAGCTGTCGATTCAGGTTGTATTCAGATAACAGTCGATAAAGCCATATCAGAAGCTTGCAGGGCGATCAAACACTGTACTCTATCACTAGGGTAACAAACCACTGCCGATACAATAAAGTTAAAGCTCAGCTAGAGATTTAAACTGTTACTTATAAACTCGGATTAGCATTAAACTGTTTCGCATTATTTGTAGAAATATTAAAGTACGCTCAATGACAAAGGAAAGATTATAAAAAAGATAAGCAGCATATTAACATGCAATATACACATATAAATATAGTAACTCTATTAATATATAATACATAACCTTGTCGATATTTATCAAAACGCTAAGTACAGTATTTTATTTATGTAACCATCTAGCTAACAACTAATTTTAAATTAACCTAAGCTTTTACTTAACATAAAATCTAAGAATCAATTTGTTCCACATTCTATAGTCATCTATTAAGCGGAAAGACACTTAGATTTTAGTTATAATAATGAGATAATCATTTTTGCTGTCCAAGTTAATGAACACCCAAGCTCCGTAAAACAAAGTTAATACAACATTAAATCGCGACTAAGCACCGCTACTCCCCGTAATTGAATATAAATTAAACAGCAACCGACGGAAAGTTTATCATGCTTATTGTACCTAATTGCGGTACAAAATCTGTGTACCTACTAGAGAAAGTAATCCCGGCAGCCCAGCAATAAACATAAACGGTCGCCAATAAGATCCAATGCAAATTGAGTCCCGGGGGTCGCGGAGTATTTACGTATCGCAACCCGATCAGGCAACAGCCACTAACTAGTTGACGTCGCTCTAAATATTGCTGATACGAATAAAAAAACCGATTGCTATCTCACTTTGATGTTGTCGAAGGAAATGAGATCTGCTTCCGATCCGAGGAAAGGGAAAATCTCTTCCCATGTTGGGGTACCGCAGGTAGTGTACCGGAACCCCTATTAATCTTGGTTCAATATTTACCCGCCGGTTGTGAAGTGTCTACTAAGATCCCCTCAAAACAAAACAAATTTATAAATTGTAAGGAGGTTAGGTGCAGTTTTGTTAGGAGTGGGAGGCGCGGAAGTCAATTTTCGGAAATACAGTTTAGTAAATTCAATATACGTGTAATTTAAGGACGGTACGAACACAAGAGGTTGGTTAAAACATTTCGTTCGGCAAAAAAACAGTATAATTCTATATTAACAACCATGAAAACATATATAAAGAATAATAGGTACTTGTTTATTAATAGACAAACCTTTTTTGTTATAACGCAGGGGGTATGCATACGGATGCCACCCGCAAGTGACTGCAGCTGGGTATGTATGTCGGACTCGCACCGACTAAACCTGACCTGCCTTGAACTTCTCTTGGCGCCTGATGGGAGAAGCTTTGGGAACGCGGATATGCTGCACCGGTGCCCATTAATAGACAAACCTACTATTTTTTTTTTTAAACCGTTTTAATTGGTCTTCTTCTATAATAATAAAAAACTTCATTTAAAATTTCATAAATTTTTGTCTGTTGTTCATAAACTGTTAAATGAAGTTTTGTCTTTTGCATGTTCACGTTGTTCAGTTTCATTGATAAATTGAGCTTCTTAAATTACGTACATCATTTATGTTACACCTATTATAATCGAATTGTAATAACTTTCATTTGTATAGAACTACAATTTTGGTTTTCAAAGTGGTAATTAATATGGTTTAATTTTATATGTCAGCAATAACACCCCATAATAGTAAGTGGTACACACGCATTGCTGACCCATCCTTTTTCCCGGCGGCTCTGACAACCTTAGTCCCAAAGAGAAACACAATTTGAACTTAGTATTTCTATATAAGTCTATATCCCATCTATATAAATATGTATTTACAAAAAAAGGAGTATATCAGTTATCTGGTTACCACAGTACAAACTCTGCTTAGTTTGGGATCAGTTAGCCGTGTGTGAATAATGTTCCGGGATATCATAATGTAAACTATAACTGCATATATTCCGTAACGGAGTAGATATACTAGTCATACTTCTTGAGTCAGACTGCTCTTTGAGCCAAATACTAGAGAAATTCAATAAAAAGTGAGACTGGTATACAAAGTAAATAAGAAATAAATACTAGGTTATCTGTTACATATAAAACAATTAATGTATCTTTTACGGTTTGCCGTAGCTTGTCGAATAACAATTAACGACGCTTGTTAAGTTTTACCAGGAAACAAATGCGGTGAGGAAGTAAGGGTTGTATTCCATCCCGTCCCCGTAATGAAACAGTTTCCATATAGTATGCATTTTCCGCTGGATGCGGATAGCACAAGACCGGCAGTTGTGCAGATCTTCGGGGGAGGCCTTTGTCCAGCAGTGGACACCTGTCGGCTGATACGATGATGATGGCGCTAAATTTACTTAATTAATTGGTGTATTGGTGTTAAAGACCTGGGTGATAGAGTTTTCAAATAATCTAACGCTTAAAATCCCCAGTAGCAACAATAAAAAAGTTGTAACTTTTGAACGGCTACAGGGATTTTCATGGAACATAGTTAAAACCCGCGGTCCTATTACATACTTATGCTGAAAAAGCCTTGCGATAGCATAGGTTAATACTATGATTCCGATTAGGGATACTTCAAAATTAATAGAATATGTTTAAATTAACACCACGTCTATGGAACGGGAACACCCAAATACTCCGAAATATTTTATTCCGAATTTTGATATTCCGATTTTCAAAAGTCCGAATTTCACAATACCTTAGAATTGTAATGTCTATTATTAAATATCACGAAATTTATCTTTCCGAAAGTCGTAAATGCGATTTGTTAGTATTCCGATTTTCATACGTTCTAAGAGCCAAATGATCGAAGGGTTCTCGGTCCGAAAAACGACATTCCGAACTTCAACACGTTGTGCTACCAAAATTTTGTGACAGAAACGAATCGCTGCAAAACCGACTTCACGTAGTCTTGTCTGCCCTACCCTAGAGTGTAATTTAAGCCCGCGTAGGCGCGGAGGGGTGGGGCGGCCCGCGAGCTGAGGAGCAGGTGGTTTTGAAAGCCGAAGCTGCGGTGGTGGGCGTTAAAACCATCTGCGACGTTAAGCTCGCGTGGGACCGCCCAAACCCCGCAGCGCCGGAGCCGTGACAGAAACAATGCTTGCTGCATGTTGCATGCCTGCTTGCATGCTGCATGCTTGCTTGCATGCTGCATGCTTGCTTGCATGCTGCATGCTTGCTTGCATGCTGCATGCCTGCTTGCATGTTGTATGCCTGCCTGCTTGCATGTTGCATGCAGCCGCCGAGTGCCAGATCCCTCATTTGGGTTAGGTTAGGATAGAACTGTTACCGGGGAAACAAAATATTTTTATTCGTATTGTTGATGTTTCGAATTATCATTAAGTCGGACTTTTTGTTATTCGATCTATTGAAACTCGGTATTTTGAGAATAGTAATTATAAACGTTAGGATTATTGAAATTTAGGAATTGTAAAGCTAGGAATAATAATAAGTCGGAGTTGTAATATTCGGAATTTTCTGCCACTCGGAATTATGAAAGTCGGTATTTTGAAATTCGTATTTGTGACTGTCGGAATAAAGTTTTTCGTATTAATGTAGTGTACCCCTATGGAACTAAGATAAATCTTTTCTACGCCGCTGACAACGTGTAAAAAATTTACGATAGTCGATTGAGTAGTTAAGGCGTGAAATGGTAACAAACAAACAAAACATCATACGTAACTGTGGCATTCCTCTGTAGTAATCTTGTAGGCCTCTATTTGGCGAGGTAAAACAATTAACTTTACTATTCTAACAAATACTATCGAACTGGCCTGTTGGTTCAGTGGTAAGTGACTCCGACATCTAAGCCAGAGGTCGTAGGTTCGATCCCCACACAGGACAAATCTTTATGTGATTATCACAATTATTTGTTCTTATATAATATGTACGTATTTAGAAATATACTGTTTAGCACTTCTTTGGTTGCCATAGCATAGACTCTTCCTAGTTTGAGAACAGATGGCAGTGTGCTATTTGTCCCAATATATATATTTATTATATTTGCGGATGTGGGTTTGTTTGTTAGGTTTCCACGCCTTAAACTTGGTATTGCGAATGTCTAGGAAACTTTAGTACCACCGGAGTCTTAACTTAGAACATCATTCTCGAAGTCTTCCAATGTAATGCAAATACTAGAACCTAAATAACATTTTCAAGTATAGAACCAATACGTAAGAAAGATTGCGCGGCTGGCTTACTTTTTAAATTTCCCCGTGATTGTTAAGAGGGATAGCGTCATATCACCGAGGAGGGCCCGTGTCGACTTTTGACCGTTTCAAGTGCCGATCTAATTTGCCGAATCGCGGAAGCATATGAAATTTAATCGATCCGCTCCACTGAGAATGGTTTTCGATAATGCTGAGAATTTTCTAAGACATTACAAGCTTTCAGAATATACCATTTGGAGCGTATGAACAGAATATTATAATTGTTGATTGACAATATGATATTATGTAGGGTGACGACTTGTCTCAGCTGTACACGGGTAGAAAAATAGAAAGATAGATCAACTAATTTGACAAAGTAAGATTATATAATATCATGGATTATTTTCAGGATAGTAAGTACAGTGTACAGTCATCATGTAATAAGTTTACATAGCTTACGCCAAAATAGGACTCTTATTTGCAACATTTTTAATAGCTTGCACAAATATTGAAGAGATCTTTAGGAAAATGTAGAGATATCTAGTTTTATTTGAAGGCACTGATTATTTAGCTTTCTATAGGTAAAAGAATTTTTAAACCATTAGATTTCAGTTAAATATCATATTTTGCTATTCAGAGCCTAAATCTTATTTCAAAGATGGGAAATCATAAATTGAATCGTCCGGCGGGTCTCGTACCAGCTTCCTCTGCCAAGTGCTGGTGGGAATCGAACCCACGACCATGGGGTATCCGGCCCCATGTGCGTTAACCGCTCCGCCACCGCACTACTGTACTGGTACTAAGACTCGAATTTATACAATCTATTCGATATTTCTTAACGCTTTTAAGGCGCTTTTTGTTCGAAAAATTGTTCAGTTTCATAAATAAATAAATAAATAAAAAAGGTTTTTATTCACGTAGACTTTAAAAAAGCGCTTGTAAATAGTCAGAACATGTTTGTAGTAATATAGTTGTATACATTAGATATTATTTCTAGTGACATAGATATTTAGGTACATCTTGTATGAAAACATTTATAAAATTTATTTTATTACAGAAATGATATTTAGCTAGCTCGTATCAAGTTATTGTCAAGAGATTATGTTTAATTATCTAGTTTAAGTCTAATATATTTACTACATATTGTCAATGGTTCTGTCTATATTAAGGTATTATTATTATGACGGACCTTGTGTTAATAACGACGGTCGCGCTTTAATGCTACCACCGGATCCAATGCGCCCCAACTGAGAAGACCCAGCGAAACAAACTCAGTGGGTTTATCTACTACCGGTTTCAACACGACCCAGTTGAGACGTTCCAGCGAAACATACTCAAGCGGGCATGAACACGGGATTTGGTCCAATTAGAGTAATTATTTAGTAGGCAAACACAATATATGCTCGATCGGTTGTCTGAATGCTTATTATTTTAGATTATATTTAGGTATACAAAAGAAAAACTTCGAAACAATAACATTATTCATTTTGAGACAGAGTCAATAATTTTAAATTAAGTATATGATAGCAATCATTTACAGATAGTTCACGTAACACAGCAGATCAGTCATGTCTATATGGCTACAAGATCTCCAGCGAGCAATGTGCAGGTAGGAAGTGAGAGCCAGACGTCTTTGTCATCGATGTACTCTTTAGTGGTGTAATAACCCCTAGCCATAAGTATACGTTTAATATGTGTTTTAAAACTTGTGTCAGGCAGATCAGTAATTTGAGTAGGAAGCTTGTTATAAAACCTAATACAATTTCCTAAAAATGATTTATTAGTTTTGCTTACTCTAAAGCCTGGCATGGCTAGTTTGTTTTTATTCCTAGTATTTATATTATGCAGTTCACTTTTCTTTTTATAATTATGAATATTTTTTCTAACAAACATTATATTCTGATATATATATTCCGATGGCACAGTAAGTATATTTATTTCTTTAAACAAATTTCGTAAAGAATCGCGACTGCCTAAACCATAAATGGCTCTGACTGCTCTTTTCTGCAATACAAAAATAGCACCTATGTCAGCCGCCGAACCCCACAGCAGAATGCCATACGACATAATGCTATGAAAGTACGCGAAATACACTAATCTAGCAGTTTGTTCATCTGACAATTGCCTTATTTTCCAGACAGCATAGGAAGCCGAACTTAATTTACCTGCTAACTTTTCAATCTGAGGACCCCATTGCAATTTTGAATCAAGCGTCAATCCTAAAAATACGGTCGATGGGACTAGATCTAATATTTTCGCATTAAGTGCAACTGTTGGTACAATTTGAGTCACATTCGGCAATGAGAACCTGATGCATTTAGTTTTCCCTGCATTTAACAAGAGATTATTTGCCGAAAACCATTCTGATATAAAGCTGAGTGTTTTATTATGCTCAATAAGATCTTTATCCTTTCTATTTACTTTAAATATGAGCGAAGTATCATCAGCGAACAAAACTATGTCTGATACTTTCTCTACCAGATAAGGGAGATCATTTATATAAACTAGAAATAAAAATGGGCCCAATATAGATCCTTGGGGCACCCCCATTTTCACAGGATGACGTGCCGAAGTGGCACCGCCTATCGAAACCATCTGTTGTCGCCCCGATAAATAGGACATCACAAGATCAAGAGATGTGCCAGATATTCCATAGTACTTCAGTTTAACAACGAGCGTACGATGATCAACGCAATCGAAAGCCTTAGAGAGATCACAGAAAACTCCCAGCGCATCCTGTGATCCCTGCCAAGCCTCCAATATTGACCTAATTAATGTGCAACCTGCATCCTGAGTAGAGCGGCCCCTTGTAAACCCGAACTGCTTGTTATGCAATATCTCATTCACGTTAAAGTGCGACAACATTTGGCTGAGCATCAGCTTTTCAAATATTTTACTTAAAGCTGGTAGTATTGAGATAGGCCTATAATTCGTGGCATTTTTTGAACAACCTGCCTTGAAAATGGGTATTATCTTACTTATATTCATTAAATCGGGAAAGACACCATCACTTATACAGCCATTGAAGATGGCTGCAAGGATTGTAGCAATGTTTAGTATGATTGATTCAATTGCTTTAACAGACAGTCCCCACAAATCTTCTGTGCATAAGAAAATTAAGCTACTAAGATGGTTTCAATATTTATGTTTTACCTTGTACATAATCGCTACTATAAACTCGATTCACTCTTAGCCAGTTTTTATAATTAAAGTAACGTAATTGGCAATTACTCGCCACTACTCTGTTATGATAGCTAAGAAGCTTTGTCCCATTCAATTAAATATACAGATGAGTAATGCGTGCATGCATAATTAATATCTTAATTACACTGCATGAGGATATCAATGCGGGAATATAATTTCTTAAATAATATAAAGGGTTTTACGTAATTACTCCACTGACAAATTAGTTGTCCAAAATAATTATTAGATGGTAGAAAATATTCAAAATAAAAATGTATATTTCCTGGATTATATGTTTGTCAACGCCCTTATCAGACTCGTTTGAAATGGCCCTAACTTTTTTATGTTTACTGTGATCGAATAACGTTTTTGACAACAAATTTCTTTTTCATAGTATGGGTGTCACGAGGTTCTCTGGTGGCGAACCGGAAGGCGCAGCGTGGGCAGGCCCCCCACAAGATGGACCAATGATCTTGTGCGGGTCGCTGGAAACCGCTGAATGCGAATAACGCAAGACCGACAATAGTAGCGATCTTTGGGGAGGCTTTTGTCTTGCGGCGGATATGAAGATGATGATGTCACGAGTTGTTCATGTCGCCCAGAAGGCCTCTCACGTGGCTAAACAACAATTTGGCGGTCACTCATCCATGACCGCGTGGTTAAATGCTTGGTGAGTGTAGCTCGCTATAAGCGCCTAATTCAAATACTAATTAACTATATATAATACGTAACTTTAAATAGATTTAGTAACAAGTCATATTTTAAATCCTTTAATCAAACAGTAATAGAAAATAAAATCTGTATACGCACAAGTGCAAACTGAAGATGCGATTAAAATTATATTAATTTAATAATACAAAAGCAAACTATAAGTAAAAAAATAGCATTCATGTCACCATCTGCGGGTAGGGTGCAAAAATGCTGCGACGTTACCTATATATCAAATTAATAATTCCATTGTATTAGCCAAGCTGTTAGATAATTGTCCGCGGTAAAATATTTATAATAATTATTATTATTTTAAGCCGAAAGTCATTTCCAGAAATGGGATTTGTCAGTTTGTGGTAGTGATGGAGTAGCTAGAGATATGTCCCCCTGGGACCGCTGGCGTTTGGAGGAAAGGAACTCCACTCGTCTTGCATAAGCGCTCCCGGGTAGAGGTAACCTGCTGTAGCTCAGGTACCGCGCTCTTGCGTGCTGGGGAGGGGGTAGGCATTCAGGCCCCTCCCCTCCCCGCGTGAGTCTCGCGGACGCTCAGTGTACAGCAGAGGTACTGGCGAGATCGTTGGGGTTTTACCGTGAGGGTTTTAGTGGGTTAAGCCACACACCACGTGCGACTAGAGCATTTCCACCACGTAAACGCACTTAGGAAACTATTGCCTGTGTCGCGGGGTACTTTAAAAACATATAATTAGGGATACAAAGTAGTACATCCAGGCTCAGAACAACTATTGATGGGTCACACAAATAGCTATCTTGAATCGAACCCGGGACACGAAGTGGCGAGGCGACTGTTTTACCCGCTGCGCCATACGTACAGTAAATCACGCGCATTGTAATATTAGGTAGGTTGAAACTTATAAAACAAAGTTAAACCTACAACGCACATAAAAATAGAATAGGATAATCTCCATACAGTAACAATAACTCTGGAAAGCCTCTAGATAAAATAAATAATCCTCTTAGCATTGGTGTTTTAAGTATGCAATTGAACAATGCACATATATTCTCATAAAACACAGTATTAAAAATCATAATTACATTCAAAACAAGGATAACGAACGCTACGTGACGGCACACTAAGTCAAGCGTTGAGAAAAATCCTTGGATTTGTGAAAATATAAGTTTCCCTTAAGGCTGAAGACGCGGTAGAATATAACGCGGATATCATATGCATATCCGCGTACGATTCTATTCTTGCAAAAAATCATCATTAAAGCTAAATAACGACGAATTTTTCTTAAGATATTAGAGAAAGCAGTTGCTGAGGCAGATGCCTGTACTGATAATGTTGCATGCTTTCAAATGAACTCCTGCTTAAACTAAATTTAATTAGTTATATTGTCTTTGAAAGAAAGAAAATAAAGAAAGAAAAAGATTTATACAAAAATATCCACTAAGTTAAGGATTATCTGTGCTTGTTGGGAATAAATATTATTTTATTTTTCAAACGTCGAACAAATTTTAAGCGGAATTTAAACTATCGAAATGTAAGCCTTTCAATGTCCTCCGCAATTTTCTTTAATTTGTCAGATGGGCGGAGTAGCACTAGAAGGACTCCGTTATTGCGTCTTCGAAAGATTCTTAGATACTTTTTATGTAAGGCAAAGTGATGAATTAAACTTTTATACAAAACGCCCCACATTTAACGAGACAGGGCTTTAAGATCAAGATAACGAACGATCTGAATAATCAAAGATTTGGTACGGTACGAATCGGCAATCGCGCACGCTTCCGCGATTAATATGTATGTCTCTCTTAACACAACGTTTCCTACGTTATTTCTTTGCAGTCGCAGGTGAGATTTATCTCCGGATAATTGGATAAAGAACGTTTGCGAGAAGTGATACGAGGTGGAAGGGGTCGGGAAGAAAAAAATCCTAACAGCCAATGATGTGTTACTTTTGAATATAAATCTTTTGTTTGAGTTATGCTGCTATGTTTGGAAGAGACGTTTGTGAAATTATTTTTGAAACCAATTTGCTTTGTCGTGTTTAAGACGCCATCTTGGGGTACCTACTCACCGAGTCAAAACATTTCAACATCTATTGTTTATGTTAAGTTTTAAGTCTGATAGAAATAATTAAATAATGAAATTTATTCAGCACTTGGGTATTTACATACACTTGTACTTGTCAAGTTCACAATGTATTACAATAACACAGTTTAAAAACAGTAATTAAAGCAACAAAATATTTTGAATTAGTCCGTCCGTGCGGTCTGTTCCGTCACATATATTTTTAATATGCTTGAGTAAATAATAAATAGCAAGTTACTAAGCTATTATTGTTACATTTAGCAATTGTATATTAAAATTAAAGAATTGAAAACAACGAGCAGTTGGCTAGCGCAAAAGGCTCTCAACCAGTAGCTTAATTTAAGCGACTCGTGCCTGAGGGCACCCTTATGGGGTTCGGGCCACAGCTCAGACAGCCGCTGAAGTAAAACGATGGAATTCGAAATGGGGATCAGATCACTTGTACGGGATTACCGATCACGTGTTAAGGGGGTAACGCGATCCTCGCCGCTGAGGATCCTACCCTAGCTAGCCTGCGGCTTTCTCTAGCTACCCAATGACAATGTCTTCTTCCCCATGGGTCTTAAGTTATCGTATTGTAACTATCGTTGTCGTTCGGATCTATATAAGATTATGATAAACTTAAAAAGAAACATCAATATAAAGAACCGAGTTCCTTCGCGTTCCAAGTGATTATGTACGATTTGACGGCCAAAACTGCAAAAAAGGTATTATTTCTTTGTTTTTACATAATTGGTTTATTAGATCTAATAAGGTTAGAGATATTTCGATGAAACATATACGGAGTCATTAAAATGTGCGGAAGAAGTTGCGGGTATAGCTAGTATATAATGAAAAAGTCCATAATTTTAATTGATAACTACAGCAGGTCGGTAGAATACAGTAGGATTCATAATTCAAACAGCAAGTTCACGAAGGAAAAAAATATAGTTGTATCATGTAAACAAGCTAATAATCACGTTTTACTAAAAATGTGCGCTACAATAGACAGACGAACACACGTACACACGCACTATCATATGCACGCACTTTTGCACTCCACTTCGCGTCACCATGGAACTCCATGAACCTTAGTTTGCATTCGTATCCTAAAAATTACCACTCAGATTCTCAGTAACCATCTTTAACCGAGGTTCAAATCTTCTACTGCAGGTTACTTAGATTTTAATTAATATTATAATATTATATTTAATTAATATTATATTATTATAATTAGATTATAATTTACCCCCGGTCACGTTTTAGAGGTTAATCGATACATCAGTTAGGTACATGTATGTATATCTGTTAAGACGTGAACGTATTGGCAGTTAAATGTTTCTTAAAAATAGTACCTAGGATTTTATTAACAAAATAGTTATAATATTGCTTATCGAATGACTGTATTATTCTTTATCTGCTGATATTTTACTAAGGTAGACAATCGCATACTCCACGAATCAATAAACTCATTTCAACTATGTTGCAACTAAAATTACATGCTAACCACATTAAATTTAACCTGTCAAACACACCGGATTAAAATAAGACACAAAACATACCACACTCACCAACATCCAAATGAGCTTTTACATAACAGAATAATGATTTTGAAACGGAAAATAATATTCACCACAAAACGTTCATTTGATATGAAAATATGCAACTTCCAACTATCGTGTAATATATGATTGTTGGTAAAGCACACCAATATTTAATATAAACGAAAATATTTCAAATTATTATTAAAATGAACATTCAATGGAATTTTAATAATATGTGGTGTTAAAAGTATGCAATGTTTTGAACTGCTGGGTTGTAATTAATGATGGAATACTATACGAACATAATTTTCAACGGTGAAATTCGAAGTAAAAGTACTTGAATGTGTTAAATATATATTTGGAAGTATATGTTCCACACACTCGTTTGAAGTTGGTACGGATTACTGTTTATGAAACATTTCATCTTACACCTAAACGTGATACCCATCACGTTTAGGTGTAGGATGAGTGAAAGAAGATTGACAAATGAAGTATACCTGGCTTGTGTGACTGGTACAACCGAAAAAGGAAGACCTCGTAGAAGGGAAGTTCTCTGACCAAATCAGAGATGTACTTAAGAAATGCCAGATCAGAGATGTACTTAAGAAATGCCAGATCAGAAGTACCCTAAACCGGCGAGCATATGAAGAATACGATAAGTAAACGACAATAAACAAGGAAAAGACGTGTGCAATTATCGTGACAATCGGAAATCCGTTGTCCCTACCTACCTAAAAGTTTCGAAAATGCATGATAGGGTTATCATGCATTTTCGAAACTTTTCAAGATACGTGGGCGTAATTCGTTTTATTACTCACTTTATTAAGGAAAGCAGACTAATACGAGTTGACGTCCTGATGCCCGTAGTATCTGAGTTATGTGGCATAGAGCGAGGTCAACATGAAGATGGGCAGTCAATTCATCATAGACACTTTAGTTAACCCGCTAGTTACAACAGCACTTAATAATGTACACCAGACCATTGAGAGTAACGTCTTAATGCTCGTAATATCTGGATTGAATAGCCTTTTTTCTGAGAAGAATATATTCTTTCCTCGCAATCATCCATTTTCATCAGCATGGGATTTCACACATACATGTATTCCAGCGATCTGATCAGTATATAGCCCTATTAGACATAAGTCCATACTGGGATTGAGCAACGGAATGACAGGGAATAGTCAGTACCTACACTGATTCCGTCAAAAGTAGTAGAGGCACTCAATGCTATATTGCCATACTAGCCCTGCAGGCAGCCATTGTGTAAGAAACCTGGCCCACTTCACCTAACACATTCGACATTCATGTAATGCCCACTTGACTTCAGCTTGGGCGATGGACTTATTACCTGTAACCAACTTATGAGCTGATTGTCCGAGCTGGGGGAAGGAGAAGGAGTATTACGACATGTTGTTCCACTGTTCCATATTTGATATGCTAATATCTTCAATAGGTAGAAAATACACTCGTACGATACGGACCGATGAAGGGACTGGCTATGGGCACGTGTTCAAAAGCCCACGAGATCTGTGTACTGTATTTATGAGTTATCAACCATAAATCATTTCATCCGAAGCCAATTCTATATTGATTTTAGCTGATTTATTGCTACAAGTGGTATTAATACTTATATATAGTATAAGTAACAACCTTGTTCGGGGAAGTCTCTTCGGTTGAAACTTAATTAACAATCACAAAGGTGCACTCACAATAAAATGTATTTGTAAGAACGGAAACCTTTAAGATTAAAACACAGAGTAATTACATATTGCTAGTTCTACAATTAATACTGTTAATTAGTGACTTCAATTACATTCCATACCCAGCAGTGAAATAACAAGAGAAAAATAGAAGCTAATGTTCTACGGTTCGCAAATACGGCACGAGAACAATCAGAGAATTGAAATATTTACTCAAACTTTAACAAAACTAGGCAGAACACAATGTGTGTTATGTGAAATGTTAAACATCGAGAAACCTGACTACACACTGAGTTTTGCGTAGCGTGAGCTCACATTGCCAGCCATTTTTGAAAAGAGTAAACGAAAAGTGTTCAGTTGTAAAGCGTTCCGCTATAAAATGATACACAGTATGAAAATGAAATGAAAAGAAAAACACAACACGATACACGTTAATTAATATGCCTTTAGTGATCCATAGATTAACACTAATATTTATTCAAGGTATTAAGTTAAACACCATTAGCATAATTGATTAGCGTAGTGAACAAACAACACATTCTGTGGCTTACGCTACGCTTAGCCGTGATAAGCCAGCCTGTGAGTAAAAAGTGCGACACACAATTTGAAATTCATAACAAAATTTCATACACTCTACCTACCCCGTATATTTGATTTGTTTTGCGGGCAGTGAGTGATTTAGAAATATATTTACAAAGTCAAGCCCCAAACACACGAGGGTTAGCGTGGCGTAAATTAAATGCGGTGAATAATTCATATATATTTTTGGCATTACCTTGACCATTTCACGAAATGAGACAGATGCTTGCGCAGGAAGACGCCACGAGAGCTTCGTCCCAACTTACACTTATAGTTTAAGCACTTTTATTGTATTAACACTTTATATAAAGTTCCTTTAATTGTCTTCGTACGAGGTTCAGGATAAAATCGGGTCCTGAAAATTAATTTAAAATGTTAGTAAACATTAAAGTAAAATAATGAATATAGTTTATTGTGGAGCTACGAAGACAGAATAAATGTTACCGCCAGCTGTCACAATATTCAGAATTTAATTTAATTTAAATACCTCTCCTGAAAATAAATAGATGTGTTTTTATAATGTTACTGTGTTTACATAAATCAGTGAGTACCATTATAGTAACAGATGATGTCAATGAAACTGAAACGTATCTAGTAACTAAATTAGGAGATATTATTCACCGTAATTTAAAATTAGGAACTAATAAGTGTTTCTCTTCCTATTAAAATCTTAAATTAGTATCTAAAGGCTGGAAAATTGAAACTCAGGAGACACGGTGTATTAGATCAAAGTAACTCAGTAAAATTGGAAACCATAGAGCCTTTTTCCTTAGACATTCTAGTGTTGTGAGTGACAGAGAATAAATGTCTGCTGAAAGAATTTTCTTACGAAATAAGCAGTACCTTTTTACTATCGGTTTATATGATTCGGATGTACAATAATAATGTCCTCTTGGTAGAATTCTGGCAATGATGACGGGTGAGAGGAGACTAGCCATTTTTTTGGAAGATATATACATATATATTTTAGTGCGCAAATAATATGTGCGCAAATAATATGTGCGCAAACACAGGGGCTCTTTCTATTCTGTCACTCTCATGATCCGATGGGACAACAAGCGACAAGACCGTAAGGAGGTTACATACAGGCAAATTCACAGAGCCCTAGCTGATACTGAAAAAAATTCTAACAAAAAATCTCATGAATACTTTTTAGTAGTAAGTATTGTATAAATATCCTTAAGTAATTATAATTTAATTTTTTGCTGCTATAGTTTATTAATGGTTAGGGCTAACAGTACATATAAAATAGAAAAGTTGGGTTATAAAATTATAATAAAAGACACTTGATAATAAGACCAATTAATTATTATGAGTTACAAAAAGCTGCTATAACTATTAATCAATTCAGATGTGTTATAGACTAGGTATCCGAATGTCAAATAGACTACTTATTAATTTTTTTAATTATCATATTGTAGTAATGACTAAATTTAAAAATAATATCTTTGTAACTTGTTATTGGTTATTTATTTAACGATTAAAAGAAAACTATGTGATTAACCAGACCGCACGGACGGACATTCAATATTTTTGTTACTGTATTTCACAATGTTTATGTACTGCTGTGAGCTTGACAATTACAGACGACGCCAGCACATCCAGCTACCCCAATCTGACAAATTTATTTTTTAGATTTTCAACTTTATCACCGAAGCATAAAGTTCACTTTCAATTCTGGAAATATGACATATGACAAATTGGGAATATGACAGATGGGGTAGCTTGATGTGCTGGAGTCTGAACAAGTGTATGTTAATATCCAAGTGCTGAATTAATTTCATAACTTTAAGGCAAATGAGCAAGTGGGCTGTGATCACCGACGCCTATGGACACTCGCAACACCAGACTCGCTTCTTGATGGTCGCCATTTAATATCGGATCCGAAATTGACTCCGCAGAGTGGTTGTCCGCGGTAACACATCGATCTAACACTTAAATATTATGACACATATTAGGTATAGGGAGGTATATGAAGCAGAAGGAATCATTTAACTTTGTTATAAAGTAACTGGCGAGTTTCAAATGCAACCACGTTAAATCGACAGTGTAATAGGTAACCAATTTAACTGGCTGCGATGTGGATATTGGCAAACCTACTTTTTCTTTTTAAGCGAGTTTCGAGTTTGCTCATCGGAATTAGTTTACATCGTCGTTTGATCGGATATTCCTTTAAAGAAGTTAAGCGACGGCAGCGAATCATCTTTTTTTGTATTTTATAACTCACTGTTTGGTATGTACTCAAGCTTTTCGCTTTGAATATTGATAGCTGTATCGCATGTTTTATTTGTGTGTACTTTTCTCTATGCAGCGCTCATAGTCAGTTGCACTCACAGGTCTATAAGTGATCGGGGGGAGGGGGGGGGGAGCACCTAAGCACGCGGTCATTCTGTATGGGTAACCATAAACATGATTTCCGATGCCACTTAAAGGTCTCAGTCCCGGTTTTGTGGTTTGACTACAGCCGTTAAGCAGTCTCAGAGGCCTACTGAGTGGCTTGAATATCTCTAACACTAGGGTAATCACTATACGGAAAAGAAGAAAGACTCTATCAAATTATTGTGTATATTGAGTATTATTCTCCTATGATATTCTTTAAAGTAGGGTTTAAACTTAATTATTAAGTAATTTGGCTTGCTAATTGCAATTTTGGAACTTGTGGGTATTTGAAGTCATCATCGTAAAGACAAAACGTTATGCCACCTCCATGCAGCGCGGAAGTTTTGAGCAGACGAGAATTGTGTGCGGCCTGTCAAACCTAAAAACTATTGTGTTTTTTATATATGACATTTTATTCTTTCATTATTCAAGACCATTTATGAAATCAAGAACACTACCCACTTTTTAACTGTAGATATCTGTTGTATTTTGTTTTTTGGCAGATCCTTACAATACAATTCTCATCATGGCCATGGCGGTAGTCTTGTCAATTATAATACTTATGTGCTCATATACTGTCGGAGCGGCCCTTCCTATAGATTGAACTTCAGCACTCTAGAGATCTTCTAGGTGTCTACCGCTGCCCAGAGTTACGCATCTACCTTAAAGACCGCTTATTGTGGCAAAATTTTAACTGTAAGCGTTATTACAAAAAGTATTTTTTTAAATGTATTCTAGAGGGCATTTTCTGTAAGAAAATGATTACTTACTAACGTCTAATAAACGACAAAGAAGTCGTTAGTTATGCATGCAGGCATTAGACACAATAAAACAGAAACAAAAAAGTAAATCCTTATTCGTGTCTAAGGTATATGTTATTATTTTAAGGCAAAAATCCTTTCAGATGTAGTCGTAAGTTAACTTGTCTATTTCAGGACTCACGGACAGTTACACAATTAATGGCTGAAGAAAATAAGTGGGTAGATAGATATACTTGTAGTTCTTCTACTATAGTAGTTTCACTTAGTCTTCATCTCGTTTATTTATTGCCTTTGGAAGACTATTCCAAGAATTATAAGTATAACCTTGGGATATAAAAAGATTAAGCTCCGAATAACAAAACGTGATAAACTAAGATATTATAAGCATATATAACAAAAAAGGTAGCTACATGAGAAGGATTACCAAGGTTACTAAATTATGTCTTTGATTGATGTTTGAGTGATTCGGAGTAGAAACGAGAATCAACACCTGAGATCTATTACAAAGATAACTTAGAATTCTCAGCTTAAAGCAATAAGAAGAAATCCTCTCAATCAGATACTCTTAGAAGATTATCAGATTAACGAAGGAGTTGTCAGAAGTGAGAGTCATGCTTCTTAAAAACAACCAGAAACGGTAACGGGTACAATTCAACAATTCTACAATTAAAAACGTCTTAAATGCGTTAAGAAATATCGAATGGATTGTATACAATCGAGTGTCTGAACCACGGTGCGGTGGCGGACGCACATGGAGCCGGATACCCCGTGGTCGTGGGTTCGATTCCCACCCGCACTTAAATTTATACAATTCATTTTAAAGATGTCTGACAAATTACATAAGGATAAAAAACTATATCGTTATACTATAAAGAGTTGCATTATATAATTAAGTACCTATATGTAATGTAAATAAAACTGTAATGTAAGTAAAAAAAAGTAAAAGTAAGTATAATATATTATAAGAGTCGTTTATTTTTTTTTCTGAAATAATTACTCAACTTAATTATATAACGGACCTTTATATACTTCATAAAAAGTGGGAAATTGTTTATTTTAGCAGATTTGAACATCGAAACGGTCCAATAAGAACAAAAAAGATTTTGAAAATTGAGCCATTTCATATGATATCCACTTAAATCAACTCGGTTTGAATAGTGTCTCGTAATACGTGACACGTGATCTAAAACTATGGTCTCGTCAACAGAAGATTAATAAAAGCCACGTTAAGACGAGATGAAGAAAATGCGAAATTTTGACTCAATATGGTTGCCCGTAATTGACCGTAAGTAGAAATAACTCACGATTTAAACATATGTTTTTCTAGTTTCTACAGATAAACACGTTTTATTTTTAAACTACGCATATATTTTTTTTTAACTTAACCGCTAGAATTGGGGCCTTCCATTGCTTCACTGCATGTGTATTTTATAAAGAGCAGACGAATATGAATAGTCCTTATGTATTTTTTCTCTCTAAAACTTTACGAACTGACCAGAATAATATAACCAAAAAAACCCATGCCAAGAACTCGTTTTAATTTCCTCCTTAAGGGTAATTTTTAAATAAAAACATCCATATTTAAGTCAGCTCCTCAAACAAAAAAACAAAACAACACCTAGGCCTAGGCTCCAAAGTTATGTCACACCTCTTTTTATGTCGGGGAACGAAATGATTGTCACAAAGAGTAAGAGAAGTGAGTTTTAAGAAAGTGTTTTTAAAGAGAAATGAGTTAAACTACTCAATAGTTTCTGCGTACATATCAAGATTGACTAGAATTAAAAGCCGATGATAAGAAATTCCTGTTAGCTATGGACCCTTACATAACCTTTATGAGCCCCATGCAATAGCCTAATAATATAACCGCCGACATAGGTGATGACTGGTCGCATTCGAGCACTCGACGAGTTAGCATCCGTTGAGAATGGTCCGTGGAAGACTGAAACACGTGTTGGGTATCATACCGGCGCATGCAACTTACATATTTTATTGCGGGCGGGATGGCGGTGTATATTGCGTCCCTGTTTGATTAAAATGACGATTAGCGGAATTAACATTGCATATTAACTGAACAATGTGTACAATAAAGAGTATTGTAATGTATCGTAACTTTGAATTTTGAAACTACTAATAATTTTGAATTTGCATGTGAATTTTAAACAAAGAACTTGAAATTATAATGATTTCACCCAACTCGTGTTATGGATACGTCAACAACATTTTGGTGCTCGAAAGTTGTATGGAAGTTGTTACATTAAAATTTTAAAACTTGGGGGATGTGGAGACGCGAACTGTGTAGTTAGGAAAGTAAGGTGTATTCGTGTACTACGGAACTTGAGGATTTCATATCGGAAATTCTGGAATAATTATGGTTCAATTATAATTCTACATGAAATTTCATACGTAGGTGATTTCTTGTTAATCTACTGCGTCATTGGTTTAGCCTTGTTTAACTGGAAATAACAAGAATCTGAGACCTTCGATTTTTTTTATCGGTACTAGTAAGAGGGAGGGCCTCATACCCACCACTGCAACTCCTGTAAGCCAGGATGAACAGTGGCACACAATGGAATGACACTGAGCAGTGAGGCATGTCCCGGGGAAACGCTTTAACTGTCTTGGATCCCGCAACGAATTTAATCACAAAGAAACAAGGAGGAGTTAGAAAATGAATAGTTCCACTTGATGCAATTTATGGGTGGGGTCAAAATTATGAATGATTTTTCTTCGATTTTTCCTTAGCAGAAATTCAGAGTAAACCATGTTACCCCGTTCGAATGCTTTCCGTTGAACTATATAATAATTAACGACATAGAGTGCATCTATGTTAAGTCACTCTCACACTAAGTATCATTATCATCATCATCATCACCTCAGCCGAAAGAGGTCCACTGCTGGACAAAGGCCTACTCCAACGATCTCCACAATTTCCAGTCTTGCGCTATCCATCCGCTATCCAGCGATTTCCAGCGACCCTCACAAGATCATCGATCCATCTTGTAGGAGGCCTGTACACTAAGTATAGTATGTATGTTATTATTGACTTTATGTAGATTGGAGCCATAGGCATAATTTGCTCAGCGCCACTTCTTTACATTTCATGGATAAAATGTTTTTGACGGTTTCTCTAAATGTAAATGTATAATGGTAACATATATCTGTATTAAAACTCTCTAAAGCTTACGCGATGCATATATAGTATGAGATGACTTTAATTTTTATTAAATTCAACACCTTGTAGAACAAAGTCCACAAAATTTACGAATACCTTCATTCATTACCCATGCAAATCCCGATCAGCTAACGGACTACATTATACATTTTTTCAATAAAATATATCTCATAAAACAATTTATAATAAGAGACAAACAAAGCTTACACAATATTTACAGCTGACTTTCCGCTGCGCCTGAGTACTTAATCAGGGGAGATTAAGTCGTCTTGACCGGGAAACCGTGCCGTTGTACTAACAGCCGGAAGAGTTTCACCCGGGTTAAGAAATGAGGCGAAGGCATGACAAGCATTTTTCTTCATTGTTACATTAATAAAATAGTAATAAAGGTGAGTTTTCAATTATATTTATTATATTATAATTTATATTATTCATAATTTTACAGTTTTCAGTCCGTAAATTCATAAATTTCCCATGCATGAAATGCATTAGGTGGATTCTTCTATTTATTGTACGATAAATATACCAACCAGGACATGAGAACGAAGACAAAAATTCAATATTGAAGAGTGGCAGGAAATTACCGTACATGCCGTAAAGATATTTGATCAGGTGGTGCTGCCAGTAGATATATGGAAGTTCGGGTGGGAGATTTAAATGTTGAACGGCTTAAACTATTCTTGATATTGAGAAATTTTCATTTAAAAATATCCCAAAATCACTTATCGGCCCGACTCGGGATTTGAATACTAACGCTGAGCAGTCAAAGTAAAGAAAACATATATGGCCATTAGGTTACATTTCCACATAACGCCACATTGCGTCACCTAAAGTGAGCCTCTTTATCGATTTGTCTCTCCTGCTCCCTCAAGAAATTGTTTGAGGCTTTAACCAAAACTGTCTTGCCCAATTTTGGGCAGGAAAAAATATATACCATCACGTACGTTGAGGTTGTGGAATGGACTCCCTGTTACGGTTTTTCCAAGAGACTACAGCATGGGGCCCTTCAAAAAGGGATTTGTAAGGTTTCTAAAGGTCAGTTGTATAAAAAAAAATATTAACCAGTTTTACTTTGTATATAGCTAATTTACACAAAAGCTGTTGAATGTAGTCATAACAATTACTTCGTTTAAGTGATAAAAATCAAGCAACAAGTCTATCGTTGGAAATCTGTGTTAAACACGAATAAGTTATTCCGGTAGCCGAACGAAACCACGAGCATTGCCGGATGTCTTGACGAGTAGCCATTTCCGAACCGGCGCCGCGGCGGCCTATTAATGTGACCAGTAGGAAGTTGCACCCAATTTTCAGTTTCAATTTATTGTTACAAAAACTATTGTTTATTTGAATAAAACTGCCTGTGGCTTGTGAAACCGAATATTCCATCACATCCCGTGGGGGTGTAAAAGTTGTCCCGAGGGAATATGTATCAGACAACAGCTAGGCTAGTGCATGCAATGGCGCCGGCCGTCTACAACAGACTTCCAGAAGAGGTGAGAAAGTCTGGCTCTTGAAATGCGTTTAAATACAATACTAAAAAGTGGCTTGTTGAACAGACATTTTATTCATATGACGATTAAATGAAACTGCCATTGACATAGAATGTACATTAATTAATTTTATTTTTTGTAATTGAACTGAATTATTTTTCATTTTGTATTATTTAATTTATTCAATGTTTAAAATGGATTATTATTATATACTCACACCGTTTAACTCTTTGTTAATTCGTTGTAATTCTTTGTTATTTAATTTTATGACCTATAAGTGTATCTTGACGTGTAACATTATTTTCTGTTACCAATAAATGAATATGAATATAATATGAATATGAACGTGCAGCAGCGTTTCTGAGTACTATGAGCATCGAACTGAACGCCAACCCGTTTGCTAAGCATAACGATTATGGCATATCCCTCCAAATTATTTATCCTGCAGTGGACATATTTTTTTTTTATATTAGTGGGCGACAAACGAGCAAGTGGGTCTGCTAAACGGTAAGTGTTCACCGCCGCCAAGGTACACTCGCAACGCCAGAGGAGTCACGGGTGCGTTGCCGGCCTTTAAGAGTCAGCAAACAAGTGTTGCTAACCCTTCCCCCCACCCCGATGAGCTCTGGCGACCATACTCACATGCAAAAACACAACATTAAAATTATTATTAAGGAATGTCTTCTGTAAGGTATATAGGAAGGAGGTACTTCCCCAGTCGGGCTGCTCTTTGAGCGAATGCACGCTATATCCTACCTATCAGTCGGCTGATATGACGAAACTACTGTTTATAGGTATTTATATTTATTTTTATCATCATCATTACAGCTAAATAAGTCCACTGCTGGACAAGCCTCCCTCAAGAATCGTCTTAGGGGGATATGCCATAATCGCCACGCTTGGCAGGCGGGTTGGCGATCGCAGTAAGATGGTCATAGTAATCAGAAGGAAGCTGCTGCCCATCCTCTGGTAGATATTCCCTCGGGTCGACTTCTACGCCCCCCACGTGATGAGATGGGGTGATGATATTCTGATTCTGATATTTGTCGCCGTCACCACACAGCAGTTTATTTTTATACAAGCCACAAAATAGTCTATGGCTTGATAAACGACTATTATAGACATGTATTGAAATTTTAACATATTTCACAATTTTGGTATCCTGCCTATTTCATGAGATTGCCGCTGGATGCGGGCAGCGCAGGACCAGCTATTGTGGAGATCCTTGGGGGAAGCCATTGTCCAGCAGTGGATGTCTTTCGGCTGATATGATGATGATGATGATGTGAAGAGAGAACAGTGTTCTCCTGGTTGAATTTAGGATATTGCAGCTAGTTTGATCAGAGACTACCGCTCTGCACTAGACGTATTAAAGTGTGCATGCAAGAGTTGATTATTATTATAAATAAATGTTTTTAAAAAGAAATACTACTCCCGTATTTTAGAATAACTATTGTTGCAGCAGAAAATGCAATCAATCTGTTAGATAAAGAACGTTGTACTTATATAATCATTTTTACTTTAAAGGTATATATTTCTCAAGCACCGTCATATTTCTATTCATAAGAATAACTATAATTTATCCTTTATCTTACAATTTGGGGCTCAGCTGCTACAAAACAAAATAATTGTTTTTATTCTTAAAAAGCGATTTGCGTGAAAATTGAATCTTAATCACACACAACGCAAAAGTTGTCAAAACAAAAACTTCCGAGTATCCTATGGTTTCGCGTGATTAAATTATCGCCATGGGGTCCTAAGGTATTTTTATGATGTATTGTAAAACTTTTACCGTAAAATTCCAACAACCGTATCCGTGGCGGGGGTGGACAAAAAAGGAAAATTTTAATTGACCCCAACAGCAATACTGTGGGATACATTCATTTGTTTTGGCCCAATTTACAACACTCGAAGCAGTGTACTGCTACCATAGACCAAATAAGTTAGACGTCATAAAAGAACGCTACGGCTGCCTAATTTAAAAACAGAAGTCGATAATTGAACTCTTTTTTAATAATACACAAACAACTTTTCCAGACACCTACCTGACTTAAAAGGCCCTCACAGCCAGTTGCACTCACCGATCCGTAAGGGATCGGTGAGGTTAAGCTCCGAGGCACGCGGCCTGACTATAGATAGGTGACTGCCAAAGTGGTTAGATTTGTGAGCATCTCCGTGCTTCGGTGGGTACGTTAAGCTGTCGGTCCTGGTTGTAGTCGTTAGACGACAGTCCATAAGCCATGTCAGAGGCCTACTGGGCGGATAGAACAACTCTGACGCTAGAGTAACTTCTGCCCATACGATAAAGTAAAGTACCTGACGACAAAATAAATATTAGCTAGTCACCCTAGTCAACAACAGTAAAATGGATAAGATTGTTTTTCTAATAAGCAGGATTCGCAAAACAATTTGTAAAAAAAGTGAGAAATTTCAGAAAATATATTTATATTCTATAAAAAAGGGCCGAGGTGGGGCTGTACTCGTCCTTATCAAACTCGCACTTTGTTACTTTTTTTACTGTTGTGTTTTCTTTATTCGATTTATTATAAATCGTTGTTTTGCATTAAACTAGGTGTACTTGTTTTTTTTACCGTAGGTGAATATAATATTTTATTGTCCCTTATAATGACCAAGGAACTTGAACTGATCTGTAATCACAAACTACACAGTTACGGTACATAACAGCAGTCGGCATCCCTTATGTTAGCGTTCAGAATAAATGCTGGGGGCCCTTGACCAGCAGTGGGCGTCTTTCGGCTGATATGATGATATATGCTGCAACTACAATTAGAAAACCGGCATAATTCCGCATTTAGTTAAAACCGACGTTATATGAGTAGTGCGACACCGCTTACGCATAATCAAATATTACGAATAACAGATAAATTATACTCCTAATTATATAAATTAAATAAAACGCCAAAGAGACGTCTAGAAATCACCTGCTCTTCACTATGGCACCCAGTACTCAGAACAGGGCGTACAAATTGTGCGTGAAGGCGATATAGACACGCGAAACAACAATTACAAAGACCCTGGTGTTAAAAATTAATTTATATATTACCTCGCCCTTTTAGCCTAACGATAAAGCTCCGCAAACTGTTATATATTGCTGTTTTTACTCAACATGTTTCCCAACTATTAGAATCAAAGCAGGAATGGATTACTATCATTAATAAAATGACGGGGGAGATTGGATAGTTTTGATTTATGTCGTGTATTCAGGCGTTTAACTAATACGGCTATCATGTCACGTCAGTATTTTAGTCTGTTCTCTGTGCTGTTGGAGTATGTTAACGTTGGACAACTTATGTTTATGTTTTCGTGATTCGCGGATTAAGAGAATAAACACCTTTCGCAAAGATTATACGCAGAAATATGTTAGCGACCACGTTGACCTGGTTCATTATATTATTCCTTAATGTTTAATTATTTCTTAGTATATTATATTCTTATTGCTATTTTAATATATTGTAATAATAATTATTAATAATTAATATTCGAGCACTACTTAAAGAGCACTCTTTAGAGATAAATAAATATCCTTACTAAAAGTTGCATTGTTGACACTCATTCAAATTTTGATAAATCATGACATGATTTATCAAAATCTTAATCAATGTAAAACTACTACTCTAGAACGGTAGTTACTCAAATATCATTAAAAATAACGAACAACCAAAGTTTATAACAAATGTTTCATATTGAAATAATTATTTTATTGTATTCGGCTTTCCTAAAATGTTTTCACTATGCATACATTAAGACAATCTTTTCTAGGAAAAAAAAGTCAATCTTTACTTTAGGAAATAGAAAAGCCTAAAATCAACAAACTATTATATATGAGGATGAAAATAAAATACACGAATGGACATAAAAACAAATTAAAATAGTAATTTACAAACAATATATTAGCGCATATAATTTACAGAATAATATAATATAATTAAATTAAAAAAATCATAAATGGCTAATAAAAAGTGTTGCTTCACACCACAGCAGTAGTGCAATTTTGCGAAATTTACACATTTAGGTGAGATCTTAGAGGCTTTGAAATTATATCCGTTAAATATTCTCGCAACAGAAGAATGTTTACCTAGATTGGCTCGACATCGGAGGGCTCTTAGTAAAGAACTGGGAAGATAAACATTAATACAGATCCTTTGGGGTATATCTGGAAAGTCTATCTTTTAATTAAGCGGATAATGTAAGAATATCATGTATATTATAACTTAAGGATGAGATATAATATTAAAATGCTTAAATCTGATATAATATTATGATAATGATGATTATATGATAAATAATGATGAGATATAATATTGAATTGTCCACAGGATACAAGATCAATTATTTCTTGCTACCTTTACTTAGACTGAAACGCTAGGTAATGCACTAGTTTCTTTTCAGCTTGGACGATTCTCATCATCAATATGGACCAGATAAGTAGGGTACCATACTCTAGATTATTTGTAACATAACTGTAATACTGTTTCATTGTTTTAACTGACTTCAAAAGCAGGAGGTTATCAAGTCATCTGGATGATTTTCACGGGATATTAATGCTTGTGTCACGGAGTACTTTACAAGCATATAATTGGCGGACATAAAGTAGACCTTGAATCAGAGAGAAAGAGAACTACTTATGGATCGCACAAATAATTGTCCTGTGGTAATGGATTACGGTATATTGACAGCGAATCGGAGCAGAGGCAGTATGATTTTATTTTATGTTATTTATCTTTTATTTAGATTTTTTTGTTTCTTTTAAAACGTAGTCTTTTATTTTGTTTTATGTATATTTTTTAAGAAACGTATTGTTTTGTGTGTCATCTTTGTGTAGCACATTTAGGACTTACTGTGGCAGGTAGCTGAAAATCAGCGTTACAGCCATATTGTGGTTCTAACATCATGCTGAGCTGCTAGCCATTTGAACGCACAAAATATGTCCTAGTAACAGTAATGGAGTATTTTGTACGGTATTTATATTTTATGTCACCATTGTTACTCTAATTATGTCTTTTTGTATCTTTATTATGTGTGCTCAATAAATATTTTCGAACTTGATACACGAAGTGACGAGGCGATTGTTTTAACCGCTGCTCCACACGTGTACTCAATTAAACATGGTTGCCATCTAGTTTTCAGAATAGTGACAGTAGGTGATTATATATTCTGTATTGACAAGGGTATGTAAATTATCCCCATCTCTATTCACCCTGTTTTACCGTAATTGAAGTTTGTTTTCACACGTCTATTGGTCTGCGACTAAATGCACCAAATTCTAACAAAAAATGTAGTTTCAAAACATATAACATCGCGCAATATTTTCTTGTTAAGTGTTAGATTAGAAAAAACTTTTACGGCGGAGTCAGTTAAAAAGACCTATCACCATCAATTGTCACCGGTAGGCAATAAGCGGTACGAGAAACTTACCTATCGCGAGCCTTTATTAGAAAACTTTTGCGTTATACCTAGAAGTTTATTGTTATATCTATGGAAAAATAAAGCTGTGGTACGTGTTACAAATAAGACATAACGACTGGACCAACAAGAGGATTAAAGTTAACGATAGGTCAATATGAACGAGGGTCGCTTGGCAGGTATACCTACATACCGGGAATATATCGTATTTTGTAATGTTTCATCCCTTGCGATTAAATATTGGGTTCCCCTGTACTGAAATACTTATTTGTATATATACGTATTTGACTTATTTAATTTATGTGGGATACTTAAGCGGTCAGGCTTAAGTATCCTACATAAATTAAATAAGTCCTTTATTGATACAAATAAGTATTTCAGTACAGGGGAACCCAATATTTAATCGCAAGGGATGAAACATTACAAAATACGATATATTCCCGGTATGTAGGTATACCTGCCAAGTGACCCTCGTTACAAAACTGATCAATTTCATATCATGACTTTGAGTAACACATCTAATAAACTTAAAGCGGATGAGAGGCCCGTGACACGTTTTAACGTAGAGCGAAAGTTGCACAAAACATCTCCAAAATTATATGACCGAATCGAGGTTCGAACTCCAAAGAGAGTGCCCTCCGGCGCGGGTACTTAGTTTGTAGTTATATTTGCTAGACGGCTGGAGCCCTCGCTGGCTCTATTTTCTGGTGAAGCAGTGGAAGACTCCTAGGCTAACAGTAAACGTCAAGTTTAAAAAATAATAAAAAAAGGTTGACACTCTATTTTCAGGGTTTCAAGGAAGAAATCGCTTTTAGTGTTATGGCTGCCAATTGAGATATATTTTTTTACTAACTTAAATTTAAGTGCATCAGTGCAGTTAAAGTGCTTTATTTTCATAGCTAGATTAAGTTTATTATACGTTGTGTGAGCAGAAATCTTTTACAACCTCTACATAATAATATATATCACACTAATATTATAAAGGCGAAAGTGTATGAGTGTGTTTGTTTGTTACTTCTTCACGCCTAAACGGCTGCAGCGATTTTAATAAAATTTGATATGGAGTTAGCTGACACCCTGGATTAACATATTGGCTATAATTTATAAAGTTTAACGCGGGTAAAACCGCGGGGCACAGCTAGTAATACATAATAACATGTGTTTTGTAAGGTGACGGCGCCGAATATTAGGCGTCGAAGTCGATTCGAAGGAATATCTACCGGAGGAGCAGCTTCCTTCTGAGACTTCTTTCAGCTGTAATGATGATGAATACATCCTGAAGTATGATGTACGAACTCTAACAACATAAGCCTATCATTCAATCAATACGTAAGATAGAAGGTATACTACACATATTACAGATATATCTTACAATTGCAACGTGACGCGTAAGGCTTCCAGTGGGAACAAAGACCAGTTCAAAGGCAAAATTACTATTGCCTCAAAGCTGCTTATATTGTTCTCGTTCCCCAACCATTAATAGATTTTAGTCCATGCCCACCTTTTACTTATAAGTATTCTAGTATTGTTCTGTTATATCATGTCAGCCTAATAACATCCACTGCTGGACAAAGGCCTCCCCAAAACATTTCCACAATGGATGTAATTTGGGGGAATTGTTTTATTATAGATTTAAACCAGCTCTGCATAGTCATTCTCCAAAATAAACCAATGCATAGAAATTACAAAAACGAAAAAACTTGTGTGTACTTATGTACACGCGTTAGAAGTTATACTTCTTAATATACAACTTGAACATAGTTATCAATTTTCATACCACCTAGAACTAACGACATGCTGTTATTTTACGATGATTGATGATTTTACGATGCGCGCGCACGATGCGCGCTCATCGTAAAAATTCACTCTCATACCACCTAGAACTAACTTCATGCTGTTAAATTTTTTGGTGTCGGTGTGCGCGCGCATCGTAAAAATTCACTCTCATCATTTTTCTCCATCGCGCTAAAAGAAGTATAACTTCAAAAATTACAAAAACGAAAAAATATCTATATCTGATTTGACTGGACGTGTTGCGCTACGGTTAAGATAGCCGCCTCGCCGATTCGTGTCCCCGGTTCAATTCCCGCACTAAACAACTATTTGTGTGACCCATAAGTTTCTAGTCTGGTTTAACTAAAAACACCAGCGTTCGCGGTTATCCTGTTACTATTACCTAGCTGTTATGTTCGACAGTTTAATTTTCTGTTCCAAGTAGCCAGTATCAAATCGGTTTGCAAGGTGTTTAAATTCGTGACTTTTAAATAGGCCTTTTTTATTTTTGGAAGTTCAACTGTGTATATTCGTTTTGTGGAGAAAAATATTATTGAAGAAATTTATACTTCTACGGAAAATTGTCTGTTCACATAATTGAATAAACAATGCGGTAATTAAATATAAAACGTCAATAAAATATAGGTCTAGTCCCAAATTTGGGGAAATAAATGAGGAAAAATTTTGTATGGGAAAATGGCAACTCTTAAACAGTGGGGGTGAGCGAACTGCACGTGAAAGTTTTAACCCGAAAACCTATATCGTCCGTTATTTTAGTTTATACAGTTATTTTCTATATGTTTTAATGAAGATATTTCACTCTATAATTAACTTTTATCACTTTAAAGCTTACCTCCAGTTTATGAGCGCACAATTGGTTTAAAAAAATATAATTTGTTACTTTTATATTTCACAAATATTTTAGTGTGGAAAAGCAAGGTAAAAGTAGGCAATCATATTGTAGGCCCTATCGAAACTTAGCACTCAGCATTATCTGTAACTCTCATCTATAAATACCACTCTATTCAGACGTCTAGTATTAAAATTATCATATTAATTATTTCACTAGGAGATCCTCTAGTATTACTCAAAGCTATGATTAATATGACATGTTATATGAACACATGAAGTACCTACAAGAGGAATAAGCAGCAAATACTCTATTATCCGAATATCTTGGTATATATACGTACGTTTGATACATAAGTGAAATAATACCCAAGAGTATATGTAACTACGCTACGTTGGCTCCCAGTATTACATGAAAACCACCATCAGATTTAATTGGCATTGTTTGTAGGACTTGTAGAGCAAGACATTCAATATATTTATATTGATAACTAAAGCGAGGGAGATGACGGACGGCAGCCATTAACGACTGAGCGTTGGTTATTGCAAACCCGCGACGTTTATATTGTTCCGAGATAATACTCTGTTATTTAGCACGCCACTAAGGTAGGCCCGGAATTCTTTATAAGAAATTTCCAAGCGATCCCGGTACTATAAGTATGTTAGCCCGGGATTTTATATTAATAATCACTAGTTACTTATAAAAATTTTTTGGGTGCTGAAATATCTTTATATTTTGCTTTAATCACTAATATATGTTTACAAATTTCCGCCTGCCTTTGAAATCTCAATTTGATGAAACCTACCGAGTTTATGTCGTGGGCGTAGGTCTGAAGTCTATTTCTACAGGAAAAATGTAGCAGTCCTAAAAGCACAACCAAATTTCGATTAATTTTATTATGATATTGATACGAAACAAGTCAAAATCTTCCAAATGTTTCAACAGTACTAATAGCGGGTTTCCTCCATATTCCTCCGGCACAAACAAATCTGTAAGTATTTCCTGAATCACTTTCAGATTTACACACAAAAATCATTGCAGTCATAAAAACGCAGCAAGTATACGGATTTGTAATATAACTAACTTATTTAATATCTAAGTTCATAAACAGAACCATGGAAAGTACATGTACATGTAAAGTACAAGAAAGTAAGGTCAGTCAGTCCCGGGATACAAAATTGGTAATTCTCAGTTCTCAATGTTCCCAGCACTAATATTTGAACATTTTTTGTTCCCGTCGCTTCGCGTTACCAAGAATCTGTTCAGTGTAATACTTTCATTGAACCGCCAGTTTTACGTATTTTTTGTCATTATTTAAGACATTATAAAGGTTTAGGGCAAAGGCGCAGCCTTAACTTTGAATGTCTATTGTAAATCGTAAAGATTTTCACCTTTTTGTCGTGGTAAACTTTATTAAAAAAGGATATGAAATATTACGGTATATATTTTTTTATTATAAATCAAACGAACTTACCTGTGAAGTTCGATGTTAATTATGTGAATGTGTTGGTCCAAGACGTCCTCTTCTTTGTAACTTGTAGTAGACGTATCGTCTCGCCTTTTAACCACGTATTTTTAAAGTTATCTCAGAAAAAAACCTTTTTCATAGTATCCGGAACGCACCCGAACGCGCCTCTCGTCGCTTGAAACGTCACCGCTAGCTGTCATTTAGTTTGTAGATACCGTATTTCACGGCCTGAAACTTAGGGTATTTGTGAGCAAATTGGGTTTTAATTGGGTGGGAGTTAGGACGTCTTGGACCAACACATTCACATAATTAACATCGAACTTCACAGGTAAGTTCGTTTGATTTATAATTATGTTACATGTGTTGGTCCAAGACGTCCTCTTCTTTGTAACTTGTAGGATGTTCAAAGGGCCGTGAAATGTGGAGCTGAGGGTACAGACAAAAACAGTTTAATTTCTTGATATATGTGTATTTTTAATGGGTCTCATAATTTCTGTAAGGGACAACAGTTATTTACTTACTTAGACTTACAAAATATAAACTATATATTTTATTAGATATTTTTAATAATTACTAATACATCCAAGTATATTTCCAGTAAACAATTTAGGTGATTCAACAACGGGTCTGTTGTACAAACGAGCATCACTCCAGCCTGCAGCTTTTCTGATTAGGTCTATGTTTAATCCACTAATTTTTGCCTTAGACAAGGATACATGTCTGGCGTTATGTGAGCTAAATATATTGGTATTGATGCCACTTTCAGCCAGTTTCTTTAATCCACTGACTAATGGATTCAGACCCAATTGCTTTATATGGTGTTTAGAACTAATAAGCAATTTACCTTTACTTATGGCTCTCAGCTTCTCTGTCACTTTTATGTAATCTAAAAGTGCTACAGCTGTGTTTGTTAATAATGGAATGACTAGCACAGGCTGGCGTGTGCCATTTTAATGTGCTCTGTAATTTTAATAATTATTTTATCACTTTGGTTAACGATCTCCAGTTTAATCAGATTAAGAGTTAGTACTTTGTGTGCTGTAAGTAATGCTAGTAGGGTGACCACCTTTTATCCTAACAATTTTAATGATATTTGTACATTTGGATAAAATGTGCATAAATAATTTAATACTATGTTGGGGTCCCATGTAATGTTATATCTAGGGATATTTGGTCTTAATTTTGACATATTTTTAGCAAAGTGTTTCACAAGTTTATGTGAACCAACTTGTGTTCCTAATAGAGGAGACACTGCAGAACAGACATGACTTGAGGCTACCATATTTTAAGCCCTGGTTGTACCATACAGTGGGAAAATTTATGACATCTTCAGGTGAAGCAGAGAGAGTGTTCATATAATAACATAAACAGTGGTCCCATCAGTGTTTAAGGCAGGTATTGTATTGGGTATAACTACTTTCCGTAATTTATGCCATCATAATATCTATGGATAATTTTGAGGCATTCCTTATCATTAGTGCTTGACGCATAAGACTCCGGACACCAGCATAAGATTGGAAGTGGGCGTGGCTGGCCGCTGATCGAGATCAGCAATGATCTGTTAGGTGTAAAGAAAATTGGTTCAGATTCAAGAAGGCTCACAAACATGGGGTACCATGGTTGTGTTGGCCAGTAGGAGGCGACTATATTAGCTTATCCCTTTATTATATATAGCTTATTACCCTTAGCTTTCTTATTCTTTATATTTTTTATGGTTTTAAGTAATAATGAGAATGGGAGGAATGCATAAAAATATATTATTCCAAGATAATGTAAAGGCATCTATTGAAAAAGCATCAGGGTATCTTTCCCAAGAGACAAAAATTTCACATTTTGTGTTACCTCTTGTTGCAAACAGGTCTAACTCAGGTTGCCCCAATAAGGATACTATTTGTTTAAATGCATGTTCAGACAGCTCAAATTCTATATTTGAAAGGTCCCTTCTCAATTCTTTATGAGCTAGGGAGTTATCTTTGAGTTATATATAAGAGGTAATTAAATGTATATTTCTAATTTACCACCATTGCCAATATCTTTGGATTGTATATAAGAGGTAATTAATGTATATTTCTAGTTTATCACCATTGCCAATATCTTTGAATTGTATATAAGAGGTAATTAAATGTATATTTCTAATTGTACCTACCCAGGCTTACAGCTCGTGGCGGCCGTTATCCTAAATACGTACAGTATGGCTACGTTTGAACTAACAGAGCCTGTGGTTACCTAAGACCCTGCTGACTACAAACCTAGCCTTCTAACAATCACCTAGTACCCTAGCTTCCCTAACGCCCTAGCCTACCATACAAACCAGACCGAACGTAGGTTACGTCGGTATTGACGTACGGGATGTCTGTCACAGGAGACCTACGGTAACAGACGGAAGTTGGGTAGGAATAGGGGTTCGTGTACGTCGTGCAATGTACACAGGAAAAGGTTTTCCCACTGCCGATCCCACAGACTCATAGGATCGATGACGGCTAAAGGTGTCTTGGCCACAGTGAGAGGAGTTACAGGAGATGAATCAAAATCGACTCCAGCTTGATGACTAGTTTATTACAATAATTAACTTTATTATATACAAATTTTGTGGTAAATACACATTGATGCCTATTTACATGTGTGTTGTGTGTGTATCGAGCCGATGCAGCGAAAATCTCAGTAGGCCACTTCCCAGTGCTGACGGTGTGCCGGTGTTGCCGGCGCGTGTAACGAATGTATGTCGCTCTTAATGTTGACGCTGTGATTTTATGCTGGCGCGTGTAGTAGATGTATGTTCAAGGTTGAACATTCTGGCGCCTCTCAGGACCTGGACTCTAGTTGGTATAACTCGATTGTCTCGCTCAGCATAGTTGGTTGTTTGTGGAGGGACCTTGGCTTATCCTTCCTTGGTTGCTGTGCTGCCCGGCGTATTGGTTGACTGTATATAGGGTCCATGGTGACGGTTGTATGTTGCTGTCTTATTGGTTGGTCCGGCTCACGCTGCGTAGACGACTCTGTGGCGACAGGTTGCGTGGACACTTCGGCTGGTTGGTCCGCTGCCTTTCCTCTTGAACACCTGGTATGATGCTGTGTTGTGGCTGCAATCCATCTCACCATCGGTGGTCCGTAAGTAACTATAAGTAATATAGCAAGAAACAAGATTATTGATGATATAAAACTGGTTAAATATGTGTGAGTGCTGATTTGCTTCCAAATAGTGTTGTCTAAGTCTGTTTGTAGCGTATTTTCTTTGTTGATTAGATGCTGAAAAATGTCTGTTGAGCTATCTATTATTTCCTCTTTGGATATTTTCAACATGTTATTAGTAGAAACGTGTGTATTTATAGAAAAATCTGTTTGTTTTGAATACGACGCTACAATCTGTACTGACATTGATCTTTTAGCAGTTAATAATTATTAAATGTTTTAATAATACAGTTATCTGAGATTTGTATCACACCAACATCTCGAAGCTCTACTTCTTCTCTTTGACCGTCACAAATGATTGAAATTGCAATATGATCTCTTACAATGAATAACCATGTGTTCTGCATGTACAGTTGTTTCCATATTATACTATTAGGTATATTAAATGTGTTGGTTAAACATTTCGTACGTGTGTTATTGGTGAAAAGTTGGTTAACAATGCAATTTTCATTTAATTGCATGTTTTTCACCGCCCCAGGGTAGCAAATAAAATGATTACGTCTATGTAAACAACTTTTAAATTCTTCATAATTTAAATCAAAATATAGTTCGTTGTTGTAATCTACACCTATGTAAGCTTTTTGAACTTGTATATTTTGAAATGATTTATCTGAATTTTTCTTTGGGACCGGCGTAACATACACTAAAGTATAATTAGTTATGTCTTGTATAGGAAAATAAGCGTATATTTGTATGTGGGTGTTGTTTTCAGTTATTCTGGTTTCTAGTAATTGTTGTTGAACGATTTTTAAGTTCGATGGTAATTTTTTATTTGCTGTTTTATATCACATCACTGACGTTCTTTGGTGATAATACGCTGTATACTGTTGCTTTAGCTAAGTAGATTTCCAGTAGTCCAGAATAATAGTCCATAATTTCTCCTATGTAGTTATGCGCTAGTTGATAAGTCTGCATAATGCGTATGTTTACACTATTGTGGTCAATTGTGTTGTACCATCGGTTGCAATTATCCATATACTTTATAACTTTGTTTAGTTTGGTTTGGTACCTCATTAGTTTTTGTCTTATCTTTTCTTCAGTTTTGTTGACTTGTGAAATAGTTGTAATCATGAATTTTGTTTGATGGCTAGCCGCTTCAATTAGTTTTTGTTGGTTCAAATTCAGTGAGTCTATGTCTCGGTATACTTCATCGTTTACACCGAATATAGATGTTAGTAATTGTCCTAGTATGCCCCTCTTTTTCCTGGTTTGATTAATTTCTGTCAAATACTCTTTAGTTCGCTCAAATTTTGATTCCTCTTCTATCAGGTGATGGTATAATTGTTTGCAATGTGTTGGTTCTATTATGGCTTCCGCATTTCTGCATAGTTGACTGAACTGTGCCGTCACTGTTTTCATTTCAGTGTAATCTTGTTGTAGGTGTTCTTTTTCAAAGTTTGTCTCTATTCTGAAAATTCCTCTATCAATGCTTGCTGTACCTATTTGTTCTATATAAAATCCAGGTGGCACCGCTCTTGATGTATATGTCGACATTGTCGTACCCAACATTTGTAGGATGACTAGTAAAACCATGAACCATTTTAATGGTTTGCTACATTTTTTTATGTGGTATGTTTTTTGTTTTCTTGTCTTCGTGGCCGTGTTTGTTTGTATAGTATTCGTCGAAAGTTCGTTATAGCTACCCGTTTCCGTTTGAATTGGTAACGGAATCAGTGTATGAATTGAGCGTTTTTGAGTTGACCCCGACGATTTTTGGAGAGTAACAACTCTAGTTAAGTTGTCGTTACCAGCGTGTATTTCCTTAACTTTCGCAAGCGGCCATTTGCTGGGACTGATCTTTTCATCTTTCATAATTACTAACGTTCCAACTGCCAAGTTCTCCTGTCATTTTTCCCCTTGTACCTCTGTTGTAGTTGGTGTAAATAATCTTTAGTCCAGGTTTTCCAAAAGTCCTTTTTCATTCTTTGAATTTGCTTCCATCTGTTTAAGAGATCCGTATTAGTGTCCGACAGTGGATCCGGTACCCCTACTGCTTCCCGTCCTATCAAAAAGTGACTAGGTGTCAATACGACGTTGTCGTTTATGTCTTCGCTTTGCGCACATAATGGCCTTGAGTTCAAACATGCTTCAGTTTGATGCAGAAACGTATTCAGTTCTTCGTATGTGAGTGTTTGCTCGCCTATCACTCTGCGCAAATGATGTTTCATTGATTTTACTCCTGCTTCCCAAATTCCACCAAAGTGGGGAGATGATGGTGGGATAAAATGCCATTGTGTTCCAATTTTGGTCATAGTGTTTTGAAACCCGTTTGACTGAGTTATTTCCAACATCTCCTTATGAAGGAAATTTGCAGTTCCTACGAAATTTGTCCCATTGTCACTATACATATGTGATACTGGGCCTCTTCTTGCCATGAACCTTCTCAATGCTGCAACGAATGTTTCTGTAGATAGATCGCCTGCTAGCTCCAGATGTATCGCTTTCGTGGCTAAGCAGACAAAGATTGCAATGTAGCCTTTATAGGATTTGTGCCCTCTGCCTTTCATTGCTCTTACTGATATTGGACCTGCGTAATCCACGCCTGTGTGACTGAAGGGAAATGATTCAGTCACTCTTGCTTTTGGTAGAGCACCCATTTGTTGTGTGGCTGTGGACGATTTGTATCGAATGCATTTTACACATTTTCTGATACAACTCTTTACTACTCGTTTCCCACCAAGTATCCAATATTTCTGTCGTATGTATGCTAACGTCAGACTGTTACCTCCATGTAATGTAATTAAATGAGCGTCTTGAACTATAGTTAATGTTACATGGTGGCCGTGTGGTATCAGAATTGGGTGTTTCTGATCGTATGGCAGATTAGAGTTTTGCAGCCTGCCTCCGACTCGCAACAATCCATCAGTATCAATAAATGGGTCTAACGATGACAATTTGTTGCCTTTCTTCAACGACAGTCCGCTTTTAATAGTTTTGTACTCCTCGGGGAATACTGTTTGTTGAACTAGTACGAGAACATTTTTAGTTGTCTCATTAATTTCCGTACAACTCAACGGTTTTTTGTTTCTTTGTTTATTTGTAAATCTGTAGCAATATGACGACACTCGTATCATCCTCTGAAAGCTTGAAAATCTTTCCCATACTTCGTTTTGCGGTTGTACTGTAGTGGTTACGAGACAACAACGCTTGATCTCTTCACATATTTCCGGTATTGTTTTTGTACTGGGGAAATTGTTGTTTTTTAACCAATCAGGGCCATTCCACCACAGAGATAAGTTTTGTAGCTTGTTTGGCGGAACTCCTCTTGTAATTACGTCGGCTGGATTTTGTGTTGTGTTCACGTAATTCCACTTTGCTTGTGGTAGTAGTTTACGTATTTCGCATACCCTGTTAGCAACGAAAGTCTTCCATCGCTCAGCTTCACCTTTGATCCAACCGAGAGTTATCATTGAGTCGGTCCAACAGTAAATATTTGCGATTGGAATTTCCATTGCGGTTATAACTTTTCCCATCAATTGTGTTAGTAACAGTGCTGCGCATAATTCCAGTCTCGGTAACGTGGTTTTGTGCTTTTTCGGCGCCACCTTTGATTTAGCTTGCAACAGAGTTATATTATACGTGCTGCTATCACTCTGTGCCCGACAATATACCACTGCACCGTATGCTTTCTCTGACGCATCACTGAACCCATGCAGCTCAACTTTAGAGTGAGGCAACCAATTACACCATCTTGGGATGGAAATATTCTCAATCGTTTTCAGCTGTTTCTGTAGTTCAGTCCATTTTATTTTAACTCTGTCGTCCACCGGCTGATCCCATTCTGCACTATTTGTCCAAAGCTCCTGGATTAATAGTTTCTTAGTAGTAGGGTCAAATATTTTAGCAACTTCAGATAAGATAAATCGTTTTGTTGGCTTTTCATTGTGATTGACAGTAATCTGAAAACAAAACCTGTCTTCTAGTGGCGACCATAACACTCCTAGTGACTTTCTTGTCTCATCTAGCGGTATCTTCGTCATTTTGCTATCTTGGTTTTCCTCAGGTATATTTTCTAATAACTCAGCATTATTGGAGGACCATTTTCTGAGATTAAATCCGCCTGCTTGTAGCATGTTTATGAGGTCTTTTTGCAGCTTCCTTGCTGATTCAACGTTGTTATCCCCTGATAATATGTCATTCACATAAAAATCTCTGAGAGTTATTTGGCTGGCCGCAGGATAATTCGTTTTTTCATCTATGGCAAGTTGTTGTAATGTTTTGATCGCTAAATATGGCGCAGATGCTGTGCCGTACGTTACAGTAGTTAATTCGTACTCATCGATTGCATGTTTTGCCGATTTCCTCCATAATATTCGTTGGTAACTTAAGTCTTGTTCATTTACTTTTATGAATCGATACATTTTTTCAATATCCGCCATAAATACTATTCTATGTTTACGCCAACGTAATAGTATATCTGCTAAATCTTGTTGTAACCTTGGTCCTGTAAACATATTTCCGTTTAGGCTTACATTGGTGCTTGACTTGCTGGACGCATCAAATACCACTCTTAACTTAGTAGTTAACGAATCTTCTTTGATTACTGGCTGATGAGGGATATAGTATTTGCCTTGATAATAGTCTGTTCTAGTGACTTTTCTCATGTGGCCCATTTCTAGGTATTCATTTAAGAATTCTTGGTATCTTTTTTGCAGGTTCCCATCTTTAGCAAACTTTCGTTCTAGTTGTAAAAGCCTTGCCACAGCTTTTTGGCGAGAATCCCCGTAATCGATATTGTTATCCTTGAAAGGAAGTCTCACGGTGTAGGTTCCATCCGGATTCCTAATTGTAGTTTCTTGGTAAAAGTTTTCGCAGTCTTGGTCGTAATTCGATAACTGGTATTTTTCGGGTACTTCCTCTAACTCCCAAAACTTGCTTAGTTGTTGAACTTCTGTAGTACGTGTTGTCATACTGATGATTTTTATTGTATTAGTGGTAGTCTGATTACAGCAAATCCCAGATAAAATCCATCCAAATTCTGTATCTTGTGCGATAATTCCATCTTGAATCTTGTACAATCCGTTTAATAGTAAATTACTATATTCTTGAGCGCCCAATATTATATCTATTGGGCCTCTTTTGTAATACGTAGGGTCGGCAATTAGTTTGTTTTGTAAACAATCTGACCGTATTTCTGGTATGTTTTTCTCTGGTAGCGAGCCAGTTAATTTTGGTAGAATGATAAGTGTGACTGGTAACCTGTATTCGCTGGGGAATCTTGGTTGTAGTTGGACATCGATAGTATAATTCGATGTTTTAGGTTTCTCGTCAGCAATCCCGATTATCTCAGTTTGTATATTGCACCGTGGAAATGCTAACAATTGGGCCACCTCTTCCGTACAGAATGAGGCTTCTGAACCCTGGTCGCATAGAACTCTCAGTACGTGGGATGTTCCGTCTATAGAGTTTGCTTGTACTAAGGCCGTCGCAAGTAACGTGGTTTTTTGTATATCAGCTCTGTAAGTGGTAGATATGTTGGATGTAGACTTTGTCATAGCTTTACTTGTGGATGGGGTTGACAAACCTTCTTTTCTAGACCCACTTTTTAATGGTGACGCGTTTTGGTTGTGATGGTGCAAATAAGAATGGTGACCTCTTTTCCCACAGTATCCGCAACTTTTCGTGCTGTTACATTTAATCGTCATTTCGTGTACCAAACAATTTTTGCACATTTGTTTGTCATTGACCGCCTTATTGCGGTCTTGCACTGTCAGCGCTTTAAAACTAGAACATTGATAAATGCTGTGTTCGTAACTGTGACAAAACCAACACATGCGTTTGTCCTCTCGGTTTTTTATGACATCTGAAAATTCATTGCGCGGCTTGTGACCACTAACTTCTTCTTGAGAAAAGCAAGTACTTTCCAAACATTTAAATCTCTTCTCCAAAAATTGCATCATTTCCGAAAAATCTTGTATTTTGTTTGGTTCCTTCAACTGATGTTCGTATTTTTCATCAGTTTCTGAGTCCCATATTCTACTAAGCGGTCTAGTTAAGATAGGGTCCCACGTTGAGATGTCAATTTTTTGACTTTTCAGTGCCTCTAGGTTTTCATTAATCGTATCATGCAAGTTTCTCAAGTTCGTAGCATTGGCCTTTTTTATTTTTGTCAAACTTAGAATTTTGTCGATGTGTTTGGTAACGATCAATCTCTCATTTTTGTATCGCTTCGTTAACAGAGTCCATGCGGTTGCGTAATTTGCGTCACAGACTGTTAAATGCTTAATCAGCTTAGCGGCGTTTCCTTGTATATGCGTCTTTAAGTACTGCATTTTTTCTGTGTCACTCAATGATTTATCTTCGTGTATTATCTTCAAGAATAAGTCATAAAACGAACTCCATGACTCATAAGTGCCATTAAACGTCGGAATTACTATTTTTGGCAACTTAATCGATGTTTTATGATCGCTGTTTGATGGTTTTTTACTCATAGTTGCGGCCAATTTTTCAATAACAAGCTCAAATTCCGTCTGTGTCCTTTCAAACATATTTTCTTGAAAATAACTGTGGTCAACGGTGCTATCTTCCATTAGGATTAACAAATGTGTTTCTTCAATCTCTTGCCATTGTTTTTGTAAAGTTGCTAGTAGAGATTCTAAGTACCAATCCGCCTTGCCCTCAACAATGGATTGATTTGCTGACTGCAGTTTTTTTTGCATCTGATTGATACGAAATAATTGTATAAATATTTTCGGTGAACTGACCACTTTTTCTTCTTGGGGTTCTATGTCTTCTGGCTCATAAATTTGGTTTAGTAATTGTAATCGCCTCTCACACTTCAATAGGTAATCAATAGCTTGCGCGTACTGTTTTTTAATAGAATCGTAGTAGTTAGTAGTGATGTGTTTGTGATCACACAACGCATCCTGGTCTTCTAGTCTTGAATGGTTATTGGTCGTTCTTGTAAATATGTCTGTGAGTCGAGCTCTCCTTTCCGTGATGTACTTCAAAGTTTTCCGTGTTGCGGAATCTTTCTTGATGTTAGCGAATATTTGTCTTATTTCATTGTAGTCCGCTTCTTGGCTTCTTATGGTTTCATTAATTTCTTGTATGTCCATTTTTCTAACTGCCCTATCCTATCCCTAACGAACTGTTTCTACGACACTTAGTTGCAATCTTTGCCCTCGATACGGTATGTGCGACTTCTCAAAACACCGGTGAGACCCGCTTGTGGAGAGGCCGGTTCCCGATCCGCTACCGTACGAACGACAACTAAGTTAGTCAGTCCTTCAACATACAACAAAACAGGCGCTTATTGAGTACGCAAGCTTGAAGTACGTTAAAGTGTATGTCAGTAAGTGCTATCCTACAGGAACAAATGAACAAACCCCCCTGGTTCTTAAAATAAGCTCGAAGGACCAAATGTACCTACCCAGGCTTACAGCTCGTGGCGGCCGTTATCCTAAATACGTACAGTATGGCTACGTTTGAACTAACAGAGCCTGTGGTTACCTAAGACCCTGCTGACTACAAACCTAGCCTTCTAACAATCACCTAGTACCCTAGCTTCCCTAACGCCCTAGCCTACCATACAAACCAGACCGAACGTAGGTTACGTCGGTTTTGACGTACGGTATGTCTGTCACAGGAGACCTACGGTAACAGACGGAAGTTGGGTAGGAATAGGGGTTCGTGTACGTCGTGCAATGTACACAGGAAAAGGTTTTCCCACTGCCGATCCCACAGACTCATAGGATCGATGACGGCTAAAGGTGTCTTGGCCACAGTGAGAGGAGTTACAGGAGATGAATCAAAATCGACTCCAGCTTGATGACTAGTTTATTACAATAATTAACTTTATTATATACAAATTTTGTGGTAAATACACATTGATGCCTATTTACATGTGTGTTGTGTGTGTATCGAGCCGATGCAGCGAAAATCTCAGTAGGCCACTTCCCAGTGCTGACGGTGTGCCGGTGTTGCCGGCGCGTGTAACGAATGTATGTCGCTCTTAATGTTGACGCTGTGATTTTTTGCTGGCGCGTGTAGTAGATGTATGTTCAAGGTTGAACACTAATTTACCACCATTGTCAAATTTTTCTAGTAATTTTGTTAAGGTTAGGGTATTAGACCCTACCCATGCGATTAATATATGAAATAGCAGTGGTCTTGTCCATTCTTAAGAGAATTTGGCAATTTTTGCAGATATGACTTTGAACGCATAAGAGCTGCAAGTAATTCTAGATAGTTAATGTGATTTTTACTTTCTACTTGAGTCCAGTGTCCACCTTACAACTGTGAGTCACAAGCAGCACCCCAGCCAGTCAAACTAGTGAATATAATTTTTAGCACTAGAATCTATGTGCTCTAACTACCAGTTAAAGTCTGATTTTAAAGATTTTGATAAGATCATTATTTTATTTATAATTATCATTATTTATTAAATTGAGGTATTTAATTCTTTCAAATTCTTTTGTGTATAGCCATTCATACTTTACAACTGGACAGACAGGTGTGAGAAGACCAAGAAAATGTGCAAACTGTCTTACCCTGCAATGGTCTAGCTTAGAGAAATATAAGATTTAATTTGTAATATTTAAAAAAAAATCTTTTGGTAATTCAAGTGTCATTTCTGAGGAATTGAGGATAAAACCTAAAAAATAACATTTTTGAGAGGGTGTTAGTACACTTTTATCATAATTGATGATAATCCCAATGTGGTTAACAAGTTGGGATTAATATGTAATATTTTTATTAAGTCTGAGTGTGATTTTAAAATTAGAAGTAAATCATCTAAATACATAGTACATAAAATACCCTGAGATCTAAAGTATTCTATGATAGGTTTTGTTATATTTGTAAATACATAAGGTGTAGTGTTTAACCCGAAAGGGAGGACTCTAAATTCAATTAACTTATCTTTCCATTGAAATCTCAAAAGCTGTCAAGAGCTGTGGTATATACTTATAGCAAAGTATCCATGTTTCAGGTGAATCTTGGCCATATATCAATTTCATAGCAGTCCTAACATCCTCTAGTTTAAAGTGTGATATATGTATATATGTACTTGTTAAGTACTTTTAAATTGAATATGAAACAGAACTCTCCATTAGGTTTTGGGGTTAAAAAATAGGGGACAAAAACTGATGTCTAAGTGGCAGACATTCTGTTACTGCACTAATTTATATGAGATGAGTTATCACATTATCAATTTCCCTAACTACAACATCTGAAATTAGATAGGTGACCCAGTAATGGGTATTTTATAACCATTAATCCAAGACAAGATTGTTTTATCATTGGTAATAGAATACCACATATTGTAAAAATTAAGAAGCCATCCAGCTTACTGTATCTCCACTTCCTGTGTTTGAAGTGCTGTGCCTACTAAATAGGTCGCTGTGGTGGACGCTTGGAGGCTTGTTTGTTGCGGGTTGCTCCGCCCGCACTCGGAGCTGGTGGTACCTGTTGCTGTCTGCGAGGCGGGCCCCAGTAGTTTAAAGTCTGCTTCTGGTTTGGCTTTTCTGCTGGTCTGGAATACCTTATTTCAGAGCCAGTTTTAGTCTGTGTTACTATATCTTTGGTTTTTGTTATCTCAATGTCCGTATTTTTGTCCTTTAGCATTGCACTGAGAGCTACTCCTATGCAGGCAATTGCTTGACTCAGCAATTTCTGTTGGTATACTGGTTCAGATATAGCTGCCTTTATTTCAGGGTTTAGGCCTGGTGCCTCCAAGAACTTGCAGTTCTCAGGAATGGTAACCATTTTTAAGAGTTCCAATCTTTGGTCTTTTTGAAGACCCTTTTTCGTAATATGTTCCCAACGGGATGCTATGTCACTGTTAATGCTTGTACCATATTTGGTGTTTTCAGCAGGGTCTTGCCCTGATATGTCGTTCAGTAACTCAGGCACTTGATCTGGTTCCACCTCAGATTGCACCAAATCAATTGGTTGCCCTTTGGGTATTTCAGTTGTTTCTGTCTGTTCTAAGACAGGTTCATTTAGCGTGTCTTGCACATCATTGAAAGCAGGCAACTCTGAAATAACAGGATGCCATAAATAGAAGGCATGTGCCACAATATGGCCATATGATTCTGGATGAAATATACCTCAGCGAGTATATTCACATATTATTTAAATAGTTCGGAATAAACCACATGGGTATTATTTTTCGTTAGTACTACGAAACCACACGAGTATATTCTCAAACATTTGGCATAGTTTTGCCGAGGAGTAGTCATCATGAGCAGTGAGATTTATCATATTATTACACGGCGGAAAAGGTCACACGACATATTTACTACATTTAAATATGTATGGATAGCTTAAGACTTACCTTCGTTAGTATCCTGATCGTTGGGTGTCCTTTTCTTAATTGATTTCTTTAATTTTTTCATTTGGCGGTATATCGAGTCAACGGCGGAATCATCTCGGCGTTTGCGTTTGTGTTTTCCCATATTACAATGTAAAAACGATTTAACACTAGTGTATGAGGAATACAACACTTTGATCTATTCTTAAACTTGCTATTTGGAGACAAAAATAAAAATTACTTGAAGAAATTAAGTACAATGTGGTTTACTCGGCGCGCACGAAAACGTTAATGACAGCTAGCGGTGACGTTTCAAGCGACGAGAGGCGCGTTCGGGTGCGTTCCGGATACTATGAAAAAGGTTTTTTTCTGAGATAACTTTAAAAATACGTGGTTAAAAGGCGAGACGATACGTCTACTACAAGTTACAAAGAAGAGGACGTCTTGGACCAACACATGTAACATAATTATCCTTAACTAGATTTTATTAAATCTTCCTGTAATCTCAGTATATACATAGCTAGTGCTAGAGGTTCAACTTAATATTTCCCATTATAATATGAAAACTATAATTACGTCATTTTGGAAAAGAGCTGATACTCATACACCGCTGGACGATTAAAAACCACCTGCATAGCAAGAACACTGGCTTGCAAATGAAAAAACCACATTGCAATCGGTCCATCCGCTTGAGAGCTACGATGCACCAGACAGACACACACACACACACACAAACACAGACATCAACACCCAACTTTTTGCGTCGGGGGTTAAGAAAATATGATGACTCTTAATTTAACTTCTTAACCTAGGCTGACAACTGTTAACGATAAGTTAAAATTTTCTTCAAAATATTAATCAAACAAAACGAAGTTTAATTAAAAACTTTCTTAAACTTGATTCCCGCTACAAACCTATCAAATTTTCACTTATTTATCCTTTCAGGTCATCTTACAAATTAGGTAAATATTCAACTAGGTTAGGTACAGTCTGCTAAAAGAAGCTCCGCAGACTTCTATGAATTCGGAAAATCAGGACACGCCCATTATGACTAGTCTGTTTGTCTAGTCACTTATTACCCTGGTGCTAAGGCGCTGATTATGGGTTCGGTTCCCATCTAGAACAAATCATTCTGTGATGGGCACAATTATTTGTCTTGTGTCTGGGGGTAATTTATCCATAATATGTATGTATTAAGTTGTGTATGTATTTATATAAGTGTGTTGATTAATTGTCTGGTCGCCATAATACAGGCTCTGCCTAGTTTGGGATCAGACGACAGTTTGACAATAGTCCCAAGTTGTTTAAAACAATAAATAGTGATGATATTTATAGCAATTTACCTATGTGTTCATTCAGAATAAGCATCTTTATTCTAAGCTTTATACAAATCGACCCAGCCGTATGCTTGCATGTGTAACAAACATCCAAACATCTAATCGTAGAAACTTCCACATTTATTACATTAGTAGAATGCGCTAACCCTATGTCGGTTGTTTTAGCTATTCAAGGCAATTAAAATTGCCTAACGAATATCGTCTAATGATTATAACAGAGAGTGTCAGTTTAAACTTCCAAAGCAAGGAGACGCTCCAAATTATACCCATATTTGGTGGTCATCTTTTAATGCATTGACCGCGCCCTGAAACCGCGCTAGTCATTAACCGACTGGCAAGGGTTAGGAGCGCATCAATCTTCCATTATAAGTCCTAAATCAATTAGGGTAGATAACAGAGGCGAATATACCTAGAGACAAAGAATACCACTCATTTAAATATATTGAAAAGAAAACTAAACTAAAACATGTCCGACCGTATATGATTTGTTACAATAAGGCTAATTACTGTCTGGCTGGGGTAGTGTCTCCATCTTATAGAACGCAAATTAGGAACGTTTAATTTTTTTTTATTAAACTGTTTAATATACACAAGAAAAAATAAGTATATAGCATCCGTAAACCACTGTTTTGTTTCTGCGCGAGATTAAAGAGACCTCATCGGGAATGATTACCGAGTGAATGATGGCTAGAGCTTGAGAATCGCTTACAAAGAGTCCGAATGGTATACTGCTTAATTGGTAATATAATTATACACATACTATTCATCCATTAATAGGCTAGTAACAAAGCTTATGAAATATCTGCCTTAAAAAAGGAATTAGGTTACCGTAAATGTGAAAGATAGAATGATACTGAGGGAAAGTCATGTGCTAGAATTATTACATCGACATATTAATAAATTTTAAATTTTGTATAACCATTGCATGCCATAATGGTAGAACATAATGGGAAAACACATTCACTCACATCTGGAAATGTATTGTTAAAAAATGTATGTACCTATGTTCGACAATGATTAAATGAATTATGAATTATGCTACTTATAGACACAAATTCTCTTCTGTGATATAAATTTAATCTAAGCGGGCGGAAAGCTACTCTATTTACAAAGGGATTCGATGAATGAACAGATTGTTGCAATGCTTTCTCACATTTGAGCATAAGCTTTGTGTTAGTCTCTGTATAGCCTAAGGGAATCTAGTCGTCCAGTTTCTGACTCGTACTCAATTTAATTGGTGCCTTTGTGAGCCTGTTCATGTAGTGCCGATTACACGTTTGACGGTTGCTTCTATCTTAAGGGATTGTTAGACAATACATACGTACAGGAGACACGTCAGTGAATACAACATATTTATTAAGAAGGCATTAAGGGTGGTTTTCGCTGCGCAAGTGTACTTTCAATTCAATTGATTACAAGGACTCCAAACAGCATGTCAACTATTTTCACGATTGAGTAAATCTATATCTTTTGTTTACAATCAAAATAAATCTTTATAAATAATAGTCATTTATACTGGAATAATATACGGAGACAAACATAATGAATATTTACAAACAACATTCGACATCAGTTTTAAGTAAAAATAGGATGATTATTATGTAATTCTACTGTACCAATGTTTACGTATTTACTTACGTTTGACCTTTGATATTATAATAACAGAACTAGAAAAAATATTGTATTGTTATCTTACATGTTTTGATTCGGGGCACAAATACCAGAGCTATATATAGCGTTAGCTACGTCTCACGGTGATACCGAATTTAACATCTTATCCTCCAATGAGGTATGGTACAACAGACAATGAGAATGAATTCGTTTCAATAAATCATTATAACTGTTTTTTGACTGTCTTGTTAGTCTAGAGAAGTAGCATGTTCAACTGCAGATAATGAAGTACTGGGCTCAAGTCCCGCGTCAAGCCAAAAAGTGATTTTGGAATTTTGAGATTTCTCAGTAAATCAGGGAGTATCAAACCCCGTGCCTTGGAGAGCATTTAAAACCGTCGGTCCTGTACCTGACTTCTGTCCGGTTGTGTCGCTATTTGTGCAATTTGGTCTTGAGCGTAATGGAATAGAAAGTGCCCCTGTGTTTGCGTACAACAAATAACGGAGAAATCGGTTAAGACGTCCAAAATAGTAATCGAATTAATCGTCTCCTTCTTTTTGAAGTGGGTTAATTAATACATTTAGTTGTCATAAAAAATTAGTTACCATTCAATGCAACTTACATTCACGTTTGTTTTTCTGATATACCCGTATTATTATTTAACTAAAACATACATGAAAAGTACGCCAGTATTTCAACGAATCTGCTATATTTCAAATTACTGGGATGCCTCGCGGCGCGGTGCTCGGTTCGTTTGTTTTCAAAATAGTTATTTTATTGCGTGAAACATCTCAATTACAGATTTTTCGGGGCAACAGCATTGTTTTGGATGTAGCTGGTGAAATATCCATTAGTAAATGAACCTCTATATATCTACGCTACACATTGTATTGGTAAAGGATTAAAAGTTCGTATATTATATTTAGCTGACAGTTTTTACCACCTACCGTAGTGTTTATCCTATTTTATAAAAAGATTCGTGTGTTTTACTCTTATTTTACTACGCCAATGAAGAATAATGAAGAGGCGAATTCATAACTATGAAGTTTAAGGTTTCTATTCAATTTAAGAGCTATGCTCGTCAGTGGTCCTTCTTCCAATTCTTAGGGAGGAATGGAAGAATAATCATAACATAAGGTGATCTTTGGTATAAGTTATTTTTAGTATGCTCGACCTTTCTTCGATGTTGTTTCTTATAATATTGATCTGCTGTAAGAAGAGTGTTTTGTACACTTCCAAAGTGGTAAAGAAAGTGTCCCCCCTCCCCCCCGTAAATTCTAAAATAAGGGAATGATAAAACTAAAAAAGAATTATGATGTACATACATATATACCATTAATTATACCATGCAAACTTCCCTCGGAAATTAGTTTGAACGAGATCTAGTAAGTAATGTTTTTTAATACGTCATAAACCGTAAACCGCAATTTACCTTTCATTTAATCAACTAAAATATTTGATGCTACGGAACCCTTCATAGGCGAGTCCGACTCGCACTTGGCCGGATTTTTTCGTGTTATATTTGTTTGTATATTCAGTGTTTAGAATAGTTCTATTTTCATCTACCATTTCTCAACATACATCTTCCTGATCGTGTACACATTTCAACAACGATTAAATATGACCCAATAGAGCCAAGACCATATTTAATTTTCAGTTATGTTAATAATATTATATTTTAATTACGATTCCTCAAAAATTATCAATGTGGATCGTAAACACCCATAACTTCCTATAGCGATACCTCAGCTACGAACGGTAGGACATAAACCGAGCTAAGGTAAGATAAATTTGTATTTTAAATTAACCCCTTAGAGACATCCACTAAAATTTTATCACCATTCGATTTCACCCGTATTTTGATTGACTAATTAAAATAAACAAAATGCGTTTATTGCAACTTAACTTAACTAGTTAGGCATATAACCCCACGATTTATAATACATATCTACTATTCCTACAGCTTACGACTCGGAAAACAAGAGGACCCTTTTTCTCTAGTTTCTCGTCGTCTTTTGTTAGTCCTTTGTGTATTAGAATCCCATCACTAAACTCCATTTAGAACCAATACTTCAGTAACACTGTATATACTGCGATACAACCCCTACGTTATGCTCATGGTTCACATCAAAACACTAATCCCGACCGCCCATTCATTGAGATAGTACCGTCATTTTGCCACACAAGCTTTGTAGCAAATCAACAGCATCAAAGGCACGGGACAGACAAGTTATCATGTCCTGGCGTGCATTGAAACGGTACCGAAATAATGCGAATACACACTGATATTACTGAATAATAACCGCCTACCGAAAAGCCAATATAGGAACCACCTCTATTTAACTCTTATTTTCCTTTTGCGGGTGCACACACCGCCGCCTGGGACGGAGTGAAGGAAGCGCAGGGTTGCCCAAGAACTGCATTCCTCTTTAGGCTTCACTAGCTGAGCCCACAGGAAGGGCAAGCCAATACGTGTGGAGCTAGGTCAGCTGTAGAAATCGGCCGCATATTTCGGGTTAGACCCTACTCGCGCCAAACGGAGACCCCATTCCGGGTTTGTGGTCAGAGTTTTACATCTCCTCGATGAGTTGCAGGCCAGGGCTTAGAGGCTCATCTCCACTGCTATCGTAGGCCTCTGATGAATCCTTGGATTCTAGAGCCCCCGATAGAGGCAGTTTATACCCGGGACCATCCTTGCGGGTGCGGGATCCAAGATAATTCTAGAAACTTCCTGGGTTGTACCTGAATCTCACAACTCGAAGTCTTTTCATTGTGTTTGGTAATTATAAGCAAAAAGTTGCAATAGTAATACCAATGACAATGGCACTACCAATTTCGTACGCAAAATTGGTACCGAAACATGAGAGAAGTACTCAGCTAGTAATGCTACTGAATATTCCGGTGGTTAAGCTATGACCTTTCAAGAATTTTAGGATTTCTCGTTTAATAAACGATGGCTATCTAAGGCTACGTTTCAGTAACTTCCAATCGCAATTAATATTAGTAACCTCGGAAAATGTTTTAACTGTACTTAAGTGTCCCATCTTACACTCATGTGTGCCATCAGGCTACAGATCATATATATTCAAGTTATCGTTAGAATAAAGCATATACAAGGTGTAAAATGAATGGTAGACGAAACTGGTCCCCCTAAAACAACATAATCAGTTCATACAGAAACATACAATTTATTGATTCAAGACTGTACACAAAAGGATTCTTACATGACAATTAATGAATTTTAATTTTATTTGGTAATCCGGTGGCACGGAAACTCGGTTCTTAGCAAATTGAGAGGATTACTAACGAAACGTTTTCCTTCTGTGTTTTTTGTCGACGGGACAATCCAAATGTGCATTAAAGGAACTTAAATGCATCTCAACTTTTAATGTCATTGATCGATTATAAAACACATTGCTCAACATTTCAGTTCATAATATATATTTGTATGTTTAAAAATCATATTAAACAGATAATAAATGAAACGAGTCTTTCAAAGTACACAAGTGGATTCTTATATGACAATTAAAGAATTTGGGCTCATTAGATTCAAGTAAGTAATTTATTTGCATAAACATGTGTATACATGTATAACAATGAAATTGCATGTAAGATGTAACGTACCATCACGTATTATCATCTGAACCAGCCCTGATAAGTTCACACAGAAAATAAAACAATATTTTTTTTTATTAATATAAGTCTATGATTAATTGGTATTTATCTGGGTAAGAATATCATGCCCCTATTAGTAACTCAATGGAATCAGTTTTAGGTAGGCTGCCGTCTTCACATTTTATACACTGTATATTACTGATAGCCTGGCATTCAACTTTAATGCGAACTAATTGGACGTACGTATCAATATGTAATACTGTATGTGAATAGAATACACTAACACAATAAGAACTCTAGTTAATAATGTAGATGCATATTGCGCATGCTGTTGAAAGTCAGTGATGGAAATTTTGTTTGTTTTAGGAAACTTATTAAGGCATATTATATTGATGAACCTGATGGATAAGTTGAATTAGTTTTTTGCTGACTTCCAAGAACAATCTTCTTCTTCTTATCGTGTCGATGGTAAGAATTATATTTTATCTTCCCAAAATTGAGCAACGCTGATAGCTTTGGCTGAAGCGTCATACAAGAACAGTGCAGGATGTTATGAATTCGACTGTTCTTACAGTAGGTTCGTATATTTAATGCGTGATTTTAATCTATTATTTTGTATCATCCAATTCCATCAATGTCGATCCTATCTACTGATTTGATCAAAATTTTTAAAACTTAATTGTTGTTAGTTATAACAGTATTTAGACTACATGTTTGGCGCAGTGGTTTAGATAGTCGCCTCGCTGCTACCTCGGTACTCTCATATTCCGGGGACGATCCCCGTACAGGACATCTATTTGTGTACCCTATAAATTGTTGTTCCTAGTTTCGGTGTGCTTTCTGTGCGTACACCAAATCGGATGTTGTAAATCTCTATATCCAGTGTTCGTCAAACGTCGCAACTTAGTTAACGAGAACCTGTTTCTGATTTTTGCGGAGACTACGATTTTTTTCGGTAAACGTTATAATATAGATATAAGTTGTGTGGAATTTTTGATTTGTTATTACCCCAAATACCCTTATTAATAATCTTTACAATATTTTCATACAATTTATAAAATACGAAACCATTTTTAAAACTGTGTGTACAAAGCATCTTAAATAAATAGACTTTATTATTACAAACAAATATATTAACCCCGCCGTAAATATGAGACAATAAACGACAAGCAGTATCGTAGCGGTGTACGTGGCGCTTCCGAAGCAAAACTCGTAGGCGACTACGCCGCACCGTAGCAGCGGGATACACCTAATGAGGGCACTGATATTGTACCGCTCAGCCGGCGGCCGACTCGAGCGGCCTCTATAAATTGGTTTCATGCATATTTATTTATTCAAATATATATGAATTGAAATCTCCACGACAACTGAAATATGGCACTCGTGGACGAAAATTGAATCAACAGGGTAAATTAAGTTGACAGCCCTGTAATAGTATAGTGTTTGATACATAAACTCTTTCAGTTTGACTGAGTAGCGTAACTTGAGAAAACTGCTCTCGCTGTATTATTCAGAATGTTCTTTATAAAGTTCGCCTTCCGGCGTGCAATCTGTTAACAGTAAAATTTTTATGTTTTGCTATTCTGACGTTTACCGAAATTAGTGTTTAATGAGTAGGCAAACTTGTGCATCGAAATATACGCTAACCGTAGCTTTTTTGCGATAGTGCACGTTTAGAAAAGTGCACATGTATTAAAAGTTGCAGCTTAATAGTTTTTTGATGACTTCGCCGCGGTGCGGTACAAAATTGAGCGTGCGGCTCTGTTTAAAATACTTTGAACTTTCCGTAAACGTTTTGTTTGTGAAATTTTATTTGGTAATCCGGTGGCACGGAGACTCTGTTCGTAGCAAATTGAGAGGATTTCTAACGAAACGTTTTCCTTCTGTGTTTTTTGTCGACGGGACAATCCAAATGTATTGTTTATGTGCCCTAAAGGAACTTAAATGCATCTCAACTTTTAATGTCATTGATCGATTATAAAACACATTGCTCAACATTTCACTTCATGATATATATCTGTATGTTATAAAATCATATTGAACAGATAATAAATGAAACGAGTCTTTCAAAGCTAGAAACTAATTAAAGTCGGAACGGGCGGAATCAATACTTATAAATTAAGACGGTTTAACTTGCAAAGGTAATTGGGCAAAAGTTCATCTCAAATATTGACAGGGTGACGTCACGGAGGCTGACATTAATTCTTTAGGCCCGTTTACACTTACCTAGCTAATCGTTCGGGGAGTCAATTGTTTACTGTAAATTGTCTCCCCATTCATTAAGCAAGCTAATTAAAAAGGTTTTCGAGCACAGAACCTCATTTATCACGAAAACTGTAGTTTACAAGGCCTTACACTACTACGGTCTTGTAAATTATGGAGTTTATATAGCATCACGAATGTATACGAAAATCTCTGGATAATTTCCACATATAGTATCTGGGTACTTTTGCTACTTCCCAAGATCTATCTAAGGAAGATTGAGGGGGTGAGTTGCATGGGAAATGTCATGCTAGACAGGAAGGTGCCCGATCTTAAGCGATATCCAGGTGAGCAGCTCGCCTTACAAATACGAATTCATAAGATCCGTGAAAGGATATCAAATCGAGCCGTATTTGTGGAAGTTCATAAATGAAAAAAAACTAAAAGTAGCGGCTTTGTTAATTATTATATCCATGTTGATAGTTTGAACGCGTATATTTGGCGGAGAATTTTCTTTCTCCTCTTTTGGGAAATAGCAATATTTACAGTTTACTAGGTCAGAATTTTATATTATTTATCTTCTTTTATAGTTTAAATTTTGGATTCTATTTTCGTCCGTTTACGCGATATTAAATATTGTATCATCCAATTCCATCAATTTTGATACTATCAAATGATTTGATCAAAATTCTTAAAAAAAAAATGGTAGTTAGTTATAACAGAATTCAGAACAATAATGTTTTATATCGCGTTTTTTTTATCTTTGTTGTTATTTTTGCTTCAGCACGTGTTGCAGGTCGAGCATGATTACTATTTAGGTAGTTGGTGGTTGTTCCGAAGCCGGGTGTGTTTAGTTTTTAATGGACAACGTATTTATAGAATCCACACAAAGGCGTTACCTTTTTAATTTATAACATGTTTTAGAGGTAAAAGCGGTTGCAGAAGGTTGATCTCTAAACCTGGCATGCCATGCAATTTACATATTAGTCGATCCAGAATCCAGTTATTAGACCGATGTAATTTCGTATCAATTTATTTTATTAGTAATCTACAAACGGTGCAACATTAATTCCAATAATAGTTTGTTTTTGATCAGGTGTTGAAATAAGCCGATTACCAGTTATCAAATAAATATAAGTTCGTTATTTGAGCAGTTCTGTTAATGATTGCAGTTCTGTTTGCCGAAATTGTTTGTGGTGGATTGAGATTACAATTTGTATGTAGTTACCGTGTAAAGAGGGGATTACAGTTTTATATGATACTGATAAAATAACAAATTGATTTATCGGTTATATTAATAGTTAATAAGTTAATAAGTTGAAGATGCAACTCATCGTATTTATTTGATAACTATTTATTTTGCAACTAATAGGCACTTATGCCAGCAATCTTACTAAATGGTTAATAGTACGCAATTACCGTGGCTTATCATGCATGTTATGATTCTAGCGTAGATGACGACCACAAACAAGATAGGTTCTGGCCACCAAACACACGCGTAGAACTAAAACATAGGTTTCTGTAAATACTTACTCAGTCGGGCTGCACATGGAATGACATAAGGTTTTAGGTATTCAATATTTTTTCTTAAAATTAACGAATAACTTAACCATCGTGTATGTAAATAGACCTTAATAAGGGAGCCTCGTGCCAAGTCAAAGTTACCTTATATTCTTTTGCTTACTTAATTTTATTTAAGCTTTGATATATTCTCAATTTAAGTTGCCTGAAACTCGTCCGAAAGCCAGATTAAATTACATATTTTCCTACTTGCTGTAGCAAAAGATTTTATACTGCAAACAGAGAAAGTAAGAGCTTAGGGCGATTTCAGATTAAACGAAATATGTATTGTTATAGTTATTATGGTATTGTGCGTCGACGGTTTTGTAAATTGCGGTTTATTCCACCAGATCTTAAGGGAAGCAAAATTTTATAACGCGGATCGGCTTCGGAACAACTGTGACTAATTCGCTCGTATGTATGAAATAATTAAGTTTGAATGATAAAGAAGGATTCTGCTTAAGATTTAAGTTACGCTTCTTTGTTATTTAAACTTAATGTTATGTTTTGATAAACGTAAACTTAATTACATTGACTGAGACAAAATGATCAGCATTTATAAGTAAGCGGCTAAGCATGCTCTTTTTATAAAGGTTACATATATGTGATTAAAATAGTAGTTAAGCCCATTACCTTTATTACCAAATGAAACCATGTTTTAGTTTTAGTGAAGTATGTAATACTCTAACGAAAATCTGCTACGTTATATCACATTATTAATTATATAAAATTTGTTAAAGTAAAAGCAAATGTGTAAGTAAACAAAAATAACGAAAAAATCTTACGCAGTTTTGAATAAAGCCATGCACCACATGCTCTATAGGTGAAGATTTTCAAATATAGATATATACTCCGTAGTACCATGTGGTCAATGTTAATGTTTTAGAAAAAAATAGCAAAGAAACCAGAACGGATCTTACTTGTGAATGGCACCTTATTTACTCAAAATAATACACAAAATTAATCATAATAATTTCAGCTTACTAAATTCACAGTAGGAATAGCATTAAATACAGTAAGCTAAATAATTAACAAAACTTCACTTCAATTATTAAGCTCTTAGCAATGTTACCTTTATTCCAATGTGAATGGGGAAGTCCGAGGCTAAGGCTGGTTGTGGATGTAGTGCCGGCAACAGCGGCAGCGGTAGAGGACAGGACATCATAGCTGCGCCAACCTGAGGACAAAGAGACATCACTAAGAAAGAGTAGACTAAAACAGCCTCCCTTTAAAATTTAAATTTTCACCTGGACATTGTGGGACTTCGAGAGGGTTAACCCTAGTTAACTATACATGAAGTATAGATATCTCACGAATGCATAACATGGGCATCATTGACCGCCGTGACTGAGGTGGTAGTTGACCTAACCTCTGATCCAAAGGTTGCGGGTTCGATCCTCGAACAAGACAAATACATGTGTTCATGAACATGTCTATCATCATAACAGCTGTAAGAAGTCTACTGCTAGATAAAAGCCTCCCTCAAGAAACATCTTGGGAGGATATGCCATAATCGCCACGCTAGGCAGATGGGTTGGCGTTCACAGTAAGATGGTAAAAGTACTCAGAAAGGAGGGCTGCTGTCCATCCTCTGGTAAATATACCCGCGGGCCAACTTCCACGCTCCCCACGGGACGAGATGGGATGATGATATTCTGATATTCGCTGCTGTCTCCACACAACAAACATGTATATTATAAGATAATAGATAGATAGATAGATACACTTTATTGCACCAAATCAAAATATCACATCGTAACATGAATTTTCTTAAAACTATAAGGTACAAACGGCGGTCTTATCGCTAATGTAGCAATCTCTTCCAGACAATCGTTGGTGAACCAAAGCACTGCAGGGAGACAAAGTGGTAATTGGCAGTGCACCAACTGATGTAAATTAACATATCTATATACTTCTGTACAAATATAAGATAATATATCTAATTGTCTCGCTGTGATTGCTTTCTGTGTAAAGTTAGTATGTATATATTTACAAAAAAGTACTTAAGTATTTCTATCCATTCTCTAGTATCCTCAGGAAAAGGTTTGCTTTGTTAGCGTAGATGGTGCTGTGTCATATGTCCCAGATATTTAATTATTTATTGAATAAACACCATATTGGTTTATCGAATAAATTAATTTACCTTTTTTGTGTAGTAGTTTAAATTAAATTATTATCACGTATATAAATGCAAAACCATGTCGAATTTTCAGAACGATTGCAACTAAATAGACCTTTAATTATTTTAATTGAAACACCTAATTAGGATTTAGTCAATCGTTAATCATACGCAGGTAGTTTCACGTTTAATTTAATAGTATAATTAGCAAAAAATCATTAGCAATTTAATCTCGTACACCTAATTGATAAAAAAAGCATCTACAGTTTTGCGGGTAACATCTGTGAAGATCGTTTCGAGGGATACCACGAAAAGTCAGGATCACATATATTATTTTATTCATTTTTTATTACATTATGTTTACAGTTAGATTAGGAAGCTTTCACTGCCTCACGGGATACTAGAAGCGAAAGAGGGTTTAAGCCAGAGGGCATCCCCATTCGGGCTTACCGTGATTCAGTGCGGTTATTGGTAAGCGTTAGGCATATGGGCGTGCATCTTGGCATGGTTAGCAAACGCTTGCTTCATGTCCCACCCAGGACAGATATTATTGTGCATGAACATGTCTGTTTGTCCTGAGTCTGGGTGTAATTATATATATAAGTATGTACTTACAAAAGAAAATTAGTATATCAGTTCACCATAGTTGCTTAGTTTAGGATCAGAAGGCCGTGTGTCAACAATGTATCAGGATATTATTATAATATAGGTAGTAACAGTAACGAACCTGAAAACTTCCTTAATAAGAACCATTTTCCATTAAAGCACTTGCTTGCTATTACACCGAATAAGAGACAGCAAACCAGCCATACGTAACTTCCTGACGTTCGTACTATCTGGGTTATGTAGGAAAGGTCGATATTAAGATAGATCGGTGCTCATATATAATAGACATTTATGCTAACTATGAGAGCGGGAGGATGGATCGGTGCTCATTACAAACACTTAGGTTAACCCCCTTGTTACTGTCCGTTATAATAATGTATGCAATAAAAGTTTATATCTTAACTATGGTTAAATCCTAATGATTGTAGTATCCTCGTGGCGTATCGTGGATAGTGGACCAAATTCATAATTAAATTCAAGCGATAAATTAAGATATTTTTAGTTTACATATGCATATCTATTTTAGGGAATGAGTTAGACCTCAATAATAAATATATTTATGTTTATTATTATTCTATTATTCACTGTACAAATTTAATTGTGTTAAGATATCCAGCCAAGAGTATTCTATCTATCTACAACTTAATAATTTTTATTGTTATTTTTGAGTTTGATCTTTGAGTTTGGGATTGATGAACCGCTTTCTACAAAATATCAAATTTTAGTTCAGCCTTAGGGCTGAGGCTTATTTGTAATTGGGCCTCCATACTAAAAGTCGTTCGATAAACAGCCTCTTGATATATATACGAACAGACAGACAAACCTTGGGACAAAGTGACCCAATAACGGTTCCTATATTAATTACAATTTTATATCCTATTGATGTGTACAGTGTGTGCAGTGTACAGTGTACGTCACTAAGCAACTTGTCGTCGCATCGATACGAGTATGACATCCATACATCCGCCAAAACGCCGAAAACAATTTAGTTAGCGATGAATTCGAAAGCCGGGATGAACTCGGCAGATATGCCTCTCTAATATTCCGTGTGGGATATTTGGTCCGCTGAAAACGTTATGAATAATATATGGGTGTGAATGTGCAGTTCGTAGAGATCAGGCCGCATTACTACTCAATACTGCGCGTGACAAATATGAGCGTCGAACAAATGGACAGCTGAGTAACAATAATCTCTTGTATTTGTATATCAAGTTATTATATGAATGAACATGTATTTAAGGGTTGGTTTTTGGCTATTTTCTGGAGGGTTCACGCGTTTTATAGTTAAGATCATTAGAGACACTCGTGATACTACACAAACCGACATATAGTACTCACCGAGAGAGAGAGTACAACCGCGTACGCGCTTCGACCACCAGCGACCTCCATGACCCTTTGTTGGCTTCGTTTCAATAAAATGACTTCTCCGATCTTAAATGGGCCCACTTCTTCGCATATTAACATACAAGAGCAACAGTCACACAAATCGTCCCTAAAAAGCAATTACCCTCTCATGCATCTCCCCGTCAGTAACCACCTAGAGTTGAGGTTCAAACCCCAAAGTAGGGGGTGCCCGGCATGGGTACTTCGTTCGTAGATTTATTTGCTAGACGGCTTGCCCCACGCTCGCCTTAATTGTCTGGCGAAGCAATGAAAGCTTCCTTCGATAACTAACTATAAACGTTATGTTAAAAAAATTGTTATAGTTGTGTTGGTTGCATTCCGTTTAATATCTTTAAATTACGTGTACATTTGGTTTGTGGTATTCAATACAAACTGTCTACGAATTCATATCAAATTATTATCATAACTAAAATTCGAATATTGTCATTTTGGATATCATGAGCGGCAAAGTACTACGATCTGAATTAGGACCAACTTGTCAATAATATTGAACCAAAACAACCAAATAATGTTGCCTCAAAACTTGAGGATTAAGCTGAATACAGTCCACTAAGCCGGAAATTCTCCACTAAGCTGAAAATTACCATTCCAGTATTAATGGTGTGGACCACATGTACATATGTTTGAATAAAAAGTAAAATCAAGTCGTTGCTAAGCGCAACATTTGAGATCACCTGGAGGAAAGCATATACTATTAAATTTCATATTTGTCATAGCAGATCGTTGGCAAATGCTTGCTTTTCACGCCGGAGATCGTGGAGCCCATTCTGTTTGTCCTGAGTTTGGGTTTAATTATCTATATAAGTTGTATTTACAAAAGATAATTAGTATATGTAGTATATCAGTTAAGTATCTGGTTTCCATAATACAAGCTCTGCTTAGTTTTGGATCAGATAGTGGTGTGTAAATAATGTCCCACGATATTATTATTATTTTTTGTTCATATAAGTAAAAAAAATCATGAACAAAGTATTTCTGTAAATCTTATAGGGACAATTAGGTACAAAGGAAAAATTGATACTGAAAAAGAAACATTATTTTTATCTACTCTAATCACATTTACGATTCAAACAACCCATTATTTTTACTTTTTGTGTATATTATATAAAAAAATCTGACTAAAGGCTTTTCAGAAACTTGATGAGATCTCTGCAATTAGCTCCAAGTCGCGGTTTCAAGAAGAGGACGCCTTCAAGAACTGCTTCTACGAGATGGAGCTTCTACAAGGTAATACGTGATGCCCTGGATCTAAAATGCGTCGAGATATAACCCGTCATCAAGTCGGCCATATACTTTTTGCCGGAATTAGTGCTACTTAAAAGCCAGCATATTCCAAAATACCTACCTAATTCCCAACTATAATATTCAGAGCATAGTCAAACACGGTTAAACCCTTAGTAGTATAACAATAGCCACCTAATTATTGTAATAACTCACAAGCAGCATAACATTAGGATGTATATAGAAATATGTTGTGCGCTAAACTATGCAGCGGGTGGAATGAGTGCGGAATTATGAGATTCGGTTTTACAAATATTAATGTTATATGCATAACATTGAAACTAATTGAAACTAAATAAATTCGTAATATTCAAACCCGTGACAAACAAATTTTTGTCAAAGGATGAAAAGAAATCTATATCGTAAGTATAGATTTCTTTTGAATTTTTATAATATAAAATGTCTGTCAATCTTTAACATATAAAATGGAAGCAAAAATTTCAAGATCTGATTTTAAATCGATCGAACCTTTGCCAACCTTCATATTAATTGACTGCTTAGAAGTGAAGGAGGGGTTCAAATTCCACCAGGGCCATTATTTTCGAAATTCCAAATAAAACGGCAAGAAATACTCACATACAAATATTAAAAAAGATATTATAAATGATTTTATAGATCATTCATCTAACACCGTAAGCCTTTTCAAAGCATTGACTAAAATTAATATGCCCGCTTAGTAAACATATCAGAGCCGAAACAAACAGTACAATGTTAATGTGAATCGGAAAGGACACAAAGTTTTAATCGAAATGTCGGCCGGGCCTATCGAGCATCCCTGGGGAACTCTTGTTACAAATTAATTGAATATATACTAATTGAAGGACCAAACGAATTAACTGTGAGAACTGTTTTTGATAATTGTGAAGCGTTAACATCAGTAGGTTTAATTGTTTCGCAATTTATATGTTAGTTCTCTATTTTATTAATAATATAACAGTTGATATATATACTTCTATTTTTTTAAATAATTATCCAACTGATTTGTATTAGAATTATAATGAGAACTTGTGCGTGCTTAGCTCCGTTAGCTTAGTTCGTGATAATTCGCAAAAACAATTTTTCCCAAGATAAGATCAATTTTTACGTAGAAATATCTACGTACTGGAAACTTTACAGCCGATTTCGATAATCAAGGCCAACTGGGTTGGTCTATAGGGATTAAGCGACCGACCAGACACTACAGGTATGTAGTCTCAGGTCTGTCGGCCCCATATCTTCGTAGATCTTCCCAGTAATTTAATTTAACTATAGTTATGCCCATAAGTTGGCTGACCACCTACCTAGTGATCAGTGTAGTCCACCAAATCCAAAACTTACCTGATAAGATCTTACTCACACCATCACCATCATTACCTCACTCACACATTAACATAATAATACTGTTATTGGAGTGTATTCTGTAAGGTAGTATCATTAGATATGCTACGTTTTATTGTCTGGTGAAGCAGTGATTGTTATTACCATTTAGCGCTATCCACGGCGGTAGTCACTAGTGGAAGCCCCTAAACGCAATAGCATTCGAATGTATACAGAATAAAAAGTCTTCATTGAACAAAATGCCAATACTGTTGACTAATAAGGATAAATACCTTGCAGTGACCGTGTACACGGAGTAAAACCGCGCTCTTCAACTATTCACGTAGCGGCAAAGTTGTTATTATGACAGTTCCCTAACTCCATTAATTACATTAATGAATGCATTAATACAGAGTTGCTAACTATGCCGCAGGCTGACAGTTGAGGTGGCTTTTTTACTAGGAAAAATTGTGGGTTCAACAATTAGTTTAGTTGAAATTAATATTAAGTTTATTATATTTACCTTATGAGCGTTTAAGCTAAGCTTTTTAAGAGGCGCTCATGGCACCTAGCCGTGAGATCTGATCATAGATGGGTAGGATATGTGGTTTAATTACTGAGTCTCCATGCAGCATGTTAACCTGTCAGTTCCAGTTGTAGTCCTAGACAACAGACGTTAAGCGTAAGAATACATTTGGGCAGCATAAAAAGGGACCAGTGGTCGGAATCTGGGTACGGTGATATTAACATTTTATATATAGATTGAAGTCAAAATTTCTATGGCTTTTGTAAGTTTTATATTTTAGTAAAAATGTTAAAAGTGGTCAGTATGGACATATATACACATGGGAATACTGGGCTACTGGCAAAGCGGAAAATCATAATTTATTCGTAAACATTGGTTTAGGCAGAAAATACGTCGTTTGTCCGAAACATAATTGTGCTAGACGGAATATAAATAACATTGCAATAAAACAAAATCCTCACCTGTTAAAACTCGCTATGTTGAAATAACGAGTTTTCACAGGTGGGCATCGAAGTTTCCGTATATTTTGTCTTCCTGTAGGTCAGACTAAGTTTGTTTAAGTATGTCTTTTCTTTAAAGTATGAGGAAACGATAATGCAATAATATAAATTCTTGCTAATCAGGTGATGATGTGAAAAGGGACACTTTTATAAACATATTTCACGTTTCTGGCAAAGAAAACATGAAAGTTCACATGTGGCTGATATAAATACTGATGGTCAAGCAATTACAGCAAAAAGTATCAATACAGATAAGGTATGAAATCGTAAGTAAAGAATCAAAAGATATTTTATGCCTAAAATCATCAGCAAATATTAACGCACCAAGTTTTTCCAAATTATTGCCAGATAAATATATTTTAAGCTCACGATTTTGAAATTGTAACCAACAATGTCTGTTCAGAATTAAACCACTAAAGAGTACTTCATAAAAACCAGCATATTTATACTCCTTCTTTATTATATGGGAAGTGATTACCCTTGTGTCAGAGTTGTTCAAACCGCCCAGTAGGCCTCTGACGTGGCTTAACGATTGTTGTCTAATGACAACAAGCGAGACTGAAAGCTTGAAGTGCCTTTCAAAGCACGGAGATTATACCGCAAACAAGTTTGTTATAGGAACCAGAAAAGGAAAGGATTTTTTTAATGCAAGCTAGTCTAAACATTTGATAAAGTGATATATTGTTAACAATAATTTTTGTTGTCTGTTGAAATAAACGTACGTTTATAACAATAAATTGTTGTGTTAATTCTTGCTTGCTTTTTGTCTAAACTCATTTTTGTTTTTATTACATTATTATGTTTTGTTGACGTACTTTGAATTCAACAACGACCTTTTTACTAAACTATATATGAGTTTTGCTTTCGTACATATTCGTACTTATTGCATTTCTAACAAACTATATAACTGTGTTTATTTTTTCTTTTGTATCTTATAACTTTTTAAATTTGAACTGTAGATGCAAAATTTTTTTCATTATTAAATTTCTAAAATAGTGGCGTTGACCTTTTAAACACAGATTTTTTTATATATTTTATAATGTCCAAATATTAATATTATAAATTCGAAAGTTTGTGAGCATAGATGTATGGATGCTTGATACTCATTCACGCACGGAAGGAATTTTGAAAGAACTTTGCTTTGTTATAACTGAGATATCCGAATAACACATAGGCTATAATTTATTAAGTTTACACGGGTAAAACCGCGGGGCACAGCAGCTGTAGGAATATTTTCAAAAAATTCTAAAGTAATTTTTAATATATTTTGAATCAACTTCAAAAGAAAGAGGTTATTAAATCGACTGTATGTAATTTTGTGCATATATATTCGGAACGGTATAATATTCATTTTTAGGGTTCCGTAGCCAAATGGCAAAAAACGGAACCCTTATAGATTCGTCATGTCTGTCTGTCTGTCTGTCCGTCCGTATGTCACAGCCAATTTTTTCCGAAACTATAAGAGCTGTGCTGCTGAAACTTGGTAAGTAGGTGTATTCTGTGAACCGCATTAAGTTTTTTGCACAAAAATAGAAAAAAAAAACAATATATTTGGGGGGTCGCCATACATAGAACTGAAACTCAAAAAATTTTTTTTGATCGCATCCTTACATGTGGGTGCGTTCAAAAAAAAATTTTGGGGTGTCTTTAAAAATCATATTGAGGTTTCTAATATCATTTTTGTCTAAACTGAATAGTTTGCGCGAGAGACACTTCCAAAGTGGTAAAAGGAGTGACCCCCCCTGTAACTTCTAAAATAAGAGAATGATAAAACTAAAAAAAATATATGATGTACATTACCATAGAAACTAACAACGAAAATTAGTTTGAAAGAGATCTAGCAAGTAGTTTTTTTTAATACGTTATAAACAGCAATTTTCTTTCATTTAATCAACTGAAATACTTGCTGCTAAGGAACCCTTCATGTGCGAGTCCGACTCGCACTTGGCCGGTTTTATTTTTTTCCAATCGCTTGTCATCTTCTAGCAAAGTTGACGTCAGTTCTATTTTATTTAAACAGTAAATATAATTTATTGTTATCCCACTCGGTATACAAATTAATTTAGGTAAACAATGTAGGTATAAGCACCTACGAGGTAAAATTATGTTATGATCTTTCAAATTAAATAATCCATCTGTCTGTTTCGGTAAACTTCACGTCAAATTTAACGTACTATATACACATCAGTTAATTGATGTAGCTTGTAGCATGGAATATTATTGAATGGTTTGAGGCAATTTATTATGAATAAAAAGCCATAATGTGTCGTTCCACTCACTAATCTTATTGAACTCCATATACGGCGACGATACGGTTACATAGCGCATACCTGAAGCGCAAATTTTGTGGGATTTTCATTTATTAATATTTCTATTAATTTATAGTTATTAAAAACTTGTTTAAAAGAATATGTATCTTGATTATACACTTCAGTATCAACAAAAGCAAATTCTGGCTAGGCTCTAATATTTTCATGTCATTCTAATAATACAGTTACAAATTAAAAGAAAATTATGTTCAAAATATAACAAATACCAAAATTATATAATTCATTCGTAAAGTAGATTGTTTTCTATAATTGTTATGTTATGTCACCGTGGTTACGGTAATCGCCGATTCCCGAACACTACACAGAACTACTAATTGTGTGACATGGCTTTGTTTCCGGGAATTGAATGTTTGTAAAGATCCCATGATAAAGATATAAAAAAAATTGGGCTTTTACGCGCCGTATAAACAGGAATGTTCCGTATAGTGCCGCTCAGATCGTAGGGGGGACGCGGACGTGGTCCTTCATCTTCGAAGTGGGCGCTAAACCGAATTAATCTAATAATGATGCGTTTAATGCATACTAGAAACTAATTTAATTTTATAATAAACCACATTTTTTATAAACAAACTTACAAACAAACTTTTTAAGATATGCTTTTCGTTCACAGCATGTGACTGCGTCCAGAATGAGTGAAAAATTACGACATACAGATTTCTAAGTCTAAATGAAGGAACTGAAATCAGCTAATTAGGAGCAATAAGCATGAACTTACAGCCGACAAATATTTAATGACCTCAAGAAAAAACGAAACAAAAAATATTAAAATCCATCCTTTCTTTAATTAATAAATCAATCGAGGGGAGCTATTGGCTTCCTATAATTTTGACGGATCCATTTATTTTATCGCTCCCAAAGCGAACGAATACCCCTGCAAATTAATTAATTAACTATTGGGCATAATTAAATCATCCCGCTCCGGAATTTATTCTTTCGAGTAGCGAACAAAGTTTCTTACTTAAATTATAATGGCAGTAAGATCATAACAGAATGATTAACATTACTGGAGTTTAAACGTTATCGTAAATAAAGGGAAATGAGGGGAAATATGATGATTCATGTTATTACTTCAATGCTAACGTTGTTAGTAAATTAGATGACTTACGAGGAAATCCCTGGAAAATGGGTTAAGATTGGAGGAGATTTCCTACATTTTCCAGTGAAAAAAGGATTTGTATGTATATTTTTCGACCGTATCTTGTGAATTTTTGTATTTATTATTTATTTATGTATTTCATTGCATGAGCATAAATATGGTCACAGCTTTACAGAAGCCTCCCCAAGGTTCATATTGAGGTATATTCTCGGTCAATCTCGGTCATTATTGCAACGCTTGGCTGACGCTCAGTTCGTATTGGTCCGTCTGCCCGTCATGACTTGAAATAAACATTGACAAAACAACAGAATATTTCATTTACTTTAAATATGTACAAAAGCTTAGACGGGCAAGGTTTACGTGAAACGGTAAAATTGGGTGGTCATCCTCTAAAGAAAGGATATTTGTAGCTTAGGCGGATAACATCTTAAACGCAATAAGAACACAAAGACGGATATTTTTACGCTTGGATCATGCAGAAAACTTTTTGCCACCAACCAACGTTTTGCCAAAATCAAAGTAATTTTAGTCGATTTATGCTAAGATTAATAATGCATATACTCGCACCTTTCCGTACAATTTAAGTCCCTATTTTCATCCACTGAAATAGGAATTGTAGCAAATTTATTACAGCTTTTCTTGGTAATAATTCACATAGCAGCGAAGTCAGAATGCTCGCTTGCAAAGCTTGTTGAGTTATTAACAGTTATTATTTTGAGGAGCAGTAACGCACCCACCTCCTGTGACGTCAGCAATGACTAGACACCGACTTTATTCCACAGATAATAATATAATTGTGTATCTGTATGAAACAGCTGTTGAGGAGATCTTAGACATGATGTAAGTCCATGGGCGCTCACAGTCAGTTTGCAATTGACGACGTTAAAGGGTTGGGTCATCTATGGGTATATGTATATTTATTTCTGTACGTGTGGAGCAGCGTTTAATGCAGAGTAGATTCGATTCCCGCACAGGACAACTATTTGAGTGACCCGTAAGCAGTTGTTTTAATATGAGTGTGCTTTGTGTCCATGAATGCTATAAAAGTACAATTTATTTACCTAGTGACGACATTGTCTTATAATAATATAGATACTTCAAAGTACATAAAGACATTCATGTGGCGATTGAAATTTAGAAGAAGAATTTTATTTAGTTTTTTATTCTACTTTAATTCACCATAGAAACTAAACAAACTCTTCAAAATGTATAACAGCCGGAAAACATAACTCTATTTCTCTTAAAACACATTCGAAGCTTCAACTGAGATAAACCGGCAAAGATCTCTAAAGCGAAACTTTATCAAACGTCAACTACGAGTATGTATTAATATATCTTATTACGACTGCATTCCAGTTATTCAAAGGAATTCTACCTAAAGGTATCATTCCGACCGCGATGCCTGGCGACAGCACATTGAGGATACCATTTTCCATAGACACAGCTTTTGTCGACGATTGATTTAAACTCAGTTATAAGTCACATAGCTTCATGATTCGCCCAATACCTTATGCAATTGCTAAAGCTACTATTCCTGAAGACATATAGAGTACCACCTAAAGCCATCATTCCGACAACGACGGATGGCGACAGGAAACAGACGTCATCATTTTCGGTAGAAATTGGCTGCAGGGACAGTACTCGTATACATACATATATACACTTGTATAGAAAACACACAACTCACCTAACGTCATAATCTATACATACCCAATGTACATGTTACAACACTGTGAAGATGTTTTTCTTCCACTTAAATTAAAGTTTCTTTAATTTAGAACATCCTAGGACATAACTCGACTGATAAAGCAAATTGTGCGGCCGCGACTAATTAGCAGAGCTAACTTAGTAGTAACGTTCGCTATTCGAACAAACAATAAGTTTCTACAATATCTTAAGAATAAAACTTGTTCTAAGCGCTAAGTTAGCGATTAAGTTGCAATCACGGCGGTGCAGTACTAAGTTAAGATAAACAGGCGGACGGCAAGTCGCATTGTGCGAAGTCAGTTCAAAGCCAAGCTAACTTCCGTTTGTTGTTCCAATAAGTTTCCTCAATTATGTTGCATGTCGCTACGTTCTGTTCACATATTCAATTTACTAAGAATTCTAGAAAGTTCCTTTAAGTCTCATTTACTGACTTTTGTTGTGGGATTTATGTTGCAGGGTGGAAAATGTTTCCATTATATCTCTATTTTCTTTGCATGACAGCTTTTGCTAGCAACAAGACCGTAAAACGCAAGAAGCTAATAGTCTAACCATATCTTTTGATAAAAGTAAGCCTTGTACTTATGTTCTTACTTACATAACTGTAACACTTAAATAACTGTAATTAAATTGTCGTATTATCCCAAAATGAATGAAGTAAGTACTACGTACAGAACTTAACTTAACAAAATATATCCATAAAGTTAACCGTCAGCCATACGTAAAATATTGAAATCTTGTAGAGTTACATTGCACGAATGTCATTAAAAATATTCAATTCATTATTAAATATACAGAAATACTTTCTACGCCTTTTCTTTTTTTTTTTGGAGATGTTACTCTTATCAAATGCCAAAAAATATGAAAAAACGTAAAAGTAAAGCAATAAAATTTGAGTTTGTAAAAATTTTACATTCAATATTTAATGGAGACTTTTAATAAAATTGAATGTCAAATTTCAATAATTCGATATATTTTTTTACAAAAATGTATTACTGAGAGACTAAGTAATTAGTGATATTTGAATATTTTAGTAGTGTTTTAATTTTTTTTATTGTGACATAAAATTAACCTGTTTGATACTATAATAAGAATATATACTAGGTAGCTAAATTACCAAATTATATAAAGTGGGTGAGAGCACAGGGCAATTACTAAATATAATGTTAACTTCTAACCGCTCAAAATATCAAACGATACTCGATATTCTAATTCAAATATTATTCAGTACAAACGTATTTAAATATTGCACAGTGTGTTGCTCTCAGATATTAATTGTGAAATGACAGGCATTAATTTTATGGACATATAATTAGATCAATTGATAAATTTGCATAATGAAATAATATGACTAACAATCAGTGGATTGCATGCAAACATATTGGAATAAAGTTAGTTAGCATTATTTAGTAAAGTTTCTATTTTAAATTATATTGATTAGCAATTGGACTATATTAGTTCTGCTCGGTACAATGGATAGCGTTATCTAAATTCGTAATAGATATCTAGGTTATCCACGCATGATTTTTGATATCAAGCTAGAATTAATATCAAATTATTAAAATATTGACAGTATTAAAATTATTTGGGACAGTACATATACATGCCTAGTCGTTTACAAAAAATATACGTAGTTCACGAGACAATTACTCACTTCAGAATAGATGAGTGTAATCACCACTCTGATCGCTACTGAAATTTCTTCTAAGCAATCTGGTAATATTATAGTTGTGTTCAAATACTTTTTTAGTGGGAGACCTGTTGGCAACATCGGTTCGACAATACCATCTAGCGGTGAAGTTGCAACAAGAACCGAGTGTAACATAATGGCAGTGCGCGAGCGGAGCGCATGTAATTTATTGATTGTACTAAGTTGGTATTTTGAAAGTGATAATTAATAAAAGAGTTTTGATTACAGACCTTAAATACTGTGTTGTTAAAGCTGTATATTTTTAACTGAAGTTTATTTCTGAAGTTTATTGATTTGAGAGATCCCAACAAAAAAAAGTTTATTAACATTAAATTTTGAATTTATAACTACAGTTTAGTTACCTAAACTAGCTTTAATAAAGAAAAACGTTGTGTAAAAAACTGATTAGTTTAAATAATTTTGTTATTTGAACTAATTAGTAGTAGTTTTTGATTACTTATGAAAATGAACTCTAAACTTAATACGGTTTATGTTATGTTATTATTATTGTTTATTATTACTTTGTATTATTATTTTTAATTCCAGTTCTCTGAACAAACGCCGACAACTGTAATGCAATATTCCAGATTAATGTTTGCTATTTTAATGCAGTTTTTGAATGATAAAAAGTACGGGCCCTAATTAAAAGGGCTCGTTCCACCCATGAAACCAACCAATTAAATAAAAGCAGCTTGTGCATTACGAATAATATTTTCGGCATCCCACACAAAATGCATCGCTTTATAAGTGATAATATTTTTGTGTGTGAAAAGGCAAAAAAATTACCTCATAAACTTCAGTCCTCTATTTATGTAACACATTGTATATTTATACAGCCGAATATACCTCTTTCTTTTGCAGTCGGTTAATAAATTATTTTGCACAAAGAATCTCAGATCTCGGTATCACTCACTCACCGTAATAAGTTACTCAAAATATTCGCATAATAAGTTCATTAAATCTGCTTTTTATATAGCCAGCAAATATTTGCGATACTTTCTAACGAGATATTTTCCGCCTGTTCTCTAATTACGACAATTGAATTTCATAATGAAATGAATAACACATTAAAAGTTTATCGGGAGCACAAGAAAGCCAGAGAGATGTTACAATGCTGAAAGATTTTGTCCAACCACTGCGTTAATGAAGACAAATTGGCGCGACTTTAGCTTTGCTAAATCTGTCTTGTAGTAATCGTTTCAACTTTATTTTTGTACTTAACATAGTGCAATTGCTTAACATATATATTTTAGAACACAATTAATAAGCCTCCGTCCCTTACGTCTGTCTGTCAGCGGGTTTTATCTCATTAACCGTATTAAGTGTGCATTTGATTTTCACAAGTGTAATTGACACACTCTTGTGAAAATCAAATGTCTACCGTGTATTGCAGTTATAACAACATATAGGTAAAATTAAAATTATTTTAATAAAAATTACTATACTATTTTAACTTTTCGTGTGCGGGTTCGACTGTTGAGATTTTCTTCACCCATACCAGCGACTCGTTTGATTTCACCAATAGCAGCTTTTTCATTTGATTATTTAAGAGTGTGTTTGCCTGGAACTCGTTTAGACCCCAGCTCTCATAAATGTCGAAATTAATTCGTATAATATGACGTTATGACTAATATTCTTTGAACCTAAATGGGTGAACTAATTGATCTTTGACGGCACTTGTGGCCCAGTGGTTCAGGTAGTCGCCTCGGTACCACGGTTACTCGGTGGTTCAGGTTCCATCCCCGCACAGGACAACATTTTTTTGTGTTTCACAAATAGCGATCCATTTTCACGATGCCATTCTGATTTCGGGAGGAAGAGAGTTCCAGAGGAGAATTGGCTGAACGAAAAGTTAAGAATGTATAAAGTCAGTACAATTAAGGTACATTGAAGAAGACAGTTGTGAGACCTAAGGTTTTTATTATGCTGAGTACAAGGATATTTTAGTTGACCAGTTAAATATTGAGGAAAAGAAGTAGAATCTTATAGAGAAACCGGCGTTATCTGTATATAGTTCTTATTTTGTGACGCGCAATATTAATCAGAACAAAACAACATGGACAATCAAAACAGAGAACAGAAGAAGAAATACAATCCTTCAGAACAGTGAATAAGTGAGAATGAGAACATTTAATAATAACAATAATCGTTTATTTCGGATAAAACATTCTCCATATATTGTTAGTACAAAGTTCTTAACCTAATGTTAGTAATCTTATAATATAGTAACAAACAGTTCACTGAATAACAACCACACAACTGGGTATCACAATACCCTGGTATGTAGCTGAATCCAGTGCTTTAACATTGGGAAATCCCACCTATCACATAATACGCTCAGAATGCTGTGGGAGCTGACATGCATTCTGTGCAATATTGAAGCGCTACGCTTGCGGATGATGGCACCAAAACCATCAACCGACGCCTCCGCAAACATCGCCGAAGCACTACATAAACGTGGCAGCCCCATCAGCATCCTGAACGCATTGTTGTACTGAACACGCAATGCACTGAATGCCCGCTGCGTATATCTGCTCCACAAATTGCAGGTGTAAAAAGTTTGGCACGTAGTTATATTTGTATAGTTACAAACATAAAGAACCTGGAGATATTGTTTTCCAAACCAAATGACCTAGTTTTGTAATCAACTGTAACTTAAATTAAATCAGACGGGGTATTGGTTCCAATATACTGGTCCGTACTCCTGAGTACACTGCTGTTTCATGATTTTAATCAAACCCCATATACATATAGAAGACCCTTGTCTTGGGCATTTTCATGTAGTAACTATGGTATTTATAAGAAAGAAAGAAAGAAAGAAAGAAAAATATATTTATTCCGTAAACAAGCACAGATAATAATAATAATATATAGGTACACATAACGAAGTTCTTAATTGCTATCTGTGCGAGTCCGAATTGGTCCCATCTCAGCACTAGCTGCGACATTACTGATGCAGCGCTGGTTTTCTGATGGAACCAGGTAAATAACAATTCATGTGCCAGTACAGCTCGCATTTCAATTAAAAAACAAAAAGTATCTGAACACTAATAATATTACTTACAACTAATTTAAATACTAAATATGTGGATATGGAGACTTATAAAATAAAAATATTAATAACTACAAACTACAAACACTAATTTGTAATATATAAAATAAAAATAAAATTAATGTTGTGATTATGTCGACATTCTTGTCACACGTTTTTCATTTATTTGGACACACCAAAAACAAACTAATTACGACTAACTCGACTATTGCACAATATACATTAATTATTTAATCTATGTTACTAATCGAGCCGAGTTGTCTGTCATCCTTACATACTCTTGGATTCTGACTGTCAGATGAAAGAAAAAGGGACGCGGAATTTGAATCACTTATTAATCTATGTGCACAACAAATTATTTTGGTTCATTATACGCAGTAGGTACTAAATTAATAGCGTAAATATGTTTGGTGTATAGGTACGAGTGGTGATTGTGATTTTTTGACATAAGAACTGAAATATGATGATTTATGAAAACAACACTAATGGAGTAATGGCGATGCTATTACCATGGACTTCGTCGCTGCGTGAACGTCAGGGCATAGTTGTTTTGAGCTGACACAAGCCGCTAAATGTGTGTGGTTATTTTGCGATACTCCTTCCCACCAAAATGTGCATAAAGACGGGTAAGTTCAGCCTTGTAAAGTAGTAAAATAGTACTTGTACTGAGCTTGAGAATTTAAGACATTAGTTTTTGTCGGTCTAACAATTCTTTTTTATATTTGGTATTAAAGGTATGCAATGTTTGCAGACACTTCAAAGGGGGTGGTATATTGCACCAGACCTTTGCGGCCGCATATTTGAAGGATCCACGAAATGCTGCAGTCTTATGTCTCGGGGTTAAGATCAGGTGAGCTGAAGACCTGGTTCTGTAACTATTTACATCCATTGACCATGTTAATTTCTCGTAAAGATACTCAGGCCTCTTGTTCGCAACCACACCAAATACTAGGGTTGCTAGGTGAAGTAATCTACGCTCTGACATTTTTAACATGTTCCCACTATTTATGTATGAAGTTACATGTGTTCGTGGGGGCACATTGAAGCAGAAACGAGCACAGGCATTTTGTACCCGTTGTATTAGCCTTTGTGTTCTTGCCAGTAGGCAGGCTCCATACACTGTGTCTGCATAATTTAGACGAGAGAGGATAAGTGACTCACATAGCAATATGCGTATGTCAGTGTTTATGTATGGTCTTATTTGATATAACAGTTTGAGGCGGTAAAAGCAATTTTGCACTGCACTTGCTACATGCTTTTCAAAGTGTAGTTGTGGGTCGAAAATAACTCCCAGGTTGCGAGCCTCATATACTTGCTCTATAGAATCTCCATTGATTTTAACAGTGGGGTGATACTGCTCCATAAGATCTATGGTGTGTTTTGACCCTATACTCATAAATTTAGATTTTGATGGGTTTAGGACTAGTGTGTTTTCACATGCCCATTTAGTATGTATAACTTAAAGTATACCTATCTACATATCTATATATGCCTAATACTACCATTCTCCTCAAATGAACATAACAGTTTATCTCTTCTCATAAGCTACTTATGTGACGCGCACACTGCAAGATGACATAGAACGATTGATTGAATAATTGATGTTGGTAAGGTAATTGCTGACCTCTGCGACAGTATAAAAACTCTTTATGGTATTTTCTTTTCTTTTTGCTACAAATATCAGTATAAAAAATATTTTTTATAAATAGACATATCAATGTATTGGTCAGAAAACAAAACGGGTGGTAATTTTTTTAGTTTATTAGTACAAACACAGAGTATTTGTACTGACCGTGCGTAGGTATTTATGCTCAGCTACAGCGTCTTCAACCGCAGATTTTATATATATGTATAATAATAATAATTATTATTTTTATTTATTTATTATTATTTTTATATTAAATAATTGCAACTGGATTTTTTCTAGCAAAGTAGAAGTTGTAGTTCTAGATCGGAGAGCTCCTGTCCCTCTCCAGTCGTGCCGGATAGCCGTCCCATCGGATTATAAGATTGAGCGAATAGTCACGCTTATGTTTGCGCACACATATATGCACGTTGCCTAAGCATTGGTAAAGCTAACTAAATCTAAGATGCATTCTCTACTTTCTCACTATCCGGAATATAATCCAATCGGCGGCTATCCGATACGACCGGGGAATATTAGGAGCAATACCGTTAGCTTAACGTGCTCTCCGAGACACATACAGGTGTAACACCATCAACTTTCAAACTCAGGGCTGCTGCTAAATGTTTTTAATAACTGTAAAATCTCACTCTTTCGCTCACCTGGAATTCAAACAAAGGAGCTCTATCTGTAATAGGAGAGAGTAAAAAGAAAACTACCCACATGCACATCAAACAAGTCTCAAAAATGAACTACGCAAATTCCAGTAGGTAAATTTTGACGGACCTGCGTGAAGTTGCGGGTAAACTAACGTGGATCGGGGTGTAACGCAAAACTTCAGATTCAAACACAAACTTGTACATGAACCAACATGACTATACTTACACCAATGAGAGTAAACGTTTAATTAATAACTTAGTTTGTTAAAACTACAAGAACCCGCTTATTTTTAGCAAATAAATTGTAGTCTGCTTCTTAACAACAACAAAAAATTTTGTTTATTTTTTCTTTGTTCACTTTAGCCCAGCATTAATAGTACAGTTGATTGTCTTATGTTTAAAAAAAGACAATGCTTGCACTAGGGATTAATTAACTGTATTGCCGAGCAAAGTCTATTTGGTGAAGCAGTGATAACCTTTTATACTAATGCAAACGTGGAATAAATAAAAAGAGATTGGCTTCTAAATGATGTGACCTCTGTACATGTTTTAAAAGAAATATAATGTCAAAATCTCCGTACATTCTAAACTTTATTTCCCTATTTACGTAGTTGTCATAAATTAATTGGGCAAGTTAAATTGTTTGTTGAAATAAACCGATGCTATAAGCATTTCAATTTGCAACCCCCCTGTGTGTGACGCACCCTTGTCTTAATGTTATTCATTCTTCCGCTGCATGCAAACGGACTTATAATTGCTTACTTGAGTTATTGTTGAAAAAAATCATATTATTTTCGTGTCAGATAAAAAAGCAATATTAATATATTTTATTATTTATTCATACGGGCAATGCAAGGAACTCTAGTGTCGGAGTTATTCAAGCTACCTAGTAGGCTTCTTAAATGCGACTGTTGACTGTGACTGAACATGGATCTGCATGAACGCACGTGTTCTGTGTGTTGGACTGTGCGTGTTTTCTATACAAACGGATATACTTACAAGCAACGTCAGAACACGCACTCACGCACTACGCTGCATCATGCGGGGCAGTGTGCCAATCGCCTTACGTGATAACTGCCGTCGAGACCTCCCACGCGTGGAGGCGTTCAGAATCGCGGTCTACTATATGAAGCCCTCGCCACTGGCCAACTTTCAGATCGCCTTCGACTTCAAAACTTGAAGATTGGTTCTCTTATCGCCTTTGGATCCTAGCCGTTGTTTTTCTTACGGCTTTTCACTGTTATCTATCACATAATTTACTGGCGGTCCATTCACCAAAACATTGTCTCTCCACTGTCTACACTATTCTAATACATTTGTCCACGGATAGTGTGTATTATATTAGAATAATGTGTATAGTAATAATGTTAAATTACTTAGAATATCAACGCAATTACTAATAAAATACTATTTTTACATAAGAAAATTAAATACAGATTTCATTTAGGTTTTTTGGTAATTAGTCTACGTTCACATTGGTTGTAGACACACAGTAAACCTATAAAAAATAAAATTTAATTGTAAGTTTTGTATATACCTATGTTAGTATCATTTGAAACCGTTAATTATAATTTATATATAATTTGTTCTTATTTTGGTGTAGAATAAATATAAAAACCACACAACTGATCCCTGATCTCCTTCCAGTCGTGTCGCTAGACGTCCCAGCGGATCATGAGAGTGATGAAAGTGTCCCTGTGTTTGCGCACACACTTGTGTACTATATATAATATGGCCTGCGCAGTCGGCTAATCTAAATTGAGACTAGCAGCCGTGGCCGGAATTCGGCCGGGAGGTCATTATTATTATTAATTCTGAAACCTATTTTAGGGAAGTACAGTTATTACCTCAAACCGTATATAGGTCTTAGCTTAACTGCTACACTAACATAATTTTTGTCATGTATCAATAATACTTCTACTGTAAGTCACGCTAAAGTTAAACCAATGAGGGGACTACTTGGGCCCAGTCCGACATGCAGTAAATTAATCAAATTATTGTTTCATCAAAGTACAATATTCCAACAGCAACGGCTAGATGCAGACGTCAAATTAACAGTAGATATAGCAATGAGTTATTGGCATATCCCGGAATTTATGATTCCGGAATTATGAGTTAGAGGCGTCCCGGGACTGGCAAGAGTGGTCGCGAATCACGACCTGTTTTTCAGAAGGGAAAGTGTGCACGTTCGATAAAAAAGGTATAGACGCCAGAACATCCAGCTACCCCAATCTGTCAAATTTATTTTATTGATTTTCAACTTTATCATATAAGCATAAGGTTCACTTTCAATTAGGGACATTTGACACATTGGGGTAGCTGGATGTGCTGACGTCTGTACAATATGGAGCTACATGTAGAACAACATTTAGTATGCATGATGTTTGATTTAGAAAAATAATACGGAATAAAATATTTCCCTACCTACTCTATAAATGTTTTGGTGAGTTAAACGTAAAAAAGGGTATATCCCTCAGGGATTGTGGAACTTCTCCATTAAAAATTTTGCTACGAAAAAATATGTCAAAACTTATCCAGAACTGTTTTTACTAAACACTTAAGAAAAACTTGGCCTTCTTTTCAGTTGTTTTTCAATAGTTATTTGTATTTGATTGAAATCGCACAATATAAGTTGGTATTCTATATCAAATTTTTCATTGTTTTTTTTACATTCTATACCAATTGACTTTCTCAATTACATGTAAAATTGTGTAATTGATATTTACCGAATATCAATTACACCGAACAATGAACTGTTCTCCAAAAAATTAATATTGAAGAGTTAAATCAGATCAAGTCCATGTTGGCAGTGTTGTACGGGCTCCTATAAAACCTTCTCACTCTTACAAGCTCATTCGAACGATTCATAACGACCATAAGATTGTTAAGTTTATTATAGCGCGAAGCGGTATTGCATTGGCATTTCGTATTAAAATATATCAACCGTCACCTATGCTGGATACATAATATTATTTATTTGTTGTGCCTGACCTCTTTCCGGTCGTGTCGCTAGGCGTCCCATCGGATAATGAGAGTGATGGAATAGAAAGTGCTCTTGTGCTTGCGCACACACTTGAGCACTATAATATGTCCCGCGCAGATGGCTAATCTCTATTGAGACTGGCCGCCGTGGCCGGAATTCGGCTAGGAGGACATTATTATTTATTTACACATACTCTGTGGCCACATTTATAAATTCCATTGTGCCGTAGAAAATTCTAAATATTTAATATAAAGAATACGTCTGAAACAATTTTCTTCATTTCAATTTAAAAAATATTAGAAAGCTACAAAAAATATTGTTCAATTATAAGTAAGACAATGGAACAACAACATACATTACGGGTACTTAATTGAATTAACGAAATTTATTAAAGCAAATGTAAGTACAGTTTTATTATGTATGGCAATTAATACCTACACATGAATAACATAGTATTATAATTTATCAAATCAAGAAATTATTGGTAATATCGGTGAAAATATAAGTATTCCATAATTTTACAAAAAAATAATGTAACCAATGCCGATGTTATCTTATCTCCCAAAAACTGCAATTTGCACAATTCCCTATCACAATATGTCGGTAACAGGAACAGGAAAATAAAGGACCCATCAAGATACAATGATGAGGAAGGAACGTCAATACTGCACACACGTCGGAACACTACACAAACTGGTTTCCGCCAACGTCTGTGTCCGATTAATTGCATAGGCATTCTCAGCGCCGCGTGCCACTCCGACCTATGTTAGGCATGGCAATGAAAGCAATTACTTGCACCACACATCTACACTAAACCACCTATTAACTCTGACCATACCTGTCTATATCTAGAGACAAACCGATACTCACTAACTTATCGTATGGAGTGTTTCCCTAGTGTCTGATCTGTTCAAGCCAACTAGTAGGCCTCAGACTTGCCTTAACGACTATTGTGTAATAATTACATCCGAGACCAGCTTAACGTGCCAGAAATTAAACCACTTTGACGATCACCTGTCTATAGACTGACCGCGAGCATTGTTGCTTAACTTACGGACCGATGAGAGCATCTGGCTATGAGCGCCTCAAATCGATAATATTAACTAATAGAACACTCTAAAGTTTTTCTCATATTTAGATGTGATATTATCCTATATAGCTTTTGTTCCTTTCACGCTCTCGGATGATGGATTGCTTACCAATAGCCGGATGGCAGCTCGCAAACGTCTACTCCATCAACACAGAAAAAGCGGCTTTAAGTACGCGTTTAGGCGCACCATCCATCTACGGCTTAAGGTCTAAGTTGCTATGCATGATCTCAAACAATTTCTTCTACAAAGATGTAAACGCCAATCGATGTGTCAGTGGGCTGATAGGGAAACTTTTCATTTTGCCGATGTACAGGGCGCGGGCGCGATGCTGGCTTGAAAAACAATTTTCGTGGTATTTGAGAGCTCATTTTTAACGTTATTGAGTGGTAACTTCTTGGAGTTTGTATATTATTTTGGCAGTTTCCATTGTTGGTAGACTGATGGGATTATTTATACATGGGGTGTTCAGCAGTCGATTTATTTGAAGATAATATTGAAATTGGCTTGTTCATTATTTTATGAGCAAACATGTACATTTTGAGGTGTTGTGGGGCTAAGTCTTATGATTCTTTCTGGCTCATTCGCAATGGAGTAGTTCTATAAATTTGTGCCTTTCAAGGAAGAGCATTTTATTATAAAACAAAGTGAATATTTCCTGTCTTGTGTGATGTAGTGGCCGCTATAAATTTACTACGCTATTTCCGAGGACACGGCCTTCGGAGCGCTCACAATTTTTCTTCATTTGCCATAAAGTTCAGTCAGATTTCATGATGTAAGGTGAAACTTTTTGAGCTATACAAGGAAAAATGTTTAGATGTCATTTTGTAATTATATTCAATTTTTTCTGCTTCTAGAAACACTACTATTACAAAGTTATCGTGATAGAATTTTGTTGAAGTATTATACATACATACATACATAGACTCACGCCTGTTTCCCAGAGGGGTAGGCAGAGACAACGGATTTCCATTTGTCACGATCTTTGCATACTTCTTTCGAAGTATTATAATCCCCATACATTAGCCCCGATTAAAAGAATCAGGCTCAAGCTCAGTTCAAGGTTATTTTTTGGTTTTATATTACCGAATGAAAACATGTTTTCGGTTTAGTAATTATATCTCTTTTTAGAATTTGTTTGTAAAAGGTATTTTTGTTAATCAATAATAATGTTAAAGCGTACTAACATCAGTAAGACAACTCCGAACATCTTTCTAAACTAAGTATTTAATTCGATCTCACAGTACTCATCGACTACACTTGTGGCGTAATAATTACACAGTCGCCTCGCAACTTCGTGTTCCGGGTTCGATTTCCGAAAACAACTATTTGTGTGGCCCATAAGTAGTTGTTTCTGAGTCTAGATGTACTTGGTGTCCGTCAAATATGTTAATGAAGTACCGGACACAGGTATTCAAGTTCCCAATGCTGGCGTTGTTTATGAAAAAAATAGTACTACGCGAAATTATTGCTCCAGTCGAGATTCTCAAGTTGAGATTTAGACAGACCTAAAACTGTTGGACAGGGCAGTTGTAGATCAGTATCATAGTAATATGAAAGATCAGTAGTAACATGAAATTTTCAAGAAACGTTTATGTAGTTGAGCGTATGGCATTAAGGTAGTCGAAGCAGTACTACCTCGGTGCTTTATTGTTTTGCATTTGATCCTGGCACACCCCATTTAAAGATTTTCTGTATTCAGAGGCCTTAACAGTTTTGTTTTTAGGGTTCCGTAGCCAAATGGCAAAAAACGGAACCCTTATAGCTTCGTCATGTCTGTCTGTCTGTCCGTCCGTATGTCACAGCCACTTTTTTCCGAAACTATAAGAGCTGTACTGCTGAAACTTGGTAAGTAGATGTATTCTGTGAACCGCATTAATATTTTTACACAAAAATAGAAAAATAATAATAATTTTGGGGGGACGCCATACATAGAACTGAAACTCAAAAAAATTTTTTTCATCGTACCCGTACATGTGGGGTGTCTATGGATAGGTCTTCAAAAATGATATTGTGGTTCCTAATATCATTTTTTTCTAAACTGAATAGTTTGCGCGAGAGACACTTCCAAAGTGGAAAAATTAGTCCCCCCCCCCCTGTAACTTCTAAAATAAGAGAATAATAAAACTAAAAAAAATATATGATGTACATGACCATGGAAACTAACAACGAAAATTGGTTTTAACGAGATCTAGCAAGTAGTTTTTTTTAATACGTCATAAACCGCAATTTGCTTTCATTTAATCAACTGAAATACTTGCTGCTACGGAACCCTTCATGTGCGAGTCCGACTCGCACTTGGCCGGTTTTTTTAATGATTAGGTTTAAGGCTAACTGTAGACGACATGTTATAAATAACATGTCGTCTACAGTTAGCCTTCTAGGCTTTGAATGCTTCATCGGAATATAGAGGCCGTCAGACAAATTATAATGCATTGTGTCCGTAGATTACATATTACCAATGTAAAGTGCGGCACGTTGCAAAACAGTGGTTCATAAGGACTTTAGCTTAAAAATTGATTACCACCATTGGTAATTGCCGCCAGAATGTAAGTAATCTTTTTTATTTATCCTGTAAATGTTATTTACGATTTTACATAAAAAGCTCATTAAATCGTGTTCTTGTTACCTCCATTGAACATCAAAATCTATCTTGACTAAAGTGGAACTATTAGATCTCAGTGCTTGGCATTGGCAAGTGAAGCATCTAGCTAGAGTTCCAAGTAGATGCTAAGTGGCATTTAATATTTGCAAATACATGAGCGAGTTCTCATCGAGCATTAAATCTATGTTTATGTGACATCCAAACGGTAAACTGTGTGTGAGATTAGTTCATGTTAAAATAATTATATTAATATTTAAGAGAGGTAGGGAAAGTGCGTCCATCTTACAGAAGACATTCCTTAATAATAACATTACTAATTTAATTAATAATATCTTAATATTGTATTTCTGCATGTGAGTACGCCAGAGTTATCGGGGTGAAGGAAAGGGTCAGCAACTCTTGTTTTCTGGCTCTTAAAGACTAGCAACTCACCCACGACTCCTTTGGCGTTGCGATTGCACATGGGCGGCGGTGATCACTTACCATCAGGTGACCCGCTTGATCGTTTGTCGCTCTTTTATATAAAACATCTATTAGCAGCCCGGAGTCTGGTATTTAGTGATCTTAAAAGCCCGTGCTTCGAAGAGCACGCAAAGTGTCAGTCTTGGGACTGCTCTTCCCGGTCGTGGATAATTACCGTCCCATCGGTTTAAAAGAATGCTCTAATGTAATGCAAAAATGGAACACTATGGCGTACGGAATACTGCTTTAAAACTCTTCGTCTCTTACGTGAATAATATAAAAATGTTTGTTGAAATTACTAATACACAGTCAGTCGGCATAGGACAAACTTAAATCACATTATGATAATATAACCACAGGTGCACCTCAGGGATTAATTTTGGAGCCAATTCTATTCATATTGTTCACGAATGACCTAATCAACTACATGGGTAAAGTTTTACCAGACATGAAACTTACCGTTTTTTGCAGATGACACTAATTCCGCAGTTGCAGCTAACAACGTCAAAGAACTTAGAACTTATGTAAATACAGCGCTAGCGGCGTTTTATTGTTGGTGGTAAACCAACAATAAAACGCCGCTAGCGTTGTTGGTGGTAAGCAAACAAACTGACAATAAACATTAATAAAACAAATTGCTTAACGAAGTTAGTATGGATATTTAATTTAATAAAGCTAAAATTGAGCCAATCGGGAACAAATTGTTAAACTGGAAAAAAGGTCAGCTGCACTAGATTCATCTATATTATCTGTTACGCTATACGTACTTTTAGGGATGAAGTAAGTATAAAGGAATTCACGATGGTTACGCACCAGTAGAGTATAAATTAAGTTACAGCGTACAATGTTGGGTCCAAACCTATAACTACAATTACCAAAGGGCATTCATCTAGCAAAAAGTACTGTTAGCACTATTACCACATGGTAATAGTGCGAATAGCACTTTTGATGAATGCCCTTCACAGCTGCACTTGATTCATCTATATTATCTGTTACGCTATACGTACTTTTAGGGATGAAGTAAGTATAAAGGAATTCAAAATGGTTACGCACCAGTAGAGTATAAATTAAGTTAAAGCGTACAATTTTGGGTATAAACCTATTCGCACTATTACCTAGATTCGCACTATTAGCACTTTTTGCTAGATGAATGCCCTTTGGTAATTGTAGTTACCACTAGGGATTATCAAAGAACTAGGGATTATCACCGTGCCCAGTTTCTACATATTGGTATTTGTAAGCACTTTAAGAAATATTGATACCAACATAAAACATACGAGGAGAGGTTAGCAAGGGAAAAAACGCGTAGGAAATATCTCAAATATATTTAATTATCTATTTCATGTTGCTAAACATAGTCCTCATTATTAGGCTGTTCAGATTTTTAATAAGTTACCATTGAGTAGAACTGCATATATAGTTGATTCATTACACCAGTTCATTCAAACTATGTCTAATATTAATACATCGTCAATAGTCTATCTAATCTAAAAAAAATCGTGTCGTATCGTGGGACACCAGATAGGAACGGAATTCTTTATTATAAACAATAAGCGGTCACCGTAGACTAGACGCTCTCAACACCACATAAGTATAAGATGTTAAGCGGTCACCGTAGCCTATGGACGCTCTCAACACCAAACAAGTATACGAAACACGCGTTGTTAAGCAGTCACCGTAGTCTATGGTAGCTCTCAACACCAAACAAGTATACGGACCACGCGATGTAAAATGGTTGTATTAAATTGTTGTGTAATGTTGATTGGGTAATTTAAAATTCATTGTACTTCTTATCATTTGCCATAATAATATGACAAATGATAAAAAGTACAACGTTAAGTAACGTTAGGTATAAACCCATGTTTTATGTTTATGTTGTATTCACACACAATTATGTTAAGTTCATGAATAAATTGAAGTTGAAAAACAATATTCAGAAAGAATTCACTTACTTTACTCCCTGTCGTTTTGTGTCGCCCTAGACAGAATACACAAATCCTAATGTTCATGAATAAATAAAATAAAAGTTAAAACGGTTTTTAAACGAATTAATTACTGACGCGAAATAGTCAGTACATGGTTATAGTATAGCAATGTACTTATATATTAATTTATTATATATAGTTGGTGATTTTTTTTCATTGATACCTATTTCATTAGTATTATTGAGTCTTTGGCCTAAAGACATACTGATTCTCCAAAACCCCTAGAGAAGTCGGAATTGGTTATTTTGTAATTTAAACCACCACTTAGCAAAACTACACCGCACACGACAAATACACCGCACAGAACATTCATGATTGTAATCTTTTGTAAACTTAATTTTAACATCCATTTAGATTATAACAGTGAGTGTTAAGCCAGCAGGTGGACCGGTTGTGAACCATCGACAACCTTGATAGCAGAAATATAGGAGATCATTTTGAGATGTCCCTTTATAATCAGGAACACCGAATAAAGAAATATTGTCAATCGGCCGACTGAGTGATTTCGCTGAAGCTAAAGCGCTCAACATAGCACGAAGGCGGAACATGACGCTATGATGGAACCACTTGAGCGATAAGAGGTTCTTGTACCAGAAGTCCACTGCAAATCTACCGAGATAAATATCCGACATTTCGATGCTCAATGCGCCATATGGATCCGGATAGCAACTATGGCGGCCATTAAATTTAATCGCCATTCAACCGGATTTATACGTGACACTACTTATATTTTGTAATTTATATTTAATCAATTATTTACGTATAGTTAGATAGCTTATTTGATGACGGTTGTTTTTCAAAATGGTTATTTGAAAACTTACTGTCAAAACTATTCATACACAATTAAGGAAAATTTATTACTATACATACTATACATATACTAGACATATACATACTATACATTTCAAATAAGTTTTCCTTAATTGTGTATGAATAGTTTTTCTACGTTGAGCGAGTTTAAGGCGAATCTTACATATAAAACAACGGCTATGCTTTATTACTCTCCGCAGGCCCAACACCTATACTGAGAAGACCCAGCAAAACAAACGAAAACCCAGTAGTAGAGGACTACTTCAAGTTTCCATACGGCCCAGTTGAGGCGGCCAAACATACTTGAGTGGGCATGAACACGTTGCCTGCCTGCTCAAATGGGAATTCACGAGTATTTAAAACACATTACAATGGCTCGAAATCTAGTAACCGCATAGTTCTTTAACACGGCGATACAAAAGTACATAGTAAGATATATATGTATGTCAATCTCGTAGAGTCAATATATCGCGATTTGTCTCGAATTCCCTTTTATGTAGGTAAAAATTCAAAAACATGATGATGAAATATCATCGACTTAAAAAAAGCAGATAGCTCCCACAATACATAGTCACTTACTAAATGTTCCAATCAGAACTTAATAGAAAAACATTCTGAAAAATGCCGTTGGGCACTGGAATACATTAAATGAGACTCAATTCATATAACCTATAGAATAAGGATTATCATCCTCCTATGGGTATTCAAGTTATAAATCAGCTAATACATCAAATTTGCAAAAGTACTCTTCATCTGTCGACTGTAACTCGACTAAAAGCGTAAAACATCCAATATAATATAACTTAAAAATATTCCTTTTATTATATTACAACCGTTATACAAATCAAATTAATTGGAGCCAGGTGAAGTTTTACACAATTTTCTGAATAACGAAGCTTGTTTCATTTATGTAATATTTCTCTGTCGCATGAGAGAAAAATCGTATGTACAGTCAGCATCAGACGTACGAGTAGCTTCACAAATACTAACACTACACTCGCAGTGAAATATTTCTATAATTTTTTTTTAACGATTTTACCTTTTTTACTGATCTTCTCCCGTCTAAATTAATAAATAGGCTATAAATCTACTAGCCACTAACAATTCACTTCTTTCGCTGACCGTACATTGCAAAAGTATATTAATGATATTTATTTATTTTGCAGCACACGGTAATATGAAAACCAATGGCCGTGCAGGTAAAGGGATCAATTTATAAGCCGCAATGGAAGTAGTAAATATTTAACTATCTTAATACTAAAACGTACTGACCTAATTATATTTCAATAGCCGCTATCGTAATCGACTAGTATATTAATTAATTTGATGGAGCCAGAAACATGCAGGGGGTTCATTATTAGGAATAGCCCAATAAAAACACAAATAATAGCTTTCAGTTGATTAGAACTATCAGAGCAATCACTGTAGTAATTAAATAAGTTAAAAAACTACAAGACAATTTTGAAGACAATACCATGCTAGGATAACCGAGTTAAATTAAAAATGGAAACGAAAATATTCCCTCCCGAGATTCGGACCTACACCTTCTATCGTAACGAAACTGCGCACGATCCAACTATGCTGTCAGAGATGAATGACTACGACAAAATCTTGTCACTTGTTTAATAAAAATCCCTTTTATCATTATTAAAAGACTTATTCGGTAATAGGTAGGTAAATATAAGGCCAATGTAGGCATAGGTAACTTTCATTACTCAATGCGGTTCCAGTTGCTACCAGTCACTCCCACCCATCCTGGAGTGAGCGAAAACTGATGCTTTTTTGTGCCCACTAATCCCTCGTAGAGTTGTAAGGAAAGGTTATTTTTCAAATTAAAGTAAATATAAGATTTGTACAAATTATTTCAATGTGTGTGTGGGTGTGTTCACCAAAAACATTTTCTTCTTCTTCTTAAAATTCAAAATACTACGTCTTGCTAATATAATGATAATATGTAGATCGATTTTAGACTCTTAATCTGATTTAATACAAATAAATAGTAAAATAGAATTTTGTGGGTGTGTACTTCCAGTCTAGTACGAAGTCACGAAGCTTATCCTTCGCTCTATTTTTCCTTCCATTTATATTATTATTATCATAGTAACATCTTCATGATGTTACTGAAAAGTAAAATATATTAAACTCAAAAATAAATCCGCTTATGAATTAAGCCGAGGCTATAGGCTCTGGGGTGTTTTATTTTTTAACTGGAATATGTATTCCATTTCCTTTTTGTATATTCCATGTATTTCGACCAACTCGCTAATATTTATGTAATATCGTTTATTTTAACTTTAATGCATTATTGTAACATTTATTAATACCATACCCGCTTTTAAGAGATTAACATCGCACTTATGTCAATGTTACATTAAGTAAAAGTCATCCAACTGAATCATTGAAGTGTTCCAATACAAACCCACAGGTAATAAAAACAATAAAATATTATGTGGAACAGGTCTTATAGTAATAATAATCTTATCGTGAATGAGATACGTCTCACGTTTCCACAGTTAACAAGCTGAACGCAAGTGCTATCACAGAGCCTACGCAAGGTCTGGCACGAGGCACTAGTGTTTGTTACTCCTGACAGCTACTGAAAATTATAGTTCCCAAAAAATACCAATATCACAGTTTATGGTGCTACACATAAAAAAAATCAGTTATGATCATATGTATCAGTCGAGGCGTAGTGTTCTCAATCTATACGTCTATGTAAATAATTACAGTTAGTTTTGAATTTATTCAACCATAGGTTAAAGAACCGTTGGGTTTCCGGATAAGGCCAAACTGTGATATTGGTATTTTTTGGGAACTATAATTTTCAGTAGCTGTCAGGAGTAACAAACACTAGTGCCTCGTGCCAGACCTTGCGTAGGCTCTTCCCTTTCGGATGCTGGGTATTTGTGGGAGTGGATTTTGAAAAAGGGACGGAAACGTGTTACAGTAAACCGGAGTAGCGCGTGTGCGCACGCTATTTGATTTGAATAAAGAGCGCGAACGGTGGCAGAGATGGCTATGAGATGGTGCCTATCCATTTTGCGTAAGGTTTTTACCACGACGTACTATCGGCCAACATGACGTGATGATATATTCGATAGAACGCTGTTGTGTCAAATGTTAGACATCATATGCGACTACTGTAAGGATCACTCAAGATTTTTTCCACCACTACTTTTTTATAACGTTTAAAAAAATAATGAAACCACAGAAGTTTTCTACGAAACAATGTTTTCATAGAGACTGGCAAACAACGAAGCGACGTATTCGTGGTTTCAAAAACCCAGTTTATTTTGTTCAACAACAAAAACGCAGTACATTGGTATAACAACTCTACATCTGGGAGGTATACACCTGTACAAACAGACATAGAAAAAGGACTACAATACATGAAAAACGTATCGGTTGGCTTTGATCACCCCTTTTTCAATAATAGACCCGGGTCGCTCTCTTTGTACTCAGTCTTGCCCGAGGCATATAGAACTGTAATGTGTCCATTTAATTTATAATACGAAAATTAGAGTGCCTTATACAGAATCAAACCTTTTGAATGAAATGAAGGTCCTAATTTCTTTAAAATGTAACTGAAATTTTAATAGATGGATTAAGCCGGTACTGAATACTGACAGAATTTTAACCCTTTCAACGGCGTTTTCCGGTCACATAATAATCAGTATTCTTTACCAATTTATTGAACTGAAAAGATCAAATGTTGTCGATACGTTTCGGGTTTATATGTACTGTGTATGGGATATGGGATTACTTCGTTCCTTAATGTGAATGCGGACTATAAAGTAACATGATAAATTCAGTTCAATTTCATTAAATAAGCTATCTTCCTAATACATTCGGACTTTTACTTATGTATCTCTCTATTTAATTTGTGGAAAAGTGTTTATTCAACTGTCGAAAGGAAAAAGAACTTAGCCTGTCTAAGTCATTTACAACTACAATAAAATTAGATGTCTCATATATATATAAAATATATCCTTTATATATAAAATAGCATATATGTTGGTTAATCGCGTTAATACCCGAAAATAAAGTTGTATAGCAATGATAGTAAGATACCAATACAAAAAGAGATATAAGGTATACAGAAGTTCTGTAGTCATATAACTACCGAAATCTATCTTTGGCAACCGTACTTAGTTCATACCGGTAATTTCTATATTAATCTGTTATATCTACAAATTAAGTAGTAAAGTTTGAGTGGTTTTAGTGTCTTCCTCTTTAGCGGGAAATAGGTGTCAGAAACAATGTTTAGGTAACGCGTTATATCCTGCGGTTACACCAACCCACTAAATGTTCTATATATAGCACATATTGTTATAATCTGAGCAAAATCTGGTGTTAATCATAAACAGAGGGTGTAGAAGGTTGGTTGCGGCATGCGGGTTAACAAACAAAGAATACCGCTGCCTCTCATCTTTTTGGGGTTTGATTAAGTTGTTAACTGATAGCGGTTGGTGGATCTCGTTAAAATTATTTGTATAACACTGGTGATTGTTAATACAATAGATGAATTCAATTATAAATAAGGCTTTAAGAGCAATGCTTATGTCGATGGATTCACATCAATTTTACCCTAGTGAATAATAATAATAGGAATCATAATAAATCTTTATTACAAAAGCTGAATCGTAATACATAATGCATTAATAGTAATTTACATTAAAGGGTTGTACTCTCTTATAACTACGATTAGATGGGTGAAGTGCTGATCTGTTAGCTAGGTTATAAGGCTAACCTGTAATAAGGAGTTTCAGTCCCGAACCCCTTATTTTAAATTTACATTATCAGTACAATCTATAGCAGTTATTATACATAAGTTAAAACAAAACTAAATCGTGTGTGTATGTGTGTGTGTGCGTGTGCGTGCGTGTGTGCGTGCGTGCGAGCGTGCCTGCGTGCGTGCGTGAGTGCCTGTGTGCGTGCGTGAGTGCGTGCGGGCACGCGTGCGTGCGTGTGTGTGTGTGTGCGTGTGTGTGTGTGTGTGCGTGTGTGTGTGTTTGTGTGTGTACGTTTATGTCTGATTATTATTTTTTGTTGCTGTAGGGTAATCATATAAAAAGAGAAAATAAATAAACGTGTAATGCCACCTTAGTTTAGCACAAAATAAATGCAGCTAATTATTTTAGTAAATAGCAATTTTTTAAAAAACTGGAATAATTGCCTCAACCTCTCCTTCTATACTGCATCGCGTAAAAGGGACAGAGAATATTTAGTGTGAAACTAGTTAAATGGGCGCACATTTAGTTGATATTTTAACATAACGCTTATTATCGCTCTATTACATACATTTTATTTTTTTATTATATTTTTTTTAAACTTTATGTACAACAATGTACAGAGGCGGACTTAATGTCAAAGGCATTCTCTGCCGGTCAACCTTGGGGTGATGCAGAGAAAACGTATGTTATCAATCATCTCTATTTATTTTCTCAAATATATGCGTTATGTAAATTTGAGAAAAGTGATAAAGCATTATTATGTGTACCCTACGCCACTGTTATGTATTTATAACCAACTAAAAATTCGTACCAGTGACGCTAAAAGCTTATATTTTCCAATTTATTAACCGATATCGAAACGAATTTACAGGTACTGTGTATATATTATTAATATCGGGAAAAACTAAAACATGTCACAGAATAAAACGTGAAACGGATGTACATATAACTTTGTACCTATACGGATGCATTATGACTCTTCAACATTTTTAGTTCTATATTTCTCTTTAGTTTGTACGGGACTTTGTTTGTATTTTGTCAGAGTTGTTTGCCATTGGAGATGGATCTACAAGGTGTAACATAAATACACACATTATCGTTCTATTTTGTAAGTTCTCCTGTCGCAGTTCTAATTAAAGAGTGTTCCTTAGAAATAAATAGTAGGTTTGAGCAATGTCATATCTTTCTCTTTCTCTTTTTATATTTAACTTTTTCTGTGAGAACATAGGCTGTAATATAAGAAATAAATAAATAAGTTATCTAACGGAACTTAATTTATTTATGAAATTGAACAACGCGTAGCAAAGTGAAAAATACCCAGAAACAAGATTAATTTCTCAACAAGAGATAACGTAGAGTTAGTATGTAGGTGGAGCCAAAAAATACTTTCATGATGGTTTTCTTGTTTGCTCCTTAAGTTTCCTTCACAATATACATATATATACTAGTCAGTTACACAATAAGTCAGAATTGATACGTGAACTCAAACACAGTCCGAAACATACGCCACATTGGAATTTATTTGAAAAAGTTTTGGGAACCCCAAAATATTATTCCTATGACACAAACTAGTTTTCTTCTATTATTCAGTATCATAGGTATTTAGTGTTCAATAACTTTCTTTCACTTAATATACTAGTCAGTTACATAATAAGAAGTCAGAATTGATACGTGAACTCAAACGCAGTCCGAAAAATACGCCACTTTGGAATTTATCTATATAAATATTATTTCTGACTATGAACAAAGTAGAATTTATAAATTCTGAGGCAATTTGTCAGATAACACAGCTGAAAACTCATGTTTTTTCTAAACGCTATTATATAAATTTCTACGACATTGTTGCCTGGACAACGAAGATGATGGACGAAGGATCATGATGAATGAAGATTTTAGACTACGCCAATCATTTAGGAGTAGAATAAAGGTAATGTCTACAGATATACATTTATCCAGAAGGAACACACTCCCGGGTTATTAATTTAAATTCACGATTAAGCCTAAGCTACACCTTTATTAAATAATCCTATCAATATATATGGACCAAAAGATTTCTAAATGGTTAATGAATTTTAAAGTTAACGTTATCGTATAAGCGATCCATCAAATCTCTTCGACAGACTCAACAAAAGGTTTTAATTCATTTATCCCGGGCTTTGTTACAAAATTCTTTTATTTTGTCTGTTCTAAAGAGATCATACAATTTCAATCTGTTACTTGACCGGATACTTAAAGCAAAGAATCTGATTGCAAACATCGTCGATTTTACGAAATCTGGATAGAAATAACATACATGTACTGAAAACATGAAATCAAAATATTTTTATGCTGTTCTGTGATCGATTCGGTCACATTTTTTAATGCATGGCATAATTTTTTTTATATATTAAAAAAATTGAGACACTGCCGCCACACCGCCCGTGGAAACCTTGCGCTCAAGTCAGTAAGAAACTGCAACGCGACTGTAATGCGGTTGGCTATATAATTTATAGATCTTAGTTGGATAGTTCTTAGTTTAGATAAATCGTTTAAATTAAACATTTTTATAATTTTTGGCATATTATTATGTCTAATTTAATATTGAGAATTATATATTTTGATTTACATTATGTGAGTAAAGCTCCCTGGCAATGTTTTCTTAATAGTAGTCTCTCTTTTAATCAACAACTCAGCATTCCCATTGCGTAATGTGGTCGTTTAAATAATTTATAGAGAGTTCATAGTTGCCATTAATCTCATAATTCAATGTTTACACCATGTTTAATTATCAAAGTATATAATTTACTTATGAGAATTATAAATTCTATCTGCATTTTGTAATTTCTTTATTGCGCTATGGTGAGGCCCGTTAGGGTGTCGAATTTTATCATTATTTTTCTATCACTATTTTCGGCGAATAGTGTCGTGTAGTAAGGTACTTGTGAATTTCCTGTTTTGCGTTCGTACATGTAATCTAAAACACTATATATCTACTGCATTTTAAAATATGAAAAAAAAAGGTAATCAAATATAAGAAGCGCAATATTCCAGTATGAACCCAATTTTACTTTTTAAACAAAGCGTGTTCTAAACAGAGGCTGATCAACATGTTTGTTTGAAAAGTGACATATTTACCAATTTTCGTATTTAAGTTTTACGTATTTCGTAAATTGATATTCTACGAGTTTCTCAGTTTGATTGAGCACCTGCTAGAATGGATGCTGTATTTACTTTGCGTTTGGATAAACTTATTTATAAAAGAACGTAGGTAGGAGTTTACAAATGCGCCCGCGATTCAGTTTTAATTCCTGACGACTGATTATAGCTAGCTCTAGCTAACGCTTGCTTTGTGTTTGAGAATTGAATATATAAAATCTAAAATAAATTGTGTGAATGTAATCAATAAAATCAAATTTTTGTCTGCGCTATGTAGCAAAACTATTCCCATAAATTCGTTTTAGGCTACAAATTTACATCTATTGTCCTTTATTGATCTATTCCGTAAAACTAAATACAAAGAAAGTAACAAGTAATTTTCTTCGCATAAGATTATTTGGATAATATAATATTTGTAGAATTGTAGATTATTTACGTACGTTTCATAAGGAGTTTTCTTAGAGACATTCTGAATATTGAATGAAGCGAGTTATAAAAATTTTAAATCATACATTATATAATGGCCGACGGCCGCTTGGGCGGAAAGGATCTCGAGTGGCGACCACGAACTGGAAGACGCAGCGTGGGCAGGCCCCCTACAAGATGGACCCATGATCTTGTGAGGGTCGCTGGAGGTCGCTGGATGCGGATAGCGTAAGATCGACAATTGTCGAGATGTTTGGATGATGCTTTATCCAGCAGTGGGCGTCGTTCGGCTGATATGATGATGATACATTATATATTAAAACTAGCATCCTCCTTACAGCTTTACTCGCGTATACCATATTTTAAATCTTAAATAGATATTTGTGGCCAACAATAAGACTTAAAGTGCGCATTAATAATTTGATAGTACTAAACCTTGAACAGCCAACCACAACGTATTAAGTAGTGTAATTAATACAGAGAAGAAATAAGCCCAATTAACTTCATTATTACATAGCTTGATATCTTCAGCGTTAGTACAAAGCAAACAATGTAATAATATACAGTAATTAAATTTGACTTAACAAACGGGTATCATTTACTTCCCTACTTCAAAAGGAACCAAATACAAACAAACAGCTATTATAAACGATAGCCAATATCACCAAACCCGAAATACCTTATTTTACTTACCCGCCTGAAACTTTGTCAAGAAAATGTCATCTATTGTTATTCTATAGATCCCAGCTATTATAATAATTCTTGGCTAAATAAACAAGAATACTTTTAAGCGCCCTTTAAGTCAAGTTTAAATTAAAGCTCGCCTATGTCTGAAATTCGGCAGCATTTATAAAAGCAGCCAAAGAAGACGCAAGCCCGCCTCGAGGCTCCCTACTGAGCAGATTTAATTAACAAGATATGGGTCTCTTTTAAACCAACTCTACCCACTTTTTGGTACATTGGAGATTAACATTCAATGAGCCGACAAGATATTAAATAAAATCTGAGACTATAGTTTGGCTTTCGTACGTAAAAGAGAGTTAATTAATTTTAAAATTAATCAAGGCGCCTTCGGTACCAATAAATTCTTTGCGTATTCATAATGCTGATCGGGAATGCGGGATCCAATTTTTAAATTTCATAATTCGATTAAATTTCTGATGTAAAATTGTTTTCATTATCAATTTTGTTTGGGACATTGTTTCCGCTCGTGAATCTCGTAAATTATGAACTGTATGTTTTCCTGCAAGCCCTGAGGCCAAGCCGTAGCTGTGTTAAAACGAATTGAAAACCGGTAATCGAATACGCGCAATGGGAGCTATGTCAATATTTTAAATTTAAATATCAAATGGGAGTAGGAACCGAAAGGTTTAATATTTATTTTATTCACCATGTAACATCCATCTCTGTTCAGATTTTAAATAACAAACTTGTTTAAAATGAAACTATGTTTATTTGTTTGCGGTGTTATACCGCGGATATTATTCGTACATTTGCAGAAACGCAAATGGAGTACAGGAATGTACATAGACATAATTACGATCGTTACGTCAACAACCATTAATATATAAATTAACAAGGTTTTACATGCAACTAGGTTCGGTTTGTTTCGAGTACAGTACTATTTCCGTATAATAGGTACCCTATGTCCTTTTCTGTACCCCCGAAAAGGAGTGTGATTTTTTCTATGTTAACAGGGTTAGAAGATAAGACGTGAACTGACATTAGAATTAATATTAGTTAGGATTGTCATAAATCCCCAACTTCACTCAAAATCGAGCTCGTAAATAGAAATAGCTGAAAGAAAATTCATTAAATTTAGATGAAACTTCAGTTGAAATAAAATCTGATTGATGTCAACCCATTCTTTCGGCCACTAATATGTAACATACAGATTAAGATTTCAAACATACACATAGACAGAATCTAGAGATATTTTCTATTTCATCAAATAACTAAAAAAATCTGATATAGTTAACGGTAGAATGAAAGGTTTTTAAAGATCTTTAATAACAAACAAAAAGCATTTCATTTTTCTTTCGTTATGTTTTTCTGTTTTAATTTAAAAAATTCTTAATCAGTGTTGTAAATTGGTATCTAATTATCAATAATCAGTGTTCCGTATATCCATTGATAACGAAGAGGCCCTCGTCGGCACCGCCTAGTTTATCCGATTCTGTTGTAGGCAAAATATAGAAGTTGCTTTATTTTGCTTAAATGGAAAGCTGATTAATTTATACAATACGCGTTTCTTCGAAATTATTGTATTTTTTACACGGAAACGTATTTTTAAATATGTGCGTCAAAAATCTTATCAATAATATCAATCTTATGAATTTGCATAAATATGGGCGCAAAATAGATATAAGAACATATATTTTTATTACTTACAAATGTCGTCAGCCTTTTATGATAATTTAACGTTTAACTATATTTTACTATTATTAAGTTAATCGCTCGTTATTTGTATGTGGTATTTTTTACATTAGTGGCATTTTGAGAAAGTGATCTTTGTGAGATATTTAGCGTATGTGTCCTTTTGAGAAGACATTTTGAAAATATATAAGACTGGCTGTGCTCCGCGGTTTTACCCGCGTTAAACTGTATAAGTTAGCCTACGTGTTAATCCAGGGTGTCAGCTAACTCCATACCAAATTTTATTAAAATCGCTCCAGCCGTTTAGTCGCGAAGAAGTAACAAACATACACACTCACAAACTTTAGCATTTATAATATAAGTGTGATTCTATCAAGATATCATTATGCGAATGTGACGTTGTGCGCCTAATCCGATATATAGAGCTGGTTAAATATCCCATCGCTTTACATCAGCAGAAATACTTTTACTGCGAAATCAGTCCATCCTGCCCACATAATAAAGACCCTGTCAATTTTAAAATATATCCACGTACGTGATGTTATTGTATGACGCTTGAGAATTGCCAATCCAGAATATATTGGTACCAAATGGTTTCAATGAAATTATTCTCGTCCATTAATATGGACCATATAGATTTTATATCAAATTTTAATATGAAAGAGGATTACATTCGGCTTATTTTTGTAAGCTACATGCAGGTATACTTATTTAAATATTATTTGTTTGCATTTCAATCCCAGATTACTGCAAAACCGTTTTGGTAAAACGAAATAACCATGTAGGTTTACATTTTAACATTTTTACTCTAATATGACAACAGCAATATGAAAAAGCTCTACCAAAAAGTAAATAAACATTAACACAACGTGTTATGTGAATAGTGTTAACATATCCTGATCCTCTTAGCTGTCACTATTGAAAACGTGTAGTGCATACTTTACTTTATCATTGTTTGTGTGGATAATTTTATTTTATATAATTTATTTTGGTTTATGACCTTTGTCGTTATCTGTTATAGTTATCTGGTTTCCATAGTACATGGGGTTCAGAGTGGGGGAAAAATGTCGCAGGATATTATTATTATATTTAAAATTAAGTTGTCAATGTCTTGCTGCGTTTAAGATCCCGTATTTTCAAAAAATGTTCGTAAAGTTGTTTTTCCGTCGACAAATTTGGCGGAAAATCTCTCAAAGCTTTTCGTTGTGACCTAAAATTTAATATCACCGACTGCACCTATTCGGAAGGAGTATTATCGAGCATAAGTAGAAATTCCTGGCCCATTTTGATTTTGGGTGGGACAATAAGGAGGACAAAGGCTCTACTACCTCCTCGTGGTATATTTGTGCAGTCATGCTGCCTTGAATCCAAACGAGCTGGGTCCGTCCGCCAAGATCAATTCCTGCCACACTATGACTGTCCCGTTTTGGTATGATTGAACCTCCCGATGAGTTCTTCAAACCGGGACTCATCATCAAAGACCATTATTCGTCACTCCATGGTAAATGCTCCCGAGTCCACGAAATCCGCCGATCGCGATTGCTTTATCACAATATATAGCGGTCTTCGAGCATGAAGACTAACTTTAAACAACATCCTTTGCACGGTTTTTGGCGATCCTCCTGGAGCACTAGTTCCATCGCTGTTATATTGGGTTGTCTTCTGGCAGTCAATTGGAGAAATCAATCCTGTCTCTGCGTAGTAACACGATTTCTAGCCGTGTTCAGTTCAGCCACATCCCCAGTACTGTGATAACGAGACCACAACCTTGATATCACGTTTTGACTAGCATGCTGGGCCTCAGCAACGCCGCGTTGAAAAGCAACATTTTCTTACATGCCCACAACTCGTAACATTTCATCTCGACTCAAATGAGATCACTCTAAAGCTTACACGGCACGGTAAATTACATAAGAAAACAATCTAATCCCTTTTCATTAGTTCATATTAATAAAACAATTTGAATTTTCCTTAAGGTAACAAATTACTAGGAATTTTGCCACCGTATTATGTTTATTATTCTGTCTTTTTTATTAACATTTTTAAATGATGAAAATAGAATGAAAGAGATTTCAATCTTTTTTTTTATATAATCTAAAAAGGTTTTAAAAAATAAGGTCGTAAAAAATAGTATAGATTCTGTTTGTTGTATATATTGGATATTCTTTTAACGTCGAGGGTTAAAAATAGAAGACAACTTCCAAAATTACTTTGTTAGTTAAATTTCGTAAACACGGCAACATCAACGATGAATAAAAATAAGGGGATGTGACACAAGTAAAGGAGGTCACAACTTTGTTGTTACTTTAGGGCCTGGAACATCTTTCGCGTCATCTGACGGCGTAGTTCGACGAGAAAATTAAAAAAAAAAACTGTACACCGGCTGGCAGCCTTAATTAGAATTTTTCGAATTATATAACATGTTTTTCGTACCGTTTCTCGAGCATATTTCATGGAAAATAACATAAAATGTTAATAACTGCACTAAAGCCCGCGTCGGGAACAATGTTAGAGATTTTTTATGTAGGTACCGTGTTGTATAAGCTTGGTGTGCAATAACTTATTTCATTTTTGAGTTATTGGGGTGGTGAGCTATGCTAATAGTTATTTACTTACTTTATGTTATGACTAGGTCTCGTTAGGTGAACTTGCACTTGTACTGGATTGGGAAATTAAATTTAAAAAGTAATAAATTAATCTATTTTTTACTAGATATATATTTTTGGCGAGGTTAAGTACTGGTTACTTTTGCTCGCGGTTAATCCACAGATGGGTGACCGCCAAATTGGTTTAATTTCTAAACGTGTCCGTACTTCGCAGGGCACGTCAATCTGTCGGTTCCGGTTGTATCCATAAGACAACAGTCCCTACCGTACACTGCCCCTACGATAAGTTAGTAATTATGCCTTTATCTTGTCCATTTAATCATGTCTTGCTAGACCCGTTTCCACTATACCTATTCATCTTTTGTTAGTTTTGTGGTTAGTTCATAAAGGATCAGTAAACCCATCATCATCAGGCGTCAGAAGAAAAGTTAGGTTTAGTCGGTGCGTAAAAAAAAGGTGTGCTATCATTTAGCAAATGGGAGACTGCCAAACTTTCCGATATGCTTAAGTTGAGTTTCATAATGTCCCGACTGCAGTCATAATACAAAAGTGGTTAAGCTCACATAGTAATTGCTCAGTAGGCATCTAACCACGGGAACGACAAAGGACATAAAACAAAATAAATTATATAAAATAAAATTAACCACACAAACAATGATAAAGTAAAGTATGCACTACACGTTTTTAATAGTGACAGCTAAGAGGATCAGGATATGTTAACACTATTCACATAACACGTTGTGTTAATGTTTATTTACTTTTTGGAGGAGCTTTATCATATTGCTGTTGTCAAAATGTAAACCTAAATGGTTATTTCGTTTTACCAAAACGGTTTTGCAGTAATCTGGGATTGAAATGCAAACAAATAATATTTAAATAAGTATACCTGCATGTAGCTTACAAAAATAAGCCGAATGTAATCCTCTTTCATATTAAAATTTGATATAAAATCTATATGGTCCGTATTAATGGACGAGAATAATTTCATTGAAACCATTTGGTACCAATATATTCTGGATTGGCAATTCTCAAGCGTCATACAATAATATCACGTCCGTGGATATATTTTAACATTGTCAGGGTCTTTATTATGTGGGCAGGATGGACTGATTTCGCAGTAAAAGTATTTCTGCTGATGTAAAGCCGATGTGATATTTACCAGCTCTATATATCGGATTAAGCGCACAACGTCACATTCGCATAATGATATCTTGATAGAATCACACTAATATCATAAATGCGAAAGTTTGTGAGTGTGTATGTTGGTTATTTCTTCACGACTGGAGCGATTTGAATAAAATTTGGTATGGAGTTAGCTGACACCCTCTATTAACACATAGGCTATAATTTATAAATATTAACGCGGGTAAAACCGCGGGGCATAGCCAGTGTTATATATTTGCAAAATGTCTCCTCAAACATCACTTTCTCAAAATGCCACAAAAATACCACATACTAATAATGAGCGATAAACTTTAATGATAGTAAAAGATAGTTAAACTGTATATTACCATAAAAGGTTGACGACATTTATAAGTAATAAAAATATATGTTCTTATATATATTTTGCGCCCATATTTATGCAAATTCAAAGGTTAATACATTAATTGATAAGATTTTTGATACAAATATTTAAAAAAGACGTTTCCGTGTAAAATTATAATAATTTGTAAGAAACGCGTATTGTATAAATTAATCAGCTTTCAATTTAAGCTAAATAAAGCAACTTTAGTATTTTACCTACAGCAGATTCGGATAAACTAGGCGGTGCCGACGAGGGCCCCTTCACTTTATCAATTAATATACGGAATCCTAAATTATACAAGTAAACGCATAAAGCATGAAGCCGTTGTTGAGGAAAACCGCAAATTTGTTAGCTGTATGATCCGTGGTTTCCAAGCCCAGTGGTTAATATTGACGAGGGAGCTCAATTTGCGGTAGGCAGAGTGACCACACTTTATCTAACGGATATAATTTTATCACGCAAAAGACTGTTCCTACACGTTTTATCCATCAGTATGGATTGTGTTAAATTATACCATGATTGACAGTACTGTAAAAGTGTGCCCTCTGGGCACACTTTTATAATACTGTCAATCATGCCTCTCTGACATGGCTAAATTACTGTTTTATATATATTTGATACAACTCAGAGCGCTTAATGCGCACAAACAAAACAATAAGCATGAAATTGGTATAAATGGTCAATGGCAGAATGGTCTAAAATTAAATCAAATCGGCGGTTACCCATATACAGACTAACCACATGCCTAAGTGCTTAATGGTTGAAGAATCTTATTATAAGACACTATTAAATGTCTACCGCAGCCGAAATTCGGCCCGAACATCATTATATTTCCTGAGGCAGTTTTCTCTATGCTTCTGATAATTGTTTAAACTAGTTTTTTCAGAAATCGTTTCATCTGTACGATGTGTAACTAATGAAGCTCAATAGCTATCCATCTGAACAATAAACAATTTTTCCTACTTGAAGAGTCATGTCGGTTTGACATGACGAAACTGTTTTTGCTTTTGATAGCATCATCGTTACAGCGCCTTTCGGTTCATGGTCGACACCGCAGGATATGCCTTCCCCAAAGATCTTCATAATTGCCCATCTTGCGCTACCCAGCGGCTTTGAGCGACCCTCAGAAGATTCTCAATCTCGGTAGATCTTGTGGGTTGGTTGGTTTGCTCCCGCTGCGACTGCCGGTTCATGGTCGCCACTCGTGAACCTTTCTGACCGACAGTTCTACGAACTATGTTTGTGCCCTTCCCACTACCACTACAGGTTGGCATTTCTTCAGCGGCTCTAGATATAAAGAGCTAAACTTATTTTAGCTTATTCTTTAACCTTAGTTTTATTACATTAGATTAGATAATATGCATTAAATAGATTTATATAACTGTGTACAAGTATTACCTATTTAGTTACGGTAATTTTAGGTGGATGGATGAACTTTCTGGTGATACGAGTTCATATAGGGTCCGGTTATATAATTATGAATATTACTTACGACAGAATCTACTGCACTTTAAAGTTTTGAGGTTTACCTGAAAAAGAAAAAGACAATAATGAAAACCAAACATAAAATGTATTCGTACGTCTTCCCCAATGTTTTACATAAATATTTTACTTTAACTACAATTGGTACTTTTTAGTTTTCCTTAGATCTCCAGTTAGGTGATTGCTTGGTAAAAAAAAGTTGAGTAAATCGAAACATGGTAATTATATTGACATTGACACTTTCAGGCATACGGAATATCTTATTTTCAATAGAATTCGAGACCCTTACGAAAATTCCAACTATTTAATATTTTTATTTTCCTTTACAAATATACAAAAAAAACTTTGCACAAAGAAACATAATTTGTCGTGCGCTGCGAAAACAATTGTTAATACATGAAATAGTATACTGCATTTTGATAGCCAAAATACCCAAAATAGAGTCCGTCTTTTTATGTTAGAACGTTATTAGTTGAAGAATGTCATAGATTAAGTCACAATACCCGTAATTTGTTCGATTTAGTCAGTTTCTCTTTCTTTGTACTCGTGCGATGCCGGTGTGGGTCGCTATAATTAAAAACATTATTTAAACATTTCAAAATGTGTATACATGCATCGTGTTCGTAATCGTTCAGTAATCGCGTAACGGTTTTCGAATTTTAGTATCTCAACAAATATGAAAAATTGTCAATCTAGAGCTACGTAGTATCCCAACTACGGGTAAACTCTAATATTTATTGAATCTTTAAATAGTTTACCAAATAGAGTATATTTTTATTTTTACATGTTTAAAATGAATAGTATAAATTTAAGTGCGGGGGGGAATTGAACTCACGAACCACGGGGTATCCGGCCCCATATGCGTTAACCGCTCCGCCACTGCACCGTGCATCTCTGACTGGAATTTATACAATCCATTCAATATTTTCTCAAAGCACATAAGACGCTTTTATTTTTTTGATTTTCACACAACACAAGTGGAAAGAAGTCTCGAACAATTTTATGGTTAAAGTTGGTCTAAACTGGTTATTCCTTGTTTACTTGACCGTAGGGTCAAAATCTCGTAGGGTTAATTTAATATAAACTCCTCTTCAACATAAACATAGCGTTCTATACGTTAGTTATCCACCACCACAAAAAAGTTTTCACTTAAAGTCGTAGGTGAGTCAACAGGTGGCGCTGTTGGCATTCCGCCAGAAGCTCGGTAACAACGACTCCCCTTATCTACTCCTATTGAATATTATGGACTTGAGTATTCATGTAGTCTTTTGTGGCCTATTTAATTAAAATATTGAATGCGGTATAGATAACAGACACGAAAGACTTTATGGGTATTTTAAATGAATCCATACTTATGTTGAAACAGGCAACAGAGGAACATACAAAAGCAAGTTTGTCGAAATTGCTAACTTAAGTAGCAATTTCGACAAACTTGCTTTGGGATGTTACGAATAATATATACATATGATTGTGACTTGCAGTTGTTTGTTTTAGTATAGTTTTAGTTAATATATTTACTGATAAATTTATTATACAATAGCTGTGCCCCTCGGTTTTACCAGCGTTAAATTTTATAAATTATCACAGCTCGTCCCCCGTAGGTGATAGCGTGATAATATGTAGCCTATATGTTGATCCGATCTCTTAGTAATATTCATGCAAAATTTGAAGTAAACCCATACAGTACTTTTTGAGTTTAGCCCGGACATACATACAGACAAACAGACAAAAATTCTAAAAACTATATTTTTGGCTTCGACTTCGATTGAAGATCACGCCCCAAGTATCCCTTTAAAAAAATATTCAATGTACAGTTTTGACTTTCCTACGATTTTATTATATGTAATAGATTAGAGGTCTTGTACAAACAAAATAACAAAAAAATTTTAGAGATTGATAGAAGTGAGAATTTAATAGATTCTTCTTGAACTCTATAAGGAATTTAAAAATGTAACCTAGTGTCACCCGCCATATACGAAAAGAAATAATGGCACGCGTATTGTGCCATCCGCAACGAATCGGGTAAAGAAAAAAAATATATTTATTCGCTAATTTCCGTTCCTATACAGGAATGTCAAATATATATTATTATACATAGAATTTCTTCCGCTTCCATCCAATCTAACCTGTTGCGGCTAGCTACCAGAATTAAGCATATGCAATCTGACTTCGAAACCTATAGGGGCCCAATAACAAAGATGTTAATTTCTATCAGGCTTCAGAAATGATTGTCTTCGATATTGCTGGGACCGCCTAGCGTAGGTACTCTGGGAGTCACAGAGAGTTCCTCACTCAATCTGTCCCTGAAACAAATCTCCGTTTAATTAAACAGTTTGTTGCAGTAATGTAAATTATGAACTCCGGGGCCCACTTGGACATAGAAGTGGTCCAACCAATCTTATGAAATCAACCAAACTGGTCCAATTAAGCTCACAGTACTTGGTCACTTGCTTTTTGCTATTTTTCACCACATTGACATTTCAGTTTCTATATAGCCGTCCCCCTCAGTGCCAGTGATATAGCTGTAACCAACAAACCATTTATGTACCCACTGCGCTAATAAAATCGTTCCTTCAGCTCTTAAATTATACGATTCAACAAATTCTCCAACTGAATATCTAATAAATGAAAGTTAAAACCATACTTTGTTTTATCTTACATTATATTGAGAGTGGGGTCTCCCATGAGTAAACAGGGTTTATACCAAAATTTCTATTTTGGCATACGGGATTACGGTTTTACCTGTCTATATCTGTACAATGTATGGGTACTAAATTCGCGGGGTTTGAGCACGGTATATGGATTGGACTTTCTATTTATTTGACAGCTTCAGGTTTTAGAACTCGTACAAACTGTTATTTAAACTAGTTTGTGCAAGGTTTGTAGCCTAATTGAGTGCACTGGGGACACCTGGCATATTTTTGTTTAGAAACTTTATTTTGTCATCCTATAAATTACATTTTCAGTTAAAACTTTAAATCATGTTGTGGGCGATTGTTGTATATATGGCAACTAGAAAGTAATTATTAGATTTTCTTGGCAGTTTATATTACATAGTTAATATTGGTCTGGTCTAGTTAGTGGTGTTCTGGCCAAATAACTAGTTGTTTTTACATAGTCGTCGTCTCTCTGTTTGACGTCCTGTGATTTGTTAATTTTGCGAGTGTGCGCTGTTTTCGTGCATGTTGCATTCATTCCGTGGCTGCAAAAATATAATAATATATATATATATAATAAAGTAAAATAAAAAAAATATACTTGCAAATTACATCGTTACTTATTTAAGCATATCAAACCACATAAAATGTGATACGACAGACCGCAAGGGAGGAATGAGCCATTTGCTTTTTAACACGCTTTTATTAGCCTCACTTGTAACTATCATCATCATATCAGCCGAAAGACGTCCAATGCTGGACAAAGGCTTCCCCCAAAGATCTCCACAATTGCCGGTCTTGCGCTATCCGCATCCAGCGATTTCCACAATTGCACAAGATCATCGGTCCATCTTGTAGGGGGCCTGCCCACGCTGCGTCTTCCGGTTCGTGGTCTTTCTTGTAACTATGTATGTAAGAAAATCTTGGATTCTTAATTTCACCCACTTTCAGGTCTCCGATTAGGATGAAATTTCGCACACGCTCTGTGTTCTGATGACAATACATGACTAGCTAAGAAACGTCATTACAAATCTAATATGGCGGCCTCCCCAAGATGGCGGACTGGCTGTTTGAAAACCCCCCATGATATGGATATCAAATGAAAAGGTTTGCTGTCAGGAATACGAAAAAAATAGTCACGTGACTTAAATCCATCATGGCCGACATCCAAGATTGTGGATTGGCTATTTGAAAGGAACCCCATGATATGGGTATTAAATGAAAGGGTTTGCTGAATGGGATACAAAAAAATAATCACGTAACCATTTTTAGTGCATGCTAAAAGCGTGATTTTTTAGTTATTTTAACTATTATTAAATATTATGCTGATTGTAGCACTGGGGTATTAGTGCTGAATAAATTTCATTATTCCAGACACATTTGTCATATAATGGTAACTGCAATATATTGACACTCGAAGGGTATAAACGCCATCTTTATTTTTACTAGATAAACTTTCTCCTACAATGGAGCAATAGTGGGTTAAAACTATTATCCGCAGAATTCGGGGCTCTTAAGCTATACCTTTATTTGTATACCTGCCCGCGCCTTGCGGCATTAATGTACAATAGTTTAAATAAAATATCTTTGAAATAAGGAAGAATTAATGTATGAGGTTATTAATGGGTAGGATTATTTTGATCGTCAGGAGACAATTTAATGTCGGGGTAAACAAGGGTTTCGAGAAACTATCAGGTGTGCGGCGTGTGCAGTGTTTTAGGGTAGATAAGAATGTGGTATCCTTTATACATTTGCCTAGTGCGACAAAATTAATGATTTTTAAGGCTGTTTTTTTAACAAGCCCTAGTTAATCTATGTTTAATCCTGATAATAAAAGCAATACACATTCTTTATACGAATGAAGATGGTGATGCATTGTAAAGAACTGTACTTTTATTTGTTACTAAATTGGAAATACCCATTCAGTTTTAAGGCTTTAAGACGAATAAAATAACGCCTAGTAGGTACTAGACATTATTTTAGTCGTCTTAAAGCCTGCGACAGAAATCTGAACTAATACCTATTAGTTCAGATCTATGTCGCATAGTTTTTTCTTTTATTAAAAAATAGCTATTTGAGAGACAAACAGATAACTACCAACCAGGGCGCGTATTTTGTTCAGCGTATTTCATTTCACTCACGCTATTTAATTTTAAAAGCGTATGCATTATAGTTGTTTAAATAAATAAGAGTATAAACATACACAGATACAAGACTATTTCCCAATAGGGTAGGCAGAGACAAAATAATTCCACTTGGCACTTGCACCACCATTAATTATTTATTATTTATGTTATCTTAACACGTTTCACTCAAGCGAATAATAGAGGCGAGCGAAGTTGGTAGATACGCTGCCTTTCACGCCGCAGGTCGTGGGTTCGATTCCCACCCGGGACAGATATTTGTGTGCATGAACATGTCTATTTGTCCTGAGTCTAGGTGTAAATTATCTATATATCAAATGGTATATGTAGTATATCAGTTATCTGGTTTCCATAGTAAAAGCTCTACTTAGTTTGAGATCTGATGTCCGTGTGTGAATAATGTCCCAGGATATCATTATCTGCCAAGATAAAATAAATAAAGTAACTAACTACACTAAACTAAACTAAATCTTGACTCCGAGCGGTTACTTACACTGATTTAAATTAAAGTTTAAATACCAACTTGGGTCAATTACTAACCGATAAAAAGACCTACCAAGCATACCATCTTTACGAGAAGCGTTCTGGTATTTCTTCAAGGTGCCATATAAGGATTATACGACTTCATGAACAACTAAAACAGTAACACTTTAACTTGCGTACGTAATTTGCACTACAAAACCATGTTTGGGACCCTTAAACAATAGTATATGGCAAACACTTCATCCTCTCAAACATCCAACAGCACACCAGTCATTATGTAAGTCAAATAGCCAGTTTTAGTTAAAACATGAGAAAGACATCTCATTCTTTCGTGTTCTTCATAAAGGAACAATTTAGAATTGAATATTTCATACACTAGGGTTGCACCTGCAATGTCAGAATTATACGAAGTTCTTTAAACAGTCGCTGCACTATGAACGTCACGTTGAATTATTCAAATTTTCTTCTTGCTATTTTTCTTATTAATAAACTGGAGAAATGGCCCTCCTGCAGCACGCTAGAAGAACTGAACTAAAAGGCTTACAGATCATCATACGAGAACTAAATTACGTTTGTAGTCATTTATTAGTATTATAAATGCTTATATGGAGCGATGTAATGCCTTGGCTACGGCATAGATAATAAAACCTCGTTATTAATATAATGGAATAGTATAAGATTTTCCCCAAGCTTAAACACATGCAACAGTTAGTGGGCGCTAAGGCCTACTACGCGAAAGCCTTGAGAACATGACAGTCAGTAACAACAGGTAGGCTGGCGGGCGGCCAACTAAACTCTACGCTAGTTGCTACGCTTTGTGCTACGAGCACACGATCGTGCCTGTCTCGCTACGCTGCACTTAAATGACTTTTACTTTGTACAGCTTTAAACTTCGAGATCGTCCGATTTATTTTTACTTAAACAAACTTGACAATATTACTAAAAGATAAAATACTTATAAAGTTAACCTTTTCTATCATTATTCCTTAATTTGATTAAAAGCGAGACGGGGTTTTAATTAGTTAGCTAAACAACGCTTGTAATTAAGGGGAATAAAGTTGAGTCGGAGCTCATATTTTCGCAGATAAAGGTCGGCCGACAGTCAGCTTAAAATTCTTGGCTAGAATCTGAATATTTCATTGTCCTAATCCTGGGTACGAAGAGTTTAATTTACAATTTCCTGGGTGATTTTTCGTGAGGCACGGCCCAGCCATACGAGACGAATTACCTCATTCTCATTATATTTCGTGTCACCGAAGAGCGCAGTCGGGGTTAAGCGCGCGTATCATTCCCACGTTTATAAATTTTATTACCCATCTCCTTTTGTTCTGCTTTACGGGCGGGGCGGATTTCGCACGAATCATTGTTCATCTACAGGGTGGTAACGCGTACACACGACGAAACAAAAATGTTTTACAAATATTGAAACATTTTGTAATAAAATAGTTTGTCGAGTGCATCGTTAGTTTAGATACGATTCGTTTACAGATAATTGTTTACTTATGACCCTTCAAAAATATCACGTAAAACGAGAAACACAATTCGATTTAAAACATTGGAAAGCACACAATATTGAATATCATTAAAATATATAATGATCGGCAGAAACATGGCGCGGTACCTACCGGCAAAAGCATAAATATTATTGGTTACTACATCGAATGGTAGAGATGTTATTTTTTAATAGACGTGGATTGTTTTTAAAGGGCTTATGCAATATAATCAGGATTAATTACATAATAGACTTTATATAAATAAACAATGGAGAAGTACTGATCTGGTTCCCAATTACATTTTACTTTAGATTTGGGTCAATCGCCTCCAGGGTTGTCTCTTAAGATTAAATTAGGCGGTAGGTTAGGTACCTAAATATCTTAAAATATAACTATTATTCAATACAAAGCTTACTAATGTGTTTTAACTATCCTGCTGTTTGATATGACGTCCTGCCCATCTGATAATAAGCGGTCACTGTAACTTATAAATAGGCCACCTTATATCACACAAGAATTGCCGACCCTGCAGAAAGAGTTACACCTTTTTGAAAGCTTAGCTTAGTCTCTTATAAAAGCACGTCGGGGAGAGCTTATCTTACAGTAAAGTTGCAGCAGCTTAAATATGTATAAGAAATATTTATAAGATCTCTATGTATGATATTTTTCTTTGGCTGTTTCCCATTTCTACCCCAGCAACATAAGATTATAACAACAAATAGTACAAGAATTTTAATACTTTCAAGCAGCATTAACACCAGCTAGGTCTAATCAAAAGCCCGATGTTAGACACTGCAGTGATATAAATATCAAAACTAGAATATGACAGAACTGATATGTTAAGTTAAAATTATTTGGCCTCAGTGTATCTAATTAACATGAAAATTAAGCTATTATCTTCGAATTATTATAAAAGGGCGGGACTTTTTTTCCAAGCCAACGTATAAAATGTAGGATTTTTCTAGCGATATTATTTCTAAGAACGAGGTCATTCAAAAGATTAAAACGTGGTTATAGTTCTCTCATGCAATCACTGCATTTTTATTATTTTGGAAACTTGCACAAAGTTTTAATTGTACATAATCGTTTCAGCGGAAAGACGTTCACTGCTGGCCTCCTTCAAGGATCTCCACAATTGCTGCTGTTGTGCTACCCGCATGCAGCTGCTTCCAGCGACCTCAAAAGATCATCGGTTCTTTCTATAGGGCCGCTATACGTTGCGAACTTTCTGCTGCAGCGGCCGTGGGTTCTACGAGTTATGTGATCTGCTCACTGCCCCTTCAGCATGGCAATTCTTTGTACAACAATGGTACAACTTCCAATAGATAGATGCATAGAAGGCAATATCTCAGTTTAAGTAGAAATATATAGGTTTACGATTTGCGTGGCCAATAGCACCCATGAATACAAACTTTACATAGTTTATAATTATTCCTCAAAAAAAGGGTGATGGCCGTTTCTGGTATTAACATTAACGATACAGAAATACGTGAAAGCTATCTTTAATTATTAATTACAGTATTCATATTGATTAAAATCCTTGGAAAGCTTCCCAGTACCATTTCCAATTTTGTGCGCTACAAATAACTAACGTGCACATGACGTCATATCATGTTATACATTTTAACAATGACAAGATCGTTATTATGTAGACAGTAAGGACGGTTTTCGTACGACGAATGGCGCAGTGCATACACTTAATCAGAATTACTTCCGATGCAAAGATACGCCAAGAGATTATTCTCCTTTCATTACCAGTAATAATTGGAAAAAAGTTATATTTGTTAGAAGCATATACTAAAGAAAAAAAGAAAATCTGCATCTGAGAATAGTAAAAGAAGACCACTGACTGGACAGGATTAATTTGGTAACGGATTGGTGACGGTAAGCCCATTAAGCTATGGTACATTCAGCTAGATCATAAAATTTTAGGTAGGGTAGGGGTAGGCGAAACAACGGATTTCCATTTGTCACGATCACACCTTTTTTGCCCCGTTTACTCTCATTAGATTCTTCATACGTACTCGCCAGTTTAGGGTAGTTCTACCTAGCCTTTCTTGGTAACATTTCCGATTTGGTCAAAGAATGTTCTACGAAGTCCCCCATCCGGTTGTACCATTCATACAGGTCAAGTATACTTTTTTGTCATTTATCCTATCTAAATGCCCAAACAAATGTCAACATTCTTTTTTCAATCTCGGCGTGGTTCTTAGTATGTTTATAAATAAGGACTTTGACTTAATTATAATTTTATTTTTATCAATTGAACCGCTTTTAAGCGTTTGAGAGATGCAATGTAACATATAGAGAGACACGCAGACAACGGTTTCGAAGTTTTAATATCCGAGTATTAGTTTCTGTGTTTGAATGGTTCCACAAAAACAACACCATGTGTAACGTGCCAACACATAAGACGGATTAGCTAAAATATAAATTCTCTGAACGTCTCAATCTCAAGTCGTTGAATGAATTATGAACACCATATCACGTTTCTTCATCGATTCTTGTGAATTAGAAACTCGTTTTGCGTATTATTTTATGTCTGACATACTTTTCTTGTTTTTCAATCTGGCTGAAAGGTCTTTTAAAAAGATGCTAAAAGGTTTCAAATGTAATGTGACATTTTTAAAAGATGAATCATTTGTTGATTTCTTGAGTATAGGTATATTTTCATAATTTGTCTTGGAAGTCCCCTCTATGCACACTTAGTACACCTAAGCTAAGAGTATGTCGTGCGTCCATTATGAATAAAATGTCTTAAATATCTGGCCGTTTCTCATTTTACTAAATGACCGAATCACTCCGAATGTAGTAAGCATTAACTCATTGGAGGGCGTTCATTTTAAGAACATACGATATATACACCGAATGGGATATAAATACTGGCCAGTGATACATATATATTACGATTCTTCTTGGCTTACCAATGAATGCCCTATAGTAGGTCTATGAATAACTCAAGCAAAACTTGTAAACGCCATTTTCCAGCATTTATTCATGCATTATATAATATTATTGGTACTATATTTGACTGAATAACAGTGTTCCTGCTAATGTCCGTTGGGATTGTGTGAGATTATGTATGGCATAGCTATGGAGGACATTACATAATGCAGGAGTGGGTGCGCAAGCACAGGTGCTATCTTTACTTCCTCACACTTATCCAAAAGGAGAGATCAGGGGCGTATTTACAAACATAATTAAAGGACACAAAGCACAACCAGACTCAGAAAAACTACTTATAGGTCATACAAATAATTGTCTTCTGCGGGAATCGAAACCGAGAGAAGTAGCACCGAAGTAAATTTCTTTGTGCCACACGTGCAGTTGTCACCAATAACTCCCAGTGTCGGGGCAGGCACTTTGTGATTTTCTTGCCAGCAAAATCACTAATACAATTTTTGACCGACCCGGGACCACATATTCTATGGTTTAACTCACTACCGCTACTAATGAGTAAGTTATAATATTGTCACATTCGGGCTTTGAACCCTAGTACCAGTAAGGGTTTTTGGTGGCTTTTGGTACAGCGCGAGAATGTTATAGATAATACTATAATAAAAGGAAAAGGATAGCTGATGACTAGGACATACAAAATTCTTAATGTAAAAATTGACACTAGATGTTTCCAGAATAATATAGAAAGAGATTGACTGAGTTATATGAATGAAAATAAAAAGATACGACAAGGACAGAAGCATTACGACTAATCTGTCTTATAGGCGAATTTTCTAGAAATAAAAATATTAATGAATGAATGAACTCACTACAGGTTACATTTGATGGTATTATATTTACGTTTCACTATATTCGACAGCATACGTCGTGCAAATATTTAAAGTAATACATTAAAATTTTAGACTTACATTGAAATTGTTAGTAATATTTAATTTGTTAAAAGTAGTTAATACATGATTTAATCCAAACAATAAGTAAAAATAAGATTTAAAAACAGTGTCAATTATTAGAGATTAGAAAATTTCAATGTCAAAATATTTAAGCTAATTACATATTAATGTGAATTTATATTTAATGTAGTCATCAATTGAATAAAAACATTTGTCACATAGCCACTTAAAGAGCGTCCTGTAAAGTATTCATTGTCAGGTAGGTGTCTAAGTTTTTCTGGAAGTTTATTATTTACCTTAACACCCATATTATAGCTGTTCTTATCACATATTTTTAGCCTACTTCGTGGTGCTTCTAATGGTTTGCGTACGATTTTTCTTTTCATTTCAGCCTTTTTGTCTTTTTCGAAGAGTAAAATATGATTTCTCACGAACTTGCACAACTCGTATATGTATATTGATGGTAATGTAAGTATTTTTTCTCTTATAAATATCGGTTGGCAGGAATCTGTCCACTTTAGATTGAAGATTGACCTTAAACATTTTTTTGTACTATAAATGCTCTTTCAGCGTCGGTCGAGTTTCCCCATAAGATCACACCGTATCTAAGAATAGCGCAGACATGGCTGTGGTATACCATTAAGGCTGTTTCTGTGTTTGTTATATTTTTAATTTTCCTAAGCGCAAATATGAATTTATTGATTTGATATATGATATGACTTACGGAATGTTTTAAATTTGAACAATTTGGGGGTATATAAGCGGAATGTTAAAGCAAAACAGTTTTAGAACGAATACTGTCAAGTGAAATCGAAGGCAAATTAAGAGGAAGTAATCTAAGTGGAACAACTGAACAAGTGCAGATGATCAGTGACAGTCAATAGTGCCAAGTGTTCCCTACACAGTGTGAAGTGTGCCGTGTACGTCAGGACTTTGACTTTGGCAGTGCTCGTCACGGGAACTCTAAATTGTGCTACGTTTGGACTCTAACCGAGGGCTAGCCGGGACTCTGAGTACGTGTGTTCCGTTATCTTAGAGGTGAACCAATGGTCACTGTCTACGCCAATAAAAGTTCCTGTGCAAACACTAGTTTCTTTACCAATCCCCTGACCCACCGCTCGCGACAATATATTTAACGGGATGGTGACGGTCAAGCCTCACAAATCATGTCAACGATTTTTATAAAATCGGCTTTACTATCCCACCCGTCGCCACTGATAATGTTTATATTTGGATAAGTGAGAAAGCAATATATCCAAATTAAGTAGCGCAATAAAGTTACGTCTACTCTTCCAAGAGTTACTTAAATAAAACATTTCCAATTAATTTACCAATCAACTAAATTAACGTGTACCGAACTATTGGTAATCAAAACTGTATGGTATAGTAAATACACAGGTTCCTACTGGAATGAAGAACAAATAAGTACACAGACGCAAAGTTATTCCAGTCGGTCGTTTATCAGAAATCTTCGGAAAAGTTTTTACGGTTTGATTTGTTACAACTCAAATACAATGCTCCTGAAGTGCTGGATGTGTCAAATATAATGTGCTAGCAGAAATACTGTACTGATTTATTACGAAGCAAGCGATTTATATAATACTAGCTGTGCCCTGCGGTTTTACCCGTGTTAATGTTTATAAATTATAGCCTATAAGTTTTTCGGATATATAAGTTATATTACTACAAAGTTTCATCTAAATCCGTTCGGTAGTTTTAGCGTGAAGAAGTAACAAACATACACACTTACAAATTCACAAACTTTCGCTTAATAATATTAGTGTGATTTATGCCAAGAGAAAGCAGACTGCACATGTGGCGCAGTGGTAAAAGTTCGGCGCCCCCTTGTTTCGTTTTAGATTCCCGAGGACAACTATTTGTGTAATCCATATATAATTGTTCTGGCTGATTCTTATTCATCAATCGCATATTCATAAAGTACCCAGCGCTATTAAGATTTATTTCCATATACTATACTATAAACGCTATACGCCCACTGTGGTCTTTTTAATAGTAAAAATAAAAATAGGAATCCACCTGTGTTATCCTCATAGGTACATTACGCAGAGTCAGAGATAAATTAATAATAATAATTCAATGTACCACCTCATCATTAGCTAGTAAATACATACATACGTACATAGACTCATGCCTATTTCCCAGTGGGTTAGACAGAGACAACGGATTTCCATTCGTCACGATCTCTGCCCACCTCCTTTGCCTGGTTTGACAGTTATAGGTTGTCATTATATTCTTCATACATGCTAGCCGGTTTAGGATACTTTTGACTCGGATTTTGTCAGAAAATGTTCGACGAGGTCTTCCTCTTCCATGAGCACTTGTGACATCATAAATGGTCCTAAATCGATATTCAACGTTACATACGACTGGACGAATGATCCAATAATTTTAACCTTCGCCTATTTGAACGCCGATCATAATTAGGCCAATTAGGCCGAAGCACCTCTGGTCTATCCATCTCGCTAGTTGTCAGATACCAGTTGCTCGTTTGTTTCTAACGTAGAATACCGACCCCAATAGAAATGGGAAAAAGCAAGAGCGAAATAATCTCTTAAGCTACTTCTGTTACTGAGCGTAATACATGCAGCATAAAATACTTCTCATTCGATAGCATAAACATAGGAACTACCTTTTTTATTGTTCTTCCACACGTTGCATGATCTGTGTAAGCTTCACGCTTTGCAAGTCTATTGCCCCATCCGTTTGAACTGCTTGGTTATTTGGAAATGTTTAAAAGTTCAAGTATTAGCAAATGGATTTTATTGGGTGAATACTGATCCACTGGTTACATAGGTATAATGGTCAGATTTCCTACATTTTCTTGAAGACAAAACTATAGATAAAAGTAAGCCGTAGGACATTGGCTGTATTCTCAGAATTCAATTCTTATTTAAAAGTTTTGTAAAGATACAAAAGAAGTTCTGCTACGGGTATCTTTACTAAGGTTTTTCGTTCTCGTGGGTGCGTTACAGACAGTAATCGTTAGATATTTCCTCGTTGTACACTAAGACCTGCAACATATTTAACTATATGTATTTCACATGAAAAAAAAAGAGCAAAGTTTTGTTCTCGAACGTAAAGCATTTTGACTGGCGAAGTACCGCCACCTAACAGAACTTGTAACGCCATGTTGATTTGGCACGCAAGGTAAGCAGAACTCATCAGTGCCACTGTGCAGATGCACGTTTTATTAGGAATCTATGACTACTTCACAAATAAAGGTACCTTTGCTAACTCGGTAAAGGTCAAACTAAGTAAAAAATGCATAGGGAACTGATTGTTATTTGGTTTCCATTTTTCCAGTTAAGGTTGAACCTTAAATCCCTTATAATTACTAAGCGATATGAAACCATATGCTCGTTATACCTTAATCGCTCATATGTTAATAATTCATAGGTATTTATTTTATATATAATAGGATGGCAAACAAGCAAGTGGGTCACCTGATGGTAAGTGATCACCGCTGTCCATGGACACTTGCAACACCAGAGGAGCCGCATTTTCATTGCCGGCCTTTAAGAAAAGAATAGGCTCGCTTCTTTAACGGAGATACCTCCGTATTAACTTTTATTACAATACAATATAGTTTAAAATGAGTTTGTAAGTATTATACTTTTATCCGATTAAATGTTAACATAAGCAAAACAAAATGCCTCCTGAACTCCATCCAACATACAGAATCCATAAAAGTTATATTAAAATCCACGGTCCGAAGACTAACTTACTAACTTTCAATTACATAACATTTCTTAATAAAATGAAATACCTAGATCAACAAAGCTTGCTATATTAAACCAGTAAACAATAGTTCCTGTCTTCATTATAAGCGGGAAAGATAATTTAAAAAAGACAGAATATTGCAAGATAAATACTGTATAAGCTTTGTATTTTATCAACGAATCAGCTTCGTCTCGTGAAAGGGGTTCGACAAAGAGTTTTTTTAACGAGAAAAACTCTTTAAATTTGAAGATAAGTAATACTGAGGTTGTACAATCCATCGGGTAATGTCGTTAGTACAATGGAGCCGGGGGCCGAAATGATCCGTGTCCAAAACTCGGCGAAATCAATTTAAAATAAACCCTTGTTAAATCTTTTGATGAATGGAGTGTAGGTGGGTGTTATGTAATAAATATTATATAAAGTTATTGTTATTTAAACGCTCAAATAAAAATACGGACGAAAGGGATTTATGACTCATAATTATATCTTATTTGGTAATAAGGTCTACGACTCAAATAGTGACTGAAATTATATTTTACTAGCTTCGCCCGGGGTTTCGCCCGCGTTAAACTTTATAAATTATAGCCTATGTGTTATACAGATATATAAGCTATATTAATACAAAGTTCTATCAAAATCAGTTCCCTAGTTTTTCCGTGAAAGAGTAACAAAACATCCATACATCCATAGTCACAAACTTTAATATTAGTAGGATTAACGACCCACGCCTGTTGGCGTTGTTGGCAAATGCTTGCTTTTCACGCCGGAGGTCGTGGGTTCGATCACACTCAGGACAGATATTTGTGTGCATGAACATTTCTGCTTGTCCTGAGTCTGGGTGTAATTATATATATAAGTATATATTTACAAAAGAAAAGTAGTATATCAGTTATCTGGTGTACGTAGTACAAGCTCTGCTTAATTTGGGAACAGATGGCCGTGTGCAAATAATGTATTTATTATTATTATTACATATAACAGTTTCAGTAGAGATGTTACAAAATTAGTAAGGGCTTACCCGTGTAACAAAGAGAAGGAAAAAATATCCCTCTGCGATCATTGCCTAATCTCAACGATTATTTTTGGATCGGTAACAAAAATAATTGTTGAAGTTAGACACCGCGGTATGCGGTTGCTCTATAGATGAGATTCGGAGGTCATGTTAAGTTATCAGTTTTGCTTGTGGGCGTTAGTCAACGGTCAATAGGCTATATAAGGGACCTTCTGGGAGGCTAAAACTACTACTCTAGTACGTATTTATACTGATTACTGCCCCGCAAAGCTATGTCATTGTAGTTTCAATCTCACGAATGGTTCATGATTTGACTTGGATAAGGTTAGAAATCATAGTCACCTATTAATTTGAATTGGAATAGAGCCTGAGCAAAACATACTAGGGCTAGAAAAAAAAGTGCATACTTTCAAACAGCCGAATATGTTGCTTTCACCTAACTCTTGGTTAATAGACGCCCGTGCCTCGGAGAACATGTAAAACTTTCGGTCCTGTGTCTCATGTCTTCTCAATTGGGTCGGATAGCCATACTATCAAAATACGAGTAATATAAGGGGGCTTGCCCACGACGCGTCTTCCGGTTTATACTCGCCTCTCAAGAGTATTTCTACCCCAGCGTTCGTTAGTTCTAAGAGCAATGGCTTCAGTGTGACAATTCTTCAGGATAGGTCGGTGATCTTTGTTCGCTTTTTGGCTTTTTTGTAGCTTTATTCATTCCTAATTTGATTTCGCAGATAAACAACGAACATAGAACATCTTCCTTGATCTTTAGGTGATCTTGAGCTGTATTACGAGACACAGTGTACGCGAAAACGTCTCCGTTCCGCAAGTCATCACAGTTTTACAGACTTTCAACACACTATCATAAATAATCATCATCATCATCATCGCAAAATCAACCAAGAAACGCAAACATATTCCAAATAGTCCATATTCCTTGCATTTATTACCTACACGTACGTAAATAACATAATCCTGGGGTATAAGAGTCGTCGCGATCCCCGTCATCGCGCTATAACAACCGCCATTGTACGCGCGCTTATTGTGCCCGGGATTGGTTCCCTGGCGAAGAAAGCGCTACGGAATCGATTTAAAATTTTCCTTGAAAGAACCACAACACAATGGGCCTTAATACTTGGATTCAACGTATCTGGAACATGGGATTTATAATTATGTATGATAAATGAACAATTGGCTGTATGAAGCGGAGAATGCGGTCTTGTTACGTTTTGTATGGCTTCATCGTTATTATTGTTGATGGTTTTAATTGGTTACTTGGTTGTGATTTGTGTCATTGACCCAGAGACCCGCAGCGCTAGTGTTCAGCTGGCCTTTGCCAGTTCTCTTCTCCTTTCTATCCATATCATATATCTGCTTATTTGACTACTTTACTCAAATAAGCAGTTATATATGTAAGTCCTTCAGCCCTTGTCAAGAACATGTTAAACAACCACGGATTGTGTAAGCTTACAATTATCAAGCAACTTTCTCTAACTTGAAACTGAGAATATAATCATCCAAAGAGCAAAGCTAGCTTACACATTATTTACTCTAAGATTCTATCCAACTTTGAGCAACGTAGAACTTCATAAGCTTTTGTACAGACTTGTAGTGTAATGGCTACCCTGGAAATGTTTATTCGTTCGCAAAATAGTTCGCAAGGCAATGAGATATATAAAAGAGATAGATAAAACTGGGGCTGATGAAATTTCACTGCTTGATTTGTGTTTGATAAGTAAATCTTATCAGTTGGGTTTAATTTTGCAAATTAGATAAGAATTATAATAAGATGATTACTGTTACCGTTCTATTTGGTGAAATATGAAGGTATATTTTGAAATAAGTAGCTGGAACCTTCCTCGATCCTTCTTTACTATCCATATCTAAAAAAGTTAGGTAGCCCTTGGCTAGTACTTGCTGAAGTTTTATAAGAATTACTGCAACCGCTTTGGAGTCTAGAGAGAACCGACATACAAACACATCGATTTTTATTTATAGGTGGAGTTATATTATTCTATCTGATAATATAGGGTAGGTTTTATACCCTATCTCCATTGTCGATTTCATCAAAATCCGTCCGAAAAACGTTTGCGTTATCTATACATATACTAAAATCGTAGGAAAGTCAAAACTGTACATTGAATATTTTTTTTAAATGATACCTGGGGTGTGATATACAATCGATATCGAAGCCAAAAATATAGTTTTTAGAATTTTTGTCTGTTTATCTGTATGTATGTCCGGGCTAAACTCAAAAAGTACTGCATGGATTTACTTCAAATTTTACATGAATATTACTAAGAGGTGGGGTCAACATATAGGTTACATATTATCACGCTATCACCCACGGGGGAGGAGCTGTGATGATTTATAAAGTTTAACACGGGTAAAACCGCGGGGCACAGCTAGTTTGGTATAAAAATATCTGCTTATGTATAGAAAATTCAACATAAAGTTACCAAAAACCTAAAAATAACTGTTACTTACTGTATACACATCCAACATCGAATTTTATATAAATCTATATATTTGTGTTATTTTGATATTAAGTTTTTAAGGTAGGTAGAGCGTATAAGTATTTATGAGCTGTTCAAATAAAATAAAGAGATGAAATATAATTAATAAATTAATATGTTGATTATTATATTTGATTGGAGGCTTTTTCCAAGACAAACCAACTCAACAGAATTTGCCACCTTTTCCAGCAATTGACTATATAATAATATTGCCTCTAGCCGGCTTACCGTTACGGGTCCCCATCTCTACGGAGATGAGAAAATAAAGCAGAACATTATTGTGTGCACCTGTTTGCGCTAACACAGATATTCTCTATTATCTCACACTCATATTCTGATAGGTCAGCTATCTCACGCGACTGGAGAGAGATCAGACGCGGGACCGTCAACTTTACATGCTATCCGAGGGACGGGCATCTGACACCACCAACTCTTAGACTTCGAGCTGCTACTGGGTGTCTTACTTGCCAGAAAAATTCCCCCGGACTTCTTTAACAGCAGTTGAACATGCTACCGCTAGACCAACGAGGCAATTACTATATTAATGATGTTGGTGACTATTATAATGTCACCAGATCATGGAAGTGATGCCATGTGCCTTGCAAGCGTCATAGGCTACAGTAACATCAAATAGCCCGTACAAGTATATTTTCAAGGATAATTTGAACGTTCTAATAAGTGTCCCAGCATTTCCTGTTGTACGTTACATAGCGCTGCGTTAATAGAAATGACTCCAGATTTTTCGTTTTCCTTTTTCGGAAAGCCATACTTCAAGAAGATGGGTTCCTCATAAGGGCGTATATAAAATAGTTTGAGAGCCAAGCTCCATAAAGCTCACCGTTATAAACCCGCCATATCCACACTTTTGTATTCATTGACCGTAAAAATATTTTCTATTTTGCGAGATTGAATTTGCTCTAACATTGTTTGTAGGCGTTCTTTGCAGGTAGACCGTGTATAAATTTTATTTTTATGTGATATACGCGTCTCTGGTTATCTTTGTTACGGCTTTACGTGATAGTGTCATAGACAAAGTTGTTTGAGATTTTGATGGAGATACACGGAATGTTTCGTTTTTCGTATTAAATGTTAGTTTGAAATTAACTTTCGTCTATAGCTGTTATCTGAAATGGACTTGGACTCAAATTACGGGTAGGGCCAAAAAATGTTATTTGGATATTTTTGAAAATAAAAATGCCTAAAGTTAAGCTGTCTGTCTTGCGCCTGATTTCTCCCCGACCGTGTCGCATAGCCGATCTATCGGTTTATGAACATAACGTAAAGTAACCGTGCCGTAGTATGGATCTTAGAGATCTTGGCCCAGAGCAGTAACCGACGTGGACATCTATGGGAAGTTCAGTTTTTAGGGACTTTTTGTGCAATTGTCACTCTACGGTAATACGCGAAGACACAGACTGCTCGTCCGATTGACGATCAGAAACCATATATTCTATACGAATGCTAAATGGACATTTGACAACATTCACGAACATATCTTCATTGGAATGGAATTAAAAAAGAAAAACGAAAAAAACCTTGAAAGTTTGGCCGATTTTCATATTAGACGACATTTTTGCCGACTTATGGGTACTTTCGTCAGTAAAGCAATGACCTGAGTATGGTAAAAAAGGACTGATGGCTATATGTGGTCTCCAAGGACGTGGATATCCTCTAGAATCCGAAACCTCAAAGTTTTTCGTCGCAGGACCTGCGCTAATGGTCTGACTCGTTGGAGTCACCAACGAGTCAGACCATTTTAAGTATTACAAATGTACGGAGGACGGGACTATGAAGTAAACAAATCGACAATACAAAAGAAGCACCCAACTTCCCCATGAACACAAACTACATTAGGTGACAAGACACATTTTTGCACGAAAACATCGCGGGACCGTGGACCATTGTTTCCGGGTGACAAATTAACCAACTTGTAAATTTGCGAACCTTTTTTTATTTTAACCAAAGAGAGAAATCACTAACGCAATCTTGATCTTACCGTAGATGTTACAAATCCTTGCAAATAAAAGCGAACAAACACTTTATCGGAAATGTAGTTAGAATTCTATTAATTAGTTTTCCGACTAAATTCGAATGCGGCATCAAAATTATAGAATAGAAGATACTCTTATAGGTGAAAAAACAAAATATTATATAATTCTTTAGCAGTACCTGAAGTCATGAGTATCATATCTAATAATAATATCTAATTTACTACATATTTTATTTACATAGATATATTTATTTTTAAGTAAGTTCGAGTCCCAGTTGCAGTAAAAAATAAATATCCCATATTTGAGATAAAAAAAATATACAACTTTTATATTAAAATATACAATTTTAATGATGTCAGAAATATATATAATTATGTTTTATTTATACAGCGAGGTGATAAATAAACATAAAATACAAAAATTGATTTGTTATGCTGCTATTAATAATGTTTGAAACTTTCCTATTAAATGGGAATAGCTTTCCTATTAAATAATAATAAGTCCTGGCCCGTTTATAATCGTCCTGAGTCGAGGTTCTAACCCCACCTGACGGTAATTATTTAGATTGTAGTTTGTATATTTGAGCTTGAGCCTTCGCTGGCCTACATTATTCGGTGAAGTAGTGAAAACTTAAACTAACTATAAACATCATATTAAAAACTAGTAATCAAGTATCACGGCTACATTTTCATGATCATCGAGTATATTCCAGTACGCAGCAACAGCTATTACGGTAAACTATTAGAGCAGATATAAAATGAAATCATCTGCATATGAATTGAAGGTAATTTCCCACAGATGGATCATCTGCTCAACAGGGCTTTGTGGTCGTGAAAGCCTTAATATTAGTCACGAGCCACGAGACGTATTGAATGGTTGTAGAGTTAAAGCTTATGCTGGATCTACAAAATATATTACAATTTCATTATCTTTTCATATTTTTGTAATCCATGCACACAACTTAGTGATTACCATCAGTCAGGTTAAGTATCAATTGTTAAGGTTTAAAATAATATTATACTTTTTTAAATGAAGTTCCTTTAAGTGACTTGCTATATATATATGATAAATGGTAGAAATCGGTATGTAAGAAACAAGAGTTATCCTCCTCCATGCAACTTTCTCTCTTTATTTATAGGTTTTTGTGTGTGCCTGTGAGTATCGAAATTCTAACAGACGGGCACTTTGCGCGGCCGGTTCCCTAACTGTAGTACTGAACGTATAAAAAATTCTAACTTTTTTTCAATTATACGTGAACTAAATCATCTAATTATTGCAATTTTGCAACGATCACGTGCAAGGAATGCGTTCCTGACAGGTGTTCCCCGATTGAGATTTATTTTTTACTATGTATTTTCTAATTTTATTCTTAAAATTTGGAAGTCGGAAAATATTCGCACTTCTCACTATAGCTGTCCTTTCCGTAGTAGATTCACGAATGCACTGCACTCTATAGACCTGTAAACGAACTTAATGGTTGTGCTTGCTGTCCGTATCATATTACTATATTGTATGTGGTGGTCAAAATGTTTCTCGTAAAGATGTAACACAGCTTGTTTATATGTAAAATAAAAGAAGAAAAACTGTCGATTGGGCAAGTTGGAATGTCTATGGTCAAGTCATGGAGACGCTCGCGGAAGTTCATTATTTTGGGGCAGTCTGACTGTCTGAGTCTGAAGAGAACCACGTGTTATGGCTTGTTGCTCGTTAAACCACTATCGTCTATTAACTTTCGAACGCACATCTGTTTAACAAATCAAAATAGTCCAAGTAGTTAATTTTGGGCTAAACTATCGCGTGGGTACTTATGGAGGTTAGAACTCAAAAGTTATTTATCTGAAGTATCAGCTGGCCTTATTAAGGAATATCAAGTTTATGGAATAATCATTCGCTTATTCTTGATGAATGTCCAAAGTTGACCAAACCAACAGACCCAATGGGACAAATAGCGACACGACCGGAAAGAGGTCAGGTACATGACCGACGGCTTTACGTGCTCTCCGAGGCTATAATACCGCCAAATCTCAAAATTCAGGCTGATATTAAGATTATTTTCTCTTTAACGATAAAACGCGAAATCCCTTATGCCCCGACCCGGGTTTCGAACTCAGGACCTCGACATCTGCGGTTGAATACGCTAACGCTAGACAACAAGGCAAGCGATAAAAAAATAAACTATGTACATGTATGTATGGCACTTCCAGAAGATGTACCAATATCCACGTAAGGCCATATTATAACAAAATAGGTTCTCTTCATATAGTATGTCCATGATCAATACACAGGCAATACTGTAATTATCGGCTCAGTTTGACATCTGATCTAGGTTTGTTAAATCACGATGTAATTGAATTAATAAAACGAACAGTATACAGTTCTAGTGCAATTTGTAACGAAGATCATAATGTCATCTATTTAAAGGTTTAACAATAAATTTTGTGGCGAGCACAATTATATAAATCAGATAGTAATTATATTAATTCGTGATAATTTAAATATCGGGTTGCTATGAAGCGTGTATGTAGTTATTCGATGGCTAATGAGCCATTGAATAACTTGCGAGGATCACACCGAAAATGATTTACTTATATAAATAAATATAAAATACTAGGATGAACAGATTTTTAAACGGGGTTTGATTACATATCAGACACCGCCATCATTCCCAAACTAAGCAAAGCTTGAACTAAGGTTACTAAATAACGGATAACTACCAACCTATTTTTTTAAGTGAAAACATCTGCGACGCTGTGCACTTTTTTGGGATGGGCAAAAAATGACAAACTCGCGTCTGACATGTGACCTGATCGAATATTCGTAAGACGGAGTGTCTTTTTTTTAATTCACGCTGACCGTTTATGCACTCACATTTTTGAATTCTCATTGTAGCATTTTTAAGGGAAAAGTTGTGCACTTTATTTTCTAAATTATGTTAGATTTTTTACAGCCGATTACCTAACCAAATTTATTTCTATTTTTAAAATTTATTCCCATCGTAAGGAGGAAGGAATTACTTTGGGTCTTTACCACTCAAAGAGGTCCACTCGCTTCTTGGATGAGAAATCAAATAATAGATTTCACTTCTATTGGCAGTCCCCAAAGACTGCCCGGCATGTTAAACATAATTTTTCTTGTGCGAAAATCGAACCCCCTACCTTTGGATCTGCATTGACCTACTGAGTCACGGCGGTCGTCACAACCGCACTACAAACGACAATCGAATATCCTTATAGTCGTGAAAGCAGTGCTGTAAACGCACCTTATTCCCTAATGGAGGTGGACAATATGACGTCATTGTCCCTACAGCGTAGTCGCTATGTAGCAATCCCTATTGTCTACCCGATTGATTACAATTCCCATTCAGCATGTACCGTATGTGTATACTAATGGTTCGTACAGGTGCGTGATGCACGTATGTAATTACGTCGTGCTTTGATCCGATTAATATCACATATTATGGTAAATGGCTTTGTATCGATTGTCCGAGGAAACCAAGTGGAAGAATAAAGGTCTGTCCACATGTATATAGAACCGTAGTTTGCCGTGGCAGGGCACTGTCTTGATACGCTGATACTTGATAATAGGTTAGACTGGGATGTGTCTGAACGATTTTATGTAAAATTTACGCACTAAGTCCCCGCTGGAGCAACGTCCGGTAATGTCTCGGGCACGGGCCGGCTTATTTGTGTGGACAGACCTTAACCCTTCCACAGGTAGTGAGGATATAGGTACTTGCCATCATATTTTTACCCATACCGCTTGAAATAAAGATCAAAACCAATAAATATAAAACATGCCTACTGCTTTGTAAAAGGTTAAAGCCCATCCTACAGCTCGCAGTCATTTCGCTAGCACAGTTATTTATTTTACATGCTATATAATAATTGTACACTTTCTAAAATTGTGTTCAGCCATCTTGTGAGATTAATATTCCAAAATATTCAGAATAAGTTTTCAGTCTAATTTCTCTTTACTCATCTTAAAAAGTAGAAGTAGAAAGGTTCTCAAGTACCACAAAGTACCGACATGAAAATTTGTTCTGAATATTTTGGTATATTAATTTCACAATATGGCTGAAGCATAATTTTAAAAAGTGTATTTATAGCATGTTAAACATCTAAATGTCCGAGCAAGACGGGAGCGCGCTGAAGAATAGGCCTTAATGCTGAAATGTATTCCGCTATTGTAACGCTTTATAAAATAAAGCATAGTAAGCTAGTAAAAGCAATAAAAAATCTGAATCGAATGAACTGAAACCTAAAAGAGTTCCTAATAAATAACCATATAATCGCCTGAACTCCTAGTACAAGCATTGCTTAGTTTGCTTTATTTTATTTTATTTTTTTATAGTTGCTTGCATAGAAGAGAGCGTTGTGGTGTGAAAGAGGATGTAGTCACAAAGATTGAAAAAGGTATGCTGAGATGGTTTGGTCATTTAGAAAGGATGAATGAAAGAAGACTGACAAAAGAAGTATACCTGGCCTGTGTGAATGGTACAACCGGAAGGGGAAGACCTCGTAGAACATTCTCTGATCAAATTGGAGACGTACTTAGGAAAGGTCAGGTCAAAAGTACCCTAAACCGGCGAGCATGTATGAAGAATATAATGTCAGTAAACGAAGCGAAAGAGGTGTGCAAGGATCGTGACAAATGGAAGTCCGTTGTCTCTGCCTACCCCTCTGGGAGACAGGCGTGAGTCTATGTATGTATGTATGTATGTATGCTTGCATAGGAATTAAATAATTTTTTGTGTAATTTGCAAGTTAATGGTCGGGTAGATCCGTGTTTAATTCCGTAAGTTAAATAGGTTCTTGAAGTTAAGTCTATTATTCATTTTACACCTTGTATAATAACCAAGAAATCCTACACTTTTACTTGATTCAAATGAATATATTCAAAATTTTCTAACAAGCCTCTCTAATGCAAATATTTAACAAAATTTTCAGCGAATCTGTTACATCAACCCCTCTAGCTAACCCTCAGCCTCAACACAACACGAAAATAAATCTTATAAAATCAACGAACCGACAAATTCCCATCTTCGATCATCAGTTCCGCCGACTCCATAACTCATCCGATTGAACGGTGGCTTAAAAACATTCGACTTAATGTCACATTTTTCCATTAGCCCGACATGATGTCACCCCGCCGGATAAATCGGCGACCTGTTGCCTATGAACGTATGCCGAACCGAAGTACTGCGTCCGATTCAGCGGGGCCATGTAAATTGTTCTTTAGTTTACTTTCCCCCAGTACTTTAGCGATCGCGTCTTCTTATTTAAACTGTTGATGGCTTTTGTTGACTTATTTTGAAACTTTCCTTAGAAAAACGCTTTTGTTCGCACCATTTTTTTTAGGTGTGTGCTTCTGTTGCATTAATTTTGTTACATTGTCCGATTAAATAAGATAAGCTCACAGAGTTATATATATGTTGTGACGGGCCGGTTGGCGTGGTTGGTAAATGCTTGCCTTTCACGTAGCAGGTCGTGGGTTCGATCCCCACCCAGACAGATATTTGTGTGCATGAACATGTGTGTTTGTCCTGAATCTGGGTGTAATTATCTATATAAAGTATGTATTTAGAAATAAAAGAAGTATATGTTAGTGTTTCAGTTATCACGTTTCTATAGTACAAGCTCGGCTTAGTTTGGGATCAGATGGCCGTTTGTGTATAATCTCCCAGGATATTATATAATAGACTACACGGAAAGTATTTTTATCAATTGCATGACAGGCCCAAACGCAAACCACGTACTATGTATACCTAGACTACCATGTTGAACAAGTGTTAGGGTGTCTGACTATAGGCAATCAAGTTCCGGCTTCATTTCGGGTGTCAATCCATAACTAGTTATTAGAATTTAGGTTCTTAGTCAGGAAGTTGGCAGTGCTACCTAGGTCAGGACCAGGTAAAACCACGCTAACCGGTCAATGAGATCATCTTGGTCACGTGTGAAGGCCGTATTAGATTCCACGTCTTTGAATATGCGAGTGTGAATTAGAGAGTGCACTTGTATTTGCGCACGCCATAATTCATCCCGCGCCGATGGCTAGTTTCCGTAGAGACTCGCCATGGCCGAAATTCAAGCAGGAAGACATTTTTTTTTACTTGTAGTAGGTATAGGTATTCATCCAACTTAACAAACAAATTCTATAAAGCATTTTCTTTTTAAATCAAAATGAGAAATGGCCGCTATTTCATCAAAACTCGCATTATACTTTTATAATGAATAGGTAGGTCTCTCGATTTATCAAACGAAAATAATACTAAAGTTTATAATACACGATAGCGGACGAGATTTCAATATTTTCAGTAACAATATATCGGAGACTCATCAGCTTTTTTATCATTATACTTTGCCTACGTCAATATCGTTCCTTACTCTTTACTTATTTATATAACATTAACAAAAGGTACAAAAATAAGAGGAGAACAAAGCATCGATCGGGTATTAAAGAACCTTATTTCTTTCATGAAAGGTAGATAGGAGGCAACGAAAACATCGAATAATACTTATTATGGCGTACCAGTCACAATGGAGAGTGGCCGCGCGTTACACCGTCATTACAGCACCGCTACAATTAATACTTTTTTTCCTTGTGAATATACAAAATATCAATAAGATACAATTAAAAGTCTTCTAAATGTTCTCGTATTAGTAACGTGCCCAGAATACTGGCAGCATTACCACGCTGTATGGCAATACTTATTTTTTGGCAAAATATAAGTCAGTATCCCGGGAACTTGTCGCCTCAACAAGGCGTGCAGCTATTTATTTCTAGATAATTTACCAATACGAGAAAATTTAGAATACTTTTAATTTAACGTTTTAAGGATTAAGTCAGTTTCATACTAGACTAGCGGCCCGGTACGTGCTTCGCTACGCATAAGGCATAGTAATAAAAAATATGATTATTAAGTTAATTTATTCAAACAAAAAAATATTTTAAATTGCTAATAGATGATGATTTGAAACTTTTTCTAGACTTTTTAAATTTTCTCTACGTACAAACCTTCCCTGGACTTCCACGAATAATTCAAGACCAAAATTAGCCAAATCGGTAAAGGCGTTGTTGAGTTATAACATTACAACGAAAAGTGGCATTGATTTTTATATATATTTCATACTAGATAATAAATATAACTATTATTTATTTTCTATATAAATAACATAGAAAATAAATAATAGTCACCAATTGTAAATGATATATAATTAACCATAATAAAAAATAAGGAGATTCTTAATTCAACTATATATTTTTTGCTATATATGTCACACGAATTTTCCAGTGTTTTTGAACAATTTGGCGCAACGGTCAAGATAGTCGCCTCGTCACTTCGTGTCACGGGTTTAATTCCCGCGCAGGACAACTATTAGTGTGATCTATAAATAGTTGTCCTGAGTCTGGATGAAGGATCTTTGTATCCTTCAATTACATGTTTGTTAAGTACCCTGCGACTCAGGGATACATTTCATTAACGTTGTCTTTAAAAATAGTATTTATTATAAAATAATCTGTGTGGCTGCTGACACGAATATCACCCCATCTCATCCCTTGGGGGGGATCTCGTCCCGTAGAAAATCTACCGAAGAAAGAGCAGCATCGTCTCTCTGAGTACTATAACCATCATATTGCGATTGCCAACACGTCTGCCAAGCGGGGCATATTATGGCAATTGGGGAGGCCTATGTCTAGCTGTGGATATCATTCGGCATGATGGTATAATATGTTTTCGAGTTAGTAGTCCCATATAAATGTGTTCTAATCTACTATATAAAAATAAGTCGGGTTTTCCTTCCTAACGCTATAACTCCAGAACGCACAAACCGATTTCCACGGTTTTGCATTCGTTGGAAAGGTCTCGGGCTCCGTGAGGTTTATAGCAAAGAAAATTTATAAAATTTAACGCGGGTAACACCGCGGGGCACAGCTAGTCGGATTATAAATATGGGAAAGAAAAATTTAATCGAACTTTTCTTTTCGAAATGGTAAATGCCTCATTTTGTGCTAACCACAGTTATATTTAAAAAATTAATAGACAACATTATTTCTGTTTAAGTATTTCATAGATAGTTCAATGGTTTGGTGGTACAAATCTCTACCTGCGCATAAATAGTTTGGAATTGCTCTGTTGTGTATGCTTTCAGTCTTTTTAGCGAAACTACAGAATAGTAAAAACAATCGTGTATCGGTTAAGTGCTTTTTCGCCTACTTCTACTTTTTGTGTGGATTATATTTTGTACAAATGTTATACGTTATGCGGCACTCATTACAGACGCAACAGTTAAATAACGGCGCCTGCCTATAGTTGGCATGACCGCAACTTAGAGGATATACATGAACATCATGCCCATTTTAAAGATCATTTGTCATAAATATAGGATGATTAAATATTAATACACAATTCACAACAATTTCAACCTCAATTATCTAAGAAGAGATACGAAACCACATTTCACGACGCTAAAACAAAGTTTCTCCATTACACTTCGGTGTAAATAAGAAGGATTTGGCGGGCCAATTAAGTACCTAAAAAGGTGAAAATCACTTCTTCATTTTAAGCGTATAAAATACATAAGTTTCTCAAAAATGTAAGTAAAGTGTAAGTAGGTTAATAAGATTTGGTAAATAATAATAAATAAATAATAAATCTTGAAAATATCTTGGGAAAACTAACACACTGCCATCTGATTCCAAACTAGACAAATCCTGTACTATGGCTACCAGACAACTAATAAACATACTTATATATTTCTAGATACATACATATTAAAGATAAATTATTACACCCAGACACAGAACAAGTAATCGTGTTCTTCACACAAAGATTTGTCCCTGGTGGGTTCGAATCCACGAGCTCTGGCTTAGAAGTCAGCGTCACTAACCACTAGACCATGAAGTCATCATAGACAAACATAATTTATGTTCTTACATACACAGGCACATAACACATATAAAGTTTGTTTTATAGCACATTTGGAACCGGTTATAATAATACTAGTGTGCATTATTTTCAGCATGATAGCCTCCCCACAGCAAACCCTAGAATAAACTCGATAGTAACGCAGGGTCAACACATTTTTCCATTATCGACGCCAAAGAAGAAAATCTATTTTAGTCCACGGAAATTGTAGATTTTCCCTTTGATAACTTTCAATGTTGATTATATGCATATGAAAATAGGCATGAGGAGGAAATTCCGGATTTCCCTTTTGTAGATATAAATATGCCTTCATTTTGTACACTACTTACAATCACACACATCTAAGAGTATAAAATAAATTATTCAAAATAATCCTCATAGAACAAGGGCTGAATTTTCACAAACAAACAATTGTTATGTAAACATATTTCGGACTACCCTCACTAAAATATTTATTACTCTCCTTCGGTCCTTCCCACAAGTTGTCAATAAGTCGACATTGACATTTTGAGTATATTTGACAGAATGTTATGAATATTGGATATCTCAGAAGTTCTGTTTGTTTATTATCTACCCATTTATTTATTACGGAATGTCGCTATGTATTCCCGTTATGTAGCTGTAGCTGCCCTTATTCCCAAACTATATGTACTCCAATTCATATATTAGGTAGGGATGTTTTGTATGGATTTCGATCTCGTCCAATTAGAATTTCTTGAGTGGGTTTTTTGAATAAGTATATTGCGGTACCTATTTATTAATGAAGTAAAATACAAAAAGGACCTAAAAGGATATCAAGTATTCTGTTTATCACCATTTGTATAATATTTGTCCGATGTCCGAAAAAGTTACCAGAATGTCGTGGGTTGGTTAATAATCGGACTTGACTGTGGTGATGATAAGAGTGAAGACAAAATCAAGATGTTATTCAAGATGTGGATTTTTTTTTAGTTTATCACAGATGCTTTTTTAGAAACTACTAAACTTCTCCGCCAAACGGGGTTATAGTTGCCACATGACCAGAAACAAGGGTAACGGATGTCGCGGTTTGTGCCATGTTGAGTAGTTGTATTTAACAGTCGGTGATAACGAAAGTGAAAATGCTTAAAATTTTGACAAAACTGGTGTCTCTTACACGCATTCTTTTTAGTATCTCGCAGACGCAGATATGAAACTACTGTTTGCAAATTGCCAAAAAATTTTATCAGTTTTTTTATATGACCCAAATTGGTAACAATATTCCAAAAAATTAAAAGTCGATAAAAATCATGTAACTTTGATCATAGATAGCATACATTTTATCTATCATCAAAGTTACATGATTTTTATCGAATTTTAAGCATCTATAAAACATTAGATCCGTTTTAATTAACCATGGTATTGTTCTTCTCTACCTCATATTGTAGCTTATCCAAGAGGAGGATTCAATACTGAGAGTATTGGTTTCTTAGAAAAACTCGAATAATGCCACAGGTCGACCACCAAAATAAAATAATTTCGATCACATTGTTAGGTAATATCACATCATATCTAATTTCATTCTATAATAGATGCTGTGATTGTATTTAGTGTGAATTGGCGTTCAAATCCCGGGTTCGCCCAAAAAGTGTTATTGGAATTAGCCTTGCCAGAACAACACTGGTCGGAGACTGGAAGCTAGTTGTGCACACCACGATACGCATTAATGCTACGGATAGATACGCGTGTGCTTCTAAGAGCACATAAGCTGTCGGTTCTGCGCTTGATCTCTCCCTGGCCGTTTCGAAAAGCTAATATATAATAACATTAGATTACGAGAGTGAGGAAACAGAGAGTGTAATAGTATTCGCACACACACTCCTGCACTATAATATGTCCTCCGTAGTTGCCTAATCTCCGTTGTGATAGATCGCAGTAGCCAATATTCGACCCGGAGTTCTATTATAATTATCTACAGTTAAAAAATATATATAACCAACTTGGCTTTTCTTTATGACAACCGATTTAAACAAAATTATATGGGACTGATTACAGTTCAGTTTAGAAACTACAGAAAAACAAAAATACGATACGGTCAAATTAATAATCTCCTCCTTCTTAAAGCAGGTTAAGAATAAATATTAAAATAGGTACGTCATTTGCTCATGTCTTAAACCGCAATGCAAATTTATAGAAGCACTTTCAAACTAACTTCAAACTTAAAAGTTTGCAAAAAGTACGTTTTTTGATAAATCTTTTACCGCATAGCTACTTAACAGCTGTATGAAATGCTTTGCTTGTGTTGATCAGACGTTGAAAATCACTGAACATAGTCGCCTTGCCACTTCGTGTCCGAAGTTCAAATCCCACGCAGCACAACTATTTGTATGACCCATAAATAGTTGTTCCGAGTCTGAATGTACTTTGTGTCCATCAATTATATGTTTGTGTAGTACCCCGCGACACAGGGATTAATTACCCAAGTGCGGGCGTTGCCTTTAGAAAAAAACTGCTAAAGGAACTGTCTAAATTATAAAAAATATGTTTAGTTAATAACATAAATACTCTATATCTTCCTTTTATTTTGTAACCCACCTACTTTCTGTTCGCCTACAGTTCTGGTCCATACACCGGCTATGTGTTCTATTTAGCAGAATATTATATGACGGGCCTGTCGGCGTGGTTGGCAAATGCTTGCTTTTCACGCCGGAGCTCGTGGGTTCGATTCCCACCCAGGACAGATACATGTCTGTCTGTCCTGAGTCTGGGTGTAATTATCTATATAAGTATGTATTTACAAAAGGTATTATATACATGTATGTAGTATATCAGTTATCTGGTTTCCATAGTACAAGCTCTTCTTAGTTTGGAACCAGATGGCCGTGTTTAAATAATGTCCTAGGATATTAATATTATTGTTTTGTTTTTGTTTATTAGGTTAACCAACAATTGCTTACACATTAAATTTGAGTTTGGTATATCTTAACTTACACAATACATTTTCTTGTGTAGCAACCAGTTACAGGTTAACACCACATGCGAAATTAAAGGTTGGCGTGTATAAATTACATTAATTAAAAATAAAATTATAAATTATCTAACTTAAAAATTAAAGTGAAATTAAATTGTGAGTGAATGACATAAAATTAAAATATAAAAGTAAGAAATTAAACAAAAAAGTATTAAACAAAAAATTAAAAAATTAAAAACTATTAAAAAAAAATATTAACATTTAATTGTCTTTACCATAAGCTTACTTTGCTTTGCAATAATAAACTCTTATATAATCTAATAAGACTTAATATTACCAAGTCTGTATAAAATCACCGTACCCTAGATGTTCGTCAAAAGCCTATGTATAGATTTTAAGCTTTCGAAGAACGATACAATTTTAAAACGCCTAAAGATCTACTTAAGATTTAAGTATCCCTTTAATGTCTACAACACCCTTCATGGGCGAGTACGACTCGCACTTGGCCGCTTTTTATAAGTACCAAAAGGTAGTAAAGAAGTTTTCAAGATGGTCTCGAATCGATTTGAATGTTTAACGTAACTACTGATGTCCAATAAAAAGAGTTTCAATACCTTTATCGTAAAATCTTGTTACACAAAGAGATGGCAGGTGTATTGAACTATGAAAAAATTGTATCGGAAATATCACGAAGTGCGTAGGTATAAATGATAAATTATAGTTAAATAACAACAATAAATATAAATGATCGATAAATATTGGACATCAGTAGTTACGTTAAACATTCAAATCGATTCGAGACCATCTTGAAAACTTCTTTACTACCTTTTGGTACTTATAAAAAGCGGCCAAGTGCGAGTCGTACTCGCCCATGAAGGGTTCCGTAGCAGCAAGTATTTCAGTTGAATAAATGAAAGGTAAATTGCGGTTAACGATTTTTTTTTTCTATTTTTATATGAAAATCTTAATTCGGTTCACAGGATACATCTACTTAACAAGTTTCGACAGTTAGTTTCAAAAAAAAGTGGCTGTGAAATACGGAAGGACAGACAGACAGACTTGACGAATCTATAAGGCCTTGCCTTTTGGCTACGCAACTCTAAGAAAAACCTTCAAATAAATGACAATAAAACCATTTTTTTGTTTATTAGTCCTGTAACAAAATAGTATATTATTATAGTGTAATCCAGCCCATCCATGAGCATGTCACGGCGGTATATCTCAGCTTATACTAACTATTTGAAATTTAGAATAGTTCTATATATCGCTAACCCTAGCTTATAGCATGAATGAAAGTTTTGTTTTTACATCTGTATTAAAAGGCAGAAATTAGAACAAACATTTTTTTTAAATATAGCTATCAAGTATAATAGGAATGGGCTTCGTTTCCATATTACTAAATAGATTTATGATATTTGTTTTAAATAAGAAATTAGTTTTTGGATATGATTAAAATGCAATAGAAAATCACTAATGTTTGTAATTAAAATAATCTGAAAGAAAAGTCATAGCGTCATTTTTCACGGAACTCTCGGTTAGCGCGCCCCAGTAAGTTTAAATCATCACAAATCCTTGACAAACAAGCTTAGTTATATCGTCCGTACTTTGGTCGTCTTTTATACAGAAACATATTTATACGAGTAATAACGTAATGTACTAGAATGGCATTCCAAGTTATCCATTATTCTGCCAATGTCAAGAGAGAATTGATAATCTGGACGATATTTTTAAATATTAATGGTTGACAGTAACAACTGCTTTAAGGCAAGGTTAAGGACCTAGGCACCGAAAGGAAAAGTGGTTTCATTTCTCAGCGTCACCGTGCTTCGGTCCTGGTTGTAGTCGTTAGACAACAGTCGATAAGCCATAGCTTACTGGGGGGCTTGAACAACTCTGACAGTAGGGTAACAGCTACCCATATGATTGCTTGCTTATCGTATGGGCAGTGGTAACCCTAGTGTCAGAGTTGCTTAAGCCGCCCAGTAGGCCTCTGACATGGCTTAACGACTGTTGTCTAATGACTACAACCGGGACCGACAGCTTAACGTGCCCTCCGAAGCACGGAGACGCTCAGAAATTAAACCACTTTGGCGGTCATCCATCTATAGACTGTCCGCGAGCCTAGTTGCTTAACCTCGCCGATCGCTTACAGACCGGTGAGAGCATCTAGCTATGAGCGCCTCATACGATAAAGTAAAGTAAGTAATATTGGGGTTTGACTGCGAATAAAATATTTTTAGATCCATCTGAATTGTGCCTAACTATTTTGTCCTGAATAACTGTGTGGTAAACGTCAACAGTTAATTTGACTATATATTGGTCTTTACCTATGAAATTGCCGTTCTGCAGTACTGGCCATTTCAAATCAAAATAATTTTTGTTTGGCTAAGAATTCTAATTTCAAATTAATTTTATTTTAAAAACATGGATTCTTTTTTCCAAAAGTAGTCATTTCTTTATTGATTAGTGTTACATTTTCATCGCATTTCAATCTTTTTCGTCATCATGGATACGTTAAAAATTCGAGTAATTATGGAATATGAGTACCGTCGTGGCAGCAACGCGGCACAAGCGGCACGCAACATCAACGACGTTTACGGAGCTAACACTACAAACCAACGCACCACCTGTTATTGGTTTGCTCGCTTCCGTTCTGGAAATTTCGACCTGAAAAATGAACCTCGCGGTCGTCCGAAGACTTTGGTCGACAATGACGAATTAAAGGCGGTTGTGGAAGCTGATGATACACAATCTACGGCTGAATTAGCAGCAGCTTTCGACGTTAGCGTCAAAACAATATTGGTCCATTTGCGTCAAATTGGCAAGGTAAAAAAGCTTGACAAATGGGTGCCCCACGAACTCAATGATCGCCAGCGCGAAGTACGCGTCGAGACGTGCCTTGCACTGCTCAACAGACACACAAATGAAGGAATTTTGAACCGCATTGTTACCTGCGATGAAAAATGGATTCTGTTTGATAACCGCAAGCGCTCAGCAAGTTGGTTGGATCCTGGTTCAGCACCTAAACAATGCCCTAAACGAAAACTTACCCCTAGAAAAGTGATGGTCACTGTTTGGTGGTCTAGCGCCGGTGTGATTCATCACAGCTTCTTACCAAACGGGGTGAGCATTACTGCAGATGTGTACTGTGAAGAACTGAGCACAATGATGGAGAAGCTGGCGCATCTCCAACCAGCATTGGTCAATCGCTCGTCTCCGCTGCTCCTGCACGACAACGCGCGACCTCATACTGCACAGCAGACGGTCTCCAAGTTGCAAGAACTGGGGTTGGAAGCTCTCCGTCATCCGCCCTACTCACCAGACCTTGCGCCTACAGACTACTACTTTTTCCAGAATTTGGATAACTTCTTGGCGGGAAAAAAATTCAATACCCGAGAGGCAGTACAAAATGCCTTTGAAGAATTTGTTGCCTCCCGTCCAGCTGATTTCTTTAAGAAGGGCATCAATAAACTGCCACTGCGATGGCAAAGATGCATTGATTGCATGGGTGATTACTTCGATTAATACAAATAAAAAAATTCATGAAAAAAATTCGTTTAAATTTTTTCATACAAAACGGCAATTTCATAGGTAAAGACCTATTATTATATGTCTTTGCCACTGGACGTATCATTACCAAGTTTCATATCTTTTATGGGTTTAAGTCTTTCCAGTAACTCGCACAGCAAAGCCCAACTCCCACAAATCTCCTGTATACTCGAAACTCGTAAACAAAACGAAGGAGGAAAGCCCATCTGAGATATTAGCAATCCTTTTTAACTTACATTGGAGTCTGACAAATGAATATTTAGCTAGGGACCAGGTGTCTCCTTTATGAGTCGCGGCCGCTCTCCGCCGCTACATAAATCTACATAGTACTGTATGAAGTAGGCACTCTGTTTATAATTATGCAGACTTCATGCCGGGGTTTATGGGTTCTCAAGAAGAAAAGATATGCGGTAGTCACTTGTAAGGTAGCTCTGTTCATATAGAGCTACCTTACAAGTGACTACCGCATATCTTTTAACTAACTACTATTTTGCAGGAAAAGGGGTAGCCATTATATCAAGTATTTATTAGTTAAATGTTGGGTTCGCTTTAGTCTGTTGTAAAATACTACAGCCCGGACCGACACCTTAAGGTGCCCTCCGCAACACAGAGATGTTCCGAAATCAAACCACTCAAGAACCATAGATGCTGATTTTCATACACTGGTATTTTTCATCTTTCTCCCACAATATCATATAATATTTTAGCCAACAGGGTAAATACATTGGACACAAATAACACTTTTTATGCAATGGGACCGCCCATTGTAAAAGATTGTATTATTTGTGTCGTACTACCCACTTTCGCACTAAGCAATTTCTTCCAGATATCATTTGAATGGATAGGAGCTCTAATTATTTCCTGATCTTTTCCCTTTGTAACCAGTAACAAGGCACCTATCGCATACTCTCGAATACTATAATATGTCCTGCGTAACTGGCTCATATCTATTAAGACTGGCCGGTGTAGCCGGTATTCGTCCAGGAGTATTATTATAAAACTCGGACTAAACGAAATTAAAAACTAAACAAATAAGGCATTAATTATTTAAGATGATAAAGACTTTTTCTCGGTGGGACATAAATTACTTAGCCGTAACTAGGACTAATTTCTCATAAAACGGTCCGGTCAAAACAAAGACAAAAATGTATATAATTTATAAATTTTATAATACATTCTTAGAATCGTGATAGCACTTTTAAAGACTATTTAAGCCTAATTGCGTCTCAAGTCGAAAGTCTTCGACCATTGTGTGTTGCTGTTGTTGGACTTACGGAACGGAACGTCGTCCACAAAATATGTTTCAAAGTCACCCAAAAAACAATGGGGGCTATGCTCGGAGTTTCTTTTCGAGATCGAATAAGAAATGCCGAAATCCTACCTCAGAGAAATGCCAAGCTAGAGAAGGGCATGCTCACCATTTCGACTAATGATCTTCTAACGGTCGTTGGAAGCCGCTGATTGCGGGCTAAACCGGCAATTGTAAAGATTTTGTGGAGGCCTTTGTCCCACATTGGACATCTTCTGGCTCACATTATGATGAAAAACAAACTGAGTATTGTCCAACAAAATCTTCCTAGAACAATAAGTGGCATGCTATAACTGACTGGCATATCTCGTTATATGTATTTTTAAGTTAGTTTAGGATGGGACTGTAAATTAGGAAACGAAAAAGCAACGTGGTCAAGAAAAACATCCTCGGCAATATTACAGATCATTCTTTATTGATTATAACTATATCCATTATAACTACACTCCTGCTCACCTGCTCGCAAACGGAATTTCCATTGTCATGATAATATATGCATTCTACGCATTTCTTCTTCTTATTAATCTACTTCAAAGGAGATTATCAATTTGAATGTTTGATTTTTTTTTGGCTTTTATGATACATGATTTCTCTCCTCCTTGAAAATCTATCTTTTAGATCATTTTTCAATTGATACGAATATTCCCATATATTTCTCTTGAAAAGTTATAGTCGGTTATATACATATTTTAATAAGTCTTTATAACTTTTTAACTACTTCAAATAATGTAATGTTAAGAATCCTTCAATATAAAAACATAGTTTTGATATTGAAAATACTTTATATTTGAATTTTACAAATTATTTAAGATAATATAGATATTATTTGATAAACGAAAATGTTATCTGTTCCAAGACTCCTCACACTCTTTGATTAACAACGCAAAAGCTACTTACTTACTTTTACTATATTTAAGTGATCTGAAAGACACAGGTAAGAAAACCGTAGGAGAAACCACTAAAAGAACACGTTACTTGCGAGACACATCGGGACAGTTAGGGCTTCGAAAAGTCGGTATCGATAAAATTGAACCTGAATACATAATTTAAAAAAGATACTTTTCTTACTTTAAATAACTTAGCAGCGTCTTTCCACTAGCAGTTGGAATGTCTAAAATTAACCTTGTAACAATGCATAAAATGTAGAAAATATATTAATTCAGCTGTTATTGATTTAAATTCCACACAGTCTGTAGTGTCTTCATTACCCTCAAACTAAACATGGGGTATCATTCAAATTTGAAACTTTAAATTATTATTTTAAATTCTATTGTTTTCCAATCAATTCTTCAGAATCTGTAGAATCACGGTAAACTTAAAAAAGGTAATAAAAATAATCACCTACGCTAGTTTTCTAGGTAATATGTAAAATCGCCGATCACCCCTAATTTTAAGAACAAATAATTTTATAATAAACGTAATACATTTTATTTTTTATTTCATTTTTATCTCTGTTTAACATGATCGAATAACCAATTTGTAGTATGAACACTAAACTAAAAGCTATGTTTGCTTTTAAGTCAAAAAAGCGAGTTATCTGTTTTCATAAATTGCAAATCTATTTGATACCGCTGGAAAATTCATGAAACGTTAAACAAGGGCGAAGCAACCTCTTGAAAAATTACCGATAGTTAGACACAATATTTAGATTAATTATTTTATTTGTGTAATAGCACAAAATAATATTTTAATTATAGCTAGTTAACTGAATGGCCAGAACAAATCATAAGCCCCATTGAATTAAACTGACAATACCAAATCATCTATAGTGTCTCCAATAACGAATTAAATGACCATCATAATGCCTAATCTGAATAACGCCTATTTCAAGTTTGAACTCATTTCTTAGTACAATTTAATTTCAAACTCAAAATCTAGGCTAAGACGTTAGGTACATCACTAGTAGGGCGGGGCGGATAACGGGCGGACGATTAGCAGCGGTGTTTCTCTGGCCGCCGCGCCGCCTTGGAAATAGAAAATAAAGGCGCCCGTGACAAGAGCGTAGTTCCCTTTACTTACCGTCCTCTTTCAGTCCAGTTCACTCGCCTGAAAAGGCTTAGTACTAGAAGTTTTTAGCTCAGGTTCTTTTTTATTAATGCATGATTTGTTACTGTGCAGTTGGAATGTATTATTTGAATATAATAAAATATAGTTTAAAATAAAAACAAACTAGTAATATTGAAAAGAAATTATAGTAAGGGATCAATCTTAGTAACAATGACAAGTAAAGTCCCCAGTTTTTAAATTTTGAACTTAAGTTATATGGTTTTGACTAATGCTTGTAGAGACATATAACCGTACCCATTAGGTACTTTCATTAAAAAAGCAATGAGCAAGTTATGTACTCATGTACTCACGTGTATTTGACAAGTTCAGGTCACTGAAAATTTAAATTGAAATTATATTTAATGGTTATATCTAAAAGAAATACACTTTATTTATATAAACACTTCTGTATTCTCACTATCAGGAGATTAAAGACGCAGCATGCAGTTTGAGCTTTTTACGTAAAATCTCATATCTCGAAAAATATCGTTAACTAATGATAGTAAATGTAGCGTTTTATGTCGCATGTGCTTGTCATGGGCACGTCATTTGGCATTTTCGAGTGGCGACCACGAACCGGAAGACGCAGGCGTGTGCAGGCCCTATAAAACCCTATAAGATGGACCGATGATCTTGTGAGAGTCGCTGGAAGTCGCTGGATGCGGATAGCGAAAGACCGGAAATTGTGGATATCTTTGGAGGGAGGCTTTTATCCAGCAGTGGGCGTCTTTCAGATGATATGATTGATGCTCGTCATTCATGTTCAACATTAAATACATAAGACCAGTAGTATAGTTCTAGTTGCTCGCCCCATTACTCTCCCCGATCTAAACGCACTCGCCTTGTCCATATACGATACAAGTTAAACGCGTGGTTGTCCACACGAACGTGACCGCTTTACGTATTTATGCAGATGTAGAACCCTCCTCCCCCTGCCAGCATTACGTCTGCGAAGAATTCAACTAACGTACCCGAATAAGGGACACTTATTATTGGTCGCAAGTAAACGAGGCTTAGCAAACATTCGGATTGCGCACGTCAAAGAATTAGTGAGAAAAGTTGGGATGTTTTTGTTTTGTGACGTGTGTGTTAGCCTTAAGTCTTGGGTAATGTGGAAATATGCTTGAGGTATTATGTAGACAGATAAGATCTGCAACATTATTTTATGATATCTCTTGTTGTAGGTACTCAAAGGAATTACGTTGAGCTGGCAGGAAATGCGAGAGGTTACCCTTAAAAAGATATAAGATTTTGAAGGTAAACATTACTGAGGTTGTAAGCTACTTATTTCTAAGTCATGAAGTTACAGGTCCTAGGTAAAAAAATAATTTAAATGGTTTTCCTTTTTATCGGAGGATACCCTTTTCCGTAAATAGCCTTTTGAATGAATTGTGTCTGTAGTCCGCGTAGATAGGCTCTACTTCTCTACATTGCGAGGTTTACGTAAATCCTATTAGACACTCTAACATAAAATCTACTTTATTTATTTTTTGTTCATTTGGAAAAAATACAGATGCTATTTCGATTATCAAATATTTAAATGACAATATGGCCAAATAATTAATGAGTGCTTCGCAGTGCACGTCAAGCTGTCTGTTCGGGTTATACTCGTTTGACAACAGTCGTTAAGTAATGTGCTAAATGGCCTACTGCTGCTACTACCACTGCCCATACGATAAAGAAAACCTGCAAAAAAATACACCTCCAATTCTTTCAGTCAAATAAAAATGTAAATTATAAAAAAAGCAAATACCGCGGAAATGCGAGACATGAATTTGTTTGGAAATTGAATAAAACATCACAATGCAACAAATGGCCTATCTACAATAAAAAGTAACCCTTCCCTTCCCTCCGTGGAAGGGTGAAATGATAAACAGCTGATGCAATCCGATCTTGTTTTTAATCTTGGTATAGGTAGGTAAGTAGGCGTTTTACCAAAAGGAGAAGGATTGGGGTGTGATAAAAATATCTTGAGATTACAAAAGAATGTGATTTATGATAAAAACTTCTTTCAAATAATCAGAGGTAATTTCTTTAATAATAATAATGTAAAGTGACTGCCCCGTTAGTTAAGCGATAGCGTCTTCAACGGCAGATATGATATCCTTGGTTCAAATCCCTGGTCAGGCCAAAGTGATATTGGAATTTTTATGCTAAGATTTTTTTTCTATATCAGTACGGAATCTGGAAGTTACCCCTGTGCCTCACAGAGCACGTTAAGCCGTATTTTCTGTATGGGAACTGTTTCCGGTCCTGTCAGCTAGCTGTGCCATCTGATGACAGTGAAGAAAAAGAACGTGTATCTATATGTTTGCGCTAACGTATACTTGTGTTTGTTAAACCAACAAAGCAGTCCAAATACTTGTAATATCATTATGCCAGCCAAAGTAAGTCCACAGCTGGACACAAGCCTCCCCAAAGAATGGGGGGGGGGGGGGGCATAATCGCCACGCGTGGCAGATGGGTTGGCGATCGCAGTTTGATGGCCATAGTTCTCAGAAAAATACTGCTACCCCTTCTCTGGTAGCTATTCCCTCGGTCAATTTCTACGCCCTCCACGAGATGAGATGATAATATTCTAAACAATTTCTACGCCCTCCACGAGATGAGATGATAATATTCTAAACAATATTTTTTTTAAATCTTGGAATCTCTTTCAGTATATGTATTTCTTTCAGCAATGCTTACTAATTTTCAATAATACAAGATAAAAGAAGTAGGTATATAACGCAGTCTATTGCTGTTTCACTACAGGGCTTTTTTTATAACGTGGGGTAATCCTTTTGGACATCTTCCGCCCTGGGGTGGGCGGAAGGGCATGGCGGACTCAAACCGGCTAAAAGTCACAATGGCCCCACGCTAACCTAGCACGGTTTGTCAGACTCCACATGCCATCAAGAGCAATTTGGGAAACTCACAGATATTTAGATGTTCTTACGATGGTCTCCTTAATCGTTTTACGCACGAAATTATTAAGTTCTTCTACGCTCCTGATTTCGAAAAGTTTCGGACCATGGTTTAAACTCGAGAGCAATCCGCAGTTCAACGGTGTTACCAATAAGCTATTTCATACTTAAATAAAGAAGTGTTCCAGTATAACAAATAAATCAATATAATATAATATTCTGGAACAATATTCACACACAGATGGCCGTGTGTGATCACAAACTAAAAAGAGCTCTATGGAAACCAGATAACTGATATACTGAATATGCTACTTTTCTTTAGTAAATAGATAGATAGATAACACTTTATTGCACCAAATCGAAGCATAACATTATCACATCAGTTAATTTATATAATATGGTACAAACGTACTTATATATAATACATAATATTTATATATTAAAATACACACTTATATATAAAATTAGACCTATACTCAGGACAAACAGATACGTTCATACACACAAATATTTGTCCTGTGTGGGAATCGAACCCACGACCTCCGGCGTGAAAAGCAAGCATTTGCCAACCACGCCAACAGACCCGTCAGTTACTTGTATAAGTGTTTTGCCAAACATATTTAGTCGACTTATAAACGAAGTAGATAGGTATCTGAGAAGTATAAGAAACATTCAGAATAGACGAAAAGGTAATTTATAAGTCCCTCTTGAGCTCTTTGTCTTCACTAGGTACTCAACTATAATAATTCATACAGAAAATCTTAGTTCACCATATTTTTTAAGAAAACTTAGGTACGGCCTAGTCAAAACAATGATTTATTAAGTCAAACTATTCAGTAAAAAACGATAATAATGTACGCATTTTTTTTTCTTTTTTTTATTCTTTAATATTTTATTCTTTATTTGGACGGTCACCGCAGCCTAGTTGGTAGTGCTCCTGCCTACGAAGCTGGTGGTCCTGGGTTCGAATCCCGGTAAGTGCAAATATGTATTTGTGTGATGAGCACGAATATTTGTTTCTGAGTCATGGATGTTTTCTATGTATTTATCTATCTATATAAGTATGTATACCTGGTACCCATAGTACAAGCTTTGCTTAGTTTGGGGCTAGGATGATCTGTGTAACATTGTCCCTAGATATTATTATTATATATTATATTATTAGAAAAGAAGGGTTTTATCACAATATAGTGATGATGTAACCCTCGTAAATACAACAGTAAAAAATACAAATTAAAAAGAACATTCTTAAATAACATAATAAAAGAAAATGGAGTCACCATCGCGTCTCACATCACGTCGGGGGCCTAGAAGTCGATCCGTGGGAGTCAAATCAAATCTACTAGAGGACGGGCAACAGCTTCTTTCTAAGTACTATTGCCTCGCTTGGGCGACTGGTTGGCGATCGCTGTATGGTGGTTATACAGCGATCGCCAACCAGTCTCCCAAGCGAGGCGATTATGGCATACCGCCATGCTATGAACGAACTTTATACGTTTTTAGGGTTCCTTATCCAAAGGTTAAATCGGGACCCTATTACTAAGACTTTGTCTGTCTGTCTGTCCGTCTGTCACCAGGCTGTATCTCATGAACCGTGATAGTTAGACAGTTCAAATTTTCACAGATGATGTATTTCTGTTGCCACTATAACAACAAATTCTAAAAACAAAATAAAATAAATATTTAAGGGAGCTCCCATACAACAAACGTAAATGTTTTGCTCGTTTTTATCGATAACTAGCTGTGCCCGCGACTTCGTCCGCGTGTTAATTAGTTTATTTAGTTTTTTTTGTAAAATAAAAGACTTTTTCTAAAATAAAAGTAGCCTAAGTTACTCCTTATTACATCAGCTACCTGCCAATAAAAGTCCCGTCAAAATCGGACCAGCCATTTCAGAGATTAGCCGGAACAAACAGAAAGACAGACAAAAATTGTAAAAAATGTCATTTTGGTGTATGTACCGTATATACACACATCAACAAAGTCTAGGGATACGTTATTTTGAAATCAAACATGGCTTTATTGTTTAAAACCTATTTAGTTTCCTTAAAAAGTTTATTTACAGATTTAAACCTTGTCTATTCTTTATTCAAAATTTAAAAATTAAAATGAGAAACAAATGAAAACACGCAAAGCACAGCGCAATCTTGAGTTGTATCTAATTTCAAGAAGTTGCATTAAAATTTTTTTTGCGTGTTAATTTTCTTTTCTCAATTGGTTGTGTAAGCTTTTTAGCGTCATGCCACGCCATCATTTGAGTCGAGATGAAATGTTACGGGCAGTTGGCATGTTACAAAACGGTGCTATTCAACGCGTCGTTGCTGAGTCTCTGGGCACAAGCCAAAATGTGGTATCCAGGCTGTGGTCACGTTATCGCGCTACTGGAGATGTGGCAGAACGGCACACAGGTAGATATCGTGTTACCACTCAGAGACAGGATCGATTTCTCCAAATGACCGCCAGAAGACTACCCAATATCACAGCGATGCAACTAGTGCAAAGGCTCCAGGAGGGTCAGCAGCTGCTGGTGAGCGACCAAACCGTGCGAAGGAGGCTGCATGAAGTTGGTCTTCATGCTCGCAGACCGCTACGAGTCCCAGCGCTGCGACGTGGCAATCGCGGTAGGCGACTTTTATGGGCTCAAGAACATTTGACATGGAGTGATCAACAATGGTCATTGGTGCTGTTCACTGATGAGTCCCGCTATGGATTTCATCCAGATTCGAGACGAACACGCGTTTGGAGAACTCCAGGCAGGGTCAGCCGTCTCCGACATCCACAGGAGGTCCACTCTTACCAAGGCGGGACAATTATGGTGTGGGCAGGAATACGAATCGGCGGACGAACCCAACTCATTTGGATTCAGGGCAGCATGACTGCCCATAGATACCGTGAGGAGGTAGTAGAACGTGTCATTGTCCCGCTCAGGGCCCTAACGGGGCAAGAATTTCAGCTCATGCATGACAATGCACCTTCCCATACAGCGCGGCTGGTGAGGGCCGCCCTTCGAGAACACGATGTTCAGGTATTAGATTGGCCTCCACAGTCGCCAGACTTAAACCCAATTGAACACGCCTGGGACATGTTACAGCGAAGAGCATTGAGGGATTTTCCGCCCAACTTGACAACAGAAGAACAACTTTTCGAACATTTAAAAAGAACTTGGGACTGCATACCCCAGCAAGACATTGACACCTTAATTTTAAGTATGGAAAATCGTTGCCGCTGTGTGATTAATGTTAGAGGAGGAAATACCGATTACTGATTATCAGATTTGGTAAGATTTTTATTCATTTAATTCGATTGAATAATTTTATAAGAATAAAATGTTTTTGTTCACTCAGTAATTTTCTATGGCTTAATTAATTTAAGACTTTTATTAATTAGAAAAACAAAATCGCATCGTGTTGTTAATGTTTAAATATCGGCCATGAAATTATCTTTAATTCTTCCATTTACAGTCATAACAAAATGTTTATAGTTTTCTAGATAATCAATGAAATGTTCAATATCCCTAGATTGTGTTGATGTGTGTATATTCATATTAATGTAGTATAATCCGGTTATTTCAATATTACAAACAGACACTCCAATTTTATTTATTTGTATGTATGTATAGAAGATGGGACCCTTTATGCGCGAGTCCGACTCGCACTTGGCCGGTTTTATTTATACACCGCAAAAAAATGCACCTATTTTACATTGCTTTTCATGTTTAAAGCTCGATCCAAAATGAAACCTTTGTAACGTTGAAGCTTTTGTCAGTGGCATTGTAGTTCGTAAACGTATTAATCGATTTCAATGCGGTTACTTTCAACTGAAAGACAGTTTTTCCTCTGGATGAATTCAGATGATGAAATGAAATGCGTTCTGCTATGAATAAGTTTCATAATTTTTTAATAGTTGGGAAGTCCTACTATAAGAAAGTTTTCATGATATTTAGAATGGCAATAGGTTATACCCTGAATTATCACATAAATAAGTAAATATCTTAGACCTACTAACACACTTCCATCTGATCCCAAATAGGCAGAGCCTGTACAATGGCAAACTCACAAACTTTAAACGTACTAATATATTTCTAAATACCTATATACATAGGTTCCAATAAATAAATTGCAAGGAAAACCGTAGGGTGCAGCTAGTTTTTAATAAATTATTCGTCTATTGGCCATAATTCATATTACAGAACGTTGTTTGACCAAACCTAAAATCATTAGTCTTCCCTTGACAAATTGGCGTCGAACTCTTATTGAATGATTGATTTAATAGCACATTTATCTAGAAGCTTTAGGCCAACAGGTGAGGCATCAGCCATCTGATTTACTATCGCTTAATGCTTTTCTGAATCACTTCGGTCCTAATACTCGGCTTTTCCCTTTTCAAAATGGTGTGACGAGGGCCCGGATTGGGTCCGTCGAGACGTTTTGCTCCGAGAACATACTGATAAGGAGTTGGGTTTATATGATTGATTTTTAGATGGTTCTATGTGATTTATTGTTATTAATGAGGTGTACGGGTCTGAACAAGTGTTTTAAGCGTTTCACCCGCGTTAAACCATATAAATTATTACAGCTCCTCCCCCGTAGGAGATAGCGTGATAATATGTAGCCTATATGTTGGCCCGACCTCTTAGTAATATTCATACAAAATTTTAAGTAAATCCATGCAGTACTTTTTGAATTTAACCCGGACATACATACAGACACACAGACAAAAATTCTAAAAACTATATTTTTGGCTTCGATTACGTTTGTAGATCACGCCCCAATCATCCTTTTAAAAAAATATTCAATGTACAGTTTTGACTTTCCTACGATTTTATTATATGTATAGATATTTCAAAGTTTCCACAGTGGATAGGAGGGAATGTAACACATTTCCCCAGCACATACTGGGAAAATACTTATTCTATCATTCAATAGAAAAAGCACATTACTTTCTGGTGTTGACAGTGGTTATTCTTTTGTCAGAGTTCTTCAAGCCACTCGGTTGGCATCTGACATGGCTTAATGACTGCTGTCTGAGGACTAAAGTCGGAACTGACAGCTGTGCCTTCAAAAGCTAAATTTAACGGTCACACATCTATATACTGACCGCATTCATGGCTTGCTTTCACCGATCGCTTATAGGCCGGTAGGGTAGGTAAGGCAGAAGTAGTAGATTCTAAAGGTCCGCCAGGCTAGTCATTGTCTTCTTATCTAGACCCCCGTTTTAGGTATCTGAGAATCTGTATCTGTAACAGCATTTATTTTAATTTGCAAACGAAAACCTATTTTATTAATTACGTGATTGAAGTACCATTCTAAACGCATTGAAATCATTTATATAAATTCCTTTCAAATGCGAGGCTTACTCTCGTACAAAGTATTCCATGGCTTCCATAGACCTATAAAAGATATATAATATACTACTAAAAATCAGACCGCGTAACTAAGTTTGACCGTATTTGATGATGTCAAAGTTGAAAATTAATAAACATAAAAAGGACTGAGTCGGTTTAGGGATGGGCAAATAAAGCACCCCACTTGACCCGATTGATATCCATACTACTACTATCTTTCATTTAGTATATGTTCTGTTTATATGTGACGATACGGTTCGGTATCTTTAATCCTAGCAGATAAATAGACGCTAACGAATGGTGATCATACGAATGAAAAATTACAGGCTTGTTAGTCTAATGGATAGTAACACTTACTGCTTAGTCAAAGGTCGTGGGTTCGATCCCCACCCAGTACAAATCTTTGAGTGATGAAATATCTAAGTATGTTTATTAATTGTCTGGTTGTTATAGTACAGGCTTTGGCTAGTTTGGGATCAGATGGGAGTTTATTAGATGTCCCGACATAGGTATATATTTATTATTAAAATATACATGTTTTACCAAGCGAATCAATGTACAACTTTACTAAAATAAATAAGACATAATATAATACAAAAAAATTGATGTACCTATCAATTTTAAAACATAGATTGAGACAGATATCATATACAGATAGATACGTATTTCATAAAATCGAAAGAAAAGAAATCATTAAAACTCGTCCCAAGTACATTCATTTGACTGTACAAATTCCCATGAGTCCCTAACTTGAGCAATTCAATATTACGTATTTATGCGTAGATAAACACACTCGAACCACATCCAAAGTTTCCCCTTTGTCCTTTTCAAAGGACACTTTTGTTTCGTAAACAAACCTCGATTATCCGCAGATTTCGCCACAAAAATGATAAGTAAATAACAATATTTTAGGCAAACAACTTATATATCCCTAAGCCAACATTGCAGAGAGCCCACGGGCCCTCTTCTGCGAGTCGACGTACCTACATCTTACAGTTCGTTACGCTGACGGTGAGCCATCTGTTATTTTTGCCCGTTACATATTTTAATGCTCCCAAAGGAGGTTTCCCTCCCCCCTTAACCGTTTCCAACCCATTGGGCGATTTAAATGAAACATTTAAATGCAATCTTCAGCTCTGATCGCTTGCGGTTTTTACTGTTCCAATAGCTCGTCTCGACATGGTAATGATTTTTATTTTAATTGAAATTGATGAAGCTAGATTTCTAAATGTTTGTCAGGAAAGCGTGGTTTCAATGCAGATGAGTTATTAGTACAATATGAGTAAACAACTATTTAATAGACGTTTACTGTGGATCGCACAGACACTGTTAATGTTATGCGGCATATAATTTCAATTTACAAAGAAAATTTTGTTAATATTGCCTCGTGACCAATTTATTATGATTATTTATAAACGGGTTACGAGTGTAATTATCACTTATAATAACAAGAAACATAAATGAAAATAGGAAATTCGATAAAATGATTTCCGCTTCGCATGCATTAGCAACGTAGCAATAAAATATTTTACGTATATAATATTGTTTTTTGAAATTTTAATGTTTACGATCCATTACAAGTCTAAATGCTCTGAAATATTGCAGACATATATAATATGCCTCTAGTTTAATAACTATTAAGCTAGTTTAACTTGTACAATAAAAACAAGAAAACCTTAAATTACGCCTTATCTTTACCTTCATCTTTAATTTATGCATAATTTTCTGCGTTCAGTGACGTAAAAATGTTTAATACTTTTTATTAATTTACAAACGTCCAAGTCGTTTTGACTTGCATATGCAGAACTTTTGGCTCTATAAAATACTAGGTAATTTGTGTAAAATGTAGATTGATAATAAAACGTAATAAAGGTTGCCATTTAGAAGGGTTTCCGTAGTCACCGCACTTGGCAAGCGAGTTGCGACCGCAGTAAGGTGGTAACTAGGTGCACTGGTTACCACTTAACTGCGGTCGCCACTCGCTTGCCAAGTGCGGTGACTACGGCAAACCTAAGGTGATGCTGCTGCCCTGGTGTTTTCCTTAGTCACCTTTTACGACACCCACGGAATTTAGAAACGTTATTCTTTCCGTTCCGGAAAACACACGACTCACATCATTACTAAGCTACTACTCTAAATACAAAAATACCAAACAATATATTTTCCACCATAGTACCGCCAGGCGGGGCCATAAACATAATTAAATACTATTAAGGCAAAAACACTTAGGTTTCAACTCAAAACACACTATCACAGTAACCGAAGTTCCAGCGAACAAACATACGGTTGAAAAACCTCAGTAAAAAAATTGGGATGACATGTTATATTTTTCAATGGACCCTTTTACTTTCAGAGCCTATGGATGAGAGCCATTCAATATGGAAGCGGCTGCCTTTTCCTTAATCCGCATATAAGTACAAATAAAAACCATTGGTCTCGGGAATTTCCTCTTTTAAGTGTAGACCTCGCCTTCTTGTGGATGTCGAAGGCGACTAAAGGATTATACCGAGAGTATATTGCTGAATTTTCGGCAGCACAATGATACATAAAATTTTAGAAGATAATAACTAGATGCGTTCTTTACGCATCTATTCCGTTATAGGTGTTGAAGGGCTGGTTGGCGTAGTTGGTAAATGCTTGCCTTTCATGCCGCAAGTCGTGGGTTCGATTCCCACCCAGGACAGATATTTGTATGAACACGTTTGTTCTGAGTCTGGGTGTAATTATCTATATAAGTATGTATTTACAAAAGAAAAGTAGGAAGTAGTCTGTTCTCTGGTTTTCATAGTACAAGCTCTGCTTAGTTTGGGATCAGATGGCCGTGTGTCATTAATGTCCGAGGATATATTATTATACTATAGAGCTTTTTGGCTTCTAAGACTGGGAGAGTATGTGAATCCATGATACAGATCAAAGATTTATATATCTTCTTCATTTTTCATACCATGCTTAAGTCGATAACAAGAACTTGCACCCTGGCTAAACATTCGTGAAATATCACTGACCTCTCGAATGTATGGAAAGCCAGAAAGACTGATGGTATGTTTTTTGATTATATACGTACCATATTGGCAGGCATGCATATGGCCCACCAGATGACAAACGGTTACCGTAGCCTAAAAACCCCCATGAGCTGGGACGGTCTTACCAAGACCACAAGTTTATCTGAGATATAGGTATACTATAAGGTGACATACTTCCCCGTGAAGCTAGTCATCGAGCTAAAAACAACTAAAATTTTGGTCGTCAATCAGGTATCAGACATAAACAGGTTAGAATTATTATAGTAATTATTAATATAATTGCCAGCATACAAAACATAATCTTCTATTATAATTAAATTCTTATTCTAATAAGATGTTTTACATGACCACCTCCACGGCTCAGTTGGCAGTATACCTGCGTTCTGATCCAAAGGTTGCGAGCTCGATCCTCGCACAAGACAAATCTTTGGGATACATGTCATTAGTCTATTTGTCTTGGTCTAGGTGTTTTCTATGTATTGTTGTGTATATTTACAAAAAAAAAACATAAATAAGTATCTCTATCCGTTGTCTTGCATCAAAAGTACAAGCTTTGCTTAGTTTGCGCTAGATAGCGGTGAGTATCCGTCCAGGATATTTAAAGAAATACTAGAGAAATGTCGAGCTGCAGTGTGTCGCACAAGCGTGCTTTCGAATAATGGTCACATTCTTAAATACTTAAACCGGATACTTAAAACTTCGTAGTTATTTTTTTTATAATATATTTACGATAAGATAAGATAAGATCATTTTATTTGCATTAGGCATGGTAATTGTACAGGTCTTAGAAATAAAATAGGGTCCTCATGTCTAACCAGATAGACTGGTATACAAATATTAAACTGTTAATTAAGCTGTATTACATTACACTATTTTATGTCCACTAATGAATTACAATTATATATCATTAAAATTACGTCAAGAAGGTAGTAAATGGGTACACAAACAATACTAAAATGTCAGTAAACATAAAATCATACAAATACAATACAAATATACACAATTACACACAGGTACAAATCACAATTATTATTAGTATGCCTTAATGTCAAAAAACTCCTGAATTGTATAAAAGCATTTTTCTGTAAGCCATGTCAATCTAAGTTTAAATAACCTAAGGGGTAGTTCCCTTAGCGACTGTGGGATTTTGTTAAAAACTTTGACACACATGAACGTACAGTTTTTGTGATGAAAGGTAGTTCTATACTTCGACATTGCAAGCTTAGTTGGATCCCTTCGGCTAAATAAACTATGTTCACTAGCTCTTTCAAACAGCTGAGGGTGGTTCCTAACAAAACCTAAATATTCATGATAATATTCGCTTAGATTAAATTATGTATTTCAAGTTTACTTCTACCGATGTTTTTTTAATGATATTGAATAGTGTTTGTAATTATTTTTATAGAAGGGCCAATTGGATAGATCACATTTAACATCTGTCAGTTACTAGTAAAGTGAATTGTAAAATGACCTTATTTGGTAATTATTAAAATAAAGATAAATCGCAAGTGAAAAAAAAAGCAAATGTGAAGTTCTAACTACGAAAAATAAATAATATTCTATGCCCGCCGGTTAAGGTTACGTTGTTGAAATTGATGAACTTTCAAATGTCATCTATTAAATTGGCCCTACTATAGTAGTGTTGTTTTGATAGTGGTATACACGTCCAAACAATTACTATTAAATAACATTTACAAAAAGTCAGTTGAAATTTGCCTTTAAAAGGAGGATATTGGTTGATGTGACATCACGTCTATATCGAACTTATTATAGTGGGTAGTCATGTTACTACCTAAACAAATAGAAATTAACAATTTTCAGTTTCGTAATTAGGTCTCCCTGACCTGCCCTACTTTAATACTAGTAAATAGTAAAATTTAACAACATAATGTTTAAAATATTAAAACTTACAGAAAACCTGCTCGTTTTAAGTGGATTGCAAACAAAGATCGTCTCTTAAACATTTAACTTGGTATCATAGCTAGATAAACATTCATACCCGTACCTTTGAAACTCAAACAGGGGCATCAAAGTATCAACAGCACATTGTTACTCCCCACACAGTTCAAGTATTCTGCTTAAACAGTGAATAAGAAAATTCAACAATGGATGCTACAATACTGAATATTCCATTTAAATAGCAGTACATTTGTCTCAAAGCTTTCAGAAAGGGGCATCATAAGAAATGCATAAGGTCGCAGATACACGGATATAAAAATACTGCGACTGTGACATTCATTTGTGTCTCGAAGTACGCCGATTAATATTAACTGTTTTGAGGAAAATGTTGAATTAATTAATTAAACCTATATGAAATCAGCACGATTATTAATTTTGTATCTATGTGTGTGTGTGGATGTGTTTTGTATATCTATGTAAAATGATCTGAATATTGAATATCCAGGTTTGAATATCTATGTAATTAGAAATATGTATATATGTGAGTATGTTTATCAGTTGTCTAGTTGCTATAATATAGGAGGATAACCTAGTTTGAGATCAGATGGCAATGTGTTAGTAGTTCCAAGATGTATATTTATTTATTAAATTTTATTCTCAATTCATCTCGATTAAATTAGCTTACAGCTGAGAAAAACCATCTATTGGGTGCCTATGATGGTACCTACATACAGACATGGAGAAGTTTCAATTTTATAAAACCCCTTTTCTTGTGACGCCAGAAAAGAAAAAAGATGGAAATGAAGCTTCATACTAATCTTACTGAAGCAAGGGGTGTAAAACCGCCAACTTTTCGACTCCGGAAAATATCTTTGATTTTTTTCTAACCAGTAATATCTTGGGCTTATAACCTAGGAACTTGTGTTCCGCAGTGCAACACGAAACCTCTAAACCAAATAAGGCAAGTGTCAGGAGACATAAGAAGGTAATCCTACATAAAAAGGGGTATACTTATACCTAGAAATCCGTCCCGAAATAGATCCAGCCGGGACCTAGAACAAATAAGTACACGGTGTCCTTGTAAGATTTTCTTGTACAGGGGATATTAGTTAGGTCCAGTAGGTACGAGTATAAGCCGTTGATCTACAATAGGATCGCTCTCTTATTCTACAAGCGTCTAAAAATATCCTTCAATGAATAGTTCGAATAACATAAATAAGCATAATATATGATTATTCTGGTCTGTTGAAGATGCGAATGTGTCATCTACTAAACTATTTTCAAGTTAAGATTATTCTTAATTTAACTTATTTACAGTTTCATTTGAGCCTTGTTAAACAAAAACAAATAAAGTATCATTATTTATAGCAGCGTTACACTGTGGTTATATTCTAGTATAAGAACTAGTATAATAAAAGAACACTTTGGGGACTACCGATAGAAGTGAAAACAATTTTTTCTTTTGTCATACTCGGAAAGTAGTGTTTATTTGATCTGAGTAGCGAGTGGCTCTGAGTAGCTACTTCCTACTTTTGGTCTGTAAAGACTCATAGTAATTACTTCCCTCACTATGGTGGGGACGGTCACCGTAGCCTAGTTGGTAGTGCTCCTGCCTACGAAGCTGGTGGTCCTGGGTTCGAATCCCGGTAAGTGCAAATATTTGTGTGATGAGCCCGAATATTTGTTTCTGAATCATGGATGTTTTCTATGTATTTAAGTATTTATCTATCTATATAAGTATGTATATCGTCGCCTGGTACCCATAGTACAAGCTTTGCTTAGTTTGGGGCTAGGATGAGCTGTGTGACATTGTCCTTATATATTAAAAAAAAAAAAAAAAAAAAAAAAAATTAAAAGTAGTACTAAATTTGGTTTGTAATCTTACTAATATTATAAATGCGAAAGTTTGTAAGTATGGATGGATGTCTGTTACTCTTTCACGTAAAAACTACCGAATGGATTTTAATGAAACTTTACAATAATATAGCTTATACATCAGAATAAAATATAATTTATAAAGTTTAACGCGGATGAAACCGCGGGGCGCAGCTAGTCTAACATAATTAAGAAAAAAAGTGCACAACGCCACTAAAGAAAATGCTGCGGTCATGTGAGTGTACTAACGGCCAGTGTGAATTTTAAAAGTTGGTCACTGACGCGTTTAATAATAGGTCTTTACCTATGAAATTGCCGTTTTGTATGAAAAAATTTAAACGAATTTTTTTCATGAATTTTTTTATTTGTATTAATCGAAGTAATCACCCATGCAATCAATGCATCTTTGCCATCGCAGTGGCAGTTTATTGATGCCCTTCTTAAAGAAATCAGCTGGACGGGAGGCAACAAATTCTTCAAAGGCATTTTGTACTGCCTCTCGGGTATTGAATTTTTTTCCCGCCAAGAAGTTATCCAAATTCTGGAAAAAGTAGTAGTCTGTAGGCGCAAGGTCTGGTGAGTAGGGCGGATGACGGAGAGCTTCCAACCCCAGTTCTTGCAACTTGGAGACCGTCTGCTGTGCAGTATGAGGTCGCGCGTTGTCGTGCAGGAGCAGCGGAGACGAGCGATTGACCAATGCTGGTTGGAGATGCGCCAGCTTCTCCATCATTGTGCTCAGTTCTTCACAGTACACATCTGCAGTAATGCTCACCCCGTTTGGTAAGAAGCTGTGATGAATCACACCGGCGCTAGACCACCAAACAGTGACCATCACTTTTCTAGGGGTAAGTTTTCGTTTAGGGCATTGTTTAGGTGCTGAACCAGGATCCAACCAACTTGCTGAGCGCTTGCGGTTATCAAACAGAATCCATTTTTCATCGCAGGTAACAATGCGGTTCAAAATTCCTTCATTTGTGTGTCTGTTGAGCAGTGCAAGGCACGTCTCGACGCGTACTTCGCGCTGGCGATCATTGAGTTCGTGGGGCACCCATTTGTCAAGCTTTTTTACCTTGCCAATTTGACGCAAATGGACCAATATTGTTTTGACGCTAACGTCGAAAGCTGCTGCTAATTCAGCCGTAGATTGTGTATCATCAGCTTCCACAACCGCCTTTAATTCGTCATTGTCGACCAAAGTCTTCGGACGACCGCGAGGTTCATTTTTCAGGTCGAAATTTCCAGAACGGAAGCGAGCAAACCAATAACAGGTGGTGCGTTGGTTTGTAGTGTTAGCTCCGTAAACGTCGTTGATGTTGCGTGCCGCTTGTGCCGCGTTGCTGCCACGACGGTACTCATATTCCATAATTACTCGAATTTTTAACGTATCCATGATGACGAAAAAGATTGAAATGCGATGAAAATGTAACACTAATCAATAAAGAAATGACTACTTTTGGAAAAAAGAATCCATGTTTTTAAAATAAAATTAATTTGAAATTAGAATTCTTAGCCAAACAAAAATTATTTTGATTTGAAATGGCCAGTACTGCAGAACGGCAATTTCATAGGTAAAGACCTAATATTTTTACCCATACCAAAAAAGTGCATAACGCCACTAAAGAAGTTTTTACTTCAAAAATAATAAAGCATTCTTTCGGTGATCTAATAACGAATAAGAACAACCAATTCGGACGGTGAACAGTAAGTACCAAAATGCTGTAGATGTGTAGCAAAAAAAAAAACAAGTCCCCCGATCTCATTAACTTACTGAAATTACCTTTATTAATCTTTAAAGCTACTGAAAATTTAGATTTATATTAAAATATAAATCTAAATTTGTAGTAGCTCTTAAGATGACCTAAAACATCAAATGAATATGTATGGTTACATTAAAAATACTTTAACAAGAGTAACAATAAAAGCTCCGAATAAATATAATAAAACCGCCAAGACGCTCCGCCAGTTATTTACTGAATTAAATTTTAAAAAGCGTACCTTAATAGGGTTTTCTTTAACATTTTCTCATAAAAATGCTAGCTGACATTTTGCGGAATAACTTGGTATTTTTAATCAGTTTCGCTTAGAGTACTAACTCGATTATAACAAGAGGTATGTACATCGTAGTTGGAACAATTCATTTGATTTTCATTCAATAATTCATTCAACCCAAACAATAACTGTTTGGGTTTTTAACGAGAAAACTGATTTATTTTAAATCTTATACTATTAGAATTAAAGTGGGGATGGATGTGTGTCCCATTCGCGCAAAATGACCATTGGATTGTATGGAGTTACTATAGTTCCACTCAATTGTTGTCATATGTTAGTATCGCGTGTTCTTTGTTTTTGCTGAATGCCTTTAGGCTAAACATAAAGACAACAATTTACCTTATGGTTATAAGTTTATGGTATATTTTTTTTATGATATAATATAATAATATCCTGCGCCATTATTTTACACACGGCCATCTGATCCTAAACTATGCAGAGCTTGTACTATGGAAACCAGATAACTGATATACTACATATACTACTTTTCTTTTGTAAATACATACTTATATACATAGTTACACCCTAACTCAGGACAAATAAACAAATTACTGTCCTGGGTGGGAATCGAACCCGCGACCTCCTGCGTGAAACCACACCAACAAAGATAGTCTTTTCTATGTGTTATAAACATCTTAAATCGACATTTACCTTTAATATGTACAAAAATTGTAGGCTATTAATTATTTTTTTATTATTATACATTTTTTTCATACTATATATAGCCTACTATATATGTATAGGCCTTTGCGTCTGTTACAGACGATTTACGGCGCATTGTCTGAGAGACATTTTTTTTGGTGGCTAAACAAACCGATGCGAGAGCGACAAGGCCTGACAAGAGAAGTTTGCGGTGGTCGGTGCCGAGCCGCTTTCATGTCGCTTCTGTCTCTTATGAGCAAGTACTCCGAACCAGGCTTCGTCACAGATCGACGACTCTCCACTACACGTTTGCGCCATTCAACTCTATTTTCAGCTAGCTCTTCCCGGCTACAGTGGTCAATTTTAAAAGCGGCCATGTCCTGCTTGGTGCAGTCTTTAAAGCGAAGCAGAGGTTTTCTTACTAGATGCAAGGCAATTGAATCAGCGGGTCTCCTGATGGTAGGTAATCATTGACGCCCATGGACAAACGTAACACGTATGTATATCTTTATGTATTAGCAAAGAAAAAAATGTTACACTATATTAACTCTTTATTGTACAAATAGTGGCCTTATCGCTAGGTGCGATTTCTTCCAGGCAACCGTTGAATAGACCAGGATTGGAGAAGAGGTAGTTGGGTAGTCGTTGACATATTGAGTGGAAGTAAAATGTTTTTGTACCATGTGTACTTTTAAGAACATTAAATAAAGGAGCGCTATCTACCTATGAAACTTACCAAATGGAACAGAAGCAGTTGTGGAAAAAGAAAAAAAATTTGGCTCCTCGTACAAAATTCATCAGCCGATCATTCTTGTATAGGAAGTTATTATATTTTATTATTATATATTATATATATATATTATGCATGCTGATAATAATATGTTATTTAAAATAATTCCTTGATCCGCCGCTTAACCATGTCTCAGCTAAACCCTGCTCAACCACTTAAACCCCGCTCAACTATTTCTTTATTTAAAAACCCTACTTAAAGGTTTCTCAGTTAAGTAACGTCATTTTATTTTACACTGTCAACATTTCTGAGACTGGTATAGAGCTTGACCAAAATTAATCGACTAAATCGGATTATGTATCAAAACTTTATGATTTTTGCTCTATGGTAGACATGGAATGATAGAATTATGATCGTAACAGTGCATTTTCAAGGACTATTGATTTTCTTCGGTGGATTTGTGATAAGATTGAAGTTTGTGATAAGGTTCCCACTGGAATTCAGTATTTATTTAAAAATTAAAACGGTTAGTAACTTCAATAAAACCTCCATTCACAAACAAACGTCAAACAAAAAGTCAGCTGATGCAAATAATTTCCGCCATATTTGAGCAAGCTTTAAACCAGGGGCCGACGTGGTTTAAATTTTGACATGGCTCAACCGCGGGTCAAAGTTAAATCGTGTTTTTAAATGAAAAATTTGATAAACCATGGTTGAGCGGCCGGCTTAAATTTAAGTAGCGTTTTTAAATAAGACTGCTAAAGTTATGGCCCCGATTTATATTACACCTTGTATAAGGAAAGTGATAGGACTTACTTACTTATCGTATGGGCAGTGGTTACCCTAGTGTCAGAGTTATTCAAGCCGCCCAGTAGGCCTCTGACATGGCATTTCAAAAGCGCCGTCGACGCGCAATTTAGAAACGCGCGTCAACGGCGCGCTTTTACCCTACTGAGCAATTTGTTTTTGTTTGTATCGATACAAACGCGACGCTAACGCGCGTGTGTATTGCTACAAACGCGCCGACGACGCGCGTTTCAGAAACGCTCGTAGACGGCGAGCTTTTATCCTACAAAGCAGTTCGGTGTTTGTTTGCATCGATACAAACGCGATGCTAACGCGCGTGTGTATCGCTACAAACCCGCGTCAACGGCGCGCTTAAAAACGTGGTGTGCATAGGCCCTAAAGCTTACAGCCGGGACCGACAGCTTAACGTGTCATCCAAAGCACGGAGATGCTCAGAAATTGATCCACTTTGACGGTCACTGGATGGCGCTGGTGAGCTGATGGCGGCTGCGTAGTGCTATCCTGCGACGGATCTGTTTGGACGTCTCTGTTCAATCAACGTACGGAAACGAATCGTGTCATCATTCGGTCATTGATAATTCGAAAACTCCAGAGGCTATCAATATTTCATCGAACAAAAGAGGAGTGCGGTTCAATCCGTGCAGAGACAAAGTATAATTTTTTTATGCTGGATGGGTTTTCGCTTGATCACGATATCACCTGATGGTAAGTGAAGATGTGGTCGAAGGTAAACCACGCGTACCCATAAGATGCCTATTCACTCTAGCCTTGAATAAACCGATGACATATGAGTCTGAACTAAACTTTGCATCGTTTTCCTTTTCTGCTTTTTTTTCCTAAAATGTTTTTTTTAACCACAAACAACTTTCTTGTAGGCATATCTATAAAAATAATAGACTCTCACAAAATTCTTTGTTAGATAAACATTCAACTCATTTTATATCCCGAATTAAATTGATGTTTAGAATTAGCCGAAAGGCTCAAGCCGAGTAGAGACAAGTCATAAAGTTTGCTTCGTTATATATTAGAATTAAGAAAGTATAGCACGAGTTCCAAGACTGGAGATTGGCGATTACTTATTACCTGTAATATATAGTCTGTATTCACGACTGCATGATAATTTGATCATTAATCTTAACAACATGTATTATACGTTATAATCACTGTTATAAAAACATAAAATCTACTTCGATTTTAAACAAGTACTTGAAACGAAAGTCGCAAATAAATTTTGTTCTAAGTAGAATTACCAGTCCGAAAACATTGCCAATCGATTACAAAAATATTAAACGAAATCGGTTCATAACGAATACATACAAAAATCCTTTTCAATTCGAAAAGAGAGATTCATTTTAACACAAAATTAATAAAACATCATAAAATGAAAAATGCAGTGACAAAAATATTTAAGTTAGCATTGTTAATTACAACGCCATCTGTTCAATTTTAACCGTACCAATATGTTAAGAGTAACGTATGATACCTAGACAAGAACCATCTGCACAAACGGATGCTCCGACGACACTAGCGCTGCGGTATTTTTCAGAACTTTACAAAATAAAAGTTACAAAAAGAATTTTAAAGTTTATTTTCGCTCCATAAAAGTTAACTTACTTTACGCCAGACGTTTTGTATTAAGTCCTCACCTGAAACAAAACAAAAAGGCCGATTAAAAAATGTTTCCGAGTACTTTGTGTGTAAGAATTTTGTAGTTCACAGTTCGGAAGTTGTTGCTTCCGGGAAATTGGAAAAAATCTGCGTTTTACGCCGACACGCTGCGAAAGCTTCGTTCAAAAGTAATTAGTATTCTAGTCTACAACCATCCGGTCGCGTCATCCTCGCTCCTATCAAATATTTACTCTCAGCTTTTATTTCAAATGCAATGATGCGTCATAGTGGTGCTTGGCCGGCAGTATGGAGTATGCGGTTCCATATTCGAATTTTATTCGGCGAGTTTGGGAGGGCAACGACTCCTGAATATTTTTTTAAACATCCGTATCTACAAATATCATCATAATATTAATGTATGAAGCAAAAACCATGAACATCTTTTTACGAATATTACGCGGACGGAGGAGTATGTAATTTGGTAACAGAACAGTTAAAGTTTATATGGGAAAGGAGTGCAAAAATCTAATATTTTTATATAATGGACATTAGGAGTAAGTAAGTTTTTTTACTACCATGGTTTTGACACACTGAGAAACTTAAATAAGATAACAAACTGAGTGTAAAAGCTGAGAAGAATTTAATATTACTTGTCTTTAATGACTTATATCCATGAAATTCCATCATTAAGTTAATTCTATACCCTAATGGTGGAATTTCAAGCAAGTGCGATCTCTAGTACACAGGTATACATATAGATGAAAAACATGGTCACAATGGTAAACATGGTTATTTTCACCATTTCTAACTCAAGTAAGGATCGACCGATTTAATATTTTTTTCTGATTTGTTGGAGCAGAATAACTATCAAACTACTAAAAAATTCACGCAAAAATAATTTATGAGGACCATTAATTTTCTCTTACATTTTGTACGGAAGTCCATTTTCGAATACATTTGGATTTAAAATTGGCACCGACAGGTCGCGGTCTGATCGGATTCCAGATTCTATTTTTATTTGATACGAGCTAGCTAAATATCATTTCTGTAATAAAATAAATTTTATAAATGTTTTCATACAAAATGTACCTAAATATCTATGTTACTAGAAATAATATCTAATGTATACAACTATATTACTACAAACATGTTCTGACTATTTACAAGCGCTTTTTTAAAGTCTACGTGAATAAAAACCTTTTTTTTTAAATTTATTATTTATTTCCTAGGCAGGGCAGTTTTCCGGGACAGCTAGTTTGTAATAATTAAAATATATAACGTATTTATATCGAAAATATTTCTATGAATATTTTTCATAGGGCACATTAGCCGATGGGGATAGTCTATACGGACCCAGCTTCAGCTAAGAAGCGCATAGAATTTGCTGCACTATAAGCAGCTCCAATGGAACCTTACTAAATACGCTTATTAATATTGGATTATAGATGTTAATGTTGCTGTCCTCCGAATGACTGAATGTGTACTTAGTAGTGGTTAAGGTCGCACATCAGGCAACACTCAACTACTCGTACTTATGGGCCCATATATCTATAGTTGTTGAATAAATAAATAAGTGACAGTTTGTAAACTTCATTTACATTATGCAGGTGTCTTTAAAAAAATGCTTTCGGCTGTAATTTTATAGCTGATTGCAGCCGAAACCAGAAGTTTAGTTTTTAATCTAAACTTATCAAAACTCGTGCCAATCTATTGCGCAACTTATCTATTAACGTACGCTATGTACGCTAACACGCAAGTTTTAGAGATACCAAAATTATTGTATCACAAAAACTTGCAAGTTAGCGTACGGGATTTTTAACTGCCATATGGGACATTAAAAGTAGATTGATTGGAATTTAATAAAAACGAATGAACGTAATATGAGAGTGTTTGGGTTTGCAAAACAATCAATTTTCGCGTAGGACTGAACGATTGATATTTCATTGAAATGGTTAAAGTATTTCCAATATTTCATTCGTAGCATGCAAGCCTTCAATTGCTTTCGCAATATCATGCATACCACGTTGCGTTTCCATTAAAATCTTATCAGCAAGCGTTTGCTGAAGAAAATCCCATGTTATTAAAGTGTAAACACGCGTTATTGCGATATTTCATTTCACGGATTCCTTAACCGCAATAATAGTTACAGTTGTAGTTTATGCACAACGACATGGTGGTTTACTTTCATAAAACTTAGGACTGCGTAATCTCCTTGTTACTAGGGTACTTTATATGGGACAGATGACTAGAAAAAGTAGAGCTCATGCTGCCCATAATATCTGGGTTATATAACATGAAGCGAGTTTAATGTGAGGTCCGTTTGTCCCTCTTTGTAGACACTAACCAGAGGTCATGATGTCTGATATTCTCGTAGAGCATTTGGAATATCAGCGTTTATAGTAAAGAACATAAAAAAATAATGGGTGCTTGCTTCGAATTGGTTTTAAATCTATTTTACCATATGATTAAAAAACGAAACATAGCTGTATATAGCGACTATAAAATCTGCGACTATAAATCTTTCAAGTCAGGAGCCCTTTGAATTTTTTCAAATGCCAAATTAAGTCCACAGTTCTGAAACTACAACCCCTACTTTAAACAGCATGGTTGTCTTAAGGGCGTCAGGCTTAACAAATCATTGACGTATAAGTTTTCTATAAGTAGGCACTATCGTAGATAGCACGGCGACTCAACAGCGTCCAATTAATGCCCATGCTTGCTCTAGACTCGCGTATTTTTCTATCATTTGATTGGTCGAACGATGTAGAGAGCCATAAGTCTATGTCGCCGTGCTAGTTACGCGCTGTTACACAATGATAAAAAATGAATTCGAGAGTAATTTGGAAGATTGAATCTATAAATAATCATTTTACATTACATCAGTCACATTGTGATACAGGTCCTGACTTTGACAGACGAGAAACTGATGCGTGTAATGGATGCTTGTATAAAATTGATTTAGGTCTAGATTTCCAAATGCCGAATTCAAATTTACCGTTGACTGAGCCAGGGTTGATGAGATTACTAAGTTTTATATCACACACGTCAAACATAAAACTTATCTATTAGAGTTTTTATCCGGATTCATTGAACATATTTATTCATTTTTACGATTCGAGGACACCGGCCTGTGTATCACTTTGCGTTGGTAACATTTTCGTCCAATTTAAGTTGGAAAACTTGGAATGGTCGGACGGACATTAATGCAGGCGAATAAGTAAGTCCAGCTTGCTCACTGAAGTCATCACAATGACCAGTAGAAGTTTCGGGATCACTGTACCAATCAAAAGCGAGGCAATTATAGTAACTAGTTAATGTCAGTACGACTCGTGCATTTTGTTCATAGCAGCTATATTAGAGACAGATATTTTTTTGTGGTGCCAGAATAGTCCAACTGATACCGCATATTGTTTCGCGGAACCTTACAGTATTTATACTTCGCTGTATAATCGAGAGTATTACTAATGCGCAGCTATCCCATTCATATGCATACATATTTTCTGTGACACACAGTGTTTGTACTTCACCAGACGGCAGAGGCATCTCGTCTAAATATGCAGTACAATGCACTACAACGGTACTTTTCCGTCACTTAAAAGGGTATCCGCACGCACTGTAGACAATTTGCAACAAACGCATCGTTCGGTTTGCCGCCAATTCTATGCTCTGTTCACGCAGGCAAGTAACTCGAACGTTATTAGAATGTAAAACAGAATCATAAGCGCGTAAGTGATAGGAATATTAAACACGGGTATTTCAATCGAGATTGTTAAAGGTGTGAATTGGCGATATCGTGTTATGGGAATAATAATGAGTTAATATGGGAAGTTAGTTGATTGGAAATTGTGATACGGTTGTGCGGAGGTTAGAAGGTCATTTACCTTTATGCTGATAATATCGTTAATATTGGGTTCCTAAGTTTCAAAAGCTTTTCGGGCGAAGTTTAGTAATTGAAGTTTCATAGTCTCGTTAAGATTAAGGCTAGACAATTCCAGCCTAGCCTTAATCTTAATAAAATAGGTAGTTCAGTATTTTATACTACCTAATTCAATAAAATAATTGTCAAATATTTTTTTTATATTTGTTAAGGCTAATTCATTCCTTTCCGATGGTAAGCATAAATAGAGACTTAATGTTATTTCAAGCACTAGCATATTTCGTCATGTGCAAGTGTGTACCTATGTCTCATGATGTAACGCTGTAATACTGCTTGGCGCCGGATCGAGCTGTGAGAGTGGAAACTCTCTAGCATTGTGTCAGAACCTCTCCAAATATGTAAACTGAATAAGTAGGTAACAATAATATTCCTCCCAGCCGAAATTCGGCCACGGCGGCCAGGCTCAATGGAGACTAACCATCTGCGCGGGACATATTATAATGTACAAGTGTGTGCGCAAACACAGGGGCTTGACGTGCTCTCCGCAGCACGAGGGTGTAATATAACCAATTACCAGGCTTCAGGATGGTACTAAAAAACAATCTTAACAGAGATAATCACTTCAGGTCGATCCAGGATTTGAACCCAGGACCTCATTATCTGCAGATGAACACGCTACCGCCAGACAAACAAGGCAGACAAATAACACATACGTAGGCAATGATAACATACATTTAAACATTAAAGTATTTGATTTAATTTAAACAACTCATGGATTGGTAACGTGGAATACTGAATTCTGAAAGCTTACTCGAATTTGCGGCACAAAGTTAACCTAATTTTATCGAAATCAAAACAGATTGCCTGTACATTACGTAGATCCGTTGATTTCCCGATGCGTGACTGATGCCCAAATAAACTTCCACGTTTACGATATGACTCAAATCGAGTTACGAATGAAACATCCTGCTTATTATTGCATTGAACACAATCTAGGTAAAAGCTAGGGTTGTCAACCTGTCGGTTTTCCCCGGATCCGGGATTTTAAAGCAGAGTAAGTTCACATGAACGCACCAGGCGATTAACGTAAAAAAAATAACTATATACAAGAACACATCCTACAAATTACTTTTTTTTTTAAATATTTATAGAATATTATATTATTATTCTTAAGGCTATAATTATTATAGGGGTATTTTTAGGGTTTCGTACCCAAAGGGTAAAACGGGGCCCTATTACTAAGACTTGGCTGTCTGTCTGTCAGTCTGTCTGTTTGTCCGTCTGTCACCAGGCTGTATCTCATGAACCGTGACTATTAGACAGTTATGGATTGGTACGGAACCCTTCATTATATATATATATAGTAGTATGTACATATAGTAGTAATTTGATGCACCGGTGCATTACATGTACCTATATATATATATATATATATATATATATATATATATATATATATATATATATATATATATATTAGGTCTTTACCTATGAAATTGCCGTTCTGCAGTACTGGCCATTTCAAATCAAAATAATTTTTGTTTGGCTAAGAATTCTAATTTCAAATTAATTTTATTTTAAAAACATGGATTCTTTTTTCCAAAAGTAGTCATTTCTTTATTGATTAGTGTTACATTTTCATCGCATTTCAATCTTTTTCGTCATCATGGATACGTTAAAAATTCGAGTAATTATGGAATATGAGTACCGTCGTGGCAGCAACGCGGCACAAGCGGCACGCAACATCAACGACGTTTACGGAGCTAACACTACAAACCAACGCACCACCTGTTATTGGTTTGCTCGCTTCCGTTCTGGAAATTTCGACCTGAAAAATGAACCTCGCGGTCGTCCGAAGACTTTGGTCGACAATGACGAATTAAAGGCGGTTGTGGAAGCTGATGATACACAATCTACGGCTGAATTAGCAGCAGCTTTCGACGTTAGCGTCAAAACAATATTGGTCCATTTGCGTCAAATTGGCAAGGTAAAAAAGCTTGACAAATGGGTGCCCCACGAACTCAATGATCGCCAGCGCGAAGTACGCGTCGAGACGTGCCTTGCACTGCTCAACAGACACACAAATGAAGGAATTTTGAACCGCATTGTTACCTGCGATGAAAAATGGATTCTGTTTGATAACCGCAAGCGCTCAGCAAGTTGGTTGGATCCTGGTTCAGCACCTAAACAATGCCCTAAACGAAAACTTACCCCTAGAAAAGTGATGGTCACTGTTTGGTGGTCTAGCGCCGGTGTGATTCATCACAGCTTCTTACCAAACGGGGTGAGCATTACTGCAGATGTGTACTGTGAAGAACTGAGCACAATGATGGAGAAGCTGGCGCATCTCCAACCAGCATTGGTCAATCGCTCGTCTCCGCTGCTCCTGCACGACAACGCGCGACCTCATACTGCACAGCAGACGGTCTCCAAGTTGCAAGAACTGGGGTTGGAAGCTCTCCGTCATCCGCCCTACTCACCAGACCTTGCGCCTACAGACTACTACTTTTTCCAGAATTTGGATAACTTCTTGGCGGGAAAAAAATTCAATACCCGAGAGGCAGTACAAAATGCCTTTGAAGAATTTGTTGCCTCCCGTCCAGCTGATTTCTTTAAGAAGGGCATCAATAAACTGCCACTGCGATGGCAAAGATGCATTGATTGCATGGGTGATTACTTCGATTAATACAAATAAAAAAATTCATGAAAAAAATTCGTTTAAATTTTTTCATACAAAACGGCAATTTCATAGGTAAAGACCTATTATATATATATAGGTACATGTAATGCACTCAATTAGCAGCGATTGAATATTTATTTTTAATTTATTAGAAATTCGCGATATTTATATTTGAATTAATGTGTAATTAATAGCAATAATATTTTATAATGTATTTTTGTCTGCGTCTGTCAGTTCTTGATACTGTTACATAACTTTATTGCTCTCATAATATCTAGGTTAAGTAGGTTTATATAAAAATGTTGGAAGCCTATGATAGCACGTAGGTCAATATAGGGGTTTATAAGGGACAGTACCTTGGAAGGAGTGCCTTCCTGATGCTTTTACTATCTAGGTTATGTAAGATAGAATGAGGGGAATATAAGAATGGTAATACTGTACTATGGATACGTTTGACACTACAGCACTTTATAAGGGACAGCAGCCTAGGTCGGTAAGAGTGCCGTCCTTAATATCTATGCTATGTTAGATAGAACGAGTGCTATATTAGAATGGGTGGTATGTACCGCATCATGGATACTTACGTCAACCCGTTTGACACTACAACACTTTATGAGGGCCAGCAGCCTAGGTAAGAGTGCCATCATTATGCTCTTAATATCTATGTTATGCTAGATGTTCCGCATCATGGATACTCACGTCAACCCGTTTGACACTACAGCACTTTATAAGGGACGGCAGCCTAGGTTAGAGTGCCATCATTATACTCTTAATATCTATGTTATGCTAGATGTACCGCATCATGGCTGTAATACGTCAACCCGTTTGATAATACAGCACTTTATAAGGGACAGCAGACTAGTGAGGAGTGCGGTCCTGATGCTCTTAAAATCTAGGTTATGTAAGATAGAACGAGGACAATATAACAATGGGTGGTTCCGCATCATAGATACTTACGTCAACCCGTTTAGCACAGCAGCATTTTATAAGGGACAGCAGACTAGTGATAGGTGATATACTCTGATGCACGTAATTAAAGGCTAATGATAAATAAATAATTGAACTATTACATGAATTCGAACTTGATTTGTAGGCATAAAATTCCTAAAATGATTTTTTTTAAGGTTCTTATAAAATTACGACAAAGGGCTGTTCGCTGTGAAGGTGATAAAATCTACTATCTACAGTTACCTATGTACTTTCCAAGAACTCATTAATGTTGAAAGGAGCAATTAAATTTTATAAGCCGTTAGATGGAATAACTGTTCATTTATTTAGCTCATAAATCTTAAATACAACATACGAAAATAAAGGTATATACGCACCTAATATGTAAGTTTTATGATGAAGCCATTCTGAGGCGCTATTAAATTTCTAGGATTTCTATAATTCAATACTTCTATTTGAATTGGCAAATACATATATTCATTATGTGTTTTCTACTTCGCAATGTCTTATATATACCGCCACATTATAAATACTGTTCCATCTGAATATATATATCAAAATATAATGTTTCAAAACAAATTCAATAATACCCCGAGTCCTTTCGACACCAACTAAACGAAATTTTATTTCATTGGGTTCTTAGGCGAAGCACAGGCATCTTTTGTTGTGTCAATTTAGTTTAGGTTTGAAATACTAAGGGAAAATAAGCGCTAGTACCTGTCGAAAAATAATGCGTATTATAAGCAGGTTTTGTAGTTTGACAGTACAATGTATATACAACATTGTTTAAAAAGGAACATAGAATTACCACGGCCAATGCAACTTGGTCGAAACGTCGGGAAAATAACGATAAAGGTTAACCGCGTTAATACCTGTAAACAATCATACTAATATTATAAAGGCGAAAGTTTGTGAGTGTGTGAGTGTGTATGTTTGTTACTTCTTCATGATTGGCTGGAGTGATTGACACCCTGGATTAACACATAGGCTATAATTTATAAATTTTAATGCGAGTAAACCGCGGGGCACAGCTAATGTTGTATAATTATGATACGCGAAAGTTTAAAAGTGCATAGTTCTATGTATAGCCTGTTCTTTTCACAAGAGCTATCTTAGGGAGATATGTAATGAGATTTAAATTAATTTGGAGATGTAAAAGATAAAATCGCTCGCAATTTTTTTTCGATCCCGTCGTTAATTTTAGGTAGAGAATGACCTGCACGTAACCGTTAAACCAAAGAGTCTTTGCTTAAAATATTAAAGTGGAACCAAAATCGCGTTTACGTGCGGTAGATATTACCAACGTTCCGAAATGTTTACGAAATTTCAGCTTTGTTTACAGAATTTCGGCTGCGACCGTGCTTCCACTGCATGTGAAATGGCTGAAGTTAAGAGCGATAAATATATATGTACAGTGCTTAAGCCAACATTTTATAAGAGCTTATTTACGTAACCAACTCTTATAGTCAAGCGTTTTATATGATGCTTTCTATCCTTAACCTCTGCAAAATATTATTTTTCTATTTTTAAATATAACGCCCACACTATGGAAATAAGCGCCTGCAACGCAAATCACTTTACAGACATATTATTAAAGGTCATAAATCACACCCAGACTCAGATCAGGGGGGGAATCAAGCCCGAACCAGGAGGTAATAACGAAGAGATTACCTCAACCACTGCGCCCCACGTAGTAACTGTCAAACGGTTAAGGCGTTGACATCACTCTTCAAATTGGTGCAATTCCTCAATTTTTTTACCAATACTACGAGATTTATTCTGTTAAAAACGTAAATACCAAATTTTAGTACATTTTGAAGGTTATATTTATCGCAAAAGGCGATCTAATTACTTTCGATCGATAGAAAAAAAAACGTTTATTAAAAAAAGTTTGTTTTGTTTTAAGAATAAAAGTTTATATCGAAAAATGACATGATTAGCAAACACTTTTTGTATTCGTTTTATCATAATTATTTCACTCGCAATTAATGATTTTCTTATGTTTGACCCTGTTTTTTTACGTATCTTGATAGTTTTATGTTCACTGTATTTTGACTCAGTAGTAGTTTTATGGGCGAGACTAGTGTGATGTGGGTAATGTGGAACCATCCACATTGCTAACACCCACTATCTACCAAGATAGTGGTGTTGTCAGCATCTTAACGGTCAGATTAAGTCATTAACACGAAAAATAAAGCAGTTAAAGTTTCCAAGGCTATCTATGAACGTCATGATAAAAGACAAGTCAATTTTATTTAGTGGACAGATACGTTTATACTGTCTTTAGTCCGCAATCTGACTTATTGCCATAGAAACGACATGGCATTTTGGCGTAAATACTGTTAATGCACATCACATGTCGAAACCATTAGCGTGTGTTGTCTGTGAATAGGCCTTCATACGAGCGTACGGTGACCAAAATTTCCTAGCGGAAACTGCATACTATACACCAACATCAAAATACGAGTGTAAGGTTTTTGTGAACCGATTTTCATAGTTCTTTTTATTCTATTAGGGTGTCTTTTGAAATGTACCTATATATTTATGTAAAAATTTATAAATTTTTTAATGATTATTATTAAAAAAAAGGGTTTAATTGCTCAAAACAAATCTGACTGCTTAAATACAACAAATTTTAGCCGCCTATTTAGAGGCGGTAATACGACACCTAAAAGTTGCCTATTCTAGTATTGATTTTATTGCACTCGAATTCATGGAGAGCCTAACAGTTTCAGCAATAGGGCTTCCTCTTAAATCTTCTACACTTAACTTCAGTAGTACAAAACTACATCCATATTAATTGCGTTGAATTTTAAACAAAAAATTGCATAATTAAGACTGAGCATTTCGAATAGGCGTAAAGTAATATCGTTGCACGGTTCGAAGGGCAAATAAGCGACATGAGAACCTGTCGACTAAGTATGCACTCCAGCTGAGCATTTAAGTATTTTGACATTTCTAAAATTACCGTGATCTTTCAACACGAGTTTTTATTGTTTATATATTAAAACCAGCCAAGTTTAACTCAGGTTGACGCACTGAGGGTCCCGTACCTTCCTTATGCGTATTTAAAATGACTTACTTAGTTTTGATTTTTATAAAACTAAATCAGGAAACATATGAGCCCAATATAGTCAACGTTAAGTAATAGAGTCCCGTTTTACCCTTTAGGTAACGAACCTTAAAAAGGAACTCAAATTAACCAAAACTAACCTTCACACAGAAAGTTCCGACCTATCCTATGTAATTCTGAAGTATGGTAGTCTATTCCAGATTGAACTGATGAATTACGACGGTCAAAGATATAATATCTAGAACAATGGAAGAGCAAAATGGGTGCACTTAAATGTCTATACTATGTTCAAATGATACTTATTAGTGACGTAACACCCGGGGAGCTGGAACGGTTTCAATTTTTAATGGGCTCTAATTAGGTGGTAATTTCGAAGCTTTATTTAAAACCACTATAATTTCTTGTTGAAATGGAACTAAATAAATGCGGGTTCAAGACATTCAGCTACTACTAACTACTAATAATTATCTTTTAATTGACGTAAATCTAATTACTACTGAAAGTTAATATAACTTCCACTTAAAAATTAAGTTCCGATGTATTAAGTTATCTATGACTTATGTACATATGTTCCTGTCGATATTGCTTTTATGGTACGTTATAGGTTTTTTTTCTGGATATAATCGAGGAATTCCCAAGACTTGTTGTTGGTTATGAAATGATAAATTTAAAAAGAATACAAAGTATTTAAGTTTACGGGACTGTATGTCCGGTTCTAGCTCCTTATAATTCTGCGTGTGACGGTACAATATTTAGAGAGAGCAGACGAAAAAAAAGAAAATCTATCATTAAAAATAAATGATACCAAATCATAACGATGCTAAACAACAAGGTAACCTTTCAAGGTGTTAAATGTATAAGTTATTATATTTAATAGATTTTTATTCTCTATTTCTATGAAAATATTTAATTATGAGATACATGAAACTAGAGGGCCGTTCTATCTTCTATAGATCAACGCTAGTACTCTATGCGCTCGCGGCTACGGACATGAAGTGTCATAGTCATCCACAAGGGGGGCCATTATAATAGGACGATACGCGATTTCAATGCTCAAGGTCCCAGACGATTGTTCCATTTTCTACGCTATACTCTTGAATACGAAACAGACATACATCTATTTGTTGGTTGTAAAATTTAAATATTTACTGGAAACCTTGAGACGCGACTGTATTTTAATGTGTAAGGGTTAAGATAGTTATTTTGCTGTATTATGTTGGCAGGATTACGAATTTTAAAAGCCTTTCCCACCGTAAGTCTAAGCAAGAATAGGGGTGATAGCCAGTTCCTTATATCATTCCATGAGTGATCGGATAGGTTAAGTGATTAGGGGTGCGGTTCGTAAATACGTGGGTGAATTCTAAAGTTGTTTAATATATATAATTATTACACAACTCCGTGTTAGCGCTCGTTGTTAAACCATGTCTGAGGCTTACGGCGTGAGCAAATCTGACATATGAGCAACCACTGCCCATACGATAAGGTAAAAGCAAGATTGGAAAACTCTCATATTTAGTGAATATGCATAGATTGTAATCATGATCTCAGAGATTCATCTACCCATAGATCTTATAAATATAAAATAAATCAATGTACAAAATAAACAAACAATGGAAACAATTTCTCGTAGAAACATATTATCAATGTTAACTGACACACATTGCGTGAAGCGATGAAAGGGATGGGTTATCGTAACAGAGGAACTTAACTTTTTATTAAGCAGCAATATGACAAATACGCAAAAATAATTACAAAATGAACGTATGTTCATTTTGTAATTATTTTTGCGTATTACAACATACACTACTTTTCTTTTATAAATACTTTGTGTGGCCTTTAAGTAGGTTGTTTGTATAAGCAACCTACTTTAAGGCCACACAAAGTATTTATAAAAGAAAAGTAGTGTATGTTATCCGGTTTCCACGGTACAAGCTCTGCTTAGTTCGGGATCAGATGGCCGAATGTGAATAATGTCCCAGGATATTGTTAAATACGTAACGGTGGGGAGACTGTCTTAACCGCTGGGCCACACTTACAGCCAGTCAATACACTTACTGTTTGTACATACGTAAGTAAACATCTGCATATTGTTTTTGTACAGACCATGAGTCTACTATCGTGCGGTTTACAAACAGCATAGCAAATATTTATTATGCAATCCCACTCGGTGGATGAATGTACAGACACCAGCACATCCAGCTACTCCAATCTGTCAAATTTCTTTTATAGATTTTCAACTTTATCACATAAGCATAAGGTTCACTTTCAATTGAGGAAATTTGACAGATTGGGGTAGCTTGATGTGCTGGCGAATGTACTGTATTGCTAGATAGGTAGGTATTTTTGGAAGTCTCATATTTTCATGGAAATTCCCCTGAGGCAAACGTCCTTCCTTGTCTGTGAAGGCTGTAATACCGTAGTTGGCATGCTTCACTCTGTGTTTATTTGGTTTAGCTGCCCAATATCTTTAGTAAAATATTCTTTTATTTTGTTTCTTTCTTACGAACTTCACAATTATAATTATGTTTTACCGACAAATATTCAATTTGTACTTTAATCTAAATCTATGTGCTTTTTGAAGTAAAAGTGGAGACCTCGTTCAGTATACGCCTTTATTGAATAGATATGTAGTTTTTTGGGGCATAGCTATACATCAACTCACCTCTTTGGCTTTGCTAGGAAAACGCGCAGTGATGATATCACTACCTTTACTGCAGTAGGTACAATATAATGTCTACCTGGTCGAATTTCGAACTTCGAAGTCTCCATGGATACTTGTGATCTGAGTACTTTTATTCCATCACTCTCATGATTCGTTGGGACATCATGGGAGAGGTGAAGACTGAAAAGAGGTGAAGAACACGACCGACGGCTTTATGTGCTCTCACGGGGGTGAAATATCGCCAACTCTCAGATTTCAGGCAGACAAAAAACAAAACGTCGCTCAAAAACGACTGTCTTACATCTCTACCCTCAGCCTAGTTTCAAACCTCATAGTACCCCCTATGGCGCGAGCTTTTAAGTTTTTAGACCGTTTGATAGCTTGATTGACCAGTGAAGCAGTGAAAGTTGCAAGGTGAACTGTAAACGTCAAATTAAGCTAAAGAAACAACCACCAACCTTTTGAGTCAAGTAGGTATTTGAGATAAACAAAAATAGTAATTGACATTACCTACTCATATGAACCTTACCTCTTGTATATTTTATCTGTCACAAAATCATAACAAAACCTTTTTCTTACCTCGCGCCATTTTTCATTATTCTTTGTGTGTCATATGCATTATTTTTAACAAAACTAACAAGAGGTTTCGGCTACACAAAAGTGCGCGGGCAACAAGATTCCCAAGTACCGGGAAACATCGCCCCTCATTATCTATGAATAATTCAAGTAAAATATAATCGCATTTCAGAAGTCCCCAAGTCCCTATTCTGTAGTTGTGTTCAAAACGTCATCCACATAAATAATGCTGAAGTGACGTCACCAGCAGAACCATTTGGAAACGAGATCGCGCTGAATTGTTATGTTATGCTCAATTTAGTTCTGCGGTGAGCTACATTTTGCAAATTTAGTTATGTACACAGTAAATTTTCAATTTTTGGTCTGCGGCCTAAATTGAAAGCGTCAAATATATTTCTGATACTTCCATCGTATTATAATGTATACGATTTTTGATAAGGATTAGATCTTTGAAGTCATTCTGAAATAACATCCAATCATTGGACAAGAGAGGGCTTTCGATTCAAAGAGATGTCGGCCTTAATATTCTTGTTTCTGCTAGCTATATCGCGCGCGTATTTTTTTTATCTTGTAATCAAAATAAAAAATAATTCAATGCTCTTTCGGAAAATGTGAGAGATTCTGAATAATTCCAGAAAAAAATATTGGTACTGTTACTAATTATAATATTTTAAATGCTGATCAGTAAAATGTGTCAAACAGGGTATCCCATAAACTCAACTAGGAAATCATTAATATAATACTTATCGAACTTGTTAACTAAGACCGATACACGGTAATTTGGCAGGCATCGGGATAATATTTGATCTGCCAACTGGCTTTTTGGTGTAGTAGTTAGTGACCCTCTCTACTAAGCCAGAGGTCGTGGGTTGTATCGCCACAACGACAAATCTTTACGTGATGAGAACGATTATTTGTTGTTTCTGGGTGTAATTTATCTACGAAAATATTAATGTTCGTATATAAAAATGTATAAGTATGTCCATCTATTGCCTGGTTACCATACATAGTACAGGATCTGCACAGTTTGGGATGAGATGGCAGTGTTTTAGTTGTCCCAAGTTATTTATTTAATTTTAACTCCAAAGTTTTCAGCGACATCCAAGTGCGGCACATTTCACCTATAACGTTTCATCTAGCGCATCGCTGTTTACTTTAACAACCAAAGTGGTTCGTGCACTCAGTAGCATTGAGCCTTGCAGTCCAAAATATATTCTCAGATGTCGCTGAATGAAGAGTTATAACTTTCGAAGAAAGAACTATGGTTATTCCAGCAGCAAGTTTCCCGTTAACTATCTAGTTCCAGTCATACATAGACATACAATACATTAATTAGCTGTCAGTTTAAATAAAACGTGATCCGAAATGAATCCGAAATTTTTGCCGTATAATGATGTTATTCATAATGTATTTATTGAACTTCGGCAAAAAAGTAATATAACTCCTTGTCTGGCAGTATTTTTTAAATAATCATCGTTATGAAAACAGTTTTCTGTACAATAACGCGTATTTTGAGCGGTTGAAGTTTGCCCTAGTCGAGCTGCCCGTAGGACGATAAACCATTCTTACTTACTTCACTAACTAGTTTTGACTTAGAAATTGGAAAGGTTACCAGGTGTCTGATCAATTGAGTTGATTTTAAGGTTAAATTGTTAAAAAAACACGTCTGCTTTACAAACAGAACAACTGAAAATACACTCATAGCGTTCCTGTGCGGAGATCGGACCCATAACACGAAGGCGCCGACGTACAGACACCAGCACATCAAGCTACTCCAATCTGTCAAATTTCCCCAATCGAAAGTGAACCTTATGCATAAGTGATAAATTAGAAAATCTATAAAAGAAATATGACAGATTGAGGTAGCTGGATGTGCTAGCGTCTGTACATCACGCCACACGTGCTCAAAAATCATTCTTAATCTCTTTGGGTTTCAAAAACTGTTTTGCATTTTTACAGGAGTGTTACAGTTAGCCTAGAAAGGTTTCACTGCCTTACCGGAAAAGGCAGGCGTGCGGGAAATCAAGCCGTCCCTATAACGGCACAAAGCCAAAATTATGGTCTTGCGAAGCTCCATAGGCAGTAATAATGTTTCTATGCATAGATGTTTTGCTTCTTTTTTACAAGTCGTTTATAATTAGCCTCCCTAGCTTCACGACTTCGTCAACTGTTCTATCGCAATACAATTAACTTTATGGGATTAAATTTATGGGACAAACAAATGCATAGCCGGTCTATGGAGCTCCTACCGAATGCTAGTTCCAACGTGTGTACATTTTTATCACATGCATCCGTAAGAAATGGTGGTAACTCACATCAATAGTAACATTTTTATTGGAATATAGTCTTAATCGTTTAAGGTTTAAGGTTACCCACTGTAACCTACGTGACTGACTTTACGTACGTATTGGCGATGTTTAAACAAACACAGCTGCGGTCGTTGCTAATCCATCAGTCATCGGTTCCGTTCAAAAGTAATCACGATTTGTTAAGCAAATAAGCGTCAATGAATTCCATTAGTCAAGTAACCGTAATTTTATTTCACTTATCTTACATTAGCAATATTTGTAAGAAAAGCGTTTTCTTATCCTTGCTTTTTTTTTATCACATACAATTATAATTAAATTTCTTTAGGTTTAGTTAGATAGCTAATTTATTCCAGTTATGACGGGCTGGTTGGCGTGGTTGGTAGGTACTCTCCTTTTAAGCCACAGGTCGTGGGTTCGATTCCCACCCAGGACAGATATTTGCGAGCAGAAAAATGTCTGTTTGTCCTGAGTCTGGGTGTAATTATCTATATAACTATGTATTTACATAAGAAAAGTAGTATATGTAATAAAAATATTATACCAGTTATCTGGTTTACATAGTAGGAGTTCTGATTAGTTTGGGATCAGAATTGTGTGTGAATAATGTCACAGGATATTATTATTTTTATATTGTCAATATCGTTATTTCACGTTTTTAATGCTAATTGTGAATACTTATTGTACTTTAAAACATATTTTACTACTTTTTAGGTTTTAGAACTACTCTTGGAAAGCAAGATAAGCCACGTCTTAACTTGCTTGTTAGTCGTCGTAATAAGGTATATGATGTTTAATTTAAGACGAGACAGATATAATAGACAGACAGAAGATAATATTATGTTATGTGGACGCATCTTTTGAGTTGTATTCACATGTACAACCTAAGGGTGTTTGTACACCGAATGACGACACAGCGAGCGTGTCGTCAAGAATAGAAATTGCCTTAAGTGCTTAAACGCCCTAACGCTGAATTGTAGGCGTGAGCGACAACCCACCAAACTAATATTAGTTTCTCATTTCATTCAGTTGGCTGTAAATTTTACCAGTTTACTGTTTTGGCACAGACTGCGACAAACTTATATTTGCCGCTTCGTAAATTAGTTAGCATTGTATTCCACGCTTCAGTATGAAACAATAGAGAAAATCTACTAGTTGGGAACGGTTACTTTGTTCGAGTCTTGAGATCGATGCAGTTTTAGTGCATGTTTATACTCCCAGAGTGCTTCGGAAGGTTACGATTCATCAGCCAATATGAATGAGTAACGGTATTTGTGGCCACCAGGTACTAAAATTGATAGGAGACTCAAACAAGGGGTTAAGTGCCCATATAAACGTCTGGAATACTTTATTCATATACACTGTACGTACAAACCGAAGCTATTTCACGAAGCAGAGTTGTAAAATGAGATTGTTACAAAGTTTACCTGCAGTAAATCTGTCTTTTACCCCCCCAAATAGAGCGTGCCGAAAAATTATCCCTTAAGAAATACGGCACCAATAGTTACATTTACAATCCAATATTCGTATAGGATAGAATTATTTGTCGCCTTCCAAGTAGGTGAATTCAGTTTTTACGATGTGATGTTAGGAAAGGACATATTAAATGAAGATTCAATATGTTAGGGCGGCGGGCTGGGGCCGCGGCGTCACCATTAGGAAGTGGTGGCACGGAAAACCCTCGGTATGTCGTGCTCTGTTTATCGAAATTCGATCTACACGTACAAGCACTGGCTATCAAGTAAAAACGTTTATTATTATATCGTAACCATAGCAACTACTTCTATGGCAATTAGAGACATTAGTTGTTACAGTGCTCATATTATATGTAGTAACTCCCTAAATATTTTTAGTTTGTAAGTTTGCTTTAAACACAATTCTTAACTAATGACAAAAAGAGATTGCTGCCAATTAAGTTACAAATAATTATTGTGAATATTGTTTATCCCTTCAATTGTCAAATATGCCGACGCTCTTTTCCTTCAGTTTATAATGTATGCATAATAAATAATATATATATATATATATATATCGCAGATTCAGATGGATTAGAATCAACGTCCACGAGGTCCGTGTCCGCCATGTTGTATTTTTAAAATCGATCAGTGCGCACACCCGGCGCAGGCGACGGTACTAGAACAAGAGTCAAGTCCAATCGCACTACTGACAGATATTAGTGCATTGACAACGTCAAATGTCAACCCTTCAAATCACGATGACACGTGCAACAGTGTTGCCACTCCATTATTATGATATCCATGATTTTCTAGTGTTGCCACTTCATTCTTATAGAATCGTGCATAGATTATTTATTATTCTCCGACACGGCCATTCTGATAATCAACGCGCATTTGCGTTGTCACTTACTAAGCACACGGTACTTAGGTTTCTTAACTTTAACCCAAGCGTCAATTCGCCAAACTTCCAACGTGAACTCAAACTTTCAGCAAAGCGTTGAAGCTTTCAGCATAAAATGCAACACATAGCAAAGCTTTGAAGCTTTCAGCATAAACTGCAACACACAGCAAAGCAGCTACAGCTTTCAGCATTAATTTAGGCACACAGCGAAGAGTTATAACTTACAGAATTTATTTAGACACACAGCAAAGCGTTATAGCTTTCAACATTTATTTAGAGACACAGCAAAGCGTTATAGCTTTCAGCATTTATTTAGACATACAGCAAAGCGTTACAGCTTCAGCATTTAGACTCACAGCAAAGCGTTGAAGCTTTCAACATAAACTGCAACACGCAGCAAAGCGTTGAAGCTTTCATCTTAAACTGCAATACACAGCAAAGCGTTGAAGCTTTCAGCAAAAGTTCAATTACTCGGCAAAGCGTTACAGCTTTCAGCATTGCTCAGAGGCAGCACTTAAAACACGCTGCAAACGTTGCTGCTTTCAGCATCAACCTTGGGTCACGACAGATGAGCCCAACCTTACTGCAAAGCGTGATGGCTTTCAGTAGGACATCAGGACAAAGCGATAAAGCTTTCGATCCACCCCTTAATAAAGCGTAGTAGCTTTCAGTGTAAATAAACATTTTATCAATCAACAATGAACATAAGTCTTTTATCAACACAGGTTTACGTTCAACAAAACAATGTAATTATCGTTTCAACTCAAACAATGATCATGATTCAATACAGTAATTCAATCCAAATTACTAATTACACCAAATTATAATACCAAATTAATCAATACAATTTGTTCCATAATTAAATAAAACTATTCAATTATGGGTTCTACAGGATCAAGACATTCTGACAATTCAGGTAAATTAGCTGGATATTTACGTAGTCGTTCATGGCACACATATTAGGCCCGTCCCCCAGATACTGGTTCCACCATATAACGCTCATTAGAATTAGAACACTTTAGCTATCCTGTAAGGGGCTTTTCTCTATACTCTTACTTACAGTGCAATTCAAAACGAGTTTTACTTCGCCTAAAACAGACTTCTAGGATTTATTTTCATAATTTTCGGCCACTGTAAAACAATTTGTCAAGGTGGACATCATTCGCTCCACCTGACCATTAGTTCGGCTAAAACCACTAGCAATCTCATGGAACTCAATGGCCCAACCTCGGCATAAATCCTGAAAGTCTTGACCAGTAAAAGATGTACCTTGATCAGAGATAATTCGTTTAGGGGTTCTAAATATGTGGACAAAGCTACGTAGTGCCTCGCAAGCAGATCGTGATGTTAAATCTTTGACACACATTAATTGACAAAATTTCGTAAAAGCATCTACGATGACTATCACATACTCCTTAGAGGTCTTACTACAAGTTCGAAAATGTTGTTCTACACCCTGGAACATTATAGGTAAGTGCGCAATGCAGCGTCACGAACTCAAAGCACGAAGCTTGCGATAGTCAATTGTCACAAGCACGAAACGCGGAGCTTTCAATACTCAATCGTCACAAGCATAAAGCGCGGAGCTTTCAATGCTCAACCACCACAAGCACAAAGCGCGGAGCTGCTTTCAATGCTCAACTGCTACAAGCACAAAGCGCGGAGCTTTCAATGCTCAACTGCTACGAGCACAAAGCGCGGAGCTTTCAATGCTCAACTGCTACGAGCACAAAGCGCGGAGCTTTCAATGCTCAACCGTCTCAAGCACAAAGCGCGGAGCTTTCAATGCTCAACCGTTTCAAGCACAAAGCGCGGAGCTTTCAATGCTCAAGTTTCAGGAACTCGAAGTAGGGTACTTGTCACACAATTTATTTCAAATCAACCAGCTTTATTACTCATAATGTAACACATAAATGTCTACAAAAAATCTTACAATGAACTCCGATAATCATTTTAAACTTAGAATTTAACTCAACCATCGGCATTAACTACACTGTTATTTCTGACTACAACTGTCAAATTCAAGTTTTTCGTAACATACGTAGGTACTTAACGCGTCCACCAGCTATTGGCTGTTCCTTGTATCTATCGTTGTCATAGACCTCTATTATCTTACAAGGATTTGAAAACTTTTCACTTCATGTGTTTATTATCAGAATAGAAAAGAATAGAATACTCCCCATTGTACACACTCAAACAGGACAATTACATAGAAGACAAAGTAAATATCACAATTCGTTAGGGTTCTTTCCGACAAAAACAACGTCTCCTATTTTAAATGGATTTTAACTTTGCGCTTGCCATCCTGCATTATGCCTCTCATCTAAGTTCGTAGAGGTTAACCTAACCATATTTTTGGACAAGGGCATTAATTTTGGATGGGAACTTTAATTACAACCCATCAACAATTGAAGAGGACTTCTAACTGTACTTCTAACCATGGTACAATTTAGCGAGATTTGGATTTCACCTGAAGCTGTCTTCCAGAACCTACGCTCGTGGTTCTCGGTTATAGTGAAGCAATTCATTAAAATAGTTCGGGAAGCTACGCAATATCCTCTCATCACAAATAACGCAGTATTTCAACTCTAAAGTCTTTCACGTGGTCGCTCACTATTGGTCTCACAAGAAGGCTCAAGGTCACCCAAAGAGCAACGGAGAGTGCCACGCTCGGAGTATCCCTGCGCGATCGAATAAAAACGTCGTAATCCGCAGGCGAAACAAAGTAGCCGGCATAAAAATTGTGTCACAAATCAGTAAGTTAGTATTTTAAGTTCAATATACCTCGTTTGTACCTAAGTACAACATTTGTATGCCATGTACAATATGGTAAATGCGTGAAACTTAAATGATGAAAACAATAACACCTGTATTCACCACATTTATACAAATAAAGATATTATGATTATGATTATAACCAAAGAATTGCCAAACCGAAACGGAAGCGGGCGGAGCACACAGCTCCCAACACCGACGGCCGCTAGATCAGACAGGCTCCCGACCGGGGACCATGCACCGGAAGACGCAGCGCGGGCAGGCCCCCCACAAGGAGGGCCGACCACTGCGGAGATTCCCTTGGGATGCCTCCGTCCAGTGGATGTCTTTCGGCTGATACAATGATGATGAATTATTATTAGAACGCACATGAATCTCTCCACTTGTCAGTAATTGAGAAACGTCTTTACAGTCGATCAAATCAGTATCGATAGCTTGTACAAGTGTCAAGATTCTGTAATTAACAAACTTCAGCATGGACCTCGCGAGTGATGCGGATGACTTTGTAACTATTAGTCAAGCTCAATCCCGGTTTAGGTAAAAACAACTCTGTGACAAAATATGTGAATCTACAATTACAAAAGTCACTTCTCACACACAAGCACTTCGTCGACCTTGACAGGCAGATAAGTAATGGAATCAGGCGTTACTTTGCGGAAAGCCTTAACAATCAAAATACAAAATCAATATGTAGTGTTAATTCCGCTAATTGTCACCACTACGATACCCGTGTTTCAGTCCTCCACGGACCACTCTCAAGGGCCGCTAACTCGTCGAGTGCTCGAAGGATATTATATTGATTGACAGGCAGACTAATACGAGAAAAAGAAAATGTAATGTTCGACCCAATACCTGTCAGGCGCGTGGATATAAAATCTCGAGTACCTGTATGGTTATCAACAAATCATTTACGAATTAGGGAACAATCTGTACCACTGTCCACAAGAGTGTGTATGTGACCTAAGTTGCCCCTACATCCATAGACTTCGAAATAAACCGTTCAAACTATTTAACCTTCAAAACGCGCATATTGTCACCATAAAAATTAAATATAACAAACGTTGGGCGTATTTTCAACATCTAAAAGTATAAACCACACAAAACAACACGTGTTATGAATTTCACAGATATCAAAAATTCTTCAGTGCAGCATTAGGTCATCAAGTGCCTTTTAAACAATATAATAAAAGTACTTACATGTTTCTTCTCATAAAATAAAGATTCACCACTCACACTCGACAAGAGGCACTTTTACTTTAGAGGTAATTTTAAATTTACTCTAATACAAACTGGTGAATTCTCCCCAATGCAGAATCGACCATGCCGTCGCCTTACTTGCAAAAAGACAGCACGATCAACTTCGCCTCGAAAAGAACAAATCAATTATTTTAACTCAAAGACTCGAACGACAGAAAGGCTGCCTAACTATCAGATCCCGTACTCTCTTCACTGTTAAATAAAAACTTCTTCCACGTTCACTGATGCACCAAAAACTACTCTTCAACGATACACACGAACTGGCCGAGAGACTCCGCTCTTCACGAGTGACCACATCGAAACACGAAATCAGTAGGCATGTTTTAAACAAGTCTGAACATACCTGAGCATCCGAGATACCTGTGATAACAACTTCGATCTTGTTACCTTCGCTCGAAGCAGGCTCAAAACGGTCAATTAAGGCAAGCTTCTAAGTCGAGTACTCCACGTATGTAAGTTCTAGCACGGTCACTGTACCAAACGGCACCATATCTTGAAAAAGGTCATCAATCTCTCGGTCGCCGCTAACTGTCTTGATAAACGCTCCTTTGCTTCGTCTAACGTTTTGCACAACGGGTACGACTTCGAAGTCCACTTGCGAGCTCGACATCGAAGATGTGTCAATGTAACGTTTCGCGTTTCGTAATCGGTCCACGAGTTTGCGATACAGCCGTAAATTCACAATCAGCGGGGTTGTATTTTCATCGGTATTTTTCAATTTTGTAATGACACTATTTTCGCTACGTGGTGGAACCGAATCACGAAAATATTCTTGATTTTGAGTAGCAGGCATTGCGGTAGACACGTGGGATGATTTTGGAATCGATCCCACCGCTGCTATCGCAGATTCAGATGGATTAGAATCAACGTCCACGAGGTCCGTGTCCGCCATGTTGTATTTTTAAAATCGATCAGTGCGCACACCCGGCGCAGGCGACGGTACTAGAACAAGAGTCAAGTCCAATCGCACTACTGACAGATATTAGTGCATTGACAACGTCAAATGTCAACCCTTCAAATCACGATGACACGTACAACAGTGTTGCCACTCCATTATTATGATATCCATGATTTTCTAGTGTTGCCACTTCATTCTTATAGAATCGTGCATAGATTATTTATTATTCTCCGACATATATATGTGTATATATATTTATATATTTTATTTATTATGCATACATTATAAACTGAACTGAACAAAACTGAACAAAATTATGCAAAGAGAAAGTAAAAGTAGAGTTTATTGTGAATAATTAAATGTACATCTGCTTATTATGGCTATGATTACAATTATGAATTTTACAAGGAAAATGACGATTCCTAGCCAATTACTTAGGATAAACGAAATCTGAATCATTTCGTAATTTAGCTCATGAAAAAAAAATCATTGACTTCTCACTCTAACGGCATTTCCGCCTTACTGGATCATATAACAAATACTGCCAATATTTATTTATTTCGATTTAAAACAATAAAGGTCATTTAAATACAAGCTATTATTACGCAATGTGAAAACATATAGAAATGGTATAATTACACATTACATAAAGTAGAAAAGTCCGTGTTTACTCATATGTATTTCTTCGTAAACGTTAAGTTATATACGGCAAGTAATATTTCGAGTAGAGTGGAAAGTGTAAACGCAACATCGGCACAGATTCCAATGAAATGAAAGGATATGCTCTCGACCCGAGGTTGCTTCAGGTGGAAATATCGTGGCTTCGAAATCTTTTACTCAAGCTGCTGCAAAAGTCAAACCTCGAGTGCCAATCTCGTTCAGAAAGTGCGTACTGTGTTATTTTCAAGTAATTGGATTTTATGACATTTTAACTTAACAAGAGTTGTGAGTATTTTCACAATGGAATGTTAATTATATATTTATATTTTTCGCCAGCAGCTTGTTTTCGCTGGGAATACCAAAAATAATAAACAATATTTCTCTAAACATCCAATTAAAACCGATTTCTATGACATAAGGAACTACATTTAGTGGTAGGGCGAAACTGTGTATATCGATAACAGGTAGATTGTTTTCGATAAAATATACATTAGATTATTGGGTGGGCTTATAACATAGTAGCTATGCCCCGCGGTTTTAACCGCGTTAAACTTTATAAATTATAGCCATGTGCTAATCCAGAGTGTCAGCTAACTCCATACCAAATTTTATTAAAATCGCTCCAGCCGTTTAAACATGAAGAAGTAACAAACATACACACTTACAAAATTTCGCCTTTTGTAATATTAGTGTGACACATTTTGTTTAAAACCGTTCAATTATATTTCACAAATAGACATACAGCAAAATTGCTGATTAATTTAATTCGATTGTTCAATTCTATCCTCTGACTCAATTTCGCAAATAAATATCAATGTAGGTACAGATTTTCCGATCCTTATGATTTAATATAAGTAACAATAAATTCAGAAGTGCTTTAGAGCAATAAACACTGAAACAATTATACTTATTCAAATATAATCATAACGCCTGAGACATCGTAAACAAATTACGAAATAGATATTACACAAGTAATTTAGTATCATAAAATACGCGGCATTAACTCGCCAGACTACGTTTAAGCTTTTATATGCCAGCTTCAAAGAAACTGGTTCATCATAAAACAATCATGATTTTAACCCACTAGCGCTCCCGCGGTTAGGCATGGATCCCTTTTTTCATGATGAAAGAATATAATATTCAATTTTAGTTTACTATGCGGAAGTTGGAGATCTCTTTAAGATATTTTAGGGCATTATTCTAAGCTTTTTCATTCATTAAGAGCGAATCAGACCAGTCCATCCAACCAGTCAAAGTGGATTCCAGAAGGTGACCACTTAGGCACGACAAATATTGGTAATAATAATTCATTATTTCAATGTACAGGAGTATATAATAATCCGACTTTAAGGTGACGTTAAGAGAGAAAATTTCCCTTTCTATATATGGAAATATTTCTCCGTCAAGAAAATATTACTTTCTGACATCGGATACCCTTTAAATATGCTAAATAATATCAAAAAGTCTAATCTCCATGATTATAACCAAACAATGTTTGTCATCCACCCACCCTTTACATACATCAATCTATTTTACTGGAAAGATAAAGTTCATTCCAGTTACTATTTATATACCGAAACAGGAAGTGTTCTTCAGTAAGTATAATGCGGAATTATATCAAAACTTAATAGCAAGAGTTAGATATAATTAGAAGGTATTATATTACGTTTATAACTTCTTTTTTATATTATATCTGTTTGATGATGGACCGTTTGCCGTGTTTGGTAGACATGTACTTGACTTTCACGCCGCATGTCGTGGGTTTGATTACCACCCATTACAGATATTTGTGTGCATGTACATGTCTGTTTGTCCTGAGTCTGCGTGTCATTATCTATATAAGTATGTATTTACAAAAGAAAAGTAGGTGTAGTATATCGTATATCATCAGTTTTCATAGTACAAGCTCTGCTTAGTTTATGATCAGGTGGATGGTGAATAATGTCCCACGATATTTTTATTATTATTATTATGTAATTTACCTCGTTTGTCTATGGGCAGCGTGTTTAACTGCAGTTAATGAAGTCTTTGATTTGGATCCTGGTCGGTCCAAACAAGTGCAATCATTAGAAAGAAATAGGTACTGGGTTTTTTCAGCTCAAAGTGTGGTACATGACGGCGTGACGTTAGATGATACCTCGGAGCTGTCACTGGGTTGTCAGTCCTGCATTTGATATCTCTCCTGTCGAGGGATATTACAAGAGCGTAATCAAGTCTTCGTCTTAATCCAGCTTAATCCAGTTTTAAACTGTAAAGCTTGTATAACATCAGTTCGTAGTAGAAGCCAAATAGTTACTGATCAGCTGATATATCTTGTCAACGTCACATACATTTCTACACTTCGACCTTGACAACGTCTTTATAAGTAAGCAGTTAGGGCGGCATTAGTTATGCAACTGTATCCACTGAACTGCCGCTAACTTTACGAAGAACCAAAACTTATCTTTACGTGTTCCGCACGCTGATCTTCAGCACGTTTTTCAGTTTCAGGGTACATTGGGCTTCTCAAATGTTACAAGTTGTGTAATAATTTTCTTTTAATGGTCTTACGTATAACTTGTTTGGTTTTCCTGTGAAATTAGGAAGTCCACAGAAGTAATTTGGCACACGATTCTCATGTCAAACTCAATAATTGAGTGCACATATGGCGCAGTTGTTAAGGTGGTCGTTTTGCCACTACCTCAGCATCCTCGTTGTTTCGGGTTCGTAGGACTCATGAATTGTTGTTCTTAGTTAAGGTGTGCTTTGGGTCAGTGAATTATATGTTTTTAATGTCCATCGCGAGACAGGGAATTAATTTTGTCTTTTAAAGTATTAGAAAATACATCTCGGGCAGTGAGGCAATATCCTCACTGCCCGAGACGTATCGCATCCCATAAAATCCCATCATACTTTAAACCATACAAAGTAAATTTGTAATAAAGTACACAACTAATGAATTATAAACATAACATAACAAACCAAAAAAAGTTTGTAATAAAGTACACAACTAATGAATTATAAACATAACTACAATAGGGCAAATGAGAAGGTTCCAAAAAAGAAATACATTCAATAACTAGTACCATTATTGTGGGTAAGGTAACAAAATATACAATAAGATATTTTAATATAGACTTTGAAATAGATCTGATGTATTATACTTTTGATTTTTATTTATTCGTAGTTTAACTCATATTAGAAATTATTATTATTATATTGTTGACTTTACTTCATTTAATAATGCTTGTGATGTATGTTAACAGAATTATTTAATTTATTAAACTTAAATTAATGTTATTACTAATATAAAATTACATGTCAATCTTATGACTAAGTGTTCGGAGTTATAATATTTTACCAAGACCTGTCATGTACCAACACTTTAAGCAATAAATGATTATGATGATGATTTTATAAAATTATTAGGATTACCGCTTTCCACACGCACATCAGAACCATGATCAGCTGATGCATTTTGTATAGGAATCCAAATAAATATTTTTTGTATTTATCAAATTAAAAAAAAAATTGTTATGTTTCATTGGTTGATAGCGCTCCCTAAGTTACGTCCACTATTTACACCTTGTATTAGGCACGTCATTGGGGCATTCTGTTCAAATAATTGATGTAGGAAATGAAGACACCCTAATGAATCAGTCTATATATGAAATTGATGACCGGAAGGCGAGAATAGGACACGCCTAATCTAAAAATGTTTATACAAGCAACCTTGTTAAGTATAATGGTAATTTTATTCCTAACTAGCGACCCGCCAAAGCTTCGCATGGGTAGATAGATAGATAGAAAGATAAATTAATACTTGACTTTTGTATGCAAATTTTAAGTACATTTTTGTAATTTTCGTAGGCAGTAAATACAGCTTTACTAATTTCTGATAAATTGGTTCTGTATGTGTTAAGTAAATATTTTTTGGTAACAGTTCAATAGGTTTTGAGTTTATCCATTCCAACCAAAATTAAATGTTTTGTTATAATATTATTAGTTCAGACTGCGCCCGCTGAAATTATTTCCGTTATTTTTGCCTGAAGACTTAATGGTTCTTTACCGTATTGCCATAGGAATATTAATCCATATCAGGTCAAATGCGATAACACAAGTGATATGTACGGTTACAGTTGTTTGGAAGAAATCGCTATTATGCGATAAGACCGCCTATTGTTCTTACCTACATTATATTAAATATTAAGTTATTTTTCTCTAAACGGTTTTTATATCTTGTGCAATAAAGTGTATCTATCTATCTATGCAGTGGTGCCAAATCTGTCAAACTCAATAGACAATGGATCACGTACTTCGTTCATAAGGGAAACCCAGATATACTTTTGTTGGACGGGCCTGTTGGCGTGGTTGGTAAATACTTGCTTTTCGCACCGGAGGTCGTGGGCTCGATTCCCATTCAGGACAGATATTTCAGTGCATGAACATGTCTGTTTGTCCTGAGTCTGGGTGTAATTATCTATATAAGTATGTATTTACAAAAGAAAAGTAATATATGTAGTATATCAGTTATCTGGTTTCTATAGTACAAGCTATGCTTAGTTTGTGATCAGATAGCCGTGTGTTATTATGAATTATAAAAAAATAAGGCAACATGTTACAGTATAAGGTTTAACTTAACGCCTTAATTCTTCGACTTTATTCATCATCAAAACGTATTTAAAATGAAAAAAGCACACTAACCATCCGTCACCGTGCCAGACGCTACAGAAAAAGACTCTGATGATGTAATATCATAAACAAGAAATCAAGAAACGACGCATACATCAAAATCGACATCCGACTCTATGTTCCAGGAGTTATATAGAGGAAACCATAAAGCTGAATGATCGTAAACTCAGAGTTGGGTGTTAGCCAACGGCCCCCAATGAAAAATAATTCGGCATACAGATGCCCAATGAATTTAGTTCAGAACTTTCACGTTTATTGCATTTTACGGATATTTCCGATAGATATTGGATCATCAAGTACTCGTCGTTGCATGTAATTCACTATTGGATATCGATACTGCATAGTCAAATATATGGTGGTCGACATGAAATTTAATAAATAATGATTGATTGATGAACTAAGGGATACACCAGGTAGCCGGGGAGCAGGGCCACCCGTGTACTAACTACCACCTAGCCAAACCCTTGAGCGAAGACTATGTGCAGCAGGGAATGATATCAGGCTGATGATGTCAAGTGAATTATAACTATCTGCTAGCATCTGAAGCCATTTGGCTTTTATTGTTGAGTAAAAAAAATGTGCCCGTGGGTCTTTAGCAGTAATTAGCAAAACTACTACTAAAAAGTTTACTCCGAACAGTTTATTCCCAACTGGTTACAGTCTATGATACATCAATAGACACAGTTTTATTGAAAAATAGTCTTTATTCTTCTCAATTTAAGGTTCTCCACCGCTACTACCCATGTGACGATAACTGTGCCAACATAGTTGCGGTCAATTGGATGAGTACTCCGAAGAATAGGTCGCATGAATGCAATTAAGGACACTTAAAATATTATGTTGGCATTTGGCATCTTGAATTCTAGATCAAAGCTAATAAATACGCCAACTTCTTCATACGAAAGAGCTCATCAGTACTAGCTGTACTGATGAGCTCTTTCGTATGAAGAAGTATTATACTGAAACATACATAATTTTCATTTTTTAAACTCTCGCATACAAAATGTACTTCAGATAATTTACCTATCGTCATATATTTATTTAGAATTAGTTTAGTTTATAAATTATTAACCGACTTAATAAATATGTGATGCATTAAATATTTATGTGTTTTACCGTTGTTTGTGACCGGATTTGATAATTCTTTATTTATTCGATATAAAATGATTTCTGTATAAAATTTTGCTCCCATATTAATTGTATTCAAATCGGTAGTCATCAGGAAAAGTTATTGTCAGTCCTATATATTTTTTAAACAGTAATCATAGTAAACTAGGCAATAGAAAAGCACAACTCGGATACAATTGTAAATCCAAACCATCATCAAAGTCGGGTCGAAAAACCTAAATTACCACCTACCGGGCGCAATCGCGTACAGGTTCACCGTCTGGGCTAATATAATAATAATAATAATAATTTATTTAATAACAGGCAACAAGGCCCACTTGTTAGTAACACATTTTTTAACTTAAAACAAATGTTAGAAAATACAATTCAAGATAATTACACATTCACAATAACAACATAACAGAACAATTATTACAGCTGTACCACAGCTACATGGTGCACATGTTTTATATATGCAGCATGCAGCAGTGGTTCACGTATATGCAGTCAAGTCTGCTTGCAAACATTAAGAATTAATATGAAGGTTGTCTTTCTGCTTGGCTGAGAGACGGTTCAAACCGTCGGTCCCGGTTGTCATGAGAACAACTATGATCATCGTTTCAGGTCGTCAGAAGCTTATAGCGTCTTTGTTATATGTATATGTACTTACATCGTGGTATAGGATCTTACATGCCGGTCTGATGGCAGGTTGGTCGTTCAATTCTATTAGCAAGCCATCTACAAATCAATATATACTACCCCAATTTTATCAAAATTTAATGAAGAATGTAGAATGTTGATGTATGAATGTTGACGCTATCGGGGGACTATGACGGGGGAGGAGCTGTGATTATTTATAAAATTTAACGCGGGTAAAACCGCGGGTCACAGCTAGTACATAAACATAACTTACTATAGATGCTCTCACCAGTCCGTAAGCGATCGGCGAGGTTAAGCAACTAGTAGTAGTAGCAAGTTTGTTCCCATCTATATTCACCCCGATTAACGATACTCAAAATGCAGCCTTTATAACAACAATTGCGTTTCTATCTCTGCCTAAATAAATAAAAAATAAAATAAAAAGGTTTTTATTCACGTAGACTTTAAAAAAGCGCTTGTAAATGACTATTTACAAGCGCTTTTTTAAAGTCTACGTTCTGACTAGAACATGTTTGTAGAAATACAGTTATTATTTCTAGTTACTTATTACAGATAGTACACGGAATGTTAAAACATTTATACAATTTATTTTATAATGGTAGTGATATTTAGCTAGCTTGTATTAAGTTATTGTATCCTATTCAATGATGCATGCCAGAGGACTACCGTTTTGTTACGCAGCGTCTATAGTGGTGTTATTCAGTACCATAATCGAAGCTACGTTCATGAAAATACAGTCGAACTGAGAACCTCCTCCTTTCATTGAAGTCGGTTAAAAAGACTAGCCTAGTGAGTACCAAACTGTTACAGTAGAGTAACGAAGAGAATTGAAATATAGTAATATAAATACAGTAGAAAAGTTATACTAAGCCCACACACAAATCAACACAGACAGTAAAGTAATATTCAAGAGTATGATACTTAATTTTCTTTCTAAGTCTTAAGTGGAAGAAGTACTTTGTCTAATAAAAGTAACGAAAAGGAAATAAATCCGAATCCCAGGAGAGCTTACGGAGTAACGTAGAATTGTTATGTTTTTCTTCAACGACAATATTAGATGAAACTTAGTAAGTAAAACTACGCAAAGTATTTTACGGTTTTTAGCTTTACAACTTTATAACTTGCGAGATTAGTTTTCAGTCGGACGGCTAGGCAAGCTTTTTGTATAACATAGTATCATCACCTTTTAGAATCAAACTGGTGAAAACTGAATTCAAAGTCACCAGACAATAGAAGCGAAGGCCAGAGCTTAGGAAGCCACGGCAGGGGGCACCTCCTTTGGTGTTGGAACCTCGGCTCAGAGCGGTTACTGACGGGTACATGAATTAGTAGCTTAGTTTTTGGGAATATTTGGACAACTGTCGCACTATGTTAATATATGAAGAAGCGCTCGTACGATGAAGGATTGAGTCAGGTATTTTGATCGTTAAGACTGTTAACTAAGGCTCATGGAGGGCGCCGCTAGTTTTCGCAACACCCTTAAAAGCCAGCACAAAAAAGGTAGAACATTTTATTATGATTACAGCATATTTTAACCGACCGAAACTCATTTAAGATAATTACAGACTCACATTTATTTAAGAATCAGAGGCGTTTAATTGCCACCAAAAAATATCACAGCAATTACACATAAATAGAAAAATTTTAGGGTTGCCACCTGCTAAAACGTGTTTAACTTCTCACGGCAATTTGTAAGGACTTCTCCAATCGCATCTCATAGAGCATAAAACGCTATTCTATATCTATTTTGCACCAGATATAAAGGAGACCTGTCAAAAATATCTAACAAGAAGGGAATCGCAGTACAGAAATTGCGGGACACTATTAATTATTCCGTTTGAATAATATCCATTACATTAACGGTTATTGCTGTCAATGAATTCAATTATGTCGATTGATTTTGATAATTGATAAACGGAACAGTTTATTATTAACATCAATCAAGTGTGGTTTCATCTGAAATTGTAAATTAGGTAGATAGTTTAAATAACATAGATGTATAATATGTTACGTATTCAAAACCATTTCAACCGACAACTTTTCAAAAACTGATTGAAATGAACCATAGTGGATGTATGCATCCCGGAACATACAAATTAATTAATATGAAGTTTTTTAAATAGCCGCGCAATCGCTTATGCTGCGAGACATGAAGTGATAAAGATTCCTACTGAGTTTTCTGGCAGTTTTTCTCAGTAGCTGCCACGTCAAGCACTATTTCACATAAATGTATTTTTTTTAAGGATAAAATCAATTTTGAATTTGAATAACACGTGTAAATAAACTATTTGTGAAGTTTTAGTGTCGTATTGGAACGAAAATATATCAAACAAATCAGTAGATCTGACAACAGTCAAATTCGAGTTGATACGACAGCAAATGAAGTTTGTTTGTTTATTTACATATGACGTCTGTCATTGAGATTTCTGTTTGTTGGACGTGCGGAATAGTTAAATATTTCATAAAAATATTTTAATTCACATTCTGCTTAATCTAATATAGATTGTTTGCTTACTGTGTTAATTTTGAGGTTCTGAGGGCGACTAACACCAGAGCTCAACAAGAAGAGGGACTAGTGAGTGCTATCAATGTAGCAAGCGTCACTGGCCAGTGTAACCATTCCATTAGCCCGAATACTTTGATATTAATAGTAAATGTGCTTGACTTTCCTTCCGGCAGAACAAAACTTCGACTGGGACTAGTTTTCTGTTAGAGAAGTCATCAATGAGTTAAACTCGCCTATCTGCTAGTACTTATATGCCTTTATAATAAATAATATTAAATGAACTATGAGAGACCTATATAACTAGACAACATCAAATTGAAATAGCAAATATTAAATTGGCAATTTTATATTAAATATTTTCAGCAAGATTAATATTCAGAAAAATAAACACTTATTTTTTTTTTACTCCACAAAATATATAGGTGTAATAGTTTTCCCGGTTTAAAATTAGGAAATAATATAATCTGGAGAATTACATTAATTTTAAAAAAATATCCAAAAAAACAAATGTTTAAAAAAAATTGCCATCGACACGCTCGGAAGAATAAGATATAATCTGTGTCACTATTTCAGCATTTTAATCTCATAATATGACCGAAGCATATTATTCGAAAGTGAATACCTACGTGGATTTTATCTCTCTTTAGACTATGCTCTTTAAAATCCCACACTCTATTAGTATGTTATACCTTCTATAATAGAATTAAACCCAAAGGGTTGTTAAACTATTAGGGCCCCAATTAATTTCTAACTTACAGGTTATGTTACAGTGTATACAGGGCATGTCGAGATGGACTCTTCATACTCGGTTGTAGGAAGTTCCAAATTAACCAACCTTTGGATCATTTTATAACGAACATGCCGACTTGTTCAGTATACATTTATTTCTGGGGATATCCGATGACACTCTTTGTACCCAAAGGGTAAATAGGTGTGGAGATATTTTAATGATGGTGAAAATGCAATTTAAACTTATTTTTATGCTGACCACCACGTCACGATCAGCCGTAAGACGTCCACTGTTGGACCAAGGCCGCTCCAAGGATCTCCACAATGGAATTGTGTCTATCATTTGGGGGATATGCCACGCTTAGCAGACTCGCGACGGGGCGATCGTAATTATTTTTTATTCATTTTAACTTGAGGTTTACAGTAAGATGGCTTTTACTTCTTCACCCAATAAAAGAGGCGAATGGGACTTCAAGCCATGTAGCAAATAATACTACAAGCTAAATAACCCGGGCCAGAGTATTTCGCACCTCGGCTCCGGGCGGTTACTGGCGTGGGAATGTAAAAAAGGGTCGGATTTTAGGGACGTTTTGTGCTATTTTCGCTTTACGTTAAAACGCGAAGGCGAACTCAGAATAGTGCTGATTGTATACAAATTCACGGCTTTTCTGTAGCAGGTTTTCCCGCAGGACGACTTTTTCTCCCCCCACGGGATGAAGGGGGCTGGTGATATCCGTTGCCGTCACCACAAACTTCAATATAATACACAAATGTTGCTCAATTAATAGTATAAATTCACTCTCAAAGTCACAACAAATAAAACTCTTACAAAGGTGAAACTAACTTTATCCAGGTAATTTATAATGAAACGCTTATTATGTTATTAATCATAATCAAAACAAAAACAATAGCGGTAACCCTATACAATAGCACCGGAGACAGGGGAGCGCAAAACCGAATGCCTTAATTTAATATAAGTCAATTTGGGCCAATTTAATTTCGCGTCCATGCAGTAGCTGTGCGACAGTACATCATAACCTATTTCCATCTCTTTTGCACTCGTTTAGACCACATCGTGTGCTCTCGTATTGTGTGTTACGTCGTATCATTAGGAACAAACATACTTCAATATTTTGCGACATGATGTATCGAAGCTATATTTAAAGTTATATGGTACTTACAAGCTGTACCCCGCCTATGTGTTGGTTTAAGATATAACCTATCTCGCATTTAACGCCAATTTTAACCAAAAGAGTTGAGCCATTTTTGGGTGATTAAGTACAGACGCCAGCACATCAAGCTACCCCAATCTGTCAAATTTCCCCAATTGAAAGTGAACCTTATGCTTTTGTAATAAAGTTGAAAATCTATAAAATAAATTTTACAGATTGGGGTAGCTTGATGTGCTGGCGTCTGTACAATCAAATGGACCATATGGCTGTTTCTGACTTGGCGACTTTAAAATATATAAGGAACTGTCGGAAATCTGTTAGGTAGTATTTCACGAATAAAGCAGTTAGTCGATCTTAATGAAAGTCGGCATGGAACTCTGGCTATTGAAGTACAGGACTGCAATTTTAAATATATAGTTCACTCGGAAAAAACCGTGCATGTAATGCAGATTCATATGTTTTCATACCACTAGAACGCTACTAAATCGTTATAGTGGTATATAAACATAGGATATGCCATATTTCAAATAGAAAAAGCCTCAAAATAGGAATTGAAAAGCTTCACCTACTAACTGAAATAGACATTACAGCAAATAAATTACTATTACATGGGGCGTATGCTAGTTTCCTAACTTGACTGTATACAAATATATATAAAAAATAAACTGTCTGCCTAAAAGTGTTTGTAATATGTTAGTTTTATACGACTTAAGCAGCGAACTTGGCACGAAGATAGATTGAACCCTGGGGAAGCACATAGGACTTTAAAATAACAAAATATAGTCCGCCGCGACGAAGCCACGGGTACAATGCTGATTCATGGTTCACACCACTATAACGATTTACTAGATTAGAAACAGGTAAAGTCACTGAAGTTAAGTATCAGATGAGTCGTATGCTTGTGTATGTTACTTTTCCGATTAAAGAAGCGAGCTGATCGATGAAATTTGGCAAAAGGATAGATTGCACCATGGGGAAGGTAGCATTTTCATTCTACTATTGAGCTCAGGTCCGCAATATAATCCACGCAGAGGAAACTACGCGGAACGCTGAATCATATGGAGATTTTATACTACTATAACTATTTAGTATAGGCATTTTTCAACCGTCCAATTCCTGGACTACATAAAAACCTCTACAAAATTGGCAACGGAAAGCTTTGCTAATTGAAATGGACAGGTACAATCACTGAAGCTTTTTACGAACAAATAAAGCACTATTTTTTCAGATCCGCGTTGGTATTTTGGGGCAATTTAATCTAAATAAATTCCAATCTAACTTACGTGAATCTCTCTGTTCGTACGGGCATGGATTTATACGGACAAAGCCCAACAAATACGAGGACAGAGTTACAGTACGGCGCGGCAGGGTTTATGGAAACGGGAGCTAGGTGGATTAGAGCAGTGGGCTTCGGGAACAACAACCCTGGTTCTATTAAATTGAAATACGTTTCAATGATTATAAAGTTACTTGGTAGAAGAGTATATTATACTATACATGGTATATAATAGGAATTTTATTATGCGATAACTTTGAGTTTGAATTTTTTACAAAATGGAACTCCCGGGACGATTTCAGTTCTCCAATGCTGCTCTGATACGCGAGTAAAATAAGGGAAAGTATAATTTTAATATACTGTTTTAACGTACGCACATATTCACACACTTTAAGAACCATAAATAATTAATAACAATGCATAATTTTTAAACAGTAACGTTTTAGTTTCCATTGCAAGCGTGAATGCTAATACACGTTTTCTTTGTAACTAACGGGTTTAAAAACATTAGTAGGTACAGCATCATATGGTAAGCATTGCTTTTCGAATAAAAACATAATTATCAATCAACAGAGAAAACCATACATAAAATTTAACATGGTCTAATTAAAAACCTCCTCTTTACTAAATCGGTTAATATAATTAATCTATACGCTCTTAGAAAAGAATATGTATGTTATGTATTTACATATGCATTTTTGATATTTATGCCTACTAAGTGATTTGCACGTCAAACAGCTTATGCTTATGTTACAGTCAGGTCACGCCACAAATTGTGATACGCTCAACTCTACGTACTGGAGCGTACCACGATTTGTAACGTGTGGTGCGCTCGAGCCGGGCCGGCTCGGTTTTTATTTAACAGAATTATTCAGATAAGAATTATTGAGATAAAAATGCAACCACCGATTACTATATAGGTACCTGCTCTATTTAAACACTTGCTTGTTAAGTAAGTGCTGTTATAGGGTTCCGTATTCACAAAGGGTGCCAGCGGAATCCTATCTCTAAAGCCCCGTCAGCGGACTGTATCTCATAATACACACATTTCACATTTCAAATCGTTTTTCAAGAACTTTTTCGATATCAACAATCGATTATCGTAATCGATTGTCGATATCGAAAAAGTTTGGTTTGGAAATTCGTGTGGGAGTCCGACACGCACTAGACCGGTCTTTTTCTGTTTTTCAGTGGTTAATCCTGCCAAAAAGACATTTGGGATGGGGGCTGAGGACGCGCATGACAACACTCGGTATGACTTGCTTGGCATAAAAACTATACTAATACTAGCGGCCAGGTAAGTGCTTCGCTACGTATAAGGCATAGTAATAAAAAAATGATTATTAAGTTCATTTATTCAAACAAAAAAATATTTAAATTGCTAAAAGATGTTGATTTTACACTTTTTCAAGACTTTTTTTTAATTTTCTCTACGTACAAACCTTCCCTGGACTTCCACGAATAATTCAAGACCAAAATTAGCCAAATCGGTAAAGGCGTTGATGAGTTATAACATTACAACGAAAAGTGGCATCGATTTTTATATATATAGATAAATAATATGCATGGTGATTACTACAGTCTGATCCATTTCTTTTTCAAAAAATTAAAAGGTAAGGTAAAGGTCCACACAAATATGTTGTCTTGTACGGTGATCAAAACTAAAACAGGAGAGCACCGAGGTAGTAGCAAGGCGACTACCCAAACACTTGCATACAAGCATAGAATCTGAAAGCCCTATTATTATTCTATAATTTACTTTCGAATTCCTAGATCATCTCCTATTGTACACCCGTCTGGTGAACTAGAGACTAAAATAATAATAAGCCCGAAATAGTAACCCAATGTAAGTAATTTAGACATTGTAGCACTGTTTAACATAAATAAAAGTGTAGTATTTAATATATTCTGTTCTAAATTATTTAGGAATCCAGAAGTGTGTTCCTTGGTTTCATTTGCCAAGTCACGTTTTAAGCATTTGTTAACGCTTTATTCTGCAATACAATAAGGCAACATTACTTCGCATTGCTATTTAGCTATCAATCACTTTCAATTGACAAAAAGTAATGGGCATTGGGCACTCTCCAAGAAAATAAGCTGTTGATTTTAGTTAAATTAGGGTCATGCAAAAAAATAATTTTAATATTTTTGATAAATGTTTCTATATTCATAGCGATACAATATTACTAGAATGATAATTAAAATTCATTACTGCTTTGCCATCATAAAGAAAACCTGTTGACAGTAATAATGATAGTACTCCTGGCCGAGTTTTGGCTACAGAGATTGGTTAATCTCAAAAAAGACTAGCTAATAATGCAGGATATATTATAGTGCAGGAGTGTCTGCGGAAATACAAGTAGATTATTTATTCCCTCATTCTCAGAATCCGATGGGCTATTCGACATCACCGAGGATATCGTGCTCTCCAAACACAGGCGTTTAACATCGCCAACTTCTGGACATGAGCCAGCTACTACGAGAAAAAACCCTCATATTATGCCGTTAAACACGCTAGCGCTTAACCAAAGAGACAATCAAAGATCAGTGATAGTAACATGACCTATGATGATGTCTCAAAATTGTTCGTTCAAATTAATTGATAATAATTATGTCACATACTTATAAATAATGATAAACTTAATAAATAAGTAGCCCATTATTAGTTCACTGCAGGCCTGCTCTAACAGTGGGTAGTCCGATAGGCTATAGTCCACTACGCTGGTCCGCACTAGGTTGGCATAATTCACATGACATCAAGAACATTTTGGAGAACTCTCAGGCGTACAGATTTCCTCACGATGTTATCCTTCACAGTATTAAGTACATTCTAACATGCACATGAATTCGAAAAGTCAGTGATACGCGCCTTGTGTCAACTCAAAACCACAGTCCAACAGTCGAATCACTAGCCCATCTGGCACTTGTTACCTTATTAAAAACTCAGCATTTTGATGAGCAACCTTATTTGACGTAATGGCTTTCGAATAAGCATAATTCCTGTAAAGTAGACCCCATTGTTAAACCAAATGTAGGTACCTACAGCACGAAGCAAAACCAGTGCTCATTAAGTTCTTTCCGCAACGACATTTCAAGACAATAATAATATTCCCACTTTACTTAATAATAGCATTAAACAACTAAAGTTACTTATACAAATAGCGATAATTATACAAAGCTTTTAGTCTAAGAATTTAAACGACTCGCTTGTAGGATTCTCGGAGGCAGAATATTTCAGAGTTATAGAGAACAATGTTATTAATGCAATAGTGTATCAAACTATCAACTGTTATTGTTTCAGTGATTAATAGAAGGTATTAGTCACTCCAGACAGTTGCTACTCTCTCGTGATTTATTATAATACGTACAATGAAGTCGCCAAGTGTTTATGAGAGCCCATTGGTTTGATGTGACTGGATATAACTTTAGATTTGATATAGAGAGCAATAATCATTCGACTCGCATACTTTCAAGTCTACAAACGACTGTAAAAACTAATCTATGAATTTTTTTATACAAATAATTTCCCGTCAACATTTTTATATAACATTAGCATTGCAAAGATTAGGTATTATGATTAAAATAAAACTCTCCTGAAATTTACGATTGTACTTTTAATAGCATTATATAATTTAATGGAGACTATGAGTAAGTCGTAGTAATAAATGATGAATAAAAAGTATCAGAACGAAATACAATCACTAAATAAACTGAACCGCTCCAGTGTTCCCTCCTCTATCACGCGATGGACCCGGTTTCCGCACGGTGAATCCATGGAATGTTAAGAATTAGGTCTGTTTTTAAGAACCGAAGGTATTGGTTTTGTTTTATTTTAAATGTTTAAATAAACTAAGACCAATTTTTAACTTGTAGTATTAATCTCTCTAGACGGAAGACTTTGCTATAATTATATTTGTTAATTTTTAAAAAGAACCATTACGACAATTGACAATTGACTTTCATATTTTTACTCTTATGAACAAACGACAAGTAATGTGGTGCGCTACACCACATACATATGAAAATTTGCATACACAGAAGTACCATATAACTTTCATTTATGTGGAAATAAAGTGAAAAATATTCTTATCTCGTTTCCGTAGAAATATGGTAGAAAATTAATATAAAAATATCATGAAATAAATACGAGAATTCTAAGCAACATACTTTAGTTGGCAACACTGAGTGAGGTAAGCTCCGCTGATTGGCGATCTCATTAAAATCAGGAAGCACCAGCGTTTACCCCCGCTATGATGCTGTCGTCCAAAGCGCTCTTTTCATCTTTTTTTATTTTTCCCTCCTATTAACAAGTACCTAAAAGATATGACAAAAATATCTTTAAAGTACCTCTTACTCAGATGGGATTGACAGCATCTTCAAACATCAAAAGTATAAATATTTCTTTATGTTGATTACGTTGATCTTTGTAATTGGAGGTGGAAGATTATCTTTTCATGTCGAAGATGGATGCAAATCTATACGTTTTCGAGTGGAACAAATGAATAATGAGAATATTGGGAATCTGTTGACCTAAAAATTAAGCATGTAGAAAGGCTAAGAATAGATTTTTAAAGGCTGCTCATGGTGTTGTAGTAGTATTGGCGTAGAACCCTCGCGCACAACAAAAAAATAATAAATACTAAGAATCCTACACAGAAAATGAATATATATGCTCAATGAATTCGATAGATCTCTCAAGTCACGGTCATAAAGTATACCCAAACTCAGACCATTATAATAGGTCTTTACCTATGAAATTGCCGTTTTGTATGAAAAAATTTAAACGAATTTTTTTCATGAATTTTTTTATTTGTATTAATCGAAGTAATCACCCATGCAATCAATGCATCTTTGCCATCGCAGTGGCAGTTTATTGATGCCCTTCTTAAAGAAATCAGCTGGACGGGAGGCAACAAATTCTTCAAAGGCATTTTGTACTGCCTCTCGGGTATTGAATTTTTTTCCCGCCAAGAAGTTATCCAAATTCTGGAAAAAGTAGTAGTCTGTAGGCGCAAGGTCTGGTGAGTAGGGCGGATGACGGAGAGCTTCCAACCCCAGTTCTTGCAACTTGGAGACCGTCTGCTGTGCAGTATGAGGTCGCGCGTTGTCGTGCAGGAGCAGCGGAGACGAGCGATTGACCAATGCTGGTTGGAGATGCGCCAGCTTCTCCATCATTGTGCTCAGTTCTTCACAGTACACATCTGCAGTAATGCTCACCCCGTTTGGTAAGAAGCTGTGATGAATCACACCGGCGCTAGACCACCAAACAGTGACCATCACTTTTCTAGGGGTAAGTTTTCGTTTAGGGCATTGTTTAGGTGCTGAACCAGGATCCAACCAACTTGCTGAGCGCTTGCGGTTATCAAACAGAATCCATTTTTCATCGCAGGTAACAATGCGGTTCAAAATTCCTTCATTTGTGTGTCTGTTGAGCAGTGCAAGGCACGTCTCGACGCGTACTTCGCGCTGGCGATCATTGAGTTCGTGGGGCACCCATTTGTCAAGCTTTTTTACCTTGCCAATTTGACGCAAATGGACCAATATTGTTTTGACGCTAACGTCGAAAGCTGCTGCTAATTCAGCCGTAGATTGTGTATCATCAGCTTCCACAACCGCCTTTAATTCGTCATTGTCGACCAAAGTCTTCGGACGACCGCGAGGTTCATTTTTCAGGTCGAAATTTCCAGAACGGAAGCGAGCAAACCAATAACAGGTGGTGCGTTGGTTTGTAGTGTTAGCTCCGTAAACGTCGTTGATGTTGCGTGCCGCTTGTGCCGCGTTGCTGCCACGACGGTACTCATATTCCATAATTACTCGAATTTTTAACGTATCCATGATGACGAAAAAGATTGAAATGCGATGAAAATGTAACACTAATCAATAAAGAAATGACTACTTTTGGAAAAAAGAATCCATGTTTTTAAAATAAAATTAATTTGAAATTAGAATTCTTAGCCAAACAAAAATTATTTTGATTTGAAATGGCCAGTACTGCAGAACGGCAATTTCATAGGTAAAGACCTAATATTCTGCGGCAGCTAGGGGACCTTTCGTAGCTCCTAACATATCCTGCTTTAATACAAAGATTACATATGGAGTTCATTATTTCATGACATCTTCCCTCAGAAGTAACCTAAACCGGCGAGCATGTATGACGAATATAATGACAGTAATCGAGGCAAAAGACGTGTGCAAAGATCGTGACAAATGGAAATCCGTTGTCTCTGCCTACCCCTCTGGGAAACAGGCGTGAGTCTATGTATGTATGTATCTTCCCTCAGTTGATATAAAAAACATAGGTACCTAAATTAGTTAGCATAACCATCCATAATCTTTCAAACACTAAATTTTTGCCGCGCACTAGGTACCGCCCTGTGGAGTCAATTAACAGCGGAGGTATTTCCAGGGCAACCTTCAAGAAGCGAGCCTATTATTTTCTTAAAGGCCGGCAACTCACTTGCACGGCTCCTCTGATGTTGTTATCCATGGGCGGCAGTGATCACTGACCATCAGGTGACCCACTTGCTCGTTTGTCATTTTATCTTGTAAAAAAAATAACTGTATTAAAACTGCAGGTTCCTTTTTCTCAACTAAATAATATTTGAATAGCTGGCACCATAATATGGAGGTGGCTACTACATTAAATTTATTACTGGCCACCTGATCCCTACTAACTTTCCTTTCACAGATAATTTGGTCAATTATATGGCTGGATACGCCTCACCCGCGTCACTGCACAAGAAGATTATCTCACTTAGTACATGTCGACGTCACTTAATATATATTCCAATAAAATGTCTTACCATTTGATTTTGGTAGAAGTTACCTAAGACTTATTAGTATTATATTTATATAAAAAATTGGGACTGTGTTGCTTATTTACAAAACAGCAACCAACCGATACGAGGTCTATGTGCTTCCAAATAAAAAAAATCCCAAAATTCGTGAAAATGTTGTCATCTAAAAGTAAAGAAAGAAAGAAAATACATTTATTCAGTAAACAAGCACAGACAATCATAATAATATATATAAATAGGTACACATACAGAAGTCCTTATTGGTTATCTGTGCGAGTCCGAATTGGTCCCACCTCAGCACTAGCTGCAACATTAACTGTACGATATACATAAGTGCCCAATTTTCCAGATGTAAAAAAAGACTTGTGAAAGTTGAATATCGGTACGTATAAGGGCCTGTAAAAGATCGAATGTACCTACATATGTGCATACGAAAGAGACGTGCAGATAGAAAACTGCGTTAATCTGCAAAGGGGAAATCCGGACTATTTGTTACATAGTCATGTTTTGACGGTTTACCAGATTTGCATTGATTCGGCCGGCATTTTTCATGACGCGAAAGGGGAAAACTATATCAGGTGTAAGGGACACTGTAAGGAAATAGGGGCTTCATCTTAAATACTGCATTTTAATGTATCGATAAGCTCGGAGTCAAACGGTTATATCATTGAGGTGGAGAACCTAAATCAATTAGAGGTAGTATGTTATGGGTTCATTTAACGATTTAATTGTTTTATTAATTTATAGTTAAAAAGTCGTAAAATCAAAAAATAGCATGAACAGCTAATTTCGGGAAGTGGCATTTTTCTTGTTTTTATGACTTTATTCTTTTAAAGTTATCTTAAAAAAAGAAACGGAGAATTCTATAATAGTTTATTTTTTTAATCAAGCATACTGTCCAGTGCCTACCTGCTAGTGAGGTTCTCGCTCACATCGTGGCTCACGCATTGCAGCGCTTCCCCCTTACCGACACGCGATGGTAACATATAAACATGAAGTGTATTCGGTAAGGCACAAGTACTTCTTCAGTCGAGCTGCGAAATGCAATTACCAGTGCATCAAATATAACTACAGCTTTAACCTACGAACACGGTAGATTCGGTATACAGAATTGATGGTATAAGTTAGCGTTATACTGTTCCTTACGCCCGTTACATATCCATGGCACTGAAACAAAGGGAATCCGTATAGAGTAGTACAGATGGAATGGGATATCCTGAACATAAAACATGGTAGCAAAAAAATTCTCTCACATTAACATAACTAAAGTTGAAGTACTAATGTAGTCTTGTTTACTTTCTAAATCCAAAAATATTTTATGAACAACTCACGCTTTCGAGCATATACATACAAATCATTATTTTTTCATGTAAGCGAATTAGTCAAGCGTCAAAATAAATTAATATTAATTACGCTGGCTTTGATGTTTATACGAATGACATAGCTTTTAAACCTAAATAATTTTAATAAAAATAGTTTTCAAATCTGAATTTAACAGTCTCTATTTTAATCTTCGATCTCGAAATATTTTTGGCATTTATGTGTCTGTTGCTATGTGGCTTTGTAGCCATGGACAACGGATACACCCTTCGTTAATATAAGTGCAGCTTAAGGGTTCATTATATTAACTATGATATTCATACTCTAATTTATAAGTCCAAAATACATCAGAGGGCACTAGTTGCCTCCCCGCTAAGGATATTTCCTTAGGCTAACCAAAAATCATGGATTTATATGATTTTGTATTAAAAGATAATTTGCCACCCTAAATTAATATTTATATTCACTACAATATACATCTGCCATTAAAAAACTGCATAACGTATTTGGGCCTATTGAATAAAGAAAACACGAGTTTGCTTCCTTAACTGGAAAGACTTTTAGTGTTCTTTTGAATCTGTATTGATAACCATTATATGAAGTTGAAGGTATATTTAAATCAAAACATAACAAACCATTCAAATACAAAACTTTCATTCATAAAATGTCGGCTACCTCATCAAAATTATCGAGTTAGAGAGTCGTACAAGGTGCGGAATCTATAGTGGAACAGAGCCAATTAACTTTCATAATTCAGAGACCTGACAAGACTTAAATACATTATACGAAAATGTTTTTGATGGATACGATTACATAGATCTACGAGGAAATGAATCCCACTAATATAATATTCGTAAAGAATGGAAACTGGAAGGTTAGGCGGGGTGAATAATGAAGATTGGCGGAAATACTTGCTCGAGATTGGCTCAGATTGGAACGAACGGCACTATAGGGGAAAACTACAATGAACGAAGCTGACGACAATTTACTTTAGCTGTTATTTAGCAATTCACTCTCATTTCACGGAAATACAGATTGCTAAGTATTTTCTAACGAAAGCATTAGTATATTAGTAGTTTTAGTAAAATGTTTACTACATCTGTCGCATTTGTCTACATTTCTATGTTTCCGGGTATATAATCATTTAGGTTAGTGTGTGATTAGTTCTACTATGCAGCGCGCATAACGTAAACCTAAATAAAACAAACATAGTCTTTGACGGTCTTACGAAATAGCTGTAATTTTTCATGGCATTCACAGCAGTTGTAAAGTTCACACTTTTGTACTATTATTTCAGAATTAGTGTGTTCCAAAACTATCGGAGTGAGAACGCAACAGCTGTCTGGATTAATTTTATCCACTAAATAAAAAACGTGTTGGAATTTTTTTCGGCTCTATTATTAGATATGCATGCTTCAGGCGAAATGAGCCGGATTTGTCTTAACGCGTCTTGATATTCGAACTATCATAACTATCAATTCGATTAAGTAAATTTCAGTTCCGTTATCCTTATTGTTTATTCAATAGACGAATTTGGAAAAAAATATTAAGATGATGTTATTGCTATTACAATAATGAATGATTAAGTTAATAGAAAAATTACATTATTTCTTATATATATCCAATAAATAGTATATTAGGGAAATAAGCAAAACATTGCAGAATATTAATTTAGGTCCATGCTGGCTTCTAAGTACAACAAATATGCGAATGGTATCAGAGAATTGACAATCAAAGAATTTAAAACAAAAATTAAAGCCTACTTGTGTAGAAATGCTAATTACAAACTTTATGTCAATGATAAAATTTCTTGGGAATGAGTATATTTAATTCAACGCGTTTAGATGTAATTAGATGTTAAGATGATCTTGATTTCTTAAAGAAAGGGATTCCTAACAAATTTTTGGCAATGTTTCTCAGTAGCTACCATGTCAAGAGTAAAAAATTGTAATTATTCTATAAAACGTAGATATAAGTACGACGAAGATGATAATTATTATATAAGATGATTTCTTAAGAATGGAGTATCCCCATTAGTTTTGTTAATGTTCAAAATAGTTGAGGATAAGTGGCCATACATGACGTGTACAATATCTACACATGGCATCAGATAACAAACTGCAAACAGTCCGTGATAATAGCGTCATATTCTACTTGTCATAATCCATGGTTGTTATCTCCATCGCTGATAAGTTAGGAATTTCCACCCAGCTACCCAAGTAGTTGTATCTGTAATCCTAAGTACATGGAAACCAGAGTCTTTTTATCCTAGCCGATTCTTCGAAGAGTTTCGTCGTTAATCTGCCATGAATGAATGGTAGCAATTAACCTATCTATCCATGGGTAGGGACAATAAGTATCATCATGCACTCATGAAATCTGAAGACATACCACTGTCTTCTGTTTCCAACTTGTTCAAATAAATTGGAAGGTTTTGGCTGTAATCTGCCATCAAAGCATGGTGGCAATTTACCGATTGGGATAGGATAGTAGAATAATTATTCTTCTGTTCTATCTATATAGGTCGGTAGAGTAGGTAATTGCCAAAATGCATTGATGAAAGCTATTATCTTTTATTTCCAGCTTCGAATCTATCTTTTATTTCAGTGAAATTCGAAGACTATGGCAAAGACAAAATCAAAGACAAAAATCAATTATTCCGTAAAAATTTTACATTTATGTGGAATTTTACCCTACTTAATATGTAATCTTAAGTATATTTTATTTTAAAAAAGGATTCCTACTGAGTTTTCCGGCAGTGTTTCTCAGCAGCTGCCACGTCATGATCAGAAATTTTGTAATAAGCCCTGCTACACACTTTGACTAAAACTTACATGGAATAATAATTACCAACATGCCTAGACAAGGCCATCACTGTATCTACCTATATGGAGTAATGGCCACTACGTTTAGGTTAAGCTTCCGCTCGATTCTATTAGTGGTAGGTCACCGTGCTTTGAACGCTTAACACACGCAAACGCAAACCTTCAAAATTCTCCGAAACTGGAATATTCTATGCAATACCAATTAAAGTAACTAATTACAATACTAAGGCCAGATATTTGTGTTCATTAATTGGTCAGTCTGCCCTGTGTCTGGGTGTTATTATCGATACATGTATGTATTTACAAAAGAAAAGTAGTATATGTAGTATATCAGTTATCTGATTTCCATAGTAAAATATCTGCTTAATTTGGGATGTGAATAATGTCCCTGGATATTATTTATGTATTCATTTCAAAAGAATTTTGAATATAGTTCTTGTCAAAGGGACAATGCATCTTTAGTTGTATCTATTTAGTTTTGGCGTGAAATACTGGGATAACATAAACGACCAGTTAGAACCTATCGACCTATCGCCCGGTGTGCAAAATTTAGTTCAGTTTTAGTAGTTAGATAGTTTTATGTATGCCATCTTTTTAACATGAGCTGAATTAGAGAGATATGCCAATGCATATCTCTCTAATTCATTTGATTCTGAAATTACTGCTGATGCTTTTGTCTTCTCTAAAATCCAATGATTTTAGAGAAGACAAAAGCATCAGCAGTAATTTCAGGTTTCGAAAGACTAGGAATAACTAGAAACGGTACAGCGAGTCATCGATAGACAACAAAATTTCCATTTACTACGTATATTAATATCAAAGCGGTCTGTATTGCAAGAAAGATATTATCTGCTTCAATATCGGCTATAAATAATGATGCTCTAGTTAGCTATTTAAACTAGTTTGACTAAAATTTGTTACACATCTATGTCGCGGTACTGAGGCACGTCACTATGAGTAGTAAATCTCTGAACTGAACGCTGATTCTTAAAACTTGAATAAAATGTAAAGAGCGCCGTAATAAAAACGCTATCGAAAAAACAGTATTATCAAACTCGGTTCGCGGAGAATTCACGAGTCACACATTAAAAAATAAAACAGTTGAATTGATGATCAAATTCTATTCAAGTTGGTTAAAAAGAGAGAGACAGAGAGAGAATCCAGCTAAAGGAGAGAAATTTAATAAGAAGTAGTTATAATTTATTTTGGCACAATGAAATTTGACAATACCCCTTTTATCTTTTCCATGCAATTTACATAACTCGAACGTATCTTTTTTTTTTTAAATTTAAAGCCTAAGAGGCTGTTTCATCTAACAATAGAGGCGAGCGGGAACTCAAAGTGTCAGATGTCGAATTGAATTAACTTTCTATAATTACTGTTTAATTGAAAACACACAACCGTCTTTAACTGACAAACGATTTAAACTAAAATTATATGGAAACATTTCGTAAGTAGGGATTGCTTGCGGAAATGTTCCATATCAATTTACAAAAAATTGGCCAAGTGCGAGTCTATTTGGAGAGTTCCGTACTACTATTTATTAAAACGGCAAAAAAATCACGTTTATTTTATGGGAACCCCTTCAATATTTATTTTAATTTAATAATTTATTTGTAAGTGGATATATAAAACTAGATATTCTGTGAATACTTCAAGCGTCTACCTGTCGCCGTTATTAATATCGTGCAAAAGAGAGCAAAATAAAACACGTTTGTGGTATGGGAGCTCCATTAAATATTTATTTTATTCCGTTTTTTAGCATTTGTTGTTATAGCGCCAACAGAAATACATCATCTGAAAATTTCAACTGTTTTTAACTATGACGGTTCATGAGATACAGCCTGCTGACAGACGAACAAACAGACAGCGGAGTCTTAATAAAAAGCCCAAAACCAAAGCGTAAAACGGGGATAATTCTCACTAGTTCCATTTCGCCTTTGTAATATTTGTGTGGTTATTAGAGACAAAATCTGTCTAGCTTTAGGACACGTCTTATTACTAAGGACAATCATATTTTAAATTATATCAGTCTTATTTAAAAACCCTACTTAAATTTAAGCTGGTCGCTTAGTCATGGGTTATCAAAATTTTCATTCAAAAACCCGATTTAACTTTGCCACGCGGTTATGCTGTGGTTAAGTGATGTCAAAATTTAAACTGGGCGTCGGCCCCTGGTTTAAACCTTGTTTAAGTGGATGAAGATGGCGGATTTTATTTTTATCTGTTGACGTTTGTATGTGAATTGAGGTTTAGTAAAAGTTTTTGGCTGTTTTACATTTTAAAATAAACACTGAATTCCAGTTGGATTCACTTTCACATTCTTACAAAAAAAACCACCGAGGAAAAACAAGTCCTTGAAATTACGATCAAACGTTCCATCTCTACCATAGAGACAATTCATAGAATATTGTCACATCATTTGATTTGTTGATTAATTTTGGTCAAGATCTACACTATCATCATCATCATCATATCAGCCGAAAGACGTCCACAGCTGGACAAAGGCCTCCCCCAAAGATCTCCACAATTGCCGGTCTTGCGCTATTCCCATCCAGCAGTTTCCAGCGACCCGCACAAGATCATCGGTCCATCTTGTAGGGGGCCTGCCCACGCTGTGTCTTCGTGGTCGCCACTCGAGAACCTTTCTGCCCCAACGGCCGTCGGATATACGAGCTATGTGCCCCGCCCACTGCCACTTCAGTTTTGCAATTCTTCGGGCTATGTCGGTGACTTTGCTAGTCCTGGAAATATTGACAGAATTTCACGTTTCTTAGCTGAGAAAGCTAGGACGTTTTTAAATATAGAAATAGTTGAGCGTGGTTCAGGTGGCTAGCGGGGTTTACCAGAGACACGTATAAGCGGCGGCCCACGGGATTATTTTAAATAAGAACGTATCAAGGTAACTGACTGTAACTATTGTCCTAATATTAAAATATTATCATACACTAATTATTATCTAGGTATGGCTTTCACAGTCTGATAATGCAATGATATCAAGAGCTTCTCCGCAGCTTATCTGTGCGTGTACCCATGATATTGTACAATGGGCACACGTGGGTGACTTTATTTTGCCTTATACAAAGTATTAAGAGCGTTTTTCGTAATGTAAGTGTATTCACTGTCATGGCGTTGCCTATACAAATTACAATGTAACTTTGTAACTTAAGCTTTAATTTCGCCCTAAGCACCTCTTGTGGCTGACACATAGAAATTGACTTAAACCCTAAATCAAAAGCATCAAGTAGCAAAACCCTTTACACAAAATATTTGAGTAATAACAACTTAAAAGCTACCTTTGAACTTACGACACCGCAGACTATTTATTACATTGACATAGGTCGCGCTCCGACGTGGAAGAATGGGATAACAGATGTACTGTGTAAATGTGGCCTAAATAAGGATACTGTAAATGTAGTATAAGCGATAATATATCACACTCTGCTTTAAAAAAAGCAAAAGTATGTGTCTCTGTAAATTTGTCTGTTGCCTGTAAATTGAATAACATTTAAATGGAGACAGCTTAAACCCTTAATTAATATATCATCATCACCAATATGCGGAAATTAAATTTGCGGCAAATGATAAGCAGTGTTAAGTTATCCTAACTTTTTACTTATTGATCACTGTATTTTTTCCAAATAAAATAAAATAAATTAGTAAATCAGCCGAAAGACGTCCACCTGGACAAAGATCTCCCAAAATTTCCACAACTGTCGCTCTTGTGTTGTTCGCATCCAGCAGCATCCGGCGACAAATGCAAGATCGTCGGTCCACGTGGTAGGGGGCCTGCCTATCCACGCTACTTGTTCCGGTTCGTGGTCGCCACTCGAGAAGCTTTCTACCCCAGCGGCCATGGCGTCGGTTCTACTAGCTATGTGCCTCGCCCACTGCCACTACAGTTTTGTAATTCTAAGATAATTATATAGGCTACAATAATTAGTTAACAGTGGGTGACAGAGAGGCACTCATCTAGTCTAGACTTTTAGCTTCAACTTCGTAGAATATCGTTATCGTTGTATAAAATCTTATCGCATATTGTAAACAATTTACAGTAAAGTTATGTAAATTGATGTTATATCTAAATGCAGAATTAAGATATAAAATCATTTAAAACACTGTCGATGGCGATTCTGTCTAGTACACCACTACACTAATCTTAATTAGTCGTTACATTTCTCTCTCTCTTTCTCTCTCTCATTAAAATAGTTCCAATGAAAAGAACAGGACAAACTAAAACTGACAAGTTTCTAAAAATTGAACGTATCGCTTATTTCCCTCAGTATTTCTCACCAAAACTAAATCGAAACAGCAAAAGATGCGGCCTATTATTTATAAGCATTGTGCGAAGGAAATGCAATTATATTAAAACTTGTTTATTTGGTATAGCATAGAATCCGTGCCAATGACGCAGTTCATGTTTAAATAAATATTAAATCGTCCAAAATTTCCTTCTGATACTTTTGTATTTCAAAGCGACGTCGACTAAGTTCAGAAATTATTTCGAAAGCGTATGACGTCATTCAATCACGACATGTTCATCTGTTTCCAGTATTACATACATTATTATCATGTGATCCTGGTATTAGCATGTTTACTATCAAATGTTTCTGAATTTCAAGCCCAATCGCCAAAAACATCGCTTATTGTCATCCAAAAGTAAATTTAAACATTTTACTCACCACAAAGGCGATAAAATATTAAATTCATATACAGTTTAATCATATAGCTTGTTATGTCAAGGCGACTTTACGGCTTGAGCAGCAGTTATTACGAAAATAATCATTAGATTTCCAGAACGGAAAAGATGAGTGACACTTATGTCAACAATACGATTTTTAGATCTTTGATCGGATGCCAACCGCCGGCTGTTGCTTTAATAGGTTACTGTAATGGCTACTGTTTAGCTTTACTTTAAGAGATTTTACGTACACTTTACTATACATATACATGTACACACGCCGGCATATCCAGCTACCCCCATCTGTCAAATTTCTTCTATAGTTTTTCAACTTTATCACTTGAGCATAAGGTTAACTCTTTCAATTGGGGAAATTTGACAGATTGGGGTAGGTTGATGTGCTGGCATCTGTAACTATTTCATTAAGATTAATTACTTTTTTTCTATTGCCTTTGCGAGTTTAAAGCTTTGATACACTTAATTTTAAAGTTTTCATTTTAATCTACCCGGATGTTATGTGGAATGTACCTACGTGGAATGGTAGGCTAATTTTACGAGGGAAAATATATTAGATATTTTTCATGTAATTATTATAAATAAGTGATGGAGGAATTGAAAAAATATCATTATTTCACGCACATATTTAAATGTCTTAATAGAAACCCGGACACATCTGAAGATATACTAAAATAACTTGCTCATGCTTGAATGAGAAACGCCACGCAAACCAAAATTTATCTGTCACCAAATTATAAATCGTTTAAAATATGAGAACAATGTTGTTGAACTGAAACTTTTATTTAAAGCTTGTAAACATTTTTCACAGACGAACAGAACGGCTCTATTTCACTCGAAATCCGACTGCGTCCGCAGTCTTATTTACGCAATACATCGAACATATCTCCAAAATTACTCATAGAGTGCACACGTGGGGTTATAAACTACATATAAATAGCCTTTACAGCATCTTACAATGTAATATCGTAATTAATTATGACGTAAGAGGCCGCTAGTACCCGGACGCATTACAATCAATTGATGTTGCTGTTATTGAATATGATCGATATCACTGTGGAACTGGAAATCGTTTAATTGTCCGCTATTTTAAAAACGCGGTCTTGTGGTGCGTCATTTGTTTTCAACTTCGAGTGCTTTAAAAAGTCAACTCTACTAAAGTATATGAAATTTTGATATATGGGGTAAAATACAAAGTTTAACCGAGTTAATACTCGTAATTGAAACACAAGTGATTCGGCGTATTTTCAGAAATAATCTCAGTATTTATTTCGTAGAAACATGTTTTGTGCGATGTGCAATGCAGCGAATATTAGTTCGCTAGCTTTATTGCAAGACTCATGCCAAGTCGTAAAGATGGTAACAAGATCGAGTAGACAATAAATCGATGCTGTTAGTGCTACTCGATAAACTTCGCAACGTGCATTTGGGTTTGGTGTTGACGTTTAACAACCTGTGTTATGCTGATAATTCCTGCGGTAAGCGGAACAATACACAAGAATCTGCATTAAATTATAAGCAAATACGTTGAAATTCAAACGCAATCTGTCTTGGCAAGTTGACAAAGTTTCTTTCGAATTACTGTAAACACTTAACGCTATTATCATTATTTCCACTAATAATTTTTACAACTACAAAATGATACTTAAAAAAATATATTTGATAGTAATAATTTGTCTGTGCAGGATGTGACGAGTGATGTCTTCGATGAAAAATGTTTTCCGGCGATGCGATTTGTGACGCGCGATTTTCCGACCTAGGAACGGATGTATTACACACATTCTAAAGAGATTTTCATAATGAAATCTAGCTCTTTGACGTCACTTTCCGACGCGGCGACGGTCAGAAATTGTTTCAAAGCACGTTAAAGTACGTCATGTTTATGTTTTCAGTCCTAGCAAAATCGAGATATCAGAGTATTGCATTAACTAGTGACTTAATAAAAAAATATGTATTAAAATAAATATTAATTTGAATATATTTATCAAAGTTAAACGGGGTGGCAAAATAAGTTGTTATTTATTTAAAGATTTGACAACTTTTATTGGTATTACTGTGATAGGACAAAGCGCACGGGACGGACTAAATTATTTGGTTACTAAATCGTGGGCACAAATGAATGTTGAATAAATTTCACTATTTTAAAAACCGTAAAAAAATATTCCTAACTTATATAGACCAATATACAAGACACAAACACAGAGTATAATATACATAAGAAGAATTATAATTATAGAATTTGTCTTCGATTAACTAAGAACAATAGAATACATTTCCAGAACGCTGACACTATTGCCACGCTGGATGGCAATGTTTAACTGTTGACCAAAATATTTGAACACAAGCATTCCGGGAATATGTCGCCTTAACTAAGCCTGCTGCTAACTTTTTATATTAAATTATGGCTTACAAAACGGTAATAATAATAATAGAATATTGATCTCGTCACTTGCGGACTGTAATAAATGAAAACCCAGTATTCCAGAAAAATCTTGTACATATTTAACGACATTGCAAATATTTGTGTGATGAGCACGAATATTTGTTTCTGAGTCATGGATGTTTTCTATGTATTTAAGTATTTATCTATCTATATAAGTATGGATATCGTCGCCTGGTACCCATAGTACAAGCTTTGCTTAGTTTGGGGCTAGGATGGTTTGTGTGATATGGTCCCCAGATATTATTTATTATTATTATATTATTATATAAACCAAAAGGTCAAACTACATTTTTATTTGAGTCTTAATACTTTGTCCAGGATTATTAATTAACTGGAGATAGGATATCTATCTAAAACCTTCACTAAATGTTGAAAATTAATATTTGAATGTCTAATATGAAAATTATCCGGTCATTTGGCGAACAGGCTAATATATTCTGAACTACCAAAAGGTATTCGCTTTGCACTGAGATGTGTTTTTCCGCATGTGAATGCAATTAGTTCAGAACATCAAACGATGAATGAATGTGTTTACTACTTGAATGACGGGTGACGCAGTGACTCCCTCACTGACTCACCTGTCATTCTTCAAAGAAGATCGATGTATTAGGATTATGATGGATCGGTAATTATGTCTGGTTACGCTGAGGATAGGGATTAGTAAGTTGGGTTTTGTATGAATTTATAAACTAAACCCCTATGATTGCAATCAATTACTTCATTACTATGAGTGCAAGTGTGGAGCGGTGTTTAAGGTATAACTCGACAACTTTTCGTGGAATTTATATACTTGTAATGTCTAGTGCTTTGCATCAGTGAATTGGAAGTCGTAAAGCCCCCGCGATACAGCGATTGATTCTAAACGGGCGTTGACATTTAGTTAACGAAACTACAGAATACTCAATGAAGAAAATGAAACAATAATTTATAATATTTCTTATGTCCCACGCCAAATGATGAGTTAAAATATTTAAATTTTCTTTGTTTTGTCAGTTAAACATGTTGTTTGTGGTTGAACTATCACTATGATTTATTTACTTCAGACCTGACATGAAGAATTGGTGGTCCTTTATGACATGACGTTTTGGACTCTTGTTAGCAACTGCTTCGTGTCTAAATTGTTATATAAAAAAAGTAACATTGAAGAAAATTAGAGTGGGCGTAAATTGTATGTTATTTTTTTAAATATCCTTGTATTTTATTGACATACGGCCTTCTAATCCCTAACTAAACAAAGCTTGTACTATGGAAACCAGATAACTGATATACCTATTACATATACTACTTTTTTGTAAAGACATACTTACTATTTTTGTAAAGACATACTTACTTACATAGATAATTACACCCAGACTCACGACAAACAGACATGTTCATCCAAAAAAATGTGTCCTGGGTGGGAAACGAACCCACCACCTGCGGCGTGAAAGGCAAGCATTTACCAACCACGCCAACAGGCCAATTATAATATTTACCCTGACCATCAAATACAATCCTTAAAGTTAAGTGTTATATTTTAAGTAAGTGATAAAATTGTATGTAACATATAATCTGCTGACGGTATTTTTAGCTACCTTTTATTTGAGTGAATTAAGATAGAAATGAATCGGGGTACTCCGGGCCGGGGGCCTCAGGGAATAACCCAAAATTTTTGCATAAATGCGTGAAATGCATTTTATGAAAATGAGTGTCGAAATCGCAATGGGTACGGTACCTAATGAAGAAGTATTAAACAAAATAACTTCAGAATTTTACTGGGAACAATATGAAAATTTACACATAAAAGCTAACAATCATACAGAACAGAAGCTTAATATTTTATCTAACGCTAAGCGTACTCAATCTTTATCAAAAATACTCTGTTATACTTTTTTAAATTATTTTCTTATCCTAGTTCAGTCCTGGTCTACGCTGTGCCCTGCGGTATTACCCGCGTTAAGCTTTATAAATTCCAGCCTTTGTGTTATTCGGATATTTAAGCTATAATTACTACAAAGTTTCAGCAAAATCTTCGATCGGTAGTTTTGGCGTGAAAGTGTAACAACTCACAAACTTTCACATTTATGATATTAGTAGGATTTCTTCATTAGTATCACGTACTCTACTAATTTATAGTAAAATAGTTGACTTAGATGTCAAATAAAAGCATGCTGTAATCATTTAAGTGAAGAAGAACTCTGCTCACTATCCTTTGACTTACACTGTTTTATGTAATTACCTGTGTTCATACTTTGTGGAGTGTCATAAATAAATAAAATATGTGGGACATCTACATGTACATGTTAACAACCACACAAAAGTGGAAATGGAAGAAAATTACTACCTTTATAAATAACATAAGCCACAGATTACGGGTATTACCTACAAGGCAATACAAAATACATGGTAGCAACAAACAACCTTTTGTGGCATCATTGGATGTACAGACGCCAGCATATCCAAATACCCTAATCTGTCAAATTTATTTTATAGATTTTCAACTTTATCAGCAAAGCATAAGATTCAGTTCCAATTGGGAAATTTTTTACAGATTGGGGTAGCTTGATGTGCTGGCGTCTGTACAAACACAGTTTATCTTTCATAATACTTAAATACGGGAGAGTACTAAAATATGAGATATGTGCGTAATATTTAGAGAATAAATTATAACGTTTAGTATGTTCTAGAAGCCGTGGAACGGTTTATTGCTCAGATATGCCAGCCGGCTGTGATAACTTTTTATTAGTCTATTCCATTTAGATCTTATTAAGCAAATTCTACATGTGACTTTCGCTCGCTTATCGTTTGGGCAGTCCCAGCTTAACGTGCCTTCCGAAGCACGAAGACGCTCAAAAATTAAACCACCCTGGCCCACTGGTCACCCATGTATGGACTGGCCGCGACCCTAGTTGCTTAACCTCCCTGATCACTTAAGGACCGGTGAGTGCATATAGTTATGAGCGCCTCGGTCGGTTTCCCGTATCTTACTTTATAAAATCGTTGCAATGATTTTGGTGAAGGATGGAGACAACGTGATTCTGCGAGACAAAATTTCACATATTTCACCTACATTCCGAGCGTGCTACGAGTATATCTTCAGTATCCAGTGGCATGTGGATAAAGATTATGTAAATCTATGAAGTGTAGAAATTTCACTAAAATAATGACATCATTTAGTTTTATCTTCATGCCACGCTTACAGGCGTTTAAATGCAAAATCATAATCTTTCATCCCGCTGAATCGAGCTGTCTCTATGCCTCAGCAAAATCATTGCAACAGGTTTTATCTAGATGCCACGGTTGCAGGCGTGTAATACCTACGTAACATGTAAATAAAAAATGGTTACGCGATTTTTTCTCTCACCAAAATCATTGCAGCGGTTTTGTTGAGAGAAAAAATATACACATACAGAATACCTAACCATGAAATACCTCACGGACATAGTTAGTGGAAACACGAAACACGTACTCTCTTTTTATACCAGGTGTTATAAATAACGGCTTATCCTAGCAACATCTAAGAGTTTCAGTTTATGGACGTAGGTATAGGTAGGAAAATATCTCCGTTTCAATCTATACAAAATTATCGTTATCATTTCAAGTTACCAATTTCATAGTTATCTACAAGCCATAACACATAAATGAACGTAAATTTTAGCCGTTCATTGAATCTTATCGGCTAACAAACTCATTCAACTAAACCAGAGAGAATCCAGTACGCTTAAATAAAAAAATATTAAGTAAACAGTCTGAATAGCTTTGAATTTGTAACTGATGAAAGAACATCGCCGATACTGGTGCAGATTGTAATAAAAAGACCTTTTTAAATCCGTAAAGAAATCTTGGAAGCAACAAAAGCGTAGTGTAGCCAAGAAATCTCGTGCAGTCGGTAGCTCACGGTAATCCTCTTAGAGAACCGCGTTGGTTACAACATGTGACTTGGTAGAATTAATAAGTAAACGTTGTACTGGTTTCAGACGGGAAATGTTGGCCTAACTCTGGGAGCTTTCTAGTTAGTTTTATGGCCGAATTTTTAGTTAGCCATTAGCGCTGAGACTTAGTTAGCTTTGTTGGATGGTCATGCATTCTTGAACAGAACAGAAACATTTCTCGCTTTAACTACTCTCCTAAAAATAGTACTTAATGAGTACAGTTTTGATGGAAATAATTGTAATAGCAATCACGACTTTCAGTTCTCTCTCTTTTTAGTATAATAAAAATCACATATACAAAAGATCTCTTCTAGAAAACCTTTTAGATTTGGGTTGTCTAGAAGAGAACATTTTTACGTGTCGGATTTTTATTTTTATTCAGTACTAATTTGTTTGTTCTCGTGTTGTACCAAAATTCTTCGACTCAATCGTTTACCAAGTGCAATGGATGTGTCTTCTCAAAACCATTCAAATGAAAAATCCCCTATAAAATAATGGCTAAATGCGAGTCGGACTCGCGCACCGAGGGTGCCGTACAAGCGAGGCCCTTGGCAGACAGATGGACGAACAAAAAAGTGATCCTATAAGTGTTCAGTTTTTTCTTTCGAGGCACGGAACCCTAAAAAATGTAAAGGACAACACAGATGCTGAAAAGTATAAGCCAAAACTTGAGGTAGTTATAGTAGTTATGCAAATATTATCAGATTCTTTTCAATAAATAACTTATTTCTGAGACTTGTTAAACCAAACTAAACAAAAGTTTACTAGTGACTACAAAAAGATATCTATCTCTCGATACTAATGGTACGAATTCCAGTTACATAAGTGTAAGAAATACAGATAGGTACGACATAAATAGGTTAAAATCAAAAAAAAATTTGATTGTGGAGTTGCTCGCCGGTCCATAAGAGATTGGCAAGCTTAGGCAGCTGGGCGCGGGCTCAGTTTATAGATGGGTGACCGCAGTCATTTAATCCGTACTTCGGAGGGCACGTTAATCTGTCGAACCAGGTTGTTTACTATCCTACTGGGCGGCTTGAACTACTCTGAGAGAGTGACCCCTCATTAGAGTCGTGCGCGCGCGCTCTGCGGTACGGACGTGTCGTGCGTCATAAGTATTATTAAATAACTACCAATCTAGTTAATTACGAATCAAATATGGTTCAGTGTAAAAAATGTAAACTTTTCATGTCTGTGAGCAAGGAAGATGTAGTGAAGTGTAAAGGTTCATGTGAGGCAGTTTATCATAAGAAATGTGTGCAAAACAACAAGCAATTCTTGCAAACTGCGATCTGTGATGACTGCCAAAACCTAAAACCCAAGGGTTTTCAGTTCATCTGGGTACAAAATGGTAATATTTTGGCAAAAAAGAACAGCGAGGAAAAGAGAATTTATAATATAAAATCAGAAAAGGACCTGGAAAGATTTGAGGAGAGAGAAACATCGAATAATTAACCAAGCTTATAAGCAATCAGTACACACTACGCGAAAAAAAAATTTCTTTAAAAAATTCGATCGAACAGATGACTTTCCTAGTGATATTGTTTACAAAAGGTATTATGACATGAACATCCTATGTAAAGATTTACACCAAAAGAAAGGACATACACACCTGATGCATATTAATATCAGATCACTACGTAAGCATTTCAACGAACTATTGGTATTACTACAAGTTAATGATTATAAAATAGATATATTAGTACTAAGTGAAATAAATATTAAAAAGGACGAAATGGCTTTTTATGAAATAACGGGATACACATCATACATATTAACTAGAGAAACAACTAGAGGAGGAGGTATATTAATATATGCTAAGAAAGCACTCAATTTTGATACGCAAGAATCAAATACCGGATTCTCAGAAATCATTCATGGACAACTACTAACCGGCAAAAGAATTAAAACTCATATAATCGCCATCTATCGACCACCTCATAAAAACAAATTATTATTTGTCAACGAAATAGAAATTATCATTAAATCAATTCCACCTAATGAAAATATAATCCTGGTTGGAGATACCAACATCAACATTCTCAATAACAATATGAATCCGTTAAACACGAAGTACAAAAACACCCTGTGTGAATGCGGCCTGGAGTGTGCGATACCTAGCACTGAGATAACACGCGAAGCGATCGTGGACGGACGGATGGAGACATCATGCTTAGACCACGTGTGGGTGCGAGCGGGACGCAGCGAGCTCGGCGCAATATCGTTTGTCGTTGAAATGCATCTATCGGATCACTATGCTGTCGGAGTCTCGCTGGATTTGAGTGGCAGCGATGGCACAATTGACAGATTGATGACAGATGACAGTACCCGTAGTTTGTTTACGAATAATCATTGTGGAATTAAAATTTTAAGTGATAAATTAATTAAGCAAAAGTTAGATGCATATGATTGGAGTGAACTTTATAAGATAACATGTCCGATATTATTGTTTCAAAGGTTATGCGCAGTTTTTGAGGAGATCTACCAGGCAAGTACAATAACAGTGGTGAAACGTAACAAAAGAATTAGACAGCCATGGATAGACAATAGCTTGTATATAATGATTTTACGTAAGAATAGTCTGTTTAGAATATGGAAAATGGATCCTAAAAATATGAATAAACGTTTAGTGTACACGAAGTTTAGAAATAAGGTAAATAGAATCATTAATGAGGCAAAGAATAAGTATAGACAGGCAGAAATAGCTAAGTGCAATGGAGATTTCAGAAAGATATGGGCAAACATAAATTCGTGGATAGGTAGAAACAGGGATAGTTTGGATGGAGTTATAATGAAGTACTTAGGCAAGGTGGAAACTTTAGATAATATTTGTACAAATTTTACACAAACATTTACTCAAGAGATACAAAACATCAAACATGTTTGTAATGTTAAATTCTTGGACAGGAGAAACTATGTGCAACCTAGTGAGATAAGTCTAAGATTTAGTAAAGTGGATCCATTAGAGGTAGAAAAAGTAATAAATTCATTGTCATGCCAGAAAGCACCCGGGCCAGACAGAATTAGGGTACAAGATATCAAATACCTAAAAAAACAAATAAGCCCTATATTAGCCAATTTTCTAAACATGTGTGTCTCAAATAGTATATATCCTGACTCATTGAAGAGTGCAATTATACGTCCTATTTATAAATCTGGTAGCCACTTGCAATATGTAAACTATAGGCCGATAGCTATATTATCTGTAATTGATAAAGTTGTTGAGAAAATTATTGTTGGACAAATCAGTGGGTTCCTTGAAAAATATAATATACTGTCAGATACTCAACATGGGTTTAGAAGAGGTAGGAACACAATCTCAGCTCTAACTAATTTTGGAGATTACATTAATGAAAGTTTAGATTCTGGGAAACAGCTGATTGCACTTTTTATTGACTATAAAAAGGCTTTTGATACTTTGGATCATAGCATACTCCTACAGGCGATGGATGAATGTGGAATACGAGGGCCGATGAATGACTGGTTTAGAAACTATTTATCAAATAGAAAGATAAGAACCGATGTCGCAGGAATAACTGGTGTGGATGCAGAAGTGAACTTGGGGTTGCCGACTGGCTCAGTGTTTGGGCCTGTAGGGTATATTATGCATGTCAACAGTGTGTCAAATGTAGTAAATAATTGTCAGGTGTATATGTATGCAGATGATATGTGCCTTATTTATGCTTCTAAAGATATATCAGAGGTACAAAGATGTGTCCAACAAGATTTTGTAAACATTACCAAGTGGGCTCATGACAATGGCATTATTTTAAACTTTTCAAAAACAAAATGTATGTATATCCACTCACCTTACAATCAAAATGCTAAAAATGTAAGTAAGGAATATCTTGCCATTGTAGGACACACATATGACTGTTTGCATGCAAATTTTGTTAATTGCAAATGTAATTTATTAGAGTATGTTAATAGTTATAAATACTTGGGCTTACACATAGATAAACACTTTAATTGGAAATTACATGTATCTGACATTTGTGCTAAGTTAAGATCTATATTAGGAAAATTTTATCAGTTAAAAAGAGTTTTAAATAAGGACACCTTAAAAGTTGTTTACTATGCACTTGCAGATTCCCTCATAAATTATGGACTTATTGTGTATGGCCGAACATTTATAACTTATTTGAATGATGTTAAAAATCTACAAACCCGATTATTAAAATATTTAGTGAGTAACAAGGTGAAAAAAAGGTGTAACAAAGAATATGAAAAGTTATTTCCAATTTGTAAAATCTTACCTGTAGAAAAGAAAGTTCAGTATCTGATAGGATTAGAATACTATTATAGTGATCAACATAAAAATATGGTTACAAATAAATATAATACAAGAAGGGTTAGAGAGGGAAAGCTAATTAAACCTAAGGCTATAAATTACTATGGACAACGGACAACTAAGTTCCTTGTACCAAAAATATTTAATAGCATAGATATGTTAAGAGAGAACAATAAAGTTAGTATCAGTAAACTTAAGAAGGGACTTAAAGAGTTGTTGCTTGATGATAAAAAAACCTAGCTCAATTGCAGTAATTTTTTCTGTGAGTTCTCTTTTAAAATGATCTCATATAGATTACTAAGTTATAAAAGCAAACAATATTTTATGTTTGTTCTATGTGTAATATAAAGTATATAAATGTTAAAATTTTTACGTAAAGAGGATAGGTAGGTTATTTTTAAACATAAAGAGCGTATCTCGCCTATAAACAAATGTGTTTGGCGAGAAAAACCATCAAAGTTTGTAAATGTAACTTACCATTAAATAAAAAAAAAAAAAAAAAAAAAAAAAAAAAAAAAAAAGATAAAAGTGAAGCTATTAATAAAAAAAAATCGAACGAGACGGTACATACCATGTATTTCCTACATGGCGCGCACCGACTGCTTCCTTGTCTAGCGCTCGAATCCAAAGGTCTTCTAAACAACGTCATGTATGCAATTCGCCAACGTCGTGCAAAACGAAGTCCCGGCCATGAATCCTCCGTACCATGCCCATGTGTGAAGCTTAAGCAATATATTTCACGTCATGGCTTATTAATAACGTCTACAATACTATCCTAGCTATTACATTACGTAATTTATAGCCCAAATCCTGCCGTACTGGCGTTTCCTCTCGCTTGGATTAAAGTGTTGGGCGCAAGATGAGCCCAATAACTAATATCCTAAGGTTTTCTTATGAAATGCGGTTGGATTCCTAAAATTGCGTAAGGGATGTTTATTGTCTTTGTATTAAAAAGGGCTCGGTGCGGCCAAAGGGATAAAATGAATGAAGTTGGTTAAATATTTGTTCGTTATACGGTAAACTGTACTAAATATTTTTTGGATAATGTAATGTTTTCGTGTTATAAGCACGTGAACAATATAATATTTACAAAATGTATACTCGTCAATGGTCAGATTTATTTGGCGTTTAGCCGAAGACTACATCAGGTTAGAGTATAAATTATCACGTAATTTTAATGGGGACTAGATTTGTACGGGTAGCCTAGAAGGCTCTCACTGCTTCACCGGACAATGGAGGCGAGCCGGAGCTTAAGCTTACTAGTAAATAAGACTACAATCTCGGTTGGAGTTCGAATCTCGGCTTAGAGCAATTACTAATATGTGGATTGGGGATGCATAAGAGGGTCGGATTTTAAATGACGTTTAGTGCAACTGTCGCTCTACGTTAGTAAATAATATATTGTGACAACTAAAACACTGCCATCTTAGGCAGAGCCTAGGTAACTGGTAACCAGACAACTGAATACTTATAAATTTATAAATACACAAAGTAGATCTACACCCAGACACAAAACAAATAATCATGCTCAACACACAAACACTTGTCCAGGGAGGGTATCGAACCCACAAACTCTTGTTTAGCTACCAGGGTCACTAAGCACTAGACCAACAAGCCAGTCAATCAGGTAAGCAGCCCGTGCTTACCTGATTGGTGATCGGAAGGAGCATTTCATCGATACGAATGTGTAATTGGAATGACATTTTTTTGTATTTTTTATTATTACGTGGGTACAACTGGTATACAATATTTCTATGATCAGGTTCAATATTAATTCTTGTGAGCTGAGGTTGCCCTCGTTTTAGAGTTCAATCAAGCAGTTTACGTCTAAGGTAAAAATAGTATGTGAAGCCACGCCCATGCCCCCTGAACGGCAAACACAAAGAACCCGTATCACTCAGGTATCAAAATCTAGACGCAAGACAATAGAAGATAGGTGATCTACGATTGTCTTGCGTCTAGATTTTTAATTTCTTAATATTTTTAATGCAAGCGGGCATAGGGCCTGGATTTTCAATGGCTGACATAACTCTGGCAGTCATGAAAAACATTCGCTAACAACTGTAAGTTGTAGTTAGATTTGTGTCCGATGACAATAGAAATACAATCTTCAATTATACACGTAAATAAATATACGTCTATATTGGAGCTTTAATAAAATGCTTGACACAAAAATCTTAAAAAATAAATGGGAACGTCGCGTCTAAAACAGGACAGGGCCGCACAAGTTTAAGCGAACTCGTCTAAGTTTGAGTAACAACTCTTTCGAGCAGTCAATATTGTGCAAGTATTTTTGCCGGAGCCGAGTGCTGCGGACAGCCCATCTGGCAACAAATCTGCTGCAAACCAATCAAGTTCAGTCGAGCATTACAACTTAACGATTAGCCGGGTATATGTATTCTTGAAATAGTACTCGATTTGAACAAATTGTTGGAATTGCTACTTTCTAATATTTATCTGTCGTCTCCGAATAAGGCTGTTAATAAAATAGAAATTGCAATTAAGGTTAATCAAGTCAATAATGTTGCCATATTTGAACATGTATGTTTATTCTGAGTCTGGGTGTAATTATCCATATAAGTATGTATTTACAAAAGAAAAGTAGTACAATATGTAGTATATCAGTTATTTGATTTCCATAGTACAAGCTCTGCTTAGTTTGACCGTGTATGAATAATGCTCCAGGATATTATTGTATTATAGTGATCAGGGATGATAATCAGTCAGTGTATAGAGGTTTGGTATTGAGACAATAGGAGTTCAGCCATGCCAGAGGATTACTAGGCGCCTTAAACAACTTCAACACCACTGCAACTCCTCTGCCCATACGAAAATTAAGAAAGTAAGTGTCAAAACATTCAGCCCCGCCAATCAAATTAAATGTTGTTATTATCAAAACGGCGTAATTTAATTTTTGACGCAAGCCCCGATACAAACTCTTCAAAAGAATGTTAGGAAAAATTTAAGCTTGCAAAAGTTTAATGGAAAAGTTGGGTACTCAATTTGACAGTGTTGACCCGACCCTTACCGAACGAGGTTAATAAAATCGGTTTGTGTGGAAATAAAGTGTTACATCTCTATTACGGCTATAATAAAATAACTTTATGCTAAATTTTGTGTCTGAGAAGAGAGGTTTGGGTTCACACAGAATTATTTGACGAGATGTCCAATTTTTGTAAGTGATATTCATGTTATTCTCTGTCTTTTTAGTGGACGACGTGACGTTCACTCTAGACGGAATAAATGCACCTTACAGACGTGCAATTCACGGACACGAAGCACACCAAGACTGAGAACAATTATGTATCGGTCTGAGGGAGCAGCGATGTTATAGTAGTGAGTAATTAATCATATTGCCTAAGTCGATGGTTCGACTAAACTGTCACTATTACAATGCGAACATTTATTATCCATATCCTACCTATATACTATCAAATAAGTTTTAAAACAAAATGTAACATATCGTGGGATTTAAAATAAACGTTCTGGAAGTTATTACTTTCATTAGTAGATTGTGGTCCTTATACATCGTATACTATTTAGTTATTCGTTGAATAATTTTAAACATCGAATTAACTTCAACATTGTTTCATGACAGACGCATTGAGCAAAATTATTATGAACCATTCCGATTAAAAAATAAAACAGAAATCGAGTGACCCACACAAAAATTTAAAACATACAGTTGAATTGATAGTCATCTTTTGGAGTCAGGTTGAAATTTCCGCGATGGCAAAAATGTAAAATGGGGTCTTTTTATTTAATATTTTCCAGTCTGCGGTGACTGGTAAAATATTGTTACGTTATATATTGTTAAGAAATTGCGGAAACAAATATTTTTTAATGTATAATTCATGAGCATATTATGATCCAATTTAACAAAAAGCATTATTTGAATACGTAATGTAGAATTTAATTAATATATAAAATATTATTTTCTTTAAATTACCCATTCAGGCACAGTAATGCCAACACATGTACTTAAAGTAATTAAATTATTCCCATCAGATTGCACCATCATTCTTAAGATTGGCGGCTTTAGGCTCATGAATAGGATGACTAATAGCTTCTTTTATTCATCTATCTATCCGTTTCTCCGATATAAAATCCAAAGTCTTATCGGAGTACCGCGCTGTTTGTTGTAAAGATTTTCCCCGTAAAAAGGTAGACAATAAAAACTCTTATTACTTGGCTGAGACGGCCGAGTAAAAGTTAACCAAACTTACCAAGCAATCAAGACTTTGAAAAATTAATCTCTTAATTAAAAATAAATCCTTCACTTGGAGGTAATCTCAGGTTAAATATTTATTATGGTGGTTTTGAAAGCGAATTTGTATTTTAGAAGCCGCATTAGAATAATAACATTTTACCTAACGGCAGCCTTTTTATATTTGTATTTGAATCGAATTATATTGAAGGGTTTCGTAGCAAATAGCTATGGTAAATATTGGACAGTCGATATTTGTGTCACACACTATAGGATGACTTCCAATAGTGTGTTAAGGGAATTAAAAAATGGAAACAATTGAATACAAACAAGTTGTGTATAGATTACACGTATCTTGATAAGTTCTGATTTAAAAGAGAATAACGGATTAGACCTGCTATAAAACATCTACTTGTTAGCAAATTATAGCCCAAACTTATAATTGAATCTAAACTGGGAACAATATAAAAGTGTTGATAATACTTTTATATTCACAGCTTTTATCATCATTGCTGGTATTAAAAGGAAAATAATGCGTTTGGGATATAATCAACCAGTCCAGCTGTTAAACCCGTAATTTATTTATTTATAATTCTAGGTGTACTTTAAGTCCAAATAGTTATAGTTACACGCCTTGACTAATAAAAAAAAACTGTTTAAATGTTTTTTTGTTAATCTAGACAGATATTTTCCATTACGGTTTTAGGGTTCAAAGACATTCAAAGGCGAGGGTTACGTGTGTGACGTAGCCCTCGCGTAAGACATACAACTTTTCACCATGCTAACATAAACATAAATAGCTATAGATAATGATTTTTAATAAGGTTGAATAACTCATTAATTTTACGCATTAAAACATTATTATGTGACGAAATTCTATTCAATAAACATTTAAGACTGTGTCAGCAAATTACAAGCTATCTGGATTTTAGAAAAAGAAGTTATTCTTTAATTCGGTGGTATTAACAGTAGAAGGAATAGCAGGGATTACAAAAAGAGCCAGAAGTTATATTTTCAAGAATTTCGTGGGTCTCTTTACCAGATTAGATCTAACCGACTTTACAAAAGAGGTAAATGAGGTTATCAATCGACGGCTTCTTGTTTATATTTGTCACTCGATTTTCCGTCGTTTGTGAACCGATTTTAAGTTTTCTTTTTTAGTTTTACACAGTTAATTGAATTCGGTTGTATGTTTTTATTATTCAAAGCAGTATGAATTCAATAGTCAGTTGTAATCTTGTGTCTTACTAATGTATAATGCCACTATTTAACGCAATGATAACTTTGTCATAACAAACTTCGCCCGTGCGATTATTAATTAGTATTAGACAGCTGTGCAGAGTAAGCCGTATGTTATTAACTCGCTTTGTCATACAAAACACACTTAGAGCCGTCTTACGGCAAATTCAATTTCTACTGACAAACAGTAGCTGCAACTTAGCCATAACAATATTCATATAAATTGATGTTTTCAGATACATAACAACTACCTATTTGAATATAATGTAAGCTAATCTATACACGTGATATACCCTATACTAATAATAATAAAAAAGCCACATAGTGTTAATACAAATACTTAAAAACTATATTTGTACTACTGGGATCCATTTTTCATATCTAGCAGGATTTGAATATCGGATTGACACGTGGAGCCGAGCCCAATGTTCAAATTCAATGTTCCCTATACCTCAGGCAATGATACCTATTATTGCGCGATTAAGTTCTATTTATAAAGGTTTAGCCTTTACCAGAGCTACTAGCCAGCCCACACCAGAACTTTGAACAGATAATGGAGCAATCAGCTTAATGCTATTAGTGTGTTAGGCGTTTCTGTTTTCAGATACTCGTAGTAGATTAATTAGCTGTTTCGATAACTACATTTGGTATATCGATATTACCGTAGCAGCGGTCATTCATCATCTGAACAGTGACACCTCTAGAGGTTGGCAATTTCAAGCTAGGCTCTGAACTAGAGCCAGCCAGTCATACTGGATGATGTTAAGAGATACTCTTACTCTTTACAGATATGCTTGGTCAATTTACAGTCTCGCTACCTGCATTTGCCATCCCGCTATAGCTTTCGTATTTACTCCATCATCCAAACAATGATATTCCTCGATATACAATATGACAAGTAGGTAACTTTTGGAAGGCTCTTTATTCTTACTAGACCTGGTCAGTGATATTGCCTCATAGTGGTGTACTAGATATTTCTTAGTTTATTTGTTAACCGACTGATTCGTTAACTACATTTTCAATCCCGATATAACTCTGGCAGAGCTCGTGCATCATTCGAACAATGACAGCTCTAGCTTTACCGTCCTTAGGTAACTTACAGCAAGTGTCTTAACTGGTATGGGAAAGGCACAGTTTCACTAGTCGTATGTAAAAGTAATAAGTTATAATATATTAAAATGTATATACAAAGGACCCAAGTAAATAACTACTGGGGAGCTACCGGCTAAGTCGCCGAACATCAGGATAGCGATCGGCGTTCAAATAAACAAAGGTTAAAAATGACTTAATCCTTCGTTAAATCGGCTTCCATGAGCACATGTGACATCAACGTCGAAGCCGAGTTAACGATAGATGAAGTAATTTTTAACCTTTATTTATTTGAACGCCGATCACTATCCCGATGTTCGGCGACTTAGCCGGTAGCCCCCTGTTTACGAGCTCAGTGTTTCATAGAAGACCCAAAATACGCTGTACAGCTTAAGCAGCCTGCACCGTAAGTTCGTCCACGGAGCGTATCACATAAGTACATACGCTATATAATATATGCATTATCATTGCAGTACCACTATGAAGACCTTAGTCCGTATCCGCATAGATAGTTACATAAAAAAATTAAAACGAATCCAAGATTTTTATTTGAGGGAGAATTATGAGATAATATAGAATATCGTTTTATTGATCGATATTTATGTGCTGCGTCTGTCTTTATCCCCGCTAACGCATTTTCCCGTAAGTTACCTACAGCCTGCTAGACAGGTAGATTGGCTCATTCGCCTTACGATGACGTGTCAGTGAATAATTGGTTTGCACATATAAATCATCTATGAAAATGAGAACTGTATGATTTCTGTGGATTCAGGTGTGGTCTCTAAGAATAGTTTTCGGCCTCGAGGTGCAATTTTAGTATAAAATAAAGCCATTCTTCATCCTATGGGCATCGGTTACCCTGGTGTCAGAGATGTTCAAGTCAACAAAGAAACGACTGTTGTTGGCAACAACCGGGCCTGTTCGTTTAACGTGCCCTGCGAAGCACGGAGACGCTCTGAAATTAAACAGTCAATATACTGGAAACGTAACCAGGTGCCTTACCTCGCCGATCAAATCACGTAACCACAGGAGCCACTTAATTATATGAGTCGCTCATAGCTATTTTCACTGCCGGTTCCTAAGGACCAGCTATGAATGCTAAGGCACGCGGTCAGTGTATAGATGGAGGACTGTCGAACTAGTTTAATTTCTGAGCGTCTCCGTGCTTTGGAGGGCACGTCAAGCTGTAGCCCCACAGAACAGTGAGGGCAACTGGCTATGACGGCTTTATAAAATAAAGTGGAAAAAGTAACAGAAGCTGCATGAAATATACCTCTAGATAAGTAGGTTCACACTTGGAAAATCTCATTGAGAAAAACATGAACCAGACTGAAGCCGGAGCAATAATAGAGGTTGGTGAGTTTTGGCAGAAACACCCCATTTAAAATTCGCAATGAGCGAAAAGTACAAACGGTATAAGAATGTTGAGTTTTCTTGGAACAGTCGCTAGCAAATGTGTTTAAAGATCTCCAGCCAGTTTTCGCATTTTCACATTGTTAACTGTTCTACGTGAAACGTATTGTTCGGGAAAACATTACGGACAATGCCAAAACGTAACCTTGCAGAATAACGGTAAGATGTTTAGCTTTTACGTTTTAACTGTCCTTCAGTAAGTGGAATTGGCATGAAATTTAACAAATCAATATTGAGACACGGTTAATGGTAGCAAATAAAAATGGACGCGATGTTTGCTACGTAAATTACTGGTCCAACTTTCGAACGAAAAGCAACAGACATGAAATCGTCGGAAAAACCTATCAAAACTTGAGAAAATTCAATAAGGGCACTTGGGAAGTTTGTTAAAGGAAGTAGCGAGAATATTCTCATGAAAAAAAAAAGAATCTCAATTTGTGTCGCCGGTAAAATAAAATAAAAATAACGCGGGTACCCTCAAGACTTCACAGGAAAAATCAAGTTTGTTTATGAACTTTGCCTGATGATGTCCTGTTAAAAATATTGCGATTCATTACCGTCGCTAGGAGTAAAGTACGGGAGTTTTCCAAAACAAGAGACTGGCCTCAAAACTTCGTAATGCCTTTGCATACAAATACTTAATTTACAAGCTTCTTCTATTTTGGAACAGATTGGAAAAAATATTTACTTTTCTAAAAAACGATGTGCATAATTCAATAATAATAAATTAAACAATGCTGATAGCATCACTTTCACAAAATTAACCCAACAGATACATTCACATATCCAATAAATAAGAAGTAACGAGCATAAACAATCTACCGGCCTGTTTAACAATATTTCGCGAACGCGATTATAATCTGGAACATGTTTCATATCAACAATATTTCCAAGCACGTCAATATTCTGATAAAATTAACTGGAAGCTGTAAAAATTATTGGTTTCTATTATAAAACGTCGATTTATTTCGTATAACATTCATAGTAGTATAATGTAATATATCAGTTATCTGGTTTCTATTGTACAAGCTCTGCTTAGTTTGGGAATAGATGACCGTGTGAATAATGTCCCAGGATATTATTATATTATATTAAATTTGTATTAATTTGTTTTATTTTATTCTAAATTCTATTAATTAGGTACATAATTCATTTATTTTATTGTTATAATTTTACTATATTTATATTCTATTTGTACGCCTCTTATAGCAGGGCATAATGATTTCATATACTATGTCTATATGTAACATCCTGTACTACACATGTTTTATGTAAATAAATTAATCTGTATCTATAAAATACAATTAACATCTAAACATATTGTTATGTCGATTAGGAGACGTTTCTTTATTTTTATGGTTATTATTAAATAGAAAAATAAAGAAAAGTCTTAAGTTTATTATTAAAGCCCTTTAGAGGTAACCCTTTAGGTATTTTTCTATGTATTTAGCAGCGGACTTTATTTTTTAGGGTTCCGTAGCTAAATGGCAAAAAACGGAACCCTTATAGATTCGTCATGTATGTCTGTTTGTCTGTCCGTCCGTATGTCACACCCACTTTTTTCTGAAACTATAAGAGCTGTACTGTTGAAACTTGGTAAGTAGATGTATTCGGTGAACTGCATTAAGATTTTTACACAAAAATAGAACAAGAACAATAATTTTGGGGGGTCCCCATACATAGCACTGAAACTCAAACATTTTTTTTTTCATCGTACCCGTACATGTGGGTTGTCTATGGACAGGTCTTCAAAAATGATATTGAGGTCTATTTCTATTCTAATTCTAATATCATTTTTTTCTAAGCTGAATAGTTTGCGCGAGAGACACTTCCAAAGTGGTAAAATTAGTGTCCCTGTAACTTCTAAAATAAGAGCATGATAAAAGTAAAAAAAATATATGATGTACATTACCATGCAAATTAACAACGAAAATTGGTTCGAACGAGATCTAGCAAGTAGTTTTTTTTAATACGTCATATACCGGAAACCGCAATTTGCTTTCATTTAAGCAACTGAAATACTTGCTCCTACGGAACCCTTCATGGGCGAGTCCGACTCGCACTTGGCCGGTTTTTTATGTTTAACGTGATCTAATAGATTCCGTTATACCAATTTGGATTGTCTATAGTAATTATCTAGAGCTCTGTATAAATTAGTATTTTTTCTATGTCATTACGCATACTATAACATAAATTTAAATTATTATATTGCTTAAATGGCATGCAATCGACAAAGATTGTGAAATACGAGACCAAAGCATCGCAAATAATATTCAAACAGTTCTTTCATTTAAATACTGAATCGAAAGAAGAAAAACAAGCAAGTAATGGACGAAGTTATCCATGCTCAATACACTAGGCACCATTTACTGAGACAGAGTTATCCACTGGCCCTACAAAGTTTTATAATACAACTTGACTAACTACGACACTACAAAACTTTGACAATACAACAAAGGGGATGTCTACACTATTATAAATAAGGCTTGGATTTCATAATTACGTGACTTGGTCGTAGAATAATTATTATAATTACTAATAAATTGTGTAAAATTAGCTTCACTCACGCAATCGACTTCGGTAGTAGATATTTTATTGGTTTGGTGGCATGGCAGTGTGTATTACCTGAAAAAGTAAATGAAAAATTAGAACGCACTATTTTATATTATCTGTATCGAAAAATAACATATTTCAACGTATTTTGCAGGTTCTCAGGTCAAGTAGATAGGTCTAAGTTCTGAATAACAAGACTCCTCGCAGTGAGTTTCCTCCCATCAGGTAGTCACTACGCTTGTTGACTTGGTCAACGACTAGCTAGGTGACTTAAAACAAAATCGGAAGAAATATTTTTATTTTTAACAATCCTCCGATGTGTCATGTGTCATTCCCTGCAAAGTAATTGAGGTTATAGTTACATTGTTTAGGTCTGTAATTCAGTCTATTTATGAGCCCGAGCTCCGTGAAGATTGACGTACATACGATTAAACATACAGGAGTGTACCAAGAAAACTCTTGTCTAGCCTTTTAGAGTCGGAAGTTTTAGTCGGTTCGTTTAAGGTATTAATCGGTGGCACTCCTAACAATTACGACGGGCAAATCAAATGTATGCTAATCCGGTAAAATAAAAATATGTTTCGCCGCATTCTCAAAATTATTTCAGGAGTTCTTAGAATATGATACAATATTTACACTCAACAAAGTAATAAAACAACACATCACAGGAAACACTCTCGTTTGCCTCCCAGTATTATGTGTCATTATAACAAGTCTATAAAGTATTTTATATTCAGACATCTTTTATGTGTTTATGTTAGAAAATATTAATTGGCCGTTGACATAGAATCAATTTTAAATCGGCATAAAATTACAGAATTTGGACGACAGCGTGGAAAATTTAAGTAATAATTATCGATCATGTTTCCAAATATACAATATTAAGGCCTAGAATTCAGGCAGTAGCTATCTCGCTCGCATGTGTTGCATATTATTAACATTATAAACTTGAAAGCTTGGATGTTTGTAACTCTAATGTTGTCTATATCCTTACTTAACACATAGGCTACAATAAATTGAGAAGTCACTGCGCTGGTAACAAGGTAGAGCGCATCTAATATGATATAATTATAACCTTGCATTTGCTAGTAATTTTATTCAGTCCTCATTTAGTCCAAAAAATTTCGTCGAGGCTATCTTTAGTTTAGAATAAATAAAGAATAAAGATCTAAGTACTATAGATCTATTGTAAACTAAAGGAAGCTTCCGTAACCATTAAACTAGCACAAAGAGCGATGGAGCTTGGAAAGTTACGCAACGATTTCGGTAGAATAATCCTAAGGTTGAGAGGATTGCAGATGGGCAGGATATACGGTAAGACTGAATGATCGACGGAACACAAAACATGTACCTGTGTGCAAGCCGTGAATGAAGATAGCCGTTAAGAAGACGCCTGAACTGTTGTCGCGACCATATCGTGAAATTACTACAATACAAGTACCACTTTTTTGGACAAAAAGCAAAACGTTTTATTATCTTTATCCTTCGACAATATTATAAACGCTTTTTTAATTTATTAAAGTTTTGTCATGATTTGACATTTTGCAATTCGAAGAGAATTGTAGACGATGAAGTAATATTACTAAACTAAATCACTAATACTATCACTCCTAATCAGTCGTTATTTTCACCATTATTGCAATCCTGAGCTATTCTAGCACGAATAAACTGCGCTTAATTTTTTTTGTTACTTTTCGTTGGTTGAATCGAGCAACACTTTATTTGATGAAAATCTATTCAGCTTTAAAATCATAACATTTTAACGCTCGTTTACAAGCCTTGCGAAAGTAATTTAATTTCAGTAGTTTAACGCCCAGAGATTAAACACGACTCAAAATAAGTGACATAAGTTTAAATATAAGAGTTACGCGATTCTCTTTGTAGATACCTCATTACGTAGGTAGTATATATTACAACAACATATTTTGGGCAAAGATGCGTATAACATAGTATATACGTTTCCTTCTTTGGGTTATCGAAATTCATTAAAAGTTTTTAATGATGCGTGGAGCGGTCCGTTTCGCTCTCTAGTTATTTGTGAAGGATGATTTCCTAAAGCTCTAAAGTCCTTCCAGTTTCATTGTCTCATACATATTTGCATAATACCTAAATGGCAGAAACATTATGCTATACGTAGGCCGTAATAAGTTAGATAGAACTTAAAGTTTACATTAAACATTACATATAACTTTATACCTAAAATTCGCATTTGCATAATATTGTCTCACTCGAAAACAATTTAGGAAACAACTTTTATCATTATTATGTATACCAGCGAATGTCTTGTTTTATAGGACAGCCGTCAAATCAGTGATGGGCATCATATCGATTGACGAAAAACAACGCTCGGCACTCGGCGTGCCGATTCTGACGCACGGTTGTCCCCAACGCCATTAATCAAATCACGACAATGTGGTTTAATGGCAGACTAATTACAGTTTGTGCGCGAATCACCTACACATACAGTCACAGTAATTACTGCATTAACTCGACTGCGGAAACGCTTAATACGGGATAATGCTGATTACATATCGCATCGCAATGCGGGTAGTCGAAAGTTTGCCCAGTTCGGATGTCAATCATGTGTCGAACGCAACATCATCCTATTGTGGTGTCAATGTGAATATGTTCCATTACGTTCACCTTACGAGCTTTATCGTTCAACCCGTATTTTTCGGCTCAATAGTTAAACGTTACTCCTGTTGGAAATAGGAATTGTTGTTATTTATCGATAGGAATACGTCACTGGCCGGTAGTTCTAGAAACGAAATCTTATACTGTTCAGTGCTCCCGGAGGACTCATAAACGAGGTGATAAAATACCACCCCACCTTAACGTTTACCTACCTTTGAATGGCTTTTTATGGATATTTACTCACTATCCAGCGACCGTAATGAATGTGGTTTCATATTTTTCTGCCTTATGACTCTTGATTATATTAATAGCTTCATTGGCCTTTGACAAAGTTTACTCATTAAATACTCTTTTAAAAAAAAAAAAAATAAGATAGCACGTTTAATTTGTTTATCAGTTGCGTAGACGTAACTGTAAATGTCTAACATCTTTTAATTATAGTTAAACAAATGTTCCACCAATAGTTGCATTTTTATCAGTGTTCGCGTAATTTTTCTTTTTAAAGACAACGCTGCACAAGGGAATCTAATACCTGTGTCGCGGGGTACTTTACAAACATATAATAGACGGACACAAATTATAAATATGGGCAAATGGTTGTCCGGCGCGGGCCTCGCACCCGCGACACAAAGCGGCGAGGCGACTATCTTAGCCAGTAATAAAAAATAAATAGTATTATTAAAAGTTTTATTTTTCTTAAATGTAAGCACCCATTTCTGACCAAGCAACGGTCAGCACTAGAACTATCCTTGGAATAACTAAAGTATGATCATATATACATAGCCTCGCGCCTGTTTTCCAGAGGGGCAGAGTCAACGGATTTGCCACAAATTTGTCACGATCCTCGTTGCTTGGGTTACTTTCATTATAATGTTATAAAATATTATTGTATTCTTCTAAAATATTATCGCTCTTCATTAATTCGGAATTCGGATAATATAGTCTTCCATTAATTCGAGATACGAATTATAGTTGTCAGTTAAACCGAATAGTTCTTAATAATGATATACCTATTAAGGCCAAGCCTATTCCGGCAGTGTGAGAAGTGTCCTCTACTGCCGCCATGTACAAGCAGCTCCGGGATGACAGCGATCTGTTTGTAGCGCAGTCGCTGTGCCGTACTGAGTCGGCAATAGTGGAGGGCAATCCAAAGAAGTCCTCCCAGGGTACGTGTCCCGACCATCTGGGACATGGCGCAAAAGGGTGGTCCCGGAGCATACCCGCGTTCCCGGGACTCCCCCTTCAGGCGCCAAGAGAAGTCCACGGCAGGTAGGTTTAGTCGGTGCAAGTCCGACATACCCATCCGCAGACACTTTTTGCGGGTGGCATGCGAAAGCCTTCCCTCTGCCTTATCAAAAAAATAAATAAAAAAAACAAGGCAAAGCCTATTCACGTTCAACTGTGTATGTACACCGTAAAAATATAGAGCTGTATTAGTTTAGTTCCAGTCAAATTGATGCCACTATATACGATTTTTCTTAATATAATAAAATATTATTCATTACCAAAGTAATCATCATGCATGTCCAGTGTACACTGGTTAGTTAGTAAAGTGAATTTCAATCAACCACAATTGACTTCTGTAAATGGTTTAAGTACCTAAATGGATATTTGTAAATAGGTTCGAGTTCTGCCCGGCACACGCTGAAGGAGTGCCTGGCCTGGGCGGCCGAGAGGCGAGTCCTGGTCGCTGTGATTGGACGGGATCTATCGCCCCCGGCAGTCGTATTTGCAATGCTAGCGGGCGACTCCATCGCATGTTGGTGGAAGTGTTCTCTACTGCCACCAAGTGCAAGCAGCTTCGGGCAGCTTTTATTCCTAATCATGTCCTGTTTATGCGGTCAAGCTGTGAAACTTGCTTCCGCTTATCGCTTATCCATAATTGTTATTCTTTTTACGCTTTTACTTAATATCACTAGCTTCTACTTCACCCTGATAGAATTTACATTAGTATTATTATTTATTTTGTCTATTATGAAGTTAATACCATCATCATCATATCAGCTGAAAGACGTCCACTGCTGGACAAATGCCTCCCCCAAAGATCTCCACAATTGCCGGTCTTGCGCTATTCGCATCCAGCAGTTTCCAGCGACCCGCATAAGATCATCGGGCCATCTTGTAGGGCGCCTGCCCACGCTGCGTCTTCCGGTTCGTGGTCGCCACTCGAGAACCTTTCTGCCCCAACGGCCGTCGGTTCTACGAGCTATGTGCCCGCCCACTGCCACTTCAGTTTTGTAATTTTTCGGGCATTTCGACATTTCTGATTCGATGTTAATATAGAAACAAGTTAATATAGAATATAATATATCTGTGTATGAATGTATACTTATTTATGGATTAGTATTTAAGTGTATTATAGAACCACACGCGCATTATTGGAGTCCTTTACATAATTTCTATTGCAGCGGATCGGCTGGAAGAAATTACGAAAAACCAATGATTTTGCCCTATAAATTAGAAACAAAAACTTAATTAAATAAATGTTATCCTTCATAGCTAATACTGTTGATATTATATTTCAGAAGTATGAACAGTTATAGGAAAATCAATCAGCTCATGGTAAAACATGGGTTTACCATCTTAGGGCCTATGCACACCACGTTTTAGAAACGCGCGTCAACGGCGCGCTTTTATCCTACAAAGCAGTTCGGTGTTTGTTTGAATCGATACAAACGCGATGCTAACGCGCGTGTGTATCTCCACAAACGCGCGTCAACGGCGCGCTTAAAAAACGTGGTGTGCATAGGCTCTTAGTGTCATTTTGGAAGGTAGGCAAATTAAGTAAGACACGGAGAAGACCCCACGATAAACAAAAGAGAGGAAGATATCATGCCTTGCGGGGGAGAGGAATAATCCTCCTCCCCCTGATAACGCAACAGATGACGATAACGGCGTCATGTGACGTAATAACTAGCACTCCGAGCAAAACTCCGCTCTGAATTTACAATCGCGGTGTCTATCAACTATAATCATAAAATGTCAACTACCAAGTAATATTCAAACTCTTATTTCGTTTAAAAGTGACAATATCTTCTGAAAACATGGCTACTACATAGACAATAACAGTAATTCTATCAACATTCAAGAATTCAAACTAAACAATGAATGTACTCGACCCATTTATTTGTGAAACATAGCTGTATAAGCATTGTAATTGTAAATGAGTTCAATATGTATTAGAACATGTGCGTGGGTACATATTTAATGAAATAAGCAAACGTATGCCTACGATTTCTAGGAAATTCGAGATTTGATAGCAGGTGCTATGTAAGTGATATTGTTGTGGTGCTCGTATAATACGTGACCTATCTCAATGTGTGTTATACATTGCGGAATATAAATAATGCCGTCAGGCTTACGACGGCATGTTACGAATCCCATCGTTTACAAAAGGTTCATTGTTCTTTTGTCGGACTGAGTATCCGAATTTATAACAAAATACCCACAAATCTTCAGGAACTGTCCTATGCTAAATTTAAATCAGAGATCAAGAATATTTTAATGAAAAAGGCCTATTACACTCTAAATGATTATTTAAGCGACAAAAACGCTTGGTCGCTTGGTTAAACAAGAGCAACATCTTATTGTTATGTTAAGGATATACATGTATATATTTCTCAATCGACTATAGAAATAATGCTGTATTAATTTAACTTTATAGATTTTTAGACCTATTATTAAAACAAATGTGTATTATCTTGAACATGTCAAACGCTGTTCGGCCGAAGGCTGTTAACGACTTCAATATGAACTCCCCTTTGTAAGCTCGTCATGCTCCCATTGTCTGTTAATGCTTGCGGTGGCGTTGTGGGTCGGGTCGTTTCCTTCCCTCTAATATGGCGAGGGAGGCGATGGCTGGCCCACACGTCATACTCGTCAACGGGTGCTGCTTGCGGTAACTGGTCGAACTGCTGTTGGGGTACTCATTTTTTTTCTTTTTCGCCTCTGGTAGACTTCGTTTGACTTGTTAATTTTGTAAATGTACGCGGATGCACCCACCGTTTTTTCGTCCAGCAAGAGGATATTCTAAGTGCTTGAGTGAAATTGAATGCTATTGCTTATTTATTTTATTATGATTCACTGAATGACAACGGTTCTGTGCGTGCATTAGCCTACATAACAACCAATCACAATGTAAGTAAAATACATGACATTTAAAAAATAAAAATCGTAAACTGAAAGCAAAAGAAGACGAAAAAAGCAAGCCCGGAGTTTCTTTGTGACTTTCTTCTCCGGGTCGTCCACCTAGGCAGCTAGAGAAAGCCGCAGGCTAGCTAGGGTAGGTTCCTCAGCGGCGAGGATCGCTTTGGCCCATTAATGCGTGATCGGTGATCCCGTGCATGTGATCACACCCTCACTTAGAATTTCGTCTTTTGCTTTAGTCTTCAATTCTTTAATTTTAATATAGTAGAACTAAATTTCAAAATAATAGATTAGTACATTGTTATTTATTTAAGGATTTCAGAAAATATATGCGATAAAACAAACCGCACGGACTGAGAGATTAACAATTTTTTTTTTTAACTTTTTACTATCCACTTTGTTTATGTGTACTGCATTGTGACCTTGACAAGTACAAGTGTATGTTAATACCCAAGTGCTGAATAAATATTTCATTTCATTTCATTTCATTATTTCATTTCATTTCATTACGGAATTCCAGCCTGTCACTTACGAACGGCATTTGGTTTGCTTTAAATAATGTATACAAACTCAGTTTATATTTTTTTAAAGACAACGCCCGCACTAGGTAATCTACTCCCTGTGTCGCGGGGTACTTTACAAACATATAATTAACGGACAGAAAGTACATCCAGACTCAGAGCAACTATTAATGGATGTCCTGCGCGGATATCGAACCCGGGATACGAAGTGGCGAGGCGACTGTCTTAACCGCGCGCAACAGGTGCCATAATTATAATAAAGGAAATAATTAAATAGAGAAATAAATTATCCTTTTAGTTGATTCATTGTAATTTCATTATATTCTAGATGTCAGCGGAAGTGGCACCATCGCGATTTAAAAAGAACATTAACACATTAGAAAATGTTATTTTCTTATTATTTGTTTTATAAATGTTATTCTTATTTAATGATTTATGTAGCTATTTACAAATTATATTAAACTAGCGGCCCGGTACGTGCTTCGCTACGTATAAGGCATAGTAATAAAAAAATGATTATTAGGTTCATTTATTCAAACCAAAAAAATATTTTAAATTGCTAAAAGATGGCGAATATACACTTTTTCAAGACTTTTTTTTAAATTTTCTCTACGTACAAACCTTCCCTGGACTTCCACAAATAATTCAAGACCAAAATTTGCCATATCGGTAAAGGCGTTGTTGAGTTATAATATTACAACGAAAAGTGGCATTGATTTTTATAATCATATATATATAGATATATAGATAACCTTCAAATACATGTTGAAAATATAGCTTGTTTCCAATAGTTCTACTGAAAAGACCTACAGATTCTTCTTTCTTACTAGCCTTACGATAACATGTGTTATTGAATACTATATCTAGTGGCACTTTTTATTCCCATTTCTTATACTGTTAGTATTCTAGTACATGAAGTTTCAATCAAAGAACTTATCAGTCATCAATCTATATTCATCAATTAAATCATTTTCATATAAAATATACTACTAATACATGGATGTAACTGGCACGTAAATGTATTTCGCTACTAGAAAAATAGGTTAGGTTACAAATGTGACCAAACAGGCAAAAGCGAGGGAACGACCGTGTCGCGGTAGCGGCGAGCGGCAACAATAAACTTATTTAGACAAACAATCCACTTTAAAATAGCCAGCAATAATAAGCAGAGCAACGCATCAAAAAATTAAATTGCTATTAAGAAGGGTCCGACTATTACTAGGACTTTTGAGTAGACGTAGTGGGAACAAACGGAAAATATTATCATTCTGGTTTTACATTTCAAACAAAATTATAATTTTTCTAGAAAAGGATGAGAGGTGTTTCCGGAAGACTTAGGTACGTACTCATGGGGACGCCAATACGCCAAAATGTTTAACACTGAAACTTATATCAGATAAAGACTTTTAATAAAGGTAGTCTTGCAACCTAACAAAAACTGAATATACATAATAAATGTTTCAGTTTCTAATAATTTTCCTACAAATTGCGGAAAATATGGCTATAAAATTGATATAAATCGCGCGCGCCGCGGCTGAAGTAAATGCTACGTTATTATTATCTCTTGCTACGGCGTAGCATGGTAATAGTCATATTTCAACATTTTACTTTACAATCATAATATAATAATCTCATAAACGTAGCTGCAAACGTTAGCTGATTTATGCCAAAAGGAAATCAAGTTAGTCAAAGACAAACAAACGGTCAACAAGAAATAAAGTTTACGTCTGAAACTCCAAAATAAACCTGCTACAAAGTGAGTAACGAGAACTGTGTAAAATAGTAACAAGCCCATTAGCACCACCGACATCCGATATGATAGGTACCGTTGGAAATAGTGTTGCCAGGTCCAGTTTTATTAAAATCAGGACTAAAGGCAAAAAAGGGCTGTTGGAACTTTAACATTGGCGTCGGGTCCGCGGGGACCGCAATGGCAAGAAAAACACCCAGTTGACGGTATGTTTACCCATTCCACGAAGAACACGTGAAGCTATTGATATCACACCTGATCTCTTTCCGGTTGTGACGAATAGCAATCCCATTGGATTATTCACTATAATATGTGCTGCTTAGTTGATTCGTGTCCATTATGATTGGTCTGCCGACGAAATATCTATGATTAAATCAAAAGTAATAAATAAACAAAAATATTTTATAGTAAAAATATATTAACAGCATTGAAAATACGTACGTCTCATAAACATTTTAACATATGGCAACCCTAAACATTGAGAACTCAGTGCAATGGAAAAATAAACGTTTCAACTATTTTGCTTCCATGACTTTATCAATGTATACAATTTCCTTGCGATAACATCGGTAACTTGCCTCGCAAATCGCTTACTTGCGTTCAAATGATTTATTTCCGAAGAATTCTTTGAAAGAAATATTAGTTTCAGTAACCTTTAAGTGAGTTAAGGAAATGGACGGTTAGAGTGAACAGCTTGATGTTATCAGCATGAAAATGGGGGAAAATCCCGAAGGACTTCAAGATTCCTTTAGAACCTTTCAGTCAAGGGAACTCGACTCCAAATGCATAAAGAACTGTAACATTTAGACGATTTTCATATAATAGCCTGTTTACTCACTTATAGTTCGCGATAAACAAACTGCAACACTTTATAAGTTTTTTAGAATTATTTGCAATGTAAAGCGTAAATCTAACTTCGGACTCAAAGCAGTCGAATTACGGACAAGGCTGCCAGTCTAGACTAGCCACCTAGTCTGTGCGCAAACACAGGTGCACTTCCTATTCCCTCGCACTCAAAATCCAATGAAATAGCTAACACGACCGGTAAGAGGTACACTCCATAGTACACTAACAACTACCGCGTTTTCTGTCTTACTTTTCCCTTTTCCTCCCAACGGGTGAAAGAGATCGCTACAAAGCGATAAGACCGCTGATTGTGTCTGTATTTCATTCTATAGAGATAAGTCCTTCGTGGTGTAAGAACGTGTATTCAACTCCACTCTATCTGACCTTGAATACGTTACTGCTAGACAAACGAGGCAGTCAAAGATTAAGATTACACAAGCTGCGAAGAAGATCTTCACACATCACGCATTTTTCTCAGTTAAAAGTAGTTTTTCCTACCCAGCCAACTTCTCCGCTGCGTCATGATCAAGTGTTGTACAATTGTACCAGTGCGTACCATGTCATCATTTTTGTACACTGACAACTACCGCAACTATGTTATTCCATACTCCAATCCCTGCCTATGTTGTCTGGAAGAGATCACATTTAGTGATAAGGCCGCCAATTGTACATTTCTGTAATTCATCCTTGTTCCTTATATTTTACTAGCTGTGCCCTGCGGTTTTACCCGCGTTTAATTTTATCAATTATCACAGCCCTGTATGTGATAGCGTGATAATATGTAGCCTATATGTTGACCCGACCTCTTAGTAATATTCATGCAAAATTTGACATAAATCCATGCTGTACTTTTTGAGTTTAGCCCGGACATACATACAGACAAACAGATAAACAGACAAAAAATCTAAATACTGTATTTTTGGCTTCGCTATCAATTGTAGTTCACGCCACAAGTATCCTTTTTAAAAAAGATTCAATGTACAGTTTTGACTTTCCTATGATTTTATTATATGTATAGATTTTACTTGGTGTACAATAAAGAGTTATCTATCTATCTATCTAATTGTAGACTATCTTATATATGTACCTTAGTGTGCGTAATCTAAAATGGCCACATGTCATGCCATGCTGTTAAATATTTATTTGGATTATTAATACGACTTAATGGGCACTATCCATCCCCTTAGTTTGCATTCATATCAATGAATTGTTTTTTCTGATCTGATTTTGCGACAGTTGAACAAAACGTCACTTAACCGCCTCGCCAGTATTCGCCGTTTCTGGTGAAGCAAGTGGAAGCAAAGAAGCCCAACAGTAAACAAAATGTAATAAAAAGTTATGGACATTCTCAAAAAAAATAAGGTATAGATTATATTAAATAAATTTATGTTCATGTTTTTAAAGTTATAGATATTAGTTGTATAAAATGAAGTGCAGGTTGGAATTGAAACTACGAACCACGGGGTATCCGGCCCATGTATGCTACCCGCTGTTTAAGGTATTTCACAAAACTTGAGTGGGTAGTTGAATAATTATGATTAAAAATCTTTAGTACTTTGTTCTCAGATAGTGTAGCTTTTTTTAAGCACCAGTTGACGCTTTACTAATTCGAATATTGATGAAAAAATTGCTATATAACTCAATATAGTTTCCAATCCTCAAACTATATTTGAAGATTAGTTACCTCTCAAGGTTATTTATTAATTACACACAGGTAAAACAATCTTCAAACTTATAATACCGCTCTTTCCATGTCGGGGATTAATAAAAAATAAGCATAAGGAAATACTCTGAGAATTACGCATAATACTACGAATAATCATACGAGGTTTATACGCCTGTCGCACCCTAATAATTGATATAGGTAACATAACTAGCAGTCCCATTACGTTGGACGGAAATTGATTGTTGGACAAGGAAATGGCTTCACTACAAACCATTTCAAGGAATATAGGCAATCGTCAGCTTATATAGCGGTCAAAGGTTGGCTTTCAGTCCCTACATTTCATTATTGTGATCCTCGTTATTTAAATCTTTTTATAAGAATGTAATGCAGAAGGTAAAACATCACTAAAAAGTTCCGGAAGGCAGAAAAATGACGGTTCCAAATTTTGGATTCTTCTGCAAATCTGGTTTATTTGGTTTTTCTGCTATTTTTTGTGGTTCAGAATAGTTAGTATTACAACTATAAATGTGGCGGCTGTGCTGATGTAATTCTCGGGAAAATTTCCTTATTTCGATTCCGGCAGAATATCTATAATCCTGACACTGTCATCAACCGGGTGTTGTATCTCTACCACTAACTGGAATTTCGAAGCCAGCTACTATAATTACTATTGTATTACGGAATCATAGTTATAGGACTTCCTATGCTTAACTAGAGTTCAATTTAGAGTTTCCGCCTCGTCCGGATTATCGGGAGTCTCCCGGAAGCGTAATATGATTTCCTATCTCTTTTTCGCAATGTTTAAAGTTTAAAGTATAATACATTTAATCTCATAATATACCTGAACTAGTCCTTGAATCGTTCAGCATGGATGCAACCGTATCCATTACATTGATTAACTCGCTTATTACTTAAGAGCCACTACAACTAGAGTTATAGATAAGCAGCGACTTTCCTATGTTTCAGTTATGTCTTGGTTATGGTCCTCCGATTTTACATACAATTTGAAGAAGTAGAGGATAGCGTTTAAGCATCAACTCGTCTCAGGAAATTGCTTCGCCTTAGACAAATAAAACGTAAAAGGATGTAATAATTGTGATCCTGGGAGTGCGTAAACTTCCCGTACAAATGTGCAGGTTCTCTAACATTGACTTGGATTGACATTTGAAGATAGATGTCGGCAAAATTCAAAGCGCTCGATTTACCTACTCCTCCCGTCACCAAAGGGCTAGCCTTTTCTTTGCTCAAAGAATAAGCTTGGCTTTTTAACGTGGCAATATTGCTAGCCTTCTTGTCATGTTTTCCCACGACATCATGTTTCCGCATCCTCTGAATCTAGCAATAATTAATCCTTGTGTATAATATAATTTGTTCTTTTATTTCTATTCAACTTTAGCAGGTGATTCTGTCTTTAACTTAACTAAACTGATTCAAATGTCATTCTCATCTCCCTGCGGTTCGCATAAAAAAAGAAGAAAACATACATAGAACTGTCAAACCACTAAAACAAGTTTTAATACGCGCACCAATTATGTGCAGGCGCATGATTGGTCACCAGGTTCTAATGTGACACTTATTCTCCTTCTGTATTTCGCGCCAAACAAAATTATGCCCTGTCCTTTTCATAAGAACTTTGATAGAAATAAATGCAAGTATATTAAAATTAGTCCAGTTGGTACTAAACAGAATCAGGAGAGCCCCTTTTGGGTTGATTGTTTGTTAGTTAGTTCATCCATAAGTTAATGCGTAATCGTAAAGCTTGTTCTAAAAATAATTGTATTGTTTTTAGTCAAGAAAACCAAGTAAAATACGTTAAAATTAATTAATGTTAGTTCTGGCGCACAATTTAAAGCGATGTCAATTTTCATTATGAATGGCGGCTAAGATGAATCCGTAATATTGTCGATTTATTATAATGTTCGCTCATAATTAGAGCATTGCTCAGGTTTCAGCCTTTCAGTCGCGGATGTGATTTTAGGGGCGACGCAATTATATTTTCAATTCTAGTCTTTTACTGAGCTGCCTTACCATGAATTCTAAAGACAATATAAAATAGCTGTCAGCCACGACTTCGTCCGCGTAAATACGAATGTGAGTTTATTTGTTTTACGTCTGAACACACGTTTTTAGGGTTACAACAAGGGACACAGTTCACAAGCGATAGAAAAATTATTTTATAGGTAGCCAAATAATTTACTCCCTGAAACATATTACATCCATATATATATATATATACATATATATATATACGCCAGTGAAGTCGAAATAGAACGACCCCTCGTTATCGGCTGAGCCGTTTCGGAGATTAGCCAAAGGAAAAGGAATGAAACATTTTTTTAAGTGGTTTTTTTATATAAAAATGCCTAGCTACGGTACATATGTACCGTACGCATTTTTATATGTCTCTAGTAAAACGCTGTTATTATGACATTACTGAAACTTCAACTTCTTTGTTTTTAGGAATAAATTGATGAAAATTAATTACTTCAATTACAATTTAAATATTGAATCAACTAAAATCTACCTCAATAGACATTTAATCACCAAAATTTATTAGGATAAGTTATTCTAACGCTTCACTGGGGAATTGCCGATATGGCCATTGAATGTTCCGTATAATGACAATCAATATATTTCACGGGCACTAGCTGCTTTGCAGAATTAGCGAGTAGATTGGCTAAACAGGTGGACCAAACAGCCAAGCTATTATGCTAATAGCTCGGATAACACATGAGCAAGTAAACAGTTAATTGTTTTCATGGATGTACATACAATGCGCCAGCGTTTGTGTTTTCTAGTAGACGGAATTTAAAAAAGTTAAACAGTCTGTCTGTCACATATAGGCACTGGTTAACCTGGTATCAGAGTTCCTCAAACCGCCAAGTAGGCCTCTGACATGTATTAACGACTTGTACTCTAACGGAGCCACACAGAAATTAAACTACAGTAGCTATCACCCATCTATGGACTAACCGCGACCGTAGTTGCTTAGCCCCGCTGGTCAATTACGGACTGGTGCATCGCTGAGGAGAATTGACTATGAGCGGCTCAGTAAAATAAAACGAAGATTCTAAAACTACTAGACGACGCCATTGAACCCACGTACATGATATGGTAAAGACCTTAGTTAAATAAAAACCACCCATACTACTTATGTAATAAAGTTGCTATTAACTGACTTATATATCTTTGAATGAAACCCAACGTAATATAAGTATGAACGAATTTAAACTCGCTACTAGCTACGATTAGTTCTAATCTTGATGGCGTGATATGACTTGCCAATCACGACGCTCCGCTCCCATGGAGGGCACAAATTCGTTCATACGTTTCGTTTTCTGTACACTTGTATTAGTCTGCAGCTAAAATAATATCGATCGTCTTACTGAATTTCAAAGTTCAAAACAGCAATGTAGCCCTAAAGTACTGGAACGCGATTAAAGTTAGTGCTAAAGTGGCCGCATCGATACATATAAAGTCGAATGTTTTCCACCGCGATGCTACTTGGTTACTTATCCATAGCACTATTATTACAAAAATAAGTACTTTGGTTGGTACTAGGTCAATATAGTCGATGTCGCGATACTTCGGGAGATACACTTGACCTTGGCAGGGCACTTATTACATAAGACATGCTGGCAATTTTGTCTTTACACCAGTAAACTGAATTAAACGTATTTTTTTAATAATAGTAAGTTTATTTCTAAACCGAAACAAAAGCAATAATACATAGGCATAGTAAGATAAACAGTTACTTCATCATCATCATCATATCAGCCCTTGGACGTCCACGGCTGGACAAAGGCCTCCCCAACGATCTCCGGCTTTCCAGCGACCCGCACAAGATCAGTGTTGTAGGGAGCCTGCCCACGCTGTGTCTTCCGGTTCGTGGTCGCCACTCGAGAACCTTTCTACCCCAAGCAATTCTTCGGGCTATGTCGGTGACTTTGGTTCGCCTGCGGATTTCGACATTTCTGATTCGATCACGCAGTGAAACTTCGAGCATAGCCCTTTCCATTGCTCTTTGGGTGAGCTTGAGCCTTCTAATAAGGCCGATAATGACAGTTACATAGTGTAATTTTATTAACAAAATGGTTACACCCCTGACCTTGAAAATAGGTAAAAACCTGTGCTTCGAATGGTCAGTGGTTGGGCTTTAATTGGTATAGGCATTCAATTGTAACATTTTGTGAACACATTGTGAAGAGTTTGGAATACAAAGAAAGTAATAGTATAAATCTTGTATGAAAAGAACAGGGTATAGAATTGCCAAACAGCTAAAGCTGGCCCGCACCAGGACCTAAGTACTCGACATGCCCTAAAGTCTCGCTTATTTTTACTCAGTATTTCGCGCCAAATTAAAATGCCCGCAGTAAAGATAATACTTATAATAATAATGTCCCGGGACATGAGGTACCACACACGGCAATCTGATCCAAAACTAAGCAAATCTTGTGCTATGGAAACCAGATAACTGATATATTACAAACTATATACTGCTTTTATAAATACATACTCATTTTCATACCAGTACGGATAGAATTAGAAATATTTACAATGTATACCACAATTGAATGGATTTTCCGTATATTATGTTATGAGAATAAAATTATTTCTTTCTTTCTTTCATATACTTAGATAATTACACCCAGACTCAGGACGAACACACACAAATATCTGTATATCAAAAAAATTGGGTGGGACTTGAACAAACGACCTGCGGCGTAAAAGGCAAGCTTTTACCAACCAAGCCAACCGGCCCGTCATGTCCTTTACATAAGAACTATGTTAGAAATAAATGCAATTTTGACTGCACGTGTGGCGCAGCGGCTAAGACAGTCGCCTCGCCGCTTCGTGGCACCTATTTGTGTGACCCATAAATAGTTGTCCTGAGTCTGGTTGTAATTTGTGTCCGTCTCTTATATGTTTGTAAAGTACCCCGCGGCACAGGGATTAGAACACCCGCACTAAGTGCGAACGTTGTTAAAAAAAAACTTAGTTGGTATTCTATGGGATCGGTGGCATTTATAAAAGTTCAAGAGTGAAGACGTGCCGTCGACTTTATAAATACAAGTGGACAAAATTGGAACGGATAGGTATGACATATAAAAATAAAAAAACTGACCGCTACAAATTATGTGGCGCAGCAACCGTTCAGTCGTTTGTCTTCTTGTAATTTATTAACCCACGTATGGTGACAGAGAAATCTAATAAAAAATCTTAAAATTGGGTCGCTTTCTTTGACCAGCAGGAAATATTAATTGGGCCTGAGTAACTGAAAAGCAAAATGACGAATTAGATAGGTTGAACTTGTAACTTATTACTATTAGTCTGGTAAACGAAGCTACGGCATAATAATTCCTCAAGAGTGTATTAGATAGTTTGAAGTATTTTAGTAAATTTCTTTTAAGTGCCGATTTCACCATGTTTCTTTCGCTTTTCTCATTCAGCTTTAACCTGCTTCATTTTAGGGTTGCGTATTAGAATGGTAAAAAGTAACCACTATGGTCCGTACAACTCTTTCTTTCTGTCCGCCTAGGATGGTTAGATTAACAACTATATACTAGTGGTAGAGATTGGAAATTTAGATAATCTATTAACAACAGAGTCGACCCGTGACCACGGCTGGTGCAATCCATGCCGAAACGTCGGGTAAACAAGGTAATGATTTACCTAAATATTTATCGCGATGAGACCCGTGTCCACAGTATATAAAAATCTATAAACAGCTGAATTAATATAATATATTCTATGATTTATTGAAAGCTATTTAACTATTATTCAAAATTTATAATTAACTAGCTTTTGCCCGCGACTTCGTTCGCGTGGAATAGTGACCTCCGGCAGATTTTTGGTTTTACCCACATAGATCCCGATCTCGCGGGATCTCTTCAAAAATGAAATGTGGAAGATATTCTAGGGAACTCTTAAAAAATCAACATAATGAACTCTGCGTTTGAATTGAAGATATGTATACTCACTTAGGGCATTGAAGCCGTTATTGCCGATCGAAAAAGGCGAAAATGTTATTTTTCCCTTATTATCAAAATATTATTTTGATTTGCCATTTCAGAAAAAAATACTGTTTCTCCCTTGACAAATTTTCTATTATTTTAGGCTTTAAAGATTATTAAAGTTTCTTACACCAAGACATTTCTGTATACACGTTTTTAGTTTTGCCATCCTTTGCAAAAATATATAGGTCTTGTGGTTTTGACACTCTTGAGCACGCAACGTAGAGTTGTCCATGGGAGAAACAGTCTTTTTCAAGATGTACCCCCGCAACTTTAAGCGTTTGCCCTTGGTCTTTATTTATGGTCATTGCAAACGCAGTTTTCAGCGGAAACTGAACTCTTTTGAATTGGAATGGCAAATCAGTTGGAATGATGGGAATGCGGGGAATAATTACAGTTTCACCTTTTGCCATTCCAGTCATAATAACGGCTTTAATGACATTCCGTCCTAAATAGGTTACTTGTAACCGTGTGCCGTTACATAGCCTTGGTGGATCTAGGTTTCACAGTTAGGGTGTTAGCATCACAGGAACTCCAACTTTCAGCCTCAACTTGTGAGAAGGCACTCCTGATAACTCTAAGGAGTTGAGAAACTCTGTTGGGTAAGATGTCAGTTGCTCGGTATCCACGACGTTATCTACTGATAGATACTCGATGACATCTCACTCTACGTCAGACATAATTTGGTCATTTATCCGGCATACTATTTCATTTGTTGGCGCCAATATCGCCCTTTCGCATAACCATTCCCGATTTTCGATATTAGCGCGTAAATCCAGGTAGGCACTATTTTTTAAATTGTATGTGCTATCCACAATTTGGCATAATTCGCTGCTCAGCGTGATCATAATCTTTTCCGATGAATTTTCAGTACTGAATTGATGCCGACTCTTGACCAATAGATGGCGCTATTTTATTTATTATTTTATTTTTTGTAATAAAAGCTATCCTATGTCCTTTCTCGAGTTCCAAACTATGTCTGTTCCAAATTTCACACAAATCGGTTCAGTAGTTTAGGCGTGAAGCAAAGACAGACAGACAGAAAGACACACAGACAGACAGAGTTACTTTCGAATTTATAATATTAGTTTGGATGACTTGAATAAAATGTAGGAAGCTCAGTCAATAGCACCCACGATGCTTCCAAAAACTTGTTTACGACTAAATTTATTACAACTAAATAAATGATATAAATATCTTAAAAAATGATTTATTCGTGGAGACCTATCAATGGCTCCCTGTCATATACAACATATAAAGCTAAAATGTCGTTGAAAGCTGTTAGTCTTCCAAGGAAAAAAATAGGTAAAATTAAATAAATCATAGCGGTACGCCTAATTCTACTTAAAATGACAAAAATATCGACGAAAGTTCTTTAAACAATGTGCGATAAAGATCGACGCTTAAAACGCTACTGAAAAGTGAAAACAATCGCCAGTAAGAGTTACTACTTGCGATAACAACTGCCATATTGAACTGCGTCTTATAAACAATTTTAATCACCGATTGTTCCGCCACCCATCCACCACTTGCGTCAACCTATTGTTCGAAGATCGAGGAGGTACCTATATTTACAGCCGTATACATCGATGGTATTGTTCCTAAGCTGAAAATCCTACTCAGAAACTGGTACGGAATGTATCAATGTCACTGAATAAGGTCGGATCGGGGCCGGATTTCAGCGCGAAATGTAACTTCGTAGAATAGTGAAATGAAAAGAATGAACAGTAAGAATAATTTGGTGTCAGATGCAACGACGCGACCCCAGTCCGTGGTAAGAGTCGGTTTGTAACATCGGACTCAAGTAGAGACATGCTGACGTTGTCTACTTGCGGGGGATTATGAAAAATTATGATCTGTACCAATTCAGTTCATACACATTTCTTTTTACAATTACCAAGGTAAAGATATAAGATGGAAGTTGATGTAGCTAATTCACTACCATAGTTGCTTAGTTTAATAGTACCTGTTCAACCAAGCTCTACTTGTTAGATAGATTAGATAATTACACTTTATTGCACATCACAGAATAAAAATGTAGATATATAGACACATTTTCAGTTTATGTAGAATTGGCGATCTTATCGCATAAGAGCGATTTGATTACCTAGCCTGATCGATATCGGCATTCATTCAATGCGTCAGAGCTGTTTTTGATAACATGTTTACAAGAACTTAATTAATACCGAATTTCGACTACGGCGGCCCGTCTCATCAGAGACTAACCGACATGGCAAGGAGACACCATCGGAAAGATAGGCAAAGGACCGATAGCTTTACGTGCTCTCGTAGGCATAGGCGTATAAGACTTCAGCCTTCACCCTTCAGACTCGGGACGTTTTGCCAGAAAAAGGGATTTTTATTTTTTTAATCGTCTGAAGTTTTTAACCCTGGATTTGAACCACATACAGATAGGGGTACTGCTAGCACATTTGTTTTATAAATGTCTCGGCCCCATAGTTCCTAACACTTCCTTTCCCTTCAAATTTATTGTTCTCCGTCTTGATACAAGTTATATTTCATTTTAAGTACGACAAAAACAGCAAACATGAAAAATTACTTTAACCTTTCAAAGGATATAAAAACCGTACAACCGTAGATTTAAATCTATGTAATAAAAACACGTACATTATAAGGTCCAGTAGCTAGAACGTTCGTATTTTCTGTATATAAAAATTTCAAAGAAATCTCTTCAATATATATTGAGCTAAAATTATTTTACAATATATATTTCTAATCTTCATTAACAATATATAACAATTTTCTTCTTATAAATTTTTGCTGTGTGGTGAGTCTCATATATCATCACCTCATCTTCATCATCTCTGACTCCTTCCTCATCTTTGACTGCACGTGTGGCGTAGTGGCTAAGACAGTCGCCTCGCCGCTTCGTGTCGCGGTTTCGAGTCCCGCGCCGGAAAACTATTTGTGTGACCCATAAATAGTTGTTCCGAGTCTGGATGTAATTTGTGTCCGTCTATTATATGTTTGTAAAGTACCCCGCAACACAGGGATCATATTCCCTAGTGCTTTTTAAAAGTACAAACAAAAAAGACAAATCTCATCCCGCAGGGAGCGTAGAAATCGGCCGAATTTTTCTTTGAACTATGACCATCAAACTGCGGTCGCCATCCCGTCTGCCAAGCGTGGTGATTATGGCATATCCCCCATTCTTTGGGGAGGCTTTTGTCCAGTAGTGGACGTACGTTGGCTGACATGATGGCGAGGATTTCTGTTTTTACCCTCTTATATTTTTTTACCTACCACTTTGCTCCCCTATTTATACATTGTATAAATAATGTATACAACTATATTACTACAAAACTGTTCTGACTATTTACAAGCGCTTTTTTAAAGTCTACGTGAATAAAAACCTTTTTTATTTTATTTATTTATACAAAACCTACTGAACTTTTTTTAATATTCACATACATTTCTTTCTAATGTAGTTCTTAGGAGCTGGACAGAGAATCTTTAGTTGTGTCAGTTTTGCTTTAGCGCGAAATATTTTTTTACGGTCAATGGGTTTGCGTTTGACCATGATCTCACCTAATGGGATGTCAGTCAGATATTTCTAAACATTATATTATTTATAAGCGACTTTCTTTTAATTCTTTCTTTTATTAGGTAGTTAGGGAGGCATTTATGTTACAGATTTATGGACAAACAAACTATAGAACAATTATTTTTAGGTTTCCGTAGCAAAAAGCAATAAAAGAACACTTGCAAATCCGCAAATATCTATATAATATGTACAAGGTATAACATAAATAATGGACATAAGTTCAGGAGCTTAGTTTTCCTATGATACTGAAGAACGTGCAGCACATCAACATGCAAAATACCCATAAAAAAACTATTAGCTCTCCATACAAGGATAACGTTCAGCTGATACATTATGTGTGAGGCGCAAAAATAAGGTTTTTTTTACTTGTCAAGCAAGTGTTTTTTAGTCTGTTCAGTTTAATGGGGCACGCTCCTTAAGTTACGTCCACTATTTATATTACACAATCTCGATAACTAAGAATGTTATGAATTTTAAATTTAGAAGATTTGATAAAAATGCGTAATGCATACTCTCGACTCTAGTCTACTTACTCAAAAGGTAAGTATGATTCCTATTTATTTTTGACCAAGTCTTCTTTGGTTATTTTTCCTCATGTATGGCCCAAACCAAACGTCCGTTAAGAACTTCGCTACAATGAACAAGTATCCTTGAACTGAATTGTGAAAACATGACATTGAAACGCAACTTACCCGCCAATAATGTTATCGCATACTTGGGCCGCAATTCACTTCACTGAAACTATATCTAAAGTATTAGAGCTCAATTTCGAAAGTCATCCCAAACGTCAATATGACATTCTCGTATCGATAAGGCGGTAACGTGAGAAGCGTTAAACGTTTAGGACCCGACATTGATTATTGAAATTTGGGTCATGCTACTTTCAGGATTGGGTCTGGAATCGTTTATGGCGATAGAGTGGGTTTCTTTTTATTTAAAATACGTCGGTCGCGGTGCTCAATGCGGTGTGAAGTGAGATTTATTGCGATTGTGAAACAGTTGCGTTTTGCAGACGGGCTCGTACTCTATATGCATGGAGGCACTCAGGAGTCGTGGAGAATCTTAATTGTACTCCATTGAGAGATTCCAGAGCGCGGCGTCTTTATTTTTGAATAGAGAGACTTGTTGCTCGTGCCACGTACTCGCGAGGATGACCGTGATTCGCATGTTGTTAACAACGCTTTGTTCTATTTGCTAGACGCTTTATGCCTCTACAAATTATTTAAATAATCAAGAAAAAAGCCGCAAGACGTTTTTATCTAGCAATCGACTTGTGCACTGAGGATAGAAAGTCTTTGTTTGCCCCGTAGAGTCGTTCCAGGTAAGACAATCTTACTCTTAGAAGGTAAAGACTTTTACAAAAAGTTGTTTTGAAGCATGGTTTTTTCTCCGTTGTAAGAATTATACAACAAAACTCCATAAATAAATTATGTTTTATAATTGCTGAGAATTTAGTTATTTTATTTATTTATTTATGTACACACAAAAATATACAAAATATAACAAAACGGAAACGAAGAGTACATAGGATCTGCTTATTTCGTAAGAAATTTCTTCCAGCAGACCCGCGACAGGAAACAAATAATTAAAGATAGTCAATACTGTGTGTAGGTAAATAATATACTTACATACTAATAATTTACATAAATACTTAAATACGAATATATACCTTTATTATACTCAAAGTTTAATTTAAAATACACTAAATACTAATACTAAATTGTGATAATTGATGGCAGAGAATTATTTAATTCTCTACCATATTTACCCATATATTACTGACTTAAGTCATTGTATAAGCATGAAAACAAGTACCTAACTGATTATTTGCTCTCAACTTCAGAAGAAAGGACGTCACCTCTCCCTAGTCTGCTGCCACTTATTAAGAGCTGTATAAGCAGGTTAACCTAAGTGTCTGTCACGAGAGACAACACATCTATATATTGACATCAGTCTGTCTTCCTAGACCCAGATATTACGAGCATCAAGACGTTATAACTCACTAGCCTGCTGACCCTTAAAAAGTTCTGTAATAATAAGCAGATTAACCTAAGAGCCTATTAACACATCCATATTTTGACATCGCTGTCTTCCTAGACCCAGATACAATGATCAAGATGTTGCCTCTCACTAGCCTGCCTCAATAGTCCCTTATGAAGTGTTGAAGTGGCAAGAGTGTTAGTAAAAAAAAGTAATAATAAATTAGAAGTGATTTAATCTGCACATGCCATATGTTTTTTTTATTATGTTTACAGTCTGAAGCACAGCTGCTAGCATCATTAGTATTATTATATTGGTAGTGGCACATTTGCACATTAAAACGCATAAAACATTTATCCGCAAGATCTTGGGAGTCAATAAACGTTCAAGACATCGTCGACACGTGTCGTAAAATAGCCTATTTATGACACTCAATAATCGTAAATAACAAGGGCAATATTTCCGATATCCTCCACCCTCATAATAATGAGTACTACTGCTGTGTTAACCCATGGTTACGACGTGGAAAGGGCTAATACAGAATGACCACTAAAAAGAATGGACGGGCGATAACGTATATAAGTAAAACAATATGCGTAAAGGGTCCCCTATCGAAGGTTTTTACACGACTGTGACAAAAGGTGGGTAAAGTTTACGGTGAATTGTATAGTATTAGTGTGCACGTTTAACGACTTAACGTTAACGTAACTTTTAATTCTGTGACTTAACCAATATTAAGAGATGGACATGATTTTTTTTTATTGGTTGAACGATGTGCGATAGATACTACGAGAGATACTTGGTTATGCTATAAATAGGGTTTAAAAAATAATATCAACATTTATTTTATTATTAATGTTATAATATTCCTTTTTGACCGACTACAAATCGACAGTGTGATTGTTTTTGCATGTCTGTAAGCGATTTATCCGTTGTTTGTGAACCGATTTTGATAATTCTTCTTTTATTCGTGAAGGTATGCTTTCCGACTGGTTATCATAAAGATAAGTTGAAATAAGTTGTATTTTCTAATATTAATAATTTCATCATGTTACTTATTAATGAATTACATAAAAATCAACGAACAATAAAATTATTCATTAATCTTATACACAATACCGTCACTGCAAAATTATTTTGGTGCCAGAAAAGTATAAAAAGCTAAACTGTATCGGCCATATTGAAATAACCAAATAGCCAGTTAAAGAAACAAGAACGATTTAATTAAGGACCAAGAATAGTACATAGTATATACATATATGAAAAGTAATAATATCAACATTAACCAACCATAGACCAACAATGTTGTTATTTTTTTAGCCAATAAATCACTATGAATGTAAAATACTATGTATAAATAAGTCGGTACACCTACATTTTTAGCTACCACCAAGAGTAAAAATAGATTTAAATCTTAAGGAAAACTCGTCCGCAAAAAGAACAAAACAAGGTTCCGTTTTCGACGACATCTCTCTACAGTTGGGACTTGAGCTAATAAATTTTACAAAAAAATGTTTCGGTATGTTTCGGTAGCAATGGTAGAAAACAGAATGTAGTTTTAGTATTCTGGTTACCAAGTTTTGTGTTTTATATTAATTCTCTAAAGCAGCCGTAGTACGTTTATTCACATGCGCCTCCGTTACTTCCAGAAAGTCGGAGGTAATTAATCGGAATTTTGTTGTAGCATTGTCTTTTTCACAATAAAACGCGGTTTGGTTTTGCTCCGAATGATCTTTCTGTAGTCAACTACTATCTATCTATCTTATATCCATTATAGGTATATAGAGTTTTGGCGAAAACGCTCGGCGAGAAACAGTTATTTGACCGGTACTCTATCGTAGTTTAGACGTCTCCAAGGAGTATCCTATTGACCCGGAAACCCTCTTCAGCTCCTCAGCCACAAGTCACAGGACGTGACTGTGTGGAACTCTAGTACAAAGTAATCTAGCTTCGGACAGCTGTGAGGGATTTACATCCGGACATTACGTTACGCTACATACATATGTAATAAGAAATACTGAGTATTCTATTCAGTTCTTAATGCTTATAATATCTAACTTATTTCATTTGCCGAGCATCTGGCTAGCAGCTGAGCACTAAAACAGCGGTTATCTTTTTCAACACTTTCAGGCTAGTTTAACTTTAAAAATGTTTTCTATTCAATAAGGAAAAGCTCTTATCTACGAGTATATACATAGTTAGTAAGTTTTGAGAAAGCAGACCTAAGAGTTACTTACCTAATAATGAGCGAAAGAGTATTGTTCAACTAAAAACAGCTATTTTGAATATATTTAAGTAAATAGGCGTAAATTGAGCCGCCTTGATCTCTGAATCTGCTGAGCCTACATTTCTTCAAAAAGTACATCGAATATTTTTTATCTATAGATTACAAGAAGTCTATGGTATTTAGGTAAACAGGACCATTCTTAATATTGGTGCGTATGAACTTATTAGCAATTGAGGTTCGGAACAGTTTCCGTTGTGTAACTGGATCCCGTTACAAAAAGAACTAAAACTGACAAAATGAGTGGTCTCCCATTTATTTTTTTGATAACAAGTAAATGTTGAGTGGCTATACTTCATCGTGGGTTAGAATTCCTTCTGGCGTCCCTCAGAGTTCTTTGTTAGGTCCCCTGCTTTTCGTTATTTTTATCAACGACATTGGCCCCTGTTTCATACATTACAATTTTTTGTTATTTGCCGATGACATGAAAATATTCCGTACTGTTAATGGTGTTCAAGATGCCAAATTAATGCAGGAGGACCTCCAACGTCTTGATTTATATTGTCGTTATAATAAACTAGATTTAAATGTTTCTAAATGTTTCGCAATGAGTTTCACACGTCAGCGTCTAGTTTATGTATTTGATTATGCAATCAAAAATCATAATTTAGGGCTATAAAGTACTATATTGCTCCTATGTGAGAAGTCATCTCACATAGGAGCAATATAGTACTTTAATGGTTTTCATGTTTTTGAAGTCATTTAAACAGCGAATCAGGAAACCTAAAGCCCTAAAGGCTTTGTTGACTGACTTGCTAACGTGCTGATCAAATAAAAGCTTATTATCATGCACTACACCCAAATCTCTTGAAACAGTCCTCCTTTCTAAATTATGATTTTTGATTGGAATACGCTTCACAGATTTGGAATCCGCGCTATTCTTGCTACTCCAATGAGATCGAGATGATTCAAAGAAAATTTATCCGTTACTTAGGTTTTAAATTCAAATTAGACCATCTGGCCGATATCACCTATGAGCAGCGCTGTGTCAAACTGCGTATTCTACCACTGCATGTAACACGAAACATTTCTGATATAACCTTTCTTCTCAATATTGCCCAAGGTGATATCGACTGTCCCGAACTTCTTTCAAAAATCAAGTTGTCAATACCTGTAAGAAATTTACGTAAAAATCTCTTGTTACACTGTCCTCCATGCCACACCAATTTTAGAGTCAACAGCTTTCTGCCTAGAGTATTCAATGAATTTAACAAGTTAAATGGTGACAGTCGTTTTGATTTTATTGATCTGTTTACTACTAGCAAAAATTCTACCAGATATTTCATTGATAATGTATAAATCTTTGTATAGCACTATTGGCTCAATATTTTAAAACCATTTGTAGAATTGTCATCCATTTAGTCAACTAGTTGTGGAAGCCTGTTATTGGCATTTACTTACCAAAATTTGTAACCAATTGTATGTAGCTGTTAGCTTCCCTAATAAAATAAAATAAAAATAAAATTCACCAAATTCAGGCCATGCTTCAAAACAAAACAGTGACATATCTCAAGCACACCGGAAACGGCAAGTTGGGGTTGGCAACATCTCATTTAATCGTGAGACGCTCAGGGAATCCAACAAAATGAGCGGAGAATTCCACCTGCGCTAATGACGTCACAATTACGTTACCCACTAACGTAATGGTATGCAATAATGATTACAATATTGTTGGATAAGGCGATTGAGAATGATCAATTAGTAGTTCTAGTAACATAAATACTTAGAATTCAGTGATTCAGTCTTTAAGCGTGTCCGTGCTTGTTAAGGATAGGCTGAAAGTGTACAAAACAACTACCAGAATCGGTAATACTTATAAAAATGTAAACATTAGAAAAGTTAGTAATAGAAGAGAGTGAGAGAGTTTTTTGAAGCTCGTTAGCTTCCAACAACTATTACTAACGTTTTGGATTGGGCTACAATTTGCTATAACAAACCCTACTTGTAGCAAATTCTACCATAATTAATTTGTTTAAAAAAACAGCAAACTTAGTGCAGATGTTTTGCACAAAATTTCTATTGTATACATATTTTAACCAATTTCCCAATTCTGGTACAAAATAGAAATGTGTTTTGCTCACACTCAGCCTACCCAATGCCATCATTACCGGTTGCATTTATTAGAGAGCTACGATCTCAGAGATCTACAGGGGAGGGCTTGAAAAACTCTGATCACCACCATCACCATAGTCCATACGATACAATAAGTATAGTAAGGCCTCGCTGAGAATTCGCGTGCCTTGCATTGGTACAATAATAATTCGTAGTGATAATGCTTTAAAATAACTTTGAACTATGAGCACTTGCACTTAAATAAGTTTCCTACATAATTTTACTTTATAAAATGTAAAAAAATAAAAATAAGCACTATCTTATTATTTATACATCTTTAATGTGCAAGGAAAAACGCCGCTTGATGAATTATTCTATTATCACGATTTCACGAATATATGGGCAAACTAGCTGTGGCCCGCGGTTTATAAATTATAGCCTATGGTGTTAATCTAGGGGGTCAGCTAATTCCATAACCAATTTATTAAAATCGCTCCAGCCGTTTAGACTTGAAGAAGAAACAAACATACACGCTCACACACTTTCACATTTATAATATTAGTAAGATTAAGCTGTCATCGGGCTTTTAATATTCAAATACTCAGAGATAGGAAACAGAGAAAACCGGTTAGCTTCAAAAGTCCAATTATTATTCTTCCACTAAATTCATAAAATAAGACAACTTCAATCGAGACGGTAATCCAGAATATATCTTCGTATCTTCTATTCAAAATACAACGAAAAGCTCTCTCGTTCCTTGTATATAATTCACAATTCTTAGTCGAAAGCATGAAATAACCAACATGTCTTGGTACTTGGTGTCAATGACTGACATCTCGACAGCTATGACCCCTACATCTTCAGCAAACAATGCTCACCATCTCTCGGTATATAAAACAAACAAGATATAATCAACTTTAAAGTAACCTGCACAAAGTACAGTCTTGTTTACCCGTGATATGCATAATTTTAGCCTTTATGACTATACATTCAATTAAAGGACTATCTTCGAATGTGGTACGAACAGTAAGTACCTACGTATTGAACTGAAATGGATGGGTTGTTGAGTTGGGATAGAATATTGTCAACATAATTGTATACGTATATCTGATGGTATATAAACACGTCAACGATGACACACAGTTGCATTAAGGGGTGGAATAAGATAATATACGAACGACATGCTCAAATAATCATATAGAGTTACTTCAATAGTGCGCTAATCATTTATTGTTGTATTTTCTTTTTTATGTTTGTAGATAAATTATTATTTTAAAAAGCAGCCAGTGCGAGTCGGACTCGTCCATGAAGGGTTCCGTAGCAGCAAGTATTTGAGTTGATCGAATGAAAGGTAAATTGTGGTTTACGATTTATGACGTATTAAAAAAAACTACTTACTAGATCTCGTTCAAACCAATTTTCGGTAAAAGTTTGCATGGTAGTGTACATAATATATTTGTTTTAGTTTTATCATTCTCTTAGGGGGGGACACACATTTTACCACTTAGGAAGTGTCTCTCGCCCAAACTATCCCTCGATATACTTATCGAGGGATAGTTTGGGCGAGAGACACTAGGCCAAAATGTACAGGTTAAATAAAAAAAAAATTGAATTGCAGTTCTAAGAACGAGGAACTTCCAAAATGTATTGTTTCTTTTTTCTATTTTTGTGTGAAAATGTTAATGCGGTTCCCAGTATATTTACATCTACTCTGCCAGTTTCAACAGTATAGTTCTTATAGTTTCGGAAAAAAGTGTCTGTGACATACGGACGGACAGACAGACAGACATGACGAATCCATATGGGTTCCGTTTTTTGCCATTTTGTAACGGAACCCTTTAAACAATAAATAAAATAGCGAGTTGTCATTGACGTGTTTATTGTTAGATCCTCACGTCATTTACAACTATCATGGCATAAACTGTCTCTGTTTCCTCAAATAAATTTTTAAGACCAGAGCGACCAATTGTAATTTGGCATTACAAAGGTGTAATTGGTAATTAATTAGACTTTATTGCACAACTTATAAAGGCTTAGTTTAAAAAACGAAATAAATCATAATTTGTCACTAGTTGGTTGGGAGTGCAACGCTTGCAATTTTTCGCTTCTGCCTCCGTGTTTTCTTATAATATGTAAGATATTTTGAATCTATAGAATACCAAATAGATTTTTTATTTTATTTATATGTAAGTAATCTATTTAATTTAACTCACTTATTATCTTAAAACTAAACCTAAATTACGAGAATTACCTAATAGAAAAATGTTACTTAAGTATTCATGATACATAAAATATATGTAAAAGAGTGACAGGATATTCTAATTGATAAATCGGCCGCGTATGAATGAAGCCCACATGGGTTAGTTCAAATAAATCCTTGGTATAAAAGAGATATTAAAATGAGTTATGGCAATTTGCTCGTCAAACGGCATTCTTTTTTAAATTTATGACCAATTTCTCAATATTACAATTAATAACCTCAAAAAAAAAATTGTTTTGTTACAGCTAAAGTAGCCGCACTCCAGCCAAGAGCGAGCAGACTAGCGCATCAAGGGATCCGTGCTATAGAAAAATTTTAAGTACTAAATACCAGTGTAAATAGGATCACTTAACTAAGTTTGAATGTGTAGGATTTTTAAGATTGCAAAAATCTGTGCAGAAAGAATACAATTCTATGTTTCTTCTCATATATTTAAGTAAACGTCTATCAATTGTAATTATCATAGCTTTTTTGCCGAGAAAAAGTGGTAGGGATTTTTCACATCTTCAATCATAATTCAAAAAGAGAATGTGTAAATATATACTCAAAAAATGTCAACCGATGTCAACTTTCCATTCACTTCATAACAACCGATTTGAATAAAATTTATATACATAAAACGAATAAAAAAAATCGATACAACGGCAATGAACTTTTAATAATCTATATTATTAAATATAAAGTACTGGGAGGTTCTCAAGATCTTTACCGAGAAAAAAATATTCAAGGAACGTACAAACACTGCGAATTAAACGGCAGCTTAGTGGAATTTAATTGAAAAGATCATTGATATTCTTCTCTAAACACAACACAAACGGTTTAATTTATCCAGAAACTTCTATTGTCGATTAAAGTCTGTCATGAATGATAATTCTTATAAATATAAAGCCGGCGTGAATTTGGAGGACTACATTTGCATTTTATATTAATTGTCTAATGGGACGACGGAAGTATGAGTTTGGAGGGATAGATATTGTATATGAAACTCTATATGACTGTTAATAAAACGTTTGCTGTCACCGCTATGACTACCTAACCCTAATGTGTGTACTTTAGATATTCCTGTATCTCGGGGACATTTACCTAGATACACGCGCGCAAGTTTTTCTTTAACAGTGTGGATAGGCTTGTATTTAAGAATTTAATATAAACAAACGTTGTTAGGCTGTTTGCCTATGTTATTATTCTCGATATTTAAGTACTATATTAGCAAGCATCACCAGCTATCATTAAAATATAATGTTCGCGGTTATTAAAGCATTCCAGGCAAACCCTCGTGGTTTTTAGTTTGCTTATGTATATATGTTGTATATCTTTTGTATAATAAATAAATAATAAAAATGCAAATTAGTTGCACAAAGCAGACTAGACTCAGAAGAACTATATAAGTATTAGGTCACACTTATAGTTGTCCTGTGCGGTATTCAACCCCAAACAAAAAGGCGCCGAGATAGTACAACGCGACTAATATAACCACTGCGCCACACGTGTTATTATGTCACCAATTCAGGGTTTTGGTAACACTAACCCATAGATAATTTAAAACAAGACTCGGCTCTAAAATTATTTTATATTTTTTAATCTGTCGTGTATTGGTTTAGTGTGACACATTAATATGCACTGCACTTATGTAAATATCATTGCATTTCTTTCTAACAAAGTTTACATGAAAAGGAGATCGCATGTTTATTTGTGTCAATTAAGTTTTGGCGCAAAATACTAAGTAAAAATAAGCGACACATTAGAACCTGCCCACTTCTTATCCGTTCGAACTTGTAGTAGTTTGAAAGCTTGTAGTAAGTTCTATAATTTATATGCATAACGTATAGGTATCTATACTCTCACATTAATCATATAAAATGGGTTTTCATGCAACCAGCTGTTGGAATATAGTACCATAACTGACAGTGAGACTGTGGAAACGCATTTGTTCGAATATATATCCTACGAATAGAGTACACGCCTATCTATGAATATAATAATAAAAATGATAATAATATGATATTAATAAATAAGAATTCGCAGAATATTGCATTGAGATGAAGTCACTACCGAGAAGAAAATTATCTAGGATTTTATTTGTCGAGTATTATCCACCGTTCATAGGGCTGGTAAATCTTTTAGTGTCGTTAAATGAACTACAATCATTTTATAGCTCATCATTAATGGTTCTATGGAGTTAACGTTAAATTACTATTCAACATAATAGCGTCTCAAACGCAAGGGGCCCAAGTAATATTCCATCCAAAATTTTAATAATAGGGAACCTGATGAAAGGCGACTCACAAAACGGGGGCTCTTCCCTAAAAAACCTACGGGTGTATTATAGTATTGTTGAGCATATTTGAACAGACACTCTTTCACTGATTATATTATCAAATATATTAGTGGAATCTAACATTTTGAAATTAGTTCTACCAACATTAACTAAATCTTTGTTAATACGTACGTGTGTACCAAATCCTGCAATGTTTACTTTCTTGAAATTTCAACAATGTAATTTATTTAACCGCTTTTGCATCAAAGTTTTAGTATTAAATAACCTCTATGTCGTTGTTAGCCCTCTACTAAGAACCATGACGAATTTGTGAAATAGTAGTAACACTCACGACTTATTCCGTATGGAAATAAAAAAATAAAAGTCTATAGTCGCGCCCTACGGGTTACTGTGTAATCACATGACCAATGAAATGTAGATCAAACATTCTCTATGTTACGAATTCACAGCTCTTGTCTTGGCGTCTTCCAATATGATACATTCGCTAAGAAAATTAGACTTAAGAAACATAAAGTACATGGACACAAAATTCAGTAGAATAAAAGGGTTAAATAAATAGTTGCCAAGATAGTAGCGAGCAATCAGTAGGATGGTCATAGTAATTAGATAGACGCTGCTACGCATTCTTTTCGAATTGGTTGGAGCCGACATTTTCTAAGTTTGTTCGCTGTAAGATATATTGTAAGCGATTTATATCAATGACATATTGTCTCGCAATATTCAGCGATCAACAATATACTTGCGTATTTTTACCAATCTCAATTTCTTTGTGACTAAATTTTTCGTAAATCATACACGAATCACTAGATTAATTAAAAGCTCAATTTAATCTGCCTTTAGCAGCTTATAAAATTATCTCACCGAAATCACAATATAAACTTTGTTGTCAAACAAACTTAATAAATGTTTCCAAGCAACGATGATGATAATATATAACACAACACGTAACGAGACAATGAAGAAGATTCAGTGCTGAAATTGTTTCGACTTTAATGTAGTTCTAACAAAGCTTGCTAATAAAGCGAAGCTTTGTCCACAGCGTCAGCTTATCTGATGCAAAATTAATTAGGTATAACTGCTATCAATCACAACGCCAAACAGGGACTACATTATACCAGTTACATTATAGCGTTATATTATTGTGAGTTAACAATCAGCTCAGTAAACGATTTAGTTAACGTCATTATCGGTGGTATTGACAGCTCAATGGAGAGGTGAACCTGTGGTGAATATTTAATCAATTTATATTTGGGGCATACTCGAATCTGCAGAATTCTAGTATAATGGCATTTCTCCGTTATCTACGCACGATATTGTCACATCAGTAATTTGTAAGGCATTTAAGGGCATTGAATATACTGAATGTGTGCCAAACATATTTCTTTTCTTTCAGCAAAATATGCAACAGATTTGCACGACTTTTGACAAGATTCGATGGTAAAAAAATTAAAGGATTAGGCTAAGATGTGCAAATGTGTATTGTTAGCTAATTGAAAAAATATCCTAAAACGCTTAGGTACTAATTTTGCAAATAAATTGCATAACTTTACATTTTTAGTTAACACCACTTCTGGTACAAAAAAAATAATTGTGTTTTGCACGCAGTCAGCCATGCTCTTAAGGAGTATTGTTAAGGTTCATGGCGTGTTTATTAATTAGAACAATTTATAAATAGATACTTAACACCAGCACTATTTCATTGGGCTAAACCCTCTAATAGTAAGTTTTAAAATTGATAAATAATGAGTCCATAACCGATCCACCAGCTTAAACATCTAGGGCTAGAATAGTTTATAGGGTTCGAGGAGGAATTTAAGTTATCTTAGAATCTGACCGTTCGACTTAAACAAACTGACATAAGCTCACTCTGTCCATGAACCACACGAATAAATAATAAAAAAACACAACCCGCAAAAAGCTCGTTGGTATTTATGAATATTGTATAGAATTTTTTATATTATGTACCTCCGGGTAATGTACGTCCATACAGAATTCATGAAATTTTGCTCTTATTTCAGCATTTTCATAGGTCCACAATGTTTGTTTGTATTGAAGATAAAAAAGGATAAGCATTTTATACGAACTCTTCAGTAACTAGGTAATAAGATACTAGATTAAGGAAAATAATCTAGAAGGTGTGTTTCGCATTTAGGTACCACAACGCGTTTTTCTTGAGATTCATATCCGAATGCCGTGCAACCGAGTGGTTTGCGTGGCCACTGCGGTCGGACTGCATTTACGCATGCAGGTGGGTGCGTAAATACCACCACAAGCCACTACAAGCCTGCCAACCCAAGCGAGCCGTCACGAATGACAGCGAATTGACCACCCCGCCACAAGCTTGCGATTTATTGCACGCGACGAGCCTAGACGAGCTGTCACGAGTGTTAGCGGATGTTGGCGAGTCAGCTGGTACATATTTAACGGAGGTCTAAACTCAGCGAACTTATACGCATATATGTCAGCCGATATATATTTTGCAATTCATCCCGGCGAACGCCCGGCCTCCACTCCACTGTGACCAAGCATATAATGTGAACTTGGTCGTTTAAATTAAGGTCTTGTCATCTTATGAATATAAATACACCTTTGCCATTAATATATTTTTAAGTGTTTTCGTTTCGTCCAAATTTAACTTAACTGTCATGAACCCTGATTCCAACTAAAAACAGAAGTGTTTATACAGCTAATTATTAATTATTATAATGAAAATTAAATTAGCTACAAGATGAAAATGAGCGTATTGAAAATGGTTCATATTTTAAGTCCTACGAACTCACAGAGACCCCAACATAAGCTTCAATTGTATTATAACGCTCTTTGCGACGGGGTTTAACAAAAACAAACAATGGAATACTAGGAGAAATCTGATAATTGAACTAATTGGCATAAGGGCAGTTGAGTATCAAATGTCAAACGACCGTGTAAATACATGTTATCGGCTCTATTAGAATCGAGTAAAGGTCTTCTTTTATTTAAAACAATGGTCGCCTACGAATACACCGGATTTCTTTTACATTTGTGGACATAAAAAAATGTGGGTAGTGTTATACCATATACTTACATATCTATTGCTTCTTATAACTATTTACCTTTATTACTTATATATAACTATTATGTTTAGTTATTGCATTTCTGGTAAATTTTATATATATTTTTGTCTTATTTATAATCTTACTTTTACCCTCATACAAATTATTTATCGAAATAAGCTTTCTTAAATTTAATTACTTACAAATATCCCAAAAGGAAACAGAATAAATATAGTTTGGTGAGGAGATGTTGTATTACCTGAGGACAAAATAAAAAAATAATTAGTTCAGACAAATGTCAGTACATATTGAATATTAATAACAATTTATGTCTTATCTATTGCGTCAGTCTGACGCAATTAGATTTAGATGACTGGTAATTAGTTACCTGAGATACTTAATACATGATTGTGCTGCGTACATCTAACCAATTTTGTTATGATATTTTTTTACTTGCCATATAGAATTACAAAAACATTTTCGATATAAACGGAGGAAGTATGCGTGCACATACAGTACTGATAGAATAGACAAGATACCGCAGTAAGTTAATGCCCTGTATACATACATGACATAAATAATCACTTTTTTAAATAAAACGAGTATGCTTTAGAACACATGGCCGCACTGAAACTTAGATATACGAAACGGACTCTGTTGTCTGGCTATGAGAGAAAGCGAGCAAGAAAATGTGTGCTCGAACATCTCTCTCTTGCCCCCATAGTAATATAAGAAACGTAAGTCTCTTTCTATCTTCACTAACTTACATCTATCACACTTTTCGTAACGCATTCCTCACGGTCCACGGATTAACCAGCTTACTCGCCAAGTCAAGCGTGGGTAAAGTTTTACTTCAAATACAAATAACCGACGATTCTTTCTAGCAACTGATAAGAAATAAAATATACATGTAAAATAAAATAAATAAAAAAGGTTTTTATTCACGTAGACTTTAAAAAAGCGCTTGTAAATAGTCAGAACATGTTTGTAGTAATATAGTTGTATACATTAGATATTATTTCTAGTAACATAGATATTTAGGTACATCTTGTATGAAAACATTTATAAAATTTATTTTATTACAGAAATGATATTTAGCTAGCTCGTATCAAGTTATTGTCAAGAGATTATGTTTAATTATCTAGTTTAAGTCTAATATTTTTACTACATATTGTCAATGGTTCTGTCTATATTAAAGGTATTATTATTATGACGGACCTTGTGTTAATAACGACGGTCGCGCTTTAATGCTACCACCGGATCCAATGCGCCTCAACTGAGAAGACCCAGCGAAACAAACTCAGTGGGTTCATCTACTACCGGTTTCAACACGACCCAGTTGAGACGGTCCGGCGAAACATACTCAAGCGGGCATGAACACGGGATTTGGTCCAATTAGAGTAATTATTTAGTAGGCAAACACTGTATATATATTGTGTATCGAATAACAATCAAAATAATTACATAAACCTCACAAACCACTGAGAAATCGCGTAACGTACAATAAGTACCTACATATAATCGAATTCATATCTTATTCCTTTTGAGGTTTGTTAAAATGCCCATGTAATAGTACAACTAACTTATTAGAAGGCATGCCAATATAGGTAAAATAATTTGATTTCAAACTGCCTATAAAAAGCAGAACCCCGTTTAACCTTAATGCAAATAAATGTGTGTTACATTAAAATACCAAATGAAAAAAATAGCTGGCATATTAAAACTACAGCAATACCGTTGCGAACGATGATTAACGACTCGTCTTGTCAGGAAAATCCATAAAAAATAGCAGAGATGAACTCTCGGTACCAATTACTACGTACACATATTTATTATTTATGACCATCACGGCATAGTTTTTGCCGTTATTCTGAATATTCTTAGTAGAAAAAGAAGCTACGGTTTTTTTCTACCTAATTTACCGGTATAATTCTTAAACCATTGCCACATACGTGATAAAAATTGTCGTTGTGTGACGTTTTAATTTATTTTCGTAAATGTACGATAGCATATTTTTACTGATAGGTAAGGATAAAAAGCTAAGCTATATTCAATATCGGATTCAAAATTAATTTATTCCGTAATAACACAAATACATTTGTGTGAAATCGACATTTTTTTTTACCCTACCGTGAAGTGCATGATGTAGCAGCTACTGAGAAACACTGCTAGAAAACTTAGTAGGAATCCTTTTTTAAGAAATTTTTTTCTTCATTATTATAATGCTTTGTATTTAAATATGTTTATTTAGAGCGACTCAATCTCAAGCCGTTTGGTCACTCAAATAATCAGAAGTTTTGATAAGTCAAGGAAGATGTTATACCTATTATCTGATTCTTGTCTTATTACCACTTGATTGTGCTGGGCTCCCAGTCTAACCCACTTAAGTCTCGCAAGGATCCCCACTACTCCATACAAAGTAAATTAAATCAGTGAACGTAACGTCTCAGATTGCTAGGTTACGGTTACATTGAAAAAAAGAAAAACATTTTGTCGGTTGCTCCAAGATAAAATAGATTTTAAGGAAATAATATTTAATTTTTTTTTTCATTTCTCTATTAGATGTAGGCCACTAGGCGTTGAAAATCAACTTCAAATCCGGGGTAAAGAGCCCAAAAGGCTGACAGCACTGACACGTTAGATATGGGCATTCTTTGTACCAAAAAGGCCAGTTCTCCGATCACGGAAAGCGAAAAAAAATGAACTTTTTTATTTTTTAGGGTTTTTTTGTTTGTAGTCCATTATCTATTTCTGTGGAATTTCGCTCTCTATTTTAAGTTAACCTTATATTTCCATCATCGCTAGATATTACAATATTATTATATTAGTAGGCGTCCCAAAACAATTGAGCGGGATAATAAATAATTTATGCGCGACCGTTACTACCGTTTTGATTGAAACTAATGGCGGTCTATATTGGTTTCTATATTGGCTCATTGAGTTCGGTGTCTATTTAGTCATATTGAGTTTGAGTAACTGTCCATTACTACTGACGGTCAGTTACTAAATAAATATGTTTTGCCTTCCATGCGGGTTGTTATGAAGTAAGGCGATTTTATAAATCTATGTGTACTGTAATAAAATATGTAAAATAGTGTATGATGTTTGTTTGGTACTTCTACAGAAGCAACTGTGACCGCCGCTAGTTTGTTTGTATGGAGTTACAACATAGGGGAGCATTTATCCCGAAAGTAATAAAAAATATCTTGCAATAAGTAAACACACTGCTATCCCAAATTAGGTAGGGTCTGTACTATTGCAGCCAGACAACTGATAAAGATACTTATATATTTCTAAATACATAGATCCATATTATAGATAAATTACACTAAGACGCAGAACAAATAGTCGTACTTGTCACACAAGATTGTCCTGGGTGGGGCTCAAACTCACGACCTCTGGCTTAGCAGTCAGGGTGACTAAAAAACTAGACCGTGGAAGACAAAACGTAGGTGTTGTTCATAACAAAAAGTGGGTGGAATTTTCCAGTAGGACTTATATTATCTTTCTTCTGCTATTTTGTTACTTCACGTGACGATATATTTCTAATTCGCAAACAAAGTCATCGTAACGCATTTTGATGTAGGTCTACATAAAAAAAACGTCTATAAGCTTAATAATAGACGATTTTTAAACAAACCACGAATTTGGTTCCTCTGCCTATTAATATAATGAAATGGATTGCAGTAATTTGTTTAATTCTATAAAAATATATTTTTATATCGTCACAATCAATTTACAATGTATCTCCCTATTTACAAAACATAGGTTAAACATAGTTGTCTCTTCTACTGCGATCTTCTACTAACACTTATTTTTGGAATATCTGCCCCTTGATATATTATGGTGCTTGATATATTACAAGTTCAGTAACTTCTACTTTAATACGTATTAATATGACTATGAATGGCCATCTCGATTGACCTTAATGTAACCAATTCCTTAGAGTAGCGGTAGCAACAAGACGCTTGCTGTTTATTGCCCTGTCTGAGAGGGCCTCAATTGGTTTATATTGGTTGAGGTTAGCAATATGGACGCCCTGGGTGGTACTACGAATAACCAATAACTGTTAGTAATTTATTGTCAAGCTGCGCCCTAGGAGAAATTCTAAATATAATGATGTTTTTAGCAATATAAACGGAAATGTATCTGACGGGTGTTGAACCCATGAGCTATATTTTCCGCAGCGCACCTTCCAACTCTGCTATGTTAGTTACCAGCAGTGTAATTTAGAAGTTATTTGTATGCTGTATAGACGAAATTTTATTGATTCCTTCCAAAATCTAAAATTCCTTATTTCATATAGGTGCACATCAGTTATTCTACGAATCACCCCTTCATCATAATCATCATATCAGCCGAAAGACGTCTCGACGTTCTACTGCTGAACAAAAGTCTCCCCTAAGGATCTCTACAACAGCCGGTCCTGTGCTGCACGCATCCAGAGGCCTCCCGCAACCCTAGCAAGTTCACCCCCTAGTACTACGTAATTAGGAACCTGTAGAGATCATATGAACCTTATTATTGACAACAACCACAAAGACAAAGACACAACCTTATTATCAATTCATCTTAATTTCTAATAAAATAGCTTTTTAAAAAGATCACTTGAAAAGATGCAATGAAATGGGTATTCTAAAAATATCTGCTATATGCAAATATTAACACGCCATGGCGACAAAAAGGCCATGTCATCTCGAAAAATCAAGTTTAACAAAACAAACAAACCCGAGAATAAACAAAATTTTCCTCAATAAACAACTTTAAATCCACGGCCTAACACGTGCTTAATATTTGGAATGCTGTCTTAGGGCCGATTAAAATCTTAACAGGGCGATTACTAACGAATACTTAAACATTTGCAACCTTCATAACAATTTTCTTACTTTTTCAAATGCTAATTGTACTATAAAAACACTTTTTACGCTCGTTCTGTGAATATTAATGGAGAAAATTAACTTTTACGCACATTACGTCCAGTAAAATATTACAGGAATTTCTTACGTGTCGTAACGTAATTTAATTTGAAATAAACTTGAATGTTCCTTAAAGTGATTTAAGCATCATAACAGCAAGGTTGTAGAACAGGGCCAACTGATTCAGAAGTTTAATTGATTAGATAATAAAATACTTGTGTGATACTCTGTACTCCTAATGGTAAATTATAAACAATCAAATCTAAACAAAACTGTATTAAAAAAGAAGACCGTCTTCAAAAGCAACTTCAGATGTATTAGTTTAATTTATTATCGAATTTATAAATTGATGTAATTTATACAATATATCCGAAGTTAGTCCCACTGCAGACATTCGACAATTATTCATAGCACCGACCACAAAAAAATAAATATATTGAGACAACTACTGATCCTACAATAGGCCTGTATGATGGCAACCATGGCAACCATAACTTACAAACGTTCTTATAGTTTCTAAATATATAGGTACACAACATTGCAGCTAAATCACACTCAAACCAGCCACAGAAGAAATAATAGTGCTCATCACACAAATATTTGTCCTGGGTAGATTGAACCCACGACGTCTCTGGCTTACCAATCAGGGTAACTAACCACTAGAGGCCAGTCAATATTATAATGTAATGTAGTGCTGATTTTTTTTTTGTTTTATAGACTATCAATTAAGTCCCGATCGAAATTTCAAAGAAAAGCCTAATATTGTACACACTGTAATTTCCTTATTTACTAAGATTACTATTAGATCTTTACAAAACTTGTATGGGACCACCTCCTAAGCATGCTCATACAAATAAAAAAAGAGTCAATATAGTCTACGAACTTAAAAGAAATCAGCGTACCTAAAACAGAAAATAAAAAAAGTATCGAGATCCTTACTTCTTTTTGAAATTAGTAAAATATAACTGCATGTTCTATACGTTTTGTAGATGATACCTATAAATCTATATATACTGGAATTATTGATATCTAATAATGTTCGTAATACTACATTAAGATTTACTTCAGTTCTAAATCAAGCCATATAAATCTGGCCTGAAACAAAACGCATTGGTTTTTGCTAAAAGCTATCCGAGAGTTTGCTCCAAATTAGTTAGTTCCATTTCAACTAGATTTCATAGATTATGGTCTCTACCATATGTTTCATTCTTTCAACACAATACTGAGTTTGAATGAAGATTCACCTTGACGGGGCCCAAGGTCATTTTTTGCATTTAAAAACGTCTTTTGTTATTTTTAAAAGCCAAATGGTTACGCCTCTCCTGATTTGCATGATGACTCGTTGTACACTTAGTACGTTTTCCTTCTTTACGCAGTTAAAACGAATAAATTTAAATCATAATACCACAAGAGTCATTCATTAATGTGAGTCACCACACCACGTAGTGTTAAGATATCTTATGGTGCAAAAAAATATAGGTACACTTTCTTTTCGCTTAAGAAAGTTTCACCGAAAAATGGTAGATTTCAAATGTGAGAGTATAAGTTGAATGTAGTAATAGAGTGAGTTTTTATAGTAAATAGTTAAGGGTGCTTGAGATTCAGCTCACGTCGCAGGCAGAGTGGGCTGAGCAACAAAAGTTGAAGGAATCGGCCCCCGGTTAACACTTATTGGTCCACATGTTTCAATTGATTCTTTAGCCAGAAAGTAATTCCAACGGAAATGTTCTTTTCTGTGATTAAAAGGAGAATTACCAAAACCCCTGAAGGTTTTAGTCATTTTCTATACAATGAATGAAGATGGCTATGACCATTTCCCTTCAGTTTAATTTGATGGTGTTAGTCTTTTCCAGATTTCAACCATCTTAATAAACTGTATCCTCAATCAAGATCATAATAAGGCCACAGGTGTGCCTTGTGCTAGCACAACTGTCTTTTTTGTATTTATAGACTATATATTAATTATAAAAATTTACATTAAATAAATATTATTGCATATTTTATTTATTTAGTCTATATTACATAGCACTTCCGCGAAGGGTCGTTCACTTATTAACCTAGTATATCCATCTAAGCTTCCAATAATCTTCCAAACGTATACACTCATTGTCTGTGAAATGTTTTAAACAATTGACTACTAAAACGGGAACGAAACAATATGCCTAATATATACCTTCATGACTTGCTTACACCACTTCTCCGATTTTCATATACCTGTCAGCCTGACAATCCAATAATTGGTGTCAATTTAAATTGACTAATAACCAAATATATTTATCTATAATTATCTTAATATTTACTGCATGGGTAACCAAGCCATAGAAAAATTCTGCTTAGTAACCCTGCTTAATGACCCCGCGTTTACTGACTAGTAGAACCTGTGAATCTGACTGAGTGAGCTCTAACAAAAAATGGTATAAAGTAAATAGTATATTATGAAGTAAATTGGGCAAAACATAAAATTCAAAGTAAGTTCTTGCAGACGCTTTAAATAGTTTACTGCCTGGGTCCCTACAAAGTTTATATGTGTATGTCACAACAATGAGTACTTCTGATCGACAGTACGGTCCAAGACACAATGAAGTGCAATCAAACTTGGTGAAACTCCTCACCTAGCTTACCTACATTGTTTGGGAACATAAAGTTATGGTAAACACTTTTGAATCGGTTTTGCCGTAGTTGGTAAATTCATAGATGCATTAAATGTGCTAAATCCGACGTCAATACAAAGAATATACACTATTAGCTAGCAGTGAACACTTGACGTACGGCATTTAGTTACAACACGTGTGTAATCAGGGCTAAAAGAGTTTCATATCGAAAATATTGGCGTTAGTTAAAAAAAGCATTAAAAATTTATGAATTTTATTGTGGCGAGCAGGGGATTGGAAAGACTCGTTACAACCGAACCTTTATTGGCGTCGACAGTGACTGTTGGTGCATCACTAAGATCAGGGAAACCCACACGTTTTTCCCGAGTAGACTGCCGGCGACAAGCACTGCGAGAGAGTTCATACGTGGCGCTTGTGCGAAAGTCCCGACGTACACGGTACAGACGCCAGCACATCAACCTACCCCAATCTGTCAAATGTCCCCAATTGAAAGTGAACCTTATGCTTTTGTGATAAACTTGAAAATCTATAAAAGAAATTTGACAGATTGGGGTACATGGATGTGCTGGCGTCTGTACATTACTCACTGTGTTTTCGGCACTTTTTACTTTCACTGATCACTTGCACTTTTTCACTTTCCACTTTTACTTCTATCTCTAGTTTCGCATTCGATGTCACATAAATAGAAATACACCGTTCTGTTTCGCTAAATTGCTTACAATATTCTTAATTTATTCCAAATTTTAAACACTCCGAAAATCATTATTTTTGTTCCAGAACGTTCACCAATATTGAAATACTTACTTCTGTCCTTGTCTTCACCTATGTCTTTCTTTTCTCTCAGAAAATTTGAAACTTATTTTCATTCTAGAAATCAAAAGTTAGTTTTACGTAAAGAACTTTGTATCTCTCTTTCATCAGCAATCGTTTTTCTTTTGTTCTAGTAGTACCTAACTAGACCATTTTCGGAATGTTACAAAAACCACCAAAAGCCTTTACTGGTACTTGGGTTCAAAGCCCGAACGCGATAATATCTATATCATATTAACCGCAAGACGTCCACTACTGGACATAAGCCTCCCCAAAAACCTCCGCAATTGTGCTATCCGCATCTAGTGGGATAAATAAATCAATCATATAGAAGATCCGATATCACTACATTATACATACTCGTATTCGATGCTACATATCGATACTGTAATATTTCTATGATGTGATCCACTATTTTAGATTAATAACGAAAAACGAAGCGATTACTACAGTTCTCTACTATAGCAATACAGAACATCATTATTTTTTTACTGTTCTATTTCTATGGCATAAGATAGTACATATTACGAAACACGTAAAGTTATATTACAACACTAACATGCTAGTGAGACTCGTAGAAATGTAGAAATAAGAAAGTTAAGAGAATTATTCATGAAATATGTCTTTATAATGTTTTACAACGACGACGATATAAAGACGACGCGCGACGTTGGTCTTCGGGTAGCGTATTCAACAGCAGATTAAGAGGTCCTGGGTTCAAATAACGACGACTGCCGTAACTGTTGATTGTAAGTGAACCTGATTTCTAACCTAAAGGTCGCGGCTTCAATCCTTGCGCAAGACAAATATTTGTGTACGTGAATATGTCTATTTATCTTGGTCTTTTCTGTGTATTGTTTGTATATATGTACAAAAAGTAAATAAGTATTATCGATAGTCATATATCCATAGTACAGTAGTTTGGGCTAGATGGTGCTGTGAGGTATATTGGTATATTTCTGTCATAAAAAAATCCCATTAACAGTCCGCATCCATGAAATGGGCGGTGTTACATCCTTGTGCCTTGGAGAGAAAGTAACGCAGTCGATCCTTGACCTAACCTCTCTTAGTCGTGTCAGGTAACCCGTCCCATCGGAGCATAAGGATGATTTTAGAGAGAGTATAATTGTGTTTGCGCATACGTTTGTTCACTATAATAAGTCCTGCGCAGTTGGAAAGTCACCGTTGAGACTGGCCGCCATTCCCGTAATTCGACCAGAGGCTTTATAACGAAACATACGAATCGAGTTCCCAACGGAAATATAGCACTACGTACGATTGCTTGATTACGTGATAAACTAATCACAAAGGTTGGTTCTCATCTAAAGCTCGTACTTACGTGTCGGTTTCTATAGACTTGTACTAAGTCTACAGGAGGAGGAGAATGAAATTCAGACCTTATTCACTTACAAAATCAAATTCTTATACCTTATTCACTTACACAATTTCTTTTATGGGATCTCATCTCTCAAAGGAGACCATTAGTAAAATAAGTTCGTACAAAATAGTTCTATCAATTACATTAGGACTAAAACTCTTTGAAAATATTATACTTTGCCTCTCAATCGCTTTTATGGATATTAAATCCGCGGAATCCAAAATATCGGTAATGGATTCTTTTATGTCAGTCAAGCGTACAATATTACTTGTCATGGCTTTACCAGCCGGAAAGACATTGTTAAAATTGTTGACCGGTTACATCTGCTATGTCATTCGTATAATGTATGTAATGTTCGCCCTATTTATTGGTATATTTATGAGTGGGATTCTGGATGTTGTGGTATGTGTAGTTTGTTTGGAAATTTATGAACTACAGAACAGTATTGTAGCCTTTATGTTGTACCTACTTATAGATCGATTCTTAGAACAGTTAAAAGCTTCTTGTTGTTAAGAGATTGGATTGATTTCAACCAGTATCAATTACGTAATTAATTAATCGCAAGTTTTGAAAGCAACTGCTCGGATGATGCAATCGATATTTACATCCAATTTTCAATATAGGGAACGGGTAGTCGACGTCGCGTCTATAAATACATTTGCACAGCGAAAACTTCCCTTAATACCTACTAATACGTTGGTTCAGCTCAGCTGTAGCGTGTTCAACCACAGGTAACAGGTTCAAATTCTCAATATGACAAAAAATTCCCTTCTGTGTTCACTTGTCTCATAGAGCTATTAAGCTATTAAAGCTGTGTCCGGAAAGAGATCAATGCAGGACCCACGTCCTGCATTGATCTCTTTCCGGACGCATTCTAGCATCGGATCATGAAAATGAGGGAATAGAGAGTTCATCTGTACTTGCGCCCACATTACCCTATTTTACATAGCCCACACATTATAAACAAAAGGGTTCGGTATTAAAGGGAAAAACGTCTCAATAGTTTGCTAGTTCCTTATAAAGTGCTTTAGTAAATAACAGATTACTAAAGACTGTAACGGTTTAACTGTATCCAATGACATGGAGTCGACTGTACCAACATTGCCTTCCAGCGGCTATAATATGGGAGTATGAAGACATTTTCAATATTTTATTAACTATTAGAAGGCTTTAAAATGTTTTGATTTACCGTAACACGTATTCTTACTTGTTAGCTTTTGTAGGAAGGAGTATCGCAAGACACACTATTAATGAGCTCAACACAACAATGCCCAGACGCTCATGCAGTGAAGAACTCCGTCACAATAGCATCACCATTACTCGATCAATATTGTTTTCATACATATTTCACTTTTATATCGAAAATTCACAATTACCACTTTTACCTATACATCAAACATATTTACGCTATAAACTTAGTACCTATTAAGAAGCATAATAATTTACTGTTCATAATAGATGTTTCAAGTGATTCAATTTCCGCGTCCCTTTTTTCTTCACATCTGTCTGACAGTCAATCCAAGAGCATATAATTGACCGACTCAGCTAAAAAACATGGATTAAATAAATGTAATGTATGTATATTGATTGTGTCATAGTCGAGTCATTTTTCTTGGTGCACTTATGTGTTGTTATGGACAAGTTATGACAAGAATGTCGACATTATAACAATTATTTTATATACTGTCTGTGTTATGCATCTCCAAATTGGTGTTAGTTTTACGGATGGATATGGAAAAACTAACTTAAAAAATAAATATTAATATATTTATTTTTTAAGTTAGTTTTTCCATACATTTATTGTTTAAAATAACTATAAGTTATATTTTGGTGTCCAGGTACTGTAAAATTCTAACTGCGAGCTGTACACTTATTGTTCGTGAGTTATTTTACGTGGTTCCATCATAAAACCAGCGCTGCAACTGTTAATGTTGCAGCTAGTGCTGAGATGGGACCAATTCGGACTCACACAGATAAGAATTAAGGACTTCTGTTTGTGTACATTTATATATATTGTTATTATTATCTGTGTCAGTTTACTGAATAAATGGATTTTCTTTCTTTCTTTCTTTATAGACGGAACTGCCGAATACAATCCTTTAGAAGTTGATAAGCTGATTCAATGGGCTATATTGTCATCCTTGTAGGTATTACTCCTGAAACTGTGAAAGCCTCACAGGCTAATTGGGAACGATATGTTAAAATACGCATATACGTAAGGAAAAACTTAGGAGCTTTCAGCGTTTAGTTTCAGATGCAAAACAAGCTAAGACGTCGCGAGGCGACGTAAAAATCGTAACTTCCCATGCAGAGACCTTAATATTATTTTCGTCTTTTCAAACAAATTTAGGTTATGGATCGTGAGTAGATTGAGCTGCATCAATATCCTACACTATTTATGTTAAGTGTGGGCCCATTGGATCCGGTGGTAGCATTAAAGCGCGACCGTCGTTATTAACACAAGGGCCGTCATAATAATAATACCTTAATATAGACAGAACCATTGACAATATGTAGTAAAAATATTAGACTTAAACTAGATAATTAAACATAATCTCTTGACAATAACTTGATACGAGCTAGCTAAATATCAATGCTATAATAAAATAAATTTTATAAATGTTTTCATACAATGTGTACCTAAATATCTATGTTACTAGAAATAATAATGTATACAACTATATTACTACAAACATGTTCTGACTATTTACAAGCGCTTTTTTAAAGTCTACGTGAATAAAAACCTTTTTTATTTAAGTATTTTATTTATTTATGAAAATATATGTATTGGTACCTGATTCTAGTGTATTAATTAACATTGTCATGTTAATAACAAATTGAATTATTAATCAAAACGGCTTAACTATGAGTGGTTCGACTCGAATTAATCCTAAAGCCGAGTTGTTGCCACCGGGGGAGTCGTTTACATACGTGGACCTTCCAAACTCACTCTACCGGTTAGCACACTACATCTATAACTGCCAAATGGGAAATGTTGCGTAAATTCTAGTTTTAAATTTAAGGTGTATTTATATTGACTGACTTAAAAGTACCTTTAACCAAGATAAGAATTAAGAAGTTTTAAGATGATAAAATCACGATTGTTGCTATAGCACTTTATAAAGGACACCAGACTGGTGAGATTTGACGTCCTGGTTCCAACAAATGGCATAAGTAAAATAGAGCTACGATTACGAAAATTATTGAGGATCACGTGTGGCGCGGCGGCTACGACAGTCGCCTCGCCGCTTCGTGTCGCAGGTTCGAATCCCGCGCCAGACCACTATTTGTGTGACCCATAAATAGTTGTTCTGAGTCTGGACGTAATTTGTGTCCGTCTAGTATATGTTTGTAAGGTACAGGGATTAAATTCCGTAGTGTGGGCGTTGTATTAAAAAAAAGATATAAAAACATCATATTTGTATTCAGGTACACCGCATATTTGATAATAACAAGAATATCTGCTAGTACATAGATTTTTACAATGACTCCGCAGAATATTGAAATAAACAAGGCGACATTTTTACCTTTAATCCATTAGTGAACTTTACCACATGGAGCACATTCCCACGTTCCTTCACACTTTAGAAGTGACGACAAACATCTCTTGATGTATAAATAGTAAGATCGTTTTGTCTATATTTAGAAGCCGGAACATAAATACGAGAACTGTCACACATGTCAAGGGTACTCCCATTGAAGTAATGATGATTACTACGTTTTTAGGTTCCTTTGAAGTAATTTGTGAGGTGATGAAAACTAGCGCTACGAAGTTAAAGGACAATCATAACTAAGATTAATTAAATCTTATCATCATTTACGGATTAAGACTCCCTAGATTTTGTATCACGTACAGTTTTAATTTATTTCTGATTGTGACATAATTTATATCGGACTATCTCAAAGGCATTCTTTATCGAATAGAAATAGAATTATCAATATCGATTCACAAATAATGGAGAAATCGTAGAACATACATGTCTGCAAAATTGACATTTAGTCTATTATATAACCTACTTCAATCTTACGGTCTCACTAAATTCATTGAAAAATATTGTTTTATTGTTAAACCATGCCAGAGGCAGGAAAAACAGAAATTGAACAATTTTATTTTATTTCCCGGGACAATCTTTTCACACGGCCATCTGATCCCAAACTAAATAGACCTACTAAATGGACTATGGAAATCAGATAAGTGATATATTACATATACTATTTTTCTTTTGTAAATACATGCTTATATAGATAATAACACCCGGACTCAGACAAACAGACTGACCTATCCGTAGAAAAAGTTACTTCTGCATAATGTTTCTTTAGAGGAGAGCTATTTGAAATTTATCTAGTACAAAATCAGCTATAACATTTTACATAATTAAAAAAAAAAAGATTATTTATAGACAAATAATCAAGTTGCTAGAAAAATTATGTTATATAATTGAGACCTGGGTGGGACTCAAACCCATGTGACCTGCGGCGTGAAAGGCAAGTCTCCACCAACCACGCCAACCGGCCTGACGAATAAATTAAATGATATTAATTTTATTTCTCAGTTGTTCGTGATTTTGATTATTTTGAATCACTAGGGTATGCTTTCTAAAGTGTGTCATAATAATAGTGTCCCAACCAGGTATCACATTAACAACAAGTTGCCGTGTTAAATAGGAGTTATTTAGAAATCGAACAAGATAAAAACAAGGAATGCTTAGTAGAGAGATTTGTTTACCAAACGCTTATTTTACTGGGATTTGAATAGACCTTTCATTCATTTTGGAAGATCATAGTGATAAAATCACAGAACCAAAAGGGTCGAGTATAGACAGACACAGTATATACCAACATTACGTCAAAAGTATATAAACCTAGCCTAAAAATCTATAAGGTACCGAAAGGTTAGTTAAAGAAAATGGCAGTAAGTAATTAGCTGTTTAAAACGTTAACCCAAGGGTAACCACTGCCACACGTATAAATAAATTAACATTTATTAATGAACTTCTAAAGCTCATTACTCCATTAGTAAATCGGAGTTCGAGCAAATAGCGATGGGTGCAATCGAAAAGCAATTTTCTACTGTCTTGGTACGATGTTTTATTTGTTAGGTACAATAGATTGCAATGCTACTTTCACATTTGTTGAAATTAGAAGAACTCTTGCTATCTTAATAGTTCGAATTATAAAGGGTTACTAGTTCAAGTCAAGCCATGACCATGGCTGGTGCAATCCATGTCAAACGTCGCGCGTCGGGTAAATCAAAAGGTAGTGATTTGCCTTAAATATTACTGCGAGTCCATGTCCATAATATATGATAACGTGTAACATACGATAAGTTTTACATTCACAAAGCAATGAATTAAACAAATATCTCTATAAGGAAGGGTCCAGAACATGCAAGCGACAGGCCGATAGTTTCTGAAACGACATCAATTGAGCGCAATGAATTTGACCTCGGTCCATCTGGACAGAGGAGACACTAAAGATACCCGTATGATCTAGTCAGTGTAACGGCACGAGTTGAATTGACTTGAATACGTTCTTATAAGAATTGATTATATATAGTGACGTAGGTATTTAAAAATCCCTAGCCTTCGCATCAAGTACAAATTACGCGCTCAGTCTCAGATTTATCAAAAAAAAAACATTACATCATAAAGACATAGGAAACCTATGAACTAATGGGAGCTATATTTTATTAAGCTAAAAGATGTCACTTTGAAATATTCGATCATACATAAGTGAGAGGGAGTGTTAATTTTTTTTACACTCGTGTGTATTAATGTGTATATAAGTGTGCATTATTTGGAACCGAATTATTTGAACATGTTCTCAAGGTATACCTAAAACTAATAATTGTATATACATATATCTGAATTTCTATAAGTAGGCACTTTAGCATTAGCACCTTATGATAATAGAACGTTTACATTACCAAAATAATAAGTAATTTAGAAATATTTACTAGACGATGTATCTAAAACACTTATTGCCCAACTTTGTATTTTTTTAATTGAAAATAATTTTGGCGCCAACGTTCATACCGCCGCCGCTCGCTTCCTTCGCAACGACGCAGGTGCGAGAGAGAACGAACGATGTTGAAGAATCGTCGAAGTTGTCACTCGGGTGGAGATTCGCGTGCGTTTGTTATTGTTTAGCTAGTCATTACGATCCGATTTGGTTAGCGTGATTGTATAATGGGATATTTTAATGCATTTCAAAGAACTTATATCAGCCATCTATTTATAATTTTAATTAAATCTGTTTCATATCAAATCTACTGATTGCACTGCAAATTTACCAGGCGTAACTGAAAATGTATTTGGCTATTAGAAAAGTAGGTTAGGTTAGAATTGAACTGCGACCATATAACGCACGAGTGAACGAGACGAATAAATTTATTTACATAAATTATCCAAATTTAAATAACTAGCAATGCGTCTTTATCTTTATCATGCATATCATCCGAATTGCAATAAGTTTGGAACATGCTACACATGTAGAAGCTAAAATCATTCCCACAGCCTAAAGCGAAAACACGGAAGTCCTGCTAAAGCAAGACATGCTCTAACTATACAATAAAAAGCTTGGAAAATCATTTTCATTTTATTTTTGTAACAGTAAAAAAATATGGATCGGAAACTGGGTTAGCACGCCATGGTGGAATGTTTGGTGTACATTTAAAAAAATCTGTTTATTGCGTTAAAAATTTACAATTATTTGTGACTATTCTTAACTTAATCTAAAACTAAATAGATTATTCAGTTAAGGAGTTGCTACACAAGATATCTAAAATATAATAATGATCGATTACATAATTTGACGGGTATTTAAGTAATGTCTCTTCAGAATGTTACGTATTTGTCTATTGTTCTTGTTATCAAGCTTATTAACTACATGTTTAGGTATCCTGTTTAGAATAACATATGTTAAGATATGACTAATTGTTTTAAGGGAATTAGACTTATCATCACCATGTCCGCCAAAGTACGTCCACTGCTGGGCAAAAGCAAAAGAATGTGGAGATATGGCATGATCGCCATGCTTGGCAGACGGTTTGGCGATCGCACTTTGATGGTGTAATCAGCACTCCTACGTGAACAATCTTAGTGAAGCGACTGGTTAACTGGTCGGTTTTGCTAAGTTAATATTTTTAAGTCCCTTCAACCTTCTACCTGCAAAGGTAAACATTAAAACTGGCTGTGAAGCCAGTGGCCACTTTTTATATTTGCCTTTTCTTTGGTGTATCGGTAAACACGTGGTAACGCTAAGTTGTTTTATTTTTGTTTAAATAAGTCAACGCCCACACTGGAGAATCAAAACTGTAACGCGGAGGACCTTACAAACTTGCAATCTACGGACACAAGCACATCCAGACTCAGAGCAACTCAAACCAGAAAAAGAAGGGGGCCGAATTTTTTTTTTATATATATAAATATCCTGGGACATTATTCACACACGGTCATCTGATCCCAAACTAAGCAGAGCTTGAACTATGGAAACCAGATAACTGATATACTACATATACTATTTTTCTTTTGTAAATACATACTTATATAGATAATTTACACCCAGACTCAGGACAAACAGACATGTTCATGCACACAAATATTTGTCCCGGGTGGGAATCGAACCCACGACCTCCGGCGTGAAAGGCAGAATATCTACCAACCACGTCAACAGGCCCGTCAAAATGCACCTGGACTTAAAAGTTGTTGTCCCAAAGAGAACGCATACATAAATATACCAGCAAAATGAAACAAGATCTTCCTTTAGATCGTTCCCTTCTGTAGCTGCATTATCCAATACAAGATTTGAGTGACGATGCGCACGGATGTGCCAGGATGTACTAGTTCTCATGGTTACGTAGATTGGTAACGCACGCTGCGTTCTGCTGAATTGGCATTACATCATGCAACTGACATGTAGAATAGGACCACGCCTATATGGGATACATATTGTTATAGTAATCGGAACAACGTGGCTGATCGATTCCTGTAGAATTTTCTATAATACTATATAGCTACGAGTATTAAGCAATAATTCACTCGTATCGATGAAATTCCACCTTCGATGTTCAATCGGACGACCAGCCCGTGTCTTCGCTTATTAACGTAGCAATGAAGCCCCCTAAGCTAACAATATAGCCACAAAAAAGAAATGAATTCACTAAAGAGGAATTTATACTGGCGAGGCTGCCTTGTTCTCGACGCATACATGTGAAAAAAAAATTATACTAAAATCGAGTAATCGTATTTTTGTATTTATTTTTCCAACCGGACACAGGTCTAATTTTATTTTTCTTGAAAATCGTGTTCTTTTTTTTTGTGGCACCATAATATTTTGTTTACCAGTGATTAATTTTCGGTAGTTTGAAATTGACACTTTAATATTATTTCTACTACCACTTCTTCTCTGGAGTGTCAATAAACTAGATATTATTTTTCAGATGAAAAGGCAATTATATCGCTAACTATGCGAAATCTTACATAAATTAAGCGGATGCTAGCGATGCCGTCACATTATAAACACTTGCATCATGTATCGAATGTTGTATGAAAGCGTTAATTACCTAGGGCAGTGTTTTTCAACCTTTTTCATGACGCGACCCCTATAGTATGAAGAAATTTTTCGCGACCCCCTTACCCGTTATTTACCCGCTTTTTTTCATGTATTTACGCGTCGTGGTCATAGAGCTTACCGTACCGTGGGAAACCAACATCCCTAAAGATCACGCGTTCAAGACAAACAAGTATTACGACTTATCAAATGAATTAACGAGAATCGGTTTTGTGGTTAATTTATATGCCGTGGAAGTGGGTGCGAGAGGTATACCAGCAAAATGCCTCTTAAACCTATTAAAATACCTAGGATTATCAAGAACTTCCGTAAGATCTATATTAGAATGAGTGTCCAAAGAGGTATTGTTAGGATCTTACCAAATTGGGCTAGGAAGAGGGGGGAACACTGAGAGGCAGAGAAGGTGACCGTTGATGCATCACAGGGACACCTCTTAAACCTACATCTGAGTCGCAAGTTTCAGACTCTGTCGAGTATTCCCTCCTCAACCACGCGATGAACCCGGTTTCCGCAGGGTGAATCCATGGAATGTTAAGAATTAGGTCTTCTTTTGTGACAAATATTGAATCCAACTTATTTATCCATTTTAATAATTAGGGTTCGGATAAATGCATAATTAAAATGCGAGTTGAGGGAATGAATAAGCGAAACGCAATGAACGTTACGGGGGTGACGATGGCTATGCAGTGGCGGCACGCGCGATCGCGACTTGTATGCTTTGAGACCGTCAGCCAGATACTATTTGGCGAGCGCCAGCCATTGTTTTTAAGTATCTAACAGTGGTTTATAATGGTTAAAAATGGATTAACGTCTGAATTGACCAACAGAACCGTCAACTTCTAGCGGGAGTGATGAAGAATGAAGATGAATAAGGAAGAACTTTTTCACGACATCAGTTATTTGAAATTCAGCTTTACTGTGATTGGGAATAAATCACTGTGTGTTATTTCCCTCGAAGTTTTCTCTTGATAAAGATTTTTTCGGTACTTTATTCAAGGATAAGCGATATGACGACTAATGTTTCGATGACTCCTTGAAATTTGATGAATCTACCGATACTGCGGAATGTGTGCACTATCTAGCTTTTGTGCGTTGAATCCAATGAAAATGTAATGGAAGAATACTTTTTTGTATAGCGCTTCCCACGAAAACTACAGCACTACGCATAGTTTTCTCCATCGTCAAGCTCTTGCGACCAAAACCTTGCCACAGGAATACAGCCAAGTTCTAAATATTATTATAAAAAATGTAAATTCTATTAAAGAAAAAGCGTTTCGGATACGTCTGTGTCGAAAATTTGCGAAAATATGGGAGCACTCCACTAAAATTTACTTTATCATACAGAGGTTAGGTGGTTATCAAGAGACAAAGTACAGCCAGAGTTTTGAAACTTCGCGCTTAACTTTTAATGTATTTGCAGCAGGCCTGATCATAATACTCTAAATACATTTGGGACCCTGTGACTAGCTTTCTTTACCTTTTGCTAATTCCTTATAGAAGCTTCGCGACCCCCCTATAGAGGCTTCGCGACCCCCCAGGGGGTCGCGACCCACAGGTTGAAAAACACTGACCTAGGGTAACTGCTTGACTTCATGCGGGCCATATTATTATTTTCTACCTAGGCGTAAAAGGGGGCTAAGATAATTACTGTTGTAACCAACTTCAACATTTTTAAAATAACCGATTTAAATAAAATTTATATAGAAACATCCCGCAAGCATATAGAATTATCTAAATCAGTTAACAAACAACGAATAAATCGAGTTACATGTATATGAAATGAACTTTTCTTTTAAAGACGGTTAATAACCTAAAAGCGACTAGCAAAAGCTAAGGTAGGATAAAATTTATCTAAATAAAATAAACAATTTTATTTAGATTTAATATGAAACTATTTATCTTTATCAATAATATCGATTATTTATTAACACGTTCTCTACTCGTTAGTCTACCTAGACGAACCGAATGCTTCGGCACTTTGGTTCTGGAACGCGCTGCGAGGTGATGTCAAAATAAAGTGTCGAAAGGTTATACGTTTTTGTTGTACTCGATTATAGAGCTATTAAAGTGTGATAACTTTATTATTTTTTTATATTTCTTAAATTTTTTTCAACTTATATTATTTATTTTAAGCAACTTCGCATAAAAAACGGATTTACCTAAAATTCGAGTTAGCCTAGTACACATTGTTGATGTCGATTTGTTTGATTTTAATGGACTAATGAAAAAGTATTTTAATAATTCTTTCATCAGAAGACATTATTAGCAAGTAAAGTAAAATTTGCTTATAAAAGTCCTTTTTTGGCGATAAGAGTTAATATATTTTACCTAAGCGAAGCCGGTGAAGCTCATTAGTCTTATGTCAAATTGTGAAGCTACTTCTGTTTGTGACTGTACCTAATTGTAAGTTGGTATACAATTAGTTCCCTTTTCAAATGCTACTTAATCAAGCGGAGCCCCGGGCGAAGTCTATTCAACATAAATAGAATCAACTCAAATGTGCCAGTAAACGTATACTGTTTTATTACAACTTTTAAGTAGTAATATCATTAAATTTATGATAATTGAATATGCGGTCACATTATGCAACTAACGTACTCAGAAGTACTTTTAAGTACGTTAAGCAATTAACAGTAGTTCCGTATACAGAACCCTTAAAAACACACGTGCGGTTGGGAGACCCTCGATAGAAATAAGGTTCCTGTACGAAACCTTCGCAAAAATAAATAGACTGTAAACTAATATTTGCTCTAATGTCGATACACGCGCATGCACAATTGCACATAATAGAATGAGTCAGAGAGAGAGTCGACCGGAGGGGACTTAGCAATTTTTCCTTACGTGACTTTTTCTATCAATCCACTACCGCCACTAAAATACTAAGGAGCTCCGTTTCGAAAAGAAGATACATATCCAACGGTGTAGCATATATCCAGAACATTCATGGTGCTATAGATTTTATAACAAATAATTGTACACGGTTCACGGGTGAGCGAAAAACTGAGTCAAGAAGGCTCCGCGACTTAATTCTTTTGTAAGGCTTTGAGGACACTCGGATTACAAGTATTTCGACGTTTTAAGTCGATTCAAGAATGTATTAGAAGGTGCTCTCTAAAGCAGACTGATCGAAGATAGCAAATTTATAAATTCATAAGTTTCGTAGCTTATAAACGAACAAACCGATTAGATGCGGATTCCTGTATCTTAAAGTTATTTACATAATTTTAATCGAAATGGTCTTTAGTTATGTTTGAAAGAAATACATTTATTCAGTACCTATAAAATACTACATACAGGAAACAAAGAATATTAGAATAAAGTACGGCATAATTTACGGATAACGTACACTAATGCTCCGTATTCAACGACTTAAGAGTATATTTATTCCGTGTCTCGTCGAGATAGACCAGTGATTATACTGTTGGACTGTGTAGGCAGTGATCTCGAGTTCAAACCCAAGTCTTATCGAATTCATGAGCGTATAAGAGATTAAAGGTCCAACCACACCAAACGGCCCGCATCGGCCAGTATCGCACCGCACGGACGCGGTCGGATGCCGCCGCATCCGACCGGATACGGTCGAATGCGACGGCATCCGACCGCGTCCGGCCGGACGTCGCGTCGTCGCATACTACTACCTTCGCTTCTTTTTTAGTATCATAGTTTTAAGCCCCAGCGCACCCGGTGGAATCCGAACGCAGGCGGACGGCTCCGAGCGCATTCGGCGGTATTCGAACGTATGCGCCGGTATCCTAACGCATGCGGCCGGAGCCGATCGCGTGTCGCGGCATGTCACCGGCTGTGTTTACCCTTGACTTGGTAATATAAACTTTAAACACTGTATACAAGATTTCATTTCGTTTAAAGATTGTAAAATTCGTTTCGATGCGGGCCGATGCGGGCCGTTTGGTGTGGTTGGACCTTAAAGGTCCAACCACACCAAACGGCCCGCATCGGCCAGTATAGCACCGCACGGACGCGGTCGGATGCCGCGGCATCCGACCGGATGCGGTCGGATACGGTCGAATGCGACGGCATCCGACCGCGTCCGGCCGGACGTCGCGTCGTCGCATACTACTACCTTCACTTCTTTTTTAGTTTCATAGTTTTAAGCCTTGAGTGCAGACGGGTCGTATTTTAGAATTTAGAATGTGATCACGCGTCCCCAGCGCAACCGGCGGAATCCGAACGCAGGCGGACGGCTCCGAGCGCATTCGGCGGTATTCGAACGTATGCGCCGGTATCCGAACGCATGCGGACGGAGCCGATCGCGTGTCGCGGCATGTCACCGGCTGTGTTTACCCTTGACTTGGTAATATAAACTTTAAACACTGTATACAAGATTTAATTTCGTTTAAAGATTGTAAAATTCGTTTCGATGCGGGCCGTTTGGTGTGGTTGGACCTTAATTCTTACCCAGACGCGCTCACCGGTCCGTAAGTGATCGGTGAAGTCAAACAACTAGGCTCGTGGTGCTTCGAAGGGCACGTTAAGCGGTCGGTCCCAGTTGTAGCTATGAGGCATCAGTCGTTAAGCAATGTCAGAAGCCTACTGGGCGACTTGAACAACTCTGACACTAGGGTAACCACTGCCCATAAGTAAGTAAGTATTAATTATCTCATACTGAATAGATGATGGAAAATATAAGAGAAAAGCTGCCTGCCTGAATGATTTCCAAAAAATGTTCTTGATGACATGTTAAGTCTGCCAGCGTGGTGGACTTTGGCCTATATGCCCTCTATTTGTGGGAGGAGGCCCTTTCCATGCAATAGGCCTGTAATGGGCTGCACCATCATGTATTAGTTCGTAAACGGATAAGGAATCGGGTCAGCCGGAGTACAACCTCCGGAGCAAGCATAAGCATAAGTTGGAGATGTTCAAATGGAACTAATTATATGCTGTGTACCCGACGCCACGACCAAGTCGATATAGTGTTCTACAAGCCCTAGTATCTGCTCGCAGGAACTTAATAATGGCTACCTCCAAGTACGCTCTCAATGTGGCCAGGTTCTGAGGTGTATTAAATGAAAAACATTTAATTCAGCACAACATACAAGAAAATGAGCAGTACAAATATGGAACACATCGTTCTACAAGACATTACATACATAGATTTGTGGAAACGCACAAAATCACGATTCTTGCATGTTCTGCCGAAAGGGTCACCACCTCATCCTCGACCTCGTCTCTATTACACGTCCTTGTTTTCTTTCATGGACAGATTCCTAAATGTTATCCACTAATTATATTACATCTTGTAGATATCCCTTGCTATATTTTAATACCGAATTGTTTTATTTCTACATCACCTAAATGTCGGCGTTTCTAGAGATCACCAACCAGTTTCTGAGTAGGTAATTTCAGGACTACATTTAATATAGAGAATATTAGATTACCAATATTACGTTACACGCGTACCAAATTTTTATGCTACTCGTATGTAATATCGAAAAATATACCAACACTTGGTAATAATCGTAAAATATCATATTTAAGGAAGTAGGTAAGGTGATATAAAATATTAATACCTTATCTCCCTTGTCTATGCCACAAACAGTCACAGACTATATAAATGTTAGACGACTCATATATTCAACGAAAGGTTGACCTTATTTAGTAAATTTACACCCCACCTGAAAGTAAGCGGTCACCGTATTCCGGTTATAGGCTAGGGCTACGGCTATTTGCAATAACGGAAAATGTGATAGAAGAGCGCCCAATTTGATTAGGATATCTTATAATAGAAATTCCTGATATTAAAAAGACTACTCTGTATATTGAGAGTATAAAATATATATATATATATATATATATATATATAAGTGATGTGCCGATTATGACTTTCGCCGACTAGCCGATTAGTCGGTTGTAATAAGACCGACTAGTCGGCTAATGCCCGGTTCCTATATTCCAAAAACGAATCGTTTCAACTACGAATAGTTAGAATTTCTATCAGGCGTAACGCAATACCGTTCCTAAAAAATACTAGTCGTTATCCAAATAACGAACGTCTGGTTACTAACGGATGGGAGGACGTTAGTGAGCTTATTGTATGGAGATGCGTTCGAAAGTGTTCCTATAAATATTTTCTACTGTCACGGAACTGTCAAAATAACGAGGCGTTACTGCTTTGATTACTAGTCGAATTCGGTCGGTTTACCAGTGGTTTGTATTTTATTTTGGTAGTTAACATAGTGTTTGAGGAGATTTCCGTGATGTCTAGCTCTGAAACTGATAGAGAATTCATGGCTTTGTTTCCGACAGTGAATGATCAAGTGGGAAGAAAAGTTTATAAAGAAAGGGTTGATTATTCTTCCGTGCATGATTGCCAAGAATTCCAGTTGAGATTTCGGCTCGATAAACCAGCTGTGGAACAACTATTCCATGAAATTTATCCATAATTGAAAGTGAAAGGAAGACGATTTGTACATAATAATATCTTCTAAGATTTCATAACTACAAACCTTAGATCAAATACTCAATTTAAAAACTTATTTAGAAACCATGGAATACTCCTGGACAGATGTCAGACGCCAGACGCATGCGCTATGCGCTTTCCTGTTACGCGTTTTGTTCACACCATGCACGCGTAACATCAAATTTTCAATATTAATGATTTATAAATATATTTTAAACCTAAAACGCAAATTAAATTATTACTGTAACTATACGGTAATTTGTACTATTACTTACATAATATTACAGAATAATAAATGATTTTAGTTGCATAATTGATGTACGATGTTTTGTTATTACTAAACGTAAAGAGGAGCGAGAGGTTCATCGCCGAACGAGTCGTAGGTGGTTTAAACTACGGATGTTCGTCGCAGGTAGGGCATTGTGGAACGCTAGTTTTGCATCGGTATCGGTAGCTGAATTACGGATGGTAACGTTGGTCCAATGACGGATCGTAAAATAAAGGAACCGGGCATAAGCCGATTACGGTTTCGGGGATTTCCGTAACGCTTCGTTTACGGCTGATTCACGCTAACGCTCGCGAAACTAATTTTGTTCAATAAATGTCATAATAAGTATGTTTTTTTTACAAGCAAGTAATTTTAATAACAACATGACCTCAGTAGAGTCTCTCAACAAGTGGGTCTGAAAATGAACATGGATAAGACGAAAATCATGTCGAACGTCCATGTTGCACCCACTCAATTGAAAGTTGGTGACTCTGCACTCGAAGTTGTAGAGAACTATATTTACCTAGGACAGACCATCCAACTAGGTAGGTCCAACTTCGAGAAGGAGGTCAATCGTAGAATCCAACTCGGCTGGGCAGCGTTCGGGAAGCTACGTAACATCTTCTCGTCTAAAATACCGCAGTGTCTCAAGTCGAAAGTCTTCGATCAGTGTGTGTTGCCAGTGATGACTTACGGAACAGAGACGTGGTCGCTCACTATGGGCCTTATTAAAAGGCTCAAGGTCACCCAAAGAGCAATGGAGAGGGCTATGCTCGGAGTTTCCCTGCGGGATCGTATCAGAAATGTCGAAATCCGCAGGCGAACCAAAGTCACCGACATAGACCGAAGAATTGCAAAACTGAAGTGGCAGTGGGCGGGGCACATAGATCGTAGAACCGATGGCCGTTGGGGCAGAAAGGTTCTTGAGTGGCGACCACGAACCGGAAGACGCAGCGTGGGCAGGCCCCCTACAAGATGTACCGATGATCTTGTGCGGGTCGCTGGAAACAGCTGGATGCGAATAGCGCAAGACCGGCAATTGTGGAGATCTTTGAGGGAGGCCTTTGTCCAGCAGTGGACGTCTTTCGGCTGATATGATGTTGATGATGAATTTTAAAAACTGATTACCAAAGGAAAGATTGCTTTACATTTTTTAATGTATGAAGACTGATTATAAAATAAAAAAAATAATATATAATCAAGGTTTTTATTTCATGTAGTTCCCCCGCATGCATATTATTGAGAAATACATACAACGTAAGAAGCCGGATAGTCGGCGCTCTTTGCCGATTAGTCGCCGACTAATCGACGACTACAATAGTGGCCGGATGGTCGGCTTTACCGACTAGTCGGGACATCTCTAATATATATATATATATATATATATAGTTATAGTACGGTAACCTTAAAATGCAGGTGTTTATAAAAATAAAGTCCGAATAACAACATAGGTACTTCTACCAACCGTGCTAGTAAGTTTTATTTATTTTTAACTGCACAATTTGATTTCCATAATAATCACGTAACATCATAAATTTTCGTTTAGTTCAATTGGGAGCTCTGATCTTCTATCAGATTAGAGCTCCCAATTTGATGTGGACATCTTATAATAGACATTTCTGATAATAAAAAGTCTACTCTGTATATTGAGAGTATAAAAAGTTTTCTGGTATAAATTGGGTACCTAATGGAATTAAATCGCTTTGAAAATAGTATGAAATTGTTTCTCTCGTGGATTTGCCAGCTGGGTGCCTTAGGGCGATTTTTGGTAAAATGGCTGGCCGGGTGTGTAAAGGTAAAAGAAACGGGCCGGTTTGCGTTAACAAATAAAAAATAGTACCTCTTGAAAGGTAATCAATTACTTCTAACGTGTTCAACCGCAGATAACGAGGTCCTGAGTTCAAATCCCGGGTCGGGCAAAAGTGTAAAAAGATAAATTTCTTAGTATCAGCTCCAAGTCTGGGAGTTGGTATTATACCCCCGTGCCTCGGAGAGCACGTAAAGCCGTCAGTCCTGTACCTGTCCTCTTTCTGGTCTTGTCGCTAGTCGTCCCATCGTATCATGAGAGTGATAGAATAGAAAGTGCGCCTGTGTTTGCGTACACACTTGTGCACTATAATATGTCCCGCGCAGATGACTAATCTCCATTGCGACTTGCGAAATTCGGCAAGGAGGACTAATGTAAGTTAAAATTAATAAATACTTTATAAATTGTGTAACAGGTATTAGTTGCAAACTTTTGTTATTCAAGCACGATTATGCCAATCTCCAGTGAAATTCATATATTTTTATGTGATTTCTGTAGATTACACATATATTACGGTTGAACAATTTTGGTATAATAACAGTTGAAGGGTTAATATAAACAAACAACTGCACTATGAGGATCATGACAAAACTAGCTAAAACTGCATATATAGCATTCTTTGCGAACGTAATGATATATAAAGGACTATCATCCAAACCCCGTAATAAATATTTGATGTAATAAAAAGGTGTTCCTTGCGGGAATCGAATCCGTGTAATTGTTGATTGTTAACAACAATTAACAAAATCTGTATTTATTCACTACGAATAATTTTACCTTACAATAGTTACATTATGTACACTGAGTATCAATAAAGGTATTTCCGAAACTACTTCGAATAGCTAAATAGCTGCGACTCCTCGTAATCTTCAGTAACATTAAGTAACATAGGTATTATAAAGCTACACACAACATCATTTTTCATAGCTCCCAACATTCCCTAACCACGCATGATGTATGAGTTATAGCCCTCCCTCTGACATCCGGTACGGCTCCGAATTGGAGAATTATTTCCAAGGGTCGCACTTTACGCACCGTTTACTGTTCTTCAATTATGTGATTTTCCTTAAATGGACAGACCTTTCTTCACTTTACGCAAGTTTTTCATTTATTCCATTTTCGAAAAGGTGTATGAGAATTAGCATGGATGGCGTAATTCAGAAAAATCATCGCAGCCAATAGTCCGAAGTTTTTAACGGGCAATGCTTTGCACAGGTTAACCTGAGGTGAGGGAAGGCTTTGCATAGGAGTAGCACAAAGGGTGGGAAACAATAACAAATACCTACCAAATAAATAATATCTATACATATAATAAAATCTATACATATAATAAAATCGTAGGAAAGTCAAAACTGTACATTGAATATTTTTTCAAAAGGATACTTGGGGCGTGATCTACAAAGGATATCGAATCCGAAAATATAGTTTTTGTCTGTGTGTCTGTTTGTCTGTATGTATGTCAGGGCAAAACTCAAAAAGTACTGCATGGATTTACTTCAAATTTTGCATGGATATTACTAAGAGGTCGGGTCAACATATAGGGTACATATTATCACGCTATCATCTACGGGAGAGGAGCTGTGATAATTTATAAAGTCTAACGCGGGTAAAACCGCGGGGCACAGCTATCTATAATAAGTATAATGTCTAGGGACAATGTCACACAGATCATCCTAGCCCCAAACTAAGCAAAGCTTGTACAATGGGTACCAGGCGACGATATACATACTTATATATATAGATAAATACTTAAATACATAGAAAACATCCATGATTCAGAAACAAATATTTGTGCTCATCACACAAATATTTGCACTTACCGGGATTCGAACCCAGGACCACCAGCTTCGTAGGCAGGAGCACTACCAACTAGGCTACGGTGACCGTCCAAGTGAGTGAAGAAGTGAGTAGGACCAATGTTACTATTCAATTTCTTCAATAGTAACATTGGTTCTACTCACATCCGGCCCAGAAAGAATAAAAGGGCCATCCCATACCATCCCGTGGGGGTTGTAGAAGCGACTAAGGGATACACCAGGTAATCGGGCAGCAGCGCTACCTATGTACTATCTACTACATAACTAGGGCAAACCCATCCAAATGGGATCGTTATAAAACTCTTTGAGGGAGACCTATGTCCAGTGCTAATGGGATGTGATGTGAAGGAATGCATCAGTAGGGTAGGAAGGGTTTGGGTTTGGAAATGGTCGTATTAAAAAATATTACGTTGTTAATTTTATTTTTTATTCATTATATTGTAAATCAAACATAACTAAATGCTGAAATATACTGCGTGTTAGTGTCGTTCGCCCGAAAGTAGGGATTCGCAATATATAGTTTTGGTACGGAAACCTTAAAATGGAGATATTTGTAAAAAATAAGTCCGAATAACAACATAGGTACGTCAAACTTCTTTTTTAAATACTTTAAAAAAGTAGCTTGACGTATGTGGCCTACCACCAACCGTGCCAGTAACCAGTATGTTTTATTTATTTTTAACCGCACAATGTGATTTCCATAATAATTACGTAACATCATTATGCATACAACACTTTGAAATTTGGAATAACCGCAACTAACATCTACATAATACATATAAGTTCTATTATTGCGATGCGGAATCCATGTAACACTCCATCTATTTTAGGATTAGCAAGTCGACAAGGTCAGCTTAGGATTCACACTTCAACTCAGTCTTATTTGTAATGGATCGATGTGTTTGAAATATGAGTATACACGAACGACGGTCTAGTTTTTAGATTTTTTACTAACGACGTAGTTTAAAGACGTATAGCAGATTATCATCGAACTGAGCGTGTACTCGGAAGCCGCTACGCGGCAGTTCTACATAAAACGACGTTTAAACAACGCTCAAGTACCCATAACACGAATAATTCAGGGGTGACATATTTCACAGTGAAGAACTGGAAAGGCTTTGGCATCAATATCAATGGCAAATTCATTACACACCTTTGACATAGTACCTAGTCACGGCTGAGATCATGGAAGGCCTCAGTACAATGTTTGTTGATCTCAGTAGAATCACTCTCAACAAGTAGGTCTAAAAATAAACATGGTTAAGACAAAAATCTTATCGAACGTCCATGTTGCACCCACTCAAGTGAAGATTGGAGACTCTGCACTGCAAGTTGTATTTATCTAGGACAGACCATTAAACTAACTAAAGTAGGTTCAACTTCCAGAAAGAGGTTAATCGTGAATCCTACTCGGCTGGGCAGCGTTCGGGAAGCTCCGTATATCTTCTCGTCCCAAATAACGTAGTGTCTCGAGTCGAGAGTGTGTATTGCCAGTGATGACGTATGGAACATGAAAGTTATGGACTAGTGGAAAAGTATTCTTGGTCCTAATTAATCAATATGAGGAATTATTCAGACCCTAATTCTCTACTTCAGTTATGAACTCATTCCTAATTAGACACTCAACAATTTTCAATTCAGTAAATTAATTTCGGGATTACGCACTCTCTATTATTTTTTAGGAACCACCACGCATTAGTGTTTATATAGTAGTTTTTATATAGTAACTACTATTTACTATTAATTTAGTTGAACATAAACGTAACATCTTCATTGAGTCGATTAATACATTCTTTTAGTACTCGGCTCCCATATGACGAGTTTTATTGATAACACGTCCCATCAGGTCCGGCCACCTCACTATAGACCTTTTTAGCAAGCTATGTTTACCATCACTAGTTATATTTCCATACGGGCCAGTAAAAAAAAATAACTTTGTTACATTATCCTTCCTCTAAAAAATTTCAGCGAAGTCGCAATCTAATACCAGGCTAGTATTGTGTTACATATTCTAAGAAACACACAGCTCCCCGTACGGACGGAACGGATGTGGCAATCCGAGTACAGACTCAATACGTGATCTATGAGACAAACGTCTGTCCTCCCCGATTTCCCTTGTTGCTACGTGCTAGTTTACGACAGATTACTACGAATAATACATTGTTTTCGTCTCTAGGTAATAGGAATAGTGCTCCTGGCCTGCATCAGCCAATAACAATGGAGACTAAACAACTACGCAGAACATACAGGTGTGGGCAAACTCAGGTTCAGTCTGCAGCGTCCTCCATTTCACCCTTATTCGTATCGATTAAATGCCCTCTCCGATCCTCACACATCCGTCGGTATCCGCCCAGTTTCCACGCTCGCCCCTATTGTCCGGCGAAGCAGTGAAAACCTCTTAGGAAAACTGTAAACCTCATTTAAATAAAAAAAAGAAACAGGTGCTGTCTCTATTCCTAATATAATCCAATAGTACGGTCATACGACATGACCAGGAAGAGATTTGGCGGAGGACCGACAGCTTTACGCGGGCTACAGGGAGAATAATTACAGAACAAACAAATGGAATTTCATTGCAGGAAACCATTTAGTAGGCTACTGGCACAACCTTCTCGTTATTGGAATTAGTCACCAGCCTGTATACTTTTAATTTATAGCTACCCGCATCGGCTAGTACTTAATAGAAATAAACGAAAAACAAAGAAGCAACCCGAAATCCTTAAAGGATGTTAATAAATTTTAACCGAAAAATCTTTTACATAAAAAATATCCTACGCATACCTGAATACCATTGTTTAAATTGTTTTCAAATGACCCGTTTGTTTATAAAAGACGGCCCCGAATTTCATTGAAAATCCCTTTTAACAGAATAAAACAACCCAAACATTTCCCGGCTTTCAAAAAATACGTGGTCACGCTACAGATAAATCCGCCCTTTATTATACAACATTTCAAAAGACACATCAAGTCTGTAAGCGTTTTATAAATGGGCATAAAATTCAATTCGGACAAGCTTATTACGGTTTCAACATCAAAGATAGTTGCGAATGAGCCTCAAAGCGAGATAATGAAAAGGACCAGTCGTTAGACGACGGAACCCTAAACAGGAATGGACCGCGATATGAAGAATGTTGCCATCCACAAAGTTCCCTCGTTACAATCTACCAGCGCTAATGATGACAGCCAAACCTTTTTGCGCGATACTCGGTCATTCGTCTTCGGAACACCGACGTGTGCGGACGCTTCTACGAGCTACGCCGTCAGACTAGAGATAAATGAACGGACTTTTCATTACCTCACACTTCTTGACCTACCCATATAGGGTCAGCGAGGTTGGTTTTGCGTTGAAAGATCAAACGATAGCTGTAAACTGTTCATTTATCCATTTTTTAAACCTACAATGCATTTTGTACCGTGGCTGAAAAGTAATTGAAACGAGTTGCACGAAGGGTCTGTACTGTAAGAAACAGAAGATGATTCACACGGGCTAAACTATTGTCACCCCCTACAAATTCAGAAATTTTATTACAGTAAATTGGTGGTACAAAGTGTGCATTTTGAACCAGCCTTTCTACTTTTTCCCGATGGTCTATTGTGAATCTCAAATTATAAGGATCATGCTACAGTTCTTAACCATTTTTTAGGTCTCTTACATATGTGATGCCACAAACAATATATCGCGATTACACCACTAATGCTAACACTACTAAAACCACCACTTAAAGAAATTCTTGGCCTTTCGATTATCGTGCTATTTAGCCCGGCATTCCCGAGTTTCCTGTCACAATCAAAAATTTAAATGAGTTTCCTCGTTGGAATAGAAAAGCGTATTTTTTTCTTCTAATGCCATTTTGGGATGGCATTTCTCTTAAATGAATATTCATTCAATGCGAAATCGTTTAAGAGATAATAGATTGAGGTTCATATTAGCTGCGCAATGAATTATTGGTCTTCGCTTCGTATGCGAGAATTCGAAGCTCTTTCGAAATGATTAATTGACTAAGAGATTACTCACGAAATAAAAGCCATAAAGCAACTGTCACTGGCGAGGTATTACCTAAAAATAAACAACTGTCATTAGTTTAATGGACGAGTGAGATGTTTCAATAGTAATTACTCAGTTACGGTGATATATATAAATGGATTCACTCTGAAACTTTCCCTGACAAAGTTTGTGATAAACATGCTTGTAAATATTTAAACACGTTAATATACTCTGGGTTCACTGAGTTATATCTCATAGAATGAGAAACACAGCAATAATAAGATAATACTGGTGCTATGAAAGCAAAATTGTCGACGTAACTTATTCAGAGTTTCTTGACAAACAGACAAACGATTGCCATCAAAATAACTGATCGGACCTGCGCGAAAATTCCGAATTAAAGTTGCAATACAATGAAACCTTGAGCATCTCAAGTCTTTCGTAATTTCCCGGGAGAACGTAGAAAAATACAGCTTATTACCATGGAAAACGTAACTATAGACGAAACTAACTCGCCATTGTTGTAAGTTACCTACCATTTTCAATCTTGAACAAGTTGCTTCATAATTCAAGCTCTAGGGACGAACTGAAGCCGCAACTTTTGCCGGTGGGAATTTGGTAGTCCACAGTAAGAAGTTATTACACAAAGTCAAACAAATAGAATGACCGAATTGCCCGCGTCAACCGCTTAAAGCATGGTATTTGTTCACGCGATTCCCTCGACAGCCATTCACAGGGCTCTTACTTGTATAGTCTGGCCAATAGAATTAATTTTTAACGCGACCGTATTAACGTTATAAATTCATTACGTTTTATCAGAAGGCTTCATCAACGTCAGTATACTCTCCATAGGCCCTGCGAAGCGCGCTGACTGACGTTTTAATTATATTAACTTTGCACGTGTTCTAGATATTGTTCTTAAATATTATTTGTAACTTCCATTACCCTAACTTTGGATGGGAAGTTACTGAAATTTCGAAATAAAACGCAATACTTATATATCTTTTTTATTTCTAGGAATGAAATTTTAATGTACCGATTGAAAATAGAGCGGTTTAAATCTAGTTCTTGCAGTTTTCTGGTGTATTTTAGATTAAGAATGATATACCATACCTTACGTATTCGCTATGACGTTCTCTAGAAATGCGTAAGATGTATAGAATGGTCAGTATAATTGCGCATCTCGACTCGGCTTCAAATCCTCTAGTGGCCGCGTGTCGCCGGTTGATAAGCAACCTATTGGCTGAGCACAGTGTGATGCAAGTGAGGGGAGACAGGGATAAGTAATAAACTATACTTTATTACCTCGGGCTTAAATAATTAGTTTTGTTATTATGGAAAAGTTTTACAGTGACAGTAAATATTTCATGCAACGCCATTTGTTTAACCTGGTTATTCTGCCCTAGTTAAAATAATATGGAATAAATTCATTCACTCTTTCAAAATTATTAACAACAGGATTAATACACATAATATATTTTATATTTAAGAATGCAGGCAATAAATTCTAATTATATTGATGACGGTTAAGATTTTGAAGGTAAGATTTATCATAATAAGAGATGATGCAATTTAACTGATGATTAAACAACAGACATATGAGTACACAAACAGTGTGTTAGCTCCGCAACATATAAGATAAATATAAAGTTTAGGCAGCAGTTTCACCGAAACTAGTGTCAAATAATTCAATTCCATGTAATTAGATTACTTAACTTTTACATTTCAATTTGAGTTATTCCACGAAGCCCTTAAGTATTCGAATTTATTATTATAATGTTTTTCTTATAGGTAACTATGACAGTTAAAAAGCTTATAAATTGTGCCGAACGCAGTGTGCAATCATGCTAACATTCAGTTAACTATCCGTTGACCAACGACAGTTACGCCGCTTACGTCTGAAGTAGTCGTACAGATATCAAATGCTGTTTTACGTCTTTGTCAAAGATCTTTACGCCTTTTTTATTATTTTTCTTTCAAGGAAAGTAGTAAAATCGTTTTATAGGATCAATGAAGTTCCTCGACATATAATCAAATAAGTATTAGTAAAATAATGCGGAAAGGTATAAATTTGGCTATTGGCAGCACAAACTCGTCTCCCCTATAAAATAAAATATAAACAGTTTTAATTAACTTAGACTTTAAAAGGAACCTTAAAATAGTCAGAAAATGACGGGCCGGTTGGCGTGGTTGGTAGTTGCTTGCCTTTCACGCCGCACGTCGTGGGTTCGATTCCCACCCAGGATAGATATTTGTGTGCATGGACATGTCTGTATGTACTGCGTCTGGGTGAAATTATCTATATAAGTGTGTATTTACAATAGAGAAGCAGTATATCAGCTATCTAATTTCCATAGTACAAGCTCTGCTTAATTTAGGATAAGATGGCCGTGGGCTGTGTGTGAATAATGTACCAGAATATTATTTTTATTAGTAGAATAATTGTAGTATTACAAATTAGCTATACATTATTTCTAGGAACAAATCGATTATTAGATCTATGCACTTGGGGGCAATACTCCGGGTGACAACAAATTTCAAATAAATAGTAAAATAACTAATGAGAGAATTTGATATAAAATGTTAAAACATTTTTGTTCATATGCATAGAATAACCTTCTAGTGGTCAATTGTGGCATCTGCATACATTTATTAGCAACCTTAAATATAGGTACTTATAATACAATAGCTATAGGTCAGTAAATAAAAATATCTACTTTTTTAACAAATGTCTTGAAGTTTTGAATAATCGTTCTTTGCTTTTTATAAAAAAATATCAGACGATCTCTGTATGCGAGCGAAGCTGTATAAGCTTGGGATTTTGTGGCTAGGTATTCGCAAAATACCTGCACCAAAGAAATTCTTTGTGTAATAACAAACTTAATATCCCCGCCAATTACATATTTACGGACCGGTGACACCAACTGGCCATGTGCGCCAATAAATTACAATCTAAGACGAATTTTAGAATCGATAAGCAATAGCACTGTACCATACGCAGTACCTGGTGTACTGCGTATGTATCAAACGGTCGATAACGAAATTCCATTTAATTAGATACAAACTCTATGTTATTAATTTGTAATTTAACTAGCTTCAACATTCACATTTCGCAAAGTGATTATTTACAAGACAATAGGTGCGATATGACGAAAATTTTCAATTAAACAAAACAAAACGTCGACGCCTTGGAGGGTATTGTATTCGCGCGACAGTTCGCAATGGCTGGGAATGGCGAGGAATGACGTGGCTTGGCGGACGTCCGGCGAGGGCTACTGAAACCGACGTGAGAATGGCGAAGCTCACTCGCACCATTACGCCTTGAGTGGCGGAGATTACGTCGACTGATAGCGAGGTGACGCGGCACGACAACGACGGGCGACGGGAATATTCACTATATCACTGATTCTAGGGATTTTAAGACTAAGCATTTTGATGACGTCTAACTGCTAGACGGGCCGGTTGGCGTGGTTGGTAAATGCTCGCCTTTAAGGCCCCAGGTCTTGGGTTCGTTAGCCACACAGGACAGATAGTTTTCTGCATGAACATGTCTGTTTGTCCTGAATGTGGGTGTAATTATCTATTTAAGTATTATTTACAACAGAAAAGTAGTATACGCAATATATCACTTATGTGGTCTAGGCTTAGTTTGAGATCAGATGGCCATGTGTGAATAATGTCCCAGGATATTACATTATAACTTTGTAAGTATACGGCACCGCACAGCAACAAAAGTATTGTTTAAAGATAAAGCAAATACCATCAAATCGCTATTAATAAAAAGTATCAAGGCTTGTAAGTGAATGCGTTTTCGACTTTGCTTTTTGATCATATCTAAACAGGTATGTGAGGCCTTTGTAGTAGACCGCACGCTGTAGGTAGTAGAACCGACTGCCTCGATGGCCTAGCGGTAACGCGTTCAACACAGATAATGAAATCCTGAGTTTAAAGTGAGACAAAAAGTGATATTGAGGATTTTCTGCTAAGAAAGACATCCATTAGAACACAGGAGATTGGAAGTTGGCGGTGCTCCAGAGTACGTAAAGCTATTGTAATACACCTGATCTCTTCTCGGTCGTGTCGAATAACCGTCGCATCAGATTCTGAGAGTTAGGGAATAGACAAAATTATCATCATTATTATCACTATAGCCTCCGGTGAGAAAGGCCGTCGTAGCCAAAGTTCGGCCAGGAGCACTTAACAAGATGTAACATAAGAAGTGGGCGTAAGATAAGGAGTTAAGACTTAGTTTGCTCATGAGACATGTAGCACATCAACATGCAAAATACATAAAAAAATGAAATTGACTCCCCATACTGAAATGACGCTCAGCTGACGTATTTGGTATAGGGACGCACAAAATGTTTTTGTTATTTCACAAACTGTTTTTTTTTTTTAATAAATGTAGTTGCACGGGTAGCTCGTGCTCCTTAAGATTCGTCCACTATCCTATGACACCTTGTATAACTAACTATAAACCAACCACAGTGTTGTTACAAATTGCAAGAAGACAACCTCTTTGATTGTAAAAATTATCTTCCTATTAGTTTATTAATTCCAATCGTGACTAAGTAAATTGCACCTTATTCGAATTACAAATAGCCTTCATTAACTTTTTAGTGTTGCAATGATCTATTGCAACATTTAAATCATCGCACTTAAGGCGAGGAATGATGTTTTTAGGTACATTGAAAGATTAACTTAAAGTTGATACTAGTGTACACATATTTAACGACGAACACTGTATAGATTTTTATTATTATTATTGTAAATTTACAATTCAAATATAAAAGTGCACGGTCATTTCATTAGTAAATTCGAATAACTACATAATTAACAACAGAAATCACTATGTCATCGTTTAAATACGGAGTATTTGGATGCGGCAACATCATAAATCTCTATTCAATATATTCACCTATAAAAAAAATCTACGGATAGATTACATTGCTTTTTTCTCGATTACGTCCAATATAGAAGATATCATACTTTTTACAGCTATGCATTTTGTTGTTTGCAGACAGTAGAACGCCTTATAAAACGATTCATATGCGCAATAGCGTTTGACCTCCATATGTCAAATTAAAGTATCATTTTATCAGTAACATATAAAGGCTTTATTCAATCACGCACATCATAAAACGTGACATCATCTCTGTATTCAGTGCTCAACAACAAATGTACAATACGATACAAATCTCTCGGCAGACACTCGCCAAACATACAGTAGTATCTCCCCTCGTTTCCTGCATCGTAAGTAACACACGTCCCGCGTAAGTCCACAAACATATTTTTGTACGCAACATTTCGCAATATTAGATTTTAATAATAAAACAATAGAGTAAAATATTGTGTGACACAGACCTTTCGAACGGCATACGAAATCGGGACCTACTACACTGAGCGTCAATCTAGCGAGAGGGAACGCTATTTCGGTCTGCATGGCATACACAAGCGGTCTTTGAAATTTTAATCGTTACATTCACCCTGCCCTGATGGCACACTAGAGTCCGCGTGTTGCCATGTTCATCACGAGTCGCCGTAAAATGTACAAAAACAACTAATTGCAATTTCGATATTTCTCGACAAATCAATATTTATTTGGTTCATCGGGGATCAAAAACCGAACCAATCAAAACTTTACTTCTAGCGGGAATTTATTATTTATTAAAACTGTGCCATTATTTTACTTTTATGTTACTTTAATCTTATGTCTAAAACCACGAGTATAAAATATGATACTTAGCATTTAGTTTATTTTATCATTGACTTTAGTAATCTTATTTTTTATAAGGATCTTTAACAAAGAATACACCTTCTTGATATAATTGATTACAATAATTGAACGCTTTGTACTTCCTCAATTCTAGGAGACTACAGCATGTACCTAATTTTTACAAAACATGTTATAAGACATAAATTCATTTGAAATTATAACAACAATCTTGTAATGTTTCGTTTTTCAATTTAATTTACCTAATATAAATTAATTATACCGCTGTGCAATATACAGTATGATGTAAGAAGAACGGAGCGACCCCTTAAAAGGGTTTCTCTTATTTAAATGGACCCCTAAAAATTACTTTGTTTCTTCAACGAGACACTCCTAATATCCATTACATGTTGATCAAGATATTGTGAGGTACATATTTAATGTGGTTCAGTAGCCTTAAAAATATATACCTAGAATTAGCTACTTGACGACTAGTATAAATTAATTTAAGTTTGTAAGAAAACTTTAATATAAAAGCTCCTGTCTACCAAGTTTCTTTCACCTTCATACTTTACTAATGGCCTCCATTTATAATATTGATATACTGTAGACGGTACATAAGATGTTCCTACTCGTAATTAAAACTTGGCGTAGAATTGAAATGAAAAGAACTATAAAATAACAATACATACTTGAACCTCATTAAAATAACTAAACGGCACAAAAAATTTGCAACCGTCGGCGCCATATTTTTTTCGCATGACTCCCATTTATTTTTTACCACTATTCCGTAGTACTTCAAACCTAATTAATTTTATGTATATAGAATCAAATCGTAACGAAGTAAAAACTGCAAATTATATTTTATCAAAAAGTACTTACAACGTGTTCAAGAAGCTGTCGAACTGATGTTTAATGATGATTATTTTATTTACTAAACTACTGGTTAGTCAGGCGATATATACATATATTAATTACTGGGCTTAAGTAATTTACGCCAAATAAAGACCTTTATAAGTAAATTATGGTACTATGGGCTTCATCCCTACAATTTTCGTAGGGATTCTAAATATTTTAACTTAATTTTAAGCCCTACATGGGCTTAAAATTAAGTTATAATATTTTTATAAAGTTCGCGTATAGAAGTATTCTACAGGATAAATAAATTTAAAATTAGTGAAGTAGTTTTGGGTTAGTCCATTACAAACAAACATGCAAAATTTCAAACCTTATTTCGTTCTAATATCAGTTAAGATAAATATCGTAGAACACAAAGAGCCGTCAAAAATTAATAAACATTTTAAATATATTAGCGAAGGCATCACAACTGCGCCACACATGGAATCATCGGATTATCACGTTAATTGATATGTAGATAATATTTATTTTTCATAAAACAGATGGTCTTCTTATACACTGCGAATGAAATCGCAAGCAAAGCTAGTATAAAATAACAGAAACTAGGTGAACTATAAAGAAGAGACACACAATTATTTTAATGTATTAAACGTGAAGTTACAATCATTTGTAAACTGGTCTAATGATGTCTCTTTCTACAATGATTGTTGTAATTGTTGTTTATCTGATTCTTTAATATACAGCCCGCATAGCAATATGAATCGAAATGGTCATGGGCTTATCATTTAACACAGAATTTTCCCCTTACCATAGATCTTATTTGTTTATGATAGAAGGTGCGTAAGTACCAGTGGCGAAAGGCGATATGTTTCATTCGTGAAGCTGATTTTACATTCAAAATTTAAGGATCGCTATTAATGAAATTGAACCTATAAAAGAAAAGTAATACGTTATATACGGAAACATATTTATATAAAATGTGTCAGCCGTCAGACATTTTTGTACAGAAATTAAATTTTCCTTCCTTCTTTCTACTTTTTAGTTGATGTTTTACACTTTGTTTTAGTTTATGCGCAAGTCAAGCTCCTTAAGCGGTTTTTATACACTTTGTGTAAGACGATGTAGCACTGCTTAATGTAACAGTATGCAGTTTAATATGTTATTAACAATAATGGGATCTCAAATAACGTGGTTAGGGCTCGAATGACAATGCGTGCGCGCCTGTAGGCCTTAGCTCTAGTTATATCTACTAATACTACGCGTGGCCCCTGGATAAGACTAAGCGGTGGTATTAGTGCGAGTAGAAACTCAATACGAAACGGGTAGGAATTTCGTAAAAGCTTATTTGTTATTTGCTTTTGTTTTAAATTCATTCCACTCAGATCACCTTTTCATTTCTGAGGGAAGCCCATAACTTATAAAGAAAATATTTTCCCGTGATTGGAAAGTTGATAGATAATCCGTGTGGAAACGTTTTATACGGCATCTACGCCACTGATAAGTAGTGTGTAAGAACTTATCTTTGCTTGCTTATCTTGAATCCAGATTAGTACGATCTTGGGAACTGAACATTGGTATCAGGCAAATGTTTTTTAACTGTATTATTGTTATGCCACATAGAAACAGATTTTTTTACCGACCAAAAAAAAAGTGGTGTTATAGATTTGGGGAATCTTATAGTTTGTCTCAAGTATGGAAACTTTCAAACAAATGGCTGAAAGCTGGGATCTTATTACTATCATGTCCAGCCGAAACCTTACAAATAAAGTGTTTTTGCTCGTTGCGATGGAACGGAAACCTTTATGTGCGGTCAGGTTCGAACTTAGTTCGTTATTTAATACAATAGTATTATTCTAGTCTCAAGTTTTCGTCCTTGAGATTTAGATGTTTTATTGGTTTATCAGTTTCATTTGTCACAAAAGGATGTGTTGTTGGTTTTCTATATATTGGGTAAATAAAAACCAGTATCAAGAGCGACTTATTAATATGCAATTAACGGACACAAAGTACCCGCAGACTCTGAACAACCGATAATGGGTCACACATTTAATGTTCCTGTGCAGGTATTGAATTCGAAAAATGAGGCCGCTGAGTGCGGAGTTCAGTAATAGTACAGTTTATGACTGATGATAAGAATTACTGATAAAATCCATGAGGCGGTAAGAAAAATCATGCCATTCTAAGCTTAATTGTCGTGATACCCAATAAAAGATCTACAATATTATATTTCAAAGTTTGTTGTAACTAATAGAAGTTCAGTATAGAAACTTTACAATAATTGGTATTACTTGACAGTAGTGAATATCACCGCCCCATCTCATCCCATGGGGGGCTTAGAAGTCATCCCGCGCGAATATCTACCAGAGGACGGCTAGTAGCATCTCTCTGAGTACTTTGAGTAACATATTGCGAGCACCAACGCGCAATTAATTATATTTAACTTTTAACTGGCCTATTGGTCTAGTGGTTAATGACCCTGACTGCTTAACCAGAGGTCGTGGATTCTCTCCCCACTTATTTGTTCTGTGTCTGAGTGCAATTTATCTATAAAATGTATGTAGGTATTTAGAAATTTGTTGTTTATCGTTACTTGGTTGCCATTGAAAAGGCGGCTTAGTAGCGGTTTCGTCCTAATCGGTCGAATGAACTACTTTCGATTTGGAATATTTTTTAGGGCCGGTTTCGCCCGAGACAAATTTAATAGCGGGCGAATCAGGTTCAATACAATTTTGTAATGTATTATTCGCCCAAATACTATTATACCTCAGAAAACATAAGTAGTACAGTAGAGCGCACCATGTAATATTTGTAAAGAGGATTTACTTAGGCACATGTGTTATTCTATAATAGTAAGTACCGTACTAGATAATATGCACAATGACTTTTGTTCCTCAGAGATAGAAGTAAAGACACAGCAAATAAAGGCACCCATAGAAACACAAAAGATAGTACTATAATGCTGTCTCTGTCACTCATTTACAAATTGTGCGGCGTGTTTCCCATAACTTGGTTTAGTGCGCCTAAAATACTGACAGTATAACAACATAACTGCATAAAGTGCATGTAACAATTGTGTACGCAACTGTACTTTTTTATAAAATTTCACATTTTATTATTAAATAATATTTTAATAATAAATATTTTTTGACGTATATAATATATTTGAGCGAATAGTACATTACCGAATTTTGCTTGACCTGATTCGCCCGCCATTAAATTTGCCTCGGGCGAAATCGGCCCTAAAAAATATTCAATTCAAAATTGAAAGTAGTTCATTCGCCCAATTCGGGCGAACGAAATTAAGGCGAAACCGCTACTAAGCCGAAAAGGCACGGCCTAGTTTGGAAGCAGATGGCAGTGTGTTAGTTGTATCAAGATATTTTTTTATTTTGGGCGCTCTTTATCCAGCAGTGTACCTTATTCAGCGGTTTTAGTGAAAGTGTATCCCAAAAATATTCATTTTTATTTCAAACTTTCCTCCGTATATCGTCAAAAACATTATGTAGATATTTGTTTTTCATGTCGCTTCGTCGTATCAAAAGATCCTACCTACAGATATGTATGTACCTATGCCCTATTATCCAGAACCGTTGATCCGATTTTGATGAGATCTCACGCTCCGGAAATATGGGCTTCCATTCAAGAAATGGGGGAGCTTCAAGTTATATATTTGACTCCCTATCGATGCCGTCGGTGGGCAAAATAGATTATAGATAATAGCAAATTATATATACTTGAATAAACGTGTAATAATTTTCATTATATACATGATTATCTTTCTGAAATGCTTGGTGCTTTTGTTGAGATTAATTACGTAGATAAAATGTGATATCCGAATACTACAGCAAAAGCTCCTTCAAAAAAGGGGTAATTATGCTCATCAATGGTCGGCAAGGTGTGTGTAGGAGTCAGCGACTGTAGGCTACGGGAGCCGATTACCGTGCGGAAGGCCGTACGCTTGTTTGCTAATTTAAAGAATGTAACGCCTATAAATTGGTCATGAGTAATAATGAAAAGAAAACATACATTGTTAACTAAAATAATAATATTCATTGTCATATGACATCATAATATTGTTTCTAGTTTAAATATTTGTTAGTAGGGCTAATAAGAAACAAAAGTAGGTTTATCGTGAATTCACCGCTAGTTCAAAGTTACGTCGTCCATTCAATCAGTACTTACCAGGAACGCATTCATTCAGAGGACCTGACTCCAGCAAACGTAAACTATCACCACTAACTCTAAAAAAACTATAAAACAGCTGAATTGGTTTCTATGAAATGTAGTTCAGAATCATCCTAATTAATCTAATTTTCACCACATTGAAATGGGCTGTGACGGTCATAATTATGCATAAGTAATGACACCTTTACTTGCCACTTGGTCGGGACTTAATATCTGCTTGTTACTGACATTACTATTCCGTAATCTTCAGAGAAAGTTACTCACAAAATATAAGAATAGGACTGTTTTCACAATTATTTTTTCATGCAATGTAAATCCACAATAGTATCCAACAAAAGTAGGCAAGAATAAAAAGTTGCGTTAAAACACGACATTTATGGCGACAAAGTGAAGTAGTCAACGATTACAGACCACCTTCTAAACTGAGTTACAAGCGTTTTAAACGAATGTTAACCTCACCTCACATGACTCCGCGACAAAGACCCAAGTTATGTCACAAAAAGTTAAAACATCGTGTATAAAACATTCCTCGAAACATTAAAAAAAGCCACGGCATTATATCATTTGGGACAAAAAGTGGGGTAAACACGCTAACCGACGATGCTCCTTCAACCACCGCTTACACTCACAGCCGTATAGGTGTCCTGTTTTAAAATTCAAATCTTATTTACATTCACCCCCAGGTTGGTGTCTCCGAAAATGGGTCTTAACTAACACTGGAATGACTCCGCAGTGGGACTATTTTGGGCGCCCCTTTACAACTGTTAAAATAGAATGTTTGAGACCAAAAATATAAAATTCAATAAGTTGGGGTTAACCTATATTCTACACGTTTTGTGTCAAGAATGTAGGTGACAAGGATACGACAGTAATATATTTTCGCGAAGTAAGATTATTCTAGTTTGAAACTTGTTTGAATATAAATGGGTGATGTAAATAAACAACGTTTCATCTCGAGTAGTGCCTAAGATATGAGAATGCATCTTACAAGTCACTACTATGTAAATGAGTAAAATTTATGTAATAAAGTAATAGTTTCTAGAATTTTGGCTAAGACTCAAGTGTACCCAAATACAAGTCCACTCTCATGATCTGATGGTTTGGCAATTCACCCCCACCAAAAAGCGATCAGGCGCAAGACAAAAACTTCACTTGATTTCTGAGAAACGAGCGATTCCAGTCGGACAGTTACCTGCCAGATTTCTGACCTCAAGAAAGTGAAGTTCAGTGGTCGGTAGTAAAAACTCCGGATTGCATGTTTCGTACGTTCGGGCTTTGATGTTGTGAGCCGTGCCGCGCCATACAGGGATGACAGTTGGCAATGCAATTTGACTAATAAATCATAATGCGACATCGAGCTGGAGGCCATTTCAGCGAGTCAATTATCTCTGAAATTAACATGCTAGTTATTCATGCATGCATTAAATTACAGGTTAATCTTAAATGAGTAGATGAAATCATAAGTGCTTGGTAAATTAATATGATACGTGTTATGACTAAATGTCTTCGTAATTAGGTAGTTTATTTACTTTTGCATATATCCAATAAATTGCACTAGAGTTTCCGCGTGTGGAGGGTCCGGAGACACAAACCCTTTCTTGTTTTGTTTAGAGTATTCCTATGAATCAAGAGGAATCCCTAGTACCGAGACTGTCTCTTTTACCGCACATACTTGAGCTTTATCTCAAGTATGAGCGGTAAAAGAGACAGAGAATAAAATATCAATCAATAAAATCGTCAATCAGTCAAGAATTGTCTATTTTCTTGTCGTTTATTTTCAGAAATCGGTTCCGTTTTGGAGGAATGCCTTACGTAGGCTTCATATTCTTCCACACAAGACAACTATTTGTGTGTCCGATAAATTAATGTTCTGAGTCTGATACGATATAGATGTGCGTAAATAAAACCTAGGCTAGGCTTAATATTGTCCTATTTATTCCTCCAAATGGGAACCGATACCTGAAATCAAACGAAATAGCCTATGCTTGACCGTTATTATATATTTTACATTGGTTTCAGGATTGTTTAAGCTGCCCAGTAGGCTTCTGACAACGACTTTTGTAAAAGTCTATATCCGACACTGGCAACTTATCTTCGCCGCTCAATATAGGACATGTAAAAGCAATGATATGACGCGCTTATAGCAATTGGCTACGAGTATATGCGCGTCATACATAATCATCATCTCACGCCGTAGTAACAGAAATTCTTTCTCTTTCCAAAAACGAAATAGCGAGAAGAGCTTTTATAACGTTACGCAATCAATTAAAAGTTGTAGAAACAACTCATGTGCGCATCGCTGAACAAGCTTGCCAAGGTCACGCCATCACCTTTTATTTGACCCGTCTGTCGGGACTCAATTATTCAAATTCGTATCAATACGCTTGTAATTCGATCGTTGCTTTTTTGCACAATATTATAATTGAATAATTTATATTCCGTGTCCTACGCTAAAGTGCTGATTGCTCAGCAAAATAGTTATCTCAATATATCATAATCTTAACCTCAAATTAAGTAGACGCATTGCTACTTACTTAGAACTCGATTGTTTGTGTTAAGAAAATGTATCTTTGGCACTCGCCGGCCGCTACCGCAGAACGCCCGTTTCGCTCGCTGGGGTCATGCGTAGTATGGTCGCGATTCTAACCTAACCTACTTTTCTAGTAGCGAAACACATATTAAGTTACGTCCGGAAAAAAAAACAGTAATTCTGGTAAGAAAATTATTTAATTGATAAAATGTGATAAGTTCCTTGCGCATTTACACAGAATGCGCATTTAAACATATCCCTTTACAAAATGTTCTCTCTTTTAGTTTGAATGAAAACAACCAACTTCGTAATTTCTTTATAAATCCTTGACAATTATTCTCTATAATTAAATATAACCACTAATCACTAGACAAACAGGCCGTTCAAAATTTGTAGTAGATACAGGCATTTAATTCTTTAACACGAGCGTCGTCTTTATTTATTAAAACAAAGAGGTAACTACTTTTTCAATAAACTAACACACTGATGTTAGCTAGTAAGTCAATTATAAAGTCCAACATGGCAATGACACGTTAAACTTGGCCATAGCATTAAAATGCAACTCATAAATTAAATATCCTTATCCATAAATATCGAAGAATATCACCATTAAAGGGATAAACATGATGATGTAGCTTACTAGCAATTTATAAAATTATCTCCGCGAGATGACGCGGCGTTAAGTTGTCGGCCTTGAAAACGCAAGATCCCTTTGTTTGCTTTGGCTTACGTCGAATGGCGGTTGTAGACTCGTATGAATGCTCTCAGTTCCAAATATTCACATGTGTTAACATGCTTCTCAATACTAAGAAAATGTTAATTCATTAAAGATCTTGAACGAAGAACAAATTGCCTTTATTTCATTTGAGCGGTTAGTTCTTTGTCTGCTGGAATAAAAGTCCTAGCATAGGTGTTTGAAAGATCTTAAATTTTACAAGATTGTATAAATACTGTTTTATCAGTTTATATTTGAAGATCTTTTCGATCTTCATCTGTAACGTACTCCATACGATATCATTTTTAAGTTTCTTGATATTGTCTGGACACGCTTATCGATTTCACGCTCTTCGACTCAGAAAAGTTTTCCAGTCACTTAGGAATTTCAGTCGCATGTGAGTTTCCACGTCTAATGGTAGGATTTGAACTTCACCGTTAACGGCTCCATAACTATTAAATGAACAAAGTTAACTCGAAAGCTGCTTTGGTGAATATACCATTGTTATTGATTGCAAAATATACAGCCACCAGCACATCCAGCTACCCCAATCTGTCAAATTTCTTTTATAGATTTTCAAACTTAACACAAGAGCACAAGGTTCAGTTTCAATTGGGGAAATTTGACTGATTGGGGTAGTTTGATGTGACGCCAGCGTCTGTATATCCGTCTGTACGTCAGCGGGTTGTTTCTCATTTAAATGTAAAAGAACCTTAAAAGGAAGACAGTTGAATTTTCGGAGTATGCCGCGACATACACATATATATGAACTCATAAAAAACACCGGGACAGTTTTTTTATATAAATTTAATATACGATCGCCTTGCCTCGATTTGGTCTAAGATTGTAAATACTACTAACAGATATACGAATATTACAATTCTAAAAGACGGCAAATGTTAAACTAAGATATCTAGTTGTCATGGACAGACATATAGAATTGACAGGCAAGCGAATGGCTTTTATTGATCTCTGATCTAGAGATTGTAATCGAGCTCGCGAATTTCATATTTGTAAGACAAGAATGTCCCACACTCATGTAGTGTTCTTATAAATATATATATATATATATATATATACACGAATAATAAAACAGTTCGATAGACTTCAATTAAATGTTAAACACACGGCGCAAGCTGACAGATGAACGATTATAGAGTCGGAAACAAAAACAAATCAGTAGTGTCCCGATGACAGCCCTGTCTACACGTTCTTAAGAGCTAATTGAAAGATTTAAATATTTTTGTTTCGAATTCATGTCTCTTAAATACTCATTAGCTACTTCAAATATCTTTCATTCGTGCATATTAACTTTGTTTTGTTTATTTATTTTGTTATTATTAGTAAATTTGTCTCAATATAATAATTCGTAGTAATAGACCCACAGGTACAATTTATAATACTTTTAGAATAATATAAGGTAAAACGGTGTTATGGTGAAAAGATCCTGTCGTATTGCCGTTTCTGCCGCCTGTAAGAGCTTATAGCATTTTTTTTAAAGCAAGACATTCATACATATCTTACAAACTAATATCGTTGTGTACAAAATATAGTCTTAGTCTTAATAAACCTTAGACGTCTTCGTGAAAAATGGTTCTGTCAAGGCCGGTCTCATTAAACTAATTACGTTGCCTTCGGAAACGTTTAACCGGCCATAATTCCTGTTATTGTGTTAAGTATCGGCCTGTTACTTTCCTCTTAGTAAAAGTGGCAGGTACCTACAAAGGGCCCTTTGACCTCAACTGATTATCTCTGATACTATTATATTTTATCAGCAAACTGGGTGAGTAAAAATAAGACTCGCCTTTGCGCAATTTGCGAGGTACGACTTGAAGAAACTTTCAATATTGATAACCCATAAGTACAAAGTAAGAAAAAAATCTGAATTTACAAAAAAGAAGGTCTTTGGTACAAAATATATCCGTCTACCTGTAGACCAGGGACTTTATAGACGACCGGGTATCAATACACGTCATCAGGTTGAATAATAAAAATGAATAAATGCTTATTTTAATACGTTATTATCACAGACACAATAGTTAATGCCCAGAATTCAGCACACAGTTCTCTTGCTCAAACATTTACATGTTTTATAGGATACATTTTGAAAGCAATTCATAAATATACCTACAGTCCAAAGAAACCAATAAAGTACTAAACACAACAGTTAATCAAAGGGTAATTAGAGTAATTACATAACGTCGCGTCGTCGACATTGCTGATTCGTCTCCAAAAATAGTCGCGTACGCAGCACGGCTAAGTTGGTTCTATTTATTAGCCGTCACCGCATCGCCTCATGGCAGGCAGTCACGGCTGAGTGGCAAGCTGTCATCATCCGACTTACTCGCTTCACACCCAATCAACAAACATCAGAACATTTTTGAATATTGTAACGCTTTTTTTGACATGTTCTCATGTTCTTTTTTTTAAGGGTAAGTACAAGGTCATGGTTGACCGTTACTTCATAACACATTATTTTTGGCAAGTGACTGGCATATTTTAACCGATTACTTAATAAAGGGTTATACTTTTAACTGTTTATTAATGTATTTGTATATTTATGAATGGATATGGCCATGTTCATAGTTTCTTTTCTAGCGTCTAAATTGCTTATCGTACGAAACGAAATGGGGTGTTATTTGGAGCGTTTAAATATCGCGAGGTCCATGCGGAAATACGTTTAGACGAAAAAATTAAATTGATAGAAATACACGTTTAAAAATATTTCATAAACAAGTACAATATCTTTTTTATCTTATCACTTAAAGCATTAGCATTATAAGGTTTAAAATTTTGGAATGTACCAAGGTATATTCCAAAGTTTTGGTATAACTATATCATAAATAAAATATTTAAAAAAAAACACTGTAGGATAAATACTTATAGGAAAAATCACAATTTATTAAACGACACTGAGCTAATTAGCATTAAATATAAATCATATTTGAAATATATTTTAATTTCACCAAAATATAGTTATGAACGAAATCTAAATCTTGGTGTCATTCACATGAAAATAGCAGTAATGCTTAGCAGTTTGAGTTTGCTGAGACGGAGCAACTCTAAGAACCTGAAAAGTATTGCTTATAGGTACTTTTCCAGTGGTAGACGAGGTGGGAGTAGTCTCCCTTGATAGTACTTACTTACATAGCTTTTATATAAAATTGTATTAGTTTTATGTCATGAATTGTGTTTTGACCGTTATTGTTCGAATGACTATTCAATTTCAGATCCATATTCTTTTTGATGGAGCTTTCTCTATTTCTCCCTATCTTAGACTTAAGTAAGTTATCCTTGGTCTGTCCTGACTTCACCATTCATGATGTTTCTTTGTTGTTCGGAAAAAATGTAATGATAATAGGACCGTTTGTAGCTAGATTTATTGTTACCATGCCTTATTTTGATTGTTGTCGTTAGACAATTATTAACTGACTTCAAAAGAATTCGAGTATATGACTGTGCCGATTTCTCCGTTGAATGTAAAATTATATTATATTTTATTAATCGGAAGGGTTAGCTTCCGGAATGGTATCATATATGTACATTTTGTTCGTATTGATTGTCTCAATGTATTTGAAAAGTAGTTTATCAGTTATCTGGTTTCGATAGTACCAGCTCTGCTTAGTTTGGGATCAGATGGTCGTGTGTGAATAATGCCCCAGGATATTATTATTATACTGACGACAATGATAAGCATAAATATCCGCAAAATCGTAATAGATTAATGAGATATGTAATTCAGTTAACGTCTCTTTTTGTCGACAGGCACGAAATATTCGCACGCAGTTTATAGTAAGTAATCTGAATAACAAGTGGACACGAATGTAACAAACCTTGAAAAGAGGCTATCTTATATCTGCAATTATCGTTAACAACACAGTTACTAAGACAATGAGTAATTGTTAACTATCTTTATCTATTATCTGGATCGAAGATGGCACATTAAACCACACCGACTAAAAGACATGCATAAACCCAAATATTACGATTTATATTTTAAATAATGCTATGGGAAATCCTATTCCTATTAACTACAAGATGGAAGGGACCAATACTAGGCAAAAGGAATGTGGGAAGACCAAGCAAACGGTGGACTGATGACCTTATATAGATCGCAGGAAAAGACTGGATGTGCAGAAGTAAAGACAGAAAGCTATGGAAGAAACTGGAAAAGGCTTTTACTCTTAACGAGATCCATAACCTCAGAAATACAAACCACTAACATTACTTTAATAGCATAAGATACTAGAAAAATACTAAAATTATTGAAATGTAAATTTATGATGAGTTATGGAATAAAGAGGCTTTATTATTATCATTATTATTTTTGTTTTGCTTTTTAGTTTTTCGGTTTAAAGGGAATTCCTACGCATGCCACCCGCAAAAAGTGTTTGCGGGTGGGTTCGTTGCATTCGCACCGACTAAACCTAACTTGCCGTGGACTTCTTCTGGCGCCTGTTGGGAGGAGCCCCGGGAACGCGGGTATGCTGCTCTTGTGCCCCTCTTTTGCGTCATGTCGCAGGTGTTAGGGACACGTACCTTGGGAGGGCTCTAGTGGACTGCATGAGCTCCGCTTTTCCTTATCTGCTGTGCTTTACAAAGCACTCTACTAACTAGTTTAATTAGTGCCTATAGCTAGGCACAACGTATCCTTATTTATATTAAGCTCGTCCTGTATTACTAGGGAGGGCCCATACCTGGAGATTCCCTGTGAGATCGAATCAGAAAGGTCGTTACCCGCAGGTGAACCGAAGTAACCGTCAAGCCCGAAGAATTGCCTAGCGGAAGTGGCAGTGGACAAGGCATAGAGTAGAACAAACTGCGGCTGAGGACAGATAGGTTCTTGAGTGGCGATCACGAACCGGAACAAGCAGAGGCCGGTGATCTTGTGAGGGTCACTGGTGTATATATGTACATTTGGACTCGTTTTACAATTTCAACAAAGTTATTCGTAATGATTTGCAATACCTAATTGTGCAGTTTTATCAATGTTAGATTCTAAGCTACAATTATTTCAACATTGTACGTGTTTGTTTTATCTTTTAATTTTAATTCCGAACTGGCTATGTTTTTCTCTTTTCTTTAATTACATTTGTTTTACTTGTACACGTGTTACTTAACTGTCAGTCATACTATCACTAGACCTGTTTATAAACATATGTATCTTTTAATCTATAATTGTTCCAATAAATAAAACTAAACCACCGAATGCCAATAGCTCAATAGCGGCAATTATAGAGATCTTAGGGAGATACTTATATCTAGCAGTTCACGTATTTTGGCTAACATGTTCATGATAATGATGATATTACGGAATTGAATCATGTGAAAAGAAATAATATATATTTCAAATTCTCCGAAGGGTAGCTTGACACTTAAAAATAGAGCGCCATTCGACTCTACCGCATTGGACCCATAAAACTTCAATGTATTTGTAACTAACTGTAGATAATCATACTTCATACTATTATTATAAAGGCGAAAGTTTGTGAGTGTGTGATAGGCTATAATTTATAAAGTTTAACGCGGGTATAACCGCAGGACACAGCTAGTAAGTATGTATAGGAATATCAGCCGGCGCGACCAGTTTTAATGTAGACTCGACATTCAAGACTTCATTACATACGGATGACGATGGCTAAAGCAGGAATTGGAAAATACTACGTCTGTGAAGCAGCTACCTAATATTACATATATTATTATATTCAATCTTTATATAATTATTACTACCTAAAAATAACAAATTCCCAAGGAATTACCTAAGGAAAATGCCACAACAATACCATGCCAAATTGCCAACAGATCAAGCATGTTTCAATCAGCAACAAAAACATTGTACTAAATTCGAAGGTAAATAAATTTCTTATCTTCTAAAGATAATCATTCTTACTCTGAAATATTGTCTTTCATTTTCGGAGTGATAAGAAGCTGCAGGGTCTGATTTGTCAAGGGCAAGCTTTTTAACGTCGAATGGTAAGAGATGCTATAATTTAAATCACATTTCTATCTTTAGTGCTTTGTTTATTCAGAATCAAAATATATAGAAAGAACAACATTACATTTTTGCATTGCGTGGAATTTCTTTATTAATAAATAAAGACACACAGAAACCTCACCTAAACAAAATGTAGTTCGATTTTACTATTATTTAATTTCATTATTTCATCAATTAATATAGCTTAATAGCTAATATAGCTTAGCTAAAAATGAACAAAAACCGAATATAATGTGATTTTACATTTTATTACTATTGTTTTAATTTTTGGTATGTTATGGTGTACAATAAAGAGTGTTTTACTTTACTTAATATAGTGAACAATTACTGGTGTCCTTAAAAGATAAATAACTAAATAAAAATCTTTTAATTTTTTTGCTTACCAGCAGTCGAAACTAATATTATCTGAATAGACGGTCACCGTATCCTAGTTGGTAGTGCTCCTGCCTACGAAGCTGGTGGGTTCGAATCCCGGTAAGTGCAAATATTTGTGTGATGAGCACGAATATTTGTTTTTGAGTCATGGATGTTTTCTATGTATATATCTATCTATATAAGTATGTACCAATAGTACAAGCTTTGCTTAGTTTGGGGCTAGGATGATCTGTGTGACATTGTCCCTAGATATTATATATCCCTAGATATTATTATCTACACTTCTACGTACACGTATCCGCGCCCACCTACGTACACGTTCATGAATACACCCCGCAAATATTCCGGAGAGAGACTGGAGTTCTGTAGGCAGGGCTCGACCTAGTTCAGACTCCAGACTTTCACAAGGATCTCCATTACTGTAAAAATTGCTGTACTATGCATATTCCTTGTGAAAAGTAAATACATAATTTTGATTATGGCTTAAAAATAACAATAAAAATTATTTAAATCTGCCTTTGTTTATGTTTTTAGCGTGTGCCTATTCATCATGTACATATTTGTACATGGATACACATATTTAATCATAGTTAATAGTTTAAAATATACGTAGTTACGGATTTTAAAAATAACTAAATAATCCGATATTTTAAAGACGTAATTAGACGGTTTTCTTTGAATTGGCTCATAACAATAAAAATAAATTTAGTAGTTCGATGTTCATAAAAAGGAATACACATAACTCACCAGTAGCTGTTATAAACCTAGGCCAGTATTTCAAGTATTTCGTAAATTCAGTACTATATATTAATTAAAACATCATTAAGTAGTAATACGTATAATAATTACTATAGCTGAAAGTATAATTTAATTGGCTGGAATCGTACCTGAACCTGTTATAAAATATGATTTATATTTATAGTAATCACGTCGGAACATCAACGAAGCATCAACGAAGCGCGTCGACGCGACGCGCCCGTGATATTACCGGTGCGTTCCCAGCGCGTTCACCTGCGATCGAGGTGAAGGTCACGCGCCGCATGAATCGAACGCGTCTGAACGCAAATGTCAATTTAAATATTGTATTCCCGCCAGCCGGCCATCTTGAATTTCGGCTTGACCGGTTTCGGATGGACCCTAAGTTAGTGTCGGAATGTCGATGTTACTGGGTTACTACGGTCGTAACGTCTCGGATATTTTGTATATAAATGTATTGAGCGCTACGCTACAATACATTGAATCATAAAGAATTATTTGATAAGGCGCTCATAGCCATATGCTCTCAACGGTCCGTAAGTGATTGGCGAGGGTAAGCAACTAGGCTCGCAGTCAGTGCATAGATGGGGGACCACCAAAGTGGTTTAATTTCTGAGCGTCTCCGTGCTTCGGAGGGCTCTTCCCGATTGTGGCCATTAGGCAACAATCGTTAAGCCATGTCAGAGGCTTACTGATCGGCTTGAACAACCTTGAAACTAGGGTAACCACTGCCCATATAAGTAGTATTTGGTAATCATACACACATGATCGATATAGTATCAATCGTGCATGGTAGCAGGGCTATCTTTAAAAGTGTTAACAAGTAAGCCAAACTTGCTTACAAAATCATTTACGTAATAAAAAGTATACAGGCATTATATCAATTTACGTACAGTCGCTATCTGATATCTGGAAAACAACTGCAACGGTTGTGTGTGATACAATTCACAATATGGGCTTTAGGTGTGCAAAAAATCAGTGTCATAGCAATATTAAAATTGCTTTTAGATAATATGCAATGATTTTTTTATATTTACTTTTATGGACGATGTTACAAACCCCTATATGACTTCGGTTACGTACTATTAACTACTTCGATAGTATCTATAACTAACTGAAGTAATATAGGGCGTTTGTTTAATCGATGTTTTCTATTTAATTATTCAATTATTAATTTTGCAGGTGTAACAGGCTAGATTTAACCTCTGCGCAGGCATTCCCCATTTCCAATAATTATACAATTTGACACAAGAGAAATACTCAAACACTCCCTTGAAATTCTAAAGTCGTAACGTTCCAACAATACATAAAATTAAATTACATAACTTTAATGAATTCCAAAGGTTAGAAGAGCAATTCAGTATGTTTACGTTATAGCGAACTATTATACGAATTATAATGTGTGTGTCACGACGCAGCGACGATTCCATCCAATATCACTTATCCAGTTCCTACGTAGTTAAGCTAAGCTAGTTGCCACGTATATTTACACTAAGGACCGTTGATGTAAAACAGGTAAATACTATACTAAGTACAATCTATGTGATCGGTACCCAAGATACAGGCACAATGCTTAGTTTCAGACCAAAGTTATTGAAACCACAGTAACAGCTTCATTGAAATAAGGATTCTATTATATTCTAAAATAAATAACTAAATAAAGAAACCCACCCGAAACCGAACAATATTATTTTTGCCCATCATTAGACGTGGCCTCGTGTTTCAGGTTCGATCTCCTTACAGGTCATCTACTTTTTTTGGTTTTGGGTTGCTTTTTGCCCGTGAAATCCATGTTTGTAAGTCCTTCGTGATTCAGGGATTAAGTGCTATGACTTTTTAAATAAATGAATAACTTCAGAAAACTAAAGCCTTTACCTACTTAGACTGGTATTGACATTAGAAACCATATTTAAAGAAGTGAATTAATTATTAAAAATGTTGCATGAATCGGTTTTTTGATGATATCCCGAAAAAGGGATTGACTGATTTCGTTGAATTTACTGTTTGTCTCTGCCTCGTGAAGTTTACACGCGCATTGGAAAAGTAATATCAACGCCATCTCTGATACATGGCAGTAGACTACACCCTTCTAAATCATTGGACTGATATTAATGAAATATTTTTGTGCATAGGAGTAGGCGACTCGATGATTTACATTTGGACCCGGTAGATTCCAGTATTTATTTCTATTTTCAAGGCAGGAAAACGTTTGCCGGGATAGCTAGTTACAATTAAAACACAGACGTATAACCAGACGTTGATTAACGAACCGGTTGAACAGTGAACACCATACGAAAATGTATTTTAAAACTTAAATCCCTTTCCGCCCTTCTGAACCAGAACAAAGGTACCAATTAAGCATCATAATCGCCGGCACCCTTATAATTAATACTACAGAAATTGAACTCCAACCGGTAATAAACGTATAGTACTTACTATACAGTCAGAAAATAGAAAGAAATAAAATAATAAATCGTAGCTTTATGCTCTACCGAACATTCATTAAGAAGAAAAGAATTTTATACCAACAAGATCTTAAATATATTTGTCCTAAAATAGACTCTATATTGAAGAATTAGGGTTTGAAGCAGCATGATATACAGAGTAGGACAATATTGACCGAGTAAAGATGAATTATTTGGAAAAGTATAGTCGCGGTTTAAAACAAATATCATGAAGTAAAAACTTGGAAAAGCACTCAGCACATATTCGGCACATCATTCAATTGTTTATTTTATCATTCAATGAGATCAGGTCACCAAAAACATGATAAAGCTTCTAGGCTATGAATACAATCTGCCTGCTAAGTTGTGTCGTTCGAACTACTGATCATTCCAGAAAACTGTTCCGTATGAATTATGAATTATTATGGAACTAATACACTAGTAAATTAAAATGTTCCGTTACTAAAATAAGGTGAATCTTAGTTACGAATACCTTTTAGTTTGATACCAAATATATATATTTTTTATGATGAGATGTATAAGTACCCTATACACGATACAGTAAGAATAACAAAGAATTAATAAGCCAATAATTTTCTAATAGACATAATTCATAGTTCATAAGAAAAAGCTATAAGTAAAACGAACAAGAGCAATCACAAAACAGCTTTGTTTTTCTGGTTACGGATTTACGTATACGTGATCCTTAAACATCAAGACTTAATAAAATTTTCAAATAATAAAAATAGAAGGTGAAGTAATTGTGGGTACATCAATGTCCATAAAAAAGGTTGCCGTTAATTGAAGAGCACACATGAAGATAGTTTAGTATGGCTGTAGTTTGATAGGGTAGAGCGCGACCATTGCGCCGAGTTACTAACGAGGGGAAAAGTGCCTATTTCCGAGGCGTAATGACGTCGTGACAACCCTCTAGCCAGCCGAACACCCAGCGTGTATAGGGTCACCAGGTTTTAATACTGAAAAATCGCAACACAATTTGAACAGTGAACCAAATTTAAGTACAACAAAATATTTTCATAATGTATTTTGTATTTGTGACAGTTAGAGCCCTATTATCACACTAATATTATAAAGGCGAAAGTCTGTGAGTGTGTGAGAGTGTATGTTTGTAACTTCTTCACGTCTAAACGGCTGGAGCGATTTTAATAAAATTTGGTATTGAGTTAGGTGACACCCTGGATTAACACATAGGCTATAATTTATAAAGCTTAACGCGGTTAAAACCGCGGGGCACAGCTAGTATATTTATAAATCAGATATTTATATTCGATGGTGATTTACATAAGTCTTTGTCTTAAACTAACGTCTTAAAAGTGTCAAGCACGTTAGTTTCTATAAGTGGATTTTATAGTTGTTGTGGCGCGGCATCATACTTTAGTATGCAGTATACAAAATTGATATATCGACAGAAGATTCAATATCTTCCAACTGCATTAAATAAATCATGCATAATTTTTGCTTGAAAAGTCGCAGTGAACGAGTTGATTTCCTTTTCTATATAGGTATACTTTAAGACCAACTAGAATACCAGCGCTAGGAGCCAACTAGAATACCAGCGCTTCAGTAATTTTTGCTGTAGCTTATCCTGAAGTTGGCACCCATATACGGTTCACAGCAATTTGTTTTGGTTTTAAGCAGCTTTTTGCTAATTTGTATATATGTGTATTATAAATAAAAGTATTTCTTTCTATAAGACAAGGTGATTGACTGATTGATTAAAGTAACTACAAAAAGAATCGTCTTTTCTGTTTTTATCTATTTGTCGACCTACATTTTTTTCCCCTTTCTCATTTTTAGCCCCATTGATGTATTGTACTTAATCAATTTCATTTCCCGAATCTACCAGAATCCTGTCAAACCTGAAAAGTAAAGATTTTCGTCTTTAAATTTTAGGACATATCCTTAGTTTGGTAACCCTCTCGTTTTCATAGAATTCTGGGTAATATTTAGACAACCTTTAGATATGCAATGCTTCAGGGTAAACGGTCACACAAGTAGGTTAGTCTAAGCCCCACAGTTTAGGTTTATACGGCGTTTCTTTCGTGTTCGATTCAGATATTTCTTATTTTTGTATTGCAGAAAACGACAACTCTTATGTAAGGGCGTTTTTCATGAAGTTTAATAAAATAAGTCCCAGTATAATATTATTATTTTTTTATTCCATATCATCATGATTTTCTGTTTTTTTATTTATTTTAAATTAATATTATTATATTTTCTTTGTGATTATTTTATTCCATATTATCATTACAATTTTCACTTCTATTTTAATAGGTACTTGTACTATGGGTTTTGATGCCTGAAATAGACGAATTTATTTTTTTTATTATTATTTAAAACCCGTCACAGATGAAATCACAGTTTGCAATCATCATCATGAGATATATCTAGGCAAGCATGTTGTAAAATCTCATAAACAATTTATCATCACAGTAACGGCCGAGTCGGAAACCGGTAGTAGAGAGACCTGCTGGGTCTTCGCAGTGGGGGCGCTTTGGACCCAGTGGAAGCATGAAAGCGGCAACGTCGTTATACACAAGAATAGAATAGAATAGAATAGAATATCTTTATTTGCTTTGAATGTAGGTACAAACATTAGTTGTTAACATACATTTTGAAGAATCCTTGTACATTCTGCCTTAATAAAGCATGCAAATTCAGTGTTAAACTAAAAAGACATGGATGCATTTATTTAAATTTGCTTATCATCTAGGAATTCTTGCAAGGTATAATAGCATTTTTCAGCTAGCAGAGCTGTGAGGTGTTTTTTGAACCTTTCCAATGGGAGATCTTTAATGCTGTTTGGCAGCTTATTGAAGATAACAGGTGCCATACAAATAACACTTTTTTTCAAAAGACTGGTTTTGTATGCACCTGTACATAACAAATTCTGATATTGCGATCTCAGACCTGTATTTCGTTGTCTAGTTTGGTTGAAGTATACAAATAAGTTTTTATTACATTTAACAAATAATGCTAACTGTAGGATGTACAGGGACGGTAAGGTTAGTAATTTACGAGACTTAAATATAGGTGCGCAGCTATCTGTTACTTTCAGATTAAACATAGCCCTGAGGCAGCGTTTTTGAGCTTTAAAAATGCTTTCTCGTTCAGTAAGGTACAGTACAAGGTAATAGTAATATTTAATTCTTACCTGAATATAGACAGAACTACTCAAACACGATGTATTCAAATATATCTAAAACTAGAAATATCAACAAAGTCTATTTAAACTTATTGATAACTATTCTGACGATAACTTAAATAAGCTAGCTAAGTAACTTAATTATTAGTGATTCAAATTAAATGATGAAAAACTGCAGCCCTAAATATTTACAGTTAGGTATCAAGAATTAATGACGTACTACATTATTACAAACTAGCTGGGCCCCGCGGTTTTACCCGCGTTCAACTTTATAAATTATAGCATATGTGCTAATCTGATGTATAAGCTATATTACTGTAAAGTTTCATTAAAATCCATTCAGTAGTTTTTACGTGTAAGAGTAACAAACATCCATCCATAGTTACAAACTTTCACCTTTATAATATCATCATCATATCAGCCGAAAGACGTCCACTGCTGGACAAAGGCCTCCCCCAGAGATCTCCACAATTGCCGGTCTTGCGCTATTCGCATCCAGCAGTTTCCAGCGACCCGCACAAGATCATCGGTCCATCTTGTAGGGGGCCTGCCCACGCTGCGTCTTCCGGTTCGTGGTCGCCACTCAAGAACCTTTCTGCCCCAACGGCCGTCGGTTCTACGAGCTATGTGCCCCGCCCACTGCCACTTCAGTTTTGCAATTCTTCGGGCTATGTCGGTGACTTAGGTTCGCCTGCGGATTTCGACATTTCGGATTCGATCCCGCAGGGAAACTCCGAGCATAGCCCTCTCCATTGCTCTTTGGGTGACCTTGAGCCTTCTGATAAGGCTTCTGATATGTTCTGACTATTTACAAGCGTTAAAATTTTAATTTAATGAAACGAATGCTATTTATTTGTTATTTATCTATGCATCGAGTGTAACCTAAACTCGATAGAAGCAGCATATCCCATTGTAGACTTCTAGAAACAGCCTTCGATGTCCGTCCTCAGTCGAGCCCTCTTAGCGACATTAATTCGTCTCAACTTTGTTCCAAAACATAATTGGGCTTCTGTACTGAATCATTTTCATATCAATTAACTGACAGCCAAGATGCCTTACATGTTAGTTTTAAAAAGTAATAATAAACATAAAAAGCAGAAGACCTATACTGTTTCTCAAACCGAAAGAATATTCTAAATATTTTGGAATATTAATTTCACAAAACGACCGTCGCATAATCTTCGGAATAGTTTACAATCATTTTATAAAACTTCTATGTAACATCTAAAAGCGCGAACGTGATAGATGCACGCTGAATTAATAATTCTCATTGTGCGAAGGGCTTTTGGTCCTCTAACCGTCGATTGCTTGAAACTAGTTTCAGCTTTTATATTTTTGAATGTTTAATTAATATTTAAGCCGGTAAAAAAAAAATTCTTGTAAAATTTATTCACGGTTAAAAAAAAATTACTAATTCAAATTAGCAACAAGAACGATTGGCAGCGTAAACCCACAGTCGGAAACAACGAATTGGTTGAACCCTTGTCTGTGTCCTGAGATTTATTTAAAAAGTTAGTGAACCGTAGCGCGTTTTTTAATCTTCGTTTATTGAGAATGAACTGACTGGACCACTCTGTATATTTAAATCCGCACACAAACAGGGGGTGTGTTTAAACGTTTCAAGCATGTACGGATGTTTGTATACCTGTATGTCTTCGGTAGCCGATTGGATTTAATGCCGAATAATGATGATGGTAATCATGAAATGACACTCGTTGGGGCAGATTTAATAAGTCTTAACTAAACTAGCATAGAAGCCATTCAAAGAATAGCACTATACACCTGTTAGTGAGCGGTTACAGTAAGCGAGAGCATGTCACGAGCGTCCCACACTCTCCCTCACCTATAAGCTGTGGCAACCTTAGACATTATCATGCTCGTAATACTTAAAGCTATTTGTATATACTACCTAGAGTGCACTCTGTAAGGTAAAGGTGGTTCACCAGTCGAACTAGAGAGATATGCTCAATTACTTGCAAATAATAAAATAAAAATATCGGGCAATAAAGTAGGTATTATACCTAATAGCTATTATACAACAATAAACATTTTAGAATATATAAATGAAGACGTCCTCTGATTGACATTTGTTTGAAGTAACTGTTAATAAAAATACCTGTAGCTGGAGTATAAAGAATCAGCAACAGAAATAGGAAGCTTGGCAGTCATAAAAGTTTTACTCTTTTTGGTACTTTAAATGTTTAAAGTTCAACACGTTTTGATGCTCATAAAACATCAGACAGAATAAAACAAATTTGTAAAGAATATAAATTACTAGCGGCCACCCGCGACAGCATCTGCGTCTATTAAGTTCAAGGCGACTTGATCATAAACAATAATATTTACCTGTAAATTGGCTTTCAACAAGGTAAACGGCCAAACTATTGCTTGGGGCATAGTGGGAAAAACAGATTGACTTATTTAAGCATTATTTGTCAGAAACATCACTGCCTAAAAATCTAAAAATGTTTTGGAAAATGTGCAAATATAGCCCTTCAATACCACTTCCTCCTCTTCTCATCTCATTTTTTCCATTGGTATTTAGGTTGGGTAGGCTATAGCTATTGCTATGTATACTAGAAGAATTGCCATGCTGACAGCAGCTCGTCGACCGCTAGGACAGAAATGTTCTCAAGTGGCGGCCACGAACTGGAAGACGCAGCATGGGCAGGCTCCCTACAAGATGGGCTGATTGTCTTATGCAGCTGGAAGCCGCTGGATGCGGGTAGCGCAAGACCGACAATCGGAGATCTTTAGGGGAAGCCCTTGACGGGCAGTATACGTCTTTCAGCTGTAATGATGTAGTAATAGCTACAACGTATTCGTAGGCGTGAGTAGATGCTGATATATATCGTGGCGCAGTGAAAGACGGTAAGCCCAAACTAGGTGCAAGTAGTATAACTGCATGGAGTACAACAAGTCAGCCAACTCACCAAATTTAAATAAACCAAATGACGTAAGCTCATCGGTGGACGCACCGGGACGGATTTTTACCAACTACATAATTGTACCTACCCAGAACACGATCTAGACGAAACATAACTTTTATCTCCTATCTTACTTAGAGGCATGCTGAGATGGTTTGGCCATTTAGAAAGGATGAATGAAAGAAGATTGACAAAAGAAGTATACCTGGCCTGTGTGAATGGGACAACCGGAAGGGGAAGACCACGTCGAATATTCTCTGACCAAATTGGAGATGTTCTCAAGAAAGGGCAGGTCAGAAATACCCTAAACCGGCGAGCATGTATGAAGAATATAATGACAGTAATCGAGGCAAAAGAAGTATGCAAAGATAGTGACAAATGGAAATCCGTTGTCTCTTCCAACCCCTCTGGGAAACAGGCGTGATTCTATGTTACTTACAAAAGTATACTTCGCTCAATTAAGAGATCTGTGTTTGAACTGACTATTTTATTTAGGAAGCTTCATAAATCATAAAGAAAAACTTTTAATAGTCACGGACTAATTGCGCGAGCGAGACTTACAGTAAAAAGTGTTTACACATTTGTAATATGGCTAGTTGAACTTTAACTCGTAATACAATTCGTACTATATTGTTAAGCTACACATTGTGTTATTTCGGTAAATAATCATTGTACAGATTGTGTACAATGATTGTAATGCTATTTCTGTATATGATCATTGTACACAATGATTATTGGGAGATATATAGAGTGCACCGGAGTCCTCAAATTATTCGGTCTCGCCGCTGCGCCGTTGTAAGAAACACTACCAATACGAATAATACGGTAACAATAGGAAAGCCGGTTGCCTAGGCTAAATATCAGATTATATGCTATTTTGTACCATGAAATTGAATGAGACAGATTCATATACCTACACAACTCCACTTAGTTTGGAACGCTAACTGAATTACACTAGAATTGGATCTTTCGGAACATCGCACACGAACAACGTCCCACGAAATGCAGTATGCGGCGCATTGATAAACAAATTTGTTACGTATGCTGGTGGCTATAAGATTTCAATGAGCTGCTTGCTTTATGGGCCGATAAGTGTCAAGCGATTGCCAGGTATCCGATTCGTAATGACATACGTTTGAATGGCGCGCTTCGAAAGTGCTACTATTATAGGCATTCCTTACCTACACAATGTCAATGAGTAAGCGTCATCGGAACATAAATTAATCATTGCAGTCTTTACTATTGACAATGCTTGCTTTTTATTGAGAAACGAAGCATATTGTGTGCATTTGTTCATTGACATTGTATACGGCTGACAGGTCAGAAGTTCAAATTAAATTATTTCTTATTCATTACGAAAAGTTTCATCATGTCAGTCGGAAGATGTCCAAGGGTGGACAAAGGCCTCCTCTAATGGGCTCGACAATTATCGGACTTGCAGCCCACATACGGCAACCCTCATAAGATGATCGGTCCGATGGTCGGAAGTGGAAGAAATAGGCAGAGCCATGAATGTACCATGACCCGCTGTGTACTCGTAATAGAATATATGAAATAGCTTCTATTTCTGCTTCTTATTTATATAAAGAACCAGTTGTTAGAAAAAGGCATAATTAATTTTGATAAGAACAATAATAATTTAGAACGTTTAATTTGATTCAAATAAATTTCATCTAATTTAGAAAATAAATACACTCTAATACCACAAAAATAAAAACTCCTAAATCTGATGATTTGGAGCTAGGGAGATCAGAAATCTACTTAATATTCAGTGGTGTCATAATTTTCATACTTTATATTATTATAATTGATGATGATGATGTCCTCCCGGCCGAATTTCGACCACGGCGGCCAGTTTCAATGGAGATTAGCCAATTGCGCAGGACATATTATAGTGCACAAGAGTGTGCGCAAACACAGGGGCACTGTCTATTCCATCACTCATCATGATCCGATGGGACGAGTAGCGACACGACCGGAAAGAGGTTAGGTACAGGACCGACGGCTTTACGTGCTCTCCGAGGCACGGGGGTATAATACCGCCAACTCCCAGACTTCGGGCTGATACTGAGAAATTTCTTTTTACGGAAAAATCCCAAAATCCCTTTTTGGCCCGACCATATAAATACTGTCATAATAAACATACAACGGACTTCAACCATCTCGAAAGCATTACCTATCGTACTAAAATATAATTTTTATAATCGCTTCACAAATAACAGAGATATCGCGAAAAAATCATAGGCAATAATATATAAACTGATAAGCTTAATCCTTCTTTGAGTCGAATGGATAACCTCTTCTTTTATATAATTCGGTTAACTAATATCTTCGACGTTCGAACAGACGCACTTCTGTTACAGCTTTATGATAATGTTGACTAATTTAACCAAATTTATGGACAACATTTATAGCAGGGAACTACGGGAACTCCAAAATAATGTTGTGAGGATTTCAAGGTTCTTGACCCCTAACTTTCTCTAACTTCCATCCGGGAGTGATAAATATGGATACGGAACCAACTTTTTAGTTTACTTATTCTCGAAATTGAATGGACACTCAACTTCAGGCGATTTAACTTCAAAACACAAGTTCGGTAATGAAATAAATTTTAACTTATAAGTGTTTTCATTAGAATGAATCGTAATGAACTAGTTGTGATTATGGCTCTACAAACTTAAATGAATAGTGAATTATAGTATCTAATTAGTAATTTTAATGCAATATTAATGTAAGTTTTTGAGCGACAATTTCTAAGCAACAGAATTTTAATGGAGCCAATTATAACTTAAATTTATGTTATTTAGCACAGTATTTGTCACGAATGAACTGTTTTCTGGATTGGGTCGTCTGCGAGCTTTTACTGCCATGGTTGTAGACAACAAAAACGCTTGAGATATCATCAAATCGTCGTTAAGATTATTGTGAAAATATTATCTATTATAACAAGCAAAATCTACCGCACCTTATGGACAATTGCAACACCGCAACGCACACGTTGCCGACCTTTTAGAAACCTCAATACTACTTTAATGAAGGGCTCCATGATGCAGTCTCTTGTGAGTATGTGTGGCAGGAAATTCATTCCACAGCCTCAGCGTACTTGAGAGCTAACCGTAACCTACAAGATTGTAATGGTTTCAGAATAAGAGGATGAACGTCCTGAGAGGTGCGATGGTAGAAAATGACGTTTTTCCTCTGAACACAGCAGCATTATGAGAATATTATCAAAAATAATGACTCCTAATACTGTTTCCAATATATGCTCACGTTCAAATTGAACAAAAAAAGGAGTCATTTATGGGTCCTAATGCTTAACCGTGCGTGGCACACACAAACATTTTTTGCTTCAGTTCTGTGAGCACGTAATGTACCTACTGAATTACAACTCTACACATCATAGATATATAATGTAGTTATTGATGACCAAAAAAGCTGGTGCGCATGTTTCCCATATGTAAGCTTAGCAAATTTTACTTTAATTTATCTATACATATAATAAAATCGTAGGAAAGTCAAAACTGTACATTGAATATTTTTTTAAAAGGATACTTGGGGCGTGATATACAACCGATATCGAAGCCAAAAATATAGTTTTTAGAATGTTTGTCTGTATGTATGTCCGGGCTATACTCAAAAAGTACTCCATGGATTTACGTCAAATTTTGCATGAATATTACTAAGAGGACCGACCCGAGTCAACATATAGGCTACATCACGCTATTACCTACGGGGGAGGAGTTGTGATAATTTATAAAGTATACATACATACATAGACTCACGCCTGTTTCCCAGAGGGGTAGGCAGAGACAACGGATTTCCATCTGTCACGATCTTTGCACACGTCTTTTGCCTCGATAAAAATTATAACGCGGGTAAAACCGTGGGACACAGCTAGTATTACAATATATATCAACATAAAATAAAAATGTTGGCTACCTTCATCATAATTTCAGATACCAAAATCTTATGTCAAGATGTAGAAACAACAATCAAGTTTTACGACAGTTGTCCAATGGTACCTCAACCCTTACTAAAAATCATATGTAAATCACACTTTAGATTATTACATGGTGAAAAAGTTACTTCAAAATACTCGTTACAGTTTGTTTTATGTTTTATCACTGGTCCTATAACATTAGATCGCTATCGTGGTTCTAAAATTGTCTTGCCGCGACACGTCAAACGTCATGAAAAACCAAAGCTTTGACTATCTATGACGTACATTGAACAACCGCTAAGTCTATGTTACAGAGAGGTAGTTTAGAATTAAAATTGCCTGCACTCAACGACCATAACTATTTATCACAATTAGGTGTAGCGAGCGAGCATAAATCTATGTATTTTTTCTTTTATTTACCATTCTTAAACGGGGAAGGTTAATAATCATCCCAACCTTGTTTAGTACTTGTACGTAAACTTAACTATGTAATCAAATCATAGAAGTTGATTTTAGCCTACTTTCCTTGTTTATCGTTTGGGCAGTGGTTGACCTTGATGTCCGAGTAACACACGCCCAGTAGACCGTAGGGTTTAATGTGCCCTCCGAAACACGGAGACGCTTAGAAATCAAACCACTTTGACGGTCACCCACATATAGACTGACCGCGTTCCTAGGTGCTTACCGTTTTCCTCACCGATCACTTACGGGCTATTGAGAGTGCAACTGGCTATGATCTAGGATCCTACTTATGATTGACGTATCGTTTTGAATCTTTGGAAGTGTTTTGAATCCGATCGAGTTGATTTGATGATAATCACATCGGTGGACAACGACTCTCCTTAATGACTGCAAGTAAAGATAAGGTTTAATTTTGATATTAGAAATAATTTTTTTTTAGTTAAGTACATAAGATATGAGTTGTTATTATTTGTAATAAAACTTTTACGCAATTTTACATGTTTGTGTATTTCATCTAAAACAATCAAATAATACAGTTTCAGAGGGTAGTCTAAATTTAATATTCTCAAATTTTACTGACTGATCAGCCAAAGGTCGTGGGTTCGATCTCCAGGACGAATCTTCGTGCAATGAGTACGATAATCTGTTCTGTGTCTGGGTGAAATGTTTCAATTTTTTTTATATAGGTACAATGTCACACAGATCATCCTAGCCCCAAACTAAGCAAAGCTTGTACTATGGGTACCAGTCGACGATATACATACTTATATAGATAGATAAATACTTAAATACATAGAAAATATCCATGACTCAGAAACAAATATTCGTGCTCATCACACAAATATTTGCACTTACCGGGATTCGAACCCAGGACCACCAGCTTCGTAGGCAGGAGCACTTCCAACTAGGCTACGGTGATCGTCTATACCTACTATGCACCTATTTAAAAATATATTAGTATGTTTATCAGTTATCTGGTTGTCATATGACGGGCCTGTTGGCGTGGTTGGCAAATGCTTGCTTTTCACGCCGGAGGTCGTGGGTTCGATTCTCACCCAGGACAGATATTTGTGTGCATAAACATGTCTGTTTGTCCTGAGTCTGTTCGTAATTTTTCTATATAAGTATATATTTACAAAAAAAAAGTAGTATATGTAGTATATCAGTTATCTGGTTTCCATAGTACAAGCTCTACTTAGTTTGGGATCAGATGGCCGTGTGTAGATAATGTCCCAGGATATTATTATTATATTGTAGTATAGGCTCTGTGTAGTTTGGGATCAGATGGCAATGTTAATTTGTTTTGTTTGATTTAAAATAATATTAGTCATTTATTTTACTATATTTTGCTAAATAGCAATATGTATATATTTAATTCTGAAAATATTTAATTTAGACCACCCACCGCATAGGAAATTGTGTCCGGGACCTCAATAACAATGAATGAAATCGTTATTATCTCTCCTTTTTGCGGTAATTTGCGCGGCAAGTATGCTTTTAAGAACATACTTGTACGATAGGTACCTACGTGTTTCGATGCCGGGAAATTGATATCAACTAAGTTACGAGCAAAACTAGTTTCAAAACTCGTCTCGAATATACAACTTTAATAAAATCAGTCGGGGATCAACGTGGGCATAGGAGCTGCATCTATCTACTTGCTACATTTTAATTTTTTTCCAGTTTTAATAACATAATTTTCAGCAGTATTTGCTTTTAACTAACAAAATGGTAAGACAGCACTAAAACGTTAGCAGTAGTTAAGGTCATAGCCTAAGAAGAATAGCCTGTCTAATTCATATACGGCTCCACCCACTTTATGTCTTATCATGCAATATAATATTTGATTACGGGTTCTGTGCTCGTACAAAACAAATATTTATGTTCATAAACATGTCTGTCTTGGTCTGCGTGTTTTCTTTATTTTGTATGTATCTATTGACATAAAAAAAAGGATATCAGTATGGACGTTGTTTACTATCTTTAGGCTAATTAAGCTTCTTGTATACAATGGCAAGAGCCGCATTATGATAACCAAAACGATATCTTAAATACAGATTCCCGTAAACATTATCGTGAAGACACGGACCCTAACCTTAAGGTGGGCATTTTTATATACCTCTCAAACCTTACGAGTACAATAAAACACGATTGTTTTCCATTATAGTCGGCCTCTTATGAACTAAACCAAATTGATATTATTCATTTAGGAGCTATTAGGATATTGAATTAATATCTTTTAACGAACATTGTAATAATGGGAGGAAAATATCTAGTCGTATTTGAATGATGAGACACTCTTAAGCCTAAATCTCACCAAAGAAGAGAAAGGTTAGCTTACCCCGGTTCAGAGGCTCGCAATTGCTCATCAATCAATTACAATTATTGACATTATCATTATACCCCTTTTATAAAATAAAGATTGTATGCCATTGTATTACTAAAAATATGAGGACGGGCGAAAAATTTCACCATCATAGCTATTTCTATTACGATGCCTGAAGGAAAGCTTAAGGCGTCCAACGAAGACGACATGCAACCCGTGACGGCAAAATATTTCAAAGAAATACGGCTTACATATAACACATCCAGGTATAAAAGTAAACCCCGAAAGAGGGTGTTCACTGAGGAAAATAAATTTTATTTACATTTAAAAAGAGTAGAGGAATCTTTGTCGATTCACTCCCGGCCATCGGTAGGGTCGAACGAACAAATAAAATGAGATCACAACAGTGTACCCTGCGAGCGACAACAATGAACTGGGAAAGATCTGCTTTGCTTTTAATTAAAAGTAAATTGTTCGTACAAGCATTTGAGTATTTAGACGAGAGCTGTGAACAATACTAATTGTATTTATCATAGTCAATGTTACAAGATAAATACGAGAAGAATTAAGTGAATCTCCTATGTCATGTTGATGTTTTGTTATGTAACTGGAAAATAACATTCATAAACAATCGATTAAATAATAAAACATGGCCATTTCTAAATATAGCATGGCAAGCATGGCCTCTGTATAATACTGAAACGAATTTGTCAACAAACGAATACGAGTCGACAACTGTATTTGGCGTAAACACGGAGTCTCGCTGTCCCCAAAAATCTGAAAATGTATGGCAATAACACGGAGAAATTGTAATATATTTATTAATATCTGCTAAGCAATATTATGCCACCCAAATACGGAAACAGTTACACCATCTACGTTTATTTCCATTGCGCCGTGAAATGCTCCAAAAAAATTGACAAAAAGACAAAACAATGTTCAGTGTTACTCAAAAGTTTTCCATAATCGTTTTTACATATTCATCGCAATGTCAGGGTGCGTTTGAGATGAGACGTCTGTACGAATCTGAATAACAAATGGCTGACATCTACATGTTGCTAGCGGGGATTTCCACTGTCTTCCTCAAATCCTGATTCAGGAAAACAATACTGGTCCCTTACGAATCCTGACAGAGGGCCATAGCTTGAGCTTATGGCATTAATCATGCTGAGAAACAAATCATGTAGGAATATCAACGCTACTTTTTGTGTTGCGCCGTAACATTATTTTTTTCGTTCACAAAATTCCGGGCAATTGTATTGTGTACACGAAATAATAATAGGTGCATTAGGTAGCATTATCTTCTAGTATAAAAAGTCCGTGTCACGGAGGCCGGCTGATCAAGGTTACGTAACTCCTTAAATTACAGCGTAAAAACGAGAATGCTTTACAAAACGAAGTAAAAGGAAACATCTTGACATGGCATTGAAGATTGAATTTGTTAACGTATTAACTTTGCTATTCAAATTGTCGGGAGGTCATCGGTCTATGTCAATAAATACTTGGGTTACGTCATCGGCCGGCAGACATACCGCATACGCCTCTTGAATAACAACGATAGAAGTCCACCAGAATGATAATTACATTTTCCACACGCGCCACTCTACTGAGTCAAAACGAAATGAATTCAGAAAACTTCCGAACACTTTGGCAGCTTTAGTGAATTAATATTACTGCAGAAATATTCAGTAGTTTCCACTTTGGCTCTCTCGACTATATTTCATGAGTGAGGTATTGAAGAGGGGAAACCGGGGTTAGGAATTCTCAGGGGGGCGATTAATTTGCAGGTTACCGTATCACTAAGTTAGAACTGGGCCGCAAGAAAACCACAAGCGGAACAAAACGCACTAATTGTGGAATCATTCTTCATGCAAAGCCTATTTGAATGTTGCCGCCTCGTTAAGTAGAAGCAATGGGTAATGGGAATGCGTAGTTAGTTGGAAACGATCATATTTCTTTTATGTTCAAGATTTCTTGTGTGGTTTGAAAGGCACGGATGGTGTCGTAAGAGGCCTCCGGCGTCATTTTGCAACATTACGGCTGTGATGAGACGGCAAATTGCTCATTTGTCTACCGCGACACTTGCAAAAGCGTCTTTAAGATTGTGTGTGTATACCTAGAATCTGGTTTGAACCCAGGATAAAGTAATACATTAAGTCAAGACGCAAAAGTTTCGAGTTTACAAGTGAGCGTGACTTGTAAGTATGCATTCATTGTAATATAATTAATTTTTGGAGTGATATTTTCGTCTATTACATATATCACTACAAAAAGTATAATATAAGAAACAAGGTCAGTAACCCGTCATAAATTATAGATATTAAATGCCAACTGACTGGAGTCGTGATGGAAAAATTCAACACTTAAAGATACATTTTTAGTACTAGAGATTTTCAGCCATCTTATCCACGTGGAGTGTGACGTCACAATGCCCTGGAGCGCTCGTCCTGAAAAACGTTAATTGCGCGACACCGACCGTGGTACCCGCTTCTATCTCGAATTGCAACCAACATTCCAACCATCCCGCTGAACAAAAACGAACTCTAACAACGATTAAATAATGTATGATTTACAATAACACAATTAAGTATTTAATATACTTTACTTCGCTTCTTCGCACCTGAAAGCATTAACGATTTTAGTAATAAGAAATAAATAGGTAGGAAAACGATTGCTGAGAAAATATGATTTCTAACGGTAAAAGATCAGGTTGAATGACTATTCACAGATGATGATTATTCAAAGAAGTAGAAGAAAAGTAAATTTAATCACGAAAACAATATTTTTAATTTAATTTCAATAATTTTAATGTTTTCGTGATTAAATTTTATGAAGTAAGCGAGTAGTTGTTCTTTCAAAGGTATAAACTCTATAGTGCATCACATCAAAAGCACTTGACGGATTTTAAAAAGACTTTCACCCATTTATAGATACGAACGAATAGTGTACGAACGTACTAAAGTCAATATTATGCGTATAGTATTAATTTATAAACACTAATTTATGTATCTACCCGGAAGCCGGGGCGGATTAATATTGTTAAATATATTGAAAATTGTACGTAAACTTAAATAAGAAATATATATAACATTTGATTCCATGCGTAAGTCACCAAATACCGAAGATGTTAGCGAGAAAGCGTCCGACAGAGTCTTATTGTTAATAAGCTCATTAGCCGGGTGTTTAACATGGACTGGAGCAAGTTAATATCTCTACAAGACACCCACCATCAACAAATAAGTTACATATAAAACGATCGGAAAACGACTCTGAGAAAATCCCCGCAATTATTGACAAGTGAAATCCAACCTAAATACAATTACGAATAGGATACATTGTAGTTCGAGCGTGTAACCAATAAAGGGAACGAACGACAGAACAGATCCCCACGAATATGTTCGCAGGCTCACTCCGAGTTACTAACACTCGCAATTCATTTTGTGAACTGAATATATTACACGTTGATAAAAGATAAAGCACCTTTCGCCCTCGGCGTAAGGGTGAATATCAGTATAAAGCGAAGTCGTAGAAATAAGCGAGAATTTTTCGCCAGCTCCAATTTTCTTTCGCCTTTACACGTCTAACTTAACGTTGAAATTCGATTGCAGCTGAAAAATTTTTACAAATCTCGAATTGCGATCATATGGCAAGGCAGACGATAAATATGTTCAGTGTATTGAAATCTTACACTGTCATAAGAAGTCGTAAATTGATCTTGAAGAACTTAAGTAACTTTATTTACTTACTGAACTGTTATCAATTTTTAGTTTCAAAATTTAGTATGAAGTTTATAGGACATTTTCGTCATATTATTATAACATATTTGTTATGATATTTGAGGGCTGAAATATCATAATAAATATCTAAATAATGCCTCATAAATATTTTATGAGGTTTAGGTAATACCAGTCGCGGAGGGTGATAAATTCAACAAGTAAATCCGAGGCAGAGTGGCTTGATATTTGACAAGGTGTATGTATTGAAACTGAACAAATTATACAATATGCATTAGCAAAAACTAAATAATATTTTGCTTCCCATGATCCCGTACAGTTCAACTTTGTTAGTTTCGACGCACTAGGCATGGAGATCAATATTTTCATTTTGAATAATAGGTACTTATTTTTTTTTTTGGAGTTTCATCAACCGATAAATCTCCTTCTGCATTCTACAATATGCGACTGAGTGATGAAGTAACAAGTGACTGCGGGAGTTAGTTGTATAAAAAAGAAGGATCTCTGCCTATAGTAAATCGACATTCCTAAACTATCTTGTCAAAGTAAAAAAATTAAAAATAATTAAATTGAAGCCCTTTTAATAAGTGGTAAATAGTCTCAACGTCTCTGCTGAATATGCTAAGCGTGAGAGCGCCACGGATTTGTGAGCAATTTCAAGGGGGACACGATTTCACACCATCATTCTGTCGTTGTGTTCGGACATGCTCCTACATTCTACAATACATTTCAATACCCAAGATTCTTACTGCCTTCCAAGTGAAATCTGATGTGTTCATGGTTAAAATTTACTACAGATGTTTAACGTATTGACAAGCTATCTTAGTTCTAATTGGCTCATAGCTACTGTTCATTACTGGGGCGCGTGGTAACCCGTTGTTAGAGAACCCACTAAGTTTGTTCCGCTGGGTCTTCTCAGTTGACGCGAATTGGATTCAATGATAGAATTAAAGCCAGGCAGACCATCGTAACGTAGAGCATTATATAATATAAGCAATAATAATAATGTCGAAACATAATAATAAATTAACAATTAAGAATATTATCTAAATTATATTATAAATACTTAAATGAAATTAAAACATTAAAAAGTGTTGTCAAAACAGTTATATTTATTGATATTAAACATTTAATTGAAAATCGAAGACATATTTAGAAGAATAAATTTATTATTTAAGATTCAAACTGTTAAAAACTATTATATATTTTTGACTGGTCTGTTGGCGTAGTGGTTAGCCATCATGACTGCTAAGCCAGAGGTTGTGGGTTCGATCCCCAACCAGGACAAACCTTTGTGAGATGAGCACTGTGTCTGGGTGCAATTTATCTGTAATTGTATGTACCTAGAAGTATGTTTCTCAGTTCGCTGGTTGTGATAGAACAGGCTCTACTTAGTTTGGGAATAGATCGCAGTGTGTTAGTGGTCCAAAGTTATTTATTATTTGAAACATTATTGTGGCGTCCACCACCACAGCAAGGCATGTTCTATGAAGCTATAGGTACAGCTTCAGAACATTACATTACCATTACAGCAAAATTGATTTCAATTTTATGGTTTCTGCTCCCCTGAATCCAATCATTGTTATCGCAATCGTATACTATGTTAAGTATAATGAATGTAGGTACGCAATTAAAACTGCGGCTGCGGTCTAAATACCTACATAGGTCCGGTATAGTTTAAACCAGTAGTAACTAGTTGGTATTAATAGATTTTTTAATGTTTCGTGATTGCTCTCAATAATTAGAACAAATATAAAGAATTAAATGCTGTGTTTAAAATCTAACCTACACAGAGTAGGTTAGAATTTTGACCAACAAATTCCCGAAATGGAATGGAACATATTGAGCCACGGAAAATACTTGGTACCGAGACATTTCTTGGTGTATAAAGTAAATATATTACATATTTAGACTTCCTAAAATGTTTAAATTTAAACAATAGTTGAAAAATTTACATGCAAATTTTTCAATGTCGTCATGCTAGCTAACATGGCGACGTGACTCTTGTGTCTACGGCATTAAGCAAAAATTTACACTCATAGCCCTAAATTTAAGGGGAACAAATGACCACCAAATATTCTTTGGAACAGCATTTTTTTCATATTTTGCTTAAAATCGTACAAGCCTTTTCTAGCTAAGACTAGACAAGGCTTACTCAAATTTGTATCCAAGGATAAGCGCAGATAAAATCAAAGATAAAGAACAAACGTTTAAGAACATATAGTTTCAGGTATTGATTGTAACGACGATTGTATTGGCGACACAACTTTAGTCAATACATTCTTTACAGCGTCCTTATTGTAGGAGGTATTAAAGAATAGCGTCGTGGAATCATTGCGTCGACTGTATAATGTAAATACTATATTTTTTCTTTGTGGTAAGGTCACAGATATTGAAATAACACAGATATATAGACATAAAAACTAATAATTATATTATATTGACGTGCTCATTTGGATTGACTCGAAATTTATCGAGAGGTTGTTACAACCAGCGACCCAATTCGGCAGTTCAACCAATTTTAGAAAACCCCTTAGATAAGAATTTAACTCGTTTATTTTTCTATGAGTAACACTCTCATAGAAAAATAAACGAGTTAAATGTCGAGTATAATGTCGTCGTGGATGAATTTCGGCGAAGGCCGTCAGTCTTAATGGAGACAAGACACTACGACTGAGGAGAAATCAGGCTTAGAACCGATAGCTTAAGCTTAACTTATCATTAAAATCCCAATAACCCTTTTTGGCCCGACCTATTTGGATTTGAACCCCATTATCTGCGTTTAAATACGCTACCTCTAGATCAACAGAGCAGTAAAAGCGCAGATGATAGGCATGCTAGTTTTAAAACCGTTACCTATAGGAAGTTAAAGTCGTCCTGTAGGTCTCTGACATTGCATAACGGCCGTCGTTTAACGTCTACAGCTGGTTGGCTAGATTAACGCGCCCTCATCGAGATCCTCTAAAATAGTAAATACTGTTGCGATCACCCATCAAAAGATTGACCACACGCCTACGTCATTATTCCCGCCAACCGTTTACAGACCAGTGATAATTTTAATCTCTGTAAATACCTCAACGCTGACTGCATTTTCATCGAGCAAGGTATACAGTACAATTGTTTTTTTGGGCAAATACATTCTGGGTCCTGCCTCAGGAAATAGGCTAAGTAATGTGCCTATTTGCGACCTTAGAGCGATAAGGTCTGTTATGATTATGACTATTTTGGGTTTATTAGGATTATGTTTAGGTAAGCTGCCTATGTAAATTTATTTTTATTGAAACATTCAGAGTATCTTATATGTTGTTTTCATAAACAGTTAATATACTACTGCATATTAACCAAAGATACGGATAGACGTGTTTATAAGTCCAGTAGCACAGTAGCAGTTCACTTGAGTGGGTGCATCATGGACGTTCGTCATAATTTTTGTTTTACCCATTTTCATTTTTAGACTTACTTGTTGAGATACTCAACTGAGGTCATCGAGCATTGATCTGATGTCTTCCATGCTCTCAGCCAAGACTACTATGTCAACGGCAAATCGAAGATGATATATTCGCCATTGCCAATGGCGCCAAAGCCTTGAAGCTTGAAGACATCTATCACTGATTTTTACGTAACTATAGCACTGACGTAGCAAAATAATGACTTTGTCACCGGATGGGATATAAAGAGGATTTTCACATGAAATTTGCCTTACGCGAATATATGCTGAAACTTTAACATGGACACACATTCAGAATGGTACGTAAGTGATCGAAAATACATTTCAGGAACGTATATGTTAAACCAAACACATATCTTATTATAATTTTTAATCTTTTGAATACTTTTTGGACACGTTGCAGAACCTCGACAAGACAATAAGTGAAGTGTTGTACAATATCAATCTTGGAGCAGTAACAAGCTCGCACAAGCTGTCGCCCAGTCGTTCCGTCCGACGCTTACTCGTGGATCTTTGCCAGGCCCTACTCTACCAGTGGTAGTCAGCCTGTGGTTAGCGGATCGCTGTTTAAAATTACAAATTTGTATAACACAACCATAAATTCGTCGACAAATCTGCCATGCCACGTGTTTAACATTAAATATACAGATAAAATATAGATGTAAAGAATTTCTAGATGAATTCGGGCAGGAGACGGATTCTGGGAAATTTTTATATAATTTTAATTGCTTAATTTAAGATCTTAATTATATCCATACTTGTAATTTCCATGCATTCTTGCAAAGTTTGGTTCATTATTTTAATGTTTTAATGGGTATAGTTTGCAAATAGTATACATAATTTATAGATACTAACCGATATACATAACAATACACTCACTTAACGACCTCTAGTCGTATTAACAGATTCCGCCTAACTTTACAGATAATATGCGCCTGCACTTAGGATAGATCGCTACAACGCCAAATATGCACACATAGTATAAAAATCGTGAGCTGAATATAGTTTTCACTATCAATAAGAGCCCAAAGGATCTCGGATCAACAAACTTTAAGAATCATTGTCCTATGTTGACGACATCGACCATTAATGACCACTAAAGCGCGAACACCCCTTGGGATTAAGTGTGGAGATGACATCATTTTATTTATTCAACTATGTAGACAGATACTAGTTTATTTAGAAGCTTCCGTAGGATCTCAAGCTCCGAATTACAAGGGTTAAATATTATATTCGTACACACATTTTCGTGATACGTAGAGATAATCCAACTATTTCTGTTAAGACTACGTCGCGTAATTAAACCTTGATTAACAGGCTAACAAAGTTTCATATTAAATTACTCATAGTTAAAGGTTATTTCGTAGTTTAATGTTCATGCTTTTTGATGTTAGAAAAATAATAGGCAGTAAAATACGTCGGAGGAAATGTTGACGATGTGCTCTAAATTACTGCAAAACGTTGGTAGTAAAAAATGTAAAGAATATATCTGGATCCAGAAAAAATGTGTGAATTTCATTTAAAATGTAAACACAGGAAATAATCAAGCGGCTTAAGTTTTAAAGGCATTTTATCAGTGCTCACGGGGTTTTTTTTATTGCTCACAGCCAGTTGGTCTCACCAACCTGTAAGTGATCGGCGAGGTTAAGCATGCATGCGGCCAGTCAGATTGGTGACCGCCAAATTTGATTAAGCTGAACCTTTCTATGCTTCGGAGGACAGGTTAAGTTTCGGTCCCAATTGTAGTCGATAAGCCATTCTAGAGGCCTACTTGGCGGCTTGAACAACTGGGACACTAGGATAACTATTGCCCATACGATAAATGCCTAAGTAGTGTCACTCAGCATCTTGTTAAAAGATCATAAGTTTCAACAATTTATACGAACAAATAATAAGTATAAGTAGAAAAAAACTATGAACTAGGTAATGAAAGAATGAGAGTAAATAGCTGATAGACGGACATTTACGCGTAGTGTGGTCGTGGCTTGTTGTTTTTCCTTCTTGATAGCCGCTTCTAAACATATGTAGGGTTATTACCTATAGGATCTTAAGTTCATGGAGATCGAATATATTAAAATGTACATAGAGCTGTTAAGTGGTAATTATCTAAGGTACCCGAAGGATCTTTATGGACGTTCTTTACTTCGATTTTTAATTATTATTCCAAATTATTATGGTTTTATAACTCAGAAAGACAAACAAGTACTCTACGGCAAATGACAATAACAAACGAAATATATTTCCTAAGACACAGGTAATGTAGATTTCTTTATTTATTTGTCGTTAGCTCTTATTTCAAAATAATCTCGCTAAAACTGATAATTTGTAAACAATCTACCTAGATACCAATTAAATAAGTAATTAACGTTTGTTATTTTATTCAAGTAATTGAAACCCTTATCGAATAAATTCTTAGTCGAAGTAAAATACTGTTGAATTTGATTGTTGCTAAATGTTTCGGTAGCTTAACGTGTATTATTCGGAAACTCGCGGAATATTCGGAAAGATGGCAACCCTGTCTAAACCCTATTCACGGGAATGGGGCAGGGTAAACGTCAGTCTAACGTTAGCTATACGCTTCCGTAGTACAATTAAGGTAATGTTAAATATAGATGCTCAAACATTAGCAGAGAGTTCCATGTGCTACGATGGTTACACATTTAGGTACATTCCGTATGATAATATAATTAAATAAGATAAACATTAACATTTGTTTAGATTTAGTAATTACCTACTTCGCTGTTTATATTTCATTACCAGAATAATTATACAGGATAAAATACTGCTTAAAGACTAAATAGTATTTATCAATTCCATACTTCTAACCAATTTCTTAATAAATATTTTGCAATGAAAAGTAAAGTAAATCAATGCAATACAGATAATTAATAAAAGTATAAGTATTGGTGGAAAACTGATCTCGTAGAAAAGAAACTCTCCTTATATAATAAATAACATAAAACATATACTTTTAGTTGTATTATTCTATGGAACGAATTTTATAACCAAATTGTCACAAAACTGTACTAACTGTTTTAAAGAGTAGCCTTCTTGCAGCTGTAAGTTATAGTTATTGACATACCCAGATTTTTTTTATTTACTTGGTGTCAATATTTCCGGCTCGCTTTCTGGTTGGGCGTTCTAACGAACTGCCTGACTATCTATCAACCTCACCGCTCTACATACACACGTAAGTATAGCACTAAGCAGTTCTGGTGTTGGCTTATAAAAACCAGTCCCCGAAAGAGCTTTTACGTGAATTGGCGTGGTTCATCTTATATATTTCATGTGGTTACCCATCAGGCTCGACTAGGGTCAAACACATTCAAGTAATAATAAAATTAAATTACCTTGTATCACTTAGCTAGAATAACCATTCTGTTGATTTATAATATTTATAAAACTGGACAAATAATTGTCCAAGTGGCTAAGAAATTAAATAACAACTAATAACTAGCCAGTTATTATGTAAAGTTTTCGACTTAAATTGACTTAGCATTAAAATTCCATCGTTTTTCAAACTTTTTCAAATGTAATTTTGGAAAAGGAAGCTAAGCCATTAACCATGACGCCATGACTTGACATCTACCACATCTATTATTTGTCCTTGTCTATTATTTATATTTTTTTCGAATAATCTATGAAATTATATTGTTAAGCCTGAGGTCGTGGGTTCGATATCCACCCATGATAAATGTTTGTGATGAGCACGATTATTTCTTGTGTCTGGGTGTAATTTATGAATAAAATATAAATAAAATTCATTTATTTCGGACCGGAATTCATAGTATTAGTAATGTTAGTAATGGAGTGTTAGTAAAAGTTTATCTATTTAATTGTTTGTATTTAGAAATTAAGAAAATATGTTTATCAGTTGTCTGGTTGCCATAGTACATACAGGCTCAGCATAGTTTCGGATTAGATGGCAGTGTAATTTTGTCCACAGTTATTTATTTAGTATTTTTTACATTGGCTCCGTTTAAAACCGAACCCGATCCGCTGTAAATATGTATGTATTTTCATAAAGGTCAATGTTCAAGTAGTAATATTAGTATTAATACTGGTATTCACTTGTTAATAATAAATTATACAAAAAGTTAATGATTATTAATACTGACAAAGGATACGGTATTTCATAAAAAGTGAAGTGTTTTTATTTGTAGTCGCTCTAACAGGCTGGACATCGCGGACTAAACATTTTACTATCACCCTTAAATGTACATTTTATCTACCTGTGTTCGCAATAAATAAATTTGAATTAAGTTTTTTTTAATGCCTCATATTCATTATTATTACCCGGTGAACCACAACTTAATTTCAACAAATTTCGTTACGGCCTACTCATATAGTGTGACTAAAGGCAATAATATGTTATATTGAATTAAATTGCATCATGTCGAATGAAATATTTGTAACGATATAATACAGTACAATTTCATTAGATAAATAGGAAAGTCTGTGTAATCATAACAATGCCTCACAAACGGAATCATATTTTAATATTGTGAAGCAGATATCGCTTATAATCGCCTTTCATAAAACTTGATATGCCTATAAAACGGTTGGAATTTCTTTATTTCTCAAATATTCACAATCACTTCGAGGAGAAAAAAAATATTTTTAAACACAATTAAACTATAAATAAAACAGGTATATATAAAAACGTACACACTGCGCATAATATAAATTAATAAATTAATTTGCTAAATATTAACAATTTGCAAAAAATGTAGTTGTGTAGGCAGAGGTGAATAATAATCGGCGCGCCATATTATACTCTGAATACTAAAACTTTTTAACAAACTTATATTTAGACTATCTATTAGATAGATAGCTATCTATCTATACAGCGTTCTAAATATATAATCTCACAAAATGAATAAACTTCTCCGCTAATCTAGTTCCATCTGAAAAGCGTTGTTTACATTATCTCGCTGAAATATGTATGCTACGCTACGTAATGCTATATTACGGTATTCTTCGTTGTGTGACGATATCGATTCACTCATCATACACGTAAGAACGTAGCTGTCGCATCCGATGGCGTTGTCTGCTTATAGGGCTGTTTGATATTTCAACTGATATCAGAACAATAGAAATGTGAGAATGTAGGTATGTACGTACTATGTAGGTTATAATTATATTTAGAAGAATTGATAAAACTGCCTTTCAGTCAATTGCTGAAAAATATACAGTTTTCTAGGGCATATAGTTACTGTCTAATTAAAGTTATTTGAATTTTGTTCTACTCGGATTTTACAGAAATCGTCGGCGACGGAGTCTTTTAATAGTGTATAGTGCCTATGTATGTGATTAATGACAATTACTTGAAAAGTGGACAAGTAAGTAAACTGACAGTAAAGTAAAATAAAAACGGTTTGAAATGTATGACTATGACAACTTCAAGAAATAAGCTATTTAACTAAACCATAACTACAATAAATCCTATTAATATATATTATAAACGCGAAAGTATGTAACTATGGATGGATGGATGTTTGTTACGCTTTCACGTAAAATCTACCGAATGGAATTTATTAAAACTTTACAGTAATATAGCTAATACATCAGAATAACACATAGGCTACAATTTATAAAGATATTGTGTGAATGAAAGTAAGTAGGAAAAAATATACCATCGAGCGATGGTAGATTTTTGCCTGCGAGCTATTCCGGCTTGCACTGCCAAAACCGCTAGAGGTACACATCCTACTATTAATATTATAAATGCGAAAGCTTGTGAGTATAGATGTATGGATGAATGTTTGTTACTCTTTTACACCAAAACTACTTTAACGCGGGTGAAACCGCGGGGCATAGCTAGTTGAATAATAATTCTATGTAGTCAAATATAAGTCACATATTTATTAATCTATTGGTATTTAGATTTAATATTAAACTAAAAGCGCTTGTCAATAGTTACAACAATCAATGTTGTAACAAGCGCATTTTAGTCCGTGAGAATAAAAACCCTTTTATTTTAATTAATCGAACTGACATTTCCAAATGTACTTTTTGTTAAGTAAAATTAGTGTCTGTAAAATATTTTGAAGGAGGTGCTAATAAATATTATAAGTTGTAGACAAATTTAAATTATTATTGATATCGGTTGTTGTTGTGTGAAGTTGATGAAATGATATCATTCTTTTTGGCATGTATGTATGTATGTGTGTGTATGTTTTAGAGTCATCTTTAAAGCCAAAGATAACACGTCGGATTATTTTTCGCAAAACTCCGCGTGGACGACATCTGGTCTGCCTAGTATTATAACCCAGTATATACTTGTATTATTTATTAGGTTGTATCATTAAACCGCCAATTGGCAGGATGAAATAAAGCACACCACTCACTTATTTTAAAACAAAATTTTTTGAATATTTGTTTTAAAAAGGATCTGCTTTTGTGGTTTTTATCCCCTTATTCATTAATATAGTTGTGCAAACACAGCTTGGGCAGCCCTGCTATCCATACCGGTCGAACAATGCAGACGTAGTGGTTGATACAATGCAACGCCACGAGGTATGGCATAACGCAATCAAAAGAGGCTTTAATCAATTCCCGTGTTCCGTGTTATATTGGGATTTCTCGGGAATCATGGGTCAGTGAGTATTTTGAACAGGTTTATTGTGTGCATCGGTTACGAGATGTCCGAGACCGGTTATTGAAAAATAGCCCAAAACTCTTTTACAATTAGTCTTAGTTTAAAACTGCTTTAGATTGGTAAGGAGGTATCAAACTACGTAATTATTTCTGAAGTTTAGTTAACTATTTGACCAAAATATTTTAGTAAGATTGTCTGCTGGGTCTGCTCAGCACAAGTACTAAATGTTATGAAAATGGACCGACATATTTTTAAGAGACCCGATCTCCTTATTTGAAATACGATTAACGTCAGATAAATTCTTTTTATTTAAAATTACTCGTAAGTTACTAACTAATACTAATAAGAATTCCAACAAGGAAAATAAAAACAATGAAAATATTTAAATAAGGCCCCCCTAAATCTTTCAATCAAAATGTTGTCAATCTCGGAACATAACAGCTTATATATATAGCACTTACCTACGCACTTATAAATGCCCTTTACTTCGTAAAGATTGAATTTCTCTAACAAAATAAACATTCAGTAAGTACTAACCTAATCTTGACACGGTAAACATATAGGTACTTCAACTTCATGCGATACCGAAATTCTCACGAACACTTCATACACTACTAAAATTAACATAGAAGTAAATTGAATATAAACTCCCGCTCGTTATCGATTTGTTCGAAACCCCGAATTTAATTAAATAACTAATGAGATCAAGTTCTTGCATAAGTAATACATGTTAGTTCTATAGAGACGAAAATCCCCTACTCCCCTATTATCAATGTTTTTATCTTACTACTAAAAGTACCCGTAGTTCGTGTTCATGCTACTATTAGGTCTTTACCTATGAAATTGCCGTTCTGCAGTACTGGCCATTTCAAATCAAAATAATTTTTGTTTGGCTAAGAATTCTAATTTCAAATTAATTTTATTTTAAAAACATGGATTCTTTTTTCCAAAAGTAGTCATTTCTTTATTGATTAGTGTTACATTTTCATCGCATTTCAATCTTTTTCGTCATCATGGATACGTTAAAAATTCGAGTAATTATGGAATATGAGTACCGTCGTGGCAGCAACGCGGCACAAGCGGCACGCAACATCAACGACGTTTACGGAGCTAACACTACAAACCAACGCACCACCTGTTATTGGTTTGCTCGCTTCCGTTCTGGAAATTTCGACCTGAAAAATGAACCTCGCGGTCGTCCGAAGACTTTGGTCGACAATGACGAATTAAAGGCGGTTGTGGAAGCTGATGATACACAATCTACGGCTGAATTAGCAGCAGCTTTCGACGTTAGCGTCAAAACAATATTGGTCCATTTGCGTCAAATTGGCAAGGTAAAAAAGCTTGACAAATGGGTGCCCCACGAACTCAATGATCGCCAGCGCGAAGTACGCGTCGAGACGTGCCTTGCACTGCTCAACAGACACACAAATGAAGGAATTTTGAACCGCATTGTTACCTGCGATGAAAAATGGATTCTGTTTGATAACCGCAAGCGCTCAGCAAGTTGGTTGGATCCTGGTTCAGCACCTAAACAATGCCCTAAACGAAAACTTACCCCTAGAAAAGTGATGGTCACTGTTTGGTGGTCTAGCGCCGGTGTGATTCATCACAGCTTCTTACCAAACGGGGTGAGCATTACTGCAGATGTGTACTGTGAAGAACTGAGCACAATGATGGAGAAGCTGGCGCATCTCCAACCAGCATTGGTCAATCGCTCGTCTCCGCTGCTCCTGCACGACAACGCGCGACCTCATACTGCACAGCAGACGGTCTCCAAGTTGCAAGAACTGGGGTTGGAAGCTCTCCGTCATCCGCCCTACTCACCAGACCTTGCGCCTACAGACTACTACTTTTTCCAGAATTTGGATAACTTCTTGGCGGGAAAAAAATTCAATACCCGAGAGGCAGTACAAAATGCCTTTGAAGAATTTGTTGCCTCCCGTCCAGCTGATTTCTTTAAGAAGGGCATCAATAAACTGCCACTGCGATGGCAAAGATGCATTGATTGCATGGGTGATTACTTCGATTAATACAAATAAAAAAATTCATGAAAAAAATTCGTTTAAATTTTTTCATACAAAACGGCAATTTCATAGGTAAAGACCTATTATAAACTTAGGTTTAACTGTTAATGACAACATGAAAAATAGCACGTAAAATATAGAAGAGTTATAATTTGAATTAATGTGCAGTATGAAAGTCACTGCAAACAGACACAATAGGGTAAACACGTCAGTAGTTGCTGTTACAGGAATAGGGTATGTAAAGCGTCCCAAGGGTGTCACCACTACAGCTACATGTCACAACGAGCTTTGTCTGCTTGTTTATATTTGTATGAACATATGCCTTGTTTAGCACGGCGCTCATTACATTACAGATAATTGTTGTAATAGCAACACAGAAAGTGTAGAGCACAGAAAGAAAACTTGCACTGAGAAGTTACGCTGCCACCGTATTTAGAGCCTCGGTTTCTTTATAACGTGGTCTGTATTCACTTAATATTATTATGTAACTATGTTATTTTATTGTTGTGAATATACTAATAACTAATAACGTGTTTATACAATAACAAGGCAAACGAGCAAGGGGGTCACCTGATGGTAACTAACTATCGCCGCCCATGGACACTTGCACCAACAGAACGGCCGCAATAACGATGATTTAAGAAAGGAATGGGCTCGCTAGTCTCGTTCCTTGTTAGTTGTATAGGGGCACTGAAGCACCGCGTAAGATTCGAATAAGAAATCGCTTCGCACTCCTTCCAAATCTTGACTTGAATCCAACATAATAGATGGTTGCTATGTTCCAGCTGACATCCAGATTCGAGTTTAATATATTATTAACTGGTTTTCAACAGATAAGACAATGTGCGTAAGCGGTCGCACAATTTTTATTCTTTTAAAGGAAAATACGTTTCCTCTATTCCACGATCTCACCTGATGGTAAGTGAAGATGTGGTCGAAAGTGTACAGCGCGTACCCAAAAGATGCCTGTTCACTCTTACCTTGAATAAACCCATGTTATATGAGTCTGGAAACTCGTCGTTTGGGAGGTTGTTCCACAGCGTAGCCGTGCGTAAGATGAAAGAGGAAGCAAAGCGCGTCGTACGGCATAATGGAATGTCAACAACATAGCAGTGGAGAGCAACAACTCCTTCTAATCCTGTTTTCTTGGTACGAATTGGAGATTTTAAGCCAAGCAGTGTTAAAGCCTGCGATCTGAACTACGGCTACTTCAGATTGTTTTTTTTTTCAGCTTAGTGGCTTTTACCGCAAGTCAATGTACGTACACATTTTTTTTTAACTGTTAAGGATCATTTAGTTTCGTACAACACGTTGGTACTGTGTCAGTAGAGTCAACGCTCTTGCCTGTTCTCATGGCATGCTCACTATGTCGACAATATTGAGTGATTATTTAAATTTATTACTGGTTTCGTGACAAATACGAAATAAAAAATATTTATTACCAACAACTGCTTAGCGCTATTTGCGTTACAAAAATTTAGTTAGATTATTCAACATAGAATTCCTCGAATGGTTTGCATGTGTTTTATAGCCGTCCCAAGGCCGATATAATTAGGAATCTTAAACACACAAGATATTAACTTCGGTATTATAATAACGTACTTATTTTGGAAACACAGTAGGCGGCAGTAATTACGTAAATTCAATTAAGTAAAGCAACTTATACGTTTTCCTTTTGATATTTTCTGTGTCAAAGAGACTTAGCACAATGCGAGAAAATTTATTTAATAAGTAGTTTGTATCATTTCCTTTTAAAATATCGGGTCTGTATTCTCCCAGAAGTAATTTATTGGTCAATTTGTATTCATTAACAAAGTGAGAAAGGCTCAATAGGTGTTTGTAACTAGGATTTAACGTCTTATTTCCCAGTGAGAGTGAAGGCTGCTCTTGGTTTGGAATTTTACCGAAACATTCCAGGGACAAATACCCCACAAAAGTTGGGCCGTGCATCGCTTAAATAGGTTGGCGATTGTGTAGGAACCTACAGTTGGGTGCAAGTATTTATTAAAGCTCACTAATTCCTTACATTTCTCATATTTATCGGTATTATTTTACATAAAATCTTCGACGTTCTGATATTTTACAAACTAAATTACTCATAATCATGTTACGTTAAGCCTCTTAATTTAATTATATTCACTATGCCAAGTTCAATGAACACTTGTAGTCTGTAATATCAAATCCGGTCGTTTCTCGACTATATACTAGTAAGTATTAAGTATTTAGCCGATTAATAATGTAATTTGTAGATTGGTTAAATACTATTTATACTATAATATGTCCCTTGCAAAGTCATGCGTGCAAACGAGCACGCAAGATTATGTCATTCCAGCAGTTGCCGTTGCTAATCATCACATCATCGGGCATTTATTACGCCATTCTTACCCAATACTTAACAATAAACTGTGGTCCAACACAATTATAAACAGGCAAGTATTACCTTGACTGCCAGACAATACCCACTGAAATAGAGCGTTCATTAATTACCGACCTCATTCGTAACATATCTTAGACATCGTGTGAATCAGAACGTCTTTAGTAGGTGATATTTTTTTCAAGCAATGCGCGTTCGACATTGAGAAAATAATTGCGACATTAGCGGTATTCAACAACAGCTATAACTGTACGAGTAGAGACGCTACTTTAAGTATAAAATTTAATATCGCACACGGGGAATAGCGAACCAATGAATCGGGCCGGTCGCATAACCGCGCGCCGCCGCGCCATTGAAGATTCATTAACAAGGCTAACTATTGTTTATGGTTCACAATCCATACATAAATTCTCTTTATCAATAACGTTCAACTATTTTTAAAAACAAAACACTGCCTCAAAACCAATTGGAAAGTATATAAGAACTTTAACTATGTACTGAATAATATCGTTTGAATTTGGTTATAACTACATATTTCATTCTTGTGGGCGTCAACTTCAAATATTATAATTTAGTGGATAGCTAAAGTTACTTTTATATTTTGCTAACTGGTTCGTTTTTTTATTATTTTTATTGTTAGTTTGAAGCACCTCCTAAGATCTTACCTGCGGTGAAGCAACATTTCCGATTTAGGATATTACTATCTATTATTAAATTAAATTTACTCGTGCCATAAAAACATCTAATCACGAACACAAAGCACAACCTGTCTAAGGAATACTATATATGGGTCACACATGTCCACATTTTGCCCCCCTTTTTTGTTTATTTTACGACTTTATCCGCTATATTGGTCAGAGATATTACACAGCTAGACACATTAACAGTTATTTTTTAATATTTTTCTACCATTTATATATTTTTTCTACCCTTATTAAGCTTTAAAAAATTATAACTGTAATGAGATCTTTGTTGATAATCGTAATAAAAATTATTATCAAAAGCATACACTTTCATAATAAGAATATAATTATGGAATACAAAATAAATAAAGAGATTATTATTATTTTTCTCCAAATTGGTATTTTTATTTTACGGTCACTATTTTTTCATACAATGCAAATTTATTAGACATATCTTTAAAATATGTTGAACTAATACTCTCAGCGTTTCTCATTTATTTATAATTATACTAAAGTAGATGAAACGAATTAAAACGGAAAGCAATCGGAGTTACGACACATTCGTTAGGATCAAAGATTTTTTAACTAATTGAAAGGAAATTAATTTGTGTTTCAGCTATACTACATATAGGTACAAGATTAAATTATCCTTAATTTTCTAATTAAGTTTCCTTAAGTTTCTATTAATAGTGAAGTAAACTTCTGGTGCTGGTGTTTGAAAATTAAGGATAGTTTGATTTGTGAAAAAGGAAAATAAATTATTCGCTCCCCATACAAAATGCACCATGGTGATCGTTATTCTTGTACAGACGCCAGACACATCCAACTACCCCAGTCGGTCAAATTTCTTTTATAGATTTTCAACTTTATCACATAAGTATGAGGTTCACTTTCAATTGGGGAAATGTGACAGATTGGGGTAGCTTGATGTGCTGGCGTCTGTACACAAAAAATACGATTGATTTTCAATTTTTCTTTGTGTCTTTTGCATGTTAAGTGTCATAGGAAAGTTACGTCTACTATTTTTGTTACACTTTGTATGTATTGGAATTTCAGTTAGTTGTACTGCGCCTACAGAGACGTTGTACTGGGCCTACAGAGACGTTTCTCTGGGTACTAGCTTGGCGATTATGGCATATCCCCTCAATGACGAAACCGTTGGATGCTGCTTGCTGGGACGGCAATTGTGGATTCTTTAATCAATGCAGGACTCTTATGTCCTGCAGTGAACGACTTTTGGCTGACATGATAAACAGGGCCGATACTATATGGTAATTCCAATAGGAGACATCCTAAGTAATAACTTAGGATCTCTCCTATTGGAATTACCCAGATTCTTGGAATATAGTATCGGCCAACTTTTAATTTAAAATTGTACAACTGTGTTCAGGTCACGCCACGTCAGCGTATACACTTGCCCGTCGAATACCACCCTTATTGCATAAGTAATAACGACGACCTGACGTAACGCCTGTACGTGCAAAAGTAATATGTAGAGTTAATTCAGCACTCGACTAAACAGGTACATCTTTCAAGAAGACTCATCCATACATCATGATTATCGATATCGAGTGATAAATTTGTTATATCACTGACATATTGACAGATGCCACTTTGATAAATATTCGGAGCGCCCATATCGGCTTGAGAGGACGGAGAGATAAAAGATCAGAAACGTGGAAGTAAAATTACAATTAACATTATGATCTCATTTAATTCTCTTTCAATGCATATATTAAACTAAAACCAGAGTATATTATGGCGTTAGAAATTAATTATCTCGTACTTAATATGGTGAAGGAAAACATCATGAGGAAACCTGCGCGTTTGTAATTTCTAACGTTTCTTGATGGCATGTGAAGTCTATCAACTCGTACTAGGCCTGGGTGGTATACTATGGCCTATCCCCCCTACTCCTCATGTTGGGAGAAGGCCTTTGCATTAAAGTGAGACAGTAGTAGGCAGCATTATGTCAATTATGCTGCCGATGCTGTTCTTATGTCCACTTGGCGATACGAGAGGACTCCTCTCTGTATATGAATGGCGACTCATGGTCTCAAATATATCGTAAAATATCGTGCTAAATATAATGCCACGTGTCCGTGGCATCACAGATACTGTCCTAAGCGTCTTTGAGGTGGGAATCCCCAATTATTCATAGATGGATGTTTTTTAGTTTATGTTTCATCATCAACATCATATCAATCGAAAGACCTCCACAGCTGGACAAAGGCCTTCCCCAAGGATCTCCCCAATAGCCGGTTATGCGCTGCCCGCATCCAACGGCTTCCAGTGACCCTTATTTACCTCTATGATTAATGATAATATTTTTAGTTGATTTGTTGCTATCACACTATGGACTGGTATTTAGGTACTCGTATGGGAATTGTAGTAAATTAATATTTTAGGTCAATTAACATAACTTAACGCTTCCGTCTGTACTGTGTGCAGCGTAACGTATTAATATCAAAACTAATACACAATTAAGATGATGATTAAGATGAAGAATTAAGTGTTGATTAAACCTAATATGACATTGAAGTAAGCGGGGAGTTCTGCAGGGGCGTACATATTAAAAATAATACATACATTGCTGTATCAATCCGAAAATATACAGACCAAAAAACACTCGTTGCCCAGTTGACACGTAATAAGGATCCATTTTTATTTGGAGTATTTTTTTTTCTCTTTAAAGTCTCATCGCAAAAATCCACTACGAATCTAGCTTCAATTAAACTTTGTTTCAGACTTCTAAAATAAACTAGCAACAGTAACTATCCAATGCGGAGATATATGATCATTTCCTGTTAACGATGGAGTAAATGTAATCGATTTTTGGAACGGCTCCAATTTTTTTCTCTAGTTATATTCTTGCGTCTGGCAGTGGTTATCACTGAATGATATTTGATTCTTGTACAAAATTAATTCTAATTTTAGGACGTTACATTCGTACATTTAATGTTGGGTGTGACATAAGAAATATTGTGAGACAACACTGTCACCGGAATGTCCAGTAAAACGTGGGAATAATACAAAGAACTTTTTATTGTTGAATGTCTAGTCTAGAGTCAATAAGAAGAACGAGGTATGAATAAAAAACGATTGCTTCGATATGATAGCGATTAGGTCGTGCCATAATAGGTAATAGTAGTCACGTTCTACAACTTGTACCATAAATACGAAAAGTGAGAATGCTTCAGCTCTAGTGACCCCGCTACCCAGTGGTCAGATGACCACTTGGTAGCGGTAATGGTACCCAGTATCCACTGGGTATCATTTAGTGCCACCCACTGCATTCTGGTTAGCACTAAATGGTAGTAAAATTTAGCGAGGAATAGCATACGTTCATTCGCTCTATGAATAGCTCGACAGGGGACGCAACGCACACAGAATACATTTATAATAGCGTTATTTGACGCAACTCTACGAAACTGAATTTATTAGATATTCCCAATGATTCATAGGTGGTTCTTGGGTCAGAGGTTAAGCCTTGTCATCCAGCGCGGCAATGCGATCAGCCTTCTTCGACGCCTATCAGTGTAAAAAGGGTTTCCGTAGTTTTATATAATTATTGTTATTTTTAGCTTATAATTATATTATAATTATATCCGAATTAGGTAGTATAGTTTTTATGTTTAAAGTGACCGTAGCTTAGTTGGTAGTGCTCCTGCCTACGAAGCTGGTGGTCCTGGGTTCGAATCCCGGTAAGTGCAAATATTTGTGTGATGAGCACGAATATTTGTTTCTGAGGCATGGATGTTTTCTATGTATTTAAGTAGTTATCTATCTATATAAGTATGTATATCGTCGCCTGGTACCCATAGTACAAGCTTTGCTTAGTTTGGCGCTAAGTAGATCTGTGTGTCATTGTCCCTAGATATTATAATTATTATTATTTGTTCTCTGTGTTTCTTCTTTTTTTGCATTTTATGTGAAGTACTCGTAGAATTTTTTACTTAACCTTCTACTAACCATTCTGTTTCATACATTGATAGATTGAGCTCCTTGTATTCAACACCTATTATGTTAAGTATTTGTTTAAATGTTGAGACTGCGAAGGTCATAGTCACGATCCGTCACGTGGAGCCAGTAATTTTAGGACATTAACCGATACGCTTCATGATTCATACACTATACGTGGTCCCCTACGTCTACTCAATACTGAGACATTTTAACTCCTTACAAACTGTATGGGCCTTGCCTTTAATATTCAGAACAAAATACTGAGCACCGATTTTTAAATTAACGTTTATGTACGAAAGCACTTCGCCTACATTACATGCTACGTGTTAATCCAAACGTAATGTAAGAAAATATGTTGGAATTAAAGAGAACCGTAGAGAATGTGGAACATTTTGTTAACGAAAATATCTCAAACCAGGGTGAAAAGAGAAGGAATACCTAAATATTAAATGCGACTTTCATTTGTATAAAACAGAGATAATGACTGAAATAGATCAGGCGAAAATAAAGCGAAGTTATTTTATGAGCAGAATGGTTCTGAAATCATGAGACATCTTTTCTTGAGATTGTATCTGCAAATAAAATTAGTTACATTTTGTTTATATGCCTTAATGGCTAATATTAGGACTCAGTTTGAGATTTTATATTATTCAATAGTGTTTCGGACTACTATTATTTTAGGCATAGTAGTTAGTGACGCTAACTCTTAGCCAGAAGTCGTGGCTTCTACGCCCATGTAGGACAATACAACCACGCACACTGCTAAAATACTATTAGTAACTTCTAGAGAAACGACAGAGCATCCCTATCCATTACTGTGTTGAAGTTTTTTTTAACGTTACTTTAAACTCTTTGTACAAAAAGTATAGAATAGGGGTGCGGAGTATCTTTATTTTATTTGCCTAACAGTAAAAACTAAAACCAAATTACTGTAAATCTATAGAAAGTTATAACCACCATGTCAGATAAAAAAACGCGATAGTTACATGTGAAGTCACTTACTTGTAGTGAAGCCATATGAACTAAACTAACTGGCATAATGCGTGAAAGGCACATCCCCCCTTTTTCCCCACCATTATCATAAAACGCTTATAATATAAAATATATAATATCAAAAACTTTATGAGCCTATTTTAAATATGTTTTTGCTTTCTTTGCTTGGTAAAGGCCTATTTTTTATTATGATTGCGATCTTTAATGGGGGATAGGACCTACATATAGTGAATGTAGGTCCTATCCCCCATTGGCGGCTTCATTAAAATATGATCTTTTCTAAACGAACAAGGAATGGAAGGAGACAGAATGCTATGTGACAATGTTTAATCTTGTTAGTAGTACCCATTGGCACCACGTACATGAGCCTACTTTTAATGTAATAAAAAGAAGAATAGAATTACATTTTTTTTGCTTACTAAAAATAACATCTCAAGTAGTTACACAAAATACTTTTGTAATATAAATTTTTAAGGAGAGTATTATCACACTAATATTATAAAGGCGAAAGTTGTGTGTAAGTTTGTTATTTCCTCACGTCTAAATGGCAGGAGCGATTTTTAAATAAAATTTGGTATGGAGTTAGCTGATACTCTGGATTAACACATAGGCTATAATTTATAAAGTTTAATGCGGGTAAAAACGCGGGGCACGGCTAGTGTTAAATAAGAACCAAATGGACTCGTTGGCATGGGTTTCTTCACGGCCACGTGTCCGATCATCAGACTAAATAGATCAACTGTTCAAAGAAACGACTTCTCAGTTGTATTCATTAACGAACAAAGTCTAATCCTGATCTAATCCCCTACAAATCAAGATCGCTAGATTTTCTCAAATGAAAGATTAATTCGATAAGCCGAATATTCTGTTAAATAAGAACCAATTAGACGTGAGCGAGGTATCAGTTTAGTAGTTGCTAACTAATTTACGCCAAGCGCCGGCGTCAGAGACGGGCGTGAACTTGTGATCGCTACTTATTCCTCCAATTATAACTTCCTCGACATTACATTTACACCCTCATTATTAACGGACATTTAATGATTCCGTAACAATTTAATACTCGTGGAAAGTTGATCCCTTATATGAATTTTAAACTTGGAAATTAAAGGAAAGTTGATATGCCGTCCGTAGTTATTTCCAAATTGGCAGTTATATATATTAATTTGAATGTGAACAGTATCTAATTTAATGATTAACTATATTGCCGGTTGAGTTATTTTAAAATTGTATCTTATACGATCATCATTGGGACAGATAATCAGTAAATGCATGGGTAGCGAGGTTTCGACCAGAAAATACTTGATCTTAGACTGCACATTAGGGTGTCCCGGAAAACTTTATTTTTTAATTTTAAACTAAAACCTCGCAAAAGTTGCGTTATAAATAAAATATAAAAATAGATTCATATTAAGGGTTGTACGGCAAATAGATTTTCAAATAGATTTCAAAACGACTGCAAGTTTTGTTTTGAACATTTTAGTTTATACGTACCTACAATACGATATACTTCCACATATAGCGGATCTTATCCAGCGGTATCTTTATAGCCAAAAGTATCACTGTTCTTTGGATTTATTTGTCACCCTTTGTATACTTTGTTTTCTATAATTCTATTTAAAATATGTCTAATGTTTTACCTTCTATTCAATAGTTTTCTATGGCTCTACAAATAAGGAAAAGTTTGAAACATCACGCTGCGGTAGTGTCCGCAGAATTATACTTTTTTGCACAATTTTAAATTTTAACGCAGCATTTTTTTTTTATTAAAACACGTTTATTTATACTTCTTGTGGTAACATAACATTATTTTTATTACTACCATTAATGGACGGGACAATCTAATGCACATGTATGATATCTTTACATAGTATACAACAAAGAGTCGCGTCCGGCCGTCTGTACGCGTAGACGCAACGGATGTAAATGATGTTCTCGTATAATAAATACATATTATACTAGAGAAATGCCGAGAATAATGTGATGTCGTAAAAAACATATTTTTGTGCGCTTCAATAAAACGGTAAACGCTGGCTATACCTTCCAAGTGAGATCGAAATATTGTGCTACGGAATTGTATATGATATAAAAAGTATACCAAACTAGTCCATGATGGTATATGTTTATCATATATTTAAACAATATAATATTATTCCTTACCCAGTTAAATACGTTGCCCATTGAATTTACATAAAAAATTGCCCTTTACAGCATATCAATAAAATGAATAGCTTAGAAGATATGAAAGCTTTTGAATGCGGGGGCAGAGTGGTCGTCGGCCCTAACATCCGTCCGTGGAGGCAACGGACAGAGCGGGCACAGCGCCTGCCTATAAATAGGACGTCGAAGGCCGCGCCTAGCCCCTTTCCGGTGAAGCTGTGACAACTTCCTAAACTCAACTCCTCCTGTAAACGTGATTTAAAAATTAGCACCCCTATAGCCTGTAGATCAATAGACTTGTCAACTGATGTAGAAGAAAGTAATAATAATTTCATCACCTCAGCTCTGACACCACATTAGTATCTACATTGCACTCGTACAAAGCCGGGGCGGGTCACTAGTGTTTCATAAAACGGAACAGATCTGAAATATACACAGTCTTAAAGCTCCTACTCCATAACTAAGCTACTGCTGGTCTAATCTAAAAAAAAAACCTGTTAAATAATTTACAATTCATCATTTATTAGAACCCGCCGACTAGAATCGTGACTTGCTTAAAGTAGTTAACAACATCAGTGAGTCTTCGTAAGTAATGTTCTAACAATCACAGACTGAGTAAATCCTATTATAGACATCGGTGAGCAAATATTGATCTTATTATAGCAAGTAGGGAAGGATTATGTTTAAGAGCTTACTAATTAGTGAGATAACCTCCTCACAATCCAGCGATCCTATACCAACAAACCCGAGAGTTAATAAACAATCAAAACTTAGGACGCAACATAGAACAGAAGTACCACTCTTAATAACACACGTGATATTCATTTCAGGATTGCCGGCGTATTTTGAAATGATTTAATTATGTGCTATGAACGGTGGGTCTGTAATTAGGTACAATGCCCCTTTCTGCATCATCAAAACTGACAGCATACAACTGGCAGCATACAACACTTGTTGGACTAGATTATCCTTGACGATTTTTTATGAAATATTCTGTAGTTCTAAATATTTTAATAACATCAGAATATTTCATAAAAATCTTTCCGAGAGTCGACGTTTAACACTCTTATTACGAGCTTGCTATTTCTCTTATTTTAATGTACTAAGGAAGGCGTTTAGGTCTCTGGGTTTTAATCATAATCTCACCATCCCCTCACACAGCTAAAACGCAGCAAGCACGCAATTAAGCCACGTCCACACCCAACTACTTTCTTAGTTTTTACACAATTATTACTCAATCGAACCTCCAACCTTTCGGGCGGCAAAAGGGGACAATTCAATATATCTAATCCCTATAAAAATTAAAGCCAGCTTTCAGATTCCATGTCAAAATATTTAGTACCGGTTTATAAATGGATTAATTTTTCCGAAATAAAAAATATACAATACAATACAATATACTCGAATGTAACTTTTATGAAAAAGTTAAAATCGGCTAAAATATTTAATGTACATCTCTGGTCTAACCTAATCTACTCTACTCTAAAAGAACGAATAGAGCGTGGTGATCTGATCGAAACCTATAAAATCCTAAATGGACACTATGACCTTCACCAGTTCCAAGATATGTTCCATCGAGACAATAATACCCGTCTGAGAGGACACACCCTTAAACTTCAGACCCGCTTCTCACACAATATACCCCACAAGAATTTCCTTTCGAACAGAGTTGTTAAAGAATGGAACAAACTACCACAAGACGTAGTGTCAGCACCAAACACCAACATATTTAAGAACAGACTAGACAAGCACATAATAACAATAAAAACGACAAGCTAACTCAATGTACTAGATACAGGCAATTATCAGTTGTTTCAACTGCCTGCCTGATAAAAAAAATAATAATAATAATAAATAATAATAATCTCTGGTCAATCTCGTCTAATTTTTGATATTTAAGAACTCTTTCACAATTTAGTCCAAAAATTATTCTCGAAATACGAATATTTGACGACCGAACTCAAATACCAGGTTATGTTCACCTCTATATTCAAACTGATCCTTCTGTATGATTAGTTTCAAGTAAAACCTTGAGATACAAGGTTACAAAATCCATTTACTCATCATAGTGGTACGTGAAATGATTTATTTAAAAGGTTTTTATTTATTTAAAACACCGCAAAGTTTCTATTAGATTCTTCTTATAATTTTGGATTATCATAGTACATACATGAATTCTGTCACTCTTAGGTTTACTTCGTATAGCGATATGTAAAACTGTACCTGACATTTGAAATTCGATTATAATGACAATATTAGCGGTACTTAATTTTTTTTTCAGATATATATCAATATTTAATAATTATATTTATGTATTAAAATTTCTGGTTTTGACATACTTTTGGTTATAATTTAACAAAAGTTAATCAAACTTTTAGAACAACAAAAAAATAGCTCCTTTTTAAAAACGGTTTTATTATTTTACAAGGATAAGACTTTTTTTTTGTGAGAACTATTAACATGGTCCCGTTACGATATATAATGATATGTTGTCGCCAAATTTTCAGGATATATAATTTTAAAAGCATACTATATGAATTACGTAGCTGGTCTATGATCATACGTGCCATTCTGCGTACGCATACGTTTTAATTCCAGTCTAGCGCCCGCGCCGCTTATGTCACTCCACGTGTTTTTGTTGCTCAATGCATGGCAATTAAGTACTCGTAAAGCAAAATGATCTGTGTTCCATTTATTTCTGTCAACGAATTTTTACCTCAACTGTTCTATCAGTGCTCCACACAAGGTATGGAACATCGAATAAATTTCGAATTGGTACCCAATTATGCTCGAATAACTAACAATAATTAATAGTCCTAGGCACGAGTGTTCGCGTATTAATGTAGAGCGATAGTTGCCCAATATGTCCCTAAAACGACCGAACCTCTCATATCCACGTCAGTAACCACAAAGTGAATGCCGTCCGGTTTAACTTCTAGTTATATTGGACTAGACGGCTTGACGCTCTCGACTCGACGCGACTCCACGCTTGCCTCTACTTTCTAGTGAAGCAGTGAAAGCTTCAAAATGTATTTGTCATCAACATGTAAAAAACAATTATTTCAATTTTAGTCATACCGCGGCTTAAACGTTCCCTTCTACAATCCATTGTTTATCGAGACTATGCTCTGATTCAGTGCCTAATTGCAGCCATAAAGCAAAAAACTGACATCATTCGTAAGTGAAGCAAATCATTTTAATAACTACCTCACTTTTGTAAGTCAAGGACTAGTTTACTAAAATAATAGCGCCATAAATGACAATTGTAAATTTATGAGCTATTATTCTAAAATACGTTATTACTAGCAACGAGTATAAGGAGTAACTATCGAAAATTATAGGTTTATACTTATTGCTCCCGTAGACTAGAAATAGATATGTGTTTTTTTTACGTTTGCGTGGAGAGCAAACATGTCTCGCCACTGCTTCCAACTAAGCACGTAACGTCGTTGCAAATTTCAAATATCTTATGTGCATAAGTTCTCTTTTTTGTACATCGAGCACATAGGATGTTTTAAGGTACAATAGATGCAAACTGTCACTTGGGATTTTTTAATGACACATTCTATAACGAAATACTGAGATATTCACATGGGAGGTTTTGTGAAACATCGTTATTCAAAATAACTTTAGTAGTATATGAAAACATCTTTTTGGGCAAAAATGTCACATTGGAGATTTTAAATTTGAAACGACGATTAACTAAGTCATTTTTGCGGCTACCCCTCTGCATCAGTACGCTGATCTGAGAACTTTAAGCTTCATGGTAAGCAGAATGTTAGAAGACGTTAAAGAAAGCAAAGCACCACCAAGCGACAGATCTTGTCAACGTCATCTATCCTACTAAACATAATAATAAAATGTTCTACGCGCTATATTCAGGAAATTCGAGAATATAAATTATACCTACACAGGTTTCGGTCACTCTGTTTCAGCGAAACTTCATTAAAACAAAAGCTTTTAATATAAATTATTTCAATAAAGGTGTATTTACAGTAATTGTATTGTTGGTTTTGATTGCACTTTTAGTCTGGCTGTAGCATGATATTGACTGATGAACCGCAGCGAATGATATTCCAGGTTCGATGCCAGGTTGGGCGAAATATGTGGTGCTTAGTTTTATACTGACTGCTCTGACTGTGTGGCGCAGCGGCTAAGACAGTCACCTCGCCGCTTCGTGTCGCGGGTTCGAGTCCCGCGCTGGACTACTATTTGTGTGAACCATAAATAGTTGTTCTGAGTCTGGATGTAATTTGTGTCCGTCTATTATATGTTTGTAAAGTACCCCGCGACACAGGGATTAAATTCCCTAGTGCGAGCGTTGTCTTTAAAAAAAAACAAAACAATTTATCCCGGTCTTGTCTTCTTATGCCTGATCTTTAAGTATCGTATCTCATTGTTATCATAATGGGTTAAACACGAAGGAAATAAAGGAATAGAAGGACTACTACGCTCATAGCTAGATGCTGTCACCGGTCCGTAAGTGATTGGCGAGGTTAAGCAACTAGGCTCGCAGTCAGTCCATAGATGAGTGACCGCCAAGTTCGTTTTCTGAGCGTCTCCGTGCTTCGGAGGGCACGTTACGCCAGTCGGTCCTGGTTGTAGTCATAAGGCAACACTCGTTAAGCCATGTCAGAGGCCTAATGGGCGGCTTGAACAACTCTGACACTAGGGTAACCACTGCCCATACGACAAGTAAGTAGTACTCTGAACTCGAATATATGTTAGCACAATTGTTTATTTCCTGCTTACTCAACTAAACTTAGTCAAGATGTTGAATGTACAAACAAGAAGTCGATATCTTTTGCTTTTCTTGTAATACTGACTCCTAATAAATTAAACCTAACTACATTCTTCAATTCCATTCCCGTAACTTATTTATGATACTACCGAAATGTAAACTGAAAAGAAGACAAGAAGTATAATATTTTAAAATTAAATATTATGAATTGTTTTATGTGCTAAAATCTACATTATATAAATAATGTAGATTTTAGCACAAGCAGCAAGCGAGCTTTTAGTTGTTCCAAACGTCAAAGAGAGCATCAACACCGTGAGCTATGAGAGTAACGTAAGTAACGTAAGATCGATGTATCGCGTGCGATACTTAAAAACTAAAATTGTTAAAATTACTTCTTTTAGTATTTTCCTTAGTAACAAACTAAATATATCATTGAATCTATCACTTCAAATTTAAAGTGGATATAAAGATTAGACATATTTTGCACGTCTTCAATTATTTTGTTAAATTTAATACCCTGGATTTTGACATATTTCAGTAGTTTTCGGTAGAGCATTTATTTGACCCGTACAAACTACAAATCTATACTAGCAGTATTGAACCGATACATTAAAATTGGCTGTTGTCAGCCTCTTAACTAGTACCCGTTTAAACATGATCGTACTTTTTCCAAAATGTCCGTAAAAGTAAGCCCTAGTCTAAGTGTTAAAATCTTCAAAGATCTCGAGAAAGTTACGGAGTGGTAGAACAATTGTAACTATTTTTTCGCAATTTACAGCTCGACTGGGGAAGTTAGTCCACTTTTAGAATACGGTGCAATTACAACTATTATTATGCTAATGCTGTGGTTTTGTATACAAGTACGGTAGGTAGACCGCTAAAACCCATTAGGGAGAGGGAAGTGTCGGCGACGCTTTTGTGGCACGTGTGATGCTGGCGATATAGGCTACGTACTGTAATCACTTCTTATAGCAAGCGATATAGGCTACCGTAATCATTTTACATCAGTTTAGACTTGTACATCTTTGCCAACTAGGTATTTTTTAATGGACGTGTGGCGCAGTGGTTAAGACACCTACCACCTGAACGCCCTCGTGTTTCAGGTTCGATTCCAGCATTGGATAACTATTTGCGTGACCCGTAAATGGTTCTGAGTGTGGATGTGCTTTGTGCCTGTCAATTGCATGTTTGCAGAAGTCCTCCGCAAAACAGGGAATTATTTAAATAGTGAGAGCGTGGACTTACAAAAACGAAAGAAAGTTAACGGACCTGGTGGTCTTCTAATCACTAGTAACTACTAACCAGTTACCCTGACTGCAAAACCAGAGGTCTTGTGTGCGATCCTTACCTAGTACAAATATTTGTATGAAGCACGATTATTTATTCTGTGTCCGAGTGTAATTTATTTAATTTTTCTATCAGATAATTTTGGGGTATTTTGCGATGAAATTAAATATAGCCAATGTTCAACTTTCTTTATAAGCAAAATTTAGCGATTAGTTTCGGCTGAAACTTGAGGAAAATAACTATTGTTGCTGTTGTTAGCCACTTAATATTAATCATCATAAGAAACATTACAAACTCCGCTTATCGAAGTAGTAATTAATATGAACGGTATGTCAGTAAAAGGTAACCCAACGATATGTATTCAATAGGCAGCCAGTTCGTGACCAACCTGCAGTTACCTTCGGTTATAACGATCTTTACATCCAATATACTTACGGACGCGGTTCTGTATACACACACAGATAAATACACCAATCCAACCAATTGCAGTGACCACTTAGTTTTAAATGGATTATTAGATATAGGGCACACGTGATACCAGTATCGTCCTTGCCCAATTTGCACTCATACAAATAGTTTAAAAAAAAAATAATATGGTTTATTTCTCTTTTAAAGGCGCATACATCATTATGTTGGGTTAAAACATTGTTTAAGCATTTATTAAACACCTTTGAGAGAGCTTAAGTCCGTACTAGGCTCGAAATCTGTATTGGACTTTAGGCAAAAGATGATAGCCAGATATTGTCCATAACACAACAATAAGGGTGTTTTAAATTTTAAGCCTTTGTCTGTGTATATATAGTTTGTGCCAGTTTCATGCTTTTTTTCATCCATAACTTAATTCTAGTAAAGCTTTTGTGTTTAAGATAATTCGTTGTATTAAAAACATTCGATTCTAATGTACGGTCGGTAAACAACCATACTGACCTTATGGTTAGCTGTTCCCGTGGACTATAAAGCTTGAGATAAACGCGGCTTCACTGACTCTTTAACAATCTTTCCTCCTCCCAATGACCTCGGATGACCTTAATGACACCCAAAACCACAACTTCAACCTGAATGTACCATTACTACTACAGATCTCTAAGGCGGTACTTACACAGTGCAACTGGGTGTAGAACACGGGAGTGAATACTTAACTACATAGGCGGTTGTACGAACAGGGAAGTAATGATATTTTCTACAGTTTTGTGCTCGTAACAATCGGCAGTTATCGAGAAAAGTAAGCGATGTGACTGGTGGATCGGGGACGACATCTAACATATTATCTGATCTAACATAATAAAGGAAAATTACCGAAATTAAAAGTAATCCTCAGTTATATGAATCTTATTTACAAGCTCCATCAAAATTGTATCATCCATTTTGAAGTCCATAGGGAACATCCATACAAATATCGACGCATACGTATGTAAAAATCATATAATCTACTCATAAAACGGAAAATGTAAAAGAAAATTAGGTTGTAAATACGGAAATTTTTTTGCCTTCCAAATATATATTACGTCACCCGATCGACATTTTTGTATGGGAAAATTAGTATTATTTTATCGATTTTGTAAGTTGATGTTCTATACATTGCCGCGTTGTTTAGTTTCATAGGCAAACTAAGTTTGTTAAGTTCCGTTGACTATTTATGTTATGCCTTGTATATATAGATTGCAGTCCGTTTTCTACCTACCGCAAAATGGGAAGAATAGAGACGGGAACAAAGTTTTACTTACTATGTAGGTATGGATAAAGACCCATCTCGCTCTCTATTTCACCGTACTTATGCATACTTGGTTTAACTTGTTACTAAAGCACTTTAAAAATGATAGTAAACTATCTACAACAGAGCTCATCTGTATGTAATGTATGTGATATAGAGCGATCTCAATAAGAGGATAAGTTGTCGTTTACCGTTTATAGATTTGCTAGAGGTTAAATTTTTTTTAATTGTTAGTTTAAGAGACTTTTGTTGTATTATATTGAACAATGTGTTTTAGAAGCAGAAGGACATAATTTTCTTTTTTCGTAATTTGTGATTTTGAAACTTATACCTATCCATCATATTCCTTGCTTTTTCTCAAATCTCTTTGCTTCGTCTCTTAGTCAATAAATAGTGACCAGCTGCCAGAATCGAGAGACTGCTATCAGACTTCAAAACTCTTATGAATCCAAACCCCAGATGCGGATCAGGTTGTCAGATTCTATTAAGCTCTCACTGTAACGATATTCTTGAATGTTTGATCACTGAGATACCGTTGCTTCAAGTGCTCACCAAAGCATTGAGGACCCCTTAACCAATCAAAACCCAAAAGTAATCTTCCATTATTACAAATTATTTGCGGGCATTTAAGCCCTAAGCCGGACAAAACCCTATTGAAGAATTATAGACCCATCACACTGCTGAGCCATGTTTACAAGTTGTTTCCGAGGGTCGTTACGAACCGTCTCGCGCGCAGGTTTGACGACTTCCAGCCTCCCGAACAAGCCGGTTTCCGAAAAGGCTTTAGCACCATAGACCACATACATACGCTGCGGCAAGTTATACAGAAGACCGAAGAGTATAACAAGCCACTGTGCTTAGCGTTTGTGGACTATGAGAAAGCCTTTGATTCTATCGAAACATGGGCCGTGCTGAGGTCTCTCATAAGGTGCCAAATTGACTACCGGTATATCGAGGTGATAAAGTGTTTGTATGAAAACGCCACTATGTCAGTGCGACTCCAGGACCAGATCTCGAAACCTATCCACTTGCAGCGAGGCGTGAGACAGGGAGATGTTATATCTCCAAAACTCTTCACCGCTGCATTGGAAGACGTCTTCAAGCTTCTGGACTGGAAAGGCTTTGGCATCAATGTCAATGGCGAGTACATCACTCACCTTCGATTTGCCGATGATATCGTAGTCATGGCTGAGACCATGGAAGACCTCGGTACAATGCTCGATGACCTCAGCAGAGTCTCTCAACAAGTGGGTCTGAAAATGAACATGGATAAGACGAAAATCATGTCAAACGTCCATGTTGCACCCACTCAATTGAAAGTTGGTGACTCTGCACTCGAAGTTGTAGAGAACTATATTTACCTAGGACAGACCATCCAACTAGGTAGGTCCAACTTCGAGAAGGAGGTCAATCGTAGAATCCAACTCGGCTGGGCAGCGTTCGGGAAGCTACGTAACATCTTCTCGTCCAAAATACCGCAGTGTCTCAAGTTGAAAGTCTTCGACCAGTGTGTGTTGCCAGTGATGACATACGGAACAGAGACGTGGTCGCTCACTATGGGCCTTATTAGAAGGCTCAAGGTCACCCAAAGAGCAATGGAGAGGGCTATGCTCGGAGTTTCCCTGCGGGATCGCATCAGAAATGTCGAAATCCGCAGGCGAACCAAAGTCACCGACATAGCCCGAAGAATTGCCAAGTTGAAGTGGCAGTGGGCAGGGCACATAGCTCGTAGAGCCGACGGCCGTTGGGGCAGAAAGGTTCTCGAGTGGCGACCACGAACCGGAAGACGCAGCGTGGGCAGGCCCCCTACAAGATGGACCGATGATCTTGTGCGGGTCGCTGGAAAATGCTGGATGCGAATAGCACAAGACCGGCAATTGTGGAGATCTTTGGGGGAGGCCTTTGTCCAGCAGTGGACGTCTTTCGGCTGATATGATGATGATGATGAAGCCCTAAGCATATTCTTAACCTGCGGGTAACTCCGCATACAGACGTCGTCAGCAAATTAGCAACATGGCGAAAATAGAAACACAGGCCAAACGAAGGCTAACATGAAACGAAACGACATCAATATTAATCCCACTAAGGACATATAATATACGAAAAGTCAAGAAAGAATCGCTTAAAATGTGCGAACTTTGAATGGAAATTTAAAAGCTCTACTTAGGTATACAATTTCTCCACGCCACATTGAAATAAGTAGTCCTTTCAGAAGCGCAGTGGTCCGGCAAAATGTTAATGTGCACCGGGATTTATGAGAGATTCAGTATGTAATGTGAATACGGCCTTAAGAGGCCCGTTCAATATGCGTCGGGTAAAGGCTAAAAGCATAACACTATAATATTCTGTACGATACGATCCCAGCTATAACCCGATTTCCAGACTATTAACGATTACGGCTGGAAGGAAGCATGTCCCATATTCATAGTACCGTCTTCGGCTATGGCTGCGATGTCACACCGTTGCGTTGTAACTCTTTTTATGTTTTTTTATCAGCTTCAATGATTAGGTATGATTATAAATTCTTCAAGTTTCAAACTGTGTCATTCATGTGACATTAAAAAAAGTAAATGTCCTAAACAAAACTATAAGTATGCAGTTAGCATACTTATAGTTTTTTTTAGGACATCTTTTTATTTAGGGGCGTACATATAATGTTGATTCATCTTGTTGTTGAACGAGGGGACAAACGTCACAATGTCTAACGTCGGCAATATGGGATTACATCAAATTCTTCCAGATCGGAAATAATTAGTGCGGTCTGTCTCCTCGTCGGTATCAGGGGACAGATAGGAATATTTTATTCCTATTTATCCCTAAAAGAATACAGCAGGGAGACAGATAGGAAACAATTAGTACAATCTGTCCCCCTTGGGGATAGATCAGGGGGGGCAGAACGGAATAATTCTTTTCAAAAATAGTTGATTACAATATATGCTATGTTTATTTGTTTTATGTTTATTTTAGCAATGTAAATTTTGTGCAGAAGCATTGAATAAAAGTAATTTTCACATTGAAATGTATGATTAAATTTTATACACGCCGAGGCGTGTATAAAATTTGGTGAACTAATTCAAATTTCGTGTGACTTTTTGCAAAATCAAATATTCTCCGTTTTATATACGTCCTGTCCTTTCAACTAGTGAAGTGACAGACGTCATTGTTTTACCATTGTGTATAGAATAGCTAATGTAAAGAATGGATACTATTGTAAATGTAACCGCGTAATTATAATATAATAATTTAGAACCTCTGTCTAGGAAGATTTGTAACAACTATTCAGATATTAATAAAGCTACTGTTATATCGCATACAAGATTTCGACCCATCGACATCGTTTGAATCCCAACGCAGGCGCATTCGGGTTTGGCTTTTTTTACTTAGTTTAGTAATTGAGGTGAAGTACCGCAACTTATTAACTTTCATTTGCAAAATTTTAGGAAAACTGAGTTAGGTTAGGGAAAGTTCAACTTAATTAGGTTATGTTAAGTTTAATAAAATTAGGTAACTTAAAATATAAAACAATTATATTTCCATTTTGAAAACCACTTTTACTGCCTCCTAAATAAAGACGATGTCAAGGACAAAATATATCCGAGGTGGCGTTTACTACACGTACATCTAATGCATATCAGATTTCTCCAGTATCGAAGTCGGAAGTATCAAAAGATTTCTAATATTCAGCACTAGGAGGGCTACAGAAGCGTTTCAAAAAGTCTAGCCTACGGGGATTGTATCTCCTGTACTAACAAAATCTTGTTTCAATGCCTATGCTCAGCGAATAAATGCGATCTGAATATATTATCGGGCGCATTACGTACGATTCGCTTGAGGCGCGTATCTACCCGCCGACGCTGCAGAATTCAGTTGCACACTTTTCCAACTTCATCCCTGCCTGGTACAAAGACATCTCTTTTATAGTGCACAAGTATTATCAGGCGCCGAAATATAATACAAAATGTTCTTTACATTTTGCAGGAACGACGCGACGGTACCTAATGGCTTCAGAGAGAAATAAAATCGGTGGTATTAAAATTGAAATGTTGAGGGAATATAGCTTCGTGGTTTGGTAAATCTGGGTTTAGTTAGTTATATCGGATGTCAGAACACTACGCGCCCGACCGTTCTGTGGATTGAATTAACTGTGGATGTATTCCCAACCCGGTATGACAAGGCAACCTCCAAGAAGTGAGCCTGTTCCTTTCCTAAAGGGCGGCGACGCACTTGCGGCGTCTCTATTGTTGCGAGTGACCATAAGTGGCGGTGATCATATCGTAAGTCTTGATATTCAATCATTAAAACAAAATACGAGTTTGGTGAACTACGCTCAGTTAAGTTCCGTAGAGTAGCACTACGTTACGGCCCACGGCGAGGCGGGGGTGAGTGAGGCCGAACCGTAATTAATTACTGCTGTCGCTGACAAGCGAAGGCTGCTGAGTACCTATCGTTTCATAAATAAACTGTATATAGAAGATAAGTATAATACTGTGTGTACAGTATTAATGGCAGATTCACGTACGTTTTTTCGGCCATTTTCGTGGTTTGGGACATTCATGCTCTGACAATTTCCCATGAGTCATTAAATAGGTAGGTTTCTCTTTTATGATATACTAGCGGCCCGGTATGTGCTTCGCTACGTATAAGGCATAGTAATAAAAAAATGATTATTAAGTTCATTTATTCAAACAAAAAAATATTTTAAATTGCTAAAAGATGTTGATTTTTCACTTTTTCAAGACTTTTTTTTTAATTTTCTCTACGTACAAACCTTTCCTGGACTTCCACGAATAATTCAAGACCAAAATTAGCCAAATCGGTAAAGGCGTTGTTGAGTTATAACATTACAACGAAAAGTGGCATTGATTTTTTTATATATAGATTTTTCATCTGATCACCAGACAGGCCATAAAAGACATCAGTAAATCACGTTTAAAATTGTTATCGAAAGGTAAACTGCAAATACAGACACTAAAACCGAAATGTCTTTCTTTCAAGACAATACACACGTTTACGGTTTATATCGTGTTGTATGGTTACTATCAAGAATTGTACTAAATATTTTAGTCAAGATTATTTTTCGTTTATACAGGGTGTTTGTACATGGATCGAGAACATTTGGAATGGGTTATTATAAATAACAAAAAATAATAGTTTTTTAAATTTTGTTGTTAAATTATGTACATCAAGTTTCTTACAAACTTCAAGTTTTCAACTTAGGGGTAATTAGTATTCAGATATGTCATATGAATATACATGCCAAGTTTGAAGTTGATCAGACCAAGAAAATACTTTGTTTCATACAACTTTGCAACCCCTTTTCACCCCCTTCGGGAATTTTCTTAGTGCACACCTACATACGTCACTAAGGTATATTTGTGCTAAATTACATGGTTCTAGACCCAGCGGTTTCATCTGTACGTTGATCTATCAGTCAGACAGTTTCTGCTTTTACATATAGCTATGTAAGTTAGATTTAAGCTGATTGAGGAGATAACTTTTAGTATTAGCAGGTACGTTTGATTGACGGGCCTGTTAACGTGGGTGGTAAATACGTTGCCTTTCACGTCGCAGGTCGTGGGTTCGATTCCCACCCGGGACAGATATTTGTGTGCATAAACATGTCTGTTTGTCCTGAGTCTGGGTGTAAAATATCTATGTAAGTATGGTTATAAAAAATAGTATATGTAGTAGGTAGGCTCTGCTTAATTTAGGATCAGATGGCCGTGTATCCCAGGATATTAATATTATTATTGACATTTTGGATTTTGACGTAAGTACGTCGGACTTCTGTCTATTTGTAACGATATTTCAGTAGTTTAATTCGTAAATAACCGGAGACACCTAACGTCACAACAGTAGGGAAAAGGTTAGGCTGACATATCGGAAACCTAAAAACCGAGGCGAAATTAAAAAATGTTACGTATTCCCTTACGTGTTCGTCGAGGCCCTTAACTGTACGTATTCGAGTTTTGGCGCTTTGCATGTAATTCAGGATTTGTTTTTAATTTCCAGATGTTGAGTTCATCGGGTTCACACCAGTGTTTAAAATTAGAATGCTTAAATAAAAAAAGTTAATAATACGTACCTTCCTAATCTTCCTATATGGGTTTACAGCTTTCTCATCAATGAATCACACTAATATTATAAAGGCGAAAGTTTGTGAGTGTGTTTGTTACTTCTTCACGTTTAAACGGCAGGAGCGATTTTAATAAAATTTGGTATGGAGTTAGCTGACACCCTGGATTAACACTTAGTTTATAATGTTTAACGCGGGTAAAACTGCGGGGCACAGCTAGTAGGGTATAAATTGCAAGGTCACCTTTTAACATTGGGTTAGGTTGTATATTATTGAAGATAGATAGTTGCCTGTGTAAGGTTATGCATAAATTCACTCTTTGAAATTGTCCATTCGGCGATAATTATCAGCTTGTAACGCCCAACCCAAGGTAACTAGAGGCGTACATATAAATCTTCTACTACATCTTGACAAAAGTATATACTCGTGTAAATAAGCCGTCATCGATTTAACGAATTATCTGACTGTACTTTAATGTCAAGATATGTTTTTAAAAACCCAAATAAAAAATATACTGGTCAGGAACGTATTTAACGTCGACTTTCTTCAATTCCTAGTTTAATGATAGTTTATATGATCGCTAAGACCACACATACTTTAACGTATTAAACGGGAATATCATTTTTAACTTGTTAATGCACTTCTGAACGCTTGCTAAATAAGTAGAAGGAAAAGTTTAAGTGGTATTTTAATTGTTGAATCACATTTTGTCCTATCAGAAAAACATCCTAAGAAAAACCTGGCTTAGTGTGAGTCGGTACCCAGGCTAAGAATGGACAAAAAATACTACCGACGATCGAATGTACTCGCTAGAATGAACGTTTTATATTAAATACCTAATCATTTTTGTAAACGCTGGTAGTGCGCTCAAGAAACGACGTTTAATATTGTTAGCATGGATTGTCTGTTTTATCTTCCATCTTATCATTAAAACGCTTCATTGTCCTAGGTAAGAAGTATGTTCAACCGTAGAAAATGATGCACCGGGTCGGTCCCAGTAGTAACCCGGAGTCCAGAAATTGATGGTGCTACATTTCAGTGCCACCAAAAGGACGTCAGCCATGCACTTATACGCCTGGTCTCACCCCGGTAAACACGCCTAACTAGTGCCCTCCGACTATTAGAGAATGAAAAATGCACCTGTGTTTGAGCACACACCTGTACACTATAATATCTTCTACGCAGGTAGTCATTACGCCATAAAATTGAAGGTCATTGGACATCATTATACGTAAAATAATGACATAATGAACAACTTAGCAATGAACAATTGAACATGATCTGCATTTCAATTCTTAAATTACATAGAGAATCAAGATAGACCCAAAAATTTCAACCACTACCTTAGGCGATTGAACAAAAACGCAAGTGGAGTACACCTTACTTTCGTTTATTCATGAATACAGCCCGAAACGAAATCGAACATCAAGTATACTTTCTATATGGAGGCATTTTAAGCAGAATCCAATTTACTAAGTTACCCCGTAAACAGATAATTCAATCAACAGCTATTGAAGACCGTATTACTTCTTTATTTGCACTAAGGTACGGTTCGCTTTGTTTTGGCTTTCAAACAGTATGGGTACAGTCGACATCACTTCGGTAGAGACATTTTGACCTTTATACAGTCTTTATTACGTAAGCAGTAAGAGTAGTTAACGTATGTTACGTATGCAGTACTTATATATTATGAGTAACAATACTTTTTACGAATTCAATGTCTCCTAGATGCGCGCAGTAAAATGACCCTCGACATCAAGGTGAAAAATTACAATACGTACATTCAGCCCATTATGATCTACGCGAGTCCTGTGTTAGCACACCCAGTAGGTACTAGGCTTATATATCGACTCTAAAAACTTCAAAATAAACACGCCGATTACCAATTGCCTGTCATCAACAATTCGAAAAATAAAAATATAAGTTTAGATCGTTTGAGCTGTTTGATGTAATTGGATTAAATTCTAGCTACGCAGGTAAATCACTCGCGCGTTATTGGTTCTGTAGACACTAGACAACTTTAGGAGAAACCTCGACTTATGTGAAACTCACTTACTTCTAAAACACCATCAACAGAACAACACAACATATGTGTGATAACTGTGTTAACACAGACCTCATGGACAAACTGACCCATGGCTCCAATCTAGTTTCTTGTAATGTAAGCTTAATATATAAAGGCGATTATGTATGTTATACCACAAAACTAGTTTAAATGTCTTTACATACTCTCCAATATAGCTCGCGTGAAAAAAACAACCGCGTAGAAGAGTTCTGGCAAACTTCTCCGCACCGGGCGCATAATTTTTGTATATTGCGCTGGTATTTCCCGCCAAACCTAAAGTTAAAGTAAAAAACTTATGTAAGTTTAATGGTATTGCTGTGTGGATGACGACAAAGAATATCACTACGCTATCTCATCCCATAGGGAGCGTAAAAGTCCTCCCGAGGGAATATCTCCCATAGAACGGCTAGCAGCTTCTCTCTGTGTACTATAACCATCTTACTACTTTCGCCAGCCTGTTTGTAAAGCGTGATGGACACATCTCCATAGAGGATATCTTTTGTGGCCTTGGTGGCCTTTGTCCGGAATTGGACGTCATTCGGCCGATATGATGGTGTTGCTTAAAAACGGGACTAGTCCCTCCCTCTTACCCACCACTGCAACTCCTGTAAGCCAGGATCAACAGTGGCACACAATGAAATGACACTGAGCGGTGAAGCTCAGGCATGTCCCGGGGAATCGCTTTAACTGTCTTGGATCCCGCAACGAATTTAATCAGAAACAGAAAAAAGGAGGAGTTAGAAAATGAATAGTTCCACTTCCCTCCAGAGCAAAGCGGGAGATAGAATGATGTAAAGAGGCTATAGCCTCATAAAATGAGAGATTTGCAACTAGAGAAGCCAGCTGCAAAAGCACCGAGGATTAATTTAAGGGTCCTAAGTGAGCTGTTATATTTGATTCCAATAGTAGGTATGGCAAAAACGCTTAAACGCACAGAAGTTGTTTCTTGTTGCTACAAGATCCGTATAATAAACTACTCCAGATATTGGTTGCAAGCTGTTTAACATAATATCACGCTGATTTTGCCAGAGATCACACTCCCACAGGATGTGGTGAGCAGTTTGTTCATATTCGTTACTGGATGTTGAGCACAGACAGATTGGTGAAGATACTAATTTGAAACTATACAATTTACTTTTAAAATTGCCGTGTCCGGTAAGAAATTGTGCAACACAATGGTCTATGATTAGCCAAGTTTTATTTAACCGTTCGCGTACGTCCGGAAAGAACTGGTGCAGATGGCGACCCTTGGTTGACGTATTCCATCTACATTGCCATTCATTTAGTAGTTCGTTATTTAAGTCAGCTATTGGCATAAATAGCCTGGTTATTTTCGCACGGTCGCGTAATGATAAGAAATCATTTTCTAAATTATCGCGCGTAGAATAATACATTGCTGCTCGTCTTTGAACTTCAAGATCAACCGGGTAGTACACCCGCTAGGACAGGTAGGGCCTCTGTGCTCACTGTTCTATAGGCTTTACACAGAAATATCAACGCCAACCTCTGGCTTTGTAGTAATTTACGGCGAGCAGCTCCGATGGTGTTGCTTAGAATCAGACTTTACAATTTAATTGTGAGTTTGACAAGTTCTATATTCTATTTTAGCTTGTGAAATACTCACTTATAAAATTTAATCTCCAATTTAACTCTTTTTAGCAATTTAACGAATTTGCTCAACAGGTGACGCTCTTTTTCTTGAAAGCATATTTTTTTTATTTTGTATACAACAGTCAGTAAGTTAGATTTAGCTCACCTTCTGTCAAATTTCCCCAATTGAAAGTGAACCTTATGTTTATGTGATAAAGTTGAAAATCTATTTTGAACATATTATACAGCATATATATATATATGTACACGGGCCCTCAAAAACAGCTGGAAATATTTCTATAGAATATACATAACTTGGGGGACGAATAACTTTTAAATACCGATTAACCTTCACTCTAGGTTTATCACATCGCAAGGAGGGCTCTATTTCCCCACGTAAGTAGAACAGGTGCATCTATAATATTCTTGTTTAATTATTATTCTTAGACGCATATGCGTACCCACTAATGTATCATTTATTAACAGGTCTGGCATTCTATAAGGGACGAAAACTACCTGCCCTCAACGCGAGACGACCTCCATCGTAATTTTTTTGGCCCACTAACGATTCGAGAGAATTGTTGCTTTTTTGTGAAGCCAGTTTTTTTGTCACACGACAATTTAGTGTGCACATTTCAAACAATTTACGGGTTTAATAAACGTGAACTCCGAATGATAATTCCTTATTACGTATGTTCGTTATGTGAAACCGGTATAGCATCCACTTCAACTGATGACATCACTAAATCAATCTGCCGGTCCGTCGAGAATCGGACGGCGCGCGGGATTCGCCCGGATCCGGTTGTTAAGCTTAATCGAAATAACTATTTTTATTACTGTTGCTGTTGGCATAAAATCTATATACCGACGTGGCGTTCCCTACGTAAAGTATCGAAATTTAATTTTGTGACTCTTAAGAAATAACCATTTTAATAATACCGTAAACTAAACTAAGTACCTACTAGTTACGTCCCGATAGCTAGCTTGCAACTTAATGCGAATTTTAGAAGTTTAAGAGACTTTACATATACATGTTACAACTTCATGTTCAACGTTTGATAACACAACTCAGTTTTCTTACTTCATAAAACACTGATTGAGTGAACATATAATAAAATTCCAGAGGCTTTATGTGTCATTTTACCCATATTTCGTCGATAGCAAAAGGTAATCAAAAGAAGTTTTATGTGAATCAAAACATGTTCTATCCCGAAGTCAACAACGAGTCTTAGAGAATTTCATTCTTACAGAAGCGGCCATCAATTTAGGTAACGCGGACATATTCTGTTTTATAGCACTCCGACCTCTCCGTTTGTAGTTTCAACAAGTGTCAGAATATGGTTCAGTAGAAGCAAAGTCGCACAAAAATGTGAATAAAAGGGTCACACATGTGATAAATAGCTCTAAGATCCAATGTTCAAATTGATTGAAAGTATTCTATGCCTTTGAGTACGAATTTAAGTATCTATGATGTTATAAGTTCCCACGATTTGGAACGTACAAGTAGCCAGACCATCTTAATTGTTTAAGGGTCTGATGTTATTATATCATATTGTAATGTGTAGCGTCATACCCGCGGGCGGAATGACGAAAAAATGAAGTTTTATATAGTTATGAAGTGGAAACGGCTAGAGAGCTTGTTATATTAATTAAAAATTTATTTAGGAGTAACTTTCATAGCATTATCTTCTATACGGTTCTTCGTGGAATTTCTGCTGATTGAGACCAATGATTGAACCATCTAACTACAACTTTGGTGGAAGGGTTTCTCTAAGCGAAACGTTCGAAATAAATATCGACATTTTAACCGTTGCTGTCTGTTGTGCACTATCTGTGCATGAAATTAAATAAATCAATCAATTTCAAAATAAATTTAAAATAAATAAAAGTGCGATTCTTAATAAGCATAATCTTGTTACACATGCAACACCTCTCCACAAAATCAGTCACTGTTTTTTAGGTTAGTGAATATTCTTTTACATACTACAACAAACTTGTCAATGACATCAGACTGCTGTCAATCAACTGTCAAAAAACTAAAATTAACTAAAGCCTATCACTTATATTACAAATTATTTGTTCACAACAAATAAGTCTGGGTGTAATTTATCTTTTATATGTATGTATTTAGAAATATATAAGTATGTTTATCAGTTGTCTGGTTTCCATAGTGCATGCTCTGCTTAGTTTGGGATCAGATGGCAGTGTGATTAATGTTCCAAGATATAAAAAAACTATATGGAGAAGTATGCGCTTTTATAAAATACTAGCTGCGCCCCGCGGTTTTACCCGCGTTAAATTTTATAAATTATCATAACTCCTCCCCCGTATGTGATAGCGTGATAATATGTAGCCTATATATTGACCCGACCTCTTAGTAATATTCATGCAAAATATGAAGTAAATCCATGCAGTACTTTTTGAGTTTAGCCCGGACATACATACAGACAAACAGACACACAAACAAAAATTCTAAAAACTATATTTTTGGCTTCGATATCGATTGTAGATTACGCCCCAAGTATCCTTTAAAAAAAATATTCAATGTACAGTTTTGACTTTCCTACGATTTTATTATATGTATAGATTACAACAAATGTAAGCTATTGGTTTTACTATCTGTTCTTACGAGTATATTTACCGAATAGTTGACACTCAAGCAGCCCACCCGATAGTAGCCTGCAACTTAATGCATAAAGTAGGCAGATTAGCAACATTATGAAATACCGAATATATGCATGGAACTTTACAAGAACGGCCAGTCTTCGCCGTTCTTGTAAAGTTCCATGCAAATTATATCCCGGTTTCGGATCCCTTGTTGTACTGACATCGATAAATATCCAGATTATTGCTGATGATATTAAGGAAATAGTCTTATTGAAGGAAAATAATACATTTAAATGATAATACAAAGCCTTTAGTAAATAGGCCCCCAGTATAAAAAATAACCTGCCTCGAGAGAGCGAGAAACAGTCTTAACAGCATCGCTTATGTATAGCGGTCCATGTTGTATACTAGTTTTTAGGTAGATTATGCATTAGCTAGCTTTCCCTACTTAAAGGGTTCAATTTTGGAAGGTCACCAAAATGCTAACAACTGGAGGGTGGCTGAACATGCTTTATCGCAGAACATCTCCGGAGCAGTCCGACTTGTGCCAACTACGTCGCTGTCGCATCGGCTTGTTCATCGATCAAAACCAAATTTTAACTTTGCGCATGTTACAGGCTAAATTAGATCCTCTTAATGTCATATTCAAAATATTCATAGACTGACTAAGAATATAAACATACATAATGTAACAATTCAACGGTTGAGAAACACCTCTCATCAATCAAACAATTATTTAAATACCTAACCTCGTAACATTCCACCTTAAGTAGTCCACTACTAGTTCATGAAAAGAATACTAAATCATTAAAATAAAATATTGTATAAACACTTCCCTCATATTCTTCAAGAATCATAATCATAACAAATACTATACATTTCGCATAAAAATGTTAACGCTGTTGCCTCCCACGGGGTATAAACTTAGTAGGATGCAATCTAGTCTAGGAAAGGAAACTAAGACCAATCACTTTAACATACTGTTATGATGGCTCGCAAAGGGGACTTAATAATATGAACCTTATTTCATACTTATTTACTTTTTAAGTAGTAGGAGTTGCTTGTATTTATTTTTAGCATTATTCGCAATGCGGTGTTAGCAAGGGAATCATAAATTTGTTCCGCCAGTGTGTATCGTTCGTAGCGTAATGCAGAGCGCCTATCCCGGATCGGTAGAGGGTGCTGTTCGAGACCCGCCGTACGATAAAATTTTTGATTTTCCATTTTTAAGATTGCTTGTATTTGATGCTTGGTCGTTATTTACATTATGCGTTCAGATAATAAAAGGTAGTTTGAAACTGATAGTTAATTACTCTGTTTACCCCCATGGCAAAACTCGGACTGAAGAGTCGAGAGAAGTCTAAATTCGACATAACTATTTTTCATCTAAAGGGTGGCCAAGATAGCATGCGTACGAGCGCTTAATTAAGACCAACGTATAGAAGTTAATTAAAAATCATCTATCTAAGTGTCACAATACTGTAACTAGAAACTTCGCAGATGACTTTTGACCTCGCCCAACTACCGCTGTATTATTTACCTTACTGCGCATGCGCAACCACGCCGCGATGAGTTGACTTAGGACTGTTGCAATGAGCTGAATGTTATTTTAACGAGAACTTTGAAATTCTATTGAAGATATTACTATTCTTACAACCAACAGTTACATTTACGAGGTCGATTGAATACACGCTGCGCTGCACTCATTCCAAAGACAATAGTAAAACTGTGGCGAAGGATCATTAATGGCACTTCGCCCGTTTACATAATGCATGGTTTCATTTCAATAAAGCACAACTTTCATATGGATTTCTCATAATCGATCGAAATGTTAGATCATTTTACATAAAATATTCATGAAATAAAAAAAAATCACGATGATTTAGTCGAAGAAAGCGTGCGCTAATATTATCTTAAGCGAATAGCGAAAGCACGCACGCTTTCGTCTATTTTACAAACAAAGTTGTGAATTGCGTTTCTAGGAATACAGTTTACTTTATTTTGAACGGATCTAACTTATTTTAAGGTTTTGCGTTCATTCACTTAGTCCCTTAAGCATCAATAAATAGCTCTTCACTTAAAATTATAGTCATCATCATCACCATCATGTGATCATCAGCCAAAGTACGTCCACTACTGGAAGTAAGTCCAAATTATAGTATTGGTTATAATTTGCTCTAAAGACTAAAAGTCAAAATAAAAATAATTACAATCTATATAGAAAACAGGATCGTGACAAATGGAAGTCCGTTGTCTCTGCCTACCCTTCTGGAATACAGGCGTGAGTCTATGTATGTATGTATAGAAAACATTTAAATGCGTTTAATAGAAATTAAAAAACCAAATACATCGGCGATTATGTTTTTATTTCAATTCTCTTACTTGTGGTGAATAAATCGATTTCATCGCTGACGAAAATGAAAAAGTACAATAAACGCTCCATAACTAAAAATTATACTTTTAGTAACTAGACAAATTGTCTTCACTGGTTCTTCTGCACCTGTTTTATAGTACAAACAAATGAAAACAGGCATTAATGGCCGTCATTTAAAGTAAGCTAATTCGGAGTTCAATTTAAGTTCGATGTTTCGTGAAAATTATATAATTTAAGCTCGTCAGTTCCATTCTTTTCCTTTAAACATAATTTTCAAGAAGGATAATTTTATCGTTATCGTTACTTATATTTTCCACCAATCAACGGTTTGATTGGTAGTTTCAAAAATATATATATTTTTTATTAGTCAACAGTAATTGTACAACGTGCAACGCGTTTATTACGACTACAATTGAAACCTAAACAATGGTTTCAAGATATCTCGGCAACGTCATCTTTCAACATTCAAAAGTAAATAGTGTAAATACACATGCGCAATAGTAAATAAATAACACGACCACCCAAGCGAACACGACTTTCTCAATAATCTCACTCACTCCTAAGTCACCCGAACATTATTTACTAGAGTTTTTAGTTAGTAGTAGAGTTAGAGAGCAACTAGGCATGTAAGTACATCTGGATCACTAAACGTATAGAAGCTTTTGAGTGGTCATCTACGTCTATACCAGCTCTAAATTGAAGCCTATTAGTATATATACAGGAATCATTTTGGAATAAAATCTTATAGTAGTTTGACCATTCAAGTTCTATGACGTTTAATATGTTCTTTTGAAATCAGTGAAGTTGTATAACCGGAATTCAATACTGGATGAAAGACCCAAGTGATCGAAGTAAACCAGTAATGCTAATTCAAGATGTGTGCCAAAGGTCAAAACGTGTTAGAATAAAAAAAATACGAGTTTGGATGTATTTATATATGCTATATGTACTCAATTATGTAAAATCTTCCGTGGTTTTTATTCTACCACCATAAGGAGGATTACGTATAATTTACTACGCATAAGATATTGTAGAAAAACTAAGAAATAAGAATTATCTTGGTACAGAAACTAAATACTTGAAGGCCTGTTTATACAAAAGAAGCTCAGAATTGAACAGGCGCTTAAGAATGCAAATATCATCTGCACAGTAAAAATACCTTAAATTATATTCTCAAAATATTCGTAAGACTAGTACAGACGCCAGCACATTAAGCTACTCCAATTTGTCAAATTTCCCCAATTGAAAGTGAACCTTATACGTTTGTAATAAAGTTGAAAATCTATAAAAGAAATTTGACAGATTTGGGTAGCTGGATGTGCTGGCGTCTGTACATCTAGACAAGATTATTAAATATCTCAACATGTTGATATTTTTTTACAACTGGTTCATTTGCACATGTGTTATTTCCTAGCGCCAAAATTATTTATCGTAGGTGATGTGGGAAATGAGTGGTCATTTGGTTTGTGGTAACCCTGCGGGAGTCAAATGCATATTACGTGGCCCTAAATTCAATACAGCACATTTTAGAAATAAATTTCATAAAATAAACTAGTTGGTTAAATAAAATCTACCGTGACATAGGCTTTAGCCCACGCCAGAGCTCAATTATGCCACGTGTATCCCAAGCGTTATCTACTACCGTAGCCTTTTTACCTTTAGGAGGGCGTATGCTTGTATGCACTGATAGTCGTAAAAAGATCGCCGATATTTTCTGAACGCGATCAAAGTAATTACGACTCTAAACGAACCTATTACTTCTTTTTTGTTAATTTTGAGATATGCCTAGTTGGGTTTGATTTCAATAACTTATAATAAAATAGTATCATAATAAAACGTACAAACGGCAGTCTTATCGCTAAATGTGTTGTGTTGTGTTGTCTGTGAGAAATCGCAAAATCGCTGCGATTTCTCACAGACAACTCTAGGGTGGACTAAATTGGTATAAAATGAAAAAGGATAAAAAGGTGTTATAATTACGCAAAAGAAGAGAGATATGGAAAACAGAAGAAGTTAGCAAATAGTGTCAAATTAAGTAGGAGTAAACCCACACTTAGTTATTATTAGTAAATCATTTACATTTTTAATAACTAGGTACAAGATTATAGTAACTTTTGGATGGCGATAAATACGGGTTTGTAAAGAACATGCTAGGTACTAACCAATTTCACTAACACCGCGTAAACCTGAACACGAAGCTATAAAATTCAAAAAATAAAGTATTTCATGGCATAAACCATAAATCTGTAATATAATGAAATTTTGTACAATCAGCGACAGAAGACTTTAGTGGCTTCAATCCAAGAGTAATTGGATTATTATAATATGCATAATTGTTGCCGCTGATTGCTGATTGTTGATCGATAAAATCATTTTAGATTTGCTTCATAATTACATTCATACTGCGATATCTCTTTCACAAATTAATTCATCATAAAATCTTGAAATTACAGAACCTACTATTTCTATGAGCTAAGAACAAATTTAAAGACGGGCTTAATTAAGATAGTCTAAAGGAGTTGGTTCCACTTCTGGGATGGAGGTCTGCAGTATGTGTGGTTAAGTCCGAGGTCCAGTGCGGAGCAGTTTGATTACCCTTGCAAGCGTTTCACGGGACCGAGACGTCCCAATTGAGTTACTGGTGCTCATCCAATGGTGTTGAAATAGACCATCGTTGTTTTTTTTGTCGATTAGAGTCCAATACAATCTGTTGTTCTATCTCAGACTATGAATGTGAAAGATTTGCGCACGTAAAAGTTCGACCGATTACCTTTTTTCCATTTGCCTACTGCGCAAGGGTCAACTCTCTGTTCTGTGGTGTTTAGGAATTCCGAACCTCGAACTTCAGGATGCCCTCCAACGACATTATACAAGCTAACTAAAACATTTAAGCCCATCTTATCAAGGAATTATAGGATTTGAGCAGACTCTTAAAGATAATGATGGAACTATTTGTTATATTTTAGTACCTAGTAAGAATCTTAAATCGTAGTCGTCTTTAACTTGAGGACAATAAAAATTGTCTAAATATGTTAGGATAGAATACAAGAATTCATCGCGCCACCCTAGGTTTTGGAATCAGGCTAGTATACGTGTAATAGTTCCACACTCTCCTCCGACAGTCCAACTCCTGTCAGCTAGTTTAAACAGTAGCACACAAAGGAATGCCTCCGAGTGGTGATGCCCTAGAACGTCCCGGGGTATCGCATTAACTGTCTTGAATACTAGAACGAATTTCGTCAGAAAAAACCAGGAGTCTCTCCCTTGTATGTAATTATACAGCCCCAAGCAGTTAAACATTCTTGAGTAGCCAAGGCGCTGCACTATCTTAATTCCATGTACTGATTAAAAAGAATACCGTACTTAACCTTTCATATGTATGAATATTGGATTTCGTGAAGAAAAGATAATGCCACTATATATTAAAATAAACTGTTTGTACAAATCCTACGGAGAATAAAATAAAGAATCGATGTACGCCTACGCCGAATGCATTCCACGGGTGCAATGCTATCTGCTTTCTGTTGGAATTTACAGCTAAGCATGTATTCCAGTGCAGTAGTAAATTCGTACGTGCAAACCACACATAATTATGTATACAACTACTCTGTTATTTGCACTTCCAGGATTGCAATAGCTGATTAGGATAGTTTAAGTAATTACAACCGAGCGCTTTTGTTGTGGATGTTGTGGAACGTCGTTGGATTAAATATTTGTGTTACGGATATGTAGTAAGCAATTGTTTATAGCTCATCTAACATAGGAAATCCACTAATATAAACCTCAGAAAGCGATCAGAAACTACGACATCTGAAAACAATAAAAGACTTTAGTATTCAGTATTCTAATAGTTGTCTTGCGATGTGTGTTAGAATATACAACAAGATACCCAAAGAATTGAAATTAATAAATAACAAAAACTTATTTAAAAACAAATTGTACAAATGGCTCAGCTTTCATAATTTCTATGACATCAAGGATTTAAAATAAAATGAACTTTTTAAAGAATAATATGCACACAATGTAATTTTTTAATATTTAACTATATGCATACTTAATTTGTTTAAAATTTGATGTTGACCAATTTTTACTATTAAATTGAATTAATATTAGCATGACATACTAAGTTTAATTAATTATTGTGATTATATTGTATAATTTTTAAGTTTTATTTGTATATTGCCATATATTATTAATTATTTTGCATGCAATTTTAACATTTTTTGTAAGCTAAACATGTGGAACACAATATGTAACCAATTTGTAACATCATCATACCATGTTTAAGGCAAATAAAGACTTATCTTATCTTATCTTACAAACCCCAAAAAAAAAACATTTTCATTGTATATTATATTGAATATAAGCATACTCGAATACGAACAAGCCGCTTGTGTAAAAGAAGTTGAAAAAGGAGACAATGGACAAACATAATTGGATCTCAACAAACTCAGATGGTCCGCCAACCTGGGGATTACCAAATTTTTCGATCACCGTAATAGATAAAGGTTAAAAAAATTACTAAACTATTCGGTCAATCGGCTTCCAAGACCACATGTGACGTATAAATGAACAGAATCGATTTTTAGTATTGAAGCCGATTGATTTAGTCAATTTAATAATATTCATCTACTCGAACGCCGATCACGATCCACCAGTGCAGCGTGAGCGTGAGTGCTAGCAAGGGTTGATATGTTCTACATTTTTATTTAGGACCCGCCTTCACTCGACCACCCTCGACGCATATGTGCATAATATAACAGACATTTAATAAGATGTAATTAATTGCGGTTTATTACCCCGTGGCCGATATTCCATGTTGGGTCCTTCAGGGATGGAGCCTTAGATTGTGTTTATATTGTAAGGATTTGAATGTTAGGTAGAAGAAATACTGTTCTATTTAATATAATATTTGCTTTCATGAAGTCACATATCATGGCAAATGCATCCGTGTCATTTTAATTAATGGCCTATAGGTCACGGCTGGTGGCGTCATCATTGCGTATCATTAATTCCATTAATTAAAATTGAAACTGACACATGAGAAATATAGGCTCGATAAATAGAGAGTATAACTCGTTGAATTGTGAAATCGATGGACTCGAGTTCAAATCCAGAATTTTAGAAATTCGCGTGCGTATAGTTAGTTAGTTAGTTGGGCGATTGGTTTCCGCACTTAGCCTCCTAATTGGGCCATTGTACGTGAACTTATTTGGCTACTCAAACCATTTTAGTTCCATCTAGAAGTCCAAGAGGCCTCGAAAGCTTGGCTTGTGTACTTCCTGCAGTGTCTTCGGATCGTTTAGGAACTTTGCCCGTTGTCTGGCAACGCTATTGCAGTGTAGCAGTACGTGTGCCGGTGTTTCTTCAGATTCAATGCATCCTCTGCACAAGGGGCTGTCTGTGACGCCAATCTTGAAGAGGTGTTTGTTTAGTGTGCAGTGTCCGGTGATTATGCCTATCACCATGCGCAAATCTTTTCTGTTCAGATGTAGTAGACTGCGTGATAGACGTTTGTTCAGAGATGGTAGAACTTCCTTAGTCTGTCTGCATGATTCTAGATCCATCCACTCTTTTTCATGTTGCTGCGTGGTTTTTTCACTAAGCCATGTTTTCAGTTGGTTAAAGGGTATGGGTACTAGAGGTTCTGGTCCCAGTATCCTCGTTTCTGAGCCGATTCTTGCCAGCTGGTCCGCAGTGTCATTACCCAGAGAGCCGCTATGGCCCCGGATCCACTGTAGTGTAACTTTGTTGTCAGATGCTATGTTTTCGAGTGCACAATGGCACTCCATGATGAGACCGCTGTTGAAGTTGTTGCTCTTTAAAGCCTGGAGTACAGAAGCACTGTCTGAGATAATGCGTATGGATTTCCCGCGCACCATTCTAGACTTGACTGCTGTTGCAGCTCTAATTATTCCCACGCATTCCGCTTTGAAAATAGAGTTTAGGCTTCCTAGAGTAGTCGATATATTGATGTTTAGGTCACTAGAGAAGACGCCGGCTCCTGTGCCTTTATTTGTTTTAGATCCATCCGTGTATATCCTAACTTCGTGGATACCGGAACTGTCCTTGGCTTCTTCTTGAAGTTGGATTGCGTAGTTTTTATCAAAAACGAAAGTTTTTGGGATTACATCACATGTCGCGTCAATCATTGGGAGCGTCTTCTGTATGTCATCCATGAGGCGCGTATGCGTTTCCCTGTTATTTTGCTTCCACAAACCAGCTTTGTTAAGCCTTATGGCTGTAACCGCGGCCTCATGTTGAACTACTAAGTGCAACGGTCTGAGGTTTAGTAAGGCCTCAAGGGCCGCGGTGGAAGTCGTTCTCATGCTTCCTGTCGTTGCTAGGCATGCTAGTCGTTGGAGGCTTTGTAGTTTGGCCCTTGCGGTGCCTGTTTGGGTTCTGGGCCACCATACAACGGCGCCATATGTTATCATTGGGCGTATTATCATTTTGTAAAGCCATAGGGTTATGGAGGGTTTCAAACCCCATTTCTTCCCTATGAGTCTTCTGCATTGCCAGAAGACTGAGCGGGCTTTGTCGGTTTTCACCTCTATGTGTCTATTCCAGTTGAGCTTACTATCGAGAGTTAAGCCTAGGTATTTGACCTCCGATGAGAGGCTCAGTTTAGTGCCAAACAATATTGGTAGGTCCATAGTGTTTGGTTTTCTCTTGTTTGTGAATAGGACCATTTCTGTTTTCTTTGGATTGACCGTTAATTCGTTTTGGTCGCACCATTGTTCTACGATTTTGAAGGCAGATTGCATGCGGTTACAAATCATGTTTTCTGAGTTGCCTTTTATCAGAATCGTGATGTCATCAGCGTAGCCGCCGGTGTAGTAGCATCTTTGGTTAAGGCGTCGTAGTAAATCATCCACCACGATGTTCCATAAGAGGGGTGAGAGTACACCTCCCTGGGGACAGCCTTTTGCCACGATACCTCTCGTGGTGGAGTTTACTGTGAACCTTATAGCTCTAAGCCTTAGGAGGTTGTCAATCCAGCCACTACTAGTTTGATCCGCTCCAAGTTTGGCAAGGGAGTATTTGATGCTACAGAATTTTGTTTTGTCGCGTGCGTATTATAATTATCTTGTGCCTAAAACGGTGAAGAAAACATCGTGAGTATACTTGCATGCTTGAGAGTTCTCCAAAAAATATCATGCAGCGGGACTATAATGGGCTGCATCATGAACATGAGCAAATGATTGGCGAGGTCAAGCAACTAGGCTTGCGGTTAGTCCATAGATGGGTGGCCGCCAAAGTGGTTTAATTTCTGAGCGTCTCCGTACGTCTGAAAGCACGTTAAGCTGTCGGTCCCGGTTGTAGCCATTAGTCAACATTCGTTAAGCTATGTCAGAGGCCTAATGGGCGGCTTGAACAACTCTGACACTAGGGTAACCACTGCCCACACGATAAGTAAGTGTGTAAGTGGTATTTCACAAATGAGAGATAATAATTACTAGTTTACATACCATACCATACCTACTATTGGAATCAAATATAACAGCTCACTTAGGACCCTTAAATTGATCCTCGGTGCTTTTGCAGCTGGCTTCTCTAGTTTGCAATTCTCTCGTTTAATGAGGCTAAAGCCTCTTTATATCATTCTGTCTCCCGCTTTGCTCTGGAGGGAAGTGGAACTATTCATTTCTAACTCCTCCTTTTTTTCTTCCTGATTAAATTCGTTGCGGGATCCAAGACAGTTAAAGCCATTCCCCGGGACATGCCTGAGCCTCACCGCTCAGTGTCATTTCATTGTTTGCCACTGTTGATCCTGGCGTGCAGGAGTTGCAGTGGTGGGTAAGAGGGAGGGACTAGTACCGATAAAAAAAAAAATTAATAGTTTATTCTCGAGATTTGGTTTCGTTTATTTTATCTACAGCAAACCTAAACAAAGTAATAAAATCACCTACATAACCCCAACATTTACTCCAAACACGTAGACAAAACAAATATTGTTAAAAACAACATTAACTTCCTAAACAGATGTATTACGAAGTCTGCAAGACTTTTGTCTCGAATTGTACAGAGTGAGCCAACAGAATCTATCCGAGTGTATTTGGCAACAGACAACAAGGCAAACATGGGAAGATTTTATAAGTAAATATTTATGGTTCGTGTAGTCATAAGTTCGTTTAACTCTTGCTGAATCTCATAAAATTAAAATACGTGAAGTACTTAAAATGCCATTTACATACTAATAATGTTTGACTTAGGTTTTCCAGATAAAACATCAATTTACATCAAATGACATCAGTTAGTGAGTTTGACGTCATTTTAATATCATCATCATATCAGCCGTATGATCCACTGCTGGATAAAGGCCTCCCCAAAAGATTTTCACAATGGAGTAGTGTCAATCATTTGAAGGAATAAAATAAATAAAATAAAAAAGGCTTTTCTTCACGTAGACTTTAAAAAAGCGCTTGTAAATAGTCAGAACATGTTTGTAGTAATATAGTTGTATACATTATTATTTCTAGTAACATAGATATTTAAGTACACATTGTATTGATTGTATGAAAACATTTATAAAATTTATTTTTTATAATAAGCCATAATAGCCACGCATGACAGACGAGTTGTCGATTGCAGTATGATGGTCATACTACACAGAGAGACGCTGCTGCCCGTTCTCTAGTAGATATTCCCACAGGACGACTTCTATGCCCCCCCACGAGATGAGATGGGGTGGCAATATTCTATGCCGTCAGCCACACACCAAATCCATAATATATAGTATCAGATTAGACGATCACTGTAGCCTAGTTGGTAGTGCTCCTGCCTACGAAGCTGGTGGTCCTGGGTTCGAATCGCGGTAGGTGCAATTATTTGTGTGATGAGCACGAATATTTGTTTCGGAGTCATGGATGTTTTCTATTTATATAAGTATTTATCTATCTATATAAGTATATATCGTCGCCTGGTACCGATAGTACAAGCTTTGCTTAGTTTGGGGCTAGGATGATATGTGTGTCATTGTCCCCAGATATTATTATTATTATTTAATTGATTAATAACGGCGTAATTGATTAAATAGCTTACAGCACTGTACTCGTTAGGTTATTTGATCCAGTATCCAGATTTATCATATTACCTCACGACCTCAAAAGTATTCGCTTAGGACGATCCTGTATCCGAACGATGTAAGTCATTCGTTCAGTAAACTGTGCGTAAAATCGGGGTCTGTGAATGATGACCCTGCCCCCCACCCCTGAACCTCATAATTAACCGTAGCGGTAGTAAAAGGCGACTAAGAGATATACCAGGTATCTGATCATGACTTGGTGTATGAGCCGACTTCCATAACTCGTATAGCCAGTTAAGGCATCGATCCCGTTTGTCATCACAACTTCAATTACAATCATTACAGGTCAGCAGAAGTCTAATAGAATCTGTCATAGTCCCTATGGGTTCGCAATAGACTAGACTGAGAGCCAACCCCAATAAAAAAAAAAAGAACGGAATGAAAACAAAAGACTAATGGGGGTTTTAGAAAAATTGATAGTATTTTTGGCTGACAGTATTCGAATTGAAGACCTCATCTCCGGCATTTGTGATAGTTGATGGCAGCAGGAAAGTGATCGTAAAAGTAGGAGAATAGAAATCGCCTAGTAAATTTTAATGTCAATATGAGATAAGATCGTTATTGTAATTGATATATTCAACATAATCATTACTTTCAGCCAATCATAGTCAATATTGTATTTATTTCTTCGTTAATATAGATATCCCAATTCAAACTTGTGCTTAAGTTCGGACTTGAGGAACGAATTAAGCAATTCGATTTATGAACAAGCACTTCAAGCTTGAATGTGAACACGCTTTCGAAGTGAGTGCCTATCGTCTCTTAATACGAACCTAAGTGTACTTGTGACTTTGTATTGCAGCAGCACCTACACGTGCGTGTAACTTTCTTCTCGGACCGTAAAACAACAGGTACTAATTCACAACTCTTACTCAGTTAAAATCCATAAAACGTTATTTTATGTTGTAGTTTACTAGTTTCCTCCAGGTCGAATTTCGGACATGGCGACCAGACTTAATAGAGACTAACCATCTGCGCGAGAGTTATTCACAAGTGTGTGCGCAACCACAGACCAGGTGCATTTTCTATTCACTCGCTCTTAAAATCCGATAGGACAACTAGCTGACACGACCAGAAAGGATCTGTAGGATAAAATAATGTCACGTGCGCTGGCGGCGCCTCTCGGGTCTTTATCTATTTGTTTTTATTTGTCTTTGACTTACCCACTTTTTTGATATTACGCGTTCTCTGGAGAAGTAGCACATATAGCTGCGCCCGACATTTCCCATCAATCTCAGTCTTCTCAAATTACGGTAGCTAGAGAATTTGTGTACTTTAGTTAGCTAATACCAATTTTCTTTGTCGAATCTGACCTGAATCTGATCTAACTACTAAGTGCGAATTTGACCATACGCGACGAAACTCTTAATCGTAAGCGTAACTCTACCAGTTAGAGTCTGCGCTGTCGGTCAGGGCTGTTTGCTTGTGTAGCGGCTTCTCTTTCTCCTTTTTATTAAAATATTCAATTTCACCTATTCTGTGAGCAAAATCGTGGCCGTATCGCGTGTATTCGGGACCTAAATCTTATAACAGATAATAAAAGTCCTTAACTTAGATGTTAATTTGGAAGCATGGAACATTATAAAATTATCCCTATCAGCGTAGAAAAGGCGCGTGTCTTAGCAAATGCTACAACAGTAAATCATGATGACTCATGAAATTGTGTACTTAGGAAAAAATATTAAAAAGACTACCAAGTAACAGCTTTCCATTTAAATGTATCGTGCGAGAATAACGTTTCACATCGACGCCATTTTCAATATTCTGTCGGTAATGCGTGCCGCTTTACGTATTATAACTGAGAAACTAAGTGCTTGTTGACAACGATTTAGAACTGCTAGAACATGTGGCTGCTGAGAGTTGTCATTTGTCATTCTCGAATTTTCTCCTATTGGAAAGGCGGACGAAGAGAGTCTGGGAGGGTTTCAAAGTTGAGTTTAGTTCGAAATTGATCCAAACTTACTATTTCTTCTTAGAGTGTCTACACTCTAAGAAGAAATATATAATAATAATTATAATAAGTTCGGTTCTTACTATAGAAAGAAAGATTTATATTTTCTTTGAGAGGACTTGGCCAGCACTTATAGCATTTGTTGGCGCCTCGTAAAATCACTCTGGTAGGAGCAGGATACTGGAGAAGAGGGGCGTACACGGCAGATTGACGAGTAGATTGTATCTAGCCACAGTTTTCACCCCACACTGGCTCTGCTTTTTTGAATAAATATTGTATTGGATGTCACTCTACTCCTACAGAAATATTTTGATTCTCTTGCAGGCACTGACCGTCATATACATACTTCGCAACTCAGTAAAATAACATGAGCCCGTCTTAAAATGTCATCACTCCAAACGTGCTATCAAATAAGTAATTATTCTGTACTTGCGGCGTGGAATTATAGTATTTTGTACCTTCCTCACACGGGAGACACAAATTCGTTAATTGTTCCTGCTATATATAGTAGTAGAGTCAAATAACTTCCCAAGCCGAATTAGGTATAAATCTCAATGAAAAAATACACCCTTTTAACTTTTTTGTAACAATCCAACGTCAAGTGATGCCGTCCCTCTACGAAGCGAAGAAATTTTTTTATAGTAACTTTTTCTTCACAAAGCATCGATTTTAACTTAACACCCGACGAACTGTCGACTTTTGGGAGAAATAGAATTAGGAATGTTTAGAATGATCATCTTGTATTAAAACTTTCTATTTTCGGTGAGCGGGAGTGTTCGGTAAATCGAAACTTTTCTACATCTGTTAGTTTGCACCTACTGTACAGTCTATTGTATAGATCTTTAGACAATGTATTTTGTAATGCGTGAACTGCGTGAAAAGTGTGAAAACGAAGTGGGGACACAATACAGTATTTATTTTTTTATAATTTGTATTGGTATCTGAGTAATTTAAGTCGTTCCGTAAACTGCTAATTTGCCTTAACGTTCCTGGTAATTGTTCCCGGCTGCAGTATTAGATATCTGCTGATATCTAATACAGAAGCCGGGAACGAAAGCTAAATATGACATCCGAAGTATGTGGAGTCGCCTCTGGGGTTATCAAAGGATCTAAAAACTACAAGAGCCGTAATAATTACTAAAGATGCTGTGAGGTGTCGGCAGCGAATAGCAGAATATCGTCACCCCATCTCATCCCGAGGGGAGCGTAGAAGTCAACCTGAGGGAAAATCTATCAGAGGACGGGTAACAGCTTCCTTCTGAGTACTATGACCATCTTACTGCGATCGCCAACCCGCCTGCCGAGCGTGGCGATTATGGCCTATCCCTCCAAGATGATTCTTGAGTGAGGTTTGTCCAGCAATGGACTACTGTCAGCTGTAATGATGATGATGATGAACGATGTGTCACCACATTCTGTGATGAACGCACGAATTGTTGACAGAATCATGTGAATGAATGATTCATCTGGCTAGGTTATAATTTTACATGTATTCATTCAATCGTATGGGCTGGGGTGACCCTAGTGTCAGATTTATTCAAACCGATCAGTAGACTTCTGTCTTTGTTTATGGACTGTTCTCGAATTAGTATATTCGGGACCGACATCTCCAGGGTACCCCCCGGAGAAGGGAGACGGCCAGAAATAAAACCACTTCTGAAGTCCATATGGTTTACTGGTCGAATTTATGCCATGGCGGCCATTCTCCACGGAGACTAACCATCTGAACACAGGAGCGCTTTCTATTACCTGACTCTCATAATCCGATGAGACAGCTAGCTGACACGATCAGAAAGAGGTCAGGTACACGGCCGATGGCTTTACGTGCTCTCAGAGATGTAACCACTGCCAACAGGTCTCCGGGCTGATTCTGGGAATTGGTGCTGATATTCGTAGCCGTTTTTTATTTATTAGTTACTACATACTTATATAATTAAAAGTACATGAGTGATTTTATAAAGATTGTTTTAAGTGTACATAGGTTGAATGTGTGCCATAATCTTTCTTTTTGTACCAAAATCAGTTAGGACAGTCGCCTCGCTAGTTGGTGTCCCGGGTTCGATTTCCGGGCAGGTCAACTATTAGTGTGAAACATAAATAGTGTACTGAGTCTGGATATATTGCGTCCGTCAATTATAATTTTATATTATGATTGACGGACACAGTAGATTAATTTGTATAATGCGGGCCTTGTCTTGTTTTTAAAGTTGTTTAAAATTAAATAAAGACTTAAAATGTTTACAATAGAAAAGTAGTGTGACTTTCACAACATTTCTATTGTTTACGTTTTTAATTAATGTTGCCAATTTTGGTAGGAAAAAGAAAAATGTGTTTGCACCCATTCAATCTATCCAATGCGCTTTAAGGCCCGGAATCCTAAAAACACAGTAAAGGAGAAATATGGATTAAATAAGCTGTAACCTTCATACATGATCCTTGCTTTACCTACGTAATGTCAATCCATGATGGTATAGAAAACGACATGTCAGTGAATACATCTGAACTACGATAACCATCCTTACTATCTTTGTAATAAAGATGCTGTTAATGTCAAAAGCGTATTCCCCGACAGGGCGTTAGCTATAGCTATACAAGTGGTCCTAGAATGCAACTGGGAGTACTTCTATATACACATACAGCCCCAATAGAATCTTGTCACAATTAAATAAATCATTCGTTAGCCGTGGCAAGGTACCTACACAGTCACGATTAGTAACCTCCCAGTTAGATCCTACTTATAATTTAGCTATTCTTAACATAACATTAAAGTTAAGCCAAATATACACGTACCAGCTAACCAAAAATAAATTCGACTGTGTTCCGCGGTTACCGGAAACAAATAGGTGGTAGGTTCGTACTTTCTTATCAGGTACGAAATGCTGGTAGAGATCAAGCCTACACAAGTATAAAGTATAATTAAAAGTATTTTAATTAAAATAATTGCGGGCAATAAACGTTGTCCAAGGTTAATAAAATAGACAAACAAGACATTTAAAGTTTGTTTCTTCTTTTGCATTCACCAGTACGAACGAAATTACATGCTAACTTCGTAAGCGACCCACGTTGTCAAACGTCAGTACTTATTTAATTAGTTTTGCTCCTCAAACCAGTCGTCTAGTATCCACGATAGAGCGAGACAGAGGACAGGATGCTCCTCAAGTGACGTCATCAATCCAATAGCTTGTTGTAATACACAGCTATAAACAAAAAAAATACCTACAAAAGACGACCTTAGGGACAACAGGGTCCGCGCCTTACGCCGTGTAGGTACGAAACCGAACTCTTTTTTATGAAACGCTTTTTATTTAATCGGACACCTGCAAACTGCACGTGTGGTGTGTTGGTTACATTCCAAAACTCCAACGACATCCAATTAATATTAAACAGCTACATACACACAACAAAAAAGGAAAAAAAATCCAGCGAACTCAAAGTGCGGATATTGCATGCGAGGAATAAAGTTCGCGCAGTGCTGGGTAGGTATGTACCTACAGTTACTCACCTTGTAAAGAAGTTCCGTGCGCGCGCAGGTAAAACACCGAAATCCCACAGGTGAACGTTATTCCTTGATTTAAAAATTTGAAAATATTTTGAACGGTCAACCGGCGAGACAAGGGCGCGCCTGTGGACACTCGTTCGCTCGTGCGTTTCTGTTTAACAACGCACCACCACACAACTGACAACACTGTTACAGTTTGTTTATAAAATTATGAACTTCTTATTAATAATTTGGATGACCGAACTGCGCATGCCCGTGCAACACGCGCCTTGTTTGAATAGGTTATGTTTAAGTTGTAAGCACCTCTTTTCTGCTTCACTTCACCGGCACACGCACTTCACACTAGTTTCCCAGAAGAATCTTATTGGAGCAAATCCGTGCGAACTTTTTTCCGATAACGCACCGCCGCGAACCACTATCTTAGCACTTTTGAAGACGTTCCCACGATAATTCTCTATTACTATCGCTAGTAAACGACACTGTTGCACCTATTTGACGATTCGCCGGCTCTACATGCAGCGAACGAAGGCCGTGTACGTATAATAAACACTTAAAAACTCCGGAACCGGTAATAATTTGATTCCGCACGTGAACGTGACACTGTCAAAATAAAATTTCGGTAAACACAGTAACACCAGAAACTCACTCATTTACGGTGCAACATCCCATGTTTACAACTTCTAGAGGTCCGAGTGACAAATAAACGAATAGAAAAGAAAATAAACGAAGAATACTAAAGTCGTCGACTGTAGAGCCGAGCGTCCGACACTCCTGCTGAGCGCTGTACTAAACGCGAGAGGCCGCGCGACCCGCCCCGCCCCGCGGCCCGCGCGTGCCCCGCCCGCGCCCTGCGACCCGCGCTCATACACCGTATGAAAATAAAGTAACGTTGAAAAAATCAGAAGTGCACAGGGGAGGAGCAGAGAGCATAGTTAATCCCCCGGTGGTCGTGCAACTTGCTCGATTGTTTGTTTGTTGAGCTAGTTTTTCGAGTGCGAGAGCACGCGGCAGCGCGACCGGAGGAAGGCATTCAATTAATCTGACAACACGTGCGTGATGCACCCTTCGCGCTCGCCGCAGGTTATCATTCGATTCATTGACTAACTCCGTGACCTCCATCAACACAATTTTTACAAACATTTGAGGTTAAATATGACACTAAAAAGTTTCTTGTTTAAATTTAGCGCGAATTTTGTTTGGTATAGAATACTACTTAGAAACCGTTATCAGTGGAAAGTGCAAGATTGCACTAACAGTACAGTAGTAGTATAATACTTACCTACTTACATACCTAGAACTAAATTGCCTCATTGTGTAAATTTGAGGTAAGTATCAAAACTACTTACAATTTATTTTCTTAGATAGAACTTCTGATCATGAGCAGTAGACAATCTTGAAAGTATTCAATGTAATAGTTGCTATCTCATTACTTTACGGTAACACTAGATGCAATCCGCGACGTCGTCTGATCGTGATTGATCTTGCTTGAACCTTTGGAAGACCAAAATAAACTTAAAATTTCAGATTGTTGTTGAGCTTCAGGTTGTAGAATTAGAGATAGCTTAATAGCACTGATTTAATAGAATTAAATAATTATGGAATAAAATGCGTAGAGTCACGCACTAGTCATGCGATTTGGCGACCGCAGTTAGGTGTTAGCTAATACACAGGCGACGCTGCTGCCCGACTACCTGTTGTATCCCTTAGTTGCCTTTTACGACACCCACAGGATGGTATGGGGTGGCCCTGATATTTTTTTATATCGGAAACCACACGGCTAAACTAGTTAGATAGGCACACAATAGTTTTATTAAGTTTTTTTTTAATTTTTGAACAAAATACGGTTGGAGTCGTAAACACTAAGACCCATGGCCATACCATCCTACTAATTCATCTTATTATAAACGCGTCAGTTTGTAAGTATGGACGGATGGCTGTTTGTTACTGTTTCACGTAAAAACTACTGAATGGATTTTAATGAAACTTTACAATAATATAGCTTATACATCAGAATTACACATAGGCTACAATTTATAAAGATATTGTGCGAATTGTCTAAAATATGACGATAAGAGTCAAGTAAGTAGGGAAAAAATCTCCAATCTGCGAGCTATTTCGGCGTGCACTGCCAAAACCGCTAGAGGTACACATGATAATAATATTATAAATGCGAAAGTTTGTGTGTATAGATGTATGGATGTATGTTTGTTACTCTTTTGCGCCAAACCTACTTTAACGCGGGTGAAACCGCGGGGTATAGCTAGTATGTAATATTATATTATCATCATCATCATTATATCAGCCGAAATACGCCCACTGCAGGACCAAGCCCCCCCCCCCCCCCCCCCAAAGATCTCCACAATTGCCCGTCTTGCGCTATCCGCATCCAGCGACTTCCAGCGACCCTCACAAGATCATCGTTCCGTCTTGTAGGGGGCTTGCCCACGCTGTGTCTTCTAATTAGGTATACATAAGGATAACTTTTGTTGTGTTGTTGTGTGTGAATGTTTTCAGCTAGATATTAAATTATTTTTCTATTTACCTCAAATATACAAGAAGGTTCAAAGATATAATAAAACCACATCTAGTATCGAACTATTAGGGAGCACCTTCCGATGTAGAACAAAAAACTAAATTGTCATTCCTCGGTGATCAGTGTGAATGAAGAAACTACAGTGACATCTATTTCAGCACCAACGTGGGGTGGGTAGTGGGGCAAAGGTTTAAACTTTTGAAACTTTGATCTACGAAACAAGCGATGTACATCATTCTATCTATCGAATGATTAAAATTAATTAATTTGTTAGATAAATGTCAAATATCAATGTTCGCTATGTGGTGATGGCGGCGAAAGTCAGAATATCACCCCATCCCATCTTGTTGGGGGGCTTAGAAGGCGACACGAGGGAATAATATTTTCTAGAAGACGGGCAACAGCTCTTCCTTCTGAGTGCTAAGACCAGTTCACTGCGATCGCCAACCCGCCTGCCAAGCGTGGCGATAATAGCATATGCCATAATCGCCACGCTTGGCAATCGGGTTGGCGATTCGTTACACTAATTGAAACACGAATTGGATGCTGGCCCCCTAAGATGATTCTTGGGAGAGGCTGTGGACTTCTTTCAGCTGTAATGATGAGATAAATGTCGATTCGTGACACTAATTGAACCACGAATTGGAAAAAACTACAACCATGCTTCTGGGTATTTTATATTCTAAAGATATTTGTTTTAGGGTTTGTTTCACAATGTCCAGATAAAGTCCCGAATAAGCTACTTGCAACATATCTATCGAATAAAGACATCGTTTGCGTTTCATAATGCATGAATAGTACTAACTGGCAAATAAACTGCAAAGTAAACTATTGGCCAGATCAAGCTTCAGATAGCAAAGTTAACTATTGGATAAGACATCTGACAGATATCATTCGATGCTTATTTCGGTGGTGTTTATTGTTAGAATAAAATGGTAAAATTTGATACTATTGAAGACGAAATTGATGAATTATTTGATCGTGAACCGCGCATAAATCCGACACCGCTAAGAAAAACACCACCGAAACAAACATTTGTTGACATTAACATTTGACGTCTATTTATTTGACTTTCGTACGTTTAATTTCACGCAAAAAAAAAACAATTTATGTATGTATTTTTATTTGATAAAATAATAGTGAGAAGATAAATTTGAAAATATTTATGCAAACCTGAAAATGCTTATCATAAAAAATTAGTAAAAAGATATTTTTAGGTGTGTTTATCATAAGAAATGTATTTATAGGTTGTCTGTTTCGTAAGACGGAACGACAAAATGCGACGTTGCCAAACCTACCTATTAGTAACTACCGAATAGCTATCTGGCAAATAATGTTTATCGGGAAGGTGGTGGTGAAACGCAATGTGTTTTATCCAGAACTTATATCTGTGTTTATTTGGTAGTTAGCTATCCGACACTTTATCTGGACATTGTGAAACAGACCCTTGTGGCTGTGCACAGTATTAGATCGCAACATACCTTTTCATAATTTGTCTTTGACAGATTATTTATAGATTATGTGCTTAGTAAAGTGATCCCAAATGGAGGTAAAATATTGAAGTTACGATAAGAGTAATAGGCTTTAATGAACTGTTCTTGTACAGACGCCAGCACATCCAGCTACCCCAATCTGTCAAATTTCTTTTATAGATTTTCAACTTCATCACATAAGCAAACCTTGCTTATGTGATGAAGCATAAGGTTCACTTTCAATTAGGGAAATTTGACAGATTGGGGTAGCTTGATGTGCTGGCGTTTCACCCACGCAAAGTGAGTTATTAATGCACGAGTGTTATATTGGTGCCCAAGCGCATGCGAGGGCACTAAATTAACACGAGCCTTTAGCAAGTCACACTCTTTAGCAGGGTGCGTAATCTACTTTTCTTTCAACTACCAGTCTAACTACGGTCATAAAATACATCTACACAAATAAAAAGCTCAAGTCAATAAAATTTCATTTCTTGAGTTGATGTCGTATCCCCATTACTATCTGTTTCCATTTCTTAAACTTTTCTTGCTAAATATCAAAGTTTTACAATGTTACAAACTCCGGTTACAAAATGCGCCCCATTTGCTTTTTCGTACAGCGTCCGTTTTGTTTGGCCGATTTTTATTTTCAGTCAGTGTCTTTTTGATGTACTCAACTATGTAATGCATACATTTTATATTAAATTGAATGTGCCACATTAAACCTCTGTGGTACATTTATCTATATATACATAAAATAAAACGTAGGAAAGTCAAAAACTGTACATTGAATATTGATACTTGGGGCGTGATCTCCAATGAATATTGAAGCCAAAATTAGAGTTTTTAGAATTTTTGTCTGTATGTATGTCCGGGCTAAACTCAAAAAGTAGTGCATGGATTTACTTCAAAATTTGTACGAATATTACTAAGAGGTCGGGTCAACATACAGGCTACATATTATCACCTACGGGGGAGGAGCTGTGATAATTTAAAAAATTTAACGCGGGTAAAACCGCGGGGCACAGCTAGTAGAAATACTAGCTGTGCCCTCCAACGTTCCAAGTACTAACCCTCCAACCGTTTATTTATATTGTTTCATTGCATTTCTTTAGCGTTGGAAAAATACATGGAGCTCAAGATCTTGGCAGAAAACTGATTTATAGGAGTATTTGGACACCCGTATTTGCCTAACTAGCATAGATGCAAATAGTCATGTCTCTCTACGTCGTACCATATCTATATTGACAAACTTTGCGAGAAGGTTGGGAATGCTTGCTTCGCACTGTGGCGTATTTCTGCTATTCTGCCTTATGACATGGTCCGGAGTTGCTACTTTGCCTCCGTACACTCGCTTTTACAATATGGCGTCGAACTCTGGGGACGCAGTGCTGAAGCGGGGCGTATCCTCAGAATGCAAAAGAGGGCAGTAAGAGCCATAGCGCGAGTGCCACAGGAGACATCGGCAGCACCCCTATTCCGGTCCATGAATATACTGACTGTCCCGACGTTGTTGTGCCTTCAAGTGGCGTTATTTGCGTACGATAACCATGAAGAGTACTTGAGGCGCGGTGACGGTCATAAGTATAGCATGCGGCATAAAGACCGCCTGCGACCAGTGCCACGTCACCTAGAAAAAACAACTAGGCTAGTGCATGCAATTCCTCTGGAAGTCTGTTGTAGACGGCCGGCGGGCCGTCTACAACAGACTTCCAGAGGACGTGAGAAAGCCCGGCTCTAGAAATGCGTTTAAATATAAGACTAAAAAGTGGCTTGTTGAACAGACATTTTATTCATATGACGATTTAATGAAACTGCCATTGACATAGTATGTAACAACATTAATTAATTTTATTGTTTTGCAATTGAACTGTATTATTATTATTTTTTTTTTTTGTATTAATTATTTTATGTATCATTTTTAAAATGGGCTTATTATAATTTTTATTTAACTATTCATACCGTATAATTCTATGTTATTTAATTCTTTGTAATTCTTTGTTATATAATTTTATTATAATATATGTATCTTGACATGTAACATAATTCTCTGTTACCAATAAAATGAATATGAATATGAATATGAATATAGGACTGCAATAAATTAATGTAAAATAAATTTAAAGTTTTGTATTCTTTTTATTTTTGTTCTATTTATTGTGGATTGGGAAAAATAAAACAATGTTTCCATTTAGGGTTGCTAGTTCGCGAAACATGGGCATGGGCAGTCATAAAAGGGTGCGTTTTTCTGTGAATTCGTTGGTCGAATGCTCTTCGTAGAAACATATATAGGTATCTCTTCGTCGTAGGTAATGGTGGCTGCGCTACAGTAAAATAAGACACTAAAATAACATGTTCTAACAACCGTGCTAGCTGGCGCATTGTTGAAATCAGAAAAGAATCATCATCATTAAATAAATAAATAAATAATATCCTGGTAAATTATTCACACACGACCATCTGATCCCAAATTAAGCATAGCTTGTACTATGGAAATCAGATAACTGATATAATTATACTCCTTTTCTTTTGGAAATACTTACTTATGCAGATAATTACAACCAGACACAGGACAAACAGTCATGTTTATGCGCACAAATATATGTCCTGGGTGGGAATCGAATCCTACGAACTGCGGCGTGAAAGGCAAGCATTTAGCAAGCACGTTAACTGGCCCGTCTAAAATCTAAATTATCATATCAGCTGTGGGACGTCCAGTGCTGGACAAAGGCCTACTCCAAATATATCCACAATTGCCGGTCTTGCGCTATCCGCATCCAGCGAGCCTCTCAAGATCTTTGGTTCATCATGTATGGGCCCTGCTTACGCTGCGTTTTCAGACTAAGGTACAAAATAAGGTAATAATTAAAAACAATAGAGTTTTAAATAGCATTATTCTTAAGAAAGTATTCATTCAAATTTTCTTTAGATTTTTAGAAATGCTATAAACATTTTAAGAAAATCCTTATTTGTGTAACAAAAATGTACTACCTAATCATTTTAGATTTGTGCGGAGTTTGGCTGATTAATGTGACTTAACACAGTTTATATTATTAAAAAGGTCTAAAATCACCATTGTCGGGTTAATTACTCTCTGGATAGACGAGTGTCTCGGTAAATGAGTTAACTTAATTCTGTTAACTCATTATCAAACGCTTTTCACAAAGTTTGGATCTCAAATGTGTCTCGAAAATATAGTAGTTCAGTTATATGTTCGGAGCGACTGCGCAGGCGTACATAGGTTCTTTATTTAGTTGGAAAGTTCAATGTGACTGAAGAATCAGGTTTGTGACAGTTTAGCTATTTCAGAATTTTATTAGCGTCGAAAAGATCCTTGTTGGGTTATTGCAAGCCGCTGGTGGTGTGTGGCGCTAAAGAGAGGTAGAGCGTATAACTTTAGGTATATGCAGCTCGACTGAGGTCGTCCACCTTACAGAAGCGCTGCAGTAAATAATAAGTAAAATTTTATCAGCACTGGGATTATAACATACATTTGTACTTGTCAAGCTCACAATGAAACAGTAAACTTTAATAGAACATTATGCTTACATTATTGTAAACTAGACTTCAGCGGATAGCTTAGTCCATTTAGCCGGTCAGTCGTCATCATATCGCTTAAGTGTTGTGAAATCCTTCGATATCAAGGTATCTACTACTACCGTGCTATTTTTTTTTTTTAATTATTATGGCCGTGTGTGGACAATATTCACACACGTCCATCTGATCCCAAACTAAGCAGAGCTTGTACTATGGTAACCATGTAACTGATATATTACATTACTACTTTTCTTTTGTAAATACATACCTACATAGATAATTACATCCAGACTCAGGGCAAACAGACATGTTCATGCACACAAATGTCGATACTGGGTATTCAACACACGGCCTGCGGCGTAAAAGGCAAGCTTTTACCAACCACGCCGACCAGCAAAGTTTCGTGGTGCAAAAGACAGAATCACTAAGATAAAATTTAAATTTGGGGATACCGAACAAGTGACGAGAACTCCAAGACGAGAAGGATCTCAACTAGTAGTTTGTTAATGTAAGCGAAGAGAACTCCAAGGTTTCAACCTTTATAAGCTTTGGACTACGGTTCAGGCTGCGGTCACTATTCTAGCTGACCCGCAGTTTCCTTTAGCCGCATAGGTAGACGAAGCTTTGTGTTGCCGGGTCTGAGTGCGGTCACCCTTCCCCTCTACAAGTGCTGCCAAGTGTAGGTATCGCAAGCGTCAAGTCATGTAGAGTATCAAACAGCGTAACCACTGGGGGAACTTTCTGCTTGTTCGCGGGCTTGCAGTTATAAAAGAAAATCTAATTGTTAATCAATCTTGTCTACTGACTCGGGTTCGAATCACTTAGTCCATCAAACAGATGAACATCGTGTCTTCGAATTGAGTCCTTAGACGTTAAACTTCTAAATAAACTCATCATCATGTCAGCTTAAACACTGCTGGAAGCGTCCCCCAGGGTGATATGCCACAACTGCCACGCTTGGCAGAAGGGTGGGCGATTGCAGTTTGATGGCCATAGTTCACAGAAAAACGCTACTGCCCGTTCTCTGATAGGTATTCCCTCGGACAATTTCTACGCCCCACCACGTGATGAGATGGGCTGATGTTATTGTAAACCGTCACCACACATCAATTAAATAAACTACAAGCCTTTAAACTTCAAAACAATTTTTCTTAGAGTTAATTTGACCCTGATGAGAATCAACATGTTAAATGCTATTGAGTCTATTTACTTACTAATAAACGACCTTGTAGATATTATGAGTTTAAGTATTGTTTATGCTCTGTACACAGATTAGAGAGATGTACAGACGCCAGCACATCAACCTACCCCAATCTGTCAAATTTCCCCAATTAAAAGTGAACCTTATGCTTTTGTGATAAAGTTGAAAATCTATAAAAGAAATTTAACAGATTGGGGTATGCTGGATGTGCTGGCGTTTGTACAGACGCCAGCACATCAAGCTACCCCAATCTATCAAATTTCTCCAATTTAAAGTGAACCTTATGCTTTTGTGATAAAGTTGAAAATCTATAAAAGAAATTTGACAGATCTTGGTGGACGTGCTGGCGTCTGTACATTCAACGATGTTAGATTCTATTTTAAGTTCCCAACCAAAAGTGTCCAAGTTTGTATAGATCGGGGAAAAAGTTTCTTTAAAATTTATAAAAGTTTTACAATTGTTTGTAATTTATATGTGCCGTTTTGTTCTGTATTTTGTTGCCGTCGTCGTCGTCTTTTGATCCCGTTGCTTTAAAATCTATGGTATTTTTAAAAATAGCAAGGCAAACGAGCAACAAAATATATTCCACCTGATCGTAAGTGATCACCACCGCCCCTCGACTCTCGCAGCACCAAAGAGGCCGAAAGTGCATTGCCGGCCTTTAAGGATACCCGTCTCAACAAAATAAGTTACTCTTTTATGGGGCAATGTATAAGATTCTATAACAAACTTCCCAATGATATTAGAGTATTGTCTACGAATAAATTTAAAAGAATTATTAAAGACAAATTCTGTAGCATTTGTCATTTGTCATATTACAAAATTTCTGATTAGTTAAGTGACAAAAGTGCTTGGGATTGAGGTGTTCTGAGTCAACACATGAAACATGTAATTAATCTTAAGTATATTTTATTTAAAAAAAGGATTCCTACTGAGTTTTTTGGTAGTGTTTCTTGTGTTCGGTAGGTTAAAAAAGACGATTCGACATAAATGTAAAATTTAACGAAATATTTTTTTTTTAACTTTGACTTTGAAGGAATAAGCTCGCTTCTTGAAGGTTGCCATTTTATACTGGTTTCGGCAGCATAGATTGGTCGGTCGTGCGCGGTAAAAAACAATCTTATGACACGCACGGTGGTAGACGTCCATCATATAGATGAAATTTCCTATTTTGGTGAGAGGATGTTTGACCGCCCCCTGTGGATTGTATATTATCTAACTAATATTGGAGGTACCGAAACAGGTGGAAATTTGTGGGTGAAAAGGGAGGGCTATATGGAGTGGTCGCATTAACACTTCTCAGCCAAGCTTTCTTTGTTTTGTTGAGTCGCTATACATGAGTGCAGTGTGAAGTTATAATGATAAAAGACTTACATATTTCTTCATTTCTTGTTGTTTTCTTATCAGCTCTTGGCTGTAGATATCCAATGCAAGAGTTCTACCCAACAAGGTTTTTAAACAAGGTTTCAACTCAGCATGATATTGACGGGCTGGTCGGCGTGGTTGTTAGATACTTGCCTTTCACGCCGCTGGTTGTGGGTTCGATTCCCACCTAAGACAGATTTTGTGTGCATGAACATGTTTGTCTGTCCTGAGCCTGGGTATAATTATCTACATAAGTATGAATTTACAAGAAAATAATAAAGTACCTATGTAGTAGATCGGTTATCTGGTGTCCATAGTACAAGCTCTGCTTAGTTTGGGATCAGATGGCCGTGTGTGAATGATGTCCCAGGATATTATTAAGTCGAAACTGTACATTGAATATTTTTGAAAAAGGATACGTGGGGCGTGATCTACAGTCGATATCGAAGCCAACAATAGTTTTTAGAATTTTTGTCTGTTTGTCTGTATGTATGTCCGGGCTAAACTCAAAAAGTACTGAATGGATTTACTTCAAATTTTGCATGAATATTACTAAGAGGTTGGGTCAACATATAGGCATACATATTTTTACACTATCACCTACAGGGGAAGAGCTGTGATAATTTATAAAATTTAACGCGGGTAAAACCGCGGGGCACAGCTAGTAGGATTTAAATGAATTTACAAACATACAGATTTTGAGTCCGGGAGCATCACGCAAGTTTTATTGTTCAGTAGTTTTAATGTGATGTGACGGATCTGATGACGAACATTGACTATGCTATTATTTTTATGTGGTGAATAATAAAACTTTAATTCGTGTTTGTATAGTCGATAAATCTTTATATAATATCGAGGAATACAACGATATAAGTTAGCAATAGAATATTAATATGCATAACGTGTTTGATATTTTTTGCCCCGCTGTATATTCCTTTGTTTATTAATTCTTTATGTATTCATTGGAAAAATAGTTCATGGATTATTGTTTATTTTACTTGCGGTTAAGCCGTTGAAATAAAACATAATGTATTTCGATAGTAAAGTCGAGCATATAGCTTGAGCTCCACATTCTCTACTCTCGGCCCCAAACAAATTACATGCACTTGTGTAATTGTTTAGATTAAACGGACATATTGACGAGGTTTGCAAATGCATGCTTTTCACGAATGCCTGTTTTATCCTGTCTCTGGGTATTATTATCTATATACGTTTGTATTTACAAAAGAAAAGTAGTATATGTAGTATATCAGTTATCTGGTTTCCTTTCCTTTACGAGCTCTGCTTAGTTTGGGGTCAGATGGCCGTGTGTAAATAATTTCCCAGGATATTTTTTATTTGGTACAAAATAAAGAAGACAAATCAGATTTAAAATTTATGTTACATGTCATATATGTAGTAGCTTTTACAATTTTCTATACAGAATATATAAATAATGTCGCTCTTTTCTGCAGGACTTGCAATATATTAGACCAGTGTTGTAGCTTTTTGTAATTTTTTTGATAAGGGGCAGGGGTGAAAATTGTCTTCGGGTGGGTGTCGGACTCGCTACTGACTAAATCTAACCTGCCGAGGACTTCTCTTGGGACTCGTTGGGAGGAGCTCTGGGAACGCAGGTATGCTGCACCGGGCCCATCACTGTTGTAGCTGCATGGCATCCTAGTCTATGATGCACGTAGTATATCAGTTGATGGTGTTGACGGAATCTTGCAAGTGGCATTACGATGCTGTTTTGTGGCGACTTAACAAAATAATATATTTATATTTTGGTCAAGGATTGTCGGCATATTACTGCTAACATGCGAGTCAGGTGGGGAATTACCTCATAGAATACTGCATGGTCGTTTTTGGCTCAACTATTGAATGAAGATAATACCTATAAAGTTTTGCAAATGACGAGCAGTATTAACAGCTAATAACCATCTGCTTAGGTATATTATATTGTATAAGTATATGAAAACCTAAATGATAAGGCGAAAGACGTACGGAGTCTTATATTCTTTCGAGGCATAGGGGTGTGATACCGGCAACTTCCCGACTCCGGCCAGCTACAGAGAATTATCCTTAGCAAAATCATTAAGAATGTTTAGTTAATTCGAACCCCCGGGCCTTTATTATCTGCAGTTGCTCATGCTATCAGTGGACCAACAGAACATGCATACAAATAAGAAACTGGATTGGTTCGTGCAGCTTGCAATATATTCTGGGTCAATAGGAAATACAACTAAAATTACCTACATTACATCTGACGGTTGATTGTTAAGATCATATACAACATGTAACGTAATTAACGCACACCCCAATTAGCACACCCCACTTAACCGTAATCAAACACCCCAATTAGAATATTATGTTGTAATCATAATACATACACTGATTTTTTTATTTAACATGTATATATATATATATATATATATTGTTATTTACTAAATGAGTATCTTGGAATAAAGTTTAGTTTTCTTTATTTTGTATTGAATGATAGATTTTTTTATGAATACAAATACACTGCGATTTTAAATACTTATTACTTTGACTTACGATCCATTTCAATTTGATTTGACTGTTGTGCTGGGTTAATATGACAATAATTTCCGTAGTTTTAATTATTTTGGAATAAAAAATTACCTATATTAGAAATGATATAAATCGATTCAGTAAACGATTCTGAACAAACTATTTTCAGGAAGTGCGTTAATTAAGTTACATGTTGTATATCTCATATTAAGATCTAATGAAAACCAAAGACTAATAGTCATTCAACAGCCAATTGTTCCTACACAAGACCTCCTTAAGTATACCACAGTATTTTGTATGATGATGATCTTTTTGTTCTTTGTCGCATGGGCAGTGCTTACGAGAGTTGTCTAACAATAACAACCGAGACCGATAGTTTAATGTGTCCTCCGAAGCACGGAGAAGCTCAGAATCTATAGACTGAACGTGTGTCTCGGTGCTTTACCTCGCCGATCACCTGCTGACCAGTGAGTGCTAGTGGTTATTAGCGCCTAATAGATGATTATCAGATAAATATTTATCATTAAATTTAAATATTTCCACAGATAAGTTATCTGTGGATGAGAAAATCACGGATCAAAGTAATAAATTATTATGATTATTTAATAATATTATTATGAAGTATAACTTGTTATAACAATTAAATATAAATTGTAATTCAACTGTTTTCTGCGGCGTTAAAGTTATTATAAGTAAGAAAGAAAAGACACATTGCTATCTGTTTTCTTAAAGGCGACCCTCGTGAACGAACTTTTGACAGACACTTACTCAACTCTCATAATGTATTTGTATTAAGGAAAAGTTTTGTAACCTCATTCGTAATACGTGTTATGTTGCTAAGAGCAGTCGTTTCTTTTATTTGTGTGAGAAGTGGTTCCCCGACTGACAGAATTGTTCTACCCACCCAGACGGTCTCGGACATGGCTTTGATTGTTGTCTAATGACTACAGAAAGAAGAAAAGAGTATGTGTTACACGAGGTGTTAGGTTAGTTATTATAATAATTATATTATAATGCGCCAAGTCACTACATGACACTGGCGGTACATATCGACGGGGTGCCCTATAAAAACATGAGCTCAAGGTAATTTTGTGTATTCCAATTATTATATATTTCTTTTTCGTTAAAATTAAGTGACTATACCTCTTAAATTCCATCGCTTTATTACAGAAATTTATTATAAAATTTTGGTTTCTAAGGACTTATTGTGTTTTTATTACCTATAACATGGCACGTCCATACATTCAATTAGGTAGATAGGTACCTATATTTATTGTTATAATGAAATAATTAAAATTATTCAGCACTTGGGTATTTACATATACTTGTACTTGTCAAGCTCACAATGCAATACATAAACACAGTTTAAAACAGTAATTAAAGCTACAACATATTTTAAATTAGTCCGTCCGTGCGGTCTGTTTCATCACATATATTTCTATTAAATCCTTAAAGAAATAATAAATACGGGTGTATTTATTATTTCTTTAAGGATATATAAAAATAAAATTTAGGTTGAATTCTAACAAAAAGTATTTAATTTTTCATATTTTTAATTAAAACAAAACCAAAACCACAACAGCTGTAAACATGAAGGTACGCTAAATTTTTAATGAATTTAAAACCCTACACTGTAAGTGGCCAGTATATTTTTACGGCACATTCCGAATTCAAATTCATTCATTTAGCATATTACAATGTTAGACAGAGTTGCTTTACCGTTTCCTTTTAAAGTACACTAGTCACCTATCTAAGTTAAAATATTAGTTAACGTAGTCGATCATGCACGTCAAAAATCAAAATACGAGTAGTTCGGAACCGTAGAATTTAACGTCACAAGATGATATTCGTTAGTATTGTAGGTACAATAGTAAAATGTGAACACTTAGGCTTTTACATGTATATTTTATGGAGACTTACATGTGTCTAGGCCTAGCCTTGCAACCCAAGCACAACATTTTATTTAGATAAAATAAAAAATATACTACTATTTTTTTGGCTTCGGTATCGATTGTTGATCACGCCCAAGGTATCCTTTTTAAAAAATATTCAAAGTACAGTTTTGACTCTCCTACGATTTTATTATATGTATAGATTAAATATATAATAAAGCTATTACATGGACTAGGTATATTCTGTACGGTGGCGGACCGACGCTTAACGTGATCTACGAAGCACAGCCAGCGGTGTTACGCTGCCACTTTCCCTACTCCGAACTGCTACTGAGAAATAGCAAATAATCAGCAAAGAAAAAATAGTCAGCAAAATAACAATAGCATATACTAGGAGCTGGGCAGTCTCAATAACATATTCCCATGACACGGGATTTGAATGCAAGACCTCTAATCTGCGATCAAACACTCTGCCGCCCAACGCAAAGTCGGCGTCAGTGTACACATAACCTAGCTAATTATTGTTGTTCAGTTAATTAACCTAGTTGATTAACGGATCTGTCTAGTTAAAGTGAATCAAAAGAAGAATCCAATTTCCGTGTGCGAGATGTTAAGGAACTTGATCTGCTTTTTAATACTAGGGTAAGTCATACCCACGCCTAGAGATAATGAGCAAAATTTGAAAAAAAATCCATGAAAACATTTTCTGGCAATGCATGGTATTAATATACTCAAATTCAATAGAATCATCCAGCGGGGATTGAATCTGCATCTTCTGCCAGTCCTGGTCAGATATTTTTGTTAGCAACGGACGTTGTACTTTGCCTGATACAATTTACAATCTCCCTTTCTAACACCCTTAAAGTTAAAATAACGCCTTAAAATAACAGCCTAATAACGCTTTAGCTTTATTAATATTAGCGCAGCTGAGATGTTATTTAGAAAAATATTTTCACATGTAAGGTTCTCTAATTATTTTTCTTAATTTTGCATGGGTTTTTGGGCATTATTTTTTATCAGAGGGTGACTTCGTCCGCCATGAGTTCCGTGCCTTCTATAGACTTATTAAGTAACTTATGTACCACGAAAAATGCGCCGCATAGTTAAGTTTGTTTATGAAGGATTTTTGATGATTTCATCGCTTTATGCTTACTATTGAATTTACATAAACACCTATCAATTGAAGTTATTTTAGATTTTCCGCATCTCACACATCGGAGTTAACGCTGGTACTTATTTACAATTTAAATAAAAAAAACAACGAAACGTAAAAATTTGCATAAATTGTTTATGACAGTGCAGTAGAAGGCTTAGGAAGAGCTATTTAGATTGAATGATTTTAAATGTATGTATATGTTAACATGGACATACCCCGGGATCCCGAAGTTTTAAAATGATCGAGATTTATATAATAAATAAGGCATCATGGAGGTATAAGTTAATACGTTTAATGATGTTATGAATTCACAAATGTTGTTCACACGATGTGCTAAGTTCAAATTTACCTTATCCTCTATCGGATAAAAACGACTTTTGCACTGAGATATCGAAGGTATAGAGAAAAATACTCTTTCCGAGATGGGGAGATGAAAAATATATTATTCTGAATAAAACAAACTTTATTATTAACTGGAACATCTTGTATATTATATGTCTATAATGGTTTATAGACATATGAATAATTCCTTAAACGCAGTCTAATAATCTAGTTATACAAAATGTATAAAACCGGTTGATTAAAACCTGTATTTCAAGAATGCGCCAATAAAATAATTTCAATAATTACATAGTTTTCTATACCTTGTTTGAGAATGAAATAGAATAATTTTGCAAAGATTAGGCAAGGTCAAATAAATTAAGATTCTAAAATATGTTAATAAATTGAACTCTGTATTTAATTAATGATTAAAGCGGCATATAAGAAATAACTTATCTCATTTTCGATTTCATGTCGTAGACATGGGGGTTCATTTTCGTGAACCCTTATGTAACGCCTCTGTCCATGCGTCTGTCACAGCGATTTAACTTATGCCATGAATTTGAAATTCAGGATAGTTTAAGATTTTGTTGATTTTTTTTTTAATTTCATTGTAAAAGAGGCCGAAGTGTTGTTAAATCAAGTCCAATCGGGAATGAAATGGCTTATTAACATATCATATTAGTTTATTGTTATATATGATTAAAGATATTCAATTAAAGACTCAGCCCTTTTCTTCGAAGACTGTGATGTGAAATATCTTAAATAACTATAAAATCGATGGTTATGTGAACATGACAGGATTAATAGAAAGTATGTAGCACTATTCCACAATATACACAAACAATCAAATCAAGTACTGAATACTGAATACAAATTTAGTGAAGCGGTTTTTTGGTATGGTTTTTGACCTCAGAGGATTAAATACTACGAGTATGTCTGTGTATTTGACCAACTAAACAACTTTATATACACATAAGGAAGGCTTGGAACGCTCTGATCGGGAATCCGACTCGTACTTGGTTGGATTTTTACTTATATATTTAACATTAGCAGTACAAAGTTGCCTCCATCAATTGATGTCTTTACTTATGAATTGGCAACACTTCACTCTTAATTCAAATACTTTTAACCGGATTCAGATTTAACTTATAAATAGATAACGAGACGATCATGGCGGTAAACACGCGTTGGAATGGGTTTTCTTGTATTCAATCAGTCTTGAAATCTTAAGATAACTGGAAACCAAAATTCTATAAGACGCACACCTCTTTATTTATTAAAACATTGAAACGTAATACGCTTAAGAAATGTTTCTAATTTATTAAATGGAATTCCACCTTATCGACGCACGATTTTGACATTCAAGTGAGAAGTTATATTTTTAAAGGTATTGGGTTGTAATATTGGATTACAACACTAGCTGTTGTCATACAATATTTACGGCAGAATATCTGAGCAAAATCTGAGACATGTTTAGTCTTACTCTTGAATGTAAAGACAAGTAATGTGTTAAAATGACAGGTATCACGTATCATTTTTTCAAGAGAGGTAGGGCATAGCTTTCATTCGCTCAAAGAGCTGCCCGACTGAGGGGTTAATAATTTTAATGTTGTGTTTCCGAGTGTGAGTAAGGTCTCCAGACCGCATCGGGGGGAGGGGGGAAGGGTCACAACACTTTTTTGCTGAGTTTTAAAGGCCGGCAACGCACCCGCGACATCTCCGGTGTTGCGAGTGTCCATGGGCGGCGCGCGGTGATCACTTACCATCAGATGACCCACTTGCTCGTTTGTCGCCCTCTGATGATATAAAAAAATATTATAATAATAATACAGGTACCATTGACATTTCGGCCGCGCTAATTCATCTAGCTTCATGTCATGGTAACCGTTTCTTATACCCATAAGTCCTTGATTTCGGCGATCTCATATTTAAATTGTCAAAAAGCATAATAAGTATATTTTGGATGACTCGTATAGGACTTCAAATACAAAATTAATCTCTGCTAGATATATTAAAAACTGGGGCAAAAAGAGCAATTTTAATTACACTTTTTAACCTACCTAGCCTAATGCACACTAGACAAATGACTAGCTAATATAATTTAAATAAACTTTTTAAAAGATGCATAAAGTAAGTATAACATAAATAATTATTTGCACACTAAATTAATATATTAATAGTAATGCATTTAATACTGTGGATTTCGACATTCTTCTTGGCATTCTGAGCTCTCTAAACATATCTCCAATATTGATTGATTAGTTTCGCACCTACCTGTTTGGTCCCCGGCAATGAGTCCGTATTGATGACTCTTTCTCTTCGTGGTGCAACACACTAGCCGGTGTACCGCAGGTGGCGTTTTATCTCCATTGCTTTTTGCTATTTTTGTTAATTCAATTTTAAATAACCTTACTTCCTCCTATCATCTTTATGCAGACGATCTCCAAATATATTCCCACTCTCCGCTTACAAACCTGCCGGATGCCATCAGAATTATCAAATCTGATTTATCTCGTATAAGGGCATGGAGTTCATTTTGGTCGGAAGATTAACCCGTCAAAGTCGCAAGCTGTTATCATCGGCAGCTCTCGAATGGTGACTAGAATAGACAAGTCCCAACTTCCTCAAATTACATTTGAAGGTACTGTCATCCCGTTTAAAGATAATGTTAAGAATTTGGGGATAATAATAGTTAGTACATTATCGTGGGGCCCACAACTGAAGATGGTTAGCCGAAGATTATCTATCCCTATTACCACTAAAATTGCGCTTGCTCAATCGCTTCTCCTACCGATCCTCGACTACGACAACGAAGCTTGAGCGACTTCAAAATTTTTGTACAACATTCGTATTTGGTCTTCGCAAATACGATCATGTCTCCTCCTTTCATACTAAGCTCAAGTGGTTGCCAATTCGCCTTCGCCGGAATGCTCATATTCTTTCTTTGCTTTATAACATTCTCTTAAACCCTGCTACTCCTACATATTTTAAAGTATGGTAATAAGTTTAGCTAAACTATAGCTAGCTATGAGGCCTGATTTAGGTAGCGTGATTATTTGATGGGATATTTTTAAATGCACATTAAAGAACTTATCACAATGATATTTAAGTAAAGACACGCTACGTTGATACTGAGCGGCCAGCGTTTTAGTTGCGTTTTTATTACCCTTACTTACTTTCGGGAGTATAGTAGATTTCAATTACTACGATTGCGATAGATAATGCAGAACGTATGATACAGAAAGAGATAGATATCTATATTGTATTGCGCTATCGACACGCCACGGACACGCTTCGTTTCGCTCGCTGCTATTAGCCGACTAAGTTCAATTACGTCAATTGTCTGATTTTGTCGGAATCAACATACATGTGTGCGCTATACATCTTTTTTTATATATTACCTAACATTAACATTACCTAACATTTTATAATCATCAATTTAATCATTTTATATCAAATATACTGATTACAATGCAAATGTCCCCGGGCGTAATTGAAAATTTACTTCCCTAACAGAAAAGTTGGTAAGAGCCTGTGTACACCACGTTTATTAAACGCGACGTCGACGCCCGTTCTAGAAACGCGCGTCGACGCGTTTATCCTACAGAGCTGCGTCTGACTTGCGTGCGTATCGCGTCTGTATCGCTATAAACGCGCGTCAACGGCGCGTTTAAAAAACGTGGTGTGGATAGTCCCTTAGGTTTAGGTTTGTACTGCAACCATATAAACAAATTTATTTACATATACGATATATCCACTTTTAAATAACTAGTAATGCGTCATTAGTATTCATTCAGCTATTGGTTGAATGTATTATAATAATATCAGAGCGAGATCGAATTAATTACTGTGTATCTTAATAATGCAATCACGGTAGAAATGTCTCCCTGAGGGTAATTGCTTTTGTTAATTGTTTTATTGCTCCAATATTGTGAATTCATTTTTGTGTTCATGAATACATCTATTGCCTTGTAACTACTTGTAAGTGTTTTCTGTGTATTTATAAAAGATTTCTTTTTCTATCCGTTGTTCAGTATCCGTAGTACATGATTTGCTTAGTTTGGGCTATGCCATCTAGCCCAAACTAAGCATAACTACTAAACTGTTTGATATGTCCTAGATTTAGTCATAGACCGACGACCGACGAAGGCGACGGTCTAACTATGTTGACTTCAAAATTAATTATATTTACTTATCGTATCGGCAGTGGTTATCCTAGTGTCAGAGTTATTCAAGCCGCCCATTAGGCCTCTGACATGGCTTAACGACTGTTGCCTAGTGGCTACAACCGGGACCGACAGCTTAACGTACCCTTCGAAGCACGGAGGTGCTCAGAAATAAAACCACTTTGGCGGTCACCCATCTATGGACTGACCGCGGGCCTAGTTGCTTAACCTCGCCAATCACTTAAGGACCGGTGAGAGCATCTAGCCATGAGCTAACTCCCTAGGTCATCTGTAAACAATCTATAATAGTCTAAGTTCGATCATCGCGGTTAGTCTTAATGGAGATTAGCCTTATTTGTGAGATTATAACATTGCACAAGTGTGAGTGAATTACAGGTGCACTCTCTATCATATTATTCTCATGATTATGTACCGTGGGGTAGCAAACACGAATGGAGAGTCACGGGAGTGTAACCTCGCCAACTTCCTGACTTGGAGCTATTCCTACAATTATAATCCCACCTGGGATTGCAACCCAAGATCTCATTATCTACGGTTGCAAACGTTACCGCTAAACCAACGAAGCATTCAACCTGTATTACCGACCTATTAAAGTTGTAAATATCAAGTAGCTAGCCCCAAAAGTAGTCAGTAACATTAAATCTAAGTATTCTCAAGGGTACCTACCTAAGTAAACAATATGATAAATATTCACCCAAAATCCTTTACCTCGGCTTCCTTTAACCTATTCACCACGATATTTGCGGTTGTAGATTAATATTGGTACGCCTTATTATTCAGCCAAAGGCTGCTCGTTTCGCTGATATAACCCTCTAATTCCTGTAGCGTCCAGAAAACAGATCGCCCATAATAATGACCGCAGTGAAACCGAAATAAACATTATGTGTAATGATAAACGGTTCGTGTTCATTTTGAATAATTATACCTTTTGAACTGAATTGTAAAATATATTCTTAAATAGGTAATGCGGTAGAGTCATAAAGGCACAAGTATAGCGGTTATGATATTTTACGGTCAATGCGGTACGTAGTGTTTAAAATTTATATGTGATATAATGAGCCGCTCTGGTTTCGCACGGGTAGATATATATAAAGATAAATTATTTAAAATATAAAATAGGACAAGTAATGCAAAATTGTGGTTATTATAGGTGATTTTTTCAAACTTCGGGTTATTGTAGTTTTCGTAGGGAGCTTTTTAAATATAAGTCTAACATTGAATCTTCTCGTCCCAAATACTGCAGAAAATCTTCGACCGGTGTTTGTTGCCAGTGACGACTTATGAAACAGACTCATAAGAAGGCTCAGACCATGTAACTCTGTGCTGAGTCAGCTTTATATATGTGATAAACATTTAAAATTAGTTGAGAAGTTTTAAAATCCATCACAAAATCAAATCTTGTATTTTAAATTTAGTTTAGATTTAAGAATCGCTTAAGTGATTTTAGTAGAGTATTTTTTTTAGAATTAAGAATCAAATAAGCGGTTCTTAAAACTATATAATATAAAAGAAAGAAAACGGATCAAACATTATGTATAAATGGTTCACTGATTTTGAATAATAACACTTACTTTTAGTGCCGAATTGTAGAATGTATTCTTAAATAGGTAATGCGATAGTTCTAAGGGTAAGAGTAAAGTGGTCCCAATGATGTCAATACGGTATGTACGGTGTGTTAAATTTCTTAAATGTTATAAATAATGATTGTATAGGCGTAAAAGAAATAATGAAATCATCCATGGTAATACAATAATAATATAATATAATATTCTGGAACAATATTCACACTTGGCCATAAAATCCAGATCTAAAAAGAGCTTGTTTGTACTATGGAAACCTTTCAGATAATAACTGCTATATTACATAAACTACTTATATTTTGTAAATTCATACTTACTACAAACATGTTCTGACTATTTACAAGCGCTTTTTTAAAGTCTACGTGAAAAAAAACCTTTTTTATTTATTTATACAGAAGATTACACCCAAACTCAGGACAATCACACATGTTCATGCACACAAATATCTGCCCTGGGTCGGAATCGAACCCACGACCTGCGACATGAAAGGTAGGTATACGCCAACCGGCCCGTAACAGCCGCAGTGGAACCGGAACTAACGGTTATGTGTAATGATGAATGGTTCGAGTGCATTTTGAATAATATACGTAACTTTAAGCCCGAATTGTAAAATATATTCTTAAATAGGTAATGCGGTGGAGTCATAAAGGTTAGCGGTCAAAATGATTTACAATCAACTAAACAACTAACATGTCCGACACATATGCGTGTAGGTTTGTAGGTGAAGGGAAGGCGACCGACAAAATTGACAGTTAGCTCATGCTCGTAAGCACTCGCCGATATTTGTGGCTTCAATCTCGAATCTTATCGAGCATATGAAAGCGTGCTGCAGGCAACCGACTGAATGTAATATTATAATATACAATAACCTTATTAGGATTTTAGTTGATTAAAAATGAATAAAGCAAATAATAGTTTGTTCCTTACCAAATAAATCAAACATTATAATTTCAGGATTCCGTACCAAAGTTGTAGTTAGTAGGAACTCTGACCACGATCTAAGTAAAGGTGAATACCGTCCAAATTACTGCGCGGCAAAGCGCGTGGCAAACGTTAACTTAGAAAGAAAAACAAAATTACAACAAGTTTATCAAATACATCAAGACTTTTATTTTAATTATTTTCTCTCTTTCTGCAACTTCATACATTTAATGGTATGAGACTTTTAAATACCCATATATTATAAAAATTCCGCCTTACGGCTAGTTTTCCACAATATAAGTGGATATTTTAGTCATACGATGTCTAAAAGTTTGCAACATAACTAGAAGCTTTTGCATTAATCTAACGTCTGCAAATATTAGGTGGCAAGATAATGCCGCTAGCAAAACATTGAGAGCACGAGGTTGATCTTACCACAATATGTATACGGGGGTTGCTTCTACAAAATAAAATAAACGAATTATGATTTACTTGGTTTGTCTGTAAGCCAATACCAATTCGATTGATTAGTTTATGATTTTTTAAATAAAAATAAAAAAGAAAGAGCGAAGTTCATGCTTATGTCTCTGCAACCAATAATCCTGGTATATTATCCATTCGACGTTTCTTATTTTTTTACTTACAATTCTTTCTCGTTAAGAGCAAGGTACTAACATTTAGTTGGTATACCGACCACGTTTCTGTGGATGTGGCGGCGCGCGGCGATTCTTTTGTCTGCTTTTAAACGTAAGAGCATTTTTTGCCATTTTTTTATTGGCATACTAGTTTATGTTTGATGAAGTGTGTCATATCATAAAATATTCCCCTTCTTATAAATATTAAGTATGTAGGATTGTAGATGCTATCTATACCTAGGCTTTGTTTCTAGAAACATGACGGACTAATATGCTATAAGACCTTTCATACTATAAAATATTATAGCATTATTCACAATATAAAGCATAAATTTAAAATGAAATCTAAAAAGAAATTTGCAAGTATTTGATGTTGTTTCATAAATAATGTCGTGATCTGAAAATGCGCAACTCTCTACTCTAATACAAATATGAAACACCATAATGACAAGCTAACAAGTCTGTTGTTATGATGTTTTAATATTCGCTAACTTGTCAGTCTTCCTCAGTGCAATATCAGTGCAGCTTCACAAAGACTTTATCTCATCGTCACAATGTACATATTAGGTACGACTACAAATTAAACAATTCTGCAGAGGGAAAAATGCAGAGCTGTATGCGAAATTACCGAACACTCTCAGTCTGGTTACATCAAGCCTGAATAATTTAATGGAAAAGGTATGAAAGTATACCTATGTCTTATAGTTGCCTGGTAAGAACGCCGGTCGTGATAATGGTAGTAATAGAGCTAACGTAGCCGTCTTACTGGAAGCGGCAACAATTTTTATTAACGCGTTTATTCCGCTTTGTTGAACTGGTTCCTCATTGGGCTTTAAGTTAAAATTTTAAGTACATTTTGGCTCTTTGTAACGGCTTTTGTTAGGGCTCATGAAATTATATTTATACTTTTATTTGATTATATACCGGAACCTATGTTTTGTGTATCTCTCGGTGACACATCGCCGCGTTCATGTGTGAGTGTGATGGATTTGAACGATGGTTCGTGACTTTTATTCTGTGAGGTATTTATTCATGTGCTATAAGTTGATATAGGTGCTTCAGAAGTTCGCGTTTGAAAGGCGTTTATGAGAAACATTATAAGCTTGCGTTTCAAGCTATTTCTATGCTTTATGTGTTATGGCTCATAAACACAGAATATTCTGAACAAATTTGTTTAGAGTAATAAAAACAAATGACGTCATTAAACGGTATGTTCACTTGTAATGTTTAATAGGAGATCGTACTGATATTCAAATTATTAAATATAGTAAACTTAATAAGAATTAGGCACAACAATAATACAGAAACCAAACAACTATTTATAATATAAAAGCAAATGACTGTCGAGTATGGAGCTTTTAACGTTCCACTGCAAATGGCGTCATATGTAAGTATAAAGCAAACTGTATCTAACATGAGTTTTTAACTTCATTAGTATAAAGTAATTTAAATTATGTTTTTACTGTTAGGCTTTATTTATGGGCCGCTTTTATATTGACAAATGCAAAATAGTTTGTCCGCACTCTTATTACGTTTTTTAAGTAGGCATATTTTGAATAGTTACAGTTTAATAGATAGAAAAAAGAAAATTTAACAAATGAAGAATGAAGATTAAAACGATAAAATACATACAAACTTGATAATAAACGACAATTATTAAACGAGAATAAGGTGCTGGTTATATTTCTCCTGCATGCTCTGAGGAAGGGTCACCATCTCAGCATTGCTTGGTGGCGGCACCTAGCGCTCGTTTTCATTTAGCAACCGTGTGTGTAAGCGCTTTTTAAGAAGCGCTTACAGCCAGTTGTTTACAGCGCGGCTGCGGTCCGTAAGTGATCGGCGATGTTATATGCAATCTTAATATGCGATCAGTCTGTAGATGAGTAACCGCTAAATCTCCCATCGTTTCGCCATGCTTTGAATGTAACGTTAAGCTGATAGTCTCGGTTGTACTCATAAGACAACAGTCGTAGAGCTCCGTCAGAGGCCTGATAAACGACTTGAACCACCTTTATTAGTAAGATTACAGTAGAATTTATTAAAAGTTTTCTAGTTGATAGGCGGATAGACAGAAGAACTTATCGGTACCATAAGGGTTATTTATTCACCTCGGAAGTCTAATGAAACGTATATAAGTATATTTAATAATAAAAGTCGATCTTGGACCTTTCATTAATCGTGGATTCGATATTTTTGGCAAGAAACGTTAACAGTCCATTGAAAAGTAAAGGAAACAAAGCCTTTCTCACTAAAATATTTTACAACCGTCTTTTTTCCTACCGTAATTTTTTATTGAAAAAGGTACCATTGTTGTAGGTCAGGCGTTAAAGATATGAAGAGATAGAATACTGAAGTATATTTTAAGACAAGAGTGCCAACTTCCTGTGCCACATTGAAAATATTACGTTAGGTGCAAAGCTTGTACAGACGCCAGCACATCAAGCTACCCCAATCTGTCGAATTTCTCCAATTGAAAGTGAACCTTATGCTTATGTGATAAAGTTGAAAATCTATAAAAGAAATTTGACAGTTTAGGGTAGCTGGATGTGCCGGCGTCTGTACTATGGAAATCAGATTACTGATATACTACATATACTACGTTTCTTTTTGATATACCTTTATTTAATCAGTTTCATAAAAATATTATAAATTATTACATTAATATAGCTCTAGGAACCACTTAGGTTTATATTTGAGGTAGCAGGAATTTACAATTTAATATCCTATAAATCTAGTATAGATAAAGACATTATCATTACAAAACGGTAGTACAGTAGTAGGTACATACTTATTTATAAAAAACTTAAGGTTATGTGTGGTAAAACTGTAATTTTACTTTATCTTATCTGTTTTGTAATATTTAGTTCACAACTCTAACCTGAATTATTTTTTTTACTTGATCACGCTATGGTGGAGCTCGCCTTCATTAATAAATACTTCTATATGAAATGGAAATTATGAGCAAACAGCACGTGTCGTGGTTATGTGTAATTTTCACTGTTCATGAGCTCATGCAACCACAAATATTAACTCGTATGTGTATTTTAACACTGACTTTACTTACATGTGACACCATCACGCTATCTCTGTCCCATGTGTTAGGCAAAGGGACTCTGACTTCGCCGAAGTTTTATAGTTCAGGTCTAGTTGATAATAAATTCAAAAATAAATCATAACTTCAAGGTTATGGGGAAAGGGGGAAGAATTCTTCTCATCAATTATTGCGATGATCATAGCCAGCTGGCTCCAACAGATCGGCGAGGTAATTATCTAGGCGCTTATTCTATAGATGGGTGACCGTCAAAGTGGTTTAATTTTTATTTTTGTGAACATGCTTCTGCGTGCACGCTGTCTGTCCCGGTTGTCGTTAGACTGTTGCGTTAGACCTCGTTTGAGACCTACTGGGCGGCTTGAACAACTCTTGAGACTGTAATAGTCTTTGTCGAATGGTAGTATTCGACAAAGACGAATCGTGATTCAAAAGTAGATATGTTGGCCAAACTCTTGTTTTATATCAGTCTGGGCAGTGCATTTGTATGATTCTATAAGAATAAGGCATGATATTTTTAAAGACAGCGCCCGCACTAGGGACTTTAATCCCTGTGTCGCGGAGTACTTTTACAAATATATAATTGATGGACACAAAGTACATCCAGACTTAGAATAACTATTTATGGGTCACACAAATAGTTATCCTGCGCGGGATTCAAACCCGAGACACGAAGCGGCGAGGCAACTATCTTAGCCGCTGCAATTAATAATCGGTGAAACGTATTCATTGAACCGACATTTATCTACTGCCGAAATGGTATAAATCTTTAACAATTTTTATTACGTTTGATATGTATATAAAGAAAGTGTTGAAAAGTATTTAACGTTGGCATTTAATTTATTTTTCGAATAAGTTTGTAAAGCGTGAATGATCCAATCATCCACGCTTTACAAACTTACTTGCTAGAGGCCATAGTAAATGTCCCAGGATATTATCATTATTAATTATTTTTAACCTTTAAGAAGGAGGTTATCAAGTAGACTGTATGATTTTTCTTTTTGTTGTGATAATAAGCGATTTAGCCGTTGTTTTTTAGCCCGTTTTCAACAATTCTATATTCCATACTTGCGAACTGGTCCCATATATATTTTGTTTAAAATCGATTATCTTAAAGAAAGGTTTTATGTTTATAAACAGTAATTATTTAGATCTCCGGATATTTATAACCAAACAATTGAGATTCTCTCTCCTTATATATTAAAGTTTTGTCACATAGATTATATGTAGGAATATAAATAAAGAAAAGGTTTATAACTTGATACAAGAGTGAGTTTCTTTAGCAAGGGACATCAAGATATGGGAAGGTCGAAAAACTTAGTTTAAGAGCAGACTCTATCATAGCTCAGTCCTTTTAAAGCGACAACTGATAAGCAAAGAGTTTCTCTCAATAATATCATTCATCAGTAGCTGTAGGGACGAAACATAAGATGCATATCACAAAAGTTACAATGTTTCGTACCTTGTAACTTTTGGTACAGACACCAGCACATCAAGCTACCCCAATCTGTAAAATTTCCCCAATTGAAACTGAACCTTATACTTTTGTGATAAAGTTGAAAATCCAGAAAATAAATTTGACAGATTGGGGTAGTTGGATGTGTTGGCGTCTGTACATGCATAGTACGCCTTGCTTATAATTAATGTTATATTAATAATTTAAAATGTGAGTGGGTCAGACACGAATTATAATCGAATGATAATTGCTAAGAATAAAAAACCAGCTAAGTGCGAGTAGGACTCGCGCATGAAGGGTTTGTACCATTATCTATAAAAACGAGCAAAAATTCACGTTTGTTGTATGGGAGCCCCCTTAAATATTTATTTAATTTAATTTTTTAATATTTGTTGTTATAGAGGCAACAGAATATCTGTGAAAATTTCAACGGTCTAATTATCACGGTTCATGAGATACAGCCTGGTGACAGACGGACAGACAGACAGTGAAGTCTTAGTAATAGGGTCCCGTTTTACTCTTTGGGTACAGAACTTTAAAAACAACGGTTAAATTGATTTATGATTTTAGCTATCGACCCTCAAAGTATAAGCTAGAAGCCGCAATCCAAATCCCTGAAAACATAAAATGGCGTAAGTACAGCTGAATCCTATAAATTGAGATTCGTTATACGCATAGCTCAAGTTACCGTCGCCATACGATACGATCGAGTGTAAGATGACATTTCGACGCCAAATTGCCACGCTCCCACAACGTAATAAAAATGTCCCTTCAATCGTCTTAATAATTTACTACGTATTTGATACAAGGAGATATGTGATAGGTACGATTATGAGTACTTATGTTCTTTACCTTAAGACATTTTTCTCCTTAATAAAGTTAGATGTACTCGTATGTAATACCAATTATCGCATTTTGATTAAATGATATATGATGATATCGCCAGGTGGAAACAATTCGCTTAGTTTTTTAGGGTTCCGTACCCTATTACTTACTAAGACTTCGCTGCCTGTCTGTCCGTCTGTCACCAATGTATCTCATGAACCGTGATAATTAGACAGTGGAACCCTTCGTGTGGGACTTGGCCGGTATTTTTTAAATGTCAAATAAATTATATAGAACAAGAAAAAATGTTTAAAGAACTTACTTGTTTACTCGTTTATGAATGTCTGCTATATGGAAAAGATTACATTTTTAATGTGTTCATAGTTTTATTCAAACAATATTATTTTATTTTATTTATTTCAATCACGTCTAGTAATATTTTATAGCTCAATCTATTTCATCTCTTCAAAATCTATCGTAAAATTTTACTGCTTTTTTACATTTATTTTTAAGTTTTGATCTCAACAATGTTACAACTCAGTTGTTTAAATATATACCAGTTCTAATGTTATAAAATAACAACTTAAATACATCTTTATATCATACGAAATTTCATTACTTATATTTTGAAATCGATTTCAAAATCGATTTTTATTATTTGATTATTTTATGTCAATCCTATTTTATGATTCTATTTCCTAGTCATACATCTGCTAATCACAGCGTCCAAACTCTATTTCTGCGTTAGTTTTTGCTCGAGTTGTGTATGTTTTATTAAAAGAAAATTAAATTAAATAGCATTCTTTTATGATTTTTTTTCATTATTGACACACGTGTAAAATTACTTTCTATTTTGATATTTTAGGTGTTGAATTATCATAAAAGTATTTATTTAGTTTCAACTTCTGTTCTAACGAATCTTCATGAGTCACTCATAAATTTCAATCCCGTACACCTAATATTACTATAACATTCAGTAACTTTTCAGAAAAACTATAGAAGTTTCGCCTGAAAATATTAAAAAAGAAAACAGTTTTATATTTCAAAGTTCACAATTGACGGAAACTCCCTTCTTATAACTTGCCCACGTCATAAAATATGTCAAAATTGCTATGAGTTTGTGTTGGTGCGCTGGTGCGCTGCTGAGTCCGTAATTCAGGTAGTCAGGTATTACCTCTTTATAAGATATATATAAAGATATGCACTTAGAAAAACAATAGTAAACCTCTTTCTTCTTATAACAACTACTCTTAACTGAAGGGCCAGGGAACTGATGTATAAATAACAAGACTTTTCAATACAGAACCCTAATATAAATATAGGTTTATTAAAAAAAGACTGCAAACATACTGATGGAAGACGATTTATTCGATGTGACAATCTTTTCCTTTTGTATAACGAGTTCAAACCACAAGCGTCCTCCATGATCCTTTGTTTGAATTCTCATCGATGCAATCATCAATCGGACGTGAAGCATCGTGTATTAACGTAGAGCGTCAGTTACACGAATCGTCCTTAAAACAATGGCCCTGTCATGTAATCCCCGTCAGTGATCGCCCAGAGTTGTGGTTCGAACACCAAAGAGGGTGCCCTCTGGCGCGGGTACTTAGTTTGTTATTTTATTACATAGACGGCTTTAGCCTATTGCCTGAATTATCTGGCAAAACAGTGAAGGCCTCCTGGGCTAACTGTTAAGGTCATATTTTCAAATTTAACCAATAGTCTAATCAACATTATAATAATAATTCGACTGCACGTGTGGCGCAGCGGCTGAGACAGTCGCCTCGCCGCTTCGTGTCCCGGGTTTGAATCCCGGCAGGACAACTATTTGTGTGATCCATAAATAGTTGTTCTGAGTCTGAATGTACTTTATGTCCGTCAATTATATGTGTAGTGCCCGCAATGTCCCCGTGTTGTCTTAAAAAAAAAATGATTAAGTTGTCAACTTGAGAGTGCGTCTTGCCTTTAAAGAATTAGGGTTATACAATTAATGTCATAGATCCATGTTTTAACGATACTATAACCTAGCTACGTTTTGTTCTAGGTTAATAAGTCCTATGTAAGTTAGTAATTATAGTCCCGTTTATGTTCAGCTAGTGAAGCCACTTCATATTACCTTCTAAATAATTATTCTACCTTTTTGTCTGTACGATATTGTATGTCTATAACTTCAAGGAAATCACATTACCATTTCAATGGCTGTAACTTGCGTTAACAACTCTTTATTTGATTGTGCGTGTGTGAGGGCGCTACTATAAAACAAACCGACGCTATGCTACATGATGGCTGTCGTAAAATGTTTTACTTTAATGTAGTGACTGCTTTCAAATTCATGGCAAAAAAGTATGTAAATACGAACATAGTATATAGTAAGAATTCGCCCTTCAGATTAATGTTTAGGACCATAGACAGTTGCATTCACAGGTTCGAAAGTACTGGCGAGGTAAAACATTTAGACACGTGATCAGCACCCATAGATGGGTGGCCGTCAAAGGGGTAACATTTCTGAGCACCTTCGTGCTTACCACGTGAGCATCACGTTAAGCTGTCGGTCCCAGTTGTTGTCATTAAGCCATGGCGGATGCGGCTTGAACGACTTTGACACCAGAATAACTAGATCAAGGTAACCATAAAAATAAGTCTATACTCCTAAGTAACCTTAAAAAATGTTTTAACTACTTAGAAAGTTAACACCAATTACCTACTCATAATTAAATATACCTAATGAATAAGTCATGATAGTTTTATTGGATACTTTGGTGGTTCTGGTTGGCTCTTAAAATTGCGGAACTTTATGCAAATGGTTTGTTGGCGACGCACAAACATTAGCAAGTAGTTTTAACCCTTAATCACACAATGGTATAAAAGCTGCCACCCCATTTTAAACTCTATTATGTTGCAATAAGGGCTTTTAATGTTGAACAAACGCTATATTCGATTAAGGGTTAACCTTAAATAAGGTTTTAAGCAGCTTTTACAGGGTTCTTCTATACAATTCGACGGGTACGCTGGCGTGGTTGGTAAATACTTGCCTTTTTCAGGGCAGGTCGTGGGTGCTATTCCCACCCAGGACATATATTTGTGTATATGAACATGTCTGGGTCTAATTATCTATATAGCTCTGCTTAGTTTGGGATCAGATGGCCGAAGAGAAAATTTATAAATTATAGCCTACGTGTTATTTGGATGTATATGCTATATTACTACAAAGCTTCATCAACATTCGTTGGGTAGTTTTTGCGTGAAAGAGTAACAAACATCCATACATCCATCCGTACTCACTAAGTTTCGCATTTATAATATTAGTAGGATTGGTCAAAGTACCCAATCGCAAAAATATCACAATTGTTTTTTTTTTATTGATTTATTTGCTCAACCAACATTTGCTTACACCAATAAATAAATAGTATTACAAGTTGCTATGGAAATAAGCTTTCCTAAGTGTAAATAATTTCTTAGCTAATACGATATACGCAAATTATTCAGGGATTCGCTAACCCGTCTGTCGAGCGCGGCATGTCATATCCCGTCTACAGCCTTGAGGAAAGCTTTTGTCAAGCTGTGGACATCTCTCGGCTGTCATGATGAAATTCAGGAACCAAATAAATATTTTTTTTAGTAAGGAGACCTTTGACCAATATGTTTTGTAAGATGGCACATGCGGTTGCAGTTATTCAGTAATGTGGATTAGAGAGATTGTATATTCCAATTTCTTGGGTTGGGGTGGCTTACTCTGTTACAGAGTATTGGTAGGAGAAACGGTTCGGAAGGGGTTATATTACACACGATTTGGAGTTCAATATGTATCATTTATGTTTCTTTTTTAAGTGCTTAAAAACACTTTCTAGAGTATCCGGCCGGTCCCTGGTTAGGACCAATCGAATTAGTTGAAGTAGCCGCTAATAATACTCACTCTCCATCATAAGATCAACTAGAAGAAGAATATTTGTATTATAAACGCTACTAAATTAGTTTGATGCTGATTTCTTAGATTGTGTTACCTACATTTTAAGTTAATACAAGGGACGTTATAAAGTTGTGTTAAAAAGATTACGAATTGACTATAAAAGATAGAACAATAATATAATTTAATAATATCGTCGACACCAAAATATTAATATTGGTTCGCCGTGTCCTTTAACTTAGTTGATGAAGCCATAACTTTATATGAGTGCGCGTGCCTCCGCGTCAAACTCTTGAACAATCTTGAGAACGCGCGAGTGGTGGAACCTATAAATTATTTAGGTAAGGTAGTTTAAGTTTTAGCGGCTTTACACATCAATAAATAATCCTGATGAAGGTGCTTACATACCGGGCAAACTTAATTTATATCTATCGCACCGGTGTGACACTCGTATATCAGCAAAGCAGAATACTCGCTTTACGAACGCCGAGATCATTTGAACTCACCGAAATTGTTTCCACTTCAAAACAATGCGCTATCCCATTTAACTGTTCAAGCACGCTGACAATTTCGATACGGCTCTATGTACGGATGACATTATTACCCAAATTAACGACGGCATGCACTCGAATACAACTGCATCAGCGTGCGTCGCTGAAATCAGAGCGGCATATTCATTACGCAATATTTTCCCCCACCCAGGAGAGAATCGCGATGAAGCGTATATAGAGGGAAAAACGGCGAACTTCGTTTCACAAACAAAGCGCGCGACTGAAAGGGGCCTATGAAAAAACATTTTCATTGTGTCTGCGAGTCGCTCGATTTTTAATCTTCCCAGCGTCCCTCTGTAAGTTTATTGTGAGCTTTGCGAATTCGTCGCCCGCTGGACCCTACTTTTACCATCGGCTCTTGGACACCAAATAGTTTTCCGACCATGCGTAGCGAGAAAGTCGAAAACTTCCTTCACGTCGTCAAATTGTCGACCAAAGTAGAAAAAAATAGCGATAAATAATGGAATGTTATGAATCTTTATGACGCAATAAAATATTGATTTTGGGAAGGTTATTGTCATGAGGTTACCAGTTGTGACACCGTCTCCTTTGACCCCAAAACTTAATTACAGTGCTAAAATATGACTCTGTTTTACGATGTTTATACTCACGAAGTGTAATTTAACGTTACATCGGTATGCACATTTTATTATGAAGGTGAGCAATACATTTGTTGTTGTGACTGATAGGTACTTTAACAATACAGGACAGCTCTAATAAATTTGGGCTCGACTATTCGACTATCAATTCGTACTTCTTAGGGAGGATTCTTATCGTAGCCAGTTCAAGTTGATCTATATAAGAGGAAGCGTTTCTCTTTAGTTGACATAATGTAGTATAAGTGCGGGTGTGTCTAGTGAGCTGGTCGCAGAATGTGTGAAAGGCAAGGATCCACTTGATGCTCAACATGTTTTATTCATAGCCCACAAGACAACAAGGCTGTGACGTGAGCATGGCTTCGACATACAGTCATGCATTGATCATATTCTATTGAATTGTTTCGATAAACAATACACGTATTGTTGGTTTTGATCGCGATATATATTAAACAGCGGTTACTTACGCATTGTTGTACGCAATTATAAATAAACTGGTCTTTTAATCAATATACGTCTTTGTCTTTACGTAAATTTGGTTAATCCAGGTAGGTACTTTAGTAAGTTTTACTTAAATATTAATCGCACTTTAAATTTTGTTCAAAAAAGTTATAACCATAGACCGACGAAGTATGATGTAAACTAGGAAAATCGAAAACAATTCCGAGAAAATTGTTTAGCTTTACACAATTAATACCAAGATGGCGTGTTAAGTGTTGTGCATTATATCGTGGAAAGGGGTCAAGAGTAGCATTAGTGGTGCAATTTGTTATAGCTATAAAAAGAGTCTGTTTTTGCGTTCATAAATGTATGGAAGTTAAATGGCAAGTTTTAAGTAATTCCGTGACTATGGGATTTACAAATTGTGGAAAGTACTTATACGCACGAGGGCTTTTGACATTTAGTGTCCTTGAGATTAGTGCTTCAGAAAAATTGTGGTAAGTTCACGGTATACATAAAAGAAATTACCAAATAAATGACTTTGTTAAAATCATCAAATTCGATTTTGTTTGGTGCTTCAAATTTGACATTAATGATATATTCTTGATAGAATTTAGGTCCAAGAAAACCAATAGACAAAATATATGGAGTAAAGTTAAATTTCTATTGCGATCGGGAGCCAACTCTTATAGACATGGAAAAAGGCAATTAAGAAGAGTATAATCGTTATGTCATAATATTTATAGCGTACTCACTTGAGGGTAATGTAGTAATTAGCTGAAAACCTGTGTATTTTTGTACCTGAAAACTTGTGGCAACTATATGGTTTGCTCAGCAATCTGTCTATCTGTAGTTCTAAACACTACGCTAACTGAATTAGGTCACCCATGTAATTCATTTAGTTTGAGCTTGATCATTTCGTTGTACCATGCATGGCGACATTTGACGGGACGTGATGTTGAGCGAGTAACATTTACCCGGGTTTATTGAGATACCCGTTACAGTTACTGCTTTGTTAACTCCTCATGCCAGTTCTAACAATTTTAGTACTTAACCTTACTTTAGGTAAAAAATAATAAAATAAATAAAAAAGGTTTTTATTCATAATATTTCTAGTTACATATTTAGGTACACAGATTGTTAAAAAAATTATAAAAATTATTTTATAATAGTAATGATATTTAGCTAGCTTGTATTAAGTTATTGTCAAGAAGATTATGTTTAGATTTAATTATCGAAAGGAGAAGGAAACTTCTGGGCTCAGCAGTTAACTAGTTGAAATGTGAATTAAAAAAAACGTATTTTTATTTTTCTAAAGGAAATCACTAAATATGGTATCATGTTTCTATCTAGGAAGCGAGAAAACTTAAATTAAGTTATGAAACGAAATAATCGATAAAATAATGATGAATTGCTCGCAATCGATTAAGAATAAATGGTAAAATCTCAGAATATGTTTGAAAATCGAGAGACAAGTGTTTTTCGTGGAATCGATTCATAGCGGATCGTATTCCTTCAATTTTTGTTCGGGCAACACTTCTCTGCCTGACAGCCTTTATATACTCTTTGATTGTCACTCGTTCGTTGTCTTTCGTTTTAAGTGCGCACGTATTTTCCATGTTTTATTTGTGGTTTTCTTCGACTGTAGTGACTGCACGGGGCGCGGGGGATCCAAACGTGCCAGATCTTCGACATGTCACACTCTCCATGCATAAGACCATAACACAACCGAAGCCATTCAAAAATATTTTGTAAAAAACTACAATGTTTTAATTTAACGTCACTTTTACTATACTTCATTTAACTTGATTCCTGGATAGCCAAATTTCACCAAAATTTCAGTGAGGTCTTGTTATTATATCCTCTCACAAATAAGGCTAGTTTGATTCAGTTAACACCTGGGCCCAGGAATGTATGGAGTCATTTCCTTCTCCTTCTATTTTAATACATATTGTCTAAATGGTTCTGTCTATATTAAGGTAAGAATTCAATATTATTAGTTTTAGGTAAGCAATCCAAACTGCATTTAACACTATAAATTTTCCACACGTCTTAAAGGTATGCGAATATAACTAAGTCTATAACATGAAATACATTTGTTAGTGGGTCACCTTCTACCTCAGTCTTTGTTAAGCGGTTCTTAAGGAAACAATAAAGCACAACACTAACAATACACTGAATTCTGGTTGAATGGGCCTCTGGGGTCGGCAGAATGATGTGCCTTAAGTCAGGAAGTACAATAACACCTTGTATAATGGATAGGTGCCGTACGGGGAAAGAGTGATAGCCGCCCGCGCTGAGAAGCCGGCCATGTATTATTCATATTTCTTGACTCTCCGTAAGTGCCACTGGGCGAAATTTATTTCTTAAAACACTGTATTATGCGATTTCATTTGAGTAATAGGTTTCTGCAGTTAATACTGCGATATTAGAATGGCAGAGTAGAATCGTGTCTTAATAGAGCTCACAGCTAAATAAATAGCAGTTATTAGTCCTGATACTCACCAACGCCAACTAACATAATTTTAATATAATTGTGTTACTTTCTAACGTAGCTTTTATGTAAGCGGTCTCACTCTTTATATAAGAAATAACCTAGAAGTAATAGACATTTGATGCCTCTTCGGTTGAACATTTTTCTGTTATGAAAAATTTATACTACAGCCCGGAATCTGGAAGTTGTTGGTGATACACGTGTGCTTTGAAGAGCGATTGGTCCTACGCTTGACGTCTTTGTGGATGTGATGGCTGGCCCGTCCAATTGGAACACGAAAGTTATAGAGTGTTTGCACACACACTACTGCAATATGGTATATCCCGTGCAGATGGCTAGTTTCTATCGAGACTGACCGCCGTAGCCAAAAATCAAACTGGAGCACATTATACACTATTACGTTAGAGAGAAACACTTTTAAGTTCAGTGTTGTTCCGATAGTTAAATTTAACCGCGCGATACTAAAGACATAATAGTCGTCGCGTTAGAATCTCTTTACTGATTATGCACTCTGGAGAAGCAGGTTAATTTGTTGGCAGTTTTATTAATGCCCTGTCGTGTTAATATGACGAAGAGATTTTAAATAGCTTAGTACTTTTAAATACAGAATTGTCAGGCGTTATATATTTGATATCGCGATGAAATGTTTGGGTAATAAATGTTATTAATTGAATTCAGTAGACGCTCTACAATGACTTGCTTCACTCCGCGTGTATAGGGGGGCTACCGCCTAATTCGCCGATCATCGTCATCGTGATCGGCGTTCAAATAGATGAAGGTTAAAAATTACTAAATCATTCGTTCAAACGGCTTCCATGACCATATGTGACGTCATAAATGGTTCGGAATCGCTTTTCAACGTTGAATCCAATTGAACAAATGATTTAGTTATTCATCTATTTGAACGGCGATCACGATCACGATAACCGGTGAATTAAGGCGGGGCCCACGAGGGGGGCTACCGGCTAAGTCGCCGAACATCGCGATAGTGATCGGCGTTCAAATATATTTGAACGCCGATAAGTTTTCAGAGATTCAGTCAAATGTTAAAAATGACTTAATCAATCGTTGAATCGGATTGTCCGGAATCGATTTTCAACGTTGAAGCCGATTGAACGAATGATTTAGTCATTTTTAACCTTCATCTATTTGAACGCCGGTCACGATCACGATAACCAGCGAATTAGGCAGTAGCCCCCCAGTTCTGTTCTTGATTATTTAGGTTTTTAACCGTCAACACGAAATTAGAAACCTTTTAAGTGTAACACATATGTCGGCGTGTCTGCGTATTTGAGTCGGACTGTGGCAATTCCAAAATACTTCCAATACTTTTTTAGCTATGGTTTTATCTAAAAGCTAGTTCAATTGTGTAGTCAGTTCCAATGCAAATAAAAAGGTTAAATACCAGTCTAGTTATTGCTCGGGTAAGCAAAGTTGCCGTTGCCGATTTGACGAATTAGCGTGAAAATACTGCTCCTATTTTTAATCGCCTGGTACTAATACAATTTAGTGGGCGGGTGCACTAATTACCTAAAATCTTGTATATTATTTGTAAGTAGATAAATATTTTATCTCATTCATTCGCTACGAACTCGTAATTAACCTAAATGTTAAGTGTAGCTTAACACAAGGTTAATGCTAAGTGGCGATGGTAGCTAATTAAATCAAAGAATGTTGGGTTAGGATTCAATTGGCGAAGCGCCAGAGAATCAGCTCGGAGTGGCGTCCGATTACTACACGGGTAAAGTGTGAGTCGGAGAAAATGGTAGGACATCAATACCATATTTCAACCTGAACTTTTTTATTTTCTACTTTTCTAATATATATATATATATATATATATATATATATATATAACTAGCTGTGCCTCGCGGTGTTACCAGCATTAAACTTTATAAATTATAGCTTATGTGTTAATCCAGGGTGTCAGCTGTCTCCATACCAATTTTTATTAAAATCGCTCCAGCCGTTTAGTCGTGAAGAAGTAACAAACATACACACTCACTCACACACACAGTCACAAACTTTCGCATTTATAATATTAGTGTGATACATTTTAAACGTCTAGAGATAACCATGTGAGATCTGTAGTCTCAAGAGAGAGTCTGTAGTAGGTTCAAGATATGTATGACGAATCTAATAATAATGTTATAATACCTACAATTAATTACTGCAAATCGAGAGATTTTCTAATTGCTCCTATTTAACAAATGTATTGGGGCGTATTCAAGATTCTGAAATATGAGTAGTATAATTTAGAAACTGTATTTTGTCGCGTACTTGCAAACAAAACATATTGGAACTTCTCTTGTGGAGGTGTGTGCATGTGTATGTTAGGTTTATTTGTGAACGTATGTAAGCATGGGTGTGTGGTTAAATTTAAGAACTTCTGCAGCCAGATGGAGATTTATTATACAGATAACAAACCATTTTTCATGATTATATTTTGCTTCATATTAATTCTTGGTAATATTTTATATTCGCGGTATTTTTATTAAATCTGTTATAAATTCCGTTTAAACCACAATCGAGGTTCAACATTTTGCTTGTTTTAGTTAAAGTTTGTTTTGAATATCTATAGTCAGTAAGGTGTACCGTTCAAGAGTTAATATAAAGTAAGATAAAAGTAAATTTTGCTTCTAGACTAGCTAAATAGAGTTTCGAAACTTAACTAGAGTTCCGTACTAATATATTGCTTTGCATATGCAACTAATATTAAACCAACCCGAATTGTACTTAATTCAGAGAGTCATTTCAGCATAAAGAAGATTCAAATAAACTAGCTCATAGGCACATACACGCATTAACTTTCGTATCTATAGTAAATACCAGCTCCCCGTTTTACCCTCGATTTTACAACTTATATGTATGCCAATGTGTCGTACTATCTTCTTTCCAAATTTGAATTAAATTAGTTTTTTCATGGTTGAGTCACACACATCTAAACATCAAAACATAAAAAAAATTCATCAATTGTCCATAAATTTCGTAGATCAGATTGCGAGTTAGTGTAAAGCTAGACTTACCGACCGCACAACGGGCATTCTCACCGCTTCCTGTAAATCAGGAACTAAAGTAGTCTCCACCGGAAACTTGGAAGCCTTCAGTTAGTCTCCGGGAACAGGAACCGAGCTAAATTGTATTGGAACCCGCAACGAACTTGATAACAAATGCGGAGCAATTGGAAATGAAGTTCTCGCAGATTCTCATACAAGAAACGTAAGCAGGTATTTGCTTACGTTCCTTGGCCAATATCTCGATCTTATTATTCGAGTTTCCTCTTGAGCACTGATCTTCTCTAGGCACTTGTGATGATTGTTTTTACGATGCGGAATAAATATACCCCAGAGACCGGCGGGGTTATAATCTCTCCTGCAAAAATCGACCAACAAAATTTGTGTATATACATACATTGTAACCTAATCAAAGAGTCTACATTTTACTTATATTTTGAAATTAATCAAGACATAAAATTATCAAGACAATGTAAAATTCCCCTAAGTTTTTACTAACCGAGTCGTTTTATTTATTAATATGTCACAGGCCTACTGGCGGCTTGAACACCTCTGACACCAGGGTAGCCACTGCTAGACGAGGCCTTCCAAGATTGTGGTTCTTAATTTGTCTTATTCCCTTGACCCGAAGAGAGTTCTGTATAGTAGGAAATTTAACTCTCGGTTGACTACTAGTAAATCTATCAACCCGCTTGGGGTCCGGCTCAGAAAAATAAATAGGTCCTACCCATACCATCCCGTGGGTATCGTAAAAGAAGACTAAGGGATAGACCAGGTAGGCGGGCAGCGCCATTGGTATACTTACAAACACATAAATGCTGTGACTAAAGCAAACCCCGGCAAACACTTAGTGGAAATCTTTACAGAGGCATTTCTCCACCAGTGAACGATAACAAGTAGATGATGCGAAAGGTATCGAGTTTGGGGACCATTACGTATGAAATAAATATTTATCTAGCTCTTAGACATTTGCGTACACTTGAACTTCTCAGATATTTGTTTTTACAAGTCCTATTTATAACACTTACCAAACAAGATTCTTATTTTAGTTCGTATATTCGTAACGAGATTTAGGAATTTATTTATACAATATGCTATACCTATCAAATACCTGCCAAATTTCAACTAAATCCGTTCAGCCATTTTTGTGTTATAAAGTTTTGACGTCTAGTTATTAATCGGGAAGTGGAACTTTTTGCTCCTAACAAGTTAGTAAATAAGCATACCGTCTACCTGATGGCAAGCGGTTACTGTAGCCTATGAGTCTGGTAAGACACATGGTATGACTCTAACGTTGCCAATGAGCTCTGATGTGACACACTAAGGAGCACAGGATTAAATTATAATGCTATTATCTGGATTGAATTCTGTGATGTCACGGCCTTCAAGAATACACTCCATATTAAATATTATGTTGTATATACCCAGTGTAGCGACCCATGATCGCACGATCTGCTGGAGTCTTTTTGTTACCTGGACGATTACAGTAAGCACAGGAAGCAGTAACACACGTTTACACTACGTTAGTGGCCAGAAAACTAACTTCTTTTTTTTTTTTTTTTGATAAGGCATGGGAATGCCTTCACATGCCACCCGCAAAAAGTGTCTGCGGGTGGGTATGTCGGACCTGCACCGACTAAACCTACCTGCCGTGGACTTCTCTTGGCGCCTGATGGGGGAGTCCCGGGAACGCGGGTATGCTGCTCCGGTACCCCCCTTTTTGCGCCATGTCCCAGATGGTCGGGACACGTACCCTGGGAGGGCTCGGCCAGTAAACACCTACCGCTCTAGGAATGCTTTAATGCATCCGTTAATTCAGAATTTGTTCCGAGTGAACGGGTGTCACGATAGCATTCTTACAGCGGGCGTACATTAGTAATTAGTTTCATGGTGTGTGAAACAAGCTTACGCAGTAAGTATATTCCGATTCGATGTTTTTATTGGACAGAATACAACTTTTACATGCTGTTTACGCAATATATTGTTTCACCATATTCAATATTAACGGCGTAACTTAAAAATAAAATATAATATCAATGGTAAATTTTGTATGAAATTCCATTAATCCAAAACACATTAAATATTCAATAATTGACAACATAACATAAAACTGTGAGGTTTTCCAATAAAAGTGTGTACGAGAAACTCTGTATCCCACTCCTACCAATGAAGGTACGCATAAATACATCAGCGTAGGTGCAACGCCACTGAAACCACGGGACCATTACAAATAAAATTACTGAAACGCAGCCGGTTTAAACGCACTGAAATGAATTTACTCAATATTACCTACTAAATATGTTTATTTTTTAAATCTATTTAGTTTGATTGAATTATGATGATACATATTGTAGGCAATTTTGGTGCCTGCTATAAAATTATATTATCATTAATCTGATATCTATATAGCTATCATATAAGGTTTCGTTGCTATTTGGAGGGATTTGCCATAGACACTGCGCTTGGCATGCGAGTTGGCAACCGCAGTTAGAGGTGGTAGTTAGGACGCAGGTGGGGTTGCCGCCCAACTTCCTGGTGTATCCCTTAGAAATAAAATAAAATAAATTATATTATAGATAATTAAATCTTTAAATTAAACTACATTTTATATCGCTTATGAAGTGCCACGCTGTGATCAACTTGTGTTGTGTGCGACGCGGCGACTTAGCGTACTTTTGCGAATGTTCAGCACGATAGGTACAGCGGCTTCGTCGCGGGATCGTAACAACTGGCTATAACCACCGTATGTGCAAGGTGTAACATAAAATAAACCATGAGTTAAAACAAATAAATTAAGCTACTTAAGTTACATACACTACAATTTTTAGGGTTCCGTAGCCAAATGGCAAAAAACGGAACCCTTATAGATTCGTCATGTCTCTCTGTCTGTCTGTCCGCCCGTATGTCACAGACACTTTTTTCCCGAACTATAAGAGCTGTAGGTACTCTTGAAACTTAGTACGTAGATGTATTCTGTAAACCGCATTAAGATTTTCACACAAAAATAGAAATAGAACAATCATTTTGGGGGTTCCCCATACATAAAACTCAATCTCAAAAATCTTTTTTTCATCGTACATACATATGCGGTATCGATGGATCGGTCTTCAAAAATGATATTGAGGTTTCTAATATAATTTTTTCTAAACTTAATAGTTTGCGCGAGAGTCACTTCCAAAGTGGTAAATTGAGTGTCCCCCCCTGTAACTTCTAAAATAAGAGAATGATAAAACTAAAAAAATATATGATGTACATTACCATGTAAACTAACAACGAAAATTGGTTTGAACGAGATCTAGTAAGTAGTTTTTCTTTAATACTTACGTCATAAACCGCAATTTACCTTTCATATAATGAACTGAAATGCTTGCTGTTACGGAACCCTTCATGGGCGAGTCCGACTCGCAGCTGGCCGGTATTTTAGTATACCCGCGCGATCGACTGCCCTTTCACTCGCCCGCATTCTCACTCGTCCACGCTCCAGTGTGGTCGAGCAATGGTTTAAATTGTTATCCTGGCAGTCTTTATTGAGTAGGTGCTAAAGGAGATTTGCGGAGTGCAAGTGTATCCAGTGACGAAGCGTTGACTGTACTTATTGAGGATAGACATAATGTTGCTCCACGGGGAAAAAGAATCCCACGATTCCATCTGCTTTTCCACTAAACCAAATTGTCGTAACAAAGTTTCGAAATATGCGTTCTTTCCTTTGAATATAACCAGTACTTTGAGGCGAAAGGTGCCAATTTCTCCAGATTTGCACAACAAAAACGTGACAATTGCTCCGCACCAAAATTGAATTCCGCAACAAACGGTACAGTTGTATGTATATTCCAACTAGTTTTCTATTCGTATTTGCTTGTGCAGAAAAACGAGTATAAATAGGACCCCATGTTCTTTTGCTATGCTAATTTTGGTGGATGTTATCGAAGAATACTATCTTAATATTTTGCTAGCGTTACTTATATTGTGAACCTTTTACTGAATAAGTTGCTCTTGAGGATCATTATTCAGCGTTCCATTCCATTCCAATTCATAAAATGTGCTTCGGTCCCCTTGTTATCAGAAAAAAATTTTACTTCAATTGTACCTCACTAATCAACTTTTACCTACCGAAATATATAATAAAATTTGATTTTCGAATAAATGAAAAATAAAACTCATCAAAAATAATCTATATAAGTATGTATTTACAAAAGAATCGTAGTATATGTTGTATATCAGTTATCTGGTTTCAGTAGTAAAATCTCTGCTTAGTTTGGGATCAGATGGCCGTGTGTGTATATTGTCCCAGGATATTATTATTGTAACATTTTTGTAAGCCAAGCACCAGCTTTTTAGAGAGGTAGGGCACAGCGGTCATTCGCTTAAGAGAGGTAGGGCACAGCGATCATTCGCTCAAAGAGCAGCCCGACTGGGGAAGTACCTCCACCTTACAGAAGTCATTCCTTAATAATAACATTAAAAACTTGATGTTGAGTTTCTGCGTGTGAATAAGGTCGCCAGAGCTCATCGGGGTCAGCAACACTTGTTAGTTGACTCTTAAAGGCCGGCAACGCACCCAACGACTCCTCTGGTATTGCGAGTGTCCATGGGCGGCGGCGATCACTTATCATCAGGTGATGGTGATGATACCCACTTGCTCGTTTGTCGCCCTCTGATATAAAAAAAAACAAGAAAGGAAACGTAGAGTCTTATAAAGCTAAAGCGGTTGCAGAAGATAACGAGGAATTAACGAAAATCCACCAACAAGATGTTGAGACATAACTTTACTGGTATTCCTAAAGAATAGACATAGAGTTTGTGGGTAAAAAATTGAGTTCTGTTACCAAAATAACGTTGAAAACTAATAAATTTAACAATCCAGAACGGATCGAACTATCATCTTCTGCCAACTGTCTAAACGGTGGTAACTTAGCACCCACGTGTTTAGGATTCAATTGCCTCACGGGAAATCTATTTGCATGATCCATATAGTTGTTCTGAGCTGGATGTCTTCTGTTCATGAAGAAGAAGTGACCATGGTAGAATTAGTAAATTTTCACTTAAAAAGAAGTTAAGACAAATATTGCTTACCGAGTTCGCTGATACCTTAGAAGCTTGATACAACTGTCAACGAACATCACTATTTAACCAACTAAAAGTACTCATAGTTGTGCAATCGTTCTTTACGAATACGTAGAATGTTATGTTTATGTACCTAATCTAAGGAACACTATTATGTAACGAGCGCTAATCCCGCCGACAAACTGTTACACAGTTTGGTGGGTTAAAATATAATGTAATGGTTTTTGTTCCAAATAAATGATTTATTTATTTATTTTATTTATGATTGGCTTGTTCGTAGAGTCCTCCTCCAAACAAAGATATCGCAGCAAATGCGGGCATTGACTTTTGAAAAAGAAAGAAAATAATATCACACATTTAATTAAACACTAAAATTAACTTAAGATTATTATGAGAAACCAAGAGCAATGTTTTTATTGTTGAAAGAGCTATTCGACTGGGGGAGTACATCCACCTTACAAAAAACGCTGCCGGTATATCCATGGCTGTAGGTAAGGGAACAGCGGAGTAGCATTCCCACGTTCTCGGAGCTCCCACCTCATTTAGTCGGTGCGAGTCTAACATATCCACCCGTAGACACCTTTAGCGGGTGTCATGCGTAGGTATTCACCCAGCCTTACAAAAAAATGGGCGCTAGAGCTCACCAAAATGGATGGTTGGTCGTGTGCCTGTTTACCGACCTGTTGGTATAACTCATAGCTGCGTATATGACTTACATGAACCCTGAATAGCTCTCCGTGGGCACCGTCTTAAAACTAACACGTCTGTAGTAAACTTGTAGTATTATTCTAATTACGTGACTAAAACACAAACAACTTCGTTTTAATATTAGTTAGGCCCAAACTTTGTAAGTAAACACTTGTTATTTATAACCGAGTCTACGAAAGTTTTGAGGAAAGTGACAAAACAAGAAGCCATTGTTCTTAAGTTTGAGACTCGTTATTAAAAACCAGCGAAGTGCGAGTCAGATCATGACCTAGACAATTTAAAACTAAGGCTTTTGCTGTAAACTATGAGTGTGGCTGCAGGTATCTACAATAAGCGCATAAGAGTACATTGTCCGGTTTATATGTATGTTCTTGTCAATAGTACGTATGGTTTAACGTAAAAATAAAATAAATTAATATAATAATATTATGGGACATTATTTACACACGGCCATCTGATCCCAAACTAATCAGAGTCAGTTATCTGGTTTCCATAGTACAAGACTATGGAAACCAGATAACTGATATATAATATACTACTTTTCTTTTGTAAATACATACTTAGATAATTACACCCAGACTCAGGACAAACAGATATGTTCATGCACACAAATATTTGTCCTGGGTGGGAATCGAACCCACGACTTCCGGTGTGAAAAGCAAGCATTTGACAACCACGCCAACAGGCCCGTCATTTAACGAAGTGAACACCTAGATAACTTAAAATTTTCCTGATGGATGAACTGGTCACGAATATTTTTAAATATATTTTCTGTAAATACTTAAAAGTCAGTATCGGAATTTGCATAATTATGTGAGTATGCGTGGTTGTATTCATTAAACATACTGTTAATTAATATGTGTTCGCGGTCCAAACTTGTTGTTTAAATAGTTATAAGATTAATTCAAATTCAAAACAGGCTGCTAAAATAATCAGATTAGTTTGCGTTCATATAATTGTGATTTTCATAGATAATTTTGAACTTTTTCTTTATGTTTATTGTGGATTAATAACAATTCTAAATAACCAACCCACTGTAAAAATGTAATGAAATTCATTCAGCACTTTGGTATTAACATACACGTATACAGTACACAGTCTAGTCTCATACAATATTAAAGTAGCTAGATTTTAGAACTGCGTCTATGCGGTCTGTTTTATAACATAAAAATGTTGACCAATCCTTAAATAAGTAACAAGTTATTTTGTTACTGATTTTAAATTTAGCACTGTATTATAAATTGAAGACTCCGAGAAGTTCGCGAATGCAGAAGGATCTCACTCAGGGGCTGCTGAAGTACAAAGACAGAATCGTACAAAGATGGCTATTTTTACCTTTTGATAGCGTTTTTTGTTAATGGCTACTATTTCTTCTAAAAAATATTTCTGCTCTGGTGAGCGCGGTTGTGCCCATGCCCGAGCTTGGGTTATTTTTAAGGAGAGCTAGAAAAGAGTATTTGATTACAATTTTAATTATAGGACTTAATCGGTGCTAAATATTACCAATTTAATAAAAAAATATCTTCAAATTAAAATTAATTTTCGAACCTTCTCATCTTCACTGTGTACCTACTTACCTCGTAAATCTAAAGGTAGAATTTTCAACCGCAGATAACGAGTCAGGCCAAAAAGTGATTTTTGGGATTTTTCTATCAAGAAAATTTCTCAATATCAGGCCGAAGTATGAGTTTATGATGGTACACCGCCGTGCCTCGAAAAGCAAATAAAGCCGTCGGTCCTTTACCTGACCTCTTACCGATCGTGTCGCCCGTCCCATCGAATCATGAGAGAAATAGAAAGTGCCCCTTTATTAGGGCACTCACTTATGAACATATAATATGTCCCGCGCAGATGTCTATGTGTGTGAAAGTCTCCATTTAGACTAGCCGCATTGGCCAAACTTCGACCAGGAGGACATTAATTATGTAAAATATGTCAGCTGCATACAGGATAACATTTTTACCTATGACGTTATACTGTTTGTTGCGGATCTCTTTATCCTTAAGGTGGAAAGTGGTATTCTATAAAAAACTATACGGTTAGTATGGGTGTATAAAACGCTTAGAATGCTACAAGAGTTAAAATGTTTCCTTCAAGACAGTTCTGAAATGTTCGCAGAATAATAGAGATAAGTTGATTCATCGGCCCAGTGATGCACAGTGACGTTGGTGGCTATACTTTAACTTAACAAAGTCTTTATTGCGAAAGTAATAAGGCAGATTATCGTAGTGCTACTGTGTCTTCTGACGTTGCATCGACTGTACAATGTAAGTAGGTAACCCATTTCTATCTACTGGCGACTACAATTGCTGGGATTCTGCTTTACAATGCGGGGTTTTTCAATTTCATACTAAGTAACTAGGTAGAGGAGAAAATTGAACATTTTATTAGAGAATAACAGTGAAATAACAAAGCTTGATTTACTGATTACCAATTTATTAGTTAAGACTTGAGTAATACAAGAAAATTGGTAAAATGTGAGATCAGGCTAGTCTGTTGCAAGGTTTTCACACATTTGATAACGATGTTTTCGGTATTTGTTGTTTAGTAAAGCACACACTGAAGTCACAAGTGATGTGATGTATTCCCGGCCGAATTTCGGCCACGGCGGCCATTCTCAGTGGAGATTAGCCAATTGCGCAGGACATATTATACTGCACAAGTGTGTGCGCAAACACAGGGCACTCTCTAGTCCATCACTGCCATGATCCGATGGCACAACTAGCGACACGACCGGAAAGAGGTCAGGTACAGGATCGACGGCTTTACGTGCTCTCCGAGGCACGGGAGGTATTACCGCCAACTTCCAGACTTCGGCCTGATACTGAAAAGTTTCTTTTTACGGAAAATTCCCAAAAATGACTTTTTGGACCGACCCGGGATTTGCAGCCAGGACCTCATTTTCTGTGGTTGAACACGTTACCGCTAGACCAACGAGGCAGTCAAAGTGACAAGTAAAGCTCGAACAAAAATGAATTTGAAAGAAAAGTTTGATGCTTTGTGGACATGGCACATTCAGCACAATATGAACATAGCACGTTTCATGCTTCTAGAACATGGCACATTTGGCACGATATGAATATAGCATGTTTGACGCATTAAGGACATGGCACATTTAGCGCGATATAAATATAGCACATTTGATGCTTCAAAAATACGGCACATTTGGCGCTTTCAGGACACGTATCCTCACCTTTCTAGCGGGTTGACGGGCCCTGAGAGCACACTCTTTCTCTATCGTTGATTTAGAACAGCAGGAGGAACTTCAAAGTGACCGCCACCACCAGCAGCGGAGAGAACAGCACGTCAAACCACAACACGGCCTGGTTATAGATCAGCGTTAAGGAGTTGTACGCAATATTGAACTCAGTTAGGTTAGTTCTTCATTAAGTTAAACCTCATGACGTGTTGTAGATGAAAATAACAACAATAACTAACAGCGAAAGGGGTTCTTTCTTATCTTCTCTTAAATAAAAAAATACTTTTGTCATCCCTATTACAGGATGGGAAAAATTGGCGTAAATGTGTATCGAAATAAGATATATTTCTCATTTTCGAATCATATTTTTTACCTGATTTTCAGTAGTAAACTATATAAAGAAAGGAAAAACATGTTCATTTAAAAAAAAAAAAAATAATTTGCTGAAAGATTATCTTCCAAGAGAGGCAGGCTTCTTCTTAAAATAGAAGATAATAACCTTCCTTACAATCCTTCGCAGCACACTCTATTTTCGTAGGAATCTCGAAATTTCTTGAAAATACAGCCTGTAATATAATACTTTCTGATACTGTAGCTATCTTTCATCATCATCATCACTTCACATCAGCCGAAAGACGCCCACTGCTGGACAAAGGCCGGTCTTGCGCTATCCGCATCCAGCAACTTCCAGCGACACTCACGCTGCATCTTCCGGTTCGTGGTCGCCACCCGAGAACCTTTCTGCGCCAGCGGCCGTCGACTCTACGAGCTATGTGCCCTGCCCACTTCCACTTCAGCTTGACAATTCTTCGGGTCATGTCGGTTACTTTGATTCACCTGCGGATCTCTCAGCCTTTAAGTGAAATATATTTTTTTAATATGTTAAGTAGTTTTAGAGACATCATACCAAAAAAATAAATCTATTCTCTGTATAACAGTCGTTGACATAAACAATTCACCCTCACATAATCTTAATGGGCACCTATGAATCTCATTTCAACCAGACCAGAAAACAGAAACAGATAGGCGAAGCGGATCTGCTAATGGAAAATATTTTTTATAATAGCGAAACGTTCTGAAACCGGATGCGTTGGAAGACCATTGCGCGCATAAACTACGGATGTTTATTATCGAACGTGTGACTGTACTTATGGAGCAACAGCATTGTGTATTGTATCGGGCTTCTGTTTCAATGCGGTATTCGCATTAATTTATGCAATGGTACAGAGGGGTATAAATGTTACTGAAGGTTTCAAATTGGAAATACTAGGTACACTGAATTGAAATCGCTTATACCACTATAGTCCGTCTTCCATGTACCGTATGTATTTAGACAGGTATGCTTTTGAATTAGGTAGCTGGAGAAAACTAGGTTAACGAGGATAAAACATATTGGACAGAATACATGATAATACATATTGGACAGAATACAACTTTTACATGCTGTTTACGCAATATATTGTTTCACCATATTCGACATTAACGACGTAACTCAAAAAAAACATGTCACTTATATTAATGGTAAGTTTTGTATGAGATACTATTAATCCAAAACACATTAAATATTCAATAATTGGCAACATAACATAAAACTGTGAGGTTTTCCAATAAAAGTGTGTACGAGAAACTCTGGTTCCCACTTCTACCTATTAAGTTACGCGTAAATACATCAGCGTTGGTGCAACGGCACTGAAACCACAGGACCATTACAAATAAAATTACTGAAACGCAGCCGGTTCAAGCGCACTGAAATGAATTAACTCAATATTGCCTACTAAATATGTTTATTTTTTAAATCTACTTCAGTATAGTTTGATTGAATCATGATGATACATATTGTATTGTATTGTAGGTTATTGAGGTGCCTAGAATAAAATTATATTATCATCAGCCTGAAATCGACCACAAGTTCAATCTACTTTTGCGAATGTTCATCACGATCAAGTCAGCCGCTTAGTCGCATCTTAACAACTAGCTATATATATACAAGGTGTACCATAACATAACCCATGAGTTAAAACAAATAAATTAAGCTACTTAAGTTACATACACTACAATTTTTAGGGTTCCGTAGCCAAATGGCAAAAAACGGAACCCTTATAGATTCGTCATGTCTGTCTGTCCGTCCGTATGTCACAGCCACTTTTTTCCGGAACTATAAGAGCTTTACTCTTGAATCTTGATACGAAGATGTATTCTGTCAACCGCATTAAGATTTTCACACAAAAATACAAATAGGTATGCGGGTTCCCCATACATAAAACTGAAACTCAAAAATCTTTCTTTCATCGTACCCATATATATGCGGTATCTATGGATAGGTCTTCAAATATTATATTGAGGTTTCTAATATATTTTTTTTCTAAACTTAATAGTTTGCGCAAGAGACACTTCCAAAGTGGTAAATTGAGTGTCCCCCCCCCTGTAACTTCTAAAATAAGAGAATGATAAAACTAAAAAAAATCTATGATGTACATTACCATGTAAACTAACAACGAAAAATTGGTTTGAAAGAGATCTAGTAAGTAGTTTTTCTTTAATACGTCATAAATCGTAAACCGCAATTTACCTTTCATTTAATGAACTGAAATACTTGCTGTTACGGAACCCTTCATGGGCGAGTCCGACTCGCACATGGCCGGTATTTTAGTGTACCCGCGCGATCGACTGCCCTTTCACTCGCCCGCATTCTCACTTGTCCGCGCTCCAGTGTCGTCGAGCAATGGTTTAAATTGTTATCCTAGCAGTCTTTATTGAGTAGGTGCTAAAGGCGATTTTCGTAGTGCAAGTGTATCCACTGACGAAGCGTTGACTACTTATTGAGGATAGAGATAATGTTGCTCCACAGGGAAAAAGAATCCCACGATTCCATCTGCTTTACCACTAAACCAAATTGTCGTAACAAAGTTTCGAAATATGCGTTCTTTCCTTTGAACATAACCAGTACTTTGAGGCGAAAGGTGCCAATTTCTCTAGATTTGCACAACAAAAACGTGACAATTGCTCCGCACCAAAATTGAATTCCGCAACAAACGGTACAGTTGTATGTATATTCCAACTAGTTTTCTATTCGTTTTTGCTTGTGCAGAAAAACGAGTATAAATAGGACCCCATGTTCTTTTGCTATGCTAATTTTGGTGGATGTAAGCGAAGAATACTATCTTAATATTTTACTAGCGTTATATTGTGAACCTTTTACTGAATAAGTTGCTTTTGAGGACCATTATTTAGCGTTCCATTCCATTCCAATTCATAAAATGTGCTTCGGTCCCCTTGTTATCAGAATAAATTTTTACTTCAATTGTACCTTACTAATACTAATCAAATTTTACCTACCGAAATAGATAAACTTGATTTTCGAATAAATGAAAAATAAAACTTATCAAAAATAATCCATATAAGTATGTATTTATAAAAGAATCGTAGTATATGTTGTATATCAGTTATCTGGTTTCAGTAGTAAAAGCTCTGCTTAGTTTGGGATCAGATCGCCGTGTGTGTATATTGTCCCAGGATGTTATTATTATAACATTTTTGTAAGCCAAGCACCAGCTTTTTAGAGAGGTAGGGCACAGCGGTCATTCGCTCAAAGAGCAGTCCGATTGGGGAAGTACCTCCGCCTTACAGAAGTCATTCCTTTATAATAACATTAATAACTTGATGTTGAGTTTCTGCGTGTGAGTAAGGTCGCCAGAGCTCATCGGGGTGGGGGGAGAAGGGTCAGCAATAGTTGTTAGTTGACTCTTAAAGGCCGGCAACGCACCCGCGACTCCTCTGGTGTTGCGAGTGTCCATGGGCGGCGGTGATTTAACTTAGTGGAACTGGTAGTGACTGAATATTATTGTGATTGTGTAATCTGCTAAAATATTGTGAGAAGGGATATCAATGTTATCTCTGTTGCATTTCTAACTTACCATCAGGTGATGGTGATGATACCCACTTGCTCGTTTGTCGCCCTCTGATATAAAAAAACCAAGAAAGGAAACGTAGAGTCTTATAAAGCTAAAGCGGTTGCAGAAGATAACGAGGAATTAACGAAAAGACAAGATGTTGAGACATAACTATACAAGTATTCCTACATCATAGACATAGAGTTTGTGGGTGAAAATTTGAGTTCTGTTACCAAAATGACGTTTAAAACTAATAAATTTAACAATCCAGAACGGATCGAACTATCATCTTCTGCCAACTGTCTACACGGTGGTAACTTAGCACCCACGTGTTTCGGATTCAATTGCCTCACGGGAAATTTATTTGCATGATCCATATAGTTGTTCTGAGCTGGTGAGCTGGATGTCTTCTGTTCATGATTGTCTTGTTCGTAAAGTCCTCCTCCAAACAAAGATATCGCAGCAAATGCGGGCATTGACTTTTGAAAAAGAAAGAAAATAATATCACACATTTAATTAAACACTAAAATTAACTTAAGATTATTATGAGAAAGCAAGAGCAAAGTTTTTATTGTTGGAAGAGCAATTCAACTGGAGTACATCCATCTTACAAAATACGCTGCAGGTATATCCATGGCTGTAGGTAAGGGAACAGCGGAGTAGCATTCCCACGTTCTCGGAGCTCCCACCTCATTTAGTCGGTGCGAGTCTAACATATCCACCCGTAGACACCTTTTGCGGGTGCCATGCGTAGGTATTCACCCGGCCTTATCAAAAAATGGGCGCCAGAGCTCACCAAAAAGAATGGTTGGCCGTATGCCTGTTTACCGACCTGTTGGTATAACTCATAGCTGCGTATATGACTTACAGGAATCCTGAATAGCTCTCCGTGGGCAGCGTCTTAAAACTAACACGTGTCTAGTAAACTTGTAGTATTATTCTAATTACGTGACTAAAACACAAACAACTTCGTTTTAATATTAGTTAGGCCCAAACTTTGTAAGTAAACACTTGTTATTTATAACCGAGTCTACGAAAGTTTTGAGGAAAGTGACAAAACAAGAAGCCATTGTTCTTAAGTTTGAGACTCGTTATTAAAAACCAGCGAAGTGCGAGTCAGATCATGACCTAGACAATTTGAAACTAAGGCTTTTCCTGTAAACTATGAGTGTGGCTGCAGGTATCTACAATAAGCGCATAATAGTACATTGTCCGGCTTATATTTATGTTCTTGTCAATAGTACGTATGGTTTAACGTAAAAATAAAATTAATTAATATAATAATATCATGGGACATTATTTACACACGGCCATCTGATCCCAAACTAAGCAGAGCTTGTACTATGGAAACCAGATAACTGATATATTACATATACTACTTTTCTTTTGTAAATACATACTTAGATAATTACACCCAGACTCAGGATAAACTGACATGTTCATGCACACAAACATTTGTCCTGGGGAATCGAACCCACGACCTCCGGCGTGAAAAGCAAGCATTTGCTTTTCAAGCCAACAGGCCCGTCATTTAACAAAGTGAACACCTAGATAACTTAAAATATTCCTGATTGATGAACTGGTCACGAATATTTTTAAATATATTTTCTGTAAATACTTAAAAGTCAGTATCGGAATTTGCATAATTATGTGAGTATGCGTGGTTGTATTCATTAAACATACTGTTAATTAATATGTGTTCGCGGTCCAAACTTGTTGTTTAAATAGTTATAAGATTAATTCAAATTCAAAACAGGCTGCTAAAATAATCAGATTAGTTTGCGTTCATATAATTGTGATTTTCATAGATAATTTTGAACATTTTCTTTATGTTTATTGTGGATTAATAACACTAATAACAATTCTAAATAACCAACCCACTGTAAAAATGTAATGAAATTCATTCAGCACTTTGGTATTAACATACACGTGTACAGTACACAGTCTAGTCTCATACAATATTAAAGTAGCTAGATTTTAGAACTGCGTCTATGCGGTCTGTTTTATAACATAAAAATGTTGAGCAATCCTTAAATAAGTAACAAGTTATTTTGTTACTGATTTTAAATTTAGCACTGTATTATAAATTGAAGACTCCGAGAAGTTCGCGAATGCAGAAGGATCTCACTCAGGGGCTGCTGAAGTACAAAGACAGAATCGTACAAAGATGGCTATTTTTACCTTTTGATAGCGTTTTTTGTTAATGGCTACTATTTCTTCTAAAAAATATTTCTGCTCTGGTGAGCGCGGTTGTGCCCATGCCCGAGCTTGGGTTATTTTTAAGGAGAGCTAGAAAAGAGTATTTGATTACAATTTTAATTATAGGACTTAATCGGTGCTAAATATTACCAATTTAATAAAAAAATATCTTCAAATTAAAATTAATTTTCGAACCTTCTCATCTTCACTATGTACCTACTTACCTCGTAAATCTAACGGTAGAATTTTCAACCGCAGATAACGAGTCCCTAGTTTCAAATCCCGGGTCGGACCAAAAAGTGAGTTTTGGGATTTTTCTATCAAGAAAATTTCTCAATATCAGGCCAAAGTATGAGTTAATGATGGTACACCGCCGTGCCTCGAAAAGCACGTAAAGCCGTCAGTCCTTTACCTGACCTCTGACCGATCGTGTCGCTCGTCCCATCGAACCATGAGAGAAATAGAAAGTGCCCCTTTATTAGGGGACTCACTTATGAACTATAATATGTCCCGCGCAGATGTCTATGTGTGTGAAAGTCTCCATTTAGACTAGCCGCATTGGCCAAACTTCGACCAGGAGAACATTAATTATGTAAAATATGTCAGCTGCATACAGGATAACATTTTTACCTATGACGTTATACTGTTTGTTGCGGATCTCTTTATCCTTAAGGTGGAAAGTGGTATTCTATAAAAAACTATACGGTTAGTATGGGTGTATAAAACGCTTAGAATGCTACAAGAGTTAAAATGTTTCCTTCAAGACAGTTCTGAAATGGTCGCAGAATAATAGAGATAAGTTGATTCATCGGCCCAGTGATGCACAGTGACGTTGGTGGCTATACTTTAACTTAACAAAGTCTTTATTGCGAAAGTAATAAGGCAGATTTACGTAGTGCCACTGTATCTTCTGACGTTGCATCGACTGTACAATGTAAGTAGGTAACCCATTTCTATCTACTGGCGACTACAATTGCTGGGATTCTGCTTTACAATGCGGGGTTTTTCAATTTCATACTAAGTAACTAGGTAGAGGAGAAAATTGAACATTTTATTAGAGAATAACAGTGAAATAACAAAGCTTGATTTACTGATTACCAATTTATTACTTAAGACTTGAGTAATACAAGAAAATTGGTAAAATGTGAGATCAGGCTAGTCTGTTGCAAGGTTTTCACACATTTGATAACGATGTTTTCGGTATTTGTTGTTTAGTAAAGCACACACTAAAGTCACAAGTGATATGACGTCTTCCTGGCCGAATTTCGGCCACAGCGGCCATTCTCAGTGGAGATTAGCCAATTGCGCAGGACATATTATAGTGCACAAGTGTGTGCGCAAACACAGGAGCACTCTCTAGTCCATCACTCTCATGATCCGATGGCACGACTAGCAACACGACCGGATAGAGGTCAGGTACAGGACCGACAGCTTTACGTGCTCCCCGAGGCACGGGGGTGTAATACCGCCAACTTCCAGACTTCGGGCTGATACTGGGAAATTTATTTTTACGGAAAAATCCCAAAATCACTTTTTGGGCCGACCCGGGATTTGAGCCCAGGACCTCATTTTCTGTGGTTGAACACGTTACCGCTATACCAACGCGGCAGTCAAAGTCACAAGTAAAGTAAAAATTAATTTGAAAGAAAAGTTTGATGCACCATATGAATATAGCATGTTTGACGCTTTAAAGACATGGCACATTTGGCACGATATGAATATAGCATGTTTGATGCTTTAAGGACATGGCACATTTAGCGCAATATGAATATAGCACATTTGATGCTTCAAGAATACGGCACATTTGGCGCTATAAGAACACGTATCCTCACCTTTTTAGCGGGTTGACAGGCCCTGAGAGCGCACTCTTTCTTGACGTAGAACATGCAGCAGGAGAAACTTCAAAGTGACCGCCACCTCCAGCAGCGGAGAGAACAGCACGTTGAACCACAACACGGCCTGGTTATAGATCAGCGTTAAGGAGTTGTATGCAATATTGAACTCCGTTAGGTTAGTTCTTCATTAAGTTAAACCTCATGACGTGTTGTAGATGAAAATAACAACAATAACTAACAGCGAAACGGGTTATTTCTTATCTTCTCTTAAATAAAAAAATACTTATGTCATCCCAATTACCGGATGGGAAAAATTGGCGTCTACCAAGGGATATCGACATTCATAGCTTAATAAAACGTTTAGGTGCTTGTGTCATCCATTGTTTGCGAAAGGTCCACGGGGCACCCATGGCACGTGGCTTGAAACGATTTTGGAGCGTTTGGAGTGGATATACAAATCTAATAGCGGCGGGTATAATGGGCTGAATGCACGTCGCGCAATTTTTCACCTTGTTGGCAAGGGATATTCCTACATCTAGGTTTTATACCCGATTTCCCTCCCTGGGATAGGCATCCCAGTGGATTATGATAATGAATGTATAGAGAGTGCGCCCATTTTGTGCGCACACTGTTGAACTATGATATATCCTGCGTAGCCGAAGTACGGTCAGGAGCACAATTCATTAATATTTTTTTTAATATACAGTAAGTTTTATATTTTTAATTATTCATATTCCGGTTCGTGGTCATCAGTCGAGAACCTTTCTGCCCCAGTGGCCGTCAGCTCTACGAGCTATGTCCACTGCCACTTCAGCTTGACAATTCTTCGGGCCATGTCGGTTACGTTGGTTCACCTGCGGATCTCAGCCTTTAAGTGAAAGAATTTTTAAAATAAGTTGTGTAGTTTTTGAGAGACATACACACACAAAAATCTGTTCTCTGTGTAACAGTCGTTGACATAAACAATTCACCCTCACATAATCTTAATGGGCACCTATGAATCTCATTTCAACCAGACCAGAAAACAGAAACAGATAGGCAAAGCGGATCTGCTAATGGAAAATATTTTTTATAATAGCGAAACGTTCTGAAACCGGATGCGTTGGAAGACCATTGCGCGCATAAACTACGGATGTTTATTATCGAACGTGTGACTGTACTTATGGAGCAACAGCATTGTGTATTGTATCGGGCTTCTGTTTCAATGCGGTATTCGCATTAATTTATGCAATGGTACAGAGGTGTATAAATGTTACTGAAGGTTTCAAATTGGTAATACTAGGAACACTAAATTGAAATCGCTTATACCTCTATATATATATATAGAGGTATAAGCGATTTCAATTTAGTGTTCCTAGTGTATTGGATAACAAGCCTAAGGGCACGAAATATTGTGTTAAGTTCTATGATATTGTGTACGCTATTTTGCTAGCATATTACTTATCAAAGCATAAGGAAGTCGATCGGCACAAGTTAGGCATCCCCTGCTTGAAATAAAAATAACTGAGAATATGTTGGTTAGTGAGGGCCAGTGGCGTTGGGTTCATATGACACGATTCCGGTTTATTCTATTAGAATTAATGTCCAATAGATGTGTCAAAAAATAACTTCCAGTACTGGTACATGCCGGTTTCGATCGTCTATTATGATATTTAATCGAACCATGTGGTGTTTGATATGAACGTATGTATATTCTAAAGACACATTGTATCGTAAACCGCTACGTCGAATGACGTTCTCAAAGAGCTGATACTACAAAAGTCATGGTATCGGAATCCACTGCTGACCATAGCATATTTCCAAATATTATTATTACTGCTTTATTTTTACTTCTCTTGTTTACCAAACTATCATACTCGTAGGGGTCGTAAGTTAGATTACTATTCAGATTCACACAATCCGTAGAAACACTGTATTCGAAACGGTGGATTTCCATGAATTTTAAGGTAAAGTTCCATACAAAAAGACTTCCGCATCAGTGTGTTTATAACAATATCATTCGATGTACAAATTTTCTCACGATAACTAGGACATATCTCCATTTTATACTATATCCTGAAAGCCGCTCTACCTTATACAACAATGTGCTTCACTTATTTATAAATTGATAAATAAGTGAAGCACATTGTGCTCCCGAACGACGTGTTTCCAGACTCATACAACATGGGTTTATTCAAGGCTAGAGTGAACAGGCATCTTATGGGTACGCGCGGTCCATCTTCGACCACATCTTCACTTACCATCAGGTGAGATCGTGGTCAAGCGCAAACCCATTCAGCATAAAAAAAAATGACTCTGGCAAACTGCAGATATATTTTTTAGATACACTCTATTATTAACGTGCCTAGCGTTATACGGTACACCGTATACGGACTGAGGGACACAGCTGGTCAACATTACTAAGTGATAAAACAACAGGGTACCCTTTTAACACGGACGATTATATGGGATGAATTGGTAGAAAAGTGTAATCCTGTAATTTCTCTTTCGGGCACTACTACGTGTGGTAGAAATTTATGAATTTAACATAAGAATCGTAAAAGAGAAATATTCCATCTCACTCACTGAGTGAGAGACACAATAACGCCTAGCTCAAAGCTATGAAAATAAAATGTTGTACAGATGTTCATTTTTGAATGTGTTTATAACGACTTTATAGTGTTTGACGTCGATGTCTCTCTGTATGCCAGTGTGTGTGTCGTCTATGAAATCGTAGCCCTCAAAGGGATGGATCGATTTCGATGTGGTTTTATTCATTTGGAAGAAATATTATTATACTGCAATAAGTGTAATTTAAATGTAACATTGAGTATAATAGTGCTATATATTCCTCTCGCGGTGTGCTGGAAGAAATTTCTTACGAAATAAGCAGATCCTGTGTACTCTTCGTTTCCTTTTGTTTAATATTGTATGATTTTTATGTGTACATGAACAAATAATAAAAAAAAAACTTGTGTGTACTTATGTACACGCGTTAGAAGTTATACTTCTTAATATACAACTTGAACATAGTTATCAATTTTCATACCACCTAGAACTAACTTCATGCTGTTAAATTTTTTGGTGTCGGTGTGCGCGCGCATCGTAAAAATTCACTCTCATCATTTTTCTCCATCGCGCCAAAAGAAGTATAACTCCAAAAAAATAAGTTTTATCCGTATAGTCTTTGATTACTTACATCATCACATCATAAGCCTGATACCTTCTACTGCAGGGCATAGGTTTGCTGTAATCACCCCGGTTGGCATGGATTGGCGACCGTATTCAGGTGATAGCTAGTGCATAGGTGGCGCTGCTGCTCGTCTACCTGCTGTATCGCTTAGTCGCCTTTTACGACATCCACGGGATGGTATGGGGTGGTCCTGTTATGCTTTCTAAGCCGGGAACCTCACGAATATACCACAAACACATGACTTACATCATCGTCGTGAGTCAATTGTCAGTGAACCTGCCATCTCTTTCAAATTGATCCTCGCACAAGACAAATATCATAAATATGTCTTGTTTTAATTCGTTTGGGCTAGATGGCGTTGTGTTGCATGGATGTTTTGTCTATTTATACTTAACGTACTTTTTGGCCGCCTCCAAAAAGAAGAAGGTTATCAGGCTGCGTGTATTTACATATATGCCTGAGATGCATTCATTTCGTTACTTGTGAATTGATTTTTAGTCGATGGGGATATTTTTTCAGGATGGTTATAAATTTTGTTTAAATACGGTTCTTGTAAAGAAAGTTGAAGTCAGTTTATAACGGACCTTTATTAAAATAGTTTTGTTCATTTTAGGCGCATCCATTTTATAACTATCAATTTTCATGATTATATACTATATCTAACACATTTATAATAATAATATCCTGGGACATTATTTACACACGGCCATCTGATCCCAAACTAAGCAGGGCTTGTACTATGGAAACCAAATACACCCAGACTCAGGACAAACAATCATGTTCATGCACACAAATATCTGTCCTGGGTGGGAATCGAACCCACGAGCTCCGGCGTGAAAAGCAAGTAGTTGCCAACTACGCCAACAGCCATTTGAATATTTTTGACGGCTCGTGTGGTTAGGTATAGGAATTAGGAAGTCCCCACGCGCCCTTGTTTTATAGGTTCGAACTCCGCACCAGATTTGTGGGGCCCATCTTCTGGGTCTTGGTGTGTTTTGTGTCCGTTAATTGCATGTTAGTAAATTCAATTTAATTCAATTCAAATATTATATAAACATGAAACATAAAAACAATACAAATTAAAAAACAATACAATAAATATAAAATTAGCAAATGAACATTAAACGTGCATAGACACATGAAATAAAATTAGAATAATAATCAAAATAAAATTAATAATTTATATATGAACATCGATCGAAATATTAAAAAAAAGTCGCCGACATAGCCCAAAGAATTGCTAAACTGAAGTGGCAGTGGACGGGCACATAGCTCGTAGAACCGATGGCAGCTGGGGCAGAAACGTCCTCGAGTGGCGACCACGCACCGGAAGACGCTGCGTGGGCAGGCCCCCTACAAGATGGACCGATGATCTTGCAAGGGTCGCGGAAAGCCGCTGGATGCGGGCAGCGCAAGACCGGCCACTGTGGAGATACTTGGGGGAAGACTTTGTCCATCAATTCTCCATTGATGGACAAAGTCTTTTGGCTGATATGATGATGATGATCAAAATAATTATAAACAATCAAATAACATTAATCATTACTAATAAATTCTTTAATAACTATTGACACATATTTAGAAGTAATTAGTAACTATTGATTTATAAATCGGCTAAAGAGCTAAGACATTTTTTAAATAGGAGTGTCTTAAGTTGTGGTTTAACTGAACTTGTATACAGCATGCCCTTCAAACTTCAACTCAATCGGTAACTTATTAAAAATTTTAATAGCCTGATAATGAGGACTATGTTTAGCAACATCAAATAGAGGCTTGAATTTACTAACAAAATCTTTCCTACTTGGTTTTTCCCTTGCTAACCTCTCCTCATATGTTTTATATTGGTATAAATATTTTTTAAAGTGCTTAACTATACCAATATGTAGTGGCAGGGTACGGTCAGAATGCCTTGTTCTTCGAAATATGATCGACAGCTCTCTTGTTGGGATATACGCGTAATGGTACGAATAGCCCTTTTTTGCAAAATGAATGCCCTTCGTCAGTTGTATTTATGGCTTTTGCTCCAAAATTTTATGCTGTACCTTAATTTCGACTCTATTAGTGCGTAGTAAACCATTTTTAGATCTTTCCCTAAGAGAACGCAGAGCATAACAAGCAGATGATAAAGATGAATGTAGAGCAGCTAATTCATTTTTACATTTTTTTTCATGTTCCCAGTTTTTCGTCTATATGTATGCCTAGAAATTTAACTTCCCTGACTGGTTCAATTTTAGCTGTATTTAACTCAATATCGATACTGTCTTTGTTACGCACTGTTGTTTTAAATAACATTACATTTGTTTTGTTAATGTCTATTTTTATGTTTATATTTAACTTGATATAGTGATTTCCTTTGCGCGGCTGTTGTCTTTTTATAAACAAGAAAAAATACCATTGTTTCCTAAATATGAGTAAATCCCGAGGGGAAGAATATTACTACTACTTTGCTCTTTGTTTCAAAATGTGTATTTATTATTACGAGTTAATTTATTCATCCCTTTGACATTTTAGATATTGAAATGGAGTCGTAAATATTTCATTTTATCTGCTTAATGGCAGGTTGAAAGTTCGGCAGATAGATATTCTATGTACCATTCAGGGACACTACTTAGGACTTTGAAAAAATCTGTATTTACTCAGAATGATTAACGTAAAAGGATATCAAGACATTTAAATATCAGTAGTTTATAATGTTCTTAAAATTGTGTGAATTAATAATCAAATGAATATGGGAAGGCACTAACTGATATAAGTTAAGTCTGTAAATTATGGCATACTTGGCTATCGAGCTACGAAACTTATATAACTATGCTAAATAAACGCAATGCACCATTGTAATTGGCTGTCCATCGTAGCCTAAATTTGGTCAGCAGTAAGTACTTTATTTTTTAATTTGTCATTTTCCTAAGAAGCCTGCTTAGCCGGGCAATAGAGGCATAATGTGATATATGCACAGATGTTACGTGCACGGCGACCAGACCGGTGAGAGTCTAACGGCTTTAGATGCTCACCGAGGCATGGGCGTGTACATACAACTTCCTAACCTTAGGTTCTTACCACAAAAATCCTATTAATTATGTTTGACGAGACCTGCGTGGTGCGCACGAGGACGACGTCTCATATCCCTCTGCCGTGTTCACTCAATGAACTCAAAGAAAAAGTATCGACCTCATCATCCATAGTTATACTCGTTACCGCTACAACAACGCGACTGTTGAAATATATATCGATAAGCTTATCTCTCGTGAACACAATCCCGAGACGCTTTCCCCAAAACAATTTTAACTTAACTAGCACTGTTTTTCTTCCATCTAACTCGAGGAAATATGTTAATTTCGATAATAAAGATGATTGATTATTCATAGAGCTGTGACAGCTCGAAACCGAACACCTCAAGAAGTTCCATCGTGAATAATAGATCTGATCAATTAGCCGGGAACTGTCGTAAGTTCGGCCGGCAGAAACTTTGTATAATTGCAGTACCTTTCGGAATTACTATCGTTAGTCGTTACGTATTCACGGAAACGTTTTGTGGTTTCATCAGTATAACTGTGATGAGTTAAATTTTAATGTAATAATATTATATTCTTACTATACTATACTTAAAGATGTGCCATTGTGTTGAAACCGTAGTAGCGACAACTGCTGAGTTTCTTTCGCTGGGTCTTCTCATTTGGCGCGCATTGGATTTATTATAAACACAATTTCCACCACAATAATAATATTGATTTCTTATCTTCATGTATTCAGAATCATGCAGACAAGATGACAAAAAAAATCACACTAATATTATAAAGGCGAAAGTTTGTGAGTGTATGAGTGTGTATGATTGTTACTTCTTGAATAAAACTTGTTGTGTAGCTGACACCCTGGAGAGGCTATAATTGATGCAGTTTTTTTTTAATACATTTCGTGTACCTAAATATCTATATGTACGGAAAAATAATTGTATCTTAACTATATTACTAGAAACCCGCTGTGATAAGCGCCTTTGTAAATTTTACGTGAGTAAAAACCTTTTTTGTTTATTTAGTTTATTTAAAATGCCGAATTGGGCACCATTGGTATTAACATCTCTTGCCGATAATGTATGTTGCAATCTCTGTCTGTGCTGGAGATATCGAATTATGTTCATCGATATAGGTACTATTAACACCTTTTCTAACATTTGTCTCGGAGATTAATTACGCCACTAAGGATGCCGGGAACTGGTGAAAGTTCGGTTGACAGAAACTTCATATGGATGCAATTTTAACCTTTCGGTGTTACTATAGTTAGTCGTTACGTATTCACGTTTTACGTTGACACGTTTTGTGGTTCCGACCACATAACTGTAGTACTTTTCATTTTAATGATGTTATAAGATATTTTCTTGCGGTTTCGGTGCCTTATGATTTTTTTTACTGCTACACTTTTACTGCCAGTTTAATAAGTGCAACCCAAGTGTCCGGCACCCAAGATACAGGCACAATGCCCAGTTTGGGACCAATGTTATTTGTAATACTTTGTAAAACTTTACTGAAATATAAATATTTTTATTCTAGTAACCTTGAGGCGATAATATGTCTAATTGTTTAGTATAGATGATTGATTTGTGGCAGTTCTTAACCGACCACCTCAAAAAGTTTTATTGTAATGATGATCTGATCGAACCGATGCTTTATATGATTGCAATACCTTTGGAATTTAGTAATTAGATTAGAATTGGAATTTAATAATTCGAAAAAAAAAATTGTAACACGAAACCGTTTGTGTGAATAGTAATGGCCTACCATGATAATACACTACCAACAAATTTCAGCTACATATTTTGACGATCGCCGTGGCTTAGTTGGAAGTTAAACTGCCTTCTGTTATATAGGTTGCGGGTTCTCTTCTCGCACATAAACATATTAATGTTCATGAACTTGTCTACTTATTCGTCTTGATTTCGATGTTGTCTTTGTTCGTTGTCTAGTAGGTATCCGTATTCCATCTTTGTTTAGTTTGGGCTAGATATCTTTTTATATTATATATAAAATATAGAAACATAATCTACACAATTATTACTCTACGATTAAACTATTCTTTACAAAACTTGTTGCGGTATTCCGTATTCCGCAATTAAACAAAGATAACAATATAATTAAATTAGCCTAAGGAAGTACGGAGAATTTAATTAACTGATATGATTAAGAACGAAATTTAAAAAAAAGCAGAGCTTGCTTGTCTATTTTTTCCCACCGCATACGAAGAGGAAAAAATTAAACTGCCCTGCATAAAGAAAATTAGACCCGGATTAAACTTGTTATAAAATAAAGAGACTGCTAACATCCAATTAAGAGAATATTTATAAATGCGTCTGACCTACACATTTATATATAAAATAAAATAATACTCGTAATATTTTTAACACTATTTAAAGAGCTATGTTATAAATTTAGTTTATTATTGTGATACAATATTTGAAGTTTATCGTACCTGCCTATAATTAGAGGAAATAGAGTCTACCTTATACATACGTATAATGAAGTTGGCACTTTCATTATACTACGGGATCCAATGTGGACCTAGCGGAACATACCCAGTGGTTGGCAAAAACACCGACCAGGCGTTTTGATAGCCTCATTGGTCTCAGTAGCACTTTAATCGTGGATCTCTGTTTCAATCAATGTAGTTGTGGTCGTTCTGATAAAAAAAAATAGTATCATCCGCGGTAGGCAAAGTTGGCTTTGATACATCCTCGTACTAACAGAGAAAAGATAAAACTGTCGCTCTACTTCTTTCTACTTTCATGACGGGTTACCCGTTCTATCGGCTTGACGAGCCGGTTGGCGTGGTTTGCAAATGCTTGCCTGTCACGCCGCATTAGGGTCCGATTCCCACGCAGGTCAGGTACATATTTGTATGCAGAATATGTCAGTTTATCCTCTATTAGTCTGCGTGTAATTTTCTATATAAGTATGTATTTACAAAAGAAAAGTAGTATATGTAATATATCAGTTATCTGGTTTCAATACTACAGCTCTCCTTAGTTCGTGATCAGATCGCCTTGTGTGCATATTTTCCTAGAATATTATTATTATGAGACTAAGGGAATTGCGGTATATACTTGTGCACTAAAACAAATAGCAATTATTATTCATATTATGTTCCGTAGTAAGAATTATATTATATACTTGGTAGGGGCAGAGAAGAAATGAATTTGAAAATCCTGTTTTAATTGTTTTGTTATTAATGGTTCGTTCGTGAATTGATTGAGTTCTTCATTGCAAATCTGGAAAATTGTAATTTACGCGTCGTAAATACCATTTTTGTTATCATAGTTATGCGACTGGCACATATAGAATCAGTGAATGTCAACAATCTTAGTTAAGCGGGTAAACTAAGCGGATATTGCATCACGTTTCTTCTCCGTCGGTCAATAGAAGACAAATATAATAATATTGGTAACGAATATCAATCAAAGTATGGTAAGATTTAATTTGATGGTGAGATAATTAATTTGATGATGAGATAATTAATTTGATGATGAGATAATTAACTTGATGAGATTTAATTAATTGAAAGTGTTACGTCTTGTGCCTGGTCGCTGAAAACCGCTGGATGCGGATAGCGTAAGACCGGCAATTATGGAGATCTTTGGGGGAGGCCTATGTCCAGCAGTGGACGTCTTTCGGCTGATCTAATGAAGATGATGAAGACCTCGTTGAATAACGTTGACAAGCCAATATGAGTCACTAGGTTCTCATTTTGGCTTGTCTTGCTTTGACCCAGACACATAAGTGTCAGATTATAGATGACGGTCGCCGTAGCCTAGTTGGTAGTGCTACTGCCTACGAAGCTGGTGGTCCTGGTAAGTGCAAATATTTGTGTGATGAGCACGAATATTTGTTTCTGAGTTATGGATGTTTTCTATGTATTTAAGTATCTATCTATCTATATAAGTATGTATCTGTGTGACACTGTCCCTAGATATTAGTATTATTATGTTATCTCGTGTGTGTATCGTGTATTATTTATGAAAATGGATTTGGTACACAATATGGGTACTCTTACTTTCATAATCCATGAGAAATGAGTGAGTTCCTCTGATTTTGCGAAGGGCGTGTATTTCTGTAGACATGTGTAGATACGGCCGATTATATGCAAGTTGTCAAGGTATTCTGCTAACCCATGAGGATAACTGGGGTGTAGTTGGTAAATGCTAAAATTAAATTACTAAGAGGCGGATGCTGGCTAAGCCTTATTGGATCTGATGCGTTGCATGGAGAATGTGACATTATATTAAACCGACTGTTAGTTCTTGGAAATACCACATTAGCGAATTGAAATGCCTTCGAAAGTATCAAAATATGAAGCAATAGAGAATCATAAATAATTGATTAGAACTTATACGTTTTTGTGACAACTACTAGGCCTTTTGCCTTAATTTAGAAAGTTATTTCAGTAACAGGAACTTTTACTTAAGTAGGTACCTTTCTAAATTAAGGTAAAAGGCCAAGGCCATGAAGCGAACTCTCCTGTAACGACCTTTCAAATACTCGTGAACTTTCAAATAAACTCAACAAGGTGTTTTAGGGACGACAGATAATTTACCAAGTGGCAGGCGATTCCATCTGTCGAGTCTTTGGACAGTGGCATTAAATATATGATGATAGGATGGACTCATTAGTTCATATGCTTATTGAACCAATGTCTTAAGACATACAGTGAATGCCATTCGTCTGCTGACACTTAAAAAAAAAGTTATTTTTTATTTAATTACCAAAATAATATATACTCGTATTATGACAAAACGTTTGCCGGGTCAGCTAGTTATTCCAAATTAAAGATTTATGTTTAATTAGTATTTTTAAAAAAAATAATTGTATTAATTTGAAATATTCGCATGTAATATTCTTTATTAAAGCTTTACGTTAAATCCCTTTTATTCTATATATATATACTTAATGAATTAAAGCCTAAACATCTGGGTCTAATTAGAAATTTGGGCGGTAGAGGAATTTTATGTTGTAGGTATTTTATTCATTTAGAAAATATTTTACGATATTTCACCCTTCACACACACTCGATCAATCTAAAAGCTAGTTATCCATCTATTGTCATCAAGAGTGTGTCTCGATAGAATATCCTGTCATTTGCCTTACTGATATGTCATCCGACGCCTAAACCATTGGACACCATATTATTATGAATGTACATGTACACATGTACATATGTGCTGTACGCAAGTACACCACAACCAAAACAAGACAACGCATATTATGTTCGCTAGAATATGTTTATTTTTAATTAAGACCACGTCCGCACGAGGGAATCTAACCCTGTGTCGCGGGGTACTTTACAAACATAATAGACGGACTCAGAAGAACTATTTATTGGTCACACAAATAGTTGTCCGGCGTGGGACTCGAACCCGCGACACGAAGCCGCGAGGCGACTGTTCTAGCCGCTGCGCCACACGTGCAGTCGAATATAGAAGAGAGCCATATGAATTGTGATGCGTGGCTAACATTTACCGATATTTGTACATATTAGGTTATGATCGTAAAAAGGACAAGAAAAGTGATGCGTAGTCCACTGAGTTTGGCAGCAGACGACCGCAGTGGAACTCCTAATTGTTTTTTTCTGATTAAATTCGTTGCGGGATCCAAGACAGTGAAAGGCATTCCCGGTTTTATTTAAGATATTTTATTTTATACCGCTGTTGATCTTGGTGGTGGGTAAGAAAGTGGGAATAGCCCCAAAAAGAGGATAACACTTAGAAGCACTGTTATTTGCTTATATTACCTGGTTATTTTGGTTAAATAAGGTCCAGATGACCTGGTTGCGCCTTAAAATGAAGGATTGTGATTATATACAGATTGCCTTTGTAGTTCAGTACTAACAGTGTACAATTGGTTCTCTAAATTGATTCGTTTTCGTCCTCCTCATTGATCCATTGTTGTAATTGTTCTCGTGTTCAGACTCCATCAAAATTGACTTGATTAAATAAAAAATGTGGAACCAGCCGTCTAAATTAAAAATGATGGGTCTAGAAGCTTGGATAACTTAGAAATGAAATGAGATCATAACGAGATTTCATAGTCGCTTATGCTCAATAGTCAAAGCTTATTAAAAGTGGATAGGACATATAAAGCTAACGACACACAGTATCAAATTGCGACCAACATCGCCCTCTATTAGTTGGCATTCGTATGGATGAAATGCCTTGTCTGATCAATCGGTCGAGCCGCCCGCGTCCGCACATATATATATATATATATATATATATATATGTATATATATATGTACGTGAATAAAAACCTTTTTTATTTATTTATTTATGTTACATATAAAACAAAAACTTCATAATAAAGCCCTACATAACACTAACTTTAATAAATCTATTTGTGTTCTGTTTTCAGAAATATACTTACGAAACCCCTCTGTTAACACTTTTCTAGTAAGTATTGATTAATATTTATTGTAGTCCCAGGAGCGATCCGCAAGAGACGGGGCAATTTACGACTACGGCCCCACAATACTTTAGTTAGCCTATTTTTGCACGGACGCAGAAAACACTCATCGAAAAAGAAGCGTGAAATAAAGTTGTAGGTATTGACTTTGTAATCATTGTTATTAACAACAAACAAAATGCGTAAATAGAAAATGCTTAGGTACAGACGCCAGTACATCAAGCTACCCCAATGTGTCAAATTTCCCCAATTGAAAGTGAACCTTATGCTTTTGTGATAAAGTTAAAAATCGATAAAAGAAATTTGACAGATTGGTGTAGCTTGATGTGCTGGCGTCTGTACAATGCAAATTTGAGTTCTGAAATGTTTCTTCTCTATCTAATATTTTTCACTGAATATTAAGGTATAGAGATCATAACTTTCCTCAAAGTTATTTTAGCACCCCACCTTTATGTAATCTCAAAAATGGGAAATCATAAATTTAATCGTCCGGCGGGTCTTGAACCTGCACCATCTACCAATCCGGGGTAGGCGCTCTGCGTTAAGCAACGAACGATACACGCTGGCAGATCAAATTTAGGATTCCCTAGCTAACACCCTTCCGGTTATGGTAATCCTGCTTTTACTGGACAATAGAATGGTTCAAGCCGTCTTGCAAATAAAACTAGAAACTATGTACACCTACTACCACCTAACTGCGGTTGCCAAATCGCATGCCAAGCTCGATAACTATGGCGAACCCCTTCAAATGGCAACATTTGTTGGAGGCCTATGTCCAGCAGTGGACGATATCAGGCAGATGGTGACAACAGGTTTTTGTGAATTGGGACTATAAATCTATTTTAGAAAAACGGCCTGTCTATACATAAATAAGGCTGAAAACATAAAAAAAACGCTTAATCTGCTATCACCACTTCACTGGGCAGCAAAGGCGTGCAGGGGGCTCAAGCTATCTAGCAAACAAAACTACAAACTAAGCTACACATGCCAAAGGTTCACTACTTTTGGGGTTCAAACCTCGGGTCAGGGCGACGCTAACGTGGAGATGGATGACAGAGTCGGTACTTTCAAGATGTTTTATACAACTGTCGTTACGCGAATATATTTATCACGGAGAGTGTTCAGAGAAATTGTGCGGACTTATACCTGCCACCGCATTCCGCCACAGACACTCTCACCGAAAGTGGAAATTTTAACCCATCACCTGGATGAATGGTCATCTACCACCGTGCGTTTCACACGAAACTTATTACCGCGACCTACCGCTCTTTGGAATCAATTAACTGCGGAGATATTTCCGATCCGGTATGAGATGGCAACTTTAAGAAGCGAGCTTATTCTTTTCTTTAAGGCTGGCAATGCCTCGGTGTTGCGCGTGTCCATGGGCAGCGGTGATCAATTCGCAACAAGTGACCACTTGTTAGTTTGCCACCATATTTTATTAAATAAAAAATGTGGAACCAGCCGTCTAAATTAAAAATGATGGGTCTAGAAGCTTGGATAACTTAGAAATGAAATGAGATCATCATCATATATATATATATATATATGGACGCGGGCGTCCGCACATATATATATATATATATATATATATATGTAGACGCGGGCGGCTCGACCGATTGATCAGACAAGGCATTTCATCCATACGAATGCCAACTAATAGAGGGTGATGTTGGTCGCAATTTGATACTGTGTGTCGTTAGCTTTATATGTCCTATCCACTTTTAATAAGCTTTGACTATTGAGCATAAGCGACTATGAAATCTCATTATGATCTCATTTCATTTCTAAGTTATCCAAGCTTCTAGACCCATCATTTTTAATTTAGACGGCTGGTTCCACATTTTTTATTTAATAAAATATGGTGGTAAACTAACAAGTGGTCACTTGTTGCGAATTGATCACCGCTGCCCATGGACACGCGCAACACCGAGGCATTGCCAGCCTTAAAGAAAAGAATAAGCTCGCTTCTTAAAGTTGCCATCTCATACCGGATCGGAAATATCTCCGCAGTTAATTGATTCCAAAGAGCGGTAGGTCGCGGTAATAAGTTTCGTGTGAAACGCACGGTGGTAGATGACCATTCATCCAGGTGATGAGTTAAAATTTCCACTTTCGGTGAGAGTGTCTGTGGCGGAATGCGGTGGCAGGTATAAGTCCGCACAATTTCTCTGAACACTCTCCGTGATAAATATATTCGCGTAACGACAGTTGTATAAAACATCTTGAAAGTACCGACTCTGTCATCCATCTCCACGTTAGCGTCGCCCTGACCCGAGGTTTGAACCCCAAAAGTAGTGAACCTTTGGCATGTGTAGCTTAGTTTGTAGTTTTGTTTGCTAGATAGCTTGAGCCCCCTGCACGCCTTTGCTGCCCAGTGAAGTGGTGATAGCAGATTAAGCGTTTTTTTTATGTTTTCAGCCTTATTTATGTATAGACAGGCCGTTTTTCTAAAATAGATTTATAGTCCCAATTCACAAAAACCTGTTGTCACCATCTGCCTGATATCGTCCACTGCTGGACATAGGCCTCCAACAAATGTTGCCATTTGAAGGGGTTCGCCATAGTTATCGAGCTTGGCATGCGATTTGGCAACCGCAGTTAGGTGGTAGTAGGTGTACATAGTTTCTAGTTTTATTTGCAAGACGGCTTGAACCATTCTATTGTCCAGTAAAAGCAGGATTACCATAACCGGAAGGGTGTTAGCTAGGGAATCCTAAATTTGATCTGCCAGCGTGTATCGTTCGTTGCTTAACGCAGAGCGCCTACCCCGGATTGGTAGATGGTGCAGGTTCAAGACCCGCCGGACGATTAAATTTATGATTTCCCATTTTTGAGATTACATAAAGGTGGGGTGCTAAAATAACTTTGAGGAAAGTTATGATCTCTATACCTTAATATTCAGTGAAAAATATTAGATAGAGAAGAAACATTTCAGAACTCAAATTTGCATTGTACAGACGCCAGCACATCAAGCTACACCAATCTGTCAAATTTCTTTTATCGATTTTTAACTTTATCACAAAAGCATAAGGTTCACTTTCAATTGGGGAAATTTGACACATTGGGGTAGCTTGATGTACTGGCGTCTGTACCTAAGCATTTTCTATTTACGCATTTTGTTTGTTGTTAATAACAATGATTACAAAGTCAATACCTACAACTTTATTTCACGCTTCTTTTTCGATGAGTGTTTTCTGCGTCCGTGCAAAAATAGGCTAACTAAAGTATTGTGGGGCCGTAGTCGTAAATTGCCCCGTCTCTTGCGGATCGCTCCTTGGACTACAATAAATATTAATCAATACTTACTAGAAAAGTGTTAACAGAGGGGTTTCGTAAGTATATTTCTGAAAACAGAACACAAATAGATTTATTAAAGTTAGTGTTATGTAGGGCTTTTTTATGAAGTTTTTGTTTTATATGTAACATAAATAAATAAATAAAAAAGATTTTTATTCACGTAGACTTTAAAAAAGCGCTTGTTAGAACATGTTTGTGGTAATACAGTTATTATATTATAATATTTCTAGTTACATATTATAGATATTTAGGTACACAGATTGTTAAAACATTTATAAAATTTATTTTATAGTAGTAATGATATTTAGCTAGCTTGCAGTTATTGTAAAGGAGATTATGTTTAGATTTAATTATCGAAATTTATATTTTACTACATATTGTCTGAATAGAATAAGAAGGTTGATCGAACACAACCTTCTTTGTAGGGAACCACTGTCTGACATAGACACGCATTTGTTTTTATATGGTCTTTAAGGTATCCATTGGGTCTTAAATATGTAAATAATGCTATGTAGTAGCAATAATACAATCATGTAATTTAGATGTATAAGAAAAATTAATATATTTAGAGTAGACAGTACTTGTGCATGATCTACATTGGACATCATTGCGATAAATCGATAGGCGCCGTTTATTTAAGACTAGTTGTGCATCGCGGTTTTACCCAAGTTAAACTTTATAAATTATAGCTTATGTGTTTTTCGGATATATAAGCTATGTTTCTACCAAGTTTCACCAAAATCTGTTTGGAAGTTCTTGCGTGAAAGAGTAACAGACATCCATATAGCAGTACTCACAAATTTTTGCATTTATAATATTAGTAGGATTTTTTACGGTTTTATTTTAGGTACGGTAAAGATACATACCTAATATGATAAAAATAAGAAATTGACTGTAAATACAATCAATTTATTTTTAAATTTAAAAAACCGGCCAAGTGCGTGTCGGTCACGCGTACGAAGGGTTCTGTACTACCTATAAGTCCTACTGTACTTTCGTTGTTCCGTCCTACTATATAAAAATAAGTCGGGTTTTCCTTCCTGACGCTATAACTCCAGAACGCACGAACCGATTTCCACGGTTTTGGATGCGTTGGAAAGGTCCAACTCTCGGGCTCCGTGAGGTTTATAGCAAAGAAAATTTATAAAATTTAACGCGGGTAACACCGCGGGGTGTGTTTTAGTTATCTATAAAAACGATAAAAAAATTCACGTTTGTTGTATGGGAGCCCCCTTAAATATTTATTTCATTTTGTTTTTCAGTATTTCTTGTTATGGCGGCAACAGAAATACATCATGTGTGAAACTTTCAACTGTCTAACTGTCACGCTTCATGAGATACAGCCTGGTGACAGACGGACAGACAGACAGCGAAGGAAGACTTCGCTAAAGGAGTGTATTCTGCACGTTAAAGCTTATCATGTGTGGTGTAAATATCAAATTCACGGAGGCACACGCACACTGAGTGGGTTAACAGTTGTCTTTTACACTTGAATGGATTGTATCAGGTAATTTGCAGATCGACAACTTATTGTGCACTGACGCACCTGATCAGATATAAACTTAGGAAGGTATCATATCGGTAACGTCGCCGCGTCGACACGCATCGATTGACGGCCCGTTTGGGTTGTTTGGTAAATGCTTGCCTTTCACGCCGCAGGTCGTGGGTTCGATTCCCACCTTGGGCAGATTTTTGTGTGAATGAAAATCTGTTTGGCCTGAGTCTGGGTGTAATTATTTATATAAGTATGTGTTTATAAATAAAAAGTAGTATATGTAATATAATTGGGATCAGATGGCCGTTTATGAATAATGTCCCAGGATACAAACGCGTAAAGCGTAAGCAAGGGAATCCTAAAGATCTGCCAGTGTGTATCGTTCATAGCAGAGCGCCTGCCCCGGATTGGTAGAGGGTTTTGGGTCGGGACGCGACGGGCAAGCATCACCACAGCTCATTGGGAAGGGGCTAAGCGTCGGCTACGCGTGAGTGGTGTTATGTGACGCAAGCTATATAGGTTGCATAGTAACATCTTACCAAGGGGTGGGTTGTGGGTCGTATGATTGTTAGCAAACGTGTTTGCTTAAAGAACATGTTTCTCTAAAGATTGTGTCCCAAGATATGTCAGCATGGGACTATTTATAAGAAATTTAGATATGGTTTAGTTCAAAATTTGTTACTTTACACTATTTCTTACGTTTCTAAAGCTAACGTTAATATTAGGTCTCAGTTATTTCACCAGTTCGGCTACTTATTCATTAATAAAAGAATAACATAAAAAATATCAATATTTGGTGGAAATTTGTACTTTGTACTCTACTAGTTAGTATTCACAAAAAGTCTCATATAAATTTAGTCTTCGAATTTTTCTTACTAAATAATTAAAAGCAACGTTAGAAATATAAAACAATAAAATGATCAGTCGCCTCTCTTTTTGAAAATATGATCTTAAAAAAATAAATGGCATTAATGGTGTCATGTCCCAACCTTCTTCTTGTAGAACTACATAATATGTAGCCAAAGCTCGTTCAGCCTCTACACTTGTTGTGTGTGCGTGCAAAATGAAAGATTGAATGGCAACGTCGTTCGTAAAATACGTTGCTCAGCAGATTAAAGGCGTCAATTTTAAAAAAATCGCACCGGCTGATGCTTGCGGATTCGCATGGCGGATCCCCAAGATATTGTGGGATCCCGCATGGCCTTAAATTATGCTGGATCCCGCTGGATCGCGGGATCCCGCTTTGCTGGATGGCAATCCGTAGTCCTACCTACATTGGAATCGTAAAAATCTCAAATGGGTGAGTAACAATCGCACTTGGTAGTCTATGATATTTTTAATACTGGCTAGTCTCAACATTGCAGGAGCTAACACTAGAAACTCTCATTACTCTTCATACTTATCAGCTGCATCTGATATTCATTTTATTATAACTTTTTACATGGAAAATATTTCAAATGCCCCAAGGCGGTAAAAACTGCTCTAAGATTATTCAATTACCGTCCCCAGAAAGTCTATATCAGGAGTATCAATGGAATTAAATTAAAATATCAACGTGCTACGACATTAATTACCATATTTACATTAAATATTATTATAAAAAACACTTTTGCCCCATATTAATTTAATATGGGGAAAAAGTGTCGTTTCATAAATGTTACACGTAGTTATAGTTTTTAGTTTTAATTCAATACATGTCAAAAATACTTCTATAATTTATAGTAGGCGAATCTTATCACTGTTGTTGTTTTTTAAATGTGTAAAATGCATAATGTATTTGTACTAAAAATAAATAAATAAACGTTATATAAAAACACGTTACGTTTTAATATTCTAGAAAACGAACTTTCAAAGTATTAGTTTTATTCAGTCTATGTAAATAGTTAACGCACTATAATATTCGGGCCTCAAGGAGTCATAAATACCGTTTGTTAATTATCACATTTTAGTTAATGCTTAACTGCTTGATTTCAATTTAGGTTGTTCAGTAGGCTGTGTCTATCTACGTGATTGACATATTCGACTTCCTTCAAACCGACCTTCTCAAACATAATGTGTAGTAGTATCTCCTTACATCAACTCAGATAATATACCTACCAAACTTCCACATGATTGATTTACAAGAGGCGTCTACATATTTGTTGGATGGAATGAGATGACGTCACAGGCATTTGTGCTTCCAATTTATGGTGATGTTGCCCATTTATTTTCCTTGAATTTGAGGGGAATAATACGTTTCTGTGATACGCAGGGTTTTATGTAATTACAGTTCACCGTGTAAATTAGTCGTTCATATTACGAGTTCACGATAAATATCGAAAAATAGATTGATAATGTCTGTTGAGGTAGTGACTGGTTACTAACAAATTAGTTAACTAAGCGAGTCATAGCCTATGCTGACTATGTTAAAAATGAATAAATCACCGTCATGTTAAGAAACAAAGGGTGCTTCTAAAAAAGGTATGTTTGTATTGGCTATGTTGTGATCGACGATTTTACGAAATAAAGAGATATTCATTTGTATTTACCGTAATCCTGTAATTATTCTAAAAAAATAACTTGGATGGTCAACACTAATTATCTAAAACCCTTTATACTCTTCAGTAAAGTCAATAAGTTTGTATCAACCGTTTATTTTCAATTACATATAAATAATATAAATGAACATCGTTTACAAATAAACGAAATACATTTATCGACAAATAACTAATTATTATGATCGGGTTAATCGAAAAATGTATTTGGTTTGTTTTGCCCGCGTGGTGTATTATTAAATATATACAAGACGTGCCTAAAAACTTATTGCACATTTTCCTTAGAATTTATTAAAAAAAAATACTTTTATGGGAATATGTTTTGTGGGGTAAGCAACCCTGATTTGTGCTATCAATTTCACGTGCAATATCACTGAATAATACTCAAGGAGGTGAAGAGACCCTTGAAGAAATACCTATTGAAGCAACTATTGTAGGATAAAATCTCATATTCGATTTAAAAATATAGGCCCAACATATAAAGACCTGGGAATATAATAGTAATATTTATTGCCGGTCTTTGTGGTTTCAATACACGATCTGAATAAGTTCTACTCAGATTGAAATTAATGTGAGGCATTGAACTGATTTTCCTTTGTATTTTTTTTATCGAGTTTGATTCATTGAGTTTATCAGGAACGGTAGGCCATCAATGCCGAAGTCCGTCAGGATTCTGTTATATCTACTACGCTGTTTTTGTTGCACACCAACAACCTGCTTATACCCCGAACATTAACATAGCACAGTATTAAATAAATACATGCATTATTTGTGTGATGAACACGAATATTTGTTTGTGAGTCATGGATGTTTTCTATGTATATAAGTATTTATCTATCTAAATAAGTATTTATATCGTCGCCTGGTACCCATAGTACAAGCTTTGCTTAGTTTGGGGCTAGGATGATCTGTGTGACATTGTCCCCAGATATCTACTATATAAAAATAACTCGGGTTTTCCTTCCTGACGCTATAACTCCAGAACGCACGATCCGATTTCCACGGTTTTGCATTCGTTGGAAAGGTCTCGGGCTCCGTGAGGTTTATAGCAAAGAAAATTCATAAAATTTAACGCGGGTAACACCGCGGGGCACAGCTAGTTATATATATATATTTGTTCCATGTGGTAGCAGGAAAACAACAAAGAGTATGGGTAAACGGATAAACTAATGCAGACAGCCTCGGCCCGGTCATCCGGATTAGGTATAGAGGCCATTGACCTATATGTATTCTACTAGACGCGCAATCCCATATTGAGAATTTGCTCACTGAGTTGCAGCGCCCGCGCTGCAACTCAGTGAGCAAGTAGCAATTCTGGACGTCGCGCACAGCCGGAATGGGACGGAGTTTTTATTCGAAACATCGTGTCTAGTTATACATATAAGTCAATGATAGAGAACAGTTGATTTCGACGCCACTATAACACATACTTCAATATATTCTTTTCTTTACAAATAGATTCAATAAGCACTTCTAACACCGACTTAATACTTCTTTGAAAGAAGTATTGTAAGTGCATATTACGCAAGTTTATCTATACCCGACTACGGAAAAGGAGGGTTATATTTTTGATAACTGTATATATGTATGTTCATATGTTCCCTCGTATGTCCTAAACTGATTATAGAAAATGTGATATCATTGGTTTGTGATGTCATTCCACGTGTTATAGGATATATAACGTTTGAAAAAACACGAAAGACTACGAAATCTTTCACATACAAACACTTATCTTACTAATATTATAAATGCGAAAGTTTGCCAGTATGGATGGATGTATGGAAGTTTGTTAATCTTTCACGCAAAACTACTGAAGAGATTTTGATGAAACGTTGTAGTAATACAGGTTATAAATATATCCGAATAACACATCTACTATAGTTTATAAAGCTTAACGCGAGTAAAGCCGCGGGGAGTATAAATATATACTATATAGATAGGATGTTCTTTACTCATCCACGTAAAATGACTGAACAGCTTTTATTGAAGTTTGGAGTGGAGATATTGTGTGTGGTAGCACTGTAAGACTTCTATATGCAAATAATGAAGGTATTGGTCCGAAAAAAGAAGGGGAATGGGATTGCTTGCCCCACATGGGGTTTGAAAAATCTAAAGCCGATGAAGATCAAGTTGGTAACATTTACCAATAGATTTATAGCGTAGCATTTTTTCCGTAGCACATCAGCAAAACTCTTTAAATGACTATAGAATCTCAACCTCACTAGGCTACGAGGCTACGACGAGACAGCGTTTCAAAACAAAAGCTTCTAGAAAAGAATTAGTCTTTTAATTTAGTTGTTAGTGCGGGCTATTCTGTCTTTGACACCACTGAACTAATTTAAAAGTCGTTATTTATCGGTCTCATAGAGCTCGTATGAAAAGAACGGGGTATACATAAAACTGTCAAAGTACTAAAACTGCGCACTAACCTTTTCACAAGAACTATGTTACAAAGTAAATGATAATAAAATGTAATTAAAATTAGTTTAGTCGGTATTCTATAGCATCGGGGGTCATATTTTATATTCATCAATCATGGCTATGATTAATGATAACCTAATCGTTAAAAAACTCCTGACTCCAACTATAATAATATATATTATATCCTGGGACATTATTTACACACGGCCATCTGATCCCAAACTAAGCAAAGCTTGTACTATGGAAACCAGATAGTTGATATACAACATTACTTCATTTTGGAAGGGCCTGAGGTCTGAGGCCTTCTAGCTATGTTGGGCTAATATCAATTAGTCCAACATAGCTAGAAGGCACCTCAAGGAAACGGGCTTTTAAATGAAAAATAACCGCATCGAAATCGATCCATCCGTTTGGAAGCTACGATCCAACAGACAGACAAACACACACAGACATATATCGACGTTAAATTAAAACACCCCTCTTTTTGTGTCGGGGGTCAAAAAATACGACGTGTTAAAATGATGTCTGGTTTCAATTGAAAAGAGTATGGACTTTGATTAATTACAATCAGCCCTCACTATAGTATCACGGTCCATTACTTATTTTAATGTAGTTTTAGTTTTAGGTATATCTTCAACTCCCGTCATCGGCGTTGTCATCATCATATCAGCCGAAAAACGTCCACTGGTTGTAAGCCTCCCCTAACGATTTCCACAATGGCCGGTCTTGGGCCGTATTTGGCGGCTTTCAGACGCCGCCGTGAACATATTGAGACTAATATGCTTTTCTTTAGTTTTTTTCAAGACAACGCCCGCACTGCGGAACTGTCGCGGGGTACTTTACTAACATATAACAGACGGACACAAATTACATCCAGACCCAGAACAACTATTTATCGGTCACATAAATTGTTGTCCGGCGCGGGAATCGAATACGGGACACGTAGCGGCGAGGCGATACTGTCTAAGCCGCTGCGCCACACGTGAAGTTGTTTAAGCAAGCAAATTGTTAGATTAATATCCGTCCAGTAAGTCCAAATTTTTGTGAATTTGGGTCATACATATCTAAATACCTGTTACAATTTTATATTATTAACTAGCTGTACCCCGCGATTTTACCCGCGTTAAATTTTATAAATTATCACATATCCTCCCCCGAGGGGATAACGTGATAATATGTAGCCTATATGTTGACCCGACGTCTTAGTCATATTCATGCAAAATTTGAAGTAAATCAATGCAGTACTTTTTGAGTTTAGCCCGGACATACATACAGACAAACAGACACACAGACAAAAATTATATTTTTGGCTTCGATATCGATTGTAGATCACGCCCCAAGTATACTTTAAAAAAAATATTCAATGTACAGTTTTGACTTTCCTACGATTTTATTACATGTATAGATGATCTATGAAACAAATATCACATAATGTATCGGCTGACGGGCTCGTTGGCGTGCGTGGTTGATAAATGCTTGCCTTTCAGCTCAGGTCGTGATTCCCACCCAAAACAGATGTTTGTTCGTCCTGAGTCTGGGTGTAATTATCTATATAGGTATATATTTAAAAAGAAAAGTAGTATATCAGTTATCTGGTTTCCATAGTACAACACTAAGGAAACCAGATAACTTATATTTTGGTTATAAATTGACACCGATACTTCATAAGTATTTTGATGTTTGATTTGGATCAGTAAATACTAGGTTTCTACCAGATTTCCTTCCCGATTGCTTTAGCAACACTAGAGCGCATCTATCCCACTGCTTCCGGTTTACTTTACTCTTTGTGCATAGGATTAACCATACCGATAGCTGGGGAAGTTTCTATTATCAGTTTTAGTTCGTGTTTATGTTAATGATTAAGCATTTAATAGTTTAGAATATATAAAATAATAATATTTGTATAATATAATAATAATAAATTTGAATATATAATATATATTCTAATTATTATCTATACATATAATAAAATCGTAGGAAAGTCAAAACTGTACATTGAATATTTTTTAAAAAGGTTACTTGGGGCGTGATCTACCATCGATATCGAAGCTAAAAATATAGTTTTTAGAATTTTTGTCTGTTTATGTATGTCTGTATGTATGTCCGAGCTAAACTCAAAAAGTACTGTATGGATTAACTTCACGCATGAATATTACTAAGAGGTCGGGTCAACATATAGGCTACATATTATCACGCTATCACCTACGGGGGAGGAGCTGTAATCATTTATAAAGTTTAACGCGGGTAAAACCGCGGGGCACAGCTAGTATATAATAATAGCGAAGCTAGATATTTGCGCGTACACTTTTACACTGTTAATGATCTATAGACCGAATATCTCATATGAAATTGATACTGATATTGTATCAGTATTTTGATATTTGATTTGGATCAGTAAATACTAGGTTATTTGTTGACTTCCTGTCCGATTGTTTTAGCAACACTAGAGTGTAATAGTTTAATTCATATAACTACATAATATTTTCCATCTATATGTAGATATATGTATATTTAATATTAATTCATTATATATATACCTATCTTTTAGAATATTATGTATGGATTAATATTTTAAATGTATACAATGTTATTTAATAACAATGTATCTCCAATAACGATTTCTTATATTAGTTAATGTTTATGGGGAAATATTTAAAAGAAATCATATTTCATTGGATAGTATAATTTAATTAATCAATTCGTATATAATACATCGGCTGAAAAATAAAATATTAAAACAAGAATAGTTCAATATAATTAATTAATGCTAATTTTAATAATTTCACAGTAATACCAATATTAATAATTTAACAGTAATAATATATTAAAGTATACTCAGCTTTTAGGTGGCAACACAAACACGGAGCTCCGTTCGGTTCGACGGCCGACTAAGAAGTGTGTCGATCCTTTTTTTTTTTAACGTGACGCGTGCAGTAGGCTTACGGCTTTTCCTGCTTCACCGGGCAGTAGGGGTGAGCGTGGGCTCTAACCGGCCTAGCAAATATAGACTACAAACTAAGTACCCGCGCCGGAGGGCACCCCCTGTGGGGTTCGAACCTCGGCTCTGGGCGGATACTGACGGGGAGAGGGCGAGAGATCATGGTTTTTAGGGAGTTTAGTGCAACTTTCGCTCTACGTTAATGACATGACGCGGCCCCCCGTCCGCGTTGAGGGGGGCTTTTTATCGGTACGAAGTCGATCCGTCTGACCGGGGCCCTTTTATACTAGTGAACAAACAAGTCTGGCGGCCACGTTTTTTAAAAGAGGTTATAATCGTACTGCTACTTTTTGCTAATAATGTTGTTAAATCATAATTTATATTTTATATTCATTTAAACATGTAAATAGCTCTAAAATTAATCTTATTTTTATTTTAATTTAACCTTAATCTACTTTATAAATAACACTGATATAAAATCGAATTAGATTTGTAACACAGTTTGTTAGTGACATAATTTCTTCAACAAATGAGACATAAACATATTTAAACGTACTATTTTTTTTTATAATTGTTTTAGTATTTAGGCAAAATATTCTGAATAATCTATCACGGCCAGACTGACCAGTACTTCGCTCTCGAAGTACCTTTTATATTAGTCTGTATGTCTTTTTATATAATATTCTCCTTTTTGTTTTAGCACCTGCTGCATTAACCTTTAGTTAACCAGCAGTTTTGATCTTTGGCCTTGGCATACAAGCACCTATCACCCGCTGCAGTGTGAATTTCAGTGAAGTATCAGGGCAAAGATCGACCAGCGGTACATTTCTCTTTTTTTTTTCTTTTCCATTCTCTTTTTTTTTTTGTGACTTCTAACCATGACATATCAACCCTATCACCCGCCGCAGTATGATATTCAGGTTAATATCTGGTTAAAAGCCGACCAGCGGTAAAATCATTAAATATGTCTATGTCTTACGTAAAACAAAATATATAATAAAGAGTTATCACAATCAACATAAATATCTGTATACAATATAAATACATCTCTATTGAATTACTATCTTTCGTTTTTCAAGCAGAAATAACAATGAAAATATCTTATAATATTAATCTATCACGGATCAAATTTACAAAGATTCTTCAAAAGAGATGTTTTGTTCTAGCCATTCGCCTGGCCAAGCTCGTAATTTCTCTTTAGCTACTGTAATAGCCCTACTATTATTTTGACCCTGTAGTCTAAATCTATCATTTTCTAGCACCTCTATTATTTCATAAGGACCTTTAAATTTAGGGGCAAGTTTGTCATGACGTCTATGATCTTGGCTTACGTAAACAGTATCTCCAGCAGAATATGTTTTATTATTTCGTCTAGTATTGTCAAATCGGTCTTTAAATTTAGTAGCGCTTTCATCAAGTCTTTGTCGGGCTAAGTCACGGTCAGCATTTACATTAATATGGGGTTGACTGGATACACTTGTCACGTCATCTAAGCGAGCTTGTATGGGAGGTATGTTTCCTTCTCTACCTATCAACAGTCTAACTGGCGAAAATCCCGTAGTTTTTTGAATGGTAGTATTAAGAGATTGCTGTACATTCCAAAGAGAGTTTGGCCATTCTGCAGTCTCTTTAATTGTTGTAGTTAGCATGTTTATAACTGTCGCTACATAACGTTCAACTTGACCATTACTGCGAGGAGTACCGGTAGATATCATACGATGACGAATTTGCAATTCTCTAAATAGTGACTGTACATTGTTTGAAGAAAAGTTTGTTCCTCTGTCTGTAATTATCAGGGAAGGGGTGCCAAATAACGTAATTGTCTCGCGTAAAACAAATACTAATTCCTGCCCTCCTAAATTCTTAAGTGGTTTTAGAATACAAAACTTTGTAAAACCATCGACAACTAACAAAATGTGCTTATATCCTTCCTCGGACTGCCGAAATGGTCCGGTACAATCGAGATGCAATGTATGAAAGGGAATAGTTTTCACTAAAGGGTGGAGTAAACCTTGTTTAGGTCCTGAATGACCTTTCCGAGATGTGCAAATCAAACAATGAGATATATATTTTTTTGTAAAAGCTGCAATGCTAGGAAACCAAAAATGTTCTTTGAGTTTATTAAGTGTTTTATCATAACCTACGTGACAATTCTCGTCATGATAGAGTCGCAGCATACTCAACCTGTACCCCTTTGGAACAAATAATTTTGGTATATCGTCGAAGTCAGTTTTGTAATGTAATAAGTCGTTAATAATAACATACTGGTTAACATCAATGTCACCGATCCTAACTTTGTTTAATAAGTCTTGAGTTTCATGATCATTTTGTTGAGCAACTTTTAACCATGATGGTGGATCAGAATTTAAATTTTCAATAATATTAACTGAAGGTTTTACAGTTACTGGGTTGCGACTTAAGTAATCAACATGTTGCACAAATGTTCCCTTTTTATACGAGATTTGGAACTGAAAGTCTTGCATAAAGGTCCACCATCTAGCTACACGAGGGGACAAGTCCTTTTTTGTCATAGTAGATTTGATAGAATTGCAGTCTGTCACTATAGTAAAATTTATACCCAATAAATACACTCTAAAATGTCTAAGGGCATTATAAATGGCTAATGTTTCTAAATCGTATGAACAATATTTGGATTCAGTAGGGGTAGTACGTTTGCTAAAATATGCTACCACTCTATTTTGATTATTTAGTTTTTGCAGTAATATAGCTCCGTACCCTATGGAACTAGCGTCTGTATGTAATTCAGTCTGTAATTTTGGATCAAATACAGTTAAAAGAGGTTTTGATATTAAGTGTCTTATTACGTATTCTTTGGCTTTCGTTTGTTCCTCGCCCCATTCCCATTTTTGGTCTTTCTTTGTTAATTTGGTGATACTAGCAGTCTTTGTGGCGAATTCTGGTATAAACCTACGAAAATAACTGGCCAATGCCATACATTGTCGTACCTCCCTGATAGATGTAGGAGTAGGAGAGTTGGTTAAAGCAATAACTTTACTTTGACTTGGTTTTATTCCTTCTTCAGAGACATTTCGACCCAAATAATCTATTTCATTTACAAAAATTTTGCATTTTTTTAAATTTATAGTAAATCCAGCTACACTAAGAGCATCTAAAGTTAGTTCTAAGTATTGTAAACCTTCCGATTCAGTCTTAAAAGGAATCAACAGATCATCAATATACACTAATAGAAATTTTAGTGCTGGACAGCTTTGCTGATGGCTTTTTGAAAAACAGATGGACCATTACAAATACCAAATAGCATTTTTATAAACTCGTAATGATTATCTGGAGTAACGAAAGCAGTATATTTAATAGAGTCTTCAAACACGGGAATTTGGTGAAATCCACTTTTCATATCTATGGAAATGTAATATTTAGAGTTACCCAATCTATCAAGTTGGTCCTCAATCAGAGGGAGAGGATATCTTTCCTTTTCTATAATTTTATTAAGGGCTCTAAAATCGACGCACATTCGGTCAGTTCCGTTTTTTTTTTCACAAGTAAAACAGGGCTAGCATAGGGGGAATCACTTTCTCGGATTATATTTTTATTTAAAAGATCTTTACAAATTTCATTGACTTTTTCTCTCTCAACAGGTGCTAGTCTATAAGGTCTATAATTTACAACTTCGTCTCGTTTTAGACGTAGATGTAATGTACCAGTTTTCACAGTCCCAATGTTGTGTTCAGAGGGTAATACAGATGGAAATTTATCAAAGACTGTTTTTATTTTTGTCGGAAGGCCAGTATCTAAATGACTAATCAAATTATTCAGTAGTCCTAACTCATCAGTACTAGTCTCTGTATAGTTAACAACGTCAGTCAATAATGGAGTTACTCTACGAGTCACCCTACAACCCATGGAATCCACAATAACAGAAATATCGGAGTATTGCACAATATCACAACCTATCAAGCAATCATAATGGAATTCACTATCTCTAGCGACGTTAAACTCTATTTCGATACAAATTTCATTAAATTTTACAGGTACAGTGATTTTACCAAAAATGTGTAAGATACCATTCCCAATTCCGCTAAGTGTGGTGTAATGGGGATCCAGATTACAGTCTAGTCGTTTGGCTATAGAGTCTTTAATGATACTACATGTAGCACCAGTGTCAATAAGAGCGTCCAAAGTCACATCTTTAATGTCGATTTTTGTTAATTTGAGGTTATGAACTTTAGCAAAACAGTTTACATCATTTTTACCATCCGTTGTATTATTTATAGAATTATTAGCTCGTTTCTTAAAGAAACATACATTTTCAGCATGACCCACCTTTTTACAGTATGTACATTGAACGGGATGATGAGTTGACGATGAAGTAGAAGCTTTGGGCTGATGGGTTTCACGATTTGGGTTATGAAAACACTGAGCACGAGTGTGCCCCAGTTTATTACACAGAAAACAACGTTTATCTTCTATTCTAGATCGTTTATGACTACTAGCAGTGGATAAGGATTCAGTTTTGTGATCTAATGGTCGCTTTTTAGGAACTTTGGCATATGTTGTAAATAACGAGATTAATTCGGCGGTGGTTTTAACACGACTGTTGTGTGCTGCCATTTTAACCGTCATATCATGTATGCCCCCACAGATAAGTTCTACTAATTGTAATTCGGTAAACGCTATTTTAGTTTGCTTAAATAATCTTAGTTTTTCCCTGGCGTATTCACAGTACGAGTCTGTGGTGTCGGAGGTCAATAATACTGCTTTAGATAGTTTTTCAGAAAGGTTACGTTTTTCTGGGTATAAGTCAGTCAAAGTCGTTTTAAAAACATTCCATGTTCTACCCTCCTCAGGATCCCAAGTCTCGTACCACAATAAAGCAGAACCTTTTAAGGCCTTACCTGCCTTAGCAACCGTTGTTATATCACTCCATCCCATGTCCTCAGCAATAGAGCTGATGGAGCGACACCAGCTATCAGCTCCATTTTCGTTTTTCTCTGGATCAAAAGGCGGCAGGATGACATCGTCGCCTCGACGCTTATCCGTTAATGCAGCTTGAATTGTCTTCAGTAGGCTTTCAAGAACCGTAGGATCCATTATGAAACCACGCTCACAAATATCTGGAAACATATAACACATTAGTCTTTTTGTTCGAATCCCACTTCTGATAATAGTTTAATTCATATAACTACATAATATTTTCCATCTATATGTAGATATATGTATATTTAATATTAATTCATTATATATATACCTATCTGTTAGAATATTATGTATGGATTAATATTTTAAATGTATACAATGTTATTTAATAACAATGTATCTCCAATAACGATCTCTTATATTAGTTAATGTTTATGGGGAAATATTTAAAAGAAATCATATTTCATTGGATAGTATAATTTAATTAATCAATTCGTATATAATACATCGGCTAAAAAATAAAATATTAAAACAAGAATAGTTCAATACAATTAATTAATGCTAATTTTAATAATTTCACAGTAATACCAATATTAATAATTTAACAGTAATAATATATTAAAGTATACTCAGCTTTTAGGTGGCAACACAAACACGGAGCTCCGTTCGGTTCGACGGCCGACTAAGAAGTGTGTCGATCCGTCTGACCGGGGCCCTTTTATACTAGTGAACAAACAAGTCTGGCGGCCACGTTTTTTAAAAGAGGTTATAATCGTACTGCTACTTTTTGCTAATAATGTTGTTAAATCATAATTTATATTTTATATTCATTTAAACATGTAAATAGCTCTAAAATTAATCTTATTTTTATTTTAATTTAACCTTAATCTACTTTATAAATAACACTGATATAAAAACGAATTAGATTTGTAACACAGTTTGTTAGTGACATAATTTCTTCAACAAATGAGACATAAACATATTTAAACGTACTATTTTTTTTTATAATTGTTTTAGTATTTAGGCAAAATATTCTGAATAATCTATCAAGTGCATCTATCCCACTGCTTCCGGTTTAGTTTACTCTTTGTACAAAGGAATTACTATTCCGATAGCTGAAGCAGTTTCTATTATCAGTTTTAGTTTGTGTTTATTTTAACGATAAAGCATTTTTAGAATAATAAAATAAATAGCCTTTCTCGCTAGTATGTTACAAATTTAAAATATGAAAAATAAAAGCAATAAACAATTTGAGGTAGTAACAGTTAATGAAGAATAATAAATAAAATAAATTGTATGCAAGACCCCTCCTTCCGTGAAGGTTATTATTAATATTAAATATCTATGTTGAGCTAGTTGCGGCCAGCAGAGGCCAGCCAATAATTTGGAATACATACACTAAATCCATGATATCGATTCTAGATATGTATAAGCTAGATATTTACCTGTACACTTTTGCTATTGGTTTTTAGACTTATGTGTCCTGTAAGGACATCGAACGAGGGTGCCAAAGTCGTAGACAGTAGACTATCTTAACTACTGCCTCAGATTTGGATTAATGTACATTAATCCTAAGTTATTATTCATTTTTAACATTGTCCGGTGAAGCAGCGAATAACGTCTACAGTTACCCTAAGAGGCTTTGACTGTTTCACCGGACAAGTAATTCCTACAATCACTATTAAACGAGCAATATGCTAATATTGCCACGTTTGGCATCAAACATTTACATAGTTCAAAATCGTAGTTTTGATATTTTGTTACTACTCAAAATCGTTAAGCGCTACAGCGCCAATTTTCTATTTTATAAAGATTAAGAAACCCTATTTATTTCACACACACACACACACACACACACACACACATGCACACGTGTGTACGTACTATCTAAAAATCCTTTGCTTTTTATAGTTAAATAAAACTACCTACTAGCAACGAAAATTTTCATAGTCTTAATACTACAGATGTTTATTCCTTAAGATACGTTCTATATGGTTAGTGAGGTTTTACAGTTTTTAATTACTTGGTCTAGACTGTCAATATCTTAGACTGTCAATATTTAGGCAATACCTACTACTAATCTGTTAGGTACTTACGGCTAGCTCCACTGAAGGTGGCATTGGCTAGTAAGAAGTTTATTTAGATGTAGATAGATGGCGCTATGCTTACCTAGTTAATATAGTTTAGTGGACTTTTCAGTATAGCAAACCATTTTAACAACTTGTGTACTATATGGTGGAACATATAGAGTGGAGTAAGTTTAAGGAGCGCAAATGCATGAAACTAAACAAATGTAATAAAACCAGTTTGTAAAATACGAACAATTAGTTTTTGGCACCTCATACAATCTTTGTGTATTTGTCAAGTTCACGTAAGTACATATAAAAAAAATTGTATCTGGTTTTAATAGAAAGTTTTACATATTATTTTAATGATGTAAAAATAATTGATATATTTATATATATATATATATATATATATATATATATATATATATATATATATATATATATATATATATATATATATATATATATAATAACATATATATATATATATATTTTTAATTACTACCAAAAACTTTAACATCCTCACAGGTCCGTAAGTTATTGGCGAGGTTAAGCAACTAGATTCGCGGTCCATCCATAATAGATGGGTGACCGCCAATATGGTTTAATTTCTGAGCATCTCAGTGCTTCGGGCGCGTTATGCTGTCGGTCTGGTTGTAGCCATTAGGCAGTCAGTCGTTAAGCCATGACAGGCTTGGACTTCTCTGACACTAGGGTAATTACTGCCCATATCATAAGTAAGTAAGTAGATCTTTTGCAAGAAGTTTTCGGAAGTCACTAGGTACAGCAAAATAAGACGATTCCTTTTGTACCATATTAACTATTTCGTATTTTAGATTCTGTTATGAGTAGGTTTTTATTTTTATAATCTAGTTTTATAAATTTGTTATCTAAGTTCTCTTACCGGATGATTACTATTAATACTGGCACTTCACCACTGGTACTCTAACCACACATTCCTGAACGTTGCTTTGCGTTGATAGTTGAGAGATCAAAGAATTGTAAAGGCAAGACATTTGACGTTCGTCAAACTCTTTACGAAATCTTACGGGCCAGTAGATCTCCACATGCCCAGGCATTTAGTGCGCAATGTAGGTATCATACAACATTGTAGGGCTTACGTGAGAAAGGAAATTTATGGAAAGTCCTGTAATCTTGCATTTATTCCAGACAGTGCTCAGTTGTATTGCCAGGGGACTGTACTCAAAAGCCTCATGTTATGATATTAGTTTTGAGGGAAAAACTATATATTAAAAACAATCCGTAAATGAATTTGATGGCATTTCGCTTGATTGACTAGTCATTTAAAATCACTGATTACAGAGTTAGTGAAGGCACAGAATAATTACACTTAGGTCTCGTACATTAATTAGTCCTTAAAACTATAACAGGTTACGTATAAATGACGTTTATTTCGTAGAATAAGACAGAGTTTACTTAATTAACATTTTGACCCCGTCTCTAAGATTAGTAAGATAGATATTGAGCTGCCTTTGGCTTCAGGTAGTTAGTTTAGTTAAATTTGAATTTTATAGCATTATTCGCAATGCATAGCGTTAATCTAATCTCAAAAATGGGAAATCATAAATTTAATCATCCGGCGGGTCTCGAACCGGCACCATCTATCAATCCGGGGTAGGCGCTTTGCGTTAAGCTGCGAACGATATACCCTTCCGGAGGATGTAGGTATTATCTATCGTCTTTGTTTACTAGAAACATGGCCGACTGATCCTCCGGAAGGGTGTTAGCAAGGGAATCCTAAGTTTGATCTGCCAGCGCGTATCGTTCGTAGCTTAACGCAGAGCGCCTGATCCGTATTGGTAGATGGGGCAGGTTCAAGATCCGCCAGACGATTAAATTTATGATTTCCCATTTTTGAGTTAGTTTAGTACCAAATTATTGCTATGGGTGCAAATATTTTATTAGATTTTTTTAGTTTGTATCTAAATGTACTAAGAAGGTCATTTTCATAATTTAATGTTGTGATGACTACACATTATACTAATATTACTAACTAACTAACTAACGTAATTTTGACTTAAGGTGATATTCGTTCATTTAATCGCTAATATCTAACCGATATCTTGTGACGGAAATGTATGTATATTGAAAGATTTTACTTAATTAACATTTTGACCCCGTCTCTAAGATTAGTAAGATAGATATTGAGCTGCCTTTGACTTCAGGTAGTTAGTTTAGTTAAATTTGAATTTTATAGCATTATTCGCAATGCATAGCGTTAATCTAATCTCAAAAATGGGAAATCATAAATTTAATCATCCGGCGGGTCTCGAACCGGCACCATCTACCAATCCGGGGTAGGCGCTTTGCGTTAAGCTGCGTTATTTTGGGGAGGTCTTAGACCAGCAGTGGATGTCCACTGCTGGTCTAAGACCTCCCCAAAATATTTCCACAATGGATTTGTACCCATCACAATGGATATATACCTTCTTTTACATTTTTAATTGAAATGATATGCGATAGGTACAATATTGTCCTCCTGGCCTGAATTTCGGCCACAGCAGTCTCAATAGAGATTAGCCATTTGCGCGGGACATATTATAGTGGATAAGTGTGTGCGTAAACACAGGGGCACTTTCTATTCCATCCCTCTCATGATCCGATGGGACGCCTAGTGACACGACCGGAAAGAGGTCAGGTACAGGACCGACGGCATTACGCTACTCTCCGAGGAGAAGTCTGGAAGTTGGGGGTATTATACGCCCGTTGCGTATAATCCCCCCCCCCAACTCCAAGACTTCGGGCTGATGCTGAGAAACTTTTCTTTTAACAGATAATTCCCAAAAAAAAAACACTTTTGGCCCGACCCGGGATTTGGAGCCAATACCTCGTTATCTGCGGTTGAACACGCTATCGCTAGATCAACGAGGCAGTCAGGCACAATAATGATAAATTTAACAAAAGATATTAATAATACCAATTAATTCGGTTTATCTTCGAAATGCTTTTGTTCTAATCATTTTTAAAACTGTCAATAGTTTTCTAAATAGGAAAAGCAGTTAAATCGTACTTTGGGATCAATAAGTTTTTCAAAAACATTGTCAAGTGGGCATATGATATTTTTTCATATATCTACTTAAACTAACATTGGCCAAAAAATTGTAAACATCACAAATTTTTGAAATTCTTCTTTAATGGTATATTAGTCTTAATCCTTTTTGTGGATACTAACACGTTTGATATTATATTATAATGCATTTGTTCTGTTTATTCAACAGCGTGAACGTTACCACCGTTTGATTTCACCAATGAATTTATATGTATTCTATTTTTTTTTTTTTTTTAAGATTTGTACTAAAAAAGATTAGTTAAGATAAGATAAGATTAGATTTATACTACTATGTATTCTTCAAATTCTCAATTTCAACTTAACAAAATGTCATCTGCCTTTAGTTGACATGCTCGCAGCTTTGTGCTATGACATGGATAATACTATATTGTATTATTTACTCCTTCATTTTACCCATAGAAAATGGTTACCCTACTTCAAAGTATCAATGTACTGTAACCTACAAAGCTTTAGATATGCTCTTTGTAGAATTTATTCCTAGTAGAATCCTAAGTATTAGAAATGGTTTTAGAATTTCAATGTTCATATGTATAGCAGGATTTTTTTATAGCTACCTGATTAATATTATCTTAGACGGATAATCGTCACAGCGGTCAGCAGCAAAATCATAGCTAGATGCTCTCACCGGTCCGTATGTGATCGGTGAAGTTAAGCAACTAGGCTCGCGGTCAGCCCATAAATGGGTGACCACCAAAGTGTTTTCAATTTCGAGCGTCTCCGTGCTTCGGAGGGCACGTTAAGCTGTCGGTCCCGATTGTAACAGAACGGGACTTACAGTAGAATAAATCATTTTAACTTTGTTATAAGTCGATATATTATTACGGTTGTCATAGTGATATAAATCATTAATGAATTAAAAATCATTTAGGGTAAGACAAGTATTACAGGTAGTAATTCAATATTGAGATTAGTAATTCAATACATAAGTACTCTAAAACAGGATGAATAGAATTTAAACATCATTTAGTACCCTAACTGATGTTTTAATTACCTTATTAAATGAAGAGTATTACAGTTAAAAGTGTCCTCTTCGCGGACGACCTATCGGTAATAGTGCCCAATGATGATAGGCAGATATCATATGACTCGAAAATAAGTAAAACAGTACAGACCGTCTTAGACTGGCTGCACTCAAATAATTTATATGCAAATATAGCAAAAACTAAATACATTAAATTTCGAACATACAATTCCAAAGATTATAATATTAATGTTAAGATAGGGTACCAAACCATAACACAAACGAATAATACAAAATTTTTAGGTATCACCTTAGACCATTTTTGCCATTGGAAAGAACACATTAATGGTATTTGTAATAAATTAAATAGATTTGAATTTGCATTAAAAAAATTACGCAACGTATCAGATGAACACACTGCACGTATAGCCTACAGCGGTTACGTTGAATCCATTTTAAGGTATGGTCTCATTATATGGGGAACTTCAACAGACATTAATAAAGCTTTCATTGTTCAAAAAAAGTGTATACGTGCCATTTGTCGTGCAGGCCCATTTGATTCATGTAGACCCTTATTTAAAAAATTGAACAGGTTAACACTAATATCGATGTACATTTTTGAAATACCATTATTTGTAAGAAAAAATAGTGATCTTTTTAAAACTAAGAAGGAGGGTAGTGACAGATCGAGAGATCCTACAAAATTAGTAGTTTCGTACTGCAGAACGACTCAAAACAAAAAGAACGTGTATCATATGTGTATAACTTTATAATAGGTCTTTACCTATGAAATTGCCGTTTTGTATGAAAAAATTTAAACGAATTTTTTTCATGAATTTTTTTATTTGTATTAATCGAAGTAATCACCCATGCAATCAATGCATCTTTGCCATCGCAGTGGCAGTTTATTGATGCCCTTCTTAAAGAAATCAGCTGGACGGGAGGCAACAAATTCTTCAAAGGCATTTTGTACTGCCTCTCGGGTATTGAATTTTTTTCCCGCCAAGAAGTTATCCAAATTCTGGAAAAAGTAGTAGTCTGTAGGCGCAAGGTCTGGTGAGTAGGGCGGATGACGGAGAGCTTCCAACCCCAGTTCTTGCAACTTGGAGACCGTCTGCTGTGCAGTATGAGGTCGCGCGTTGTCGTGCAGGAGCAGCGGAGACGAGCGATTGACCAATGCTGGTTGGAGATGCGCCAGCTTCTCCATCATTGTGCTCAGTTCTTCACAGTACACATCTGCAGTAATGCTCACCCCGTTTGGTAAGAAGCTGTGATGAATCACACCGGCGCTAGACCACCAAACAGTGACCATCACTTTTCTAGGGGTAAGTTTTCGTTTAGGGCATTGTTTAGGTGCTGAACCAGGATCCAACCAACTTGCTGAGCGCTTGCGGTTATCAAACAGAATCCATTTTTCATCGCAGGTAACAATGCGGTTCAAAATTCCTTCATTTGTGTGTCTGTTGAGCAGTGCAAGGCACGTCTCGACGCGTACTTCGCGCTGGCGATCATTGAGTTCGTGGGGCACCCATTTGTCAAGCTTTTTTACCTTGCCAATTTGACGCAAATGGACCAATATTGTTTTGACGCTAACGTCGAAAGCTGCTGCTAATTCAGCCGTAGATTGTGTATCATCAGCTTCCACAACCGCCTTTAATTCGTCATTGTCGACCAAAGTCTTCGGACGACCGCGAGGTTCATTTTTCAGGTCGAAATTTCCAGAACGGAAGCGAGCAAACCAATAACAGGTGGTGCGTTGGTTTGTAGTGTTAGCTCCGTAAACGTCGTTGATGTTGCGTGCCGCTTGTGCCGCGTTGCTGCCACGACGGTACTCATATTCCATAATTACTCGAATTTTTAACGTATCCATGATGACGAAAAAGATTGAAATGCGATGAAAATGTAACACTAATCAATAAAGAAATGACTACTTTTGGAAAAAAGAATCCATGTTTTTAAAATAAAATTAATTTGAAATTAGAATTCTTAGCCAAACAAAAATTATTTTGATTTGAAATGGCCAGTACTGCAGAACGGCAATTTCATAGGTAAAGACCTAATATAATATTGCCAAGAGACATTAGAGTACTGCCTTTTAGGTATTTTAAGACAAAACTTCGGACATGGTTGGTAACAAATTGCTTTTATACAATAAATGAATATATGACATTTGTATCTAGGTAAATTAATTCATATACTTGACATTGCTTATTTTATTATTTTTTAGATTTAAATTGTATTCACTATTGTTTTAATATTTGCATGCCTGTAATAGGTAGAATATGGCTTGTTCACAAAACTGTGGCCAATATATCTTGTTATGTAACCTATATTCTAAGCAAATAAATGATTTCTGATTTCAGGTAGTAATTCAATTTTGAGATTAGTAATTCAATACATAAGTACTCTAAAACAGGATGAATAGAATTTAAACTTTAAATTATGTATGAATGTTGTCCCCTCGCTATTCACCCCATTTCACCCGTTCACAATTTACTATTTTCTTTTATTTTCACTTTACATGTTTTATATAAGTGGTTTCAGTAACTTTTATAGGTACAAGGAAAATGGTTCTCGGAATTGAAATATATATTTGGGAATTCTCGGTGTACGTATGTACAGGATGTTCAGTAATGTGGCTTACAATAGCCTATGTATTCAGTTGGGCGAGTGGGGAGCAGAAACCTCCCGTGATTTCTCAGGAGATGCCTAGTGAATGGCGGTCTGTGGGCCACCGGGGTTGGCTAATGTGGAGACGGATTTCGTTTTGTGTGTAGGTGCAATATATTTTGGGATTTTTCTCAGCATCGTCTCCGCAGGTGAAGCCGTCGGTCCTGTACCTAACATCTTTTCAAACGTATCGGCTAGGGAACAGAAAGTGTAACAATGTTTGCGCACGTGCTAGTGCATTTTAATATATTCCGCGGAGATGCGCCATGAACATGATTCGACCATGAGGACATTTCACCTTTTTTACTATTTTTGCATAGAAAGGAAGTGAAAATCTAACATTGTTTAACTTCTTTATAATTAATTTCAGTGTCGGACCAAAAATAGCTCAGCTTTTTTTCCGGACCGTTAAATTGAATGGTATTATTTGATATTCCTATAAAAACAAAATGTGTACACCCCACTTTGGCCTTATTATTTAATAAATATATTCTCTTAGCATAAAAGGCACAAGTGCAGAACTTGTACTATATTGCAATTTTTTTTTCTTTTTAAAAGACCACGCCCGCACCCACAAAATTAATATCTACATATGCCGCGAGGTACATACGCCAGCACATCAAGCTACCCCAACCAATTGAAAGTGAACCTTATGCTTTTGTGATAAAGTTGAAAATGTATAAAAGAAATTCGACTGATTGGGGTAGCTGGATGTGCTGGCGTCTGTACTTTACTAACATACAATTGACTGACACAAAGTAAATACATCCAAACTCAGAACAACTATTTATGGGTGACACAAATAGTTATTCTACGCGGAGATCGAACCTGAAGCGACTGCCTTCCTCACAGCGCCACACGTGCAGTCTATTAAACCCTCTTCCAAGTTCTTTTTCAAGGAGACAACAACAATTGTAACGTACTCAAGAGCGAGCTAGATAGATCTAACCTACATTTGGATATTTGTTATTACCTACACAAAAACAGCTAAATGGATTTGAATAAAACTAAAAGAATAGAGATAGGTTATACACTGAATTATCATAAAAGCTATAAATATAGTGCTAAATAATATATCCTGGGACATTATTCACACACGGCCATTAGATCTCAAACTGAGCAGAGCTTGTATTATGGAAACCAGATAACTGATATACTACTTTTCTTTTGTACATACTTACACAGATTATTACATCCGAACTCAGGAAAAAAAGACATGTGCATGCACACAAATTTCTGCTCTACTTGGGAATCGAACCCACGTCTTGCGGCGTGAAAAGCAAGTATCTACCAAACATGCTAACGGGCCCGTCTGGTAACTCCGCAGGGTGCAGCTAGCTATTTTAAAAAAGCCTACTCCATATTAATTGTAAGTATGCTTTGAAGCCCTCCGATTTCTTTATTAAACCTCACGTATTAAAAGGAAGCCTATCTATTAGACATTTAATTTTGTACCAAATTCACGAAATTTAATCACATTAACGAAGTGAAATGCGTTTATTTCTGTACAAGAAAGCTCTCCATTGAGTGACTTCATTTACTTTAAAATACGTTTTTGATGTTCATTCAAAATCAACATTCTGACATAAAAGGTTAGCTTTTGATACAAATAGAGGATTGAAAGAAAAGTGGCTGAGTCTTTATTTTAATTATTCACTAGGTTTTGCCCGCGGCTGTGGCTGTCAGATACGGTAATAATTAATCATATGGACAAGCAGTAGCTATATTGTTATACTATTTCTGAGATTTAGGTAATTAATGTAAGTAATATCATTGAATGCACAACTTATTAAGGCATAAGTATGCACATAAGTTAGGTATATAATAGCGATACGTACAAAAAAAATATTAAATGAAATGAACTATACATAACAAAGCAAAAACTTAAACATATATTTTATACTTAGTTTTAAAATTTAAATAATTTAAAAACGCCATTTCATTATGTATTTGACGCATACGTAGTTAGAGTTTCCAGGATCTAAAGTACAAAGCTGGACTTTACCCTGTATAAAGCTAGACATACGTTTTAGAAGTCAAACGGTCATTCATAAAGCCGCTGAAGAACATACCTGGTCGCACGCCTTTCACCGCGTCATATCCTAGACCAGAATATCCAAAAACATAATACTGTCAGGAGTTTGGACAGTATGTAATACAAAATGTTTGGCCAAATTCAACGCAAATAGCACTAAATATTCGGCTAAAGTCGATAACATGGCTATAGGTAGGTAGGTATATTTATATCACAATTATTACAATTCACCACACCGCTAATTCTTAATATCCGGTCTGTGAAGATTTCCTTATTCCTGAGATAATCACTTTGTTCCCGGGTTCAAAACCCAGATCGGGCCAAAAAGATTTATTCTTTTTTTTTTGAACCCGGGAACAAAGTGATTATCTCAGGCTGAATTTGTTATCGCTAGAACAACGACATCACATAGAAAAGTATCTAATGCCTTATGTTTATACTAGAGCGTGTACCATTCGGAACATTGTTTCATAAAATATGCAACATTATTACACTAAATACCTATTTGAATCCTGTATTAATTTTGCAATAACAACTGACTACTCACTAATACCAGAGTTGTTACTCGGCTAGTAAACATCCAGTAAATAATATTTGCACAGAATATTCGCATTGAATGAGTTTATGAATCATTCCTTTACTTTGTCGGCGATTTACTTATACCGGAAATCTGTTTTCCGTTGGTTTAGCTTGGATCATAGACTTCGGTCTGTGGTAGACGTGCTTTGAGCAGAAACTAATTGCAAGAGAGCCATGCAACAGGGGTATAAAGACATTGGAACGTGCACTCTGTTATGAAGATCGATATCGTATATACTTGTTCAACATGTCAAAAAAAAACAATTTCAATTAAATTGTATATTACACACTTTTGAACATAAAAATAATTACCAAATTAACTGAGAATAAACTCAATTTCGGAGAAGAAATTTATTATAATAACAACATAAATTATTCTAATTTAAGTATATCTTAATAATATATCTAATTATGAGAATCGCAAATATTAACGTTGTTTTAATGTTATGGTAGCTACTGAATAATGTCGCTTAAAACGGAATAGGAATCCATTGAAACAAAAACAAAAAAAATGGTTTCAGCTTTTAATTATCTTTAACCAACGCAACATTACCGTCCTATTTCTATTCTTCCTTTCCTCTCCAAGGTACTTGAGTCCTGTGTACACGAACAACTCTCCAGTTATGTTCTTGTCAACCAACTGATAAGCCCGTTTCAATCGGGATTTAGACCGGGCCACAGTACCACCACCGCTCTCCTTAAAGTGACTGGCGATATTAGGGCAGGTATGGAGGATACAATGATCACCATTATGGTTTTGATCGACTTTTCAAATGCCTTTAATACCGTCAGTCACGTTATCCTATTATCTATTCTCTCCCATCTTATGGTTTCTGATGAAGCTCTGGAATGGTTTTCCTCCTATCTTCGGGGGCGCCAACAGTCGGTTTACGTCGGGGAGTCCTTTTCAAACTGGCGTGACCTCGATACTGGTGTCCCACAAGGCGGTATACTCTCTCCTCTTTTATTTTCGATCTTCATAAATCTTATAACTCATAACCTTCAGTGTGCGTATCATCTGTATGCCGATGATGTCCAGATTTACGTTCAAACGACATTTGACGGACTGGCTGAGGGTATTGCTAAGATAAATCGTGACTTAGATGCGATAAAAGTTTGGTCTCAGAATTTTGGCTTAACTGTGACCCCGACAAAGTGTCAAGCCATCATAATGGGGAGCTCCCGATTACTATCAAAGGTTGAGCTACGTGATCTTCCATCAATAATCTTTGATCATAAGTGCATAACTTTAAGCCAAAATGTGAAAAACCTTGGACTAAACATTGATGCCTCATTAAGCTGGCAAAAACAAATAGCAAGTGTTAGTCAAAGAGTTACAGGCGTATTGCGGTATCTCTACCGTCTTAAAAATTTTCTACCAATAAAAACTAAGGTAATGCTCGTGCAGGCCTTAATATTTCCTATAGTCGACTATGGTGATGTTTGCTACTTTGACCTGAATGCAGATCACCTCAATAAACTCGATAGACTTCTGAATAACTGCATTCGGTTCATTTTCAATCTTCGTAAGTATGACCACGTCTCTTCTTATCGATCCCAACTGCAATGGTTACCGATCCGCGAACGACGATCATTACGAGCACTAACCACCTTATATTCTATTCTTGACTCTTCTTCTCCATCTTACTTATCTCACCACTTTCAATATCTTTTCACTAACCATTCTAAAAATCTTCGCTCTTCACACAATCGTCTTCTCCAATGTCCATCTCACCGCTCTGACTTCCTTCACTCTTCTTTCTTTATACAGTCAATTCTTCAGTGGAATGCTTTACCTCTCGAAATCAGGATGGCCAAGAGTCGCATCTCATTTAAAAGAAAAGTTCGTGAGCATTTACTTCGCAAATTGTTAGCAGAAACCCCCCAGTTATAAGTTAAATATATGGTTCATGATCGGATTCTATAGTATAGTATCATATAGTATAGTATAGTATCATATAGTATAGTATAGTATTATATAGTATAGTATTGTATAATATAGTATTTTATAGTATAGTATTGTGTTGTCCAGTTCTTACTACTTTAGAAGTAGCTTAGTATAGCCCTTACTTTCATACTTTCGGATAATTGTATCATCCGTGCACCTACCATGCTATCTCTGCACCACCCTAAGGTCGACTGGCAGAAAATGCCTTGGGCATTAAGTCCGCCTTTGTACCATTTGATGTGCATAAAGTTATAAATAAAAAAATAAATAAAAAACGGTTAAAATTGAGGATATTTTTAATTCGCGTCTCTTTTGTATCATATTTTTCTATAAATATTGTACTGGTTATATTTTTATATAATAAAGTGTAGTAATACTACAGTTAATTACATAAAAAGATAAGCATATCACCTACATATTATTATTACGAACATGAGCTCTGCTTTAACTAGTGATCTGGCCTTTATTATAGTACTTTAGTAACAAGTGAGTGGACGGAAGTTTTCTGTGTTAAAAGGATTCAAACGAAAATTAATTGTATGATAATTATTTAAAGTTTTCCGTTTTAGGGTATAGTATAATATAATATCCTGGGTGATTGATTACACACAAAGCAATCCGATCCTAAACTAAGCAGAGCTTGCACTATGGAAACATGTTCATGCAGACAAATATCTGTCCTGGGTGAGAATCGAACTCACGACCTGCGGCGTGAAAGGCAAGCATCTACTAATCACGCGGGGGCCCTTCAGAATATATCATATAGTATCAAACTGCAGCGTGACGAAACATTTTTGCTTTTGTTTTTCAATTTGGAGGCACATCTAGTAGTTCCTAACTCCTGAAATTAGTACCCTGGATTAAAGCCAACGAAGATGTTTGGTGTAGTCCTGAATAACCAGACGATGCCAGTATTCCGTTTGCTATAATACCAAAATACGTGACCAGGCGGCCAGTTGAGATTACTGCTTCACCAGATCACATACAGAATAGAGCTTTTGAGCTTTTTCAATTATTGACAAATAGTGGATATTCAATATTCGCTTTTCACTTCACAGTATACAAAATATAAGATCTACCGTATACATAGTTTATTCAGCAATAACTCAATGTACCGTGAAATACACAGAAAAAATTAGACGCTTTCTATAAAATAAATTAACTGATTCAATGTAAAGTGAACATTGCATTTAACTTACATATATGCAATTTAAATACTACTGATCGATTTGTTTAGTGTGTAGTGTTAACTCCAAGTATTCTTGACTAATAACATATATAGGCGCGTATTACTTATGAAAACTTTTTAAATTTGAAATATTTAATTATAACTATACATATATTATTAACAATTTACATAAAAAAATCAATTCTGAAATATGAATGTGTTAGTTTATAGTTTATCGTTTGTAACTTTATCACCGTAAATATTTTACATTTAGCTTTAAAAGCTGCATCATGCGCAAACCGCCGCCGGGCATATATATTATATTATTTATTATATATGGTCAGTAATAAAAATGAAATAGAAAATAATTTATTACCAAGAACCATGGCTGATACACAAAATAAGCACAGGGTGACATTTTGTAAATGTATAAATTGTGGTGTGAAACATTTTCAGTGCATGAAAGAAAGTGCACCCATTGCAGTTAATGTTGCAGCAAATAGTAACTGTGGTGTTAGGTTAAAATTTGAATTACCCTTGTGTATTATATTTTCATGTTTTTCGAAAATTATACATCATCATCATCGTGTTAGGCGAATGACATCCACTGCTGGACAAAGGCCTCCCAAAATGATTTTCACAATTAATTGTGTCCATCATTTGGAAGGATATGCCATAATCGCCACGCTCTTGGCAGAGTGGTTGGCGATCGTAGTAGATGTTCAAAGAAGTCAAAATAATAGTTTAAAAAATCTTTTCTATTCTTTACTTGAATTTTATATAAAGCGTGTATTTTAGTTTTTTTAACTATTTTTTAGTTAACTTGTCTATAAATACGATTGTTTTAGTTTTTAAAAACTATTAATAACTTTAACATCAATTCCTGCCTTATCGACGATAGATAAAAATTATATAAATTGGCTTATTTTGAAAATTGAATAATGGAATAATCTTATCAAATTAGTGTATTGTCATCGGTCCTCGATAAATCTACAAAGTAGGAATGAAATCTAAGGGAGTCTAAAGGAGTCAGTTACAAACATACTAGTGGAGCTAATATAAAGCGTGTAAGAACGCTGCTGCCCGTTCTCTGGAATATAATTATACCCTCGGGACGACTTCAAGGCCCCCCCACGGGATGAGGTGATTACAATAAGAATCTATCCTCCATATTGGTTTCTTAATTTTGTTCAAAATATTAGAGTATCTAATAATATCTTAATTACTATCTATGATTTTTATATATCTAATCTATTAGATATATAAAAATTTTAGATGGCAAAGGCAATAGTTTAATGAAATATATTTGATGTTTTTGATTTATATTCACTGTTTTGTGATCATAAGCATAGATTTCGACGAAATGTTTATTATTTCAAAAATTAATGCTTTAGATACTCTTACATTAAAAGTAGTCTATGTTATTAGATCAGTCTGTTTGACTAATGAAGTAAGGATTTCAAATTAAATCATATTTTCGTATCAACGTCAAAGATTTTTGTTATCTTAGCTTAGTTTATTCTTATTGGTTATCTATAAAAGGAGCTTTACTTGGGTTATACTTTTATTATAAGTCGCAAATAGTTATTTAATGAAATATTTCCATGTAATACTAATACTGGGCCAAAACCAGAGGAAGAAGATCTAAGCTTATATAACTATAAGAAGAAGAAGAAATACATTTATTCGACATAGACATACAAGAAATTTACAAACAAAACTAACTAAATACATTTAAAAAACAAACAATTACATAGTTTAACACTACGCAATAGGTCTTGTGTGTGCTGCCGAAAGGGTCACCATCTCAGCATTTGCTGGGTTACAACCAGCGCTGATCTTCCGTTGGTACTCGTGACGTTCACGGTATGATAGTGCAAGCCAGTGTGTGGGGGAGTAAATAATAGGTCTTTACCTATGAAATTGCCGTTTTGTATGAAAAAATTTAAACGAATTTTTTTCATGAATTTTTTTATTTGTATTAATCGAAGTAATCACCCATGCAATCAATGCATCTTTGCCATCGCAGTGGCAGTTTATTGATGCCCTTCTTAAAGAAATCAGCTGGACGGGAGGCAACAAATTCTTCAAAGGCATTTTGTACTGCCTCTCGGGTATTGAATTTTTTTCCCGCCAAGAAGTTATCCAAATTCTGGAAAAAGTAGTAGTCTGTAGGCGCAAGGTCTGGTGAGTAGGGCGGATGACGGAGAGCTTCCAACCCCAGTTCTTGCAACTTGGAGACCGTCTGCTGTGCAGTATGAGGTCGCGCGTTGTCGTGCAGGAGCAGCGGAGACGAGCGATTGACCAATGCTGGTTGGAGATGCGCCAGCTTCTCCATCATTGTGCTCAGTTCTTCACAGTACACATCTGCAGTAATACTCACCCCGTTTGGTAAGAAGCTGTGATGAATCACACCGGCGCTAGACCACCAAACAGTGACCATCACTTTTCTAGGGGTAAGTTTTCGTTTAGGGCATTGTTTAGGTGCTGAACCAGGATCCAACCAACTTGCTGAGCGCTTGCGGTTATCAAACAGAATCCATTTTTCATCGCAGGTAACAATGCGGTTCAAAATTCCTTCATTTGTGTGGCTGTTGAGCAGTGCAAGGCACGTCTCGACGCGTACTTCGCGCTGGCGATCATTGAGTTCGTGGGGCACCCATTTGTCAAGCTTTTTTACCTTGCCAATTTGACGCAAATGGACCAATATTGTTTTGACGCTAACGTCGAAAGCTGCTGCTAATTCAGCCGTAGATTGTGTATCATCAGCTTCCACAACCGCCTTTAATTCGTCATTGTCGACCAAAGTCTTCGGACGACCGCGAGGTTCATTTTTCAGGTCGAAATTTCCAGAACGGAAGCGAGCAAACCAATAACAGGTGGTGCGTTGGTTTGTAGTGTTAGCTCCGTAAACGTCGTTGATGTTGCGTGCCGCTTGTGCCGCGTTGCTGCCACGACGGTACTCATATTCCATAATTACTCGAATTTTTAACGTATCCATGATGACGAAAAAGATTGAAATGCGATGAAAATGTAACACTAATCAATAAAGAAATGACTACTTTTGGAAAAAAGAATCCATGTTTTTAAAATAAAATTAATTTGAAATTAGAATTCTTAGCCAAACAAAAATTATTTTGATTTGAAATGGCCAGTACTGCAGAACGGCAATTTCATAGGTAAAGACCTAATATAAATAAATTAATAAAAGTTATAGTAAATAAATAAATAAGGCAGGAACTTAAAGGGTGTAATGTCGATAAATATTCTAAAACCAATACAGTAAGTAACTCTTTACTGTACACAAAAAATAATACATAAAAAGAACTATGAGTATGTTAAGATTGTACAAATGGCGTCCTTATCGCTAGGTGCGATCTCTTCCAGGCATAACGATTCAATTAAAGACTAATTCTAGCGTATTATTACTAGACTAGGCATGACTATACGATTTTCACAACATTATATTTTTATTTGAAAGCTACACATTTTTTTAATTTTTTTATAGTTGCAGGACTTTTTTATATGTGTAAGAATATAAAAAAAGTATAGTTTATTGTTTAAACAAAATAAAATAGAACCATTATTTTATTAAAGAACTAGCGGTACCTGCGGTTTCACATGCGTTAATCTTTATAAATTATAGTTTATGTGTTACTTGGATATATAAGCTATATTATATACAAAGTTTCAGTTGCATCCGTTCCATAGTTTTTGTGGAAAAGAATAACAAACATCCGTACTCATAAGCTTTCACATTTATAATATTACTAGGATATCGTTTATGGTCATGCCATTCAACCATGTTGCTCGGGAGTAATCTGCCTCCCTAGCACTGTAGAAACAGGAGTTTGACTGAAGTGAACTGTTCTGCGTGTGACGGGAAGCTCACTGCGTGATATATGATATGGCAAAGGACCTGGCTTCAAATGTGTAGGGATTGCTCTAAAATAGTCTGAAGAACTATGTTATACCTACAACAATCTATGGACACAACGGGTCTTAAACAAATATATTGTAATTTAAAATTGAGTTCTGCTCTCGAATACCATCAAAGATCACGCGCAGTTGTGTGTGATAGTGTGCGAACTTTAATAATTATAAATCTTTCGTTAGGTGTCGCGGGTTTGAGTCCCGGGCCGGACAACTATTTGTGTGAGTCATAAATAGTTATTCGATGTAATTTGTGTCCGTCTATTGTATGTTTGTAAAGCACCCCACGACGAAGGGATTAGAATCCCTAGTGCGGGAGTTGTCTTTAAAAAAACTGTCAATCTTGTATGAGCTTATATGTGAAATTAATTAATAACTTAAGGGTGATTTTGAAGATCGGGTTAGGATTATTATTAAAAAAGTAAATAAACCTATATATTACAACGGCTTATGTTTAACTTACCACCAAATATAGTAACATATAACAGACAAAAATAGTAATTGATCACCAAAATGAAACCCGCATTTTAATGTAAAATTATAACCAAAGTTTCACCATTTTGCTATCCTATTTAAGCAAAATGACTCCAAATTAATCATTGTTAAGCCATAAGTAATAAATGATCACCAAAATTAAACCAGCATTTTAATGTAAAATTATAACCAAAGTATTTACATCTTGCTATTCTGTTTAAGCAAACTGACTCCAAAAAAATCATGGTTAACCCAAAAATTGTTAATGAACACCAAATTATTAAACACATTTCAATTTAAAATGACATGCAAAAAATAATATCTCGTTATCCGATTTATGTAAATAATAAGGCATGTATTTAAATCGATATCTGTATATTCCCTTTTTTCTAACAAAATATTTCAAAGTTATATAAAAAATACTGACTAATTATGCACACTAACTAAATCAAATTAGAACTTAAATATAAAGATAATTATTATGCAGCAAGCATTGTTTCTGTCACGGCTCCGGCGCTGCGGGGTTTGGGCGGCCCCACGCGAGCTTATCGTCGCAGATGGTTTTAACGCTCACCACCTACTCCTGCAGCTCGCGGGCCGCCCCACCCCTCCGCGCCTACGCGGGCTTACATTAGACTCTAGGGGTAGGGCAAACACGACTACGTGAAGTCGGTTTTGCAGCGATTCGTTTCTGTCACAAAAATAAAAAGAAAAAAGTCACAAAAAAATTTTAATCGTCTTTTTTTAAATTATTCAAACAAACATTAAAAAGTAAGTCCTCTTCTAATTAATAACAAAGGGAGGGTATTGCAAACCGGACACATGACTCAATATGGCATCATAATACTTTTTTGGTAATAAGCCTACATTTTGTGGCAATCACAGAGGTTTATTTAGGCAGAAATAACACATTAATTTGCTCGCTAAGATTTGGTGATCATTTACTACATTTGGTGTTCGAATACACTTTGAAGTGCAGTCGTGACTTAAATTGCAAGTACTATTGTATTTTTAGACTTTATTTTTCTGGTGTTAAGTTTCTATTTTTGGTTAAAAAACGGAGGGTATCAAAGCATTTTATGGTGGTCATTATATTTAATCCCTATTACAACTATGCTTATCTCTTGAGACTGTTAATCTATTTCTTCATTCATTAAAAAGACAACGTCCTCTCTAGAGAATTATATCACTTTTTCGTGGGGGACTTTACAAACTTGCAATAAAATTCACAGACACAGCACACCCAGACTCAGAACAACAATATATGGGACACACTAATAGTTGTCCCTTGCGTAACTCAAACCCGAATTATAATAGTCGTACATACATGCATTACTGTGACAATGATTGTATTTTAAAATCAATATTAATGTTTTAAATGATTATTGTAATAATATAACAATAATAGACTGCACGTGTGGCGCAGCAGCTAAGACACACGCCGCTTCGTGTCGCGGGTTCGAGTCCCTCCCGGACAACTATTTGTGTGACCCATAAATAGTTGTTCTGAGTCTGGATGTCATTTTTGTCCGTCTAGTACATGTTTGTAAAGTACCCCGCGACACAGGGTTTAGATTCCTAAGTGCGGGCGTTGCTTTTTTTTAAATATCTTTAATGATCTGTAATTGGTGTTCTTTATAAATAAATCCACAAAAGAATATGCATATATTTGAGAACCTACCGCCTTTTTGATCACATTTAAAAGTAAAGCTTATTTAGGTTTTATATTTGAGTAAGTCAGTACAAAAAAAAAGTAAAAGAAGTTGTCAGATGGCCCTCAACCTGGAGCCATCTGATAACATTCAGTTATCATGGCCTAGCATCGTTCGTAAGCTGAAGCTGCGTGTCTACGTGGCAGTTGTCTAAACAAATAGTCAATTACTTGGCTAGGGGTTTTGCTGATCATTACATAGATAGACATACATATATATCATGATCTACGAAAGCCCAAGCAAATCGGATTCCGGCGTTCTCAAGCGCTCCTATGTTCCAGTTTTAATCCAGAAATACCGATCGCTGTTGTAAACATTATCCCTGCGTGGTAACCGCAACGGCGTTCACAGTAAACTCGGATCAGGAACCTCGGACCGAGGCAAATCTCCCGTGCTCCATCTAATGAGGGCAGTTTTATTGCAACTTAGCTGCCTGTAATTCTTATTGATGTTGGTGAGGATCTGTAGAGAAAGATAATAATAATTAAAGCCATTGCACAAATTTACAATTCACAAGCCTAATTGATAAATTTTTTATGTTGGTCTAGCGGTAGCGTGTTCACCCGCAAAGAACGAGGTCGTGGGTTCAAATTCCGGGTCAGGACAAAAGTGATTTTGGAACTTTTCTGTAAAAAGAAAAATTTCTCAGCATCAGCCCGAAATCTAGGAGTTGGTGGTATTATACCCTCGTGCCTCGGAGAGCACGTAAAGCCGTCGGTCCTGTACCTGACATCTTTCCGGTCGTGTCACGTGGCGTACCATCGGATCATGAGAGTAATGGAATAGAAAGTGCTCCTGTGTTTGCGCACACACTTGAGCACTATAATATGTCCCGCGCAGATGGCTAATCTCTCTTGAGACTGGCCGCCGTGGCCGATATCCGACTATGCGGACATTATTATTATTGATAAATCATTTCCTTAAAGGATTTGTCAATTATGCTTGTGAACGGGAGCATATTCACTCATGTGGGAAAAAGTTCAGGGAATAGGGAACTGGCTGTAGCTGACCTCCTGTGTTCCTTTCTGGGCTGATGAGATGTGCTTGGTGATGATGAGATGTGATGAGCTGCTGTTAAGATCCGGCCAGCTGATCATAGAAAACACGTGAAAAGAATGATCTAGAATACCCATAGCAGCGGTGCATGCAGAATGCGTGTGCTGCTAGCTAGAGACGAGGGCGGAGCGAGCCGCACGAGTGGCGGATGTTTAATTGGACGATATTTTAAAGAACTTCATTTATCCCAAATCACGACCCAAAAACTAATCTTCGATAGAAAAAAAAATAAGTCTAAAAAACACCAAGCGCCAACAATTGGTATAATTGTTATTATTATCCTGGGACATTATTCACACACGGCCATATGATCGCATACTAAGCAAAGCATTTTCTATGGTATGATAACTGATATATTACATACACAACTTTTTATCTGGAAATAAAAATCACAACCAGTCTCAGGACAAATAGACATGTTGATGCACCCAAATATCTGTCCTGCGGCGTGAAAGGCAAGCATTTACCAACCACGCCAACCGGCCCGTTAAATTATGAGGTACCTACATGATTATATTTTATCGGTTTTAGCTCCTTTTTTGGATACAATTGGGTGATGTCAGCCTATTAATATGATCTATACTCTTTTAAGTTACCCTTAGTTAAGTTTGGTGTTAGGTAGGTAGGTAATATAACTACATATATAGTTGCCAAGCGCAAAGACATAGCATTCCGAGAAATACTCAGACTTAACATTAAGTTGACGTTGTATTAGTTAGTTACGCTTAAGTCAGTCAGATTATCATAATCTGTTACACGAGTATCTCTATTCAAATCTCCAGCATAACACAGTTATACTAACGCTAAATTATTCAATATTTACTTTGAGTAGATCCGTTTATGAGGCGTCAGATACTAATATTAAACGTGGACATAATAGGTTTAGAAGTTCGAAGTCTAAGCTGACACTTAGCCGAAACCCATTTAACACAACCTGACTAAAATAATGATTCGACCAAAGTTTCGTTATATGTATGTTATCGTAAAGGTGTTTGTATTTAAATTTTAGTGATAGGCATTCACTAGAATTTACTTATAAAGCTTGGGTTTAAATAGAAATAATATTATTATTATATTCCATTTTAATCTACAGAGGTAACATTTTGTTAAGACTTGGCGCACTTTCGTATTTAACACACTGATTTTGGCTATGCAAGCAACAGTGTTTCATCTGTCAGTTCCTTGTTCTTCATGTGTAAATACTATTTAACTTTCATTGTTATTCTTAAATACTGTCTCTAATAATGAGATGTTTCTGTTCTAATGTAAACATTCGATTTACCGCTTTTTTTTTTTTTTTTTTGCCCTCTTTGGGCAGGCTAAGGTCTGTGACCATACCGCCTCGTCTTCAGTTGTATTATTTCAAAGTTTATATTTTAAAGTCAGTCATTCATGTCCGTCACGTCCGTCACAGTCATGTCCGACACGTCCGTCACAGTTAAGTCATAGTCCCACCTCAGTAAAGCAGTGGAGACTTTACTAGAGGCTTCTATGGAGTTTTGGTTTCAACACGGAAAATCACAATTCACGGCTATATCGCACTTTCCTCCACTTGTGTACGTTGTCGAAGATGTTATGTCTAAAAATCCACCATATTTCACATAAAAACTCGAATTTACACCAGTTTTTGAAAATAAAACATAGCCTCGATGCGTCCTTTTCCGCGTTGGCGCCAAAACTCTCTCGATTTACCGCGTCTCTCGTTTGTTGTTCGTCCACAGAGCAAGTAACAGTTTGTTACTTTCGTTTATTTTGTCTTTGACACTCGCTCGTGGCTTGTGGCATAGACTAAAATATGTAGCGCATAATATCAGTGTTGTGCCACTATCACACCAGTCTTTTTACTTTACTTTATTTATTTCACTTAAAAATAGAGTACAATGGTGGTCTTAGTATTAGGTTAGTCACATCTATTTTACTGATGAACAGCATGCGAAATGTTTGATTGTTATATGTCAAATTTTACACAAATAATATAATTAAATAAATAATTCGCCGATGGAATAGGATGATTTTTCCAGGAGCCACAGTCTGAGATGGTTTAATGTTTGATTGTTATATGTCGAAATTTACACAAATAATATAATTAATTAAATAATTCGCCGATGGAATAGAATGATTTTTTTCAGGATCCACAGTCTGAGATGGTTTAATCGATTGTTATAATAACAGTTTTATTTTTGTTAAGAGTATTGAAGTTCTTTTTTTTTTAAAGACAACGCCCGCATTAGTGAATTTAATCCCTGTGTCGCGGGGTACTTTACAAACATATAATAGACTACAAAGTTAGAATCCTGAGCATTAGCGAGGAAATTAAAAGAGCACAAGGTGAAAAATCTTTGCACTCGAGTGCAACACGTAACTTTTCATCACACGTCAGCGAGGAAATGATTAAATGCGAAAAAAAATCTTATCATAAATACTTTTATCTCAGTTTAGGTATTAATTACTATATTATGATACTTACGTAAGTATTACAGAAAATTCTTTAAATTATAACAAACTAGCTGCGCCTCGCGGTTTTAACCGCGTTAAACTTTATAAATTATAGCCTATATGTTATTTGGATATATAAGCTATGTTACTACAAAGTTTCTCCGTCCGGTAGTTTTTCCGTAAAGAAGTAACAAACATACACACTCACGCAGTCACAAACTTTCGCCTTTATAATATTAGTGTGATAATACTTAGGTATAATTAAGAAACGCCGTGGTCTCCTTCTGTGAGGCAGTTTTGCTGCAGAAGGAGGCCGCCGAACGGGATCGGGAACGAGCCGATCCCGCTCGTAGGCGGAGGAGGCGTCGGGGCGGCGGCGGCAGCCGTTAGCCCAACTCCCCTCGGGGCTGCGGTGGCAGTATGAGAAGTGTCCTCAACTGCCGCCACGTGCAAGCAGCCCCGGGAAGACAGCGAACTGTTTGTGGCGCAGTCGCTGTGCCATACTGGCAGGAGTCGGCAAATGGGGAGGACAACCCACAGTCCTCTCCGGGTACGTGTCCCAACCATCTGGGACCCGGCGCAAAAGAGGGGCACCGGAGCAGCATACCCGCGTTCTCGGGGCTCCCCCTATCAGGCGCCAGAAGAAGTCCACGGCAGGTTAGGTTTAGTCGGTGCGAGTCCGACATACCCACCCGCAGACACTTTTTGCGGGTGGCATGCATTAGCATTCCCCCTGCCTTATCAAAAACAAAAAAAAGGTATAATTAAGAAAAACTAAAAGTAACGTTGCTACAGTTTGACTGTAATAGAACAGTAATATTGCACAAAACAATTTAAAAAAGTACACCAAGAAGGTTCCGAATAGAGGTAGAAGTAAATAGGTTTAATGATATTTTGCATTCACAAACTTAGTGCACACGATGTTCTAAATTCAAATTTACTTTACCCTCTAGAGGATGAAAACCACTTTTCCACTCAGATATCGAAGAGCAATAAATACGCTTTCCGAGATGGGGTGATGAAAATAACTATTTTAAAGATTATAATGACAACCGTATCCTGTAAACTATGCACGGGAGCTGGTGGGCAATAAAGTACATTTATCTTCGAGTTCTTCTCTTTACTACAACTTTCTACGACACTAGGGCTTACTCATTATGAGATTTGGAGTATTGCACAATTACTCTTCTATTAATTTTTTTTTTACCCAAATTTGTATGTTGGGGAAATTTTCTATTACTGCCTACTTCTGAATGCCTTCTCAACACAGCCGTACATGATTTTTTAGGTTTACCTAACGGTTTTCTTGGCCGAGGTATCCGTATCATGAAAGCCTTGGTGTACTTTAGTCTACTTTCCATTCAATGTGTTCATCCAATTTGCAGAACCGTCCTAGTTTGCCGCTTTTAATCTAGTTATAGAGTTCATGATTCATTCTAGAGCGATACCTGCCATTCACATGTCGCACAGAACTGTACATTAACACTTTCCTCATCAAGACAGCTCGTTTTTGTTGTTATCTTTTCTCTTATAAAACTTATAACGACATATTATGTAAAGTAAGTTAATTATACTGTAAACAATTACAGTATAATTAATTTATCTATAGTGAAGTCAACATTTACAAAACAATCCCCACTATTAAACGTCCTACTTAACTACCTTATCTTAACTTCTTATTCTACAGAATTTCAAATACTATTACAGTTTGTGAAATTTTCTAAGTTTCATAAACTCTTATAGTATATATATATATATATATATACAGTATGTACCAAACCTTTAATGACGGCGTGTGTGTTTAGGTCCGTGGGTCAGCATGTAAATCAAGACCACTATAGCAGTTCACAAAAGAATAATTTTCTAAGACTTTTCTTTTAAAAGGTAGTCATAGTGGTGCGATTCCGTTTTTTGGTATTAAACCGTATTAAGTAATTCCAGATTAGATAATAGCTATAGGTACAGTCCAGCATTGTTGTACTTGGCTGAGGAACAGATGAGCTTGTTGCAGGAGTAAAATATCTATGAGGCAATAGTCGGGTCTTTACTAGTTACCCAAAGGATTCAAGTAAAATGCCAGATTGATCAGTGGGACCCTGGAATCCTGGTCAGAATCAAGCCTACATAATTTTCTTTTCGAACCAACGATTCTAAGCTACTAAACCATAGCTAATTGCAACCAAAACATACATACATAATGTATTAAACATGTGGTTGTGATGTATAAATATTTAGCAGCGTGTTCAAAACATGCAGATAATTGGACATTGCAAAATGGACCACCACAGCCCGTGGCCAGTAGTTAGGATTACCATGAGTCCAAAAGCGTAATGGAAATGTCCGGTCAAAAAAAACTAGATACACAACTGATCAATGAACATCTTATTCTACTATGACCATGACTTTACCTGGAGTCTCATGACTGTGAAAAGAGAACTCGTGGAATATGATTTTAGTTGCCAGCCAAAACATAGATACGTATAACGTCTCACTCGCAGACACTTTTTGCGGGTGGGATGCATAGTCACTCTCCCTGCCAAAAGAAATCGTTTAACGTCTACTATCGCTATGTGGTGACGGCCAAGAAGACCATCACCCCATCTCATCCCGTGGGGGGGCGTAGAAATCGTCCCGAATACCTACCAGATAATGGGCAGCAGCATTTTTCTATGACCATCAAATACGATCGTCAATCCGTCCGCCAAGCGTGACGATTATGGCATATCCCCCCGTTCTGTAGGGATGCTTTTGTCCAGCAGTGGATGTCATTCAGCTGACATGATGATGAAGTAATGTGAATATTTCATTTTCTCATCAGGAACTAATCTACTATATAAAAATAAGTCGGGTTTTCCTTCCTGACGCTATAACTCCAGAACGCACGAACCGATTTCCACGGTTTTGCATTCGTTGGAAAGGTCTCGGGCTCCGTGAGGTTTATAGCAAAGAAAATTTATAAAATTTAACGCGGGTAACACCGCGGGGCACAGCTAGTTTGCTTATAAATTATTCCTACGCATGACTACGATTTCGCAATGAATCGTGAAGGGTAAAAAAGAAGCAGTATGTTCGTTAAATACTCATCTAGGAACTGCTTCATACAGTTAAATCAACATTTCTAATTTACAAAACTACAGCCCTCTTACCGATGTATATAAAGTATGCTTAACATTAATGAGCTTCGAGTCAAATTTAAATCATATTTACTACTACTACTATTCATAAACAGTTAAGATTAAAACTGAAATAGTTTGAATAGCTTAAGTTAAAAATAAAGGTATACCTATCCGACCGTAATAGAAAATTTGAAGAAATTGAATATGCATGGGTCCAAATTTCCGTCAATGGGTTTTCCCGAACTTTCCAATTTCATTATGGTAACCCCGAATCTGTATTTGGAGATAATACGGCGGAACCGCAATGCAAGCCTTGTTTACATACATGTTTAGGACCAACCGATAAACCGACACAATTATATTAGAGCGAGTAGATTGATTCAGAGCGGCTAGTATATAATGTGTTAATCCGGATTATCTAAATGACGCTATTTGATCATTACATTGGTGTGCTTGAATGGGTGGGAATAGGAGTGTAATTGCCTCATCAATTTCTATTGTTGGTGATTTCATACATTATTAGTTTTACTATGTTTTAGTCCGCATGGAAAATCATGCTGAAGAAGTCGAAAATAACTTAGGCTGAATTCATTCTGCATGTTTTTTTAGGGTCCCGTACCTGAAGGGTAAAACGGAACCCCTTTTACTGAAAATCCGCTGTCTGTCTGTCTGTCCGTCTGTCGCCAGGCTGTAACTCATGAACCGTGATAGATAGTTGAAATTTTCACAGATGATGTATTTCTGTTGCCGCTATAACAACAAATTAAATAAATATTTAAGGGGGCTCCCATACAGCAAACGTATTATTTGCCGTTTTTTATAGATACTGGTACAAAACCCTTCGTGCGCTAGTCCGACTCACACTTGGCCGGATTTTTATAATAATCGATTTAAACGCACAATCATCACAATTGAAAGCTCTGAGAAGTATGTGTGGTGTGACTTTGAGAGACAGAATTCGAAATACTGATGTAAGAGAGCGTTGTGGTGTGAAAGAGGATGTAGTCACAAAGATTGAAAAAGGCATGCTGAGATGGTTTGGCCATTTAGAAAGGATGAATGAAAGAAGATTGACAAAAGAAGTATACCTGGCCTGGGTGAATGGGACAACCGGAAGGGGAAGACCACGTCGAACATTCTCTGACCAAATTGGAGATGTTCTCAAGAAAGGGCAGGTCAGAAGTACCCTAAACCGGCGAGCATGTATGAAGAATATAATGACAGTAATCGAGGCAAAAGAAGTATGCAAAGATCGTGACAAATGGAAATCCGTTGTCTCTGCCTACCCCTCTGGGAAACAGGCGTGAGTCTATGTATGTATGTATGTATCATCACAATAAATACGGTGAATTATCATTGGTGTCAAAACGAATGGCTGTAATTTTCACATGTTTATTCAAGTTTCAATTCTTCGCGCAATCGCTTTAAAAATGCTCAGGCAATAAACGATGCTCAGTTGCTGTTCTATATAAAAACGTATGACATCGTGGCGTGTGAAAGAGACTGTTTAATACCACGTACGCGCTACTGAAAACTGAATACGTTTCATTCAATTTCCTTGCCAACTGCGATCATTATTCAGCAAATTGTGTGTTTAGTGGTGTACTTCATTTCGCTGTACAAACGCAGTGCAAATGGCTTCCAACACAAAAAATGTGCTACTATTTAGTCGCTAATATTGTTTAGCTGGTTGGCGTGGTTTGTAAATGCTTGCTTTTCACGCCACACGACGGGTTCGATTCCCACCCAGGACTGATATTTGTTTGCATGGACATTTCTGTTTGTCCTGAGCCTGGGTATAATCACACTAATATATTATAAAGGCGAAGGTTTGTGAGTGTGTATGTTTGTTATTTCTTCACGTCTAAACGGGTGGAGTAATTTTAATTAAATTTGGTATAGACTGACACCCTGGATTAACACATAGGCTATAATTTTAAAGTTTAACGCATGTATAAGCCAAAAAAGTAGTATTTGTAGTAAACAATTATGTTATAGTTTCCATAGTACAAGCTCTGCTTAGATTGGGATCAGATGACCTTGCGTATATTTTGTAACGTGAGCGTATAAGAGCCAGTGCCTAAAAGAGAACTGTGCGGATCCGGAGTGTTGGTTGTAACAAAAAAAAATATGCTGCCCACCCCACATTATATCGAACAATTATATAACATTCAAGATGTTTTATGTAACCACGATGCAAGTGAAACTTTGTCTTAGGGCGTAAAATTAATACATTGTCAGATATTGGTTCGCCCTCGTTTTTTGGATCCACTAGCACTGGCACGAATGAGTGCGAATGTATATGTCAGCTAAAGCAAGCCATGGGCGCCGCCATAACGGTCGCTATATTACGACATGCGATAGATGGACCAAAATCGAGACAATAAAGTGCATTTATCTGATCATGTCGGTCGAAAGACTCTCACTGCTGGACAAAAGTCTTGATCTTATGGTATAACTGCTATGCTTAGAAGACGGTTTAGTGGTCGAGTGTGGTGGTCGTAGTACTCAAAGAGATGCTTCGTTCGTACGTTCTCTTGTAGATACCCCCATCACTTCTACGCCCGCCCACGCGATGAGATGAAGTTGTTATATTAGTGACCATATAGCACACAGCATTTATTTGCCAAGTCCATGTGTAGGTGTGCTTGGGTATATTTACACACATGAAAAATTGTTCTACTCGTAGCTTTAAAATCAAGACCCTTCTTTTCCTTAAAACATGAGCTAATTCGTCATATTGATGACGATATATAGATATTTATTTATTTTCGATTTCACTAATATAGTACAAAACACTATCCTTTGTCTTTTTATTGCTATGAGCTTTCAAACTAAAAAAAGCGCACGAAAAATTTTATACTCCATTCACAGGCCGACCAAAAATATAATAATAGACGAAATTGACTTTAACGAAATGAAAAATATGGATGCTCACTCACTGCATATTACAGCAACATAAATTTAGTTTTCATTTTTAGCGAGAAATCACAACTCTACAGTATAAAATGTAAGAATCGTATTTCACTAGTACTGTGGAAATGTTGGCGAAAAATGACTGAATTGTACACACGGCTACATATCAAGCTATACATTTCCAGTATAAGCTGATCTCGCGTTGTATAGGATTTTGATACAATGAGAGGTCAGCTTATATTGGAAGGCACTGGTTGGAGCACAAGTCATGACGAAGCTTAAGAGAAGTGTAATTGGTAGGTAATCCTTGCCTTTCCCGCCAACCGACGGAGTGTTACCAACACTGTCTGTATGTGTGTTCAGGGTTACTGTAACAAAATACAAAATTTCACAACGTTGAGCGATTTTATACAATACTATATTTTAAATTTTTTCAGTTATACCAAAAACATACATACAAGCGCACTGGAAATGCAATGAGGCGTCGAAATAAAGACAAATATAGGCAAGAAAAAGTTACAGATTGGTAACTGATCCTTGCCTTCTTTATCAACCGACAGATTGTTTATAACACTTTCAATATGTGTTTTCTGAAGTGCTGTAACAAAAACAAAGTTGCACTACAAAGTTTCACCAAGTAATAGTTGGAGACAGAACTTAATCCATTCGATATTTTAGATAGCAGGCAGCTTTATAGAAATGTCATTAGAGTATTGCACAATTTTGTTGTCACCGCCTCGTCAATATCAATGACAGGTACTTTTTTTTATTTTTTTTTATATCATAGGTTGGCAAACGAGCAAGTGGGTCACCTGAAGGTAAGTGATCACCGCTGCCCATGGACACTCGCAGCACCAGCTGCAAGTGCGTTGCCGGCCTTTAAGAAAAGAATAGGCTCGCTTCTTGAAGGTTGCCATGTCATACCGGATCGGAAATACCTCCGCAGCTAATTGATTCCACAGAGCGGTAGTGCATGGCAAAAAGTTTCTTGAGAAACGCACAGTGGTAGATGACCATTCATCCAGGTGATAAGGATGAAATTTCCACTTTTGGCGAGAGGGTCTGTGGCGGAATGTGGCGCAGGTATAAGCTCGAACAATTCCTCTGAACACTCCCCGTGGTAAATGCGGTAAAGGACACATAGAGACGCCACGTCTCTCCGCAGGGTAAGAGTATCAAGCCAAATAGTGGGACTCCCGTCGTCAACGACCATTCGAGCTGCACGATGTTGTATGCTGTGGTGCCCCGGCCCAGAGATGGCAGTAGTATTCCATATGCGGCCGAACTGTTTCTGTTGTAACTTTCCCAGTATTTCACATTTGACCTCTGTCACTAATACGTTACATACGAGAGATTTAGATTAGACTCTTTCGACTAGACTCGACTAGAGATTTAGACTATTTATTTTTATTTGGCCACGTTTTTTAAAAACTAGTTATAATATGTATATACAACGCTACTTTACCTTGTGGGGCTGCCCAATTGGTTTTCCAGTCTATAGCCAAGCGGCTGAAACAAATGCATATGCTCCGTTTATTGGATTAATGCGCACGCATGCTTTTAGCTAGAATACTACTTCCTGGTTAAAATAATTTGAGATTAAAATGAAATAATGCCTTATTTGACTGTGACCATGTTTTAGAAACGGTGGCCATGCAGACCTTTAATCCTAATTTCAGCCACCATTGATAAAGAAACAAAAAATGGGTAAACGAAATGTTCACGGAAGAACGAAAACATATATAAACAGTTTTCGGTCGCGCGGAAAGACATTTTTATCACCGGATAGGAATGCTATGAATTCTGTTACGACCGCTCTATTTCAAAATAATCTTTGTCTTTTTTTTCTAAGGGAAGAAGTGAGCGTATTAAATGGTTTAATATTTCGGCTTGAAAGTTCATTCCGAAAGTTGTATTTGGGCGACATCATCTCATGTCAGCCGAAAGACGTCCGTATGCCATATACGCCGCGTTTGACCGACAGGTTGGTGATCGCTGTAAGATATATGGTCATAGTGGTCATAGTACTTGCTTCGGCAGTACATATACTAAGATTAGCATGGCCCCTGCGCAAGGATGACACGCAAAATCGTGAAGCGTTCCACATTTTTAAGTGAATATTATGTAGTTGTAGAAATATTTTATGTTTATAGTTTAAGTTTATAAAATTATTATTTAATTTCTTTGGAAATCCAGACACGGATTCCAAAATACAGGCTTAATGTGTGTCCACAGGAAATGTGTAACTTGTGCAAATTTTTTATGAAATAAAGATTTTATTATTGTAGTACCCAGAGCGACGCTGTTGCCCCTTGTCTTGCAGATATTGCTCCGGGACGATTTCTATGACTCCTACGGTATGAGATGTGGTTTCTACTGTTTATATTATATTAAAAGTCCCATACGCTCCAAAATTTTATTTTATGAAAATTTACCTCGAACACAATTTGGGAGCGTATTAAATGGTACGGATTATGTTTGTCTCGCATTTTTTTTAGCTTCTAAACAAATAACTAATTTCAATGTATTTTTATCTTTCTTTCACCAAAATCTGTGTAGCCATTCCAAATCCATAGCATTTTAGTTGTTGCCATTAGTTTTAAAACTATGTTGGTGTTGAAGAGTTTAAGTAAATTTTAACTAGAGAATTAATAAGTATAATCTATATTTTCTAAAGTTATTAATGAATTTTATGACATTCAATAGTAATTTTAGATAATTATTAAACGCATAGAAATTTCAATACTATATTGGTTTGTATTGAGGTATAAATTGTTTGTTACATTTTTGTATGAGATTTGATATAGTTCAATGGGAATCTAGGGTAGAGTCCCATTGAACTATATCAAATCTCATACAAAAATGTAACAAACAATTTATACCTCAATACAAACCAATATAGTATTGAAATTTCTATGCGTGAAGATAAGATTCGAAGAATCTATGAAGATAAAATTTCGTCACAAATATCTATGGAAATACCGTCCGAAATACCGATTCTCTCTTAGAATTGACCAAATAAAGTATTGATATTTGTGAAAATATTTTATCTTCACGAATTTTTACAGAAATATCTACGAAAATATCGATTCTCTCTCAACATTGGCAAAATAAAGCGAAGATACTTGTGAAGTTGTTTTATCTTCACAAATATCGTCCGAAATATTGATTCTCTCTCGACATTGAAGTATATCAAATCTCATAAAGAAATGTTACAAACAATTTGTACCTCAATACATTTATCTGTCATCTCATTTATCTGTGTTTAAATATTATCTAAAATTACTATTTAATGTCATAACATTTATTAGTAATTTTAGATAATATAGATTATACTAATTAATTCCCTACTAAAAATGTTGACACATTGTTATTAAATAAAATTTGACAATTCTAATTTATTAATTGCACAATTTTGCTTGTATCTAGTGAGAATAGATATTCTGGGCGGTATTTTAAAGATATTTAGTAATTCACGTGGAATATGACACGACTCTTGACATACTCGTAGGAGGATAGTTAATTGTAATTGGTGGTTATAAAACGAGGTATATGTTAAATCTTTACGTAATGCATAAGATAAATATCCCAGAAAAAATCTTGTAATTAGGGTAAATCCTTACCTGGCAACCCCAAACAACAAGGTTGTTTGTATATGCGCTCGGTATTACGTATGTTATTATGTGCGTTGATTCACGTGCATGCACAGAGTAAATCTTCCGTTTACGACGGATTGCGTCATAATCCCGTGTTCTTTAATACTCCAGTATTTGCGCAGATACTTGCAAACATTCTGTTTATTTTGACGAAATATGTGACTCGGCTTGTGCTCTTCATATGTTAATTTAAACAATCTTTATGTAACCATATCGCTAATGCTTCTTGGGATTTGTCTTAATTGTAGATATATTACAGTGAGTCGGCATTCTGGAAGGGCAAACCATAGACATCCCAAGGTACATGGTCCAACCACATGGGACATGACGCATAAAGGGGCATAGGAGCAGCATGCCCACCTTCCCGGGGCCCCCTGCACTAGGCGCCAAGAGAAGTCCACAGTAGGCAGATTAAGTTTAGTCGGCGTGAATTGAATCCGAGTGGAAGCATCCTATGCTACACTAATATTGTCGGGTGTAGAAATTGCTCGAACACAGAGCGCGGGTAATCTGCGAAAGAGGTTTTTTTTATATATATGAGAGGTCGATAAACGAGCAAGTGGGACACCTGATGGTTAGTGATCACCGCCGCCCATGTACACTCGCAACACCAGAGGAGTAGCGTGTGCGTTGCCGACCTTTAAGAGCCAGCAAACAAGTGTTGCTGTGCCTTCCCTCCACCCGGATGAGCTCTGGCGAACATTAAATTATTAATGTTATTATTAAGGAAAGTCTATCAATCAAAGATTAACATTGGTATTCTACAATAATTAATCATTAACAAAAAAATATACTTAGCTATTGTTTGAAATTATTTCCCGGCCTTTTTGTACAAACATCTTTGAACCCTGATATTATTCTTAAATTAATTCTTAAACTTCATAAAGATTAGTATCTAATAATACGAAAATGTCAAGAGTGGAAGAAGATGGCTTTTTTACATGTAAAGGATGACAAATTTAAATATTTAATGGATTTTTTTACTAAGCTTTTCACAGCTATAGGAAAAAGTGGTTGATTTTATTCGTTGCTTCATAAGGACATTTGAAATCGCAAATATAAGTCACAGATCTATTGATATAACTCTATAATCTATTTGTAATTTCAATTATAAAAAAAAAAAATTAAGTTGTAATACCTTTTGGTATTACAACTTCCATGTTCTGACTATTATTAGCACATTTTAAAGTCTTTATGAACAATAACTGTTATTATTAATTTATTTTGTGTCTGTGAATTGCAAGTCTATAAAAAAGCTGATTGTTAGGCGTTGTATTAAAAAAAGCACCATCTCTAAAAAAATAGGTCCTAGTATTTAAAGGGTGTAAGAATCCAGTAAAGCAGTGTAGAAGATAGGACACGTTCTCAATTACATTTTAGTAAGTCGACATGATAATTTTACTGAGTTAAGTAGTGAGACGTGTGCCTTTGGCTTCATAAGAGAATATACTGAATAATATCATACGGATTTAACAAAGAAAAATGCATCTTTAATATAGGAGCGATATAAAATAAAATTGCTGTGTGGTGACGGCATAGAATATCATCACCTCATCTCAACGCTTGGGCGGCCTAGAAATCGTCCGAGGGAATACCTACCAGAGAACTGGCAGCAGCGTTTGTCTATGAACTATGACCATCATACTGCGATCGCCAACCCGTCTGCAAAGCGTGGCGATTATGGCATAACCCCCATTCTTTGGGGAGGCCTTTGTCCAGCTTGCTTGCTTATCGTATGGGTAGTGGTAACCCTAGTGTCAGAGTTGCTCTAGCCGCCCAGTAGGCCTCTGACATGGCTTAACGACTGTTGTCTAATGACTACAACCGGGACCGACCGCTTAACGTGCCCTCCGAAGCACGGAGACGCTCAGAAATTAAACCACTTTGGGGGTCACCCATCTATGGACCGACCGCGAGCCTAGTTGCTTAACCTCGTCGATCGCTTACGGACCGTTAAGAGCATCTGGCTATAAGCGCCCAGCTGTGGACGTACTTTGGCTGACGTGATTCAACTTTCATCTTACGCTGAGTTAGCATGGCTACGAGGTCCCGCACCTCTCTACCGCGTTCGACCAGTCTTCCTGCTCGTAGCCAATAGACTCTTGTTTTTCTTGGAGATTTCATTGGCTGAGCATTATAGAGTGACATTCGTCCACGTTCCTCTAATGTGTTTTGTATCATGAGTCTTTTTAGAGTCCTGTACCATATCTGACTGCACGTGTGGCGCAGTGGTTAAGACAACCGCCTCGCCACTTCGTGTCTGGGTTCGATTCCCGACCTGGACAACTATTTGTGTGACCCATAAGTAGTTGGTCTGCGTCTGGGTGTGCTATGTGCATTTACAACAGCGAAAGAATTCCCTGCTGCGGGCGTTGTCTTTAAAAAAACCCTTCGGTTGGGATGCGTGGTCCAACCATTTGGACTACTGGGTCTTTGGGAGGTCCAGTTGTCTAATCATTATTTTGGCCCTAATCTAGACTGGTGGACAAGCTGGTTTATTTTAATTATTCTTTTAATATCAATAATTAAAATCAAAATGGCGCTCGAAAAGAGGCCTTATATATGGGGAAGCCTTTTCTCAGCAGTGGGATAGTAACAACTAATAAAAAAAAAAAATAATTACAACAGTATATCATTACTGAACTGTCTGTCTGTTTATCCGGGTGTTGCCTGGGCCTTTAACCCGGAATGAAAAATAGATGTCAAATATATAGTCCCGATAATTACCTTATGAAATTTAACTCAATATATTTTAATGAAACACATGGCTACACATCAAGCTATAAATTTACAGTATAAGCTGAACTCACGTTGTATAGAATATCCATACAACGACAGGTCAGCTTATATTGAAAATGTGTAGCTTGATATGTAGCCGTGCGTACATCCAATTTAACTTGTCTTCTTATGATCTTCTTTATTAATTATCTTATACTTAAAACAGTGACTGGTCTTATACAAACACATGGTGAAGAAAACTGCATGCTTGAATTTTTTCCGACAAGTTTTTGATGGCATGTGAATAGTGATGCGCCGTTCCCAAATTCCCTTTCCCGGAAATATTTCGAGTGGAAAAGTTCCAGGGAATATTCCGGCATTCCCGGGAACGTTCCCACATAGTGGGAAATGGACATTTAAATTGTTTAATTTGTAATACAATATTTTTCGTTGTTATATTTTCATAAAAAAGAAATATTTTATATTTGAATTAATATTTAACCACTAATAATACAAGAATATAATATACAGGTAATAATAAATTCGTTACTTATCGCTAGGCTGTTCCCAAGCCATAAATAACGTATTTATTTTAAAACGGTAAGATAAGATATGACATTATTGCGAACAATATTTACAAGCTATTGTAATGATGGTAAAAGGGTTTCAGTACTTGCTATTGTAATAATTGTATTGTCTTTAGAAGTGCACGTGCGTCGGCTTCACTTTGTATCCCTTCCCCAGATTTTTTATTTGTTTTGTTTTTTCTTTCTCACACATTTGCTTTTGCAAAAATTATGTATTTTTATCTCCAATTTTAGTTGCATTACACACTTTAACCGTTTCGAGCGCCTATTTTGTAAAAACCATGAGCAAGAAAAGTGCAATTTTCGATCATTTTGTGATTAAGTCCGTGGATGAAAAACCTATTTACGAGTGTATTTACTGCCATTTTGTGTATACGTTTAAAAATGTGACTAAATTTGCCCGTCACATATCTAAATGCAAAAATAGCCCAACAGACATAAAAATAAAATTTCAAAAATATGCTCCCAGTGCAAAGGTTAACTCAAGTTTAATATCTACGTCCATAAATACAACAGGACCACCAGAAAATCCTTCATTGCCACAGGACGAAACTGCTATTAGACATAGCCAAGTAAGTACCTACCATTTGTTATTGGATTTTTCATCCTAATATTTTTTTTATTTCTTTTAATACCTTTTATATGTATCTTCAATGGAAGAATTTCTTGGTTAATAACCATAATGGGAATACCTATATATATTCAAAAAGAAAAACTTGGCTAATCAAGACGCTAAAATTTCTTTCTACTACTACTACTAGGTACTGAATATTTTCAATTAAGATTGATCCTTCTATATTTTGATTGGGCTCTCTCTACTTCTTTATCTAATTTAAGTAGTTATATGTAACAATTTTGCATGATCATGTTGTTATTGTTATGCATGAACGATTTTTGTTGTTTTGTTACAGACAAATATACATCAAGCAATTGCAAGAGCAGTTTATGTGACCGGTATACCATTTTCTACTCTGCAACATCCTTTATGGACCGAAACATTTGAAATGTTGAACCCCCAGTTTACCATGCCATCTAGAAAGCTGTTAGCAACAACATTATTAGATCAAGAATATGAAACAGTACACAATGACGTCATAAATAAAATAAGACATGCTAATGTAATTCACTTAGGCATCGATGGCTGGTCCAATATTCGTAATGAATCAATTTTAAATGTAATTTTATATGCCCCCAAGCCTTATTTTTGTAAATTTATAGAAACTACCGACAATCATCATACTGCTGAATATTTATGTGAGGAAGTTTCTAAAATCATAGATGAATTTGATGCATCAAAATGTTTCGCAATAGTAACAGATAACGCTAGTAATATGGTTAAACTTGGAAAGCTGTTATATGAAAAATATGACCATATTATTTGGACTGGATGCTTAGCACATACGCTTCACTTATTTATAGGAGATGTAGTGAAGGTTCCGAAAATTCGTAGCTTGTTTTTTAATATTGTGGAAATTATCAAAACTATTACTAGATCACATAACTTTTCAGCTGAGTTTCGTAGAATAGCTAATGATAGATCTATTAACAGTAGTCTTCATTTGCCTGTTAAAACAAGATGGGGAAGTTATTTATTATGTCTACAAAGTTTTGTAAAATGTAAAGTTATATTGCAGAATATGATAATTAACGATAATTCACTACTAACAAAATATAGAAACCTAATATTTGAAGAAGATACTTGGGACGAAATACAAAGACTGGAATATTTCTTAAAACCGATCGTCCAATGGATAATAACACTAGAAGGAGATTATTATGGAATACACTTAGTGCACCGAGCCTTTAAAGAAATACAAAAAGTGTTAAAACACGTACATTCAAGAACGATTTTTGGAGATATGTTACATACTCTAGAACAAAAATTTGATAGTAGAAAACTAAATGCTCTTAAACCAATTCATTTGGCAGCTGCCCTTCTGGATCCACAAAATCAAGGAGTACTATTATCTAGTCAAGAGAATGTGGAAGGCTGTGAATTCATTATAAATATTGAAAAAAATGCAGAAGCTGCAGTTAATATATTTACGGAATTATCGCAATACAAAAGCCGAACACACTTGTGGGAAAAAAGTTTTATTTGGACTACGGCCGAAAATATTTCACCATTATCATGGTGGGAAACTTTATTTCCGCAAACGCTTTTGGGTAAGATTGCCATAAAAATTTTATCAGTTCCCGCTACTTCTGCAGCTGTAGAAAGATCCTTTTCAACATTTTCAAATATGCATACGAAGAAGCGAAATCGTTTAAAGGCAAACACAGCAGGGAAGCTAACATTCATATCACACAATTGGAAGCTAATTAACAAACCCACCCAACAATATCAAAGACCACTGTCAGATCATAATTTATCTTCAGTATCAAATTCTGCCTCGGAAGACGAATTTTCCGAAGTAGCAATAGATGAAACGGACAACTCAGAGCTTATTTTTAATAACCCTGGCACTTCCAGGGCTAGATTAGATTTGGATTCCGATGATTCCAATATTATGAATTGTTCAACAGAAATATTTGATCTAAATAAGCCAGGCCCCTCCAATATTAGTACAAGTGCAGCAAAAAAAAGAATAATAAGAAATATATTTAGTTCCGATTCAGATTCTGATGACTAATTTTGCGTAGTCTCCGTCAAACAAACTGATTTCTACTATACTATACTGTATGGATTATTATTATTATTATACTGTATGGATACTGATAACTGTGGAATTGATATATTTTTAGGTATCTGTAAAACACTACAATAAAAATCTGTATGTTTTTAATCATTTCATTGTATTGTGTAATCAAAAACTTTACTTTCTGTGATTAATACGCCAATCCAAAAGACTGATTTGTATTTTGTTTAAACTAATTAAAATTGTTAATCTATAAGACAGGCTATTATGATTAAATGTACCTATATAAAGTATTATATAAATACTTTATATAGGTACATTTAATCATAAGCCATGATTATTAATATTATTAAAAAAAATGTGGAATATTACTACCACATTAAACTGTGTGATGATTCGTTTTTAAGTTCTGTTATCATATCTGAAAGAAGAAAATGATGTGCCATTTAAAAAAAGTGTAAAATTATATAAATCAAAGTTTTTTTAAATTAAAATAATGAATAAATACTTTGTTTTAATTCAAATAATTTCTTACTAAAAACCTTGGAACGTGCCCATCGATCCCGGGAGCAAAGGAATATTCCCAGGGAATATAGGGATATTCCCAGGGAATATGGGAATATTCCCAGAGATTATCGGGAAAGTTCTCAAAGCAACGACTTAATTGAATTATGCCTATGTATAAAGGTGTACTTGCTTTTGCACATAGCGCAAAAGTTATTTACAAAAATATATACAACTATTTAAGTCAATATTCCCAGTCGTTCCCAACGTGCCCGGGAGCGTTCCTGGGAATTAGGGAACGTAGGAAACGATCCCGGGAACGGCGCACTACTACATGTGAAGTCTGCCAAGCCACACTAAGCCAAGCGTGGTGGTAACCTACCCGCTTTCATTGTGAGAGGAGTCCCGTGATCTCCACTGGGGCAGTAATGGACAGCATTATACATATAATTACGATAAAAAAGTATTACTTCCTACCTTTATTAGTACCTACTTACTTAAAACTGGAAAATAATAATACTGTCCTCCTAGCCGAATTTCAGCCACGGCGGCCAGTCACAACAGAGATTAGCCATTTGCGCGGGACATATTATAGTGCTCAAGTGTGTGCGCAAACACAGGAACACTTTTTAGTCCATCACTCTCATGATCCGATGGGATGCCTAGTGACACGACTGGAAAGAGGTCAGGTACAGGACCGACGGCTTGACGTGCTCTCCGAGGCACGGGGGTATAATGTCGCCCACTCCCAGACTTCGGGCTGATGCTGAGAAATTTATCTTTTCACAGAAAAGTAACAAAATCACTTTTGGCCCGACCCGGGATTTGAACGTAGGACCTCGTTCTGTGCGGGTGAGCACGCTACCGCTAGATCAACGTGGAATAATAGGAACATAACAAACAGGGCTACAAGGGTACATATACTGAAGCTAAGCCTTACTAAGTGAATGAACTACGGTAAGTCTACAACCAGTTCTACTGAGCTTAGATACTATATCTTACAATATCTCACAGTACATTCGCTTCGCATCCGCCAACCACAGCTTTACGTAGCCTTATGTACCGACGCCAGCACATCCAGCTACCCCAATCTGTCAAATTTCTTTTATAGATTTTCAACTTTATCACAATAACATAAGGTTCACTTTCACTTGGGGAAATTTGACAGATTGGGATGCTTGATGTGCTGGCGTCTGTACAACTCGATGCTTCATGGCAAGAGTTGGAACCGGTTAACTGATCTCCGGCTCCTAGTAACCGGTTAATTTAGGTTATGTGTTTCTGTGATTTGGAGTTCAGGCCGTTATTTGGAGGAGTTATGGTAGTTGGGGTACAAACGATTGGATTAACCACATGTAACAGCGTTGTTGCCTAGTCGCGGGTTGCAAGAGGGAATAATCGACAAAATAACGAAATCATTCGTCTAGTAACCGGTTAATTATACCTTTTTATAACGTTAACCGATTAGAAAAATAACTCGGTTTCGGCATTACAACAACATTTAAATAAACTGTAATTATGTCTGAGTTCCTGATAAGCTCTGGTAGCCTTATTCTCGTACAGAAACTTATTATAGTTACCTAAGTATTTCGTTACAGGGAACGAAACTTTTAATTACTTTGCAAACAAAAACAAGCCCTCAACTTTATATAATTTGATAACTTCCAGATGTTCGGATTTAAAACCGTAAATAAAGGCCTGTTTCCGATCTTGGCAAGCAATGCAAGCCGACGACTTAATAACCCGCCTAACAAATATCTAATAGTAGGTAAGTATACAAGTAGTTCCGTAACGACGACGCGACGCGCGACGGCTCAAATTTCCCCTATCCGAATCGTTCAGAGACATTAGTATTTAGAAACTATGCCTTTGTGACTTTGAGAAAGTTAAAACGAATGAACTACCTGTTGCAAATAGTTAATAAAAAATATAAAAAAATGGCTGTATGTTTGAACTCATTTTCATTACTTTAGCCTCTCGATGTTTTTTTTCTTCAAAATCTGTTAACACACTCTGTATGATAGAATAATAAACATTCAAACTTATAATATTAGTAGCTATGTGTTCCTTGTATGCGGATGAAGTCACTGGCACTTAGATATAGCTAGAACCGTTATAAAGCCCAAACAGATGTTTAGGATCTCAAATCTATTTAAACCAACAAATTGAATAAATCCACGGGCGAAGATAGCAAAAAAAATATTTGGTGAGTTTCCCTATTGTGTGGTGATTCTTTTTGACACATTTATTTATGGAAAATGTGAAATACATACTTTTGTTGTGGGCCTTTGGTAAGACTGGCTGGTAAGATCAGCTCTACTGATATACACAGGAAAAGATTTTGATAGATTCCAATTGATGTATTGACATTTCCGAGTGTAATTGCCATTCATTTTCTAACTCCTTCTTGCTGGGATCCAAGACAGTTAAACGATTCTCTGGGACATGCCTGAGCCTCACTGCTCAGTGTCACTTCATTGGGTGCCCTTGTTGATCCTGGCTTAAAGGAGTTGCAGTGGTGGGTAAGAGGGAGGGCTTAGACCCGATTAATAATATCCGGAATTCTGTAATTCATATAAAAAGGCCTTTTAAATCATTTTTAAACTGCAATTTCGATATTTGTTCATTTAGGCACATCTCAGACTAGACTACTAAATTTTTATGAGCTAATTGCTATGAGCAATAAACGATGTTGAATTAATACACTAAATATGTACGTGTTGCCATTTCTAAGAAGTCACAAGTAGATAATTCATGATCTCATAACCGTTAAAACCAACAAAATGAATGAAAACTACTGGTGAAGAAGCTAGCAAAGAAAATATTCGGAGAGTTACTCTATTGTGATACTGGTGTAATTTGGGACACGCTAATGTTCATTTTACGATTTGTTGTGTAAAAAGTAAATACTTTTGATGCGGGCCTTTGTGAGACCAGCTGCGGACGCACAGAATACACAGAAATAGATTTCGATGGATTCCAATTGATGTATTGACGTTTCGTCTCGGATATAAATTAGCCTTTTAAATTGTTTTATCGTTCAATATGAATTGGATGATCATAATTTGTTGGCTTTTATTATGGGTGCCGTGGCCTGTTTTTGATAGCTTGCAGTTATTTTAGATACGATTGGGTTGGTTTGTTTTGAAATAAAAATTGCTAATACAATGTTTTAGAAGTATTTTTTTGGGAGGAATAGAATTAGATTTTAAAACATATTTAGAAATTCTATTTATAATACATATAAATATCGAGTTATAAGGTCATCATCGCTGGTCGATTTTGGAAAATGATAAAGTACTGGGTTCGAACGAGTTAGGCTAAAAAGTCTGAATTATTCTTTATAACAAACGCTGAGTTCTAGCCCCAGTTCTCTTCTTACACGCTGGGGAAATCTCGAATTCTTGGTTTTACAAATCACGTATTTTAGACGTCGTGTAAATTTCATGAATATTAGTTATGTATTTTAAATAATAGTTTATAATAGTAATTAGTGCCGACGTGCACTCGTTATTCCCTCAGTTTCATAATTTAATAATATCCGATTATTTCATAATCTGAAGCGACCAGGAAGAGTTCAGTACCACGGGGAAGTAACATCACCAACCTGCAGAACTCGGACCATTACTGGGAGTGTTTGTGATAAACAATAATTCAGACTTTTGGTCCGACCCATTTGAATCCAGTACCTTATCATCCGTAGTTGATTATCGCGTTATTGTTAGACTAAAATCGATAATTGGTAAATGCTTGCCTTTCACTTCCCAGGTCGTAGGTTCGATTCCCACCCAAGACATATATTTGTGTGCATTAACATATCTGTTTGTCCTGAGTCTGGGTGTAATTATCTATATAAGAATGTATCTATAAAAGAAAAGTAGTATATGTAATATATAAGTTATCTGGTTTCCATAGTACAAGTTCTGCTTATTTTGGGATCAGACGGCCGTGTATGAATAAAGTACCAGTATATCATTATTATAGCTAATAATGCACATCTACTTCTTAAGTTCGACCATCACACTAATATTATAAAAGCGAATGTTTGTGAGTATGTGAGCGTGTATATTTGTTACTTCTTCACGTCTAAACGGCTGGAGCGATTTTAATAAAATTTGGTATAGAGTTAGCTGATACCCTGGATTAACATATCGGCTATCACACTAATATTATAAAAGTGAAAGTTTGTTTGTTACTTTTTCACGTCTAAACGGCTGGAGCGATTTTAAGAAGATTTGGAATGAAATTAGCTGATACCCTGGATTAACACATAGGCTATAATTTATAAAGCTTAACGCGGTTAAAACCGCGGGGCACAGTTAGTCCATTCATAAAAATGAGTTATTATGCGATAAAAATAAAAATCCACAAACTCTAAATACATCAGATATTGAATCTTGTATACCTGACCTGGTTACAATGAAATGAACGAATTTATTCATTACTAGCTGTGCCCCGCGGTTTTATCCGCGTTAAATTTCGTAAATCATCACAGCTCCTCCCCCGTAGGTGAGAGTGTGATAATATGTAGCCTATATGTTGACCCGACCTCTTAGTAATATTCATGCAAAATTTTATAGTACTTTTTGAGTTTAGCCCGGACATACATACAGACAAACAGATACACAGACAAAAATTCTAAATACTATATTTTTGGTTTCGATATCGAATGTAGATCACGTCCCAAGTATCCTTTTTAAAAATATTCAATGTACACGGTTAAAACCGCGGGGCACAGTTAGTCCATTCATAAAAATGAGTTATTATGCGATAAAAATAAAAATCCACAAACTCTAAATACATCAGATATTGAATCACGAAATTAAGTGTCACCGACAAAAATTACAAAAAATATCAAGAAGTTTGAGTTTTTCTTATTGGGGTTTGATAAGCGGTTAGGGGCAGATAGGCTAGGGATGGGGTAATTGAAACTCGACGCTGTTATGACAAATGACAGGTCGTCTCCGTAGCCACTGCAACTTGTTTTTAAACTACAGCAACCGATACAGTTGAAAGGGAATATAAGGAAAAGGAGACTTAAAGGTTTCGGGGTTTGAGGTGGAAAAACGTAATTGGAATACTTTGACACCGTCTTTAATACGTAGGCAATAAGTCATTCATGATTCCGTAGTTCAAGTGTATCTGTTTTTTTTATTTTGTTTTTCTCGTTTCCATTATTCCTCCGGGGAAATCGGAGGAAGGAACCCCAATCTGTCAAATTTCTTATATAGATTTTCAACTTTATCACAAAAACATAAGGTTCACTTTCAATTGGGGAAATTTGACAGATTGGGGTAGCTTGATGTGCTAGCGCCCATACATGGTTTAATTTAAATTACTTATTTCTATTTAACAAGGCTTATAAAACTAATTGTCTCTACTTTTTTTCGCTTATCAATTTAATAAATCTACATTCACTCTTCACGGGTTGTGTATTGCAGGTCGTACATTATATGTTATTAACTTATTATATAATGTAGTTCTACGAAATTTCTTACAAATATTAATATCGATAGCTCTTTGAAAAGACAAAGGAAATAATAAAATAAAAGAAATAGGAGTAGGAGAAAAAAGTAAAAACCCATTAAATATACATACATACATACATAGACTCACGCCTGTTTCCCAGAGGGGTAGGCAGAGACAACGGACTTCCATTTGTCACGATCCTTGCATACCACTTTCGCTTCGTTTACTGACATAATATTCTTCATACATGCTCGCCGGTTTAGGGTACTTCTGACCTGACCTAGGCCACGGATGCAGGTCCGATTAGGAAACTGCAGTGGCTTATGGTCCCTGCCATCTGGGGAACATCCGGGTGAAATGAGTCATCAGTACTGGTCTCTGAAACACTAACGCGTGTTCAAATGCGGGTGATTGTCCGGGTGTTATGGGGTACCCAGTACCTATGCCTATATAGCTGTAATGGAGTTGTCCACGGTTCGCCCCACTAGTCTAGCATGTGTTCAGTAGATCGGAGATCGCTTCTGACGCCCCGGTGGGGACCACTTGACCATTAAATATTTTCAGGGAATACTAACTTTGATGTCTCATATTATATTATTGAATGGCCAAATGAGTGATAACTTACTCGCACTTACCTAAATAATAAACTTTTGTTTTCCATTAGTTTGTATCTTTATTACTTTACTAATACACATATGCATTTAAATTGTAAGGTAACAAAATAGTGGCAGATCAGTTTAGCATGGTGAGCTAAACCTTATTTGTACGTTTCACGAACCAGCCCAAAAAAAACTGTGGGAGGGATGATGTGGAGACCATTATAGGCCTCATAGACATATTAATAAATTAAGATAGCTAAAACTTTGTTTTCGTTTAAAAGCTTTACAAGTTTTAGGCAACGAGCAAGGAAATAAATGTATTATGTAACATATAAATTATATGATAGAGGTAAAGTCAGTTTTTTTATATTTCGATTTTTATTACGTGATCTACTTAGCTTATTATATGTATATTGGGATTATAAAATGAACTCAAACTCAAAAGTGTACTTTTTAATAGGTTAGGTTAGCGGCTCTCGGAGCTCCTCTCCGCTAAGAGAAGTCCACTTCAGGTTAGGTTTGGTCGGTGTGAGTCCGACATTCCCACCCGCAGATAATAAAAAAACCTAAGCCTAATAAAAAAAAGTTAGGTTAGCAGCAACGGAAGGCAAACGTCATAAATAATTTATAAACCGTAATGAATTGTTTTCAATTGCTATTATAGTTATGTAAGTTATATATATATATATATTAGGTCTTTACCTATGAAATTGCCGTTCTGCAGTACTGGCCATTTCAAATCAAAATAGTTTTTGTTTGGCTAAGAATTCTAATTTCAAATTAATTTTATTTTAAAAACATGGATTCTTTTTTCCAAAAGTAGTCATTTCTTTATTGATTAGTGTTACATTTTCATCGCATTTCAATCTTTTTCGTCATCATGGATACGTTAAAAATTCGAGTAATTATGGAATATGAGTACCGTCGTGGCAGCAACGCGGCACAAGCGGCACGCAACATCAACGACGTTTACGGAGCTAACACTACAAACCAACGCACCACCTGTTATTGGTTTGCTCGCTTCCGTTCTGGAAATTTCGACCTGAAAAATGAACCTCGCGGTCGTCCGAAGACTTTGGTCGACAATGACGAATTAAAGGCGGTTGTGGAAGCTGATGATACACAATCTACGGCTGAATTAGCAGCAGCTTTCGACGTTAGCGTCAAAACAATATTGGTCCATTTGCGTCAAATTGGCAAGGTAAAAAAGCTTGACAAATGGGTGCCCCACGAACTCAATGATCGCCAGCGCGAAGTACGCGTCGAGACGTGCCTTGCACTGCTCAACAGACACACAAATGAAGGAATTTTGAACCGCATTGTTACCTGCGATGAAAAATGGATTCTGTTTGATAACCGCAAGCGCTCAGCAAGTTGGTTGGATCCTGGTTCAGCACCTAAACAATGCCCTAAACGAAAACTTACCCCTAGAAAAGTGATGGTCACTGTTTGGTGGTCTAGCGCCGGTGTGATTCATCACAGCTTCTTACCAAACGGGGTGAGCATTACTGCAGATGTGTACTGTGAAGAACTGAGCACAATGATGGAGAAGCTGGCGCATCTCCAACCAGCATTGGTCAATCGCTCGTCTCCGCTGCTCCTGCACGACAACGCGCGACCTCATACTGCACAGCAGACGGTCTCCAAGTTGCAAGAACTGGGGTTGGAAGCTCTCCGTCATCCGCCCTACTCACCAGACCTTGCGCCTACAGACTACTACTTTTTCCAGAATTTGGATAACTTCTTGGCGGGAAAAAAATTCAATACCCGAGAGGCAGTACAAAATGCCTTTGAAGAATTTGTTGCCTCCCGTCCAGCTGATTTCTTTAAGAAGGGCATCAATAAACTGCCACTGCGATGGCAAAGATGCATTGATTGCATGGGTGATTACTTCGATTAATACAAATAAAAAAATTCATGAAAAAAATTCGTTTAAATTTTTTCATACAAAACGGCAATTTCATAGGTAAAGACCTATTATAATGTTTCGCGCGAAAGTTATGTCAGATTCACATGCATTCTAAATGACATTGGGCAAATGATATCCCATTCTTCCGAACGCAACTTTATTATTTATTTAAATTTAAATAAATAGAGTTTTCCCAAATGAAAGCGTCGCCAACCCAGCTTTATACATTATAATATGTTAATTAATCTTGTATACCTGTCCTGGTTGCAATGAAATGAATTAATTTATTCATTACTAGCTGTGCCCCGCGGTTTTACCCGCGTTAAATTTCGTAAATTATCACAGCTCCTCCCCCGTAGGTGAGAGCGTGATAATATGTAGCCTATATGTTGACCCGACCTCTTAGTAATATTCATGCAAAATTTTATGTAAATCCATGTGCAGCACTTTTTGAGTTTAGCCCGGACATACATACAGACAAACAGATACACAGACAAAAATTCTAAAATTTATATTTTTGGTTTCGATATCGAATGTCGATCACGCCCCAAGTAGCCTTTTTAAAAAATATTCAATGTACAGTTTTGACTTTCGTACGTTTTATTATATGTATAGATTATATACTTTTTTGTGCTGAGAAAGAGGCGGCACATGCCTTGGGGCCTAGACCGGCCAAGACTGCAAATCCGCCACTGACCATACAGTTGAACTGATAACCTCCTTCTTTGAACTCGGCAAAAAATTGTCTACGCCATTGCGTTGAACAAAAAAATAAGACCGGAAATCATTCGCGATGAAATTTGAAATACTTTTCTTTTTAATTTCAATGTCCATGTATCAAGTCAAATAGGGATGAATGAATCATATGAAAGGATTTCATTTGCACATTCCGTTACAGGTTTTGCTTTTTATGCCGTGTAGTTTCAGCTTATGATTGCGAATGTATAAAATATTTTACATTTTCAATCATAAATAAGCATTCTCCGAAGTTTTTGATGCGGAGAGTCCCAAATAATTACGGTTGATAGACGTTTAAGTGAATATTTCAGGATTTGATGTTTAGCCTAGAAGGGTTTCGCTGCTGCTGATGGTTTACCGAACATTGATAAATAGAGAAATGTATATTATTCTCACTTATTATACCCTGGTGTCAGAGTTGTTCAAGCCGTCCAGTAGGCCTCCGACATAGCTTAACGACTGTTGCCTAATGGCTTTAACCGGGACCGACAGCTTAACGTGCGCTACGAAGCACAGAGACGCTCAGAAATTCAACCATTTTGACGGTCACCTATCTATGTACAGACGCCAGCACATCAAGCTGCCCCAATCTGTCAAATTTCTCCAATTGAAAGTGAACCTTATGCGTCTGTGATGAAGTTGAAAATCTATAAAAGAAATTTGATAGATTGGGACAGCTGGATGTGCTGGCGTCTGTACAGACCGCGAACCTAATTGCTTAACCACGACAATCGCTTACGGGCCGGTGAGAGCATCTGGCTATGAGCGCCAAAATGTATATTATTACCAGTGTTTTTAACTAATCAATGTGTTTTCCTCAAGAAAGTGTTGTAACGTAATCAAGTAACGAACTTGAGGCACCTCTGGGGTTGCGAGTGTCCATGGGCGGCGGTGGCCACTTGCCCATTTAACTTGCTATTATATAAAAACAAAAAACAAAGGAATAAAGTATTATCTCAAACAGTAAACATGTAATCAAAGTAAAATTGCTTGTTGATGATGTGAAGATAGAAATGTGGAGCTATAGATCCATCCAGCGAATGTGTTGAACTTTGTTGACTTTACCTACATCTCTATCGTTTTTTCCTGTTTTAGGTGATGAAGGTATATAAATCCAGTTGGTTCTTACACGTAGGAAAACTGAGCTCCTTATATAACTTAAAGAAACAACAACAACAGTTTGTCAAGTCTTCTAGGCTAATCAATTGGGCGTTATTAAAACATTTAGTGTTGGAAATCGAACATTACAAGTTTGGAATCGTTTGTTTTAGTGTTAAGCTTCTATTTAGATATAAGTGGGAGGTAGTAAGAACGGTAACTTTGAAGTCAGCGTTTGGCAATCAAGCCAATGTCTTGTATTAAAACAGGGAAGATTAGGTAGGCCAAATCAGGAACTGAAATAGTTTATCGCTATTTATTTGCGCAGCGCTACGCTTTACGCAAAGTTCGATATAAAAGTGATAACACATCAACGTCATCAACCCTTCGTTTAAAGGTAAAAGTATTCAATTACTTCTACGTACCTATGTACGTAGAAGTAATTGAGTAGGTACTGTTACATCACGCTTACAAAAAGTGAGTTAAATTAAAAATGAAATACGTAATTAATCTAAATAAATCATCATCATCATCATCATATCAGCCGAAAGACGCCCATTGCTGGACAAAGGCCTCCCCAAAGAACTCCACAATTGCCGGTCTTACGCATCCAGCAACTTCCCTGACAGCGACCGATGATCTTGTGAGCGACCCCCACAAGATCATCGGTCCATCTTTTAGGGGGCCTGCCCACGCTGCGTCTTCCGGTTCGTGGTCGCCACTCGAGAACCTTTCTCTCCCAGCGGCCGTCGGCTCTACCAGCTATGTACCCTGCTCACTGCCACTCCAGCTAAGTAAATATTTTCACTAATATTGAGGTAATTAAGTATATTATACAAATAATAAGTATGCAGTACATATTTTATGTATCCAGTTTACGTATTTACGGTGGTAACGTTGATATAGCTCAGTGTTGTTGTTGTTGGCCCGCTAGAAGAATTACCTGCCGGGATGTAACGTATGATAAGACTTGATAACAAGAATAGGATTTCTAATGAAAAGCCAACTAAAACCTACCTACCTCCCTCAAATATGTATTCTAAAACATGTCTAAAATCGTTGGCCGTGAGAATTTTTGTAACAGCATACCGTTTTCTACGGCACTAACGAAAAATGCCGTACAAGTTAATCTGAATGTAACCACACGTTACTGTCAAGCAAGTCAGGACAAAATGTAAGCGTAAATTCTGTACATTCCCCGGACACTCATGGATGTCATCTGTCACCCGCTGAATGTCTGCATGAATAGAATACTTCGCCTTTATTACGGTCGTGTATGGTGGGTAATCTTTCAGTATTTGCATCCCTTAAATTTAGAAGTATGTAGTTTTATTTACAACGCCCGCACAGGCATCTAATCCCTGTGTCGCGGGGTCACCATATCCTAGTTGGTAGTGCTCCTGCCTACGAAGCCGGTGGTCCTGGGTTCGAATCCCGGTAAGGACAAATATTTGTGTGATGAGCACGAATATTTGTTTCTGAGTCATGGATGTTTTCTATGTATATAAGTATTTATCTATCTATATAAGTATGTATATCGTCGCCTGGTACCCATAGTACAAGCTTTGCTTAGTTTGGGGCTGGGATGATCTGTGTGACATTGTCCCTAGATATTATTATTATTGTAGATATTATTACTTTACAAACATAAGACGGACACAAATTCAGGCAGAGTCCGAACAACTATTTATGAGTTACACACAAATAGTTGTAAGGCGCGGGTATCGAACCAGGGACACGAAGCGGTGAGGCGACTGTCTTAGCCGCTGCGCCACACATGCAGTCACACAGTAAAATATTACATCATAATAATGCCTCATCTTTCTAGGTCGGACACAGCACGGCTGCATTTTTTGTACAGTTCCCCGTAAACAGCCTCATATAAGTTGGTTTAGATATTATGGCAAGATCAGGTACCACGCGTAAGAGTAATAATACCCACGGCCATCTGATCCCAAACTAAGCAGAGCTTTTACTATGGAAACCAGATAACTGATACACAAATATTTTTATAAAAATATTATATACATAAATTACACCCAGACCACAGGACAAACAGACATCTTCATGCACACAAATACCTGTCCCGGGTGGCAATCGAACCCACAACCTCCGGTGTGAAAAGCAAGCATTTGCCAAACACGCCAACAGGCCCGTCAAATGCAGAAAAAAATGCAGGCAAATTTATTATGTTAATAAATTTAATTAATACTTACTCAACTTACATCGAATCAAAAGAGCTATGTTAAGACAAGCAGAATCTAATACATGTCACACATATCAAAGAACGTCTCCAAATATTAATATTCACAAAAGAACCTCAAACAATTTGATTCGAAATCTCGACAGTAATTATAATAATCTGTGTTATATTAGCGTTACAATGCTTATTGTTTCAAGCAATGTTGTTAAACTCTGTAAGAAAAGTTTTAATTGCCATGAAGTTACGGCAAATTCAATAGAACTCCATAACAGTGATGCCAAATCCTTTGAATTTAAATGGAGATCCTTTAAATAGTAGATGGCCATAATCGTATAGAGATTAGTTTGGAGACAAGTGCCTAATAGATGGCGACTTATATTTGATTGAACTCATGTAAAATAACGCAAGATTGCAGAATTTTTGCAGTTTCTAGTTGATTTGCATGTAAAATTTAAGTACCTAATTATCCTAAAGTGATCCCCATACCACAATTGGCAGTTTGTATTTAACAGATTTATATGTACTTCTAATAATTATGGTTATTCAACTCCACTTGCTGTGTGGTCGAGGCATAGAATATCATCACCCCACCTCATCCCGTGGGGTTCGTAGAAATCGTCCGAGGGAATACCTGCCATGGAACGGGCAGCAGCGCTTTTCTGTGAACTAAGAACATCAAACTGCGATCGCCAACTGTCGCCAAGCCGTCTGCGTCTGCGTGGCGATTATGGCATATCCCCCGATTCTTTGGGGAGGCTATTGTCCAGCAATGGACGTACTTTGGCTGACATGATGATGATGATGTTTATTCCATATCATTAATTTAATTCATTCTTTATAACTAGCCATCCTAAAGTAGACGTTACGATAAAAAAACAAGTAAACCTACCTCCAAAGAAGAATAATGGGCAACACTGCTCCGTAATTGTTATATCAAGGCTGTTTTTGAGGTAATAGCATCGTAAAATATTCCTCTTAATATTATTTTGAGGCAAAATTTTTGCTCCAAACTTAAACAATTTTCCCACTGATATAATTACCTTTAGGAAGTGGCTACTTCTTTGTAATTTGTTAGCTACTTACAACTTTTCAGTTCAATAAAAGATAATGTTTGATTTGATTAAGGTTAAGTTTGAATTTCGGATGGTATTTTTACGTAGGGTAGTAGACAGTTCTTTTTTAGGAGAGGTTTCTTTAAGTTATTCCTAGATTGAAATAAAAAAATGGAGGTATTGTTTCGTCACACATAAAATATACGGGTCGAGGATGTCGCGATTCACAACCGTTTACCTTCTTCAGCAATATTAGATCTGTGAAGACTACTATAGAGTTTGCTGGGTGGACGACGGCAACGAAAATCACCGCCTCATCTCACCCGGTACCCCGTGGGAATGTCTACCAGAGAGCGGGCAAAAGCGTCTCCCTGTGAACTATAAGCACCTTACGGCGATCGACAATCCATCTTCCAAGTGTGGCGATTATGGCATATCCCCCAATGGTCCGTCTTGGACACAATTCCATTGTCAAGATTGAACATCATGTTCAGTTGTGACGTCTTTCTGTTGATATGATTATGATTTTTGACGGTCACCATAGCCTATTTGGTAGTGCTCCTGCCTCCGAAGCTGGTGGTCCTTGGTTTGAATCCCGGTAAGTGCAAATATTTGTGTGATGAGCACGAATATTTGTTTCTGAGTCATGAATGTTTTCTATGTTCATAATAAGTATTTATCTATCTATATAAGTATGTATATCGTCGCCTAGCAGCCATAGTACAAGCTTTGCTTAGTTTGGGGCTAGGATGATCTGTGTGACATTGTCCCCAGATATTATTATAATATGATTATGATGATAATGTACTTCTAAATTGAAACTCTATAAAATATTGTTTGTAAAACCTCCTTAAGCGCAATTATCGAATTCGTATTCCTTTTAGGCAATTTATACAGGGTTATAGTTAAGTCATTTAGTTTGCCTAATTTCTGATAAGTATTTTAGAACATTACTGCATAACATATCTGCACATCTACCATAGTATATTATGTTTAGATATCTCTTAAAGAAAAATAAACTTACTAAATATGTATTAACTCTTGCGACTTATATTAATCTGTTTGTTTAATCTAGATCAACTTGACCTGTATGTATGCCACCAATTTGAAACCTAATCGATATTTTTATTTCGTTTTTTATTACAGTAACCGTATAAATGTGGTAGGTACTTAATATCAATTATACCGACCGACGTCTTAATAACAATAACTATTATTATAAGGCCAAAATGACCCCCTGGAGGGCTAAGACGCTCTCTTTATCCCTTTGTTTCTAGTCTAATGCCTATATAGATCAATCTTTTTTTATGGGGCTCAGTTCATCTTACCCTTTTATGCAAAAGCTATTGAGAGGATAATTATTGCCCACGACTCATTTAGACATTCTGTAACTGACAAGCCCAATCCTATATTAGCCATAAAGTGCGTAGACTTCCATTTTGAACGCAAGGTTCCGTTTCTAATAAAGTCTATAAGTCGCATTCCAAGTATATTCTGTAGTGTAAAATAATACAAATTAATTTTCCATATTTACCTGTAGCGACATCTAGTGCTAAAGATGATTGTACAAGTAAGGGAAGGCAAAGCGCACTTAGTTCTCCCTGGGTAGCAGAGATGGCGCTAATAAACAAAAAATTAAGTATGAAATAAAATATATTTGTATTACACTAAGCACTATTAGTAGTAGCTTTATAAAATGATTTGGATATGCTGAACACCAAAAACTTCTTTAAGTAAGTGCTCACGTACTTAAAATTTTAGACATGTTAGTTTATTGGTGTCAAACACCTTTGTTTTGCAGTGAAGGTGAAGATTGTGACTGTAAAAGCCATACATTCTTAATTTAAATAATAATTTAATTAATAGACTACAAGGCCTACTTGTTAGTAAGTAAAAAAATTTTGCTAAAAATTAATGTTAGTAGATACAAATTAATGCGAGTTCAATCCTGGAGTGATTAATTAGCATTTACACAAACATATCAAGGGGGTAACTCACCACGTGATGATATGGCCACAAAATATGAAAATAATTAGTTGATGTTATTTACATTATTATTATATCAAACAAGCCTTATCATTAACGATACCTGAACGAAACCTGCTAATATTATAAATGTTAAAGTTTTTTATTTACTAGGTACCTATTAACGTACCTAAGATGGATGAATTTCGGTGAACTTTGGAGTCTAAATACTGTATTCCCTTCATGAACCTAGGCTAGATAAAATTTCTTCATCGCGGTATTGCTCGCGAGGCGAAGCTAGTATTTGATGTTGAAACCGAAAAATGGTTTTAAATTTTTTAATGAACCTTATTTAATACATAAGTAAATTAATTGCTGTTCGACGTTACTATTGCCTGACAAGTTGACATTGCCTTGTACAGACGCCAGCAAATCCTGCTACCCCAACCTGTCAAATTTCTTTTATAGATTTTCAACTTTATCACAAAAGCATAAGGTTCACTTAGAACGTGGCATAGGTATATAGATGAATAGCATATGTATGTCCGCTTGATTGAATTTTCACCTTTTTGTGGCTAGTTTCAACTGAGGTTTCCACGGAATTGCTCGCCCATGGGACGGGTTAGCCGGCACGACTGCAGATAGGTCATGTGCAAGAATTACCTACGGTTTTACGTGGTTACCGCAGCCTTCCTGATTCCCTGCAGCTAGAGACACGTGCTGCACGTGTGACGCAGCAGTAAAATGTCATATTTTAAAATTACCTCGCGACACAGGGATTCATTAATATAATGCGGAGGTTGCCTTTTTTAAATATAAAAAAATAGATTTACAGGAATATTTCAGGAACAATTTTTACCCGTGCCCGAATTTGGACGAAAGATCTCACTACCTGCGGCTGAACACGCTACTACTACCACTTGGCATAAGCTAAGAAATTAAAAAATAATAATAAACACGTAGATTGTTCTGAAATGCTGGTCTAATCAATGTACAAACATAAAAATAATACGTATCGAAACGTTCCTTCTTTTAGAAGTTAGTTAAATAATTTTAAGTAAGTTTAAATTCAGATGTGAAAACATTAAGTACTACAAGCAAGAATGCAGTATGCTTTAACAAAAAATATCTATATAAATAAAAAGAGAAGGCCTGACTGACTGACTGACTCATCAACGCCCAGCCCAAACCCTTAGACCTTGAAAGCTGAAATTTTGCACAAATGTTTTGTTTATACTGTAGACAAGGAATAAGGAAGGATTTTTCGAAATTCAACCCCTAAAGGGGTAAAACGGGGGTGCAAAGTTAGTATGAAACTTTGCTGTTTTTGAAGTTAAAGGCATGAAAATTGGTATTTGGCCTTTCAGTTAAAAATAAAACATTATGTGTTTCAGGATTTTTGGAAATTCTTCCCCCAAAGGCGAAAAATAGGGGTCGGAAGTTTGTATGAAAAATGTGTCAATATTTAAGTGAAACGTATGAAAATTGGTAATTGGCCTCCCAGTTAAAAATAAATCATTACATATTTCAGGGTTTTTGGAAATTCTACCCCCAAGGGCGAAAAATAGGGGATGTAAGTTTGTATGAAAATGTGACAATTTTTAAGTTGAACGCATGAAAATTGGTATTTGGCCTCTCATTTTACAATTATAAATATATATTTCAGGATTTTTGGAAATTCCACCATTTCCACATTTGTACGAAATTTTGCACAGTTTGAAACAGTAGCAAAGTAGTCTTTAGTTTATTTCTTAGTTAGGTTATTTATAGGTTAGGTTTTCTTAAATTTGTATTGCTTATTTATGTATAAAGTTATATTTTTTAGATTAAGCTAGAAGTAAGTACTTACATTGGTCATCATTCAAAATTATCGCGGACGAAGTCGCGGGCATCAGCTAGTCTTTTATAAAAAAGTACGTAACAAAATAAACCGTAAACTTCGAACATGCTGCTCCGTGAACATTGATTTTAGAATCCAACGTTCTAAAAACAAAATCCAAAGAATGTGACTCAAAAATAAATCCAACAAAAATCACAGCTCAAATACATCAGTGCGCCAAACTTCGGTGCTCAGAAAAATGCGGTGTAGAATTGCAAAGATCGATTTGGCGCTTAGCACCCGAGGTCAGTTGCATAAGCCACTTAAAAGGGGAGCTGGAACTAGATGGCAGGATACCGTCAAACAAAATTAGCTCATATTTGAAGTAGATGTTGGAAAATGTTTTTGAAATAAAAATAGCAGGTCTCCATACTAAAAATTGTCTGGGACCAAATTGAAGCATCCCGTAATGAAAAATAATTATGTTAAATCATTTGACGTTAGCTCCCGAATCTATTTAATGATAGCGTTTTCATTTGGGAAAGCTGGGAAAAAAAGATTCGGTGTTTGAATTTTTAGGTTGTGAATGAACTTCAAACAACAATTATGTATAAAACATCGTAGATTGAAATTAAATCATAAAGAAATGGATAACGTAGTGTGGTTTAAGTAAGGATAAGAGAATTTACAGATAAACATATTTCATACTCAAGAAGAACAATAGCAGTTAATGTTTACGTGCGTCTAATTATGCTTTTGGGAATACAATTCAGACTCAGACCTGTCAAGTCAGGTCAGGCTGTCAAGGTCAAGGAAATCAACCAAAGACGGTAAAAAAACTAGTGGGAAGTTTGTTTCTAAAATACAATAAAGTTTTATTTTTATTAAATTTATTATCTGGCGCACATCTTGCTTGTAGCTGTTTCTAAATGTCAATTAATGATTTCTTATTATATTATTTTATTTTACATTATTTTGCACAGCTTGCATCATCTTGTTGCAGTTTCTAAATGTCAATTAGATAATGATTTCATATTCTATTTTTTTATTTTACACCATTTACGTTTAACGCGCTCGATGTTGCCACTATCTAATGAGCATTGATATTATGGATGGTTATTTTTATAGATATTTGGGATAGTAAATATAAATTGATTGTACATGTGACGCAATGGTATCTAAGTGCCCTTATGCTTCGAGTTCGAGTCCCGCACAGGACAAATACTTGGTGACAGATAAATGGTTTTCTCGATACAGGGACTTGATTCCCTTGTGTTGGTGTTGTCCTTTACGTGGATGTTGTCGCAACAAAATAGCTGAGCATCATCTAAACCAATGAAAGTTTAACAAATTAATTAAATTTTGTCTAAACTTCAAATGGACTGAGCACACTTAACGGTCACGCAAATAAATATTTCGAATTAAGAATTTGATCGCAGTGATTGACTTAAAAAGTGATTCCTAGTAGAGGAATCATTGGATTATTGAAATTTCGGTTCGCAAAAGCTAGAGCTAATTCGTTAATATAATATATAATAATAAACTAGTAAGTAAATATACAATATATATATATATATATATATATATATATATATATATACATATATATATATATATATATATATATATATATATATATATATATATATATATATATATATATATATATATATATATATTTATATATATTGTATATTTACTTACTAGTAATTTACTTAATAAGAATTATGGAGGATGATAGACGTAAATATTCTATTATTTCCTCTGGATAATTGAACCTTTCATACCTATAAAATCTATAATTAGGCACCTCTCTTCTTAATAATATTAGAATGGTTGAATTGGTTACTGAATTTCTTCAAATAAAAATTCAAACAACGTGTAAACGGTCTCTAATAATAATAACAATAATATTCCTTTATTTCAGACTCAAGATCCATACAACAATATACATTAAATAAATAATTTGATTAAAAAATTGTCTATATGTACTAGTGGCACATAGTCTGTCGTATAATTCTACAATTATACTATTGCTACACTTACTGATTCTCTCAGTCCAGTTCTAATATCTGCTCGACTACACTGTTAACGTATAGATAAGTTTTATAATTCCGCAAACTGTCTAAGCGACACTTAGACAGTGTCTAGTCTCGTGTGACATAGATTGTATACTTATTTTAGTTCTACCCACACAATCAATCAACTAAAACTTAAATTTTGGCAATAGTTTAGCTTACCTAAATTAGCTACATTTTGTGCATTGTAATCTACCAAATTATTGTGATTTAGATATCGATGCTAAGTTTATTTCTTCTCGAAGTGATTATGAAATTGTAAACTTTGAGAAATAAAGAATTTCGAACCGTTATTAATGGACATTTTCGTGTGATATATATTGTCTCTATTCCTCACTCTCTAAATTGATAGCTGACATAACCGGGAAGAAGTCAGAACTAATGCAAACTTCCAGGAACTGGACTGATACTGAGATTTTTTGTTAAAGAAAAATCCTATATCACTTTTTTGTCTGCCCCGGCATTTGAACCCGGGACCCAATCATCGGTGACCACTACTAGACCAGAGAGGCAGTCCAACGGTTTTCAGTTAACCAGGTCGTCGACTTAATGTAGCATGTTAGGTATATGTACAAAAAATACCTATGTTTGCATGTTCTACCTTAAAGTATTTGTAGCATATTTTGTTAGACGTAATATTTTATAAAAGTTTTCTGAAGTCCAGTGTGCTACTTTAGTACTTTATTTCTTAAGGATAACAATGAGTTGGTCGACATTGACATATCACACCGCGGGCTACCTCGTAGAACTATTTTATAAAGGTGTTATAAGATGATAGAGTACGTCAAGTTTTTATAATTTCATGAGGGCGAATAGACATTTAGTAAGTACTCATTGTACAAAAATCGTACTTTAACCACTTTTCACAAGACTTAGCTTATGCATTCTAATAATATTAAATGAAATACACTATTGTACACAAAAAGGACATTTCATATTTAAACAATAAATATATGATTGCTTCCAGACAATCTTGGCATGTATTGGAACTGAATTTAACTAATGCCGGTAACGGTACAACATAGTGTGGTATACAAAAATAATTTATATAAAAATAGTATTACACACATATAAATGTAACTAAGACACTTTATTACAATTTTAAAATGTTATATTCATCCAAAATATATTTATAATTATAATGACAGATATTAACAAGTTCTTGTATGATCTGAGAACGTTTCATTGATTTTGGTAACCCATTCCGCAGCCGAGATATTTGAACTGCGAATGTTTTGCCCGTGAAGATGGAAGAGTGTACTGGCGCATACGCAATTTAAGTTTTGTGATGATCTTAAGATTGGCTGGTATTTGGTTTTGTGGTTATTGACTCTGACTGCAAAGCTAGGGGTCGGGGGTTTCCCACTCAGGAAAATCTTTGCGTGATGAGCTCGATTATTTATCCCATGTCTGTCAGATGGCACTGTGCTATTTGTCCAAGATATTTATTTAAGTAACTTTATTAGTCAATGCCTTTTATTTCAGTATGATTGTCAGAGTAAAACATTGAGACACAATCATACATTTATATAATTCTCAGTCTCAATAACTATTTAGATACAATTATAAAAATACCTATAATGCATTTATCTATACAAATAAATAAAATTGGAGTGTCTGTTTGTAATATTGAAATAACCGGATTTTACTACATTAATATGAATATATATATACGGTACATACACCAAAATGACATTTTTTACAATTTTTGTCTGTCTGTCTGTCTGTTTGTTCCGGCTAATCTCTGAAATGGCTGGTCCGATTTTGACGGGACTTTTATTCGCAGGTAGCTGATGTAATAAGGAGTAACTTATGCTACTTTTATTTTAGAAAAAGTCTTTTATTTTACAAGAAAAACGAAATAAACTAATTAACACGCGGACGAAGTCGCGGGCACAGCTAGTTATTAATATTTTCAGTCAAGTTACAAAACAAAAAAGTATAACAACATTATTTTCACTATTTGTGCCTAAAAAATTTACGTGTCTGTTTGTAATATTGAAATAACCGGATTTTACTACATTAATATGAATATATATATATATGGTACATACACCAAAATGACATTTTTTACAATTTTTGTCTGTCTGGCTGTCTGTTTGTTCCGGCTAATCTCTGAAATGGCTGGTCCGATTTTGACGGGACTTTTATTGGCAGGTAGCTGATGTAATAAGGAGTAACTTTACTACTTTTATTTTAGAAAAAGTCTTTTATTTTACAAGAAAAACTAAATAAACTAATTAACACGCGGACGAAGTCACGGGCACAGCTAGTTATTGATATTTTCAGTCAAGTTACAAAACAAAAAAGTATAACAACATTATTTTCACTATTTGTGCCTAAAAAATGTACGGCTCGTCCTGTGGTTGGACGCTTTTCTTAATCGGATTAAAGCGTTTGATTTAATTTTTGATGATATTATTCTGTGAGACATCAACCTCTAGATTAGTCTAGGCTAGATGAAGAATAACTTGATTATTACTTGATGTATGAGTACAGGAGGCTTAACAATGGACTTGTTGAGTTGCGTCGAGCAGCTAGAGACAGGTAAGAGTCAAAATAAATTATAAACTTAGCCTTAGTTATTTGCGTACTTACGTATTGTTGTATATCAAGTCTAGGCTCAGTTCATAATTGTAGTAGATGGATTTAGTTCTCACCGTAGATTAGGAAACTAGAAAAATTAGATTTAGAAAACTTAATTCTAGTCATCGTATTCAATGGATTATATTATGTTAACAATAAATATTCATATCACTAATGATATATATTTGTTAAACCTTTACTTTATTACAGAATATACTATTAATAAAAATAAAGTTGAAAAGTTATTTTGATTAATTTATTTTTTATATTACTCAAATAAAGTGATTAGTAGTACTCAAACAAAGAGAGAAATAACTTGATTATATAGGTAGCATACCTATATTTGTAGTGAAGTAATCATAGATCGGCGCTCTCTCTGGTTCTGAAAGGATCGTCGAGATTAATCACCTAGGCACGTGATCAGTTCGCCTAAATAATCAATTAAAATAATACGAAATTTAAAATAACAATGTACCCACTGCTTTTGGACTTAATGAACTGTAACTATCTGAAAATAAAAAAAATTGAGAGGTGTCAAGGGACACCCGGATGGAACGAAGTTATTTCTTATTATTTATTATGTACAAAAAACCTGTATACACTCAACAAAAATAATCGTCGCGACACCACACTGTTCAATGCGAAATAGAAATGAAAATATCTGGCTTGCTTTCTATAAGAGAGAGAGAGAGAGAGACAGACAGAGAAACATGCGCACGCCGCACAGCTGCAAAAAATGCCCTTTCACAACGCGCGATAACGAACTTCGTTCCAAAAATTAGATTTATCTACTGTTTTTTTTCACTCGTATGCGACGAAATCGAGATAGTCTCATCAGATGGAATTTCTCTTAAAATAAAAAGCTACATTGGAACTATAACGTCCTCAGATGCAATTGTCGATACAAATAGCGTTTTTGTGTAGCTCCTGCGGTTACACGCTAAACGGTTGACTCAATTGCCTTCAGTCCCCTCCGAAGGGCCTACTAATGGCCCCATTTGTTCTTACTGTTACAAAAAATGCGACGGATTACTCTTTGAGTTTAATTTTTGAAGTGAGATTAAAAATGAGATTAAAGTTGAGAATAAATTAATTAATCACAGCTCAGCGGCTTTTTGGGAATCTGTGGGAACGAAATAATCATACACAGAATCATTATTGGCAGTAGGTAGCAGGTAGGTAGTGTGAGAAATAAATAAAAAAGAGTTTGTAGTACATACATATGCATGTGGTGGATTTGGATCCTCATGCCAGCCAAACCATGCTACAACAACGCTTAACCTAATATCTCCAAAATGGAAATATGTCCATAATTTTGGGAAATAAGCCATAATTACTTTTTGTTTTCTTGTTCTTGCTATGTCATTCTTTACAAACTGTTGGAAGACTACAGTACCAGCACATCAAGCTACCCCAATCTGTCGGATTTCCCCAATTGAAAGTGAACCTTATGCTTATGTGATTTTTTTATATATTTATTTAAGGAGCTTTTTGTCCACAGAATATCAGCTCCGTGAATAAAAATACAATAATATTACAAACTTAACTTAACTAAAAAGCATTGGAGCTGCTTCTGTAGTTGTCTCAGACAGTATACTGAGACAAATTCCCACATCACGTTTATTGTAATTAATTTGCGCATAAATAATTGTCGCCGATCTTCGTTTCGTACAAAATCTATCAGTAAATGTTGCACATCCTCATTTACCTCGCATACTTCACAATTAGGAGAATCGATTTTTTTCATTAAATAAGCAAATTTCCTGGATGGATGGTGTCCCGAACGAGGCACCCGAGGAGGTCCACATTGTAAAACTTTATATCAAATACTTACTCTTTTCTTTAGAAATTTCATAAAAATGTACCATCCATATTTGGTAAAGTAATCGCTTATATTTTTACAGCACCTCTGTAGTGATAAAGTTGAAAATCTATAAAAGAAATTTGACAGATTGCGGTAGCTGGATGTGCTGGCGTCGTTACATAAAAATTAATGGGGAAGGAAGATGCCTTATCTGTATATAACTTTGAGATTTCTGAAATATCTTAAGAACAGTGGTGGTAATTTCCCAGGAATTTACTAATTTCAGTGGAATATAACTCCTTCGACTAACAAATGATTTGCGAATATGTTGATAACACGTGGAGGTGTACTCGTACAATATTTGTCTGGAATTTCTATTTGAAAAAGTTGACGCAATGGGGGCTTATATTTGTTCTTTGATTCTTTCATTCTTGGCTTCGTCAGAGTATTTAATTTAAAAGTTGACGCAATGGGGGCTTATATTTGTTCTTTGATTCTTTCATTCTTGGCTTCGTCAGAGTATTTAATTTAAAAGTTGACGCAATGGGGGCTTATATTTGTTCTTTGATTCTTTCATTCTTGGCTTCGTCAGAGAATTTAATTTAAAAGTTGACGCAATGGGGGCTTATATTCGTTCTTTGATTCTTTCATTCTTGGCTTCGTCAGAGTATTTAATTTAAAAGTTGACGCAATGGGGGCTTATATTTGTTCTTTGATTCTTTCATTCTTGGCTTCGTCAGAGTATTTAATTTAACGCCTGAATAGAAAAATATTTCTAAGTCATGTTTTGCTATCGGTATACAGTCTCCACACCATAATTCAATCTTGGAATATAACAATATGATATCTTGAACGAGTATATGATTGATAAAAGGGGAGCCGTTAGGAATTGTTTTTCTAGGCGCTTCTATCCTCAGTCATGATATAACTAGTTTATCTTTGTCATACCACTAAACCTAATTATTATATATTCTATTTAGTTGTATATAAATTCCTTTACTTAGTCAATACGAAATTTTAGGTTTTATTATCTATTAAATGAATGACCAGTTTTTTTTAAACTTTGTTAAGAACATCCTAATTCGACTAGGTATTAAATGGGAACATCCACATATAGTGAGAAACACAGAAACAGGTTTTAACCTACATTTTATATACTTTTATTTTTGAGTTGCGTGTTATAAGCATTATATAAAATGTAAACATTCACAATATTATAAAAATATAACCACTAATTAAACGCAAAGCCAAACAAAAGAAAATAAAGCAGAGCACTCAATATTCCACAAATAAATCGCCGCGCAAACAAATCAGCAAAATTCTGCATCTATTATTTGCAATCAATTCATTCTTCCCGAAGCGTTCGAGTCGCCCGTGAGTTTCCTTGGTAGCGCCCATAGTTTTCCCACTGAAACTTTTCAATCGTCCGATAAGAGGCTTGTGGGGACGTTTCGATATTTATTTGCCACGCAGAAACTTATTCACTTTGTGCTGTACAGTCAATTGTCGTCGTTCATTCATTTTATTGTTTCTCTTGAGGTAATGAGCTTACTGATTTTTGTGGGCTTTAAAATTTGTTCTTTGTGAAATATGCTTTGAAAGCTTTGAAAATGTTTGTTGAACAAAGGAATATTTATGTCTAAAAATTGGGTATTAGGTACCTACTTAGTACTTATTGTTTCTATGAAATTTTCGTAGTAACTTTTTATTTAACAATTTATTTCGTTCAATAAATAATCTTTAAGATTATTTTCATTACAAAGGTAGCTAAATATAAAGCGACCTAAGTCATCAAGTGTTTTGTGTGTTCTGTATGTATATATTTACTTAAAAAGTATAGAAGTACTTTCATTCCTTGTCTTGTATCCATAGTACAGACGACAGCACTTCCAGCTGCCCCAATCTGTTAAATTACTTTTAAAGATTTTCAACATAATCACATTAGCATAAGGTTCACTTTCAATTGGGGAAATTTTACAGATTGGGGTAGCTTGATGTGCTGGCGTTTGTACAAACTTTGTTTAGTTTTGGCTAGATGGCATTATGTGATACATGCCGGATATTTCTTTATATTTCGCTCGACTAGCGCAGAATCTAATCCCAACAATTATTTAACCCTTGAGTCACCTGAAGTTTCAACAAGGCGTCTGGACAAGTCTGGAAGAAATTGCGTGTTTCTGAACACCAGAGGCCCATAGTTTTAAACAAAATATACTTCCACCACTTGAGCCCCCCTGCTAGATCTGCGGCAGCACCCGCTACCTTTCAAGTATTTTGAACATGCGAAGGAGTCAATGTATCTGCAAATGTGGCATTCCAAACCAGCGGCCGTCCACGACTTCAAGGGACCAGTGACAAGCGATCGGGTCTCTTGCCATCGTGACATTACGTGAGAAATCGGTCGGCCCCAAAGTAGCCGGCACGTTTACGGTAGCAAGGGCTAGACGGACGACTGATGATCATTTAGCGTTAGCGTGAAGAAAAAGCCGTCCCGAACTGCGGCGGTAAGAAAGGCAGGTGCAGGGCTTAGTATTGGCGAAAACCAGACGCAAAGCGATGGCAATAGAAAAGCTATTGTTGTCCGTTAAAGTTCCCAAGTGGGTGATGGTATTGCCTGCAGCAGGAGCCCTAATAATATCCTGGGACTTCATTATCTGTATATATATTATACAGATATGTTCATGCACACAAATACATATCTGTCCTGGGTGGGAATCGAACCCACCATCTCCGGCGAGAAAAGAGTTTTAAAATCGCTACTATTATTTAGAAGCACTTTTTGGGTGATTTTACAAAGCGGCTCACTCCATTGCCTTTGTGAACTGTGTTATTTCGGCAAAACGCCGTTCGGGCAGACCACAGACAGAACGCATCCTTTAGCTCACTACTGAATTTTTTGCCGTTTCCAAGTTCGAAATAAATTATACGTTCTTTACTTTCGTCATTAACGATAATTTTACTCATGTTTATTTGTTTGAAATATATCCTTTCTCCCAGTGTTAGGTACGCAAGTCGGATGTAAAATTGTATTATTCCGGTTTACAATGTCATGGTGTATAGAACACGCTGACGTATTAGACATGGAGATAGGTACTTAGCAGCACACAGACACAAGTTGAAAGGTTCATCCGAGAGCTTAACTAAGCCTCGTAGCCTACTCAATGATTCATAAGCGTTAATTGCTTCTTCCAAAACTCGGATAATCCTGAATAAACCTTTTGCTAAAGCTAATGGCAGGTAAATTTTATACGTACAACCTTGTTTTACGTGAGTTTAAAACGTAATAAATAAAAAATTTGACGTGGAGTTGTGATGTTGTATTGTCTGACGTGTTTAATGAGAATTTGAACGTTGACTTATTCAGGAGAATCCCTTGTATTATTTTTGTACATTCTTTGAATATTTAGTATAACGTACCAAAAACGTTTTAAAAACCAGTACTCACTGAATTTATTCATGGTTTTTAGAAAGTAGACCTACTTACTATACCTATCGCAAACATTAGTTTGTCATGCCTATCTAAATGAGTCAAAATATCTTATTTCATGACTAAAGTATTTTTACACACGAAAAATATCATAAAAACCACTAATAATAATGATGTCCTCCTAGACGAATTTCGGCCATGGCGGCCAGTCTCAATGGTGACCAGCCATTTGCGCGGGACATATTATAGTAAACACAAGGGCACTTGCTATTCCATCATTCTCATGATCCGATTGGACTACTAGCGACACGACCGGAAAGAGGTCCGGTACCTACGGCTTTACGTGGTCCAGAGGAACGGGAGTATTGGACCGCCAAGTCCCAGACTTCGGGTTGATATTGAGTGATTTTTCTTTTTACAGAAAGTCCCAAAATCACTTTTGGTCTGACCCTAGGACTAGGACCTCGTTCTCGGCAGGTGAACACACTACCGCTAGAGCAACGAGGCAGTCGTAAAAACAAATATAAGTTTTATGACAAAAGAGACATCAACATTTCAATCTATTAACAAATATCTCAAAAACAGCGCTTTCATAAATAAACAAGTAATTAAACCTTATCGAATCAAACCCTAAAAAGAAACAATATCTTAAAAAGAATAAAAGCAACCTCAGAAAACTGCTTATCAGTGTACGAAAACAATATAAATGCGTATAATATTATACAGCCTGCAATAAAGAGTAGCTGGCGACATGACCAATAAAATACAACATAAACCATTTAGGACGCTGGCAACATTGGCAACGCAGGGCAACACTCCCCAAAATGCGTTTTAAATTTCGACCTCCTCATAAAACGAAGCAATTGAAACCGTTTTAATATTGCTTCGCGTAAAATTGTGAGACCTCAGAAGACTTTACGAAGCAAAACCTGCGTTTAATAAGTAATAAAACTATGAATGTTGCAGTTATGTATTACTTTGTAAAAACTGTTAAACTTTATGGTGCGATTAGGACTACGAAAATAGTGTGGAATATATGTCTGAGTGGTCTAGTGGTTAATGACCCTTACTTCTAAGCCCGAGGTCGTGAGTTCGATCCCAACCCAGGACAAATCTTTGTGTTATGAGACAATTATTTATGTGTTTAGAAATATTATAATCTGCCTCGTTTGCGATCAGATAGCAGTGTGTTAGTTGCCCCAAGATATTGATTAATAATTTTTTGATTGTTTATTTTTGTATCGGCTGAGTGATACATACATATGTATAATATATTATAAGCACGCACTTAAAAATAAATGAAAAAAAAAAAGGTTTTTATTCACGTAGACTTTAAAAAAGCGCTTGTAAATAGTCAGAACATATTCGTAGTAATATATAATTATTTCTAGGTTCATATAGATATTTAGGTACACGGATTGTAGGAAATAATTTACAATAAGATTTATTTTATAACAGTAACGATATTTAACTAACTTAAATTAAGTTATTGTCAAGAATCATGTGTAGATTTAATTATCAAAATTTTAAATTTTAGCTATATTTTTACTACATATTGTCGAATGGTTCTGTCTATATTAAGGTACGAATTAAATGTTATTATTATGGCGGACCTTGTGTTTATAACGACGGCACTCAGCTTCTACCTACCACATTTACGTAAATGTGGTAGGTAGAAGGTCTTATAAGTTATCTTTTTAAAAAGACGACGCCCGCATTAGGGAATCCAATCCCTGTGTCGCGGGGTACTTTACAAACATATAATAAACGGACACTAATCACATCCAGACTCCGAACAACCATTTATGGGTCACACAATTAGTCGTCCGTCGCGGGACTCGAACCCGCGACACGAAGCAGCGAGGCGACTGTCTTAGCCGCTGTGCCACACGTGCAGTGCCAGTGCAGTCAAGTCAGGTCTTGGTACCTAAAATAATGTATCTTATATTATTGTTATAATATCTTATTTTATTGTTATAAAGTTATCGTCAGGAAGACTTCTCAAACTATAAAACTGAATAATATTATTTTTGTATACTGTCACGTTGGCAAATTTGATCCACTTGATGGCAAGTGGCTACCGTAGCCTATACAACACATATAACATCACTTATGTGTTGTTGACCCTTACCCGTTTACAAATGAACTCTAGCGACCTTTTTCACACGCAGGGCAACCACAATATATGTATTACGTGCGGCTTATTGCGTAATGTGGACATAGGTAGGTACCTACTTCTACATTTAAGCATAGTACTTTAAGTAAATATAAAAAATCTAGATACTTCAAACAAAGAATATATACTACTAGCGCGGTTCCACCCGCGTTAATGTAGTTTTGGCGTAAAAGAGTAACAAACATCCATCCATACATAGAAAAGAAGAGAAAAGAAAAGAAAAGAAAATTTATTACTAACATTGAAAGACACACTTTACACACAAATACATATACGTCTGCCAATATAAAAAAAAATAGTTAATATTCAAGTGGGTGCATGTGTCTGTCAATTGCAGCAAGTAGGTATCCAGTTCAGCATTAGCCAACCCAGGGGCGTGGCACTGATTTTCAACTGGACCCTCTTATGTCTAAAAAATAAAATAGAATAATTGTATTATATCGTTATATATTGATAAATATGATACATACACAAATATATACTTATAAAGGATATGAATAATAAAGGGAATATTACGAAAACTAATAATATTGAAATATCTACGACTGTATTGTGTGTACTTTGTTTGTAAAATAAAATAATAATATCTGAAGCTATAAATCACATACATATATATATTTTGATTGAAACAATAGGTTGCATTGGCAGCATTGAGGTATGGCGTGTTGAGCTCACACTCATATAAATGACATATCCACGTTCACGTTGTTCAGTTCTTGCTGCGAGTTGAGAAGGTGTTGCCTTAATCGTCGTCTGAACGTGGATAACGTCTCGATTAGTCTGATGGGTGGCGGGATGTTGTTCCACACCTTCGAAGCCGCGTAGCGAAGCAACCCCTAAACGCTGCAGACCTGTGAGAATGAGTAGACAGCTGCTGCGAGCATTCCCTCCTAGTGCAATCTCTTCGACTGGCTATCCAATCAAGCCTATCGTATAGGTACGATGGTTCTTTATATTTTATCACACCTAATAAAAGACACGCTAGATGTAGCTTACGACGCGATTTCATTTTTAAAATACCATTTTGGTTTAGAAAAGATGTCACGTGTGTTCTTGGCGGTATGGTAAAACAGAACCTAGCGCATGCATTTTGAACCCTTTGAACCAATCGCTGCGTTCTTGACAGCAGCCTAGGGATTCTACAACACAACACAAGCCAACACAAGCGATTCTACCAGACGAACACGTATATCTTGTGACAAAAATGGTCTTATTTTATACAAGACCTTAAGGCGATAAAAGCAGTTTTGTACACAGGTAGCCACGTGTTTCTCAAAACGAAGATTTGCATCTATATTTAAATATAATCTATAGGTACTCACAAAATTTCGCATTTATATTATTAGTAGGATGTGTACCTCAAGCGGTTTTGGCAGTGCATGCCGGAATAGTTCGCAGATGGTAGATTTTTTCCTACTTACTTGACACTTATCGTCATATTTTGGACAATTCACACATTATCTTTATAAGTTGTGGCCTACATATGTGTTATTCTGATGTATAAGCTATATAATTGTAAACTATTATTAAAACCCACTTTTACGTGAAAGAGTAACAAACTCCACCCATACTTACAAACTTTCACGTTCATAATATTAAGTAGGATTACTTTTTATTGATTTATTTCGGTTCTTTTTTATTTCGATAGTTTGTATTAAAACTCTGATCTAGAATATGTTCAAAACTCCTACGTGGCCAACTTCCTTAAAATTTGTATATATCGATGTTTACCTTAGTCTTCCTTTCTTTGCTTAGTTTTAATTTGTAAATACAAATACTAATAATTACTAACCTAGTAATAATACTTATAATAATCGGATACTAAACCGATGACTAACCCGACATTACACCGAAGACATCCCGGACGTCAGCCTTTACGAGATCAGAATGGCTCTCAGACAACTCAAGAACAACAAAGTGCCTGGTGATGATGGAGTTACAGCTAAGCTTCTGAAGGCGGGTGGTACACCAATCCTACGGGCCCTTCAGAAGTTATTTAATTCCGTCATACTGGATGGTCAAACGCCACAAGCATGGCACAGGAGTGTGGTGGTGCTCTTCTTCAAAAAGGGAAACAAAACCCTATTGAAGAATTATAGACCCATCACACTGCTGAGCCATGTTTACAAGTTGTTTTCGAGGGTCGTTACGAACCGTCTCGCGCGCAGGTTTGACGACTTCCAGCCTCCCGAACAAGCCGGTTTCCGAAAAGGCTTTAGCATCATAGACCACATACATACGCTGCGGCAAGTTATACAGAAGACCGAAGAGTATAACAAGCCACTGTGCTTAGCGTTTGTGGACTATGAGAAAGCCTTTGATTCTAACGAAACATGGGCCGTGCTGAGGCCTCTCATAAGGTGCCAAATCGACTACCGGTATATCGAGGTGGTAAAGTGCTTGTATGAAAACGCCACTATGTCAGTGCGACTCCAGGACCAGAACTCGAAACCTATCCACTTGCAGCGAGGCGTGAGACAGGGAGATGTTATATCTCCGAAACTGTTCACCGCTGCATTGGAAGATGTCTTCAAGCTTCTGGACTGGAAAGGCTTCTCAAAGGCTCTTGGCATCAATGTCAATGGCGAGTACATCACTCACCTTCGATTTGCCGATGATATAGTAGTCATGGCTGAGACCATGGAAGACCTCGGTATAATGCTCGATGACCTCAGCAGAGTCTCTCAACAAGTGGGTCTGAAAATGAACATGGATAAGATGAAAATCATGTCGAACGTCCATGTTGCACCCACTCAATTGAAAGTTGGTGACTCTGCATTCGAAGTTGTAGAGAACTATATTTACCTAGGACAGACCATCCAACTAGGTAGGTCCAACTTCGAGAAGGAGGTCAATCGTAGAATCCAACTCGGCTGGGCAGTGTTCGGGAAGCTACGTAACATCTTCTCGTCTAAAATACCGCAGTGTCTCAAGTCGAAAGTCTTCGACCAGTGTGTGTTGCCAGTGATGACTTACGGAACAGAGACGTGGTCGCTCACTATGGGCCTTATTAGAAGGCTCAAGGTCATCCAAAGAGCAATGGAGAGGGCTATGCTCGGAGTTTCCCTGCTGGATCGTATCAGAAATGTCGAAATCCGCAGGCGAACCAAAGTCACCGACATAGCCCGAAGAATTGCAAAACTGAAGTGACAGTGGGCGGGGCACATAGCTCGTAGAACCGATGGCCGTTGGGGCAGAAAGGTTCTTGAGTGGCGACCACGAACCGGAAGACGCAGCGTGGGCAGGCCCCTGCAAGATGGACCGATGATCTTGTGCGGGTCGCTGGAAACAGCTGGATGCGAATAGCGCAAGACCGCCAATTGTGGAGATCTTTGGGGGAGGCCTTTGTCCAGCAGTGGATGTCTTTCGGCTGATATGATGAAACCGATGTTTGTTTGAAGACAAACCGAGTTAAATCTTGTTCCTGTTTGTCGTTTTGATTTTCCCAAGGTTTAATCGCAAGCAGCCCAAACGTTAACACATTCAGCATCACTAACACAATAGGGATACATCTACTTATTTCATGAGCTATGGCGAATATATTGTGAATACGGTTGCTAGAGATGGGGGGCTACCACCTAAGTCGCTGGTCATCGTGATTGTGATTGGCGTTCAAATAGATGAAGGTTAAAAATTACTAAATCATTTGTCCAATCGGCTTCCATGAGCACATGTGACGTCATAAATGTTCCGGAACCGATTTTCAAGGTTGAAGCCGATTGAACGAACGATTTAGTCATTTGTAACCTTCCTCTATTTGAACGCCGATCACGATCACGATAACCGGTGAATTAGGTGGTAACCCCCATCTCTGGAAACATATAATGTTAGTGTTACCTATAAGGTTCGGGGTGGGTAATTCTCTAGTCATGCAGCATACTACTATAATTTTTGATCTAATCTTTACAGAATTTTTCGGTATTCATAGTTTTATTAAATACAATTCACAAGTGCTTTAACAATTAATTGAATTGCGTTAGAGAAGTCGCTGCTGTCGATTGTACTTAGGTATATGCTGTCGACACAGTCCATACTGTGAATAATACACATTCCTACGAAGTCTTCGTAGAAATGTATGATGACACATATCATGACATTACAGATTTTTAGGCCGATAAATTGTGATTTATAAGTATTTTTATTTTTTTTATGTCGGCCTACAAGGTGGACCGACCTTCTTGCCGATGATCTAGAAGCGGGATGTGGGCAGCACAAGAACGGCCATTGTGATGTGATGATCATGATGAAATTGTGATTTGGCTTAAATATTCTAATTTCTATTGATTACATAAATTATATTAAGTTGTACAAATTTACTGATTTGACATATTTTATGATAATTTTATTATTTTATTTGACATTTATATATTTATATCCTGTTTGTACACGTTTTTGTTAAAATGTCTGTATGTATGTACAACACATGTTTTTATAAATAAATTTATCTTTCTCTCATCTTTATACTAATACAGACAATGGATCACTTGTTTCGATAATATGGAATAGAATAGAACTTTTCTTTATTCGAGTAACCAAGACTCAATAAGATCGTTAGTGAAACTTACGACTATGTTAGTAAGCACAGACATTAAACAAAACCAAAGAACACGTTAATAAATAAAGGCAATATATAAAATATAAACCTATCCAAGTTTATTTAACACAAGATAACGTTAACTACGTTATCTTGTAAAAAATGCTTATTTACACAATAAATATAAATGAAAAACTAATTTACAATATAACAATATTCCTGCCATATTTATAAGCCGTTGTAGTTTAAGCCGAACGGATTTTGCCATTAGGTATCGTGAATAAAATATGTGTTCGTATCCACTCTAACTGGCTGACTGATAAACACTCAATGTACGCTGTAATATTCATGTAATAAGTGATATTTCATCGAATATTTGATTAAATCTAGAAACCCGCTTTGAATAATCGATTGTTAATAATGATTTCGCAGATAATGATTTGGACTATGTAGACTATACGAACGAGACCTGTAAGGCGTCCAGTCGGGGTAGTTGCTTAGTTAAGAGACATTAAGATTAATTTCATTATGTAAGTAAAATAATTTCAGTGAAATGGCCATTGTGACTCGACTGTAGGAGGTGTATGCTGGTGTACCAATTTTTACGGTTACTTATAGGGCGTCATTTGATTGTAGTTTGTCTGTATATACTAGAAATTACACATTGCCCCATAGAAAGTAGTCGAGTGGTGTTCGGACTCATCACAACACCTCACAAACATGTTATTGATGATACATTTTGACAATTTCTACGTGTTGTTGAAGTGTGTAGCATTTTATGCTAAAATGTCTTTTTTTAAGCCTTCCGTAAAATATATTTGTATTTCATTTATTTTCGTCATGTCAAGTTAAGTCCGTCACAGTCAAGTCATACGTAGTCCTTTACGTACCCCAGTAAAGCAGTGGAGACTTTACTAGAGCCTTATATGGAGTTTTAGATTCAACAAAGAAAATCGCAATTCACGGCAATATGGCACTTTCCTACACTTGTGTAAGTTGTCCATGATGTTATGTCTAAAAATCCTCCATATTTACACATAAAAACTTGAATTTGCACCAGTTTTTGAAAATGAAACAATGCCCTGATGCGTCTTTTTCCGCGTTGGCACCAAAACTCCCGCTAAAATGTCACGACTAAATATGTGTTCATGCCAAATTTGACAGTTATCGCCTCACCAAGATGGCCGCTATGTGCTTTTAAAGTTCACGCATCCCTTTTGAAAAACCTTGTACTAATGACTTTACATAAATTAGATAGAGGAATTTTACATAGACAAAGGCCTCCCTCTTTCGGGTGATATGATGATGACGAAGCTTAAATTATAATAACTCTTTGTTATAATATTTAAAATTATTTAAACCAAACCAGTTTTTAAGAGATTTAAAAACAGTGTAGATATTAGTAATATCTGTTGCATGAATAAAATTGAAAATAGGATTTTTAATAAACTCAACCATTCAGGAATATAATATATAAAGTTAAGGATCTTTTGGAACAGCCTGAAGTTTAGCAAACATATTTCTTTTCATTAAACCCATTAATTCTAATAACCATACTCGAGGTTCAAAAATAATCAAATATTTTTTTGATATTTTCCGTATACGGCCTTAATGTCAGAAAACATTACAAAGAAAAGAAAATTTTATACCGCGTATCGGTTAACACTGAAACTTCATCACCAACGTATATCCAGTAAAGATAAAACATACCGCAAATTATATTTACATACTGAATGTATACTTAACTTATTGTCATACATGAGTTCATGAATAATCATCTGTATTAAGCTAATGCATCGCTTAATAGGCCATTTTCGGAAACTAATCGAATAATGGATATTAATCCTCTCTGCTCTTCCGATCCTATCTCTATAGCTAACAAAACGTTTAACCTTTAACAGTGGCGAAGGGTAATTAATATGTGTGTGTTCTAAGGGTTCCGATACGCAGCGGCTTGACGAAATCATTCCATTAACAATAAATCTTTTTGTATATGATAACAATCTACCACGTGGTCATGTTCCCTGGAAATAACTTATTTCTTACACAACTAACTCAGCAAACAAACTGTTACATCCCCATTTTCATTATTTACTACTGAGCTGCAATAATTGTCGATTGATACGTATACAAACCAAAAATAATGAATATAAACTCGCGTTTTTACAATTTTCATCAGAATTCTCTGGTGAAATTGCTGGAAAAAAAAATGTAACAACTGTTTCGCATAACCTAACAGAACATACGGCTCTACCTTATAGCGGTAACCTACCTTGGTAATCGCTAATGGGGCCGTAGGTATATGGAGCCATATGATGATATGGGTCCAAATACTTTTAGAGCCGAGCCCTAAGCTGAAATAATAAACTCCGTATATTTATTCTTATGTTATGTTATAATATGTTTGATCTTAGACATTAAAATTTATCGGCGTCATTTAATTGATTTTTTTTTATAAAATTTAAGTCGATTAAATCGTCTTATATGAACCCTTCGCGACTGATCAATAAATGTATTCGTGTTTGTAAACAATATAATCAATTGTATGTAATTGCTATGTTTGCATAATATTAGCTCATGCATTAAATTCCATTGTTTCTAGTAGCGAGTTTAGGATCTTCAACCCATTAAAGGACTGATTAGAAAGTTATAATTACCGCTTGGCCGTAAAACCGTCCAATTTCAACAAGAAAAGTATTTTAGGTTATATAGTGCTTTACAGATTCTAGTTAAATATGATTAAAAACCATTTCGATTTAACTGAACGGAACATAGTTCATCCTTATCGAATATATATTATGGAAACCTGATTATTATAATCAGGCTTTTAACTTATAACCTCTTTCTTTCAGGGCTGATGTACAGGATTTTAATACCTAGGTCATGTCAAAACCTCCACGCTCCCACAGGTATGCAATGAGACTAAGTTGAAAACTAACAAGTACATCAATCTAGAATAAACGAAACCTATCGTATTAGTATAATTCGTAGAAATTTCATTCAATAAATGCTTGCATGTATTATACCACGAAAAATGCTGAACAAAAATGTTATATAGCCCTAGGCTTTCATCATTGTTCATCATTCAAATGGAAACGGCAGTTTTTCGTTAAACGTAAATTTTATAGTGCTTCATTCAGTAACAATGTAGAAAGTTGGATATGACATTAAGCCCGAATATTATTATAGTCAGAGTTCCCGGGATAATAAAATATACTCTAACATTGATTATCTCTGTGAAATAACAGTGAATTGTACCAAATATTTATTTTTATTTTATCTGATACGATATATGTATAGTACAGCGTCTTTTTATTCTGCCCTTCACTTCTCTCAGTAACACCAAGCAAGTGTTCCACAGTGAGATAGCAGTGCATTCTTGAATTACTATATTTCGTTCCTACTAAGCATAACTACAATGTTAAATCTTAAATAGAATTTAGTTTGTTTAGCTTCTGCATTCTTTACTAATCATGGCAGAGAGTAGTATGGATTTGATTTCACATAATAATATCCTGGGATATTAATAACACACGGCCATCTGATCCCAAGCTAAGCAGAGCTTGTACTGAGGAAACCAGTTAACTTATATACTACATATACTACTTTTCTTACATACTTCTATAAATAATTACAATCAGACTCAGGACAAATGAGATGAGATGTTCATGCTCACAAATATCTGTCCTGTGTGGGATTCGAACCCACGACCTCCGGCGTGAAAAGCAAGAATTTGCCAACCAATCCACTAAGTTAAATTAGTATAGAATCCTATTTCATTTCGAATCCGCAAGGAAATCTACCAAGAAAACTATCCATAGAAAAAATTTGCTTATATTACAGAGAAGTTTTCTGCCATGAGATATTAGTCTATTTATGAATTGCAAAGTTTTGTATGCGTTCAGAATTTCATTGAGTACACAGTATTGCTTTATTACAAAGCGTTTCATGAATCTGTTGAAAACGAGGAAAAAAAATTGCTTGCGAATGCGATACGAATTGTAGAAACTGTGGAGCAGTATAGGCAAACAGTATACTTTTACTGTTTCTGTACTTTTTATTACCATGTTATTGTAATACCAATGAACATTTCTGGTATTTTGGTCATCATGTGAATTTCAAAATTTGACGAATTGTGAAGTGTTATTAATGTATATATTTTTTTAATTAGCCTGTAATACCGAAAGTTTGTAGTTTTTGGTCATCTTGTGAATTTAATAATTTGACGAATGTTAAAATGCTTAGTGTTTTTTTTAAGTTGCCTGTTAATGTGATGTATGCCTGTATAGGCACTAATATTAGGTCTTTACCTATGAAATTGCCGTTCTGCAGTACTGGCCATTTCAAATCAAAATAATTTTTGTTTGGCTAAGAATTCTAATTTCAAATTAATTTTATTTTAAAAACATGGATTCTTTTTTCCAAAAGTAGTCATTTCTTTATTGATTAGTGTTACATTTTCATCGCATTTCAATCTTTTTCGTCATCATGGATACGTTAAAAATTCGAGTAATTATGGAATATGAGTACCGTCGTGGCAGCAACGCGGCACAAGCGGCACGCAACATCAACGACGTTTACGGAGCTAACACTACAAACCAACGCACCACCTGTTATTGGTTTGCTCGCTTCCGTTCTGGAAATTTCGACCTGAAAAATGAACCTCGCGGTCGTCCGAAGACTTTGGTTGACAATGACGAATTAAAGGCGGTTGTGGAAGCTGATGATACACAATCTACGGCTGAATTAGCAGCAGCTTTCGACGTTAGCGTCAAAACAATATTGGTCCATTTGCGTCAAATTGGCAAGGTAAAAAAGCTTGACAAATGGGTGCCCCACGAACTCAATGATCGCCAGCGCGAAGTACGCGTCGAGACGTGCCTTGCACTGCTCAACAGACACACAAATGAAGGAATTTTGAACCGCATTGTTACCTGCGATGAAAAATGGATTCTGTTTGATAACCGCAAGCGCTCAGCAAGTTGGTTGGATCCTGGTTCAGCACCTAAACAATGCCCTAAACGAAAACTTACCCATAGAAAAGTGATGGTCACTGTTTGGTGGTCTAGCGCCGGTGTGATTCATCACAGCTTCTTACCAAACGGGGTGAGCATTACTGCAGATGTGTACTGTGAAGAACTGAGCACAATGATGGAGAAGCTGGCGCATCTCCAACCAGCATTGGTCAATCGCTCGTCTCCGCTGCTCCTGCACGACAACGCGCGACCTCATACTGCACAGCAGACGGTCTCCAAGTTGCAAGAACTGGGGTGGGAAGCTCTCCGTCATCCGCCCTACTCACCAGACCTTGCGCCTACAGACTACTACTTTTTCCAGAATTTGGATAACTTCTTGGCGGGAAAAAAATTCAATACCCGAGAGGCAGTACAAAATGCCTTTGAAGAATTTGTTGCCTCCCGTCCAGCTGATTTCTTTAAGAAGGGCATCAATAAACTGCCACTGCGATGGCAAAGATGCATTGATTGCATGGGTGATTACTTCGATTAATACAAATAAAAAAATTCATGAAAAAAATTCGTTTAAATTTTTTCATACAAAACGGCAATTTCATAGGTAAAGACCTATTATCAATTGAGTTCTGTTAATGTTGATAAATTTTTATTAATATTGTTGATTTTGTTTTATTATTTGATTAATTAATATTGTTTCTGTGTATTATTTTTATGTGATAATATGTCTTAAATATGTTCCATGAAAATGCATTCATTCGTTCAAACATTTCAAAAGAGCCAAGATCTAGAAAAATCGTCGTAATTTTACTAGATTTTCGTAAATGGACTTTATTTACCTGTACATTTAGTATATTTCTTTAGGTATCAAAATAGTAGTGTCATGCTGCGGTGGACAATTAGATCATTTATGCCGAAGTGAAAATAGTTGGCTAATGTATCTTAATCTGATACAATGACTGCACAAATCACTAAAATTTAATCTGTGTGGCCGATTTAAAAACAACATTCGATTTGTCTAAATTTACAAGACAAATAAAAGCTAGTTAACTTGGCGTCAGCTGCATTATATTTCAATAAAATTAACTATGTGCTGCTGATTACAAAAATACATTTGTGTTATATATAAAACTTGGCGTGAGCTGCATTAAATATAAAAAAATTAAATTCTCAAAGGCCGTAGTATGGACGTCCATATTGTCTGTGGAATTAAATGACGATAACCCATGTTCATTATTTCGTGCGAACAATAGCGCAATTGTGACGCTTTTATCTAGACCTGTCAATTTCGATGCTCTTTCGTTTTAAGGAACGGAAAATGTTACCTATATTTCAATAGCTTTACTTTAAAATTGTAATGTAATGAAACCCTTATCAAAGAGGAACACTCTCTCTGTAATATGCAATAATGTCGGTAGGTAAATTGATTAAAATACACAGAAATAACTTATATAAATAAAATAGTCAATAGCCTAGAACTAAAAAAGACGCTGCATAGGAAAGTCTTTTGTGAAATCCTACTAATATCCTACTTCGTTTGTGAGTATGGATGTATTGATGTTTGTTACTCTTTCACGCAAAAACTAACGAACGCATTTTGAAGAAACTTTGTACTCGTAGTAATATATTCAAATAATTCATAAAATTTAACGCGAGCAAAATCGCATGAATGATAAAAAATCTATTCCAATTATTATCAAAGTATTTAACATGTCTACAACTGGATAGACAACTGGAAACAATCAAAAATAGCTTTTATATTTTATAAAACTCGAGTAGTTACATTTCCTCTCTAAATCTTTTTGTTAGTTATTACTTTTTCTTGTACCTACTATCAAATATATCTACATATACTCGTAATAACCGTATGTGAAAGTTAAAATAATATTTATTTCAACTTGTTAATAAAAAATCATTCCACTTCTTCAACTTCACTAAAAGCCTTGAATATTTTTTAGCAATAATTACATCACACCAATTGGGTCCATAGTACGGCCTTTAACGCCCATTGTTGTCTATCCATTTTAATTTTCGGTTGGAAATTTGGGAATCAACGAAGTGACCGTCGTAGTCGACCGATGTGCTTCCGGGCTTGTTTGCTAAACGCAAATAACCGGCCAATTCGGGCCATTGTTAGAAATATGGCAATTGTTTACTACCCACAAAGAACCACAGTGAATGGCTAACAATAAACGAGCTGGCTTCGTTACTCAGTTAATTACTGATTTGTTTCTATAGACGTTGAATCCGACTTTGACTCATTACCCTGTCACCACCTCTCACTGCGGCCAAGACACCTTTAGCCGTCAGTACGATCGGTCTTGTGAGCCTGCTTGACCGGCAGTGAGAAAACCCTCTCTCCTGTGTACATTGCACTACGTACACACCCCTGCTTCCTTCATAGTTTCCGTCTGTTGCCTTAGGTCTCCTGGCAACAGGCTTCCCGTACCTATCTATATAATTATATGTTATCAGTACATATGGTTAGGCTAGGGTGGTAGGACTATTACGAGTGGTACACAGTAAGGAGTAGGTTACGTGCGAGCGTTGGTTAATTTGACCCTACAAATTATCTTATGCCCGTACATTTGGTATACGATTGTATAGCCTTAATTTTATGTACTTACGTATGTAAGTAACCCAGACCAGGGGCTCTACCGGCTAAGTCGCCGAACTTAGATTTCTTAAATTGCGTTTAAATAAATGAAGGTTAAAAATTACTTAATCAATCGTTAAATCGGCTTCCATGAGCACATGTGACGTCATAAATGGTCCGGAATCGATTGTCAACGTTGAAGCCGATTTAACGATTGATTAGGTCATTTTTAACCTTTATTTATTTGAACGCCATTTAAGAAATCGATGTTCGGTGACTTAGCCGCTAGAGCCCCTGGGGCACTTCCGGCTAAGTTGTAATAAGTAAAGGTTAAAAATGACTTAATCAATCGTTGTCTCTCTATTTTAGTTTTAGACCCTTAATCCTAGGCTATTGCTGTCTTGTTTCTGTGAATCACAGAAAGTAGAATATATGTGCATAACTAATCGAATGCCTCTTTGGTATAGCTGGTATAGCGTACTATAGTGAAGTCATGGGTTCGAATCCCGATTGGGTGTAAATATTGCTATTAAGATTTCTGACTAAGGAGAACTCAGTACAATAGGTTCCAAATTCACCTTGTAAAAAATCTTCAAAGTTACATATTCAAATAGTTGTAGAGCCTTTTCTCTCCTAATTCATTGGTACCCATCTGGAGACTAAGGCTGAGATCTATAGAGCGTACTTAGACTTTGCTTTAACTTTACTTACCTACGTAAGACTTTGTTAAATACAGTATGCTAAGCTTATACTTTGATTTGGTATTTATAGAATTTTTGAAGTTAAGATTATGCTTAGCATAAGCTAAGACAGACAAAGTCAAAACACCAATTGTAATTTCGTTACATGCATTAACTTCTGTCTAAGTAAAGTCTGAGCAAAGTCTAAGTACGCTCTATAGATCTCAGCCTAAGTGAATAGAGAGTTCACCTATGTTTGCTCACTCACACGTGGCCGAATTTAGATTAGTAGGGCATTATCATTAACACAATACATCTGCGTAGTCGGTTGGACTATGGTAATGTCTGGCTACCGTAGCTGTAATTTAGCTGAACATTTCATCAATAAATAGGCCTATCCATATATATGTGCACCTACATTTTAAATTAAGTAAAACTTAGCGTTCTTTACCTCTATTTTACTGGTTGCCAAAGCTCATTGGAGGTCAAAGGCCAGCAACGTGTGACCGACGCCATCTGTGACGTATACATTATGGGCTACCGTAACCGCTTTCTCTCAGATGGGATGTAGGCTTGGTTGTATAAGCAAACTTATTTATTATATGTATATATTATTATAAGGGTCATAGCTAGATGCTCTCACCGATCCGTAAGCGATCGGTGAGGTTAAGCAACTAGGCTCGCCGTCATGGGTGACCAACAAAGCGATTTAATTTCTGAGCGTCTCCGTGGTTCGGAAGGCATGATAAGCTGTCGGTCCCGGTTGTAGTCATTAGACAACAGTCAGCCATGCCAGAGGTCTTTTGAGCGGCTTGAGCACTAGGGTAACCACTTCCCATACGATGAGTATGTAAGTGGTAATTCACAAATGGGAGATAATACTTACTAGTTTATTCTAGAGATTTGATTTCGTTTATTTTATCTACAGCAAACCTAAACAAAGTAATAAAATCACCTACATAACCCCAAAATTTACTCCAAACACGTAGACAAAACAAATATTGTTAAAAACGTAAAGTATGAATTATGTGAGTGTTAAAAATTAGTTCACTGGTTGGTTAAATATGCTTAAAAGTCTTTCATTATGCCAACTTGTCAATTTTCTAATCGGTAAATTATATTCGACGTTGGTGTATAATGTTTATGTCAACCCCGAACTTTGTAGGCGTGTATAGGTACTTATAAAGTCCGTGTGGAGCGCTGAAGCCGAAGGCTTAACCTGCTTTTTGGCAGGTGGATATTGTCTTGTGGAAGGGTTCAAGCGCACAACTGACCAAGTAGTTTTCAAACGATATGGGTAGATAAATTACGATACACATGCTTCATTTTAGTAAATTTAAATGAACTAATATAAAAGTTTACTTCAGCAATAGCTAATTAATTTATAAAATTTTATAGGATGTGTAGATCACGTTCAAATCATGATAGTTCGGCTTCCGTATGAAAAGTAAAATAAAAGATTTTCTTAAGTAAACAATTAAATATGTATTCACAATAAATCGTAATTAGGATTACCTAATTACGATTCATTGTGAATACATATGTAATTGTTTACTTAAGAAGTTTGGAATCAAATGGCAACGTGTTAAGTAACACACTGCCCTCCCAAGATATATAAATGTCTATTTTAAACATTGGTTTGTAAATGATTTTCTAAATAAAATAATTATGTATTCACGTAATGGTAATTTAATAATTACCATTGGCGTGTAATCTACAATCGATATCGAAGCCAAAAATATAGTTTTTAGAATTTTTGTCTGTGTGTCTGTTTGTCTGTATGTATGTCCGGGCTAAACTCAAAAAGTCCTGCATGGATTTACTTAAAATTTTGTATGAATATTACTAAGAGGTCGGGTCAACATATAGGCAACATAGAGGTCGGGTATACATATTATCATGCTATCGCCTACGGGGGAGGAGCTGTGATAATTAATACAATTTAACGCGGGTAAAACCGCGGGGCACAGCTAGTTCTTTTATATTTCTAAATACACATGCTTAGACTCATTACGCCACAATTTATTCTTCAATTAAAAAATTAAATGAAGTTAATTTATTCTAAATATCCTAGAACACTCTGCACCAAATCAAATAGAAATAACATATGATGATGATACTTAGATAGAGAGATAGATGATATTTAGATGTATTAAAATATCATTGTACTATATTATCTTCCACCGTAAAACAAAGAAAATCGACATCCGTTAAATCAACATTACAGAATAATACTAATATACCAATCGTTGGCAAAACACCGCGGGCCAAACATGTTATTCCAAATACCTATACAACGTGTAACATGAGAAGCGTCAATACACAATCTATAATTTAAAAAAAATCCACATACAATAAACAGTCCTACCTTAAAGGCCGGTAACGCAGTTGCGGTTCCTCTGGTGTTACGAATATCCGTGGGCGGTGATCACATACCAACGGGTGACCGCCTCGTTGGCTTTCCTTGCTGCTAACTTTTTTTATTACATACATACATAGACTCACGCCGAGTCACGCCTGTTTCCCAGAGGGGTAGGCAGAGACAACGGATTTCCATTTGCCCCAATCTTTGCTCACCTCTTTTGGCTCGTTTACTGTCTTTATATTCTTTATACATGGTCGCCGGTTTAAGGTACTGGGTTAACAATCTAGTTAATTAACGGGGTGGTTGACGTGGTTGGAAAATAGCTTGGGCTTGCCTATTACGCCGCAGATCGTGGTTTCGATTCCCACCCAGATATTTGTGTGCATGAACATGTCTATTTGTCCTGAGTCTGGGTGTAATTATCTATATAAGTATTTATTTACAAAAGAAAAGTAGTAAATTATGTAGTATATCAGTTATCTAGGTTGGGGTCCATAGTAAATGCTTCTGCTTAGCTAGGGATCAGGTGGCCGCGTGTGAATAATGCCCAAAGCTCATCAAGTGGTGTAAAGCGTCAGTAACATAATGTGTTGCATGTTCCATAGGCTACGGTTACTATTAGGTGAGCCGTTGACTTATTTGCCAACAATCAATCCTTACAATTACCCTTTTTATTGTATTTTAAGTATTATTTGTTGAGCGTAAATACTTAAATACTGTACAGTATTTATGCCCCAGTACGATTATTTAAAAGAAAATTTATGTCTTCATGATACATACATATTCAATTTTTAAAAATATAAATAATGATAAATATTTTTTTAGAAGCATGGAATAACATTATGTAACGGGAAATCATAGTTCGATGATAAAATTTGTTATTTTATTAATTACTAAAAACTAGAGCGTTATTATTGACCACCATTTATGTTTCACGTTGTCGAGGGTTCAAGCAAATTGCGGCGAACTTCTTAAAATGGGAATAGACACCACATTAAATTTAAAAAAATAATAAGATAAGACAAGATGGATACACTTTATTGCACACCATTTACCTCTGTAAATGGTGTGTTCTCTAATTGTTACAAGATTAAAATAGTATAAAAATTAAATTTGTATGTATTCAATAGATAAATGGTATTTTATATCTAAAAGATCGATATAATTAAATAATTAAAGGGGAAAATTATGTACGTAGTATCCGGTATTAGGTAGTATATTACATGAAACTAAATGTATTTATTTTGTATATTTATTTAAGGAGATTTTTGTCCACAGATATAGCTCAGTGAATAAAAATACAATAAACTTAGAAACTAACCTAACTAAAAAGCATTTGAGCAGTTTCTGCAGTTGGCTCAGCAATTATACTGAGACAGATTCCCACATCAAGTTCATAGAAATTAAATTTGCTCATAAATAGTTGTCGCCGATCTTCGTTTTGTACACAATCTATCAGTAAATGTTGCACATCCTCAATGACGTCGCATACTTCAGAAAACTAAATGGATAAATAAGAAAAAAAAACCATTTTTTAAGTATGTATGTATTAACATATATCATTATAAACGTATGAATAAATACGTATTTTTTAATATATATGTAGGATCCGGGGGCCAAAAGCGGTATGTCAGGGTTTGGAGTTCCCATGTTGCTGGGATTAAGTAGCCACAATTAACAAACAAGGTCGATTAATTTACACACTAATTACAATATTACAATGATTGCAATTAAAATAAAGAAAGTAAAATGGAGACGAACAGAATCTTAATTCTACGTTCGTACAGTGGCAATACAACCACCCGAATAGCGTATTGTCTAGGCAATATTGCTATAGCATCGGGTATCGCGTCAGCAATTCCACGTATGCAATATACAGTGCTAGACTGTACCAAGTAGACCAACAGTTATGTTGGGAGCAGAGCTCTTTATCGAGTCTAATCCGAAGATAGACTGCCGGTACAAGCCAGTGCGAGCTCTTATATGGGGGTAGGCCATGCCTCCTACACCCTCCAAACAGCTCTGTTCAATGGCGTACGGAAATACGTCACGCGTTTACTCGATACAATTTACAAAAAGGATCTAAATCCAAATAGTATAATTATTAAAATTCATCAAATAATCTAACAAGAATTATCGTGAAGTTATAACAGTTGCTTTTAACAACTATAATCTAATTACAATATCAAAATATACTCTCAACAATGTTTTGTACAGTACCAACTAAATGTCTAACTTGGTTGGCGAATTTAATTTTTAACTATCTCCGACATATATATTTTTTTATTTTTCGGATAACTAACACTCTACGATCTGATACAAAAACTAGGCAGAGCTTATGCTCGCCACGTGGCTTAGGCAGAACCGAACGCCAAGATGCCTCAATGATACTTTACATGTGTGCGTGTGTGACTTAATCTTAGTTTTAGATAAATCAAATTATTTTGATATTTCAGTAGGTGAACTTTACTTAAATCTCTTGACCAAGGCAATCTTTTGAACGTAGTGTTATGTTTATTCGCTAGTGTGGTTTAAGAATTAAGACGACCATAACTCCAGTTAAGAAGTTCGCCGCGAATTACCTTAAGCTCTATATATTTCAATTAACTAAGTTTACTTTTGAAACGTAAGTTAAATTCACAAAGCAGTCTGTTTGAGGTGTATAGCCTCCGGCAAGAGGGAACGGAGGCCACGGTCTCGGCAAAACTAGTTGGACTATAACAACGATATGGAATAGAGAAACTGTAAAATGAATGGACCTATACAAATACAAAATGCTTATTTTAACTAAGAGAATGGTTTTATGTGAAGTTAATGCGTAACTAAATTTTACAGAAGGATAATTGTATGGCGTTGGACTAAATACGGCATAATAAGGCAAAAAAGACAGCGTTAAACCAGACGGAAGTGAGGTATACCTAAATAAAAAACATAACACAATAGAATGATGGCGCAGTAAATTCGAATATTATATTTTATCATACCAAATTTATATTCAAATAATAATTTAAATTCAAATAATTTATTTTCCATTCACAAAATTAGTACTACAACTAGTGTTTGAAGTGACCTTTTAGGCAAAATTTGCCTGTGTTAGGGCCCTTCGCTCTTCCAAAACTTAAAATTAAGCGATGAACCTACTAACAATTTAAATTAAATCTTAATAGTTAGTTAACAGTCTTAAAGTTTTAATAATTTACATAAGAAAAGATAAGTATGCAAGATTGCTGATGGAAAAAAATTTTAAACAAAAAAAAATTTTGACGACTAATAAAAAAAAGTCTTATATTATTGTTTATAAAGAGCAATAGAAATAGGGTGCGTGTTTTGGATGCGAGTGGGTGTGGGTTGTATGAGTGATGCGTGTAAGTGAGTGAGTAGGTGTGGGGTGTATGCGTGATGAACCAAGCTGAACACAAGTCGCTAAACAAATCAGTGAAAGATTTGTTGGAAGAAAACATCGAGCTTAAAAAGACGGCTGTGGACTTGAGCCTGCGTGTAAATTATTTAGAGCAACAAGCTCGTAGCAGCAACCTTGAAGTCCAATGTGTTCCTGAAAACAAACATGAGAACCTGTACTCTGTCGTGAAGCAATTGGGTTCAGTTGGATGTCAGCTGGATGACAATGAGATTCCCCACTGCACGCGCGTAGCTAAACAACATGCTACGAACACTCGCCCTCGCTCCATCGTCGTCCAGCTTACCTCACCGAAGGCTCGTGATAAACTCCTCGCTGCTGTGCTGAATTACAATAAGAACAAGAGTAACGATGATAAACTTAATACCAATGATCTAGGATTGGCTGGTGAAAAGAAACCGGTATTCGTGCTCGAGCATCTGTCTCCGTCAAATAAAGCGCTCCATGCTGCCACTAGAATTAAGGCAAAGAATAAAGGTTACAAATTCGTATGGATCAGACACGGGAGAATATTTGTCAGAAAAACAGAAGATAGCGAACATATTCTCATAAAGAACATGAAATCATTAGACTATATACCATAATTTGATTATGTAGGCATACTTTTCTCTATTTTTAATTTGCTTGATACTTAAATAAATTACTAAAATTCAACGGATTACACATATATTATCAGAATTGTAGAGGTTTACCAACTAAAACTCATATAGTATATCGAAATGTATGTAGTAATAATTATGATATAATAATTATAACCGAAACTTGGCTTAATAGCACCGTGTTTAGCAGTGAGCTTGTCGACGATAGATACTTAGTTTACAGAAGGGACCGCGAAACTTCTAATCTACAAAGGGGTAAAGAAGGCGGTGGTGTGTTAATAGCCGTCAGAAAATCTTTGAATTCAAAAAGAGCTATACATTTTGAAAGTATGTGTGAAGACCTTTGGGTAACTTTGGATCTATCAGTGGGTAAATGTATTATACGACTGGCTCTCTGTGCAGTATATCTGCCGCCCCCCATTCGAATCACTAACTTAGAACACTTTTTTGATAACTGTAATCGAGTCACTGATCAGCTTGATGACTCATATGTTTGTATTATAGGTGATTTTAATTTAGGAGACATAGATTGGAAAATAGCTAGTATATCCGATAATTACCCAAAGGTATCAAACGCTAGTGAGGTACTCTTAAACTTCACCCATGTTAATCGACTCAGTCAATTCAACGACGTAAAGAACACCTCTGGTCGCATTCTTGATCTGGTGCTATATAACCATTCATTATGTAATGTAAGCCAAAGTATCAATTCCATTAGTAATATAGATTGCCACCATCCACCACTTGATATTGTAATTACTTTGGACAAGAAAGCTAGACACCCTTATAACATTGAGAAAGGTAGACCTAATTTTCAAAAAGCGAATTATAATACAATTCGTAAACACCTAAGTGATCTCGATTGGGAGGGATTATTTGAAGGACTCCAAGGGCCTAATGAAATGGTAGTTACAAGTATTTTATGACATCATTGAATCAGTCATATATAAGAATATACCTACTAAAATACAGAAAACAAACAAGTATCCACCATGGTTTAACCGAAAATTAATTAAAATGCTTAATTATAAAAATAATATTAGAAAACGCTACAATATATATAAGAATCCTTTAGATAAAATTGAATTAACAATAGTAAGCAAACGCTGTGATGCTCTCGTAAATGCTTGTTATAATAGTTATCTGAAGCAATTAGAAGACGGCCTAACAAAAATCCCTAAACTATTTTGGAGTTATGTGAAAACAAAGAGAGGTGGCTCTAGTACTTATCCCTCAACCATGACTGATGGCATCATTTCATCATCTGATGGTACAGAAATTTGTGAGCTATTTGCAACGCATTTCTCATCTGTCTATAGCCCCGCTCATGTCGCCTCCAATACTGAAAATAACAGTTTTCTTAATACTCTAAAAAATTACACCCTAAGTCTAACGAACCCTATTATAAGCATAGAGGTCATATACAAAAAGATCAGAAATCTAGATTGTAATAAGGGGTCTGGGCCAGATGGATTACCTCCTATTTTTATTTATGAGTGTGCATCGGAGCTAGTTGTACCATTATATCTTATATATAACAAATCCTTAAGTACCGGTGTTTTTCCAATAAAATGGAAAATGACAAGAGTTGTTCCCATACACAAATCCAATAATAAGGAAAGAGTTTCTAACTATAGGCCAATATCAATCTTATCAACCCTAGCAAAAATATTTGAATCGCTAATCTGTCCATATATTCGGAACCATTTAAAATTGTATGTCAGTGAAGATCAACACGGATTCGTGGAGTCTAGATCTACTAGCACTAATCACATGCCTTTCACTGAATTACTAACGGAGGCCATTGATTCAGGCCACCAAGCGCATGTTATATACACAGACTTTAGTAAGGCCTTCGATAAAGTATCACATAAGCTCCTCATTCTTAAATTGCAAGCTTATGGCATTACTGGGTCTTTACTTTCGTGGCTGAGTTCATATCTCATGGACAGACGTTTCTTTGTGGTAGTCAATGGCTTTCAATCAACCATGCGAGATATATCTTCTGGGGTGCCACAGGGATCGCATTTGGCCCCAATACTGTTTAATTTTTTTAATAACGACATCACAAACTGTTTCCACTGCACAAAGTTATTCATGTATGCCGATGATCTAAAATTTGTTAAAATCATAAAATCTAAAGAAGATGCCCTTGCCCTGCAAAAAGACTTAGATAGACTAGATCAATGGTGTGACAACAATGAAATGATTCTTAATCACAGTAAATGTAACGTTGTAAATTTCACAAGAAAGCAAAACGTAATAGAGCATGATTACTTTATAAAAGGAATGAAGATTAACAAACTAGATACAGTGAAAGACCCAGGTGTAACATTTGACAAAAAGTTAAGCTTTATTCCACATATGGATAACATAATAAAAAAATCCTCTCAAATGTTAGGTTTTGTTTTGAGAAACACCAAGCAGTTCAAATCTTCAAAAACAAAAATCTTGCTTTATTATAGTTTAGTTAGAAGTACACTTGACTACTGTAGCGTAATCTGGCGTCCTCACTACGCTACACATTCTTTGCGCTTGGAACGTATACAAAAACGTTTCCTTTGGTATTTGGCGTTTTCCAATGGTATAACTAAAAAAATGCAGTCATACTCTAGTAGACTTAAACACTACAAAATTATGTCACTGGAAAGGCGCCGAAATCTAAATGACGCAATGTTTGTGTGCAAAGTGATGACTCACAAAATTGATTGTTCCTTAATACTGCAACTTTTCAACTTCCGTGCCCCATCTAGAATCCCCCGTAGCCCAATAACACCGCTTTGTCCGCCGCGGAGGAGGACAGTCTTAGGTGCTAATTCCCCATGCGCCAGGTTATGTAAGGTGGTGAATGGTTGTAGTGATCTAATTGACTTACACTTTGATTCGTTCAATACGCTCAAAATAAAGTTGTACAAATATATATGCGATGTCTAATCTCTGCCGTCAAAAACACTTTCATGTATAGCTCTTAGAAGATAAGCATAGTTCATAGTTAGGTTAAGCTTACAAACGTACTGTCTCACGTGCATGCAGAGTTCACCTGTAAGTGATTATTACACTATTGCTATTTTTATTAATATGTTATTAGATCTAAGACGGTGTATATAATTGTTGGTGAACCTATAATAATAAATAAAATAAAATAAATGAATGTGTGTGAATGATTATGGGGTGTATGTTTTTGTGAGTGAGTGTTAGTGTGAATGACATACACACAATAGACACAGCTGTACCCCGCGGTTTCAAATCGCGTTACACTTTAACATTATATGTGTTATATGTCGGATATATAAGCTATATAACTAGAAATTTTCATCATAACCCGTTTCGTAGGTTTTGCATGAAAGAGTAAATAACATCAATCATTAGTATAATATTAGTAGGATTTCAAAGCTTTTTATGGTACTAGATTTTCCCACATGAGCATCTAAAGTAAACATTAAACTCTAGTAAATTAGAACATTATTAAATTGTAATCAGCTATTAAGTTGATCGTGAGATTTATTTAAAAAAATTAGGTATTCCTACTGGGTTTTTTGGCAGTGTTTCTCAGTAGCTGCCACGTCAGGCAATGTGCGGTAGAGAAAAAAAATGAGACGATACAAAAATAACATGTAATTTTTTCTGAATGAAATATATATGGCTATGACTATAACTATGCCATCCACCATCCAATGCTCTCTTCGATACTGAATCTGACAAGAAGTCAGCGTCTTAGCATTTTAACTTTAAGCGACAGTTGCACAAAATAACACTAAAAGCTATGAATCTCTGATACATCTCCACGTCCGTAATCACCCAGAGTCGAGGTATGAACCCTAAAGGGGTTGTCGTTTGGCGCGGGTACTTAGTTTGTAGTTTTATTTGCTAGCCACTTTGAGCCTACGCTGGCCTAGATTGTCCGGTGAATTTGTGAAAGCCTAAGCTAACTGTAAGCGTTATTAAAAACATCGTCAGAAACCGCCCTTAGTCGTGGTCCAAAACCCAAAGGCACACTTTGGCGCTTACGACTATTGTAGCAGTGAAATGCTTTCACTGCTTCTCCGGACAATAGTTGTCTGTCCTAGGTTTTAAATAAAAGACTAACTTGAATAGTCTTCACTATTCAATGGTGCCTTAAATAATAATTATAATATTCTGGGACATTATTTACAATCGGCCATCTGATCCCAAACTAAACAGAGCTTGTACAATGGTAACCAGATAACTGATGTACTCCTTAGCTTTTGTAAATACATAATTATATAGATAATTGCACCCAGACTCAGGACGAACAGACATATCCATGCGCACAAATATCCTGTCCCGGGTGGGAATCGAACCCACGACTTTCGGCAAGCATTTAAATTGTATTCATTAAAAACAAATTTGTATTATCAATTCATAACATATTTATGTATTCCGTCAAATGTAAATATAAATGTATTCCGTCCCCTCTACTGAGGCTTTGTTGGCTAGAGTTACCCAAAGTTGTCAGTTGACGAACTTGTCTGTTCAACGAAATATTAAGCTGGTGAACCGAGCTATGGCTTTCATTATTGAAGCAGCACGTAATGGCTCATAAATAATAAGAACCTCTGCTCCAATCTTTCGCATAAGCGATGGAGAAGAAAATTAGTTAATTTTGTCTGTATAAACATCAGGAATAAGCTTATTTCTCTTTACACAGCATCCTACTAATATTATAAACGCGAAAGTTTGTAAGCATGGATGGATGGATGTTTGTTACTCTTTCACGTTAAAACTACTTGATGAATTTGAATGAAACTTTACAATAATATAGCTTACACATTAGATTAACACATAGGTAGGCTATAATTTATAAAGATATTGTGTGAATTGTCCAAAATATGACGATAAGTGTCAAGTAAATAGGAAAAATCTGCCATCTGCGAGCTATTCCGGCGTGAACTGCCATAACCGCAAGAGAACACATCCTACTAATATTATAAATGCGAACGATTGTGAGTATAGATATACATCTAAGAGTCATCTTTTACGCCAAAACTTCTTTAACCCGGGGCACATCTAGTATGCATATGTTCTTATAGATATGGTTTCAACTTTCAACTAATGTATAGTACATTAGTTGAAAGTGACTTACAAATCATTTCTAGTACAACTTTCATTCGTTTTAGATAAGTTTTAGTAGTTTGTTTCGTTACTTACTTACGTATAGTAAGGCGTATACGTATAGGCAGTTGTTGCCCTGGTATCAGACTTGTTCAAGTCGCCTTTTTTTTTAGATAAGGCAGGGGGCCTATCCATTCACCTGTAGAACCAGGTGGATGCGCATGCCACCCGCAAAAAGTGTCTGCGCACCGACTAAACCTAACCTACCGTGGACTTCTTGGCGCCTGATATGGGGAGCCCCGGGGACGCGGGTATGCTGCTCCGGTGCCCCCCTTTTGCGCCGTGTCCCAGATGGTCGGGACACGCACCCGGGGAGAGCTGTGGGTTGCACTCCCCATTTGCCGACTCCTGCCAGTACGGCACAGCGACTGCGCCACAAACGGTTCGCTGTCTTCCCGGGGCTGCTTGCACGTAGTGGCAGTTGAGGACACTTCTCATACTGCCACCGCAGCCCCGAGGGGAGTAGGGCTAACGGCTGCCGCCGCCGCCCCGACGCCTCCTCCGAGCGGGGTCGGCTCGTTCCCGATCCCGCTCGGCGGCTGTTCAAGTCGCTTAGTAGGCCTCTGACATGGCTTAACGAATGTTGCCTAATGGGTACAACCCGGACTGACAGCTTAACGTACCCTCCGACGCACGGATACGCTCAGAAATTAAACCACTTAGGCGGTCACATGGACTTTGCGAGCCAAGTTGTTTTACTTCGCTAATCACTTGCGGACTGGTGAGAGCAGCTATGACTTTGTTTTGTTTATAAGTAGGAATCTTTTTCTCCCTTAAATTCATTTGGAGTTATATTATCGCCCATGATGCATTACTGATTTCAGTTGCATGCATGATGCATCACTGACTCTTCAATACCATCTAATACAATTCATCATACCGTTTATTACCGCATTTAACTGTTTTGATGGGTCTTGATTATAAATTAGACTAGCTGTGCCCCGCGGTTTTATCCCCATTAAACTTTATAAATTATAGCTATACTTTATAATTATAATATATATGTGTTCTTCGGATATATAACCTATATTAATAAAAAGTTTCATCAAAATCCGTTCAGTAGTTTATGCGTGAAAGAGTAACAAACATCCATAATACATCCATACTTACAAACTTTCGCATTTATTATATTAGTAGGATTATTTATTTTGAATTGATTAGGTTAGTTCTCTTTATTTCTTTATAGATTTGTCTTTTATTAAATAGAAAGGATAATTACATTTGAGTGCCAAATACATACCTAAAAGCACGTTTACGGGGTTTGGGCTAAGAATCAAAAAAGACAAAATTCTACAAAGATGATGTGATCACTGGCTCGTACTACAAGTACGGAATAAGAGATCAGGAGTAAGAGATAATATTTTAGTTCATTATAATCAAGCATGGTTTTATCTAGAACATCATATGCCAGTTAAAATAAAAATGTGTAGTGTTTCGAATCTGCTTTGTTAATAGGTACTCTATTAAGTTTCGGTTTTAATTAATAAACTGAACAAAGAAGCCACTTCCAATAAACTTCCAATAAAATTCAAATTAATTGTGGATGGCACCTACGAAGGACTCAAAATAACCTCATTGGATAGTCAATGTTATTATATAGCTAAGCTTGGATTGTATGTGGCATTGTTGTATCTGAGTTAAGTCAAACCAAATTTAAATTCAGCGAAAGGCTGTAAATTCACTAAAAGTAGTAGTTGCCTATCCAGAGTCATTGCAGGCCTAAGTTGGTATCAATGCACATTCATTTGGGTATCATTGTTTCTAGGGGTGATCAACCTAAATCCAAGTAGTGGGTGTAGGCGAGCTTTTGCTCCCATACCAAAACTTTAAACATATTTTCAATGTATTTTTTACCGTGGTCCAAAATATGCGGTTAAGGTCCTTCAAAAGCTTCAAAAGTTATTGAGGACTATTTAATGATCTGTACTTTGAAGTCATGGTAGAACCATTATAGGTGTTAACATAGACTACACGTCAACGTGTAGTGTGTTCAAAACCCGCACGAGACAACAAAACTTATTTTCATGTTATATATACTATAATGTAGATTTTTTTATGCCTACATCAGGCACCAGTCTCTCACAATGTTGGGTTTCAGCTTGGCACTAAGTTGTTTTTTTTTATTATAATAAGCTTCCTGCAAACCCTTTTTGTGAAGAGAAATAAACCAATTATTATGTTTTCCACCTTCAATCGGTACTCCATTTGTAACGTGTTTTAATAACGATATTGTAAAACTAATTTGGAGGTTTGGCGTCATTTTATTTACCCGTTGTATACCGTATTAGCTATACAGGAAGTTTGCAACTGGCTTCACAACTCCTACTTACTCGTACTGTCTGTCAAGTTATTTGAAGGAAACCAATTTGATTTAATGGACCGAGCCCTAAGTAAGCAGAGCGCTAAATGAAACCCAAACTGCAAATAATAGTTAAATAAATACAGACTACTGCAGAGAACTAACATGGTCTTAAAACACCAACCAAATATACTTACCATTCCAGTTTAACTATATCTAAAGTACTTTTGTTAGTATTTTATAGAAACTATTTTGGATGTCATTGGATATATCCGTTACCTATTTAATGATATCCTTTAGTGGTGTAATGCAGTTTAAGGCTTTTATTAATTCAGTGCAGTGTAAGTGTGAAAATGAGACCGTTGTTGGCCTGTGAAGATATTAGGTCTTTACCTATGAAATTGCCGTTGTGCAGTACTGGCCATTTCAAATCAAAATAATTTTTGTTTGGCTAAGAATTCTAATTTCAAATTAATTTTATTTTAAAAACATGGATTCTTTTTTCCAAAAGTAGTCATTTCTTTATTGATTAGTGTTACATTTTCATCGCATTTCAATCTTTTTCGTCATCATGGATACGTTAAAAATTCGAGTAATTATGGAATATGAGTACCGTCGTGGCAGCAACGCGGCACAAGCGGCACGCAACATCAACGACGTTTACGGAGCTAACACTACAAACCAACGCACCACCTGTTATTGGTTTGCTCGCTTCCGTTCTGGAAATTTCGACCTGAAAAATGAACCTCGCGGTCGTCCGAAGACTTTGGTCGACAATGACGAATTAAAGGCGATTGTGGAAGCTGATGATACACAATCTACGGCTGAATTAGCAGCAGCTTTCGACGTTAGCGTCAAAACAATATTGGTCCATTTGCGTCAAATTGGCAAGGTAAAAAAGCTTGACAAATGGGTGCCCCACGAACTCAATGATCGCCAGCGCGAAGTACGCGTCGAGACGTGCCTTGCACTGCTCAACAGACACACAAATGAAGGAATTTTGAACCGCATTGTTACCTGCGATGAAAAATGGATTCTGTTTGATAACCGCAAGCGCTCAGCAAGTTGGTTGGATCCTGGTTCAGCACCTAAACAATGCCCTAAACGAAAACTTACCCCTAGAAAAGTGATGGTCACTGTTTGGTGGTCTAGCGCCGGTGTGATTCATCACAGCTTCTTACCAAACGGGGTGAGCATTACTGCAGATGTGTACTGTGAAGAACTGAGCACAATGATGGAGAAGCTGGCGCATCTCCAACCAGCATTGGTCAATCGCTCGTCTCCGCTGCTCCTGCACGACAACGCGCGACCTCATACTGCACAGCAGACGGTCTCCAAGTTGCAAGAACTGGGGTTGGAAGCTCTCCGTCATCCGCCCTACTCACCAGACCTTGCGCCTACAGACTACTACTTTTTCCAGAATTTGGATAACTTCTTGGCGGGAAAAAAATTCAATACCCGAGAGGCAGTACAAAATGCCTTTGAAGAATTTGTTGCCTCCCGTCCAGCTGATTTCTTTAAGAAGGGCATCAATAAACTGCCACTGCGATGGCAAAGATGCATTGATTGCATGGGTGATTACTTCGATTAATACAAATAAAAAAATTCATGAAAAAAATTCGTTTAAATTTTTTCATACAAAACGGCAATTTCATAGGTAAAGACCTATTAGAATATTTAATATTATGAAAATGCGACCTACATTTTCATAATATTATAAAATATTCTTACTTATGTAGCGATATTACTATATAAACCATTTTAGAGTATTGACTCTAAAATGGTTTATATAGTAATATCGCTACATAAGTAATAAACTTTATTTTTCTCATATATTAGTATCATTGGATACTAATATATGAGAAAAATAAAGTTTTGAATTAAATTTTATTATATTCTCAAATCAGCAAACAAGCATACGGTATCTCATGGTAAGCAGTTAGGTACCGCATATTCCCAGGAATCCCTCAGTAGGCGCCAAGAAAAGTCCACGGCAGTCGGTGCGAGTCCGACATACCTACCTGCAGACACCTTTTGCGAGTGGCATGGGTACGCATTACTCCTGCTTAACCAAGTAAAAAAGTTACTGTACTTAGGCTATGATGCAAGCAACACTCATGCATTGATAATACTTCAAAGGCCAACAACCTTAACCCAAAAGTTTTCTGTGAAAAAATACCTCCTGTATTTTCCCGTCTGTTAATTTTTAAAGCAGCTTTTAAAGCAAAAGCGCTACTCTCTACATCCGTCCTCGCCGATGAGTTTTTAAATAACTTTATTGACACAGTGTATTATATAAGTTCACAGATACTTCTCAGTCACACATCTTTTTGGATAAAACATCGCTATGCTGTACCTCTGATTGAGAAACTTCAAACACTACAGGACACAGTAAACATTGCTCATTATTTTCTACTACTACACGTTGAATTAAGCGTGTTTCAACTTTAACTATTAAAACTCCTCAATTACGAACCAGTGTCGGTATTTCAGTTGCGCTGCCTGCAGGAATCCTAAATTACACAACTATAATTAAGTGGTTGGATTTCAGCTAGCCGCAGGGTAACCTTAGCTTGTGTATTGATCATACCCCTTTAATTATCGCTGCTATTCTGTAGCCTGATATTTGGTTCGCTTACGCTGCAGTAATCGATGTAGAATTTAAGGGAAAATATTCATTAGTTTGATTACCTACCGGTTTAATGGGTTCTTATAAAATGAAAGACAAATGGCGCTGCGTTACGGGGCTTACTTAGGTCTACTAAGTAAGTAGCAAGTGATACTTTAAAAAATTAAGTAGGTATAACATGGGAGACCAGACAATTTTTTTACTTTTTAGGTACTAAGACTGACCATAAATACAGCCGATACAATATTAGAATAACCCTAAAACGAACGTAGTTAAAAACATCTGAAAATAGTAATGTTAGATAAAGAACGCGATATACTAACATATGACGTCATTTGTAGTGGATCCATAGAAGCTCATTACTAACAGTCGTTTTGTGACAAAGGGTCAGAAGTGTCACCACCTTTATGCCCGGACAGAATTTAAAACACATTGTGAACTAAAAAGTTTATCAGCCGATTTTCAATAATAAATAAATATCTTTTATTTATTTATTAGTAGTTAGCTTTCTGAATAATATTTCAGTATTCCTTTACTTAGTCTGCTGTCCTAATCCAACATCTGTCTGATCTCCTATTGATGTAGGGAATGTAATGTTAGTTGCATTGATCGATCCCCACATGTGAATGACTAAGCCTGTTTGTATGTGGCAATTTCATTGAGTGAATATTAGTGAGAGGGAGAATCGATGGATGTAGTAAACAATAATTTTGTATGTAACTATTTAAAGGGATTTGAATTAATATATCCAGGTTCGATATATAATCTAGTACAGTAGCAGAAGTTGAAATCAGACCTATTAAGTATACTCTTAAATGAATTCTCACGTACATACATAAAATAGATGTAATTAAAGTGTTCAAGCTAGTCAGATGAAACCGGAGTATTACATTACATCTTTATATTCCAGCAAACCTTTTTAAAAGACTGTTTTTTGATGCATAATCCAGAATTCTATAATGAGACGTGCTGTGGGCGCATCATGGTACGTCCGCAACAAAATCCTTCACGCCGATACCCAATTACCTACCATCAAGCATTGGGTGAAGCAAACGTTCAAATAATTCGTTGACTCTGCCTCTCACTTTACAAGCCATTTTCTGGTAAAGGCGGTCAATTACATCTTTCTGATCACCTCTCACGTAAGCAACAGGAACGTCTTACACGATCTGGATGGCGACATCAAGTTAAGACTATTAAAGACTATTGCAACACTACACACCAACTGATTTCTCGTACTTACTGGCCGGATGAAAGTACGACCGCGAACGCGCCGCTATCACCATTGTCCTCTATGACCATTTGTTGGATTCATATCGATGAAATGCCCTCTCCAGAACTAAATCAGACGACCGGCCCGCGTCGCTTATTAACGTAAAATAAAAGTTGTACAAAACATCCCTAAAACGATATGACCCTCTCCCGCATCTCCCCGTCAGTAACTTCCCAGAGTCGAGATTCAAACCACATAGTGGGTGCCCTCCAGCGAGGGTATTTACTTCTAGTTTTCTTTGCTAGACGACTTGAGCCCTTGCTCGCCTCTATTGTTCGGAGAAGCAGTGAAAGCAGCTAGGCTAATTGTAAACGTTATTTTAAAATACCGGCCAAGTCCGAGTCGGACTCGCGCTTGAAGGGTTCCGTACCATTATCTATAAAAACGAGCAAAAAATTCACGTTTGTTGCATGGGACTCCCCTTAAATATTTATTTTATTTTGTTTTTAAGTATTTGTTGTAATAGCGGCAACAGAAATACATCATATGTGAAAATTTCAACTGTCTAACTATCATGATTCATGAGATACAGCCTGGTGACAGACGGACAGACAGACATACAGCGAAATATTAGTAATAGGGTCCCGTTTTACCCTTTTGGTACGGAACCCTAATAAGGAGTTCCTGGGGTGTCTAAATGAATCTATTAATTCCATCTATTTATTGCATTTTGCATTCGCGCAATCTAGTTATTTCAAATCATTGTATTCAGCAATAGTTTAAAGTAAATGTTGTTTTCATCTCTACTTTAAACTACAGCCGCCCGGAAACACACAATACATTAAAATCCACAATCCACATCCCCTAATTCCCTTGATATACCTGCTACTTCCACTCTCCATGTTTAATTAGGCGCGAACAAATATACGTTGAACAAATGGCCCCCGGACTTAGCCTTTGTCCTTTGTGATGAATTTCACAAGTTTCTTGCGGTAGTAAACGAGACTTTGAGACCGCAAACGGTTTAATTTTAATAATTCACTAAAAGGTGCGTCTTTCGTTAGCGTTCTTGTAGAAATAATGAGTGCTGGAAAGTAATGAGTAGTAATTAAAAGCTAGTATAGTATTCATATTGTACATGGGTGTGTTGACAGTGATGACTTACGAAATAGACTCACTATGAGCCTTATAAAAAGAGATGGAGAGGGCTATGCTCGGAGTCGAAAATGTTACAAGCTGCTGTACAAGCTAAAGTGGAAGTGGGCAGGGCATATAGCTCGTAGAACCGACGGCCGCTGGGCTAGAAAGGTTCTTGAGTGGCTACCACGTACCGAAAGACGCAGCGTGGATTGTTGATCTTGTGAAGTGTCGATCGAAACCGCTGGTTGCAAATGGCGCAAGATCGGCCTTTGTCCAGCCGTGGACAGCTTTCGGCTAATATGGATATAATGATGATACCTATTATCGACGCCATGTATGTTCTTTTGCGCTACAAGCAACTATCTTACACTTAAATTATATTTTGAGATTTCGTCGGCATGGGGATTTCTTTTATACCCTGTTTAGTATCTTCCTGGTAAAATTTCTTCGTCCATACTGTGAACTTTTTTAAAGAAAAATCTCAAATATACTTATTTGCCCGACTCAGGATTTGAACCCAGGAACTCATTATCTACAATGAAAACGCTACCACTAGACCAATGAGGCAGTGTAACCCTATTAAACACAATTAGGGAAATTTCTAAAAATGTGAAACATGTATAAGTATGTTGTATTAGTTAGGAATTCTGTACTTCTAACTTAAAACTGGTGAACTTCACACACTTATGGCAAAAATTAAAGGGTAATCAAACTAATAAATAAACAATAAAAGAAATCCAGACTCAGTAGCAGTTGCTTCTATTACTTACACGCTGTGCCCCGCCGTTTTGCTCCCATTAAACTTTACAAATTATAGCTTATGTGCTATTCGGATATATAAGCTATATTACTACAAGTTTCATCAAAATCCATTCGTAGATTTTGCGAGAAAGAGTAATAAACATCCATACATCTACAATTCATCCTCACAAACCTTTGCATTTATAATATGAATAAGATTGTCTTTATATATTACTAGCTGTGCCCCACGGTTTTATCCACGTTAAACTATATAAGTCATAGCCTATGTGTTAATCCAGAGTGTCAGCTAACTCCATTCCAAATCCATAAATCGCTCCCGCCGTTTAGACGTGAAGAAGTAACCAACTCACACACTCACAAAATTTCGCTTTTATAACATTTGTGTGATTATTCTATAAAATTAAACGATTTTTCGAAACATATACCTCATTTTATAATATTATTGTCAATATCCGCTTAATTTAAGTCCAATCAGCATTAAATATGACTTTCTATGCCACCAATACCTCCGCTAAAATGAAACACATTGTTTGAATTTGAAGCCATTCTATCGGCTAGTTATATTAGCAACCTCATTCAGCTAATGAGAGCAATCGACAAACATTTGCATATCGGCCGGTGTTTATATGCTAACTGCGAACACTTTGCAATCAGTACAAGCTCCAATATTAGGTGCCCTGAAAATTGATATTGCGAGCTTAGAGTGGTTTGAATAGTCAGTCAATATGATTCTCTTATATTAGTGAGGTCGAACAATATATCTATTGTTTATTGAAAATTTATATAATGTATAGGTTCCCAACTTGAATACTAAGGGGGGCATCGGGGCAGCATAACGGGTTCTTGGGACTACCCCCATCTGGCGCCAGAAGAAGTCCACGGCAGGTAGGTTTAGTCGGTCCGATTTCGACATACCCTCTCGCAGGCACTTTTTGCGGGTGGCATGCGTAGGTATTCTCTATGCCTAATATTACTAGGCTTAGCGATTTAATGCCAATTTGGTAAAAAAATTGTCACTAGATGGCGTTGAGCAAGCCCTTGAGCTAGCTAGTAGTCTTGCAGTCAATAACCTTTTTCTCGAAACCTACACATTGGTAAATACTTGCCTTTCACGCCGCAGGTTGTGGGCGTAATTTCAACTCAGGACAGATATTTGTGTGTACGATGTCTGTTTGTCCATAGTCTGAGTGTAATCTATATAAATAAAAAGAGAAGTCCTGACTGATTGACTGACTCATCAACGCCCAGCCCAAACCCTTGGACCTAGAAAACTGAAATTTTGCATAAATGTTTTATTTATAATGTAGACAAGGAATAAGGAAGGATTTTTCGAAATTCAACCCCTAAGGGGGTAAAACGGGGGTGCACAGTTAGTATGAAACTTGGCCGTTTTTGAAGTTAAGGGCATGAAAATTGGTATTTGGCCATCCAGTTAAAAATAAAAATCACTTGTTTCAGGATTTTTGGAATCCTCACCCCCAAGGCCGAAAAATAGTGTATGTAAGTTTGTATGAAAAATGCGACATTTTTGAAGTTAAAATCATGAAAATTGGTATTTGGCCTTTCAGTTAAAAATATATATTTCCTGATTTTTGAAAATTCCACCCCAAAGGGCATAAAATAGGGGATGTAAGTTTGTATGAAAAATGCGATATTTTTGAAGGTAAACGCATGAAAATTAGTACTTGGCCTTTCTGTTAAAAAACATAAAACATTGATTACAGGATTTTCAGAAATTCCACCCCCAAGGGCGCAAAATAGGGTTAAGTTTATACTGACTGACATCAATTATCGATGCAAAGTCTAAACGGCTGGAGTTAGAGACTTGACATTTTGACAGTAGGTACCTTTTATGAACTTTTAGGCATCCACTAAAGAAGAGTTTTTGAAAATACAACCCCTAAGGGAGTAAAATAAGGGAATAAATATTTTATGAAAATCCGTAATTTTTTAAGTTAAAGGCCTTGCAATTAAAAATTAAAATATATATTCTAGGATTTTGAAAATTCCACCCCCAAGGGCGTAAAATTGAGGACGTATGTTTGTATAAAAAATGTGACAAGTTTTAAGTTAAACACATGAAAATTGCTATTTGGCATTTCAGTTAAAAAATTAAGTCCACCCCTAAGGACGACTAAAATAGAGGATATAAGTTTGTATGAAAATCTGTTTTTTTTTGGAGTTATACGCATGAAAATTGGTTATTGGGTTTCAAATTAGTTAAAAATAAAGCAATACATGTTTTTAAGTCAAAATTCTGTCGTTGTTAAAAAAGTAATCCAAAACTGATTCAATAGATCGTCACCATCAATTTACGCCAACTCGAATTATAGATAATATCGTTTATTATGCCAAGTTGCTTAAAATATCGTAGTTGTCGTCGCCTAAGTAAACATGTAGTTTTATAAGATTTATAACTTATTTTTTTATAATTTTTATAAAAAATAAAAAAATGACTTTTTAATCAAATTAGGATAAAAAACGATTTTATCTAAAATTCGAGTTAGCGTAGTATAAATTGTTGGTGTCGAGATGATCGCACCCAAAAAATATTCATTTTAATTTTACTGCTCTACAAGTTCAAAATTTTGTTTCTAGATGGCGTTAATATCGTTTCAGATCGCGGATCTTATTTGGCATATCGGTTACAGTAAATAAATGCTTGAAAAACCCAAAACTAAATCAATAGATGATGGCCTAAATCTCACCCAAAAATATGCACACATCTTAATTTTACCGCTTTACAAGTTTATATTTTTGTTGGTAGTAGGCGTAATCATTGTTTTAGATCGCGCTATGGTTTCGTTCACAAAATGTGATTTTATACTAATCAATGCCGTGGTTGTAACCTAATCTAATTGGAGTTACCTTTGTGATTAATGCATCGTTGATTATTATTTGACTTACTGGCTATCTTTAAGGACAATTGAAATGTATTCTTTGATTTTTTTGGTTGATGATATCGGGTCCTTAGCAAAGTAGTCTTTAGTTTCTTCCTTAGTTGGGTTATATATAGGTAAGGTTTTCTTAAATTTTGAAAGTTATATTGTTTAGATTCAGCTAGAAGTAAGTAGTTACATAGGTCATCATTCAAAATTGTCGCGGACGAAGTCGCGGGCACCAGCTAGTAATCTATATAAGTATGTATTAACAAAAGAAAAGTTGTACATATATGTAATATAATAATAATATCCTTGACCGATTTCGGCCACGGCGACCTCTTCAACTCCGTTCTATCTGACGTTGGTGTGCTCGTGTGTGGCTAACGTAACCAATCTTATTGGTAAAAGTCCGCGCACAGTGCGGGCAAGTGAGCACACCATTGCCGTAATTGTAAGTGATAGCACAAGGTGGGCGTGCTTTCAGTTCATCGCGACGAGCATCTAGTTCCGAGCGGCGATTATCCTCAAAGTTTTTGACTTTGTTTTTCACCAAAGACCTCCATACTGGTCGTCGAGCGGCTGATTGCTACCAATCTGAAGGCGTTATGTTACATTTTTTCATATGGCGTTTAAGTACATCTTTGTACCTGAGAAGTTGTCCGCCATGCTTGCGCTTGCCCTTCTCAAGTTCAGAGAAAAAGATGCATTTTGCCGTACGTTGATCTGACATTCGCAGCACATGTCCACACCAACGGAGTTGTCGCTTGATGAGGTAAGCCTCAATCCCCATAATATTAGCTCTCCGCAGCACTTCCGTATTCCGAATGCAATCAGACTAACGGATGTTGAGTATTTTGCGCAGACATCTCAGGTGAAAACGGTCCAGCGTACGTAAATGGCGGCGGTAGACTGTCCAAGACTCAGAAGAGTACAGTAAGTTCGGCAACACCACCGCCTTATATATTCCAATTTTGGTAGTCAACTTCAGGTCATGTGAGCTTAAAACCCTGCAATCCAGCTTGCCGAATACCGCTGCTTCGGCCCCGATCCGACTGTTGATTTCAGCATCAAGGTCACACTTTGATGTTATTGTGCTGCCCAGATAACGAAATGTATTTATTTGCTTTAGTATATCTTCGCCGAGTTTAATGGTCAGTGTTTCTTGACCGTGAATATCTAAAGACATGACTTCCGTTTTTCTGACACTAATCTTTGGACCAAAACTACGGCTAGACTCGTGCAACTTTGTCATAAGTTGCTGCAAGCCATATGGGGAGTCGGTAATAAAGCATAGATCATCTGCATAGACGATCTCTGTGATCAGTGCATAAGACACTTTCGTACGAGCCTTGAGTCTGGCTAAGTTAAAAAGATTGCCATCATTGCGGAAACGGATGCGGATTCCTTCAGCGGTTGTCTTTAAGACTTCCTGAACTACGAGTGCAAAGTACAACGCGAAAAGTGTGGGTGCGAGGACACACCCTTGTTTAACCCCACAGGTAACGGGGAACAACTCCGACTGGTCATCATTTATAGTGACGCAGCTCTGCGTATTGTCATGCAGGAGTCTCAGAAGTCTCACAAACTTATGCGTGCATCCAAGTTTCCGCAACACTATCCAGATTGCTTCTCGCGGTACACTGTCGAACGCCTTTTCAAGGTCAACAAAACAAAGATACATATGACGGCCCTGTTCTCTGCTTTTTTCTTGCAGTTGTCGTAATGAGAAGATTGCCTCGCACGTACCACGGTCAGGTCGGAAGCCAAACTGCGATTCTGGCAGAATCTTTTCAGATAAATCCCTGAGGCGGTTTAGGAGAACTCTAGCGAAGACTTTTCCAGGAACTGAGAGTAGGGAAATACCGCGGTAAGAATTGCAATCAGCTCGGTCACCTTTGTCCTTATAAAGGGCCTGAATGAAAGATAATTTAAAAGTGTTAGGGACTTGTTCTTTTTCCCATATAATGACAAAAAGTTTCCACATCGCCGTGTACAAATCCTCACCGCCGTATTTCAATAGTTCTCCTTGTATGGAGTCGGCACCAACCGCGCGTTTATTTTGCTGTTGCTTGATAGCAAGAGTAACCTCGTGTAGTGAGATTCATCAAGCTTGTAGGCAAGCGGTTGTTGAGGTAGGGAGCGAATGTGATCTAAATCAACAGGATGATCCACGTTACTCGTAAGTAGGGTGTTAAAGTGCTCCACCCATCGCTCAAGTATTACCTCCCTGCTTGTAAGAAGCCCTTCGCCACTAGTCGGCCTCCGTGGGACTTTTGCCGTAGAGGATGTACCGAGTAGGTTTCGCACCTCAGCGTAAAACTCACCAAGCTGGTTAGTATCAGCGAGGCACTGCATTCGACGAGCCCTCTCCTGCCACCATTTCTCCTTCACTTTTCGTGTGACTTTACGCAGTTCCAACTCACTACCACGAATGTCTGTAACTCTTTCGCCTCCATATTATCCGTTGTGCTGTCTCAAGAGCCGACGGTGCTTATCAATAGCATCTGTTAGTACTATATCATTCTCATCAAACCAGTCCTCATGTTTTCGGAGTTTCGAACCCAAAGTCAATGTAGCGGTGTCGAGAATATGAGAAGATAGGGACTCCCAGACAGAATTAACCTCACCGGAGTTTATTTCGAGGGGCAGCACAGCACTGCTCAAGGTTTCGGCATATTTTGCCCTCGTGTTAGCATCTTGGAGTCGTTCAAGATTCAGACGTTTCTGTTTTGGTCTTTCCGATCTGCAATGCCGTCGAAGACGAAGACGCAACTTTGTGACAACAAGCCGATGATCACTCCAACAGTGAGCACCACGTATGACACGGGTAACTTGGACTTGAAACAAATCTTTTTGACGGACGATAGCATAATCAATAAGGTGCCAGTGCTTTGATCCGCCTACGTGCAGGAGTCAGACAAAACCCAACGCGCATCACGTCAAGCTTCTCTACTTCCCCCCATCGCCATAGGACTTAGCTAAATCGGAGTCCTTTTTACGGAAGCAGTCAGTTGCGCAGGATATATTAACGTGCAAAGGTGTACGCGCGAGACACATGTGCACATACTCATCCTTGTCCTTCTGGACCCAGTGGAACGGGGACCGTTACGACCGGAGAAAAACTCGGACAGTTGAAACAGTATAGGAGTGAGAGAGTTACAAGGGGTCCGTACTTCTTCACTCTCCCATAATCGCCTTTTACGATACCCACGGGACGACATGGGGTGGTGCTATTCTATTCCGCCGGCACCACACAGCCAAAATGTAATATATCAGTTATCTGGTCAGGTATGTTATTATCAAAATCGGAAGATGTAATTTACTTAATTGAGATTAAATTAGGCAGAGGTGTAGATTTCACCGGTCCGGACGTCCAAGATGATGAATGTTTTTGAGTTAATTCAAACATGAGTGCATCCTAAGATTCTTCAGTAAACCAATAATAAATATTTTGTATGTTCAAGTTTTCTAGTTAAATACATTTAAATATAAAAATGTTACATTGAATGGCTGAACGGATTATAATGTAGTAAGCCAAGAACTATCTCGGTTAAATCTGCTTTCTGGTGAAAGATTGCGCATTTAAATCAGTTTATCCATTTGAGAGCTACCTACAATACCACAGCCAGACAACAGATTCACAGACACACTGGTATTGTCTTCAAGCGATTTTGTAATTCCTTTACATGTGTACAATTTCTTCTTATTAGAAGACGATGGACTTACAAAAATGGTCACTAATTGAGTAACTGAATAATGATTTAATCTCGAAAAAAATGCAGGTAGGTATTTTATAGACATGAAACGTTGGTTAAGAATGGATTTTGAGACAGGGCTTAGTTACGAAGGTCTAGAGGCTTGTAAGTATATGGGCGGATGAAGCTGCGATCGCAAGCTTTTATACCCATGTAAATATAATAATGTGATCTATACTGATAATGTTCTTGAATTAATTTATTTTTTTCAGTCCGTTAATAGATTGTCCTCTACTACGCTTCTGGTGCTTCTACGTACTACTACGGTCGTAGCGGTTTCGTGTAGCAGCTACAATCGGAAACATTGCCCGCTCCTTTAACTTTTCTTTACTTTTACTCGCAGTTAAATTGCATATACAAAATTGAAGGCACGCCATCGTGCTATCCGAATATCTATTGGGATCATGCTACTTATTATCGTGTACAATATTTGCGAAAATAAATCTGATAACCACAGAGAGACTGCAGAAATAAAATATTCTATTAGCAAAATCCGTTGGCTCATAATTCACTCACAGAGGTGCGCCGCGCTAGCGTGGCAGGTGGTCTTAATAAATACGAGAATGGCCTATCGCGAGGTTAGTAATAAATTCAAAAGGCAATCAACGCCACAGGGGCGGGTAAAAATATTAATAGCCGAGAAATAATTATGTATTCATGACTTCCATCGTCGGTCGGATGGAGTGGATCCCAAGCACCGGGCTAACTAAATCCGAGGGGATTGGACGAGCGACCTCAGCCCAGATCAGGCCTTATGACCTGACGTTTATGCTAAAGTTTGCAGATTATATGGGATTATCTGACCACGTGAATTCATTAGCTCTTCTATCTATACTGTGTATAAAGGGATTTGAAAATTAGTTCTGTAGTTCATCTCACTGCAGAGTCGAGCTTTTGAAGTGTTTACATCGAATACTGCAACGAAACTAATTAATTTACTGTGAATTTTTGCATTCGTAAACACAAATATAAATGAAGTATGCATACATTTTGCTTGTAGTTGTAACATCATGCTGAGCTGCTAGCCGTTTGAGCGCACAAAAAATGTTTCAGTGACACTAATGGAGTATTTTGTTCGGTATTTATTTATTTTATTTATTTCATAGATTTTGTACACACAGAAATAACACAAGTAAATTAAGTGAAGAAGAGACAGGTAGTACATTTATATATATATATATATATCACATTTTTTACGCGAATAAACTTATACAACAAATTAAAATGAATTTGTATGATAAAAAAGTAGTTATATTAAGCATGGGTATGTGCTGGGAATATATTGTGGGTATAATAACTAGCCGTAGGCATATTTAGTTGCTTTTCCTGTTCTTTGTGCCCATAATTTCTTCGTATTAAGTCTACCGTTCTGTACCCTTAGATTGAAAAAGCAAACAAATATTCGTAAATCCACATACATTCGATTGAATCAAATTTTATTAACACATAGGTTGCGCAGGTTATTGATACTTAATTAAAATTTTATATGTATTACATAATTTAAGCATTTATTAAGAGTAAATAATTAAATAAAATAAAATTATAAGCTAAAATAGAGAAACTACAGATAGGTACACTATTTACCCTAAAAGGCGTCCAATAATCCCTCCGCATCGCTTATGGGAAATGTGCCCAGAAGGCTGGCCGCATTGCCACGCTGGATCGCAATGCTGATCCTCTGGCCCAAGAATAGACCAGCCCTCTGATCATGGGAAGCGTATACATTACTTTGTGCAATACAATTATGAATAAATAATAGTAATAATATCCTGGGACATTATTTAAACACGGCCATCTGATTCCAAACTAAGCAGAGCTTGTACTATGGAAACCGGATAACTGATATTATACGTATAGTATACGTACGTCTTCTTTTGTAAATAATACTTATATAGATAATTACACCCGGACTCAGGAGAAATAGACATGTTCATGCACACAAATATCTGTCCTAGGTGGGAATCGAACCCACAACCTCCGGCGCGAAAGGCAAGCATTTGCCAACCACGCCAACAGGCCCGTCAAACACTTTACTATGACGGTAAGACTATATATATGAAATATATATATATATGAAAGACTTTTTCGTCGAGATCTTTATGCTCAGAGCTTGGTTTTTAATGTTTAAGCTACATATAAAACTGTCGTGGTCCTGTACACAATCCGATACAACGTACTCGGGGGCCGAGCAAAGTCCGCGAACGTCCCGCAACCACCATCGCTCTCAATTTACCCTTAGTTTGCATAAGTATTACTCACTATATACTAGCCATGTTATTTCTCCTTGGAGAAGAACAGATATCCAGTCTCTGTGTTCCAGTAACCAGACTATGGTTCCAGTCTCTGTGATAACTTTCTTACCGTCCGTACGGAATTCCCTTCACCATTTTATCGCGCTAGTCCGTCTACAGAATACTAGATAAGTTGAGTTAATCCCAGCCTTTGTACATAATGAATATAATAAATAAATAATACAATATCTGAGGACATTGTTTACATACGGCCATCTGAAATAATTAATTTCATATAAAATTCTGTGTGCAAAATAAACAATAAGACAAAATTACCCGTTGAAAAGAGGAGTTGCTGTCGCTTTTATTGTTTTTTTATTAAATAAATAAAATAAAATAAAAAAGGTTTTTATTCACGTAGACTTTAAAAAAGCGCTTGTAAATAGTCAGAACATATTCGTAGTAATATATAATTAATTTATAATTATTTCTAGGTACATGTAGATATTTAGGTACACGGATTGTAGGAAATAATTTACAATAAGATTTATTTTATAACAGTAACGATATTTAACTAACTTAAATTAAGTTAACCTACACATGATCCTTGACAATAGTCAAGGATCATGTGTAGGTTTAATTATCAACATTTTAAATTTTAGCTATGTTTTTACTACATATTGTCGAATGGTTCTGTCTATATTAAGGTACGAATTAAATGTTATTATTATGGCGGGCCTTGTGTTAATAACGACGGTCGCGCTTTAATGCTACCACCGGATCCAATGCGCCCCATCTGAGCAGACCCAGCGAAACAAACTCAGCGGGTGTCTCTACCACCGGTTTCAACACGGCCCAGTTGAGACGCTCCGGCGAAACATACTCAATGGGGCATATACACGAGATTTGGTCCACTTACTGAAATTATTTAGCAGGCAAACACAATACATATATGCTCGATCGGTTGTCTGATTAAGTATTTATTTTAGATTTAATATACTAAAAAGAGAAAATTAAAACGTCATAATAAAAGTAACATTAATCATTTTGAGACACAACCAACAGTTCTGAAATACGTAGAATATTTGAATAATACATAGTTTTATTACAGATAGTTCATGTAACATAAAAGATTATTCATGTTTATATGGCTATAAGATCCCCAGCGGACTATGTGCAGGTAGATGCCGACCGCCAAATGTCTTTATCGTCAATGTAATCCTTAGTAGTGTAGTAACCCTTAGCCATAAGTTCACGTTTAATGTGTGACTTAAACTTATTATCAGGTAGTTTAGTTATATGAATAGGGAGCTTGTTATAAAACCTAATACAATTTCCCATGAATGACTTATTAGTTTTGCTAACTCGAAAGGCTGGTATAGCTAGTTTGTCCTTATTTCTAGTATTGACATTGTGCAAGTCACTCCGTTTTTTATATTTATCTATATTTTTCCGTACAAACATTATATTCTGGTATATATATTCAGATGGAACAGTAAGTATATTAACCTCTTTAAAAACGCTTCGTAGAGACTCGCGACTGCCTAGATTATAAATAGCTCTGACTGCTCTTTTTTGTAATACGAAAATAGCACTTATGTCAGCTGCTGAGCCCCACAGCAGAATACCATAGGACATAATGCTATGGAAGTAAGCAAAATATACTAGTCTAGCAGTTGGTTCGTCTGACAATTGTCTGATTTTCCAAACTGCATATGAAGCTGAACTTAATTTGGCAGATGATTTTTCAATATGAGGACCCCATTGTAATTTTGAGTCCAGTGTTATTCCCAAAAATACGGTCGAAGGAACTAAATCTAAAACTTCCTCGTTAAGTGCAACCGTTGGTTTAATATGAGTCACATTCGGCAATGAGAATTTGATGCATTTGGTCTTTCCTGCATTCAAAAGAAGATTATTTCCCGAAAACCAATTTGATATGAGGCTGAGAGTTTTATTAGGTTCTCAACTAGATATGGGAGATCATTGATATAAACTAGAAATAAAAATCGACCCAAAATCGATCCTTGGGGCACCCCCATTTTGACAGAATGTCGTGTTGAATTTACCCCGTCTATTGAAACCAGTTGTTCTCGACCCGATAAATAGGACAATACAAGATCAAGAGATGTGCAAAAAATTCCATAGTATTTTAATTTCACAAGGAGCGTATGGTGGTCTACGCAATCGAAAGCCTTAGAGAGATTGCAGAAAACTCCCAGCGCATCCTGCGACCCCTCCCAAGCTTCCAACACAGACCTCACTAGTGTACACCCCGCATCCTGAGTAGAACGGTCCCTTGTAAACCCAAACTGCTTGTCATGCAATATCCCATTCACGTTAAAGTGCGACAACATCTGGCTGCGCATGAGCTTTTCAAATATTTTAATTAACGCTAGCAGTATAGAGATGGGTCGATAATTTGTTGCATTATTTGAACAACCTGATTTGAAAACAGGTACTACCTTACTGATTTTCATGAGGTCTGGAAAGACGCCATCACTTACACAGCAATTGAAGATGTTTGCAAGGATGGTAGCCATTGCTACCATCCTTGCAAACTTCTTCAATTCTTTGTATGACTGATTCAATTGCCATTACAGACAGTCCCCATAAATCCTCTGTGCCCTTTTTTTAATGCTCTTAAAAGCTTTTAAAATATCAGCATTTGTAACAAATCGAAAACTGAATTTGGGCACAATTGGCTTAATAGATTGTTTTAAAAAGATTTCAGCCACATCCGGTGACGATGGGAGGCACTTAGTAGTAACTAGAGGTATATTTGTAAAAAACTCGGCAAAAACGTTGGCAACGGTAAGTTTGTCTGAAACGAGTTCGTCATTAATATTTAGTTTTATTGTTTGGTCTCTCAAGTTGCAAACATAATTTTTAAAATTGACATCAGATGTATAGGATCTTCTGTCATACAACTCATATAGGACATCTCTACTCCGTCTAATGCCTTGAGTTGCCCAATTAGTAAATTTTATATTTTTATGGTCAACTTTAATGTTTTTTATTTTACAAACTTTATTAAATTCGTTACAAATGCAATTAAATAATATACTGTACATGTCGTTAGGGTTATTTGAGTTTGATGAAAAATGGCACAAATTAGTCTCTAGGTTGGAACTAAACTTCCCTAATTTAGATTTTGTGAGTGGCCTACAAGTGATTATTTGTTTTTCTACAGTTATCACATTATTTAGTCTGATCATTTGGCATTTATGGTCAGAACGAACACCGCTTACTAAACACTTCTCAGCGACTTCAAAGTTCGTAATAATGTTATCAATGCAGGTAGCAGATGTTTGTGTGACTCTTGTGGGCTCAGAGAATACACATTGAAGATTAAAAGACCGAAATACAGACAAAAACATATTCAATTCAGGTGAAACTGTTAAAATATTTACATTGAAATCACCAGATACAATAATTTTTTTACTACTTTTGAATTTCCTAAGAATATCCTCAATTGTGGATGCAAAGAGCTTTAAGTCAGATGATGGTGGTCGATAAACACATAATATGTAATAGAATTGTGTTTCAACACAAGCTACCTCACACACACGCTCAATAGACGTTTGAGAGATATCTTTCCGTTCTTTAATATGAATTTGGTTCCGTAGAAGTATCAGTACACCCCCACCATCTGCAGAAGTCCGATTATAAAAACTGGCAACCCTATAGCCACTAACATTAAAAGCCATTTTGTGTGCCCTCAACCAAGTTTCGGTAAAACACAGAATATCTATATGAAATTTTTGACTAATAAGTTCTACATCTAGTATTTTGCCAGAGTGGCGGTTAATATTTTGATGAGATAAAATTAAAAATTGAACACACTTCTCTGTTGTCTTACTTAATTGTTTAAATTACTAACTAAACTAATCTTAGTAACATTACTAAGCGATGATAAAAATAGTGACTTCGTCATACTACTTATGACTGAGTTAATAATTGAAGATACTAACTAATGTAGAAAATAAATGTAAAAACTTTCTTGAGACATGTAATGTACTCATGGTCAACCTACTACTATCTATAAATTTATTTGTGTCAAAAAACATAAATTTGTCATTGTAATGACTGACTAGAAACTGTAGATGCATATTTAGTTTATGAATATAATTATTTATTCTGTCAGGCATGTTGGCCAAATATGGGAAGGCACACAATATTATTTTTTTACAATTTAACTCCAACATCTTATTAAAACTATCTGTAATATCTTTTTTTTTTCAAGTTCTTACAATTTCCTACCAACAAAGTAATACATGAATTTTCACTGTGTTTATTCTTAGTTAATTTGTCTACAATATCTGAGAAATGTACTCCTGGCAAGCAATAGTTAATAAAGGGACTACTTATCTTATTTATAAGCAAGGTACCAAGGCCCTTGCCTATATTGTCAGAATACAATATAGAGCTATGTTTATTGTCACCTTTTGTACATACTGGTGACCCTGACTTTAGTTGTGTGCATGACTCCAATATAGTACTGCTGCTGTTTATTAATTCTATTGCATTTTCAGCTACCAACTTATTATTACACTTTTTGGTTGGCATTTGCATTTCATTTTTAAATGTCTTATAATTTATATATGTTAATGCTCTTCAAGTGTTTTAATCTCAGATAGCAAATACTGAGTGTCCTTTTCGTATATAATTTTACTGTCCTCTAACTTAATTTGAAAGTTTTCTATTTTATCTAATAAAGTTTTACGCTCTTTTGTTAATTGTAGAATGTATTTTTGCAGCTTTTCACTACTTAAGAATCTAATGTTAGGCTGGCAGTCTACAGAGTCATCCCCAGTCAAGTCAATAGGGAGATGCTCCGGACCACAACTGGCTAACTCATCATGTAAGCTCTGATTTATTGGAGTCATTGCACATTTCTTATTTTTACTACAATTTAAGAATTTATTTTTATAGTTAATTAATTCCATTTCAAGCTCCCTAATTTTACATAGTACTTGTTCATACAACATTCTACATTCATCAAAAGACTTTGTCTCCGCATGTAATCTGTCTCGCTCTTCATTGGTAGATTCGAGTTGTTGGTTGAGATTCACTAGTTCTCTTTTCAATGCTGTGTTACTGTCAATAACTCTTTTAATCTCGACCTCATTATCCTCACGTTCTTGTTCAAGTTTTTGACACAGGTCTTTGTATGTTTGTTTTGTTATTACGTTCCATTCGAGAACTCTGAAAAAACGCACTGGGTTCACCCACCTCCGTGCCTATGTATCTATAGTTATATATATGCCCTATGTTAAGGTAATATTAGCAGTAGATAGTATGCTAATTAACAGACTATATCTAACAACAAAACAACCAAATGAGCTCTTCTCTCAGTTGCAAGTCATCAATCAATCGTTAATCCAACGACGCAATATCCATAAAATGGATCGCGGAGGGCGTGCAGCGCGCAGTGTACGTAATTCTGGCGTCGACCCACGACAATGCCGCAATCGGCCCAACAATCTGCATAATGGATTGCTCGGCCGAACGTTCCGTCCGGTCGCTCATTCAATTGTCGCGGTCGCCGATGTGTCGCACCGTTATTACTGAACGGAATTAATAATTTCATAGGCGTGTGAGATTCTCACCGATTTAGTTTTACCTAAAAATAACTATCAGTTGCAATTCTGTTGTGACGGCATAGAATATCATCACCCCATCTAATCCCATGGGGGGCGTAGAAATCGTCCGAGGGCATACCTACCAGAGGACGGGCAGCAGCGTTTATCGTTGAACTATGACCATCAAACTGCAATCGACAGCCCGTCTGCCAAGCGTGGCGATTATGGCTTATCTACTCATTCTTTGGGGAGGCTTTTGTCCAGCAGTGGACGTACTTTGGCTGCCATGATGATGATGATGAATCATTGCAAATGTATACAATTTACGTTTTTGTATTTAATTCATGGCAAAACCACGAACTAATTAATATGCCTATGCATGCCTGTTTCAGGCCTATATTTTAGTATTTTTTTCAAAGACAACACCCGCGACATTGAAAAGAATCCTTGTGTCGTGAGTTATTTTACAAACATATAATATAAAGCACACCCAGTCTCGAAACAACTACATATGGGCCACACAAATAGTTTTCCTATGCGGGAATCGAACTTGGGACACGAAGTGGCTAGATGACTGTCATTACAGCTGCGCTACACGTGAAGTCGTGTAGCTTACAGTTTTACTTATACAAATATATTCATTCAAATATCATAATTCTGAAATTATGATATTTGTATGAATATATTTGTCTTCTTGTCTACCTACTCTACTTTTAGTTTCATCTTCTAAACCTGTGTATATCTTTGAAAACTTATAATTGGTCTTCATCTTACTCTGTTTTGTTTGTATTCTAGTTGTAAGTTTTCTGAAGCAGTAAAATTGAATATTATCATAAAAATTATGTTCCTTAACACGGCAGCTGTAGGTACGTGTGATGCGGTGGTTAAGGTCGACTAGCCGCTACCTCAGCGCCCTCGTGTTGTGGGTTCGATCCCCGTACAAGACAAATATTTGTATATCGTGATTAATTTTTATACTTTTTATCATTCTATTTGAATTGCTTATTATTAATATGCAAATAAATTATTATAAAAACTAATTTAGCTTAGTTTACAGTACATTTAATTAGTAAAAAAGATACAATAGGCGGTCTTATCGCAACAGCGTACCATTCCCGCCAAAGTTTAGTTTGAAATAAATAAGCAACGGCCGCACTAGGGAATCTAATCCCTGTGTCGCGGGGTACTTTATAAACATATAATAGACGGACACAAACTACACCCACACTCAGAACAACTATTTATGGGTCACACAAATAGTTGTCCGGCGCGGGACTCAAACCCGCGACACGAAGCGGCGAGGCAAATGTCTTAGCCGCTGCACCACACGTGCAGTCAAAAATTTGGACGATATATTGTAAGAATTTAGGAGTAGGGGCAGTGTATAGTGAATTAGTGATCTATACATATAATAAAATCGTAGGAAAGTCAAACATGTACATGTACATTAAATATTTTTTTAAAGGATACTTGGGGCGTCATCTACAATCGATATCGACACCAAAAACATAGTTTTTAGAATTTTTGTCTGTTTGTCCGTATGTATGTATGTCCGGGCTATACTCAAAAAGTACCTCACGGATGTAATAATAATAGTCTAATCTATACATATAATAAAATCGTAGGTAATTCAAAACTGTACAATGAATATTAAAAAAGAATTATATTTGGGTCGTGATCTTCAATAGATATCAAAGCCAAAAATATAGTTTTAAAATTTTTGACTGTTTATCTGTATGTCCGGGCTAAACTCAAAAAGTACTGCATAGATTTACTTCACATTTTGCAGGGTTATTACTAAGAGGTCGGGTCAACATATTGGCTATATATTATCGCGCTATCACCTATGAGGGAAAAGCTGTGATCATTTCTAAAATTTAACGCGGGTAAATCCGCGGGGCGCAGCTAGTATATAATACGAATACTATATTATATAGTATTTATATAATATATTAGACTATTTTATGTTCCTATTTTACAAAAAAGCAATTCTATTTTATTACAAATTATAATATAAGATTACAAAAATAACTAAGGAGTTAACTATGATCAATGAACTGTTAACCAAGGTGACGAATATCCACATATTTTTTTTCTTTGCATTTTTTGCGCCTGCAATATACTACGGTTATAGTTACTACTCTATAGGCCACTGTAGCCGCTTAATCGTTCATTTGATCGTTTGCTGACATAATGATATTTTTTTTTCTTTTCAACGTAATCTAATGAAATGCACATTATTAACGTTATCAAACATACACACGCACTTGCACATATACATGATAGTATGGACACCACAAATTCATACATACATCTCAAGATTTTGCGATGTAATGTATGCATCTCGATAGACTACACTTACACTATGCGTACACGGATTAAAGCAAATCAGTGCTCCTCTACACTATATCCCCAACCACTTACACATTCCAAGTCTTCCCACCTAATATCACTCACATATCACAATCAAGCTTCAAAGGTGGCTTTGTGAGCGTTGACTGAGGCAGCCGTACGAGGCTGTAAGATGGACGACACAATAACGGTCTTAATCTGCGCCGGCTCTCAACAGACGGAGAGATTTACCGCTCACATATTATGTGTTGCGAAACAATAGCAAAATTGATTTAAAGTATGATATAGTGCAGAGCGTCTTGAGGTAAATTTGATATAGTGACTGAGAGGTACGAACATGATATAACTTTCCAGCTGGAATTTTAGTAAGAAATTTTGGACTCAATCTCTTTCGTCGAGCGTGATTTTAGGAATAAAGAATAAAATATCGGGCTTTTTAAAGAAAATGCGTCAGATGATCGGCAATGTGACACGGTTTAGCATGACGGTAAATAAATTTCTCAGTTTAATAGACATGTGTGTAATGACATCGATTTTGTTATAGATTGTTGTATGTAGTGTGTACATAAGCAACGTGAAACATAAATAAACCGGGAGACGTAACTGTTCACTCTACTATATATATTTAGATTTGGTACGAACAATTTGGTACATCTAGCTAACTCAATCTGTCAAATTTCCCCAATTGAAAGTTAACCTTATGCTTTTGTGGTAAAGTTGAAAATCTATAAAAAAAAATTGACAGATTTGGGTTGCTGGATGTGCTGGCGTCTATACGTACGTGGATATAAATTACCTAAAAACTCATATTTTATTAATTAGAATTCAAAATCGTTTTCTTAACTCAAATTAATAATAATAATAATATCTTAGAACATTAGTCGCACACGCTCATCTGATCCCAACTAAGCGAAGCTCGTACTATGGAAACCAGATAACTGATATACTACATTTACTACTTTTATTTTGTATATACATACTTATATAGATAATTACACCCAGACTCAGAACAAACAGACATGTTCATGCACACAAATATCTGTCCTGGGTAGGAATGGAACCCACGACAGATTATTTATTAACAGATTTATTAACAGATTCGGTAGTCTAATACTGAACTTCATTCTCTTTAGTTGAATACTACCGCTGAACCACAAGGCAGTTAACCCTAGTAGTAGAAGGCACTTATATAGACAGACATCTTGACAGTTACATAAGTAATTTCCGTCTTGTCATCACCAATCAACGCAAATTATTCACTGTAACAAGATTAAGTTACTACACAATATATAATTAATTAGCAACATCGTCCTCATAACTTAATACATGTCGTTAAGTAATCGCCTCACGTACGAGCTAATAGATTAATTTGCAATCATCGAAGCAATTGGATTGATATTGTCTATTGGAATCTAATTGCGATAGTCATATGAAATCTATGGCTTTGTGCAATTGAAACCAGCATTGTAATAGATGAGGAATGATGACGACGTTTAAATTCATTGATATGTTCGATGACATGTTATGGAAGTGCAGCAGCAGTTTAAATGTGCGTTTTTAATTTTAAATATGTCCAGTCTAGTATGTCAGTTAGAGGTCACATTCGTAATCCGAAGGAGTTACAATTTTAAAATATAGTTTCAGTATTATCACACCATCAACCTGATATCGTCCACTGCTGGACATAGGTCTCCCCCAAAGGTTTATATAACGCTCTCATTTAAGGGGGTTTGCCGTAGTCACCGCGCTTGGCATGCGAGTTGGTGACAGCAGTAAGGTGGTAGTAGTGGCTAGTACACAGGTGGCGCTACAGCCTGACTACCTGGTGCAATAATGTAATTTCAGTATACTTTAACGCAATGAGATAGCTAGTCTTCTTTAATGTTCCACACTAAGTTGATGAAAACTAATAATTATAACAGGCAAGTCTAAAATATATTCTCAGCGTGTTAAACATGTTTAAATTAGAGATATACCTAAGTTGTTTATAAAAATAATATTCCGAGAAGTAAAGAATTCCCAGAATGTAAACAAATAAAAAAATTGCATAATTTATTGCTAGAGTAAGGCTGAATTTTAAATACAATTTGGTTTTTTAGAAGTGAGGAGGTTAATGATAATTTTAATTGCGTCTTGTATAGTGTTGATTAAATAAAAAGAAAACAAACGTACTTAATATAATTTAATGTAGTGTTAGAGAACGGTAAGACGGAGCTATGACTTTAGATGGTATAAAAGTAATTTTATTGACTGTTTTTGTAGTTTCAAGTCGGCAAGCATACGATGCTCTACGGTTACAGTAGCCCAGGACGTTTTATACATGACAACACTTGCGCCTGTTTTATAAGTACATGACTACGAGATGTCCTTCATAAAACTCTTACCTGTTTCGAATTCTGAATTGTTGAGTTACCTACTCTCCTTTACAGCGAAAACAAACCGTTCTACTCTCTTATTAGTTTTATACAGTAGATAAAAATCACTTTAACAATTTCAAGCAACTTAATCACCAGCCTTTTACATGAACTGAAATGGCCGCCCATTACAAAAAAAAATCAAGTAACATCGGGATAGTTTCGCGAGCTCTCAAATTTCCATTTGGTTGCGACCGTTTAAGACCATTGAATGAGCCCCATTGTGCCGAGGCCATTGTGTTTTTCTATTGACCAACGGCTCATACGAGAAATGGCAGCCACGTTCATGGATTCCAATTACTGTAGTGACGTTGTAACTGGAATTGTTGGATTAGTTATTTTAATACTGCCAGCGCAGGATCACCGTTTTATTTTAATTGAATTGAGGAGTTAAAAAAGCCATATACGTTTATGGCAATTGCTTTTGGGGTGAATGTGTGTTGTTTGCTTTTGGCACGTAGGTATAGGCAAGAAAGGTTAAGCTAATAGGTAAATGCTAGTCTGCATTATAAATACGTTGAGATACATAAAAAGTATAATTATATAGTTTTTTAAACGACTTCAAAGTAGGAGGATATCAAGTCGGCACTTACTTATCGTATGGGCAGTGGTTACCCTAGTGTCAGAGTTGTTCAAGCCGCCCAGTAGACCTATGACATGGCTTAACGACTGTTGTCTAATGTCTACAACCGGGACCGACAGTGAACGTGCCCCCCGAAGTACGGAGACGCTCAGATATTAAACCATTTTGGCAACAGCCTAGTTGCTTCACCACGCTGATCACTTACGGACCGGTGAGAGCATCTAGCTATGAGCTATGATCAAGTCGATGCTATTTTTGTATGTATGTAACGCGAATTCTCAGTCGTTTGTGGACCGACTTTGATAATTCATTTATTCCCTATCGGTTAGGGAATACTCGCGTTATGGTTTCATATTGATGTTGTTCCCATCTGTTGTGCAACTTGTTGTCGAGATTTTAAAACAGTAATAATATGTATTAAAAGGGAGATTCCCCTTTTAGTATATGCATGAGGGTAAAACTAAATTAAATAGTAAAACAGTTCATCTAACTGGAGAGTGGAGTTATAGAATTCTGAGTTGTTGTAGTCACCCAGTAATTACTTTGTACCAACCACAACCAGACTAAACAGCCTAACTTCCTTGAATTAGCATGGAATCACAAAAATGTAAACTTAATTAGTGTTCACCCATCGAGAGACTGGCTGCGCTTAACCTCGCGATCTTTTAACGACCGATAATGACGTTTGAGACTATGCGCGTCTCAAACGGAGCAAATAACACTTAATAATGCAAAAATGTAAAACCAGAACACCTCGTAATATAATTTATTATCTTTACATCTGGAAAGGTATTCAAGGTTTGGGTCTGAGCTTTGCTTTGAAATGAAAGAACAACATTAGAGCAACCGTGTTTATTTTATATTACAAGTTGTTAAGCTAACTTTGCCTTTATTTATGTATAAGGTATGTACAGACGACAATATGTAAAAATATATTATAGTTTGTAGATACCAAAGATATTCAGGACTTTAGCCTGTACAAGAGTAGAATGGCTCTCAAACAACTCAAAACAACAATCCTACCCTATTTAATATTTATAGGCCCTATTTGACTCGGTCATACTCGAAGGTATAAATCCAAAAGCATGGAACACGAGTGTGGTGGTGTTTTTCTTTAAAAGAGCGATAAAACCTTACTAAACAATATAATAATAATAATATCCTGGGACATTATTTACATCATACTCACGGCCATCTGATCCCAAACTAACCAGAGCTTGTACTATGGAAACCAGATAACTGATATACTACATATACATCCAGACACAGAACAACTATTTATGAGTCACACAAATAATTGTCCAGACTTTAATATTTTTGCTTCTGCCGGAAGCCGAACTAGTTCTCCGATAAGTCGGGGCCAACGCGTGACAGATGCTCGCTGAGACTGGTGGCAATGACACGCTCAAAGAGCTTGCCCGCCACGTCCAGCAAGCAAATTGGTAGGAACGCCGAGGGAGAATCAGCGATCCTCCCCGGCTTGTGTGACAGCACTAGCCTGGCCACTTTCCAGATGCTACTACGGAGGCTGGTGAATAGTTATCTCAACCAGTCCCCAAAGACAGCCAAACACTTTCTTAGACCAACTAATTTCTTGAACTATCATTACCAATCTCATATTATATATTGTAGAAGCGGAAAACTACAAGAGTGGGGATTTTCTAGAAAAAAGCGATGCCTCGCCGGCATCGCTCTCTTTTGCGTCCCACAGTTGTCGAGGCTGTTACTCTGTCCGATTGAGGATCGTTTCGTATAGTCTTTGTTTATAATTGTTAGCCTAGTGTAGTGCGGGTGATTTTACTTCTTTTTGGTTCGTTTTCTTTGTTTGAATTAAATTTATTTGTCTGTTAATATTTTTGTGATTATTGTTGTCGTAAGTTGTATTAAAATTTGTTTTAAAAAAGCTACTTCTGGTCTTATTCCTTAGATCAGAATTGGGATTCTTCTTTCGCCCACATAGTTATTTATGTGTTTTGCAATTATCGGTGAGGTCAAATATTTTTGTTGTTGTTGTGCAGTTTTATGTGGTTAATTGGTTGGCTTTTGTTGTTCTTTAAGTGGTATTATTTTCGTTATGTCGAATCGTGAGCGTGATTATAGTGTGAATCGCCGGGATAGGTATAGTCCTGGGCACGGTAGTCGCCGCAGTGAGCGTCGCGAGCGATCGCCAGACGAAAATTTTAGGTTATGGCTCGAAATGCAGGCAATGCTTACTCGTCTTAAGGCATTAGAAGATGCGTCTCGGACTTCACCTAGACCAGGGCGTTCGGGTGTTTGTGATACGAGAGTGTCGGAGGGAAACCCAAGCCGTGTTGAGTCGCTATCTCGAGTTGAGCATGTTTCGCGTACACCTAAGCGCAATATCCTGCGATCGCCGGTTCAAGCAGATTCGCGTGATGCGCGTCGCTCATGTATGAACACGGAGGTTAGTGTCTCGACGCTTAATATAGTGCCGCGACCGAGAGATCAGTTATTGTCGCCTACGACTTAATCACAGACAACGTCCATGCACTCGGTCTCGATCACCACCACGTGGTTCGGAACCCACTCGTAGCAGCGTCCCAGAGCATTTCACAGTCGTGTTTGCCTGAATGAACATTTTTACATTTCCAATTTTGACTCAAATTTACATATTTTCGATAATTGGTGTGCTGAGGTAGACCGTGCAGGATCTTTAAATAATTGGAGTGATTTTGAGTACCTCGTTTGTGTGTTTTACTTTTGTATAGTGTCGACAGTGTTCCTGTAAGCAAAATTTATTTGTATTTTGGTATCGGTTGCTTTTAAAAAAGTAAGTACCACGTGCTTGTTGTTTTGTTTTTGTGTGCGCCCTAAAGTATAAAACCGTTAGTTAATATCTGAATTGTGATTAGTTCAGTTTCACTGGTGACTAAAGTAAATAGAGCGCACACCACGCAATGATTCGCATAGTTGTCACGATGATAAGTGTGGAGATTATTGCCGTGATACACGAGGTAGATCTAGGCGTCGCGACAGACCGGATAGTTTTGAAAGTTCACGTAAACTTGTTCGTTCGCGGTCAGATTGTCGAAAACAGGACGATTCGTTTACGGTCCTTGAGCGGTAGCAGTTATAATAAGTGCGAACGTGATTGCAATGCCTTCTAAGGCACAAGAAAATCTACACCGCACGTTAGATTCTATCATGAGTAAGTTAGAAACGATCGAAAGTAATTTCAAAATCTACCACTATAAAATGAAAAACTATTATGTCCATCTCTTCCGTTATACAGTTATAGTGCGACGTGGTCGATCGCCCACAAATACTGAATTATTGTGACGACAAAGAATGTGTAAAAGACTTAACGTCTTTACTGGATGTTATAACTGTAAAAAGAGTCTACCAAGTGTATACCTAAACGGAACGAATCTACCCCAGTGTAAATTTATTTTTGTAAATTTTTGTGTTGCGTGATTTACGTAAGTGCAATTTTATTGTTTTGTTTGTGAGATACCGCGATGTATTTCACGTGGCCGATCAAGACTTTTCTTGAAAGGTGAATCCCATATCAGGGCGTGAAACCATTTACCTAGTTTGTCGCACGGTAGTTTGCGATATTCCGGTGAAGCAGTGAAAGCCTCTTAGGCTAACCGATTCGTCATGTGAAAATAAAAGGTAGTTTGCGATGTGTGTTACGAATTACGAACTAAGCTCGATCAGTAGAGGTAGTAGTGTTGATAGCTGTCGCCAGCGCCGCTCAGTATCGTGTGCATTGCATGATAGCCATGGTATATAGCTGTAGGTATTGACCACCGCTGAGGAATGTAACCTCAAACGGTTGACATCACGGTGTTGTATAAAATGTCATGCCATTGTTTTGCGCCTAATGGTAGTGAGAGGATTGAGTGAGGAGCTGAAAAGCCTATGCTACAAGGTATTGACAAAGCTTACTAAGTAACACTTGATAGTCTTATAATTTTTTCAATTTAATACTCAATGTGTTATTTGCATTCTACAATGTAAATGAGTTATTTAAAACCTAGTAGGTGTAATAACAGTGCACGTTCTCAAGCTACTTCTTAGCAGCGGAGTTATCAACATAAGTTTGAAGTCATCCTCTGAAGTTTGATTGCATGCGTGGCGTACTGGTTAAAACGTTGCCTTGTCACTCCCATGTCCCAGGTTCGATTCCCGCATGGGAAAAATATTTGTGTAAACCATGAGAAGATGTTCTGAGTGTGGATGTACTTTGTGTCTGACGATTATATGTTTCGTCATATGTAATGATGTTATGTAAAAGACTTGGTCATATTAAAGGACAAAGGTTGCACCAAAGTGAGATCAGTCGTGTTAGCAATCTCAAATCAAGTGAGTTATTGTCAGGTGTAGCTGAGTCGGAGAAAGGCGGTTTGGTACACATTTCTCCGCCACAAAAAGTCTGACGGAAATGACAAATGTTTAGTCTCTGTCTCCATTATCTCATAGAAGTTATTTATAATTCTCGATTGTATTGCTCTAAAATATACCGAGCGTTAATGTGATCTAATATGCGTGTTGGGCGTTAGTGCATTATTTCAGGATTTTGTTTTAGAAAGAGGATAATGATGTTACATGCGGATGATTTTGATGTTGTGCCAATTAGGGTTCATCAGATTTCTAAACCTTGTAATTGGACACGAATAACCCAGGCAGCGAACGAAGTAATTCAATCGCCTCAGAATGGTAGTTTGGATGCAATTAGCTGCGTAAGACAATGATTTTTGTATTTCTTATACAATTCGGTAAGTTAAGAACCCAGGTGGTTCTGATGTTACATAGAGGGACCTCTGTTGAGTTTTTCAGGTTTTTACGTAGAAATAAGTTTCGTATAATTGTTACATCTGATAACGTGTATAAGTAAAAAAAAAAAAAGCTTGTCGCCTTTATTTTGAATAAGGCTAATTAAAAGAGTTCACGTTTGGTGATCGTTTGGTGATGTTCTCTTTGTAATTAAATTCTCTTAGTCCACAGGATATGCGTGGATCCTAGAAGGTGTTAAGCAAACTATGGGCGCAGACTGCGGCCAGTACATGGCTTGCGCGGCAAGGTTTGTCAAGCGAGTGGTGTTGGAGAGAAAAGGCGAGTGTGTCACTTGCTGTTTGGAGCAGGCTGTCGGCGTGACCCGGTGGCTAACTTCGGGGCTGGGGCCCTGAGGTGCCTGGTCTGGCGGGCGTGTGCCTGCGCGCGTGTCCGGCTGCTATGGGAGCTTAAACGCAGTTGAGTACATGATCCCGTGGCGTGGTGAGTGGACTCCCGATGTGTGTGGAGTTACTTTCCATGGTGCGTGACTTTAATTATCTAGGCACTTTGATATTTTGCTTAAACTAATTTTGTAAAGTTTTTGTGGACATGCTTGTGTGCCGAGCATTGTGTGTTGTTTTGAGAATTACAAATTGATTTCATGATTCTCTATTTGTGCAAAGTGTTTTTCGCAAAGGGCAAACACATTAAGGGAAGTTCTATCTTGCGGTTGGGATAGTCTCTGTCTTGGAGGTCCTCGTACTCGGATATGCTATCCTGGCTGACGGATACACTTCAAGTAAGGTAGGGTTTCATGTTATTGGATGCTGTCTTGGAGTGCGCTCGGGCATGCGATCCTAGTATATGGGACATGCCTGGTGTGGTTTTGTGTCCCTTCCTTTATGCTCGGACGTGTGGTCCTGGAGCTGTGTTACACGTAGGGTCATGCCACGGGTTGGCCGCTGACGAGACGTGGTGCTGTGTGTTACACGTAGGGTCATGCCACGGGTTGGCCGCTGACGAGACGTGGTGCTGTGTGTTACACGTAGGGTCATGCCACGGGTTGGCCGCTGACGAGACGTGGTGTGAGATATGTTTGTGTTAAATATTGACTGTGTTTTATTGATAATTTGGGTTGAAATACGCTTTTATCTGGAACTGATTAACACACGCAAAGTTATGTCTAACGTAAGTGCGCGTAGATCTCTAGCGAGTCGTGAGGGGGCACTCCCCCGACGGGAACTGCCCCGAGTGAACGTACAGATATCAGTTTATTTTATACTCTTGTGGTTAGGCTGAGTTAGGTGTGCTAAGCCTACATATGTGTCAAATTGTTGTTTGATTTTGGTGCGACACAAAGATAATGTTTTGAAGCTATCTCTTATCATTTATGGACATGTTTTTGTGCTGTAGTTTTGTGTCATTACAGAGTCTGACAATGACACAGAGGAGTTGAGATGCCTGATGAAGTTGATGAGCCACAACCCAGGACGTCCGCAACTGCTGCTGAAAGCTTGAGGATGTCGTTGCCAAGCCTGGAGACTGATCGCCAGAGCTGAAAGATGGAGCCCGTGGACGGCCTCCTGTCAGAAAGGGCCGTGTAGAAGCGGAAAACTACAAGAGTGGGGATTTTCTATAAAAAGGCGATGCCTCGCCGGCATCGCTCTCTTTTGCGTCCCACAGTTGTCGAGGCTGTTACTCTGTCCGATTGCGGATCGATTCGTATAGTCTTTGTTTATAATTGTTAGCCTAGTGTAGTGCGGGTGATTTTACTTCTTTTGTTCGTTTTCTTTGTTTGAATTAAAATTATTTGTCTGTTAATATTTTTGTGATTATTGTTGTCGTAAGTTGTATTAAAATTTGTTTTAAAAAAGCTACTTCTGGTCTTATTCCTTAGAATATAGAAATTATGTCTGATCCCCCTTGGATCGTCGCAAAGTAACTTGAAGAGACAATCTATGTCTATCTATCAGTGTATACTAGTGTAGATTATCTCTGTACTCAGAGTGACACAGGATACAGTACATTCAGGCCACTGCATTAGGTAATAATGGGTATCCTTACTACCTGTCACAGAGCGCACAATCACACTCAGTAGATACGTAAATAAATAAATGGTGTCTAATTTATTGCCTAATCAACCAAGTGGTTGCGAGAATGAGGAAAATGTTTTGTATTTGTTATTTGTTGTGGAAAAATCGCAGCGTCGTATTGTTTTACAATGTTTTTTTTAGGTTAAGCTAGTTTTTATTATTTTACCATATATAAATATATCATCACCCCATTTGATCCCGTGGTGGCGTAGAAGTAGAGAAAATATCTACCAGAGGACGGACAACAGCTTCTTTCTGTGTACTATGGCCATCTTACTGCGATAGCTAAGCGTTTATGGCATTTCCCCCCAAGTTGTTTCCAAGCGGAGACTTTTGTCCAGCAGTGGACTTCTTACAGCTGTTATGATGATGATATATAATACGTACTTATAATTTAAGGTTAGCATTAACGGTACTCTGATTTTGTACACCTATTGCAGATTTACATTGATACTGTGAAATAAACATACATGCAAACAAATGTAATTTATTTATTAGAAGATGGACAAAACTTAAGAAACAAATACACAAAAGAGATTGACTCCCATACAAAATGTCGAATAGCAGACGCATAGATTAAATTATTTTGTTTCACTATAATAAGCTTAATATAAGAAGCTGGTGGTCCAGGGTTCGAATCCCGGTAAGTGCAAATATTTGTGTGATGAGCACGAATATTTGTTTCTGAGTCGTGGATGTTTTCTATGTATATAAGTATTTATCTATCTATATAAGTATGTATATCGTCGCCTGGTACCCATAGTACAAACTTTGCTTAGTTTGGGGCTAGGATGATCTGTGTGACATTGTATCTAGATATTATTATAATTTATGTTATAAGTTTTATAATTCATTAGGTTCCATGGATATATGGCGCTCCTTAAATTCCCCCCACTATTTATGTTACAACGTGTATATATATTATTGAAAAGACTTATTAAACAACTAAGATAACGACACTTAATCCCAAACTGGGCATAGCCGCTGCTATGGCAACCAGACATTTGATAAACATACCTACTTATATATTTCTAAATATGAACATATAATAAAAAAATATTCGACCCAGACACGTGCTCATCACAAAACGATCTCTTCATAAAGAGTGGAGGCCTGGTGTCCTGAAATACAGGCCTAGAGTCTAGTTTTGGCACCAGTCTCCCACAAAGTTAATCATCATTATCCTATCAGCCGAAAGACGTCCACAACTGGACAAAAACCTCCCCCAAGGAAGGGAAGGAATCTCCACTTAACTTAATGCTTATAACGAATACACCACATACAATGTATTATGTAATATTGTGGTGAGAGAATAAAACATTATTATTATTATTTATCCTCGGTGGGGATCGAACCTACGACCTCTGGCTTTGTAGTCAGGGTCTCTAACTAGTAGACAAATAGGCCAGTGAAATATATTCACTTTACAACATAGGGTTACTAGCAGTGCCCGCGGACTATGTTCCGCATTATAAATATTTTTGTCCCTGCCCGTTTGTCCCGCGTAATACTTCGGGTTAAATAAAAATTACGATGATGAATCATAGCCTATGACACTCCACAATAACGTAGCTTTCGGTGGTTCTTTGGTAAAATAATTTCGAAAATCGGTTCTGTAGATCCAGAGATTATCCCTTACAATGTCATAAACTCACAAGCGTTATCTCTGTATAATATTAGTATAGATTAAGGTCAGGTTTCTAGTCGTCTGCAGGTGGTATGTAACGAACCACTCGTGTTAAATAAGCCTGTGTGAATTGCAATGCGAAATGCCTGGAACAACACAAGGCTATTTGCACATTAAGTGCCCATCAGGTTGGGTATTCACTGTACTCAGTATTCATATTAAGGGTCTATATTAACACGTTTGAATGATTTTAATTAAACTATTGTTTAAACTTAATTTTAACTTAACTTAACTGGCTTCATAAAGAAGGAAGGCATCAGTCTTTCAAGTATATTTTTATGTACGATATTCTATTTCTACCCTGCTTGTTTTTTTGATATTTTTATAAATAATTTCTAATTAATAAATAATAATATTCTAACGAATAAATAAAAATAGAAGTACCTAGGTCGTGTGTTTCTTTTAACAATTATTATTAGTTATTTGTTTATTTCTACGTAACAATTATGTGTCATATCCATATATCGTTTTGTTTGGTTTCCACTTCCTTGTGTAATGCTAACATTGGTTGGGGCTCTTTCATTACTTTGAATCCTATCTGGTTTAATTAAATGTTGATCTACATAATCATAAATGTTATGGTCAATATTTTCGTCTTCTTCATAAGCGTTATAACTTTCGGGTAATTTAATAGGAGGTCTACAACTGATGGGAAGCTCCATCGGCATGGTCCCTCTCGCGCTTCTAGCTGGGAAATTACTTCTAGATGTCATTTCATTCTGAAAAATATAAAACATATTAAAAATGGCATACTGGTGGTTACTGCTTGGTATATGCGGTAATTAGGGCCCCTAGAGTTGTACAATTCGCCCAATAGGTCTCTGTCGAGGTTTAATTACTGTTGTCCAATAAGAACGAGGACTAATAGCTAAGGTGCCCTACGAAGTACGGAGACGCTCTTAAATTCAACCACTTTGGCAGTCTTATCAGACCATAAGTTAAGGCTGAAGTTGAACATCTCAGTACACGGTCGTTCTATAGATGGGTCTATAGAACGACCGTGTACCGAGATGTTAAACTTCAGCCTTAACTTATGGTCTGATAAGTGAAACTGGCTGTGAAGCTATATGCTTCCATTTTATTATAGGTCTTTGTCTTTACTCATTTCATAGAAGGCAGACATATAACCACATCGAGCAAACAAGCAAGCATATTCCTCAAGGAATCAGTAAAAATTAAATATTCACCTGATCAACAGTCTGCAACTTATTTCTTCTTCTGTATAATAAATAAACAAAAATGATTACAGCTGCCAAAAAGCCGCCTGTGCACATAACTATAATAATTACCCATGTGTTTGATTCTGTAATGAATGGCACCATTATCTATATCATATAATAAAATCGTAGGAAAGTCGAAACTGTACATTGAATATTTTTTTAAAAGGATAGTTGGAGCGTGATCTACAATCGATATCGAAGCCAAAAATATAGCTTTTAGAATTTTGGTCTGTGTGTCTGTTATGCCTATATGTACTAGCCGGACATACATACAGACAATGTATGTCCGGGCTAAACTCAAAAAGTACTGCATGGATTTAGTTCAAATTTTGCATGAATATTACTACTCTTAGTAATATTCATGCAAAATCGGGTTAACATATAGGCTAAATATTATCCCGCTATCACCTACGGGGGAGGAGCTGCGATAATGTATAAAGTTTAACGCGGGTAAAACCGTGGGGCACAGCTAGTTGATAAATAAATACAGAAATAACAAGGATTCAGTTTAGATCTCAGATCCAGTTTAGATGAATAAAATACGTCGTATACCTACTGTTTAAAAATAGAACAGATGATTAGACTTTACACATTTTTTCTGTCCTGGAAATTTTAAGCCATTTATTGTACATACTTAATTTGACAATACTAGAGCATTTATAGCCTAAAATAAATACAGTTATGGATAACAAATAATTATGGTAAATGGAGAAATCCGTTTCGATGTGTCCCCTTAGACCCAAAGTTGTAGGTTGGTCAATCGACAAAATAAATTCATCTCTTTACTTTTTACAACATATTTCCCCTATAAATCGTTGATGGGAAATTCGGGACATGTGTAAAAAAAAAGCAATTCCGTAGTTGGATTAGAGACCATTATTGAGCGCGTCGGCTCAAATGTTTATAATCGTTATTATTATAGCAGTAAATAATAATGATCATATACATTAATATGAGATTAGATCCATATTTTGTTATTAAGAAGAGAACTGTGAAGCCCTTAGACTGGTCATGAGGCAGGGGCGAAAGGGCAGGGGTCAAAAACATTAAACATCTTCATAATTAGTATACGACTTACCCAATCCAGGGGTTGTGAAATTTGGATCATAGACAAGGAAATATTTTCTTTTGACGTTTCGAACTATAGTATCGCGTTCTTTACGGTAATTTACGCACATGAAAGTAGTATTACGAAGGTCTGAACTGCGTGTCCGTTTTGAAGTTGGATTATAATACACATCTTCTAATTTATAGTCCGATGTAAATTTTAAGATGCTTGCCCGATCTGAAAAATATGGATACATCGTTTAACATACATACATAGTATGGGAATAAAATATTTGAGTTACCAAAATAATTAGCTAGATATCGGCATATACGGCATGAAATAAGGAAAAGTATATTTATTATTCTAGCATTAAGTGTGAGTTTGTTTGCGTACCTGTTTTGCGTAACAGTATATTGTGTATTAATGTAGTATATTCTGTATAAATGATTCTGTAAGTATATAGAGCTCACATTATTTACTTACAAGCTATATATAATACACCATATTTCATTTATAAATAGCATATATATTAATTTATAAAAGGAGAAATCATAAATTTAAGGTTCAGGCAGGTCTCGAACCAGCACCCTCTATCAATGTATGATGTCCAATTTTTTGCGATTAGATTTACACTTTGCATTTCGTATAATATTTTAAAACTAAAATTTTATAAGCATTTATGTTTATAAAATTTTATAAGCTAATTAACTGGAAAATGACTAACATAAACAAATCACTGATATAAAGACCTGTACCTAGAATTTATTGTGTACAGTTAACTTGTAATACTACAACCATATTCTGATTATTTAGATTTTTTTAAATAATTCAATTTCAATTTATTTATTTATTAGCTCTTAATTTCTATCTTATTCTTATATGAGTCAATCCCAGTAAGTTAAATTAATACTTGTGGTGGGGTTGACTCGCTTCTTTCCTTAATTGCTAATAACATGGTGAGACCTAATAAACATCAAATCTTAGACTAAGGTATATAAATAGTAATAATAATAGAAAACACAAAACATATAAAAAAAAAATAATAATAATAATAACATTTTATAAACATACTGCTACTTTTTTATATATATACAATTCACTACACCCTAACACAGCCTTATACACAGGTAGATACTAATTAGATCAACAAGCCAGTTTGTTTCAGCTCTTCCACATCTAACCAAATAAATGCCTAACTATTAATAATAAATCTCCAAATGCTAGGGTATTCGATGTACATACACAAAAAGAAATAGTAATATGAAGTCTCTTCAAATATACATATAATGTTATGGTACCTGTAGAAAGTATTATTACGATGTTTAGTTTTTACTAAAAATAGATCCTAGTGATTTTATAGAGAAGCGTATTCTAAATAATAATGGAAAGGTACCTTTGTTATTCCCGTCGCAATTAATATCTATGTCGTGGTGCTTACTGAATTTTATCACTTCTGGATCGAACTGCTCATTATCTAAAAAAGGCCGATAATACAACATTAATTTGTTTGTAGTATTTTTAGAATAACTTGTTAACAAGTGACTATGACCACCAGAATAATATTAACAACACCAGCATAAAGTCAAAAACATCAAGTAACCATAATTTTCTATGTAACGTTTGGGAAGCCGTTCCATGGCTAATAGTGATGAACAAGGTGCTGAAATGGCTTTAGAGAAAAAAGCGTGCTCATGTAGTGGCACTCTTGGAGGCCTCTCGCTGAAGTTGGTGATTCAATCCATTATCTTTTTTTATGTCATATGGCGACAATTAAGCAAGCGGGTCACCTGATGGTAAGTGATCACCGCCGCCTATGTAGTCAAGAGGAGTCACAGATACGTTGTCGGCCTTTAAAAGAGTCAGCAAACAAGTGTTGCTGACCCTTCCCCCACCCCGATGAATTCTGGCGACCTTACTCACACGCAGAAATACAACATTAAAGTTATTAATGTTATTATTAAGGAATGTCTTCTGTAAGGTAAAGGTACTCTCTTAGTCGGGCTTCTCTTTGATCGAGTGAATGCTGTGCCGTACCTATCTTATAGCTTATAGTGCCTGGAATACTGTCAACCATCGTTACCTTCAACAAGGCCGTAATGCTTGCTAAGGTGGTAGCGGAACAAGAAAGGGACATAACTTCCTCCCGCACAGGCCGCGCTTTTTTTTTATAAGGCAGGGGGAATGCCTACGCATGCCACCCGCAAATGTCTGCTGGTGGGTATCTCGGACTCGCACCGACTAAATCTACCTGCCGTGGACTTCTCATGGCACCTGATGGGAAAGGCCCCGGGAACGCGGGGTATGCTACACCAGTGCCTCCCTTTTGCGCCCATAAAACAGGACGCCACAGGGCGCAGATTGCAAATTTCCGTGTGGGTTACTTAGTATCCGACATTTTATGTAAGTGAATTAGTAATAATAACTTTTGATATTACCTAGTACTGCGTCGGCAGGCTTTTGCTCTATTAAACCTTAATACGACCTCTAAATAGCACAAATCGTTAACATTTAAATTAGGTAGAATGCACCGTTATTTCTTTCTATGTGTTGCTCGACTGGGGAAGTACCTACACTCTACAGAAAACTCTGCTGGTATAACAGCATTATTGTTTTAATGATGTAAACCCGTACGTGAGTAAGATCGCGAGGCTCATCGGAGAGGAGGAAAGGATCACTAGAATCTTCCCTGAAATAGTTACCGGCTTCCAAAGACTACTAAAATCTCCTATTTATTTCATCGCGGCACCATTAACCAGGAAATGATAAGGAATAATCTTCCTACACGGTTTACTAGATAAAATATAGCATTGCAAAAAGAGTAATAAGATTTGTAATGTACCACTGATGTACTGGGTGTCGTAAGCGACTAGAAGCTACGGTAATCCTTCACCATTAAGATACGCTGTATACTTGGTGGTTAACTTAAAAGATTTTTTTTCGACACTTTGAAATAGTGACCCTAATAATATTTAGAAGACAGCTTTGGTAGACGAATTTGCGTACTGCTACTACATTTCATCGTCGCCAAAGAAGTATTTTCATATTCTTTTCTTTAAAGGAAACGCCAGCTAAAGGCAAATAAATCCTCGTATCGCGGGATCTTTACTAACATGCAGTTAATGGCCATAGAGCATGCCCAAACTCAGCACAACCATTTATAACCTACACAAATAGTTATCCTATGTTCAGATCGAACCCGAAACACAAGGTGATTGCAAGGGGGGTACGCACCATTGCAGTCTTTCATTAGGTAACGATCGTGCTGTACGGAAGGTAATAATTAATACTTACCCTTCTGGGATTTTATTGATACAGTGTAGTTGGCTAATACAATTTCCTCTGCTCCGGTTTCCGCTCTACATAAAAAGTGAGTATTGTCATCCATTTTTTCTGCGTGTATAACCAAAGTCGTAGGAGAGTATGCCATACCGCAATATACTTCTTCTGTAATGAAAAAACGTTATTCCATCTCTAAGTTTTAATTTTAGTGTTAACATGTAAATTAAATTGAAGCTTACGTGGTAGTTTAAAATCTTATGAGACTAGTAAATATAATTCATATAGTTTTTTTTATACCAAGGTATACATTCATATAACAACTTCAAATAATATATTATTAATTTAATTAAACTGGCAGAAAAAAATATTGTTCATACCTTATAAATTAATAAATTACTCGACATTTTAAGTATTTGTTGTGTAAATACAAAACATGGTGCATAAGAATGGAGTACCAATTTCCTATGAGGTTTATTTAGATATCAACGTTCTAAAACCGACTATTTCGACGAATCTCTCATTTCTTTCTTTTTGATTGATCAAAGAAAAACTATATTAATTACACTATTTAATAAGCTTCTAAGTCTTGCCAATTCTTTTTAGTGAAATGGTACCTACCTACATAAAGGTTATAAAAAGGAGTTTCGTGACCGACTGAGGAGGAGGGGTGAAATGTAGGTATATAAAGTTATCTGTATACAACATGTAACTTAATTAACGCTCATCCTGAATATAGTTTGTTTAGAATCGTTTACTGAATTGATTTATATAATTTTTAATATAGGTAATTTTTTATTCCAAAATAATTAAAACTACGGAAATTATTGTCATATTAACCCTGTACAGTCAAAATAAATTGAAATGGTAAGGTCCATTTCAATTTATTTTGACTGTACAGGGTTAATATGACAATAATTTCCGTAGTTTTAATTATTTTGGAATAAAAACATTGTTCACACACGGCCATCTCATCCCAAACTAAGCAGAGCTTGTACTATGGACACCAGAAAACTGATATATTATATGTTTCTTTTGTAAATACATACTTATATAGATAATTACACTCAGACTCTGGATAAATAGACATGTTCATGCACACAAATATCTGTCTTGGGTGGGAATCGAACCCACCCAAGACAGATATTGTGAAGTGAAAATCTTATTATTATACAATATATTAAAATTGATTTTAAATATAAAAGATCTAGCCAGAAATTATACTTACTTTTAGAAAAGACTTGATGCCATTTATAAGACACAATAGGAACATTTGTTATGGGACGAAGGTTGCATTCAAATTTTATCATATTACCCTCAAAAACATGGTAAACTTGCGGTGAACTCAAATCTAAAACATAAAAAAACACAAGATAGATATAGATAATGAATTGTACATAATATGTACTGTACCCGCAACTACATCCACATGATAGTTATGTGATGTTTGTGTAAATGTATGTGATCATCAAATATTTTTATATAAATAGTTGGTCTCCAAAAAATCTGATAGTTTTGTATTCTTCCTACCTTAATATAGACAGAACCATTCAGACAATATGTAGTAATATATAAATTTCAATAATTAAACCTAAACATAATCACCGTGACAATAACTTAATACAAGCTAGCTAAATATCACTACCATTATAAAATAAATTGTATAAATGTTTTAACATTCCGTGTGCCTAAATATATGTAATAAGTAACTAGAAATAATAACTGTATTACTACAAGCATGTTCTGACTATTTACAAGCGCTTTTTTAAAGGGTATGTGAATAAAAACCTTTTTTATTTATTTATTTTATTTAAAAAAAGGAAGGTCCCAGAGGAACTATAGATGCCTCTAGACTCCCTTTATGAAGTCATATGCCTTTATCCACAGATATATATGTGAATAAAAGCATATGACTTCATAAAGCTTAATATAAGGCTTCATAAGATACATATTCGCGTACACTTATATATTCATCATCACCATCATCATCAGGTCAGCCGAATGATGTCCAGTGCCGGACAAAGGCCTTATCAAAAGATTTCCACAATGGAGTTGTATCCATTATATGGACATCCATAATCGCCACGCTTGGCAGACGGGTTGGCGATCGCATGATGGTCATAGTACACAGAGAGACGCTACTTCCCAGTCTCGGGTAGCAATTCCCTCGGGACGACTTCTACGATGATGAGATGGGATGGCGATATTGTTTGCCGTCAAATATTTATTAAATTAAATAATAAATTAAATTTGAATTGAAAATCTTTGAAATGCAACTGTCAACGTATCAGTCGGCCATGTTTCTAGAAAACAAAAGCCGATGGATAATACCTAAAGCCTCCGGAAGGGTGTCAGCAAGGGAATCCTAAATTTGATCTGCTAGTGTATATCGTTCGTAGTTAAACGCAGAGCGCCTACCTCAGATTGGTAAATAGTGCTGGTTCGAGACCCGCCGGACGATTAAATTTATGATTTCTTATTTTGAGATTAAATAATATATTTTTCAATAAAAGCTAAACCTATTTTCTCTACTTCGTTCGAACGTCTCATATAAACTGTATGAACTACTTTGGGCCGCTATTGCAAGAATTGAAATTGTTGGATTGTTATGCATTGGACTTGTACGCATACTTTAGTAAAAAAAGTATAGTTTTTTGTTGTATATATTTTTTAACTTTAATCGTGTACAGCCCAGTAACCATATCGATTTTCGGGAAAGTAAGTCTGTAAGTTAATTTAATATCGCACTAGGTTTCATTCCATATGTCCAGTAGTATCTGTGGAGTCAAATTACAGGCAGACAAGCAGCAAAATAAAATATTGTTTCGGCTTCAACTTAGATTTGACTTATGATGATATGGATAGAAGACTCCACATGGGCACTGCGGGGATTGTTGGTCACCTCGCTTCAACTTATGCACCGCGTTTTGGGTTGAAGTCCAGCAAAGGGCAATTATTTGGGTAACACATAACATCTCTAAGTCTCCGCGTGCTTTGTATCCGTGAACTACTTGTGAAAAAAAACAACGATTAACTTAAAACTATAATGTTTTCAACTATAGGTTACTTACAAATCCATTGTGCTGCAACTTTGTCGTAAAACAGGGAGATACAAATGCAAATCCATAAATCACGAAACACCGTTGACGTCATTATGTATATTATATATTTTTTAGTAAAAGTTACAGATTGTTTTTCTTAACCCAATAGTCACAGACTGACTATTTTACCATTGTTCCAAGAAAAATGTTTATCGAATTTCACTATTATGTAGAGAGCCTTAATTAATTTAAATACACTTAAAATCCAGTAGTTCCATGAACGTTAACATAAGCCTTGGTCTAGATTTATAAATAGATCAGTGAAAGCAATAATCACATGAATAATAAAAGTGAAGTCTACTAATACACATATAAAACATTACATTACGAGAACAAACTACATTATGAAAATGTTATGTGATTATCCTTAATTTGTTTCGTTCTACGTTGGTGACATACTCATAACCCTGCACCGTCAATATGGGTCAATTTGATCTCACTACAAAAAAATTCTTTGGGGAAAACAAATTAGTTAATGAAGTCTTCAAATCCTGTGTTGGGCGAAGTGTTACTGGAGATTTTCTGATTCAGAGAACACGCAATGCTGTCGGTCCTGTCCCTCAGTTCTCGTCGGTCGTACCAGATAGGTATCCCATCGGATTATGTAAGTAAGGTGACACACATGCACTATAATATGTTCTGCGTTGTTAGCTAGTCTATGTCAAGTTCAGCTGCCGAACCGAAGAAATACCACCGAATTATTATTAGTATCATAAATCAATACTTCATCAAGGTCGAAAGTAAAAGCATGCGTTTCCGGGTATTACCAATAATTATTGAAATAACTCTTGCACTACCTGTGTTTTGTTTTTTGAAGCGGTGAAACATGGTGCACCCAGGACGTCGTGAATTTGATTCTTCCACCGACACTTCATGTAACAAACGTAGTTTTGGGAACTTTTAGGTTAATGGAGTTCCCCCCGTGCCAGCATGTTAAGCCATCGGACTCGATCCTCGGTAAGTGTAATAGAATCAGACATAAGCTCTAACCATGATGTTTCCCTATGGATGTAGTGTTGAAAATGACTGCCCCTCGTTTATTTCTAGTAGATAGCTGCTATAAGTTGGACTTGGGACCAACCTCAGGAGAAATGAGAAAAGAAATAAGAAGAAGTTGCAGAATCTCTGCCTTAACACAGATCTTAACAGTTGCTTCATGTATTTTTTTTATTGCATAGTAACTGTATTCTCCTACGAAGAATGAACTTCGCCTATAATTTTTTAATGATCATGATGATGATGAAAAAACACTAGTTAGTCCTGATTTTTTAAATATTATTCTTGTCCAATGACCAAAGGAAGTACAAAGTGCAAATAATACTATTATATGCAATAGAATATCAAAACAAGTGGGCGAGATAGCTGTACGCTGAATTCTGTGTTATAAATGCCAAAATTTACTTAATTAAAATCACATCAATAAAAATCATAGGGTACTTTTCAGCCCGTCTTCATAAATTCCCATCTCCAGTATTTCTGTAGTAGAAGCATCAATCTACTTTCATTAAAATTACTAATAGTCTAATAATTGAATATATTGTTCATGTTACTTTATTAAAAATAATAGTTTGATTTATCTTTGCAAATGACAATTTCATAGGTACAGACGCCAGCACATCAACCTACCCTAATCTGTCAAATTTCTCCAATTGAAAGTGAACCTTATGCTTATGTGATAAATTTGAAAATCTATAAAGAAATTTGACAGGTTGGGGTAGCTGGATGTGCTGGCGCCTGAACCTAATACTCAAACTCAGCCAAACCTAAACAATAAATATGAGGAGAATATCTAACATTTCCATAGAAGTGAAGGATATGCTTCCGACCTTTCGTTCACCATTGGTTTCAAGGGTTATGCAGTACAATGTAGGTTAAAACCCTGAGTAATCCCAACTACATTGAGTAAATAAATAACTACTTAGAACACCTAAATGAGTGGGGACCAAGGATCACGACAACTGTCAAACAGGAAAATTACCACCGACTTCCTTATAAGTATAGTACACTCATAATTATTCGTATATTTTATTATGATTGAATAATTACAACATAGGAAAGTGATGAGTTTAATTTCGATCGAAACTACAACGATATTACCGTAGCCTAGTTGGTAGTGATCCTGCCTACAAACTGGTGGTCCTGGGTTTGAATTCCGGTAAGTGCAAATATTTGTGTGATGAGCACGAATATATGTTTCTGAGTCATTGATGTTTTCTATGTATATAAGTATTTATCTATCTATATAAGTATGTATATCGTCGCCTGGTACCCATAGTACAAGCTTTGCTTAGTTTGGGGCTAGGATGATCTGTGTGACATTGTCCCCAGATATTATTATTATTATATTAAGATCTAAATGGATTTTCATTGCTTACGTTACGTATGTGGATTAATTTATGTTTTAAAATTGAAATTTTCTATGGAAATATTTCAAAAGGAGCATATTTTTTTAACACGCTCTAAATGAGGAACGTAATAAGTTAAGGAGTATGTGTGTCTGGTTGTTATATTTACAAGTGCCTTTGTGCTAAATATTCGAAGTACTTATCGTTCATAATTTTCAGCCTTTCCACGCGGTCCCCCGCCCTCTCTACCACCCTCACGGCCGCCGTGGCACTTTATGGTCTACAACCGTAGACTACGGATTACTATGTCTATGGATCTATAAATGCTTAAATAGCTGCTTTTTTTTGAGAAAAATACCACAAAGACCTCAGTCTACAGCTTCAGAGTTCGTTCGAGGAAGTTCTTCTGCCACCATTCAGAACAATTAGCGGTGGCGGGATGTACGATGATGTAAATTTCTAAGCATACAACCATTGATAACTCTCATAGCTTGCATTCTAACTGAGACATCGGGCCCAATACGGTTTCTCCTGGTTGTAAGTATTGGACAAAAGATCTGCTTTTGTTCAACAGTTATAACAATACTCTATGTAATAGACTTGCACTTTACCGGGAGTGAACTGTATTGCCTTGTATTTTTTTTTGAAATACCTATTTGATTAATTCACATCGGGCCATCCCTAGGCACTTTCAATTTCTCAAGAAAAGTAAGTAAATACTTAAAAATACTAAAATTATGTTCCTATTACGGGTATGTCTTAACCAAAATAAAATTCTACCTCTATGTGTAATTAGTATATTACGCAGGATGATTATTTCTGTCAGTACAATTTATGTCTTTTAAATTAACTTGCTTAAAGCTAGTATATCTGTGTTACGAGACAAACAAACTAGGTATTACTTATCTATATTGTATATAGTTATTTAATATTATTTCATAGTATACATTCAATCCAACAAATTAATTTTTACATTGTGATTCTGTCAGTGTATGTGAATACTCAAGTGCTGAATAAATATAATTTCATTTTATTTAGATGTTGAAGTAAATATTCAAAAAAGACTGTTTGTAACTAGGACAGCTTTTTGAGTCATCAAAAATCCCTTACAATCTTAGTGACGCGCTGCGAAAATAAGTAAATTTCACAAGAAAGGCACGGAACTATGTGAGCACCGGGATCACACTTGCTGGGTTTCGACTAAAAATAAAAAATAATGTTTTTATTCGTTTATTAATAAAAAAAACATTAATCAATATATCATGCCTTTGTTTAATATGACCATATCCTGCCATTCTATGTTCGTGCCCGTGATACAATAAACAATTAAAAAATAAATTTATTTTACTTTCATAACTGCATACAAACTGTAAGTAGATCTCAGGATCTGAAACAAATAATTGTTATCTCAGTGTACCAGAAGTAAATGCTGTTTTATCAAAATGCGTAATACGTATTTTTTTGCAACAAACTCCGCATTCAGAAAATTAAACAAATATAATAATAATTATAATATATAGGGACAATGTCACACAGATCATCCTAGCCCCAAACTAAGCAAAGCTTGTACTATGGGTACCAGGCGACGATATACATACTTATATAGATAGATAAATACTTATATACATAGAAAACATCCATGACTCAGAAACAAATATTTGTGCTCATCACACAGATATTTGCACTTACCGGGATTCGAACCCAGGACCACCAGCTTCGTAGGCAGGAGCACTACCAACTAGACTACGGTGAAATATGAATAAGTCTTATCATCATCATCATCATAGTTATAATATCAGCCGACTGACGTCCACTGCTGGATGAACGCGCCCGCCAAGGTTCTCGTCAATGGCCAGTCTTACGCTGTCTACCTCCAGCGGTGTGCCACGACCGATGTAAGATCATCGGTCCACTTTGTGGAGGGCCTGCCCACGTTCATGGTACAGCATATTCATTAGACTCATTAAGGCTTTAAAATCTATACATATAATAAAATCGTAGGAAAGTCAAAACTGTACATTGAATATTTTTTAAAAAGGATACTTGGGGCGTGATCTACAATCGATGTCGAAGCCAAAAATATAGGTTATAGAATTTTTGTCTGTTTGTCTGTATGTATATTCGAGCTAAACTCAAAAAGTACTTATGGATTTACTTCAAATTTTGCATGAATATTACTAAGAGGTCGGGTCAACATATAGGCTACATATTATCACGCTATCACCTTCGGGGGAGGAGCTGTGATAATTTATAAAGTTTAACGCGGGTAAAACCGCGGGGCACAGCTAGTATATAATAAAAAGCTAATTAAAATTAAAAAGTATTTACCGAAATGAATGTGTTGAGTGAGAGCGGTATGACTCCGCATACTTTAGGAGTCATGATGCGTGACCATCGAACCATCGCAATAATCAACAGGCGTCGGAATTTTGGTGACAACGTGTACCAATTACTCAGATATAGTGAATTTACTAATGACTGACTCTGAAAAGAAATACATAATAAACTTATTTCAGTGTATCGGAGTACTAGAGGACGAGAATTAATTTTAGGGGAACGTTAAGAGTTTTGCTGTTTTTTTTTGTTTTTAACGGGACTAGTCCCTCCCTCCTACCCACCACTGCATTTCCTGTAAGCCAGGATCAACAGTGGCACACAATGAAATGACACTGAGCGGTGAAGCTCAGGCATGTCCCGGGGAATCGCTTTAACTGTCTTGGATCCCGCAACTAATGACTGACTCTGAAAAAAATACATAATAAACTTATTTCAGTGTATCGGAGTACTAGAGAACGAGAATTAATATTAGGGGAACGTTAAGACTTTTGGTATTTAACGGGGTGTTTGACTGAGAAAAGATTTTTCTAATTAGTTTAATTTCCCTCGGAGGACGCAGCAGTACCCCGATCTCCAGCATCCTCCTACGGACGTCCTAAACTTTTCAGACGACGAAATGACAACTTACCTAGAACAAGACTAGATCATAGAACGTCGCACTGTACACAATCCAATGTGTCGTACCTACTCCACCTTCAAGTTAGAAGTTTGACAGGATACTTAGATCCCTGGTTTCGCTTATTAACGTAGAGTGACAGCTGCACAAAATGTCTTTAGAAACTGACTCTTTTATGCATTTCCAAGTTAATGGGGTGCCGTCTTTCCTTTATTTTTTTGGTGGACTGGTGATACCGATGTGCTCAAGAAAAAGAGGTTAAATTGTTATATAATTAGGTTTAACGGCTGTAATCGTAATCTGGCTTCACAGCAATCTTAAGCCATATCCGGGAATCCCAATTAATAGCCAAAACATGACAAGTTTAGCTAAGAAATTATAAGATAAATCCATGATATAATTTGCGTACCACATTCAATTTGTTTTCTTGCTATTATGCCGAGAAATAAAAATTTCTTATATACTTGGAAGAGATTTTGGAACCCTTTTTAACATGAATATTGTTTATTCCTTACCTCATATTGTACTAAGTTTCCAAAAAAGCAGTAAAGAAACACTTGAATTAATAACAGCAAAATTAATCCCAGTAGCCACATGAAAGGCACAGAAGCTACAGGAGTCTGAAAAATAATAACGGAATCAATATATAGTCACAAAAAGACTTATTGTACGTTTAGCTAGATCCTATTTATAAACAGTCTCTCTGTACTACGAGCGATACAAAATGGAGGATGTAAGTGTTATCCATTGGTTTGGTTTCCTAGAAACTAAATATCCCCAGTAGCATATGAAAGATCGTATCATATTGATAACACCTTCTAAATTATTATTTTTCTTAGCTTTTTAGTTTCATCAAATTTTCAAATCAGAACGATATTAAAGAATATTCACTTTATAAAAATAGGTTTACGAACGTGATCGCGAGGAGAACTGTTGTTTCTATATATCAATTATCAAATAAAGTTTCTGAAGTTTCATAGATTTCTCCCAATCACATAAACAGTAGTCCAATGTTCCTCATACATACCTACATATACATGCGTCATCATTTTACGCACTAAACACTTCTTAATGTTGATCTGAGATAAACATAACGTTTAATACTACTGCTACATTACCTAATATTCCTGCCTATTACTGAAAACATTAGAGCTAAGAGCATTATGTAGCCCAATGTGACCTATAAAAAAAGCTGAGACCTATTTCAATCTCTCATTTATTGCCACTGTTTAACACTGCTCTCAGTTCATAAGAAATATTTAGCTTTCAACCTACAATAAGCAAGTCAACAAACAGGCACAGGCCCTACCTGATAGTAAGCGAATACAAGTCTAGGTACATCGATGGTTTGTATAATTTTATGTTTACTGACATTTTAGTATTGTTTGTGTACCCATTTACTAACTTTTTGACGTAATTTTAATGATATATAATTGTAATTCATTAGTGGACATAAAATAGTGTAATGTAATACAGCTTAATTAACAGTTTAATATTTGTATACCAGTCTATCTGGTTAGACATGTGGACCCTATTTTATTTCTAAGACCTCTATAATTACCATGCCTAATGCAAATAAATCGATCTTATCTTATCTTATCTTATAGGACACTTGTAACATTAGATTGCTCACCTCACCCATCATCATAGCCAGATGCTCTCACCGGTCCGTAAGTGCTCGTCGAGGTTAAGCAACTAGGCTCGCAGTCTGTCCTTAGATGGCTGACCGTCAAAGTGGTTTAATTTCTGAGCGTCTCCGTGCTTCGGAGGGCATGTTAAGCTGTCGGTTCCAGTCTTTAGACAACAGTCGTTAAGCCATGTCAGAGGCCTACTGGGCGGCTTGAGCAACTCTGACACTAGCTTAACCACTTCCCATAAGATAAGTAAGTACCCACAACCACAATATCTAATAAGTCTCTCCTCTAATAGTTTTATATTTCCCCTCACTGATGCTTTGCGATGGAAAAATCTATGGAAAGATCTACTTACTGCACTCAATTTGTTCACAACAACACATAAAGTGACACAGGATGTGAAGAATTGGAATGACATGGAAACGTTGAATATACTGTCAATTTCCTTCGTATACCTGAAATAAATATAATTAAAATTAATTATAAAAGCCGGATGCCCCGTGGTCCGTGGCTTCGATTCCCACCCGCACTTAAATTTATACAATTCATTTTAAACATGAACTTAATTATATTTTATTTATTATTTCAGATTGTTTCCGCCTACGGTGGTCTCCATACCGGAATATGAAAGCGTTACGTTATAACCTTCTCTGGTAACTCAGCTATAGGCACATATGAAAAAACTGCATGCAGGTCTGTTAAATTCTTAAGAAGATTAACGTTCAAAAACTGTCAATAATCTTCTAAAATTGGATGCATATTTATAATAAATATGCATCCAATTTTAGAAGATTATTGACAGTTTTTGAACGTTGACACAATTGATATTTTGCCAGTGCTTATGCACTGGCAAAATATCAATTGTGTAAACCATGTTAGAACATATTTTTTCTTACATATTAAGCCTCACGCCTGTTTCCCAGAGGGCTAGGCAGGGACAACAGATTTCCACTTGTATACCAGTCTAGCTTTATAATTATTACAATATTTAGATTTCTAAAATCGACGTTTTTAGATTTGATTAATTCTTTATTCTGATATATTAATAATGAATTCTTCTGAACTACATACTAATTGAATAATATGTAATTAAAAATTACGGCCAAATGTGAACCTCAATAGTTATGTACAAGACTTTAAAGATGAATCCAATGATTCCAGATAGAAGATAAGATATATCATATACTATTTTGCGTATAATAACAGTAAATATCCTAAGAACTCATTTACTAAAATAAAATAAAATTAAGGACAGGAAATATATACATCTTACCTTAATGATTTTTATGTTCTAATGGAATTCATACATTCAAGAACTATCCAGCTATGTAATGCAAGTGCACTTCTCTATTCCCACACTCTCCAATCCGACGCGACCAGACGCAAGACTGTCGGATTTGCGTTCTATCCGAGGTACGAGGATTTTACAGCGCTAACTCACAGACTATAACCAGGGCTACTACTGAAAGATTTTCTTTCGGCAGAAAAATATAATAACACTTTTTGGCCGGACTTAGGACCTACTGTAATCATCTTACATGAATCATAATTCATAGTCCTTCAAATAGCGAATTGCCAATATATGACAAAGGCCATTTGTTTTCTATTGTGTCTAGGATGAGTATCGCGTAACGTTATACTAGATACGTAATGGAATCAGGCGTCATTCTGCGGTAATCTATGACAATCAAAATATGATATAAATATTTAGTGTTAATTTCGAAAATCTGTTTTTTTCAGTTTTAACTAAGCCGGTATTGCGCTCCCGCCCGCAAAATATATGCATATCTAAGCAGGACAATATAAAACATATTCCATGTACCTAGCACATGTTTCAGTCCTCCTCGGACCAACCTCAAAGGATGCTAACTCGTCGAATGGACTCCTATATATATAGATTGAATTATGATAAAAGTTTTCATTCTAAAATTAATCAACAAGACATACCAGGCAACTTTATCAAATCTCTCCACATAATGCATGAACTGTATCTTCAAATTTGGGTCAGAATCATTGTATTGAAAACCTCTGTCAGTTCTCTCGTTACCGTCGCATAGATGTTGCATGTTAAATTTTAATATCTTCAACTGGACTTGCGCCTGGGAGTAATATGTAGCCACGAGGCAGTCAAGAGCGAGGTGTCCATAACCAATCCATAACACAGGTATCACTTCTATAGCCACTGAGAATGCATAGCTGTTGGATCAAATGTCAAAAGAGTTTTGAAAAGTAAAGCATCCACAAATTTCAGGTTTTTTACTCACTTTGAAACCCTGAGTTTTTAGTGAGTAAAAGTCGTAAAATTTATGGCTTTTATTTAATATTATATGGTGTGCAGTACTTTTGTGGATAAATTAAAAGTAGTACTTTAGGCTTCCGTAACAAGAAGGTAAAATGGAACCATCATGATATGACTCAGCTCGCTCCTCTGTAAGTTACACTGCAGAGGTTTAACACTGCTTCTAGGAATTTGAAAGTGCTGATTTTATAGAAAAAAGTAAATAAAAATAAAGAGAAAATTAAATTTTAGTTTCAAAGTATTGTTTGGTATACAAAGCATAAATCTAAACTTAAATCATAAATTTAAACTCGTATTATTTCCGGCGAGCATTAAACCAACACCTACTCAATCAAGAGTTTGTACCCCGAAATTATATTATAATAAAATAAATATTGTTTTCTTTGTAAAAAGGCCAATGTGCCCCCACACAGTAAATAACATGTATCAGGTCAAATGTAATATCATTATGAAAGGGCTACATTTAGTGTTTCAAAAATATTTTAAGCCTATTCCGGGTTATTATGAAGTTAAGATCAATAATGTCAACACAATGCCATTCCAAAATAGTTTTATTAAATATGATAGGAAATAACGCGCTGTTTTGAATTGGATGGTTCTATTTAAATTACCAAAAATCCTTCAGAAACTGCTTGTAGTTATGCAGTTTTATATCCTACTCAATGTTATACGTCTAAGGAAGCTAAGACGAAGGTTGCGAGTCCGACGCGTATTTTATCAATTCAATTTTATTACGTAGTTAATTTAGACAAAATATTTCAATATTTAAAAAATCTGATGTCTGTTTGTTGCCTTCACAAAGTTCTCCACTTAGGCTATTAACTTCCTTGCGGATTTCTTTTTGTTGTATACAGATCATCATAACAGCTGTAAAAAGTCCACAGCTGGACAAAAGCCTCCTCCGAGAATAATCTTGGGGGGATATGCCGTAATCGCCACGCTTGGCAGACAGTTTGGCGATCGCAGTATGATCGTCGTACTCAGAGAGACGCTGCTGCCCGTCCTCTGGTAGATAATCCCTCTGGTCGAATTCTACGCCCCCCACGGGGTGAGATGGGGTGATGATATTCGGCGCCGCCACCACAAGCTAACGCGTCAACATACAGTTACTAGAAATATATTGATAAACATAAAATTCACGATTAAAAAGTACCTACATACAGATGCAGGAGTACACTGAAGAACTTCACTAGATGTAGGTACATTTTCTGACATTCACCCTTTGAGGTCAGAAGTAGGGAATGAAAATTGGCTCGTAAAACCAAATTACTTTCTGTATTTTTGGCCAGGTATATTATTTTAATAGCATCCGCGTGCCGTGTAAAATTGCTATACCATTGGACTTATTAATGTAAAGAAATTGATATTGTAATGGCTGCGTTTGCGCACATATTTATGTACGCATAAAGGTGCCATATGTTTTCAGCGATAATCTCGAGGAGGTTGGAACCTATGGGCAAATTTCTCATTATTACTCATGGAAATTTTAAATTTTTATAATCATCGGGGAAATTCTAACCCTAAGGTGGCGTCACAATGAATAAACTTTGAATGCGGTCGTTGAAGCGGGCGAGCACGAGCACTTTTATTTGGGAGCTCGCACCTAGTGGACGTGTCTGTTCGAATCGAAAACAATGATCTGAGACTATTTAATGTTTACTTTTAATTGAGTTGGTGTGATCGTCAGTATTGGCTCCCCGTTATGTCAGAAACCGATTAAATGCACGCCTACTGAATGCCAGTCTTCTGCCTGGAGCATTTACTTACTTCGTCCATGTATTAGTTTCAAACGGTACATAAGCAGGCACCACTGCCGTCTCGTCGGTATATCTTCTCATGAAATGTGAAATCGGCCAGGATATTGTAGAAAATGTACACATTATGGTTAAAGTATGCCATAGACGATGCATGCTCACTTTGTTTTGTTGTAACAGTTCTTCGTCTTTTCCATTGCATGCTCCAAAGATTGGATCTGAAATATTCCAAATAGAGTTTAACTAGGGTACATTGCGGAGAACGCTATCGAAAGAATGTCTCTCTTGTACTTTCACAGTATTCCGAACTTCCCCTGTCGAGACAGTTTAGCACGCGACTCATACGTGTAAAAATAAAATAAGAAACTATAAATCAAGTTTTAGTAGTGTGTCATTCACCTGAACCGATTTAATTTTTTCGGTTTTTTGTTAATTTATATTAAACTAGCTGTATCCTGCGCGCGTTGCTACGGCAATATATGAAATTCATTGTAATGTTAGTGGTGCCATCTGTCGAAGATTGGTCGTAACAACTCAGAAACCTTCGTGGGCTCATGCACAACACTACTAAAAATCATCCCATGATCTAATTAATACTTTACACACGATTATATATACCTATATGACTCAGTGAGTAGTGTTTTCCAAACGCTAATAGATGGCGTTACTAGTACGTAAACAGTCCTTTAACTCAATTTCTCCGACATATATATAATTGTACTTACCTTTCAATAATTTGTGAATTTTGTCTATCCTTGTAGCTTGCAAGTTCAATGTAAGAAATTTTACAAGTAAATTGATTTGAGGTATTTCTATCGTGCAACCATCAAACATATCGTTCATATTATATCTTCTCTGAAAATATTAAATGTTATTCGCTCCATCTTGGTAATTTATTTGGTAGAACGAGATCAAAATAACACTCAACTTAAGTTTTAAAAAAATGCATTGTAGCTGTTTTTTTAAAGCACAGATTTAATGTATCTGTAGTATTGTGTGTTTTTCAGCCCCTGAATATAAAGTATAGACGCCAGCACATCCAGCTACCCCAATCCGTTAAATTTCTTAAATAGATTTTCAACTTTATCGCATAAGCATAAGTTTCACTTTCAATTGGGGAAATTTGACAGATTGGGGTAGCTTGATGTGCTGGTGTCTGTACATGTAAAGAAACCAAAGCTAAGTCAGTAAATCACCTGTATAATGAAAACGATGTGCTGTAAATTAAACACGACAACCACTAGGAACGCGATATATCTGTAGATTTGATGGCATATCCTTTTGATACGACCTTTTGGTTTTTCCAAAAGCTTATAGAATCCAGCCCAAATCAATACTTTATATACAGCAGAAAAAGAGTAAAAAGGTCGACCTTTTTCAACATTCATTGCAGATGATAGGTACTGCCAGCTTGACTTTAGTGGCCAGAATCGACTAATCAATTAACATCTACCAATAAAAAAATGTGATTGTAGTTAATCATTTATTTGAAGTGACCTTTATGTAGCAATTAAGCTACTAATTAATTACTGCGTTAATGTAATGATAATTGTACATTTGAATTCTACTGTAGTCTAGCGGTAGTGTGTTCAGCTGCTTTTAAGGATGGATTTTGACCAAAAATTCTGTTTACTTTAAGTAACACTTTTAGTAGCAGTTGAAAGTAGGAAAAGTATCTTTTGACAGAGAGAGACAGAGAGAGAGTATGTAAAACCATTGCTCCTGTGAATCTGATGTGATAGCGCATAAATTAAACAAACATTTTGTTTTATATAAATTAATACTAGTTTTCACTTTTTCCACTTGCAATATATTTGGATGAGTATATTTCAGCTTATTCTTAGTTTTAATTGCTAGCTTTAGTAGAGGCTGAGATATACCTGATCGGTTTACTAGCACCACAGGGGTTCCTTTACAATTATGATGAACCCTAGAACCAAATCTTTATTGCGCGTTCTAATTTTGTGTTCAAGTTAGGAAGTGAACGGGTGCAAGTTATACCTGTACCTATATCCATTGGAGTTGGTTGCCAGAATTATGTTAATACCAAAAGACCACTATAAATCTAAATTTTCAATGCAACTGCGATTTTAATTGTAACTTTTGAGTATGTATTCCCGCAATCCTGGTATTTATTTATCTAATTCGAGCGTTTTCTATAAAAAACTACGTGCCTATGTATCTATGCCTGTGTCATCGCCGTCCCCACACTGTTGGATGGATTTCAATGCGACTTATTTAATATTTAATAAATATATTTAATGTTTGATGTGGAGCCATACTTGTGTTAATTATTTTAGTTTTTTCGTTGGCAAGATTATTAATCTATACATATATATATATCAATTGCTGTTCGTTAGTCTCGCTAAAACTCGAGATCGGCTGAACGAATTTACCTTATCTTGGTCTTGAAATGTTCGTGAAGGTTTAGGGAAGGTTTAAAAGGTGAGAAAAAATCGAATCATTGCTGGGAAACCCCTAAAAACAGCCCTTTTCTTTTTCCCATACAAACGTTTTCTAAAACAAAAGTTTACTTTTTTTATTTATCGATTGAGGCAGTACGAAATCTGCCGGGTCAGCTAGTAGCTCTATAATAATAACATGATGAGGATTTGTCCGACCGATTTCGTTTATGGCGACTACTTCAACCCCTAGATGGTACGGCGTTGGAGGGCCCGAAGATGGCTGCCATAGCCAATTTTCTTAGTCAGCTGTCATGCACGCTGAGCGTATCGCCATGCCGGTTTTCGAAAGATGCAATATCAAGTTACGTTACCAAGCTAAGTACGTAAGTTGGAAGTATTGCTTTCATTCTTCAAAAACTTGATGTTGCATCTTTTATATGCCGTTTCTGAACATCTTTACATCAGAGGAATTAACCACCGCGCCTTTCGCTTACCCACCTTCAATTCAGAATAAAATATCTGTATTGCTTGAGATATGTCCGCACCACCGAATTTGCCGAAATTGGATTGCATAGGGTTGAGGAAATCGTTGTTCCGCTTGGCCTAATTGAAAGTTAAATATTATTTACTTTTAATATTTGGATAACAGCTATCATCATCACCTTTCCTTTTTGCCATTTTTATTTTACATCTCCTAACCTAATCGTCCTAGATCTCGCAAATGGACAACTACCAACCATGACGGTTAGAAGAAGTCTCCGATTATATTCGGCTTCTGAGTAGCTGGAACAATTCTCATAACAAAACAGGACCGATGCCTTAACGTGTTCTCTAAGGTACGGTGGGCAGCCTGCTTACCGGAACCCCATACGAATCTTGTTTTATTTTCATAAATTGAGCCCCCCGAGAAACCAACACTATTCATGTTACACGTTGTGTCAATCATTAGCTAATTGCCACCATATGTGCTCCCTTAAAAGCTTGATAAATTATTCCAAAAGCGAACCTTATTTAACAAATTGGTAGGTAGTTACTAATTGATTAGTAATGTTCGGAATTGAAAAGAATCCGACATTGATAGATCAAAATAACATGAATACAGGAAAAAGAGCTTATTAATTAATTTTCTTCTATATACACTGTACTTGTTAAATTAGGGTACTTAAACCTATTACTGTACTGTACTACTATTGCTGTGTGGTGACGGCGCCAAATATCAGACAGAATATCATCACCCCATCTCATCCCGTGGGGGTCATAGAAGTCGACCAGAGGGAATATCTAGCAGAAGACGGGCAGCAGTTTCCTTATGTGTACTATGACCATCTTACTGCGATAGCCAACCCGTCTGCCAAGCATGGCGATTAGGGCATATCCTCCCAAGGTGATTCTTGGGGGAGACTTTTGTCCAGCAGTGGACTTATTACAGTTGTAATGATGATGATGAAAGCTATTACAAAAAAGATATAGGGAATTAATTCCATAATAACACAACATTATAAAGGCGCTCATAGCCAGTCGCTCTCACCAATCCGTAAGTGGTAGGATAGGTAAAGCACCTAGGCACGCGGTCAGTCTAAAGGACGGTGACCGCCAAAGTAGTTTAATTTTGCTATGGATAGCACAATTAGCTATCGGTCCCAGTTGATATTGTCAGACGGCAATCGCTAAGCCATGTCAAAGGCATACCGGGCGGCGTTAACAACTCTGACACTAAGACCACCACTGTCCATACGATAAAGTAATTAAAAATCATCACCACACCCAAAAGACGTCTACTGCTTTACAAAAGTCCCCCTTTTCCTCTAACGATCTCGGGGCTTATGCTCATACCGTCATGCTTAGAGGGGTGGCGATCGCAGCATGATGGTCATAGTACTTCGAGAGGTGCGGCTGCCCTTTGTTTGATAGATATTCCCTCGGGACGAATTCTACGCCTCGCACGGGATGAGATGGCCACATGATATTCGTCGCTGCTACCACACACGTGTAAATTCTAACATGTAGACCATTGATATATAAAAAAATCATATATCAATGTAGACATATTTTTATCAAATCTTGCGAGTATTGAGAAATCATCGTTATTTTCGTTAAACTAATAGCTCCTCTCTACTGCTCTACTTCTCACGTACAATAATTAAGCTCCATGGAAGTGATCCGATTCCGAACATGCATTTTTAATTTATAGTTACAAGTTTTTAAGCAATATAAAAGATAACCAGCAATTACTTTGTTTAAAATGTACACCTACGTACAGACGCCAGCACATCAAGCTACCCAATCTGTAAAATTTCCCCAATTAAAAGTGAACCTTATGCATTTGTGATAATGTTGAAAATCTATAAAAGAAATTTGACAGATTGGGGTAGCTGGATTTGCTGGCGTCTGTACCTTAATCTATCAAAATTAATTTTACAAGATTATCTAATACATAAAATTCTAGTATCGCGGTGTTTGTCACCAAACTCCTCCGAAACGGCTGAACCGATTTGTATGAAATTTTGTTTGCATATCGGGTAGCTCTGAGAATCGACCTATATCCATTTTTCATACCCCTAAATGAAAAGGGTAAATCCAGAATTTTTTTTCTTTTTACTTCGTGGGCGAGCGACTCGATAGCCTATCAATGAAACAGCAATAAAAAGCATATAATATTTATTTACTTTTTTTGATAGTTGGTTTTACTGCATTTATATGGTCCAGTGTCGAATAGCCACGTATTCAGTTAATTAAATATTCAGTAAATTACCTTAGCGAAAGTGTAATATTATGTTCGCCACCTCTTATTTGTGCAGGAGAGTATAATTGAAGTTGACCGCTGTTCTGCAATTAATTCATCTGCTAACAATTCGCTTAATACAAAATCATACTTATATATTTCTAACTTCATACTTATTAAATGATGAATACACATTTTACAGAAACTGCACTTTAACGTTCCCCAAAGATAGTCTAGATTTAATACACCTATATCTATTCCATTTTCGTCGACTAATTATAGGCAAAATTCATATATAGTGCGAGCGAGCAAGGATTTTAATAAATTATGTAAAAAGTTTGATTTTGACCCATTTAATACCAAGAGCGAGGTGGCACGCAGGCAGCTGAACCTTAATTATTTCCAATAACTTTTAACATAATAATATGTCTTCAGCTACTCTGTTTAAGAGTAAAATCGGAAGCATTGTAGTGTGAGTGGGAATCGAACCCCAGATTTCTGGCTTAGCAGGTTCACTAACCACTAGACCAGGCCAGTCAAGTTATTAACACACTTTGGGGAGTTAAACCCTGGGTTAAATCGCCCAAACATGGCTCCAATTTAGTTAATATTTTAAGTATACAATACTTAAACTTTAGGCCATATTTGACCAATTCAGCCCCCACTGAAACATGTACACCAGAACCTTGGGCTCATCAAGATAGGAAACTGATGGCTACGAAGTGGATTGTGACAAGATTGTGAAAATACCAGTCAAGTAGTTTGTGACATACCAATGCAACATACCGCCTTACTTGCAACCAGCTCGCAAGCAGCAGCGGCTAAGACAGTCGCCTAGCCGCTTCATGTCGCGGGTTCGAGTCCCGCGCCGGGCAACTATTTGGGTGACCCATAAATAGTTGTTCTGAGACTTGGTGAAATTTGTGTCCGTCTATTATATGTTTGTAAAGTACCCCGCGACACAGGGATTAGATTCACTAGTGCAGGCGTTGTCTTGAAAAAAATACATATAACGAGTCAATCGGCTCATAAGCTTAGCGCTAGTACCCCTGGCACCAATGTCGTTAGTAAGCTTAGGCCAGGGTAGATTGTTACGCAGTAAATCGATCTGTGAATATCAATGCACTTTGTTGATATTCATGACGTCATATATATTGATTCCGTTCATTTACCAAGTTTATAGAGTTGGGGGTACGGAGTAGGGTGGAATTTTATTACTGCATTCAAGGCCTTAACCATTGAACCCTAATCATGCTAGTATAAATAAGTTCTCGAAGTTTCCTTGAATTTTATTTATATTCTATTGAATATAGCATTGACTGTGGGATGTTATTTTTCTGATTTTGATATTATAATAATTAAATAGCTGGATTTATTTCAATGCTTCACCTCTCAGCTAGTTTAATTAGGATACTACCTACTTACCCGTGCTTTTAAATGTTATGTGTTTAAATATTACAGCTTTATATGAACTTTTATAAGCTTTATTTCCATGCAATCAATTATGCAGTAAATATTTCAATAATGCAATCAAATATTGCATTTATCAAATAAGCCTATTTGAACTGATTTCATATCATACTTTTGATATTTTGCAAATATATATGAACATGAATTTAGCCTATATATATATATATATATATATATATATATATATATTTGTTGTCACAGGTTATAGGATAATATTGACAAGACGCTAAATAAAAGCTCAAATTGAAGACCACAACCACACTTACTAAACCCGGCAAGTCATTGTAATTTGCCGTGTAATCGTAAATGTGCTGGCGTAGGTCAGAACAGAAAATTCCTTGAGACCCAGTACATAACAGAGTTCTAGTTTCATTGCGTATTAAAATACGCAATGAAACTAGAACTTGTTTCCGTATAATAAATCCCATACCATATTAAAATATGGTATGGGATTTATTATACGGAAACGTGGCTTATGGAGGGTATATCTAACAACGAATTGTTTGATGACAGATATTTTGTCTGGCGACGGGACCGTAATTATTTACAAACTAACCAATCTTTGGGTGGGGGTGTTTTAATAGCTGTACGCCGTGAACGTGCCGTTGAGGGTCGCAATGAATGGCGATCGTCCGCTGAAGATATCTGGGTTACTCTAACACTGAATAAGTGTTAGCCTAGAGTATCCTATAGAATGCACATATGTACTGTGTACATTTGTAATCAGCAATCTGGCAACTCGTTAATGTCACAGTTAAACAATTTTACTAATAATATTACCGACATTATTATTAAAAATCCCACGGACAAGTTTCTCATTGTAGGTGATTTTAACCAACCGAATATTATTTGGCAGGCGATGGTTGACGATGATTATTTAAATCCGAGTAATTTGCAAGGTATTATTCAAACTAACTTTTGCGACAGTCTCACTGTTTGCAATTTATTGCAGTATAATAATATTCTAAATTCTAATGGTAGGATACTTGACCTTGTACTGTCAAATAATGAAGTTGCGGTCACTTGTAGTCATGACCCTTTAATACAAGAGGATCTACACCACAAAGCACTCTGTATCACCGCCAACTTTGTTCAACTTCATCAGCTGCACTCCCGCCCACGAGTCAAATTCTTATATAACCAAGGGAATTATGATGCCATTATTGATGAATTGAACAAGGTTGACTGGTCGATTGAAATAAACGGCAAGTGCCTGAAAGAAGCAGTAACGTTCTTCTACGATGCTATAAATAAACTTATATCCACGCATATACCGGCAAAAACTGTTGTGCCTCGGCATAAGTACCCTCCATGGTACAAAAGTCCCCTTATCAAAACAATAAATGAAAAAGCTAAATATCATTCAAAGTTCTAGAAGTATGGTAATTTGTCTGACCACAATTCGTTTGTTATATTACGCCAACGTGCCAAAGACCTCGAGAGGGATATGTTTAATGCTTACATTTCAAATATAGAACTAGCTATCTCCAAAAGTCCTAGAGCTTTCTGGCAATACGTGAAAAGTAAACAATACACTAACTCTTATCCATCGGTGTTAAAACTTGGTGATATATCATCAAATATAGGTGAGGAGATATGTAACTTGTTTAGCGATTATTTTTACACAAATTTTCAGAAAAGAAACGACTCCGATTATTACATTGTTGTCAGAGTGTAGTAGTAATACATGTAATCAGAATATTAATACTGTCTCCGATCTTCACTCTGTGACCGTACGGGCAGATGAAGTGCTCGAGTTATTGAAACAAGTTGACATAAAGAAATCTGCTGGCCCAGACGGCATTCCACCTATTTTTATTTTTAAGTGTGCAAAGTCCTTAAGTGTCCCTTTTACTATTTACCTCAATAAGTCCTTTTCATCGGGTGAGGTGCCTTTAATCTGGAAGTCGGCATATATAACACCGATTCACAAAAAGGGGCCTAAAGACTGTATAGAAAATTATAGACCAATATCAAAATTATGTGGGTTCGCCAAAATTATGGAAAAAATTATTCACAAGCGATTATCAGCTTCACTAAAATTAAGTTTCACTGATAACCAACGTGGATTTTTGAAGGGTCGTTCAACTACGTCCAATTTAGTGGTCTTCAGTGATTTTCTTTCAGATATATGAGTACGAGGTCCCAAGTCGACGTTATATATACTGACTACAGTAAATGCTTCGATCGAATAGATCACATCCTTCTCTTGCGCAAGATCTTTTTAATTGGCATAAGAGGTAACTTATACAGATGGTTCTCGTCATATGTGCAAAATAGATGCCAGACGGTGGTTCTCAACGGTTTCACTTCCAGATCAGTGGGTATTCCTTCGGGTGTACCGCAAGGATCCTTGTTGGGTCCTCTACTTTTTAATGTATTCATTAATGATGTAACCTTATGTTTTAAAAGCTCTAAAATTCTGTTATATGCTGATGATATGAAGATCTTAAAGCAAGTTACCTGTATTGAGGACGCGAAATCCTTACAAGATGATCTAAAACAGTTTCAAGTCTACTGCGTGAGAAATGGACTAGATCTAAATGTTTCTAAATGTCATATTTGTACATTTACTCGGAAGCCAAACCCTATTAAATATGATTATAAACTGTCAAACACACTACTAGCCAGGGTAACTACCGTCAGGGATCTTGGAGTCACATTCGACTCGAAGCTACTTTTTGACTTGCACATTAATAATGTTGTATGTAAAGCCTCAAAAGCACTAGGTTTCATATTTAGAATTTGTTCGGATTTTAGAAACGTTAAGACAATGAAAATATTGTATTGTGCTTTTGTTCGTAGCCACCTCGAATATGCGTCCCCAATTTGGAATCCAAACTACAATATATATATATTAACCGCCTTGAAGGAATTCAGAGAAAATTTATGAGATACATTCAATATCGCTCAAACTCATATCTGCCTGACTATATAAGTCGTTGTAAAAAATTTCATATACTCCCGCTATATGAAAGACGAAAAATTGCAGATCTAACATTTTTATTAGGTATCATGAATGGTGCGATTGATGTTCCAGTGTTGGTTGGCAAGATTGGACTGAGAGTACCTTCGGCTTTTCTCCGTAGATCAGATCTTCTCCATGTGCCTAGCGTAAGAACTGTTTACAGACAAAACTCATACCTTATAAGAGTATGTCGCTCGTTTAACGCGGAGTGTCGGAGGGTTGAACTTGATTTATTTGATAGGAACATCGCTAAATTTAAAATTACGGTTGGCAAAATCTTTTTTGAAGCTTAACAAGCTTAAATGTATAATATTCTCTTTACTTAAATGTAATTGTATTAATATACCTTTTTATGTTTTAATTTTGTTTTCCAACGCGGCTCAATGCTGTCTTTTCAATGCTCAACTTTATCTTATGTATAGACACTGTATAATAGTGGAAACTTGTAATTGGCCTTATTTTAATATTAATATTTGATTATTGATTGTATTAGCTGTAAGTTTTCCAAATAAAATAAAATACATAAGAAAATTGTTAAAGCATAAAAGCTTCTATCATAAACAAAACATCAAATTATTACAAGAAGCATTTTATTACCTACCTACATATCATAGGTAATCAATTAATATACAAGTTGTTTAGTCTATAGTGAACACATTAAAACGGCGGCAGCCACACTTCAAAATTTGGTCCAAACTCTAGCTTCTTGCGGAATGCTTCTTCAAACACGGCGTCGCGGGAGCTATCCCGCGGCGCGTTGTCGCGCCCGCACTCCCGCGACACCTCGCGCGCGGCCTTCAGCAGCTTTGACACTTGAGCTACACTCTCGCGGACGTCTTCCATTTGTAACTGAAAAAGAAAGTTCAGACTCAGCTCATATATTAAGATTCATATTTTGTTTGGAAGACCGTTTGCGTTTTTTCCGACTTGTTAGTATAGTTACAAGTCGACAAAAATGCTAACGGCCCAACTGATAATTTTCATCATCATATCAGCCGAAAGACGTCCACTGATGGACAAAGGCCTCCCCCAAAGATCTCCACAATTGCCGGTTTTGCGCTGTTCGCATCCAGCGCTCAAGATCATCGGTCCATTTTGTTGGGGGCCTGCCCACGCTGCATCTTCCTGATCGTGTCGCCACTCAAGAACCTTTCTACCCCAACGGCCGTCGGTTCTACAAGCTATGTTCCCTGCCCACTGCCACTTCAATCTTGCAATTCTTCGGGCTATGTTGGTGACTTTGTTTTGCCTGCAAATTTTGAAATTTCTGATTCGATCTTGCAGGGAACCTCCAAGCATAGCCCTCTCCATTGCTCTTTGGGTGACCTTGAGTCTTCTAATAAGGCTCATAGTTGGTCACCATTGGCAAACTTATGTCAAACATACTTACTTCGTCCTCCTTAGGCAACGTATGGGGGTATATCCGCACCCAATGACCCACACGTCCAATAGCACGGTTCCAGCTGACACCGTTGCCCCATTGGCTTGCAGTCATAGCGCGACGTCGTGATGCAGCTGTCGCATAGCCGCCGCGCCAAGTCTCGTCGACACATTCCGATGACGTTAAGGCTGTACCGGACGTCGACTGAAAATGTAATCCGATTAAGAAAGTAAAATTTCCACGGGGCTTCAAGTCATCTCAACTCACCAAAATAACATTAACGTACGAAAACAATCATCAAAATAAGAAAAGGCCGTTGTTTGAGACAACATCGAAAACAACGTTTGTAAAGCCAATTTTAGTCTCTCTAATATATTGTCAATATTTCTATAACTAAATTGAGCCATGACAATTAATTATATAAATAAGAAAGCAATGAGCTAAATGTTATTTACAATCTAGATAGTAGCGATTCTCTATTAGTCTTGTTTTCATCTGAATAGATATACCAAAATATTATGTTTTTTGGAACGAAGACTTATCTGATACAGATTTCAAAGTGAATATTGAACAATAAACAAAATATATTGAAGTCGTGTGGCACCCGGTTTCTTCTATATACAACGCTCTTGCGGCCTTTAACTTGACATATAAAATATTATTTCACTTTTTTAGCTCTCGGTAGTAGTTCAGTTTATATGTAATAGACCTCTGGATTGTATATATTTCGAAATTCATACATTTTGAAGAAACACTATTTTTACGGCAGACTGTATCAACTGGGCCGCAATAAAAATGGCGATTCTACTGAGTATGTTCCTCTCAATGAAGTAGAATTAAAGCGCGTCATCATACACATAAGACTCGCTCTAATAACAACTTCCTAAATTTGCATATATACGATTAACCAAACAAGATACAAATCGGTAAGCTTATAAATTACTTTGACAAGAAAATATAATTAATAATATTTCTATTATCAACTATTTAGTTAAACTAAGCATGTTTTAAATCGCAGCTTTAAATTCCAAATTTTATATAAGCAATTATGTATATAAAGTTTTAATATGGCAAATATTGGGATTATATAAAGAAAACCTTTTAATAAATCTCTCCGACCCATACCAATTAAAATATTAATACAATCAATCAATCAACTGCACATAAAGTATTTTATTGTACGGTAGTATTTTATTGAAATCACTAATACTATTAAATCAAACTTAATCATGTTAAATTTAATAGGATACTACAAAGCAAGTCGGAATAGTTCATGTATCAAATAATTCAATCTTAATTTGTGTAATAGATAGAGTCACGTCATCGCTTCAGCAACCTACATTGTAAGTGCTCATTTTTTAGCTAAAATCGAAATGGTTGTTCTACTTTAGGTTTTACTTAATTGTACAATAGCTATTCAGTACTTATTTGTTTCTAAATCCAATAAACGTTAACAATTTTGTTTTCAAGTATTTTATATAGGTACTAGTCAAAATTTATACAAGCGATAGCTACATTAATATCCACATGATAATAATACAGAAGCTTTGTGCACACTTGAGACCACTCAGTTCAATTGAATGTTGATTTCAAGCTATCTATATATTTACATGATTTCTCCAGTGTATCTCCATTGATTTTTGATATTTTTTATTAGAATGCGTATGGTGTTGAGATTGTCCTATATATATTATTCGAATTGGATAATATCTTAGGATTAACAGAAAATAGGTGAAAAAGTTGATACTTAAATAAATAATATACTGTGATACTAGTTCATTATCTTTTTTAACACATTACTCTAGTAAAAGAGACGTTTAAGATAGCATTATTAACAATTTTATATCTTCAGTGATTTATATAGATTAGAACCCACTAATGGATTTAAATTCCCAAACAAACAACATTCGATAACCGTTTCAAAATTATGGTAAATAATATTAGGAATATAACGTTAGGAAGAAACGCGTTGCATATTTAGATTATTTTATGTAAATGCGTGGAGGTAAGATTTATCACAAACTACTATTTTTCCCGTGGCAACATTAGCGCTGTCAGGCCCTCATCATCATCAATATCTTCTGCTTGATATTGTCCACTGCTCGCCATAGACCTCCCCCAAAGGTTTCTAAAACGTTGCCATTTGGAGGAATCGACGCGCATGGCATGAGATTTAGTGGCAGTTAGGTGGTAGCTAGTACACAGGAGGCGCTATTGCCCAACTACCTGGTTGGTACCCTTAGTCGCCTTTTACTACACCCACAGGCTGATATGAGGTGACCCTGTTATTCTTTCTGGACCGGAAACCATACTGCTACATACCGAATATATATTCTCTATATTATAGTGAATATCTTATGTTTGCTGTTATGCATACGCTATCTCCCCACAAATAGCTGATTGTAGTGAAAAACCTTAAACCTCAAAAAATATATGCATTCGTCTTTGTATTTACCTGATTATCTGCACTATCGGAGCTGGTGTCCGAAGGTTTGTGTCGCCCGCCATTTAACTCCTTGCCTTTTTCTGTCGTCTCCTGAATTTTGTAATTTTGATTATCAGCCAATTGGTTTTCAATTAAAACAGGTAATTTTCTATTAGTCGTAGCGCTCGCTGAACGAGTTGAGTTCTTTAATGAATTAAAAACCGGTGCAATATTAATGGTACATCTAACTAAAGAATAAAGACAATACGAAAATACGTTTACTAATTTAGATTTATGACAGTACTGGTAGTTAAAGAAAACAAAAATTTGGTGGGTTTTCCGAATAAAATAGGCGTAGAGTATGGAAATAGGACAGTGTGTGATACATAACACACTGACAGTTTAGTTCTCAAGTTTAGACATAATTTATAATACTGTACTATTTTGATATTAAGCTACGAGTATGCGGGCACTGTGGTGTATAACCGAGAGTTGAGAGTACTCCTTACCAGGTCATCTTTTAGGAATAAACAACAGCAACAGATTCGTGTTAATTTAGATTCGACAGAATATTTCTAAGTGTACTCAGTAGTAGGATGAATACGTATCGATTATGTGATAATTTTGTTTGTATTTTATATTCTCATTGTCTTATCCAATCTCTTATCAATTGTATCCTGTTACATTAAAATGTAATTAGTATTGCATGTATGCATTGCAAGTAAAATAAAGTTAACGTAGGCAAATTGTATAGGATAATAATTGTTTTTATTCGAGATTAGGCTCTCCCTTTTACCCACCACTGCAACTCCTGTAAGCCAAGATCAATAGGGGCACCCAATGAAATGACACTGAGCTCAGTGTGCATGTCCCGGGGAATCGCTTTAACTGTCTTGTATCCCGCAACGAATTTAATCAGAAAGAAAGAAGGAGTTTTATTATAGGATATGGATTTGTTATATAATAAATAATACCTTCTCTCCGAGTGTGCTGGACGTCACTCCCACAGTAACACAATTTAGGGGCATGGCGGCGCGACGTCGCCGCGTGCGCGGGGCTCGGTGACGAGCAGTTCTGGCACGAGCCCCGCGCGGGGCGCCGTTCTCGTCTTCGGAACTGCAACTAAAAACACAATAATTGTCATGTACAGGTAATGTACGGCGACGCATTGATAAACAAACACGTGAACTCGCTTTTCTCGCACGCTCGTTAGCACCAAAACAGTTTTACTCTCATAAAGTCACAAATTTCATAAAATCCAATATAGATTTAAAAGAGAAGATTCATTTGTTTTCGTTATGTTGTAAAATCAAAATACCTGTTTTTTAAATAATTGAAATGGCGTAAATTAATGAAAAGGATCCAATCTCTATAGCGACACCGATGTTTTCTATCAATTGTATCAAATAACGTACAATTAACCAATCGTGTCAACGTGTACAGCTCGTGTATCACCATGTCAGCCGAATGATGAGAAATGATTTCCAGTTGCGCTTATCATTTAGAGGGACATGCCATAACGCCATGCTTGGCAGACGAGTCGGCGATAGGAGTATGATGATCATAGTACGTAGGGAGGCGCTGCTGCCCGTTTTCTGAAAGATATTCCCTCGTGACGACCTCTACGCCTCTCAAGGGATGAGGGGGGGTGATATTCTTAACTATATATTTGTGAAAAATAAAATATATAAATATCTTCCTTATTTTTTATAGTAACATTGAATTAGCTCCTTATTATCATAGAATTCGCTAGAAGCCACTGGATGTGGGCTAGCCGGCGATTGTAGACGTCTGCCGGAGAGGTCTATGTCCAGCAATGGGCGTCTTTTAGCTGACATATTTTTATTTTAACGACATTTCGATCAAGATGCATTAATCGTGAAACCACTGGATTCCATGACGTAAATTTTGGAATACATCATATCGATTGAAATGTAAGTGCCTTTCGAAATCTTTGCTCGTCTCCCGCAGACTTGCTTGTCTAGCGTTTGTTTACCATACAACATATTCTTTAGAAGGTTAAAAATATTCGAGTTTTATAGTGAATTACAAACTTTATATTTAATCCTTGTGGGCCATGTAATGGTTATGGTAGTTTTAACTTCAATACCCACTGATAATGCTTTGATGCATGCATGCAATGCATGCAATGATTATAACATCCACGATGAACCATGGATGTTATAATCCGTAACCATGTCTGATTTAACGTCACTAAAGTTAATTATCATATAATGCTTGGCAAAATAAATCTTTACTCTCTAACCTGTGAACACTGGGGGTGGATGGCAGAGGAGCTTTTAACTTGGCGAGTCCAGTGTGCTTCATCGGCAGTCCTAGTAGGTCAAACAACTCGTGCAGCATGGGCTGCTTCACAACTATGTCCGATTCACAATCAGTAGCCAACGCTGGTGAAAGATTAACCTGGAATAGTAATTATGTGCCGAATATTAGACTGCGTGTTTTGGAGCCTGAGTAAAAGTGAGTTTATAATATGTAGCCACACACAACACCCACATATGTACATAATGAAATCTGGTATAAATAACTATTATTGCCCTTCTGGGATTTTGTTGCCAAGGCGGTCAGTTTCTACGGATTATCTATTTTTGCGAGACACACACAATACATAATACTCAATCATATGCGCATACAAAGATGTCTCTATTTTTATTTTTATTCTAATATACGGGCCAGTCGACACTCCCGGAGGGAGCTGAGAGGAAGGACAGACGGCTCCTTGTGCTCTTGTCCCCTCTGACTTTGGGTTGATAAATTATACACCCAGAAAATCCAATAAGACTAGAACACTTAGCACTCTACCACTGGCTCCAGTACCCAAGTGGTTAAACCAAAAATAGCAGTAATTATGGTACCAGGGGTTCAGTTAATTTCCAGACCCTTTAGTATCTTTTCTGATAACTTAAAACTGGAAATTAATCAAGAGGCCAATGAATTGTTCCTACTTTTGAAACGGCTTCATTTCAGATATTTCACATATACATAGCTCCGTTAGTAAATCCCTTTAATCCGTAGTCTAAAATTCTAAGAAACTAAAGTGTAACAAGGCAAAGTGATATTTGCAAATTGCTTTTGTAATATAAACTCAATTTATTGACTCTATATGGTTTTAAAATCATAGATGATGTTACCTCTAACAGCCAGGGCTTCAAACAATCGTCAAGGAGTACATCGAATCCATAGAACTCGAAGCAGTTCCGTGCAGGTGGAGTGCCGGCAGCCTGAGCTAGCAATGTTAACGTCACAATCGCTCTGATTCGTTGCCACACGACCCATTCAGCCGCCCCCCATCTTCCGATTAAGGCTTTACGTACTTGTGTCAGTGTCCACTTACACCCTGTAATTTAGTTTAAAAATGTTCGTCAGTACATTGTTATCGCATGGAAGTAGGTATAGGTAATATATAGTCAACTGGCCGAACATAATAATATGTTTCACCACATGCTGAAAAAAATAAGTACATAAAAGAACAAACTGTAAAAGTCAATAAATTACAGCACATTGTTAATCACAACTTAATGAGAAGCTGGGCAAGCTGTATGGGAAAGCTAGCGATCGAAATGGACATAGCTTGAAATAGCATTTTCATTTTAGTCCATGTCAGCGCCCCCTATCATGGGAAATTAGACTCAAAATTAAGTATTTGTAAAAAAATTATGAGAGTTAACTAGCTCTCTTCAAGTCGGTGTAAAATAATTAAATACGGCTGGGCAACATAGTTCTTAACATTGGTAAATACATTTACGAGTCTTTGAAAACCATCCGATTATTTTATAATTATACCAACAATTTTATAGTTTCTACCGGTAAGCGGAAAAGACCACTGCATTAGCGTAGAACAGAATTATTAGCGCTCTGGTATTTAGCCCCATTAATCCCATGCTAATCAGTGTACATAACTTAAATGTATTGGCCTGATTCAATTATTAAAGAGCATTTATCTGCAACTCACAAGCAGATGACCTGCCTGTGCATCTGATACTACTGTGCTCATATGTTGCAGTCCGAAGATATGCGTTATCTGACAATAACTGGAGTGTTCAGGCTTAGGAACGCTCATTTTACAATTTACATGTTTTGCCGTGACCATGTATCAGGAAACATTAATTTATTTATTCACACATACAGGTTCCATTATAGAATAAACCCAATTCGATAGGGCACGATTTGAAAAGAGTGTTGCTCTATCAGCTTCCTGACTTCGGGTTGCTACTGAGAGATGTTCTTGATAGAAAAGACACATAGAAAATTTTGGTTCTACATCAGAACTCATTACTTCTTCTTCTTATCGTGTCGATGGTAAGAATTAGATTTTATATTCCCAAAATTGGGCAACGTGACCGCTTTGGCTGAAGCGTCATACATGTCCTGAAGGGAACAAGAAACTGGACAGGAGGGACAATCAGATAAATGTGCCATACTTTGGAGTGACACGCCGCACTCGCAGATGTTTTGTGTTGTGGGAATGTAACCCGTTTTGCACATGTTTTCTATGTCATCTACCAACCTGGGTACGTAGTCTATTACGAGTCCTCCAAGTTGGCCATGGCAAATTATGAATTACTGATGATGAAATTGGCTTCACTGCAGAATATGAGCAGAACTCGCCACTAAAGCAGTCATAACTTATACATATAAATATAACTATACTAGCTACCGATAGTGAGACTAATGGCTGTGGTGAATATTATTTTACTGAAATCTCCGATCGCCTGTCATAAAAGGCCCGTAGGTCATAAAATACTGTTAATCCATAATAAACTATCAGAATATTATCATCAAAACGCATCAATATTCGTAACTCCAACATTAGATTTAAAGCATTTAGGTACTATAATGATATATTGGTTTGCTAAAATTTTAATAGCCAATGTATTATTGTAAAAAATTGTCCCAAGGTTGGCAATATACTGGTCTGGCTCAAAAACCTTAGGGACCATAAACATTTTGATAGCATAGCTAATAAATTATATGATAAAATGTTTAAGAAAACCCCACAAAACCCAAAACAAATTTGAAATCTCGAACTTTCCAATAGATTGACGCATTTTAATCCACAGCAGACATCGTGATCAGATGTCTTTAGGTAACATCTTAACACTCACCACTACCAATACGATCCTTACATTCAGCATATCTGGGCCCGGATTTATTCAGCGATGAATTTGTCAAGTGCCGGTACGGGTTGTGGATGTCCGACAGGGTGTACTTGTCCGTACCTGGAAATGAAGAACACCTGGGTTATTGTTTAACTCAACTTTCACTCACTCAAAAGCCATTTATTCCGTTACAATATTACATTTGTGTGGAATCGTCAAATTTTTTTACCCTACCGTGCAGTGCATGACGTGGCAGCTACTGAGAAACCCTGCCAGAAAACTCAGTAGGAATCCTTTTTTTAAATATTTATTTCTTAATATAAAATTACATTGTATGTACTTAATGTACTATGTAAATATGTTAATCTAGAGCGACTCAATCCTAAGCCGTTTTGTCACTTAAATAATCAGAAGTTTTGTAGTAAGCCCTGCAACACAATTTAGCTTTTATAGTCCTTTTAAACTTATTTGTAGACATTTCTCTGATATCAATGGGAAGTTTGTTATAGAATCTACACAATAAATCTGATATAAATACTACATTGCCCCATAAAAGAGTTGCTTATTTTGTGGAGATGGGTGGCATGTAACACAAGGTTATGCTTATATCGAGTATTTATCAGAAGGAGTCTTATTTTTATGCACATAATTTAGATTTTCATATATATACTAACACTAGCTGTGCCCCGCGGTTTTACCCGCGTTAAATTTTATAAATTATCACAGTTCCTTCCCCGTAGGTGATAATATGTAGTGTATATGTTGACCCGACCTCTTAGTAATATTCATGCAAAATTTTAAGAAAATCCATGCAATACTTTTTGAGTTTAGCCCGGACATACATACAGACAAACAGACACACAGACAAAAATTCTAAAAACTATATTTTTGGCTTTGATATCGATTGTAGATCACGCCCCTAGTATCCTTTTTTAAAAATATTCAATGTACAGTTTTGACTTTCCTACGATTTTATTATATGTATAGATGATACACTTTGATATATTGCATCAAGTTCGATAAAAAAGAAGAATTTTCTTTTCTTGGATTTATAATAGTACATTATGGTACAAGTATGTAATGTTGATGATTACCGCTGAGGCGCCAATGAGACCCGAGCCGTTGGGTGAGGCTCTTAATTGTAGAGCCGAGGACGGTAATCATCAACAATACATACTTGTACCATAATGTACTATTATATTTTCACACATTTTTGTGTGAAAATCTTAATGCGGTTCACAGAATAGATATGTAAGACTTACCAAGTTTCAACAGTACAGCTCTTATAGTTTCGGAAAAAAGTTGCTGTGTCATACGGACGGACAGACAGACAGACATGACAAATCTATAAGGGTTCCGCTTTTTGCCATTTGGATACGGAACCCTAACAAAGCAACTCAACCAATAAAATAATAGCAATGAAACAGTCACAGTTTGATTGCAGGTGTCTTATATGCCTAATTGCGGTGAGAAAAGAGGCATTTTATCCAAGTGTGTTGAAAATATTGATTTATCGATCACCAAAAACTGGACTGTATAGTAATAATAATATCCTGGTTCATTATTCACACACAACCTGCGGCGTGAAAGACAAGTATTTACCAATCACCCCAATCGATAACCACGGTAACCAAATATAGCTTTGATTAATAAAATATTTGACCACCGAAAGAAAGAGGTTTTGGGTAAAGCCCCTGATTCTATGAAAATTCAGTCTCTGTGAATTCTGTTCGACTATCGAAAATGTTGGCGACATCTATCGGCACCTTTTAGCAATAATTTGACAACCTATTCACCGTTACATCAGAATGTTCATAACAAATTGATCACGCCACTAGTTTTTAGGGTTCCGTAGCCAAATGGCAAAAAACGGAACCCTTATAGATTCGTCATGTCTGTCTGTCTGTCCGTTCGTATGTCACAGCCACTTTTTTCCGAAACTATAAGAGCTATACAGTTGAAACTTGGTAAGTAGATGTATTCTGTGAACCGCATTAAGATTTTCACACAAAAATAAAAAAGAACAATAATTTTGGGGGTTCCCCATACATAGAACTGAAACACAACAATTTTTTTTTCATCGTATCTGTACATGTGGTGTAGCTATGGATAGGTCTTCAAAAATCATGTTGAGGTTCCTAATATATTTTTTTTCTAAACCGAATAGTTTGCGCGAGTGACACTTCCAAAGTGGTAAAATGAGTCCCCCCCCCCCCCTGTAACTTCTAAAATAAGAGAATGATAAAACTAAAAAAAATATATGATGTATCTACATTACCATGAAAACTAACAACGAAAATTAGTTTGGACGAGATCTAGTAAGTAGTTTTTTTTTAATACGTCATAAATTGTAAACCGCAATTTACTTTTCATTTAATCAACTGAAATACTTGCTGCTATGGAACCCTTCATGTGCGAGTCCGACTCGCACTTGGCCGGTTTTTTAAACTATTCTGATTCTGATTATTATTAAACAGGTGGTATAAATTTACCAAGTTCTTTATTGCTTTCATGTGTACAATAGATGTTTATATATAAAAGAAAGTAACAAACATTAACCCTGTCACAGGATGATGCATATTAAATAAAAATATGATTTAGTAGATTACAAAAATAATGTCTTCTTTAGTTATTAATAGTTATGATTGAATTTAACTTTAATAGTTAGCATTGCATTATTACATAAAATAAATAAGTACGTACATTAAATTGGTTTGATAATAAATTAAGTTTAAATCATGATACATTATATTGATAAAGTATTTGATAGACAAAAATAAATGAAATAAATGATGGAGATCTTCACGTCACAACAATACAAATAATAATAATAGGTCATAATCAACAAGCACACACACATTTATTCATAGACTTCTAACTTTTAGTAAACGAACAAATAATGTCCAACCAAATCAGTGATCTATTATATTAGCAAAAGGTTAAGTGACAAAATCAATATACATTAACGTAAAATAGAATTAAAAACCTTGAATTTGACTATTCACGGAACATGACTTTCTGACATGACATCTTAACTAACTATCATCCTTGGTATCCGGAAATAAGGTTGACAAATCAGTGTATATAGTGTTCATCGATTTTATGGAAATAGGAAGCATAACCTTCGAAAAATTGCATGACTAAGATGCACACAAAAAATAGCTATATCAATAACACTGTACTACGTGCAATAAAAAACCGCAATCACAGTAGGTATACTACATTCATTATACACTGTAGCTGCAATGTGAAAGCAGTTATATTCTAAAGTAAAAAAAACAAACATTTATTTTTGGTATGTTACGGGTACCGTGGTGTCAAAGTACTCGCTCCAACAAGCCGCAAGTTCTGACATAACATATGTCTAATTGTCTAATTACAGTGGTGACCAACGTGCTTAACAATCCAACGCACGAAGATGCAAAGAAACATTGTAGACCACCTGGGTCAGTGCAAACTTTTGCAATGACCCAGGTGGTGAGGGCCACTGCGCTGTTAGTTATTTTTGTATATATTATATCATTAATTTGATATTATAAGCACAAAAAGTAAAAAAGGATAGTAAAAAATAATAATGTAACGACGTAAAAGAGTTATTCATCTGATCCGAAAACAGGATAATCTCAGCAGTATGCTGTTAATGGCTCCAAAACCTTTTGACGGTCACCGTAGCTTAGTTGGTAGTGCTCGTGCCTACGAAGCTGGTGATCCTGGGTTCGAATCCCGGAAAATATTTGTGGTGGAAATATTTGTGTGATGAGCACGAATATTTGTTTCTGAGTCATGGATGTTTTCTATGTATTGAAGTATTTATCTATATATATAAGTATGTATATCGTCGCCTGGTACCCATAGGACAAGCTTTGCTTAATTTGAGTCTGGGATGATCTGTGTGACATTGTCCCAAGATAAAAACAGTGGTATTTTACTGATAGTTTGCGTCACACCTTTTGGTAATGAGTTACTGTGAATGATATTTTACTCGAGATTTCGATTACAAACACACAAAATCCAAATCTGCACCAAAATACCACTTGATACTTTTATTCTTAACGCCGGAGACGTACCAGTATCATAAAGCTATATTTCCATATAAACGTAGCGTTACTCCAAATATTTGAAATCAATTTTTATGGATAAATTTTAGGCTACATTTATATAGTGCAAACGAAAAAGGCAATCAACTGAACAACCATGAGAATACTTCCTACCTATGTACAATTTCTTAACACAATTATATATCACCGTCCGGCCATAAACAGTAATACTAATTCATACCACGTATAATAGCAAAGTCAACAAATTACAGTACCAAATCTAGCGAGCCCCTCTGCATACATATAGGCTGTGAGTGGACGGTATCCAGGCACGCACACGTACAGCCGTAGGTCGAACTTGTAGCCAGCGATCAGGAGAGGTCTTTCGATGTACCGTTGAACTACTGCCGAAGTGCCGCAGTTCATCTCGCAGACACTCTAGAATGTGAAAAGGGAATACTAAGTATGTTAAAATTTTCACTGACTTATTTAATGTAAATGGTTGCCACCATTGCATAATATCGCTCAAACACTACTTACTCGATGAAACTTACCATTTTTAATATAGACATTTTAAGTTCATTGAAGTTTCCGCTAGGGGCGGTGCTAGTAGTAGTAGTAGTACTGGAAAGACTGCAAGTATCATCGAGAAATAAACTATTTGAACTTGTGGTAGACATGCAGATCATTTTTCGACTAAAACGATTTAATTGTAAATGATCAGATGAGAAAGTGAGAACTTTAATATATTAAATTTAACGTCTTAAAGTTTTATATAGAATCTCCATGATTTTCAAGCTACACTAAAGGACATGGCAATAAAAGCCTCAATAGAATTGCCATTTATTATAAATCCGTGTCAAATACGCGCTTACAAGAATAGAATTCCCTGCAATGTCATGAAATCGATGTCAATGAAACATGAACATAGCCACGGATACTTAAATGTTGCTAACATGAATTTATTAACTGACTTTGACGCACTTTGACAGAAATAATATTTCCACACAAAAGAATATGTCGTCATTATAATGATTGAAACGTCGTATCTACAAGTTCTCTAACCCTCTGCTTTTTTAAAGACAACTAGTTAGCCCACAATAGTTCCATTAATCACTGTAATTATGGGTACTTTACTAACATATAATAGACGGACACGAAGTACATCCAGACTCAGAACAACTATTGATGATGATGTCCTCCTGACCGAATTTCGGCCACGGCGGCCAGTCTTAATGGGGACTAGCCAATTGCGCAGGCCATATTATAGTGCACAAGTGTGTGCGCAAACACAGGGGCACTTTCTATTCCATCACTCTCATGATACGATGTGACGCCTAGCGACACGACCGGAAAGAGTTCAGGTACAGGACCGACGGCTTTACATGCTCTCCGAGACACAGGGGTGTAATACCGCCAACTTCCAGACTTCGGGCTGATACTGAGAAATTTCTTTTTACGGAAATAACCCAAAGGAACTTCTTTTGGCCCGACCCGGGATTTGAACCCAGGACCTCATTATCTGCGGTTGAACACGCTACCGCTAGACCAACGAGGCAGTTAGTAGACAACTATTAATGGGTTACACAAATAGTTGCCGTGCGCGGGAATTGTACCCGGTACACGATGCGGCGAGCCGATTGTCTTACGCTACGCCACTCGTGCAGTCATTCCTTATATAGCCATTATTTATATACGAAATATTGAATACTAGCTGTGCCCCGCAGTTGTACCCGCGTTAAATTTTATAAATTATCTCAGCTACTCTCCCGTAGGTGATAGCGTGATAACATGTCGCCTATATGTTGACTCGACCTCTTAGTTTAAGTCAAAATTTAAAGTAAATCCATGCAGTACTTTTTGAGTTTACCCCGGACATACATACAGACAAACAGACAAAAATTCTAAAAACTATATTTTTGGATTCGATATCTATTCTAGATCACGCCCCAAGTATCCTTTTAAAAAAATATTCAATGTACAGTTTTGACTTTCCTACGATTTTATTATATGCGTCTAATATGTCAAATGTAATTCACAAACTAAAAAATGGACGCGCTGTCTACGCATATGTAACCTAAACCACTAAGTTGTCTTAGATTATCTGTAATTTATTATGCAATCATAAATTTAATTTTAATTTATATATATATTACAGCTGTGCCCCGCGGTTTTACCCGCGATAAACTTTATAAATTATAGCCTATGTGTTAATCCAGGGTGGCATCTATCTCCATACCAAATTTTATTAAAATCGCTTCAGCCGTTTAGACGTGAAGAAGTAACAAACATACACACTCACACACTCACAAACTTTCGCCTTTATAATATTAGTGTGATATTCATCGGCTTTATTAACGATAAATTTTATGTTAATTCATTATCATCGACGGTCACCGTAGCCTAGTTGGTAGTGCTCTTGCCTACGTAACTAGTGGTCCTGGGTTCCAATCCCGGTAAGTGCAAATATTTGTGTGATGAGCACGAATATTTGTTTCTGAGTCATGGATGTTTTCTATGTATTTATCTATCTATGTAAGTATGTATATCGTCGCCTGGTACCCATAGTACAAGCTTTGCTTAGTTTGGGGCTAGGATGATCTGTGTGACATTGTCCATATATATATTATTATTATTAATGTTTATTGTGTGCACTGCACGTATGGCTGTGTAAGACAGTTGCCTCACCACTTCGTGCCCTGGGTTCGATTACCGGACAGGACAATATTGGTGTGACCAGTAGTTCTTCTGGGTACTAGCATATAATGTGACAAATCACATTATATGCTAGTAAGTACCCCACGACACAGGACTTCAAGTTAAACAAAAAAAGGCTGAACTCAAAAAGTACTGCGTGGATTTACTTTAAATTTTGCATGAATATTAAAGTAAGACTCAAGTCTTACTTTTTACAACAAATTTAATATTCTGACTAATCGGTGAAATGTACAGGCTAAACTCCTGTAGATATCTGATAATTGTATCGGCGTAGATTACCTGTAGCAGTAAGTACAAACCTTTGTGGTTTAAACATGCTATGTGCACTAAACAATTATCCTGTATTTTATATAAATAAAAAAAAAAAGTCCCTAGTGCGGGCGTTGTGTTTAAAAAAACAACAAAAATTTTAAACGTTATAGACATATATTAACTACATTGTGGTATCTGTTAATTTAACATCAAAATTGTTTTATGGTCAAGTTAGTTTAGATTTAATTTAATAGGTACTATTCTCTAAAAAATACTATGAGAGAGAGAGGAGTCTCTTCTAAGTTTGCCGAGCCCTACAGGTTCTATATTTGTACTGTTTACAATTATTGTTACAACTTTTCTTTTATATGGTGTGCAATAAATAAATGAAATGAATAATGTAAAATACTTCGTCGACAAATGTTGATCATACCTGTACCTAGATAATCTACTTCAACGGGATTAATCTCTCCGTATGGGACTTATATGTATATGAAATTAGTGAAAAGGTAGTTAGTGTGCCTTTTCAATTAACAAAAAAATATTCAAATCTGAACATTGAGAACCAGTAACACTTCTGGCGTAAAGGTAAATCACTTGGCTCAAATGTTCTATTCATTCGTGGATAATTAAACCACAACCTTGTCTGTTATAATCATGAGAGATCCAATTAACTGCATTAAATAGTTAATTAGTTACCTATAAACTGTTGTTTATGACTGCTGCAAACAAGTCTGTTTTCGTAGTACTATTTTTAGATCTGCCAAAATTTCTGCAGTAATAATGCCAACTTTCTCTGTTTAAATACATTTTTGTTTTCCATACCCAAAGGGTAAAACGGGACCGTTGACTCAGAAACTTTCAAAGACATCGAACTTTAGCGAAATAAATCTTACAGATGGTTTTTTGCACTCAGGCAGGTTCAGGTTATCATTAAAAACGCCCTATTGCAGAACCAATACCAAATTGCAAGTAATAAGTGAGTACGTACCCTAAACAAGAAAATTCCTCTCCCCTGGCTTTGTGCTACGGGCTTGTGAATCCACACGACATTGGCACCGGCTTCATCGGCTCTTCGTAGTCGGGCAACTTCTGACACCAGTTTCGCGTACTCCAAGGGCAAGTGGTAACACGGTGGACTGGAAAAATTAAATATTATCTTTTATTTCAACACTGCTTACACAATTAAGTTAGATTAACTTCGTTTTAGGGAGTTAGGAAATTCTATATAACCTCTTATATTTAAAATTAGTCTCGGATAATCCCGAGACCTGGCCGCTGATAGGATTCTAAAAATGCGTTTAATGATATTGTGAACGCGCTACAATTGGATACCATAACAATCTCCTTATGGTTTCCTTATCTTTTCATAATTCTTCATTCTTGGGTTTTTGGGTGAGGGCTGTGAGTGAATTAAGATTTTCAATTCTATATATTTAACTTATAACAATATTAAAGCAAGACTTCATATGAATTACAAGTTAAATATATAAAATTATAAATCCTAACTCACTCACGGTCCACAAACAAAACCTAGAAACATTACATTATGAAAAGAGATTCTACTTATAATGGTAGTTCCTATTTATAGCCCACCTACCCCTACAATACCACTTCTGGTCGTTGATTTTGACCTTTGATTAAAAGGGTTGTCCATTTCGATGGATGTAATCGAAGAAAATAATAACACTATTGAAGATAAAGCATTTTAATTTTTGTAGCAACTATATTAACTTGGGAAACGAATGCGTATTTTAAATGTTATATTATAATGTATATAAGATAAGCATTGAAATTATGTAGACGAAATTAAATGTTAAATTCTAGAGTAAGATAGATATCTCATATCCTTTACCCGAGGATGGTAAAATGCCAAGGCAATGTTATGAAAGAGCGTAGTCTCATAATACAAGGAAATATTTGCTTAAAATTAGGCCCCAAATATAATTAAATGTATTTAAAGTATTTTTTTTTATTCATTTATTCTCTTAAATTATTCACATTAAAACAATGTAACAAAATGGAATCAGGCGTTACTTTGCGGAAATCCGTAACAATCAAAATATAAAGTTTAAAATGTAGTGTTAATTCCGCTAATTGACTATGATATTTTTTTCTTAATGCTGTTTAATAACAATAATAAAAATATCCTGGGGTATTCACACACGGCTACCTGATCCCAAACTAAACAGAGCTTGTACTATGGAAACCAAATAACTGATATACGACATATACTACTTTTCTTTTTTATACTCATTGTGACAATAAACTACGCTTTTCGAATATATATTGCAAGCAATCATGATTTTTCATTTTGCTCTGTATTTACCTTGTTGTCTTAAGATTAGTTATATATGACCCTATTTATACAAACTGGCAAAGACCTACGACAATCGAGCGGGTATTAACCGCAATGTCAGTCTATAAAATACTCAAGTAGACTTGAGTACTAGCCTCAAAACTATTTATAGTCAGTCGTCGGCCCGCCCTTTATACACAACTGACTGCATTCAATTGTAGGGCTGACTTAATGGAATGGATAGGTATAGCCATAGGTACTTTTACGACTGTTTCCACAAATTCGATATAATTCAAATAGAGTTGAAAATAGCGTAGCACATCGTGCAAATTTATGGCATCAGTCGGCAATAAGAATTACAGTCCGTCTGATGCTATGCATGCAATTCTATAGCCTATGGACGCTTGTTATATCAGGGCCATCACTCATGCGTTGCTATAAAATTCCTCCTAAAAAAATCCCGTCATATATTTACCTTCTCTTAAAATTCTTTCACGTAATGAAAACATAAATACATTATTTTCAAGGAAATTAGAGATTTTTACGAAAAAAACTACTATAAAAGACTGATTATTTGGTGTTAGGTACTATTTTATCGTCCCATCTACCCTTGGAAAGCCGGGACGGGTTACTATCATCCTATAAGGTAGCCCAGGATGAATATTTAAGCGAGAAAACACAATTTCCTATATTTCTTGAAAACCGTCTTAAAATTTTTATGACTGTCACAAATCCTATTATTTACAAATGGAAGTTTTTTTATAAGAGAAATCGCTTAAACTTTTACGATTGTTGTGGCTACAAAACTTGTTTAAAACCGTATTAGAAGTTCAAGAAGTCATTATGTCTTTTTCCAACCAATTGAAACGTTTTTGAGTCACCTTACCAGAAACATTATTTACTAAATACCAGTGGATATCAGCTATTGGCGGTGTTTACGAAATCGGGAAATAAATTATCTATTGTGTTTATACGAAAGGAAACAGATTTTTTTTTCATTTAACTTTCTTTAATCGTTTAAATAAAATTTAAAAAAATAAATAAACTATAAAATTATTTATTATAAGATGGTAGGTATTATTAGATGTATTAAATTTTACTGTTTTAAATGTAAAAAATTGATAAAAATCAAAATATGTAGCAATTTGTATTTTTTTTTTACTTTATTTTTAGTTTCTTATTTTTATTTTCAATAAGCATTATTTAATTAAATTTTCAATAAATATTAAATTATTTTATATTTTATGGTCATAAAGGTGCACCTTTATACTATACCATGACTCTGTATATGAAATGTAATCCATTTCAAAAATCTTCTCATGAAACAGGCGTAGCCTGGTGTGGAAGGATTTAGTGAAAAAAATCTATGTACAAATATTTTTACCTATAAACTTCTTACTCAGTCATTGATTGACACTTACTTCATGTTAATAAATTGTCATACATTGCGAAATTGATTGCCAGGCGAACTTTATCGTAAAAATCACACAAACATAGTAGCACATGCAATACCTATCGTAAACTTTCACCGATAGTGGCGATAAGAATTTACAAGTAAATATATGGATGTTCACAAGTTAGGAAACACCCGAAATATCGTAAAACTGACGTACTCAAACCGTCACTTTTTTACATAAAGGCTGGCCCCATGTGGTAAAGCCGTGTAAGCACGCTATACCATCGTAATTTTTAACAATACACATTGTTATTGTAATATGAAAATCAGCGTCCAACCATATATTTCTACATGAGTATCACGATCAGATCATCATCTTGTCCCCACTAATATGATAGTGGGTATGGTTTCCGCACTTAGTCCCGATGTGGATCATTGTACGGGAGCCAATCACGATCAGATTTTTCGTTTCGTTTGAAAACTTTTACTTATTCTATCATTATGCTCAATTTTCCTAAATTTGAGACCATTGTGAAATATACAAGGAAGATACTTAAACAATATGACTATAAAATTATACACGTTTACCATAATCAAGTTAAGAAGCTTGTAACAGATGTGTCATACAACAGACAAATCTACCGGACGTGAGAGCATTAAGAGCATTGGATATGCTGAATGTGTTCAAAACACATTTTTGTTATTGTACCAACGTCGGCAAGATTGATGTGAGATATTAATAAAAATTGGTAAAAAAACTTTTTAAGTTAAACGGTTTTATGTTAAACATACATTGTAATGTTTAAGATATGTACTAATAGCTAAAAAATTATAAAATAGATACAGTCGTGGGCATTATAAACATATGCATAGACTAGACTAAAATAAAACCGTGGGGCACGTCAATTGTCTACAATAATTATCGATTAAAATGTGCGATAGAAGAATCGTTTAATTCGTCGTTAGGCAGTTGGCCCCCCGACGGTGAGTAAATTACTTACTATTTTCTTGCTCATTGAAAGTCCGATAGTTATACATTCCATGTACACAAAAGAGATGTTTCAAATAGTTTATCGTTGAACGTTCATACTGCTGGCTCGCTTCACTACTCGTAGTTTGTCTTTAATCCACTAAACTTATAATTAAAGTAAACACTCGCTCAACACTATGAAACCCTAAAACTTGCTTATAGTCGAGCTCGCTAGCTTGACGTGCCCCACGGTTTTATTTTAGTCTAGTCTATGCATATGTTTATAATGCCCACGACTGTATCTATTTTATTATTTTTTAGCTTTTAGTACATATCTTAAACATTACTATGTATGTTTAACATAAAACCGTTTAACTTAAAAAGTTTTTTTACCAATTTTTATTTTCTAATTTAATAGTTTTTATTTCGTTATTATTCTACTTGTCAAGCCCTTTTCTTTGATACCCATATTGATGGGATTGATAAAAAATTGGTTATCAGCCATTTGGTAGCGGCGGCCATCTTAAATTTCAATTTTGCATAGTAAATTGTGTTCTACTTATTGAGCCCTTTCATTTGATACCCATATTGATGGGATAGATAAAACCTTGGTTATCCGCCATTTTGTAGAGGCGGCCATTTTGGATTTCAATTTTGTATAGTACATTGTATTCTACTTGTTGAGCCCTTTCATTTGATACCCATATTGTAGGGATTGATAAAACCTAGGTTATCCGCCATTTTTAGCGGCGGCCATCTTGGATTTCAATTTTGTGTAATACATTGTATTCTACTTGTTGAGCCCTTTCATTTGATACCCATATTGTAGGGATTGATAAAACCTAGGTTATCCGCCATTTTTAGCGGCGGCCATCTTGGATTTCAATTTTGTGTAATACATTGTATTCTACTTGTTGAGCCCTTTCATTTGATACCCATATTGATGGGATTAATAAAACCTAAGTTATCCGCCATTTTGTAGCGGCGGCCATATTGGATTTACAATGAAACAGAATTTATTTAATTGTATTGTCACCAGAACTAGAAGTGTGTACCAAATTTCAGATCAATCGGTCAACACGAAGGGGGTCAAATTTCAGTTACTAAATTTGACCCAAGAAAAAAAAATAAAACAAACGGGGTAAGCTAAATAAAACCGTTTAAAAACGCACATCTTTTGATGCTTTTGAGTTTTGAGTACCGGTGAAAACGTTCTATTAGCCAAACCCAAAACTCTCTCTTTTTAATATCTCACATCAATCTTGCCGATTTTGGTACAATAACAAAAATGTGTTTTGAACACATTCAGCATATCCAATGCTCTTAATGCCCTCACATAAAACGTGCGTAGAACGCACATCTTTTGATGCTTTTGAGTTTTGGGTACCGGTGAAAACGTTCTATTAGCTAACATATATATATATATATATATATTACAGGTTAAATATATGTATATAACCTATAAAACGTCCCGTCACCGGTACCCAAATCCAACGGTTTAATGGTATAGTGAAATTTATTTAGCACTTAAATTCGAATATACAATATATGTACAGTCAAGAAGGGAGGTATGTATACCAGATCACCTTTATTTTCACACACCTCACACGGTAAATTCGGGTTACTTTATTCATTTAGACACACCCGTTTCTCATTTACTAATAATAGGTCTTTACCTATGAAATTGCCGTTTTGTATGAAAAAATTTAAACGAATTTTTTTCATGAATTTTTTTATTTGTATTAATCGAAGTAATCACCCATGCAATCAATGCATCTTTGCCATCGCAGTGGCAGTTTATTGATGCCCTTCTTAAAGAAATCAGCTGGACGGGAGGCAACAAATTCTTCAAAGGCATTTTGTACTGCCTCTCGGGTATTGAATTTTTTTCCCGCCAAGAAGTTATCCAAATTCTGGAAAAAGTAGTAGTCTGTAGGCGCAAGGTCTGGTGAGTAGGGCGGAGGACGGAGAGCTTCCAACCCCAGTTCTTGCAACTTGGAGACCGTCTGCTGTGCAGTATGAGGTCGCGCGTTGTCGTGCAGGAGCAGCGGAGACGAGCGATTGACCAATGCTGGTTGGAGATGCGCCAGCTTCTCCATCATTGTGCTCAGTTCTTCACAGTACACATCTGCAGTAATGCTCACCCCGTTTGGTAAGAAGCTGTGATGAATCACACTGGCGCTAGACCACCAAACAGTGACCATCACTTTTCTAGGGGTAAGTTTTCGTTTAGGGCATTGTTTAGGTGCTGAACCAGGATCCAACCAACTTGCTGAGCGCTTGCGGTTATCAAACAGAATCCATTTTTCATCGCAGGTAACAATGCGGTTCAAAATTCCTTCATTTGTGTGTCTGTTGAGCAGTGCAAGGCACGTCTCGACGCGTACTTCGCGCTGGCGATCATTGAGTTCGTGGGGCACCCATTTGTCAAGCTTTTTTACCTTGCCAATTTGACGCAAATGGACCAATATTGTTTTGACGCTAACGTCGAAAGCTGCTGCTAATTCAGCCGTAGATTGTGTATCATCAGCTTCCACAACCGCCTTTAATTCGTCATTGTCGACCAAAGTCTTCGGACGACCGCGAGGTTCATTTTTCAGGTCGAAATTTCCAGAACGGAAGCGAGCAAACCAATAACAGGTGGTGCGTTGGTTTGTAGTGTTAGCTCCGTAAACGTCGTTGATGTTGCGTGCCGCTTGTGCCGCGTTGCTGCCACGACGGTACTCATATTCCATAATTACTCGAATTTTTAACGTATCCATGATGACGAAAAAGATTGAAATGCGATGAAAATGTAACACTAATCAATAAAGAAATGACTACTTTTGGAAAAAAGAATCCATGTTTTTAAAATAAAATTAATTTGAAATTAGAATTCTTAGCCAAACAAAAATTATTTTGATTTGAAATGGCCAGTACTGCAGAACGGCAATTTCATAGGTAAAGACCTAATATAATATTCCTAACCTACTATTGAAATCTCTTTTGGTGAAATTTTAATGGAGATAATTTAATTTTAAATAAGTAAATAACACGCACACGGGGGGCAGTTATTTTGTTCAAGATTTAATTACGATACAAGACAACTATTTGTGTAATCCAAAATTAGTTGTTCTGAGTCTGGACATGCTTAGTGACAGTTAATTGCATGTTTGTGAAGTACCCCATTATATAGTGAATTATATTCATAGTGCGGGCGTTGTTTTTTAAAAAAGTTGTAAAACTGTATTTATAGTATTCCTCGACTGAAAAGTCTAAAGGCTTCTGATCCCCCAATAATATAATACATTTTCAAATATCGTAAACCCCTGGTAACAGTTTTGGAAACACTGTCCCGTACGCCCGGTAATCCCCATGCTCATTTTACTGGAACCATCCAAACCACATTTCAACATCAAGGTTTGTTCGAACACAACTTAACCATTACTTTTTCACTACCCCAATTTATTCATCGTTTAATTTTTACTACTTTCTCCATCTCTCTCTAACCCGCGGTCCCCTAAATAAACGAAATCATAAATGTGTGGGGTGATCCAGTCGGTTCTGCGGTTCCAACAATGAATACTAATATTCAAAACAAAACAAAACTATGACATTGGCTCCTTTTTCTTTGTGCAATCGTCACGCGATCTCAGTGGTACCACTTGGAGTAATTGGTTAAAGCTTCGCTCATTAATATACGGAACAATAATTTGGTATTTTCCGTGAACTCCCACCTTATGACACGCTGAAGGAATTCTTAATACGACCTTTAAAACTTGGCAATACTCTGAGGTGTATGGCGGTTATCCGTGCTGGTATAACGAAGGTCTCTTTCAATTACCCTCAATTTATTGAAAGTTCAGTTCTATATTGTTAAAAGGTTTAATTATGTATCAATTATAAAGTAGTAAGAAACCTTGATAGCAATATTTTCTGGGTTAAAACATATATTAGCCAGTCATTTACATTGCTCTGATTCATATATACTAATTATTAAGTAAAAGTTGATATTATACCACTCAAGATTCTATTCAATGCAATTTAGCCGAATTTTAATGAAAGTTTACCTACAAGTCATTTAAAGCCGGATTCGTAATGATGGGAAAAGTTATCTGTGAATAACGTAGGCCAAATTGAGCTGACTGACAAGCCTTTGAAGTACGAAAAGTAGAAAATAAGTGGTAAATAGGCTCTGTCGGCCTTTGGCACTTAAACTGCTTTATTATACTATCATACCTATTAATTAAAATCATTGGATTAATAAATTAAAATGCAAGCAGCAACTAACCTGCATAATCACAATAAAGTCATCTATTCAAATAAAATTCTCCCGCACCAAACACAGTATATTCCGGCGCAAATTCCTTTTTTTCATCGGCGTATGGCAATAAAAATAGCTAATGCAAGGTAATGCCGTGTGACACGCGATCAAACGCGTGGGTTCATTCAAATCGCTGATGACGTGAAGCGATTGACTCGTGACCCAGCCCAGTACACGACAATACAATCAACAAACCTTTGTATACTGGGTACGCACTACCACATAGATTAATTAAATACAGATGTGTTATACGTCAGCTGCCAATGATGTTATAGGCGTCCCCCACATTTGGCGTGCGCGATCCTCGGGCGTGCGAGCTGCACGGACGCAGCGCTCGCGCAGCGCGCGCGCTGCGCGAGCGTCGAGTGTTGCCGCGCTGTGACGTGCACGCAGCGTGCGCGCGACGCTCGAGTCGCGTTCTTAACCTTTCGCCCGCTATCCCCGCCGCCCGCTACTGTATCGGTCAGTCGCATGGTGGACAGTGGTGTGTTGACACGCGTTAAAACGCGTTTTCATCGCCTGCGCATTCGCAACTCAGTGATTCAACACAAGAATCAATTTATGACAATATATTTGGCGATGATTACGAGGATAAGTAATTAGAAAAAATATTACATGTCTTATTATAATATTACTTGGCGTTAATGTAACGACGACGTTCATAAGTGTTACTTTTTTGAACTACATGAATAAACACGTTTTAATTTTCAAACAATACAAGGATAATTTTGCATGATAAAGTTTGTCAATTATTGAATATTATTGAATATGTGTGTATTTTGATAAATTTCGTCTAGTGTTTCATTCTACATTTCCATACATTCTTATAATTAGAAAATATATTACATGTCTTATTATAATATTACTTGGCGTTAATGTAACGACGACGTTCATAAGTGTTACTTTTTTGAACTACATGAATAAACACGTTTTAATTTTCAAACAATACAAGGATAATTTTGCATGATAAAGTTTGTCAATTATTGAATATTATTGAATATGTGTGTATTTTGATAAATTTCGTCTAGTGTTTCATTCTACATTTCCATACATTCTTACCTTATTGTTATAACCAGCTTCTCTTCAGGTGTCACAGGAAGTCTAAATTTTGAATTTTGGCACTGAATATCACTTTCAATGATGTCTAAAAGTTCACTGAATGTTGCCCTCGGCATTCGTAAATAATCATAAAAATGCTTTTCACTATTCTTTATATGTCTGCAATACAAAATATAGTAATCACTTTCTTGTGAACAAGAAGACCATAATGTATCTTGCCAGAGGCGTTTAGTCTTTTTATTACGTGTCTCATTTCTTTTTAGTAGCAAAGCTAACAGTAGTGTTTCCTCGTCTGAGTCCATTTTGTTAGTGTAGAACAGTAACGTATCGACGTGTGCTAACACGGCACTGGCCAAATTGTGACTGACTTGTCTGAAGGGGGTTAAACGCCAAGGCGAGCGCCGCGCGCGCGTTGCGCGCACGCTGCGTGCACGTCACACGGCGGCAACACTCGACGCTCGCGCAGCGCGCGTGTAGCGCGCGCGCTGCGTCCGTGCAGCTCGCACGCCCGAGGATCGCGCACGCCAAATGTGGGGGAGGCCTTACTTAGTAAAGAATCATTTACCATTTTATTCAGTATGAAGAACCTAATCCTTATTTTTTTTAAAGTAATTTAAACATGTATTACATATATAATACTATGATACTCATAAAACGTCTCCAACACTACCTTAAATCATCAATACGTGCAAACAACTTTTCTATTTAATATATTACATCAATATTGCTGATTTTGGTACCAAAACAAAATGTGTTTTGCATACTTTCAGTATATAAAATGCGCTTAAAGCTGTACCATCTCATTCCGCAGATTTATATGTTGTACGAATCATCCCTAACTACGCTTCGCTTATAATTGTATGGTCATATTGTTCAAGTATCTTTCTTGTATTTTTCACAACAGACTCAAATTTATGAAAATTGAGTACTTGTAATGATATAATAACACATTAGACAAGATTTGGCTTGAAGACTTGGTTATGGTCAAGTCAAGCGAAACCTGATCTGAACTTCGGCACAGGGACAAGTACACGTACATGTCATGATGATGATCAATGAATTTGAAAATTATGTTGAGTAATGGCAACATCAAATTACACAAAATATAATATGCAGATTGTTTACCGGCTTGACAATACACATTACAGTCAATAACAGCTTAAAATGATTGTCTAATAATGATGTCTGAACATGCATATACCTGCAACCTATCTGGTTTGGTAATCGCACGATTCGTGCAGTGGAAATCCTTAGATACTTGTGTATATAAGCAGACTCTTTCAAGTTTAAAAACTTTCCAAGGTGTATTTCATCTTCATCCTCATCCTTAAACACAATGTATTTAAGACACAAAGGTCAAAGTAGAGCGTTAAAAACTTATAAGTTAAAGAGGTAATTAGTAAAATACCATCTACAACTTTAAAATTAAAACATAATTACATTATTTATCTACTCATTCCACTGATGTTAAAGTCCATTGCTTAACTATAAACTACTACTTTTAATTGATATCGGAAGAACATTTCTTATTTATTTTACATTACATCATTTATTATTTTGTAATAAATAATATTACGCTTGACTTTTGGACCGAAAATCTGGCAAGGGTGGCGGGAAGCCGCTGGATGCGGGCGGCATAAGACCGGCTATTGTGGAGATCCTTGGGGGACGCCTTTGTCCTACAGTGGACGTCTTTCGGCTGATATGATAACAAAAGAGTTAAACGGTGAAAACTGTTTCGGGTCTCCTTATTAATTTTATGTTGGACTCGACCAAGCCTCGACCTTGAAGATGATCTCCTGAATAAATTGAAACCGTTGTCCGAGGCCAACTTGAAAAATATTTAGGTGAGCTACCCGTCACAGTTTCCACTACGTTAGCACCTTACGTTTGTTTTAATAAAAACAATAAAGAATTAGCTGAATATATGATATTTACTGAATGATTGATTGATTGACTTGGTATGCCTAACAGGCAGAACATGGATGTACTATTATATTTTCAATATCATCTATATCCATAATCTGTGTTCGCAAAATAAATTAGAATGAATTCAATCAATCACACTAAATTATAACATGAAATGAACCTAATTGTATTACATCTAAGTTTGACATATAATGAAACTTACTTCTTAATTTTCATATTTATGTTACCGACATAACATTACTACGTCAGAAACCTACTCTTTGATCGGCTGTAACTTTAATGATTGATGGATAGACTTATATAATTTATTTCCTACGTTCCTTACAGTATATGAGTTCCTAACAACACTGGATTTGTCAACATTCTTTTCTGTATGAGAGATAAATTGTTAGGGTAATAAATCTAAATTGCATGCCGGTAATTTTATCAAAACGAACTTTTATTATGTACGATTGGCGTTTTATGATTCTCTATTGGATTAGAAAAATGCAAACATATTTGGATTTGTGTGTGTGTCCTATGACTATTAATGTTATTTGGATATAATAACGTCCTCTTGGTCGCATTTCGGCCATGACCAGTTGGAACGGAGATACGCTATCTACGCGGAACATATCATGAGGGACAATGCAGATACGTGGACGCAAATACTGGTGCACTTTCTATTTTTTCACTCCCATGTTCCGATGGGACGGATAGGCGACGCGACCGAAAATAGTTCAAGTACCGGACCAACAAGTTTAGGCGCTTAAGGTGTAACACCACTAACATTCAGACTACAGACTGATTAGAGGTTTTTGTTAACAGTACAGTTTTACCCGACCCTGGATTTATTCTTAGAACCACATTATCTACGTCTGAACACGCTACCGCTAGAGTAACGAGGCAGTAGATAGATACCATATATTTTGATCTAATGTCTGTGAAATTCCGTATATGCAATATTCACCTGTCTCCGACAAGTAATCTCAGCGAAGACAGCAGATATTCTATTGCAGAGATCTGTGTGCAAACATCAATGAATTCTATTACACCATAAACCTCACCATCTCTGCGAACTGGCGTACAGAGGTATCCCCCAAGGATATCCACAATGGCCTGTCTTACTCGACCCGCCTCCAGCGCCTTCTAGTGATTCTCACAATATCGTCGGTCCGCCTTATTGGGGGCCTACCCAAGTTGTGTCTGCCAGTTCGTCGTCGCCACTCAGATATTTTCCCAGCGGCCGTCCGTTCTACCCACCCACTGCTACTTCAAGTAATGTCGGTTACTTTGGTCTACCTGGTGATTTCAACATTTCTAGTTAAGTTAAGTTAAGTCAGCAATACTGACCTCCTCTTTTGAACAGTATCTCCGTTTTATTCACAGGATGTTAGGCATGGTCTTTCCCGTCCTAACATAACAACCACACTCGGCATATGCCTTTGTAATTAACCAGAAATATATTGATTAAATTATAATCCCAAAGCAATGGAATGGAAGGCGTTATAACGACTTATTAGCTATCTCGTGTACCATGCAATTTCAGATATTACCACAAAATCTTAATGGCAATCACAAAAATATACACGCATAAAACATTCATCAAAAAAACAAAATATCGTAAACAAACAACAGATCAGCTACTTTACGACAATTTTAAACCAATTTTATTAATCTTCGCAATGAACTCAATCCACATTATTAACTCTATCAGGACGAAACCGCGGTGAAGTACCATAAGGACGTATCAATAAATATCCACCACGGATAAAAACAGACTGATGGTTTACGCAATAAATGTGTTTGTAGAATGTACGAGGCGTATTGTTCATACGTCTCTTTAGTTCTTAGGCTGCGAATTTACAATTTACAACCCCCGAAATGGAACGGAGGAGTCGCGTGTACCAAAAAACATTTTTACTCGTTTTTACCGCCTTAAATTTGTAAAAACGAACAGATATTAAACCGTTTTCATTATTGTCGTGATGACGAAATGAGTTTTGGCAATTTCGGCAGGTTTTTATTTTTGAGATTAATAGTCCTAGAACCGAGGAAAGCTTTGTTTTATTATTGTATTTACGCCCACAAAACATTATCCAAACAATATTATACGCAATTTGAATTGGCGATTATACTTTCGGAAAATATGATTGACCTGAAGGTTAATATAAAAAAGAATCTTGGCATATAAAAAATCTACACTAACTAGCAACCTTTCCCAAAAATATTAATATTAGTGAATAGAATAATCAACAGTTAAAAGTATTTTTAACCTGTGGCAGAGTTTTGTAACGCTGTAACATTATAGCGTTATTGCCATGACAGCTGTCAGTAATTTAGTAAATCGCTACCACGCGTACCTTTTTGTTAGTCAAGATATAGTAGTTGTCCTAAATGCCTAAACTATTATTAAGCTAGATTATTGCTATATTAGAATCAACTGGGGCATTTCTATATATAAATATTATAAACTTTATCGAAGAACCAAAACTATTTGTTGCTTTTACCATCCTAATCAATAGTAGGTATACATTTGTTTGTACCTCTATCACGTAAATCATTTGTTAAACGTATGTTGCAAAGAAAAAATGTGATTTATCCATAATGTGATGTATTTAGAAATATATAAATATGTTTATTAGTTGTGTGGTTACCATAGTATAGTGCTACAAACTTATCTGGCCCGGTGGCCAAAAGTAGAACTAACGACGCCAGTTTAAAATGTCAATCGGCCTGTTATTCCATGACATTCCTGCCAATGATTGTTTGTTGCGCTTATTTATTTTTCTTTATGTGGTTTTTAATTGTGATAAATGCCGAAAGCTTTAAAAAGTGATGCGAGGAACGTTATATTACAAGTATTGAATTATATGAAGGAAGAAAAACGCCTTCAGGCACCAATTATACCCTTCAATAAGTTGAATGAACGCGTAGGTGCTGCTACAGGTTAGTGTTGTCAGCTTCTGAAAAAATACGAAACTCCCCCTCGCACTTTAAATTAAAATACATATTTTAAAATATTCATTATTTATTTAATGTTTTTTTAAGGTTATCTAATTGTAAGACCTACTTGACCTAGACCCATTATTGTGAGAGAAAAATAAAATGATTTTGTTATTATATTTGTTTAATTTCTGCTATTTCCTTTGTAGGAGTCCGGGAGCGATTTGTAAAAAAAACTTGTGAAAAAAAAAAGAGCAAGCAGATGCAAAAATTTATAGCACATAGAATTCTGAAATCCTATCATTGATTGCAGAAGCTTTTGATAAAATAACAGTCAATGAATGGCAAAAGCATTGCAATGATGTAAAAAAATATTGAAAATGTGTATCGAAAAAGGAATGGGTACTTAGACGAGCCTTTCATCATTCATTTAGGTAGTGATAGTGAAAGTGAAAGCAGTGATTCCGATAATGATGATGATGAAATGACTTCTGAATTAAACCATTCCGGTGACATAATAATACCTGGAGTATCTCCGTTAGAGAACACTCAGCATACATTTTATGTAAATGATCATAATTATTGTATAAAAATATAAAGATTTGTAATGACAGTATTTGTTTGCTTTTTAGTGAAGTAACATTTATGTTACAATGAATTACAATATTTACCCACTTTATTGCAAAAAATAGTTACTAGCAACACTAAATGCGATAACAGCGACGCTGCCAGCGGGCCAGATAAGTTTGTGGAACTGTACAAGCTCTGCTCAGTTTGGGAATAGATGACAGTATGTTAGACTACACTACAAGCTATTTATTTTTGTAAAATGTAAAAAAATACATAAAACTTGGTTACCTATCATAAGTTCGAAAAATATTTGACTGAACTTCATTTCACCAAAATCTTTTCAACTTTTATTTATTATTCATTTAATTTAGATATAAAATCCATATAGTGAACATCATTTCGTTTTTTTTTTATTTCACCGAAGTCACGTTTGCCACTATTGACACAGTTGACCTATTATCATTTCGTTTTTTTTCGTTATTCCGACGTTTCATTTGGTCGAAAAACTTTTCACCGATGTTACACTTAGCTGAAATAACATTTGTTCGAAGTATAATGTTTTCGAAAATTCATTATACCACTGTTTTAATAACCATACATTATAATTTAAGCAACACGCAGTAGGTATGCAGCATGCAATCAGGCATGCAGCATACACGCAAGCATGCAGCATGCAAGCAGGCATGCAGCATGCAAGCAGGCATGCAGCATGCAAGCAGGCATGCAGCATTCGGCGCTGGGGGTTTGGGCGGGTCCACGCGAGCTCCCTACCTAGATCTAGCCCTCCGCGCCTTCGCGGGTTTAAATTACACTCTAGGCTTAGGACAAACAAGACTATGTGAAGTCGGTTTTGCAGCGATTCGTTTCTACCACTAAATTTCTATGACACGATTTTAATTTAATATTGAAAATGCTACCAAGTAACCGTCTACATATTTGTGACCAAAATTCAGTGAAATCTTGTTTCGGTGTGGTGAAAATATGACAAATAAATCATTTGGAAAAAGAAAAAAGTTCAAAAGAGGCTTCGGCCAATAGCAAAAAGTTATTTTATAAATCGGCAAAAAATAATGTCGTATAATAATACTTATGACATATAATACTTCGATGATCCAAAATATGTCAAATAATGCATACCTATAGCAAAAAAGACGTCGGTCAATAAATTTCGGTAAGATGAAATTTGAACAAAAAAATTCGGAAAAGTGATCAGTTTCTATTAAACTTATACAAACCCCACTTATATTATATATGATTTTGATGCTTTTCTGTTGACTTTATTGTGCCCATACTTGTAAGCGAACTTTATATGAGAGTGTTTGGTTTAAAACTATAAATAATCAACAATTACGTATAAATATTGGTCACACTGGAAAATGTCGTGAAACACAACCGATTTGGAATAAGTATCGAAATAAATAGATGTCAAATTTAAATTAAACTATAGTTTACAAAATTTATGTGTAATATTTATAAGACTAATTGAATGTTCGATACCAATTCGAACAGGATACGCTATGGCCTAGTCAAGGATATGGTAATATAATGCGATTACGCCAATATTTCACATCTGCTATCACGCGACGCGATGCTATCTTGTGATTTGCAATGGGATAAAGCTGCATGAAATATCATCGTTTTTATTGACGCTATAACTCCTATAGTTATAACAAAATAACCTTAATTGAACTTATAGTAGTATAGTATGATCTTTAATATCATCATCTGCTTAACTATCCGATACTAGCTGACCCAGCAAAGTTCGTACTGCCTCAATCGATAACTAAAAGACCTTCGTTTTAGGACTTTTGTTTTAGAAAACGTTTATATGCGAAAAAGAAAAGGGCTGTTTTTAGGGTTTTCCCGGCAATTATTCTCACATTTTTCTCACATTTTAAACCTTCCCTAGAACTCCACGAACATTTCAAAACCAAGATAAGATAAATCCGTTCAGCCGTTCTCGAGTTTAAGCGAGACTAACGAACAGCAATTGATTTTTATATATAAATAATAAGAAAAAATAAGATGACTATTAAAAGATACCATGTATTATCAAAAATAATAAAGTCAGTATCAAAACATAAAAAAAAAATAAGTGTAGACACACATACTAAGTTGGCAGGTATTAATAGTGAAGGTGGAATTTTGATGATAATAAAAGCCTGAGACATTATTCACACACGGCCATCCCAATCTAAGCCGACCTTGTACTACGGAAACCATATAACTGATATACTACATGTACTTTTTTTTTTTAATTTATACTTCTATTGATAAGTACAATCAGACTGCGGACAACAGACATGTTCATGCACACAAATAACTGTCCTGGGTAAACCCAGGCCCGCAGCGTGAAAGGCAAGTAAGTACCCACCAACCACGCCAACTGGCTGGTAACTAAACGAAGGTAATAAAAGTAGGTATTGAATGGATATCGGGAAAGCGTTCTATGCTGGTGAATATCCGTGCTCTGTGTAGAGTTCTGGGCACGCAAAGCTAATGCATACAGCACAGAAATAAACCAGCTAGATTTTTAAAAGTCTAAAATTGATACTGATAGCGCTGCTGTATCCACTGATTGGCATAGCGCCAGAGGTACACTGGGCTGTGACGGACTTGGACTCAGTTATAGTAGGTAGCTAAAAAACCATGCGAGGTGAAGATTCAAATGGTACAAATTTGTCTTGTATGTCCAAGTACAGACGCTAGGACATCGAGCTACCCCAACCCGTCAAATTTCTTTTATAGATTTTGTCACATAAGATAAGGTTCACTTTTAATTGGGGAAATTTGACAGTGGGGAAGTTTGGGGTAGCTTGATGTGCTAGCGTCTGTACAACGAAAAATAACAGTCAAGATAAGTAGTCGGTTTATGGGTCGCAGTAATGTAATCTTTGGGAAGTCGTCATCAAAAGGCTTAACGAAATATATGAGAGTCTAATATTTTGTGATAAACTAAATCCATTTGTTGTGATAAAACCGTTTAATTTAATTACTACCATAAAATATTTACCTTGGTTTAACTTTACTTTGACAGCTTTAGTTATAATTTAATTATTCTAGTCACGTTATGTTACGTCCTTAAATAGAACATTTGTTTAATCATCATGGAATTTTACCTAAAGCTAACCTATAGCTATATATATATAATTTAACTATTTTATTATATAGAGAATAGAATATTATTCATATTGTATTAAATAAAATGGTAAACAAAAAGTTCAATTTTGGTTTTTTCTTTTTATATTGGAGGGCGACAAAAGAGCAAGGGTCACCTGATGGTAAGTGATCACCGCCGCCCATGGACACTCGCAACACCAGAAGTGTCGCGGGTGCGTTGCCGGCCTTTAAAAGTCAGCAAACAAGTGTTGCTGATCCTTCCCTCCACCCCAATAAGCTCTTACTCACACCGAGTGTGAGTAAGAGCTTATTGGGGTGGAGGGAAAACACCACATATATAAAACACAACATTAAAATTATTAATGTTATTATTAAGGAATGTCTTATGTAAGGAGGAGGTACTTCCCCAGTCGGGCTGCTCTTTGAGCGAAAGAACGCTAAGCCCTACCTCAATCGGTTTATCGATAAAAGTAAGTAGGTAGTATTAAAACATGTCCCTTACTGCAGCATAAACATAGCTGCAGTTCGTAATTGTATTTTATTAAAAAATGCCGCTAAAATTGTTTTGTACTTAATTGACTTCTATAATAATGAAGCTCTTCAGGAATTTAAATCCAATATAAAGTATATCCGAACCGGGGTCGATCGGAAGTTGCGCTCAACGCAAATTTTGCAATCTCCTTGACCATCCAACATATTCTCCGAACTTAGCCCCAAGTGATTTTCACTTATTCCCAATATTAAAAGAGGAAATACGTGGAACAAGATTTCACGATAGTGACACGATTTTAGCTGCCGTAGAGGAGTTTTTCGAGAGTCAAGAACATTTTTTCCACAAGTAATAAGGAAGTTAGAAACGCGTTATTTTTTTTTTTTTCAATGTCACACAGATCATCCTAGGCCCAAACTAAGCAAAGCTTGTACTATGGGCACCAGGCGACGATATACATACTTATATAGATAGATAAATACTTAAATACATGGAAAACATCCATGACTCAGAAACAAATATTCGTGCTCATCACACAAATATTTGCACTTACTGGAATTCGAACCCAGGACCACCAGCTTCGTAGGCAGGAGCACTACCAACTAGGCTACGGTGACCGTCAATTCTGTTATTCTGAATGCATTGCAAGGTAGGAAGCCTCCACCACCACTAAACACTGCGCTGTTAACGGAAAGTCGTTAGTAGTGATATTTTATGTTTTAAAAATTGCCAATTGGCAATTTCTACGTTTCTGTTTGTGGCATTGTAGCACCGAAATGTTAAGCGCTTCTTGAGACTGTTAATTTTCTCATATTTTTAAAGTTATTATCCAATCTCAACAAAATTTATGGGGGACTGACTTAGTTAAATTTATTTAAATATCCCCAGAATAATCGATAATACCTACAAGTAAAAAATTGTATCGTATCGTAATAATAACCTTCCTCCTTTTTAAATTCAGTTCAAAGTAACTTTTATTCATACCGTTCCAAGTTTCAACGAAGGAATAAATATTGTGATTCGATTTATCTATTTCCCTAAAATTATGGGTAGTATTAAGGGAAATATATTAGCAGTTTAACAATTTTATGTTGCACGCGGCTTGGGTATGTTCCCCTTAAACATAGACCAGTATCATAAACATACAATTTACGATATCGATATTTTATAAAGTAGAACTAAACGTGGTTTTGTTTTCCTTTGTTTCGCGAAGTAAGGCCGCCTAGTCAAATAGTCCGTGAGTAACTTAAAATTACCTTGTCCATGCTCAATGGCCAAGGCTTTTTAACTAGAACTAAAATAATTGAGTTATAAACGCGCATAATTATTGTCATACGTGTTTACTTAAATAGACGTCTTTACCATGGCCCGTTTATTTTGAATTGACGTGGGAATTTTTTACGTGAGACTTCAAAAATGCCATGGCAGGCTCTTTTTTGGGATGGGTAAAAAATGTTAAACTCGCATCAGAACACGTGATCTGATCACACTGGCCGTATATACACTCACATGACCACAGCATTTTTGAAGTGATCAACTTCTTTAGCGGCGTTGTGCACTTTATATCTTATGTCAGATGTTTTGCAGTCGATTGCGTCGATTGCGCAATTTTTTTTACCTAGTATTACTTGTCATTTCTCAATACTCTTCTAAATACCAAGTTGCAATCAAATCGTGTCATTAACCCTTGAGATATCACTGCATAAACAAGCTAATCAGGAAGAGATATTTTATCGAATTACGTGTCGTGATTAAGTTCCTCACCAAACAACGAAAAGCAAATTATTCCCTTGTATTCAATTCATTGTATCAAATTCAATTCATTCTCGCAAATGCAGATCCTTCTTACGTCGACTGTTCAAAAAGCTAAGAATCCCAATCTATTACTATTTATTATTGAGGTGCATATATAGTTAAATATAATTATTAGGATCCCATTTCAAAAGACATACACAGACAGACAGGGCTTAATGATTTGGAACATTTTACTATTCGATACAGTACCGTACAATAAGATAAAGAAGACTGTAACATTCATCCATCACGTATCATACATAACTGTTCTTTCCATCTACCCCTGGGTAGAATCTGCAGCAAGCAGAAGCAATACCCAAGCGACTACTAACATACGTGCATTTTATATCTTCAAACCATCTATAACTACTGTCATAATGATTGCACACAATTAATGTAACCAGCCGCGCACAGATAGTTGCCCTTACAGATTCGTTTACGTTCGAAGAGGTCGCTAGGCGTGAGGAAACCTTATAGACCACGGAATGACCGCTGAACTAGTTTAATACTTACTAATCGTATGGGCAGTACGGTCAGGGGGGTCTATAACAAGGCTTAACGACTGTTTTCTAATGGCTACAACTGGGACCGACAGTTTAAAGGTTACTTCGAAGCACGGAGATGCTCAGAAAATGAACCACTTTGGTGGTCACCCATCTATGAACTGACCGTGAGCCTAGTTGCTTAAACTCGCCAATCACTTACGGACCAATGAGAGCAACTAGCTTTGAGCAGAACTAGTTTAATTTGTTCCTAAGATTCTCAATCGTAGTAGAAGCTCTCGTCTTCAGGTATTAAAGTAAAACCAAACCTTCTCTTACATCATCGTCCGATTGACCTCAACCGCATTGGCCTGAAGCTCAAATTCCAAAGGTGCCTTCGTCACTTAGTTTTTTGTCTTATTTTTGTACTATTATCAGGTGAAGCTGTTAAAGCCTCCTGGGCTAACTATGAACATCTGACAATATCTAGCGTCTTCGCACTTCAATATGTTAAAATGTCGATCTCATATGAAGACATTCAACAACGGTCACCAAGCTATTTCATGACGTAGGTAAGTTAATGATCTATTTATAATATAAAAAACGAACATCAATTTTCAACCATTCACTATTGGAGAATGTTTATTTATCCTGTCAATACGTTTTGCACGAACTATAAAGTATCAAAGATAAGTTATAAAGTCGTAGTTTAAACTAAGTTTACCTGAAATCGTAGACAGTGCCGTAAATCCTCTTCATGCAACGTAACAGACGTGAGAGACCGTCCTTCCTACATATAGAGCCGCCTTTCGGAATGTGATTCATGAACTGAAATTAATAAAAATATTTTCATAAAAGGAATATAATGCAAATTTACCTGAGAAAAATGATAACATTAATTTCCTTCAGTTTCTGGTATGGACCTATCATGTTAACGCTTCACAACCATATCGCTGTACAGACGCCAGCACGTCAAGCTACCTACCCCAATCTATCAAATTTGCCCAATTGAAAGTGAACCTTATGCTTATGTGATAAAGTTGAAAATCTATAAAAGAAATTTGACAAATTGGGGTAGATGGATGTGCTGGCGTCTGTACCATTTTTATTATAAACTAGCTGTGCCCCGCGGTGTTACCCGCGTAAAATTTTATAAATTTTCTTTGCTATAAACCTCACGGAGCCTTTCCAACGAATGCAAAACCGTGGAAATCGGTTCGTGCGTTCTGGAGTTATAGCGTCAGGAAGGAAAACCCGACTTATTTTTATACAGTAGATTAAAGGTTATTATTAAATGTTTTATGCAAGCCGCATGTAACTAAATTCAATATCTAAATGTACTACTAATAACATGTTCTGATGATCAATATTACTAAATATATTGTATACCCCCAGTTTACTTTCCCGAAGTTTCTACTTCTGTACTTCTTCTGTGCTCACAGTGTATATTGTATAATCCCGCGGTCGCGATCAATTTGTCAAAATGGAAACGCGGTATACTTTAATTACAGATAACAAATTGTATATTAAGTGTTATACAATTTCTTATTAGATAGTTCAGAGAAGCAGATTGGATAGTATAGCAGAAGGTGTGCTAATTTAAGTTCACTTTCTTAATCGTAGTACATGGAAATCTGTAATGACCAGAGTGAGGTAGGGTACAGTACCAATGCTTTTACGCTCACTCCATAACAGTTGTGTATAATACTGCCATCATTCTAATTCCGAGTTACCACTAAGAGGATGTTTCGCTATAACAAAACATCATTTGATCCGACCTAGTAATCAAACACCAGTTCGATTACCAGGTCGGACCAAAGAATGTGTTTATCGCTAGAATAAAAGAGGTAACTCACTCTTCTCTAATGTCAAGATACACAGGCAAACCAAAGTAACTGACAGAGCCCAAAGAATTGCAAAGCTGAATGGCAGTGGACAAGGCATATAGCTTGTGGAACCAACGGCCGTTAAAGCAGAAAGGTTCTCGAGTGTCGACCACGATTCGGAAGACGCAGCTTGGGCAGGCCCCCTTCGAGACGCACTTATGATTTTGTGAAAGTCGCTGAAAACCTCTGGATGCGGGTAGCGCAAGACCGGCAATTGTGAAGATCTATGGGGCGGACCTTTTTCCAGCAGTCTTTCGGCTGATATGATGATAATAATTATGTTCACGAGTTTGTCAATTAATTGAAGAGCTAGGCTGTTAATTAGATGCCGGCATTTAGTTGACCCCTTGGATAGACTAGTACCTAAGTCGATACACGGTATTATATACCCTGATAAAAATTAATATCATTTTACATGGTCTTCATGTGTAAAACTATCTAGAATAAAGACATTGGACATTCTTTTTGTTCAAGGGAAGTTAGCCAAAATTAGCGAGCGACCAAGATTTAAAACCTCACAAAAGTTACAAAGATTCTCATTTCGGTATCAAATCAAATAAAATAACTACTTCAATATTGTAGAGGTATATTTATTTCAATTAGAAAATAATTTAAAATTGATTACCCTTTAACCCTGTCTACTAATTTAAGACTAACAAATTAATGTTTTCGGTTGCCCGCCCTATAAACAACAACCGACAATTACAAGTCAGTGGAAATAGACTCTTATATTTATAGCAATGGGACACAACTTTAAATTGAACTAAAACGATTGATGGACCATTCCAGAACTAGAGCGATGTACTGTAGCAACCCCATTAACAATCCCATTTACATGGAAAACTAATAATTGTATTTTAATGTTGCTTCAGTCGTTTTTCCAGACACATTAATCAGTCTTATTACTTTACCGTAATGATAATGTGTTTTGTTTTTTTCTTGTGATATCAAATCTGGAGATATTTTACTGTACACTAATAACTCTAGTAATATAATGATACTTTATATTCACAGTTCGTTTTAGGAATAATATAAATTTTTTTAAAGATCATAATAAATTTCACCTAAAAATACTTTATTGTTATATGCATATTAACAATAAAGTATTTTTCTTATCATCATAATCATAAAATATCTTAAGCTTTTCAAATGATCGCTGACGTTACCTATACCTTTATGTTAAGGTAAGGTAGGTAGGTAAGGTCAGAGATCATTTGAAAAGCTTAAGATATTTTATGATTATTATGAAATATATAAAATCTATATCTTGTTTAAATAAACTAGTACACTTTGAAATACTAACCATCAAATTATTTTGTATTTTTAAATAAAATGAAGTCAATCAATCCAGTGAAACCAATACGATACAAGATAATTGGAGTTAAATAAAATAAGGAGATAGGGGAGGAACAAAATAAATCCTCCCCTATCTCGGAAATATGTGAAATTCAATGAAGAATTCTACTGAGTAGACTGTAGATCAAGTTATCAAGTAGCTCTTGCGGCAGCGTGTTCTATTCTTGAATGGCTCCTCTGACCGCGGACAGTACAGTTCTGTAGACTGTTTGGAATCGCCAAACAGTTCAAACAGCAGATTTAAGTAAAGCGAGCCGGCCGACCAGTCTGATTTTGAAACGTTTTACTCTCAGAGAACAGTGTCTACTCATTCACCTCGATGTGCAGGCGCATTATCATCAACAAATACAAATATCGTTCATAGAGAGTGAGAGAGAGCCGCCAAGAAGACCCCGTCCGATCGGACTCCTATATTCCGTGATGTGTCTGTACCGATATCCAATCACAAGGACTTATTGGGTCTCAATTTATCTTCGACCTGAATTCCGACCCTGCATGGAGTACTGCTCTCATCTTTGGGACGGCTCCGCAAAGTATCAGCTAGACTCTTTGGATTCGATAGACAGACGCGCTCGCAGGATAATCAACGATAGAGACCTAACAAGTAAAAAGCTGCATAACTTGGGTCATCGGCGTCAGGTTGCAAGCTTATCCCCCCACGGGATGAGATGAGATGATGATACTCTACGCCGTCACCACACAGCGAGCCTATCAACGATCCTCTATTTTTAATATTTTTCAAGACTTGCCATTTTTCTTATATTCTTTTCATTATAAGCACATAATTAAGTATGGTGGTAGTTATATACCGTGAGTGGCTGCAAGCTTGGAACAATGTATGAAGCGTTCACTATGGCGTAAATCGATGGCCTTTCTGTGAATAGATCATTGCTTCTTCATTATTTATATTTTCTATCCAAGGCAGTATTCTTCTAGTTGGTGAAGAATAGAGATTATTATTAGAGAGTATTCCACCCATTTTCTATTTCTTATTTTACTGTTTCCACACGCAAAAATTAAACGTGTAATAAACAACTTGTTTGTATACGCAACACGGCGATGTAGTTTTGGGTGTTGTTAACTAAATAAAAATTTACTTAGTTCGTGGAAGTTTTACCTGCCAGTCTCCTAAATTCTTGAAACAAGCTGCAGGGAAGGCACCGGATCTCCACCAGAGGTTCCATCTTTCGTCCAACCCAGTGTTGTAGCCCTCATACAAGCGCCATCCTCGTTCAGCACAAACCTAGATAAACAGTTAAAGAGTTTAGTATCCTGGGTTGGTAGCACTTCTTAAATGACCCTTTTTTTTGGTACTAAGTAGGTTTTATGTTCGCATAGTTTTGGCTGTTACTATAGGACACTGCCGAATGGGGAAAATCCAACCAAAAAATATCCCGTTCTGGTTATGTAGTAGGCTAAGTAGCTCGACTAAGGTATAAAGGTTGGCTTCATTACGTACAGCGTTACGAAACTCAACTACGAGCCCTTTTGGCGCCTAGCGGGCAACGACTATGAGTCTATTCACGTTACGTAGCTTAACTGCTACGAATTTGAGCTACGATCCCTTAGGCAACTGGTTATCACAGTTTGATTACTTTTGCAGTCTTAATAGATTTTCTTGGGTAAGAGCTAAGATTTCTTGGGTAAGTCTCATTTACTTAAGTATGTATAATCTTTAATATCGCGAATCATAACTCGACTTACACACATCTTTTATACATCACTGGTCATACAAATTTCATTTATATAAAAGAGAGACGTCTAGTTTTGCTAAGTTAGAGCTCAAAGCTCACATAATGCCTAAAAGCCCATTCTGACTGACAAATAATACAAAAATGATTCAAGTAAAGCGCTACTTAATGTACAATTATCTCGCTCTTGAATTTAGATATCATCATCATCATTATCATCATGTCAGCCGATTGTCGTCAACTGCTGGACAAGGCCTTCCCAAAAAAAATCCACATTGCACTGTGTCCATAATTTGGAAGAATATGCCATACTCGCCACGCTTGGCAAACGGGTTGGCGATCGCAGTAAGACGGTCATAGTATTCAATAGAACGCTGCTGCCAGTTCTCTCCAATATGTTCTCTCGGGACGACTTCTACGCCCCCCCGGGATGAGATGGGGTGGCGATATTCTTCTTCGCCGTCTGCCACACAGCCATTTTGATATGTTATAGGATGATAAAAAAGTAAATTTTCAGAAAATGTAATTTTTAATAGAACTAATTAACTTAAGTAATCATATTTATTTTATTAAGATAAACTAACATGTAGATTGTAATTATATTAAAAATTGTTTCATAATATGATGTCAAAATTAATATTATCTTAAAGTAAATATTTTTGTAGATATATCTTAAATAGATTATAATGTAGGTAATTACAAATCTGTATAAATGTTTCAAGAAGAATAAGAAGATATTTTCGAATTATTTAAAATTATGTATTGTTATGAATTACTAAAGAGCCGCGCAACGGTTATGACGTAGCTGCTATGTTATAATACTATGATTATTTATTTGATTAGTGATTATCATTTTATTAATTACTATAATAATTCTATAATAATTTTACATCTTAAAACTATTAATAATCGATATTATACTTTCAAATGGTTGTCACTGATAAAAGTATAAATAGGGTAGGAGAATTATTAAGGAGAGATTCTTTGTACGACGGTAGATGAGAACGTTACTCTGTTCGATTAAATATTGTGTGTGGAAAATATGTCGGAGTTTTAATGTGCAGAACCTACGAGTGCGTAACAGTATACAGGAAATAAATAACAAAATGTATGCATACAATATGCATTTTGTTATTTATTTCCTGTATGCATAATCATTTGCTATCTTTTATGCATGCAAAACAATAATTCTATTAAATGATAAATGCCGCGACCTTATTTGTATAAATATGTTCAAAAAATTAACACAAATGTTGGCTCTTAAAGTTGATAAGTTCTTCAAATCATTGCGGAAATCACGTCGCGGCGCCGCACTATAGGACAGAACCGTGCGTATCGATTCAAAAATCTGTAACTTTTTTGTTGATTGAAGTTAATAGCTGAAATGTGCCACGTAGTATCTCCAGAGTATATACAATCCAATAATGATACGTGTAACATTAATGGTCAAATGTTTAGTTTAGTTTTATTTAAAAAGAAATAAAAAATAAAAATGTATATTTTAGTATGAAACCATTGGTTGTTTAACATTTTCTTATGAAAGAAAATCTTTTACAAATGGTCTTTATTTATTTCCTTGAGGACAACACTATTAATATTGTGAATAAAAATGTATAATTACATTAGTTTATTGTAAAACAAGAATAATATAGCTCTTCAGTATTTAAATAAGTAAAATTATGTTTACAAATATTTATCCCGTAAAACATTAAAAGTTACCGAATTTCAGTTATATTATTAATACCACATATAAAAATTACATATAATACTACTACATAATTATATTAAGCATAATGTACACTTGCTTAATGATGTTGCCGAAATCTTTTATAATCCTTATTGCGGGAAAGTTGACCAACAGGAAGCACAGCAACTTACTTAATGATACTTTTACCACGAATTAAAATGTTATGTACTAAATATGGCATGTAGTAGGTACCTAATCATTATTGTTCACATAGATTCTTGCAGTTTCCATGGCATAATTGCTAAACTTTTCAGCATTTACCACTATACCAGATGAAAGCGCTTGTAAAATTATGTAACGCCGTTTAATTACATTTATATTCACTCCTGTGCTTTCAGCAGAACATTCTGCATTGTAAGAAATCTTCTAGCAGTATTACGATCATTGGTATTACCACTTTTACTTGTCGTGGTTTGTCGATGATCAATCCTAGCTCCTCACGAAAACGTTGTTGAACTAGAGTTTTCTTTTCTAGCCTTTGTTGCTTCTTTTTTTTTCTCGTAGATGACCATATTTGAAAAAAGAGGTTGTATGAAATATGTAATATCATTTCCATATCGAATCAAAACAGTCAAACGTCTTTATAGTTTTATTACGAATTTGTAATAGCGATTTTAAGTCAATCCACTCTTTATACATTATTCGATAAATAAGGGTAGTGAGCATTTTGTTGATTAAAGTTGTACCGCAAACTGAGTGCAAACTGTAGCTAGTACACCCTATTATCATTAAATAATTAATATTTAAATAAAATATACCACAAACTAATGAGTGAACTATTTACATTAGCAACCGTAAACGATACGATATGTTTCCTGTTCCCTGACTTGTGTCATACTTTTCACGATAACTTCTGAAACCGCTAATTCTAGCTAGCTAATTCTTGTAAATGTTATTTATGAATATCTGGGCTACAAAAGAACATCAATCTAAAGCATTGGGAGGCATCGGTAGCTGTCAAAAGTCTCGACGAAGTTAAATAACTACAGTCTATTTTTCCTTACTTGTCTTATTTGGTAAACAAACACTACTCGGTACGAAAATCACTAGTTTCGTCATCAATCACGCACTTTTAGTTAGGTATGAACATCTTGATTGTTGGAAGAAACACATACTATATAAATAACACCAAAAACTGCTTCAAATTAACCATCCAAACACATTAATTCTCTTAAAATCAAAATAATATCAGAATCCATTTCCACAGATTAAAAATTATATTGGCAATTTGACATTTCAAAATGCTAGTTTGTCTTTGGAACTTAGAGAAGGGAAAAGTGAATGAATGATTCTGACCAGTGTGAACTGTATAATTTTAATGTAAAAAACTAAATAATAAAGCAGAATGTTTATATATATCTCAAGTTATGTGTGTATGGTAATGTAAGGCATTATTTTTAAAAACTAAAGTCTTTGTTGTAACCGGTCGTAGACTAAAAGTATTATTTGACAAGTGAATTTTTTTGAGTTCAGTCCTTCATTCGATAATTTCCCAACTCTATCAATTGTCTTTGGTTACCAGTACGCCATATTTGTTTACCAAATAAGACAAGTAAGGAAAAATAGACTGTATATGTTTTCCCCTCACTTACTGTTAAGTTTTTCTTAAAAGAAAAGTATTCATAAAACCTACAACATTACAATTGATTTAAAATCTACACACAATGAGCTTTTTAGAAATGTATAAAACTTAATATCAATCACCGTAAATTTTTGCAAGAAATCCATTTTAAAATATTGAAGCGAACAGACCTGAACTATACATTTTTATGAATTGACACTTTGTAGTATTAAAAATACAAATCCAAACTTAATTCAGGCAAAATTACTATATTATACTAAAGTTTCACTCTTATACTATTAAATCTATATGCAGTTGTTCTACCATATTCCATAGTGTGCATATTAATTACTAGCTGTGCCCGCGACTTCGTCCGCGTGTTAATTAGTTTATTTCGTTTTTCTTATAAAATAAAAGACTTTTTCTAAAAAAAAAGTAGCCTAAGTTACTCCTTATTACATCAGCTACCTGCCAATAAAGGTCCCGTCAAAATCGGACCAGCCATTTCAGAGATTAGCCGGAACAAACAGACAGACAGACAGACAAAAATTGTAAAAAATGTCATTTTGGTGTATGTACCGTATATATATTCATATACTTGTAGTAAAAATCGGTTATTTCAATATTACAAACAGACACTTCAATTTTATTTATTTGTATAGATAATTTACGAGATTTGGATATGACAACGAAATTGGATGCACTTTTCAGAGTTAGACGTGTCTAAGGTTGTGGTGTAAATATAATAATAATATCCTGGGACATTATTTACACACGGCCATCCCATCTAAGCAAACAGAGCTTGTACTATGGAAACCAGATAACTGATATACTACATAATATACTACTTTATTTTTGTAAATACATACTTATATAGAGAATTACACCCAGACTCAGGACAAACAGATATGTATTAGACATGGGCATAGAACCCACGACTTTCGGCGTGAAAAGCAAGCATTTGCCAACCACGCCAACATTTATATATTTGTAAAAATAGTAGGGTTTTAAGAAGAAATTGTATCCTATGAAAAAATTTCGAGATGGCGGTTATTAAAGTAAATAAAGTAAAACACTCTTTATTCTAATGTAGTTATAATTTATAGCCGAAATTGAGGTAGGTACATCAATTTGGAACAATGGACGATGTTATCACTAGGGTGAATTTCAACAAGAGCTTTTTATTTATCATTTCGGTGGAATTTTTTGTTTCGAATGGTATCTACATATTTTTAGTGATAAATAAAGCTTTAGCCTATTTTATAACATTGTGCGTGAGTGGACACCAAATATCATAAAAACTTAAATAAATATTTAAGAATGAATTTTTAAGAGTCCACTGAAATGAAAAGTGTCTAGCTAAATGATATAAATGACCACCGAAATGATAGACTGTGCACCGGAATGAAATAAATCCACTGAAATGATACAGCTAAGAACTACCGTGCCGGGCAGCCAGGGTTCCGTACTTTGTTAGGTTTGATTTCCACAAATTTTAGATAAACACTGAGACAGGTCAGTAGGTACACAGTTATTTTAATATTATCATTAATATACAGATATTACAGTTAGTATAGTTTGTGATTAATATGATGGCTGCATTTGTAAGTGATGCCATTAACAGTAAAACATAATGTCTACCTATTGCACTAAGAGAAAAATGCTAGGTATAATTCAGTTAAATTGGTAACTAGACGAGAATAGTGTTTCTACAGGTATATAAGTAAAACTTCTAAAATTAAATCAACTCTTATATTTTTAAAACACAATTAATGAATAAGAAACATCATGAAAATATCTTAGTAGTAATAGCTTAGTCATTTTAATCCTTTTACACAAACGTATGAAACATAACAGAAACCAAATTGAGGTCACGTTATTCTTAAATTACTACAACAATAGAGAATCGTACATATCCAAATAGAACAAAAACGCGAATTATAGTTACTCCAATGAATCAATCTTTCTGGATACGTATTTACGAGTAGGTTCAAGTATGTACCTTAAAAAGATTGATTTTTCATCATATTACTTTAAATCACACAATCATTTATCAAATTCACTAATCAGCTTCTTTTAATGACTATAAATATAGATTATTTTAAATTTAGATATGTACCTACTAAACAAGTCTTCTTACATTATTACACCACAACACGTCTTCACTATAATTATTATAAACATCAGTCTTCTTTAATAAGGTTAATCATAGATTTATTTGTTATATCTTGTAAAATTTAGAAATTTTGTAAATATATCAAATATTATTTACACATAATAAATGACATAAAAATAAAGGTAAGTAACTTACTTATAATGAAGGTAAACCCTCGAAATAATTATTATGTACACAAATAGTAGATATAAAAGTCTACACTGTGGTGACTTACACACTCATCACATTATAGTTGAGCTGAACAAATGTGAATCAAAAGTATATACATGTACTTACTACATAGATATATGTTAATATTATGTATCTTAAACACAAATATTACACAACTAATACACCCGAATAATTAAAAAAAAATAAAAATAATACATTACAAAACTATGACTTTGTATTTGACACAAGGGTCTCCAAAACTTTATGGTTTTATCATTTCGGAGATACATTTAACTACGGTGGACTGTAATTGGTATAAAAGTCCACCGAATCTATATAAATTTCTATATTTAACTCCGAAATAAATTATTAAAAAAATATGAACACTACTCAAACAAAACAGTACTTACGGCGAAGTTAATACATAATTTTGAAACAAATTAAACGAATCTAGCACGAGTTATAACAGCCACCGAAATGAAACTATTTTTGTCCCCATATCACTGAAATAATAAACTTACCTTTTTGGTGGGAAACCGCAAGACATTGGGACCAGTGCGTTTATGCCGAGATCTTGAGTCGGACTGATCCGAAGTGAGGAAAGTTGACAGAGGCGTAACAACGCAATGTTAACGTGGCTATTCTACTAAAACTTACTGTCCTCTGAAATGATAACTTTTTTCCAGACAAAAGTTGACTGCCTGTCAAATCCATGAGAAAGAAGATAAACAAATAAAAATTGTTTTATTTGATCGAATATATTATAATTTAATGATAACAAAATCGATTTAAGTCCACATTGCGAATGTATTTGCAGGGCAAGGTATTTTATGAGAGGAATTGGGTTCAGGACAGGCCACCGTGATGATAAAATAACACTTTGTAATTTTTTTTTCGGTCTATTAGAAGGTAGAAATCTATGTTTTTTTTGTCAAGGTAGAGAAGTACATTCGTTGTAGAGAAAAAATGTGTAAAATAAAAAATCAGCACATTGCACTACCGTTCTCAGGTTTGCCGTGTATTTTTTTTGGTTGGGCAATTCACCCACTACTGTGATTTCTTCCAGACAACTAAGTAGATAAGACTGGATAGAGGAAGGAAGAAGGCAACTGGGTAAATAGGTGTAACAACAGGGCAAAACAGGTGAAAAAGATATAAGATAAGATAAGATAAGATAAATACACTTTATTGTACACCATTAACAGAACACAATTTATGATACAGTTAATTATATTAAAAAGGTACAATTGGCGGTCTTATCGCTTACAGCGATCTCTTCCAGACAACCTTCAGTTGGACCATATTGTAAGGAATTTGGAGTAGGGGTATAGTGTATGGTGTAAGAAATTAGGTGATAATAACTTAACACTAATAGGTAGTGATATCTACTTAGTTGTAGTACTACCACTAATTAAAATACTTATAATACTAAAACTTATCTATATCTAAATACAAATAATAATAAATAAATAATATTCTAACACATACATATATATAATATATACATACATACATAATAATAAAAAAATATACATAAATACCTGTAAAATAAAATATGAATTAATATATATATAACCAGTTTTGATGGAAATATTAATTATATCTAGTTGGGTTATATGGTGGACAAGATAAAGAATACTACTGTGATAAATAATGTTTTGTCACAAGTGTTTTAAAGGAAGTTAAGGTTTGAGCGCGTCTTATTGTTACTGGTAACGCATTCCAAAGACGAGCAGCTAGAACTGTAAATGATTTGCTGAAGAAATTGGTGGAATGCGTTGGTAAGCTTAATTGCAGGTTTTCTGATGATCTCAGTGACTTTGAATGCGTGTCATTGAGGAACTGAAAACGTTCTTTAAGATAAAAGGGCGTTGAGGGATTAAAGAGAATATTGTACAAGAGAGACAAGATATTTGCATTCCGACGAAGGCGGATAGGAAGCCACTTGAGTTTAGTACGGAATTCTGAAACGTGGTCATATTTGCGGAGTCCAAATATGAACCTAATGCAGACATTTTGGAGACGCTCAAGTTTGTCAAGTTGTTCCTGGGTTAGATCGAGATAGCTGGCGTCGGCGTAATCGAGAATAGGAAGAAGGAGAGATTGTGCAAGCGCAATTTTTGTGGTAATAGGCAAAAAATTACGAAGACGCCGCAAAGACCCTGCTGAAGCAAAGAGTTTACGGCTGACTTCTTGTAATTGCGGAATCCATGAGAGATCTTGGTCTATTAAGATTCCCAAGTTCTTAACTTTTTGAACCAGTGGTATCACAGTATTATTTAAAGTAATATTGGGAATTTGTGACCAGTCCACTCTACTCCGCATTCTAGTACTGCCGACAACAATAGCTTGCGATTTGGTCGGGTTCACGGTAAGCCCATAGCTATTACTCCAGGAAGAAATATGTGCAAGATCTGTGTTTATGTTACAAATAGCTTCGAGCAGGTTATCGGGAGATGCTTGACTATAGATCTGGAGATCATCTGCATAAAGGTGGTAGTATGAAACTAATTTATGGGAAATCGCATTAATGAATATTGCAAACAAAAGAGGAGATAAAACGCCACCCTGTGGCACGCCAACAGATGTATTACACCAGGAAGAATAAGAGTCTTCAATGCGTATCCGTTGACGTCGGCCAAACAGGTAACTGTCAAACCAATCAATTACCGTTGGAGATATGTTAAGAGAGCGTAAAATGGCGAGTAATACATCGTAGTCTATGGTGTTAAAGGCATTACTAAAATCTAGCAGACAGAGGACTGTGAGTTTGCCATTTTCCATGCCGGATCTCATGTCATCAGTAATGTGTACTAACGCTGTAGTCGTACTATGACCCGGACGGAAGCCGGATTGGAAAGGATTCAGGAGAGAATTTTTACAAAGAAAGGAGTTGAGTTGGTTATGGATAAGGCGTTCAAGGGCTTTTGAGAGGAAGGGCAGTATGGATATCGGGCGGTACTCAGAAAAGGATTGGTTCGTAATAAAGATAAAAAAAATAATGGTAGGCAAAGATAATGATGATAGCGGTTACTATGATATTATCCAAACAATCCACATCTAAAAAATCTCAAGTAAATAATTTTACTTGAGATTATTTTTAAGACTGAGCAATGCTAGAGTTTGTCTTTTTAGGGTTTCGTAGCCAAATGGCAAAAAACGGAACCCTTATAGATTCGTCAAGTCTGTCTCTCTGTCTGTCTGTCCGTCCGTATGTCACAGCCTTTTTTTTCCGAAACTATAAGAGCTGTACTGTTGAAACTCGGTAAGTAGATGTATTCTGTGAACCGTCTTAAGATTTCACACAAAAATAGAAAAAGAACAATAATTTTGGGGGTTCCCCATACATAGAACTGAATTCAAATTTTTTTTTCTTCGTACCCGTAAATGTTGGGTATCTATGCATAGGTCTTCAAAAATTTTATTGAGTTTTCTAATATCATTTTTATTGACACACGCGCCACATTTCTCAACTGAATAGTTTACCCGATAGACACTTCCAAAGTAGTAAAATGAGCGTCCCCCCCCCCTGTAACTTCTAAAATAAGAGAATGATAAAACTAAAAAAATATCTCATGAACATTACCATGCGAACTTCCACCGACAATTGGTTTGAATGAGATCTAGTAAGTAGTCCTTTTTTAATACGTCATAAACCGTAAACCGCAATTTACCTTTAATTTAATCAACTTGCTGCTACGGAACCATTCATGTGCGAGTCCGACTCGCACTTGGCCGCTTTTTGTTATGGGTAGTGCATTCCACAGGCACACAACCTTTTTAGCACATCAGAGATTAAAGAGCTTTTGTAAGCTGTATACTAGAAAACCTATCATCGTACCAACTTAGAAGACTATTTCTACCAAGAAATAGTCATCTAAGTTGCTATCACACCTGCTTTTAGATGGAAAAGTACGCAGTGGTTTATGATATGTATTTATGTTAACTAAATTTAAATTTTCTTCTAATTACACAAATCTATTTTATTTGCTAAATTACTGCCACATGACACATATTATAAGTACACAGTTAAATTACATCTATAATACGAGTACATGTTCTGATATGCATCACAATAACGGCGTACATCGCATTTGCACTAATTTTGTAACTAACGTTTAAGTGGTATTAGTGACGACAATTTATATGTGTAAATCTAAATTAAATTACATGAATTACGAGCTAAACACACAAATATAAAACAAATAGTAACAACGTGAACAGCATAATATATCTTAGATAATATTTATTAGTAAAGTATTCATAAATAAACCGAGTAAAAGACACATTACATAGGAACATATTAATATACATAGAAAAGTGCAACAGAGCCCTGGAAGAACCAATCATGCACCTGGAGCAAAAAGAACTTGAGATGTGTGTAGAAATAGTGAATGTGGAGAAACAAGAGAACGAGAACATAGAAAAAATTGTTTAGAAAATGGCATCAATCCTACAGCCAAACGGAGACGATATAGAAAAAGCATGGAGAGTGAAAGAAAAAACCGTTCAAAATAAAACTCCTAGGCCAATAGTAGTTAAACTTAAAACCAAAACGGCACGTGCGGATTGGATAAGGGCTCGTAAAAAGATACCTAGCAACGACATTATTTTTGAGAATAAAAACACAACCAAAGTCTATATATAAAATATATAAATTCTATTACTGAACTCTGATATGTCATCATCAAAGATATCGAGATCAGGAATTCTTTGAGATAAATAGTTATCGTCAGAATAAATTCGTACCAAAGGAAATAAAATCAAATCAAAAGGGTTCAAGCACATTTTGAAATAAAAGGCAGGTTCTTTAGGCACCCTTGACTTGGTAAGCTGGTGAATGCGTTACGAAAAGTGTAGTACCTACGAGTGGAAGTTGAGAGGGAGATATAAGTTGGTGAAGACAAAAAGAGAGACAGCAAAATTTTGATTGTGAAAATTTGTTTATGTGTTTGTTGGATAAGCAGTCGCCATAGCCTATAGCAGCTCTTGACACCAAAGAAGTATTCGGACTGCCTAATTTTAAGCGGTCACCATAGCTTATGAACGCTCTCTACACCAAACAAGTAAGAATACGGACCACCCGATATTAAGCGATCACTGTCGCCTTATGGACGCTCTCGACACCAAACAAGTATACATACCACCTGATGTTGAGCGGTCACCATAGCCTATCTACGCTTTCGACACCAAACAAGTATACGGACCAACTGATGGAGCGTTGGGAGCGTCCGTGGGCTACGGTGACCGTTAAACGGTCACTGTAGCCCACGGACGCTCCCAACACTGCAGTCACCGTAGCATGGAGCTAAAGAAGTTTTACTTCAGTAGGTACTATGGTCTAAAGCACACTCGTTTTTTAAGTTTAAAAATATATCCAACTAGCTGTGCCCTGCTGTTTTACCACACTAAACTTTATAAATTATAGCCTATGTGTTAATCCAGGGTGTCAGCTAACTCCATACCAAAATTTATTAAAATCGCTAAAGCCGTTTAGACGTGAAGAAGTAACAAACATACACACTCACATAATATTAGCAGGATTCATATTTACCAAATCTAGTCGTCCAAACTGAGTTCTGACTTTCATTTATATCCGAGCGCTAGTCATATATCTCGAAGGGATATATCATATCTCTTTGAAATATACAATACTAGCTATAACGAGGTTTTTATCAAATCCCTACAGAATTGTTTAATTCATTAGAATTGCTAAAACAAAAAATAAAGTAGTAGTAAGTGTTAATAAATATTTGTACATACTACCCAACATACCGATAGAAATCTATTTTATCAACTATTACTAGTAACATACCACTACAATCTCGGACGTGCACTTAATATTTACACTTAATATTTTAGTAAACAGCTACTTGGAAGTGATCTAACATAATCATAAGGCTAAACTATTTAAATAACTACTAATACATTTATTTACTATGTATACCTTGACCAATAAGCTGGGACCAGAACCGTTTTCGTTTAATCTGAATATAAAAGGCTCATCTTCTTCAAAGCTTCCATCAGTTCCTTCCATTTTTATTACTCAAAAGATAATACGAAACATAATAAGTATGTAACTACTTTTCTTCTTCCAAAAACTTGCTCAAGAATCGCTGCATTTTATTTCTCTGCATATCAAAAATACATTTCTAAGTAGTTTCAATGAAAATTTATATACTTGTATGTAGACGCGTGAATCGCATGTCAGCTTATCATTGCAATCGTATTCGTTGCTATTGATATCGGAACACGTTTACGCTAGTTTAGCTGGCGAAGTCGACGCGGGTCGACTGCCACAGTCGCCCTCCCGCCCGGCACTGTCTCCCAAGTCTTACGGACCGTCCTACGGTGCAAGCTGATCCCCAACCCCTATGATTTATAACCCTGAATCCACGTTCGTGACACGAGCCTTCTGTAAAAAGCAACGTAACAACGATAATGCATTTTGTTAGTCAAATGACGCGTTACTTTTTATATTTAGCGAACGAATTCGACAAAGTTGAATAGCGTCTAGCGAATGCGACACGGAGGGAGAATTTTTATTGGTGACTGAGCAAGAAAATACGTCAAATAGGTATTTACCGTTTTGTGTTCCGTTTCCTTATTGTTACTATAATTAAATATCTACAAATTAGCATAATTTACATAATTATAAAGTGGCGAACTGAATAAATAGGTTAACGGATATTAATATAATGTCAAGGCTTTCAGCATTCGGAAAATTAAGTAATATTATGCTTAAGTATTGTATCGACGCGCTCTCACTATAATTTACTTTACTAACTTGAGTAAAGTAAATTATAGTGAGAGCGCCTCTATAATTAGAATCTATCTACTAAAAAGTTTAAATTGAAATAGCCCGGCTTCCTGCAACCTAGTTTAAATGAAAGTTTGCGTGTAAGAACGCATTGTATAACAATATAAAACGCCCTACTTAAAACCCATCAGATCGTCAGTTGTCATTCAATACCGTGTCTGTGTAAAAATATATTCATTAGTTAGTAAGACTATTCGCGTGTTGTCGTGTCGAGCGACGGTAGTTAATATAATTTGCTGTAATTCATGTATAACGTAATTTAGGCAAGCTTACAGATTATTTCCATATTTCACAATAAATAATTTCAAATGTCTTTAATAAGTTGACTAGATACTTATATTATAGTTTGCTCATGTAGAATACACTTTTAACTACATGCTGTTATGTTCCTGTTGAAATTAGATGATTGGCCTCCTAATTGAATTAATAAATTGCAGATTTACTTTAGTTATGGCAATTGCGATCGTCAATTTACGAATACTTCTTATTTTATTTTTTCAAATGGTCTAATAACGAGTTAGTAATATCCTCCTGGTCGGTTTTCAGCCATGGTGGTTAGTCTCAATGGAGACTAGACATCTACGCGGCACACAGAGTGCACAAGTATGGAAAAGAGTTCAGGTACAGGACTGACGGCTTTACGTGCTCTTCGAGGCACACAGTTGTAACACCTCCAACTTCAGAAGTCCGGGCTCTTACTGAGAATTTTTCTTAACTAATTTAAGGTTGTCTGGAAGATCGGAGTTAGCGATAAGACCGCCCATTGCGCTATATTTAATACAATTGTTTACTTCATGTGTAAATCTGGGTGTACGCTAAAGATACTCTTTAGCGTACACCCAGATTTACACGTGAAGTCATCATTATGCCCACTAATATGCTATTGGATGTGGTTTCTGCACTTAGTCCCGATGTGGACCATTGTACGTGAGCCATGGCGGCCTTCATACCATCCAGCCCACCTCCCTCCAGAAGCATATCAGGTCTCCTAAACTAGTCAGGGCTTCCGTAAGAGTTCCTGGTGATCCCAGGGCTATCTTCCGGATTTTTGTGATGCCTGTGCACTCGAGTAGCACGTGCGCGACTGTTTCCTCAGCGTCCATGCACGCTCTGCGCTGGCTGTCAGTTATGCCGATAGTGTGGAAGTGTTTATTTAGTGAGCAGTATCCAGATAAAGAGTATTTGTATTGTATTGTATAACTTTCTTATGGCTGGACCCAAGATTTTAACCCAGGGCCTCAACATTGTTGGTTGAATACGCTACCGCTATACTAACGAAGCAAGTATTTAAGTAATAACTTCGGCGTTAGTCAAATGGATTTGTAAATATTTTTTTTTTAATTGTACTGCGTTTTCATTGCATACTTTCATTAGATTGTAATCTACCTATACATATAATAAAATCGTAGGAAAGTCAAAACTGTACATTGAATTTTTTTTTTTTTAAAGGATTCTTGGGGCGTGATCTACAATCGATATCGAAGCCAAAAATATTTTTTTTAGAATTTTTGTCTGTTTGTCTGTATGTATGTCCGGGCTAAACTCAAAAAGTACTGCATGGATTTACTTAAAATTTTGCATGAATATTACTAAGAGGTCGGGTCAACACATATGCTACATATTATCACGCTATCACGTACGGGGGAGGAGCTGTGCTGATTTATAAAGTTTAACGCGGGTAAAACCGCGGGGCACAGCTAGTTACAGTTAAAATGAATTTTCACTTCATTATACTTTAAAAAAAGTATAATATAGTGAGCAATAAATATTGAATAGCGAATAATAAATTGTAACATCTGTTGTAATATTAACTGACAGTAACAAATAAATTATAAATATTTGTAGGTATTAGTAAATGAAAGGTTCTCGAGTGGCGACCACGAACCGGAAGACGCAGCGTGAGCAGGCCCCCTACAAGATGGACCGATGATCTTGTGCGGCTCGCTGGAAATCGCTGGATGCGGATAGCGCAATACCGACATTTGTGGAGATCTTTGGAGGAAGCCTTTGTCCAGCTGTGGACGTCTTCCGGCTGATATGATGATGATGATGATTAGTAAATGAATTAATGACCTCCCACTTTTATAAATTAAGATACCTTAAGCATACTAACACCCGCAGATACAAAATGAGATAGCTTAAGTTAGATATGTGTATAGTGCAATTACTTACCGAGAAATATTTGTGTCATTAAATAAACGGTTAAGAAAGTTGGAAGGTCGAGTAAAAACATTCAACCTCAGTAATATTTTGTAAAGCAAAGATTACACTGTTATTGTAAAAAAGCTTATTATAAAGAACTTTTCGTTAGAATGTTATAAGAACTACAACTATCACACTGCCACCTAAACCTCAACTAGGCAGAGCCTGTCCCTACTATGGCAACCAGACCATTGATACACCTACTTATATACAGGATGGATACTTTTAGCAGGGCAGTAAGCGGAAGATCCTTATCCGTTGCAGCTAAAAGAAAATGGTCTTAGGAGTATATCCATAATTTTTAATTTGGTCCCCATACACAGACTTTAAAAAAATTACAGTTAGCAAAAAAATTGCTGTTTTACACAAAAACATTTTAATGCCAATCGACCGTTTCTAATATTGATCAAAAACTTCTATGGGACCAACCATCGTTAGAGTACTCAAAAAGTCACAAATTGCAAAAAAACTGTTTCCTTACATGTTGTAAAGAATTTGTGTAACTGTAATCCAAAAATAAAATAAAAAAAAGACAAATGATCACGTAGAATTTTACACATATCAAAAAGAAGTCGTATAATTTTTCTTATTTTATTAACTAACATAACGTGATGATGTTATTCTTATTTAAAATCTTTCTGTTTCTTGCCTTGCGATATCAAGTGCTCGAAGTGACCGCCATTTTGACGAATACATAAATTGATTCGTTTCTGTACCGACCTAGTGGCTGCTGATAAATTATTTGTTTGAATTCCATACAAAATTGTGGTTAATGTGTCTTTTAGTTCTTGAACACTATCGTATCGCTTTTTGTAAACCTCAGTTTTCAGGTAGCCGCACAAAAATAAATCTAGAGGCATCAGGTCAGATAGTCGCGTAGAACGCGTACTGCTGTAGTGTGGAGGAGCGCCATCTTGTTGAAAAATCATTCTTCTTGATTCCGACAATGGTAAATCATCGACGAAGTTTTCAAGATTCTCTAATGTTCTGTTGTTATAAATGTGGGAATTCAAGGTGCCTTCATAAAACATCATTATACCACACCAACAATTAAAAGAAAATCGCACTTGATTATGTGTTTCGCGAAACCTGAGAAGATTTTATCTATGCCAATAATTATTCATTTCGCCGGTTGTACAGACGCCAGCATATCAAGCTACCCTAATCTGACAAATTTCCCCAATTGAAGGTATGTGATAAATGGTGCTTATGTGATAAAGTTGAAAATCTATAACCGAAATTTGACAAATTGGGGTAGCTGGATGTACATTCCATTATTACAAAAATTTGTTTCATCGGACCATAATTTGAAATTCAGAAAATAGTAATCTCTGTTTATTTTTCCTCTTAAAACGTAAGTCTTGGAGCGGTATCCCCTGAATGTAAGGCTCGAAGTAGTTGCCCCTGTCGGTAATATTTATAACCATTATTACTTATACCTTCGTTATACCTTCGTCAGTATATTCAGTTCAAAACGATGTGAGACACCTACTTCTTCATCGACTGCTCTTGATGATATTCCGGGATAAGATTCGACAAGTATAAGAATAGAAATGATCCAATTTTCATCTAATATAAATGGGTGGCGTACAGACTTTTTCTTCAAAGAGCCACCTCGTGCAAGATTTCTGAAAAGATTTGTGACCTTTCTGGTTGGCACATGACGATTTTGATATTCGATCTTATACCATTCGAACGCAGCCGAAGTTTTATTAATATTTACGTAATATGCTTCTAGCAAGTCTACGTTCCAAATTGGAGGTCACTTTTCTCTTATCAATAGCTGGCCAATTATGCACTTAATTTTATTATTAATTCATAATGCTTTTCTGACGCAAGAAACTGCCAAGATTGGTTTTTTATTTAATAATAACGAGTTCGAAATTTGAATTGTTTTACAATCTTTTTATTCAGTCATAAAAAATCTCAACCTTTGCTAATAAAGCTTATGCGTAAAATGTTCATACAAAATGTACGTACGTTTTTGCAATTTGTGACTTTTGAGCACTCCAACGATGGTTGGTCCCATAGAAGATTTGATCAGTATTAGGAACAGGATCGATAGGCATCTATTTTTTTTGTGTAAATTGGCTATTTTCGTGCTAACTGTATTTTTTTTTAAATCTGTGAATTGTGATCAAATTCCATATAAAGGTATGAATAGTCTCCTAAGACCATTTTCGTGTAGCTGCAAGGGACGGATAAGGTTCTTCCACTTACTACCCCGCTGAAAGTTTTACCCTGTATTTCTAAATGATCGTACTCATCACACAAAGTATCGAACCCACGACTTCTGGCTGAGCAATCAAAGTCACTAACCACTAAACCAACTGGCCCGTCAATAACAATATTCTGTGTGATATACTTACATGATGCAAGTATAAAGATAAGTATGATTTCAATGAAATCATTATCATCATTTCAAAATCATCTCATTGACGGTCACCGTAGCCTAGTTGGTAGTGCTCCTGCCTACGAAGCTGGTGGTCCTGGTTTCGAATCCCGGTATGTGCAAATATTTGTGTGATGAGCACGAATATTTGTTACTGAGTCATGGATGTTTTCTATGTATATAAGTATTTATCTATCTATATAAGTATGTATATCGTCCCTAGTACCCATAGTACAAGCTTGGCTTAGTTTGGGGCTAGGATGATCTGGGTGACATTGTCCCGAGATATTATTATATTATATTATTATCTCAATCATATTCTTATCGCTTATGATATAACCCTACCTGTTACCTAAGGTTGCCGAGAAAGTAAACCTTGGAAAGTGATTTCTAACGATGAAGTGAAGAGACGCATTCTTAAGCATTCTGGCTACAAAATAGTCGCTTGGCACTATCACATTTTACAATTAATTACCTAGTAAATAATATCCGGAGGAGGATAACTCTTTCTCTTCATATATTTTGTTTGTTTGGCAATTATATTCATATTCATTTTATTGGTAACAGAGAATTATGTTACATGTCAAGATACATATATTATAATAAAATTAAATAACAAAGAATTATAAGGTGTGAATAGTTAAATAAAAATTATAATAAGCCCATTTTAAACATTGATACATAAAATAATTAAAATAAAAAAATAATACAGTTCAATTGCAAGACAATTAAATTAATTAATGTTGTTACATACTATGTCAATGGCAGTTTCATTAAATAGTCATATGAATAAAATGTCTGTTCAACAAGCCACTTTTTAGTCTTATATTTAAACGCATTTCTAGAGGCTTTCTCACGTTCTCTGGAAGTCTGTTGTAGACGGCCGGCGCCATTGCATGCACTAGCCTAGCTGTTTTTTCTAGGTGACGTGGCACTGGTCGCAGGCGGTCTTTATGCCGCATGCTATACGTATGACCGTGTCCGCGCCTCAAGTACTCTTCTTGGTTATCGTACGCAAATTATTTGGGCTATGTCGGCTACTATAGTTCGCCTGCAGATCATAGCCGTCCCCATTGCTTTTAAGCTATCTAGTCTTGTGAGGTTGTCGGTGTTTAACAAGTAACCATAGAATAAAATCGTAGGAAAGTCAAAACTATACATTGAATATTTTTAAAGAGGACACTTGGGACGTGATCTACAATCGATATCGAAGACAAAAATATTCAAGTTTTTAGAGATTTTGTCTGTTTGTCTGTATGTATGTCCGGGCTAAACCCAAAAACTACTGCATGGATTTACTTCAAATTTTGCATGAATATTACTAAGAGGTCGGGTCACCATATATTCTACATATTATCACGGTATCACCTACGGGGGAGGAGTAGTGATAATTTATAAAATTTAACGCGGGTAAAACCGCGGGGCACAGCTAGTTTATATATGTATATATATACAGAGTGACAGATTACGTTATCTACAATTAAGTACTACAAGTATCGTATTGGACTTATTAACATTCTCAAGTAGTAGTAATAATAATTCAGTATAAATAATATTCGTCATGTTAAGCTACAAAGCTACAATCGTGCTCAGCGCAGCGAAGTGGAATATGAAAACACCTTATCTTTCTGTAAAGTAACAAGCACCATAATTTTACATGGAAATGGCAGTCGCAATAGATGCTACAGACGCACGATCATTGGAAAAGTGCAAGGTCAAACTATGCAACGTAATAGCGAGAATGCCTACTAATGCTATACTGGTATCTTTCTGATCCTTAACTGAATAGCTACTATAGGTAACACACAAATGAGGCTAATTTAAACTACAATAAACCAGTTATCATTCGAATCTTTTCCGCAGCTATTTGAGGGCGCGGCGGCTAGATTCATAATTCATAGACCAAGGATTTTTTTTTATTTTGAGTCAGATAACGAATGCGTTTTGCATAAAATGCTTGTTAAGCTACTTGATTTACTAACTTTTGCCTTTTGTACGACCTGTGACATTGAATTATATAAATGATTAATAAGGTAAAATAACCAAAGAAAAAAACTTAGGATCTCATGATGCCTATGGAACATAGATCCCCCTGAAGTAAAGGAAAGAAATAATTTCATTTTCAATACATTTATGGAAAATATGTAACAATTTTAGAATACATTTTTATAGATTTTTCGTACTTCGTACTGGGATGAATAATGGCTAGTACTACATTTCTACAGTGCTGATCTTCCGACAGGAAATTCTAAATTTTGTCTACCAGTGAGTAGGTATCGTTCGTAACTTAACGGCCAGCGCGCCTACCCCGTATTGGTAGAGGATTCTGGATATTTCCTAGTTTTGATATTAGATTTACGCATTACATAGCAAATATAAAACTAAAAAATGCATATCATCTTTATATTTTATAGTTATACTAGTACGTATATGACTACGTCTATGCCCAAAGTAAGCCTTTCTTCGTGGGTACGAACACCAGACAGAACAAATTTTATTTGATAAACACTGATTTCTTTCGGGATCTGGTTGGTAAAGGGCGAAATCAAGGTTTGGGTCATGTTTCACAAGCTTAGGTCACCTCGGTGGACCATGGGTACTTTTTTTTGCCGATGGTTCACTTAAATGTTAAGTAATATGCAAATCACTTAGCTCAGCAGGCACGAGTCCACTCTCTCCTTGAAAGAAACAATACTCACTTAAATCATAGAAGATGATCAAAATCTGTTCCTTTTAATCTAAACCATCACAAAAATCTTTGGAGGAAAACTCTTTCAATGTAAAACAACACAGTTTGTCGCAGTGCTACAGTACGCAGTGTTATTATAATGCTCCATAAGAGCTGCAAGTCACGTCGCTTTATAACTAAATGAGCACACTTTAACAGAAAATGTAAGCGAATACGTAGTTTTTTGAAGGCTCTAAGAACCGGAAAAAGTTCTAAATGTGTTACGGATTCAAAAACAGCCAAATATTTCGCAACATATGATACTGAATAATAAAATGTAATAAACATCAAGGCAAAAACGTGTTCCAGCGAAACAGGTATCATTGAAATTACGCAAACGAATAAAATTTTGTAGCCGTATAGCAAATAAGACTACAAACTAGGTAACCCATGTGAGAGGGCTACGAACATCAGCTCTGGACGTTTACTGACGAGAGAAACCGACGACGCGCGTTACTAGTTATAGCCGTGTATAACTGTACTTATGATTAAAAACTGTGTCATGTTTCGTAGTTTGATTTATATTTTAGTGTCAAAGTGTAGTGTATATAGACCAGGGTAGAAGCCTTTAAAAATAATAAAAAGTGAAATAAAATAATAGTAGGATGAAACCCATTATAAAGGAGGGGAATATTATAAAAATTAAAGGGAAAATAATTTACGGGCGATCTGAGGTCGGGAAGGGGATGGGGGTGAGTTTTTAAGGGTAAACAACGGTTTTTCTCGATTTGCGGCAAAACTAAAAGACCTATCGACAAAAGTTAAATAGCAAAGTTGTAGGTAATAAAAAGATCTAAAACTTTTGTATTTACACTTTTTTCACATAACGTCAAAATTTTTTGTGAATAATTCAAAAAACCAAGTTTTTGGTATTTTATTTTTTACAATTTTTTTTAATTTTTAACGAAATTTGGTGAAAACTTACCTTTTTATGTCCCAAATACGCTGTAATTTATTTGATTAAATATATTAATTTTTTCACCTTATTTTGAATTAATATCGAAAAAACTCACCCGTCAAAATATCAGCTTTTTTCAAAAAGTTGGTATGTTTTCTGTTCGTTGAAATCTCTACTTTCCGATGGTGAAAAAAAAATACTTATGTTACTATAGTAAATCTTCTCAGAAAATGCAAAAAATTGAAAAAACTCGAATTCGATTTTATTTAATTATTAAAAAAAATTAGAGCTATTTATTTCAATTAACACTTAAATTACTCGAAAAACGTTAGATTACATGTTACATTGATAAAAAAAAATTGCAAATAAAAATATACTACTACAATTAAAAAACAAATAAGTTAATAAAATTAATATTTAATAAGACATCTACAATATTTGGAGAAAGTTGTCGAATCTTCTTTAAATTATATGCGTATATGTCCATTTATAACTATTTTAAGATAAATTATATACATGAGTGACCTACGAAAAATAGTAGCCCATCAAAATGTGGAGAAGTGGGGAAGGGGCTAGGCGGGTCATAATACAGACATTCATACTTATAATAATCTCCTTAATTTTGCACATAAAAAAATTAATTAATCCCATGAAAAAAAATATATTTCAAAATACATAAAAAATATATTAAATATACATCGTAAATATATTTTTAATAACAAACTTTTGGCCGATTTTCATATATATTTTATACATTTCAAATATATTTCAGATATATTCAAAATATATGAAATATACATGAAAATCAGCCAAAATCGTTTTGGCAAACCTCCCACCCACAGAAGGAGCAGCAGAACAACATTGTTACAGGGCATATTATCAGCTTGAAACTTGGTTGGGTAACGAACTAACAGCAACAGATCGGGGCTGGAAGCAATATCAACGTGGAACTATGCCCAAATTTACACAAAAAGAATTAATTCCGGAAATATTGCTCAAAACTATATGCTGCAGCTGTGAAACTAGATGTAACAGTTTAAAATGTGGTTGCCGAAAACATGGTTTAAAATGCACAAATTTATGTTCAAACTGCCATGGTTTTGAAAATTGCTCCAATATTGAAGAAGAAACCTACGAGGAAGTTGAGGATTCAGAAGAAATTGTGAATGAAGAACCAACGCAGTCTGGAAATAATGTTGGAGAGGAAGAAGGTGATAGTCATGAAGATTTCGAAGATCTACTAGACTCGGAGATGTTTGACGAATCTAACGATGAAGAAATGCCAAAAAGACAAAAACTAATGGATAAGTGATTAGAATTGAAGATAAGGTAAGTATTTATGAATGATAAGATTAATGTGTTTAAAAATATTGTAATGAATAACGTAATCAGAATAAAGTATTTAAACATTTAATTGTACTATTAACATTTATATTTATATATAATGAGATTTTCTATGACATAAATGTAATTAGCATTAAGTAAATCAACTTTTTAATTGAAACAAATTGCAGCTATCACATTTTTTTAGATGAAATTATTTATATTAATTAAAAAAAAATCGAATTCAAGTTTTTTTAGATTTTTTGCATTTTCTGAGAAGATTTACTATAGTAACATATATATTTTTTTTCACCATCGGAAAGTAGAGATTGCAACGAACAGAAAACATACCAACTTTTTGAAAAAAGCTGATATCTTGACGGGTGAGTTTTCGATTGAAAATTAGGGTGATTTTTCGATATTAATTCAAAATAAGGTGAAAAAATAAATATTTTTAATCAAATAAATTACATCGTATTTGGGACATAAAAAGGTAAGTTTTCTCCAAATTTAGTTAAAAAAGAAAAAAATTGTAAAAGATAAAAATAAAAACCAAGAACTTGGTTTTTTGAATTTTTCATATAAATTTTCAGGTTATGTGAAAAAAGTGTAAATACAAAAGTTTTAGATCTTTTTATTACCTACAACGACTTTTAGTTTTCCGGAAATCGAGAAAAACCGTTATTTACCCTTAAAAACTCACCCCATCCCCTTCCCGACCTCAGCTCGCCCGTAAATTATTTTTCCTTTCATTTTTATAATATTCCCCTCCTTTTATAATGGGTTTCATCCTACTATAATTTTTTTTGGTTTAAAAAATTATCGACCCTGGTCTAATAACCTTTTTGTTTTTTTTTTTGGTAAGGCAGGGGGAATGCCTTCGCATGCCACCCGCAAAAAGTGTCTGCGGGTGGGTATGTCGGACTTGCACCGACTAAACCTACCTGCCGTGGACTTCTCTTGGCGCCTGATGGGGGAGTCCCGGGAACGCGGGTATGCTGCTCCGGTACCCCCCTTTTGCGCCATGCCCCAGATGGTCGGAACACGTACCCTGGGAGGGCTCCTTTGGATTGCCCTCCCCTATTGCCGAATCCTGCCAGTACGGCACAGCGACTGCGCCACAAACAGATCGCTGTCATCCCGGAGCCGCTTGTACGTGGCGGCAGTTGAGGACACTTCTCATACTGCCACCGCGGCCCCGAGGGGAGTTGGGCTAATGGCTGCCGCCGCCACCCCGACGCCTCCTCCGCCTACGAGCGGGATCGGCTCGTTCCCGATCCCGTTCGGCGGCCTCCTTCTGCAGCAAAACTGCCTCACAGAAGGAGACCACGGCGTCCCATTTGGTGGAGTCGCCAGCCAGCATCGCATACACGACTGCTGGCGGCGAAAGATCCCGTCCGATCTTAGCGACCAGGACTCGTCTCTCGGCCTCCCAGGCCGGGCACTCCTCCAGCGTATGCTGGGCAGAGTCCAGGTCGCTCCCGCAATGGTGACAATGTGTCGTCACTTCTCTGCCGATCCGGCACAGATACTCACCGAAACACCCGTGTCCGGTGAGTATCTGTGTCAGTCTGTAGGTGACGTAGCCGCCCTTCCTTCCCACCCAGGTCTCGAGGTGAGGCAGGATAGCACCGACGGCACGTTGGCGCGCGTTCAAGCGCAACTCCAGCCGTGCGCGCCACTGTGTTAGTACGGGCCGGTGTGCATCCCGCCTATAGGCAACAAGCGTCTGCTCTGGCGCCTCACCGCTCTCCCGGCGGACGCGGATCTCGGTGTAAACCGTCGCGTCGACTGCCGCCAGGAGATCAAACGGCGGGAAGCGCGCCAGGAGTGTCGCCGCCTCAAAGGATACCGTCCGGTATCCTCGTGCGATCCGTATGGCCACCACACGCTGCAGGCTGTTCAAAATAGCTCTGCAGCGGGAGGCGCCCGTCAGGCGTTCAGACCAGACAGGCGCCCCATAAAGGACCATGGATCGCACGACACCTCCGTAGAGGTGGCGAACTTCTTCCCTGGGACCCCCGAGGTTCGGCAAAAGCCGGTGTAACGCACCGGTTACCCGGCGCACTCGGGGGGCCAGACGCTTCAAATGCTCCTCGAATCCCCATCGGCTGTCTAGGGTGAGGCCCAGGTACTTCATGTACCGCCCCACCCTGACCTCTGCGTCACCTACACGCATCGACATACTGGGTGGTTCCTCCCTACGGCGTAAGCCGTGGAACCATAGCGCCTCGGTCTTGTGAGGCGCTACCCGAAGGCCCAGTCTCATTATGGCCGCGACGACACACGCGACACCGAGTTCGGCGAGCCGCACCGCCCGCTGGAAATTTACCTCCCGGGCCATGACGAGCGTGTCGCCCGCATAGCAGACGACGCTCACCCCGGGAGGGAGGCTTATCCGCAGGACCGCATCGTACGCGAGGCTCCATAGCAGAGGTCCTAACACGGACCTCTGAGGAACCCCGCAGGAGAGCTCCCTCTGGAACTTAGTCCCGTTCCGACCGACGAATTTAATCGTCCTGTCGCGCAAATATGCCCCGACTATACCTCGGAGATAGGGAGGCACGTTATGATGGACCAGTGCCTCCCGTATCGCCCGCCAGGGGACGGAGTTGAAGGCGTTGACGATGTCTAAGCTCACCGCCAACGCCGGGCGCGGACGCGGTTGATCGCGTCCAACGTCGAACGTCCCTGCCGGAAACCGAACTGGTTGTCCGATAAGTCGGGGCCAACGCGCGACAGATGCTCGCTGAGACGGGCGGCTATGACACGCTCTGGTCTAATAACCTAAATAGATTTCTGAATTGATGTAAGACTTTCATCAAAACATACAATAAATAATACTGTAATAAATAATACTAATAAACAAATATAAATAATATTGAGATTGATAGAGCGAAAACTCTATGGCGACATATATAAGTGTCATATAGTATAATAACGGTAAGTTACTATACTATATGACACTTATAGTATAGTAACTTACCGTTAGGTTAGACAGGGAAGTTTAGTTGGAGCGAGCACAATAGTTCATCACTGGACGCAGTGTTACCAGGACCTCCGGGGACTGGAAATAGCCGCCACCAGAAGAATAAGAACAGTAAGTTGACGGTCACCGTAGCCTAGTTAGTAGTGCTCCTGCCTACGAAGCTGGTGGTCCTTGGTTCGAATCCCGGTAAGTGCAAATATTTGTGTGATGAGCACGAATATTTGTTTCTGAGTCATGGATGTTTTCTATGTATTTAAGTATTTATCTATCTATATAAGTATGTATATCGTCGCCTGGAACCCATAGTACAAGCTTTGCTTAGTTTGGGGCTAGGATGATCTGTGTGACATTGTCCGTAAAAAAAAAATACGTGTGGCACTCGGAGCCTGCCGCGGTAAAGCTATTGCATAGCATTTTTTATCAACTTATGCAAATATAGTTATTTATTTATTTTATAATACTGCATTTGTGATAATAATAATAAAATGAATGTATATAGAGTACTACCTCATTTTCTTTCACTATTTTTTCGTGACTTTCTTCATTAATAAATGCACTTTGTTTATTCATATTTAAAACACTTTGTACACTAATTATACGAGTACAGATATTCACTGTTGTACCTATACTTTCTCACAAACAGCTGATTACGGTAGTTTTCCAATACAACCAATGCCACCTAAAGGCGGGTTGCTGAACTAAAGACGCAAGCGTGATATTTCAAAAAGTCATTAAAAGTTCTGGTATTTATCGATAGATGGCGGTCGGAGTGGGGGGTGTTAGGTTTTTTTTTGTTACGGAATTTCTGGATACGGTCCCCACGCTCAAGGCGAGCGATAGAAGCTATGCAATAGCTTAAAAAAATGCATGTTTGCCTACCTCTTATAAGTAAAAACTACCAAAGGGATTTCATTTCAATAAATATTATTAATTTAACATTTTTTTATATTTATTTAACAAAAGTCACAAGATTATTCACGTGAACCAAGCCTAAAGCCGCGAACGCACGTACGAACAAATTTTTGCATTGCATGACACGCAATAACTTTATTCGCACGTGTGTAGCTACCACTAACAAACATGGAACACCATGTTCAGTGTACGTGCGAACACGGCTTTAAGTTATATATTACAATTAGTTAAATAAAGGTACAAATAACAAATTTAATATTCTACAATTTAAATTAATTGTTTCATTTAAATTTCTTAATGTTAAAAATAATACCGACAACCACAGGTTAATGTTAAAAAATATGCCTATATATGTAATTGTGGTTGGTTAGTTTAGGTAATAAAGATTGAAAACACAATTCTAAATTAATATTCAAATTGGCCGCTCAAAATAGTTACAAGATTGTGACATATATACAATTAATCAAAAAAAATTCAGATTCGTTAGCAGTAGCAAAGATGTCATACGCATCACATACGTTTTTATACCATTTCTAATGAAGCGTTTAATGATTAATAGTGTTATGACATTATACTTATTATACGCAAACCCCAGAATATTAGACAATTCCAAAATAGCATCTGTATAATTAATTCTACATAGCACTTTCTTTATTGAGCTTAAAATATTGTACTGGCTTTATTAGAATCGCCATATTACACCTCGGCCTTCCGCATTGGACCAATGATCTACTGTCAGTCACACCACACTATCACATCACGATGGACTTTTCCTCCTTTCCAATGCCACTTCGAACCCATCCACTGCCTTCATCATAATATCAAGTTTGACTCGTATTTTGGGTGAAGGACCATCTTCAACCTCCCCAACAACCTTAAACCGCCGCAATATGGACACCAATGCTGTTTTCACTGATAGCAATGCATATTGATAGCCTGCGAACAAAAAGAAAAAGGCTTTTTAATTTAATGACGTACGGCAGGCCAGATCCGTTAAGTTGTTGCGTTGTTGTTGTTGAGTTTGTCTTCTGGCTAATGTTATTAAATGTACCTACTTAAAATAAGTTTGGAAATTGCACTATTATATTTTGAACTATTTTTTTTTTTGTTTAACTCATACAGAGCCCGCGTTTTTATCTACAATTTAAACAGACATGTTCATGCACACAAATATTTGTCCTGGGTTGAAATCAGACCTACGATCTGTGGCTTGAAAAGGATCGAGTAGAGTAAAAGAAGCGGTAGGCCAAACACGCAACCGGCCTGTCAAAAAATGTCAATGTTAAATAATTAAAACCATGGGTTTTGTCGACAAGTCACAGTTTAGAATTATAATCCGAGCTGTGTCGCGTTTTTTTTATAGTTTATAAAAGAATTGGAGGACCTTTTTTGTCCGCGACTCCATACACGTGCCAATATATCATTGTCCTTCCTTGTAGTACGTCAAAAAATAATTATAACAGGCAGAAGTATATATGAATAAACTTATCTTTGCAATTTTTTAATTTAACATTAACGCTGCACAAACAAATATGAGGTCGGGTTTTATTAGTAAATATATAAAACCCATATACATATAAAAGTAGGTAATCTAGTTCCGCAAACGACTCGAACAATTTACAAAATTCATGGCCTACAGGTATTTGGGGTAATAAATGCGTTCTAGATGAGCTTTAAGTTAAGTTAGATTTTTAAATCAATTACCAATAATTAGTATGACACTTCTAAAGGTCGCTGTAACATGTTTTTATCCGGACGGAAAGTGACGTGAAATTTGTAAATATCGTTTCATAGAAAATATGAGCGATAGTGCATTCGCCACGTACGAGTATGTACGGACGCGCGGACGGGATGGAACGTAGCACGCCCGGGGTGTGTAAAATATTGGCGACGATGCATGTTAAGCATTGTCCCGCCCCGTACGTACCGCGTCCCGTCCGTGATTCCGCTGCGTATGCACAGTCGCTCCGAAGAACTAAGAAGTGATGCTCATGTACTTATTCGTACCTTAATATAGACAGAACCTAATCATTCTAAAACCTGGCGCAAAAGATGCATGATGACCTATCATCACCTTCATCTCCTTTTCTTCATGACGAATGTAACTTCTTCGTCATTGAAAGCAATAACAATTAAAGCAAATTCTTAAAATCCGTCGTTCCTTCTTTACAACAATAGAATGTTAATTACGAGTTACTGTCACGATGTGTATGTATTAAAATTCCTGTCAGTGTTTCCTAACCACGTTCCGTTTCCGTCCCGTCCACGTCCCGTCAACGTCCCGTCCACTACCCGTCCATGTACCGCACACATTACATACGCAGTGACCTTAAGTAACCCTGTCCTTCAGTCACGAATTATAATAGAAATAAATGTAATGACAATTGCGCAATACTGCCGTGAATGTTTGTGTAGTAACCACGTAATATTATTTTGACCACGTTTACTTACCCAAGTATCCTAAAAATACTATCTTGAATATCAATTCTCAATTGAAATAGGCATAATCGCGTGTGTATAATGCAGAATGGCATTATATAAAATGTAATGGGACGTGATAATGTACCTCCACACGTGTAGACAATTAAATATATGCAATAAATTAGATAATCGGCAGCAATAAATGTAATAAGTTTAATTATCCATTTAAATATGCACTATATCACTACCCAACCAACTGTGTAGATTTGGCTAAGGTCAGCTAGTAATCTAGACTAGCTAAATACATTAGTACACAAGATTTTCCTTCTTATAATAGTAATATATTATTTGATTATAGGCATGATTCATAACACTAGTCCACTAGTGAAAAACTGCTGAGATATAACGGATAATCAACAGTCTTAAGGCAAAAAGGACGAATCCGTTGGCAAGGTTGTTAAATGCTCGCCTTTCACGGTTGGATTCCCACCCTGGACAGATATTTGTGTGCATGAACATGTCTGTTTGTTCTGAGTCTGGGTTTAATTGGGTATCTATATAAGTATGATTTTTTCAAAAATTAAGTAGTGTACGTATTATATCAGTTATCTGACTTCCACAATCCAAGCTCTGCTTAGTTTGGGATCAGACGGCCGTGTGTGAATTATATCCCAGGATATTATTATCATTAAAACTCGACTTAATTATAGAGATGTAATTGATTACCAGTATTGAGCCAGCAGTTAAGTAGTTGTTATGTAGATTTTAATGATAACTTCTAGTTCTATTAGTTAAGAGTGGGGTCTGATTATAAAATGTATTCATTACTGCCTTACATCTCAAAGTAGAATCAGAATATCTTTCTATTAAGAAAATTTCTCAGTAACAGCCCGAAGTCTTGGAGTTGGCGGTATTAACCCCCGTGCTTCGAAGAGCACACAAAGCAGTTAGCCATGGACCTGGCCTCTTTCCGGTCGTGTCGCTAGTCATCCCATCAGATCATGAGAGTGATGGAATAGAAAGTGCCTTTGTGTTTGTGCAGAGAATTGTGCACTATGTCCCACTCAGATGACTAGCCTCCATTGAGACTGGCCGCCGTGGCCAACATTTGGCTAGGAGGACATTATTATTACACAAAAGATATTTTTTATACTATGCTGGCGGGCTTACTCACATGTTAAAACATGAACACTATCATTTTCTTTTTAATGATTACGCCCGCTTTCGGTTAATTTATCCCTGTGTCGCGGGGCTTCACAAACATATAATACAACACAAAGGATACCCAGACTCAGAACATCTAGGTACTTATGGATCACGCTAATAGTGTGGATGTTAATACCGGGATGTGACGAGGCAACTGTCTTATAAGGTGCGCCACTTGTGCTGTCTTTCATTGCAGTCTAGCTAGCGCTGGCTAGCGTACATGGGTAGAGCGAACACACTACGCTTTACCTCTCTTAACATTAAAAACAAGCCAATTACAAACTTACCGACACAATTTCTAGGGCCATTGCTAAACGGCATATAACTGCAACGATGAACTAGATTAAACCTTTCTGGCAAAAATCTGTCGGGGTCGAAATTTTCGGCGTCTGGGCCCCAGTACTTGGGATCTCGATGGACCCCCCATATAGAACACACGACTCCTGAACCAGCGGGTAAAACACGCCCAGATGCTGTAAAATATAAATCAAAATTTTAAAGTTTTGTGTGGTCAATCATTAATAATCTATATTAATAATCTGTAGTATTGTCTATATTAATTAGCTGAGTTGCTTCAGCTACACTTGCGCTTATGAATCACATCCAATATATGAATGTAACGCAAAAAGTCTACCTACTAATAATTTTATCAATATGGTTATAAGTATTGATAGTCTAATTTAAGAACACAAGGTCCGCCATAGTAATAATATTGAATTCGTCCCTTAATATATACAGAACTGTTCAGACAATATGTAGTAAAAATATAGCTAAAACTTGCAATTTCGATAAATAAACCTATACATGATCTTTTTAACAATAACTTAATATAAGCTAGCTAAATATAATTACTATCATAAAATAAATTTAATTCAAAAGGTTTTCATGCAATCCACGAACCTAAATATCTATATGTACCCAGAAATAATTATATATTAAGTACTACAAATATGTTGTGACTATTTACAAGCGCTTTTTTAAAGTCTACGTTAGTAAAAACCTTTTTTATTTTATTTATACTCATAAATCTACAAAAAAATCACAACTCTTCTGAAGTTTAGTTTTGTATTAATTTTATCTGTATTACATAAAACAAAAAAAATGTATTAATAAATTGCTGGCTATTTAGTCTATACGATGGTATATCCAATATGGAGCAGCATGGAAGCTTCGATTAATATTTTTGCCTTATAACTGTTTCAAATTTTTTACATTTTTTTTCTAAAGCGTTACAAACGCGATAGCTAAAGAACTTTCATTTTAATCTGAAACATTAATATTCATTAAACAATACCGTATGATATCCGGAATTATCAGACACTATTTATTTTTTCTAGTTAATATAAAAAAATACATAAAACTCATATAACACCATATTTTCGATAGAGGTTTTCCTAATTCACTGTAACATAATTTAGACTCTATCTCTATTTACTGTGAAAACTTAAATGTAATTAAATTAAAATATATACAATAATACCATCATTTATAACTTACGCAGCGTTGTATCTTCCATTACTTTTCTAATAATAAGCGGTACTGGTGGAAATAGCCTCATTGTTTCTTTAATTACTCTGTCCAAATACGTCAATTTTGGCAAATCCTCTTTTAATAATGGACGATCCATGTCGACTATGGCATCACATATTCTGTTAAAAATATAATTATACTAAAATTATAGCATCGGTATATAAATCAGTACGTAGCTAAGCTAAATTCTTTTATGCCGTTAAAATGTTACGTCTATGTAATATCGTCATGACTCTTTCCAAATACGTCAATTTTGGCTCATCCTCTTTTAATAATAGACGATCCATATCGACTAATACATCACATATTCTGTTTAAAAATTAAAGGCATAATAATTATATTTAAATTATAGCATAGGTACAGAATTCAGTACGTAGCTAATCTAAATTCATTCATGACGTTTAATTGTTGCGTCTAAGTAATATCGTCATGACTCTTTCCAAATACGTCAATTTTAATAGTGGATGATCCATGTCTACTGCAAAATGAAATAATTTACTCACTAGAATATGTGGGAAAAACTGTATTTTCCATTCTACTTGGTCGTGAAAAACTATAATTTTAAAAATTTTACGTAACATTCTAATGAATTCCAGCTAAGGCTTTCTGTCCAACTCGTACTTGACAGATAATAATATGTTTCATTTCAGAAATAACTTTGTAATCACACCTATGAGATACCCACAATGTACGCGGATCTAGTGCGGGCTGGCAGACTTCACATGCTATCCAGAACATGTTTTGGTGAACTCTCAGGCATGCAGGTTTCCTCGCGATGTTTAAGAAGAAGATAATAAATTTTTAATACGCATATGTATTCTAAATGTCAGTGGCGCCCCTTGGGTTTGAAATGAGCCCACTAACTCAACAGTCCAACGGTCGAACCGCAAGGCTATTTTCAATTTCTAGACTATCATGAATTCAAACGGAAAAAACAAACTTCATATTAACTCACTCTTGATACACCTTCTTCTGTATTTCGGGATATTTTCCTAAAAGCTTCAGGGTATATCCAATGGCTACTGCAGATGTGTCGGTCCCGGCAATGGCCAGCATCAACATTTCTTCACGGAGCTCTAAATTTGTGTAACCTTTCTCACCACCAGACAATGTTATTAAAATATCTAGAAAAGTCTTTGACTCGTATGTTCCTAAACCTAGAACAAGAGTATATTTTCATACATGATAAAGAAGTTTGTATAAATGAGAGGCAATAGCGCGAGCCGGAGGCCAAGGTACAATTGATAAATGACATTCGACATTTTAAAAATATGCATAAATTAACCAAAAAAATATTTATAATTTATTTTACCACATTCCTCACTAACTTCAGTTTTCGGATTTTCTTCCAATTTAAGCTCCTTTCTCTTATTAATTATTACCTGAAAAATTCTTAGATTAATTTACCTATATATATATATATATATATATATATATATATATATATATATATACATCAAATTTTACGAGCCCCAGCTAGAGCAAAGAACTAGTCCTCAGATATTTTTTTAAATCGGTCCAGACGTTATTGGGAAACACGTGTAACAGACGGACAGTTGGACACAAGGAATTGATAGAACGCAAATTTCATTCTTGCGTTCAACAACAGATCAGGTTAAAATATATATTATATTATATTAAAATATATATTATATTAAAAAATATATATAAATTATAAACAAATAACTAATTAAAGCAATATTATAATAACATTCTACTTAGAATGTTATGAAGAAAAAAGTTCTGAATAAAAAACATATGATCACACTTTTCTTGGTAGCTAGTAATGCGATCACTAACGGTTATGAGTTCCGATGATATTTATAAAAATGTATGAATAAAAACAGTATGAAAAATAAAACTATGAAGAGTGATAATTATGAACACAAAGCGGTAGTAAGAAATAAATATGATTAAAAATTTTATGTGAGCCAATATGGACCCCATATTTCCTAAGAAAATAATAAAATTTTAATTACAAATAATTACGAATCCATATTCATATGTATATCCGTATCCATATTTTGTGATTTAATACATTTTTAAATACAAAAAAATATACGATTTGCAAGCGGCAGCAGGAACAGGATGCATGGTACCGGATGTTACGGCTCTAGAGACAGGAACCCTTTTTTTTAACGTGGGGAAATCCTTTATGGATCATCCCGCCGCTGGGGAAGCGACGGGGTAAGTCGGACTCCCAGCCAGTTGGTAGGGCTGGGTTTACCGACTAAAACCCCACGGTGTTCCTCAGCCACCTTCAGTCTAGGCCGCGGGATTCACTCGCGCATTCACCGCCGCCTGGACAGGTGCTGACCCACTTTTTAGTTAGCCCCGCTTCCGTTGAGGGCATCCATGCCCCCCTGCTTAAAAGAGGCGCGCGCGGAATACGGCGCGCCACCGTCTCGGGCCTATCCCAGTCAGAGGCCACCACAGGCCACCGTCCACAGGCCACTCCTCATGGAGGCCGGAGATTGGTTATATGCGCCCTCCGACGCCCGGTTCTCCCACGCGGCTTGGGCGGGAAGACAGTGCCTCCCGTTCTCGCTCCGCCACCTCTTTTGCAACCATTACCACCTCGCAAAAGGTGGCGACGATATTCCAGGCACTCTCGCTTGCAACCATGAATCCAGTCACCGTTGCAAGCGAGATGTCAACCGCATCCATTGGCCCGATAACAAGGCGCTGTGTCTCCCAAGCTGGGCATTCCACCAATGTGTGAAGCGCCGTGTCAACGGAGCCACCACCATGGTGACAACCGGGCATCTCTTCTCGGCCTATCCGATGCAGGTACTTCCCGAAGCACCCGTGATCCGAGAGTACCTGCTTAAGCCGATAAGTGAGGGCACCGTGCCTTCTCTCCAGCCATTCCTCCATAATGGGTCTTACCGCCACTATCGTGGCGTGCCCGTGAGACACAGGAACCCTCTGACAATGTAAGTTGACCCAACGTAAGCCTCTGTAGGTGTTTTTCGATGCTCTTTGCTGTTAAGACTTTGGCAGAAACAATTATCGGCACAATGATATCTGAGTCAACATAGCACATGCTAACAACCTTCCGCGCAACATCCAAATATTTAATTTCTTTATCTTTTTCAACCTTCTCTTCTCTTCTCGAAACCTATCCACTTGCAGCGAGGCGTGAGACAGGGAGATGTTATATCTCCGAAACTGTTCACCGATGCATTGGAAGACGTCTTCAAGCTTCTGGACTGGAAAGGCTTCTCAAAGGCTCTTGGCATCAATGTCAATGGCGAGTACATCACTCACCTTCGATTTGCCGATGATATCGTAGTCATGGCAGAGACCATGGAAGACCTCGGTACAATGCTCGATGACCTCAGCAGAGTCTCTCAACAAGTGGGTCTGAAAATGAACATGGATAAGACGAAAATCATGTCAAACGTCCATGTTGCACCCACTCAATTGAAAGTTGGTGACTCTGCACTCGAAGTTGTAGAGAACTATATTTACCTAGGACATACCATCAAACTAGGTAGGTCCAACTTCGAGTAGGAGGTCAATCGTAGAATCCAACTCGGCTGGGCAGCGTTCGGGAAGCTACGTAACATCTTCTCGTCCAAAATACCGCAGTGTCTCAAGTCGAAAGTCTTCGACCAGTGTGTGTTGCCAGTGATGACATACGGAACAGAGACGTGGTCGCTCACTATGGGCCTTATTAGAGGGCTCAAGGTCACCCAAAGAGCAATGGAGAGGGCTATGCTTGGAGTTTCCCTGCGGGATCGCATCAGAAATGTCGAAATCCGCAGGCGAACCAAAGTCACCGACATAGCCCGAAGAATTGCCAAGCTGAAGTGGCAGTGGGCAGGGCACATAGCTCGTAGAGCCGACGGCCGTTGGGGCAGAAAAGTTCTCGAGTGGCGACCACGAACCGGAAGACGCAGCGTGGGCAGGCCCCCTACAAGATGGACCGATGATCTTGTGCGGGTCGCTGGAAAATGCTGGATGCGAATAGCACAAGACCGGCAATTGTGGAGATCTTTGGGGGAGGCCTTTGTCCAGCAGTGGACGTCTTTCGGCTGATATGATGATGATGATTTCAACCTTCAAAAAATGAATCCATCACTGCTCAGCGTGCTTGTCGTTCTTGCGTTATCTTAAGTAATAATTATTATTTATGTACTTTCCTTGCCGTCGAGACTGCCTCGCTCTACAAGCATATAAGTAAAACAATATTAAATCGACTAAATCAAGGTTTCGTATACACCTGTTTCCTTCAAAGTTGAACCGATTTTAATTATTTTGGCAGGTCATAACTTTAACAAAAACAAGTTTGTTAACAAAAGAGAAACGGTAGTGCTTTGTTTTACCAGAGATTTATGTAGTCAACGTTTTAAATCTAGATAGCATAAGAAGAAATATTAGTGTAAGGGTGAATGCAACTATGTAGGTATTTCAATGATAATAATAATATGAAGACCGTTTTAAACTTTTTGAACAATTTAATGGAGTTAGCTGACATCCTAGATTAACACATAGGCTATAATTTATAAAGTTTAACGCGGGTAAAACCGCGGGGCACAGTTAGTTTAATGTAATGGCACAGCCGAGCACACTGGCCGCATACTTTTCTTTTTCCTAGCTCTCAGTCGTGAGCTTAATTTGTATTCCATTATCCTTATTTATGCTTTTTGATTATTAGAAGCGATAAAATATTTAAAGTTGTTTAATTTAGCGTGTCTAATATTTCCTTTGAAAATACCTATTTCTATCGCCATCCATAATGAAGGTGTTAGGAAATAATATTTTCTTACTTTAAAAACGCCTAGATTTAATCCGGACAATGGTGTATTAGTTACCAGCTCAATTTAAACTCTATTGTAGAACTAAAACTAAACAAAAAAAATGAATGATGAACATTCTCTATGACCGATTAAGACTTAGGTCCGGTGCAAAGCTTTCTGTTTTCATTTCATTTATTGCAAGCGATCAGAAACTGCTAACTGCTTTTCACCAGTAGTACGCAGCGCTGGTTGGGTGACGGTATTGTACCCTGTTTTTCAGTAGATGAGCTTGAATTTTGACAGTGTTTTGGGAACTATCATCAGAATTGCAAGTAAAACTTATTACTTATATTAACTGAAAGTATACTTAAATTGCTTGTTTAAATTCAAATTGCGAACCATCTTTTTAGAAATAACTTATAAAGAATAAGAATTAAAGTACTGTCGGTTTAATTTAGCCTTCACTTTTAATCTGGACTTAATTCTTCTAATATTATAAATGCGAAAGTTTGGAAGTATAAATGCATCGATGTATGGATGTTTGTTACTCTTTCAAGCAAAAACTACCGAACGGATTTTGATGAAACTTTGTAGTAATATAGCTTATATATATGAATAACACATAGGCTATTATATATTAAGTTTAACGCAGGGCACAGTTAGTTTAACATGAATTAACTAAGTAGTATTAAAATAGAAGTATACTGACCTCATCAGTAAAATCATGCATGATTTTGCGACATGCCTCGTGTGCCGGGTACTGCGGGGAGAACTTGAATAACCAATCTGGTTGCAACCACAAATGGAAGATCCTCTTGCATATTATGTTCAATACCTGAGACATAGCTTTCAAAAATGGAGAGTCGGGATTCTGTTGTGCGTTTATTTTCACACCTATGTTTGTTTCTGTTGCACAAAGTAAACGTCATCATCATAACCCGCAGGTCACTAAAGTATTTTATAAAAGATAGCAGACTAACTGAAGCAGAGATCATGGCGTCCATAATGTGTCATGTGTGTATGTATGGCTGACCCAGATATTACGGATATTTGAATGCGAAAACAGTAGCTAGTAATACTTTTCTTTTTCAATTATGTGTTTTGCACTTGTATAGGTAATTTGACTATTAATTATTTAAGTGTGCAGGAACTTGTACTTAAAAAAATATAAACTCACCACAGACTGCATCAAGTGTGTAAGTGCTGAGGAATGGCCACAGACTAAACTTTCCACGGTTAGTATGATCCACAAGACGCATTGCCAGTTTTTCCGCTTGTTTCGAGAAGATTGGCACAAAGCTAGCAACGACTTTAGGACTAAAAGCCGGCACCAGGATCTTACGACGACGCCTCCAGATAGAAACTGTCAGAAAACGAAATACGAATTTGGTTATTTTGTACCGAAGAATTATAATACATATATAAATAGCCTAGCCCTATGACATAGGTTACCTACTTTATAGTCTTAATATCTAGACGGCTTGAGCCCATACTCGCCTTTATTTACCGGTGAAACGGTGAAAGTCTCCTAGGCTAACTCTAAACGTCCAATAAAATACCAAAACCAAACTTTTATGCATTTGCGTAACTTTATAGATACCTGTTTCGCTGGAACACGTTTTTGCCTTGATGTTTATAACATTTTATTATTCATTATCTATAGGTACATATAATAAAATTATACATATGTTGCGAAATATTTGGCCGTTTTTGAATCCGTGACACATTTAGTACATTTTCCGGTAATTAGGGCCTTCAAAAAACTACGTATTTGCTAACATTTTCTGTTAAAGTGTGCTCATTTAGTTATAAAGAGACGTGACTTGCAGCTCTTATGCAGCATTATAATAAAAATAGTAGCACTGTGTCAAACTGTGTTGTTTTGCATTGAAAGTGTTTTCCTCCAACGATTTATGTGAAATTAACTCCATAAAGACTAAAACGATCAGATTACTCGTGACTGAATACTGTTTTCTTAAATCCTTTAAGGAAAGTAAGCTACTATTAACGACCTTGCGCGTTGAGGTTTCACGGATTTCGTAGCCCGTGCCAGCAATGATTTCTTCCCAACGTTATATCCAATATCATCTGTCTCTTCACTTCCACGACACCCTCTGTCATGATTCGAATCGCTTACGGCTACCGTCAGACGGATTTCGTCTAGATTTTACTTTACTTTATCGTTCAGGCATTGGTTACCCAAGTGTCAGAGTTATTTTAGCCGCCAAGTAGCATCTGACGTGGCTTAACAACTGTCGTCTAACGACTGCAAACGCACCCGACAATTTAAGGGCACGTTAAGTATTCTGTCCCGTTTGAATTCATCCAAAGCAGGGATACGTTCAGAATTTAAACCACTATGGCGGCACTATCCATCTATAGAGTGACCTCGTGTCTGGGTAGTTTACATCTCCTATCACTTAAGGATCGGTGAGAGCAAATAGCAATGGGCGCCTAATTAGATATTTAAAACTACTAGTTAAGAGGCTTCTGTTTTTGCCACGTATTCGATCTTTCAGGATAATTTATACTGTAACAAACTAAATTTGTAATTCAAAACGACATTAAAAATATTATATACTATTCTATTATTTGTTTCTGAGTCATAGATGTTTTCTATGTATATAAGTATTTATCTATCTATATAAGTATGGATGATCTGTGTGACATCCCTAGATATGATTATATTATTATTATTACGATTCTAAGACTACAGACTTGGTTATCCGTTAAAACATATATTTTAATTAGGTATATTAAGAGTCGCATTCGAGCACTAAACGAGTTAGCATCTCTTGAGAACGGCCTGTGGGCCGTCGGAGGCTGCATTGTCTTTGCATTTTTAGGGTTCCGTAGCCAAATGGCAAAAAACGGAACCCTTATAGATTCGTCATGTCTGTCTGTCTGTCTGTCTGTCCGTCCGTATGTCACAGCCATTTTTTTCCGAAACTATAAGAGCTGTACTGTTGAAACTTGGTAAGTAGATGTATTCTGTAAACCGCATTAAGATTTTAACACAAAAATTGAAAAATAATAATAATTTTGGGGGTTCCCAATACATAGAACTGAAACTCAAAAAAAAAAATTTCATCGTACCCATACATGTGGGGTGTCTATGGATAGTTCTTTAAAAATAAGATTGACGTTTCTAATATCATTTTTTCCTAAACTGAATAGTTTGTGCGAGAGACACTTCCAAAGTGGAAAAATGAGTGTCCCCCCCCCCCCCTGTAACTTCTAAAATAAGAGAATGATAAAATTAAAAAATATATATAATGTACATTACCATGTAAACTATCAACGAAAATTGGTTTGAACGAAATCTGGTAAGTAGTTTTTTTTTAATGCGTCATAAATCGTAAACTGCAATTTACCTTTCATTTAATCAACTGTAATACTTGCTGCTGCGGAACCTTTCATGGGCGAGTCCGACTCGCACTTGGCCGATTTTTTATATTGTGTTTCTTGCATGTGCATATTTTCTTCAGGAACTTCACAAGTATAGTAGCCCTAAAGTCACTTTACAATGCATTAGTAAGGAGTAGGCTAGAAACGAATGCTATCATCTGGAATCCCCATGAAGCTAAATATGGTCTCATGGTGGATAAGATACAAAATAAATTCACGCGGTTTCTATATTTCAAGCAGTACGGAGTATATCCATTCTATCCCCTTATGTATCCAACTCTCTTCGTTATAGGTATGGTTGGATACTATAAATTGGAGGTGAGGCGAAACTTAGCTCTAGCTAAATACAGCTTCTGTGTATTTCGCGGCAAGATAAATAATCCTGAGGTGTTGGAATCATTAAAATTGATGGTTCCAAATACCAGATTAAGACAGGGGCCGAGACGAAGACTGTTTAAAGTCCCATCAGCTAGGACTAATATCTTAAAATTTTCACCAATTAGTACCTCATTAAAGATACTCAATGAAGTGTCCCAAAGACTTGACATCTTTACTTGTACACTGGCGGAATTTATGAGAGTGACTCTGGATTATTTGACAAAATTGTAAGGATTTATGTTATTTAATAATTTTTATAATAATACCTAATTATAATGTATAAAAATAATGTATCTTTAATGTAATAATGTGTAATTTAATTAATCTTCTTTTTTAATAATATGATATGTTTTAGATTAGTGATGTTATAAATAATTAACGCATTGGGTGTAAACCTGTCACGTTAATTATATGGTGTTAAATAATAAATAAAATAATTAAAAAAAAATATTGCGAGCGGAAGACGGTGCATATTGCATCCCGGTTTGATTTAACTGATAATTAGCGGAATTAACAATACATATATTTTAGGTTTTTCGATTGAATTTTATTAATTACCTATACTTGTACCTGTAGTTACTTAAATTTCAACATTTTGATTCTGAAATAAAAGTGTATGTGAAGAATAAAGAAATATCATTTCATTTCAAAGAATAAATTGAACAGTCTAAGATCCGATGTTTTACGATGGTTAATTAGTTGTGTTTTGTAAGCGGATTTATGGGAACATTACCTTAAACTCTCTTAAAAAAACATCGGTATTAAAAGAGTCACCAAAACCATTGTAAAGATCAAGGTTGCCAAAATTTCAAGGATTTCTTTTTATTAATTTAAGCAAATTTCAATCTAATTTGTAAATCTAATGTAACCACAATCAGACTAGCGACTATTTGACCTAGAAGCTTATGAGTAGGTACCAAAATTCGTGAAACCAGTTCACAGACTTTATTAAGCAACTTATTATCTATTACGATTGTCTCTTAAGAACCGGTACCGATTACTTAAGGAGATCACCAAAATACGAGCGTAAAATATTAATTTTTGCAGAGGATAATCTTAAAAAACCGGCCAAGTGCGAGTCGGACTCGCACATGAAGGGTTCCGTAGCATCAAGTATTTCAGTTGATTAAATGAAAGCAAATTGCGGTTTATAACGTATTAAAAAAAACTACTTGCTAGATCTCGTTCAAACCAATTTTCGTTCTTAGTTTCTATGGTAATGTACATCATATATTTTTTTCAGTTTTATCATTCTCGTATTTTAGAAGTTAGAGGGGGGGACACTCATTTTACCACTTTGGAAGTGTCTCTCGCGCAAACTAATCAGTTTAGAAAAAAATGATATTAAGAACCTCAATTTCATTTTTAAAGACCTATCCATAGACATGTATGGGTACAATGAAAAAAAATGGTGAGTTTCAGTTCTATGTATGGCGACCCCCTAAAATAATTGTTTCTTTTCTATTTTTGTGTAAAAATCTTAATGCGGTTCACAGAATACATCTACTTGCCAAGTTTCAGTAGTACAGCTCTTATAGTTTCGGAAAAAAGTGGCTGTGACATACGGACGGACAGACAGACATGACGAATCTATAAGGGTTCCGTTTTTTGCCATTTGGCTACAGAACCCTAAAAATTCATCAATCAAATAGAACAACCTTTTTGATTAATTGATATGAAATTTGTTGTTTTTTATTTCTTAGACATCCATGACATAAAGCCTGCCCCCTAACAGAACAGAATTGAACACAGTTTATCATCATCATCATGTCTGCCAAATGACGTCCACTGCTGGACAAAGATTTCCACAATGGAGTTATGTCCATTTGGAGAGATATGCCATAATCGTCACGCTTGGCGATTGCAGTATGATGGTCATGGTACACAGAGGGACGCTGCTGACCGTTCTCTGGGAGATATTCATTCGGGCCGACTTTTACATCCGCACGAGATGAAATGGCATAGTGATATTCTTTGCCGTCAGCCACACAGCATAGACAGATAGTCGGTAAAGCTTCGTTACCTGGAGCAAATATACCGCCAAACCCGATAATTTTCCGAATAAATCTGTGGAGGTCATCCTTCTCCAAGCACGTCTTCAACACCATCGCCAAATCAACTGGATGTACTAAAACTATAAGAAAACTCTGATTAAATGTCAAAACCGTTAAAAAACGCTCTATTCTAATAAATATATTTACTTAAGGCCCAACAAACCCTCATAATACATACTAAATAATTATTCGTTAGTGAATAAAGATGTACAGACGCCAGCACATCCAGCTACCGCAATCTGTCAAATTTCTTGTATAGTTTTTTAACTTCATCACTTAAGTATCAGGTTCACTTTAAATTGGAGAAATTTGACAGATTGGAGTAGCTTGATGTGCTGGCGTCTGTACATACAGATCTCATTTTGTGGTAATACCGTCAATTATGCCATTGTCAGCTTTATCAAACAAAGACATCTCTTTCAGAGTACATTACAAAATGTATATTTGGCAAATAGGCTACCGTAACACGATCTGTCCAATTTCAAAATAATGACTGGTAGAAACTACTTAACAGTATTTTTTGGTATACAATAAACATTAGATCGTCCGGTCATTATTGTTTTCTTTTTAATTTCTCCAGAAGCATTGTTCTAATTCGTAATAATAAGGGGTTTTCAATTTTACAAATTTAATTATTCAAAAAAAAACTGAATTAATGACCACTATAACTTAGCTAGACTGAAGTAAAACTGCAAACATTACTGGCTATTAGAAGAAAGTGAGAAAAAAATAGAATCTTTTAGACATAAATAAACTATGTTGATACAAGAACTAACCGTAGATATTATTTTCTCTTACAACGTATTAAGTATATTCCTTTAAAGTTTATTCAAAATTTCTTCACAACGATCTTTTTATATGTGGAACAGAAAATATGGTACGATTTATATGTAAAAATACTAAGTCATTAATAAATAATTTGAAATAATTAAGATTGTTTGCTTATTTGTTTAACATTCAATGACGTCCAGAATGATTCAACATTGAATTGATTTGGAAAATTTACTTTGAATTAATGAAGATTTGTGCTTTGTTTGAGACAGTATTAATATATTAAAAAATTCAAAATAATTAAAATTTGTTTCCTGATATACTCAAAATTATCATAAAATAAGTCATAAAATCTGCATGTTTATACTTTTGGGAAATGCCTGTCAACATTGAATTTATTCATATAAGCCATGGTCAATGAGGATGCCAAAGTTTTCGAGGGTTAGATCTTTATAATTTTAAATTTCATAAACACGGCACATTGAATGAACGTTTAAGATGGATATAAAGTGTCTATTTGAAACATTTGTTAATAACGCTAATATGTAGTTCCTTCGTGCTGTCCAGTTTTATGTTATAAACCTGTGCACCATGATAGAAAATCGTTGAGCAAAATAAATTACATAATGCGTTTATGATTTTCTCATGGATATTCTCATGGAGTGTGAATAATTTACTAGTACTCACGAACATAAAGTTTAGGTCCAAGCCAGCCTCGCAAGATGCCGTCATTTTCTATACCCACATAGCTGTAGTGCTGTAGACCTTTCATTATTGCTGAAAATTAAACTTCTTGTAAGTACTAACATTTAATATATTAAATTTTTAGAAGCAAAAATTTTTATTTATGGTATTTCCTAATTTTTATTGTTTTGGTTTACGGTCCTTTATACATTAATACATAATATAATACAAATACTGTCATCTGGTATGGGAAGCGAACCAACGTTGTAAAATGTAAGACGCTATTCTGAACCATATAAACTTTACTGTGGAGTGAGACAGGGGTGCCTGACATCCCCGCTACTTTTTACCATACAATTTGTATATTAATGCCTTGATTAAGGAGGTAAGTACCACCAAGATTGGTTCCCTAATTGATGAGGTAACTCTAAATAATATGTCGGTCGCAGATGACATGGTGCTGCTTAGCTCCTCAATAATGGTTTGGCATATATACAAAGTACGCTAGGGAATATGGGCTAAGATACCACTCATTGAAGTACGACTACGAACTCATGGTGTTGCCGGCAAGAACATGAGTAAGTATTATGCGCCTCCAGTTACCAGTTCACCCTAGATTAGAGTTGTTCAGTTTAAATGTCTGGGACATATTGTGACGGAGGCTCTCATGGATGATCTAGATATAGAAAGACAGCGAAGGGAACTGGCTACAAGAAGTAACATGCTCACAAGGAGGTTTGGGAAATTTTCGAAGTCTGTCAAAATTACGTTAACTTCACCAAGAGAACGTACTATACAATATACATTAAGAATACAATAGAATAACGCATTCAGAATGTTATTGGGGCTGCCCTGCTACTGCAGCGCTTCGGGTATGTTTGCCGAGGAGCACACACAATACTTATACGTGTAGAAGTGTTCTAATGCGTAAAAAATTGCCTCCATGGTGCGCAGGTGGCTGGATATCATCATCATCATATCGGCTGTAAGACATCCACTGCTGGACAAAGGCCTCCCCCAAAGATCTACAAAATTGCTGGTCTTACTCTATTCACATCCAGCAGATTCCAGCGACCCGCGATCATCGGTCCATCTTGTAGGGGGCCTTGTAGGGGCCCACGCTACGTCTTCCGGTTCTTAGTCACCACTCGAGAACCTTTCTGCCCCAACGGCCTTCGGTTCTACGAGCTATGTGCGCCGCCCACTGCCACTTCAGTTTTGCAATTCTTCGGGCTATGTTGGTGACTTTGGTTCGCCTGCGGATTTCGACATTTCTGATTCGATCCCGCAGGGAAACTGCGAGCATAGCCCTCTCGATTGCTCTTTGGGTGACCTTGAGCCTTCTAATAAGGCCCATAGTGAGCGACCGCGTCTCTGTTCCGTAAGTCATCACTGAGATCACACACTGGTCGAAGACTTTCGACTTGAGACACTGCGGTATCGGTGGCTGGATAGCTTTAACAAAATGCTTGTTATGTTTGGAGAAAAGGTGAAGAGCGCAATGTTGGAACGGTTCATCCAGTTGCACGTCTTGTAACCAACTGGTAGAGATAAGCGAGGCTTTGGCTCACTGCAAAGGCTCTCTATATTATGTAATTTTGTATTTTTATATTTAATTTGTTTTTGTAAACTTAGATGCTAATACCATATAAGTAGATGTGTTTTGTACACCACTCTCATGGTAGAGCATAGTGCACGTAAGCTAACTTAAGACCCATCATTGTATTCATACCTATGTTTCACAAATAAATGATTATTATTATTATTACTGAATTGTTATGTAAATTAGTAAACTAGCATTATAAGTATTGATATAGAATAAGCATATTACTGAGTTACTGACACATTTTTAAGAAATGGTTACTAACAGTGGAGATATTTTAGTTGGAGATATATTAATTTTTTCTTTTTTCTTCGAGTCACTAACAATTGATTTTCTATTGTGTCTGTTCAACGAGTGAACATAGGGCGAACGGTTCCCAAAAATTTTAATAATGTCCTATTAAACGATACCCCAGACAATGTATAAGACGATTAAACAATCTCTGTAGTACAACATTAAAGGGAACCTCCCTTAGATGCTGTACTACAAGACGCCAAAAAATATACTTCTACGCTTTATTTGACAATGTTATATTATTTGAACATCTTTGACAACGTTGTAATATTTTTACAGCTTTTTATCATTAAGGGTTTCTAACCTATAGCACGGACAAGCAAATTGACGCAATTGGTCAAGCTAAAAAGGTGTTGTGTTACTATGGACTATTATTCATTCATTTCATTCATTTATTTATATTAAAAACAGTTATATCCAATATTCCGTTATGCAAAGTCTAAAAAGTGATTCCCCTATTTATATAAATTCGTACTTCCTATTATGCCTTAGCTGACCGATACTTACATTCTGTGTCTCCAAACAAAGTATGTGCAACCCCCAACAGTGGTATTTCCTCCTTAGGCCCCGGAATCTTAGCCGCCAGCTCGTAAAACCGCCTTCGTTGGTACCAGAACTTCAGGTACCACAGCAATGGAACAGCAATCAACAACCACACAAACATTTTCACATTAACTTTTACTTTCTATGTTAAACTTCTTAAAAATTTCCCGTTTAAACTTTCCCCCAGCCTTAGTATCCGTTTCTCGTTGAGGATAATCTTACATAAATATTTCTGAGAGAGCTTTCATGACGTGCCTACAAGACTTCCTTCTCCACCTGACATCAGCTCAATATTACAGCAAGACCCTCTTGGTTCCAAAAATATACACTATATAACAAAAATATAACTATTTTTTTATTTTGTCACTAAATCACTCGACGAGATCCGTGTTAAGCCTGAATGTCGACCGAAAGCAAATGCGTAGCAATTTATATGATTATTTACCTCAGTGCGGCCGTCAACATATTTAAGTGTGTTGGAATCGTCACATACCATGAACTTCCGCCCCACGTTCACGGGATTAAAGTAATATTGACGTTTACTAGGAAAAGGTTGTAAAGTAAAACGTCGGGCTATCCTTGTCCGCCTAGAAAATTCAGTTATTTCAGTATAATCGCCTGAACTGCATTTTTAGGGATCTATACGAAAAAAGAACAAAGAGATACTTGTAAAATATAACATGTACATATATGTAACATGTACTTTAGTCTGAATCTGAAAATGGGTTCCCTTTTGCAATTAGAATATTATGGAAGTGAATATATTAGTATGCGCGTTGACAATTCAATTATTACGTGATGGGAATGTTACATCAATAATCATCATCATCATGTCAGCCAAAAGACAGCCACTGCAGCACCATTATTACTGGTGTTACTGTTGCTCCCAGCGACTCACACAAGATCATCGATCCATCTTGTAGGAGGCCTGTCTACGCTGCGTATTCCGGGTCCTAGAGGGCGCATAACGCGGGTAAAACCGTAGGGCACAGCTAGTATTATCTAATTTTGTATTTTTATATTTAGTTTGTTTTTTTAAACTTAGATAATACCTAATACGTAGATCTGTTTTTCCACGTAGTCATAGTGCACGTAAGCTAACTTAAGACCAATCATTGTATTCATACCTATGTTTCACAAATAAATGACTATTATTATTACTGAATTGTTATGCAAATTAGTAAACTAGCATTAGATTATATATACATAATAACATGAAATACATATATATATATATATATATATATATATATATATATATATATATATATATATATACAGATACATAGAGAGTATGTAGTATGTTTTTATATGCAGGTACACAGTAGGTATAATATAATAAAACTACGCATATTAACAAAAGTTAAATATGCATCTGCTATAATGGTATAAATTAAATAATAAATAACAAGAACAAAAAATATACAAATACTAGATTTATTGGCGGTAATTGCTGCATCCCACAATGTATTATGAGAGCCGACTTTCGGACATGTATGGTTTATATATTTGATGCGTCTAGTTACTGGCGGTATAATATTGTTTAGTTCAAGATATATAAAAAATTTTGTCAGGTCAAACCTAAAGAGTATCTTCATTTTATTACAATTCCAAAATGAGTAATCTTTTGCATTTTGTTATCATTTAAAATAATGTAAAAGCATAATATATATTTATATTAAAATACTTACTTCAATAGTAGAAGTGATTTTTTTTTCTGATTTTCACATATATATATAGATTTATTTTACCTTAGCTGTGTAGCAATCTATTTTTTGTCATAAATATGCGCAGTAATCTTATTAACTACTAGCTGTGCCCGCGACTTCGTCCGCGTGTTAATTAGTTTATTTAGTTTTTTAGTAAAATAAAATACTTTTTCTAAAATAAAAGTAGCCTAAGTTACGCCTTATTTCATCAGCTACCTGCCAATAAAAGTCCCGTCAAAATCGGTCCAGCCATTTCAGAGATTACCCGGAACCAACAGACAGACAGACAGACAAAAATTTTAAAAAATGTTATTTTGGTGTATGTACCGTATATATATTCATATTTATGTAGTAAAAACCGGCTATTTCAATATTACAAACAGACACTCCAATTTTATTTATTTGTATAGATAATCTAAAATATTGAAAACGACAAACGTGCCGTTTATGATATAAGAGAGATGAGCGTGAGATGTGTAAGAGGATGTAGTCACAAAGATAGAAAAGGGTATGCTGAGATGATTAAGGCATTTAGAAAGAATGAATACAATACAATACAAATATCGTTTATTTTTCTCCACAGACATTTTCTTACATGTAATGTACAATTAGGTGATGTAGATACTTAATATTATGTTGTGGAGACTGGAGCCAGTACTAGGTAAAACCTGTAAATGAATGAAAGAAGATTGACAAAATAAGTATACCTAGCCTGTGTGAATAAGAGAACCGGAAGGGGAAGACTTCGTAGAACATTCTCTGACCAAATCGGAAACGTTCTCAGGAAAGGCCTTGTCAGAAGTACCCTAAACAGGCGAGCATGTATGAAGAACATAATGACAGTAAACGAGGCAAAAGCGGTGTGCAAAGATAGTGACTAATGGAAATTCGTTGTCTCTACCTAGTCCTCTGGGAAACAGGCGTCAGTCTATGTATGTATATATTTTTAGAGATAAGGTATTTCTATTTTATTTAAATATTATATTATTCGTATATATTGGATGTCACATACAGTAATACAAAAAATCTTTATAATTATAATTATATACCTATTTATTTTAATAAAATTCATATGGGCACGTGTGAATTAGCCATTGATTAAGTTTCTTTTGAATAAATCTTTCTATAGGTATTGAATATTTTGACTGCCATCTTTGATTACTATCCTTTTTTTGGAGTCTTGTATTGCACTTTGGTATCATTAATTTAGTTTCATCGTGGGAATATTTGTCTATTTTATAATTGAGTTTTTTGCTTTTTCAAATAATGTCAAAAGAAGGTCCTGCCCCTAAAACAGCTCAAACATTTACTATGTGCAATTAATACTTTGTTGACGTCGGTAGAGTTTCTCCATATGATTACCATACCATTATCCCCCTTCCCTCGTGGATTCCGTTCAGACCGGTCGTGCTAACAGTCTCTGTGTCCAATTTAAACTAAATTAAATTAAACAGAAACTAGTAAATAAATCAGCTGCGTACCAGGAATACATAGCTAAGTACTGGTCCTGACTACTACGGCCCGCCCACATTGTCCGAAGGAGACCGTGCTACGTGCGCAAAAGAGACAACAACCTGCGCACACGTCGACTACCGCGCGCCGCCCACATCGTGAGAGTGAGACCGACCTTTTGGAAAGCGGGAGACAGCTGTCTGCGCGCACGCTTGGACCTCAGAGCGACGCCGCCCCGTACACGCGTGAGTGAAACAAACTTATATAGACCACTATCTGCATCTGCGGCCCTCTACTAGACTCCGCCCGCTACCTCCGGTAGAGTGTAGCTACCTGCTGATTATTAACTGCCGTCGGCTACTAAACACCAAATAGGCCTACTTTAAAATGTCAGTGCGGAGAACGCCGCCTTCACGATCGCCTATTCCGGATCGCAACTTAACTGAAATGCCACAGTATTCCTCGGACCCCTCCCTGAATAAAACATCATCTAATAATGAAGAATTCCCTTCGCTCGAGGAAAATGTGACACAACGTAACAAACGACCAAGAGACGAAGCTTCCTCACCCAATAAATTCACGGTTTTTAAAGACGAGATAAGAGACTTAATTAGCTCGCTCGTTGGCGCCCAAAGTAAAGAGCTCGCATCCATATCCGATAAATTGCAGGAGTTAGCCGAGTCTAATGCTAAAATTGACGCGGCTGTCTCACTCCTAACTGCACAAAACGAGGAGTACCGCGGAAAAATTGCAACTCTTGAAAATCAGTCTAAAAAGGACCGGGAGTACATTTGTTTATTGGAGAACAAAGTAGAAGACCTCCATAGGCAGTCACGCAAGACCTGCGTAGAAATTAAAAATGTCCCTAAAAAGCCCCAGGAAACCAGGGATGATCTGTTACAAATGGTTGTAAATCTTTCAAAAACCATTCATCTTGGTTTAAATGGAAGCGATATAAGCGACATTTTCCGCCTGAAACCCCGTGGAGAGGGAGAGAAGAAACCTACAATCGTAGTAGAATTAAGGTCGCCAATATTGAGATCCGACCTCCTGAAAAAAGTAAAAGACTTTAACCTTATGAACAGGACTCGTCTACAGGCTAAACATCTAGGCCTCACAAGCAACGAAGACACTCCTGTTTTTATAGCTGAACAACTTACTCCTAAGGGGGCTCGTCTGTTTTTCTTAGCTCGAGACCTGAAAAAAGCTGGAAAATTTAAGTATTGCTGGACCTCTTTGGGAAAGGTTTTGATCCGGAAAGATGAAACATCAAAAATTATCCATATACAACACGAAGCACAGGTGCAACAACTCATGCAAGAACAATGACTAACTATGGGTATATATATCTTAAAACTGTTTCTCCTACTTAAAATAGAGTACCTAAGCCCAAAATCTAATTTGTTAAATAACATGTTAAATGGCTACTATACAACAAAACACGCACACAAAACTGTAAACAAACTTATACATGTCCACACACTTATATACGTCTACACACTTACATACGTCCACACACTTTTACACGTCTACTCACTTACTCACGTCTACACACTTATACATGTATGCACACTTATACACGTCCACACACTCATATACGTCTACACACTTATTCACGTCTACCCATTTATACACGTCTACACACTTATACACGTATACACAATTAGGCACGTCTACTCACTTATACACGTCTATACACAATGCTCCCTTTGCCAGGCTGGGTATGGATTGCCTAGCTTGATAAAGGAAATATCAAAGGTCTACTATATATTAGAGTGCTCACAGAAATCTACTTACAAACCATTACATACCTATACACCACTATACCATAATTACTACCAACGATATATCCCACATATATATCACTTGATCCCCGACACAAAACAAAAACACGCTCAAAACACAAACATAACAACAAACCTACACGCCGTATACAACCTCAGATACAATAGTTCTAAATCTATATTAGTAGAAAACCTCTACTACTTGGTTTTAAAACATATAGTCTGTTACCCCCCGTTTTCCCCTATACAAAATGTTGAATTCATCTGTGTGTTCTTACTCTTCCTAGAACCTGATCCGCTAATACTCATACCATCTAACTACCCTGGTTGCAACCCCGTAAGTACTAACTTGATATGTTTAAATGGATAATTTCGATACATTAAAGGAAATTGATCAGATTAAACCGTCAGATTCGATCAAGTGTAATATAGAAGAACTCAAATTAAACACGGGTAATTTTCTACACAATTTAATTATTTTAACACAAAACATTAGAAGTATATACAAAAATTTTGATGACTTGCAACTCACCCTATCACAACTAAAATATGAAGTAGATATTCTGATTCTCACAGAGTGTTGGCTAAACTCTAAAAAAAATATACCACAATTAGTAAATTACACATCTTTCCAAACAAAACACCAAATTAACCAAAGTGACGGGGTAGTAGTATACATCACAAATAAATTATCAGTAAAATTTAAAGAACTAAACCTTGTAAATGCCACTGGACTCGAGTTAAAAATATCAAATTTCACTATACTGGGTATCTACCGTTCCCCATCATTTCCACAAGCAGGTAACTTCATTACATCCCTTAACAATCATCTTGAGAATATGACTCCTAATAAAAACGTTTTAATCTTAGGGGACATTAATATCGACTTAATTATTTCCCCTACTGAAACAAATAATGAAAGAAACAATAGACTAACCTACCTAAATATGCTATCTACACATGGACTGTTACCATCTCACAACCTACCCACGAGGGGGGATGGATGCCTAGATCACGTCTTCATGAGTCTTGACAAACAAAAAAATATAGCTTTTACAGCGGTTTTGAATACAACCGTAACAGACCACTGCCTGATTTTGTTATCTCTCGAGAGTAATTATTACTATAGTAAACCTAAAAAGTACAAAACAATAGTCAACTACGAAAATGCTCACAATAGTCTAAAAAATATTGATACCTCCTTTTTTAACATCTTCAAAGACCCTGATACTTACGCCTTTGCGCTTATAGAATTGGTCAAGACCGCTTTACTTTCGAACTCTAAAAATTTAATTATCACGAATAGCAAAAGAATTATTAAACCCTGGATAACAACAGGTGCCCTACGGTGTATTAGACTAAGAAATTCAATTTTCATTAAACTCAAGTCAAACCCACTTAATCAAATTCTAGCGATTACATATAGACGATATCGGACTTTCTGTGGGAACCTTTTAAAAAAACTTAAAAATAAATACAATAAAGACAAAATCAAAGCATCTGCTAAAAACCCTCGGGCGTTGTGGTCAACCATCAATGACATCACAAATTATAAGCCACCCAGGAGCTCTAATAGCGACCTACTTAAGTTAAAATCATGTCCCCAAGACTCTGTAAACTATGTTAATAATTATTTTATAAACATTGGACAAACTCTAGCTCAGAAAATCCTAAGTAGTAACTCGCCCCCTACATCTTGTAACACAGACAGCCCTAATCTGTCCTCCTTTGTTCTCCTAGAGACCACTCAGGAGGAAGTTGAAAATATTCTGATGTCTCTAGACTCTGGGAGTGCACCAGGGTGGGACGGAATTCCTACCCTTTTCCTAAAACAGGCCAAAGAGATCTTAGTCCCGCTGATCTGTAACCTGGCCAACCTATGCTTTAACACAGGTATCTTCCCCTACCTTCTTAAGCGCTCAGTTGTTACCCCTGTGTATAAGAGTGGAGATAAAGACGACGTTAACAATTATCGGCCTATTTCTGTGTTGACCTCCATTTCTAAAATCATTGAGAAGCTCTTAAACTCCAGAATAGTAAACTACCTGACTAAATATAACGTCTTATCCTCCTCTCAATATGGTTTTAGAAAGGGAATATCAGCCCAAGATGCTACTGAGGAACTTGCTACTGTGATAACCAAGGAAGTAGATAAGGGGAACAAATGCCTGGTGGTCTTTCTTGACCTCAAAAAGGCCTTTGATACTGTCTCAATCTCTAAACTTTTACATAGGCTGGAGAACTCAGGATTCCGAGGTTCTGCTCTCTCGCTTCTTAGCAGTTACCTCCAAAACAGGAAACAGGGGGTAAAAATTGAAAACCATGTTAGCAACGAGGAGAACGTGACGTATGGCGTCCCGCAGGGCAGTGTCCTTGGCCCGACGCTCTTTTTGATTTACATTAACGAACTCTGTAACCTTATTATCAACGGTGCAAGGATACTGTCCTACGCGGATGACACCGCTATTATCTTCTCTGCTAAGACCTGGGACAAGGTTAGGCTGGAGGCTGAGAAGGGACTGGCTAAAGTTAGTGATTGGCTACGTGAAAATCTACTTACGCTAAATACCCAAAAAACCAACTACGTCTGCTTCACTAAATACGCAAACTCTCAGCCTGGGCCTGACTTTAACATTAGAATACATTCTTGTCGTACCCCAACCCAATCTTCCTGTGGTTGCCCTGTTATTCATAAGGTAAACTCCGTCAAGTACCTTGGTATTGTAGTAGATCAAAGGTTAAGCTGGTACCCACACCTCGAAATAACTATAGGGAGGGTAAGAAAACTCATATGGGTTTTCAAATCTTTGAGACATGTTATGAATGCAGAACTACTGAATACAATCTATATCGCACTGGCTCAATCTGTAATCATATATTGTATCTCGGTGTGGGGAGGAGCAGCTAAGTCGTATTTTATAGATCTAGAGAGGGCACAGCGATCCTTGATTAAGGTCATGTACTGTAAGCCCTACAGGTTCCCTACTGAAACTCTATACGCAAGTTCTAAGCTACTCTCCGTTAGAAAACTTTACATACTACACATGGTACTAAGATATCACAAAATTCTACCCTTCAGCCATCTCAAACTTAAAAAAAGACGATGTGATATAGTGGCCCCTACATACTCAGCACGTTCAATTTTTGCTAGTCGCCAAAATGTAAGTCAAGCCCCACGCGTTTATAACAAAGTTAATCGCATACTTAACATTTACCCTATGCAGCTGTATGAGTGTAAGAAGACATTGACGGAATGGCTCTTTACAATTAATTATGATGCAGTGGAGGGCATTCTGGTGACTTCGGGTTGAACGTCAAGCACACAGATACACAAACACATACACACACACACATAAACACATACACTCACACACACATAAACACATACACTCACACACACATAAACACATACCACACACATTCACTCACACACACACTCCAGCACACCTCTACACTCATTCACACATACACACGCCCACTCATTCACACACCCACACATACACACAAATTATATATTCACACACTCATAAACACATGTTTAAACACACGTTTATACTAAACACACTCTAATTTTCACACACTGCCTTAAACACGATTTTAATTTTCTTATTATTATTGGTTTTATATAAAATGTGTAACTCATACCTTTTAGCACAAATAAAAAGTGTTAACTAATCGAGGGAGAGCGAGGTTTATCCCATCTCAAGTATCTTCGGATTACTTTCTGGGAAGCCCCGGCAACTTAATTGTACAAATTTAAGGAAATAAACGCATTTTATTTATTTATTTATTTATTTATTATTCACTCTGGTTTTACTAGAGCGCAGACCCACGCCAGGCCCGGTATCCCATACGGGCTCGGGGCGCTGTTACGGGCCGCAATTCGCCGTACCACTCAGTACCGTGTATAGGCGCCCTCATGGATGCCTTTTCGTCAGAAAGTTCCAGGACCGAGCTTTGGCCTCCACTATTGCAATCGATAGTGCCTTGACGGTGACCTTATACGCTCTAGGAACGTCCGCGGTTTGCCTTTCGCTTTGCAAAGTACTCCGATCAAAGACGTCCATACTCGCCCGTTCACCAATACTGCGATCTCCATCTTCCACTCAGACTGATCGGAGGCATTGACATGTCGCAAACGTGAGTCATGTTGCTTCGAAATCAGTCCGCCTGCGAATCGGGATCGGACGAGATCTTCACACAACCATCACCTGCGCCCTACTTAATGGCGACGGCCGCAGCCGCTAGGATATCTCGGTCCATGTGGTGTAGGGACCTACGCCGCAGTGAAACCAGGCTAACGCAGTGAGTGCCACCGCGGGGTGGGCGGAAGGTCATGTTCAATAGGATACCACGAATAGTGACGATGATCCGACAGCGTGGCCGACGAACTTGACATGTTCGACAAGACTGAACCTCGATTTAAAAGACGGAGGTCTAGTCCGGCACCTCGTTTCAGCAGCGTCTCCCCACGAGCATCGTTGTCCCGGGCATCGCCCCAAACTCCAGAGTGGGCGTTGAAATCGTCCTTGACGAGTACCGGACTGGTAACTGATAATACAGCCCGTGAGCCCATCCAAGCACGCCTTACAATTTGCGAGGCTACGACTCAAATCCGGGCCAGGAGTGTAGAGTGGGGCTCACTTTCGCGCCGGCACAGATTATAGTGACGAGGACACCATCCACCCCGAACCATCTAGGGTAATCGCGAACGGAGTAAGGCTCCGCCACTACCGCGCAACGGCAACTGAATGCTCTGCCAGTTGTTATATTCTCCCAGAACGCACAATAATCGCACGTATACCATAGGCTTATATGTATTCTACTAGACATGCTGTTTCGAATTAAATCTCTGTCCCAGTCCGGCTGTGCCCGAGGTGAGGGACGCGGGCGCGGCGCGCAAAATCACTAAGTGAATAAGCGGGCGCACAGGTGAGACACAATAGAAATATTTTACCTTTTTGCATTATGTCTCGGAGATAGATTTTAAGTTGATAAATTATTTCCTAATTTGGTGTATTAAATATTTGTGGAGCAATTTTAAATTAGCAGCCGGAAGAATGACAATGATATATTTTATAACAATAATATTATTAGGGTGATGTCAATAAAAAAACAACATGATTATCAATGATATAATTAGCCAGTAGATATAAAAGAAAGGTTATTTCCCATCAAATAAAATTAGTTATGTATACTTCTGACGTTTTGTGGAAGATGAGATATCAAATTAAAAATAATATTTATGGCTTTTTGCCCAACAACACTTACTTTAAAAAAACACAAATAAATTATATACATATGGTATACGCACGGAAATAGGTAAAATCTATCAACAACATTCGTCACGTCTGTTTTATATTTTCTAATACCCTATGGCAGTTAATTAGTAGTACTATTCACTCAAAAGCAATGGAAGAAAAGAAGAAGCGAGATGGGTATAGGATACGGCGAACTAGGGCGGACATTTCGCTACAAGCAATATTTTATTCATAAATCGGAAATAATTATCAAATAAATTGTTAACTTAACAGAAACGAACTCAAATTCACGTAAAAGAGTAGTAGGTATACTCTAGTCACCAAACTCTAATAAATGTAATCAAGCTCGTTTGTTCATCAATTTACGTTGATTCGGCTTTGTCATACGCAAACTACCACCTTACTCACTGGCTCGCGGCTGACTGAACAAGTTGCAGCTCCCGAGCTGCAACTCAGTGAGCAAATTCTCAACATGAAATTGCGACGTAAAGATATAAAACAACCAATTTTACCAAGCACACCCAGATTCCAAACAATGAGAGACCTACTATGAATCCTACTAATCGACCTGTATACAGTTCTGTGCGGGGATCGGACCCGAAACACGAAAGCGCTGAGGTAGTAGGTAGAGTAGTCGACCACCTTATCCACTGCGCCACACTTGTAATTCACACTAATATGATTATTAATATGATTCCTTGAATGGAGTTTGATTACAATAAAAGGGCCATCCCATTACATCCCGTAGGTGTCGGAACAGGCGACTTAGGGATACAGCAGGTAATCCGGCAGCAGGATCACCTTTGTACTAGCTATCCATTACTGTGGTTGCCAAAGCGCATGCGACTGCGACAAACCTCTCCAAATGGCAATGTTGTGGAAACCTTTGGTGGAGGCCTTTGTCCAGCAATGGACGACATCAGGCCAATTAATCACTATCCTATTATTATGGCACAATGATTTAACTGATGATAACTTAATTAATCTCTCAAATCCATCGAATGGAGCTAAATTAAAATATACTATTTATTATAGAAGCATATATACTGCGTCAAAGTGTTACTTGCTTTGATTATGTTTATTTCGATATTCGTATTTATTATTGATTGACATGCGCCACAATACGCCGTGTACACATCGTTCACATTTAGCCACCGCACCATTATAATCAGGTAGGCAAGAATTTGTGTAATTTTGTTATTTGTGAAACTTGTGTGGGGGTTCATTTGTTAATTTCTAAAGCAATAAAATATTTTATAAGTATCTTGTAGTAGATAGGTAAGTTACCACGCTTGGCGACTTGTATTATGTTAATATTATATTTTCCCTGTAAGTTAATGTAAATTCTTATAAAAAATAAAGAATCTATAAACGTAATTCACGCCCCCTACGACGTTGTATGTAATTGTATTATTGTATAGGGATATAAATAAATGCATATCAAATATACTGATTGCATATTAAATTTACCCAGGCGTAACTGAATATGTCTTTCGCTATTAGAAAAGTAGATTAAGTTAGAACGATACAACATCCGAAACAAATGTATTTCCACAAACAATCCACTTTTAGATAAATAGCAACGCGTCATGAAAATAATTATAATATTGTGAGGTAACAAATTTTCTGTGCAATCAGTATTTTTGCTTAGAATATGAAATTGTATATAATACAAAAGAAAGACTGTTTTTTTTAATTAATAATATATATATATATATATATATATATATATATATATATATATTATATATTAAAAATATATATAATATATTGTCATCCATTTAAATGAAACATTTGGTAATACAATACACGATTGGTTGTGCACTTATAAGTAGACAGCGACAAATTGATTAGTTTTAAGATTTGGTCACGAATTGAAGAAGTATCACCAAGTATGTGAATACGGCACGCATTCCCTGGAACAAAAATTGAACAATCAATTATCAATACGTAATTAAACAGGCTAAAAAGACAGTAAAATCGAAACTGCCTATGGATTTCGAGGAGATAGAGGCTTTATGAGATCTCTACTCAAAGAGGAAGATCGTTGCCTCAGAACAGATATATTTAGTTGGATATACTATTGTTTTAAAGACTATAAATACAAATAGGTAAATACACAGATTTGTGGAAATAAAATTCTTGAATTTTGCACCGGATATGGCTTTTACTGAATTTTTTTCTCCTTCCGTAACTCAATCTACCATTTCGCCCTTGAAACGGTAGATTGAGTTCGGAACGGGTTGGACCCGTTTCCAGTATAAAATCCGATAGAAGACATAATAGAGAATTCAATATCAGAATCAGCATTTAAAAATGTATTGCTTATTATTTCAGACTTTGTATTCTTGAGATATTCCAGGTACTTTCTTGACAAGTTGTCTTAGTTTCACTAAGGCTTAACATTAAAGTACTACGATTACCTATATATTTAACTTTAATGCGACTACTAGTGCTTAAAAAGCAGCCTAGTATAATTCGGGTTTCCTCACCAAATAAATAAATAGGAAACCGCCAATTCTTTCAATGTCAAAGTCCTTAAAAAAATATTGGCGAAGCAGCGAAATCTTCCTAGGATAACTGTAAATGTCACGTTAAAAATAAAAGTCATCACTACCTGATTTTTAAGAGAAGTTCTGAAAACTCTAATCAAATACATGCATTATACATACGTAAGTTTGTACTGACCTCTTGTATCAAAGCGTAGTTGAACTTGTACAGACCATTCGCCGTAAACTCAGGAATTTCGTGGAGCAGCTGCAGCGATAATTGCATTCCCTAAAACACAAAAAAGAAGTCCCATGTATATCCCCATGTCTATTCGTAGTTAGTAGTCAGTCAATAATTCTTTGAATTACCTATTAGAAGTGGTCTTAATATGGAAGAATTTTATTAGAGTACAGATAAGTCCATCCAGTACAAGATGGACCGATGATCTTGTGAGGGTCGCTGGAAATCGCTGGATGCGAATAGCGCAAGACCGGCAATTGTGGAGATCTTTGGGGAGGCCTTTGTCCAGCAGTGGACGTCTTTTGGTCGATATGATGTTGATAGATAAATCAGACTGATATTTTCGACGGGTATTAGACATTATGTTAGAGTTACCGGGTATTGGCAGCCTATCACTTTATGGCTGTACCTAACCTCCGGTCTTAATATAGAACTTTTTAAGGGTATAAATAAGTCAGGCGGCTACCACCTACGAGTATTACACACAAATAAAAATCTGAAACAGATGGAGCTCCCGGTCACTAAGGGCTTATCATTTTAATTAATTTCAGTTAACGGACCAAATCTTGTGTATATGCCGCCATGTTTCGCCGGACTGTCTCAATTCTCAAAACCGGTAGTAGAGTTAAAGTTTGTTTCGCTAAGTCTTCCCAGTTGGACAATGCGCTCCAACTAAGAAGACCCAGCGAAACAAACTTAGCTGGTATCTTAACTACCACTTGTATCCGGTGGCAGCATATAAGCGCGACCGTCGTTATGAACATAAGATCTGCCATAATAATAATATTGAATTCTTACCTTAATGTAGACAAAACCATTCAGACAATATGACCTATAAATCTAAGACTATAAATATTGATAATTAAACCGATAAATTATCTCTTTGAACTTTATTAATTTTATTAATGTAATTATTATCAAAGAGATTATTTATAGGTTTAATAATCAATATTTTTTGGAACGAAGTTCCTTATCGCGCGTTGTGAAAGGGGGCTAGACGGAAAAAATTCTCACGAAAAATTGTTCACGACATATTTTGCAGCTGTGCGGCGTGCGCATGTTTCTCTGACCACGTGATGCTAATCTGTCACCGTAGACTATGGTTGCTTCTAACAAACAAGTATACGGACCACGTGATGCTAAGCGGTCACCGTAGCCTATGGACGCTCCTAACAAACAAGTATACGGGCCACGTGATGCTAAGCGGTCACCGTAGCCTATGGACGCTTCTGACAAACAAGTATACGGACCACGTGATGCTAAGTGGTCACCGTAGCCTATAGACGCTTCTAACAAACAAGTATACGGACCACGTGATGCTAAGCGGTCACCGTAGCCTATGGACGCTTCTAACAAACAAGTATACGGACCACGTGATGCTAAGCGGTCACCGTAGCCTATGGTCGCTTCTAACAAACAAGTATATGGACAACGTGATGCTAAGCGGTCACCGTAGCCTATGGACGCTTCTAACAAACAAGTATACGGACCACGTGATGCTAAGCGGTCACCGTAGCCTATGGACGCTTCTAACAAAGAAGTATACGGACCACGTGATGCTAAGCGGTCACCGTAGCCTATAGACGCTTCTAACAAACAAGTATATGGACGACGTGATGCTAAGCGGTCACCGTAGCCTAAGGTCGCTTCCAACAAACAAGTATACGGACCACGTGATGTTAAGCGGTCACCGTAGCCTAACGGTCGATTCTATCAAACAATATGCATGTGTGGGGTGTGGATATGTGAGTGCAGGTAAATACATATATTATGTGTGCACGTATAGGTGAAGCCATGTGCAAGTTAGTTATTAGTTATGATTTTCTCGGTTTCTATATAATTTAGTCGTAAGAGCCAATCACTAACTAGTTTTTTACATGCAAACTTGGTTAGTTGTAGTATGTTCAATTTACTGTTAGCCATATTATACAATCGGGGTCCAACACATGTAAAAGCTTTATTGCCGAACTTTAGTTTGGAAGAGCCTCTGTGCCAGGTTTCTTTTCTGCGCGAGCGTTGATCAGTAACCTTAGTAACTAATGCCGTTTTGTGGAACTTAAGGATGACTGTCAGAATATACAGTTGGCGCACTGTTAGCACTCCTATCTTTTGATACAGCGCATCTGTAGGGTAGCGAATACCTAGTTTGTAAGACACTTTAAGTATAGCTCTTTGAGCTCGTTCTATTGTTATAAAATAACTTTTTGCAGCTGTACCCCATATTAAGATGCAGTAATTTAATATTGCCTGACACAAAGCAAAGTAGGTCATTTTGAGGATCTTATGGTCTGCTATATGTCCAAGTCTTTTAAATACGTAGAGAAGTTTCCTGACGCGAGAAGTCACTGATTCTATTTGATTTCTCCACGTCAAGTGCTTATCAATGATTATGCCAAGGTACCTTATGCTACTAACTTGCTCAAATTCAGGACACCTACAGTTGCTACTCGAACCATCATTGCATTGGTGAAATTTTAGTGCAGAATTTGTGGGAGCTGCGGTTTTTCTGGTGATTGAGAAGTTGACTATTTTAGTTTTTCCGACGTTTAGGGTAAGGAGATTGTGCTGTAACCAATTAGAGACAGTTTTCATTCCAGCTTCTGCGGCATTATAGGTTTCCTCCCAGGTATCACCGTGGAAAATTATGGCTGTATCGTCCGCGTATGCTGAGATTTGAGCATTATGGAGATTTAGTGAACAGAGACCATTGACGTACAAGAGAAACAAAGTAGGACCGAGGACACTCCCTTGGGGTACCCCGTACTTCACTTTCGCTAAGGAGCTCTGATGTTCACCCAGGCGAACCCTTTGTACACGATCAGTGAGATAGGACCTGAACCATTCCAAGGCAGTGCCCCTAATACCCAAAAGTTCCATTTTCTTTAAAAGTATAGGCCTGGACACGGTATCAAAGGCTTTGGCGAGGTCAAGGAAGACACCGAGACACTTTTTTCCACTATCAAGTTTACTAATAATATGTTCGACTAGGCTAGTTACTGCATCCTCCGTTGACCTGCCATTCCGAAAGCCATACTGGTTGTCTGTTAATAATTGTTTCTTCTCCAAGTACGTCAATAGTCTCTTGTTAACTAGTTTCTCAAGTATTTTAGACAGTGACGTCAATAGTGAGATTGGTCGGTAATTGGACACAACTGTCACATCGCCTGATTTGTGAATCGGACATATATTAGCTGTTTTTAATTGTACAGGAACTGTGCCAGCCCATATGCTTAAGTTGCACAAGTGAGAGATAGGTCTAACTAGACAGTGCCGTGCTAATTTAAGGATACGATTTGTAATTCCATCCCATCCCGGGGCGTAATCATTTTTGAGAGAGGCAATGACAGCACTAACTTCCATTTCATCGACTGGGGTCATGAAAAATGACTGTGTGGGAGATGAAGCAGTGTTATCTAAATTTGGTACCATATTAGCTAGCTGCGACTCAGTTGTGTTTAATCGTAACAAGGTCTGTTCTGCAAGCTCTACCCCTACATTAGCAAAATATTGATTGACCATGTTTAAAGATATAGTCGGATCTGGATTTGTACTTAACAAAGATGTGCTGTTGGATTTCTTTCTTTTGAAATTACAAATAGTTTTAACTGCCGCCCACGTTTTCTTGCAGTCACCCCTAGAGTTATCTAATAACTCTTTGTCGTAAGCGTTTTTAAGGTTTTGTATCAAGTTATTACAATAGTTTCTATATTTTTTATAGTTTTGTAGCACTAGGTAATTATCTTTATTTTCTGGTTTTTTAGTTTTAGAGTGAAGCATGTCTCTTTTTCGGATACATTTCAGCAGATTTGTTGTCATCCATGGTTGCCTAATGGTTTTGGAGTTACGTATAATTTCTTTTTTAGTGTGTATATTTACTATGTCCCTAATTGTATCTGTGAATTGATCTAATGCTGAATCCAAGTCATGAGTGTCTAAAACGGGGCTCCAGTTGGTATTTTCAAGGTCATTAAGAATATTGGGAAAATCTAGTTTAAGCTTAAATTTAGCCTGATCAGTGGAAGATATTTGTCCAGCACTTTCATTAGTAATTCCTAGGATAACTGTGTCGTGGTCAGTTATCGTGGTTTCGCATACTATAATTTTGGTATGTTTTTTAGTTTTAATTAATGCATGGTCAAGGCAGTTATGTTCACGTGTCGCGTATTGGTGTCCTGGATAAAACCCGTGAAAGCCTGTAACGTCAAGGTATTCAGTAGCACGTTTGTCTTCTGTACCAAATCTTCTGTATAATGAGATTTTCTATGACATAAATGTAATTAGCATTAAGTAAATCAACTTTTTAATTGAAACTATCACATTTGCAGCTGTCACATTTTTTTAGATGAAATTATTTATAATAATTTTAAAAAAATCGAATTCGAGTTTTTTTCGATTTTTTGCATTTTCTGAGAAGATTTACTATAGTAACATATATATTTTTTTCACCGTCGGAAAGTAGAGATTTCAACGAACAGAAAACATACCAACTTTTTGAAAAAAGCTGATATCTTGACGGGTGAGTTTTCGATTGAAAATTAGGGTGATTTTTCGATATTAATTCAAAATAAGGTGAAAAAATAAATATTTTTAATCAAATAAATTACAGCGTATTTGGGACATAAAAAGTTAAGTTTTCTCCAAATTTCGTTAAAAAAGAAAAAAAATTGTAAAAGATAAAAATATAAAACCAAAAACTTGGTTTTTTGAATTTTTCACATAAATTTTCAGGTTATGTGAAAAAAGTGTAAATACAAAAGCTTTTTATTACCTACAACTTTGCCATTTGACGTTTTTCGATAGGACTTTAAGTTTTCCGGAAATCGAGAAAAACCGTTTTTTACCCTTAAAAACTCACCCCATCCCCTTCCCGACCTCCGATCGCCCGTAAATTATTTTTCCTTTCAATTTTATAATATTCCCCTCCTTTTATAATGGGTTTCATCCTACTATTATTTTTTTTGGTTTTAAAGATTATCGACCCTGGTCTAATAACCTAAATAGATTTCTGAATTGATGTAAGACTTTCATCAAAACATACAATATAAATAATACTGTAATAAATAATACTTATAAACAAATATAAATAATATTGAGATTGATAGAGCGAAAACTCTATGGCGACATATATAAGTGTCATATAGTATAGTAACGGTAAGTTACTATACTATATGACACTTATAGTATAGTAACTTACCGTTAGGTTAGACAGGGAAGTTTAGTTGGAGCGGCGAGCACAATAGTTCATCACTGGACGCAGTGTTACCAGGACCTCCGGGGACTGGAAATAGCCGCCACCAGAAGAATAAGAATAAGAACGGTAAGTTGACGGTCACCGTAGCCTAGTTGGTAGTGTTCCTGCCTACGAAGCTGGTGGTCCTTGGTTCGAATCCCGGTAAGTGCAAATATTTGTGTGATGAGCACGAATATTTGTTTCTGAGTCATGGATGTTTTCTATGTATTTAAGTATTTATCTATCTATATAAGTATGTATATCGTCGCCTGGTACCCATAGTACAAACTTTGCTTAGTTTGGGGCTAGGATGATCTGTGTGACATTGTCCGTAAAAAAAAATACGTGTGGCACTCGGAGCCTGCCGCGGTAAAGCTATTGCATAGCATTTTTTATCAACTTATGCAATTATAGTTATTTATTTATTTTATAATACTGCATTTGTGATAATAATAATAAAATGAATGTATATAGAGTACTAACTCATTTTCGTTCACAATTTTTTCGTGACTTTCTTCATTAATAAATGCACTTTGTTTATTCATATTTAAAACACTTTGTACACAAATTATACGAGTACAGATATTCACTGTTGTACGTAGATGATAAATACCTATACTTTCTCACAAACAGCTGATTACGGTAGTTTTCCAATACAACCAATGCCACCTAAAGGCGGGTTGCTGAACTAAAGAGACAAGCGTGATATTTCAAACAGTCATTAATATTTATCGATAGATGGCGGTCGGAGTGGGGGGTGTTAGGTATTTTATGTTACGGAAGTTCTGGATTCGGTCCCCACGCTGAAGGCGAGCGATAGAAGCTATGCAATAGCTTAAAAAATGCATGTTTGCCTACCTCTTATAAGTAAAAACTATCAAAGGGATTTCATTTCAATAAATATTATTAATTTAACATTTTTTTATATTTATTTAACAAAAGTCACAAGATTATTCACGTGAACCAAGCCTAAAGCCGCGAACGCACGTACGAACAATTTTTTGCATTGCATGACACGCAATAACTTTGTTCGTACGTGTGTACCTACCACCAACAAACATGGAACACCATGTTCAGTGTACGTGCGTACACGGCTTTAAGTTATATATTACAATTAGTTAAATAAAGGTACAAATAACAAATTTAATATTCTACAATTTAAATTAATTGTTTCATTTAAATTTCTTAATGTTAAAAATAATACCGACAACCACAGGTTAATGTTAAAAAATATGCCTATATATGTAATTGTGGTTGGTTAGTTTAGGTAATAAAGATTGAAAACACAATTCTAAATTAATATTCAAATTGGCCGCACAAATAGTTACAAGATTGTGACATATATACAATTAATCAAAAAAATGTCAGATTCGTTAGCAGTAGCAAAGATGTCATACGCATCACATAAGTTTTTATACCATTTCTAATGAAGCGTTTAATGATTAATAGTGTTATGACATTATACTTATTATACGCAAACCCCAGAATATTAGACAATTTCAAAATAGCATCTGTATAATTAATTCTACATAGCACTTTCTTTATTGAGCTTATAATATTGTATTGGCTAATGGTTGATTAACCATCGCCATATTACACCTCGGCCTTCCGCATTGGACCAATGATCTACTGTCAGTCACACCACACTATCACATCACGATGGACTTTTCCTCCTTTCCAATGCCACTTCGAACCCATCCACTGCCTTCATCATAATATCAAGTTTGACTCGTATTTTTGGTGAAGGACCATCTTCAACCTCCCCAACAACCTTAAACCGCCGCAATATGGACACCACTGCTGTTTTCACTGATAGCATTGCATATTGATAGCCTGCGAACAAAAAGAAAAAGGATTTTTAATTTAATGACGAACGGCAGGCCAGATCCGTTAAGTTGTTGCGTTGTTGTTGTTGAGTTTGTCTTCTTGCTAATGTTATTAAATGTACCTACTTAAAATAAGTTTGGAAATTGCACTATTATATTTTGAACTATTTTTTTGGTTTAACTCATACTGAGCCCGCGTTTTTATCTACAATTTAAACAGACATGTTCATGCACACAAATATTTGTCCTGGGTTGGAATCAGACCTACGATCTGTGGCTTGAAAAGGATCGAGTAGAGTAAAAGAAGCGTTAGACCAAACACGCAACCGGCCTATCAAAACATGTCAATGTTAAATAATTAAAACCATGGGTTTTGTCGACAAGTCACAGCAAAGTTTACAAACGATTTAGAATTATAATCCGAGCTGTGTCGCGTTTTTATAGGTTACAAAAGAATTGGAGGACCTTTTTTTGTCCGCGACACGTTCCAATATATCATTGTCCTTCCTTGTAGTACGTCAAAAATAATTATAACAGGCAGAAGTATATATGAATAAACTTATCTTTGCAATTTTTTAATTTAACATTTACGCTGCACAAACAAATATGAGGTCGGGTTTTATTAGTAAATATATAAAACCCATATACATATAAAAGTAGGTAATCTAGTTCCGCAAACGACTCGAACAATACAAAATTCACGGCCTACAGGTATTTGGGGTAATAAATGCGTTCTAGATGAGCTTTAAGTTAAGTTAGATTTTTAAATCAATTACCAATAATTAGTATGACACTTCTAAAGGTCGCTGTAACATGTTTTTATCCGGACGGAAACTGACGTGAAATTTGTAAATATCGTTTCATAGAAAATATGAGCGAAAGTGCATTCGCCACGTACAAGTATGTACGGACGCGCGGACGGGACGGAACGTAGCACGCCCGGGGTGTGTAAAATATTGGCGACGATGTTAAGCATTGTCCCGCCCCGCACGTACCGCGTCCCGTCCGTGATTCCGCTGCGTATGCACAGTCGCTCCGAAGAACTAAGAAGTGATGCTCATGTACTTATTCGTACCTTAATATAAACAGAACCTAATCATTCTAAAACCTGGCGCAAAAGATGCATGATGACCTATCATCACCATTCATCTCCTTTTCTTCATGACGAATGTAACTTCTTCGTCATTGAAAACAATAACAATTAAAGCAAATTCTTAAAATCCGTCGTTCCTTCTTTACAACACTAGAATGTTAATTACGAGTTACTGTCACGATGTGTATGTATTAAAATTCCTGTCAGTGTTTCCTAACCACGTTCCGTTTCCGTACCGTCCACGTCCCGTCAACGTCCCGTCCACTACCCGTCCATGTACCGCACACATTACATATGCAGCGACCTTAAGTAACCCTGTCCTTCAGTCACGAATTATAATAGATATAAATGTAATGACAATTGCGCAATACTGCCGTGAATGTTTGTGTAGTAACCACGTAATATTATTTTGACCACGTTTACTTACCCAAGTATCCTAAAAATACTATCTTGAATATCAATTCTCAATTGAAATTGGCATAATCGCGTGTGTATAATGCAGAATGGCATTATATAAAATGTAATGGGACGTGATAATGTACCTCCACACGTGTAGACAATTAAATATATGCAATAAATTAGATAATCGGCAGCAATAAATGTAATAAGTTTAATTATCCATTTAAATATGCACTATATCACTACCCAACCAACTGTGTAGATTTGGCTAAGGTCAGCTAGTAATCTAGACTAGCTAAATACATTAGTACACAAGATTTTCCTTCTTATAATAGTAATATATTATTTGATTATAGGCATGATTCATAACACTAGTCCACTAGTGAAAAACTGCTGAGATATAACGGATAATCAACAGTCTTAAGGCAAAAAGGACGAATCCGTTGGCAAGGTTGTTAAATGCTCGCCTTTCACGGTTGGATTCCCACCCTGGACAGATATTTGTGTGCATGAACATGTCTGTTTGTTCTGAGTCTGGGTTTAATTGGGTATCTATATAAGTATGATTTTTTCAAAAATTAAGTAGTGTACGTATTATATCAGTTATCTGACTTCCACAATCCAAGCTCTGCTTAGTTTGGGATCAGACGGCCGTGTGTGAATTATATCCCATGATATTATTATCATTAAAACTCGACTTAATTATAGAGATGTAATTGATTACCAGTATTGAGCCAGCAGTTAAGTAGTTGTTATGTAGATTTTAATGATAACTTCTAGTTCTATTAGTTAAGAGTGGGGTCTGATTATAAAATGTATTCATTACTGCCTTACATCTCAAAGTAGAATCAGAATATCTTTCTATTAAGAAAATTTCTCAGTAACAGCCCGAAGTCTTGGAGTTGGCGGTATTAACCCCCGTGCTTCGAAGAGCACACAAAGCAGTTAGCCATGGACCTGGCCTCTTTCCGGTCGTGTCGCTAGTCATCCCATCAGATCATGAGAGTGATGGAATAGAAAGTGCCTTTGTGTTTGTGCAGAGAATTGTGCACTACAATATGTCCCACTCAGATGACTAGCCTCCATTGAGACTGGCCGCCGTGGCCAACATTTGGCTAGGAGGACATTATTATTACACAAAAGATATTTTTTATACTATGCTGGCGGGCTTACTCACATGTTAAAACACGAACACTATCATTTTCTTTTTAATGATTACGCCCGCTTTCGGTTAATTTATCCCTGTGTCGCGGGGCTTCACAAACATATAATACAACACAAAGGATACCCAGACTCAGAACATCTAGATACTTATGGATCACGCTAATAGTGTGGATGTTAATACCGGGATGTGACGAGGCAACTGTCTTATAAGGTGCGCCACTTGTGCTGTCTTTCATTGCAGTCTAGCTAGCGCTGGCTAGCGTACATGGGTAGAGCGAACACACTACGCTTTACCTCTCTTAACATTAAAAACAAGCCAATTACAAACTTACCGACACAATTTCTAGGGCCATTGCTAAACGGCATATAACTGCAAGGATGAACTAGATTAAACCTTTCTGGCAAAAATCTGTCGGGGTCGAAATTTTCGGCGTCTGGGCCCCAGTACTTGGGATCTCGATGGGCGCCCCATATAGAACACGCGACTCCTGAACCAGCGGGTAAAACACGCCCAGATGCTGTGAAATATAAATCAACATTTAAAAGTTTTGTGTAGTCAATCGTTAATAATACTCTATATTAATAATCTGCAGTATTGTCTATATTAATTAGCTGAGTTGCTTGAGCTACACTTGCGCTATGAATCACATCCAATATTAGAATGTAACGCAAAAAGTCTCCCTACTATGAATTTTATCAATATGGTTATAAGTATTGATTGTTTAATTTAAGAACACAAGGTCCGCCATAGAAATAATATTGAATTCGTCCCTTAATATAGACAGAACTGTTCAGACAAAATGTAGTAAAAATATAGCTAAAACTTGCAATTTCGATAAATAAACCTATACATGATCTTTTTAACAATAACTTAATATAAGCTAGCTAAATATAATTACTATCATAAAATAAATTTAATTCAAAAGGTTTTCATGCAATCCACGTACCTAAATAGCTATATATACCCAGAAATAATTATATATTAAGTACTACAAATATGTTGTGTACAAGCGCTTTTTTAAAGTCTACGTTAGTAAAAACCTTTTTTATTTTATTTATACTCATAAATCTACAAAAAAATCACAACTCTTCTGAAGTTTAGTTTTGTATTAATTTTATCTGTATTACATAAAACAAAAAAAAATGTATTAATAAATTGCTGGCTATTTAGTCTATACGATGGTATACCACATATCCAATATGGAGCAGCATGGAAGCTTCGATTAATATTTTTGCCTTATAACTGTTTAAAATTTTTTACATTATTTTTCTAAAGCGTTACAAACGCGATAGCTAAAGAACTTTCATTTTAATCTGAAACATTAATATTCATTAAACAATACCGTATGATATCCGGAATTATCAGACACTATTTATTTTTTCTAGTTAATATAAAAAAATACATAAAACTCATATAAAACCATATTTTCGATAGAGGTTTTCCTAATTCAATGTAACATAATTTAGACTCTATCTCTATTTACTGTGAAAACATAAATGTAATTAAATTCAAATATATACAATAATACCATCATTTATAACTTACGCAGCGTTGTATCTTCCATTACTTTTCTAATTATAAGCGGTACTGGTGGAAATAGCCTCATTGTTTCTTTAATTACTCTGTCCAAATACGTCAATTTTGGCAAATCCTCTTTTAATAATGGACGATCCATGTCGACTATGGCATCACATATTCTGTTAAAAATATAATTATACTAAAATTATAGCATCGGTATATAAATCAGTACGTAGCTAAGCTAAATTCATTTATGCCGTTAAAATGTTACGTCTATGTAATATCGTCATGACTCTTTCCAAATACGTCAATTTTGGCTCATCCTCTTTTAATAATAGACGATCCATATCGACTAATACATCACATATTCTGTTTAAAAATTAAAGGCATAATAATTATATTTAAATTATAGCATAGGTACAGAATTCAGTACGTAGCTAATCTAAATTCATTCATGACGTTTAATTGTTGCGTCTAAGTAATATCGTCATGACTCTTTCCAAATACGTCAATTTTGGCAGATCCTCTTTTAATAGTGGATGATCCATGTCCACTGCAAAATGAAATAATTTACTCACTAGAATATGTGGGAAAAACTGTATTTTCCATTCTACTTGGTCGTGAAAAACTATAATTTTAAAAATTTTACGTAACATTCTAATGAATTCCAGCTAAGGCTTTCTGTCCAACTCGTACTTGACAGATAATAATATGTTTCATTTCAGAAATAACTTTGTAATCACACCTATGAGATACCCACAATGTACGCGGATCTAGTGCGGGCTGGCAGACTTCACATGCTATCCAGAACATGTTTTGGTGAACTCTCAGGCATGCAGGTTTCCTCGCGATGTTTAAGAAGAAGATAATAAATTTTTAATACGCATATGTATTCTAAATGTCAGTGGCGCCCCTTGGGTTTGAAATGAGCCCACTGACTCAACAGTCCAACGGTCGAACCGCAAGGCTATTTTCAATTTCTAGACTATCATGAATTCAAACGGAAAAAACAAACTTCATATTAACTCACTCTTGATACAACTTATTCTGTATTTCGGGATATTTTCCTAAAAGCTTCAGGGTATATCCAATGGCTATTGCAGATGTGTCTGTCCCGGCAATGGCCAACATCAACACTTCTTCACGGAGTTCTAAATTTGTGTAACCTTTCTCACCACCAGACAATTTTATTAAAATATCTAGAAAAGTCTTTGTCCCGTATGTTCCTAAACCTAGAACAAAAGTATATTTTCATACATAATAAAGAAGTTTGTAGAAATGAGAGGCAATAGCGCGAGCCGGAGGCTAAGGTACAATTCATAAATGACAATCGACTTTAAAAATATGCATAAATTAACCAATAAAATATTAATAATTTTTCTTACCACATTCCTCACTAACTTCAGTTTTCGGCTTTTCTTCCAATTTTAGCTCCTTTCTCTTTTTAATTATTACCTGAAAAATTCTCAGATTAATTTACCTAATTAAAATTAAATTTAATAATTTGATATCAGTAACCTAAGAAGTAATAGAGCACAATTTACTATTGCTATATAGAACATAATATATGAATATATGTATATTCTATGTACTTTAATATAAGTTAAAACCAAATATCAAGTTTTACGAGCCCCAGCTAGAGCAACGAAGTAGTCCTCAGATATTCAGACCACCACTGGCTAAAGCTCGCTTCTTTATCTTCATATCATATTTCCTAAGAAAATAATAATTTTATTTACAAATAATTACGAATCCATATCCATTTGTATATCCATATCCATATTTTGTGATTTAATACATTTTAAATACAAAATAAAATTAAATATACGATTTGCCAGCGGCAGCAGGAACAGGAACCATGGTACCGGATGTTACGGCTCTAGAGACAGGAACCCTCTGACAATGTAAGTTGACCCAACGTAAGCCTCTGTAGGTGTCTGTGTTTTCGAGTCTCTTTGCTTTGGCAGAAAAACTATCGGCACAATGATCGCGCAACTTCAAAAATTTATTGGTCTTTTTTAACCTTCAAAATATTAATCCATCACTGTTCAGCGTACTTGTCGTTCTTGTAGGTATTATCTTAAGTAATTATTGTTTATTTACTTTCCTTGCCGTCGAGACTGCCTCGCTCTCCAAGCATGTAGTAAAAGAAAGTCAAGAAAGTACCGGGAAAAGATCAATAATATATAAAATGTTTGTTATTTATCCAAATTTATTTTATCACCTTCAAAGTATGCTCCTTCAGAAACGATACACTTACGCCAACGAATAATCCATTCATCAAAACATTTTTTAAACGCTGCTTTCGGAGTTGAGTTCAGTTCTCGCCGCAAATTCTCCTTTATATCTTCTACCGATTGAAAACGGGTACCACGAAGTGGTAATTTGAGTTTAGGAAAAAGAAAGAAGTCAGCTGGAGCCATATCTCGTGAATATGGTGGTTGCTGGATGGTATTTGTTAAGTGTTTGGTCGAAAATTCGTTCACAATGTTGGCCTTGTGCGAAGGCGCATTATCGTGGTGCAAAATCCAAGAATTTTTTTTCCACAAATCTGGCCTTTTTCGTCGAATTTGCTCTCTTAAACGCCGCATAACGCTCAAATAATATTCTTTATTTACCGTTCGACCTTCCGGTAAGAATTCAGAGTGCACAACACCGCGATATTGACTATCGCGGTGAAAGTAAGAAAACAGTCAACATGACTTTGACTTTTGATCGACTTTGGCGTGGTTTTTTCGGTTACTAATCATTTGGGTATGAAACATGTTGCCGCTCGGCTAGTCCCAAAAGATCTGAATTTTCTCCAAAAACTCAATCGCATGAAAGTCGCTGAGGACATGGTAGAACGAGTCAATTCCGACCCAACATTCATGAAACGCATTGTTACTGGTGACGAAACGTGGGTTTACGATTTTTATATGCAAACTAGTCAACAAGCTTCGGAGTGGCGCCTTCCAACTGAACCGAAACCGAAAAAACCACGCCAAAGTCGATCAAAAGTCAAAGTCATTTTGACTGTTTTCTTTGACTATCGCGGTGTTGTGCACTCTGAATTCTTACCGGAAGGTCGAACGGTCAATAAAGATTAAGTTTAAAGCGGGTAAAACCGCGGAGCACAGCTATTTTAATGTTATGGCGCTGCCGAGCCCACTGGCCGCATACTTTTCTTTTTCCTGGCTCTCAGTCGTGAGCTTAATTTATATTCCATTATCCTTATTTTTGCATTTTGATTATTAGAAGCGATAAAATATTTTAAATTCTTCAATTTAGCGTGTTTAATATTTCTTTTAAAAATACGTATTTCTATCGCAATCCATAATGATGGTGTTAGGAAACAATATTTTCTTATTTTAAAAACGCCTAGATTTAATCCGGACAATGGTGTAGTTACCAGCTCAATTCAAAGCAAAAATCAAAACTAATCAAGCAAATGAATTAAGAACATTCGCTATGACCGATTAAGAGTTAAGTCCGGTGCAAGGCTTTCCATTTTCATTTCATTTATTGCAAGTGACCAGAAACTGCTACTGCTTATCACCAGCGGTACGCTTGTGGGTGACGGCATTGTACCGTGTTTTTCAGTTGATGAGCTTGAACTTTGACAGCGTTTTGGAAACTATCATCAGAATTGCAAGTAAAACTTATTACTTATATTAACTGATAAATAGCTTGTTTAAATTCAAATTGCGAACCATCTTTATAGAAATAACTTATAAAGAATAAGAATGAAAGTACTGTCAGTTTAATTTAGCCTTCACTTTTAATCTGGACTTGATTCTTCTAATATTATAAATGCGAAAGTTTGGAAGTATAGATGCATCGATGTATGGATTGTTACTCTTTCACGCAAAAAGTACTGAACGGATTTTGATGAAACTTTGTAGTAATATAGCTATATAGCTATATATTTATAAAGTTTAACGCAGGACACAGTTAGTTTAATATGAATTAACTTAGTAGTCTTAAAATAGAGTATACTGACCTCATCAGTAAAATCATGCAAGATTTTGCAAGATGCCTCGTGTGCCGGGTACTGCGGGGAGAACTTGAATAACCAATCCGGTTGCAACCACAAATGGAAGATCCTCTTGCAAATTACGTTCAACAACTGAGACAAAGCTTTCAAAAATGGAGAGTCGGGATTCTGTTGTGCGTTTATTTTCACACCTATGTTTGTTTCTGTTGCAAAAAGTAAACATCATCATCATAACCCGCATGTCACTAAAGTATTTTATTAATGATAGCAGACTAACTGAAGCAGAGATCATGGCGTCCATAACGTGTCATGTGTGTATGTATGGCTGTCCCAGATATTACGGATATTTGAAACCGAACACAAACTCTTCAGATTAGATATATTACAGGGTTCATTTTCTTGTTTGCCGTACTCACCGCGCCTGGCATACGAGTTGGCGACCGTAGTTAGGTGGTAGCTAGTAATACTTTTCTATTTCAATTTTGTGTCTTTCACTTGTATAGGTAATTTGAAAATTAATTATTTACGTGTACTTGTACTTAAAAAAATATAAACTCACCACAGACTGCATCAAGTGTGTAAGTGCTGAGGAATGGCCACAGACTAAACTTTTCACGCTTAGTTTGATCCACAAGACGCATTGCCAGTTTTTCCGCTTGTTCCAAGAAGATTGGCACAAAGCTAGCAACGACTTTAGGACTAAAAGCCGGCACCAGGATCTTTCGACGACGCCTCCAGATAGAAACTGTCGGAAAACGAAATACGTCGATTAAATTTGGTTATATAGTAAATTTAATAAAAAGTCTTTCTTATATATATATATATATATATATATATATATATATATATATATATAGCCTAGCCCTGTGACATGGGTTACCTAGTTTTTAGTCTTAATTGCTAGACGGCTTGAGCCCATACTCGCCTTTATTCTCCGGTGAAGAGGTGAAAGCCTCCTAGGCTAACTCCAAACGTCCAATACAAAACCAAAACCAAACTTTTATGCCTTTGCGTAACTTTATAGATACCTGTTTCGCTGGAACACGTTTTTGCCTTGATGTTTATAACATGTTATTATTCATTATCTATACATATAATAAAATTATACATACGTTGCGAAATATGTGGTCGTTTTTGAATATATATCTCATAATAACAATAGTAGCACACAAACAAGCTGTGTTGTTTTGCATTGAAAGTGTTTTCCTCCAACGATTTATGTGACATTAACTCTATAAAAAAGGTTGTAAAAAACCTGATTAGGTTGAGACTAAAAGGAACAGATTACTCATGACTGAATACTGTTTTCTTAAATTCTTTAAGGAAAGTAAGCTACTATTCACGACGTTGCGCGTCGAGATTTCAAGGATTTCGTAGCCCGTGCCAGCGATCATTTATTCCCAACGTTATATCCAATATCATCTGTCTCTTCACTTCCACGACACCCTCCGTCATGGTTCGAATCTCATACGGCTACCCTCAGACAGATTTCGTCTAGATTTTACTTTACTTTATCGTTTGGGCATTGGTTACCCAAGTGTCAGAGTTATTTAAGCCGCCAAGTAGCCTCTGACGTGGCTTAACAACTGTTGTCTAACGACTTCAAACGCGACCGACAATTTAAGGGCACGTTAAGTTTTATGTCCCGTTTGAAGTCATCCAAAGCAGGGATACGTTCAGAATTTAAACCACTATAGCGGTCATCCATCTATAGAATGACCTCGTGTCTGGGTGGTTTACTTCTCCGATCACTTAAGGATCGGTGAGAGCAAATAGCAATGAGCGCCTAATAAGATATTTAAAACTACTAGTTAGAGGCTTCTGTTTTTGCCATGTTGTCGATCTTTCAGTATAATTTATGTTTGAATTAAACTTTTAACAATCTATAGCATTCTTCACAATATACTGTAACAAACTAAATTTGTTATTCAAACGCCATTAAAATATTCTATACTATTCTATTATTTGTTTCTGAGTCATGGATGTTTTCTATGTATATAAGTATTTATCTATCAATATAAGTATGTATATCGTCGACTGGTACCCAACAATAGCCCCAAACAAGCTTTGCTTAGTTTGGGGCTAGGATGATCTGTGTGACATTATCCCTAAATATGATTATATTATTATTATTACGATTCTAAGACAGGCTAGGTTATCCGTTAAAACTAGATTTTAATTAGGTATATTAAGAGTCGCATTCGAGCACTAAACGAGTTAGCATCTCTGGAGAACGGGCCGTGGGCCGTCGAAGACTGCATTGTCTTTGCATTTTTATATTGTGTTTCTTGCATGTGCATATTTTTGCGGGCGGGGGACGGTGCATATTGTATTGGTTTGATTAAACTGTGTTAATATTTTTGTTTTTCGATTGAATTATATTAATTACCTATACTTGTACCTGTACTTAGACTTCAACATTTTGATTCTGAAATAAAAGTGTATGTGAACAATAAAGAAATATCATTTCATTTCAAAGAATAAATTGAACAGTCTAAGATCCGATGTTTTACGATGGTTAATTAGTTGTGTTTTGTAAGCGGATTTATGAGAACATTACCTTAAACTCTCTTAAAAAAACATCGGTATTAAAAGAGTCACCAAAACCATTGTAAAGATCAAAGTTGCCAAAATTTCTTTGTATTCATTTAAGCAATCTAATCTTATTGCAATCTAATTTGTAAATCTAATGTAACCACAATTAGACTAGCGACTATTTGACCTAGAAGCTTATGAGTACCAAAATTCGCGAAACCAGTTCACAGACTTTATTAAGCAACTTATTATCTATTACGATTGTCTCTTAAGAACCGGAACCGATTACTTAAGGACATCACCAAAATACGAGCGTAAAATATTAATTTTACAAAGGATAATCTTAAAAAATCCATCAATCAAATGGAACAACCTTTTTTGTTGTTTTTTATTTCTTAGACATCCATGACATAAAGCCTGCCCCCTAACAAAGAATTGAACACAGTTCATCATCATCATCATGTCTACCAAATGACGTCCACTGCTGGACAAAGATTTCCACAATAGAGTTGTGTCCACCATTTGGAGAGATATGCCATAATCGCCACGCTTGGCGATTGCAGTGTGATGGTCAGAGTACACAGAGGGACGCTGCTGACCGTTCTCTGGGAGATATTCATTTGGGTAGACTTCTGCATCCCCACGAGATGAAATGGGGTAGTGATATTCTTTGCCGTCAGCCACACAGCATAGACAGATAGTCGGTAAAATTTCGTTACCTGGAGCAAATATACCGCCAAACCCGATGACTTTCCGCATAAACCTGTGGAGGTCATCTTTCTCCAAGCACGTCTTCAACACCATCGCCAAATCAACTGGATGTACTAAAACTATAAGAAAACTCTGATTAATTGTCAAAACCGTTAAAAAAACTCTCTATTCTAATAAATAAATTTACTTAAGGCCCAACAAACCCTCATAATGCATACTAAATAACTATTCGGTAGTGAATAAAGATGTACAGACGCCAGCACATCCAGCTACCGCAATCTGTCAAATTTCTTTTATAGTTTTTCAACTTCATCACTTAAGTATCAGGTTCACTTTAAATTTGAGAAATTTTACAGATTGGGGTAGCTTGATGTGCTGGCGTCTGTACATACAGATCTCATTTTGTGGTAAAACCGTCAATTATACCATTGTCAGCTTTATCAAACAAAGAGATCTCTTTCAGACGACATTAATAAATGTATATTTGGCAAATTGGCTACCGTAACACGATCTGTCCAATTTCAAAATAATTACTGGTAGAAACTACTTAACAGTATTTTTAGGGTTCCGTAGCCAAATGGCAAAAAACGGAAGCCTAAGGCCCACTTGCACCAAAAGCTAGGCTAAAATAAACTAACTCGAGTTAAGTAACTTCGAGTTAATTCTTTAAAATTTTAACTCAACATCATCATCATGTCTACCGAATGACGTCCACTGCTGGACAAATATTTCCACAATAGAGTGTCCACCATTTGGAGAGATATGCCATAATCGCCACGCTTGGCGATTGCAGTGTGATGGTCAGAGTACACCAATGAAAAATAACACCGAGTCAACTAACTCCGTGTTTTTCTATTTTACGTTGGTATCATTAAAGAGGTTTTATTCCGTAATGTAATCCAACCAAATATGAATGAGTGAACAATGAGTGAAATATTTATACACCTGTTTTTGTCACTCGAAAACTTTGTATATGACTGTCTCATGTGTCAAGTTTTTTCAAATACATTTCAATTTGATCGTTTGTGTTTGAAACCAATCTGTCAATTTCGAGTCGTTCAAATATTGTCATAGCAACGTTGACATGATCGACCTTTCTGCAACTCTTCTTTTATAAAAGTCCGAGCTAATATTATATTCGACTATTTCTTTATCATCATCAGACAATAAATAATCACTCATACATAGTTGTTTAGGACACAAAACTGTTTTAAAATTCTGGCATTCACTTCTGCAACCCAACATAACCTCTGAAACGAAACAAATTTAACATTACTAATCCGGAGTTAGTGATTTAACCCACCAAAATAGCTGGGTTAAAATTTTAATGAAATAACCCAAGGTTAGTTCCTAACTCTTGGTGGTGCAAGACGTAATTGTAATTTAACCCCATATTAGCCACTAACTCTGAGTTAATTCATTGAACCTGGGGTGGCGCAAGTGGGCCTTATAGATTCGTCATGTCTGTCTGTCTGTCCGTTCGTATGTCACAGGCACTTCTTTCCGGAACTATAAGAGCTGTACTGTTGAAACTTGGTACGTAGATGTATTCTGTGAACCACTTTAAGATTTTCACACAAAAACAGAAAAATAACAAAAATTTTTGGGTAACCCATACATAGAACTGAAACTGTGGCATATCTATGAATAGGTCTTCAAAAATGAGATTGACGTTTCTAATATATTATCATGTTTGTCTAAACTGAATAGTTTGTGTGAGAGACACTTCCAAAGTGGTAAATAGAGTGTCACCCCCCCTGTAACTTCTAAAATAAGAGAATGATAAAACTAAAAAAAATATATGATGTACATGACCATGTAAACTAACAACTAAAATTGGTTTGAACGAGATTTGGTAAGTAGTTTTTTTTAATACCTCATAAATCGTAAACCGCAATTTACCTTACATTTAATCAATTGAAATACTTGCTGCTACGGAACCCTTCATGGGCGCGTCCGACTCGCACTTGGCCGGTTTTCGCTATACAATAAACATTAGATCGTCCGGTCATTTTTGTTTTCTTTTAATTTTCCCCAGAAGCATTGTTTTAATTCGTAATAATAAAGGATTATTCAAAAAAAAACGAAATTAAGGACCACTATAACTTAGCTAGACTGAAGTAAAACTGCAAACGTTACTGGCTATTAGAAGAAAGAGAGAAAAACAAATAGACATGAATAAACTATGTTGATACAAGAACTAACCGAAGTTATTATTTTATCTTACAACGTATTAAGTATATTCCTTTAAAATTTACTTAAAATTTCTTCACAATTATATTTTTACATGTGGAACAGAATATATGGTACGATTTATATGTTAAAATACTAAGTCATTAATAAATAATCAGAAATAATTAAGATTGTTTATTTGTTTAACATTCAATGTCGTCCAGAAGGATTCAACATTGAATTGATTTGCAAAATTTACTTTGAATTAATGAATATTTTTTTTTGTTTGAGACAGTATTAATTAGGGTTGTAACGGAGGCCTCTTAGCGGAGGCGGAGGCGGATGCGAAGATGACTGATCTCACCTCCGCGGATGCGGAGGTTAACGGATGCGAATGCGAAGGTGAAAGTGGATGTGAAAAAATAGTCTTTTATGAGTAATATTAATATTGTTTTTAATCTCAATAAATGAAGAATGAGCTGAAAGTGGGGCAATTTCAATTTGACTTCATGGAGAAGGAGGGACTCTTTATGATGAACTCCTTTTTGAAGAAGCCGGATAACCGCAAATGGACCTGGGTAAGCCCCGAAGGTAAAACAAAAATGAGATAGACTTTATTTTGTCGACGATAAAACAGATGTTCAATGACGTCTTTGTGATCAATACGGTTAAAAGCGGGAGCGATCACTGGCGGGGCTCATTGAACCTTAATGTCAAGCTCCAGAGGTCCCGACTGATAAAGTCTATGCTCCGACCTTTACCCATCAACGTTGAAAACCCGGAACCCTTTCAGCTCAAACTGCAAAACCGAGTGGAGTCATACCACGACAGGTTCGTAGAAGCTGTCCATACGGCTGGTCTTTAAGGCCCGCCGTACAAACAGAACCAAAAAGATCTCTGACTAAACCCTGCAGCTAAAGGAAGAAAGACGGAAAATGGTTTTGACATCTTCTGATGATGCTACCAGATAACGGCAGCTCAACAGACAGATATCAAAGTCTTTGACTCGCGACACGCGCCCAATTAATACAAAATGTATTAAGAAGCCATCGAGTGGAACAAAGGCTCTAAAGTGTTAGCAAGATAACTGTCTGTTAACTGTCTGTGTCTAGACCTGAGTTGCTGGGAGAGATCGAGAGGTTCTATGGACGAGAACCCAGTCACCTATCGATAGTTGTGCCTCAGATCCCAGAGCACGACTAACCCGACACTTCACCGAAGACATCCCGGACGTCAGCATGTGCGAGATAAGAATCCCTCTCAAACAGCTTAAGAACAACAAGGCGCCGGGTGATGATGGAGTTACAGCAGAGCTTCTAGCTCTTCTACGGGCCCTTCAGAAGTTATTGACCTCCGTCATACTAGAAGGTCAAACGCCACAAGTATGGCACAGAGGTGTGTCTTCAACCAGTGTGTGTGGCCAGTGATGACTAACGGAACAGAGACGTCATCGCTCACTATGGGTCTTATCAGGCGGCACAAGGTCACCGAAAGAGCAATGTAAAGGGCTATGCTTGGAGTTTCCCTGTTAGATCGAATCCGAAATGCTGAGGTCCGCAGGCGCACCAAAGTAACCGACTTAACCCTAGCTGAAGTGGCAGTGGGCAGGGCACATAGCTCGTAGAGCCGACGGCCGCTGGGGCAGAAAGGTTCTCGAGTGGCGAACACGAGCCGGATGATCTTGTGCGGGTTGCTGGAAGTCGCTGGATGCCGACAGCGTAAGACCGGCAATCGTGGATATCTTTGAGGGAGGCTTTTGTCCAGCAATGGGCGTCATTCGGCTGATGTGATGATGATGACAAAGGCGGAATTGATGCCAAAGGCATTCTCTGCCAGTCGACCTTTCGGTGATGCAGAGATATATGATTATGCCGTAAATAAACCTCCGTTATAACTCCGCAAAAAAACAGCGGAGGCGGAGGCGGAGGCGAAGGTACGATTTCATGCGGAACTTCCGCAGTAACGGATGCGGAGGCGAAGATCCGTTACAACCCTAGTATTAATATATAAAAATATCAAAATTATTAAAATTTGTTTCCTGATATACTCAACATTATCATAAAATCTGCATGTTTATATTTTTGGGAAATGCCTGTCCACATTGAATTGATTCATATAAGCCATGGTCAATGAGGACGCCAAAGTTTTCGAAGGTTACATACAATTCGTTTTTTCGAAGGTACATCTTGATAATTTTAAATTTCTTAAACACGGCAGTTCAAACATTGAATGAACGTTTAAAATGGATATAAAGTGTCTATTTGAAACATTGATGATAACGCTAATACGTAGTTCCTTCGTGCTGTCCAGTTCATGTTAAAAACCTGTGCACCATGATAGAAAAAATAGTTGAGCAAAATAAATTACATAATGCGTTTATGATTTTCTCATGGATATTCTCATGGAGTGTGAATAATTTACTAGTACTCACCGACATAAAGTTTAGGTCCAAGCCAGCCTCGCAAGATGCCGTCATTTTCTATACCCACATAGCTGTAGTACTGTAGACCTTTCATTATTGCTGAAAATTTAACTTCTTGTAAGTACTAACATTTAATATATTAAATTTTAAGAAGCAAAAATTTTTATTTATGGTATTTCCTAATTTTTATTGTTTTGGTTTACGGTCCTTTATACATTAATACATAATATAATACAAATACTGTCATCTGGTATGGGAAGCGAACCAACGTTGTAAAATGTAAGACGCTATTCTGAACCATATAAACTTTACTGTGGAGTGAGACAGGGGTGCCTGACATCCCCGCTACTTTTTACCATACAATTTGTATATTAATGCCTTGATTAAGGAGGTAAGTACCACCAAGATTGGTTCCCTAATTGATGACGTAACTCTAAATAATATGTCGGTCGCAGATGACATGGTGCTGCTTAGCTCCTCAATAATGGTTTGGCATATATACAAAGTACGCTAGGGAATATGGGCTAAGATACAACTCATTGAAGTACGACTACGAACTCATGGTGTTGCCGGCAAGAACATGAGTAAGTATTATGCGCCTCCAGTTACCACTTCACCCTAGATTAGAGTTGTTCAGTTTAAATGTCTGGGACATATTGTGACGGAGGCTCTCATGGATGATCTAGATATAGAAAGACAGCGAAGGGAACTGGCTATTAGAAGTAACATGCTCACAAGGAGGTTTGGGAAATTTTCGAAGTCTGACAAAATTACGTTAACTTACTATACATTAAGAATACAATAGAATAACGCATTCAGAATGGTATTGGGGCTGCCCGGCTACTGCAGCGCTTCGGGTATGTTTGCCGAGGAGCACACACAATACTTATACGTGTAGAAGTGTTCTAATGCGTAAAAAATTGCCTCCATGGTGCGCAGGTGGCTGGATATCATCATCATCATATCGGCTGTAAGACGTCCACTGCTGGACAAAGGCCTCCCCCAAAGATCTACAAAATTGCTGGTCTTACTCTATTCACATCCAGCAGATTCCAGCGACCCGCACAAGATCATCAGTCCATCTTGTAGGGGGCCTTGTAGGGGCCCACGCTACGTCTTCCGGTTCTTAGTCACCACTCGAGAACCTTTCTGCCCCAACGGCCGTCGGTTCTACGAGCTATGTGCGCCGCCCACTGCCACTTCAGTTTTGCAATTCTTCGGGCTATGTCGGTGACTTTGGTTCGCCTGAGGATTTCAACATTTCTGATTCGATCCCGCAGGGAAACTGCGAGCATAGCCCTCTCGATTGCTCTTTGGGTGACCTTGAGCCTTCTAATAAGGCCCATAGTGAGCGACCGCGTCTCTGTTCCGTAAGTCATCACTGACATCACACACTGGTCGAAGACTTTCGACTTGAGACACTGCGGTATCGGTGGCTGGATAGCTTTAACAAAATGCTTGTTATGTTTGGAGAAAAGGTGAAGAGCGCAATGTTGGAACGGTTCATCCAGTTGCACGTCTTGTAACCAACTGGTAGAGATAAGCGAGGCTTTGGCTCACTGCAAAGGCTCTCTATATTATGTAATTTTGTATTTTTATATTTAGTTTGTTTTTGTAAACTTAGATGCTAATACCATATAAGTAGATGTGTTTTGTACACCACTCTCATGGTAGAGCATAGTGCACGTAAGCTAACTTAAGACCCATCATTGTATTCATACCTATGTTTCACAAATATATGATTCTTATTATTATTACTGAATTGTTATGTAAATTAGTAAACTAGCATTATAAGTATTGATATAGAATAAGCATATTACTGAGTTACTGACATATTTTTAAGAAAACGGTTACTAACAGTGGAGATATTTTTTCTTTCTTTTTGTAAAAGTTATCCAGTCATATATAATTAGCTTAATGTATGCAAAAGCATGCGCAAATATGTATTTCCTACCGCAAATATCTTGAAAGTCTCACCTTAAAGATAAAGAGTTATTTATTGCTAAAACTGTGTACATGGTTGTAGATATATATACAATGTTGAGTATCAACAGTTACCCGTATCGGGCGTGCAACAGTAATGTTTATGAATTAAACATACATAACAATTCTAATTATTATTTGTGGAATTATTAATTACAATTTATAGGAAAAAAGACAACTTTTTGGCAAAATACTCATTGAGATCGTAAAACACATTGGAAATAAGTCACTACAACAAAACGTTTTTTGCATTCCAATTCCTTGACATTAACAGGTAGATGATTATATATTGCAGTAACAAATGCACTCTTGTAAAAATTGAGTTATAAATGGATGGTGGCAACTTTAAATCATACTTATATCGAATCCGTATACTAGATCTGCTGGCAGATTTGAGCACAAAATATTCCATGTTGTGTTTTAACCACTTTACATACTGTACGTACTTAAATATATAACATTTTATCCGAGAAGGTAAATTGAATTCATTAAAGGTGAACTAAGACTATACTGCAGGTACACATATTTACAAAATAAAACATACGTAAAATACGCATCTCCTGATGGGAAAAAAGCACACCCGCAGTCCTAACTTTAGGATGGCGGGTGTACATATTGTACTATATATCTTTTTATCAAAACAAGTACAGCATTTCATTAAGAGTACATTAAGGTACACTGCAGGTACCATCTTTTTGTAGAGGAGCAGTTTAATTATGTGATGTACACCTGTGGTCTAAACTCACGCAACAATATGTACCACATCGATCAGTTTAATCGTCGAGTCACTAACAATTGATTTTCTATTGTGTCTGTTCAACCACGGACAAGCAAATTGACGCAATTGGTCAAGCTAAAAAGGTGTTGTGTTACTATGGACTATTATAAACAGTTATATCCAATATTCCGTTATGCAAAGGCTAAAAAGTGATTCCCCTATTTATATAAATTTATACTTCCTATTATGCCTTAGCTGACCGATACTTACATTCTGTGTCTCCAAACAAAGTATGTGCAACCCCAAACAGTGGTATTTCCTCCTTAGGCCCCGGAATCTTCGCCGCCAGCTCGTAAAACCGCCTTCGTTGGTACCAGAACTTCAGATACCACAGCAATGGAACAGCAATCAACAACCACACAAACATTTTCACATTAACTTTTACTTTCTATGTTAAACTTCTTAAAAGTTTCCCGTTTAAACTTTCCCCCAGCCTTAGTATCCGTTTCTCGTTGAGGATAATCTTACATAAATATTTCTGAGAGAGCTTTCGTGACGTGCCTACAAGCCTTCCTTCTCCACCTGACATCAGCTCAATATTACAGCAATACCATCTTGTTTCCAAAAATATACACTATATAACAAAAATATAACTATTTTTTTATTTTGTCACTAAATCACTCGACGAGATCCGTGTTAAGCCTGAATGTCGACCGAAAGCAAGTGCGTAGCAATTTATATGATCATTTACCTCAGTGCGGCCGTCAACATATTTAAGTGTGTTGGAATCGTCATATGCCATGAACTTCCGCCCCACGTTCACGGGATTAAAGTAATATTGGCGTTTACTAGGAAAAGGTTGTAAAGTAAAACGTCGGGCTATCCTTGTCCGCCTAGAAAATTCAGTTATTTCAGTTTAATCGCCTGAACTGCATTTTTAGGGATCTATACGAAAAAATAACAAACAGATACTTGTAAAATATAACATGTACATATATGTAACATGTACTTTAGTCTGAATCTGAAAATGGGTTCCCTTTTGCAATTAGAATATTATGGAAGAGAATATATTAGTATGCGCGTTGACAATTCAATTATTACGTGATGATAATGTTACATAAATAATCATCATCATCATGTCAGCCAAAAGACAGCCACTGCAGCACCATTATTACTGGTGTTACTGTTGCTCCCAGCGACTCACACAAGATCATCGATCCATCTTGTAGGAGGCCTGTCTACGCTGCGTATTCCGGGTCCTAGAGCGCGCTTCACGCGGGTAAAACCGTAGGGCACAGCTAGTATTATCTAATTTTGTATTTTTATATTTAGTTTGTTTTTTAAACTTAGATAATACCTAATACGTAGATCTGTTTTTCCACGTAGTCATAGTGCACGTAAGCTAACTTAAGACCAATCATTGTATTCATACTTATGTTTCACAAATAAATGACTATTATTATTACTGAATTGTTATGCAAATAAGTAAACTAGCATTAGATTATATATACATAATAACATAAAGTCTCATCCTAAATACTTACATATATATATGACGGGCCTGTTGGCGTGGTTGGTAGATACCCTGCCTTTCACGCCGGAGGTCGTGGGTTCGATTCCCACCCGGGACAGATATTTGTGTGCATGAACATGTCTGTTTGTCCTGAGTCTGGGTGAACATTATCTATATAAGTATGTATTTACAAAAGAAAAGTAGTATATGTAGTATATCAGTTATCTGGTTTCCATAGTACAAGCTCTGCTTAGTTTGGGATCAGATGGCCGTGTCTGAATAATGTCCCAGGATATTATTATTATTATTATTATATATATATATATATATATATATATATATATATATATATATATATATATATATATATATATATATATATATATATATTATACATACATAGAGAGTATGTAGTATATTTTTATATGCAGGTACACAGTAGGTATAATATAATAAAACTACGCATAATAACAAAAGTTAAATATGCATCTGCTATAATGGTATAAATTAAATAATAAATAGCAAGAACAAAAAAATATACAAATACTAGATTTATTGGAGGTAATTGCTGCATCCCACAATGTATTATGACAGCCGACTTTCGGACATGTATGGTTTATATATTTGATGCGTCTATTTACTGACGGTATAATATTGTTTAGTTCAAGATATATAATTTTTTTGTCAGGTCAAACCTAAAGAGTATCTTTATTTTATTATAATTCCAAAATGAGTAATCTTTTGCATTTTGTTATCATTTAAAATAATGTAAAAGCACTATTGAAGTAAGTGTTAAAATACTTACTTCAATAGTAGCAGTGATTTTTTGTTCTGATTTTCACATATATATATATATATATATTTATTATAACTTAGCTGTGTAGCAACATATTTTTTGTCATAAATATGCGCAGTAATCTTATTAACTACTAGCTGTGCCCGCGACTTCGTCCGCGTGTTAATTAGTTTATTTCGTTTTTTATTTTTTGTTTTTTTGTAAAATAAAAGACTTTTTCTAAAATAAAGTAGCCTAAGTTACTCCTTATTACATCAGCTACCTGCCAATAAAAATCCCTTGAAAACCGGTCCAGCCGTTTCAGCGATTAGCTGGAGCAAACAGACAGACAGACAGACAAAAATTGTAAAAAATGTTATTTTGGTGTATGTACCGTATATATATTCATATTTATGTAGTAAAAACCGGTTATTTCAATATTACAAACAGACACTCCAATTTTATTTATTTGTATAGATGTATAGATAATCTAAAATATCGAAAACGACAAACGTGCCGTTTATGATATAAGAGAGATGAGCGATGTGAGAGAGCGCTGTGATGTGTAAGAGGATGTAGTCACAAAGATAGAAAAGGGTATGCTGAGATGATTAAGGCATTTAGAAAGAATGAATACAATACAATACAAATATCGTTTATTTTTCTCCACAGACATTTTCTTACATGTAATGTACAATTAGGTGATGTAGATACTTAATATTATGTTGTGGAGACTGGAGCCAGTACTAGGTAAAACCTGTAAATGAATGAAAGAAGATTGACAAAATAAGTATACCTAGCCTGTGTGAATAAGAGAACCGGAAGGGGAAGACTTCGTAGAACATTCTCTGACCAAATCGGAAACGTTCTCAGGAAAGGCCAGGTCAGAAGTACCCTAAACAGGCGAGCATGTATGAAGAACATAATGACAGTAAACGAGGCAAAAGCGGTGTGCAAAGATAGTGACTAATGGAAATTCGTTGTCTCTACCTAGTCCTCTGGGAAACAGGCGTCAGTCTATGTATGTATATATTTTTAGAGATAAGGTATTTCTATTTTATTTAAATATTATATTATTCGTATATATTGGAGGGCATACAGTAGTACAAAAAATCTTTATAATTATATATTTATTTTAATTCATACGGGCACGTGTGAATTAGCCATTGATTAAGTTTCTTTTGAATAAATCTTTCTATAGGTATTGAATATTTTGACTGCCATCTTTGATTACTATCCTTTTTTGGAGTCTTGTATTGCACTTTGGTATCATTCATTTAGTTTCATCGTGGGAATATTTGTCTATTTTATAATTGAGTTTTTTGCTTTGTCAAATAATGTCAAAAGAAGGTCCTGCCCCTAAAACAGCTCTAACATTTACTATGTACAATTAATACTTTGTTGACGTCGGTAGAGTTTCTCCATATGATTACCATACCATTATTCACTCTGGTTTTACTAGAGCGCAGACCCACGCCAGGCCCGGTATCCCATACGGGCTCGGGGCGCTGTTACGGGCCGCAATTCGCCGTACCACTCAGTACCGTGTATAGGCGCCCTCATGGATGCCTTTTCGTCAGAAAGTTCCAGGACCGAGCTTTGGCCTCCACTATTGCAATCGATAGTGCCTTGACGGTGACCTTATACGCTCTAGGAACGTCCGCGGTTTGCCTTTCGCTTTGCAAAGTACTCCGATCAAAGACGTCCATACTCGCCCGTTCACCAATACTGCGATCTCCATCTTCCACTCAGACTGATCGGAGGCATTGACATGTCGCAAACGTGAGTCATGTTGCTTCGAAATCAGTCCGCCTGCGAATCGGGATCGGACGAGATCTTCACACAACCATCACCTGCGTGGCCCTTGACAAGTTTGACAAGACTGAACCTCGATTTAAAAGACGGAGGTCTAGTCCGGCACCTCGTTTCAGCAGCGTCTCCCCACGAGCATCGTTGTCCCGGGCATCGCCCCAAACTCCAGAGTGGGCTTTGAAATCGTCCTTGACGAGTACGAGTAGTGGACGACATCAAACCAATTAATCACTGTCCTATTATTATGGGACAATGATTTAACTAATGATAACTTAATTTGGTCACAAATCCATCGAATGGAACTAAGTTAAAATATAATGTATATTATAGAAGCGCATATTCTGCGTGATAAAAGAGTTACTTGTTTTATTATGATTATTTCGAGTATTTATTATTGATAGACAGTTTCAAACACTAACAAAGGCGCGTAATGCGCCGTGTACACATCGTTCACATTTACCCACCGCATCATCATAATCTAGTAGGCAAGAATGCATGGACTTTGTGTAATTTTGTTATTTGTGACAATTGTGTGGGTGTTCATTTGTTAATTTCTTAAGCAATAAAATATTTTGTAAATATCTTGTAGTAGATAGGTAAGTTACCACGCTTGGCGACTTATATTATGTAAATATTATATTTTCCCTGTAAGTGAAAGTAAATTCTTATAAAAAAAAAACTTGAGACATGTCAAGGGACACCCGGATGGTACGAAGTTATTTCTTATTATTTATTATGTACAAAAAACCTGTATACACTCAACAAAAATAATCGTCGCGACACCACACTGTTCAATGCGTTTTACATATATGCAGATTTTACTTTGGAAATATATTATCTTCCAATTAAATACAACATTTGGTTATGCACTTTTATGTAGACAGCGACAAATTTATTACTTTTAAGATTTTGTTACGAATTGAAGAAGTATCACCAAGTATGTGAATACGGCACGCATGCCCTGAAACAAAAATTGAACAATCAATCATCAATACGTAATTAAACAGGCTGAAAAGGCAGTAAAATCGATAATGCCTATGAATTTCGAGAAGATAGCGTTTACGAGATCTCTACTCAAAGAGGAAGGTCGTTGCCTCAGAGCAGATATATTTAGTTGGATAGGTATACTATTGTTTTAAAGAATATAAATACAAGTATATACACAGATTTGTGGAAATAAAATTCTTGGATTTTGCACCGGATATGGCTTCGACTGACTTTTTTTTCTTTTCTTGACTCGATCTACCATTTCGCCCTGTATGTTTTGCCGGACTGTCTCAACTGTCGAAACCGGTAGTATATTTAAAGTTTGTTTCGCTGAGTCTTCCCAGTTGGACAATGCGCCCCACTAAGAAGACCCAGCGAAACAAACTTAGCTGGTATCTTTACTACCAGTGGTATCCGGTGGCAGCATATAAGCGCGACCGTCGTTATGAACATAAGATCTGCCATAATAATAATATTGAATTCTTACCTTAATATAGACAAAACTATTCAGACAATGAGTTACGAAACGGGTTGGACTCATTTCCAGTATAAAATCCGATAAAAGACATAATAGAGAAGTCGCGGCGATAACTGAATTCAATTTCAGAAAAAGCATTTCTAAATGTATTGCTTATTATTTCGGAATTTGTATTCTTGAGATATTCCTGGTACTTTCTTAACAGATTGCCTTAGTTTCATTAAGGCTTCACATTAAAGTACTACGATTATATATTTAACCTTAATTAAACTAAATCTGCTTAAAAATCAGCCTAATACAACGCGGAAGTCGAAGTCCTCTAAAAAATATTGGCGAAATAGTGAAATCTTCCTAGTATAATGTTAACGTCATGTAAAAATAAAACCTTAAAGAAATAGTCATCACTACCAGATTTTCAAGAGAAGTTATGAAAACTCTAATCAAATACGTGCATTAAACGTACATACGTAAGTACTAACCTCTTGTATCAAAGCATAGTTAAACTTGTACAGACCATTCGCCGTAAACTCAGGAATTTCGTGGAGAAGCTGTAGCGATAATTGCATTCCCTAAAACACAAAGAGATGAAGTGTTACCCCATGACTATTCGTAGTTATTGTCACTCAATAGTTCTTTGAATTATCTATTTGAAGTGGTCTTAATATGGAAGAATTTAATTGGAGTACAGATAAGTCCATCCAGTACAAGATGGACCGATGATCTTGTGAGGATCGCTGGAAATCGCTGGATAGCGCAAGACATTGTGGATATTTTTGGGGGAGGCCTTTGTCCAGCAGTGGAAATCTTTCGGCTGATAAGTCAGACTGATATTTCCTACGGGTATTAGATACAAATTATATTTCCCAATAGAGGGACTTTCCAGATACTTTTTTTTTTTTAATAATCGGGACTAGTCCTCTTACCCACCACTGCAACTCCTGTAAGCCAAGATGAACAGTGGCACACAATGAAATGACACTGTACGGTTAAGCTCAGGCATGTCCCGGGGAATCGCTTTAACTGTCTTGGATCCCGCAACGAATTTAATCCGAAAGACAAAAAAGGAGGAGTTAGAAAATGAATAGTTCCACTTCCCTCCAGAGCAAAGCGTGACACAGAATGATGTAAAGAGGCTATAGCCTCATAAAATGAGAGATTTGCAACTAGAGAAGCCAGCTGCAAAAGCACCGAGGATCAATGTAAGGGTCCTAAGTGAGCTGTTATATTTGATTCCAATAGTAGGTATGGCAAAAGCGCTTAAACGCACGGAAGTTGTTCCTTGTTGCTACAAGATCCGTATAATAAACTACTCCAGATATTGGTTGCAAGCTGTTTATTTCCAGGTACTGGCAGCCAATCACTTTATGGCTGTACCTAACCTCCGGTCTTAATATAGAACTTTGTAAGGGTAAAAACAAGTCAGGCGGCTACCCTTTAGGAGTATTACACACAAATATATACATAATATAAACCTGAAATAGACGGAGCTGCCGGTGACGGACTGTTTCAACTGTCAAAACCGGTAGTAGAGTTAGGGTTTGTTTCGCTGAGGCTTACCATTTGGACAATGCGCTCTATCTAAGAAGACCCAGCGAAACAAACTTAGCTGGTATCTTTACTACCAGTGGTATCCGGTGGCAGTATAAGGGCGACCGTCCTTATGAACATAAGATCTGTCATAATAATAATATTGAATTCTTACCTTAATGTAGACAAAACCATTCCGACAAGATGACCTATAAATCTAAGACTATAAATATTGATAATTAAACCTATAAATCATCTCTTTGATCATAGCTTTATTAATGACGTTGTCTAAGCAACAAAATTATTAGTATCATAAATCAAAAGTTATTTTAAGTGTTTTATACTAATATCTAAATATCTACATGTACCGAGAAACAAATACATAAGTATACTTAACTATATTTCTACAAACGTGTTCCGACTATTTTATTTTTTATTTATTTCATGGCTGAACCTAACACCCGCGTCTCTGAAAGCAAATAAATTATAGGCTGGTCATTACCGCTTTCTGTCAGTACCGGCTAATGTGTGCCTAACTTATGTAGAGTAGAGTAGAGTAAGAGTATTCTTACAAAGTTCATCTATATTAAGACCTAAGGTTAGAGGAAGCTCCCGGGTACTGAGTACCTATCGATTTATGGCTGAACCTAACCCCCGTGCATCTGGGAGTAAATAAATTATGGGCTGATCATTAAATCTCTCTCCGGTAAAATTATAATCAAACCGGTTCCTTCGGAATACTAGTTTGGGTGATGAGATACGATACTCTGACGTTTGCTATGTGGCTGACGGCATGGAATATCGCTGCCCCATTTCATCACGTGGGGAGCGTAAAAGTCGACCCTAAGGCATATCTCCCAGAGGACGGGTAGCAGCGTCATTCTGTGTACTATGACCATCATAATGCAAACACCAACCCGTCCGGCAAACGTGGCGATTATGGCATAGGTCTTCAAATTATGTACACAACTTCATGGTGGAAATATATGGAGATGCCTTTGTCCAGCTGTGGACGTCATTAGGCTGACATGACGATGACACTGACGCTTGTGTGTTAGCATGTGTTGACTATTTAAAATTGCTCCTTATAGGGTCATGTGATTAAACAACTTTTTACTCGCCGGTATTAGCCGCATTCGTCGAAATCAAGCAAGTAACAGAAAGGACACCTGTGGTTAACAGGTGAATTCTCTATACGATAACTTTCCATAAATTCATTCATAAACAAAGCCAGAGTTGCTTACGCCAACCAGTAGGCCGCCATAGCATCGACTTCTTAAAGTGTCCTCCGAAACACGTTAACTCAAATATTAAACCACTATTACGGTCACCCATTTATAGACTTCATGCGTTTAGGTACTTAGCCGCGTAGATAGTTTTCGGGCATGTGAGGGTATCTGGCTATTTACGCGTATAATTTATTTATTTTTATTTATTAGATAACTGAGAGTAAGTAGGGACACATGACTGAGAGCGCTCATGGAGCGCTCTCAAGTGCGCATTCGGTTTAACAAGGTGAACATATTATGTTCTAATAGTTTGCAAATCACAACAACTTTAGTGACCTGACTCGGGGTTCAGGCACGAACTATTAGCTATATTAGCTCAGTTTATTATAAAGCCCCATTCAAAAAGTAATGTTCTTAGATTACGGCGTCAGAGTCACTATATGCCTGTCTCATAGCAGCTATAAAACTGATGAAATTATGTCGTTAATTTTAGGCGTTACGTACGAAAATGGCTAAAAGAAATTTCTATGGTCACACCGGTATAACTCAGTTTCCACTAAGGCTACCGAATTGAAACTTAGAACAGGTTTAGATATTGCCTACGAAAGTATTTTTATTTTCATTGATAAAATTCGCCCATTTTAATTTTTGGCTTTTTCGTATAACGCTTTAATTGTCACGATATTTTTATCATTTCGTTGGAGTCAACGATTTTGAGGTTGAAGTTATGTTAGGTTGCGTCACAAGATATACTGGGCCAATTCTTAATAGTCATAGTAAATAATTAATATTTTAGCTAATCCATTCGTGTTACATCCATCCAAATGTTTATACATAAGCTAAAAATTTCCATCCCATTTCACAATTGAAATTTACCTCTGCTGTGACTGATGGACTTATACGGCTGTTTATAATTTCATGTATAAGAAATGAAGTAGTTTTGGCCTGTAATAAAAAAATATGTTATATAATCAGACAACCAAAACGAATTTGGCTTAAATAAATTAATAAGGATTAATTAATACTTACCTCATTCATAACAGCTTCGGCTAAATACACAACAAAATACACAATCGCAGTATTGTAAAGTATCTGCCATAGGACAAATAGAAAGAAATGTATGTGCCTTGGTACGTCATGAAATAAACCGGCAGTGGCGGCTTCCATGAAGTAATAAATGTGTAGAATAATAGATAAGAGACATAAAAACATTGTCAATGCCAACAACATACCATACATTTTGTTCGTCAGACAAACAATTTGATACAATTTGGCGTAAACCCGAGAACATGTTTTTACTTTTTCACATAAGCGCTGATTATGAGGAACGACATAATTCGGCTTACCCATTCTACTCCGAACAAATACTGAATTTTCCCAAGACATTTCCAATGGTATCCCCTTGAGTACATTGTTCATGTACCTATATCTAAATCTTAAAATAATTAAGAAGTAACTAAAGTAGAACATCGCAATAAATGTTATAGAATCGGAAAAAATCATTTGATACATCCTTTCTGCTGGTAGAAGAAGATTTAAATTGACAAATATTAACCAAATGCTTAGTAGACGAGTGGAGTCCATGATTGTCTGTCCGATTATAATGACGATAGGTATGTATGCATCCTTGTTGTAATTAATATGTACGCCCAAGTTTTTTAACTCCTTGTCGACGTCGACTATTACTTGCAGAAAGCGGACGGCGTCACCCACGTTGTAAGCGATCTTCACCATCGCGAACACAACAAAAATAAATGACGCAAATCTCTCACAGTCGTCGCCATACCGTTGTAACTTGGTGTTGAAGAGGGACCGTAGTATAGATTGATCCTCGATTTGAACCATATAGGCGCAGTAGAAATACGAAGAGTACCACAACAAGAACGAGCATAATGCGAGGCCATTGAACTTGGCAACTATTATCTTGCTACGAGTTATTTCTATAACATGGATAGTGAGCCCAAAAACCTTTCTAATGGATTTGGAAACATTTAAGGCTTCAACTATGTTTTTATATTCCCGCTTGCCTGTCACATTTATCAAATAATTTTCTGCTTTTGTGAAACTCATTTTTACATTTCTTTTGCCGTCACATTACAGTATCTTGCACTCGACTGTCTGTTTATGGAAAATTCTTTTAAAGCAATAAGTTCTATAACATACCTGGCCATTTACCTAAATTATATAATACACTTACCGACACTTAACGTTATTGCCTTTCGTAAAGTTAATGTTATTATGCCAATAAAGAATGGCTTATAGTTAATCGGTTCAGAAGACGCAATGAAATAAAAGAATATACTGTCAACATAATGACTTATGCGTGACTTAGTATGAGTAATTGCATCACTAATTTATTTCGAACCATATTTTTAGTGCTATTATAAAATAAATAAACATCGTTTATTTTAGGCGTCGACGGCCCATAGCATGTTAGTAATCAGTACAAACTTAAAAAAACTAGCTTAGTATGTAACACTTAGACACTCATCTCTTCATACTAAAACCCGGTAAAACTGACTATACAGAACCCAAAGCATACAGACCTATAAGCTTTACCTCTTTCCTACTGAAAACCCTTGAGAGACTCTGTGACAGATACATTCGGGACGGAGTCCTCCGAGCAAAACTTCTTCACAAACAACAGCACGCCTACTCTACAGGCAAATCCACAGAATCTGCTCTGCAAAGCGTGGTCGCTAAGATTGAATGTGCAGTAGATCACAAATGCTCCTCACTGGCTGCCTTCCTGGACATTGAAGGCGCCTTTGACAAAACCATATTCCACCGTATCAGAACGGCCCTTGAGAGGCATGGCGTCCATCCAACCTTAACTGGCTGGATAACCAACATGCTCAGCTTGAGGGCGGTACAAGTTACAGTAAATGACACCACAAGGGCCATCATGGCAAAAGGATGTCCACAAGGTGGCGTTCTAACGCCACTTTTGTGGAACCTCGTTGCAAATGAACTGATCGAAAGACTCAATAATAAAGATTATTCGACAAAACTAACTCGAAGAATAAAGATTACGTCGGCTATGCTGACGTTATCACCATAATAATAAACGTACAACACGAAAACACACTGTGCAATCTCATGCGCCAAGCTCTAAAAATAGTCGAGGAATGGTGCAAGGAATACCAACTATCGGTAAACCCCACAAAAACACAACTAATTCTCTTCACAGAAAAAAGGAAGCTAGCGACACTACAGCTACCACACTTTTTCGGCACACCCCTGAGCCTTTCATCCGAAACCAAATATCTGAGCATATATTTGGGCAAGCAATTGAACTAGGCAAAACATACTGAATACATCACCAAAAAGCCAGAATATCAATGAGGCAGAGTAAATAACTGCTTGGAAAAACCTGGGGCATTAAACCTAGAGTTACCCACTGGGTATACACCTCTGTTATCAGACCAATTATCACATACGGCTCAGTAGCCTGGTGGTCCAGGACCAATCTGAGCACAAATCAAAAAGATCTCGAAAAACTGCAGCGACTGGCATGTGTGGCGTTCACTAACAGTATGAGAACAACACCCACCGCCGCTCTACAAGCAATGCTAGGACTGCCTCCCCTACATATTTTTGTGCAGGAGGAGGCGACCATAGCAATCTTTAGACTTAGCATGAACAGCACCCTAAGCAGAGACCCTAGAATAAAGCACACACGAATTCTCGAAGATGCGTTCAAAAGGTTCATCATAGGTTAATGATGGCATCACCGTGCGACAAAATCCTAAAAACACACAACTTCCAGCGGCACTATAATATACAACTCACAGAAGAACTGTGTGACCACCCAAACCCGAATAAGATAAGAATCTATACCGATGAGTCAAAAACCGACTCCGAAACAGGAGTGGGAGTTTTCTCAAATGACCTGAACATCGAAATAACCAAACCCCTAGGGATGCTCAATACTGTATACCAGGCTGAATGTGTTGGTATCATCCTAGTAGCACACGCAATAAACGCCAGAAACATCATAAACACTCGAATACGTATATTTTCTGACAGCGCCTCAGTACTCCAATCTTTGGAAGGAAACCACTTTACCTCAGGACTAATACTAGAATGCCACAACGCATTGGAACACGTTGCGCCATATCACAACAATATTATAACAATACAATGGATCAAAGGACACAGCGGATCACTAGACAATGATGCTGCAGACGAGCTTGCCAGGAGGGGCTCGAGCACAACAGCCATTGGACCTGTATCAACTGTGCCCATACCTTTCACCCAAATACGTAGATGGTTACAGAACCATACATACACACAGTCCGAGAACTGGTGGTCCTCAGCATCGGGCTGCAGACAATTCAAAGAAGCAATGCCATGCCTGGATGGTATGCTAATGAGGCGTCTACTACGGCTAAACAGCCTGCGCGTCGTGGACCATCACCGGACACTGCTCACTAAATAAACACTTCCACACTATCGGCATAACTGACAGCCCTCTGAGCAGAGCGTGCATGGATGCTGAGGAAACGGTCGCGCACGTGCTACTCGAGTGCATGGCGGCAGCAGGCATCACAAAAATCTGGAAGGAAACCATGGGATCACCAGGAACTCTTTCGGAAGCCCTGAGAAGTTTAGGAGAACTGATATGCTTCTGGAGGGAGGTGGGCTGGATGAAATGAAGGCTGCCATGGCTCACGTACAATGGTCCACCTCGGGACTAAGTGCGGAAACCACACCCACTAGCATATTAGTGGGGACAATGATGATGATGATGAACACTTAGACACACATATCGATGGTGAAGTGTCAATATCTACTAATTACCAAAACAAAAATACTCAAAATCAACTTTAATACTCACTGATATCAGTTCATTTAAAGCTCAATTTCGCGTGCGTTATTTAACGCAGTTAGAAGATATTGCGTCTTCACCGTCGATATGTACAAAAATAACAACACAAATACACAATAAAAAATACAGCCAAGATTAGAGGAATATTTATCAAGTCCCATGTCTGACATAAAGCTTGATAAATCTATCCATATAGCTATTAATTACAATATTATTTTTGTTTTGGTAGTGTCTATGTTCGCATAAGATCCTTATTTTGACACCTGTGTCATTTAGAAAATCATAGGAAACACTTCGAATAAAAATCAGTCAGTTTTGTTACTTCTGCCAGTAATAAATGTCCTCTCTGTCCTAATAGTAAGATCTAATGTAATGTAGGTATATATTAAGTTTAAACCTCTACGTTAAAGTTTCAAATCGATGTCAAGGAGTGCCAATGCGTCCATCATGGCTAGAGCCAGATGCTCTTAACGGTTTGTAAGTGATTGACGAGGTCAAGCAACTAGACTCGCGGTCAGTCCGTAGATGGGTGTCCGCCAAAGTTGTTTAATTTTTGAGCGTCTCCATGCTTCGGAGGGCACGTTACGCTGTCGGTCCTGGTTTAATAGACAACCATCGTTAAACCATGTCAGAGGCCTACTGGGCGGCTTGAACAACTAAAATATAATAAGTTAAGTAAACTTGGCAACAGATAATCGAACTCTTTAGCAGTTAGCACTTCTAGACATCGACTAGAACCGTTTTGAACATGTACTTGTATAATGACAAGTCATGTTCCAAACGGTTATAGATATGTATATCTATTAATGGAATGCCAAATTCTTCTCTATACAACGGGTATAGAGAAGAATTACTATTACCAAACCCGTTGTAACAAAACTTAAATTCAAAACGGGGTTATTATATTGTAATGCCAAATTTATTGATTCCTGTCTTTGGTAAATTATAGTCCAGAACTTTTTCGCACATATATCTTATAACCAGTCGTATTTTAATTCACCCCTGTCGCAGTGACACTGCGTCACAGTTCTAACCTAACCTAATTTTCTGGTAATCATTTTATTTATACTTAACGAAAATTAGTGATTTTGATAATAAGTAATTTCATAATTTAGGCGAAACCATAAAAATACGTTATTATTAAAATTACTAATTATCAAAATAATTATTAAGCTAAACAATAATTGTATTTAAGGAGTTTAGGTCAACAAAATCTAGACAAAGTTGAGCGTAGTCTAAGATTCCTTACTGAACTTTCTTTATTATTATATTTAATATTATGAAACTTGGCCGTTCACGGTTGCACCCTTTTTTACACTTTAGTGGGTACAGGTTGAACTGTTTATTTTAAATTAAAATAAACAAAACTTTGTTCTAATAAAAAGGCGCTTAATCTAACAATAAAAAGATTATGTGCGCCTTGAATAGGCGCACATAATCTGTTACACTTACGTCTCATTGAGCCAAGGCGTAGCTAGCGCATAGAAACGTTCGAGCTTTGATCATCTGAAGGTGCGTCGTTCCCACTTTGTACTAAGTAATAATATTTTACTAATGAATGCGTTTTCTTCGCGTTTCTGTACTTTATAATTTTATCTATTATGTATTTTGGTAAGTTGTTAAAATAGAGGGAAGGATACACCTCCAGTGTCTCTTTCCGTATACATTGTTGTACTTAGGAATTTTTATGTAGGTAAATTAGGCAGCTGACGTAGGTTACTAGGTCTATTATATTTAATTAACAATTCAATTTTTTCTTTGTATTCGGATACAATTGCCACCTTTACTTAGTCGTAAATTTCATATTTATACATTCGTATAATACTGTAAAATAATTTATCAATAACTTAAATAAGCTAGCTAAGGAAAATACAGAAATCACTAAAAAATAACTAACTATAAATGTAATAAATAAATTAAAACTATACTAACATAGATATTGGAAATAGATTAAAACTACGTACAAACTAAAACTATCATTATAAACGTACATTGATAAAACTTTACAGTATTTAAAAATGTCGTCATAGTTGTTTTTATAGTTATATTTGATTCTTAAAGGAATTATAGTTTTTAATAGTCTTAACTGTAACCTATATATTCAGTATACAAGCTGTCCGATTGTGGAATGCATTACCTATCAAAATAAGACGCGCCCAGTCACTTAGAACTTTTAAATGTATGGTCAAAGAACATTATTTAAACTTATCTAGTTGCTGCCGAGACTTTACTTGAATCAGCTGAAAGCATGCAAGTTTACATATTCGTTTTTTATGTGTGTATAATTAGGTATATATATTTATTTTTATATGTATATATATTTATATATATGTATATAATTATGTTGTGTATGTATGTATACAGTACTGTATATAAGTATTATTCTTACGTATATGTATATGCGTAAGCTATCTTTTCTTATTTTTAATAAATTCGTACACCTTTTGCTACCATTATCCATTGATGTTAAATTCTGGTCCATCCAACGCAAATAGGTTGCCTGGAAGAGATCGCTTTTAGTGATAAGGCCGCCAATTGCAAAAATAATGTTCTATGCATACTGTACTCTGTATATTCTTTATGCAATAAAGTGTACTTCTTCTTCTTCTTCTTCTATATAAGTTATCTAGGTAGGTTTTATAAGTTCTACCATAACTGGATATTCCATAACTGATTATAGAATCTGCCAGGGCGAGATATAGAAGTCTTAGTGTATTATATGCTAATTTGTGTTTAAAAATTTAAAATTGTTGTTCATAATATTAAATACAATAATAAAGAAATTTTAGTAAGGAATCTTAGACTAGGCTCAACTTTGTCTATCCCGGGAGGAGGTAACCTGCTGTAGCTCAGGTTGCCTAAACGCGCTTGTGCATGATGGGGAGGGGGGAGGTATTCGGGCCCCTCCCCTCCGGGGGACAGTCTCGCGGACGCTCAGTGTACAGCGGGGGTTCTGGCGAGATCGTTCACGAGTACCCAGAGCCCCCGCTACAAACACTGTAAGGCTGGCTACCGTGGTGGTTTACCACCACGTAAATAAAAAAAGGCCCAATTTTGTCTAGAGATATCATTACTTTTTAGAGAGCAGCTCCATCGAGACTTGGCTATTTTTTTACAGAATGTTTTGGTGGGATTTCACTTCTTTTTGCACAAATCTGATTATTTTTAGATGGAGGAATATGCTAATTTTCATTTTATATTCATATTAAAAGCAGAGATATATTGCAAAGACAGTTAGTCTGCTCTTACGATTTATCATCAGGGTTACTAGGTAGTCCAGATTTTCCATGATCTTAGGTTTGATAGATTTTCCTCTATGTGGGCGGTAAACTCTACATCTGTATCAAATTTCCTCGCTCTAGGCCAATGGGAAGTACCGGTCTGTGATGAAAATGCGAAACTTTGCTTTCACTTAGCTTCGAAACAAAAAGATCTACCGACTTGAAGTATTTGATTTCAAGTGTGTGATTATAGCTTACTAGATGAGGAAAATTTCAGCGTTCTAATCCCATCCAGACCTTCTCAAACAGGGGCCTGAAAATGCGGCGAAATGGTTCCAGAAAAGGATTGTACGGCAGTGTTGCTTCGCGCTCGACTTGGCGGGGGCACTACCGTCCATTCTAAGCTGCATTTGCGTCTTGGTGTAAACTGCGCAGCGATCTATATAGACATAAATCGATTGCATGGAAGCGCGTCACATTTCCGCGTTTCAGTAATACGATCGTCGTTTTAAATATAACCAGATTGATTTCCTACAAATCATTGCATAATTTTATCAAAAATTACATTTTGTTAGACTAATTTGGTTTCGATGGAGGTAATTATAACAAAGTTTTAAATCGATGCTGTTAAGGGCTAAATCATCCCAGTAACTAGTTGACTCTTTACTCCATCAATCTGCGCTGTGACCAATGGTTCTAAAGGTAATAAAAAAAATTATATAATTTTAAACCAATTATTTAGATAGTATTTATCCTATTGATTACCACACTCTGTCGCCGTTGACTGTTATTCGCATGACATTACACGATTTTCCCTTACCCAACGATGCTGACTACTCCGATGTTCCATATGATTGTACATGCTTATTTTCGAAGAACATAATAAAGCATATTGACAAACAACAATGAGTTCGTCATTTTACTGCTACTCCCCAACACCGATAGTTTTAAGTAATTAAGTTTTCATCAGCAGATGGTCTTGGATGCTGTTCCAGGACATAATTAATATAATGTCGTCAGAGTCGATTCAGTGTTTAAAATTTTAATATCTTAGGATGAGAGGAAGGTGCCCAAAAGACATATATATATATATATATATATATATATATATATATATATATATATATATATATATACAGAGCAAATTAAATAATATTTTGTAATTACGTACAGATACCAGCACATCAAGCTACCCAATCTGTCAAATTTCCCCAATTGAAAGTGAACCTTATGCTTATGTGATAAAGTTGAAAATCTATAAAAGAAATTGGACAGATTGGGGTAGCTGGATGTGCTAACGTCTGTCTATATAAATAAAAAGAGAAGTCCTGACTGACTGACTGACTCATCAACGCCCAGCCCAAACCCTTGGCCCTAGAAAGCTGAAATTTTGCACAGATGTTTTCTTTATAATGTAGACAAGGAATAAGGAAGGATTTTTCGAAATTCAACCCCTAAGGGGGTAAAACGGGGGTGCGAAGTTAGTATGAAACTTTGCCGTTTTTGAAGTTAGAGGCATGAAAGTTGGTATTTGGCCTTGCAGTTAAAAATAAAAAATATGTGTTTCAGGATTTTTGGAAGTTTCACCCCCAAGGGCAAAAAATAGGGGATGTAGGTTTGTACGAAAAAAGTCCCAATTTTTAAGTTAAACGCATGAAAATTAGCATTTGGCTTTTTAGTTAAAAATAAAAAATATATATTTCAGGATTTTTGAAAACTCCACCCCGAAGGTCATAAAATAGGGGATGTAAGTTTGTATGAAAAATGCGATATTTTTGAAGTTAAACGCATGAAAATGAGTATTTGGCCTTTCTGTTAAAAATATATAGCATTTATTTCAGGATTTTTGGAAATTACACCCCCAAGGGCGGAAAATAGGGGATATAATTTTATACTGCCTGACTGACATATCAACGCACAGTCTAAACGGCTGCAGTTAGGACTTGAATTTTGACAGTAGTTAGCTTTTATGACGGAGGCATATACTGAAGAAGGGTTTTTGAAAATACCACCCCTAAGGGACTAAAATAAGGGATGAAATATTTTATGAAAGTGCTTAATTTTGATGTTAAAGGCTTTAGTATATAGACTTGCAGTTAAAAATTAAAATATATATTTCAGGATTTTTGAATATTCCACCCCCAAGGGCGTAAAATTGGGGATGTAAGTTTATATGAAAAAAGTGCCAACAAGTTTTAAGTTAAACGCATGAAAATTGGTATTTAGCATTACAGTTAAAAATTAAAAGTATGTGTTTCAGGATTTCCGAGAATTCTACTTAGGGTGCCAAATAGGGGATGTTTGTATGAAAAATGTGAAATTTTTAAGGTAAACTCATGAAAATTGGTATTTGAACTTTCATTTAAAAATATGTATTTCAGGATTTTTGGGAATTCCAGCCCTTTAGGGTGACAAATAGGGGATGGAAGTTTGTATGAAAAATGTGACATTTTTTAAGGTAAACGCATGAAAATTAGCATTTCGCCTTCATTTAAACATTATAAATATCTCATCAGGACTTTTGGAAATTCCACCCCTAAAGACGACTAAAATAGGGATGTAAGTTTGTATGAAAAACTGTTTTTTTTTTGGAGTTAAAAGCATGTAAATTGATATATCAGTTAAAACTAAAGCAATCAAGGGAATAATTTGTTGTTAAAAAAGGTAATCCATAACTGATTCAATAGGTCAACACCAAAAATGTACGCCAACTTAAATTATAGAGTAATCCGTTTCTACATACATACATAGACTCACGCCTGTTTCCCAGAGGGGTAGGCAGAGACAACGGATTTCCATTTGTCACGATCTTTGCATACTTCTTTTGCCTCGATCACTGTCATTATATTCTTCATACATGCTCGCTGGTTTAGGGTACTTCTGACCTGCCCTTTCTTGAGAACATCTCCAATTTGGTCAGAGAATGTTCGACGTGGGCTTCCCCTTCCAGTTGTCCCATTCACACAGGCCAGGTATACTTCTTTTGTCAATCTTCTTTCATTCATCCTTTCTAAATGGCCAAACCATCTCAGCATGCCTTTTTCAATCTTTGTGACTACATCCTCTTTCACACCACAACGCTCTCTTACATCAGTATTTCGAATTCTGTCTCTCAAAGTCACACCACACATACTTCTCAGAGCTCTCATTTCCACTGCATTTATTTTACTTTCATTCTTTTTCTGCCATACCCAACTTTCACTTCCATAAATTAAAGTTGGCACTAATACTTATTGCTTAAAATGTTGTGTTTGTTGTCGTCTAAGTAAAGATTTAACGTTTTATAAGATTTGTAACTTCTTTTTTTTTGGTATTTTTCATAACATATTAAAAAACGTCAATTTAATAAAATTGGCATAAAAAAGTCATTGACCCGAAATTCGAGTTAGCGTAGTATAAATTGTTCGTGTCGAGATGATCGCACCCAAAAAATATCATCTTAATTTTACTGATCTACAAGTTCACAATTTTGTAACTCGATGGCTTTTATATCATTTCAGATCGCAGAACTCATTTGACATATCGGTTAAAATAAATAAATGCTTGAAGTAAAAGGAAGTCCAAAACTGAATCAAAAGATGATCGCCTAAATCTCACCCAAAATATATGCCCACATCTTAATTTTACCGCTTTACAAGGTTATATTTTTGTTAGTAGATGGTGTAATCATCGTTTTAGATCGCGCTATGGTTTCGTTCACAAAATGTGATGTTAGACCTATCAATGCAGTGGTCGCAACCACCACCAAGGTAACTCCCATTAGCTTAGGTTTAAGCTAATGGGAGTTACCTTGGTAATTAATGCATCGTTGATTATTATATTACTTTATTTGACTTACTGACTTTACTTAAGGACAATTGATATGTATTATTTGGTATTTTTGGGTTTATGATATTGGGTCTTTTTTTTAAATAACAGTAACAAAGTAGTCTTTAGTTTATTTCTTAACTAGGTTATTTATAGGTTAGGTTTTCTTAAATTTACATTGCTTATTTCTTTTAAAAGTATTTTTTTTTAGATTAAGCTAGAAGTAAGTAGTTACATTGGTAATCATTCAAAATTGTCGCGGACGAAGTCGCGGGCACCAGCTAGTACGTTATAAAAGTAATTATTGAGTAACAAAAGCGGTGAGGTTTGAGTACGCCTATTGAGACGAACTGCGCAGTCTTGGAGCATACGCTCGAAGTGGGCAGTACACAGTGCTATGTACACTGTGTACTGCGCTGTTATATACATAAAAATAAAACAAAGTGAATATGTTGTATTGTCAACGTGATTTTTTATTAGGAAGTTACTTAAGACAATATTAGTACATTCGATTTTTTTACGTATAAAAAATACACATAAACACAATTTCAAACAAAAATAACACTAAACGACACACTTTACAATATTGTTCTAACAAACAGGTTTGTCGAGATAAGTCATCCATATGTTCCTCAGCAACCATATTTGGCGCACTACAGTAAGATGGAAGCCTCAATAATGCCTAGAAGGCCTTATTGTTTACTTTTTGGGTCTGATTAGCCCCAAGGCTGGTGTTAAATGTCTGGCAGTATGCCTTGAACAGTGTGATTTGAACTTTGAACAACCACCAAACCTTCGACCCACCTTCCCTTTAGCCGATGCCCTGCGTTATAATGTGACCCAGACATATAAACTCGACAACTCTCTGTAGAAGGGATCTATTCAGTTTTACCGAAGGGATATGGTTTGGAATTTCGTTATGCTTCTAAACACTAATAGTTTACTCTTGTTCGGATTATATTTTAGCTCTTGTGGCTTGGCATAATTGTCACCGATTAACGGTAATCTCCTTAATCCACACACAGAGGGACTTAAAATTACCATACTGTCAGCATAACTGAGGCTACTGACACAAACTACTTTTGATGGAGTACTTGAGAAAGAATAGGTACCTAGTGGGTTGTCCAACGGACATCCTCATTTTGAAATTAAGCCTCGCTTGAGTATCAAACTCTTGACATGTTGTTCCATCCATTTATATCCCTCTTATTTCCTGTGATAACTTTTGAGGTTTTACTATTACATTATTGGAACGAAGTTCCTTATCGTGAGTTGTTAAAGGGGGACGGAAGTAATAAGTAAAAAAAAAAAAAGGGGGTAGACGGAAAAAAATCATACGAAAAGTTGTCACGACACTTTTTTCAGCTGTGCGGCGTGCGCATGGTTCTCTGTCTCTCTCTCTTATAGAAAGCAAGCCAGATATTTTCATTTCTATTTCGCATTGAACAGTGTGGTGTCGCGACGATTATTTTTGTTGAGTGTATACAGGTTTTTTGTACATAATAAACAATAAGAAATAACTTCCGTTCCAACCGGGTGTCCCTTGACACCTCTCAAGTTATTTTATATCAGGGTCACTTGATGGTACGAGGCGGGCAAGCTCTTTGAGCGTGTCATAGCCGCCCGTCTCAGCGAGCATCTGTCGCGCGTTGGCCCCGACTTAGCGGACAGCCAGTTCGGTTTCCGGCAGGGACGTTCGACGCTGGTCCGATTAATCGCGTCCGCGCCCTGTCGGAGCCCGCCGTTCGGGCGGGGGGGATGGCGTTGGCGGTGAGCTTAGACATCGTCAACGCCTTCAACTCCGTCCCCTGGCGGGCGATACGGGAGGCGCTGGTTCATCATAACGTGCTGTTATATCCCAGCTATGTACATAGATGGGCTGACAATCCATCCCTTAAAATGCTATAGTTGCATTTCTAATATTATAAATACAATCAATTTCCACTGCTCGAGTTCAGTTGATTGCAAACAACGGTCCAGGTCGGTCTTCTATATCTTGTACGATTCTTAAATAAAAGTAGTGCTAATTCAATCGGGTTGTTTTTTTTAAAAACCCAATTCGAAGAACCGGGATAACATTTGGTGGCAGCGGTGGGATACGTCTATCCCCGGATATCCCTAATTCACCCGAAAACGTCTCCGAAATTAAAAAAAATACACAAAATTGTGTATTTCGTGAAAACAGTGTTATTTTTACTAATATCAACGTGCTGTGTGTGAGTGAGTGCTCAGTGCCGTCTGAAGACAGGGTTGATAAACCCACCATTTTACCCCAGACACGGTAACCCGTGTTCTCCATCCCCGAGGTGCCAAGGTCGTGGTCATCGTTACAATGGTGCAACGGATTTGTGTCGTGACAGTGATTATCCTGTAAGTCTAACTTTCAATTTCGCATAAAATTGAACTCGAACTCAGAGATTTATCTCCTAGTACATTATACTGATAAAAGTAAAACTAAAATTACTTTCAACTTTGTCCACACTCAATTATTGCAAGCTTGTTATCTATTGTTTATATTACAGCCAACGATACATTGTTTAACATTAGGCTAAGTTAATGTGGATACGGCTTCATACAATTTAATTATATAATTTTAATACTGATTAATAATGATGGGAAAAGCGGACAATCAAGACACCCAGGAGCACGGAGACTCCAAGGTACAAAAGGACCCAAATGAGGAAAAGCCCGCATCCACTCGTTCAAGTAAAAATGAAAAGGTTGAAATCGGGATATTATTTAAATTCATTAAACCATTCGACGGCTCTCGCGAAAAACTAAATCCCTTTATCTCAAATTGTCAGGCTGCATATGCCTTGGCGGATAAAACCCAAAAGCCTATTCTTTTTAAATTTATCCTTAGCCAGTTAGTAGACAGGGCTGAGACTACATGTAGTATAAAAGAGTTTGATACCCTTGAAAATTTCCTAGATTTTATTAAACAACAGTTCGGCGAAAGGAAACATTATGCTAACCTAATCTCCGAACTATTAGACTGTAAACAAACATTCTATGAAAACGTTACTCAATTTGCTCATAAGGTGGAAACCTGTTTGGCAAAACTTATATCCGAAATAAATCTATGCATCCCTACTAAAAAGAAAGCCGAAATAGTTGGCCGGGTAGCCGCCATGGAAGATCTCGCCCTACATGCTTTCACGTTTGGATTGCAACCGCGTATTTCCCAAATTGTCCGTTGTCGCAACCCAGATACACTGAATTCTGCGATTAACTTTGCGGTTACAGAAGAGAAAATTATAGCGAGCTTTAACAAAAAGTCTCCTCAAACCGGCAATGCCCATGACAAACCCAAATTTATATCTAACCAAAATCGCTTTCCTCAAAATCCTCGCCCGGATGCGAAACGCGTAAGCACAAGTGAGGTAATGTGCCGTTATTGCAAGAACATTGGCCATTCCATCGAGAACTGTCGTAAAAGACAATACAATAATAGTAGAAATCAATCTACTACCTTTGGCCGCCAACCTAACATAAATAACTACACTGCCCCGGGACCATCGACCCAAACGCACACACGACGAGCTTTCGTTGTCAGTCAATCAGAAGATAATGGAATAGATGAAGTGGACAACGAAAACCATTTAAACAATTAATGGGCCCACGGTGGTGTCTCGTGAGACCCAAGCTGAATTCCAATGAATATGCTAATAATGACACCGTTTACAAAATTCATTCTAAATCTGGGGACAACCTAAAAGCCCCGAAATTTCCTAATACTTCAAATCCACTGAATCAAGTTAATCCGCTGAATCAATCCAAAATCATAAAATTTCAACATCTACAAAATCCTCCGAATCTTTCAAAATCTATATACTCTGAAACAATAAAATCTCATAATCGTTTACAATATCCTAATTCTACAAAATCTAATAATCCAATTAATTCGTTGAATCCCCTGAATCCCTCGAAAATGCCTAAAACTCTGCAACATACAAACTCTTCAATTCCTACTCACCCTGAATCACAGCTCGCTCCAATTAAAATACAACCTCAACAAGAACGAAATCCCCAAACTCGCGACGCCGCTCCCTGTTTCCTACAGACTCCTATATCAAAACATGAAGAAAACATTATGATCTTCGAAATACGTAAAAACACAAATAAAAGATATTTACCATATATAACAATTCTAACCCCCGTAGCTGACAGACCACTATCATTTCTAATAGACACCGGTTCTTGTGTCAGTTTACTAAAATTAGACTCAATGTCTAAAATCCCAAAATTAAGTAACACAATAATAACGCTTAAGGGTATCGACCCTGGTGACGATATAACGCCAACCTTAGGTAGCTTCAAAATGCAAATATTTCAAACGATTTCAAAAATATATAGCCACGAGTTTCATGTTGTAGAAGATATCAGCCTAAGTCACGACGGTATACTTGGCAATGATCTTTTAAAGAAATTTGAATGTCAGATTGATTACTGTCAAGGTACTCTCCGTATCGACAATAATTCAATTAATTTAAAATTTTCTGAACCATTATATACAATTCCTCCACGTACCGAAGCCGTTATTGAATGCACAGTCATCAACCCACACATCCGAGAAGGTGTAATACTAGATCAGCATATCTCTAAATCCTTGCTAGTTGCTAATTGTATTGTTAATGTTAAAGAAAATAATCGAGTTAACATAACCATTGTCAATACCTCTGAAGAATCTGCCGTAATTCACCCAAATCTTGACCTTGTTCTAGAACCTTTGGATACAAAATCCTCTATGACCATCCCTGATTCATATTCTTCAAATATTTCAACGCGAACTAGAAAAGTAATTCAACAACTTAGATTTTCCCATCTCAACAAAGAAGAATCTAATGCTCTGTTGGAAATTTGCTCCAACTACTCTGATATTTTCCATCTCCCTGAAGATCAACTGACCTTTACTACAGCTATTGACCACGATATTAGAACTAACACAGATGTCCCAATCCATACAAAATCATACCGATTTCCAGAGTGCCATAAAAAGGAAGTGGAGAATCAAATAAATAAAATGCTTGACCAAAATATAGTAATACCTTCAAATTCACCGTGGTCTTCCCCTATTTGGGTGGTACCCAAAAAGGCCGATGCTTCGGGACAACGTAAATGGAGAGTCGTAATAGATTACAGGAAACTGAATGATATAACCATAGGAGAAACATACCCAATTCCACAAATCACAGAAATATTAGATCAGTTAGGTAAAAGCCAATATTTTACTACTTTAGATTTGGCATCTGGTTTTCACCAGATCCCGATATCAAAAGATGACGCTTCAAAGACTGCTTTCTCCATACCTCAAGGCCATTTCCAATTTACTAGGATGCCATTTGGACTCAAAAATGGACCGTCAACATTTCAAAAACTCATGAATACTTGTTTATCCGGCCTCCAAGGATCACGTTGTTTCGTGTATCTTGATGACATTGTAGTCTATTCACCGGATCTGCCTAGCCATATCCAAAATCTGATATCTGTTTTCGATAGACTCAGAAATTATAATTTGAAATTACAACCAGATAAGTGCGAGTTTCTATGCAAAGAGGTCGCATATTTAGGGCATCTTATAAATAGCGATGGAGTAAGACCAAATCCAGAAAAAATAAAAGCCATGACTCACTTCCCAATACCAAAATGCCCAAAAGACATTAAATCCTTCCTAGGTCTTGTCTCTTACTATAGACGATTCATTCCTAACTTTTCGAAAACCGCGAAACCATTAACCGCTCTTCTTAAAAAGGAAGCCGTATTTAAATGGCAAAACGAGCAACAGTTAGCATTCGAATCCTTAAAACAAAAAACTAGTTACAGCACCCGTCCTGGCATATCCAGATTTTTCACAACCTTTCGTCCTCACTTGTGACGCTTCAAATTTTGCTATTTCAGCCATCCTGTCACAAGGAACAATAGGTCAAGATAGGCCTATCGCATACGCTTCCCGAACACTAAACAAAGCATAGTGTAACTACAGTGTAACTGAAAAGGAATGTCTCGCAATCATTTTCGGCACTAAGACCTTTAGCCCATATCTATATGGGTATCGTTTTAAAATAGTAACTGATCACAAACCCTTGCAGTGGCTATTTAATTGTAAGGATCCGGGTTCCAGACTTATTCGATGGCGCCTTAAACTAGAAGAATTCGACTACGAAATTATGTACAAAAAAGGTAAAATAAACGCCAACGCTGACGCGCTTTCACGTTTCCCAGTAAATCCCATCGAAAACAGTGACAATTCTTCGAACCCCTTACTACTAAGTCCTGAAAGTGAAATTGACAACCCTCTAGAGGACGTTCTAATGGACCTACCTTCTCCAATACCTTTTTCTTTCAATAACGATGACAATATACTAAATCCGAATCTTATCCCAAATCAAATACAAAATTCAATTCCAAATCAAAATTCAATTCCAAATCCCTCACTAAATCAATCTCCAGAACGAATTCCAGAGGAACCACTTACACAGTTACAAGATCTTATAGATTTAGGGCCATTGGACTTGAGCCCCCAAAGCACTGACCTTAATATAGATTTTGAATCCATTGAAATTCCCTCACCTAGTGAACGCAGTATTCAACCGGAACCTACAATAGGTAATAACGATTATTCCAAGTTTCTGAAGTCGGTCACTAATAAGAAAACTATTTCCGAAACCCCAATAAAGGAACACAATGAAAATCTCCTAAAATCCATCTACAATATAATTGTAATTCCGACATCCATAGACCTTGACGAATCAAATCCATATATATCCGATATCCTGCTAAATGTGGAAAATAGGGACGAAATCATTAACTGCGAAAAAGAATTATATCATTTCAAAAAAATAAAATACGAAAATAAAATTGTTTACCTTATGTTTACTAAAGTGCATTTTTTCTCAGAAATATCCTATCCCGGTATATACTATAGCCTACAGCGAATAAGAAACGAAATTCTTAAATCCGAAACACCAACAGATATCGCAATCTCTGATTTTAGACATCCATTTGACCAACATTCGTATACTAAAATTTATAACATGCTAACATATATATTCCAGAACACCCAGATTGGTGTACATGTTTACTTAAATAAGATAGTTTTCCCATCTCTAAGCGAAAGGCCCAAAATACTACGCGATAACCACGATATTCCTATAGCCGGACACTAAGGTTCAAACCGCATGTATAACAGAATTCGCGAACAATTTTACTGGAAAGGAATGAAAAGCGACATAGAAAATTATGTAACAAAATGCAGACTGTGCCAAGAAAATAAAGCTTGGAGGAAAATTAACAAAGCTCCTATGGAAATTACTACCACATCTACAATGCCATTTCAACGAGTCGCTTTGGACATAGTAGGTCCACTACCAGAATCCGGTCCTGCAAAACTCAAATATATTCTTACCCTACAAGACGATCTTACTAAATACTCCGTAGCTTATCCTTTACGTAGTACTACAGCTGAAGAATCGAGTGATTGTTTAATTCATTTTATTTCTCTTTTCGGAATTCCTAAATCCATACTAACTGACCAAGGTTCTAATTTTACTTCGGATTTATTTAAAACTACCTGTCAATTTTTGAAGATTAAACAATTATGGTCTTCACCATATCACCCACAAACTCAAGGGGCACTAGAACGCAGTCATTCGACCCTTAAAGAGTATCTAAAATCATTTACAAACGATAATCAGGATAATTGGCCTACTTATGTCTACACCGCCATACTTACATACAATACCACTGAGCATTCTACCACAAAATTTACTCCATACGAATTAGTATTCGGGCATAAACCTAATATCCCAAACTCCATGTATGATGAAAGCCCAAATACAACATACTCAGACTATATCAAAATGCTACATCATAAATTGAAACATACTCGTGAAAAAGCCGTAGAAAATATTTTGAAATCCAAGGAATCTTCTAAATCCTATTATGACTCTCGCACACGGAGACCGCCACAGTACAAAACTGGCGACTATGTTTACCTCAAAAATCATTTAAGACTAAGAAAAGCATTATCCCCAATCTGGAAGGGACCGTACCGGATCATAAAGGTCCATAATAACAATACAGTTACGCTTCTTATCAACCGAAGACATGTAACACATCATATGGATGAAATTAAACCAGCCGAAACGTCACAATGATACTTCAATCTCAATGACTTGAGAAGCCTTATTTAAGTTTGTTATATTAAGTTAATAAATAGATATTAAGGAGATTAATGTCTATATTAATTTTCTATTTCAGCGCTTCAGTCAATGCGCAACAGGATTTTATCCAGCCATATCCCTCTAGTTCCGGCATCTACTTCGATAGCATAGGAAAACTTAAGATAATTAAGGGCGATCTGAATATAATTAGCCATGTAGATGTTTCCTATATTAGTTCTCATTTACTGAATCTTAATGAAGTCATTGGGTCATTAAGATTTGCATGTCAGAAATCAAGCAACTCCCAATGTGAAAATATTCTTTCCCCATTTACGATTCGATATAATGATATTAAACGTGAATATGATTCTATATCTCATTTAATTACTAAACGTAATAAACGCTCAGCCTGGTTTGGAGGCATAGGCACTCTATTCAAACATGTTTTCGGCACTCTCGATGAAGAAGATGCATTCAAATACGATTCTGCCATCCAATCCGTTCAAAATAATGAAAAGAAACTCGCGGAATTAATGAAGGAAAATATTTTGATTACTACGTCTTCGCTTGAATCTTATAAAAACACCATCAGTAAACTGAAAACCAATGAAATATCTCTTAACCTAGCCGTAAATTCCTTAATGAATCAAATAAATAATATCTCGGAAATTTCTAACACTTTAATTACTGAAACAAAAGTCCACTCCATACTAACCAACCTCGAAAGCTCGTTGCTAACATTATCGTTCCAGTTAGAAGATTTAATTAACGCTATTATGTTAAGTAGTCAAAACATCCTACATCCGAACATATTGTCCCCGTCTCAACTATACCGAGAACTCGCTGATAACGATAGGCTCATACCTATGAATGCCGAGATCCCGATTGCTATAAGTTTAGACAATATTCATTTAATATTAAGTATATCCAGTGTTGCATGTTATTATTATAATAATAAATTAGTATTTGTTTTACAAATACCCCTTGTCACTCATGACGAGTTTAACCTATACCATAATTTGGCGTTGCCCACCCCCCATGGTGTAGACAACCCTAATGTTTTTAGTTTAATATCGCCATCTAGTTTATATACTGCTATTTCTAAGGATAAACTGAATTTCTGTAATTTAGATAAGTGTAAAATGATAAACTCTGAGTTCTATTTATGCGAAATTCCGGTTGTTTTGCTAACAAACAATAACCCTACATGTGAAAGTGAATTGTTGACAAAAACAATGAGTGCTATCCCAATTCAGTGCGAAATTAAGACACTCGTTGGTGATCTAGACATTTGGAAGCCACTTAAGAATAACCACTGGATCTTTGTACAATCCAGACCAACTAAAATATCAATCGAGTGTGGCGTCTCGGAACTTAAAGACTTAATAGTGTCCGGCGCGGGTTTATTGCACACCCCTAATCAATGTACCGTATATACAAAAAGTTCGAGACTCATATCTTCTAATGATTATATAAACATAAGTATAAGTACTCCTAGTTTAGATTTTAGTATAATTAATGACTCATGTTGTTTATTAGTTAATAAGATAAAAAATTATGTACCAGTTCCAATTCAGAACATCGATTTAGATGACTTAACCCAGACTAAATCAAATTACAATTTTCTTTCGGAACTCGATAAAATAATCGAAGATAAGCCTATTTTAATGAAATACGGCAATCAATACTTTGTATTTTCTACGATAATATATATAATAATTATCGTCTTTGTAGTTTATAAATGTATTAGATTAATGATGATTAATTATAAGAATTTTAAAATAAAATCTAATGTTAAACCGACCCTTACCGTAGTAACTATTGAAAATGATAATAAATCCGAGCATGAAATACCTGTGGAAGAATAGATTTATAATACCTATCTCTGAATTTCGGCAAATTTACCCCGAATTTCAGTCTTCCGCGGGGGGTTGTTATATCCCAGCTATGTACATAGATGGGCTGACAATCCATCCCTTAAAATGCTATAGTTGCATTTCTAATATTATAAATACAATCAATTTCCACTGCTCGAGTTCAGTTGATTGCAAACAACGGTCCAGGTCGGTCTTCTATATCTTGTACGATTCTTAAATAAAAGTAGTGCTAATTCAATCGGGTTTTTTTTTTTAAAACCCAATTCGAAGAACCGGGATAACAGTGCCTCCCTATCTCCGTGGTATAGTCGGGGCATATTTGCACGACAGGACGATTCAATTCGTCGGTCGGAACGGGATTGAGATCCAGAGGGAGCTCTCCTGCGGGGTTCCTCAGGGGTCCGTGTTGGGACCTCTGCTATGGAGCCTCGCGTACGATGCGGTCCTGCGGATAAGCCTCCCTCCCGGAGTGAGCGTCGTCTGCTATGCGGACGACACGCTCGTCATAGCCCGGGAGGCTTCCAGCGGACGGTACGGCTCGCCGAACTCGGAGTTGCGTGTGTCGTCGCGGCCGTAACGAGACTGGGCCTTCGGGTAGCGCCTCACAAGACCGAGGCGCTATGGTTCCACGGCTTACACCGTAGGGAGGAACCACCCAGCTTGTCGATGCGTGTAGGTGACGCAGAGGTCAGGGTGGGGCGGTACATGAAGTACCTGGGCCTCACCCTAGACTGCCGATGGGGCTTCGAGGAGCATTTCGAGCGTCTGGCCCCCCGAGTGCGCCGGGTAACCGGTGCGTTACACCGGCTTTTGCCGAACCTCGGGGGTCCCAGGGAAGAAGTTCGCCGCCTCTACGGAGGTGTCGTGCGATCCATGGTCCTTTATGGGGCGCCCGTCTGGTCTGAACACCTGACGGGCGCCTCCCGCTGCAGGGCTATTTTGAACAGCCTGCAGCGTGTGGTGGCCATACGGATCGCACGAGGATACCGGACGGTATCCTTTGAGGCGGCGACAGTCCTGGCGCGCTTTCCGCCGTTTGATCTCCTGGCGGCAGTCGACGCGACGGTTTACACCGAGATCCGCGTCCGCCGGGAGAGCGGTGAGGCGCCAGAGCAGACGCTCGTTGCCTATAGGCGGGATGCACACCGGCGCGTACTAACACAGTGGCGCGCAAGGCTTGAGTTGCGGCTGAACGCGCGCCAACGTGCCGTCGGTGCTATCCTGCCTCACCTCGAGGCCTGGGTGGGAAGGAAGGGCGGTTGCGTCACCTACAGACTGACTCAGATACTCACCGGACACGGGTGTTTCGGTGGGTATCTGTGCCGGATCGGCCGAGAAGTGACGACACATTGTCACCATTGCGGGAGCGACCTGGACTCTGCCCAGCATACGCTGGAGGAGTGCCCGGCCTGGGAGGCCAAGAGACGAGTCCTGGTCGCTGAAATCGGACGGGATCTTTCGCCGCCAGCAGTCGTGTGTGCGATGCTGGCTGGCGACTCCACCAAATGGGACGCCGTGGTCTGCTTCTGTGAGGCAGTTCTGCTGCAGAAGGATGCCACCGAACGGGTTCGGGAACGAGCCGATCCCGCCCGTAGGCGGAGGAGGCGTCGGGGTGGCGGCGGCAGCCGTTAGCCCAACTCCCCTCGGGGCTGCGGTAGCAGTATGAGAAGTGTCCTCTACTGCCGCCACGTGCAAGCAGCCCCGGGAAGACAGCGAACTGTTTGTGGCGCAGTCGCTGTGCCGTACTGGCCGGAGTCGGCAAATGGGGAGGGCAACCCACAGCTCTCCCCGGGTGCGTGTCCCGACCACCTGGGACACGGCGCAAAAGGGGGGCACCGGAGCAGCATACCCGCGTTCCCGGGGCTCCCCCCTATCAGGCGCCAGAAGAAGTCCACGGCAGGTTAGGTTTAGTCGGTGCGAGTCCGACATACCCACCCGCAGACACTTTTTGCGGGTGGCATGCATCAGCATTCCCTCTGCCTTATCAAAAAAAAAAAAAAAAAAAAAAAAAAGGGTCAAGGACACTCGTAACACCATAGGTGTCGCGGGTACTTTGCCGACCTTTAAGAGTCAGCAAACAAGTGTTGCTGACCCTTCCCCCCACCCCAATGAGCTCTGGCGATCTTATTCACACTCAGAACTAATGTTATTATTAAGAAATGTCTTCTGTTAGGTGGAGGTACTTCCCCAGTCGGACTGCTCTTTGAGCGAATGAACGCTCTGCCCTAACTCTCTTAAACTTACTTACTGGCAGACTCGCTTAATATTTTTCTGTACGTGTCTTCAAACTTCTATGCTGAAGACCATCACAAAAATTAACAGCACACAAATTTGACATCGCAGGAAGATCGAATTTTCTTAATTCATTTTTACATTAATTCGAGTATTTATTCATTTCTTCTCGTTTCCTTTCAGCCAAAAGTCAAATTATTCAAATATTTTGCCGCTGAGTTACATAAACTTAGTAGTCGTACGCTAACACCGATGTGAGATGGAGCCATATTCGAACCGCACGCGAGTGCTTGCGACGAATGACTGACGCATAAATGTGAAGTTGCAAGGAAGCGCAATTTTTTTATAGTTTCAGTACAAATATCAATAGTTTAAATGATGCCACATTATATTTCTAAAAGCTTGGTATAAATTTTATTCCAAAGTAAATGTAGTAAGATAAGTAAATGCATAATAGAATTAACTCTTAGAAATAGTGAATAAAAAAATTCCATTCTTTACAGAAAAGGAAATTGCGCAGTTAGTTCTAAGAATCGGTTACGAATTGCAGAAGTATCACTAGGTATGTAAACACAGCACGAGTTCCCTGAAACAAAAGGATTTCTATAAAAAAAATGAAGTGCTATGTAAGCTAATACATCGTTCAAACGATTAATTTAAAGTGCACAATCGTTAGTCTTACAGCAAATTTGCTACTTTAACTTCAATAAAGATTTCAATCGCGTTTGGCTACACTTATGAGGATTGATGTCAAACGAAGAAAGAGTTGCTTCAAGAGAAAAACTCTTCGTAGAATATATGCCTTAACAAATAAAAAAGTAAATGAATGAAACAACTTGAACTAATAATTTAATAAAAAAAATTAAACTCTTTTAAAGCAAATACAATGACTACCCAAAATAAACCACATCAAATAGCTATAACATAATCTAAAACAACTACAATGGTAATTACGGATACCGTTGATATAAGTTATCATTGATCTAAATTATATTAATATTGTCGATTGTCAATGCTCCTTAGGGCATCCCATAACATTAGACTGAATAGCTTTTTGATCGAAAGCCTTTTCTATTTTATTTAAAGAATATAAAAGAGATGGTGATTTTTTAATGAAAAACGGGAAACGGTTTCATCGATTAGGCTGCTACTTGCATTAAAACTTAATTTCTTAATTTGTATTCATACTTGTGGTACCTAAATTATAAATATTAGTTGCCTATGCCTACTTACTGACCTCTTGAATCAAGGCATAGTCGAATTTGTAAAGACCATTCGCCGTAAACTCAGGATATTCATGAAGAAGCTGTAGGGATAATTGCATTCCCTGAAACATAAAACAATGTGCACTATCTCGTTCAAATAAAGATAACTATTCTATGTCTAGGCGCTACCAAATTCTTCCCTATACCATAATGTGATAGTGTTATTAGATCAAACGAGACATATAGCAAGTACTAGATAGGTATTTCAATAATATAATAATAATGTCCTCCTAGCCGAATTTCGGCCACGGCGACCAGTCTCAACAGAGATTAGCCATCTGCGCGGGACATATTATAGTGCTCAAGTGTGTGCGCAAACACAGGAGCGCTTTCTATTCCATCACTCTCATGATCCGATGGACGCCTAGCGACACGACCGGAAAGAGGTCAGGTACAGGACCGACGGCTTTACGTGCTCTCCGCGGCATGGGGGTATAATACCGCCAACTCCTAGACTTCGGGTTGGTGTTGAGAAATTTTTCTTTTACAGTTAAGTCCCAAAACCACTTTTGGCCCGACCCAGGATTTGAACCCAGGACCTCATTCTCTGCGGGTGAACACGCTACCGCTAGACCAACGAGGCAGTCGAATAATATATTATGTATTTTAAACTATATGCATTACACTCTACAGACCTAGATCCGATGCGGCGGATAAGAATACACTTTTACCTTTTTCATTAATACAAGGTTTTAAGATCAGCATCTAAATTGGTTAGTACGAGTAAGTTGGTTAGTCAACGTTTCAGAAACGTTAGAAGATCAAGCTAAACATGCAAATAAATTAATAATATAACTATGTTCCTTGATTGTTCGTAAAATCTTATTTTTTATTAACGATCTTGGGAACAACCTTTATAACATTCAACAATTTATAATAACATTCAATAATTTGGAAAGTGAATGGAAATTGTTTACCTCCGCTGTCACTGCTGGACTTATTTCGCTGTTTATAATTTCATGTGTAATAAATGAAGTAATTTTGGCCTAAAACGAAACAAATACGAATATATTAATATAGTCGGTTAACTATAATTTTAAATTAGAAATATATCCATACGGTACTAATTCTTACCTCATTCATAACAGCTTCGACTAAATACACGACAAAATACACAATTGCCGCAGAGTAAAGAATCTGCCATACGACAAATACGAGAAATTGTATATATCTTGGCACGTCGTGAAATAATCCCGCTGCAGTGGCCTCCATAAAGTAAAACATATACAGGATAAAAGACAAGAGGCAAACAAACATAGTCAGTGCCAACAACATACCAAACATCTGGTTCGTTAGACAAACCGCTTGGTATAGCTTGGCGTAGAGTCGGGAACATAAGTTTACTTTCTGACATAAACGCAGATTATGAGAATTGTCAGCTGTCGGGTTACCACTCATTCCACTCTGTACAACAATTGTATTTGGCGAAGGCTTTTGTAATAGTACATGCTCGAGTACATTGTTTATGTACTTATATCTATACTTTAAAATAATTAAAAAGTAACCAACGTACGACATTGCAACGAGTGTTAAACTATCGGAAAATACCATTTGATACATCCTGTTTGCCGGCAAGGAGACCTTCAAGTTAACAAATATCATCCATATGCATAGTAAACGTACAGAATATATGACGGCCTGCCCGATTGAAATAGCGACTGCTAAATATGCGTGCATATTGTAATCGATATGTGCATCTAAATATTCCAGATCCTTGTCAACGTCAACTATTATCTTCAGAAAGTGGACTGTCGTTCTTGTATTGTACGGGACCTTTACCATCGAGAATACAACAAAAATAAATGAAGCAATTCTTTCGCAATCATCACCGTATCGTTGCAGTTTTGTGTCGTAAAGGGACCGAAGTATAGTTTGATCCTCTACGTGAGCTTTATAGGAGCAGTAGAAATACAAAGAGTACCAAAACAAGAAGAAACAGAATGCAACCCAACTGAAATTGCCAACTACCAACTTGTTGCGGGACATTTCTATAACGTTGATATTTAACCCCACTACCTTTCTAATATATTTGGATACATTTAACGCCTCAACGATGTTATTATATTTTTGGACTTTCATAGCTTTTCTCAAATAAGTCCTTGCTTTATTAAAACTCATTTTATTAGTGATTTCACCCACAACAGTATCTTGTATACGAATGCCGAGTTCTTAAAACTTTTCATCAGAGTAAATTTAATGAAATGCTTTTCCATTTATCTAAATTAAATATTACACTCAACGCCACTCAACATTATTAACTATCATAAAGTATGTAGCATGCTAATGAAAAGCGTTACATAAAGAAAATTAAATTAAATAAATGATTGCTTTTTCAAAGGACATGGTTGTTAAAAACCGTATTTAATGTTAATTGAAAATGTCACATTATGTAAGTTAACTAGAATGCTAAGTTAGCTGAACTCACAAACACCAAATTATAATCATCTCCTGTTTACTTCTGGTCTAATAGAGCTTTGGTACAATTGAAGGGGCTAGGGCTAGATATACTCTTTTAAATTGGGATATTGTCTCAATTTTAAGTTTCGCACCAGTTTCGCTCGTATTAGTTTATATAAAACGGGGTAGCTTTTAAACTGAATAAAAATATGAATTGCTAGAAAAATATTCACTCCATTACGACGAACATTTCTACTACATCTCTTGGGATTCTAAAATTTCTTTACATTTATTCTAATCGAAGATACAGTATTCTGTATCTTCGATTAAATGCCATTTCACTCAACATAATCACAGGCTATCATAATGGGCGGCCGTCAAATATGTAGCACTCTAGGTTTTTTTTCCTCCGATAAAAGAAGTAAAATCTAGAGTGCGCCTACGCATTTAAATCCAAATATAGCTCGGTAGTCTTGTTATAATTTAAGATAGTTACTTGTCAGAAAAAACTAAGGTTGGAAGTGTTAGTCAAAAGATAGATATTTCCTTCCTTACACTGAATACTCCAGTACTTCCTGTCCTTGGAATAGAAACTACACTGATGCCTGCTGCTGCAGAATTTGTACATTCGTTTTATAATTCGTGTCTAAAAATATGAATACGTTTCTCAATATCGCAAAAAACTCAAGTAGTATTTCAATCCACCTTCGCAGGAATTTTCAGCTATAATATTATCTCCTTATTATGTCCCACATAATTTATAGTTCTAAGTACATGAGCGTTTCTCCTATATTTACTGACCAGACAAGACTTGTAGGTTGTACCTTAAATCCCTCCTAACATTCCATTCCCGTTAACGTATTAATCCTACACTCCTTTACTGTCGGGCTGCGGAACTCACTTGCGTCTGGCATAAGTAACTGTAACACACAATCTTTATTTAAAAAAACGAGTGAATATGTACTTTCTCTTTCTATGCTTGTAATTGCTTGATATCCCAACTCGTTCTTATACTTCCTACTTACCCTACATAGAAACAAACAAGAATTAGTTGGTGTACAGACGCCAGCACATCAAGCTACCCCAATCTGTCAAATTTCCCCAATTGAAAGTGAACCTTATGCTTACGTGATAATGTTGAAAATCTATAAAAGAAATTTGACAGATAGTGGTAGCTGGATGTGCTGGCCTCTGTACATTAAGACTGAATATACGAAGTACAGCATTTATAAGTCCTCAAAATATTATCGGAATTTTATGCTGCGAAATTAGGTTTGCCAAGTGTATTACACTAAAAGATGCCTGTACCAAAATAAAACAACATTTATTTTAAGTATCCTGAAAGATACTCGTTCTCTCCTTTTACTCAGCGACACTACTATATTACTAGTAATTGAAATTCCAATTACTACATTTTTAAACCTGTTTGATGCAGAATAATATTATTTCATCTTTATCACCTGGCTGAATGGTCGTATACCACCGTACGTTTAACAAAAATATTTATACCGCGCCTTACCATACTGTGGAATCAATTAACTGCGGAGGTATTTCCGATTCGGTATGACATGGCATCCCTCAAGAAGCGAGCCTATTCCTTTCTGCTCTCACTTGCTTGCTTCTGCTGCACTCACTTGCTGCTCCACTGGTGGTGCGAGTGCCATGGGCGGCGGCGGTGTTTATTTACCATCAGGTGACCCACTAACTCTTGCCTTATATAAAAAAAAACCTTTCATCCCGTTTCATCCCGAAGAGTGTATCTTGTTCATGTAGGCATGTTTGTAAAATAATAAGCTAAATTGTAACTAAAAGTTTCGACGCAAAAATCCTTATTTATGCTTTCATGAGGTGGCAAGTTCCCATAACTGAGAACTGTCATTAGTTACTACTTTGATTCAAACCTTTTTTTCCATTGAGAGCACATACACGTTCATACTTTTCTTATTTTTGCATTGAATACACAATTACATCGAATGGTATGACCATTTTGACCGCCCGGTTGACGTGGTTGGTAAAAACTTGCCATTCACGCCGTAAGCCGAGGGTTAGGTTCCCACCCAGGACCGAAATTTGTGTGCATAAACCATCTGGGTGTAATTATCTATATGTATAAGTATGTATTTACAAAAGAAAAATAGTATGTATATGTAGAATGTATATCAGTTAGCTGTTTTCCATAGTACAAGCAAGCAGGGCTGGTACCATATATTATAGTTTCCGAACAGATAGATGGCTGTGTGTCAATAATGTCCCAGGATATTATCTTTATTATTATTTTTCGCAAATTCACCCCTTACGCAGTGTTATTAAGATGCGTCAATTTGCGAGAGTGGTGGCTCGGATGGTGCAGCATCCAAAGGCTACAAAAACTTCGTTTAAAAAAACCGACTTCAAAAACTAATAAGACTATCTAAAATTTTAATACATCTCTTATGCAAACCTAATTACTTTAATATTAATGAAATACTATGATTTGTATGTAGGTACTACCTATTGATAGGTTTGAAGTCGGTGCCAAGCCAAATCTAACAGTAGGTACCACTCTCGCCGAGCGTTACTTTCAGCGGGATAGCTTCTTGTTTCTACACAAACAACCCAAGCGGGCAGACGGCGTCGTTGACAGTCATCTCGAAATATAGCAAAATTTTGATGCGTTGTATCCATATTAATATTTTATATGTTTGTTTTTCAGGGCCAGAAATATATTCATATATACACATAATATAGGTTTAATATAGCTATAGTTTATACAGTTTCATCTGTTTCAAATTAATTCACATAGTTATTTAAATTTTTTGGGAATGGGAAAAAAGAAATGTCCTCCGAAAAAAAATTGTTCGAACTCTTTTTCACGTTCTTGTGAGACAATGAATGATCGAGAAGAACGTTCGTATACCGAGAAAAATTACATAAAATTACGTTATACGTATAATTATTAAGAAACACTTGCACAGGAAGCGCATAGCTTAGGCCGTATTTATGACCATCTAGCTAGCTGTGCTGAGGGCTTATAGACTGGGTCTTATTAATGAACGAATAGCCAACGAGTCTGCTGAGCAGAGAGCATATAGACTAGGTCTTCTTAATAGTCGATTAGCCAACGAGTCTGCTGAGCCTATATAAATAAATGAAGCGGCCAAGTTCGAGCCGGACTCGCCCATGAAGTGTTCAGTAGAAGCAAGTATTTGACTTGATGGAATGAAAGGTAAATTGCGGTTAACGATTTATGTGGCATTACAAAAACTACTTACTAATCTCGTTCAAACCAATTTTCGGTGGAAGTTTGCATGGTAATGTAGATCATATATATTTTTTTAATTTTATCATTCTCTTATTTTACAAGTTACGGTGGGAGGGGGGGGGGGGACACACGCCTTTGGAAGTGTCTCTCGCGCAAACTATTCAGTTAAGGAAAAAGTTATATTATAAACCTCAATATCATTTTTGAAGACCTAACCATAGATACGCCAAATGTATGGATTTGATGAAAAAAAAAATTGAATTTCAGTTCTATGTATGGGGATCCCCAAAATGTATTGTTTATTTTTTCTATTTTTGTGTGAAAATCTTAATGCGGTTCACAGAATACTTCACAGAAAGCTTACCAAGTTTCAACAGTATATATGGCTGTGACATACGGACGGACAGACAGACAGACATGAAGAATCTACAAGGGTTCAGTTTTTTTTTAAATTTGGCCACGGAACCCTAAAAATGGCAGCTATTCCGGATCAAACTAAAGAAGAATCACGTAAATTGGTCCACAAATCTTAGCGTAATCGGTGTACGTACATAAAAAAATACACTTGTGCTAAAAGGTGCGCTTCCAAAAACGAGCTTTAAATACGCGCGTATTAAACGCTAGTCGCCTGAAACTGTTATTTATGTTCACACCAAGACACACTTGAACAGGGGATAAATGAGTCTAGCTAGACAGGCTAAGATTTAAAAACGTCTGTGCCAAAGATAATTAGATCATCCACATAAACAAAACATTTCATACGTAAAAATGTTCATAAAATTAAAACTACTGGGCCAAACTATGTAAAATTTTTATCGGACCAAATGGCAACTATTCGGCATCAAACTAAAGAAGAATCACGTAAATCGAATCATAAATCTCCGAGTAATCGTATACATACATAAAAAAATACCGGTGAACATGAGAACCTCCTCCTTTTGAAGTCGGTTAAAAATAGCTTCCACCGAAGTGGAGAGGAGCTAAGAAATACTTAACTTACTTACAGCCAGCAAAACTAACATGAGGTACACCTCATAACATTTATCACGTTCTCCATGACGTGATGAATTGGATCGAATACTTTTTATACTTACTTGTTCATAACACCCTTCAATTACACGATTCAATGGACGTTTAAGTACGATAACTGAGTACAATCAATCTATACGCGAATAAGGAAAAAATCAGGCAGTCTATACGTGTTTGCTGTGTTGTAAGTATAAAAAAAACTAGGTATAATTATACAAATAATATATTTTTATTACTTTTAACAACTTCGTACAAGTATAAATAAATAAATGCATCGTAAATTATGTTGGGTAGATCAATTAATGAAGAAATATAAATAGCAACGTATATTTTTTAATCATTGGTAACGAACTGAAGAAGAATCGCTAGATATGTAACAACACCACGTCCACCCTAAAAAAAAATTGCATGTAAGTGACGAGGTATACAATGATGATAATGAATATTTGATGCAGATACACTGATTAAAAAGGATAGGACGAAAAGTGCGGGTCGTATTCGAGCACTTAGTTCTTATTACATAGGTTATTATAATTTTTGAAGTTATACTTCTTTTGGCGCGATGGAGAAAAATGATGAGAGTGAATTTTTACGATGCGCGCGCACACCGACACCAAAAAATTTAACAGCATGAAGTTACTTCTAGGTGGTATGAGAGTGAATTTTTACGATGCGCGCGCATCGTGCGCGCGCATCGTAAAAATAACAGCATGAAGTTAGTTCTAGGTGGTATGAAAATTGATAACTATGTTCAAGTTGTATATTAAGAAGTATAACTTCTAACGCGTGTACATAAGTACACACAAGATTTTTTTTTTACTAGGGATAATTTCCATTTCATTCTGTAAATTTGAAAGTTTTATACAGAACACGATTTACAGAAAATATTAAATTTAGGAAAGTTATTTCCTAGAATGTTACTCGTATTCTATTCAACGCAAGTTTTCATAAACTCATTAAATAACACACTTTCAAGAACTGAAGCAGCCATACACGGTCTTTAGAATTTCCCAAGCTAATTATACCTATATTAGGCAAAAATTATGATAAATGGATGTGACGGGTTTGTAGCAGATCTTTCTTTATTATGTATGGAGTACACAGAGAGATGCTGCTGCCTGTTCTCAAGGAGATATTCTCTCGGGTCGAATTCTACGCCCCCCACGGGATGAAATAAGTGGGTGATATTTATGGTCGTCAGCCACACAGCATGAAATCTTAGAATAATAAATTTAACCACTGACAAGACATCTAACTTACATTTTTGGGTGAAACTCACTACGCGTTGCCTTATCAACTATGGTAAACCCTTTCTATTTGTCAAAATTTGTCATGCTCTTTCTGAAAATTCTACTAGAGATGTTGGTCTCATCTATTGGTATCGCTTCACAATTACTCCAGAAATCACCGGTCAGCCGCCATAGGAAAGCATATGGAGGTGAAGCGATTTATAGTAATGTAGTCAAGTACATATTTATAGTAATGTAGTCAGTATAAGAGAATATGGAAGATTCTATACCTCTTACCTCTTGAATCAAATTGTAATTGAAAATGTAAAGACCGTTTGCTGTTAATTGAGGATTTTGATGAAGAAGCTGTATCGATAGCTTCATTCCCTGAAACATTAAGTAATGTTCATACTATCTCCTTTTAAAGGCGTATAGAACTGAATTGTTAATGTCTCTCAGTTTATTGCTCCATAGGTATGTACAAGTGAATAAAAAGTAAAGTTTACCGCTGCTGATACTGATGGGCTTATATCGCTGTACATAATTTCATGGGTAATAAATGAGGCAATTTTGGCCTAAAACAAAACAAAACCCAAAATTATTCTAGAAATCTAACTAAATATATTTAATTAGCAATATTCACTAAAATAAATAAATCAGTATGATACGTATACTGACGCTCACCTCACTCATAACAGCTTCAGCTAAATATACTACCAAAAATACTATTGCCGCAGAGTAAAGAATTTGCCATGATGCAAATACCACAAAATGAATGTATTTCGGTACGTTATGAAATAGGCCGGCTGCAATAACCTCCATGAAGTAAAACATGTACAAAATAATGGATAACACGCACATAACCATTATCATTGCTAACATGATTCCAAACATTTTGTTCGTCAGAAAAACCACTTGATACAAGTCACCGTAGTTTCCGGCACACACTTTTAATTTCTGACATAAACGCTGAAAATGGGGGTTTTCTGTTTTCGTAATACTACTCATTTTACTCCGCACGAAGATTGTACTTTCCCAAGACTTTTGCGATCGGATCTCCTCAAGTACATTATTTATGAACTTATATCTATATCTGAGAATAATTAAAAAGAATCCAAAGTACGATATGACTAGAAGTGTTAGTGAATCGGAGAAGACCATTTGGTACACCCTCTCTGCCGGTACGTGGATATTCATTTTACTAAAAATTATCGAGATCCATACTATACGAATGGTATAGATGATGATCTGGCCAATCGTCATGATGACTGCTAAATAGGCATCCTTGCTGTAATCAATATTTACGCCCAAGTTTTGCAGTTCCTTGTCAACGTTGACTATCACTTGCAGAGTCCGGACTGTGCTACCCATATTGTAAGGGATCTTCACCATTGCAAAGACGACAAAAATAAATGACGCAATTTTCTCGCAGTCATCGCCGTATCGCTGCAGCTTAGTATTGAAAAGCGACCGAAGTATAGTTTGGTCCTTAACGTGAGCTTTAAAAGCGCAATAGAAGTACAAACTGTACCACAGTAAGAAAGAACAGAACGCGAGCCAACTGAACCTGGATATTATTAAGTTGTCCTGCGTTATTTCTATAACATAAATGGTCACCCCAACAATCTTTCTCATAAATTTGGAAAGATTTAGTGCATCAACGATGTTATTATATCTACGCTTGCCCATCTTGTATCTAAAATGCTTCTCTGTCTGGAACAAACGTGCTTTATATTCACTTTACCCTAAGTGGTTTTAAATATTACACATTAAGCTTTAATAAAATATCAATTCAATTTTACTAAAATTATAAAGACTCGTCTACACTTATAATTAAATTATATTGCTTTGCACTCAAGATAATATAACAAACTACTTATACCTAAATGAAATGTCATTAAATAATAGATTTTTTTTTGAATAGTGTCATTAACAGCATTCAAGGCAATGGTTAAACGTAGTGGTTAAATACTTTTTGGGTACACATTTATTAACCTTACAAATAAAAGCGTGAATTCTAGTTTCTTACATTATAAAAACGTAATTTTAGTACAAGAAAACGTTTTCATATCAAGAAATATAAATGCTATATATTGAGATATTAAATCTTTTGGGATGTTGAATAAAATAACGTAAGACTATGTTATGTTCACGATTATCCTATAATACTTTTATTGTGTTCATGAAGTCCTAACGTCATCCAAACGCCACTATATTCTTGCGCTTAATATCTAACTAGATGAATTAGAAAACTATTGATGGTCAGGTAAGATTGATAGCCGATACACGTGTTAGAGAAAATTTTCTAAAAAAATTGTCCGAATTAGTGTAATTTTAATACTAGTTAAGTGTTTTGAGCAGATCTATGTGTAATTAACCGTATTAACAACTTGTTCTTCGTGTGTTTTGGTAAGATAGTAGATAGTTTGTAGGCCATTTCCAATTTACTAGGATGCCATTTGGACTCAAAAATGGACCGTCAACATTTCAAAAACTCATGAATACTTGTTTATCCGGCCTCCAAGGATCACGTTGTTTCGTGTATCTTGATGACATTGTAGTCTATTCACCGGATCTGCCTAGCCATATCCAAAATCTGATATCTGTTTTCGATAGACTCAGAAATTATAATTTGAAATTACAACCAGATAAGTGCGAGTTTCTATGCAAAGAGGTCGCATATTTAGGGCATCTTATAAATAGCGATGGAGTAAGACCAAATCCAGAAAAAATAAAAGCCATGACTCACTTCCCAATACCAAAATGCCCAAAAGACATTAAATCCTTCCTAGGTCTTGTCTCTTACTATAGACGATTCATTCCTAACTTTTCGAAAACCGCGAAACCATTAACCGCTCTTCTTAAAAAGGAAGCCGTATTTAAATGGCAAAACGAGCAACAGTTAGCATTCGAATCCTTAAAACAAAAAACTAGTTACAGCACCCGTCCTGGCATATCCAGATTTTTCACAACCTTTCGTCCTCACTTGTGACGCTTCAAATTTTGCTATTTCAGCCATCCTGTCACAAGGAACAATAGGTCAAGATAGGCCTATCGCATACGCTTCCCGAACACTAAACAAAGCATAGTGTAACTACAGTGTAACTGAAAAGGAATGTCTCGCAATCATTTTCGGCACTAAGACCTTTAGCCCATATCTATATGGGTATCGTTTTAAAATAGTAACTGATCACAAACCCTTGCAGTGGCTATTTAATTGTAAGGATCCGGGTTCCAGACTTATTCGATGGCGCCTTAAACTAGAAGAATTCGACTACGAAATTATGTACAAAAAAGGTAAAATAAACGCCAACGCTGACGCGCTTTCACGTTTCCCAGTAAATCCCATCGAAAACAGTGACAATTCTTCGAACCCCTTACTACTAAGTCCTGAAAGTGAAATTGACAACCCTCTAGAGGACGTTCTAATGGACCTACCTTCTCCAATACCTTTTTCTTTCAATAACGATGACAATATACTAAATCCGAATCTTATCCCAAATCAAATACAAAATTCAATTCCAAATCAAAATTCAATTCCAAATCCCTCACTAAATCAATCTCCAGAACGAATTCCAGAGGAACCACTTACACAGTTACAAGATCTTATAGATTTAGGGCCATTGGACTTGAGCCCCCAAAGCACTGACCTTAATATAGATTTTGAATCCATTGAAATTCCCTCACCTAGTGAACGCAGTATTCAACCGGAACCTACAATAGGTAATAACGATTATTCCAAGTTTCTGAAGTCGGTCACTAATAAGAAAACTATTTCCGAAACCCCAATAAAGGAACACAATGAAAATCTCCTAAAATCCATCTACAATATAATTGTAATTCCGACATCCATAGACCTTGACGAATCAAATCCATATATATCCGATATCCTGCTAAATGTGGAAAATAGGGACGAAATCATTAACTGCGAAAAAGAATTATATCATTTCAAAAAAATAAAATACGAAAATAAAATTGTTTACCTTATGTTTACTAAAGTGCATTTTTTCTCAGAAATATCCTATCCCGGTATATACTATAGCCTACAGCGAATAAGAAACGAAATTCTTAAATCCGAAACACCAACAGATATCGCAATCTCTGATTTTAGACATCCATTTGACCAACATTCGTATACTAAAATTTATAACATGCTAACATATATATTCCAGAACACCCAGATTGGTGTACATGTTTACTTAAATAAGATAGTTTTCCCATCTCTAAGCGAAAGGCCCAAAATACTACGCGATAACCACGATATTCCTATAGCCGGACACTAAGGTTCAAACCGCATGTATAACAGAATTCGCGAACAATTTTACTGGAAAGGAATGAAAAGCGACATAGAAAATTATGTAACAAAATGCAGACTGTGCCAAGAAAATAAAGCTTGGAGGAAAATTAACAAAGCTCCTATGGAAATTACTACCACATCTACAATGCCATTTCAACGAGTCGCTTTGGACATAGTAGGTCCACTACCAGAATCCGGTCCTGCAAAACTCAAATATATTCTTACCCTACAAGACGATCTTACTAAATACTCCGTAGCTTATCCTTTACGTAGTACTACAGCTGAAGAATCGAGTGATTGTTTAATTCATTTTATTTCTCTTTTCGGAATTCCTAAATCCATACTAACTGACCAAGGTTCTAATTTTACTTCGGATTTATTTAAAACTACCTGTCAATTTTTGAAGATTAAACAATTATGGTCTTCACCATATCACCCACAAACTCAAGGGGCACTAGAACGCAGTCATTCGACCCTTAAAGAGTATCTAAAATCATTTACAAACGATAATCAGGATAATTGGCCTACTTATGTCTACACCGCCATACTTACATACAATACCACTGAGCATTCTACCACAAAATTTACTCCATACGAATTAGTATTCGGGCATAAACCTAATATCCCAAACTCCATGTATGATGAAAGCCCAAATACAACATACTCAGACTATATCAAAATGCTACATCATAAATTGAAACATACTCGTGAAAAAGCCGTAGAAAATATTTTGAAATCCAAGGAATCTTCTAAATCCTATTATGACTCTCGCACACGGAGACCGCCACAGTACAAAACTGGCGACTATGTTTACCTCAAAAATCATTTAAGACTAAGAAAAGCATTATCCCCAATCTGGAAGGGACCGTACCGGATCATAAAGGTCCATAATAACAATACAGTTACGCTTCTTATCAACCGAAGACATGTAACACATCATATGGATGAAATTAAACCAGCCGAAACGTCACAATGATACTTCAATCTCAATGACTTGAGAAGCCTTATTTAAGTTTGTTATATTAAGTTAATAAATAGATATTAAGGAGATTAATGTCTATATTAATTTTCTATTTCAGCGCTTCAGTCAATGCGCAACAGGATTTTATCCAGCCATATCCCTCTAGTTCCGGCATCTACTTCGATAGCATAGGAAAACTTAAGATAATTAAGGGCGATCTGAATATAATTAGCCATGTAGATGTTTCCTATATTAGTTCTCATTTACTGAATCTTAATGAAGTCATTGGGTCATTAAGATTTGCATGTCAGAAATCAAGCAACTCCCAATGTGAAAATATTCTTTCCCCATTTACGATTCGATATAATGATATTAAACGTGAATATGATTCTATATCTCATTTAATTACTAAACGTAATAAACGCTCAGCCTGGTTTGGAGGCATAGGCACTCTATTCAAACATGTTTTCGGCACTCTCGATGAAGAAGATGCATTCAAATACGATTCTGCCATCCAATCCGTTCAAAATAATGAAAAGAAACTCGCGGAATTAATGAAGGAAAATATTTTGATTACTACGTCTTCGCTTGAATCTTATAAAAACACCATCAGTAAACTGAAAACCAATGAAATATCTCTTAACCTAGCCGTAAATTCCTTAATGAATCAAATAAATAATATCTCGGAAATTTCTAACACTTTAATTACTGAAACAAAAGTCCACTCCATACTAACCAACCTCGAAAGCTCGTTGCTAACATTATCGTTCCAGTTAGAAGATTTAATTAACGCTATTATGTTAAGTAGTCAAAACATCCTACATCCGAACATATTGTCCCCGTCTCAACTATACCGAGAACTCGCTGATAACGATAGGCTCATACCTATGAATGCCGAGATCCCGATTGCTATAAGTTTAGACAATATTCATTTAATATTAAGTATATCCAGTGTTGCATGTTATTATTATAATAATAAATTAGTATTTGTTTTACAAATACCCCTTGTCACTCATGACGAGTTTAACCTATACCATAATTTGGCGTTGCCCACCCCCCATGGTGTAGACAACCCTAATGTTTTTAGTTTAATATCGCCATCTAGTTTATATACTGCTATTTCTAAGGATAAACTGAATTTCTGTAATTTAGATAAGTGTAAAATGATAAACTCTGAGTTCTATTTATGCGAAATTCCGGTTGTTTTGCTAACAAACAATAACCCTACATGTGAAAGTGAATTGTTGACAAAAACAATGAGTGCTATCCCAATTCAGTGCGAAATTAAGACACTCGTTGGTGATCTAGACATTTGGAAGCCACTTAAGAATAACCACTGGATCTTTGTACAATCCAGACCAACTAAAATATCAATCGAGTGTGGCGTCTCGGAACTTAAAGACTTAATAGTGTCCGGCGCGGGTTTATTGCACACCCCTAATCAATGTACCGTATATACAAAAAGTTCGAGACTCATATCTTCTAATGATTATATAAACATAAGTATAAGTACTCCTAGTTTAGATTTTAGTATAATTAATGACTCATGTTGTTTATTAGTTAATAAGATAAAAAATTATGTACCAGTTCCAATTCAGAACATCGATTTAGATGACTTAACCCAGACTAAATCAAATTACAATTTTCTTTCGGAACTCGATAAAATAATCGAAGATAAGCCTATTTTAATGAAATACGGCAATCAATACTTTGTATTTTCTACGATAATATATATAATAATTATCGTCTTTGTAGTTTATAAATGTATTAGATTAATGATGATTAATTATAAGAATTTTAAAATAAAATCTAATGTTAAACCGACCCTTACCGTAGTAACTATTGAAAATGATAATAAATCCGAGCATGAAATACCTGTGGAAGAATAGATTTATAATACCTATCTCTGAATTTCGGCAAATTTACCCCGAATTTCAGTCTTCCGCGGGGGGTTGTTATATCCCAGCTATGTACATAGATGGGCTGACAATCCATCCCTTAAAATGCTATAGTTGCATTTCTAATATTATAAATACAATCAATTTCCACTGCTCGAGTTCAGTTGATTGCAAACAACGGTCCAGGTCGGTCTTCTATATCTTGTACGATTCTTAAATAAAAGTAGTGCTAATTCAATCGGGTTTTTTTTTTTAAAACCCAATTCGAAGAACCGGGATAACAGTGCCTCCCTATCTCCGTGGTATAGTCGGGGCATATTTGCACGACAGGACGATTCAATTCGTCGGTCGGAACGGGATTGAGATCCAGAGGGAGCTCTCCTGCGGGGTTCCTCAGGGGTCCGTGTTGGGACCTCTGCTATGGAGCCTCGCGTACGATGCGGTCCTGCGGATAAGCCTCCCTCCCGGAGTGAGCGTCGTCTGCTATGCGGACGACACGCTCGTCATAGCCCGGGAGGCTTCCAGCGGACGGTACGGCTCGCCGAACTCGGAGTTGCGTGTGTCGTCGCGGCCGTAACGAGACTGGGCCTTCGGGTAGCGCCTCACAAGACCGAGGCGCTATGGTTCCACGGCTTACACCGTAGGGAGGAACCACCCAGCTTGTCGATGCGTGTAGGTGACGCAGAGGTCAGGGTGGGGCGGTACATGAAGTACCTGGGCCTCACCCTAGACTGCCGATGGGGCTTCGAGGAGCATTTCGAGCGTCTGGCCCCCCGAGTGCGCCGGGTAACCGGTGCGTTACACCGGCTTTTGCCGAACCTCGGGGGTCCCAGGGAAGAAGTTCGCCGCCTCTACGGAGGTGTCGTGCGATCCATGGTCCTTTATGGGGCGCCCGTCTGGTCTGAACACCTGACGGGCGCCTCCCGCTGCAGGGCTATTTTGAACAGCCTGCAGCGTGTGGTGGCCATACGGATCGCACGAGGATACCGGACGGTATCCTTTGAGGCGGCGACAGTCCTGGCGCGCTTTCCGCCGTTTGATCTCCTGGCGGCAGTCGACGCGACGGTTTACACCGAGATCCGCGTCCGCCGGGAGAGCGGTGAGGCGCCAGAGCAGACGCTCGTTGCCTATAGGCGGGATGCACACCGGCGCGTACTAACACAGTGGCGCGCAAGGCTTGAGTTGCGGCTGAACGCGCGCCAACGTGCCGTCGGTGCTATCCTGCCTCACCTCGAGGCCTGGGTGGGAAGGAAGGGCGGTTGCGTCACCTACAGACTGACTCAGATACTCACCGGACACGGGTGTTTCGGTGGGTATCTGTGCCGGATCGGCCGAGAAGTGACGACACATTGTCACCATTGCGGGAGCGACCTGGACTCTGCCCAGCATACGCTGGAGGAGTGCCCGGCCTGGGAGGCCAAGAGACGAGTCCTGGTCGCTGAAATCGGACGGGATCTTTCGCCGCCAGCAGTCGTGTGTGCGATGCTGGCTGGCGACTCCACCAAATGGGACGCCGTGGTCTGCTTCTGTGAGGCAGTTCTGCTGCAGAAGGATGCCACCGAACGGGTTCGGGAACGAGCCGATCCCGCCCGTAGGCGGAGGAGGCGTCGGGGTGGCGGCGGCAGCCGTTAGCCCAACTCCCCTCGGGGCTGCGGTAGCAGTATGAGAAGTGTCCTCTACTGCCGCCACGTGCAAGCAGCCCCGGGAAGACAGCGAACTGTTTGTGGCGCAGTCGCTGTGCCGTACTGGCCGGAGTCGGCAAATGGGGAGGGCAACCCACAGCTCTCCCCGGGTGCGTGTCCCGACCACCTGGGACACGGCGCAAAAGGGGGGCACCGGAGCAGCATACCCGCGTTCCCGGGGCTCCCCCCTATCAGGCGCCAGAAGAAGTCCACGGCAGGTTAGGTTTAGTCGGTGCGAGTCCGACATACCCACCCGCAGACACTTTTTGCGGGTGGCATGCATCAGCATTCCCTCTGCCTTATCAAAAAAAAAAAAAAAAAAAAAAAAAAGGGTCAAGGACACTCGTAACACCATAGGTGTCGCGGGTACTTTGCCGACCTTTAAGAGTCAGCAAACAAGTGTTGCTGACCCTTCCCCCCACCCCAATGAGCTCTGGCGATCTTATTCACACTCAGAACTAATGTTATTATTAAGAAATGTCTTCTGTTAGGTGGAGGTACTTCCCCAGTCGGACTGCTCTTTGAGCGAATGAACGCTCTGCCCTAACTCTCTTAAACTTACTTACTGGCAGACTCGCTTAATATTTTTCTGTACGTGTCTTCAAACTTCTATGCTGAAGACCATCACAAAAATTAACAGCACACAAATTTGACATCGCAGGAAGATCGAATTTTCTTAATTCATTTTTACATTAATTCGAGTATTTATTCATTTCTTCTCGTTTCCTTTCAGCCAAAAGTCAAATTATTCAAATATTTTGCCGCTGAGTTACATAAACTTAGTAGTCGTACGCTAACACCGATGTGAGATGGAGCCATATTCGAACCGCACGCGAGTGCTTGCGACGAATGACTGACGCATAAATGTGAAGTTGCAAGGAAGCGCAATTTTTTTATAGTTTCAGTACAAATATCAATAGTTTAAATGATGCCACATTATATTTCTAAAAGCTTGGTATAAATTTTATTCCAAAGTAAATGTAGTAAGATAAGTAAATGCATAATAGAATTAACTCTTAGAAATAGTGAATAAAAAAATTCCATTCTTTACAGAAAAGGAAATTGCGCAGTTAGTTCTAAGAATCGGTTACGAATTGCAGAAGTATCACTAGGTATGTAAACACAGCACGAGTTCCCTGAAACAAAAGGATTTCTATAAAAAAAATGAAGTGCTATGTAAGCTAATACATCGTTCAAACGATTAATTTAAAGTGCACAATCGTTAGTCTTACAGCAAATTTGCTACTTTAACTTCAATAAAGATTTCAATCGCGTTTGGCTACACTTATGAGGATTGATGTCAAACGAAGAAAGAGTTGCTTCAAGAGAAAAACTCTTCGTAGAATATATGCCTTAACAAATAAAAAAGTAAATGAATGAAACAACTTGAACTAATAATTTAATAAAAAAAATTAAACTCTTTTAAAGCAAATACAATGACTACCCAAAATAAACCACATCAAATAGCTATAACATAATCTAAAACAACTACAATGGTAATTACGGATACCGTTGATATAAGTTATCATTGATCTAAATTATATTAATATTGTCGATTGTCAATGCTCCTTAGGGCATCCCATAACATTAGACTGAATAGCTTTTTGATCGAAAGCCTTTTCTATTTTATTTAAAGAATATAAAAGAGATGGTGATTTTTTAATGAAAAACGGGAAACGGTTTCATCGATTAGGCTGCTACTTGCATTAAAACTTAATTTCTTAATTTGTATTCATACTTGTGGTACCTAAATTATAAATATTAGTTGCCTATGCCTACTTACTGACCTCTTGAATCAAGGCATAGTCGAATTTGTAAAGACCATTCGCCGTAAACTCAGGATATTCATGAAGAAGCTGTAGGGATAATTGCATTCCCTGAAACATAAAACAATGTGCACTATCTCGTTCAAATAAAGATAACTATTCTATGTCTAGGCGCTACCAAATTCTTCCCTATACCATAATGTGATAGTGTTATTAGATCAAACGAGACATATAGCAAGTACTAGATAGGTATTTCAATAATATAATAATAATGTCCTCCTAGCCGAATTTCGGCCACGGCGACCAGTCTCAACAGAGATTAGCCATCTGCGCGGGACATATTATAGTGCTCAAGTGTGTGCGCAAACACAGGAGCGCTTTCTATTCCATCACTCTCATGATCCGATGGACGCCTAGCGACACGACCGGAAAGAGGTCAGGTACAGGACCGACGGCTTTACGTGCTCTCCGCGGCATGGGGGTATAATACCGCCAACTCCTAGACTTCGGGTTGGTGTTGAGAAATTTTTCTTTTACAGTTAAGTCCCAAAACCACTTTTGGCCCGACCCAGGATTTGAACCCAGGACCTCATTCTCTGCGGGTGAACACGCTACCGCTAGACCAACGAGGCAGTCGAATAATATATTATGTATTTTAAACTATATGCATTACACTCTACAGACCTAGATCCGATGCGGCGGATAAGAATACACTTTTACCTTTTTCATTAATACAAGGTTTTAAGATCAGCATCTAAATTGGTTAGTACGAGTAAGTTGGTTAGTCAACGTTTCAGAAACGTTAGAAGATCAAGCTAAACATGCAAATAAATTAATAATATAACTATGTTCCTTGATTGTTCGTAAAATCTTATTTTTTATTAACGATCTTGGGAACAACCTTTATAACATTCAACAATTTATAATAACATTCAATAATTTGGAAAGTGAATGGAAATTGTTTACCTCCGCTGTCACTGCTGGACTTATTTCGCTGTTTATAATTTCATGTGTAATAAATGAAGTAATTTTGGCCTAAAACGAAACAAATACGAATATATTAATATAGTCGGTTAACTATAATTTTAAATTAGAAATATATCCATACGGTACTAATTCTTACCTCATTCATAACAGCTTCGACTAAATACACGACAAAATACACAATTGCCGCAGAGTAAAGAATCTGCCATACGACAAATACGAGAAATTGTATATATCTTGGCACGTCGTGAAATAATCCCGCTGCAGTGGCCTCCATAAAGTAAAACATATACAGGATAAAAGACAAGAGGCAAACAAACATAGTCAGTGCCAACAACATACCAAACATCTGGTTCGTTAGACAAACCGCTTGGTATAGCTTGGCGTAGAGTCGGGAACATAAGTTTACTTTCTGACATAAACGCAGATTATGAGAATTGTCAGCTGTCGGGTTACCACTCATTCCACTCTGTACAACAATTGTATTTGGCGAAGGCTTTTGTAATAGTACATGCTCGAGTACATTGTTTATGTACTTATATCTATACTTTAAAATAATTAAAAAGTAACCAACGTACGACATTGCAACGAGTGTTAAACTATCGGAAAATACCATTTGATACATCCTGTTTGCCGGCAAGGAGACCTTCAAGTTAACAAATATCATCCATATGCATAGTAAACGTACAGAATATATGACGGCCTGCCCGATTGAAATAGCGACTGCTAAATATGCGTGCATATTGTAATCGATATGTGCATCTAAATATTCCAGATCCTTGTCAACGTCAACTATTATCTTCAGAAAGTGGACTGTCGTTCTTGTATTGTACGGGACCTTTACCATCGAGAATACAACAAAAATAAATGAAGCAATTCTTTCGCAATCATCACCGTATCGTTGCAGTTTTGTGTCGTAAAGGGACCGAAGTATAGTTTGATCCTCTACGTGAGCTTTATAGGAGCAGTAGAAATACAAAGAGTACCAAAACAAGAAGAAACAGAATGCAACCCAACTGAAATTGCCAACTACCAACTTGTTGCGGGACATTTCTATAACGTTGATATTTAACCCCACTACCTTTCTAATATATTTGGATACATTTAACGCCTCAACGATGTTATTATATTTTTGGACTTTCATAGCTTTTCTCAAATAAGTCCTTGCTTTATTAAAACTCATTTTATTAGTGATTTCACCCACAACAGTATCTTGTATACGAATGCCGAGTTCTTAAAACTTTTCATCAGAGTAAATTTAATGAAATGCTTTTCCATTTATCTAAATTAAATATTACACTCAACGCCACTCAACATTATTAACTATCATAAAGTATGTAGCATGCTAATGAAAAGCGTTACATAAAGAAAATTAAATTAAATAAATGATTGCTTTTTCAAAGGACATGGTTGTTAAAAACCGTATTTAATGTTAATTGAAAATGTCACATTATGTAAGTTAACTAGAATGCTAAGTTAGCTGAACTCACAAACACCAAATTATAATCATCTCCTGTTTACTTCTGGTCTAATAGAGCTTTGGTACAATTGAAGGGGCTAGGGCTAGATATACTCTTTTAAATTGGGATATTGTCTCAATTTTAAGTTTCGCACCAGTTTCGCTCGTATTAGTTTATATAAAACGGGGTAGCTTTTAAACTGAATAAAAATATGAATTGCTAGAAAAATATTCACTCCATTACGACGAACATTTCTACTACATCTCTTGGGATTCTAAAATTTCTTTACATTTATTCTAATCGAAGATACAGTATTCTGTATCTTCGATTAAATGCCATTTCACTCAACATAATCACAGGCTATCATAATGGGCGGCCGTCAAATATGTAGCACTCTAGGTTTTTTTTCCTCCGATAAAAGAAGTAAAATCTAGAGTGCGCCTACGCATTTAAATCCAAATATAGCTCGGTAGTCTTGTTATAATTTAAGATAGTTACTTGTCAGAAAAAACTAAGGTTGGAAGTGTTAGTCAAAAGATAGATATTTCCTTCCTTACACTGAATACTCCAGTACTTCCTGTCCTTGGAATAGAAACTACACTGATGCCTGCTGCTGCAGAATTTGTACATTCGTTTTATAATTCGTGTCTAAAAATATGAATACGTTTCTCAATATCGCAAAAAACTCAAGTAGTATTTCAATCCACCTTCGCAGGAATTTTCAGCTATAATATTATCTCCTTATTATGTCCCACATAATTTATAGTTCTAAGTACATGAGCGTTTCTCCTATATTTACTGACCAGACAAGACTTGTAGGTTGTACCTTAAATCCCTCCTAACATTCCATTCCCGTTAACGTATTAATCCTACACTCCTTTACTGTCGGGCTGCGGAACTCACTTGCGTCTGGCATAAGTAACTGTAACACACAATCTTTATTTAAAAAAACGAGTGAATATGTACTTTCTCTTTCTATGCTTGTAATTGCTTGATATCCCAACTCGTTCTTATACTTCCTACTTACCCTACATAGAAACAAACAAGAATTAGTTGGTGTACAGACGCCAGCACATCAAGCTACCCCAATCTGTCAAATTTCCCCAATTGAAAGTGAACCTTATGCTTACGTGATAATGTTGAAAATCTATAAAAGAAATTTGACAGATAGTGGTAGCTGGATGTGCTGGCCTCTGTACATTAAGACTGAATATACGAAGTACAGCATTTATAAGTCCTCAAAATATTATCGGAATTTTATGCTGCGAAATTAGGTTTGCCAAGTGTATTACACTAAAAGATGCCTGTACCAAAATAAAACAACATTTATTTTAAGTATCCTGAAAGATACTCGTTCTCTCCTTTTACTCAGCGACACTACTATATTACTAGTAATTGAAATTCCAATTACTACATTTTTAAACCTGTTTGATGCAGAATAATATTATTTCATCTTTATCACCTGGCTGAATGGTCGTATACCACCGTACGTTTAACAAAAATATTTATACCGCGCCTTACCATACTGTGGAATCAATTAACTGCGGAGGTATTTCCGATTCGGTATGACATGGCATCCCTCAAGAAGCGAGCCTATTCCTTTCTGCTCTCACTTGCTTGCTTCTGCTGCACTCACTTGCTGCTCCACTGGTGGTGCGAGTGCCATGGGCGGCGGCGGTGTTTATTTACCATCAGGTGACCCACTAACTCTTGCCTTATATAAAAAAAAACCTTTCATCCCGTTTCATCCCGAAGAGTGTATCTTGTTCATGTAGGCATGTTTGTAAAATAATAAGCTAAATTGTAACTAAAAGTTTCGACGCAAAAATCCTTATTTATGCTTTCATGAGGTGGCAAGTTCCCATAACTGAGAACTGTCATTAGTTACTACTTTGATTCAAACCTTTTTTTCCATTGAGAGCACATACACGTTCATACTTTTCTTATTTTTGCATTGAATACACAATTACATCGAATGGTATGACCATTTTGACCGCCCGGTTGACGTGGTTGGTAAAAACTTGCCATTCACGCCGTAAGCCGAGGGTTAGGTTCCCACCCAGGACCGAAATTTGTGTGCATAAACCATCTGGGTGTAATTATCTATATGTATAAGTATGTATTTACAAAAGAAAAATAGTATGTATATGTAGAATGTATATCAGTTAGCTGTTTTCCATAGTACAAGCAAGCAGGGCTGGTACCATATATTATAGTTTCCGAACAGATAGATGGCTGTGTGTCAATAATGTCCCAGGATATTATCTTTATTATTATTTTTCGCAAATTCACCCCTTACGCAGTGTTATTAAGATGCGTCAATTTGCGAGAGTGGTGGCTCGGATGGTGCAGCATCCAAAGGCTACAAAAACTTCGTTTAAAAAAACCGACTTCAAAAACTAATAAGACTATCTAAAATTTTAATACATCTCTTATGCAAACCTAATTACTTTAATATTAATGAAATACTATGATTTGTATGTAGGTACTACCTATTGATAGGTTTGAAGTCGGTGCCAAGCCAAATCTAACAGTAGGTACCACTCTCGCCGAGCGTTACTTTCAGCGGGATAGCTTCTTGTTTCTACACAAACAACCCAAGCGGGCAGACGGCGTCGTTGACAGTCATCTCGAAATATAGCAAAATTTTGATGCGTTGTATCCATATTAATATTTTATATGTTTGTTTTTCAGGGCCAGAAATATATTCATATATACACATAATATAGGTTTAATATAGCTATAGTTTATACAGTTTCATCTGTTTCAAATTAATTCACATAGTTATTTAAATTTTTTGGGAATGGGAAAAAAGAAATGTCCTCCGAAAAAAAATTGTTCGAACTCTTTTTCACGTTCTTGTGAGACAATGAATGATCGAGAAGAACGTTCGTATACCGAGAAAAATTACATAAAATTACGTTATACGTATAATTATTAAGAAACACTTGCACAGGAAGCGCATAGCTTAGGCCGTATTTATGACCATCTAGCTAGCTGTGCTGAGGGCTTATAGACTGGGTCTTATTAATGAACGAATAGCCAACGAGTCTGCTGAGCAGAGAGCATATAGACTAGGTCTTCTTAATAGTCGATTAGCCAACGAGTCTGCTGAGCCTATATAAATAAATGAAGCGGCCAAGTTCGAGCCGGACTCGCCCATGAAGTGTTCAGTAGAAGCAAGTATTTGACTTGATGGAATGAAAGGTAAATTGCGGTTAACGATTTATGTGGCATTACAAAAACTACTTACTAATCTCGTTCAAACCAATTTTCGGTGGAAGTTTGCATGGTAATGTAGATCATATATATTTTTTTAATTTTATCATTCTCTTATTTTACAAGTTACGGTGGGAGGGGGGGGGGGGACACACGCCTTTGGAAGTGTCTCTCGCGCAAACTATTCAGTTAAGGAAAAAGTTATATTATAAACCTCAATATCATTTTTGAAGACCTAACCATAGATACGCCAAATGTATGGATTTGATGAAAAAAAAAATTGAATTTCAGTTCTATGTATGGGGATCCCCAAAATGTATTGTTTATTTTTTCTATTTTTGTGTGAAAATCTTAATGCGGTTCACAGAATACTTCACAGAAAGCTTACCAAGTTTCAACAGTATATATGGCTGTGACATACGGACGGACAGACAGACAGACATGAAGAATCTACAAGGGTTCAGTTTTTTTTTAAATTTGGCCACGGAACCCTAAAAATGGCAGCTATTCCGGATCAAACTAAAGAAGAATCACGTAAATTGGTCCACAAATCTTAGCGTAATCGGTGTACGTACATAAAAAAATACACTTGTGCTAAAAGGTGCGCTTCCAAAAACGAGCTTTAAATACGCGCGTATTAAACGCTAGTCGCCTGAAACTGTTATTTATGTTCACACCAAGACACACTTGAACAGGGGATAAATGAGTCTAGCTAGACAGGCTAAGATTTAAAAACGTCTGTGCCAAAGATAATTAGATCATCCACATAAACAAAACATTTCATACGTAAAAATGTTCATAAAATTAAAACTACTGGGCCAAACTATGTAAAATTTTTATCGGACCAAATGGCAACTATTCGGCATCAAACTAAAGAAGAATCACGTAAATCGAATCATAAATCTCCGAGTAATCGTATACATACATAAAAAAATACCGGTGAACATGAGAACCTCCTCCTTTTGAAGTCGGTTAAAAATAGCTTCCACCGAAGTGGAGAGGAGCTAAGAAATACTTAACTTACTTACAGCCAGCAAAACTAACATGAGGTACACCTCATAACATTTATCACGTTCTCCATGACGTGATGAATTGGATCGAATACTTTTTATACTTACTTGTTCATAACACCCTTCAATTACACGATTCAATGGACGTTTAAGTACGATAACTGAGTACAATCAATCTATACGCGAATAAGGAAAAAATCAGGCAGTCTATACGTGTTTGCTGTGTTGTAAGTATAAAAAAAACTAGGTATAATTATACAAATAATATATTTTTATTACTTTTAACAACTTCGTACAAGTATAAATAAATAAATGCATCGTAAATTATGTTGGGTAGATCAATTAATGAAGAAATATAAATAGCAACGTATATTTTTTAATCATTGGTAACGAACTGAAGAAGAATCGCTAGATATGTAACAACACCACGTCCACCCTAAAAAAAAATTGCATGTAAGTGACGAGGTATACAATGATGATAATGAATATTTGATGCAGATACACTGATTAAAAAGGATAGGACGAAAAGTGCGGGTCGTATTCGAGCACTTAGTTCTTATTACATAGGTTATTATAATTTTTGAAGTTATACTTCTTTTGGCGCGATGGAGAAAAATGATGAGAGTGAATTTTTACGATGCGCGCGCACACCGACACCAAAAAATTTAACAGCATGAAGTTACTTCTAGGTGGTATGAGAGTGAATTTTTACGATGCGCGCGCATCGTGCGCGCGCATCGTAAAAATAACAGCATGAAGTTAGTTCTAGGTGGTATGAAAATTGATAACTATGTTCAAGTTGTATATTAAGAAGTATAACTTCTAACGCGTGTACATAAGTACACACAAGATTTTTTTTTTACTAGGGATAATTTCCATTTCATTCTGTAAATTTGAAAGTTTTATACAGAACACGATTTACAGAAAATATTAAATTTAGGAAAGTTATTTCCTAGAATGTTACTCGTATTCTATTCAACGCAAGTTTTCATAAACTCATTAAATAACACACTTTCAAGAACTGAAGCAGCCATACACGGTCTTTAGAATTTCCCAAGCTAATTATACCTATATTAGGCAAAAATTATGATAAATGGATGTGACGGGTTTGTAGCAGATCTTTCTTTATTATGTATGGAGTACACAGAGAGATGCTGCTGCCTGTTCTCAAGGAGATATTCTCTCGGGTCGAATTCTACGCCCCCCACGGGATGAAATAAGTGGGTGATATTTATGGTCGTCAGCCACACAGCATGAAATCTTAGAATAATAAATTTAACCACTGACAAGACATCTAACTTACATTTTTGGGTGAAACTCACTACGCGTTGCCTTATCAACTATGGTAAACCCTTTCTATTTGTCAAAATTTGTCATGCTCTTTCTGAAAATTCTACTAGAGATGTTGGTCTCATCTATTGGTATCGCTTCACAATTACTCCAGAAATCACCGGTCAGCCGCCATAGGAAAGCATATGGAGGTGAAGCGATTTATAGTAATGTAGTCAAGTACATATTTATAGTAATGTAGTCAGTATAAGAGAATATGGAAGATTCTATACCTCTTACCTCTTGAATCAAATTGTAATTGAAAATGTAAAGACCGTTTGCTGTTAATTGAGGATTTTGATGAAGAAGCTGTATCGATAGCTTCATTCCCTGAAACATTAAGTAATGTTCATACTATCTCCTTTTAAAGGCGTATAGAACTGAATTGTTAATGTCTCTCAGTTTATTGCTCCATAGGTATGTACAAGTGAATAAAAAGTAAAGTTTACCGCTGCTGATACTGATGGGCTTATATCGCTGTACATAATTTCATGGGTAATAAATGAGGCAATTTTGGCCTAAAACAAAACAAAACCCAAAATTATTCTAGAAATCTAACTAAATATATTTAATTAGCAATATTCACTAAAATAAATAAATCAGTATGATACGTATACTGACGCTCACCTCACTCATAACAGCTTCAGCTAAATATACTACCAAAAATACTATTGCCGCAGAGTAAAGAATTTGCCATGATGCAAATACCACAAAATGAATGTATTTCGGTACGTTATGAAATAGGCCGGCTGCAATAACCTCCATGAAGTAAAACATGTACAAAATAATGGATAACACGCACATAACCATTATCATTGCTAACATGATTCCAAACATTTTGTTCGTCAGAAAAACCACTTGATACAAGTCACCGTAGTTTCCGGCACACACTTTTAATTTCTGACATAAACGCTGAAAATGGGGGTTTTCTGTTTTCGTAATACTACTCATTTTACTCCGCACGAAGATTGTACTTTCCCAAGACTTTTGCGATCGGATCTCCTCAAGTACATTATTTATGAACTTATATCTATATCTGAGAATAATTAAAAAGAATCCAAAGTACGATATGACTAGAAGTGTTAGTGAATCGGAGAAGACCATTTGGTACACCCTCTCTGCCGGTACGTGGATATTCATTTTACTAAAAATTATCGAGATCCATACTATACGAATGGTATAGATGATGATCTGGCCAATCGTCATGATGACTGCTAAATAGGCATCCTTGCTGTAATCAATATTTACGCCCAAGTTTTGCAGTTCCTTGTCAACGTTGACTATCACTTGCAGAGTCCGGACTGTGCTACCCATATTGTAAGGGATCTTCACCATTGCAAAGACGACAAAAATAAATGACGCAATTTTCTCGCAGTCATCGCCGTATCGCTGCAGCTTAGTATTGAAAAGCGACCGAAGTATAGTTTGGTCCTTAACGTGAGCTTTAAAAGCGCAATAGAAGTACAAACTGTACCACAGTAAGAAAGAACAGAACGCGAGCCAACTGAACCTGGATATTATTAAGTTGTCCTGCGTTATTTCTATAACATAAATGGTCACCCCAACAATCTTTCTCATAAATTTGGAAAGATTTAGTGCATCAACGATGTTATTATATCTACGCTTGCCCATCTTGTATCTAAAATGCTTCTCTGTCTGGAACAAACGTGCTTTATATTCACTTTACCCTAAGTGGTTTTAAATATTACACATTAAGCTTTAATAAAATATCAATTCAATTTTACTAAAATTATAAAGACTCGTCTACACTTATAATTAAATTATATTGCTTTGCACTCAAGATAATATAACAAACTACTTATACCTAAATGAAATGTCATTAAATAATAGATTTTTTTTTGAATAGTGTCATTAACAGCATTCAAGGCAATGGTTAAACGTAGTGGTTAAATACTTTTTGGGTACACATTTATTAACCTTACAAATAAAAGCGTGAATTCTAGTTTCTTACATTATAAAAACGTAATTTTAGTACAAGAAAACGTTTTCATATCAAGAAATATAAATGCTATATATTGAGATATTAAATCTTTTGGGATGTTGAATAAAATAACGTAAGACTATGTTATGTTCACGATTATCCTATAATACTTTTATTGTGTTCATGAAGTCCTAACGTCATCCAAACGCCACTATATTCTTGCGCTTAATATCTAACTAGATGAATTAGAAAACTATTGATGGTCAGGTAAGATTGATAGCCGATACACGTGTTAGAGAAAATTTTCTAAAAAAATTGTCCGAATTAGTGTAATTTTAATACTAGTTAAGTGTTTTGAGCAGATCTATGTGTAATTAACCGTATTAACAACTTGTTCTTCGTGTGTTTTGGTAAGATAGTAGATAGTTTGTTTGTCTCGTAAATTTTCCATTCCGAGGAGGTGTCCATCATGGACGACCTCCCTCCTCCTAAACCTCCCGATATCCCAGTCGATGAACAAAGTCGTTGTACAACGTCGGCTTCAGGTGCAAAAAAGCGTTCATCGGTTGCCGATTTAACTGGTCACGCCGCAAAAATATTGGTCACAGACCCGGAGCTGCCTCATGCCTCCATTCAAGAAATTTACATTCATCCTACATTGGTGGTAGGAGTTAAGGCTTATTCTGGTTTGGACAGAGGCCCATTTTTAGTCCATGTATCTAGATCTGAACCCGACCCTTTTGCAGGAACAACTATTCGCCCAATCAAATTCGGTCAATTTCTTACTCAGTATAGTATACAAAATATTTGTTCAGGTGGTGTTAAAAAAGTGGGTAGAAACAAAATTTCAGTCGAATTCAAAAACAGTGTTGATGCTAATTCATTCTTGGAGAACCCAGTTTTACAAACTAATAAATATGTAGCAGCAATTCCTTCTTACAATATTTCCAAAATGGGTATTGTCCGTCAGGTGCCGGTTGACTTGTCAATGAATGATTTTATTGGAAATTTGACTGTACCAAATGGTTGTGGTGAGGTTTTGAAGGCCCGCCGTCTCAATAGAAAATCCTCAGTTGATGGGAAAATTACATGGATCCCTACTCAAACAGTTGTACTTACTTTCCGAGGACAATTACTTCCAGATAGGGTGTTCTCCTTTCACACTTCATTGCCTGTGGAGACCTACCAATTTCCTACGATTCAATGCAACAAGTGTTGCAGATTTGGCCATATCCAGACACAGTGCCGTTCTAATCCCCGTTGTTTTAAATGTTCTAAGGAACACTCTGGAGCCGAGTGTGATGTATTGGCTAGCAATGCTACTTGTTTTCACTGTTCTGGATGCCACTTTGCTACTAGCAAGGATTGCCCGGAGCAGGGGAGACAGAAGTCTATTAAAATCCTTATGTCTCAAGATAACATTTCTTATGAAGAGGCTTCCTCTCAATGTCCAAAGGTTAATAGGCCTTATTCGGAAATAGCCCAAAAAACTTTCCTCTCCCAAGCATTTCATAATCAACCTAGCCAACCTAATACTACACAATACAATGAAAGTATTCAACGGTCCTCTCCTATGAGTTACAAAAAGACTACCTTCAGCCAACCACGCCCAAGGCCTACACTAGGCAAGTCATTTGACAGAGCTGCCCATCAAAATCTAATAGGTGATATCCCTTCCACATTACCTAATGGTTGTGCTATTCAAGCTCAGGAATCTAATCCATCTCCAATGAAGCAGGAGGTTGATCTCCTGGAATCTCTCCTTAACATAATTATTGAACTTATATCCCGTAAAAACTCTAACCTACCGTCCCACGTTGCCCATAAACTAACTGCAGTCTTAAATTCACTTTCTGGTTTTCATGGCCCAAGTCGCCATACAATGGTACACTAGGAGTATCCGAAAAAGAAAATCTGAACTTCTTCATTTAATTAATAAATTTCACCCATCAGTCATTGCCATCTCGGAGTCATGGTTGGTTCCTGGATCTCGATTTAGGGTTCCGGGTTTCTCTTGCTTCCGGAATGACAGGGCAGATGGGTATGCTGGTAGCGCCTTACTAGTAAGTCGTTACCTTCCCTTTTCCCAGCTTCCTCTCCCTTCCTTTTCCTCAAGGATTAATGCTGTAGCATTAAGGGCTGCTGGCATTTCATACCTTTCTGTTTATATTCCCCACCCTTGCTCTACCTTGATTCCAGATATCTTATGTATTATTTCCTCCATCCCCCATCCCATAATTTTGATGGGTGATTTCAACGCCCATCACAGTTCATGGGGCTCTAGTCACGACGATTTGTTTGGTCTGGCTTTACTCGAATCTTTTGATGACTTAAATCTTTGTGTCATCAATTCTGGTGGTCCTACCAGGAGAGTGCTTCCCAGCCAAAATCCCAAGTGTACTGTTGACCTGACTATTTGCTCCCCATCCTTAGCGTCTACTTTATCATGGAATGTCTTGTCCTATTCCTATGGGAGTGGCCATTTTCCTATCATCATTTCCATTCCAAACAGAGCTACTCCATTCTATAATTATTCCCCTTCCCTTAAATACCGCTTATATAATGTTGATTGGTCCTCTTATTCCTCTTCACTTGATGTTAAGCTTGAGTCTCTTCCAACTCCTGACTGTAGAAACAAGCTGGAGAGGTATTCTGGGCTTGTAGATGTATTGGTAAGCACTTCAGATGAACAATTTCCTGTCAAGAAAGTTATAGAGTCCTACAAGTTTAGAGTTTCTCCTCCATGGTGGGATTCAGATTGTACTGCAGCTGTCAAAGAGAGGAAACAGGCCGAAGAGGCTTATAATGCTGACATGTCCCCAATGAATTTTCTGTTTTACCAAAGAAAGGCTGCTCTAGCAACTAGACTCCTAACTAAGAGGAAGAGAGAAGGATGGCTTCGTTTCTGTGAAAGCATATCCCCAAAAACACCTTCTTCCATAGTGTGGAAACAAATAAAACGATTTAGAGGTTCACTAAACATTCAAGACATCTCTTCCAATGACCCCTCTGTATGGCTTGAAGACTTTTCGAACAAAATGTCTCCTCCGTTTGTCCCAAAATTAGACCATTTCCCATCCCCCCCAATCCCTTTAGTTAGTTCAAATTTTATGGATAGACCTTTTCAACTTTCAGAACTTCAATCAGCACTTGATGGTCTTATTGACTCTTCTCCTGGGGCAGATGGAATTCCATATTCTTTTATGAAAAATGCTTCTGAGAAATGTCACCTATATTATCTAGAAGTAGTCAATAAATTATTTGAGGAAGGTGTAGTGCCAGTATCTTGGAAGACTCAAACTGTTATTCCAATTCTTAAACCCGGCAAGAACCCTTCAGACCCTAACAGTTACAGACCTATTGCCTTATCTTCCGTTATGGGTAAACTTACAGAGCACATGATTAAACATAGACTTGAGTGGTATGTAGAAAATAGGAATGTATTGGCAAAGTCACAGTATGGTTTTCGAAGAGGTAAGAGTACAATGGATAGCCTTTCTTTGCTTTCCTCCGACATTCGCCTCTCCATTTTAAGGAAAGAATATCTTGTTGGAGTATTTCTGGATATCTCTTCAGCTTATGATAATGTCCTCCTTCCGGTTCTCAGGAATAAACTGATTCGCCAGCTGAGTATCCCTGAGAAGTTGGTCCGCTTCATTTGCAACCTTTTTATGGAGAGGGCTATTTCTATTAAATATAAGAACTCAATTCTATCTTCTAGAACTGTCTGGAAAGGTCTTCCGCAAGGTTCAGTTCTTAGTCCCTTACTATACAGCCTGTATACTTATGACCTGGAACTATCGGTAGAGCCTTTTTGCCAAATTTTACAGTATGCTGATGACTTGGCAATATATACTCCAGGTAAATCTCTGGATGAGTCTGTTACTCGGATTAACACTGCTCTTAGTTACTTATCTGACTGGCTTCTTCAACACGGTTTGTCCCTGTCAGCTTCTAAAAGCAGTGCTGTGGTTTTTACAAACAAGAGACTTGTACCGCCGATCTTAATTGAAGTTGGTAATGAAATGATTCCTCAAGAAGACAAGGTAAAGTTCTTGGGGGTTTGGCTGGACTCTAGGCTTTCTGGTATAGCACACACCGATTATGTATCCCAAAAGTGTGAGAAAAATATTAATGTGTTACGTTCCCTATCTGGTGTTTGGTGGGGCGCTCACCCCATTTCTCAAAGATTACTATATAATGCCTTAATTCGTAGTCATATGGACTATGGCTTATTTCTTCTGGGTCCTTGCAACCAGTCAGGCCTCCAAAAGCTTGACAAGATCCAAGCTAAATGTTTGCGTATTATCCTAGGTGCTATGAGGTCATCTCCAATAAATGCTATGCAAGTTGAATGTGGTGACCCTCCTCTTGCTATGCGCAGACAATTTTTAGCTAATCGTTTCCTTTTAAAACTTGCCCAAAATTCAAATCACCCGCTTCTTCATAAGTTAAATGAATTATCTGTCCTGTACAATTTGCGTGAACAACAGTCTCGATTGAAAATTCCTTGCCTTCTCAAAGCCTTTCAACTTTTCTCCCAACTTTTTATTTCTCTTTTTCAACTAACTTTAAATCCTCTCTATTCAGCTCCTTATGAGTCTCTAATATTTCAGCCCAACATTATACTGGAATTTGGTATTGACAAACACTCTATGGAGGCAAACAAGGTATTTACAGAGCTGGTTCAGTCTAAATATAAAAACTGGTTCCCTTTTTACACTGATGCTTCCAAAATTTCTAACGATGGTCTAGTTGGTGTTGCAGTGTGGATTCCTTTCACTTCTATCATATTGAGCTATAAATGCCCCTCGGAAACATCAGTGTTTACAGGGGAATCTCTGGCCATTCTAGAGGCTATCCGTTTCATTAAGTCCCATAATTTAAAAAACTCCATAATTTTCACTGATTCTAAAAGTTGTTTGCAAGCCATCCTGTCAAATCCTTTTCGTTCAAAATCTAGGTTTCCCATAATACTTAAGATAAGAGAGGAGCTGTTTCAGTGCCACAATGTTGATATTCAAGTGATTCTTGCTTGGATACCTGGTCACTCAGGTATAGTAGGGAATGAATTAGCTGACTCCTATGCCAGGGTTGCTAGTGAATCAGGCTCTCTTGAGCACTATCAAATTTATAGCCATGATATATGTTCATCTATGAAACAAAATTTATTTAATTCTTGGAATAAAGCATGGCAATTCTCTAAGTTGATTAAAGGTAAATATTATGGTGACATTCAACCTTCCATACCTAATAAACCTTGGTTTTCCAAATTTCAAAATATTGATAAAGTCACCACTTCCACTATCTGTCGCCTGCGCTTGAACCATTCTTGCACCCCTGTCTTCCTGGCTAAACTAAGGATAAGGGACTCCTCCCTTTGTGAATGTGGTTTGGATGAAGGACATGTTGACCATATATTTTTTAATTGTAAGAATAAGAAGTTCTCCTTATATGATGTCATTCCCTCTCATATCCCTCGTCCCATCTCCTTCAAATACCTTCTGTCCCTGGTATATACTCCTTTTATATATATACTATGTAAATATATAAGAATTAATAAAATAAAACTGTAAATGTCTATCTAAGTACCTACATTTATGAATTTTATTTACTTATTTATGTTGGTGGTTGATAAATATGTGTGTCTATTTTGTTTGTTGTTGATTTGACGTCGGTCTACTCATCTACTTAAACTCAAAATATTACTTGGCCATTTATTACCGATTAATATTTTCCTTCGTTTGTTGGCTATCATAACTTGACATTGGCGAAATTGTGGTGGTGAACCCACAAGTGCCACAAATAAGAGTTGAAGTTGAAGTTGATATCTAACTAGGTGTGAGTAGGGGAAGACCGGGCAAAGCGAATACCCCGGGCATAGCGAATAGTCCCCACTACATCTAAACTATTTGTTTGACATCAACCACGGGCCCATAGAAACGTGCGGGCATCTTATCTCAGTGAGCGGCAAACACGTAAGCGAGAGGCCACGTCGCGCGGTGGCTGCAGAACGGCAAATTGTGGTTACGTAACATTATTTTCGAAATTTAAGGTAATTGTAATGTATTATATTTTGCGTGTTATTTGCTTATCACCCTTGAGAGTACTTATGTTTCATTACGTGTCAAAGTGCGCTAATAATATGTATTTAACAGAGAATAGTAAGCAATCGTTTTTGTGTAATTTGACTTAACTTTCGAAATGGCTGTATTGGGCAAAGTGAATAGGGCAAAGTGGATATGCTATTCAGTTTGCCCGAGTTTATTATTGAGTTACAGTATAACAAAGCTCATATTTTATTGCAGATGGTGAATAATTATAAAAAGAAACTAATCAAGGCTCTTGAGAAGAACGCGTCATGCAGACCGCTATAAAGTCCGAAGAATCGATGAAGGGTACAGTAGTAAAGTGGTAATGTTACTGCAAAACTTGGCAGATTCCGACCTGTTTTTAGTGAGGTTATCTCAAGGATATATTCGGTGTATTTTAGTTCGCGGTGAAATATATATATTGAAGAAGATGAGCAGCCAGTTGAAAGTTGGATTCGATGTGGTACCTGTCACAGCTGGTGTCACGAAACATTTACTACTTTTGAAGGCATTGGTGATCATATTTCAAGTGACAACTGCCAGTAATAATCTTTAAGCTATTTCCTATAAACTAATGTTATGTTTCGTTAAGTTTATTATATTTCATTAATAAGGTTAACTTTAGTTTTCTGTGATTAATAGGTATTTATTCACTTTGCCTAAGCACCATACCCACTTCGCACACCTTTTCGAATTCTTGTTTTAGTTCCTAACTGTAAGAAATTTAAGGTTATTTGATTATAATATATGTAAAATCAATTAATAAAGACTGATCTGATACATTAATTTTGTTTCTATCACTTATACTTTTTATGATAAAGTCTTGAATATCTTAAGGTATCCACTTTGCCCGGTCTTCCCCTAAGGCCAATGGACCCGATGAGATTCCGGCAATAGTGCTAAAGTCATGTCACCTGAGTTGTCCCCTATACCTACTCACACGCCTATTCCGGTTCGATCTCGAGATCGGGTCGGGTACCCAAATCATGGAAGCTTGTAAATGTTCAACCCATGCCCAAGAAGGGTAGTCGTGCGTGCCCGTCGAATTACAGACCCATCGCAATCACCTGCATACTCTGTAAGACTATGGAACGTGTATTGAACGCCCAAATCCTCAAGCATCTCGACAACAATGATCTTTTGTGTAATCGCCAATTCGGCTTTAGTCGAAATCGATCTAGAAGAAGAAGACATACAAGAAATTTACAAACAGAACTAACTAAATACATATAAAAATCAAACAATAACATAATTTAACACTACGCAATAGGTCCTGTATGTCCTGCCGAAAGGGTCACCATCTCAGCATTTGCTGGGTGATCTACAGGAGATCTTCTAGTGCTTGCGACTCATCTCTGGGGCGATGCAATTGAGAAGCACGGTGAAGCGTTAGCGGTTTCGCTTGATATCACGAAAGCTTTCGATAGGGTCTGGCATAATAGTCTGGTCAGCAAGTTTCCATCATATGGACTAACCTTCCCTACCTGAAATCCATCGAGTCAAATTCGATCCTTCGAAGTACCGTCTCACCTTATCATTTTTTATTTTCTTTAATTTTTAACCTTTAAATCTATACAAAGCTCAAGTCCGACCCTGCATGGAGTACTGCTCTCATCTTTGGGACGGCTCCGCAAAGTATCAGCTGGGCTCTTTAGATTCGATAGACGGACGTGGTCGCAGGATAATCGACGATAGAGACCTAACAAGTAAAAAGCTGCAAATCTTGGATCATCGGCATCAGTTTGCAAGCTTATCGGTTTTCTACAGGCTCCCTTCTTCTCTCTTTTTTCATCGGAATACAAGGCGTCGGGAGGCTCTCCACCGCTATGTTGTTGACATCCCATTATGCCGTACGAAGCGCTTTGCTTCCTATTTCATCATACGCACGGCTAAGCTGTGGGATAACCTCCCAAACGATGTGTTTCCAGACTCACGTAACATGGGTTTATTCAAGGTTAGAGTGAACAAATCTGATCAAACCAAACCATTTTATATATCCAGGATTTAACGTAAATTTATAACGTGCTCATCATGCTCCCATTGTCTGTTAATGCTTGCAGTGGCGTTGTGGGTCGGGTCGTTTCCTTCCCTCTAATATGGCGAAGGAGGCGATGGCTGGCCCACACGTCATACTCGTGAACGGGTGCTGCTTGCGGTAACTGGTCGAACTGCTGTTGAGGTACTCATATTTTTTTTTCTTTTCGCCTCTGGTAGACTTCGTGTGACTTGTTAATTTTGTAAAAGTACGCGGATGCACCCACCGTTTTTTCGTCTAGCAAGAGGATATTCTAAGTGCTTGAGTGAAATTGAATGCTATTGCTTATTTATTTTATTATGATTCACTGGATGACAACGGTTCTGTGCGTGCATTAGCCTACATAACAACCAATCACAATGTAAGTAAAATACATGACATTAAAAAGAAAATCGTAAACTGAAAGCAAAAGAAGACGAAAAAAGCAAGCCCGGAGTTTCTTTGTGGCTTTTTTCTCCGGGTCGTCCACCTAGGTAGCTAGAGAAAGCCGCAGGCGGCGCGGCGGCGAGGATCGCTTTGGCCCATTAACGCGTGATCGGTGATCCCGTGCATGTGATCACACCCTCATTTAGAATTCGTCTTTTTGCTTTAGTATTCCATTCTTTAATTTTAATATAGTAAAACTAAATTTCAAAATAATAGATTAGTAACTTGTTATTTATTTAAGGATTTCAGAAAATATATGCGACAAAACAAACCGCACGGACGGACTAATTAATTTTTTTTGTAAATTTTATACTATCCACTATGTTTATGTACTGCATTGTGACCTTGACAAGTACAAGTGTATGTTAATACCCAAGTGCTGAATAAATTTCATTTCATTTCATTTCATCTCATGCTCAACTGATAATAACGTGCCCACTTATTGATACGTAAAAAAATTATCCTGCTGTTTTAAGAGAAATCAAATGCCGTTAGCTGAGAACAGTTCATCCGGTATGATAGGGTATCTTCGACCCCCTGCTTCGACCCATTACCCATATTATTAACTTCTCCTTGAATCGGATCATCCCTGTTCCCCTCCTATGCTATGTTGTACCTAAAGCCTTCGTCCATCCATTTCTCAAAAACTTAAATCCTTCAGACCTGTTAGGCGTAACTCCAACAAATAATAATAAAATACGATGGTATAGAAAATACACTGTATATTAAACTATAAAAATGGTAATGGTTAAATGGTAATGGTGAAATGGTAGAGTTAACGCAGCTCGGTTGGTGGCTGTTCGTCAACTAACATTATAAGAATTTAAATATTAAAACTAAAGATTTGGGTCAGTGCGCAGCGTGGAATTGCTGACTGCGCGCGCGTTTATGTCAATGAACTGTACTTTGTACATATTCCCGAGGGAAAAATGGCTGATGAGGGTGCATGGTGATACAAGGTGATAAACAATAATATGGTGCAATAAACAAGATGATGGTTACATAAAATCTTAAAAATTTCATTTATTAAAGTCTCTATTCCACTACACTAAAATTGAATGAATTTGGAAATTTCACTTTATTTACTCTAGCGTACACATGATTATTCGCACTTGTATTGGAATGGTTAACTACGCTATTGAATTCATCACTAATACTAAAACACTGGTTATTTTCACTATGGCACTGAGGGCGCAGAGCGCGGGCGCGTGGTTGGGGAGGCGCCCGGGACGTTGCTTCGATGCCTCGTTGCATTCGTGCGCGGATCCTCCGCACGCCGTACGCCAAACATGCTGTTATACTAGCACCCACTAGTATGTAAATCACGATGTAATGATGAACATCGTGGTAGTTGAGAGATGTCTCGTCCTCTAAATCTGACTTGGTGTTATTTTTTACTTGTTCGATTTGACAACCGATCCTTTTTAACTCCAATTGAGTGTCTGGCTGGCGGGTGTCGGTTTCATAAACATACAACGGCATGGTGACATTTACAATATTATTAATGGTAGGTATATCAATGTGTATGATATCTGGTTTCAATTTTATATCATTACTCGATTGTTTCCGAGAAAGTAAGGTTATCCCGCCGTCCTTTATGACGCATCCACTTTCCAAGGCGAGTATCCCGACCTTGTCTAATCGCTCGATGGTAATTTGATAGTCAGACATATGACTTGTATGGAGCATTGACCGCAACATGAATACAAGTAATTGTTTACTTTATGCAATTGCACCCATGTATTTTTGCACATACTGCTTTCTGTCTTACAACTTAAATACTCATTTTCTTTAGCACAGTAATTTTGTTCGGTTTTGGTAATTGAAATTGGTATTTGATGGGCACAGAGTAACATGTCTAAATCATAATGAATACATTGTTGTAGTTGTAGACTAGAAATTGGTATTTCTAGGTCCTTGTGAATATTAATGGCCAATAGATCAGATCCTGGAACTATTTGTAGCATTTTGTGGCCGATTTCCACAGGAATTGGTATTAAATTGTAGATTTCAAAGGTGTCTCTGCCTACTAATGGTATTTTTATTTTGAAAATCCAATGGTCTTCTGTGAATTTGGTTCTAACAGTTAATAAATGGTAAATTTGGTTTAAGTCAGTGTGGATATTATCGATAGGTAGGGATAATTCTTTAGAAATCTGCCCTGAGATAATATTAAGTTCTTTGGTTAATTGTTCTGGTTGTAATAGATGTATGTTAAATTTACCATGGAAAATGTCCGTGATGGTGTTCAATAACATTTGCTGTACATCTTTCAGATTCATGAGTATGCCATTGGCTGTGATTGAAGACAAGGCGAACTCATTGGTATATGTATTATCGGCTATCTCCTTTTGCATGGTATTGCTTAAGTTATCTAATTTATTTAGGTGCTGGTTAAAAGTTTTATGTTGTTGTCTTACAGTTGTTTCCATTCTCTTGATAAAATTGAACTCTGACTCGATTATGGATGTTTGGTTTTTCAATAATTGGTTAAAATATTTATGGTTACTTCTAAGCTTAGTCAAATCGTTCTGGTATTGTTGGGCGAAGTCATCGTCGAGTACTCCGAATAAACTATGAGCTATCGACCCTATAGCATTCACTAAGCCTCGGCGACGACGATGGTGGCTTACTGGTAACTGTCCATGGTTGGTTATAATGACCTAGTTCGTCTTGGCAATGGTGTAGATGTAATAGAACTAGTTGACAGTGAGACGTAATTTGTATTTTCTGACACAATTTTTCCAAATGGTTTATATATTTAATGGTTAATGACACACCTTCCCAATAAGCATTCATATCATAAAATACTACAAGTTTCCATTCGTCTCGAATCAATCTCATGTTACTGATTTTATCAAAGTAGATAGTTTGATTATCTCGCAGTTTTTTGGTGTGAAGATTACACTGTGATGGTGATACTATTTTTTTTTTTTTTTTTTTTATTGCCTTAGTGAGCAGACGAGCTAGCGGCCCACCTGATGGTAAGTGGTAACCGCTGCTCATGGACATTCGCAGTGCCAGGGGGCACAGCAAACCGCTGCCTACCGTGATATTAGTACTCTTTTTAAACCTCGTTTGAAGAAGGACATGTCGTAGCGCTGGGGAAACACCGCAGCACGTAATTCATTCCAGAGCCGGCACGTACGTGGGATGTATGAACGCTGAAAGCGAACCGTGCTTGACGAGATCGCTTCCAGGTGATACGGATGAACCTTACTGCGAGTGCGCGTGGTCCGATGATAAAAAGGGGACGATGGCACCAGCTCAAACAGTTCCTCAGAGCATTCCCCGTGAAAGAGACGGTAGAACACGCAGAGAGATCCGAAGTCTCTCCGCTGCTCTAGCGACTCCAATCTGTCCGTAAGATTGGAATCCCCAACGATTCTAATAGCACGCCTTTGGAGGGAGTCAAGTGGGTCGAGCTGGTATTTAGGGGCTCCTGCCCAGATATGTGAGCAATACTCCATGTGCGGGCGGACTTGTGCTTTATATAGCGCAAGCCGCTGTCTTGGAGTGAAGTACCGCCTAGCTCTATTCAGGACGCCCAACTTCTTACTTGCCAGTTTGGCTTTGTCCTCCAAATGACCCCTAAATTGGCAGGTGCTCGAAATTTCGATTCCGAGGATCCCAATACTCTCGGATACACGGAGATCAACCCCTTGGAATCGGGGCGCTACGACAAATGGGTCCTTCTTAGCAGTGAACGCGCACACTTGTGTCTTATTGGGGTTAAACTGGACTAGGTTCTCTACACCCCATTCATAGGCCCGCCCGAGAGAACCCTCGACTTCAGACACAAGTTGCAACCGTTTCTCTTGTACCGAGCTGCGAGAGACATTCTGGTGGCCGCTATACTGCGCATCACCCGTGCTGTCATCCGCATAGCAATGCATGTTTTCTATAGATAACATGTCATTGATATGCAGAATGAATAGCGTAGGGGAGAGCACCGAGCCTTGTGGTACGCCAGCGTTAATGGTTTTGGTGTCGGAGCAAGAACCGTCTGCTACGACTTTAATGCTCCGACCGTCCAAAAAGCTGGTGATCCAACTGCAGAGTCCCTCGGGGATTCCATATGATGGTAGCTTCGATAGAAGAGCCTTATGCCAGACCCTATCGAATGCCTTGGCGATGTCAAGACTACAGGCCAGAGCCTCACCCTTGCTTTCCAAGGTTTGTGCCCAACGATGTGTAAAATACACTAGAAGATCACCAGCTGAACGACCGTGACGGAAGCCATACTGACGATCGCTTATCAGCTGGTGTTTCTCTAGGTATTGTAGGAGCTTAGAGTTGATGACTCTCTCCATGACCTTGGATAGCAAGGATGTTACCGCTATAGGCCTGTAGTTCGTAGGGTCCGACCGGTCACCCTTTTTGGGAATAGGGTGGACGTTGGCTACCTTCCACGAAGATGGAACCCTTTTAGCGCTGTAAGAGAGACGGTAAAGGCGCGTTAAAACCGGGGTCAACTCAGGGGCGCACGTCTTTAGCACCACTGAAGGGATGCCGTCCGGCCCGCACGACTTATGGACGTCTAGGAGCTTAAGCTCCCGCCTAACCGCACGTTGCGTTATGCGGATTTCGGGCAGAGAGCAATCACACCGTGCGATGGAAGGAGGTATGGCACCCGCATCGTCCAAAGTCGAGTTTGAGGCAAAAGTTTGGCAAAGAAGATCTGCCTTCTCCTTAGCACTATGGGCCAGACTGCCATCTTGCTTGTGCAGTGGTGGGAGATTGGACTGGCAGAAGTTGCGTTGAGCAGCTTTGGCGAGCGCCCAGAAAGCGCGACTCCCGGAGGGATACTTACCTAGTCGCTCGCCAACTCTGGCAACATGTTCTGCCTTGGCCTCGGCAATAACTCTCTTGTAGGACCTAGAAGCGGCATTGAACTTCCGCTTCTCCACCTTGACTTCCGGATCTTGATTTTTCCGGGCCTTATCCCACACCAGATATGCAGACTGCTTGCGGCGCGCGGCATCTCTACTGGCTTTGTTGAACCAGGGGCGACTGCGGCCGCCAACGGGAATTTTGCCACAAGGGATGAAAAGTTCCATCCCCTGTAGCACCGTCTCCGTGATGCAGTCAGCACATGTGTCAGGATCTTCGGTGGAAAAGCAGAGCCGCTTCCAAGGATAGGACGCAAAAAACCCACGCAGTCCATCCCAATCTGCTAACTCATATTGCCAGACTCTGCGGGACCCGACGGCAGGAGTGCGGTCAGGGCGCGCAACAGGGGCGGAGCTTCGGATAAAGCAGTGGTCAGATGATCCTAAGGGAGCATTGACCACCACCCTATAACCGTGCGGATGAGTTGTCAGCAGAAGATCCAACAAGGAGGGCTCATTGTTCTCTATGTCTGGAATACGGGTGGGCTGTATTACCAGTTGGGAGAGACCGTAGGCCGAGGCCATATTGAAAACTGTACGACCAGGGAGGTCAGTGGTCCGGGATCCCAACCACTCTTTGTGGTGGACGTTGAAATCTCCAAGGACCACCACCTCCGCGGACGGACACTGTTCCAATATTAGGTCAATTCCCTTTTGGACGTTCTCGATGAGTTGAATCGACCCCGGATCACTGCCAGGGGACCTGTACAGACACGCGTAGATTCGGGTGAGCCCTCCATGGTCTACACGTAGCCATAAAATGGACAGGTCACCCTGTTCGAGGCCCCGAAGTCGGCGACAACAAATATCGCCCCGTATGAAAACGCACACCCCGGCTTTCCGAATGAACGTGTGTTCGACTTCGTATCCGGGGTATCTTAGGTACGATATATCGTCCGGGGCAGATATTTGAGTCTCCGTCAAAAAGAGTAAGGCAGGCCGCGCCATCTCGAGGTGGTAATGGACGGCGTCAAGATTGCTGTGAAGTCCCCTGACATTGCAAAAGTCCACATTAAATGTGGAATGGGTGTCCGCCGTAGAATACCTTTTCTTTTTTATCCTTCGTTTCATTTTTTTTTTAAAAGAGTGTTAGGGAAAGAGTTCTCCGAGGGGTAGGGTTAAGGCGACACCTAAAGAAAGTATGCGGGGTTTAAAACTCTGCGGGCCCAATTGTTATGTGAGAAACTGACACGGAGCACGGAAGGGCCCCCGATGCCCCCCCGCATGCAGCCGCTGGGTTCCACTCCGTTCTCCCAATCCGGCACAACGGCTACATAACGGGATTTTCGCCGGATGGCGGGACAGCCTCTACTGTCCGGCAGGTGGCCGACGGAACCATTCCCACCGGGTCTCCCTGAACTCCGCGTCAGCTTGCCACGTTCAATGAGCCTATCAGGTCCCTGACTCACCGCTCGCCTCGGGAGCCGCCCGAACCTCACCCCTCACAAAGGGTAGGGAATATGGGAGGACAGGAACGGCTATCTCTACCCTTCAGCCGGAACACATTGCTGCTATTCGACCGAAATAGATAGAGTCGTGGTACCTACCCGATCGAGTCCATCACTAGTCGGTATTCCTTGACTGCTACGTTAGCGTTCCGAAAATCCAATCCAGTAGTGGACTCTACCACGAGTCGGGAGAGGTATAGAAAAGATGGGGACACCAATGTTGCGGAAATAAGGGGATACTAACAACATAATCATCATAAGTGCCATGGTTATAAGGCTACACGTTGTCGATTTGCGAGTTCTTCGCCGTGGTGGTGGGTCACAGAGGTTGACTGGGTCCACTTCAGTTGTAGTGGTTGGGTGAGGTGGTTCATCTGGCACATTTGGTTGATTCTCGTCTTGGTGGATTGGAAGGATGGATAGTTTGGTGATTTGTTCAAAAAAATCTGTTTGTTGTACGAGCCTTACTAAGTGGTTATTCGCTCGTTTTAATTCTACAATGGTTAGGTATGATGGTTTGTTTTGGTCACGTGAGAATGCGCGTAATATCCACGCGAGAACTCGACACGTTCGTGAATAACTACTGATGTTAGTTATCAGGTGACTTATGACGTCATTTTCATATGGTTTCGTAATTACGTTGGTTTGGTATTGTTTTTTGGTTTCTTTTTGCGTGTAGTATTTTGGTTTGTTTGTAACGGTGGTTAATTGGTATTCACATAGTGGCTTACTCGGGGAATCTCTCCATACAATTTACTGGTATTTTTGGTCATTTTCGTGCACAAGTATCTGGTGGTACATTTTTTCTGCATCTGCGATATAACCTATTTTATATAGTCTCCATTTAATTAATATGGACAACAAGTAATGTTGCAAGTTCGGCCCGCTATACATCAGGTCATTCACACTATGTCCAGTCGATGTTTTCGCTGACCCGTTGAACACGACTCGAATTGCGGACGTAGTGGATTCGCTGCGTAAAACACAGTGGTGTGGTAAATAATATTCTGTGGAATGGTTATTACTAATTTTAATGTGTCCAAGGTTCAAATACTCGTTCATAAATAGTTTGTAGTCAGCTGCTAATTGATTATTTTTTCTAAATTTTCTTTCTAATTGGTGAAATTGGGCTATAGCTTTTGATTTTGACTCCCCTAATTTTTTTTCTACTTCCGACTTCATTGGTAATCTAACAATATAACGGTCATCTGGTTGACGTTTAGTTTCGGCTTGGTACTGTTGCTGTTCTGACCTATGTAGGCCAATGCAGGTTCGATAGCGGGTGTTAGAAATGAGTGGACTGTATATTTTTGATGTAGGTTATATTAATTACCACACTACAGAATCTCGTAATCGTAACGTTACAAGAATATAAATTTTAATATAAAAGAATGCGCGAGCGCGGTGCGTCGGAGCTATCAGCTGACTGCCGAGCGCGGCCGAACGGGCACTCGGCTGGAATCGGTGGCCGCGCCCCCTGGCGACGAAACGTTGCGGTGCGCGGCCGGTTGATATACTCAACAGTTGCAGACAATATAAATCTTCCCTAGATTGGTTATCTGGTCCGTCTGTCAAATCTTCAATTTCCCAGAATTTCTTTATGTCGTCACAATTGTTCAAAATGACGTTGCAGTAGTACGACTTCACGTTACCACACAAGATCCATCCCAATTTCGTTTGTTGTGCAATAGGTTTGGATGGGTCTTCCTTAATAATGCCGTGGAGTATAATTTCGGAATACACCTCTGCACCTAATAATACGTCGACAGGGCGGCTTTGGTTGAATTCGGGGTCTGCTAACTGTATGTTATTTAAGTACTGCCAGGATGGTTTGGTGAAAGATTGGTTTGGTAATTTTTTTATTGGATTTTTTATTATTATTGCGTCAATATTCATGGTAAAGTCGTTGTATAATGATGATATGGTAAGGGTCATTATTCCTTTACAGCTACTTTCTTTTGCCCCAATGCCGAAGATGGAACCTTTACATCTTTGACGAGGGATACCAAGTTGTTGCGCGGCATTTTCAGAAATAATGGATGTTTGAGAACCTTGGTCAATAAGGGCTCTCATAGTTTTGTAGGTACCGTCAGCTCCGAAGACCTTAATTTGAGCAGTTGCTAACAAGACGTCTGTAATTTGCTTCTTGTCTTTGGACACGTGTGACACAGATTTTGGTTGGTTTTGCTGACTGGTATTGGTATGGTTGGTAACAGGGCTTGTAGTCACGTAGGCATTGTGCAACAGCGAATTATGCTTTTCGTGACAATGACGACATGTTTTTTGCGAGCTGCATTCTTTGCCGATATGGTTAATTAAGCAGTTTTTGCACACGTTATTCTGCGTAATTAATTTTCGTTTTTCATAATTATTTAGGTCGCGGACTTTATTGCATAGAAACAACGCATGATTTTCATTACATAACACGCATTTTTGGTAGGTTCTGGATGAATGGTTAATAAATGGTTTGGGTTCCTCCTGTCACTGGTATTATTGGTTTGCGTAAATCGTACATCTCTTGGTTTATTATACTGGCTATTGGTGTTAAACATTTGGTTAGAAAACTTTTGTTGGTTGTTGAATGGTTGCGTATTTTTGACTGTTTCCGTCTTGCGATCACCAGTTTCTAAAGCGATAAATTTTCCCTCTAAATAGGCGAGAAAATCGTGAAGATATGGTAGATCTCGTGGTTCTGGCAATGAGTCAATGTAGTCGGTATACGTTTCGGCGTCCATCTTCTGGGAGATAAGGTATACTATAATCGGGTCCCAGGTGGATATATCTACTCCTAGATTTTTTATAGCGTTGAAACATTCATTGGTAGTATCGTGGAGCTTTTATTATATTGGCTGCAGTTGGTTGTTGCATGATTGGTAAGGACATCAGAATATTCATATGTGAATTAAAAATTAGTTTTTTATTATTATATCTTTGGTTTAGAATGTCCCAACAGGTATGGTAATTGTCGGAACTTATGCGAAGATGCTGAATAAGTCTTTCAGCTTCTCCACGCAGCTTCCCTTTCAAAAATTGCATTTTTTGAGCGGGAGACATTGACTTATTATTATGGATAGATTCATAGAAAAGATCTTTGAATGAAATCCACTGTTGGTAATTTCCATTGAAAATCGGTAAATCTATTTTTGGTGTAGAATTTTCTCTGTGCTTGACGTCCCACATTCTTTGGTTAATAGATTTTTTAATTTCGCAATATTAATTCTCGTAACTATTAAACAGATCGGCATAGTTCTTATCTCCTACTTGCAGATGACTGTCAATTTCCCAGTGCAATGAATCGATCGCAGTCCAGCGCGATTCAATATGCTTTAGAACATCTTGGAACTCCCACTTCTCTGTCAAGACATTGAGGTTGATATGAGAACATGTTCGGGCAAAAGCTTTAAAATTACTTTGTTGTTTTCTCATCATTTCCTCAATTTTATCTGGTTTTTCGACGTCATGGAAACCGAATCTTGGCACTGGTAAAACTGTTTTGGGTAAGTTATCTGCGAGTGGTAAACCATAGGCTGATGTGCTAGGCTGTGGTGCGGTCGGTGATTGCGATGACGGTGGTGGTAGTTGGTTCCTTGGTGATGGAGCACGAGTAGTTAATTCCTCAAGAATTCTCAACAAATGAATCCTAACATCGCCATAAAATGTTTTAGTTTTGATGTACGAGTCATCACCGAAATATCCATTATCTTCAGTTTCATCACACAGAGTCACTAACTTATCATGGTTACGTGAGAAGTCTTTCCGCAACTCCTCTAAAGATTGTAGACGATGTTTAATACTATCCGCCGTCTTTCGCTCCTTACCTTCTTTCTTAAAATTAATATACAGCTTATTCATATTTTCCATGGTCTCCCTCTGAGACGCAAATAAATCGGCAATGGTAGACATCTTGGTAACTGGTAAACAAAAAAAGTGGGAAGATCTTACTTGGTTATGTCTTGGTTACTGGTTAACTGTGGTAACTGGTGAGTAATAGATGAACGGCGATTCCAATCTTACTTTATTCCCTGTATCACTTATATGGTCACTTGTCTGGTTGGTTCAATATTGGTAAAAAGAGTAAGTCTGTTCACTGGTTGGTTACAGAAAGATAGTCACTAACACGTTACAAGGTCCACAACGCGATAGATCCCACCTTTCCGAAGGCTCGAAGGACCAATTTTTTGGGCGTAACTCCAACAAATAATAATAAAATACGATGGTATAGAAAATACACTGTATATTAAACTATAAAAATGGTAATGGTTAAATGGTAATGGTGAAATGGTAGAGTTAACGCGGCTCGGTTGGTGGCTGTTCGTCAACTAACATTATAACAATTTAAATATTAAAACTAAAGATTTGGGTTAGTGCGCAGCGTGGAATTGCTGACTGCGCGCGCGTTTATGTCAATGAACTGTACTTTGTACAAGACCCAAAGCACTACCGTCGTATAATCTATCTTTCCTTTCCTTTCCAAAGTAGCTACTTGAAGCCTGCGTTTACAAATAAGTGACCCGCTTTGTTCTTAGCAACAATTTACTGCGTCAATGTTTTTAAACTTTCGCGATTTGTACACATTTTTATATACTGTGGACACGTAATGATTTGCCTATATCTTTATCGCGATTGAGACCCGTGTCCACAGTATATAAAAATTTACTGCGTCTAATGCAATCCGAATTCAGAAATGTCCACAGTACTAGTCGCGCCGCTTGAAGTGACTGGCAATACAAGGACAGGTGTGTAGAAGACCATGGTTACAGTTATGCGCTTGATCGATTTCTCTAACGCCTGTAATGACGTCAGTTACGACATCCGCATATTTATCCTCTTCAATTGTAAGATTTCTACTGAAGCACGGGATTGGCACCGCATTGTATTTTTTATAAAACTTAGTTGGCAAACAAGCATACGGCCCACCTGATGGTAATTGGTCACCGTAGCCTATGAACGCTTGCAATACCAGATATGTTATATATCAGCTATCAGATTTCCATATTAAAGCTCTGCTTAGTGTGGATGGGCGTGTGTGAATAATGTCCCTGGATATTCTTTATTATTATTATATTAAAGTTTATAACCAAAAATATTATCGCTTACTAACTTCTCGATAGCTATATTCAGTTTATTGCGATCTCCGTTCCAATTCGTTACGGCATACCATATCAACATAGGTTAGAGAAAAACAATTTTATGAAAGAATTATTATAAATAATTTAATTCAAATCACAATTAGTAGAAAGGTGAGTTAATTATTGAATGATTAATTGTAAATAGGGTTAGCAAAATATAACAAGTTTATTATAAGGCCAATACTTGGTTAGTTTTAAGATTTGGTCACGAATTGAAGAAGTATCACTAAGTATGTAAAGACTGCACGTGATCCCTGAAAACAAAAAATACTGTTTAAAAAACATAAAATTTATTTCAACTTTTATATGGAATTTTTAATGGCACCATTCCCTATTTAAAAGAACCACATTTATTATAAAGAATTATTAATATCGGTTCACTAACAAAGGAGAAAATCACGTAACAAGCATACAAAACACATACAATCGATTTTTTTTTTAATTTTATTAAAAAGACAACGCCCGCACTTAGTAATCTAATCCCTGTGTCACGGGGTACTTTACAAACATATAATAGACGGACACAAATTACATCCGGACTCAGAACAACTATTTATGGGTCACACAAATAGTTGTTAGGCGCGGGACTTGGACCCGCGACACGAAGCGGCGAAGCGACTGTCTTAGCCGCTGCGCTGCGACACGTGCAGGCAAACCTCATTATTTTGCAGTCGGTTAAAAGTTGCTATGAAAATGCGTAATGTAGATAAGTAGTAGGTCCTAATGCGCTCATAGCCAGATGTTCTCACTAGTCCGTAAGTGATTGACTAGGTTAAGCACCTAGGGCCGCGGTTAATTCATAGATGGGTGACCGTGACCTCCGTGCTTCCGAGGGCTGGTTAAGCTGTGTCGGTCCCGGTTGTAACCATTAGGCAATAATCGGGGGCTTGAACAACTCTGGACTCTAGGATAACCACTGCCCTTACGATAAGTAGTAGGTAAATAGTTATTAGTATACAGACATGTGACCACTCTATCTTTCCAGTCTAAAATATAACTTGAAAGAAAGCAAGTTTTCCAAAATCCTTTTACATAATGTACAACCAAAATAAATCCTACTAATTCCTACTAATATTATAATGCGAAAGTTTATGAGTATGGATGTATGAATGTTTGTTAGTCGTTCACGCAAAAATTACGGAACGGATTTTGATTAAACTTTCTAGTAATATAGTTCATAATAACACATAGGTCACAATTTATAATTAAGCCCGAGTGAAACCGCGGAGAATTGAGAGTAAGGTAGGTAATAACTGTGTAATAATTGAGACTTAATCAAAACACGACATTGAACAAATTGTAGAAATTATTATTACAGGTTATTATTACATTGGTCGTCAACTTGTCTCCTTCAAGGCAAACCATTTCCAAAATGTTATAATGATCGTTGGAACCTATATTTGGTGTTATTATTCTGAGCTTTTTATTTACACGTTTGCAGTTCCGAACGAGTGCTCAAGCAATCTTGCAAAATAAAACTCCAAAAAATGTCAACCGCGCCAGATAACACCCGCCTTTGGATTCGAACTCTGACTCACATTGATTACTGACTGGTAGATAAATGGGAGGGTAATTTTATAGTGATGGCATATATGATAGGCGAACCAAAGTAGTTGACATAACCCAAAGAATTGCCAAACTGAATTGGCAGTGGACATGGCACATAGCTCGTAGAACCAACGGACGATGGGGCAGAAAGGTTCTCGAGTGACGACCAGGAACCGGAAGACGCAGCGTGGGCAAGCCCCCTACAAGGTGTACCGACGATCTTGCAAGGGTCGCGGGAAGCCGTTGGATGGCAGCGCAGGACCGTCTATTGTGGAGTTTCTTGGGGAGGCCTTTGTCCAGCAGTGGACGTCTTTTGGCTGATATGGTGATGATGATGATGGCATATTGACTGTCGCTTGGCGAACGAATCGGCTATATCGCCAATTTCGTTGGTTATTTTGCTGTTTTGGGGGTAGAATATTACCGCCTCCCGTCAGCTTCAGATCACGGATGGCGTTAAGCAGCACATACCTATTTTTCAGTGAGGTATCTGTGGTAAGTGAGAGAGGGATCTGGGATACCTTACTCACTTACATTTCTATCGTTACGTGCTACCCAAATTCACTCACGGTAGCAATATTTGAGTGAGGCATCATTTCAATATTCTTACAGTTTTGCGAAGATCACTAGAGCTGAAGTTTGCGGAGATGTTTTTAGGGTTCCGTACCCAAAGGGTAAAACGGGACCCTATTACTAAGACTTCGCTGTCTGTCTGTCCGTCTGTCACCAGGCTGTATCTCATGAACCATGACAGTTAAGACAGTGAAATTTTGCACAGATGATGCCGCTATAACAATACTACAACAAATACAGAAAACAAAATAAAATAAATATTTAAGGTGCCCCCTTTTGGGACTTACTGAATACATTCCAATGAATATTATAACTACGTTAATGATGTGGTCATGTGTGTGTATGGTCACCAGAGTGACGTCATGTGTGTTGCAAACGACATAAGCTAAAAAGTCGTTCATTCGAGATGTTTTACACTATCATGCTTACCTTCTCAAAGTTAAAAGTAAGAAAAAATACTGGGTGGAGTAGATTGGCTAAGATTTTCATACCAGTGTATAAAAGACTTATTAGACTTATTATCGTCACCATCATATCAGCCGAAAGACGTCCATTGCTGGACAAAGACCTCCCCCAAAGATCTCCGCAATTGTCGTACTTGCTATCCCCATATCCTGCAGCTTCCAGCGCCAGACCCTCACAAGATCAACGGTCATTCTATATACATATATTATTTTCAGTGATTTGTGTGGTTGCCAACCACGCCTTACAAATCACTGCTTGATACTTGCTTTTCCAGCCGCAGGTCATGGGTTCGATTCCCACCCAGGATAGATTTTTGTGTGCATGAACATGTCTATTTGTCCTGAATCTGGGTGGTATTATCTATGTAAATTTGTATTTACAAAAGAAACTGAAATAGGTATATGTAGTAGGTAGGTATATCAATTATCTGGTTTCCATATTACAAGTTCCGTTTAGTTTGGGATCTGATGGCCGTGTGTGAATAATGTCCCAGGATAATATGTGCGAAATGTGGAAGCTTAAATAATTACCTCTTGAACCAAACCATAATTAATATGGTAAAGACCATTCGCGGTGAATTCAGGTTTTTGATGGAAAATCTGTAGCGATAATTGCATTCCCTAAAACATGAAACAAAATATACATCACAATGGATAAACTTATTACTCATAAAGAAAATAAAACCTCTGAATTCTTATATATGATTAAAATTTTAAAACATACCTCTGATGTAACTGACTGACTTATATCCCTGTATATTATTTCATTCGTAATAAATATAGTTACTTTAGCCTAAAACAAAAGGACAATTATAATAGTTTGTAATAAGACGGCTAAATAAAGATATTTTAAGCTTTACTGAAATAATGAACAAATCAATGTAGGAGTTTAATACCAATTCTTACCTGGTTCATTACACTTTCGGCTAAAGTCACCACGAAAATTACAATTCCCGTAGAATATAGAATCTGCAATGTTGCAAATATGATAAAGTGTGTGTATTTCGATGGGTTATGAAATAAGCCATCTGCGACGACTTCCATGAAGTAAAACATGTACAATATTATAGATAAGGTGCTGACGAACATAGTCAGAGCCAACAATATACCATGCATTTTGTTTATCAAAGAAACCACTTGATACAGCTTGCCATGGATTGCTGAACACGCTTTTACTTTCTGACTTAAGCGCTGTTGTTGAAGATTTTCTGATTTCGTGCTACCACTCATCTTGCTCCGAACGAATATTGTATTTTCCCAAGTCTTTTGCAATTTGACACCTTCGAGTACAAAATTTAAGTACATAAATCTATATCTAAGAATCATCAAAAAGTATGCAAAGTACGACATTGCAACAAGAGTTAGGGAATCCGAAAAAACCATTTGATACATCCTCTCCGCCGGCACGGGGATATTCCTAGTAAGATATATTATCCAGATACATAGTAGACGAACGCTATAGATAATTATTTGACCGATTGTAATGATGACAGCTAAATATGCATCTTTTTTGTAGTCGATTAGGACGCCCAAGGTCTGCAGCTCTTTGTCGATGTGAACTATAAACTCCAGAAAACGAACGGTGTTGTTCACGTTATATGGGATCTTCACCATCGCGAACAATACAAAAACAAATGAAGTAAATCTCTCGCAGTCGTCGCCGTATCGTAGCAGTTTCGTGTTGAAGAAGGACCGAATAAGGGTTTGGTCCTTGACGTGAACTTTATAAGTACAAAAGAAGTAAAAACAATACCATAAGATGAATGAACACATCGCGAGCCAACTGAACTTGGCTATTATTAGCTTGTTTTGAGTCATTTCTACAACATACATAGAAAATCCAAAAATCTCTCGCAGGACTTTGGAAAAATTTACTGCCTCAACGATGTTGTTGTAACTTCGTCTGCCCATCGTGTTTCTCGCCTGTTCAAATTCGCTTGGTCGTTCACGTCAACAGTATATCTCCTTTAATACTTTAGCCCTGCAGTTCTATATAACTATCAAACGATATAATTACGCTTAATTTTTATTACATGTACGCAAGTTTATTACAATCCATTCTTCCATTCCACTACGTAACTGACAGTTTTTTTCGTACCCGTCTTTTAGTTATTTCAATATGTCTATGGTAGAAGTTATACAGATTCATAACAGATATTAAATACAAACTGTAACTGTCAGAATCCTTGAGAAAAAAACGATCTCGGACCTTGTGGCCTCCTTTTAGCTTTATTTTTAGCAATTTCATACGGAAATGAAGTTCCGTACGAAATTGCTAAAAATAAAGCTAAAACGATGCCACAAGGTCCGAGATCGTTTTTTTCTCAGACACCTTATGGCTTACTTTTACTGCTTACTGGACTGTCAATCACACCTTTATGATTATTTGTCCATCTAAGAGCCTGAGCACACCCCGTTATTTAAACTCGCCGTCGACGCGCGTATCTAACACGCGCGTCGGTAGCGCGCTTTTATCCTACAGAGCAGTTTGTTGTTGTTTGTAAGGTCTACAGGCTGCGTCTGACTTGCGTGCGTATCGCTACAAACGCGCACCGACGCGTTTAAAAAACGTGGTGTGCATAGCCGCTATATGCCACGGTTGTAGAACTCAAGATCTTAAAGATGGTTTCATACGGAATCCACTTTTATCACAAGTGACACTCCACTTCAGAACCCTTCGTATGAGTTTCTATTCAACTAGTTAAGCGTCGATGCTATCTACACTTGTTGTAGAATCTTCTAATAATGCTGTGTGGAAAAGAAGAGAAGCGAAATCTAACCATTGGGTTTTAAAAAACCTTAAAACCCAATTATTAGATTTAAAGACCGAGACTGGTCGAGAATACAGACCAAAGGAAGCCGAAGTACGAACAACGTCACGAAGTGGCCGAATTTCTGTTTCACCTCTACAAATACGTTGGCACTCAGATGCATTCATGTCAAAACAAAAGGAAGTATATCAAAAATTTATTCAGGGATTACAACACATTTGCAGTATACAAATGTGTTGTAATCCCATCGAGTAAGCGAAGGTAATCAAAGTAAACATTTGCATTCAAAGTAGACTAGACGTAAATGATCTCAGCAACGTAAAGAATGCTTAAACAAATTGCTAATTTAACACAAAAGTAAATGAAACACAACATTGGTATTCGCATATCCAACGGATATTCAGTAATTTATTTCTCCTGAACTTTCACATTTACAGTGATAATCTACATTATGAACATCGTAGGCATTATATTGTCGTAAACAATAAAGAAATAGGCATATTATGTACAAAGGGATATAAGGTTGACAAAATTATTAATGGAACTATTTATAAGCACTATACAATTTTACATATTGAGAAATTACAAGCACATTGGTATCTTACTACAACAGTATAGTAGTGTCGCTGCGCGCGATAATAATACTATTAAACGATATATTTTGATAAATAGCTAACTAATAACTTTACACAAAAAAATAAATTGTGCTCTTCCATAATTCTTAGAACAAATATCGTATAGGGAATATTGAGAGCTTATATATTAATATATCCTCCATAAATATCCTACAATACACTCGATTTTTGTTACCTTTAAAAAGCTTCTTAACTCCTGTTGAATGTTTGTACCTACCACCTAGAATATTATCGTGATGATCGTAAAATATAAAATGCAATAAGATGTTTACTGTATCAGTAATCATTGTAGTTCCACGTTATATTATGTATGGCACAAATGCAGGTTTGCTAGGGTAACGTTGATGTACAAATATATTTTTAAAAATTGCGTCCCGTATGTTTAAAAGCGTGTTTTCTGGTTAACAATCTGCCTCAAATTCGCAGTACGACTGAGTGTAAGAGCTACAAATATTTTATTTCAGTTTACACCTAATTAACAGATTTTTACCCAGTCGTATCACGACTCTGACGGAGAATTATAAAGGTTTCTTCTTATACATATGATTATGCCAATAGTTAGAATACAATGTCAATACTTACGTTCAATAAGGTTCAGAAATAAACTGTCTAATACTTGTTTATGAATACCAAATCAAATATTTTTGAGGCATAATAATCTATTTGAATGAGATCAAAACAAAGATGATTTATATTAGTGAAGTAATAAAACCTGTCACAGTTATTAGTAGACACATAAAAAAGACAATATTTAAAAAACAATATAACAAAATATAAAGCAGCGGCTTCTTTATATGAAGCTATTATTCGGTACTAATTAATGTACATACACTATTCATTGTGACCAGCTGAGACAGTAAAGTCAAACTTCATTGAATCGTTGTACAGACTCACGGAAACATTTACAGAAAAAATATCTCTTATTAAAATAATTATATATTACACTTGCATACATACCTAAATACATTTTTATACTTATATAAGCCTGGAATTTTTATTACTTGACGTTTTGATCTGTAACGGCCAGAGCCATGAGCGGGCGTACTCGGCGCTATTTTAATATAAACTTTGGAAGTTATTATTAGTACCAATCCCACGCGCTAGTAGTCTGTCGATTGAGCACTAGTAAGAATTACAAGCGACCATTTTGTATTAATCTCATGTTATCATTTATTTATTATTCTTACTTGAATACAACACCATCACAAGGAAATAAATACGTGTCTCCCGAGGACGAGGTTTACTTACATGCAATTCACGGAATGAACGCACATCCAGGCAACTCAGAACGAGAAAATGATTCACACAAATAGGTGACCTATGCGGGAATAGACCCCGAAACCCAAGGCAGTAGCAAGGCGAATACCTTCACCGATGTGCCATACGTGAAGTCAAAACCTTATTCTTTTACTCGTTGAAAAAGCGAGAGACGAATACAAAATGGCGTCATTCGAAGTGCCAACTACAGACCCCGTTCGCACCACAGATAACAAATCGAACCTGTATAAAAATATACTACAGAAAACTAGCTCTTAATAACTTTTTTAACTCTAAACACCTATTTATTGCAACTTGATTTTTAAATCTATTTTACTTTTTTAATGTGACCATTGATTTGAGATTCGCAACCGTGTATTGGAACATTTGGATACTCTTCTTCAACGGTTACAGTAAAACGGGGTGTAATATAAATTTAACCACACGATTAATTTTTGATTCATAAACACATGAATAGGTTTTTAAATATGTTAATTTAATAGCTATGATTATTCACAAAGCTATGAGAATTAACTTTCTACAAACTCGGAGCTGTATCTAACAATCCTTGAATAGCAGAATACGAAACTTTATAATGAGTAATAAGATTTTTAGTCAAATATTTTTAAAACTACAGAGCTAAAAAAATATCTAGGCATAGACATGAGAATCAAGTAAGAATGTGACCATAAAAATAAAACCATGTTTTGAAATTAAATTTAAAATACTGGTTAAATATAGAAATAAACCCAATACATGTTACGAAACAAGTATTTAATTTCTCAAAACAGCTGCCTTATTAATTTTACAGCTACGTGAGAAAGGTGCCTAAATTAAAAAAATATTGCCTTCGCTTATTTTTTCAAATATTACTGAATATTAGAAACCATGCCGATAGGACTCATAATATTGTGTTCTCATTAAGTTTGTCTAATTTAAAGCTGCCTCAGAAATTCTCCTATACTAATAGAAATTTTATCTGAAATACATTTTCAAATTAAAAGCTAATAGTTGTTAAGCTAACGCCAAAACAAAGCCCAGCCTGTAACAGCTGTTGGTTGTGAAAACATACGCATTTTCATACGCTTACTAATATCTACTGTCGGCAAATAACCGCGTTTTGTGAGTCATAGGCATTGCGACTTACAGACTTAAACAGTACACGACCCTTTATTAATTATGCAATAAAACAAACGCAATTAGCTAATGGTTTACATACATCAGCCAAACTACGGTACTGGAATCATTATTATCATTAATGAAAATGGCATTTCCTGAAGGTTAATCGATCTAATTTTTATTGAAATTATTTATTTAGATAAAAGGATATCACATTTTTAAAATGTACTAAACTATTATAAAATTGACAAAACGAGAGAATTTTGGCGAGTGGTGTAGCCTAATACTACCGCTAGCTCTTAGTTTATTTCATTTGAATAGTAAAAGAACTCGAACTGTTTTATTATGCAGGTTATGAGGTGTCGTGATATGCTTACAAGACGACCCCAACATGAGAATAGATAGAAATCTTTACAAATTACAACTTAAAAAAAAATTTACTTATCTTATATCGGGCGCGCCTTGTAAGTAAGTCATTTGCATTTATGTCAACAGATCAAAATTATATTTTGCTGATTTTTCTTCGACAGCTGTTTATTCATTCTATGGTCATCTCAACACGTAAGTTATCTTGTAGTAGTATAACTGCCCCTTTTTCTACAGACATTACTTCATTTTTAGATTAATTTTCAATGAAACATAGGGTTTTTACGCTATTTTATGAAAGTAATCATACTGATATGCTGAATGCATTAAATGATAACGTTTTGTGTGATTCTGGGTGTGAGTGACGTCGCCAGAGCTCATAACAGAGGGGCAAATTCGTGGAAACACTTGATGACGTGAGTTAACACCATGTGTTAGTGTCAACTCATGTGTTTCCAGAAACGTCAAGTCATAGACTAAGATAGCCGTTTACTATTAGGTGGGCCATATACGTGTTTATCAACTTGGCAGTATATAAAAATATTATATCTTCGGCAAAGAGTGGAAAGGCAAATTCTTGGTGTAGTACTCTATGACACAATATTTTAAGACCCGTCATTCCACAAGGCGATCATTGATACCAACACATGTCATGATGACGTGAGTTGACACCATGTGTTAGTGTCAACTCAAGTGTTTCCAGAAACGTTAAAAAAGTCATAGACCACGATGGCCGTTACCAACTTGGCAGTGTATGAAAAAGTTTATATCTTCGGCAAAGAGTGGAAAGGCAAACGCTGGATGTAGTATTCTATAATACGATATATTAAGACCCGTCATTCTACAAGGCGATCACTGACACCAACACATGTCATGTCGTGAGTTGACACCATGTGTTAGTGTCAATTCCAGTGTTTCCAGAAACGTTAAAAAATTCATAGACCACCTTGGCCGTTACCAACTTGGCAGTGTATGAAAAAGTTATATCTTCGACAAAGAGTGAAAAGGCAAACGCTGGATGTAGTATTCTATAATACGATATTTTAAGACCCGTCATTCCACAAGGCGATCATAATTTCTGATCTGTATACATATATGTAGATGCACGCCACTGCCTGCAAGGAACAGTTATCTGTAAGAAATATGCCTCGCCACTGTAATACGCCAATTCAACAAGCAACATTTTAGTACAACTTATATTAACCTACATAGTAAAAATAAAGGCGTAGTGGTCGTAATTTGATAAATTATAACCTCTACTAATAATATTTTATTTGTGATGCATCGTTCTATTCTTCTAATAATACCACCATATTCTGGTAAAATATTAAAATTGATATAGCTGTAACTGGTATTTCATATTCGACGAAATATATATGTTACGGCTAAAAGTCCCAGTGCAGTTACATCTACGCTTGCTTTTTATAAATAAAAATAATGTTTTCGTCAAATTGTGTGGGTTCATCTATACATATAATAAAATCGTAGGAAAGACAAAACTGTACATTGAATATTTTTAAAAAAGGATACTTGGGGCGTGATGTACAATCGATATCGAAGCCAAAAATATAGTTTTTAGAATTTTTGTCTGTGTGTCTGTTTGTGTGTATGTATGTCCGGGCTAAACTCAAAAAGTAAAGCATAGATCTACTTCAAATTTTGCATGAATATTACTGAGAGTTCGGGCCAACATATAGGCTACATATACTCACGCTATCACCTACGGGGGAGGAGCTGTAATAATTTATAAAGTTTAACGCGGGTAAAACCGCTAGTAAGTAATATAGCAATCCGCTTAGACACGTGGAAACAGGGCCCTTCATACATGCGACATATCTTAATAGGTAGGTAAGTTATAACGTTAATGATCCTCAGAACCGATATGCTTTTACTAGATAGGTGAGGTTAATCTATTAGTAACCACAAGACCTTTTTTTAATGTGTTATGTTTATACTATGACAGGCCGGTTGGCGTGGTTGGTAAATGCTTGCCTTTCACGCCGCAGGTCGTGGGTTCGATTCCGATCCAGGACAAATATTTGTGTGCATGAACATGTTTATTTGTCCTGAATCTGGGTAAAATTATCTAAATACATACTTATAGTATGTATTTACAAAAGAAAAGTAGTATATCAGTTATCTGGTGATAGTACAAGCTCTGCTTAGTTTGGGATCAGATGGCCGTGTGTGAATATTCCCAGGGTATTATTATTATGAAGTGTTTGTACTAGTACATACTCAAGTGCTCAATAAATTCTATTAATCACCAATACTAACTTGATTAAGCAACTAGGCACGTTGTCCATCTATCGATAGGTGACGGCTCTGTACTACTCCGTACTGTAGTCATTAGACAACAGTCGATAAGCTACATCAGAAGGGTACCTTGAACAACACTGAAACTGGGGTAACTAGAGTAGGGTTACTGCTCATACGAATGAATAATTGAATTCGAGATAATGGAAACGCAATTTCCCTCTCATTTCATACTTCACAATTATCTCGAATTAATAATAATAATGGGCAGGCCCCCTACAAGATGAACCGACGATTTTGTGCGGGCCGCTGGAAACTGCTAGATGCGAATAGCGCAAGACCGGCAATTGTGGAGACTTTGGGGGGGAGCCTTTGTCCAGCAGTGGACGTCTTTCGGCTGATATGATGATGATGATGATGATGAATAATAATAGTAGTTTTAGTTGTTGCCTAGACCAAAACTAGGTGTAACCGGACTAAATTTTTAACCACAACATATATAAATAACGTGTATAAAGCTTTTACAAGAATTTCTATTAAAATAGATTACCTACACTATTACATATTAATTGAGATGTATTAATTCATTTAACGAGCCATGTGTCCGCTATTCTACATTAAAATATTTTCCACTAATATAATTTACATATATTATTCTGTTACATTTAATTTTTAAATATCTTAGTTGAGTTAATTTTAGTTCGATAAATCAAAGCCTATCTAACTGGCACTGTCGAGTCAATAGGCAGTGTAGGTAGAATTATCCTAATTTAGAAAACAAAGCGGACACAGGATTCATAGCAGAGGTGCCTCATAGAAGTATATAGAGCACCATAATTCGAGTCATACATCCATATAGCTTTCAAAATCATATAAACATACATTTAAATAACTCATTCCCCTCACAGTAAACAATACTCGTAAACCGTAACTAATAAAAAAAAACAACCACGCAGTCGTATCAACAACAAATTCTTTCTAAACACATCGCAAATTCATTTTCGTAAAGCTCTTTCTAATATAATTAAAATCACATCTCATTAAATATCTTTGGGTACAACCAAATAAAATTATTCATTTGTAGCGTACAAAAATACAAAAAATATACAAGAATGTCAAATATACGTAATAATTAAGGGGATTGGAGCTCGGGTATACCATATAACGGTTACTTCCTTTCGGAACTCACACAGACTAGAGGCATTCAAGTAATTGCACGGATACGGTATACCGAGTTCCTTTGATATTAGTTTAGAATCACTGCACCGCACCTCGGTGCGGGAAGATATTATTTTTTTAAACTAAGCATTTTCGTAATGCTAGGCGTAAGCTAAATTTAAATTGGAGAATCATAAAATGCACCCAGCCTACACAATAGCCAGTACAAACCTACAAGTCTGTCGGGCGAAAGAGAAAAAGAACTATCACGCAAAAATGTCTCTTACGTGAGCTTGGTTTATATTAATACACACGCGTTCAGTACATTATGTAGAAAAAATATTTTTTCGTCGTTACGTCCACATGAAAATCGAGCATTATTTTCCAGCCATTATTCAAAAGGGCGAAAAAGAAGAGTATTTGTGCAAACTCACAGGGTCACACTTAACTGGCGTCAAGAGTTCGCGATTATGATGGACTATGCTCGGTATTGGGGTTATGATTGTCCAATTTAAATTAAAGATACAAATTATATTAATATATCTCTGATTAATTAGTGAACGATTGCTAGAATTCAGTCATCCTCTCTGAGGCGACGTTATTATTGCAGTAGCTGAGATTCGGTCACAGTAGATCTTGGACGTGAGATGTATCGAGGTTGGTGATGAGAGTCTTGAGGAAGGTCATTTCTTTGCGCGCGTTCTCGAGTATGACCCGCGGGTCCTGAGAGGTGCAACGAAGACAGTTTGGCGCAAATACCATGGCGAGGTTCGCGGAATCCATTTTAGTCTGACTTACCACTTCGGGCGCGGTGAATTGTTGGAGGAAACTTATTAAATATGTCAGCACCTGTAAGGAAAGTAAATAGCATTATTTAATTTATGAAATGGAACTTGAAATTTGAGTCGAATTGAATTTGCTTCTACCATCGAGCGAATGGGTTATGCAGCTTCACATAATCCATCAGCGGCTTATACTAGGCCGCAGCTATACAATTCTACGAGTTCATATTTACTTACCAGGCGGTTGATGGGTGGCAAGCGGTGCAACGCCCGGCTGCAAGCCGCAAAATCAGTGCCAGCCGCCACACACGCCGCATACAACGCGTCGGGTATTAGAGGCTCGTACAGTTCCCGGTACCAAAGCTTCAGCAAACTCGCAGGCGCGTGGGCATCTGAGATAAACCGGCATTTTGTTATTAATACGGGCAGTAGTTATATAACTGGACAAACTGTTGTTACAACTTTAGCCAACACATTTTCAGAATTTTATTCACTATGTCTACCTAGAATCCTAAAACTAAACCTTTGCATATAAATGAAAACTTTTAATTGGCCGTCTGTTACTATTCCTTGTTATATTTGTAAATTAGCTGTAAGTTTACTTGAGAAATAAAATGAAAATAAAATAACGGTAGTCAGAAGCTCTTATACAATAAGACCGCCAATTGTACATAAATATAAACTGTAACTACTTAAACTCCTTATTTTCTGATATGGAAGTGAAATTATCTGTTAAATCTTAGTCTAGATATATTATTAGCAGATCAGCCCATGATTTCTACAAAGTTAGCAAGTCTGACTGCTGATCCAAATCGGAACTTGCTTCATAGCCTTTTAGATAAGCTGTCCTGAACTAAAAAAAATATGATCAATTGCAGAGTGCAGAGCAGCATGTAACAAGCTTAAATTCTGCTTTTCCGCCTATTGTTTACCGGGGGAAAAGGAGGAAGATTCATAACTCCTGATTAAAATCCAAAGAATACCTTTCTCTTAACTACAAACATTCCCAATCATTTAAATAAAGATAAAAAATAGTATAAAATAACAATATGAAAATGAGTGTATTTATGAAGAAAATAAGAAATATTTAAGTTCTCACCAGTCAAAGTGGAAGCATCAGGCAATTCCCAATTATCAATTTTGGATTTGAGCGCATTAACTTCGTCTACATCAGCCGATACTCTAAATATTCCCTCGGTTTCTCTTCCATTTAATGCCAGCACTTGCTGCGATAGTGCCACTTGTACCCAGGGCAACTGTCGGTTGGGAAACCGCTCCTTTTGCAACGTCATCACTTCTGACAACGTATTTCCAAACATTGACTGTCGGAAGATTTGTATCTGTAGTAAAAAAATACATGAATAATAGGCAATTCCGTCGTAAATATTCGCTGACAAAAATGATGAATAAAAATTAACAAATTTATTTTTATGGTGCTTTTTAAAACCCAAGCGGCATTCTTGAACTTTGTAGTAGTTACAATGTGTATCTAGTATTAGCAAATAAGTAAAAGATGTTGTTTTCGTATTAGATTTTACTTTTTAATACTTATAAGCTTTTTTCTCATACATCCTGAATTATAAGTCACTTACCCTCGCCTGATCAATATCATCGGTAGTAGGTTTCCTGGGTTGTCTTTTGCCACTAAAGCCGATCCGTTCCAACCGCTTGCACGCGACGCCCGCATAGTGAGATACTTGCACGTGGATAGGCCATTTACCAACCTAAAAAATTTGCTATGTATTGATACGAGATATTTGTCGCGTATACATATTAACCTATAAATTAATCGCAATACTAATAAGTAAATAAACCCAATAATATAGCATAATAAATTGGAACATATGGTATTTCAGTTCCTTTTTAGATGTTTTAATTTATAATTAGTAGAACCAGTGACAACAGCAAAACAAAACTTATAAAACAACGAAGTTGTATCATATTAGTATATTAAACGCACTACATGCCATACATAGCTTTACTATCTCCTTAGCCCTTAATAGGTCATAGGGTATCTTACACATTCATATTACCAGGTAATAGTTTAAAATGAGATGCTAACTATTATACAAATGGCCGATTAAGAGTTAAGGAAATCATACAGCACATTTGAAAGTGTTTTACTATATTCTTCAGTGTACAAATCCCTTATGTTGACATTTATTACAAAATTAAAATAGGTTGTGTTACAAAACCCTAAAGAAGACAATTAGAATTGCAGTCTATTTTTGATAGTTACGACGCCTTATATATTCAGATTAAATAGGACGTAGCTGAATCACTTGAATGGTAACAAACAAAATATACAATCACAACTAAAGATTTCAAGTGAAAAACTTAAAGCTATTAACAATTTAAACAGTTGAATTCAATGAATATATCCTCACCTCGGGGAAAGCGTCAGCAAACGCGGGATCTCTATGCCTGTTCACATAATTCGTCAGCGCGGGCTGGAACGCGGGAGACGGCGGCACAAAGGCTAAGCACACTGCCAATAGTTCCCAACCTCGGAGTAAGGAGTCTCTAAGTGGATTCTCTGTAGTTTGCCTACACAATTGTACGTAGAGTTCGTCTCGTAATCTGTAGAAGAATAATAATAAGATTTAAATGCTGAGGTCCCAACTCCGGAGGACATTCTGTGAAAGGACGCATGATTGGAAATCAGTTGTCTGGCTGCTGGTATTCCATTAGTAGCATTGGTTCGTGTTTATGCCGTATACCATTGTTGTTTGCGGAGATCCTACTACTATTTGTGTTAAACACTTCTTTTGAACTCTCTCATATTTAAAAAGAATCTGTCATCCAATGAAATAGACTTACCAGAATAACCTTACTAACCGTAGTTGTAGTCTACGGTTATTCCATCTGCTGAGTCTAACGTAAAACACTAGGTGTTACTTGGTCGGATTTTGGTAGTATTATTTGTATTCATAATATATAGTGTAGTGATGTAACGAATGTCAAATTTTGGACATTCGCGGATGCGAATGCGAATATCTGCTGCCAACATTCGCGAATGCGAATGCGAATGTACAGTTTTTTCAAATTTGGCGCCATTTGTCTATTACTTGGTGACCTTGGTGGCAGTCCCGTTCGAACGAAGTGCGTTCCGTTTTTTATTCTGAGAATAGCCGAGTTGAGACGAACACATCCGACTGAAGTGTCATTCAAAAAACAAGTGAATTTTGAGGTTAGAGTGTGAATAATAATTATTAACATGAGTAAATCATATCCTAGGGAAATATGGACTTATTTTACATATTGTGATGCTGAACGAGCTAAATGCAAGCTGTGTAATAAGGAGTATTCAAGAAAAGGAAGGACTACAACTGCAATGAGAAATCATTTGAAGGCAATGCATAAAACCGAGTTTTCCGAATTAGAAAAATGTGAAAAACGAAAACACGATGCATCCAAAACCCTTGAACTGGCATCATCTTCTCATCAAAGTACTAAATCTGACATGAAACAGATATCGCTTCAAGAATGTGTCGATAAAACGAAACAATGGGATATTAAATCATTGAAGTCACTGGCAGTTGATAATTTTATAAGTGAAATGGTAGCGTTGGAAGACCTGCCATTTAGTTTCGTGGAAAGTGTTGGATTTGCAAGACTTATGAAGCATTTGTGTCCATCCTATGATTTAAAGTCACGCCAGTATTTCACTTCATTTATTTGCGATAAACTATATGGCAAAGTAAGTCAGAAAATACTCGAATTGCTGAAATCCTTCGAAAAATTGTCATTTACTAGCGATATATGGTCTGATACTTGTTCTGGAGTTTCACTGCTGAGTTTAACTTGTCATGGGATTACAGAAAATTTTGAGAGAAGAATGATTGTGTTAAAAGCAGAAGTGTTCAATGAAAGCCGCCACACCGGAGAAAATATTGCTCATAAACTTGAAGAAATCTTATCGTTATGGGAGATACCTAAAGAAAAAGTGAAATGTGTAGTTCGCGACGCAGGTGCTAACATGAAAAAAGGTTTTAACTTATTAAATGTTAAACATATTGACTGTGCTTCGCATAAGATTCAAAATGTGTTAAAAGAAGGGATGAAAGCTCAAGAAACTGTCATGGCTGCCATAACAAAATGCAAAAAGATGGCAACTCATTTTCATCATTCAACTTCTGCTCAAGACGAGCTTGCTAATATACAGAAAAGGCTAAATCAAAAATTCCTTAAGATTAAACAAGAATGTGCAACTAGGTGGAACAGCACATTTTATATGCTTGAACGTATTTTGGAAGTCAAAGAGTCTTTATGTATTTATGCATCAACAAATAATAAAATTCCCCTATTAACGTCTGAAGAGTGGATGACAATTGAAAAGCTTATCAATGTGCTAAGGCCATTTGAAGAACTGACTAAAGAGTTAAGTGCTGCCGATGTTTCTATATCTTCTTTGATTCCTTTAATCGCTAGCCTAGAAAAAATTGTTAGTGATCTTGATGCATCTGATGAATACATTGGTGATACGATTACCATTTTAAAAGAAGAGCTAATTCGAAAATTTTCTGGTTTAGAGAATGACCTTTTGTTTGCCACGGCGACCTTCATTGATCCAAGATACAAAAACAAGTTCTTTCAAAATACGTCTACTAAAGAACGCGTCATAGAACATATTTTGGATTTGGTCGGAGACAGTCAAAACAACGTATCTTTTAATTCATGCAGTCCGAATGTAAAGCGTGTCAGGTTAAATGAAGACACCCAAACAAATAATTTATCTTTGAAAGAAACAATGAATTCATTAATGGATACGAGCGACAGTGAAGAAGAGAACATGCCGCTTAATACTTTTCAAAACCCTGTTGACCCTGTTCATCTTTTAGTCCGTAAAACGATCATAGAATACTCAACGGAAAAACGCGTGGCAAATGACGTCGACCCTTTAACTTGGTGGAAAGTGAACAAAGAAAGGTACGGTCTACTGTTTCCTGTAGTTCGACATTATTTAGTTACACCACCAACAAGTATCCCCAGCGAGCGCATGTTTAGTGGCGCTGGACTTATTTACACGCCACATCGAAACCGACTTGAAGGAGACAAGGCATCAAAGCTTCTATTTTTAAAGTTTAATATTCCTCTACTGAAGTTCAATTATTAACATGAAAAATATGTTAAAAAAATATAATTAATTGTTATTTCTTTAAGGGAGAGAAGTATTTTTGTTTGAGAATCTATTTTTGTTTTGTTTGTTTAGAGTTAGTCTATATGTATAGTCTACTGACTACTGTACTGAATATAGTTTTAGTTTCATTATTATCTCATATCATATCATACTTTGAAAATATATCTAAAGACTGAGAAAAGTTTAATGGAAAAATTCATTTTTGTTAGTTTCATTTGCATAAAATTTTTGTGTTACAAGTTCTAATGACAATTTAAATTTTTAGCTTTATTAGACTAAAACATTTACTATTATTTCTGTTTGCTTAAAGTGTTAACTCTTTTTTAAAATGATTATATTTATAGTTTATTTATTGTAGTATTTGTTGATTATTATTTTTAGTTTTTAGTTTTGCTCAACAAGATAATTATAAGTTTAAAACTTCGGTAAAAATTAATAGAAGATTTATTATTGTTTCTTTACATTGCATTTAGTATATATATTGTTAAATTCTTATGAAAATTTAATTGTTAAGCTTCATTGCTCAAAGTTATATAGTTTAAATAAATAAATGATCTCAAATGATAAAGAAACGACTGATAATGTGATTACGAGGTTAAGTTACTTATTCTTAAAATAAAAAAACATAAGAAATGAATGGATTTTGTTTTATTAACCAACTTACATTAACCTTCAAACCTTTTTTTTGTTATATTCGCAAAACATTCGCGGTAATTTTGCGAATGCGAATATGCAAAAATATGCGAATATCCGCGAATGCGAATGCGAATATTCGTTACATCACTAATATAGTGTATAGTAACGTTTGGAAACTAGAAACAAAGGTGCGTCTTGACATTTAATTGGCTGGGGTAACAACCAGCCTTTGACGATATATATAATAATAGAGAAAGACGAATTTGAGCATTGTATATAATAAAATGCACCGATCGAATTAGATTTTAGCGCAAGATTTTAATAATCAATCAATCATATGTATCAATCAATCATATTAATCAATCAATCATATTAACCAATCAATCAATCATATTCATCAATAAATCATATTAATCGTTGATCTACTCACTTTTCATTAGCAAACGTAGCATGTAAAATATCTTGAGCCACAGAGTTGAGCGTCATGCCGGGCCTGGCTTTGCGGTCGCCCATGTAAATTTGCACCAGACGGAACAGATCGATGGCAGCTTTCTTGTGAGACTTGTCCCATTCGGCTCCTACCATAGGCGCACTGATGGACGATGATGTCCAGGATAACATATCGCGGACTGATGCCTGTATAATATAAAACCATGAGAAAACATAATAGCTTCATTTTTCTTATGATTTAACGTCAAGATGATTCTCATCTGAGACTTACAGGTGAGAATATCATGACGATGACGATAAAATCAGGACAAGGTATTTTTTCAATCGTCACGTTTTGTCTTTCATCCTAGGAAGTATTAAGAATAATTTACTTTAATTGAATCGAAGTATGACAGCTTGACGTGTTCTCTGAGATACGAGAGTGCAACACTGCTACTGAGATTTTATACTAGAAAATTCCGATAACACATTTAGTGTCATTATTTGCAGTTGAATATGCTTCTCTCAGACGTAGAGGGAGGGTGGGGTAGTATCAGCAGTAAAATTGGAACCTTTCTCCGGAAGATGCCTTTGTTGAAGTTGAGGTGGTCCTTGGCGAAGATTTCGATGTCCTGCTCGGGCGGCGGGCGCGGCGCGTGCGCGCGCACGGGCGAGTACAACGCGCCGCACTCCGCGCCGCACGCGCCCGCGCCCCCGCCCGCGCCCGCCCCGCCGCCCAGCGACGACGTCTGCAATGGGGTGCCTAGTTACAACTATAAGCTTGGCTTAACATATTTGATGTTGCACATACACTCGTAACCACATTCATAAGTACATGCGTCCAGTGATAACGTCAAGATTGCGTGCGACAGGTAGGTACGTAACCACTGTAATGCCAGCTGCACAAACTCGCCGAGACCCTCTCGTCAACAGTCTCGGCCAAGAAGGCTCTTCACGAGTGCGTATCTGTTACTATTTTTTTACACATTTACCATAATAAGAAAATTATCAAGCCTTGGCGAAAAAGAAGATGGTGAATTGTTACCATGCATCGTCATAGAATTAGATCTTCTCTTCTCTATAACACGGACAGATAGCAACTGCATAAAACGAGTGTGTACATGCTCGCTCTCGTTTTCCGCACGAGAATTAACGAGACTCTTTGACTCGATCTTGATCGGGAGGCAGCGAGGCGAGAAGAGACAAAGCGAGACGTGACGAGATTATTATGTACACACTCGCTCTCGGTCTGTCTTGGGGTGTCTCAGCGAGTGTGTACAGCCGCCATTAGAATTCAGTAGTATTTAATTACGTAATTTTAAGAAATCGGCATACAAGTCACTTTTAATATCTCCCTAATGTATAAATCAAATTCAAACTCGCTATTGTTTTACATCTATATATATAAAGATCAATGCCACTTTTCGTTGTAATGTTATAACTCAACAACGCCTTTACAGATTTGGCCAATTTTGATCTTGAATTCTTCGTGGAAGTCCAGGGAAGGTTTGTACGTAGAGAAAATTTTAAAAAAGTCTTGAAAAAGTGTAAAATCAACATCTTTTAGCAATTTAAAATATTTTTTTGTCTGAATAAATGAAGTTAATAATCATTTTTTTTATTACTATGCCTTATACGTAGCGAAGAACGTACCGGGCCGCTAGTAACTATACAGGGAGGCCGGTAGATTGACGTCAAAACAAAAAAAAATAGGTACCTCGTGTCGCGGGGTATCCGAAACACCCCGTATGTATGTTCCGCGATTTTTCGTGGTTTTCGAGTTATGATTTTTTTTTTATAATTTCTGATAATTTTCGACCAAAAAACAAACTTCAAAAAATTCTAAAATAAAAAGTTTAAGACTATTTCACGGTTTTTTTTTTGCAACACTATCTCCATGAGTTGTACTTTTATGCATAAAATAATCAGCTTAGTAACTTTGATGTAAGTTATGGAAAAGTTAGTATCAAGAGAAAAAAATACGTTAAGTGAATTATGACCAAAAATTTCAAACTAAAATTAAAAATCGAAACAGATTGTTACATAATTCCTGCGTATGCCTAAAAAATGCGCCAAACTGTCAGCAATCATAAACATTTAAAAAACGGAGTACTTAATACGCTACTTTTGCTAGAATCGGGCTACAAAGACAGCAAGGTGGAAAATTCTTAAAATAATCCATCTTAATGTAACATTTTTTTTTTGATGATTTATGATAGCTATCGTTAAAACAATTTGTTACATAACCAACAATTTATCACCGCTTACTAGTAAGTTGAATAATTTTTCGCGAATCGTGCGTTGTAAATAAAAGTGACCGCAGTTATTTTACCTGGAATTACAATAATGGGCCGACCACGAGGATAAGAGACGGAGATAACTCCATCTCTAATCTGCCATCTCTGTCACTCAAACGGGGGAAGCGCGAGCGAGCGGAAAATACCTCCTCCCTCACCTCAGTCGTACTCACTTTGTGTTTTCCGCTAGTCGTGTCACTGTTTTTGCTCATCATCCTACCCTGTTTTTCGTTTGACCACTTTGCTTGTTTACTGGACTGTTTTGCATTCTAATTTGGACTTTGTTTACTTGGAAGTAAAGAGATGAGTTATAATATGCAGAAATGCATTATTTTTATGGAGTTGCACAAGGAAACGCTGCTGTGTGGTGACTGCTGTGTGGTGACGGCGACAAATATCGGAATCAGAATATCATCACCCCATCTCATCCCGTGGGGGGCGTAGAAGTCGACCCGAGGGAATATCTACCAGAGGATGGGCAGCAGCTTCCTTCTGATTACTATTACCATCTTACTGCGATCGCCAACCCGCCTGCCAAGCGTGGTGATTATGGCATATCCCCCCAAGACGATTCTTGAGGGAGGCTTGTCCAGCAGTGGACTTATTTAGCTGTAATGATGATGATGACAAGGAAACGGCGATTCAACGACGTGGTGGGACGCAACCTGTGCATTATCCCGACCATCGTGTTTTTGTAAACACGCATAATGCGTTTATGGAAGGCCGTATTCCTGGTCGGCGCGGTAGTAGTGAAGGAATCCCACGAGTTGATCCGGATCGTCAAGAAAGAGTGCTCCAAGAAGTACAAAGAAATCCTTCCACGAGTACGAGAAGAATGGCTCGTGCTCTGGACATCCCTAGATCATCTATCCAGGACATACTTCGTAATGAAGGATACCACGCGTTCCACATCCAAAGAGTGCAAGCTTTATTGCCTACAGACTACCAGGCGCGCATTGAATTTTGCCAAACAATGCTAAGAAAAGAGCAAGAAGACCCTGGATTTTTTAATAAAGTTTTATGGACCGATGAGTCTCGATTTGAGCGATGTGGAATATTTAATATTCATAATTACCACACGTGGTAATTATGAATATTAAATCCGACCGTCCAATTTCCAACACAGATTCAGTGTAAACATGTGGTCCGGTATCCTCGACGGCAAATTAATTGGACCGTTTGAACTTCCATCCAGACTTAATGGAGAAAGTTATAAACATTTTTTGGAAAATGATCTTCTAGTGCTGCTGGAAGATGTGATTCTTCAACTTCGACGTAAGGTGATATTTCAAAATGATGGCGCCCCGTGTAAACTATGCAACGCAAGTCCGACACTACTTGAATCGGACTTTCCCCAACAGATGGATCGGGCGCAGCGGACCAATTAGGTGGCCCCCACGCTCGCCTGACCTCAACCCGATAGACTTTTTCATTTGGGGATATTTCAAAGAAATTGCTTATGCCCGAGAATCTTCCAGTAAAGAAGAACTAAGACGGAATATTACAGAAGCCGAACGTGTTGTAAAAGAGAATAGGGAAAATTTTAGGCGATTAAAAAACAATTTTCTAAGAAGATGTAGAATGTGCATTGCTGCTGGAGGTGGCCATTTTGAAAATCTTTTGAATGGAACAATTGTATTTCACATTATCATGTCTGTTTTATTACAAAACCTAGTAATTTGTTTGTTAGTTTCCAGCATTCTCCGTAAGAATCATAAAAAGACAAATAAAACTTTAAATGTTTAAAGCTTAGCTTCGCACGTGGCCCCCGTTTGAATGACAGAGATAGCAATAATTACGTATCTTGTCCTCGCGGTCGACCCATTGTTATGCCAGGTAAATGGATTGCGGTCACTTTTGCTAGGTATCTACCCGCCGCGAGAATAAACCGGGCAAAATTATTAAACTTAAAATTTAATTAATAAGACCGTGGTAGTTTCTGCTTAAATCGTAACTTTCCTGGAGTAATTGTTGGTTATGTAACAAATTAATTTAACGATAGCTATCATAAATCATCAAAAAAATGTTACATTTAGATGGATTATTTTAAGAATTTTCCACCTTGCTGTCTTTGAAGCCCGATTCTAGCAAAAGTAGCGTATTAAGTACTCCGTTTTTTAAATGTTTATGATTGCTGACAGTTTGGCGCATTTTTTAGGCATACGCAGGAATTATGAAACAATCTGTTTCGATTTTTAATTTTAGTTTGAAATTTTTGGTCATAGTTCAATTAACGTATTATTTTCTCTTGAGACTAACTTTTCCATAACTTACATCAAAGTTACTAAGCTGATTATTTTATGCATAAAAGTACAACTCATGGAGATAGTGTTGCAAAAAAAAACCGTGAAAAAGTCTTTAAACTTTTTATTTTAGAATTTTTTGAAGTTTGTCTGGTCGAAAATTATCAGAAATTATAAAAAAAAATCATAACTCGAAAACCACGAAAAATCGCGGAACATACATGTGGGTGTTTCGGATACCCCGCGACACGAGGTACCAAATTTTTTTGTTTGGACGTCAATCTACCGGCCTCCCTGTATATAAATCATAGATCCCTTCTATCGCTGTTGAAAATTAACTAAAAAGCTCTATTTTTGAAAATGAGTTAAGGGTTTTTACATTATAACTAATAAGCAATGATTGGATAGTGTAAACTTTAACATCCAGTATTAAAATAAAATACTCACTCTATGAATCCCAGGCGATGGTTGCCGTTCCCGATCAAATCCAACAAACGTATTGTAATACGACACTCCATGGTTCATGTACTCGACGTCAACTGGTCTATGCGCATGCGCATGAGTGTACGCATGGGGTAAGTACACTCCAGAGCCGTCATCGTCATCCGGTGTCCGAGCTCCGCCGTCTGAGGACTCGTTGTCCGGCTCGTGACCGGATAACGAGCGGGATTCGGAGCCCGACCGGGAGTGAGACCGGGAAGAACCAGATTCACCGTCGGACCCCGAGCCGCCGCCGTAGCGACCACGACCTAAGAAAGATTTTTCTGTTCGATATAAAACAAATATGAACTGTAAATAAATTGGACACACTGGTATCAACACAGTGTGTACATTTTGAGATTTGACGTTCGAACGTGCAGTCGTTGTTATCAAACAACTCCGCGGTGGGAACGGCCATTTAGGTCCCAACAAGAATAGGATGATTTTCAAGAGTAAGAATTTTCGAAATGTCCTCATTATAAAGATTTATTTACTGGATCAACAAACATTGTATTATGATATAATGCTTCTGTAGGGCATGGCTGGGCAAAATACATGCTTTGCTTTAATTGAAATTCAAAATACTATATCGCAAAATACAAAATATCTTTAAGTACGGTATTTGAAATATAAAATACAAATTACAAGATACAAAATATGTAATCTAGACCAGCATCGGCTGAAAAGTAGATGAAACAAGATTAATTTTATTCAGTAAAACCAAAGTTTTTTAGTTAGATATTGAAATGTCAGAAAACCAGCCTCTTGTTGGAGAGTGAATAAAACCTGCTAAAGAAAACAATCTTTCTACAGGTCCTGATGAGCACAAACTTGTGTTAAATTGTATGAACACATTGTTTTTTTATATTTGGATAGCTCTCAAGAATTGAAAGTTCTTTGCTTCTATCTTTTAGAAAGCTAACCAATTCTAACTCCATTTTAGATGTGTGCGGTCGATCACGGTCTCGGTTCTCAAAAACAATAAAATCATAATTTTCTTTACTAGTGGTGCTACTCCTGCTGCTTCCCGTCATTATTTCAAGTTTTTGGTAACTTGTTTCTAAGGCATAAATGGCAAGATTTTGAATTCTTAGCCTCTCATCTGCTGTGATACCTTCTGGCAACCAACGCATTTTATAACTAGAGTGGTAGCATGACACCAATATCGCTCTTTTTACTTCAGGCGATACTTATTTTTAAACTTTTTAAATCTCAAGCTCTCTATTAGTTGTGGTACAATTAGAGTAAAATGCCTCAAGTTGCTATCCTGCAGTCGATCTAATCTGGTTCTTACATACATTAAAGTAGGCTATTGCCTAACAATTGTTATTATGGCAAACTATTGTTTGCCATAATAACAATTGTTGCCTTGAATGTAATCTAGAGAGCTGTAGCAATTGGTTTCAATACTTCATTGAATTCCTCCAAAGATTCGAGTTCTATGGCAGACAAAGTGTTACTCTTATCCAACTTATCCAATAGGTTATCAACAAGCTGCGCTACAGAATCATAAAGAGAGTTCCATCTTGTGGGACAGTCTTTTATGACTTCAACCAGTTTGGGTCTTCTCGACATATTCCATAACAAAGTACATTTAGCAATTGCTGAATAGTGAAGCCTGCTAACACGAGAAGCTTTGATGAAATTATTCTTGTATGTAGTGACCAAAAGGCTGTAGTTGGCACATCTGAGGTGCCAAGGCAAATATAATTCTCTCTCCCTAGTTTCTAGTATATATATTAGCGATAGTGAGTTAATATAACAATATTAACTAACTATCGCTAATATATATAATACTCAAATATATATATAGTAATCAAGATCGCTAAATGAAAGTTAAGTGTTAGTATGTATTTTGAAGCCTCAAGTATTTGAAAGACTAATTACTAAACACCACGGGTTCAGGTATTTTAAATACGAATAATAAATTACATTGTAAGGTGGTAATTGAAATACAAATACCAAATACGTATTTGTATTTCCATTACGTATTTTAATTACAAGTAATTCAAATACTGCCCAACCCTGCTGTAGGGTAAATTCAAATTTTGGACCTTGTATTTCTGTACCAAACGTTTTCAAAGCGATGCATGCGAGGGTCGGCTTTTAGGGACATTAATTATATGTCTGCTATTGAAACATTGTGTGAGCTCATCTACTCAGTTTTGTTTCATTCAATAATATACTTTTACATACCAAGGGTGATATATAATGACCTTTTATTTGTGCTGATATAACCACCGTCTGTGGATCCCAAAACAAAGTAAAGCTTACCATATTAGTAACCAAAAACCTTGATAAAATGCGTAATGGGGCTTTCAATTTCTTAATCTTTTTCTGTAGACTTACCTTTCTAGAGTGAATTACAATTACATTACAATATTGACACAGCAACAACACCTATTAATTATCAATGGCTTACTGGATAGTTTCGCTTGCTGTATGATGTAGTCCTGCAGCGGCAGTAGATGCTGCATGCCGCGCAAGTCCCAGTTACAGTACAGAGGAGAACTGCCACCTTCCTCCTCCTCCTCATCACCTTCCAACCCTCCATCTTCAGGTTCAACGGGCCTCTTGTGTCCTGAAAATGAAGTAGGTCAGTTACCAATAAATTTGTGATTTCACTCGGGTGTAAAAGCATCCACCAGTGGTAAAACGGAAATAGTGTAGACTTCTATCATTGTAAAATAGTCCCTCCTTTAACTTTCCTTTTTCAAACTTGGCTCACTGATGAATTTTTCCCAAATGCCTCAAAAAAGCCGTAGTTATTCCCGTTCACAAATCAGGGAGTAAGGATCTTGTAACTAATTACAGGCCAATTTCTTTACTACCTTCCTTTTCCAAAATTCTAGAAAACATAATAAACAATAGACTTGTCTTATATCCAGAAAAGAACTCTTTGCTTTCAAACATGCAATTTGGTTTTAGAGCTAACTTTTACACATCAGACGCAGTTCAACATTTAACTGATTTTGTCACAGAAGAACTGGGAAAAGGGAACCTAGAACTGGTATTTTCCTTGATCTAGCGAAGGCATTCGACACCGTGTCTATTCCTAACCTTTTATCCAAGTTAGAGGCATTAGGAATTAGGGGCACCCAGTTGAAACTCTTTGCAAGCTATTTAAATGACCATACTCAATGTGTTAAAATTGACCAATTCATCAGTACGGACGTAAAAATTCTTGCTTTTGGAATACCCAGGGGAGTATACTGGGCCCTGTCTTCCTGATCTACATAAAGGATCTGTGTTCCTTAAAGTCAGACCATGGAAAAGTAATTTCCTATGCTGATGACGCAGCATTATATTTTTCTGCTCCAAAAACTACTGCGGTTCATTATTATGCACAGCATGGGTTTAATGTAATAAATAAATGATTTAGAAATACATTGGCATAAAACATAAACATAATAACTAACATTCAATGCTGAAATGTTTATTAATTTTTGCATGCGTAAAAACCACAGACTTCCTAAACAAGATAACATATATGCACACTATTGTCCCAGACCCTTGGTTTCTTGCGATTCAGTTCAGTTCCACTTATTTCTAACACAAATAGCATGAAGTACCTTGGTGTTATTATCGATGAAGCTCTATCTTTTAAACAACATATCCTTGCTTTGTCAAATCGGGTACGGAAGCTCATATTTGTGTTACAAAACTACGCCATATTGCTGATATAGAATTGATTAGACTTGTCTATCAGGCATTATGTCAATCTACTGTTCAATACTGCATTACTTCCTGGGGTGGTGCTCCAAAAACCTTAATGTTAACCATTGAACGTGCCCAAAGAGCAATACTAAAAGTTGCAACTTTCCGATCTTTCCTTTTTCCTATGAAAAATGCAACGTCTTAACTGACCGCCAACGTGTGAGTGGTGTGTTGTTTTATAATTGCACGTTTAATGAAGACGTGCAATTATAAAACAACACACCACTCACTTACAATGCTAACCTTACTAACACCAAGAGACGGAAAGATATTATCTGCACTAGTGCATCAGAGTCAAAGTTTATTTATACAAATAGGTTTTATTTACATATATTTACAATAAAATAAATAAGTCACTATCTATATATAACCTTAACTATATAAATTGTAAAAGAATAGTCAGTATTTTTTTACAAAAGTTGACCTATGATGAGACTGACGCGTTATTTAGTATTCTTAAATAAGTTAACTTTTAAACATCATATCTTAGGTTTTTGAATTTGTGTAATTAAATAATGTTAAAAATTTTAATAAAGGATAAGTATGCTTTTTAAGCCCTTAGAACGCCTACTACCACCATCCCTTATGAAGGGATAGAACCACAGTATGAATTAATTTTCAATTTCTTTAATTCGGACATTATTGGGTCAGTAACAAAGCTTATGCAGGTCTAGTTTTAGTAATTTTTTTTTTAATATATAATCTGCAATCAGTCGCAAGAGTAAGCGGATGAGTTAAGTGGGTATGGCTTTCAGGCGACTCGACTGCCATCCTAGAATACATCCCTCCTTTTCAGCCTTTTCATCATTACGGAGGGGATTAGAAGATCATTGGCCAAGGTATTTGGATGGACCGAGAGCCGATCAGCATATTTCCTTTTGAATTTTTCAATTTCAGACGGAATAGTGGGAACACCAAGATATTCGTGGATCTCGTCATTTCTGGAGAACCATGGGGCAGCTGTGATGGTACGCAGAATGTTGTTTTGGACACGTTGAATGAGCATGACATTGCTTTTACTAGCAGAGCTCCAGAGTGGGATTCCATAGGTCCCGATGGGCTTCACGTATTGAAGCCCATCTGTAGATCAGAAGCTTGTTATCCGTTGAAAGAACAGAGTTTCTACCCATAAGCCAGTGGAGGTTTCGGAACCTATGATTGATTTCATCCCGTTTCTTCATAATGTGATAGGTCCAGGTGAGCCTTCTGTCTAAGTTAAACCCAGATATTATATAGTCTCAGACTCTGGTAAAACATCAGGACCAAGTTTAACAGGAGGGCAATTTGCCCTTCTTAAAGTAATTGTGATGTGGTTCGATTTTTGAGCACTTGCCCGGATGCGCCACTTACTCATCCATACATAGGTCTCATCTAGCAGGTTTTGGAGCTTATTACTAGCTTGTGCTGGGACCTCATCGCTTGCAAGATAGGCTACATCATCAGCATATGTTGCCACAGTCACATCTTCAGATACTGGTAAGTCTGAGGTAAATATATTATAAAATACAGGGCCAAGTACGGAACCTTGAGGAACGCCAGCTTTAATTTTTCTTAGTGTAGATCTGGCATCTCTCTGTTTCACTTGAAAAAGCCTGTCTTCAAGGTAGGACTTAATGATGAGGTAGAGAGAATGGAGAAGTTTATTTTTCACTTTGCACAGTAGCCCTTTGTGCCAGACTCGATCAAATGCCTGCTGAACATCTAGGAATGCCGCTGAGCAGTACAGTTTCATTTCAAAGCAACGTCTGATCTCATGATGAACCCGGTGCATTTGCTCAATTGTCGATTGCTGTTTCCGAAACCCGAACTGGTGCCTTGGAATAATGTCGCTATCACTCAAAAATTCTTTCAATCGAACTATAAAGACTTTTTCCCACAACTTGGATATTACTGGGGTTAAGCTTATTGGACGGTATGATGAAGGTTCATGAGGAGGCTTTCCAGGTTTGTGGATCATGAGGATTTCCGATACTTTCCAGATCATAGGGAAATATGAGGTCCATAGGGTTGCATTGAAGAGTGAGGAAAGAAATGTTATGCATTTTCTGGGGAGATTTTTCAGAATCGTGGGAGTGATTAAATCAAATCCGGGAGCCTTGTTGGAATTCAGTCGCTTAATCTCACTCGCGATCTCCTTTGGAGATGTGGGTTTGAGTGGCAGGCACAGTTGGAGATCTTGGCTAAGTATTTCATCAACCTCAGATTCGACGCCACCATCATTTGGCTTGAATACATTTTCCAGATGACTTGCAAATACTTCCGCTTTCTCAGCATCTGTTCGTGCCCATGAGTTTGAGTTATTTAGGGGGTGGAGATGTTCTTGCGGCTTTCTGAAGGACTTAGCAGCTTTCCAAAGCGACGTTTCGCCCTTTCTCTGAGGTGACAAGTTTTCCGGGGTATTTCAGAAAGAAGAGTTTGCCGATTCTAGCAGTAGCGTCTTTAACTTTTGCGGCTTGGTTGAAAGCTGTTCTATCTGCAGGATGTCGAGATTGATGCCAGATTCTTCGTATTCGCCGTTTCTCTATAAGTTTTTCTTTAATATCGGCTGATTGTGATGTCGTTGGAAGGCGAGTTAAAAAGGGTGAATTTTTCCATGCAAATACCTGGATCAGGTTTGTTAAGTACATGCAAGCATTGTCAATATCTTCTGGGGTTTTCATGGGAATGTTCAACTGGATATTTTCGTCCAAGAAACTACGAAAGCCCTGCCAGTCAGTTTTCCGATTTGATAAGGAGTCAGATGGCTCGGTATATATGACTGAAGTACTCAAGGTAAGGATTACCGGCGTATGATCAGATGAACCATCAAGGCTCGATTCTACAGAGGAGTAAAGATAACTGATCCCTTTGGTTACAAAGAAGTCCAGCAAATCCGGTTTCTTTTTATGACCAGTTGGCCAACTCGTTGGTTCTCCAGAGGATATTGGAGTAAGGTGGAGAGCATCTAGACAGCTTTTAAGTGAACGGCCTCTTGGCAGTCATGCGAGAGCCCCAGTACGTATGCTTTGCGTTCCAGTCCCCTCCCGATATGAACTTGGATCCAAGGTGAGAAAAGTAGTCTTCAAATATTTGGTGAGTGATCTTGTGTTTAGGTGGACAGTAAACAGCAGACAATATAATCGAGCCTGCTCGATCGTCTAGTCTTATAGTAGTAGCCTGTATATGTTGCGTGGCATGTTCCTCCAGTATGGTGTGCTTAAGGTTTGATCTTATCACTATTGCAGTACCCGCATGAGCTTTGCCATCGCCAGGATGAGGGGTAAAGTAAATGTTAAAACCCTTCCAATCGATAACAACTATTTTTTGTGGCGTGAGACTCAGAGACTAGAACTATGTCAAGTTTATTACTCTTGATTACTTCTTCAAGTTCGAATATGTTTGGCGATAATCCATTGATGTTCCATGTTGCAATACGTATGGGTATTATGAACGTAATTTAGTGACAACAGTCCTCAATAGGTTCAGGAGGGTACCTATCTGTTGGATGAGGTGGTCTATCTTTTCAGATTGTTTTATTAAAATTTGTTCTATCCGACTTTGTTGAGAGTTGTTTTTGGATCCACAGTCAATATTAGTGCTGCTTCTATTTGCTGCGATGTCAGAGTAGCTTCTCTTGTCACGGAATAGGGTGGCATTTGATGGTGGCAAGGTTTCCTTGGGGTGATCTTGTGGGTCAGTTGGTGTTATTTTGTTCACCTCGTTCTTTGTAGGTCGAAGGGGATGCTTTTTGTTCTGGTTTGCCTTTCTGGACGCGATCTCCAAGTAGACCTGACAGCCTTTAAAATTAGCAGGATGATCACACGAGCACAAAGCACACTTGGCAGGATTACTGCGATCTTTCTTTGGGTATTCAGCGGTTTTGTGACCTTCCCTACATTTAACGCATCTATACGGTCGCATGCAGTTATTTTTAGAGTGACCATATTGCTGGCAGCGCTGGCATTGAACAATTGTTTTTGCTTTATGAGGGTCTTCTATTGTGACTCGCTGATGGTGGATATACTCTATGTTTTTCACTGCTTTGTTATTGGCATTTGGTTCTAAGTTGACAAAAAATGTAAAAGACGGACTTTTGTCTGGACCATATCGGGCATTGATGATTTCCCCGCGAACTTTATTCCCAGTGGCTTCAATCGCATCGATTATTTCATTATGTGGTGTGGTATAGTGAAGTTTCTTTATAACAATGCGATATGCCTTCTTTTCTTTTGGTGTGAATGTGTGAACAATCAAACCTTTGGCCCTAATTGCTGAAATCACATCTTTATAAGTTTCTGGGCAATTGACTAGAACTCGGAGCAAGTTTTTGTTTGCTATTCTTATTTTAAAGAGTTCAGGATCACATACTGATTCTATAAGTTTTGACAGTTCGTTGACGTGTTCTATTTCATATAGAACAATGGGGGGAGGTTTATTTGTATTTAGGTTCGGGGTGGCATTATTTCCATTTTCAGAATCAACTAAAGCTAGGGGAGTAAACCTGTTTGATACTGCCACAGGAATGCTGTTTGGTAGAGAATCACTAGTTCTTTTTCGCTTATTAGTACCTGGTACCCGCTGCCATGGTGGAGGTACTTGCTGGGTGCATGGGTTGTCATTTAGATCCACTATGTCTCCTGATTTTAATTCTGGTCGGGATGCAGATTTAGATATGTCACTTAAGAGTAGCTGAGCGTAGTCTATTAAATAGTCCAGGATGGAACACTTGTTGAGTGAGGGTTTTCTGATTTGTTTTGGGTGAGGTATGTTGAGTTTTAGTAATATGAATAAAAATAAAAGTCTTAACAAAACAGTCTCCTTATGAACTTCTGCAGAATAGGAGAAGTTCACCAATCCCCCGCCTTAGTTTTCTCAATACTGTTGGGACTGTTTCTCACTTACCTAAGGATTGGGCTGTTATTACTAAGAATTATGGCATAAAAGCTGCCGTACGTGCTTCAGACAATATCCACAGGCCACATAGGAAACGAGGTGGCCACAAAAAGCATCCTAATTACATTATTATAGTGCTTGTTAGCTCCTAATAATAGCACGCACTGACTTTCTATTGAGCTACGTACGAGTGGTTTCTTGAAACTTCACCAGCAATCGAGATCAGTAGAGTATAAATAGGTTGTCTGAAATCATGGTTCGAAGCAATAACGCAAGGATACAAGAAGAAAAGCCACTGTTAAAAATGTAATTAAATGGTGACTAATTTTAGAATGCGATGATAGGAACCATGTAGCTGAACAAGGTTTCTTCAAAGGGTATTTTGAATAAATATTTTTAGTATGTCAGTGTTTATTATAATAATATATATATGTAAATCATTTATGACTCACGTCTCGATTTAGTCCTATCCCTGGGCGCCGTGGATCTCGTCTCAAGTCTCTGGTTGTGTTTCTGTACGTTGGGTTCCGTCAATGGTGGTTCTAAATTCACGCATTTCAATTTGTAGTTGACTGTAAAAATAATATTATAATACTTAAGAAGTAACAGTTTTTAATGAAGAAGAATGTATCTGGGCCTAGTCTTCATAGATATTAAGAAATACTATAGTTATAAATCTAGTATAACAGACGAAAGAAGTCAAAAATAGTCTGCATTAGAGTCGATAAATGTTGACTTTGAAACAGTTTGAATCTTTTTTGTTGACTACATACCAGCTGCAATATTATCCTGCTCGTTGGCGGAGGAGAGCCTCATAAAGTTGTGGTGTGGTTCGTGTGGCGGGGTGCGATGCTTGCTGCTGCCCGACGATACCGAGGTTTTGCTCGATGAATAGCGCTCCGGTTCTGCTTGTTGACGCCTAAAATTACTAATAAAATTATAGAAAGATTGAATTAGTACTGGGTACCCCAGCAATTAACTAAAACAAATCTACTAATAATACTACTGAAAATATGAGCATCATGGCAGTATCCCAAAAGACAAGGCTCTGATTGATTTATTCTAATTGGTAAGCTCTGGCCGGCTCAGCACATACAAACCCAACAGTCAACTTTCAGTGGGCCAAAATAGTAGAAAGTTAATATTGAACGTCAAAATAAAATTCAGCTGTCTTCTAAATAAGTTTAGTATAGGATGAGATTGTAAATGAATGAAAAATTTCGCCGAATGTATGACGTCAAGATGCAGATGTTGAATGTTTGTCACCTGGTAAAGTCCCTAGCTGGGTGCCAGTTAGTCGAAGCAGCATTGTGACGAAGATCGAGACTGGTCTGTCGGAACGGCTTATCTACGCTGTACACTGCTTGCTTCTCAGGATACCTGTCCATGCGCTCTAATTCTGCTAACCTATCTTTATCTAAGTGTCTGGAAAGAAACAGTGAACATTAGTCACACTGTCCACAATTGGCAAGTGTGCACAAGTACCTGTACAAACTAGGGAGCCTAACGTGTGGGCAGTCGTTACCTGTCGGAGAAACGTTCCCTGGCGTGGCGCGACAACTGGTGCGGCCGCTCCAGGCTGTGCATGACTCTCGCGCCAACGCCTGCTGCGTCAGTCGCTAGGGAGATCGAGGAGACTAAGGATGGTCGCGCCGCTGTCGTCTGTACGAATAAAAAACTCTGATAAAAATATATTTCAAATTATAAAGAACTTTTCTATTGTTTTTTTTTATGTGAAACTTTTTAGGCACGCTTTTGCTGTGGAGTGAAAATAAATGAACCGGGAAGTTGCGTCGTCGTGATCTAGTCGGTGAGCAAAGAATCGTGTAAACACGGCTCCAGTCATTAGCTACGTTCACGGCCCGACATGAAGTTTTCACTTCTATAATGTGGTCATAAGGACGGGTCACCCTTGTTTGATAGAACAACTTTTGATATAATATTACTAAATCGAATTTTAGTTGCAATAAAGTCATTTCGAAGAATTATTCAATTGACCGAACAATTCATTGGTAAATTTTTATTTAGCGTAATTATTTATTTGAACTAATTAAATTTCGCCGAATTTTCAAAATGCGACTCTCGTGAAAATCTAATTGGCACCAGAAACGAGATGCTATCAGTCAAGTAGGTTAGGTTAGGTTAGAACGATGACCACAACAACGCGCGAGCCGAGCGAGCGAAGCGAGCGTGCCGCGGCAGCGGCCGGCGAAGCGCCACAAACTAATCTTTGTTAGAAAATAGACAGTATTATATAATATTTTTTAATTAAAGCAATATGATAATAGAATGTTTTGAAGAAAAAAAAACTTGTGTGTACTTATGTACACGCGTTAGAAGTTATACTTCTTAATATACAACTTGAACATAGTTATCAATTTTCATACCACCTAGAACTAACGTCATGCTGTTATTTTTACGATGCGCGCGCGTAAAAATTCACTCTCATACCACCTAGAACTAACTTCATGCTGTTAAATTTTTTGGTGTCGGTGTGCGCGCGCATCGTAAAAATTTACTCTCATCATTTTTCTCCATCGCGCCAAAAGAAGTATAACTTCAAAAAGTTCTGAATACCTTTTGATCATTAGCGTAAATGTTGTTATATATTCGATGAACTGAAAATTCTGTCAAACGATATTATACAAAGTGATGATTATCTTAAACGTTGTTCGATTTAGTAATATTATATCAAACGTTGTTCTATCAAACAAGGGTGAACCCATAAGGACGCATTCATTATTTTGTGTTTCACAATTTCTCTTCTCATTACTTTTTATTAAGCTTGTACTATAATTTATTTGTACATTTGAGCAAGTACCTTAAAGTATTAATTCTTTGATCCATAAAATATTCTTGCTCTCAAAAAAATGTTATTTAAACGCTTTAATATTGTTGCATCGGGTCTTCTAGCGCTACCACCCAGGAGCGCCATTTAGTAACAGATAACAGAACGGTTTCGCATCTCAAGATTTAGTTTGTTGGATTGTGTACACTAACGCCATCTCTTATCGAGGAGTAAAAGCACAAGTCTGAACTCTGGCGAACTTACACTCACTCAGAACCACAATTTTGACAATGAGATTAGTGCGATCACAGTATGTTATAATATCGGTAGAGTTGTACGAAGTAGTTACGCCATATTTTCATTTTCAAACTGGCATACAAGTTTTATTACGTCTATGCAGAAGTAATGTTATCGTTGCTTTTATAATCCATAATTTTAATTTCCATTGGTGTTCTTGTATACGTATTTCAACCAATTAATGGTCTAAATGGCGACTCAAGTTATATAATATATGCATAGTTAATAAGTATATATACTGTACACTTGTAGCACAATCGAACTCACTCACTATGCGTTAGTATTGTGGTTCGACTCGTTGATAAGAGAAAGCGTCAATTAGAATCCGTTTACGTGGTGACGTAATTCACTAACGTGTTATTAGATGGCGCTTGAAGACTATTGGTATGTGCAGATCTTAATTTTATTATGTGCGTTCTGAAGATTTTAATACAGCACAAAATAGAAACTACGTCAGTTGGACTTTGTGCTTGGTTGTTGGTGACAAGTGCAAGTAGCACTTTTAAAAGTGTTATAATGAAAGTTTTAACTGACCTGCAAGAATGGTGTAGGTTGTGGTTTTTGCAAAGGGCTGCTCGGGCTTTGAGGAGATGCCGAGTCACACGAGGAACCACCAGCCGATTGTTGTAACTGGAAAAACGAAGCTCACTGTACGTCGGAATATAAGTAAGTAATTCCTAAAAAAAGCAGAATAATGTCAACATTACGTTCTTATAATTTTTTTGCAATGCAATTGAAGAGCAGCCAATGAAATATACTACTGAAATCATAACATACAGTCCTTTGTAAAAAACGGGATGTTTTGATTTTTCTATATTATTGTTAATCATTTAGTTGTAAATAGGTTTTAACAGCCAAACTATGTTACTGGCACTTAATAAAGAGTCTGGGTATAAAAACCGCTAACCGCCGAAACTGTCGTTTATAAAATTAATAATCACTTTTCGCAGTGTGTGACTTTTATTGCCTTTTTTTACTAAAATACCATAAAAATACTCGTATAGTTAATTTCCTTACACCCATAAAAATCCATTTTAATACGGCTCTCTGTTAATATTGACAAAAACACCGATTCCAGGATTTAAGTCTTAAAAACTATATTCTCATTAATAACATGTAATTTCTAATCGTATTTACTAATGATATACTAAAATTCTTAATATTATCCATAGAAAAGCCAAAGACGATAAGGTGCCCGTTTTTATACAATGGAGGGTACAGTATTCAGAAGGAGACAGGGTTAACAAGTTATATGCGTTAGAATTTCACATACATCTTTTATAATAATTATCAAATAAAAAACAAAGTATGGAAACAATTTTTCAAACTTTACCTTTCTCCTGGTCAATGGAGTGCTCTCAACTGATTTGAAATACTTTTCGTGCATTGAATCATCAGATGCATCTTTTCTAGGTGATATGAAGCTGCCACTACGGTTTAAGCCTGCAACGTAAAGGGAGTAGTTTGTTATAACCAGCCACAGGAGCACGGAGGCGGGCGTTAGCGTTGTACGAAGAAAAAAGCGCGGCCAAGTGCGAGTGGGACTCGCGCACGAAAAGTTCCGTAGGTACCATCATCTATAAAATCGAACGAAATTCATGTTTGTTGTATGGGAGCCCACTTAAATATTTATTTTATTTTGTTTTTTAGTATTTCTTGTTATAGCGGCAAGAAATACATCATCTGTGAAATTTCAACTGTCTAACTATCACGGTTCATCAGATGCAGCCTGATGACAGACGGATAGACAGCCAGCGAAGTCTTAGTAATAGGGTCCCGTTTTACCCTTTGGGTACGGAAACCTAAAAATGAAGAACGATTCGTGATCATTTTGCGATTTAATCTGTGCTCGTCTACTGCTGGCGCTGTACTACCGAGCCGAGCACATTCTTTTGTGATCGTGCGAAAATGTGCGCTATAGTATGATCTCAACACTGAACACGAGGAAATAAAATATGGTTGAACTTATTTGTTATTTGGTGTCGTTTTAACTTATATATCAGTTATGCATATCTATAATGCGTTTATTGGGTGCAGAAACACCGAGGAAATCCGCCGAGCCTTTAGAAACCTTATAACTCCCTTTTGGAGGGCTCCATGCTGTAGTCTCTTGGGAAAACCGTAACCGGCAGTTCATTCCACAACCTCAACGTATGTAGGAGGAAGTTTCTGTGTCTTTTCTTTCTTTTTCTTATCTGCTTAATTGTGCAAGGGTTTGCAAGGATAATTTTACTGGAACATCATCCCAAACGGTGTCCTCCGATCACAGACATGTTTTATATTTTTATAATAGTAACCTGCATGCGGGGTCCATTTTTCAGTTTCGTGGGCTGGTACAGCACTACTTCGCTTCCTTAGTTGCGGGGTACATACAGGGGGATTGCACACCACAGCGCTCAGTTCCTGAAACAAAAATATGTACGTGTTACAATAATAATCGAGAAGTCGGGGAAAACGTAGAGTTAATACGTAACGCATAAGATGGACATGCGTATCTAAAATTTAGGGATCACACCCGATTGTAAATGTAACGTATTCGTTAAATACAAATCTTCCATACAAATTTAATATGTTTGGAAATCCATCATTCTTATAAAAAAAATATTAATATTAATTTACAGAAATGAAAATTGACTGCAAGCCTAGTAGCTTAACCTCACCAATCACCTTTTAATATTTTGACTGCACGTGTGGCGCAGCGGCTATGACAGTCACCTCGCCGCTTCGTGGCGCGGGTTCGAGTTCCGCGCCGGACAACTATTAATGTGACCCATAAATAGTTGTTCTGAGTCTTGATGTAATTTGTGTCCGTCTATTATATGTTTGTAAAGTACCCCGCGACACAGGGATTAATATCCGTAATGCGAGCGTTGTCTTTTAAAAAAATGTCTCTTAAATATCTCATCATACTTCAATAATATATTTAGCAAACTTTACGAATACTTAATGCGTCATTGTAATTGGCTTAAAATTAATTAAAATCGCTCCAAGTATGAAGATTAGGTCAAGAGCTCACACAAATGTACCAATTAGCGGCCAATGGACCAACAGAAATTTAAAATGGTATCTAGCAGTGGCGACGTATAAATGAAGACCGTAATTCTAGAAATTTATGCGAAGCGGTTTGTCATTTAGGTTGACGAAATCGATGTACGGAGGGCTGCACGCAATTTTATTGCATTACGTCAATTGTTTTAAATATGGGTCAAAATATAGAGAAAGAAAAATAATCTATAATACTTAAAAAACAGGGTAAATGAGTAGTCAAATAACAATATAAGAAAGCAAAGTTTGCCCTAATCATAAAATGCACTACATATAAAATAACAATTGAATTTAATCGTAATTTTTCTAAATTACATAAGGCATTTAAGAGATAATATTAAGATTTCTTTTTCTACCGAGGAAGACTATTCGAATCGTGTTTAAAAACCAATGAAGTTCTTTAAAATATATTTAAAAATAAAATTATGACAATGTATTTAACATGAACTCAATAACTAGTATTCACTAAAAGTTGTAAAAACATCCCACCCAGGACAGATACTTTGTGTGCATGAACATGTCTGTTTGGCCTGATTTTGGGTTTAATTTTCTACATAAGTACTTATTTACAAAAGACAAGGTCCGTTATAATAATAATACTGAATTCATACCTTAATATAGACAGAACCATTCAGACAATATGTAGTAAAATATAAATTTCAATACATAATATTATAAACTTCAACTAGACATAATCTCCTAGACAATAACTTAATACAAGCTAGCTAAATGTCACTACCATTATAAAATAAATTGTATAAATGTTTTAACATTCCGTGTACCTAAATATATGTAACTAAAATAATAACTGTATTACTACAAACATGTTCGGACTATTTACAAGCGCTTTTTTAAAGTCTACGTGAATAAAAACCTTTTTTATTTTTTTTAAAGAAAAGTAGTATATGTAGTATATCAGTTATCTGGTTCCCATAGTACAAACTCTGCTTAGTTCGGGATCAGATGGCCGTGTGAATACTGTCCCAGGATATTATTCTTATTTATATGCTCAATATAAGTAATCCTAGAAGTATCAGGTCTCCTTGACCCTACGCCAGTGGTTTACAGTTAATCGTATGATTCTTCTTATAGCTTCCCGCTGAAATAGCTATTTATTTATAGAAATAGGTCAAAGCTAAGTAGGTATAGAATGACTAATTTTAGCAGCATTCTTTTAATTGAACAACAAGAACATAAACTAATTGGCTTGATTGATTTACGAGTGTAACAGAACAGTGTGGGATACTTAAGGACCTCTTGTTATCTGTAAAATAAACTTTGTAGAAGACAAATTTGCTTAATATCTAATCTAATTTTTTAATTATATATTTAATTTTTAATAGCTAATCATAATTTTTATAATAACGTCAGATATTATAAGTAAAATAACGTGTTCATCTAAGTTTAAACCACAATTGGAAGGACCTAGCTCTCGCAGCACAGGGAATCTTAGTGCGAGGACTAGACTACTACTTAATTATGTTTAATTGTGTATTGATATTAAATTGCAAAATAAACATTAACATTTTATGACTAGCTGTGCCCCGCGGCTTTACCCGATATATAAGCTATATTACTACAAAGTTTCATCAAAATCCGTCCGGTATTTTATGCGTGAAGAAGTAACAACCATCACCAACTTTCGCCTTTATAATATTAGTGTGATTTTTAAAGACATCACTCGCATTAGTCAAATGAATACCTGTGTTGCACACTGAGTACATCCAGGCTCAATACAACAATTTATGGGTCACTCAAATATTTGTCCTGTTCAGAAATTGAACCCAGGACACGAAGTTGCGAGGCGACTGCCTTAACCGTTACGCCAAACGTGGCGTCAAAATCTCTCTATTTATTTATTTATTATTACTATAAAATTTTATTCCCAGTTATGTTACTAACACTTATGAATGATTGTCAACGCTATAAACATTCGAATTTAACATTAATATAGTTAATTACAATAATCTTGCTTCACTTTAAAGACTGCACCAAGCGGGATATGACCGCTTTTAAAATTGACCACTGTGGCTGTGAAGAGCTCGCTGAAAATAGAGTCGAATAGCGCAAACGTGTAGTGGAGGATCGTAAGATCTGTGATGAAGCCTGGTTCGGAGTACTTGCTGATAAGAGACAGAAGCTACATGAAAGCGGTTCGGCACCAACCACCGCAAACTCCCTTGTCAGGCCTGCGGCAGGATATGTCGCTTTCGCATCAGTTTGTTTAGACACAAAAATAAAATGTCTCGCAGACAATGCGCCGTAAATCGTCTGTAATAGACGCAAAGGCCATATATGTATAGACGCCAGCACATCCAGCTAACCCAATCTGTCAAATTTATTTTATAGATTTCTACTGTATCACAAAAGCATAAGGTTCACTTTCAATTTGAGAAATTTAACAGTTTGGGGTAGGGTGATGTGCTGGCGTCCCATTGACTTCATATCTGTACAAAGTGTAACATAAATATTTGACGTAACTTCAGGAATTTATTAAGCCTATTAAACTACACATGTAGCAAGTCAACTATATGTGTGATGCATTCTGTATGGGAAGCCAAAAATATATTTCTTATTTCTCAAACTGGTATTTTTTTATTTGTTCAGTTTCATGGTTAGATAGATCTCCTTAAGTTTCATCTACTATAATTAATATTATATCTATATATATAAAAATCAATGCCACTTTTCGTTGTAATGTTATAACTCAACAACGCCTTTACCGATTTGGTTAATTTTGGTCTTGAATTATTCGTGGAAGTCCAGGGAAGGTTTGTACGTAGAGAAAATTTAAAAAAAGTCTTGAAAAAGTGTAAAATCAACATCTTTCTATACTCGCATATATAAACAATTTGTACTAATACTTTAAAACGTAGCGAAGCACGTACCGGGCCGCTAGTCTTGTATAAAACGATGGGAGTAAATCTCAGATCCCACATTACCAGTACCCATACAATGGCTGGAGTTTAAAGGTTCCAAGGTTACCTGTTTTCTTCGCTGCTGTGCACTACTGATGCTGCTATCGGAAGACCGGCCGGAGTCCGTGTGCCGACACATCTGGGTGGAACCATCTTCACTCAACCGCCCGCGTCGGCTCTCGCCACTGTTTCTATAAAAAGTTACACTGATATGAAATAACCGGCCAAGTGCGAGTCGGACCCACGCACGAATGGTTCTGTACGCTCGTTCTATAAAAACGAGCAAAAAAATTCGAGTTTTTTGTGTAGGAGCCCCCTTAAATATTTATTTTATTTTGTTTTTGTTTTGTTGTATTAGTATGTGTTGTTATAGCTGCAACAGAAATACATTATCTGTAAAAATTCCAATTGTCTAGCTATCACGGTTCATGAGTTACAGGCTGATGACAGACGGACAGACACACAGACAGACAGCGAAGTCTTAGTAATAGGGTCTCGTTTTACCCTTTGCGTACAGAACCCTAAAAAGTGTATAAAAATTATTATTTTTTAATTTAATTACTTAGACTCATTTTCCCCGCGTATCACATGCAAGCGCCTATATGTGCCTAGCGCATTGGTGACATATTATGGCTCGAAGCTGAAAATCAGTGTTACAGTCTATATAGGCTGTAACAATATACTGAGCTGCAGCTTTTTAGACACATAATTAACATGATGCTTTTATATAGAAAATTTTTGTAGCTTTTATGTACTAACCTATAGTATGCTTCGCTGTTATTGTTTATTTATGGTAGTTAGTATATATGTGTGTAGATTTCTTTTTTTATTTGAAGACTTTTAAACATTAATTCACTGGACAATATAGATGACGGGGGCCTAAAGCAGTCTAGCAAATAAGACTACAAAGTAACCCGCGCCGGTATCGCATTTAGGATTTTAACTTTAATAATAATAATATCTGGGGACAATGCTGCCGCGCAATTTATAAACACAATAAAGAACATGATGTTCACATGTTCTTTACTGCGTTTATAAATTGTGCGGCAGAATGTCACACCGATTATCCTACCCCCAAACTAAGCAAAGCTTGTACTATGGGTACCAGGCGACGATATACATACTTATATAGATAGATAAATACATATATACATAGAAAACATCCATGACTCAGAAACAAATATTCGTGCTCATCACACAAATATTTGCACTTACCGGGATTCGAACCCAGGACCACCAGCTTCGTAGGCAGGAGCACTACCAACTAGACTATGGTGACCGTCCAAACTTTGAACCTCGGCTTAGGGCGGTTACTCACGTGGAGATGTATGATGTCTGTCGGTCTATGTTAATACACGAAGAAGCGAACGAATCTCGTATTCGTTTGAACGTGACTACTGTTTTTACAAATTCATACCTAGACTTAGTGAACTAGCATACTGAATAGACAGTTTCGGGACTAGTCCCACCCTCTAACCCACCACTTCAACTCCTGTAAGCCAGGGTCAACAGTGGCACACAATGAGCGGTGAGCCTCAGACATGACCCGGGGAATCGCTTTAACTTGGATTCCGTAACGAATTTGATCAGAAAGAAACAAGGAGTTCGAAAATGAAAAGTTCCACTGACAGACAGTTATCAACTTATCAGACACGTGGATTATCAGACACGTTTTACAAATAATATACATAAAAGATGTTTGTCTAGCCTGATGGTAAACATAGCTAAGATAAAACAGGGTGATTAGGGATATGGAATAGTTCTATACTTAATTTAAATTTAGTATCAGTCTCTTTTCACACCTGGAATTACGTAATTATTCACGTTTTACGGTGCTTAGGTATAAGTTGTAGTATCGACAACAGTAGCGAAAGTTACAAATTCCCATTAAAATAAAAACCATATTATACAAAATATGTTTATTAGGAAAATATACGGTGGCGTTCTTTCCTCCGCCCTAACATGGATCATTAAAAACAATACGACAGTTTTCCTGAAATACAATTTTTAATAATGTTATTGACAATGTTTTAAGAAAGAGGTTATCGCCCTGAGTAAATGAAACAATACCGTTGCGTAAATCTACGTCTTATAATTATTTCTTAGAATAAACGTAATGTTGTACATTATGTCGTTGCTTTGTTTTGTAAATCCAAAGATGAAGTCATATTCGTTATCATTAAAAACCTAACCGTAAAGGCTCCTTTAGTATTCATATATTTTTCTAGTATAGGTCGAATAACAAAATGCTGGGAAAGCTGTTTAAATACAGAAGCTGACTAGTAGATTTGTGTTTTCTCAAAGGATTGGATCGCATCGTACGATGAGGAATAACACCTTAAACAGGAGACAAACAAAGTAACTCAAGACAGATATGGGTGATAAGACTGTCATGTATTTAAGTAGAATAAAATGAGAGGCCTTGTCTCCTTAACTTGATAAGAGAGAGACGATTGAGAAGTGTAAATGAGAAGTACATGTTGCACAAAAGCAACCGCAAAGCCTAATAAATCAGATAAACATCAATACAACTAAACTAATTTTAATATTATTAACAAATTATAATTTTATTATTATTGTATTTATTGCAAGGAGAGAGCATCTTTAGATCTCTGATAGATCTTATTTTACTTACTCTTCTTATTTTAATTTTGCCGTTTAAAATTATGGTTACGTTGGAACATGTTTTTTTTATTATTATTAAAAAAGACAACGTCTTCACTATGGAATCTAATCCCTGTGTCGCGGGGTACTTTAAAAACATATAATAGACGGAAACGAATTACAACCAGACTTGCAAAAACTATTTATGGTGCAGACAAGTAGTTGTCCGGCGCAAGACTCGAAACCGCGGCGAACCACTCGAAGCGGCTAGGCGACTGTCTTAGCCGCTGCACCACATGTGCTTTCAACAATTATGCGCTCCGGATAAGCAGTTATATTAGTTTGACTGGTCTAGGCCACCTGAATCGCCACCAATTTCGTATTAGTCGAACATAATAGGATACGAGAAAATCTAAGCATCCTTGCGGCAAAATCGGAAGCAGATGACTTAAAACTCAGAAGAAAGGAAAGTAAAAGATAGAATACCGAAGGGAGGACTGGACAATATACTGGCATTCATGAACATATTTTATAAATAGTCCAGTTAGAAAAAGTTATGCATACTAACCAACATTTACCCTGCGATGGGTTTCGATCCGTCGGCTTTTACGAGTAACGGACAACTATACTATACATCAGCATAATAATATGTGGTAAATATATAATCTCAGGCACGGCACATGACGACATCCGTCAGAATTGATACATTACGTAACCCTCAATCAACAATGGCCACTATCGAGTGACTCAAAGTTCTTACAAATATTTATACATTTTTCAAACGAATACAATGCTAAGGTACTTTATATCAACCAACAAGCGAAAATATTACTTATTTTGGAAATTGAATCAATTTCTGTTCCCCATAAAATACCTATACACCCTGAGGTAAACACATTCACCATATCGAGAAGCAGAACTAACGTAGGCAAGAATGCCCCCATTAACAGAGAGTTGTATTGATTCAATTAAGAAATAATACAACAACTTCTATTTATAACTAATATCATTTATAAATATTATTAGGATGGGTGATGATAATTTATTTGTTAATTATTATTAAAATTATTAACTTTTTAGTTCAATTTATTTTTCTGTTTCTGTGTTTCTCGTTTTACTTTAATCCAAATTTAAATGTCTATTTGAGGTTAAGTTTAATTTGCATTAATACTATAGTTTTTAGATATTGTTTCTTTATTTGTGTTAAGTAAATTTCGTAAAAAGTAAAAAAAAATTACGAATGTTGATGTAGGTACATCTATAGAGATTTAACACTTCATCTGAATCTCAATAACTTGTCTTCTTTAAATGTTTAGTGTTCAGTTAATGATATATCTATTATAATAAATAAATAAATAGGTTTTTTCCGAAGTTTTGAATACGAACGGTGAGATTAACATCGCCATATATATGCGAAAGAAAGTACTAACCTGTGATGGTAATGTGATCTTCTAGTTCGCACCGGACTGGTTTGCGTGAGGGTAACACACTTCGCGTTGCCCGGGGACAGCTTGCTGACACTCGCAACAGTGCTGTTGCCATTGCTGCTGACTGGCTCGATTATTGGTGGTACCTGATGATGTTAACGCAATTTTATTATGTACATGACGGGCCTGTTGGCAGGCGTGGTTGGCAAATGCTTGCTTTGCACGGCGGAAGTCGTGGGTTCGATTCCCACCCAGGACAGAATTTGTGTGCATGAACATGTCTGTTTGTCCTGAGTCTGGGTGTATTATTGAAAAGAAAAGTAGTATAATATGTAGTATATCAGTTATCTGGTTTCCATAGTACAAGCTCTGCTTAGTTTGGGATCAGATGGCCGTGTGTAAATAATGTCCCAGGATATTATTATTATATACATTGAAGTTTCTCAATTTTTGGAGTGGCCTGCCAGTCTTAAATCTGACGGCTATCTACCAGAATTAAATGAGCGACAGTCACCTGACTCCAAAGAGTAACGAAAGATAGTTAATTTTTTTTTTTCGTGACTAGTCCGTCCCTCTTACCCACCACTGCAACTCCTGTAAGCCAGGATCTACGGTGGTCCCGGGGAATCGCTTTAACTGTGTTAGATCCCGCAACGAATAGCAAGATAGTTAGCACGAATATTAATAAAATTTTATTAAGCCGCTGTCTACCTGTAACAAGTTTTTTATTGGTACTAAATCCCATCTACACGCACACCACGCCCCCATTTGCGGCACGGCAAAATACGCCCACGATTTAATGTAACATTAGGTTGTATTACGTCTTTACAGTAACGAATGAGTTAGTCGATATAATAACTTGCTGGAAATGGGTACAATAATACGAAATCTAATGTCGATTTAAGTATTTACTTATTATCGTATGGACAGTGGTTGGTTACCCTAGTGTCAAGAGTCGTGAAAGCCGCCCAGTAGGCCTCTGACAGGGGTTAACGACTGTTTCCTAATGGCTACAACGGGGACCGACAGCTTAACGTGACGCTCAGAAATGGAACCACTTTGGCGGTCACCCATCTATGGACTGACCGCGATTCAAGTTACTTAACCTCGGCAATCACTTATGGACCGGTGTGAGCATCTGAGCGCCTCGCGTAGATTCAAATCATCAGTAAATGTAATGTGCCAATAGTTATATATTAACATGGTATGAACAATATATCATTTCTTAAACGGCTCGTTTCATTAACTAAGATCACACCAATTCCAAGGCCATATCATCTTATAGTGAGCTCACTGTTTGACTTCAAAAAGAAACACATTCTTGACCTTCTATTTCTGGTTTATTCACATTATTGAGCAAAAAGATTGAAGGTGAGTCCAGCGTATGTAAATAATTAAAAAGTCAATAACTTCTTTAAAAGGTATAGTCTGCTTACTCTGTAAGCATACATTTAGAATAATGGTAGCTATTTATTGAGCAGAGTTTCTTGACATGAATAATTGTTGATTTATTTTTAAAGAGAAAGGTACCTACATTATTATTCTGCTTTCGATATTATTCATTTGTTTACGCACAATAAACGAATCGAGTGTCACATTTTAAGACGTCTTTATTTATGTTGATACTTGACTCTGACATGTAAAATGTAATATAATAATCAATATAGATTTACTACAAAATTGAAGTATTAAAACGCTCATTCACAACAACCCTTTCATTAATGACAATTTTAAGGAGCCTGACAATATTTAACTGCACGTGTGGCGCAGCGGCTAAGACAGTCGCCTAACCGCTTTGTGCCGCGCGCCGAACAACTATTTGTATGACCCATAAATAGTTGTTCTGAGTCCTGACGTTAATTTGTGTCCGTCTCGGTTTTTAAAGTACCCCGCGACACAGTGATAAGATACGCTTGTGCGGGCGTAGTCTTTTAAAAAACAAAAAATATACAGTTCACAATAATAAGAATTATTTTTTTGTTAAAACTTATTTCTGAGTAATGATTAATGCAAAATTGAAATACATAGATGGATCTTATATTAAAAATTTTAGTGTATATTCCGACCGATTAAAATCCATACTTACACGCTCATTACGAAATTTTAATAATGCCTATAATTCGATGTCAGTTAGTATGATTCACCACTTCTTTATCGTTCATACTGAATGTTGTACGGTCGACTTTAGGTAATATATAGTAATAGCTAAACTTAGTTGTGCCATCATCTGGCCCGCATATAAACATATCTGTTGCAAAGAAAACTTTGCTTTCTACGCTCTCATAATTGTGGCAAAGGGCTGCAATATTGCTACATCGAACATGACTGATCTATTATTTATTATAGTTCACTGCTTAATCCTATCATCATGTCAGCTAAAGTACATCCACAGCTGGACAAAAGCCTCCCCAAAGAATGGGGGGATATGCCATAATCGCCACGCTTGGCAGACTGGTTGGCGATCGCAGATGGGGGTTCATAATTCATGAAAAAACGTAATGCTTTTGGCAATAGCCGGGTAGAACGGTCTCAATGAAACACTATTCAAATAGCATTTCACTCCAAACTATCTATAGATAAGTAGTGCCAGTGAGAAAAGTTTTGCCTATTGCGTTGCATTCGCTTCGCGCAGTTCACGCGCGAGATTCTATTAACTATCCGAGGAGAACAATAAATACATGATGCCCTTAAATGCTACGGCCACTTATGTGCAAAATAAATGTGCATAGGAAAGCTTAACCTAAAGTAGATCTACATGCTAACTGACCAGTACAGTCGTTTATACCACCTAATAATGGTAGGGAATCTTATCGCTAACCGACAACTGCCTCCACTGCCTGATCCTACCATGAGATGAAATTTCAAATCTTATGAGGGGAGAATGATATATGTATTATTCTTGTTGCTGTGTTAAAACAATACACTATGACTTACAATAATTTAGAAATATAATGTCTTCTATAGTCTAATAATATACAAATACAAGCATTATTTTTAAGTAAGTTAAATTCAAGTTTGTTGTCTATCATTATTTTATATGTAATAATAGTTCTTCCATACATATTTTATACACTTAAAGTCCTCCATATTACTGCTACTGAACAAGACTGCATAAATTCGTACTTCTCAACCCTCTTTGCAGTGAGATTAAAAATAATATCTCACACTTTACAACAATAAAAAGGGGAACACAATATTCGAAACTTTGTTATGTATTTAATTTGTTTAACAACCTAACTTGGCCCTTGTTTGATTATATCCTACAACAAGTAATGGGTAACCTAATTATAACATCAATGAGTGTTTCTTGCGCAATTGACATAACACAACCATTGTTATGCACACTATTTTTTAACTGTGCCAAACATGATAAACCTATCACACTCTTGAATAAGATAATAAATAAATGAAAAGGTTAATTAGTATTTCTGAGTACTCAATGAAATAAAGTAAAATCATATTATTATCTTTTAAATAATAAAGAATAAATCATCGTAACATATACATACATACATGGCCTATGTGACTTGGTGGCTTTGATATAAAAGTATATGGTGAGGCAAAAGAAAGGTGATTAAAATGGACATTAGACAATCTATAAAATACTGAAAGTTGCCTACTACCCCCTAAAATTTACTAGACACTGTACAACATGTTACATATCATCAATATGGTTGATAATTAATCTCTTTGTACCTTTTATTCATAATGTAGTAATTTACATGAATTATTTTAGATCTTTGACAATATGGAGACTATTGCTATATTTTAAGACACAACTATTATGGTTTATGGGCCATCCCTAAACTATATCAAATCACATATTATTGTTTAGTACAATACATTTGTAAACATATCATAAACAATAGCTCCAAATCACAATCTTAGTCACAGTACATCTGTTGTCATTGTCATTGTTTTTACAATAAGGAGCATAAAAACAAAATGACTAACTACTTACAAAAACTAAAACAAAACTACAGATGAAGAAAACAGTTTAAATATCTATACATATAATAAAATCGTAGGAAAGTAAAACTGTACATTGAATATTTTTTAAAAAGGATACTTGGGGCATGATCTACATTAGATATCAAAGCCAAAAATATAGTTTTTGGAATTTTTGTCTGTTTGTCTGTATGTATGTAAAAATAAAAATAAAAAATATAGGCTCCATATTATCACACTATCACCTACGGGGGAGTAGCTGTGATAATTTATAAAGTTTAACGCGGGTGAAACCGTAGGACACAGCTAGTAATATATAACACATTTGGCACTCACATCTAGTAGTAAAACAGTTGTAGATTTTAGTATTGTCAATGACTACACTTGCTGTCTACATAATTAAAGCACTGCCAAGTCAAAGTGTTTCCACTGATGTGACTTTGGTTCTATATATGCAAAAGTATCACTTAGAAAACTGAAATCAGTTGAATTGCATTTCTTCCTATTAAATTTATAAGACTACTACTGAAAAATGGTCAGCCTTTCTACTAATTATGCACTCTGAATAAATGGTCTAACTAGTCTTTCAAATCTTATCAGTAGTCTTAATTTATATTCTTATAGAAAAGTAAACAGCTAATTCCAGTTAATTTTATCTGGGACAAACTGTCCATATCAATGAAAAAATATTATGATAATGCATGTGGAAAATGACAACCCTATTAATGATGAAATGCTTCAAAATAGATAAATAACTAGAGACAACTAACACACTGTGATCTAATCCCAAACTAGACAGGCCTCTTCTATGGCAACCAGACAACTGATAAACATACTATCTTATTAGATCTAAATCCTTTTCACACTAACTTTGATAGAATGGCATTTTATGTGATTTTAATTAATTTATTAACACAGTAAACAGAATTGCCACCATTGTTTCATATTTAATCTGTACCTACATGGTTAATAAAACATATCATACCTGAGGAGCAGCCTGATTAGTTTGTGTGGAACACTCCCTCCTTTTTTGTGGGTCTGTGTTTTGTTTCAATGTTTGCAATTTTGCTAATGGTATGATGTCACAGTCTGTAGGCCTATGCCACACAGTAGTCTAAAACAAAAGTGTTATTAAGATTATTCAAGTCTTAATGATGTCATACCTAGTAATACTGTATTTTGTCATTGGTTACAATGTTTAATTACCTGTGTAGAAGCATTGTAATAGTAAAACCTATGTGTGTTGATGTCAAACAGTTCCCACCATTGTGAAGAATCTGTGCGCTTCACTTTTACTCCCTATAAAAAAACAAAAAATCACAGGTTATTAAATAGAAAGACAATCATATTGAATGAATTTTCTGCTATGGATCATGATTAATTTCTTATTAGAATTTAAGTTAATAATAAAAATGGCTAAACATAAAACTCATTATACACTGAATAGAACTCCTACATATACTCCTATATGTATTTAACAGAAAATTCAGTTTGCACATTATAAGATTACAGAGATAGGTGTATTTTTCAAAAGTAGGATGTTCTCAAGTTCATCATTATGTGCAAACTGAACTTTTTGAACATATTTATAGTATCCTACTTCAACATTACCAGGCTCAATTTACTTTGTACCATCCTTAGTATTAACACATAGAACTGTCCAGGCTAAAATAGCCACTATTTCCAACAATCTATTATCAATAAATTGGAAAAATCACTGTTGTAACATACATAAAACCATGTTTCATGCATTTCATATCAGACTGCATGCATCAGGATTACACTTGTTAAGGGATACTTCAATTATTTTATCATTACAGGGGCTTGTCACTCCATTGTAATGTGCAGGCATAACAACCATTGAAAATGCATATGTTTAGTATATGAACAGTCAATGACCACTGAGTGTTAATCAATGTGACAACTAGTTGTAACTTGCAAAGCACTCATTTAAAGTTACTTAAGAAATACACAAAGTTTTAGGTATTTTCCCTGAGGCATCTGAAGAAAATAGGTACCCTGTATTCAATGTTAAAATGTTAAGGGATAATAGTGATAATAGCATAGGATACTTAATAAGCTCCATTTATCCATGAAACAGAATAACTTGTAGAACATTGCATTATGCTGATGCCCTTTTATTAGGAGTCAGTCACAAATATGGTGGGCTACTTAATTATACCACACTGCATTTACTATGCACATAGATGATAACTCTGACCTAAAAAGTGAGTCACAAAGACTGGGATACCCCCAGGACTTTCGCAGTTTCGCATAATAACTTTAGATACTGCATAAGGAGCAAGTGATAATTATAACACAAACTACCCCTGGAATCACAAGGCTATTACAGAGAAAGTTGCAACCGGCGAATATGTACGGAAGTAATGAATGGAAGTTACCTCTGGTGGATCCCAAACGCATTCTCCAGTTGTTAGGTTAGCATACATATGCTCCTTTGTCTTCGGCTCGATAATCTCCACCCATTCTACCCTAGAATAAAACATCGCCCACGTCTCAGCTTAACAACCACTATTTTATCACACAAGAATAGTTTGACTACGAATCCAGGGCGTGACATTAGCAATTTCCGCGTACTGTATTGATTTTGCAACTTTCAACTACGGATATCGGAAGCAATTTGTCAACAATTTATGTAAAACATAAAAGTAGTCAATTACCTTTCCGAAGACATTTTCACTAAATAACAATAACTTTACTAACTTCACTTACACATCCTAAACAATTATTTGACCTAAAATACGAATGAGAATAGTCGGAAACCATCCATGTTGAATGTTTACTTCATTGATGGGTGCGTTTGTGCTAGTTGTACATGTCAGTCAGATTGTGTATTATTTATATTTCTTATTTTCTTATATTGAAATTAGTTTGGAAACGTAATAAGAACATCTTGTGCATTAGTTTTAAAATGTATCTAAGAAAGGTAAACTTAACTTAAATATATATAAATTGAAAAATAACTTTCTAGTTTCATGTAGTTCAAGTATTTTTTAGTCTGGCAAGGAAAAAGTAAATGTACATACATTTAGGCTCAAAAGACAGAACGAGAACAAGCCTCTAAAACCATTATTAAAATAAAATAAGTATAGGGCTGCCCAAACATGATTATATGTTTGATTATGCAAGGAATAATAATATCAAAGCACCTTTATACCATAGAACGGGCAGCAGCGTCTTTCTGTGTATCGTGACCATTATACTGCGATCGCCAACCCGTCTACCAAGCGTGGCCCCAAATGATGGACACAGCTCGTTTGTGGAAATCTATTAGGGAGGCCTTTGTCCAGCAGCGGAAGTCATTCGGCTGTTGTGTTATATGATTATGAATTAATAATTAATTCTTTAACACAATAATAATTTGATATGTACTTAATAATTGATATAATGGGCCTGTTGGCGTGGTTGACAAATGTTTGTATGTGATGTATGACTAAGTGTATATTGAACTTTCCGTATATGGTGTACGCGTGCAACCTAATTATTGTATTTGTACCTAGCTCATAAGATCATTTATTTTAATAATATACTTTCATACGTTAAACTGACCGGTTGTCTTTTCATTTATTCGCCTTTACATAAATGTAGTAATCTACCTATTACCAGTGAAGCACGTCTAGCTTCGTATGGCGACCATGCCAGGATCTTTAGTGTTTCAGTTTTTCAGGATATAATAATTAAAAATTATAATGGGCAGTCAAGTATCCAAGGAATTCAAAGAGGAGGTAATAATTGCCCAACAGGGACAAGGAAATAAAGCGAAATCCAGTATGTCTGAGAGCGATTACTCTATGGAAATGCGATATATGATGGTTGCAGTTATTGTAATGTGTGCTATTTTCTTGGCGTACAACTTATGGAAAAAAGTACATAAATGCCTTACCAAGAAGATCGAAAGGCAAGCGACGGGTATTGCTTTGCAGCGAGTTTCAGTGTAATAGGACCCGGCTAATAACTAACGATGTGGAGAAATTTGGACAAGTGTCGAATAAGTGCAAATGGTGACAAATAAATTCTGTAAGTGAACTTTATATTAATTATCTTTAAGTATTTAGGATACTTTCCGTTATGGTTATTTTTTTTACAAAACGTAATATTTTATTTTATAATATGTTTTACTGTTTTTCAATATATAGAGCTAATGTTAGAATTACAAAATATATATGTGCAGTTGGTAGATATAAGAACTTATTTAATTAAAATTGGATCGCATCGGCGACAGAATAGTGAAGCTGCGAATAAACAATTTCAAAAAGCAGTAAAGATTTATAAGAAGTATACCGAAATATTTGACATATATGTTAATAAGGTAGAAAAAGCCGAAATATCGTTAAGTGATGTTGATTTACACTTGTCAAATAAGATAGACTCGATTTATGCTGATATAGAAAGTTTAATGATGAGTATAAATAGCAGCGAAACCATGACTACCAAACCCAATTTTGATTTGAGAGTGGCGGTTAGTCTATTACCAATAATGGACGACACCGAAAAAGTTACTTTACAATTAATTGACGCAATAGAATTATATTCTACTATGATTTTAGATACGGATGCGTCACTTCTCATAAAATATGTTTTAAAAACTAGGCTATCACATAGTGCAAAATTGCGTTTGGCAGATTCATATGGTTCTGTTGACGAAATGGTTGCTGAAATGAAAACACATCTTTTAACAAAAAAATCGGACACCGCGTTACAAAAAAAGTTGCATACCGCTTATCAAGGTGGTAGGTCTATAGATCAGTATGGGAAAGACTTAGAGCAACTGTTTGTGGATCTAACAATTTCACAAGCCGAGGGCAAATCTGAAGCATACAAGATATTAAAACCCTTAAATGAAAAACAGGCTATTCAAAAATTTGCCGACGGGTTGCGAAATGAGCGGCTTAGTACTGTCATTGCTGCGCGTAATTATAGTTCATTAAAGGAAGCTATACAAGGTGCTAAAGATGAGGAGGTAAATATGCCTTCCACATCAGGACAGATATTTTCAGCTCGAGGTAGGATGTTTAATAATAATAGGGGTTACCCAAATAATGGATACCGAGGGCAGAGTGTTTCGAGGCGCGGTACCACTACACCGTTTCGCGGAAAACCATTTTTCAGGAACAACATAAATAATAATAGGACATTTTACGATTCGTCGTATTATCGTAGTAGCGGTCGGGGTCGTGGTAATTTTTCAGGCCGTAGTAGGTCCCGTGGATATAATAGCCAGCAAAATTTCAATTCGAAAAAACATCATGTCAATGTGACACATGAATCGCAAGATAGTTCTAAATCGGAGGAAACCGAAAAGTTTCAGTTTTTTCGCGACTAATTACATATTAACTTATCGGAATATGAACTCTATACATCTGTATATCGATGACTATATGTGTACATGGCTCATTGATACCGGAGCATCATTGTCTGCTGTGAAACAAAGCGTGATTCACGCATCGAGCGAGTTTATTCGCCCTAAGACGACACACATAAATGGTATTGGTGGTCAAATAACATCTACTGGGTGCATAGAGTTGATATTACGTAACGAAAATAATGAATCATCTACACATGACTTCTACATTTTTAACGATTTGCCATTAAATGTAGACGGAATTATAGGACAAGATTTTCTATCAAAATTTAATTCTATAATTAATTTTGAAAATCAAACATTAACGTTACAAAATAGTGAGGGAATTCCGATTATTTTACCTGTACAGTTATATTCGATAGGAAATACAAATGATAACGCATGTATAAAGTTGCCCGCGCGATGTGAAATTCAAGTAGATATTCCAACTAATAGGACAGGTGATTGTGTAGTAATTTCAAATGAGATTTGCGAAGGTGTATTTTTAGCTAATTCGATATGTAAGAGTAAAAACGGTAGGGTGACCATGCGTATTATGAACACACGGGAAACTGATGTTAATTTACGTTGTTTTACACCAGAAATTCGTGATTTAAAAGAATATCATTGTTATTCGTTTAATAGAATAGTAAATAACGCGGATAGGGTAAAATCTTTGTTTTCTTTGCTTAATCTTAATTATTTGATTAAAGAAGAGGAGACTTCTATAGCAAATATTTGTGCAAAATTTGCGGATATTTTTCATTTACCCGGGGACAAATTAAATACAACAAACTTGTATGAACAAAAAATTCATTTAAAAGAAAATATTAGTCCCGTTTATAAAAAACCTTATCGTCTTCCACATTCTCAAAAAGCAGAAATAAATAAACAAATAAAACAAATGTTGGAAAATGACATTATAGAGGAGTCGACGTCTGAATGGTCGAGCCCTTTACTGATTGTTCCGAAAAAGACTGATGCTAGGGGTGAAAAAAAGTGGCGTGTTGTGATTGATTATAGGGGATTGAATGAGTGCATACAAAATGATAATTTTCCACTACCAAACATAACCGAAATTTTGGATTCTTTGTCAGGGGCTATGTATTTCAGCCATTTAGACCTTAATCAAGGCTATTACCAAATTAAATTAGACCCAGAGAGTCGTAAATACACTGCATTTTTAGCTGACAAGGTATATCAAATGAAACGCCTTCCTATAGGCTTAAAATTAAGTCCGAGTGCGTTTACTAGAGCGATGACTGTAGCACTATCGGGTTTAAATTACGAAAAGTGCATTGTTTATTTAGATGACATAATAATAATGGGTAGAAATTTGCAAACACATAATAAAAACCTAATTGACGTTTTTACAAGGCTTCGAGACGTAAATTTGAAGTTAAATCCATTAAAGTGTACATTTTTGAAGAAGGAACTTTTGTATTTAGGTCACGTGGTAACACCAGAGGGTATAAAGCCAGATGAAAATAAAGTTAAAGTTTTACAAAATTATCCGATTCCGAAAAATGCAGACGAGGTCCGTAGATTCGTTGCATTTGCAAATTATTATCGGAAATTTATTCCGAATTTTGCTAAAATTACATTACCTTTAACGAACTTGACAAAAAAATATATAGAATTTAATTGGAGTAAGGAATGTTTACATGCGTTCGAGACATTGAAAAAAGCGTTAATTAGTCCTCCATTATAACAATATCCAAATTTTTCAAAGGAAAATGAATTTATTTTGAATACAGATTCATCGGGGTTTTCGATTGGGTGTGTGCTAGCAAATGGAGACAAAAAACCGATAGCATATGCTAGTCGCCCACTAAACAAAGCGGAGCGTAACTATCCGATAATTGAGAAAGAGCTTTTGGCGATAGTTTGGGCTGTTAAGTACTTTCGCCCTTATTTATATGGACGCCGGTTTAGGGTTATCACGGATCATAAACCGTTGATTTATTTATTTAACATGCGCGACCCTTCCAGTAGGTTAACAAAGTTTCGATTATGTCTGGAGGAATATGATTTTGTAGTAGAATATATGAAAGGAAAAGATAATGCAGCTGCAGATGCACTATCTAGGATTGAATTGACGAGTGAAGAGTTGAAGAGCATGTATGAGTGTGTGATAGGGGTCATGACTAGAGCGCAATATAGAAGAATGGAAGAAGAGAAAAATGAAAATGTATTGACTGATAAGAGTTCCGGCAATGATCGGTCTGATCAACCAAGAGTTGCGGAAATTTTTAAAAAACCATATCATTTTACAGAGTTAAACTTTGATGAAAAATGTTTACACATACATAATAAACAAACCGATAATTGTTATAGTAGAAATAGGTACCTAATATATTCACCGTCATTGTCATTAATATCGGTAAATCGAAGCTCTCGATCATGTTTCAAACGAGATTTGTTCGTGAGAGAGTTAGAGCAGATATGTAAACAAAATGATACGAGTATAAAAGAATTATGCATAATTAGAAATAATGACAATAAAGAAATAATTACCGAGTTAGCACGTATTATTACGAAAATGAAAAAGTGGGAAGGTCCACGATTATGTATTATTAAAGGAGTGAGTAGAGTAGAAAATAAAGACGATCGTAAAGTTATTTTGAATGATTACCATATTTTACCCAGCAGTGGCCATGCTGGTATTCGAAGGATGACTAATAACATTAAAAGACTTTATTACTGGACAGGAATGGACCGTGACATAGCTAATTTTGTTAGAAAGTGCGAACAGTGTCAAAAACAAAAGTTCCATAAGCACACCCGAGAGCCAATGTGTATAACTACAACAGCGACGTCAGCATTCGATAAAATATATTTGGATTTGGTTGGACCGCTTAGTAAAGATTGTAATGACTATTGTTACATATTGACTCTTCAATGTGAACTTACAAAATATGTAGAAGCTTACCCGTTAATAAATAAAGAAACTCAAACAGTTGCCCGAGCTTTTGTTGACAATTTTATACTGCGTTACGGTATTCCACGCGAAATCGCGACAGACAGAGGTAGTGAATTCATCTCATCAACCATGAAAGATACATGTCAATTATTGGGTATTAACTGTATTCAGTCAACAGCATATCACCATGAGTCGATTGGTTCTTTAGAAAATTCTCACAAGGCCTTGGGAGCTTTCTTAAGGATACAAACAGATAACCAGGCTCATATGTGGAGCAACTGGTTACAATATTGGTGTTTTTCGTACAACACAACAGTGCATTCTGAAACTAGATATACACCCTTCGAACTTGTTTTTGGCAAATTATGGAACATTCCAAACAACCTTTTGAAAAATGTAGACCCAGTATATAATTTTGATGACTATCCCAAAGAATTAAAATTTAGACTACAAAAATCATGTGAAGATGCACGAAATAATTTAATTCAATCCAAAATTTGTAGAAAAACAAAATATGACAGACAATGTAATTCAGTTAACTATAATACTGGAGATTTGTTACTTTTAAGAAATGAAAATAGGGAAAAATTAGATCAAGTATATTTAGGTCCTTTTACGGTTATAGAAGAATTAGGCGTAAATGTTAAAATAATGCAAAAGGGAAAGGAAAATGTTGTTCACAAAAACAGAACTATTCCATTTTATATGTAACGAGTTATAATATTATTGTGAAGAGTGTACATTTATAAGTAGTTATGCATATCTATTATTATGTTTAAAGTTGCTATGTTATTCATGCTAAGATTAAGACAATGTGTTATTATATAAATAGAGTATCAAATATCTTTAGGTCTTTATGTACTCAGAAACTAGTTGTTAGATTGATGATGCAATATGTATGCGTGTATTAATTTTAAGAAAAAAAAAATGTTATTGTAATGACATTATTTTTTTTTCTCAAAATCAGGGGGATGATGTGATGTATGACTAAGTGTATATTGAACTTTCCGTATATGGTGTACGCGTGCAACCTAATTATTGTATTTGTACCTAGCTCATAAGATCATTTATTTTAATAATATACTTTCATACGTTAAACTGACCGGTTGTCTTTTCATTTATTCGCCTTTACATAATGTAGTAATCTACCTATTACCAGTGAAGCACGTCTAGCTTCGTATGTATTCACGCCGAAGGTTGTGGGTTTGATTCCCATCCAGGACAGATATTTGTGTGCATGAACATGTCAGTTTGTCCTGATTCTGGGTGTAATTTATGTATCATCATCATCATCATATCAGCCGAAAAACGTCCACTGCTGGACAAAGGCCTCCCCCAAAGATCTCCACAATCTATATACGTATATATTTACAAAAGAAAGTAGTAGGTATATCAGTTATCTGGTTTCCATAGTAGAAGCTCTGCTTAGTTTGGGATCAGTAGATCATCATCAGTATTCTTCATCCTTAGTTTTGCCCTGTGTAAATGATGTCCCAGGATATTATTATTATTACTTTTGAAACAAAAATATGGTCAGTAGTGAATAATGATAAACAATGTGGATATTAAAAGATATAATAGTGCAAGTTTTACATAAAAATAAAACTTGTATTATTGAGCAGAGACGATGCACAGCATCTGTGAGAGTGCGTTGTATACTTCCCTTTGTATTTACACCAATTGCAACAACTGCCGGTTTCGACAGCACCATCTTAGTTACGATTTAAGCGCCATCTATAGCGAGTTGTCACCAGGGGTCGTGTACGCCATTTTGCCTTCATAGAAGTCTCTCACCAGGAGCACTTATTGGGATGCTGTGCATCGTCTCTGCTCAATAATACAAGTTTTATTTTTATGTAAAACTTGCACTATTATCGGCATGTGACGATGCACAGCATCTGTGAGAGACGTGTTTATAACTCCTGGTGAATGGCAACGACGCTATGTGAGGTGGATGATACAGATAAACATCAATTAAAACGATCTGTAACAATTTGTTTATGGAAATCAAATCATAATCAAATCATATTATATTAGTAAACATATCAACTGGACTTTTAAAGAAAACAGAATGATTCTCCAAAAAAAAATTTCTTAATCTATTATCACATAATCTATAATTTGTGTTTATGCAGATAACCTATTAATATACCTACTTTACATAGGTTCAAAATTCGCAGACAAGTTTGTCTGTGACTGAGATGTCCCAATGATTTGTTTGCAATAGAACTTGGCAAAGGTATTTTCTCTGCGCCAATTGCCACAGCGTAAAATATCCTCTATTGGAAAGTTCTCATGCCAGTTCAAAGAAGCGACGGCCGAGCGAACAGTGCCCGGCGTGGCAGTTATACCTGGATCTCTAAGAACTGTCTTAACCTAATTACCGATAATCGTTCTCGAGGCTGCTTGTACTTGGCCTCTGATAGTAATAAGAAGGGCATTATTACACTCAGCCGTCCGACTCAGTGTTCCCAAATGCAAAACTTTTCTCAACCCAAAAGACGGGACATATGTTAATATTGCTATGTTGCAATAACTTCCAACCCGACTGCCTATGTGTGGCCGTATCGGTCTAGGAACCAAAGGCTGGGCGTAAAATGACGTGGTCCCCGACATCAGTATAATGTGACGGTGAAATTTTGAGCAAGGTAAGATCATGGACCCGGCGCCCTGAAGCCAAGAGTAGAATGCAAGCTAACCTACGTGAGGCTTCAAACAAAGTTTCATTGGCAGGTGGGTTATTCTGAAACCAGATGACCACGTCACTCGGACCCCCAAACCGGTGGCTTCTCTGCTCTAGCACTTCGAAGAGAAATTGCTTTTAAAATATGTTTTACTAAAAAATTTGAATTTAAGTCAATGTTATTCAAAGTTTTCCAAACGTTAAAACTACCGACTTGTGTAACAGTATTGTAGGGTAAGCAAGTCTCTCTTCGAGATACAAATACGCTAAGAATTTTGACAAACTGATTTCGTGAGGATGCTTATAGTCGAAATTATTTTCACTGCATTCGTTGTATTATTGGTGCAAGAAGCTAAATTAGTTCCACTGAAAGAAACGTGTTGGCGAAGCTCGTCTATTTCGCGGTCTATTTCGCGAGATAATTTGTCTATATGGCGGTTATCGCGCCTACGACGGCTGCGGGATGTGAAATTGTGAAATTAGTTTGTATGGTTTTGGTACAATATATTGGTTCAGCCGCTTTAGGTTGAAAATGGGTCTGAACGATCCGTCGCTCTTCCTCGTTATAAACATTGTGGAGAAATAACTGGCTCCGAGCCACCGTTGATCCGGTTTTTCCAGCATACCTTGTTCCAACAGCATGTGGATCTGTTGAGTCATATTTGGGGATTGAGGAGTCTCGAAACGACGGAGAACCTGTGTCGATGGATAGACGAGCACAGGTTTGGAGGTGAATGGTAGGCGCATTCCCGTGATTATACCGAGAAGGGCCTGCGGAGCCCGCAGCGCCTGCCACTGCCTCCGATACGCTCGGAGACAGCCCCCGTGAAACTTCGGTTGCACCGTTCGATAGACCTTCTTTCTCACCCTATACCTTCTATACCCCCACTGTTTTGAATAAAAACTCGTAACTGATTTTCATCAAAGATATGTTTAGAACTAGGAGGAATTTTACGCAAACCCTCTCGTAGATTATTATTGTGCAGCTCGCTAAGGATACGCTCCCTGCGATTCTCATCAAAGAGATGTTTAGAGCTAGGCGGAATTTTACGCAAACCCTCTCGTAGATTATTATTGGGCAGCTCGCTAAGGATACGCTCCCTGCGATTCTCATCAAAGAGATGTTTAGAACTAGGAGGAATTTTACGCAAACCCTCTCGTAGATTATTATTGGGCAGCTCGCTAAGGATACGCTCCCTGCGATTCTCATCAAAGAGATGTTTAGAACTAGGAGGAATTTTACGCAAACCCTCTCGTAGATTATTATTGGGCAGCTCGCTAAGGATACGCCCCCTGCGATTCTCATCAAAGAGATGTTTAGAACTAGGAGGAATTTTACGCAAACCCTCTCGTAGATTATTATTGGGCAGCTCGCTAAGGATACGCTCCCTGCTGTACTCGGCCCGTTTACCGCACACCATTTGCATAATTTCGTCACTAGTTTTGTGAAACTCGCAGGTAGGTTGAAACAACTAGTTAATTTTATCAAATATGTTATCTGCAGACAAACTTGTCCCGGCAGACGCTGTCCAGTTCACGAATTGTTGTAAACTTTGATTCAATAAGTCACGCTGCGCTATTAATCCGTTACAAAATTATTGTCACTGCACCACCTGGTCCACCTTGCCCAGGCGGGCTTGTAGGTCTTCAGGTTGGATTCTCTCCAGCTAGATCGGAACAAGGCTCTTTCTGCGTCGGTCCAGGAGTCTATGATTTCACTCCACCCCTAATTTTCCAGGCAAACAGCTCCATATCTTGAACTTGCACTGGTGGGAGGCCCGTGCTCTGATCGATAAGCATCGAGCGTAAATTCTTTATCCTTATGCATTTGCATAGTGCTCGACGACGGAGGTCGGGAAGCCAGAACGCTCGCTTCCACATTGGTGCTACCACCAGGTATACACCCTGTTCCCCGTTCAAGTGGTGCAGTACTCGTGGCAGTAAGCTCGGTGGTGGGTACACCCGAGCTAGTTGAAACTGCCATTGGCCACTGAAGGCGTTGCCAAATTGCGCAGAGTTGTCTCGACAATCGTTTGAGACATACTTCTGTACAACCCTCGTATCCATTGTGGCAAATAGATCGATTTGAGGAGTCCCAAATATCTGAAAAACTTCTATCAGTGCGGGCCGAAGAAGGTGCCACTCGGATGCTTGCTTCACACGGGATAATCCACTAGGCCCACGCTTGTGCGGAGGTCTTGACTGGTAAGCACTTAGTGAGGGTTTATTAACGTGTGAAATATTTGTTGACGTACAACAGCCATGCGAGGTACCCTGCGCGGGTACGTATTGACACGCACGTCCCAGGGAGGGAGCGTGGTAAAATGCTTGCCCCTGCGGGGGGCGGCGTGTGGGCTTGCTTGGGACAGCTTACGCAGCTGGAGCACATGAGCCTATTTTATTCAAAGGAAAGAAAACTTTTCTAACACCCCCAGCCTTTTCGAGTACTGCAGTCAGTGACTCAGCATTAAAAAGGTGTTGACAAGAGGGTGGAATTTTACGCATAGCCACCTTTGTAAGAGGGTCTCGTACATAGTTGATTACGGCATCTCGCCTCAACTGAATGATTTCAGCTCGGTGACCACAAATAAGCTGAAGTAGTTCGGAAGAGACGTTAAATATATCACCCTTAATGAATAACTCTTCAATTTTCTCAGGTAAATTGCCATATGATACGTCACATTCCCGAGCCCATTGTAATAGGGAACGAAGGGAACTTTGCAAAACGTCGCGTTGTTTAAGCACACATGACGTTAACGCAGCGTATGCTTTATCCGAGTGAGCTAGATAACGAGATGAGTCATACGTCTTCATTAATGTCCAGCTCAAAAAATCCCGGTGACGAATTATAAAGATTTTGTGTGTCTGCATAATGCACTTCACACCATTCACTGTTGCCAAATACTGAATATCTTTTAATATCTGTAATTTTTCGATAGATGTTTTAGGAACTGAAGGTTCCTTTATTTTTGTATCAATTTCAAACACTAAAGTAGGTACGGGAGAACTCCCGTACGTGATCATGAAGTTGATTTAATTCACTATATAATTCGTCACTAGCATTAACATCTAAAAAGGGCTCTTCAGTGCAGTCCCTACGTGACCAAGACTTAAAAGCCGCGGCTCAACCACGCACGAAGCGACGGGGGCCGCGGGGCGTTGCAAACAAAAATCGATAGTTGCAGATGAGTGGCTGCTAGGACCCGGCGTCGGTTCGGGTGCCGACTGGGTGCCACGGACGTTACAGAATACATCGTGCTAACATTATCTACTTGAGAGGGTAGACCAACATTGTGTAGCGAAGTATTTGTTAAAACTCTAACTTCATTAACTAGGTCACGATAGTTAAAATCAGACTCACCGCGTCTTCTCCGTTTTACCTCTATGGCCGACGAGTACGAAGAGGATGATCCCGAATCGTCACTCGAGTGGCTTCGTTTGGAAGCGCTTGCGCGACCCGCAGTCGCCGGTAGTCCATCACCGGCACCGACGACCGGGTAATCCGCCATACCGGAACGCACATTTTCCACTTCACTATCACTCATATTTGACTAGAGAAACACGCGATATCTAACACTCGAATTATGAATTATTATAAACGTGCACTATTTGTGTTTAAACCAAATTCACTTAGAGAGGTGTTGCTCGTTTGAGAAGTAACGACGCTATGAAGGCAAAATGGCGTACACGACCCCTGGTGACAACTCGCTATAGATGGCGCTTAAATCGTAACCAAGATGGCGCAGTCGGAACCGGAAGTTGTTGCAATTGGTGTAAATACAAAGGGAAGTATACAACGCACTCTCACAGATGCTGTGCATCGTCACATGCCGATAATATAAGAATTTTGAGTTATAAATCAAAATCAGGTTAAATTCCTCAAAATTAATTTTCATTCGAATATTCACAAAAATATCTTATGTTAGCCCACACAAGATCATCATTTTTATTCTATTATTTTTATTGAAGTCATGTATTTTATTCTAATTATTATTGTTGTGATAATCATTATTAGAACTCAAATAAACTTAGATTTAGAAAAATATGAACATAATACTACTATTGTTTTATTAAAAGGAATTAAATTGGAATGTTTTGATAACATTCTCACGGATAATAAGGAAGATCAGTACCTAAAACGTCCTCTACTTACAATAAATAGTCTATAAAATCAACTGTGTACTATCTTTAAACTTATAGGCAGCCCTACGTCGCTGCCGCTGTCGCCACATGATAAAATAAATGTCTATTTTTGTTGTTTACGAAGCTAGCTAAGTGTTTATTTTATTGCTACCATTCGATTGTTTTTGTTCCGCAAATAGAAAAATATAAGTTTCAATAATAAAAAATATTATAATGATGAAATTTTTGATAGCCAAGGATTTTTTTATGTATTATAGCAGAGATTATCAATAATTAAACAAATTTTCTTACCACAAGTAAATACTTATAGCGATCTTTTAAACAAATATTAGATTAATACAAGAAAGAAACATTCAGCTACATTGATATTAATCCTAATTTTTACGAAGTTTATAATTCTAACATTTAATTATATAAATTTCAGTAAGTAAAACAATATTTAATACTTTTAAAGTATATATATCCATTTATCAGACCATTATAAATTATATTCAATGTTGCGGACTCTAGCTATTAACCTTAAAATTCCTATAAAATGCCGGCGCTTATTATCTGCTGATTCATTTATTAGTAAACACTGTAGATTCACGTCGTCAGTACAGTCTAAATCCGAGCCGTCTACAAAAATAGTTAAGGGTCAGTAACTTTCAAAATTTTATTATACATTTATTTATTTACTTTATTAGTAAGGTATTTATTTATTATGTATTTATTACCTACATTTTCATTGTTTTTTTGCTTTTAGCGATGGCTGAAGACAAATCCAATTTTTTGCTGCCCAACAACCAGAGATTTGTAGAACTAGATAGTTCTCAGGCATTTAATAAACTTACTGATAAGGAAAAACTGTATGCTCACTATTTGAGTCAGGTAAATTTTTGTCGTCATTTACCTTCCATTTGTAACATATGTTGACACTTGAGTGCATTTACCTTGCTATTATTTAGTTCTAGATGAAAGTTTTTATTAGACTTGGTATCATGAACTGTTACACAGTATGACATTGCAGTTGTGTCTCTTTGAGACATCTCATTGAGATCACCTTGCAAGCTTTGTGAAGGTTAGCAAACCCAAGCAGTAACAAAGTCTTAGTATGGAGATTTATAGAATTCAAATAGTTCCTTCAAATGAAAACTTTGATACAACAGATTAAGATTTATTTGGACTCTTATTGCCATTATCAGATTGCCCTTTGTAGTGTTACCAACAATTTAGCAGTTTATTTGAGTTATTTTAGAGTCTAAACTATCTCCATTCTAAATTTCATCACAATCAAAACTAAACATACAAAGAAAGGGAAAATGATGATTTTCTTTTGACTAAAGATAATATGTAAAAGGTAGTTTGTTAGTTGAGGAATTGCTTTCAGCACTTAGTTAATATAAATGTGCATAATGGAAAAAGATATAAAAAGTCAGTCATAAGTATTTTGTACTAAAATTTTTGTCAATTTAATTATGCCATATGATGCCTACTTTGTCTTATTTAAAGTAAATTTCAATCTACAACCTGATTGTTTCATCACCAGGCCGCTTGGAACGGAGGGCTCATAGTGCTGCTTCAGACAAGTCCCGAGTCTCCTAAGATATTCTCATTATTGCATCGGATATTTGCGGGACAGTCACTCGAATCCCTTAAAGAGGCTGCCAATGGACAGGGTGTTAGTAATGACGATTTTCAGGTAAGTAATTTTTATTTATATTGCCCACTTGACTCTTAGTCATCAATTAACATTTCAGGAGTGCCACAATTATATGTAGACTTAATTAAATGGTAATTGATAAGGTAGGTACAGACTTGTGATTAAACTTAAATCTTCAACATTATTTTTAAATCAATTAAATTCATTTTGATTTAATACCAAACTTTGATCATTATTAAACTTTTTTAATGAATGTTATGCAATTTTGTTTTCCATCTTTCTTTTTGTTAGACAACACCCACACTAGCAAAATTGATCCGTATATAATGCGGAACTTCATAAATATGAACTTCACAGACACAAAGCACACCCAGACTCAGAACTACTATAAAATAGTTTTCCTGTGCATGGATCAACCAAGAGTGTTGAGGAAGTAGTGGTGACCTTAACTACTGTGCCCCTCAAGCAATCTTTCTGTTGTATGTGAAACAAATTTGAAATTTTTTTTGATGTGAAACATCTATAGCCGCACGTAAAACAGATTTCTGGCGTGGCGACGCGTCGCTACGGCATGCGTCGCCACGCCAGAAATCTGTTTTACGTGCGGCTATAGATGTTTCACATCAAAAAAAATTATATACTGCGGCTATACGATAGTAGTGTGTACGGTGTGGCGACGCGTCGCCATGCACAATCGACTTTTATTTTATCATTATGACATATTTAGTTCCTATCACAATATGTTCTTTTCTGCATATTACTTTTACAAAATAAGGTCGATGTTTCACATCTGCCAGGCGTCCCGTGACGGCACACATTTTTTTTTCTTTGATTGGTAGTATTTTTGATTTCCCTTGTAGAAGAATAAGATAACTAGTTCTTTTAAAGATTATAACCTAAAAAGCAAATGTGTAATGGCTTGTTATAATTTGACTTTTAATCTGATGCTGGTACAATTAATTAAAATATTTTTGTTCAGAATTGTTTCAAGATGTTTCATGATAATTGTTCACATAAAAAGACAAAAACCAATTTGTTTGCGGCCAATTTTATAATTTATAAGAGCATTTTTGTTAACTTTTAACTTTTGTTTAGCATTAACCTCAATGCTAAACAAAATGTTGTTGCTTTTTTTTTATTCATCTTCCTAATATTTATTATATTCTAGCTTATATTTTGTTTTGTTTGTTTTAAACATAGTTCTCTATTGTGTGCGAACTGGTCATCGTAACTCATATATGTTAGGCAATGCTTTTAAGATCATCCCATGTACTGTTTGTGCAAATTGATTGTAAAGCATCTTCTACACGGTTGTAAACCAACGTCCCAACAGATGTCACCCTGGTGGTTGCTATCCATCTAGATTGCACAACTACAGTCAGTGACCTCTGTTAGGATGCGGATTTGCAACTTTGTAGAAGACGCTTTATAAATAAGTTCCAGTTGGTTGTATATTGTAGAAACAGTAATTATTAGTGATGTTCCGATTATGATTTTCGCCGACTAGCCGATTAGTCGGTTGTAATAAGACCGACTAGCCGATTAGTCGGTTGGAATTAGACCAACTAGTCGGTTAAGCTGATTACGGTTTCGGGGTTTTCCGTAACGCTTCGTTTACGGCTGATTCGCGCGCAATCCCATACACACATCACGCATCTTCGCATTGTTCCATTTTTGCTTGTGTAATGGTCGAGAGGAGCGGTGTTTTAGTGTAAAAATTTTTTTTTGTGCATAATCAAAGATAATATTACTATTGAAAAAACTAGAGAAGCTAGGCATCCGTGATGTGCAACACAAATTGTTGGCGGATTACCTCAGTGATAGATACCAAAGAGTAAGAGTTGGTGATATCACTAGCAATGATTTGCCAATTACATTTGGAGTCCCCCAGGGCAGCGTACTCGGCCCTACGCTCTTTCTTACATACCTAAATGACTTATGTGAGTTACAGCTAAAAAATGGCAAGATTGTAACCTTCGCGGATGACACTGCACTAGTATTTCACGGAGATAGTTGGAGTGACACCTTTTCTTTTGCACAGATGGGTTTCAATGCAGTCTCATTATGGCTCAGGAATAATGGACTAACACTAAATGTCGACAAAACCAATTACATTTGTTTCGCGATTAAAAATACTCCAACAAACCTACCAAATGATGTCGTCATTGTAGCCCATACCTGCCTAGAGTATCACTCCTGTGCTTGTAGCCATCTAAAAAGAACCACCAATATTAAATACCTCGGCGTCATACTGGATAGTTCCCTATGTTTCAACTACCATATAGATCTTCGTTCAGCCCGAATACGCAAACTCATATTCATCTTTAAAAATCTGCGCCACATAGCTGATAAGAAGATCATTAAAATGGTCTATATCTCGCTATGCCAACCCATCATATCCTACTGTATTTCTATATGGGGTGGCGCCTGTAAGACTAATTTAATAAAGGTGGAAAGAGCTCAAAGGGCAGTACTTAAGGTTAGCCACTTTTTACCTCTTTTACACCCAACCGTTGACCTTTATAAAATGTCGGATGTTCTTACAGTGCGCCAACTATATATTCTACATATTGTCCTAAAGCAACACTCTCTTCTTCCATATGACTCTTCCATAATTAACAAACGTCGTAAGTATAGGGTTTGCGCTTCAACTGACAATCGTTGGCACACAGAATTTGCACGCAAATTCTTCAGTTTTCGGGGACGATACCTATATAATAAAATTAATCAAAAATTACATATTTACTCCCTGACTAATTATAAATGCAAACAAAAAATTTCTAATTGGCTAAAATCTCTGACCTATGAAGAAACTGAAAATCTACTATTTATCCCATCATAGTTATTTCATATCTAAGATCGCACTACACCACAATCACACACACACACACACACACACATACACACACACACACACACCACACAACATACACACACAACACACACACACCACACACCACACACACACACACACACACATCTCGAATACTGATATACTTCCTCATCACAAATAAAATAACATCACAACTCAATCATTGAATGACAAATTACACCTTCATGTCTAGAGTTAGGAGAGGCTGGTCATCTGTCATACAGGTTTTCCACCTAGTACGGATACCAGTCTCTCACACAGATTTCACCTCTTCAATGTTAAGCATTAATTAATGAATTAATTAGTTAATAAGACATTTTTTATGTATTTTCTGTGTGAGAGAATAAATAAAAGCTATTAAAAAAAAAAAAAAAAAATACTGTTATTATTCATTGACGTGAACAAGTAGAATTAAAATTTAATCATGTCAAAAAGAAAATCTCGTGTATGGATGTTTTTTGAACAATTGGACAATGATTCCCGTAAAGTTAAGTGTAACCAATGCCAAGTGATAATTTTTCGTGGTGGGCAAAAAAAAACAGCTAACACTACAAGCATGAACAACCATATTAATTACAAACATCCAACCCTGATACCTCAGTTAGGTTCTGCTATCAAATGTTCAAGCACAGACGATTCCACCAAGTCTCAAATCTCAGCAGAAGAATTACCTAAAGCAGTGCCTACTCCGTCAACTTCAGTGTCATCAGAGGTCAGTTTAAGTCAGAAAAGCCAACAAAAATTAAAGAGAGTTTAACTATACACTGGTCATGTGAAGACTCAAGATCAAGAGAAATCAATATTGCGATAGGTGAAATTATTGCACTTGACAACCAGCCGTTGTCAATTGTTGAAAATACAGGCTTTACCTGATGAGGAAAGTTAAACCTAAATATAACCTACCGGGCAGAAAGTATTTCACAGAAAACATCATTCCTCAACTTTACGAAGAGACTAAATCTGAAATACGAAGAGGAGTGATGAGTGCAACTGCAATTTCAGTTACTACTGACATGTGGACAAACATAAATAATAAAGAAAGTTTTTTGAGTTTTACAGCTCACTGGTTCGACGATAGTTTCAAATATCACTACGCAGTATTGCAAATGAAACATTTCTCTGAAACACACACCGCCAATAATATAAAAAATTGTTTAGAAGAAATTCCAACTTTATGCGATATAGATACGACCAAAATTCACGCCGTTGTACGAGACAACGGCAGAAATGTGACGATGTTTCATACATACTCTTCAACTGGCTATTAATACCGCTTTGAAACATGGCACAAATACTAGTAAAATCGAGACGAATAGTGACACACTTTAATCACTCTAATCATAGTAGGAGAGCTGGCACGCATTTTTGGGTAGGTATTTGAGGCAAGCTGAAAACTTGTCCTATAGCTCTTCAGACACACCCCAACACGGAACTGCAGACCTGGCTGGCGGGTAGCGGGTCTAAACCAACCCCTAAATTTTTTAATTATTTTTTTAACCAAATAATGTATTTGAGGCAAGCTGAAATTTTGATATTTTGTAGTTTAATGTTTATACAATACAAAAAAAAAGACAGGCGATTCTGTCGGGTCTTTAGCACTGCCAGGCGTGTGCAAAAATATTTTGCAAAAAAATCGAAAAAATGTATTTGAGGCAACTTGAATGTTATTTATGTATTGTATAAACATTAAACTATAACATATAACTTCGAGATTTGCAGCAAGAACTAAATTTATCATATCACCAGCTTGTTCAAGATGTATGTACCAGGTGGAATTCCACATACAACATACACAACACAACATACAACTATATAATATCTCGCCTCTTCGAACAAAAACGAGCTGTTTCTTTGTACCTTACTGAAACATCAGTAAATTTCCAAAATGTGTCTAATGAAGAGTGGATAATACTAGGTAAAAGCATTGAATTGCTAAAGCCGTTTGATGAGTTTACCAAGATAATAAGTTCAAGTTGCTCATCAGTATCTGAAGTAATACCTCATCTGAAAACCCTACAAAAATATTTAGAAATGTATTATGATGAAAACAAAGAAATCATGGAAATGAAAGCCCTACTGGAAAATGATTTGAATATTAAGTTCGACATGGACCATAACAAAATCTTCACCTTGGCTACATTGTTGGATCCAAGATACAAGCAACAGTTTTTCGAGGCAGAGGATCTCATCACCATTAGGTCCCAATTTTTATTAGAATATCTGAAGAATAGCATGAGAGATGACGACAGCGACAGTGGTAAAGATGATTTACAGAGCACCTCCATTGATGAAAATAATATAGAAACAGCAACACATAGGAATTTCTGGCAATGCTACCAAAATTTTGCATCAAGAAAAATACAAGAATTTCAAGATGACTGGTCAAGCGCAGCTCATGCCGGTAACGCACAGTCCTACTGTGCGTTACCGGTGATAAAGCGTAATGATGACCCATTTCAGTGGTGGAGCCGCAATAGTTCTAGGTACCCTGAAATGTCGCGCATGGCCAAAATGTACCTCTGCTGTCCCGCAAGTTCTGTTTACAGTGAGAGGCTGTTATCAGAGGCCGGAAACATATATGAAACAAAAAGAAATCGATTGCTACCAGAAAGGGCAGAAGCTTTAGTCTTCTTACATCATAATTTACACTTAATTAAAAAATATAAGTAAGTTATAAAAAATATAAGGAGATTATGATATTTTTGGTTGTCACAATTGTGACTTTGATTTGAATAAATTATGATATAAAAAACAATGAAAAAAACATATTTCTTATAACCATACCTAGGTTATAAGAAACATGTTTTTTTTTTCTTTTTATCAAACAGTTCATGTTTAGAAGATGCACAGTAATATATGTATATACATATATTACTGTGCATATATGTACAAGATGCACAGTAATATACATATATTACTGTGCATCTTGTACATACAATCTTGCTTTAATACATACAACTGAGTTTGTTAATTTAAAAAATCTACTTTTTATTTAAATAATAAGAAATACTTATAAATGTTCATTGAATATAAGAAGATATTATGTTGTTTTTATGTTAATTAGGATAGGAACTAATTTTGTTCAATAAATGTCATAATTATGTTTTTTTTACAAGCAATTTTAAAAACTGATTACCAAAGGAAAGATTGCTTTACATTTTTTAATGTATAAGACTGATTATAAAATAAAAAAAAAAAATATATATAAACAAGGTTTTTATTTCATGTAGTTCCCCGCATGCATATTATTGAGAAATACATACAACGTAAGAAGCCGGATAGTCGGCGCTCTTTGCCGATTAGTCGCCGACTAATCGACGACTACAATAGTGGCCGGATAGTCGGCTTTACCGACTAGTCGGGACATCTCTAGTAATTATATAATGACATGGACATTTTTTTACCTTACTATCATTTTACAGTGTCTTTATTGCACAGTCAGTGGTTTCAGTAAAGCTGGTTTTTATATTACAAGTATATCCATTGATGTGGCATAAAATACACGAGATTCCAAAAACCAATAATTTAGAACCATACTTTCTCATCATTGACTACACAAGTATATCATCCTGTAATCATATTATGTTCCCTTATTTTCATTTCTTTCAGTGGAGATTAGGGGTCATCTCCTACCTTTAATATGGTTGTGACCATACACTCAAGTTATTTGGTTTTGGTTATGTATATTGTGGTGGTATGTTAAAAATACTAGTAAAACTTCAGGTTAGCTTGGATGGGGTCATCATTTGTTTTTCGAAACCGCCGCGACGAATAGATTAGGTTATCCCTTAAAACATTTTTAAACAGTTTTAGCTACTACAGGTAAAACTACAGGTACAGTAGGTACTAGTCCTATTCTCGTAGTCCGTCTGTTCCTCTCTAGAGGACTTTCTGCTCATAGATCCGGATCCCCATCATCATCATCATTTTGTCCCACTAGTATGCGACTGGGTATGGTTTCCGCGCTTAGTCCTGATGTGGACCATTGTACGTGAGCCATGGCGGCCTTCATTCCACCCAGCCCGGATTGGCTAATGAAGTGTTTCGATCTTTACAAGTCATGATTTAAGATATAGACTTAAATAAAGATAAGTTAAAACAACATAGAATAATACATTTCTTGATGAAAATCTCTTCACAACCCCATGAAGTTGGCAACCTGGATTAGGTTAATAATACAGGGTGTTTATTTGGTCTCGTAAAAGCCTAAAACTATAGGATCCACTATTGATTTTGAGTAAATCTGTATATGTAAAAATAATAAATTAAGCTTGATGATTTGATTCAGTGCACATACAATGTTTTGAATTTGGTATTTCTTCATTTTCGATTTACTAACTTTCTATACATACCAAGGCTGCTTTATATCTACATATTATATTGACATATCTCATGGTTTGAGTATTTTACATATAATTATATCCATCGCTATAGATAGAGCAATTAGTAAATGCAAATGGGTCGATACATGCTTACTTCCACTTTTGCCTATGAATTGAGGTGGAAATGGCAGAAAGCAGATTTTTCTCTTTGCCTTTATGCACATATATTCAAAAATGTTCCCGACATCCACACATGAACCGCAAGCGGAAACTACGTACAACTATATTTTAGGCAATTTTTTGTCTATCAAATCATGGTTCTAGTTCACAAGATACAATGGAACTGATAACATCACCACATCCTGATGCCTGATATTATTATCATAGTTACTATTTCGTAATTTTGTTGTTTACAGGCATTCTTAGTGTATGCGGGCGGTATCTTCGCTAATAGTGGAAACTACAAAGGTTTTGGAGACACTAAGTTCATTCCAAATTTGCCCCGAGAATCCTTGGAGCTCATCGTAAAGGCTTCCAAAGCTTATGAGAATGATGTCCATATGGCGAAGCTTTGGCAACAGACGGTGGACTTTATTTATAGCACAGCGCCGAGACTCACCAGCCTTGGTCTCGCTGATAAGGTGACTAAATGACATTAGTTTGTATGCGTGAGTCATTTGTTTGCACTTTGTTGGGTTTGATAAAATATATCTGTTTATATCTTGGGAAAGAAAGAAGACGTTGTATAGGTTATATTTTTCATGTCAGTTTATTACTTACAATTTTACAGAGTTTACTTGTTATGATATTTTCATCAGTGAACTGTTTGTTGTGGAAAAAAACGTGGTCAGTGATAAACTTTTAGCGTTTTATAAAAAGCTTTTGAATAGATATTGTAAAACAAGCTACTGTTAATATTATGCAGCATGGTTATAATTCATAAGCAACTAAATTTGCAATATGTGTACGCATTTCCAGCTTAGTATCCTGTATCTATAAACTAAAGTCAACGTGTTTTTGGGTGCTGGTTCAATACCCGCCGTACGATTAAATTTCTTGTTTCCCACTTTTGAGTGATGAAATCAAGTAATAGTTTGGAAGGTGTTCTCACCATAATATGATCATATGATGCATGTGCAACATGCAACTATGAACATATCAGTCGGCCTTGTTTCTAGAAAACAAAGCTGATGGACAATACCTACATCCCCCGAAAGGGTGTTAGCAAGGGAATCCTAAATTTACCAGACGTAAATGCGTATTGTTCGTAGCTTAACGCTTGGAATTCTGCGTTAAGCTACGGTTTATACTCACTGTCAGATCAAAGTTAGGTATTGGTAGAGGGTGCTGGTTCGAGATCTGCCGGCCGGCTAAACAAACAAACGTTATTCGCTCTTGTGTCTTGCATTTGTCTGTTGCCTTATCTACAGATTTCTTTATTACCTTCAATCACGATATTACAACTTCACAATACATTTAAATAACATCTTGTATAACATCTTGTCGTTTATTTACACAGGCATGATACAATATCTAGCAGCGTAAGCTTTTATGCAGAAATTAATAAAAAGGGAAGTCTTGAGTGCATATATCGATTATGGTTCATTTTAATCAGTTTTTGAATATTTATCCGATCCCCTATTATATTATGAGTACGTAATATCAATGTGAAATTATAATTTATATTCATTAACATCAACATGAGCAGGTTTTTTCGTAACTAAACGAAGTTAGTAGAAATAAAAATAGTTTTTAATGTAACTAAAATTTTCTGTATATTTACAGGGTGTGACCACATATTTCTCAAGCAATGTCACTGAAGCGGACTCAAACCTGGTCAATGACTGGATGAAGACGAAGCGTATTGAAGCGTACATCTGCCGCACATTCAAAACTATTGAGAGCGATGGCTGTGAGTATTTTAAGATGTATTTACTAGGAATACATTATTGTTGGTTGCGTTAATCCTACTAATATTATAAACGCGAAAGTTTGTAAGTATGGATGGATCTTTGTTACGCTTTCACGTAAAAACTACTGAATGGATTTTAATGAAACTTTGCAATAATATAGCTTATACATAAGAATAACACATAGGCTATAATTTAAAATTGAAAGCGGGTAAAACCGCGGGGCACAGCTTGTTTAGGATAAATGAAAATAACCAAGATGTTTTTTGTAAAAGTAAACATACCGAATAACGCAAGGAAAGGAAGGACTGGGACATTCCACTCACATACACTTAGATGTACCATAGATCTTCACTAAACCAGAAAATAGAACTAAAACATTTGGGTTAAAATTGGTGACTTTGTCGTAAGCAATGATGCCGTGATGACTTGGGCTAGACTTGAATTAATAACAGATCCATATCTGTTATTATTTCAAGCCAAACATTAAGTCCAGCCCAGTCAAGTGCACAGCGTGGTCCACAGATATCGGTTAATATAAAAAGCTCTTGAGGTTCGAAGCTTAAATTCTTGTCCTTAAGAAAATTAAAGACGACCTCGTGTGGCGACGATGCGATTCGGTTCGTCCGGTGTAAGAATATTTGTTTCCGTGGCCGCGCCGTAGAGTACCTTAAACTGTTAGTCCAGGTTAGCATGACTACATCTATCTATTTGAATCGTAAGGCAATCTGTAGAGGTCAAATAAAGTCTGACAATAGTAACTAGTTGTCTATGGGTTTCGGATTTACAAAACAGTCGCTTCATTATTTATTATTTCTGGTAGCTTTGCTGACTGGACCCAATGGGTTAAAATGGGTACCGACCCCATTAGAAATGAGAAAATGGCAAGGTTTGTTTTAATTCTGCTTACAGTACCACTCTACACTATCCACTACGCCAGCGTGGAGTCGTCGCCTAAACCTCCGCTCACAATGGATAAAGAACAATACAAGGGGGCCTATTTCCAAGTCACCCGCGGCGACTACTCGCCCCTCCTCCAGCGAGCGATAGAGAACCTCGCGAAAGCCGCAGAAGTAGCTGCTAATGACAATGAGAAGAAGATGCTAGAACATTACATTGCTAGTTTTAAAGAAGGTGACTTGAATGAACATAAAGAAGGTAGTCGGTACTGGATAAAGGATAAGGGGCCTATTATAGAAACGTGAGTATTGAAGAACTATATACTAAATATAGAATTTTAACTTGTTTCGTCCAGTTCGTAAGTGATCGGCGATGTTAAGCACCAAGGCATGCGGTCAAACTACCAGTCGATCCGCACTACTGGGCGGCTTTAACAATTCTGACACTAATATAACCCCTGCTCATACTGTCAAGACGTCTTGAGCAAAGATCTCCGACCCCGCTGAAGGTAAGCGGTTACCGGTGCCGTTGGCGACGACGAATAAACGAAACTAAATAGAAACACGATCTCCAAGTATCAAATTTTGTTTGAAACCAAAATTTAAAATAAAAGAAATATTCAAACAAACTTAATGCGAAAATGATCTGAAGTAAACACAACAGCCTTTATGATATTGTTTAAACTCTTTGACCTGCACGTAAGAGCGGCAACATTGCTCCCGTTCATTACATGAGTACCTATCTTGTGTTCTGAGTAACGATCCGCACGTTGCATCTGGTTGTGTTTTGCGCATGTAGGTAATGAATTTATTTTGATGTGAATGACCGAACTTACTTTTTCGGCACACGAAACTTGTAAAATAATGTCTGGGCAAACATAAGGGCACTTGCTATTGCATCACTTTCATGATCCGATGGGATGTCTAGCGACACGAACGGAAAGAGGTCAGGACCGGCGGCTTTACGTGCTCTCCGACGCACGGGGGTGTAAAAGTGATTTTCTACCAGAGTGACGAGACGAAGCGAGAAGAGAATTGAAATCGCACTGACCCTTTTTCACTAAAAAATAGGCATCGCGAGCTCGCACCTGACCGCCGCGCCGCCCGTAGGCTTCATTAGATTAAGATATAGGTACAGTGCTGTTTGAGTTCTTCCTGCAATACACACGCACAACGAATGACAAGAGTTAATTTATACTCTATAATGGAATTAATAATATTTTAAGTATGTGTGGTGTGACTTTGAGAGACAGAATTTGAAATACTGATGTAAGAGAGTGTTGTGGTGTGAAAGAGGATGTAGTCACAAAGATTGAAAAAGGCATGCTGAGATGGTTTGGCCATTTAGAAAGGATGAATGAAAGAAGATTGAGAAAAGAAGTATACCTGGCCTGTGTGAGTAGGACACCCGGAAGGGGAAGACCACGTCGAACATTCTCTGACCAAATTGGAGATATTCTCAAGAAAGGGCAGGTCAGAAGTACCCTAAACCGGCGAGCATGTATGAAGAATATAATGACAGTAATCGAGGCAAAAGAAGTATGCAAAGATCGTGACAAATGGAAATCCGTTGTCTCTGCCTACCCCTCTGGGAAACAGGCGTGAGTCTATGTATGTATGTATATTGGAAGCATTACGATTCATTTTACACAAACAAATATTTCAATTCACGCCTCGTATATTCTCGTCAATCCACACTGTTTCCACCAAAGATGCGCTGGGAGAGGATTGAAAATTCAATCCTCTTCTCGCCTCGCCTAGCTACTCTTCTCTTGGACCTTAATATCGCTCTTTGCTGACTTATGTAGTGCCCGCCAATTTTATCTTTGTAAGTGGGGGAGATTTCGAGATTATGTGTTGCCAATGAGTGACCTTACGGTTTTATATATTGAGGTAAACCGTCATTTTCAGATATCAAGGCTTCATAGAAACGTATCGCGACCCGAGCGGGCAGCGCGGGGAATTCGAAGGCTTTGTCGCCATGGTGAACAAGGAGATGTCGAAGAAATTCGGAAGCTTGGTGGATGGAGCGGAAAGGTTCATCAAGATGTTGCCCTGGGGCGAAGCTCTCGAAAAGGATACATTCCTAAGACCTGACTTCACCAGTTTGGATGTGCTTACTTTCTCGGGAAGCGGGATCCCAGCTGGAATCAACATTCCTAATTGTACGTATTAGCTATATATTTTGTGTTGACTGTAACCTGCCCGTGATCTCCCGTTCGTATCCGCATTATACGAATCTCTGTTTAAAGCTATACCATAAAATATTATGCGTGCTGGGTTTAATTGCACTGTACCAAATGCGTTTTTCCCCACGGTGCGTTGAGGAAGTTTTGTATTCTAGAGAAACATTACATACTGATCTTGAGTACTGTTAGACATACATTTCATAAGCATACTGTTTACTTTGCTTCCAGACGATGAAATCCGTCAAAACGAAGGTTTCAAGAACGTGTCCCTCGGCAATGTGATCCCCGCGGCGTACAAGGAGTCTGTCATCCCATTCCTCTCAAACAACGACAAGGAGCTGCTAGAAAAGTACCGAGTTGCTTCTTTTGAGGTAAGTCTATAAAATTTGTAAATTTTGGTTTTATAGGTTTACTAGCTGTGCCCCGCGGTTTCATATCAGAGTAACACATAGGTTATAATAATTGATAAAATTTAACGCGCGTAAAACCGCGGGACGCCGCTAGTCCCCTATAAAGTTTTTGGAAAGAGTATTTTCAAGCGCAGAATTTCTATTTTCCTTTGAGAAATTATAAAACTTCCAGGAATTAGGGATATTGTGTATGTTGTGGTTGGACATGAAGACCTGTATTATTTGCCTTTCATGTACATATATGTAGACTGTATATGTTAAACATAATGCTTTCCTTGAACAGGTGCAAGTTGGTCTTCATGAACTGCTTGGACATGGAAGTGGGAAGCTGTTATCAAAAAATGCTGATGGAACTTTCAACTTTGACAAGGAAAAAGTCAAAAATCCCCTCACTGGTAAGTTTTTTCATACTTATATTACTTTGACAAAAAATAAGTAAAAATGACCTCACTGCAGCACTGGTAATATTCTTTATATAGTGAAAGTGTAACATACTACAGGGCAAAGGGTTTAAAAAAACTTTCGCACTAAGAAAGTAAATCGATAAGTGACGTGGAAGTTTAAAAACATTCAAATCCCCCAGTGTCGAACCCAAAAATTAATGTATTGTTTTCACGTATATAAGTTATTTTTTTAAGTTCTTGAAGTGAAATTAATTTTATTGTCGCGCTAATTCGCATTATCCTATCAGATATGTTGCCGAGTTTATGAGGTGCATATGGTTAAGTACATAGGTAATGTAAACCTTATATTCTCCTCCAAATAAGTGCAATAAATAGTTATTGCACTTATTTGGAGGAGAATATGAGGTTTACAGTTACCCTAGGAGTCTTAATACTTCACCAGACAAGCGCCTCAAAACAGTAGCTCAATAGAAAATAGTACTACGAACTAAGTAACTTGCGCTAGAACCACCCTCGTAAGGGCGGCACTGACTTGGAGATATATGGGTTGCTTATTAGGCACGTTTCGTGCAATTGTAGGACTACAATAATATGCGAAGAGGCGAAATATCATCCGATTAAGGATCAAACATCGAACTCTTGCTCTGTGTTAGGTTTTAACGTGACTTACTTTATGTTTTACGTGATTACTCAGGTAAAGAGATCGAGTCGTGGTACACTCCAGGCGAGACTTACGACAGCAAGTTCACCACCCTGGGGTCTGCTTTCGAAGAGTGTCGGGCCGAAGCTGTGGGACTCTACCTTTCCTTAGTACCAGAAATATTGAAGTAAGTAATAATAAGTAAATGAGTGAGGATATGCGACTATTTTTTTTGCAAATTGTTTTTTTTACGAAGCTTGAAAGTTTGTACATAAGATGCTAACTAAAATCAAATAAGTTACTTGTACAGAGTGCGGTAAGCTTTAATTGGCACAAAATAATAATTATAAGTTCTTCTCATATTAGTGAATGTTAAACTTATGAGGAATAAAGATTGTTAAACTGTAAATCATAATTTATTCAATTCATAAATGCAAGGTTGAATAACTCAATTACTGCCGTCGATACTTAGCAATAACAACCTATTTTCAATATCATGTCATCTCTTTTTAATATACTTGTTATGAAAAGGTGCCCTAGTCTATTTATAGTTTTGATGCGACATGCTATGGGAAGAACCTGATTAAACTAATAATGGGCCCGGTATACATAATTGGTGCGAGTATTTTAAATAGTTCCACATTCTATTTGTGCCCTGTTCCTTTTATACGAGGTACATTCGAGAGAGATTTGATGAATGCCAATTACTTAAGTAATGTCAAAGACAGAATGGCCTACATTTGAGGAATAATGACTGGCCGGTTGGCGTGGATGGTAGATACTTGCCTTTCACGCCGCAGGTCGTGGGTTCCATTGCCACCCAGGACAGAGGACAGATATTTGTGTGCATGAACATGTTTGTTTGTCCTGAGTCTGGGTGTAATTATATTATGAAAAGAAGTATATTTAGTATATATCAGTTATCCGGTTTCCATCGTACAAGCTCTGCTTACTTTGGGATCAGATGGCCGTGTGTGAATAATGTCCCAAGATATCAAGAATATCTTGGGACATTACTAATTCGTCGTTGGACATTAGTAATGCGTCGTCATTTAATGAAGATTGCGTAGTGTTGTGTACAAGCGCTGATAATGAGGTCCAAAGCAAAACTACCGCTATGTCAACACTTGTTCAAAATATTAAGCTAAATCCGTAGACGACATAGTTTAACTGACTATGGGACATCCATCCTTTATCGATTAATTGGTATCGTCCATAAATATTTTTATTCAAATGATTTACTTATCCAGGATCTTCGGCTACGAGGGCGAGGAGGCTGAAAATGTTACCTATGTCAACTGGCTCAGTCTGCTGTGGAATGGAGCTGCCAAGGCTACTGAGATGTACCAACCTTCCACCAAGACTTGGTTGCAGGTACAGTTTTTAGATTCAACTGGTGAAATCATGCTAATATCTTGCAGGCGCCATTGTTTTACTATTGGGCCAGGAATTAAGGCGATTGGCACACTGCCCCGCATGATGCAGCGTAGTGCGTGAAAATGAAAATGCATCCACGCGCGTTTATGCAGATGCATGTTCTGTGTGTTGGACTGTGCATGTTTTCTATACAAACGATGCATCATGCGGGGCAGTATGCCATTCGCCTAAGTGCCCAGGAACGCAATAGTCATTAGTATCAGTGTCTTGGTTCCAATAATCCTAAAACTGTTGGCGTGGTTGGCAAATGCTTGCTTTTCACGCCGGAGGTCGTGGGTTCGATTCCCACCCAGGACAAATATTTGTGTGCATGAACATGTCTGTTTGTCATGAGTCTGGGTGTAATTATCTATATAAGTATATATTTACAAAAGAAAAGTAGTACCTATATGTAGTATATCAGTTATCTGGTTTCCATAGTACAAACGGTGCTTAGTTTGGGATCAGATGGCCGTGTGTAAAGAATGTCCCAGGATATTATTATTATTATTGTAAACAAATGGTGTCTCTAAAGGATTTATTAAGTACCAAGGATAACTTTGTAATGATAATATTATTTTTGTACTAGCCAAAATTATTACGGTAGCTTAACGGCGAGACGTGTTCTTTAATTTCATACATACACATTCCATACTTTACAGTATAAGTTAGAGTTACGATACACGTGATCTATACCCGAGACTGTACCGAGGTTAAAAGCTTGTATAATAAGAACTCGCAGGGCAAATAAAGTGTTTATATTGTTTGTTCCCAGGCTCACGCCCGAGCTCGGTTCGTACTGATGCGCCTGTTGGAGTTGGAAGGCGAGGGCATGCTGACCATCACAGAGAGCGAACCCGGCAAGAACTTACAGCTCACTTTGCAGAAAGAACATCTCGCAACCAGGGGGAAGAAGATTATTGGTAAGTGAACAAAATTAAATGGTGTCAGTCACCTAAAAGCCATATGGAACTTATGTCACGTAAATGAAATAAAAATCACAGACCTGAAGTTTAATATTTTGTACACAATATAAATTGAAGTCCGAATATGAAATTGGAGAGAAATTCTTATGATCAACAAAATAAAAATCGGGCCGTTAACGTCACGTTGATACCCATACATGTTTGTTATAAGATCTGTCTCAAAAGTCTAATTTAGGAACTTACGATTTCTGCATTATCTACTTATTTCGTGTCTGGGCGCTAGATTCTCTAGTTACGCTAGATTTTTTCAAAATTACGTTTTAGTAAAAATGTATTTTTAAAATATAAAGTACCTATACTTAAAAATCTAATTTAAAAATTTGTCTGAAAACATAATTTCATTCTTCATTGCAATAAGTTTGTAGTTTTTGTTTTTAATAGTTACAATGCTCTCGATACAGATAACCGAAACCCTCATTGTTTCAAGAGCTATTTATAAGCAGATTTTCTCTTCTGTTTATTATTCTGTATAACATGATAAAATTATGTGTTATCCACAGGTGATTTCCTAGTGAAACTGCAAACGATAAAGGCGACAGGTGACTTCACGGCTGGTGAGAGGTTGTTCGACAAGTACAGTCGCCTGGACGAGCCCTGGAGCCGCTGGAGGGACATCGTAATGATGCACAAGCAACCACGCAATATCTTCGTGCAACCCAACACTGTGCTCAAAGGTAGCCTTTCTTATCTACAAATCGAAAGAAGCCAAAATCATTATAGCGCTGTCTAAAGAAATCATGTAGGCGCTCATAGCCAGATGCTCGCACCGTAAGTGATTGGCGAGGTTAAGCAACTAGGCTCGCGAACAGTCCATAGATGGGTGACCGCTAGTGGTTTCTGACCGTCTCCGTACTTTTGCGGGCACGTTAAGCTCTCGGTCTCGATTAAAGCCACTAAGCAACAGGAGGTCTAATGGGCAGCTTGAATAACTAACACTAGGGTAAACACTGCCGATACGATAAGTATAAGTAATAGAAATCATAAAAATTACATGTGTTACACGTATACATATCTCTAGTATAGAACTAAATATATACCACTAGCCATAGTGCGACTTTAACGTTAGCGTGTGCCAAAATAAGGCTGTTTGAGTAGCTATAAGAAGTTGTAGACGCCACGAGTTGTCGCGTTGTCTTTCCGAAATATGTATTGTAGTATATATATCTACATACTAGCTGTGCCCCGCGGTTTTACCCGCGTTAAATTTTATAAAATACCACAGCTCCTTCCCCGTAGGTGATAGCGTGATAATATGTAGCGTATATGTTTACCCGACCTCTTAGTAATATTCATGCAAAATTTGAAGTACCTAAATCCATGCAGTACTTTTTGAGTTTAGCCCGGACATACATACAGACAAACAGACAAAAATTCTAAAATCTATATTTTTGTCTTCAATATCGATTGGAGATCACGCCCCAAGTAACCTTTAAAAAAAATATTCAATATACAGTTTTGACTTTCCTACGATTTTATTATATGTTTAGATAAATGGTGCTTTGGGTATTATACAATATGTCTTAGTTTAGGTCATGGGCCTATTAAGTAAATATCTTTGAACAAGTAACACTGCCATCTGATTCCAAACTAGACAGAGCCTACTATGGCAGAAAACTGATAAAATTACTTATATATTTCTAAATACATACATATTACAGATAAATTACATCCAGACACAGAAGACATAATCGTGTTCATCACACAAAGGTTTCTCCCGGGTGGGAATCGAACCCACGACCTCTGGCTTAGCAGTCAGGGTCACTAACCACTAGACCAACATGTCAATCAGTTATTGCTAGGGCATCCTCCACGCATGCCTCTAATCGTGTACTCGTTAATTGACAAAACATTGATTAGTGCTAAATTACTTACTTTAGTTTTAATACATAGCGTAATGGTGGCGACTTTTCTTCAATTCAATGTTGACGGACCTGTTGGGGTGGTTGGCAAATGCTTGCCTTTCACGTCGGAGCTTGTGGGTTCAAATCCCACTCAAGGCTAAGCCGGCTAAGTGGCCGAACATCGATTTCTTAAATAATAAAGGTTAAAAATAAAAATGACTTAATCAATCGTTAAATCGGCTTAAACGTTGACAATCAATTCCGGACCATTTATGACGCCACATGTGCTCATAGAAGCCGATTGAACGATTAAGTAATTTTTAACCTTTATTTATTTGAACGCCATTTTTAGAAATCGATATTCGGCGACTTAGCCGGTAGAGACGCAGGACAGCTATTTCTGTGGATGAACATGTCTGTTTGTCCTGAGTCGTCGTCGTCGTGAGTGGATGTAGTTATCTATATAAGTATGTTTTTACAAAAGAAAAGTAGTATATGTAATATATCAGTTATCTGGTTTCCATAATACAAGCTCTGCTTAGTTTGGGATCAGCTGGCCGTGTGAAAAATATCTCCCAGGATATTATCTATACATATAATAAAATCGTAGGAAAGTCAAAACTGTACATTGAATATTTTTAAAAGGATCCTTGGGGCGTGATTTACCATCGATATCGAAGCCAAAAATATAGTTTTTAGAATTTTTGTCTGTTTGTCTGTATGTAAGTCCGGGCTGAACTCAAAAAGTACTGCATGGATTTACTTACAATTTTGCATGGATGTTACTAAGATGTCTGGTCAACATATAGGCTACATATTATCACGCTATCACATACGGGGGAGGAGCTGTGATAATTTATAAAATGTAAGACGGGTAAAACCGCGGGGCACAGCTAGTTATTATTATTCAATGACTCCACTCGATTTTCGACACATATCGCACAGTCAAGTTGGTGCAATATGTTATGTGTGTTTATTTGTAATCGAATATGTCGCGAACCTTCGGTTTGTTATAACATAGCGTAACTTTTATTTTCAGCAACATAATAGTTGTTTACTTCTTCTAGGTGATGTGATTGAACTGAAACGCTACCCAGCGACCGCAGAAGGCATGGTACAGTCGTGGGTCGAGCGTTTCCCCAATACAGATGTCGACGAGATTCTGGAACAACTCGCAGAAAAGGACAGCAAACACTTCGAAGCGCTCAAACCCCTAGCCGTATAATTTACCTAGGATAACAGAATTGAAATTGTTTTACTATTATGTAATAATTACTGAAATATGAATTAAAACGTAATATATCTTTAAAAATTTATTTTGTTTTCAAGACTGTCCAGGACCTAGTGTTACATATTTAAGGTTCATGTATGTGGTACTTTATTCCACTATAGCTTCTAAGTCTGGGTCGATTCAGGTGAGATATCATTAGAACGCATATACTATATTCTGAATAACATATCTAGGAGGTAGGCACACCTTTGAATAAAACTGATTCGCTATCAATCTCAGGGTGATAACCTGCCTGATATGCATACTAGTTAGTTCAGCAAGTACTACTGAAACAGATCGCAATCTTAAACTAACTAGCTCAAGTACTTAAAATTGAAATATTCCATCTCAATGCAAAAGATAGATAAAATATTTAACTGCGTGTTTCTCTGAGTAAAGGTATAACTTGACTGCTAAATTGTAACGTTGTTTGTTTTAGGGTTATAATATAGGATTAGAGCTACTTTAGTCATGTTCAATTCCAAATTACAGGAAGAATGTCATGACATGACTGTCGAAACAGACCAAAATTTGGTCTGTTGACATTCTCAGTCCATCTTCAAAGACTATACAAACAATTTCATAACTGACTAGTAGATATAGATCTTTTCAGCAAAATACTCTAACAGCAAAGTACGTAAGAACTTGTAAAGTTACACCTTGAAAAAAATAATACATTTTAGTATATCAATTGACCCGCGGGTACGATCACCTCACACTACAGATGCCACTTTGGAATTGATTATTTATCTTTAGTCGCCGAAGTTCCTACCGTAACAGACCAAAATTTGGTCTGTTGACATTCTCAGTCCATCTTCAAGACCAAAATTTGGTCTGTTGACATTCTCAGTCCATCTTCAAAGACTATACAAACAATTTCATAACTGACTAGTAGATATAGACCTTTTCAGCAAAAGACTAGTAGATATAGACCTTTTCAGCAAAAATTTGGTCTGTTGACATTCTCAGTCCATCTTCAAAGACTATACAAACAATTTCATAACTGACTAGTAGATATAGACCTTTTCAGCAAAATACTCTAACAGCAAAGTACCTAAGAACTTGTAAAGTTACACCTTGAAAAAAATAATACATTTTAGTATATCAATTGACCCGCGGGTACGATCACCTCACACTACAGATGCTACTTTGGAATTGATTATTTATCTTTAGTCGCCGAAGTTCCTACTAGTCGCCGAAGTTCCTACTATATTGTCTGGAATTAGTGCCCCGTAACGTAACGATAGTGAATGTCAGGTTAAACCTCCTCGTAAACTTGTCTATTGGCGTACTATTTTGTTGAAGATATTTAGTTCCTATAAATTATACATTAGGTTTTATTTGGACCTGAAAACAATAACGGTGACTTAGCGATGATGGTGACAGCCTGACATTTTCAACCCTATTAAAAATGGAAAGGCGTTAAAGAGACTTATTGTCAACGTTTATTGAATTTTTGATAGATTGGTTTGATTTGGTAATTCCGTATAGCGCCGAAGTATCGCGTATCTCTACAGCGTTCGACCAACCTCTAGTTTTAATGTGATTTCTTTGGTCGAATGCAGTAGACCGTTTTCTTCGCTCCACAAGCTCCGCAGAAGGCGCTGTTGCGTGTCTACAAATTTCATCATCATATCAGCCCGAAAGAGGTTTAATGCTGTACAAAGGCCTCCCCAAGGATCTCTATGATGACCGGTCGTGTGCTGCCCTCATCCAGCGGCTTCCCGCGACCCTTGCAAGATCATCGGTCCACCTTGTAGGGGGCCCACGCTACGTTTTCCGGTTAATGCTCGCCACTCGAGAACCTTTAAGCCCAAATGGCCGTCGGTTCTACGAGCTATGTGCCCCGCCCACTGCCACTTCAGTTTGGTGATTCTTTGGGCTATGTGGCCTACTTTGGTTTGCCTGCGGATTTCGACGTTTTTGATTTGATCGCGCAGGAATATACCGAGTATTACCCACTCCATTACACTTTGGGTGATCTTGAGCCTTCTTATAAATTTATTTCACATTAAACTTAATATTATTGGCTAAATCCTGTGATAATAAATCTTAGACCTCCGGGTATAAGGTTTGTAAGGTATTATTTTATTATGGTTAGCTAATGACGTAGGATATGTTTTTAAATAAAACCAAAGTGATTCAACTATATAATTTATTCACATTCAATACAAAACGTGCGTGATAGCATTTTCAATATTAATCGTAATAATCACAGTCGCATGTCCGAGAAACTATGACAACATGAGAAATATTAAAAGTCACCACACACAATAAATAATTTTCAATTCTAATAAAAATAATAAATAGATTCGAAATTACGAAGATAAACGGACTTGCATAAAATTATTGCTTTTAACACCACTGTAATCGAACTTACCACTTTTGTGGTATGTAAAACAATAATAACACCGAACGAGCCAAGCTGCGACCTCTTATTCTTACATAATACTATAAGTATAAACAAACTTAGCATCTTACAATCATTTGAAACTGAAAACGCTATGGTTAACAATATACACGATTTGTGTAGTTCTATAACATGTCCGGTCTATAAATAGTTATTTCTAATGAAATTGTCTAAGCACCATTCTATTCGATTACTGTTACGTCGTGACTTAGCATTCAATACTATAATGATTACGATAAATATATAAAATTAAACTTTACTTAGGGTCACATAAAAATGTAAATTCACAGTAACTAAGACAAAATTATAGTTAATAATATTGTTGAGTAAAACGTATTTGTGCAAACACACACTAAATTGTGTCATTTTATATATTTCAATAAAATGGACTATATCAAATCCAGTCACTTATGTTTTATAAAGGCACATAAGAATCAATTTACAATAAACACTTAACAAAAAGTTCACTCTTTGCAAAATATATATTATTATATACTTCATATTAATCAACAAAATCCGTTCTTGATTATTAACAAGCTATGTCAAGTTGCGCGGCAGCCGGGCGCCGCGCTTTGAAGAAAGCCAACAAAGTTTGTACAAATTAATTGATTATATCTGTATTGTATTTCGATGATTTGAGAGATACTAGAATATCCTATTTTAAATAAATTTTGAATATCCGATTGCCTAATCAGATATCTAGTGTTTTAATCCTAACCATTGCACAAATTATTACATTGATTTTCAGTGAGTCAAGAGATTCATTGTTTAGTAATTAATGTTATACCTAAATTTGCCACTAAAGACAGTCTTAAACTTCTGTCAGTAAGTGATGAGATTCCTTTCATTTACATGAATCTATAGAAACAAGTGATATTATACTACGTTTGGCAAGAGAATCGATACAGCGTCGATCAGATCTCGGATCAAACCTAATCGTTAGACTTAGATGACGTTGTAAACACGTTATAACAAAATCAGTGAAAGCATAAAGTTCTGTCAGACTACACCTACAGTGTCCACGCAATAAGATCGCAAAGTTAATAGTCAAAAATGCTTATATAAATCACAAAATCAAATAATATCCTGCAGAATCAAAAATTCCTCTCAGTCAACTTTCTCAGAGCATTCTGCACCGTCGCCTTCGCCTTTAGGTGCGATATTGGATCTGAAACATTAGAGGGACGTTATGTGGCACATCAGCTACATGGTGGGCAGCTACATTCGTGTTTGTTCGTATTGTTCTGTGACGTGTCAATATCATGGTAACAGTGCATATTATTTTGTAATCATTAATTCTACAGTTGTATGATTTCGAAAGTTACAATGATGTTGGTAGCATTTATGATTATCTAGTGCTCGATGAGCAATACGATTGTAGACTCATTAATCGTGATTATTAGAGCTATCTACACTGGAAGGCACTCTAATATTGTACATATTTAACAAAACTTTTTCATTTGCTTATAATATGTATAGGAGGTAAAACTTTTTAAAGCATTAGTGCTAGAAACTTTAATTCGAAAGCGTGAAGCGTGCACAGAATAAAATCATATTATTCTTTCACTTTGGGAAAGTTATTTTAAATTATTTACGTGACATGTAAGTACAAAATTATGATACACACCTTGGCTTTGGTTCCTTCTCGGGGTCGGGTTTCCGAGTCACGCTAATCGATATCTTTTTTCTTTGCCTTATTTTTTCCAATATATTTTCGGGACTCGGCTCTTTTTCGCTCTCTTTCAATATGATTGCGGAATTTCGAGTAGTTCTGTTTGGTCTGTAAGTAGCATAGTTACCCGGAGAATACATGGATATGGTTCGGTTGTATCTGTGCGGATCTCTCAACGAATTCACTAGACCGTTGTCTTCCGTTCCATCGGAGCTATCTAACAAAGATTTAGTTCGGGAGTACCTATTCGCCCCGTAACTTGAACCGTAACTCGGCGGTTGTTCATAATCTAAATAGCTCCTGCTCCCTGGATATTTCCTAAAGTCGTTGCGGTCAAGAGATCGGTAAGTATCAATTTTATCGTTCAGTCCATAGTTATCGAATCTTAAGTTACTTCTAGTATTAACAGGCAGCTCGGTTAAAAGAGATCTATAGCGTTCCGTGGCAGGCGAAAGGTCGGCAGTGGGGGACAGCGGTGACGCGTCGTAGGCGGCGGCCGTGGGCGACAAGTCGAACTTGGGCTCCATGGGTTGGGCGTGAATTCTGGCGAGCGGGTCATACTCTGCCGCTCCGGGGCCCACTAGACTACTCTTACGTCGTTGTTTCTTTTCGTTAAACCTGGAATAAAAGCTTTTTCTTCTTATCCTATCGACTATATCTTCTTTTTCAGGCGTAGTAGAGTCGTGGCCCCGTAGGTGTGGGGCGTTGGTGTCGGAAGGTGACAGAGGATTCGTGTCTGCGAGTTTTGCGTCGGCGCTGAGATCAGACTTTATTTCGGAGTTAGATACTGTCGATCTACTCCTCGATCGACTACGACTTGCATCAGAATTGTCTACAATGTTGCTTGTATCTAAGAGTGCCACATTTTTCTCTGGAATATCTTTCTTTTCAGTCTCATAGTCGACGGAGGAAACATTCATAATTTGAGGTTCTATCACAGGATTAGTAGGAACTATTTTCTTAACTCTTGGCAATCTAGAGAAGTCTAACTTTAAACTGTTTCTAATGTTCTTGGGCTCGTTTTCTTTCTTAGACAGAGACTGGGCATCGTTATCTACAGATAGGTTGGAAACACTGTCGCTAGATGTTCTTTCGTATTTACTTTTGCGGCCCAGACCATTCAACAGTAATGAAGTAGGTCTACGAGGTTTATCTTTGTCCAAACATTCTTCTACAGATTTCAGATTAGTATCAGGTTTACTATCTTCATTCTGTTCATGATTTTCACTTTGAGATTTTTCAACGATCGGTTTTTTTTCTTTGGGTTCAAATTTCTTAAATAGCCCTAATACTTTAGAAACAGTTGTCTTGTTTTGTGGTGTACTTTGAGTATCGAGAGCTGCCACATCAGTTAATGTGACAGCTCTTTTTATTAGTTTCGATTCGGTCGTAGGTTCTGCGTTGACAGGAGCGGATTGTTCGCGTTGCATTCTATTTAATTTTGTAGTATCTTTTTTCGGTTCACCGGTAACACAAGTTTCGGCGGCTTTCTCTGGTGAATTAGATTTACTCGAAGCAAATTTCTCCAACTTATGTCCTATAGATTGCAAAACAGATTTCTTTTTTGTGACAGTCGATTTTGTGCCGTCGTCCTCGGCCATTTTATCTTTCACTTTTTTTGTGACCTTTTTCTTTTCAGTCGTCGTTTTACTATCATTGGCGTCTTGGTTGCTTCCTAAATCCGCTTTTGATTTTGACGAAACTTTTCTTATAATCTTTTTCTTTACAGTTTTTTTTTCACTTTGGTCAGTTTCGCCAGTTTTAGATACAACCTCATCTCTTTTCACTGAGTGATTAATAATTTTAGTTTTAGTATCACCATTCGATGTTATCTTAGCGGCATCGTCAGGTGGTGCACCATTAGGGACAGATTCTTTTTTGAAATCTGTTTCACTATCTTCTTTTACTTCGGAAGTGTTGGATTTACCACTTTCTTTGTTTTTGACTACTTGATATTTTTTCAAACACAGACTAATCTCAGGCTTCGTATCTAATTCCTGCTTGACCTGATCTATATTATGAGCTATCGTCGTATTATTTTTAGTTGACTCAGTTTTAGCCAACGCTTCAGGTTTCGGTTTCCGAGGCAAGGTTATACTGAAACTCACTTCAACATCTGTTTTGGTGTCGGAATTAACGGCTCCGTCTATCGGAGGATTAATTTTAGAGGTAGAATCTTCATTTCTAAGTTTAGAAGCGGAATCTTCCTTTTTAAGATTACGACCAATGTATACTTTCTCGGGGGATGGGCTGCTTGCGGGGTAGCTTTTCGGTCGCATCAGTTTGGACTCCCTCGGCGAGGTCCTCTCTTTACTGTCATCATCCCCACACGGCGAACTCTCCGGGACAGCGCCCTCGCCCGGCTCCTCGATGGAATCTAACGTTTTAACGGGATAACTCTTGGGTCGGATCAATCTCGATTCTCTGGTTGAGGAGTCATCGTCGAGCACGTATCTCGGTCGAGGTCTACTCGAGTCCGCGGCGCGCCTTATCTCAGCCGCCGTCACAGACGTGTCGACCACTGTCTCCTTTATGTTGTCCAAAATAGGGAAAAATGGTGTCGTCGAGCGGCTACGGTCCTTAGCTGTCAAGAGGCTGATAGGAGATAGACCTTTTTTGGGCGCAACGCTTTCATCCCGCGCGACCACCGAACCCGCATCGTCCGGCGCGAGCGTGGTCTGCGCTCGGCTTCGCTTCTCCCGGATTTCGCGCAGAATCTTCTGAGTCTCCATCTCCCTTTCCTTCCTTTGTCGTGCGAACAGATCGTCATCGGGCGGCTCATCGAAAAAGTCCTCGCGGAGAAAGCGCGACAGCTTGCGGCGCGGGCGCTCCGCGGCCGAGCGTAGCGAGTGGCGTCGAGCACCCTCCGCTGGCGCCGAGTGTGTCTCGGACGTAACGCTGCCGCCGTCTGACCCATACGATTCGTCAAGCGACAGCGCCCTCTCCGGGGTCAAATACTTGCTAAGTAATGGCCGTTCTGCGGCCGGCCGCGGAGTCCGCGGAAGCGGGGACTCCCGCGTCGCGGGGCCTGGAGGCGAGGCGAGATCGAGGGGGGCCGGTGGCGAGGTGAGATTGAGCGGGGCCGGTGGCGTTGCTTCTCGTGAGCTCGAGCGTCGCCGAGGGCGCGGGAGAGTACAGTATACCGACGTGGCGGGTTCCGCGACAGTATCTTTGAGCGGATCGGAATCGGGGCCCAGCATGCCTGTGTCCGCGGGCGGGTCGGGCGCGGGCGAGTCCGCGTCGGCCGACAGCGAGCGCGCGGCGCGGGGCGCGGGCGCGGGCGCGGGCGCGGCGCGCAGCGACAGCGTGCGGCGCAGCGAGCGCGCGGCGGCGGGCGGCAGGTGCGCGAGCAGCTGGCGCTGCAGTCGGCGGGACAGCGCGGGCGTGAGGCCCGACAGCGCGCGCATCTCGCGCTCCGAGAACTCTATGGAGCTAAGGTCGAGATCTGAGAGGTCGAGTCCGCTTTCGTCGATGGGTTCTGAGCTTAGCGCGCCGGGTCGTTGACGACCGGCCTTCTTACTACTACCTGAAATTCAACCGAAAAACACACGTTTCGATCATGCAGAACGCTCGCTGGGATGGAATATTTACAGTGTCGAGCTTTCGGATAAGATTTTGCGCCTCGTCGTCGGGCAGGACTCATCGAGTCTCCACCCGCGAGTCGGATTCTTACGCATCGAGAATAATAGTACTGGGACTTGTGCGCCTAGACGAGTCCGTGGGAGATGCAAACGTCGATACGATCGGTTAAGAGTTAATATAATATCTACAGAATACGAAGACTACATACGCACTAGTTGAATTAGATCAAACGGTAAGCTTTAGAAGATGCGAAAACAAATCACAAAAATGCATTAAAATGTTGCTTTTTAAAGAATATCGAGTCGTCAAATGCGTACTAAATTATGGCTTCAGCGATATATCTCACATGGTAAGGCGTCTCTAACTGATACAGCCGCGGCGCACGGTGCGGAACACAAAAACACAAATAATAAATGAAGAAATAAATAGTTTAGTACCTATTCCTGTGTGGCGTTTGTGGCGGATTTGTGGTTGGCGCTGGTGCCGCTGTGAAGTGAAGATTTGGTCGGAGCATGCAGTGTAACGCGCAACCCAACTGCAACCACACCAACACAAGCTCACTACCGCTTCAGTGGCGCCCGGCCCGAGCCCCTTGTCCTAGTCTGGCTGCAGATAAGTTGTGTGACACTCGCTCGCGTGTCGCGTGTCACCGACGTCATACAATGTACATCAAGTGCTACCACATCCACTAGCTACACATTGATTTTTGTCAAACATGGTCACTTCCCAAACAAATCGATTAACTGTCAGTCTCGGTCTGTGAATTTACTGTTTTTCTCGAATTTACTTGTCAATGTAATATTATGTATAAAACAAAAGGTAATTACGCTACTTTGTACACAAATAGTACTGCATTGCCACAGGAGATGCGACATGTGAAATGTCTTATCGTACACTTCATGCAATACTACGCAAAGAACTGAATTCATGATAATAATCGAGAGCAACGCAACATTTTCCTGCTAGTGTTAGCGGGTAGGAGAAAGTCAACACCTGCACAAAGAATGCAATTTGAATACGATATACACTACAATGCAAAAAAGGTTAAGTTTATTAATAAAAAACAATGTTAATGAACTCTAAAACACTCGATATATAATAGACTATGTTCGTTTTACTCGCACCGGTGAGTGTCGTAACTGGGATAGTCTATTATACATGTCATTAATGTTAAATGAAAACAATATCGACGGTGGAAAACGTCGCTAATATTGGAGGCGATGGTTACTGTATCGTCGTGGCGTATTCTCGGGGCACTTTATGGGATGGTTTGATAGTTAATTTATTTGTTTTAGTGAAAGCTAGCTTTCTTGTGAGTGTTGTAGCCCGTGCGGAGTGACGCTAACTACTTGCGAGCTGCAGTGCGACCGCCTCTGTTCCGAAGACGTGGGCCTCCTTCCGAGAGCGTTAAGCACATTACAAAATATGTGGCATATTTTGGAACATGTTTCCTTCGTACTGAGAACACCATTCCTTCGAAACGAGGCTTTTTATGTTTGATGATCGTTTTTGACATGCTGCTATGATTTTTTTTTGCTGGATGGTGCATATTTTAATTTTTTTACAAGTTTTTTACATAGTTGTCATGTCTCATCGACACGTATTTAATAAATTGATCCACGTTATTAAGCTTTTTTTTTTAATTTTTATATATGTGATGATGAGTAGATTTTATATTTTTTAATCTTTATAACCTGAAATAAAAAAATAATAATTTTATATATTACAATTAGATCAACATTTTCTGGGGAATATCAATTTCGAAAAAATCAGATGATATTAAAAGGTGGTTGAAATACACCATTACAAATGAACCGTGTAGTGCATGCCTCAGGCGTGTGTAACATTGGCAACGTTTTCCCCGTGCGTGCAAGCGGGTGCAAAGCGGACGCACTCACCTCTTGGCATTTGCTGGCGCGACTTAAACATAGAGTCCAAATCCGCGTGCAGGTCTCGCGAGCCCCAGCCTTCGCGCCTGTGGACGGGAAAAACACGGGTTACACATCAACTAGATACAAAAACGTTGTGTCGTTTTATGAAACCACGATGCAATTGAAGCTTTATCTCTTACGGCGTAAAATTAATTAATTATGTATACTTTTTCATTATTCTTGGCTTTCCCTTCGTTGATCAGATTATTTGACTCACTACCTGTATCGTTGTCCATCACGATCAAGTTAACAACAACTAACTAATACATAAATATATAAAATACACTGATCAAAACACAAATACCGTGGAGCACTTGCACAAATGAGTGAGAATGTAAATGCTACGGCAGCTGACCGTGTAGAATTTACGTTCTCACTCATTTGTGCCGTCATATAGCAACATGCGATAGGTGGACGAAAAACATTTGATGGTGTAATAAAAGGTTTTACTTTAATAAAATAGTCTCTTAATGTGTATAAAGCTAAAGGTTTTTTATGCATCACAACAGAATTTAGGCTGTAATCAATTCAAATTTGGCATAAACAATATATTGTTTTGATTTGAATAAATGTTTTGCATATGTGTCAAAAGGTTTGAGAAACTGGCCAAGAATTTTGGGAATTTCTGTGTGTTGTATGTCTGTATTTATAAGTAAATAGAAATAAGTATTTGTATCCGTTGTCTAGTATCCACGACTGTTTCTCTACTTTCAGTGGATTTTCTCCTTTTGTCTGTGAATGTATATAATGGGCTTAAATTACGATAAAAACTTACGTTTCGGAAACACTTCTTTTACTTTCCACATATCTATGCGTGCTGCGTGTAATCATAATAAACACCATGTAAACGTTAATCTTAACAATGTAGTATAACGTGAAGGATTATAATCGTTACGTAGTATGTGTAAATGCGGTGAGAAGAATACATATACTCGAATTTATCAAGCTACACTTCCCATTAGCTTACACTACTTTTGTGAAGACTTTCGCCTAGTAAATTGTTGTAGGAGTCGTCAAGTCAAGTCAAGTCCTTTCTTTGGTATATCGTGCTGGTTTGCAACAATGCAATTACATTATTCAAACTGCTTGTAAGCATGTAAATTTCAATGGATTGAAGACGCCGCCAGATTATATATTCTCTGATATATAGGGTCACTTGTAAAACACCAACAACCTCGAAATACTGGATAGTTAACACCATAAGCAACAACTTCTGTTCTACAACTTTTGATAATTAGCAAAAATAAGTATAAGTTTAATTTCCCGCTAGAATGTTTATAACTCTACAAGCATCGAAAGAAGTACACACGCGCGTGTACTTAGCTTCGTTCGCACGTCATCCTTTTGTTTATGAATGAAATATAGACCTACAAATGTCACGACAGTACAACATTTTTTTTTAATGTCAGTTTTTTTTTTCATGTATTGAGTTATGTCCGAACTTGTAGAACAAAAGTTGTTGCTTATGATGTTAGCAATCTTGTCCTGCGAGGTAGTTGGTGTTTTACAAATAACCCTCTATAATGTGGCAGCGGTTCCATCTCAGCTAATAAAAGTAATACACTTACTTTGGTGCATAAATCATTTCTCACTCTCTCACTCATACTCAGAGTACGCATGAATGGCATATTATTAACTCTTCAAGTATAAAAATGTCATGATACGTTCGAGAATATGTATTCCAGTCTTAATAAAAACAGAAAGTAATACTTACAACAGGTTTCTCCTTGGTAAGTGCGGGCTGCATGCATAAAATTAAAATCATTTAGTCGGAAATTCACATCAAAGAAATTTTGAACAACTGTTAATGAAATTAAAAGTTAATTGTTATATAATGATCACGTTAATCTGGAATAAATATGTTTTATTTGAACGGCGTAGGTTTCACAACACCAGTTCCAAGGCTTCGATTTCTTTTCAGGTGACTATAAAAAATATTATCAGTATATTTACAGAATTTTAAAATAATTAAATAAAAGATAGCCAATGTCATCAAAAGAAACACCTGTTTTATGAGGGTTCATAAGCTAAAACAATAATTAATAAAGTTATTGAAAATCCTTTGAACATCTATGAGCGGAACATAATTTATTTATAATAAGCTCTGTTATGTTTTACGAACATACCTGTTGAAGAAAGGTGACTGCAGATTGTTGAATAGTGAGTGCTGTCCGAAACCGGGACCCTCCTCGCCGTTGAGGCGGTTTGTCAGGGCACGCACCTGGAATCCGAAAAATTAGTTAATTGCTAACGAGCACGATTTAAGCATATGTTTCAATCATGATAAAGATTTAGTACTAAGTCATATTATGGCAACATGGGTGTCTATTTTGTTTCCTATCTTGGCTTAGCGTAAATAAAAATGTAGAGTAATAGCGTACAACGGAAAATTATATATAATATAATTATCAATCTTGGCAACTATGGCTCATTACAAATATTTAATTTTCCGACACAAAGCATACCCAGAGTTAGATCGACAACAGTATACTAGTCACAGAAATATTTGCTCTGGACGGAAATCGTACCCGGAACCCAAAGGTACCGAGGTAGTAACGGGACGTTAACCACAGCATGGATATTAACTGCACCAAACGAGCAGTTAATATCCATATTTCATATGAACACCCTTTTGTTTTTATTCCCACATTTCTGAACTAGATCAATGTACGAAATTTGAAAAATATGCAAAAAAATTATAAATTTGACTACCTAACTAAATTTGACGGTTTATCTATTTAGATAGAAAGTCAATAAAAATTATATATTCAATCTTGGCAAACTATAAAGTTTGGGACAACGTAGCTGTTCTAATACAAAATTATACTCAAAATTGGTTTAAAAACGTCTAAGTAACCGTTCCAAAGGGACTAAGGTTTGTTCGTGCACGAAAATTAACCTTTTGATCTCGGTTAAAAAGTTTAAGTATTCCAAATAATGTGTAATGTACCCTGTGCAAGAGAGTGGAGAACAGGTTCTCGGCCGTGAGCAGGTGGAAGCCCTCGTCCTCCTCGTCGTCCTCCCCGGAGCTCACGGACTCGGCGCGCGCGGCGCGGCTGGGCCGCAGGCGGTGCATGTGCGCGTCCTCCTCCTCCTCCGACTCGCCGCCGCTCACCAGGCTGCTGGGGGACCGATTAGTTGCACAGACGGATTTCAACTTACTACGTTAAAAAGCTTTATTGGCTATATTAATAATGGTTAAATTCTCATTCAATTCTTTAAAACAGAAATAATCTCCTATAATTAATACAGCCAGCTTAGTATTGTATTAAAATGTAAAAAAAAAAAATAATATCCTACTGACATTATAAATATCAAAGTTTGTTTGTATTGTTTAATTTTTATTACCAAATCTACGCAAAAAACGGCTACAATTGTGCAATGAAGATAGGCTATAATAAGTTGCTAATTTGCCAGAATATCATACAGTATCTCATTAGTCGTAACCCTCAGTAGTATCTCATCATCATTAAGTATGAGCGAAACTTTTTTTGGGCATCCCCGAAATCTAAAATATAGTTTAATAATTATCATAAAACTATTTATAATTCCATTCAATTTACATAATAACCGCCACAAGTTTTCGACTCGTGAACGTTAAGTTTTCGCAGAATATTATTCTGGCGTCCAATTTTTAAAAGGTTATGGCAGGAAATCTTTTCCATTTCACCTTATGATATATTTTAATAAAATTAGAATAAGAAATAACGACTTTATTTTATCAGCAACGCTGCATAAATAACTGTTATTTCTACGTTCTACAGCCATTAATTTGGGATTTATTACCTGATACGTCTCGGCTTGGAAGAGCGGTGGTGCCTGTGCGCCGGCACGTGCGAGGAGGACTCGGGCTCCAGTGAGCGCTGGCGCGGCGTGACGTACCCCTTGCCCTCCACCGCGATGGGTATGATGAACTCACGCGCTGATTTCTTGATCGGTTCGCCCGGACTGCTGCAGGCTTCGCTTGCGCTGCCAGATTCCGTGGATGCCAATCGTCTAGGACGCAGTGTTTAGTTAAATAATTTTATTGTACTTCTACCGGAGGGGAGTTGAGAGCTCGATACACATTGACAATTAAGCTTTATCCGTGTGTTTTTCAAAGATTACATATTTAACAATTTCGAATGAGAAGGCTAGAAACTGTACTTATAGCGGTAATGCTATGAAGCTTAAATAAATCAGTTTAGTGGGTTTTATACTGAATAATAGACATTGCCGCAAAACAATAAGAACCCTCGTTCTTCACATTACATAGCTAAGAACCAATGGCTACATACTCTGTTGCTAAGCATCCTCGACTACATATCGTACTGCTTAGCATCATCGGCTAGATATTATTTTGCTAAGCATCATCGGGTTCATATTCTATTGCTAAGCATCATCGGCTTCATATTTTGTTGGTAAAAATCACCGGCTATATATTCTATTGCTCAATCTTCGGCTACGTATTATGTTGCTAAGCATCATCGGCTACATAATTTGTTGTTAGGCATCATTCTATTAATTGAGCCAAAAGAGTTTTAGAAGAAACGGACATAAGTGTGCATACAACGGGCACCATAACTACAAAACGTTTTGTTAAAAAAGAACCAAAACCAATTTGTACTGGCAATACGCCGAAAGAAAGCCTGAAAGGTACAATGGGCGTTCAAATGTCATAATTTCTCCTGTCATTTACATTCTCTTTTAGCTGTGTGACGGCGACAAATAGAACCGCCCTATATCATCCCATGACGGTCGTAAAAGTAGTCCCGAACCACAGAACAGGCAGTAGCGTCTTTCCAGTAACTATGACCGTCATATTGTGATAGCCAATCCGTCTCTACCAAGCGTGAAGATTCACTATATCCCCTTATCTTGGGATAGGCTTTTGCCCTGCTACCTACATCATCAGCTGACTTGAAAATCGTGAAAACATTTACCTGAGCGGGGTGACTTTAGGCGCAGGTGCGGGGGCCGGCGCGGGCGCGGGCACTGGCTTGTGCGGGGGCGACGTTGGCGAGTCCTCGTTCGCCACGGCAATCGGGATGATGCGCTCCACCGAGACGCCCCTGGCCACACAGATACAACAGTATTAGGCACAAGTTGTTTTAAATCTTAAGAGAATCTGCCTTGTTTGTATCGTTGGTCTAGCGATAGCGTGTTCAACCACAGACAGCTTCAAAAATGGCACGAGTACTATCGGACGGCGGTTTTACAATATATTCCCTTCAAAATATCTATAAACTTAACAATTTAGTAAATTTGTGCTTGCCTAAACATTTAATAATAAGGCGCTCTTAGCCAGTTTTATTAACCGGTTCATAAGTAATTGAGGTAAAGCACCTAGGCATGTGGTCAGTGTATAAATGGCTGAACACCTTAGTTGTTTAATTTCTGTGATTTTGAGAAAAGAAAAAACTTCATTCACAAATATCGTTATGTATTAATTTTAAAAACCTGAGCCCAAACTAAGCATAGCTTGTACTATGGAAATCAGATAACTGATATACTACTTTTCTTTTGTAAGTACATACTTATATATACATAATTACACCCAGACTCAGGACAAACAGACATGTTCATGTACACAAATATCTGTCCTGGGTGGGAATCGAACCCACGACCTGCGGCGTGAAAAGCAAGCGTTTGCCAACCACGCCAACAGGCCCGACAAAATGTGAGCTATCAAAATAACTGCAAACACAGGATATTGAAACATGTTGTAAGCGCCTCAGATAGTGTTCTTATAGATGTTTTTAATAATATATTAAATAATATTGCGGAATTAATCTTTATTAAACATCATGTCATATTTATATACAATACCCTAAAGTTAAAATATATACAAACAACCAATAGGAATTGAGTATTGCGTTAGCCTAGTACCAAGCAGCATATAAATATATGCGCCGCCGGTCAAACCTCATTCTGCATTCAATCCGATGAAATGCCCGCTCCGGACGTAAACCGGAAGCGAGGCCCGCGTCGCATATTAACGTAAAGCGACAGTTGCACAAAAATCCCTAAAAATCACGATCTCTTGCCCTCTCCCCGTCAGTATCCGCCCAGAGCCGAGGTTCAAACCCCACAGGGGGTGCCCTCCGGCGCGGGTACTTAGTTTGTAGTTTATTTTGCTAGGCGGTTAGAGCCCAACCCTACCGTCCGGTGAGGCAGTAAAAGACGGGAGGCTAAAAGCACGCGTCAAATCAAAAAAAAATCAAACATCATTTTATGTTGGCAGTCGGCGCGGGAGCATGAATGTTCGTTGTGAACGTGAGTCTTAACAGGCCTGCCAACCACATAAAGACGAAAGAAAATTAGCGAGGGTATCAGCAAGTTGCCGGCTGAAAGCTACCTGTTGCGATGGTCGTCCACGTGGTGCTGCGCCTCGGTGCGGAACAGGCGCGGCGCGGCGGAGTGCGGCGCGGCGGGCGGCGTGCCGGGCGGCGACGCCAGCGACGCCACGCCCGCCGACGACGAGCGCCCGTACGGCATCGGCGGCTTGCCTGCAACACACGATATTCACTCAATTATTACGGTTCTTTTTTTTTTTTTATTGATGTGAAACATCTTTAGCCGCACGTAAAACCGATTTCTGGCGTGGCGACGCATGCCGTGGCGACGCGTCGCCACGCTATACGATGGTATATATAATAATAATAAATAATATCTAGGGACAATGTCACACAGATCATCCTAGCCCCAAACTAAGCAAAGCTTGTACTATGGGTACCAGGCGACGGTATACATACTTATATAGATAGATAAATACTTAAATACATAGAAAACATCCATGACTCGGAAACAAATATTCGTGCTCATCACACAAATATTTGCACTTACCGGGATTCGAACCCAGGACCACCAGCTTCGTAGGCAGGAGCACTACCAACTAGGCTACGGTGACCGTATACAGTCTATATGCAGTAGTGTGTACGGTGTGGCGACGCGTCGCCATGCGCATGACATATTTAGTTCCTATCACAATATGTTCTTTTCTGCATATTACTTTTACAAAATAATGTAGATGTTTCACATCTGCCAGGCGTCCCGTGACGGCTCCGATTTTTTTGTTGAAAATCAGGACTAGTCCCTCCCTCTTACCCACCACTGCAACTCCTGTAAGCCAGGATCAACAGTATTGTTACGGTACGGTAATAAACAAGATATACCGCGGTGACGAGTGAGTCGCATATTCAGGGTTCCTGTTTCGGGGTTACGGACCTCTAACAAGGAACCCCAAGGTTACCAATGGAACTATATGACTACTAAGCCTCCAATATCCGTCAGTCTGTCTTTCTGCCGGCGGGCTGTATCTCATGAACCGTAATACGTAGACAGTTGAAAAATTCACAATGTGTATGTCTGTTGCCAGTATAACAACAAATAATAAAAGTAAAATAAAGATAATAATAATAAATAGTCACTCGATAGTACTTCGTGTGCGAATCCGCTTGAACTTGACGGTCGCTATCATTTTGTATATTTCTATTTTATTGAAATAACAATAGTATTAAAAAAATATCAAATATTTTTTAGAGATTTTAGTATTTTCTATTTTATTAAAATAACAATAGTATTAAAAAAATATCAAATATTTTTTAGAGATTTTAGTCAAGGTGATGATGATTAAACAAATGGTTCTGTTAACTTATTAGTTTTCATTTTACTCCTAACAATATCGTGTCTAATTTAACTCCTAATATTCTCCACGGTTTTCACAATATTCAACTAATAAATAACCTCAAAATGGTAATTTGGCGCCATTCTACACATTCCTCAACAGCATTTTTGCTCAATAATCAATCAACTTATGTTAACATACCCAAAGTAATTATAACAAAAATGTGCAAAATTCTCCAGCGATTCCACAATATTCAAGTTATAAATAACTTCAAAATAGTAATTTGGCGCCATTCCGCACATTCCTCAATTTTCTCAATAAGCAATCAGCTTATGTTAACATACCCTAAGTAATTATAACAAAAATGAGCAAAATTGTTTACCGTTTCCACAATATTCAAATTATAAATAACCTCAAAACAGTAATTTGGCGACATTCCACACATTCCTCAATTTTCTCAATAAGCAATCAACTTATGTTAACATACCCAAAGTAATTATAACAAAAATGTGCAAAATTCTCTACCGTTTCCACAATATTCAAATTATAAATAACCTCAAAATAGTAATTTGGCGCCATTCCACACATTCCTCAATTTTCTCAATAAGCAATTAACTTATGTTAACATACCCATAGTAATTATAACAAAAATGTGCATACCAGTACGTATAGCGGATGATATGATATCCCTCGCGGCACGCCTGCGGTTCTCTTCCCCAGCTTTCTCTTCAACCAGTTTGGCCATAGAGTTCTGTAGACTCCTGTAACAAAATTGCACATTAGTCATGTACGGCGGAATAGTTGGCAGAGTCGCATCGACCACGCCAAGTATTAATCAGAGTGTATAAGTAAATAACATTAATCATTGTCACCTGGATATGTTTAGGGAAATTGTCATTAGGTTGCTGTTACGTAAAGTATGTGTTGATGTTTTATATACCTATATAGAGTTACATATATATGGTAGCGTGTTCAACCGCAGATAATGAGGTCCTGGGTTCAAGTCCCGGGTGGGGCCAAAAAGCGATTTATCCGTAAAAAAAAAAGAAATTTCTCAGTATCAGCCCGAAGTCTGGGAGTTGGCGGTATTACACGCCCGTGCCTCGGCGAGCACGTAAGGCCATCGGTCCTGTACCTGACCTCTTTCCGGTCGTGTCGCTAGTCGATGGAATAGAAAGTGCCCCTGTGTTTGCGCACACACTTGTACACTATAATATGTCCTGCGCAATTGGGTAGCCTCCATTGAGACTGCCGCCGTTGCCGAAATTCGGTCGGGAGGACATTATTATTAACATAAATAGTGATCGTAACTTAAACAGCGCTATCTACCCATTAAACTGAACAAATTATACTAACCATTTTGTCTAGCCATATCTTTGTGATGAGATAATAAATAATAAATAAATAAATAGATAATAAATAAATAAATTTAATCTACCATATAATTTCTTCCATAAGCTTTTATAGACTTCCGGCTTGTTATTTCTATGTACAAGGTGTAACAGAAATAGTGAACTTAAATAAAGAAGCTTAAGTTGCCTATGAAACTGAACAACGTGTAACGCATCAATATCACACAATTATCTGGCTCAGTGTATTTGAATCCTACTCTCTACCTAAGAAGGTGCCCGTATTTTCACAATGACTTGACCGTAGCTTTTGGTAACTTGTTGCTAGTTGGCTAACCTTGCAGTTTTAAATTACAGTATAGACGTATTGTTCTCTATAGCAATGACATCATATAATACTTTATCACATGTATATTAAGGCAACGTTCAGAGATATCCAGTAAATACATTATGTCGACACTGCCTTGTCAGCAAGCTCCTACAGCAGGCTGTAGGGTGGCAATAGTTACCTCCTAGCGTCCGACAAGAGCACGGCAGGGTCCACAGCAGTGGAGCTGTGCGAAGGCTCGCTCTCAGTCTTCTTGACGCCGCTGCGGAATTCCCGCGTCTCACGAGATTCCGCCTCCGTTGGTGTCTGTCAACAATAATCATGTAATATATTGAACAATTAGGAATAATTCTATCCGAACAAGCACAATTGCTCAACATATTTAATATTGTGGATTGTCCAACCCAACAACTAAACATCATTCAGTATATAATAAAATCGTAGGAAAGTCAAAACTGTACATTGATTTTTTTTAAAAGCATACTTCGGGCGTGTTCTACATTAAATATTGAAGTCAAAAATATAGTTTTTAGAATTTTTGTCGGTTTATCTGTTTGTATGTCCGGGCTAAACTCAAAAAGCTGCATGGAATTAATTCAATTATGCATGAATATTACTAAGAGGTCTGGTCAACAAATAGGCTACATATTATCACGCTATCAACTACGGGGGAGGAGCTGTGATAATTTATAAAGTTTAACGCGGGTATAACCGCGGGGCTCAGCTAGTTTTATATATAATTGATACATTAAAATAAGAGACACACCTTTTCTCATGACAGTTTTTATAATTACATTACGATATATAAAACTCAATGGTTATGCCCAATATTACACTTAACTGAACGTAAAGTGTAATATTGGGCTGACTCATTTTTAAAATGCCTTTCAATTTTGTGCTGTAGGGGTTCTTTTGGCATAATACAAGAAGAGGTGACACAACATTATCAACACGAAATAAAATCTAGAATACAAATATCTTCCCATATAGTTGAAAAAGCTGATTTTAGGATGAAACATATACTACTGCGATTACTCACTATGGAGCAAGGGACGTCAAATATAGGAAATATTTTAATGTATTTTAGATATCCCGCGACGTCTAACTTTTGTTTTAGAAGCTAAATAGATTAAGTGAGAGCACGCAAAGAGATATATAGATTTGAATTTAATATGGAATAAAAATCCTTTCAAGCAGTTGTGACAGCACGTAAAATTTACCATATTCTTTAGAACCCATATAAACTAAAAAAGAACTTTGAATCAACCGCACCGTTATTTTCCTACACATAGTCTTTATTTTAACACACCGAACGTATAGAATGGTCATCGCGAGTAATATCTATTGGAACAGTTCACCTTTCTCAAATTGACACGCGCTTAAACAACACTGAAACCTACAAAGTACTAATTAATTAATCTTATCTACAGAGAGACCAATACAATATTCCTTTCTCGTCTATTCATATAATTCCGTCCCTCTTTGACTTCCAAAATTGGAATACTCTACTTATGAGTATTCTAACTTCCGCCATACATTTTCCGTTTGCCAACTTATATTTGGGTACAATCTGTATTGTAAGTATTTAACCTATTTATTAATCATTCTCTTGAACGGGTGTCGTCAGTCTGAATCATCATTACTATACAATATTAAGACGTAAGTCTCATTGACTGGTATTATTAGATTACTGCAAATTACGTGGGCGTCAGCTTTGTTATACAGAAACTTAAATAACTAATATCTTTCGACGTCTCATTATACCCAAGCAATAATGAGAATGATTAAATCAATAGGGGATCGATTACAGACATATTATTACAATGATAGACTCAAAAATGTCAATAATATAAGTATCTATTGACTGAACATGCAACTTTTTGTCATATAGTTATAATTATTGCGCTACGTCACAATACACGATGTTATTTATTGTCAGTCCAGTTGTACAGAATGTTGACTGTGATAGCCACATTTTGACGAGCGGAGATTGACGAGCTGTAAGACTGTGTGCTGACGGCATAGAATATCATCATCCCATCTCATCCCGTGGGGGGCGTAGAAATCGTCCCGAGGGAATACCTACCAGAGAACAGGCAGCAGCGTGTTTTTCTGTGAACTATGACTATCAAACTGCGATCGTCAACTCGTCTGCCAAATTAAAGCATATGCCTACATTTTAGGGGAGGCCTTTGTCCAGCAGTAGACGAAATTTGAGTTACATGATGAAGACGCCTAACGACTGCAGTATTAATACTCATTACAATATTTATTGTTGATGAGTGACAATCTAGTCTAAATTTTTTTAGGCTAGTTTTAGAGCGAAGGCTGCTATCGGCAAACCCGAGGCGGCGTTCAGTTGCAAAGAAGAGTTTAAATAAAACAATGACAACCATAAATCTGTGAGAGTAAGTTGGTATCATACCGGCGAGGGCTCGATTCCGATCTGTTGTAGCCGGACCGTGCCGTTGTCTGGAGTCTTGTTAAGCTCGCGGTCCTCGCTCTGTGCTTTTGGCTTGGCAATCTTCGACACCACTGTAACAAAACATTCATCTTAATTAAAACATCAGTATCATTATTTTTTTCTAACAAAAATTGAGTCATAAAAAAGCATGATCAACCCCGCAGTCGATTTAATTGAAGATTAGGCAGACTAACACGTTTCCTAACTAATATCACGCACACACACATTTAAAACACTTCAAGCCCATGAAGCATATAAATGGGTTCGTAAGATTTTTATTGAAATGCTCATTAGACCGTATACTTAACGTTTTAATCGAACGTATTTGCTGAACTTAAGAATGAGGGATAATAAAACCCTTTATATATTGATATGTTATACTATATTATAACGTATAACATAACTCACTCGGCACTTATATGAGCATTGAGCTGCGAAATATTCTGCACCCTTAATGTTGTGCCAGTTAACTGAAAACTTTTATTTCGTTGAATTATGTATACTTTAGGAATTGGCTTTTGTGAATTCTACCGCACCCCAAATCTATTCCCTTTCTTGCAATGTAAATGCTTTCTTAAAGCATCCCGCATCAACATCGACATTGAAAGTATTTTGAAGTAGTTGGTAGTGCTCCTGCCTACGAAGCTGGTGGTCCTGCGTTCGAATCCCGGTAAGTGCAAATATTTGTGTGATGAGCACGAATATTTGTTTCTGAGTCATGGATGTTTTCCATATAAATAAGTATTTATATATCTATATAAGTATGTATATCGTCGCCTAGTACCCATAGTACAAGCTTTGCTTAGTTTGGGGCTAGGATGATCTGTGTGACATTGTCCCTAGATATTATTATTTCTTTCTTTGTACTTGTGTTGTACTAATGTCTTTCTTTAAAGATAGGCCTTTCTAGGGTGCTATTTTGGTCACATATTGTGATAGTTACAATATTATTTTATAAGTCTGTATTTGTGTCAAGGCAAAGGCATTCTTCTTTTCCACTAAGTTCTACTTTATACAGAACTTTACTATTCGACCGTCTCCTGTGAAAGAATCCAGTTAATGCGTACTACACCATACCATCTTAGACTGGCTTACTCGGCCTGCTATGTTGAGTACAACTTGGATTTAATATTCGCAATACATATATCGGCGTTGGCAAATGCTTGCTTTTCACGCCGGAGGCCGTGGGTTCGATTCCCACCTAGGACAGATATTTGTGTGCATGAACATGTCTGTCTGTCCTGAGTCTGGGTGTAATTATTTAAATAAGTATGTATATATTTATAAAAGAAATGTAGTATGTAGTATATCAGTTATCTGGTTTCCATGGTACAAGCTCTGCTTAGTTTCAGAGTCAGATGGCCGTGTGTAAATAATGTCCCAGGGTATTATTATTATATCGAATCAGAATTAGGCTCAAAGAGTATATACATAAGTCTTATTGACGAATTGTTTCTTCCTTCAGTTTAACTTAAGAAACAACTTTAGTAGCGAAATTGTAGTTTGACCGTGACCTATTTATATAACTATATATTTTACACGGCAATATTTATTCATACCTGGTTTAGAAATATTCCGTTTGATTTCAGGCGCGGTGGTGAGTGAAGCTCGTCTCTCAAACTGGTCTTTAAAGTTGCCGACATTGCCACCTGAATAAAGACAATTCTAAGTAAATTTATGGATTTGATAATAAAAATTTAATTCAGATAATTAGAATCCATTTTTGTTAGTAACTAATTTATATACTTACTATTGTTAGTTAATAACTTAAAGCTAAACATTCAAGAAACACCCCACTGGGGTATGTTTGCGCATCCAATGTTCCAGTATTGGGCTGTCCCACCGGTCCACGATCGTGTTTAATATGCTATTGGGATTTGTATCAAATAAGCAGTTTCTCTTTTCCACCACAAGAAACAACGAAAAATGTATGATTATTCAGCTATAAAAAAATCGTTGCTATTTAATACTGATGTGGTTTAAGTAATCTGCAGCAGAAAGTTCTATTTCCGCTATCAAATACGATCAGTTAATAACTGTACGTAGCTCGCGTTGTTTAAGGCTTTACAAAACCTTACGAAAAAATTATCCAATTGGTTCCTTATAGCTGTCGTGGGGTATGGTTAAAGATTAATACCTGGTATAGATAGCTTCTTGGGCTTCGTAGGTGTCTGAGGCGCCTGCGCAAGAGACAGTGACGTCAGCTTATCTGCCGCCGCCGACACGGGGCTCTTGGCTTCTTCTGGTACCTGCAAATGATCGTCCCCAATGACGAGTTAGTCTTTTTGAAATAGAAATTGAATTCAAAGGTTGGCCCTAATGAGAAAAAAAATCATATGTAATGACTTGTTTTAAGACCAGCAGCCAGATAGATCTAATTAACCCAGATGTTGAAGACAATGCTAATTAATTATACTATTACTGTAGTAGTAATATATACTAGTTCTTTAGTATATATTACTACTAAACTATTTTGTCAGCCACATGACCCTTGTCTTAGCTACTCTGCTGTTATATAGGACCTTTGTAACAAGACCACCCGGCATATAGAACAGCTGGTTATCCAGTAATAAAATAGAGGACAGAACAATGTGCAGCCCAATTGCCACAACAGAGTAAAGAAAATACATTAGATACTACGATTTACCAATTAAACTGATGAACATGAGATAGTGTGATTCGATGATTTCGATCGAATGCTCTAGAGAAACTCAAGTCTAGTGCCGTAGAAGACCAGAGAGTGGCAAAACCCCTAAATCCTATTATCATACCTATGACTTTTCAGAACCACCATATTATTGAGCATATCTATAACTAAATAACATCACCTTTGGTTCTTCCTGTTGTTTCTCCAAAACGGGTTTCTCCTCAAGAGTCTTAGTGGGTGTAGTTTTCTTCTTGAGCGCGACATGGGCTTTATTTACCTTCTCCACTTCCTCTTGCTTGGGTGGTTCTTTTACAATCTCTTTGGTCAAGTCTTTGACGAGCTCGATGGGCGCTGGCTGGATTGTTATTGTTGCAGATGACTTTAGAGTTGGTGGGCCCTAAAATGATGTTATTGGCTTTATATGACAATATTTTACAATTTCTCGCAAACTTGCAAGTATAGCCTAAAAAGTAGGTATTTTATTTTTATTAAGAATTTTGTTTATTTAGCAATAAAACACTTGCATTGATAGAATTAATTACAAATCACAAAAAATTGTTCGCGTTGTTGTGATAACGCCAAAACGGCGCCTCCTTATTAGTAGTCCTATTTTTATGCATCGCTCTAGTGTAGTAGCGATGATACGACGCGACGTGATAGCGACGAGTAAGAGTGAACTTATATTTAAGACAACTGTCAAAATGTCAATTATTAACTTAATTATTTTAACTGGTACTGAAAACAGTGACTGTCTTGCCATTTTCATTCTATTTCTTCAATCACTTGCTACAAATTTTAGAAGGCATTTATTTTGTGAGAAGGTACTTTTTAGAGGGATACGAGATTTTCCTTCTGAATTTAAGTATTTGCCCCAAACGCTATTTATAATGCAAATCTCTTTAATTAGCGTAGACTTGAAACATGACTCAAATAAAAATGCCATTTTCGCCATTTTATATACATACTAAACGTAATACATATGTTTAGTAGCGAATGAGTGAATCTTACTAAAAGTAATTCAAGTTGAATAAATGATTAGTACGAATCACGCGTCATTTAATCTATGTGTGATTATAATATGTATATCAGAAATTTTCCGGCAATTTCTAGCAACATCTGTACAAAGTCTACTCCATTGGATTTAAGCTAGGATAATTATAAAACTCATATTAATTCGTAATTAAGCAGGATACGTTATCCATACGCTTACCATATCAGTAGGTTCAGGCGACGTGTCTGACGGCAACTCAGCCGCGCCTTCCTCGGGCAAGGCGGGCACGTGGGCAATACTGGCGCAACTGTCATAGAAAACAATTGTATTTAGCACACTTAATAAAATCATCTAGGTATACATATAATAAAATCGTAGGAAAGTCAAAACTGTACATTGAATATTTTTTTTAAAGTATAGTTGGGGCGTGATCTGCAATCGATATCGAAGCCACAAATATAGTTTTTAGAATTTTCGTCTGGGTGTCTGTTTGTCTGTATTACGGAATTCACGCGTCTCACGAGATTCCGCCTCCGTTGGTGTCTGTTAACAATAATCATATAAGATATTGAACAATTAGAAATAATTCTGCACAATTGCTTAACATATTTAATATTGTGGATTGACCAAACCAACAACTAAACATCATTTAGTGTATAATAAAATCGTAGGAAAGTCAAAACTGTACATTGTTTATTTTTTTAAAGCATACTTTGGGCGTGTTCTACATTTAATATGGAAACCAAAAATATAGTTTTTAGAATTTTTGTCGGTTTATCTGTTCGTCTGTATGTATGTCCGGGCTAAACTCAAAAAGTACTGCACGGATTAACTTAAAATTTTGAATGAATATTACTAAGACGTCGGGTCAACATATATGCTACATATTATCATGCTATCACCTACGAGGGAGGAGCTATCATAGATTATAAAATTTAACACGGGTAAAACCGCGGGGCACAGCTAGTATCACATATAAGCACAGTATAAATGGTAAGACCAAACTAAACTATGGCCAGTATATTGAGACCCAAAATATTATAGGACAAAAGTGCGTTTTTGCCTTCTTGTAACTCCTCAGGTGATATTATTTGACAGTGGCAGGTTTACACAGGTCCAATATAGCTAACTAGTAGTGTTCTATATTAAGTTTGTATTTACAAAAGAAAAGTAGTATATGATCCCAAACTACTGAAGCTCTGCTTTGGGATCAGATGGCCTTGTGTAAATAATGTCTCAGGATATTATTATTATAACTAACGTTTATCTACTCAATAAAGATCTCTGAGCTACTAAGTTTTATCGTCATACTTCCTCAATTTATATAATATTATGTCATCATCAATAACGTCCACAGCTGGACAAAAACCCCCCCCGAAAGATTTCCACAATGCAGTTGTGTCCATCATTTGGAGAGAAATGCCATAATCGCCACGCTTGGCGATCGCAGTATGATGGTCAAAGTAAACAGTGAGACGCTGCTGCCCGCTCTCTGTTCTCTGAGATATTCCCTAGAGTCGACTTCTACACCCTCCACTGGGTGAGATAGGCTGACGTTAGACACACAGCAAAGAAAAATGTCTATCAAAAAATTGCAATAAGGTGATCAAGTGACCATCTTATGATAAATTATATTAGACTTCTTTGGAAGTACGTCAGTACATAGTACTATGAGTGAGAGTATACTCATAGTACTATATATTGGCATACTTCTCCACAGTGTGGAACAGTTAAAATTATTTACTCCAAATATGAAACATAAAAAGAAGAAAATCACGTAACAAATGTCACAGCTCTAAAATAGCTTCTGAGTAAGGCACACTGTCCACGGAGGTATAGCTTCATAGACGCTTCAAAATACGCCGAACAGCTTAACCAGCCCAGCGTACTGGTCTATGTCCACGAGGCGTACCGCAAGCGTACGTTTTCAATCATTTTTGAGAATGGAGTCTGTCGACGTAGACGTTGTACATTACTGTGTACGTTCACGCGCTGTACGCCGGGCGAATGCCATGCGGTACGCAGCGACGCGGGCGCGACGTTGCCGCTTCGTCGACAGAGAAGCACAGTTTTGTATGTAAGCTGCAAGCAGGCGCATAATGACGAATATGCGTCTATGACGCTACGCTTCCGTGGACAGTGAGCCTAAGACGTCAGTGTCGAGTGGTTGCCACTTGGGCGTGTACCTGGCTACTCTCTCCTTCTTCCTGTGCAGGCCGCTGGCCGACATGGCGAGTTCCAATTTGCGTTTATTCTCGCCCGCTGATACAATTGTGCGCGTCGGCGATGGTTTTATAGCGTCCTCACCGCCCTCTGTCGAGACAAAAATATTTGTAACCCATATTTTATTATTTTAAGCTTATCTAATAGGCTGTGCAAAAAAAGGACCCTGAGCTTGTTAAACAACTAACAACTTTATCTATAGGCCAACTATTAACCATAATATTTAGGTATTTGTTGTGAAAAATATAAACAAACACTTAATAACAATGGAGAGGGTAAGGGAATCTGGTCCACCCTTAGCTTATGCATAATGTGAATGCAAATATAATAATACCACATATTGTATCCGAACTACATAGTTCACACGCCGCTTGGTTGGCATGACAAACACTAACTTTTTTCATTAAACAAGTTTTGTTTAATTTTTTCAGTATTTTTTACTTATTTAATCCATATTTATGTTACACCTTGTATATATATAAAGTTCATCAAAGCATTACGGAGGGCATTATTTAACTTTTAAAGATTATAATAATATTAACATACCAGCAACTAGATCCAGGATCCTCTTCTCGGCAGAGTTGCTGGGTTCTAACGCCATAGATGCGGAGTTCGTCAGGTCATTACAGCTCTCTTCCGGCCCTAATTCAGCTTGCTGAAAGATTATGAAACATATTGTTCAGTGTAGCAAAAGTATAATTTACTATATGAAGGGTTAAAATTCAAATAATAATTTTCTCAATGTTAATAAGGGACGTTTTTTTTTATATACAAGGTAATTCTATACCAAATCAAAGTTATGTTATTGTTCCAACCGACATAATCGAAGAAATTTAATACTGGTCAAACTGTAGTTATTGACATCAACACATAAAGGAGATATGTTGTTTTCTTTGCCATATGAATTTATGTTATAGTTAAGATTATATAGGTATAGCATACAATTGGACAGCGCATAGCTTAATCACGGTAATTGATTAATAAGCTTTTAGGCACAGCTCCAATCTGTGTTTCATCTCTTATTAAGAAACTGCACAGTGTTCTCTGTTAATACATCTTTTAAGATGAGTTGAACTAGTAATGGTCTTAAAGTCACATAGCTCGAATAACGGGCGAATAGACATATTCCTTAATGGCGATCGCGGCATGGAATAAGACAGAGATGTTCTTCTTTTAAATAAAGACAGGACCACATTTATTTGTCCCATTAATAGAAGACCATCTCAGTCTCGCACAGGTCGATCTCGGTATTAAGTAAAATGTCTACCAAATGCAAGTAGCATTTAGCTTCCCAAGGAAATAGAATGTGGGATTAGATGGAATAAATCCATATACTGAAAGAGAACTTTGATGTGTATTTCCCATTAATATATCTCGTCTAAATAATACGATTCATTCTTAGCACATAACATTATAATCACGTATAGGATAAATAAGGATTATAGTCCTATACCTCTGATGGCACGACCACCGAGTTGGAGTTGGAAGGCGCGGCAGGAGCTAGAGACAGCAGCAAGTCGAGCCGCACCGGGGTCTGTGCTGCCAGTGCCTCCGCTTCTTCTAGGCATGACGTCTCCCAGCCTGTGTTCACCCAGCTGTGGATATTATGTTACTTAATTTTTTTGTTCTACTACTGGATGGGGCATATTTTGAAGGCCAATAACAGATAATCCAACAAGACCGTTAAGTAAGACATAGGAAGATGTTTAAAACCTATGTACTTAGTAACGTGAACTTCGACAGTGTTTTAACACTATTGGCTTGACTTAATCCTGTCGACTGAAAATCAGTGTTGGGTGTTTCCTACCCAGCTAATGCTGAGACGGCGACCCTTCAGCAGGACATGCAGGGAAAGACTTATTTAATACGTAATGGGTCTATTAATTTTAAATACTTTACCTTAATTATTTTCTATATCTATTTCTCTGCCTATTACTAACTGTACTCTATCTCTATTTATTGTGTTTGCTGTTTGTAATCTATACCTACTGTATTGTTTTCTTTGATTTCCTGTATGTATCTAATGCTGATTAAATGTATTCTATTCTATTCTGTCTTTACTAAAAATATATGCTACTGACGGCCCGCTTCAGCCTCGCATGGGTACATAGTACAAATATTAATTAGTATTTTAAACGAATGACGGTTATTGTGTGTGACTAACTGTAATAGCTAGACATATAAACTCACGAGTTATTTATGTGGGCCATGATTAGTACTACAGTAAACACATAGTACATATTATATGTATCATCAATTCCTTATTTACACTTCAATGTATATTCATAAGACTGCCTCGTTGGTCTAGCGGTAGCGTGTTCACCCGCAGAGAACGAGGTGCTGGGTTCAAATCCCGAATTGGGCCAAGTGAGTTTGGGACTTCTCTTTAAAAAGAAAAAATCTCAGGATCAGCCCGAAGTCTGGGAGTTGGCGGATTATACCCCCGTGCCTCGGAGAGCACGTAAAAGCTGTCGGTCCTGTACCTCACCTCTTTTCGGTCGTGTCGCGTGGCGTCCCATCGGATCATGAGAGTGATAGAATAGAAAGTGCTCCTGTGTTTGTGCACACACTTGAGCACTATAATATGTCCCGCACAGATGGCTAATCTCTCTTGAGACTGGCCGCCGTGGCCGAAATTCGGCTAGGAGGACATTATTATTATTTTCATAAGAAAGCTATTATAAAACTGATCTATACAGATGCATTTAGTAGCTAATCCTTTAATCCAGTAATTGGGCGAGACGATAGCTAATTAAGTTACTTACGGGTTGTCGCAGATATACGCGATGTCAGCCCGTTTCAATGGGTCCACTGTTAACATGTCGCGGATGAGAGGTGATGCCGCTGGAACAGACAAAAGTCAGCAATAAGTTTAATATTAAAGATAAGTAAAATAATTTGTCTGCTTTTTGGGTGAGTAGTATTAGCGTACATACTTTTATACAAAACCTACCGGAATAACAGTCACGTTACTAATAGCTGAGTTCAAACAATGTAACACGTGGAACGAATGAAGTTCTTTTGGAAAGTTCTTTTTTATAAAATAAGATGGCAAACGTGCAAGCGGGTCACCTCTGGTAAGTGATCACCGCCGCCTATGGACAATTTCATACAGGATGACATACATGAATTTAAGAAGTATCTTCGCGAATACAGGTCCCTCGTATTTGCGAAGATGCATCCTAAATTCATGTAAATTGGCATAAACCGTAGTCTAGTTGGTAGTGCTCCTACCTTCGAAGCTGGTGGTCCTGGGTTCGAATCCCGGTAAGTGCAAATATTTGTCTGATGAGCACGAATATTTGTTTCTGAGTCATGGATGTTTTCTATGTATATAAGTATTTATCTATCTATATAAGTATGTATATCGTCGCCTGGTACCCATAGTACAAGCTTTGCTTAGTTTGGGGCTAGGATGATCTGTGTGACATTGTCCCGAGATATTATTATTATTATTTATATTCTGCCACAAGCACACATGCTACAAAATGTGACTTTAACGTAGTGAAATGATTAATAGACCATTGACTCTCTTTGTACAAGAGAGATACACGACTTGAAAATTTTGCTTTCACCGTTCAAATGATCAGTGAGGTACAGCACCTAGAAACGCGCTAGTCTTCAGATGGGTGACCGCCAAAGTGGTCTAATATGTGAGCGTCTCCGTGTTTCGGAGGAGATTTTAAATTGTCAGGTTAACGACGTCCACAGTGGACAAAGGCCTAACCTATAGATTTCCACAATGGTGTTCATAATTTGGAGACATATGCCATAATCGCCACACTTGGTAGACGGGTTTGCGATCGCAGTATGATGGTCATAGTACACAGAAAGACGCTGCTACCCGTTCTCTGACAGACATACCCTCGGGTCGACTTCTACGACCCCCACGGAATGAAATGGGGTGGCGATATTCTATGCCATCAGCTACACAGCATGTAGTCATTAGGCAAAAGTCAATAACCCATGTCAGCGGATTTATTTTCAAATGCTCTAGAGATGAAACTTTTATGAATAATTTTTAACCACTGAATTAATTAAATAGCATGCATGTACCGGGAGACACCCGTGGGCTTTATTAGCTTCTCCGTGCAACAAAGTAGCGTTACATATATATACAGCTAGTATTTTATATTTCTTATATATCATATTTAGGCTGGACGATGTTAACTTTACTGGTCTGAAAAGCTAATTTTATAATTTTTATCTGCAACTCGCTGTGTTAACGGCGCACTGTATAAGTATTTTCTTCTTCGTCTTTCAGGTAAATTGCTGAGAATGGCTAGCAAATACCAAGTGTGGTCTATCCACTGCGGACGACCACTGATAGCATATCGCTTTATAATGAAGCTGTATGTAGTCGGTACTTACTCGATGGGTTCCTAGGTTCATAGTAATCGCCATTACTGATTTGTCGGACTAGACGTTTGAAGTTGGAGCCGTCAAATGGCATAGCTCCATAGACTAGAGTATATAGTAGCACACCCAACGACCAGCAATCCACCTGGTGAGCAAAACATTAAAATATATTCAATAAGTCTAATAAGCGCTAAATGTAAACCTTAATAAATTGTGGGACCCCATTTATGACATTTTTGTAGGGCGTTCATCATCATCATGTCAGCCAAAGTGCATCCACAGCTGGACAAAAGCTTCCCCAAAGAAAAGAAGGATATGCCATAATCCCCACGCTTGGCAGTCGGGTTGGCGATCGCAGTTTGATGGCCTAAGTTCACAGACAACCGCTGCTGCCCGTTCTCTGGTAAGTATTCCCTTGTACGATTTCTACGTCCAAGATGAGATGGGTGATAATATTCTATGCCGTTACCACACAGCATATATTTATATTTATATATTATACACGCTTTCGGGATCCGTAAGAGTTAACGCGTCCCTTGGAAGAATCTATGTGCTTTCGGAATCCGTAAGAGTTAACGCGTCCCTTGGAAGAATATATATGCTTTCGGGATCCGTAAGAGTTACCGCGTCCCTTGGAAGAATATATATGCTTTCGGGATCCGTAGGAGTTAACGCGTCCCTTGGAAGAATCTATGAATTCGGTGGCGTCGCCAAGCCGTGAGCGACGTGAGTTTTGCGAACTCTAGCTGCAGGCACCTCGGTCAGAGTACTATCAATTTAATGATTCAAAGAGCACTAGGATTCAATGCAGGACGCGGTGTAGCTCAAAGACCTTTTTACCACATGGAGTCACACTAAGGACCAATATTTTTAATACCCGAAGCCGTGTGCGTTCCCCCGCATCGGCAACGAATCCCGCCGCTACTGTATAAATTAAATAAATGAGTCGATCGTCACTTACTAAATCAACTTTTAGAGCAAACACCCAATACTTTATATCATTAATTACTGAGTCACATGTGACGTGTTTAGCTGTCCCACTGCGTCCCTTACTGTTGTCAGAAAATATAATTTGGGTCTGAATTTCTTTGGACATTTAATAATTGGTTAAAACTTCACATCAAACCATCGAAGAAGTTTCAAAATTAAATCGTTCTCAATAATTTACATTATTTGCTCTAGTAATATAATAGGAGCAAATAAGGTAATAATAATATTAAAAATCTGTTTATTTCTCTTCACAAAATAGGGTTATAAAGCTTATAATAAAATTAGCAATACAATTAAGTGCCAAGATGAAACCCAACATTGTGGGAGACTGGTGCCCGACGTAGGTTTAAAAAAACCTGTATTACGGGTCTCCAGGACCTCCCTATGATACTGATTTTTGATATGGATTCTTAAACTTATTTATCCTTCCATGAACATCATATGTTGTAGATAGGACTGTAAGAACGTGTAAGCCGGAAAGGAATGAAAAGGCCGCACGCAAGGATCTCCACAAAGGCCTGTCTTGTGCTGCCCGCTTCCCGCGTCCTTTGCGAGATCGTCGGTCCACCTTGTAGGGGGCCTGCCCACGATGCGTCTTCCGGTTCGTGGTCACCACGGGAGAACCTTTCTGCCCCAGCGGCGATCGGATCTACCAGCTCAGTTTTGTAATAATTCAATGCTGTGTTCCTTTGTCTGATTAATGTTACGAGAGTTCATCGAAGAAGTGAGATGGGTCAGCGAAACGTGAATCATACTTCTGTTATTGAGAGCATGCTTCTTATGATCACGCTTATTTGCTATCCTGCCTTCAATATATGCCTATAACTAACTCGCTCGCACATGTAGATATTTTATGAGAATTAAAAATAATGAATTCATTTTCAGAATATGTGCTTCAGTTATTTTTATTAAGGAATATCAGACTTTGTCGGTGAACCAGTCCAGGCTAAGAGTATAGATAGTTTCTAGAGATTTTTTGGCAGAAAAAAGAAAGACTATCGATGATATTACATCAGTGATAATAATTATATAGATCAGGAAAGATTTTGTTACCTCTGGTCCAATATACGGCGTTCCTTTAACAATTTCTGGTGACGCATACAAAGGTGATCCGCAAAAGGTCGACAGTAGAGACGTTTCTTTGAATACGTTTGACAGACCGAAGTCAGCAATCTGGAATTTACAAATAAAAATATAAAATTAATTATTTACGATGGTGTATAGCGTAAATGTGTGTGTGGGTGCCGGAGCGCTGCGCAAGTGTTGCTATGCATAGTTTACACAAACTATATAATGCCTGACATATAGTGGTAGTAGTGACGTTTTTAATTTGACGCTTACTGTGGTGATTATATGAGGCTTACAACAGAAGCGGGCTCAAGTCTTGTAGCACATAAGATTGTAACCTAAGTAAGCCCGGCCAGAAGGCCCCTATTTGGCAATTAGAACCTCAGCTCAGAGAGGTTAACGATGTGAAGACACATTAGAGGGACGGGTTTTGGGGACCTTTTGTGCAATTCTCGCTCTACGCTAATATGAGAAGACACGGGCCGCTCTGACTTTCTTACTTATGATATGGGCAGTGGTTACTCTAGTGTCAGAGTTGTTCAAGCCGTCCAATAGGTCTTTGATATAAATTAACGACTGTTGGTTAATGGCTACTACCGGGACCGTCAGCTTAACGCACCCTCCGAAGCACGAAATTAAACCACTTTGGCGGTCACCCATATTTGGTCTGACCGCGAGCCTAGTTGCTTAACCTCGCTCAATCAATTACGGACTGGTAAGAGCATCTGGCTATGAGCGCCTATGAGTCTCGGAGAGGGCATTTCATTCATATGATTGGCGCATGCCAGGACACCGCAACGCAAATAAACAATAAACTGCTGAGACATAATAATATTGTTATTGAATAAAATATAAAACTACAAGCAAAAGCATATATATACCAACCTTAGCACTACCAGTATCATCTAATAAAACATTTTCCAACTTTAAATCTCTATGGCAGATTTTATGTATATGGCAATAATACACAGCGGTGGCTATTTGTCGGAATAACCTGGAACAAGATTATAAGTTCAATTACAATAGAAAACTCATGATTGGACAAACAAACTAAAAAAAATTATATTCCTCTAATCCAATGCCAAAACATTAACCAATTAGTCTACAATTATTAAAGCGCTTTTTAAGAACCGTTTTTTTGTAGCGTTAGAATGAAATATACATTTTGTATTATTATTATAATCATTATTATAATATTATCATTATTACACATCACAGGGGTGAGGTTACTTAACTAAATTATATTCAACATCAACCCAATAGTACACCCTTTAATTATGGAGACTATTTAAGCGCAATCATTGTTTTAATGATTGAATTATTGATACTATTTTTTTTCCAATGTCGTTACCAGCGACAGTAAATTTTCTAAATTTGTTGTTGTAGTTTTTTAATCAATCTAAAGTATTGAGGGTTCCTCACGTAGCTCAACTTGTACGACGACTTTAGAAAAAGATATTTCGCAGAATGTTTTCCTTGTCTTTTTCTTTACAGAATGTCAGACGAATTCCAAACTAAATTTTGTGAATAATAGTTACGATCGCCGACCGGATTCACCAATGCTGAATTGCCAACGAAATGTAGCTTTTTCCCTAAAATGTACGAGCGAATACTGTCGGTGATCGAAATTTATTATACTAGATGTAACTTAAGGAGCTTAATTTGCCCATATAACTGAACGACATACGACACATAGAACATCAATTAGCAAAATACACAAAAATAATATTAATATCCCACACAAAGAGACGATCAGAGTGCCGACGAAAAATATTTCTCGTATTTCACTAACTGCTTTTCATTCAAGTGTTCAGTTTCATGGGTAGATGGCACTCCCTAAGTTTCTTCCACTATTTGTGTTACACCTTGTATACAGGAGTAGTATTTTTTTTCAGATATTTTTTACAAGTTTGTTTTTATTCTAAAGAAAGATCGAGACCGTTAAGTAACGAATTGCATATGTATGTATCATATTATTAATAATATAAACGCGAAAGTTTATAAGTATAGATGGATGGATGTTTGTTACTCTTTCATGTAAAAACTACAAAATGGATTTTAATGAAACTTTACAATAATATAGCTTATACATCAGAATAACACATTGGTTACAATTTATAAAGTTATTGTGTGAATTGTCCAAAATATGACGATAAGTGTCAAGTAAGTCAAATCAAAAATCTACCATCTTCGAGCTATTCCGGCGTGCACTGCCAAAACCGCTAGAGGTCCTCCTAGAGTAATATTAGAATTAAATTAGAATCCTACTAGAGTAATATTATAAATGCGAAAGTTTGTGAGTATAGATGTGTATGGATGTATTATTGGGTACTCTTTTACGCCAAAACTACTTTAACGCGGGTAAAACAGCGGGGCTTAGCTAGTAAATAATATACCAACCTTCTGGCTTCGTCCTCTTGTAATACTTTTTTCTGACTTAGATAATCATATAACTCTCCGCCTGAACAATATTCCATCACCAGTATCATCTTTTCACTGTTCTCAAATACTAAAAAGAAAATTAATGTCATTAAAATACAATAATTATTGTGAGCGGCGAAGCCCTCGACAAAAAAAAAGAAGGAAATAGTGTCCACTTTGTTGCTAAGAACAATAAATCCTAAGGATAATTTCACAGACGTGAAGGTATCATTTTAGTAATTGTTTAATGTTTCGGCATACGCCGCAGTATATTTACACTCCTATTATCTCATTGTAGGTACCAAAAATGTCTTGTTAAACCCTATTAAGCTCCCTTGAAGCACGAAGCGCGTAACGCTTGTCGTAGTGTACCGGAAGTCTTTTAGACATTTGAATATGTATAAGTAAAACGAGACATTTGGCAGCCGCTAATATTGCTGGCCTGTTACTCAAGAATTTAGATCACAATAATGATAATAGTGAGAATTATGAGAATAAAAACGGGACTCAAAATGTCAGGGAAAATTAAGAGATTGCTTTGTCTGTTTATACTTTTAATAAGAATTTCAAGTGCAATTTTGAGGATAATGAATTCAAATGGCTCTATTATAATAGGTGTAATATTATTATGTTATCACAATGCATCTATAATGTCGGTAATCTTACTTGTTGATTTAGGTTGTCGATAGAAAAATAAATTACTAATTGAATAAAAAATGATTATTTCTGTTTGAAGTTTCGTCCATAGGTAGCCGTCCTGATACCCTATAACCCCCTTAAGTTACGTTCACACTTTCTGTTACACGTTGTATATATATTGTATATGTCTGTCTTTTGGCATTAATTATATTCCTATCTCTTAAGCTTGATTGTTTGTTTGACCGTTGTATTGAGATTACAATTTCTAACAATCCAAAGGCTGTCTGGAAGACATGACTATGCTATTAGACCTCTCATTGTTTATCGTTTTTATAATGATATGTTTAATGTAATTTGTGTGTGCAATGGTATCTTACTGCATAGTAGCGTACCTTCGTATATGTGTACGATATTGGGATGTCGGACTGAGGACATGATCTGCACTTCCCGTCTGATGCGGATGAGGTCCGCTTCGGACTCAATCTTGCACTTCTTGATTGTCTTGATGGCCACCTCCTGCCCAGTTTTCTTGTTGATACCCAATTGTACTTTCCCGTACGTTCCTTGGCCCAATTTTCTTACAATATCAAACCTGTAACACATTAATAAATAATTAATGTAAATTAGTAAGCCATCTCTGTTACTTGTCATTAACAATTTATTTCAGTATCGATATGTTTTGTTAACAATGTTTGTATTAAAATTTAAGAACACATTTATTACATAAAATAAAGATCCTTTATTTTTACACGCATGCTCTCAAATCGAGTATTATAATGTGATCCATTGTAATACAATCTAACTCATATCATCAGTAAAATTCTTATATTCTCTCCCAAGACTTTCTATACCATGACATTCATATACCCATATACATATGGGTATATGAATGTCATATAGAATGTAATTAATTCTCTATATTATAATTAATTGTATTCAATTAACATCAGTACAATTCCGTGTAATTTGAAACGTATACTTGTTCGTGTGGTCTCATAGCTCCCCAATATGTTCACCGATTTCGTTCCGTTTTAATGCATCTGATGTTAGTTTAACCGAGTTCTTCTTATGATTATCAATATGGGTATAATCATAAAGATTTGTTTTTGGATAGGATTTTGAGTTTTTAACAGAAATATTACGTACTTAACATGAGAAAGCATGCAACGTAACCTAATCTATAGCGTTATTAGTGATATACTTATCTATTAAAAAGAGGGAGTCCATCTGGTGATAGCTTGGATATAGTGTATAGTGTCAGGCGCTATTTAAGAAGCATAGTAAACCTTAAGACATGGCATAACAACGGTTGAATAATAACTATAGAAGGTACTGACAGCTTATCGTGCCCTCCGAAATATGGGGACGCTCAGGAATTAAACCACTGTTGCGGTAAATTATAGATTGACCTTAACCTCGCCGATCTTTTAACGGCCGGGCAGAGCAAGACCTCGCCATCTCACCCGGTGATAAATAATCGTTAATTAAATAATGGCTCCAAAAAAAAATTGTAATCTTAACCAACTGTATTCTTTACTCATCATCTGTCATTTACTGTTTATTAGAACAATGGAACATTGTCCATTAAGCCAAAGAACATAGTCATCGCCACCAAAACGGTTCAATTTACTATAATGATTAGCGTCGAGGTTTAAAACGATAAAGCAAGCCAATGCGTCACGGCTAACACATTCACACCTCACGATATTATAACAATACAATTTTCATAAGCGGAAGCGACAATATGTGGCATTCAAATTGTACGCTCTTTACGTATAATAAGTCCTGATTGTTAGCGTGACATATACTAATAATAGCAGGGACTAAAGTGGCCGTTTTGCGTAGGTTTACTATTCTAAAAAGCGATTTCCGTCACCTATTTAAAGAAAGCTTAATAGGCCGTTTAAAAAGTAAATGAAAGCTTTTTTAGTATCCGTTGTGATATATTTTCAAGCCAACAAGCGGAAGAACCGACGAAAGTAAGGAAGGGGAAAAGTTGGGTGGGAGGAAGTTTGGAAGCTGCATATTAGCTTCCAAACTTCCTCCCAACTTTTTTCACAACTTTACGGGAGAAATAGACGAATATTAATCATGCATTATTAAGGAAGTTAAACTTCAAAGATCATCAATCATCCATCCCTGACTTTCTGCTGGGGTTGACTCACAAACTATCTAACTCATCGATGAACAAAAACCGAATTCGAAGATATATTTTGGTAAGCCTCGGGACGAACTACTAATATATTGGATGGTTTTTGTTTTATAACTACGTGAAGTGACTTAAAAACAAGTTTTGGACCGGCGGCGCCCTTATTCTGTATCTTGCACAACCCGACTTATCTAACTAATCCGATTAGGCACCAGTTAGGAAATAGATCTAAAATAGATTCTATTAGGATATTGACTGTCTGTAACGATTGTTATGATAACTCGCACCGATCGAACACAACGTAACAATATAAACATGGGCGGCTTTCAGCTTAAATCAGACATGACAAAATATAATAATTCTAGTAGTAGATATATCTTTTTTGACTCAATTCAATAACTGCGTTAGACTCCAATTGTAAAACAAAGTTTATATAGTATCTAGAAACCTGAAAGATACAAACAATAAAAAAGTTTGAGTCTCAAGTAGTCAACGGCAACAATATATAGATGATAAAACTAGAACGAGCGGTTTTTGGATAATGAATGATCATGGATATTAACTGCCACAAAGAAACTGCGATCTCCCAGGTAAGATCTAAACCAGTCAAGAAGGATTCCCGTAATTCCATAGGCAGATAACTTGTTCAGAAGAAATTTATGTGGAACCCGATCGAATGCTTTGCTTAGGTCACAGTAAATAGCATCTATCTGCTTGCTAGCATCCAATGACTCTACCAAGGATTCTGTAAAAGTGACTAAATTAGTACATGTTGATCTGGCACTAACAAACCCATGCTGGGAATCACTAAGGTGAAGACTGAGGTGAGATTGAATTAAGTCGAGATCAAAGATTCAAAGACCTTAGCAAATACAGATAAAAGAGATATAGGCCTGTAGTTTTTATACATTGTCCTTTCCACTAGATTTATGAATTGGCACTACTTTCGCCCTTTTCCAAGCTTCTGGGAAAATGCCGCTGGAGAGAGACTTGTTAAAGATTAGTGTTTATGCTGTTGCAAGTGCCGAGGCACACATAGATATGAAAATGGGTGGAATGCCGTCGGGACCAGGACGCTTATAGTGCTCCAGTGACTTTAGTTTGTGAACTAAGGACTCCTCCTCTATTACCGGTATCGTATATAGGAGCAAATTTATCTCGCAGTAGGGTTGCCCTGACTTTCTGTGCATTTATAGTACCTGTGATAGTGTACTATGTCGAGGAGCTGGAGTTAAACTATAAAGAGGGTGTTTCTTGGTTGTCTTCTGCTTCTCAACACCACTAGCTACTTCCGTTCTTATAGGTTTCTGCCAGCGGATACCAGCGTGCATTTGACGCAGCCTGTGATGATCCGGCAAGTCTCATTTAGAGCTACAATGCACTGATCTCGCATGGGCAGATCGGTGTCATACTGGACAGTCATATTCACCAGTAGAAAACCACAAGGCAAGACCAGTCATTGGAAGCACCTGCAGTGTGGCTCCCTAATTCGATGATCGTAGTTGGAGCAGCAGATTATTGCGAGCACTGACCGGTTACTATTTGTTCTAACCATTTCAAAAACAGGTATGCGGCGACATATAAGCCAGAGAAAACCAAAACTATAACCGTTAGTAGAACTTGCCAAGTAATTTGATAAATCAAATTATTTGCAAATGAATTCAACATTATGCAGCGTTTTCGTCATTAAGTCAAAAGTCAAGTAAAGTCCGTCATAGTCAAGTCCAACAGAGACCCCTAATTTTGGAATCAATGCGGCAGATGGCAGTTCATGGCAATATGCCACTTTTCTACAGTTGGTTAAGTTGTAAGACATGATGTTTAAAAATCATTACAGATATAAACTCGAAAAAAAAAATACCAGGTTTAGAAAATGAAACAATGTTTGGATGTTTTGTTTTCCACGTTGGCACTAAAAACCTAGGTAGTACTTGTACCGAATGGTAAATCTATGGCCAAATGGTGCAATCTGTCCAAGATTGCACCATTTGGCCATAGAGTCGCCAAAGAAATAAAAGCTGATAGCGGTGAAGGGTGACGTATTTCATAAGTGAAGCCGATTGTTCACAATCCGGAACAGAGGCTTAGAATTCCTCAATCAATGTTTCTGTAATTCTTACTGTCAGAATTAGTAAGTGCTAGGTGTATGAAAAATATTAATAGTTGTACAGCAGAGTACAAATAGTTATAAAGGAAAATGTGTATAGAATATATTTAAAGTTATAAGACAAAACAATCTTTATATAAGGGTTAAATAGTGGAGGAAATTTAAGGAGCGCTATTTATCCATGAACTGAATAAATGTAAACTGATCTTTTTGTATGTGAAGATTAAACATAATTTCGTGTATTTTATAAATTACTACATGTCGTTCAGTTTCCATAAGTATTCAGTATTTATGTAACATCTTGTACTATAGAAAAGTCCGATGTCTGTATGTATGTTCGCTATAAACTCCGAAACAGATGTAGCGATTTTATTGATCAGATTAACATAATATATTTTATTATCATGATTTGGGTATAAATATCACCAAATCGTATAACACAATGAAAAACAAAAGAGAACTGTACAACACCAATTGTGATTTAAAATAATGTGTACATATAATCTTAACTGTTAAATAACGATGTTAACTTTTTTTTGTAGATATTATTAGTATTATGAACCGCTATATTCTTATGGCTTATACCGTTGTATACCTGCCCACGCGCCTTTAAACTTTAAGTGCATGCAATGCTACACTGTAGGTTTGTTTAGTAAGTATAGTATGCAGAAACACTGGTATGAATTGGCTTCGCGTCATCAAGACATTCACCCGATCTAGTGGGACAACATTGAAAGGTACCGTTACTTGTTTTCAGCTGGATTTTAATGAAATAATAGATTAGGAATAGGATATTTTTTAGGGTTCCGTAGCCAAATGACAAAAAACGGACCCTTATAGATTCAACATGTCTGTCTGTCTGTCCGTCCGTATGTCACAGCCACTTTTTTCCGAAACCATAAGAGCTGTACTGTTGGAACTTGGTGAGTAGATGTATTTTATGAACCGCATCAGGATTTTCACACAAAAATAGAAAAAGAATAATAATTTTGGGAGTTCCCCATACATAGAACTGAAACTCAAAAAAATTTTGTTCATCGTACCCATACATGTGGGGTATCTATGGGTAGGTCTTCAAAAATGATATTGAGGTTTTTAATATAATTTTTTTCTTAACTGAATAGTTTGTGCGAGAGACACTGCCAAAGTGGAAAAATGAGTGTCCCCCTCCCCCTGTAACTTCTAAAATAAGAGAACGATAAAACAAAAAAAATATATGATGTACATTACCATGTAAACTAACAATGAAAATTGGTTTTAACGAGATCTAGTTAGTAGTTTTTATTTAATGCGTCATAAATCGTAATCCGCTATTTATCTTTCATTTAATCAACTGAAATACTTGCTGCTGCGGAACCCTTCATGGGCGAGCCCAACTCGCACATGGCCGGTTTTTTTTTGATTATTCGAGAAACTTCAAAGAAGTTTCAACCAAATTTCAAATGGATAGTGTCTAATTAATTTGATAGGTTTGAATGAATAAATCTATGGTCACTAGGTGCTTATTGATTTTTACAAGAAACTAGCACACCACTCCAGCTTTGCAAAGGTAAGATAGATGGTCGAAATGTAAATTATTATTTTAAACAAGAAACCATTCGTCATTATCATATCAGCCGTAAGACATCCACTACTGGACAAAGGCTTCCCCCAAAGATCTCCACATTTGCCAGTCCTGCGCTACCGGCAGCCAGCGGTTCCAGGACCGTCACAAGATTATCTTCTTGGGTTCTTGGATCCTAGTGGATTCCTTTTTGTGGATAAGTACTATAGACATTTAGTTCATTATTTTATGTGTCATTAATAGTTTTCGCAGCGCACGCCAAATAATGACTGTTATGGGCATATTTTCGATATCTTGGGTTACATTAATTGGATTTCTATTATTTTTGAGAAAATGCTGCCCATGCCCACATTTGTATAGGTGAAATAATGTTCAAAATCAGTTAAGTCATTTTAAGTATTACAAAGAAACCAACGAATAAAAAATCAAATCAAATCATTCTCTTTATAATAACAGTTCCGACAAATATGGGCCACACTAAAGATATGTGAAATCAACTACAGTTAATGGATTGTGTCTATGAATGATATGACGTAATGTGCAACCTTTACGCCTACAAACTTCCGATGCTGTGTAGGTGAACAATCTCGGCTCCCTAAATCCGTTCACTGCGAAGGCGCCTACGTAAAGTGTCGCTATCTTACTGCACGATGATTTTCCCGATCGAACTTTTGATACAAAATATTTGTTCTTTTGTTGTTGGAAATTGAATTTGCAATCCGTATGGATATATGTTTGGTTGTAGATAATGTTCAATATTCTTTATCGCCATTATATGAAACCATTTTTTTTCTTTCTCGGTGCCAATTTTATTTATTAAAGCGCCGCAAGGTGTGCAATTATGGTATAGCTGATAAGTTTTATCCTCATATCGTAAAGAACGTAACGATTTTGTCTGTTTATCTGTATGTATGTCCGGGCTAAACTCAAAAGTACTGCATGGATTTACTTAAAATTTTGCATGAATATTACTAAGAGGTCGGGTCAACTTATAGGCAACATATTTTCACACTATCACCTACGGGGGAGGAGCTGTGATAATTTATAAAATTTAACACTTTACTGATTTGCTTTAAATTCACTTATCATATTCCTCATTATATATTATAAGTGTCAGAAAGTGATAACCACAGGGTGTTAGTAATTATTTCTATTTAAATAAAACATTATTATTGCAGTGACTGTCATGAACTTAGATTTAAAACTTATGGATGGTATTGCCCGAAGCGTTTTGGAGTAGGCAGATTACTGCGACAGTCTGGTCTTCGTTTATACCGAACATCCAGTAATTTACGTAGGAGCCATCGGTTGGTGACGCTATAACACCACGTCTACACGAATGTTCCATGTCGAATGCGTTGCGATACCAAAATAATACCAGTGTAAGCGCATTGACGTAAGACCGCGTATGAGGTTTACGCTTGCTCTTAGATTTTCGGACAAACAATATTTAGATCGCATAGAATGATAGATCTCGAATATAAACTACGGAAGTGTTGATGAACACATTTATTACAAGGAATTGGAAGCTTAACACCATTTATATCAGATTCGGAAACCAATAAACGTGATATATGGGTTTTATGCCCGGTCGCAATAAATTTTGTCGCCATTGATCGAAACTAGCATACTGTGGGTTGCCTTCTTGGATACGAGTTTGGACCATGTTTCTGTGAGTATATTCCGTGTGTTAGTCTATAGCATTATTGAAACGGCTGTTCAAATTAAAGAGCGAATTTCAATGTGAAATTCTTGCCCTAAAGCTATTACATATGTATTATATTTCCATAAAAATGTGTACAACCGTTATATAGCTCTTGTCCTAGTTGAACTCCGGCAATTTTTATGAAGCCAGTTACTTTCACTGGTCCGCAAGTGGTTAGCGAGGTTAAGCCCCTAGGCACGTGATCAGTCTATAGATACCCATCTACCGCCAAAGATGACGTTTTATCAGCGTCGCCGATCTTTGGAGGATAAGGTAAGCTAAAGCTATAAGCTGTTAATCTCGGCTGTAGTCGTTAAACAATAATCGACAAGCCAATACAGAAGCCATCTGGGCGTTTTGAACAACTCTGACACTAGGGTAACCACTGCCCATACGATAAAATAGAACGTTTTTATAATAGTTGTATTACTGTGGCTTTAAAAGAGGTACTTACCAACTGTTTATTTACGGATCATACTAAGCGCATGTATTTTGGAATGTTTGGATCATTAACGCAAAGCTACTTGGCAAAATTTTCAATATGTTATTTATGTTTTATTTTCTTAAACTTAACTGTTTTAAGAGGCGAGCTGTACTGTTCTCAATATTATCTAGATTTTAAATAACACGCTGATATAACGCGTGTGTAAAGTCAAACGTCAAAATATATATTATTTTGACTCTTCCAACATTTGTGTAAATAATTAAACAAATAATTTTAATAAAGTATTAAAAAGTAGGTTACCTTTGTTTGAGCCGCAGACGGTGATCGTGCATGCGCACGTCACCGGTGTTCTCGATCCCGTCCATGATGTTGGTACGCTTGTTCTCGCCCACCACCATTGTGACTGGAACAAATAATTCACATCACCACTACTGCTGCTGCTATTTTAACTTATTATACTGTTCCGATAAAATCATCTACATGGTCGTCTTGTTTCTAAGAAGTGCCTATTAAAAATCTTTACTAATCAAGAGACCCCGACTATAGTTTTATTGGGAAGAATTAAATCTATACAAGCAATATAACTCAAAGTCTCATATAGCTAATTGGACCGACCACATGATATTCCTTGATACAATTTGGGGAAACACCGCACAGTCATTTCGGAATTCGGAAGAAAGCTTTGGCCAATTAACCAGTTGGCGAGTCGTCAGATGACCGTAGGTGTCATCGTGTATCTGCCACTTTTGTTTATAAGCTGGCAAAGAGAGTTGTTTTCCCGTCAACTGAGCTACAGTACTACAGGGACTCGGTGATTTATGCATGCGGGCAATCAGTGAATGCTAATAAGTCGATAAAGTAGGGACATGGACGGACATGGTTGAGACAGCGTCACCGGGCGGAGCGTCCGCGTCCCGTTGGTTGGCTACGTGATCAATTTACCAGTCCTCAGTACCCCACGCACGTGCTCTCAGCTTTCCACTGGTTCAAATGAGAAAGTATTGCAAATATTGCAATACACTTTCATGTAGTATGTATCTGATTAACTAACATAGTTAAATCATAGTGGTCTATTATACGAACTAAGTGAGCGGTAATTCCGTGTTAGATAACTTTTATTTAGCAATTATTCTTTGCTAATGCCGCAGTTAGGCAAGGATATTAGAATTATTTAAAGAATTCCATTGTCTTCATTCTGAGCTACGTCCAATTATGTGTTTAAATAAAAATAATATCACAAAGGTCAACTCTGCAGAGGTCATGGATAATAATGTTTTAGCCGAATTTCCGAAGGTCGTTGACAATATTTAATAAGGTTATGGTAATCGATTCTATAGCTCAAGCATAAATTCAATTCCGCAACGATCTTAACAGGAAACTACATATATAAGATTATACTAGATTTACAGTTAAGCGACTGTCGCATTGTTCAAGTCGCGATTGTTAATATCATTAATTAATGTCATGGGACATACATTGATTGAAATTTATGAGGGTTATTGTCATATTGCAAAGGTCATGTTTCATAATATATTGAAAAACTTTTTTGGTAATTATTATTAACATTTAAAACACCTTTGTACCTTTAACTCAGTTTAATTATGTTGTAGGCTCCACTTTTTGAGATATATCAAATAGTTCATTATTCGCAAAAAGGCGCATCCCCAATACCGGAAAACAAAATATTAAACCACTTAAACATTAACTCAAAATAGTTGTTTCAGTTTGTACTAAGCTATTAAGTACATAATGTCCACTCTAGTCCTTTGTTGCTAGGCTGCTATAGTATTTTCAAACCTGTCAAACGTATGAAAGGCAAAAACATGACCGATCTCTAAGTCTTGCACGAATGAAAATCTATGGCGCACGCACTAGAGTAGGTATGTCCTATACCTACATAGTTGGCTAGTCATTATGTAGATTGGCCGTGCCTTGGTTGCAATTAGGTTATAAGCTCTGCTATAAGTATGCTAATTACATTAGTTCAAAGATTTTATTCAAAATAATGGTTTTACACGCAAAATTGTAGGCGAACAGTGGGATTTTATACTGTTACAATAAATATCGCCGCTTATATACAAGTTTATGAACAAACAAGTGTCAGGCGTCGTGAATGAGTCAGAAAACATAATTTGAGCTTGTCTCTACGATACAGAACACTGCGTACCGCACCAGTTGTCCATTAATAAAAATATAGTATGTGCCATCATAAAGTCACCTACATATTCAGCTTGGTGACGGAAATATCCTGACTCGTAATATAGTACCCGATGTCTCTCAAGTTCTTATTTCTGAGGAATTGCCACCCAGTAAGCGATTCTTGGAACGATATGCGAATTGCTCCGTATGGCACATGTTGTGAAAATGCAAGCCAACCATATGCTTACCTTGGAATTATTAAATAAAGAAGAATAAATCAACGTGGGTCAGTATGTACCACTAATGATTGATGCAAACCTGGCCTAAGTAAATCATCATGAAAATAAATAGTACTAAGAATAATAAAGTCATTGACATTCCACCTTCTGGTACGAATCACTCTGCTTCCACATTTCTTTTGCGCACGGCTAATATTTTAACTCTGGCGCAATGACCGCGTTTCATTCCACCTGTCGCAACGATTGTTTTGCTTCTTAGTCTCTTACGCAGTGTTTTCTATGAACTTCGCCAACCACGTTTTATTTCACTTTGCCGTACTAATTGCTTTACTACCACATTTTTATTTGCACACGGCTTACTCTTTTCAACTCTGTCGGCCATTCCGTTTAGTCGCACTAATAGTTTTTGCTTTCTAGATTCTTTTGCCCATGGCTCTTTTACCTCGCGCTCGGTAATCGCTTTTGATTCCACCTCTGGTATGAATTAATATGCTTACTCGGATTTTTTACGTAATATCCTTTGAACTCCGTCAGCCGCGTTTCAGTCCGTCTTACTAATCGCTTTTCTGTCTTGTTTTATTTTTACGCATGGCTAATCCTTTTACTCTGGAGCTATCGACCAGGGGCTCTACCGGCTAAGTCGCCGAACATCGTTTTCGTGAATGGCGTTCAAATAAATAAACGTTAAAAATGACTTAATCAATAGTTAAATCAGCTTCAACGTTGACAATCGATTCCGGACCATTTATGACGTCACATGTGGTCATGGAAGCCGATGTAACGATCTTTATTTATTTGAACGCCGTTCACGAAAACGTTGTTCCGCGACTTAGCCGGTAGAGCCCCAGAGTTCCACAACCCGAAAAATAAAGGTAAAAGATTTCTGCTCCATACAACTTATGCGACAATAACACCCGTCCGGTCAATACCCGGGGTTCCAAATGTCTTTGCTTCCCCATTTCGTTGCGCAAGGTTAATCTATGGCTTCATTCCATCTTATAGTGGTAAGCGTTTTGCTTGTGGGTTGCTTTTACGCACCGCTAATCTTTTAATACCGGAATGGCGATCGCGTTTCTTTCCTCATGTCGAATGCCGCACAGTTATTACAATTTTTTTGTTATTATATTCCTCCTGATCGCTTCAGATCTTTGCTTGTCCATCACATTATTGCACGCCTAATCTTTCTTCTATTCGGCGTTTTGCTTGACAGTAGTTCTAATGGGTCAGGTGTCTTGAGTGCCCCACCAACTACCCCGTCTTCGGTCCATAGGATATTGTGGTCAAGCGTGGAACTTATTAGAACAAAACATGTAAATTGTAGATGGGCGTGCATGAATATCAAACATCGGCAAGTAACAAAGTATGTAGGTAATTACATTCTGAAAGTTTCCTGATGAAGAATGTGGAGCGCTAGTTAAATACAAGATCGCTAGAAATAACAGGATAAAACGTGTATGATCTATATTCATGAAAATCATCCGTCATTTGGTACTGGTACTTATGGGTTGCTTTGATTGCTTGGTTAGATCTACACGGGCGGGCTTCGTTAAATTTGGATTTAAGTGGACACCATATCCTTGCTACAGTATTACAAAATCTGTAAAAGTACCAAGTCAAGTGATATTATAACAAAATGTCACTGTATATGTAGCATTTGTTTCTTGAGCAAATTGAATCTCGTGACGAATATAGGAACCCTTTCAAGATCATTGTGGATCTAACATGGCGTCAAAATCTTATGCCTTTTCACAGAGACCAATGAAACGATAGAAAAATTCCCTAGTCTATGACTTTTTAACATAGGAACTGGTCGAACGGTGTAGAGTGAGCGAAATTAGATCTCAACGCCAGCTTAGCTGAATCTGTTGTCATAGGAGGTATTATAAAAATCAAATATAGGTCTATATCTACTATATAAAAATAAGTCGGGTTTTCCTTCCTGACGCTATAACTCCAGAACGCACGAACCGATTTCCACGGTTTTGCATTCGTTGGAAAGGTCTCGGGCTCCGTGAGGTTTATAGCAAAGAAAATTTATAAAATTTAACGCGAGTAACACCTAGTTTACGTATATAATACTAAAATAATAATTATATATTGAAAACGCCTATAGATACATATAGCAATTGAATTAAATACACAGATTGAAAAAAGGCAAGCATTTGTTTATTTACATATCCACTCGCCTCATTCTTGCTTTGCATATTCTCCTGCTAAAACTCACAATGAATCACATAATTTTTATTTCACTATAAAGGCAATACCAGTGTTCCCAAACATTTTTTCGTTCGTGAGATCATCAGGTTTAGACGGCAAATTTCGTATACCTACAATATTTATTCCATTAAATTTTTCAGTCATATTTTCAACGAATGGCGGGATTAATTTAATCATATTGAATAACAAGTGATTCAAAATCAGCTCAGTATTCCTCCTATTGTTGTTGTCACAGCTTAAAACTTTGGCGCTTAGAATAGCTTGTGCAACGACACCCCAAACACCTTTTCAACGACTCAAGAAACAGATAAGAGCAAATCAAACGAGCCTTGTTTCGAAAGTTCTATGATCACATTTTGCTCTTGCGGTGAAGTCTCTTATTAAGATTTTAATCATTTGAATTTTCTAAGCAGGAAGCAAGCTGCACTTTTCGTAAAACAATGGCGCCTGCCATATATTGACCCTTCGCAAGTTGAAGGAAGGAGGCACCTAATTAATAAAAAAAAGGCATTGGCATGATATTGTTTTTATTCTGTGTCATGAACTAAACTATATATTTAAATCTAAATGTACATTCTAGTATATTGACTGACACGTTAACGACGTTGAACAAAGAGCCGTAGTATATTTTAGTATTCTGGTGATTCGCTAAAATGTTTGTTTATGTTAACATAACGACCTAGTGAAACTGTGTCACTATGATACTGGGAGTATTCGGCAAACTGTCACACTATTTATATAATGATCCTAATAATAATATGACACCAACAGTTTGTTTACCGTTCAACTTTTTGCCAACGTTGTCTTGGATATTTTCCGATATTATACAAGGTGTAACATAAGTAATCGACGTAACTGGAGCTTAATTTCCCTATGAAACTGAACTAAGCGTAAAAAATCACCATGGGAAATACACAAAGTATTAACCTCCCATACGAGACACCACATAGAATAGGTATTGTATTCAGAGCAAAAATATTTCTTTTTTACAATTTAATGGCCAAATATAAACTGTATTAGATATTATCATAAAAGACACTCCATATACATTAATTATACAAATTGAGTGGTAATTATTCCACATTCTTTTAAGTGACTGATTTTGCGATTTCTTTTATGCAGGAAAAGTTAAATACTTTTCCTGCATAAAAGAAATCAAGAATGTTTAACGATTGCTGTAGTTTAAATACGGCCAAATTCAACTCAACTCCTACTGAACCCATAGAAATCTAAACGAATGAGCTCTCGATAGTAAAGAGATCATTGCGATTGGTAAAAGTTATTATGCTATCACGACAGTAACCAAGTATAGCACTACATGTCCGACGAGAAGTCGAACTCGTACGTACGTTTCGTTTTGCAAGCTCATATTAAAACTTCTGTGGACTTGTGCTAAGCCAGCAGTAGAAGGGTGTGGACGAAACCACAACAAACAGACACCCAATACGAAGTGAACACAAACAAAATAACGAGGGTGCGTTAAGTACATTAACACATTTGTTTAGGTTCGTCCCCGTGCGTGCTTATTTTCATTAGTAAATGTTATTCATCCCCCTTCAAAAACTTGACACTTACAAATTATACAAGCGTCGTTTTTAAATCCTGCATTGTGTACTGTAGAGCTTGTAAGTTCGAATTTATAAAACAATTTAGTTTTGTAACTATTTGACATTGAGTCATCGTTTACGTCTCGGACATGTTGTTTTTTTTTTCTATTTTGGTCCACCTTGACAATTCTAAATAACTTCATTATAGTATCGCTACTTTTATAGCCAGCTGTTAATTGCATTACGCGTTCTGTGCGTTGTTACAGAAAACAGTTATTGGGGAAGACGATGGACTAACTTGGACAGGCAGCGGTTGATCTGTCGATGCCGCGACGGAACTATTTCGCAACTCTCTTAACTAAAGCAAAAGAGCATTGCACGGTGATATGAATTCTAATATTTCTATTATCTGAACTAATATTATGAAGAGAAAATTATAAGTAAGTTTGTTTGTCTGTTTAATTCGAAATCAGTATTATTGAATTTTGAAATGTTTGAATACTAAGATTTATCCCGTAAGGGGGTTAAAGTAGGGGTTGACAGTTTGTAAGAAACTTGATCAAGTCTAAAAAAAATATACGTAGTCATTTTTGTTTCCTAAAATAGGGGGAACTCCTAAACCATAGGTAACACACTGACAGAAGGAAACTTAGTGTTTTTTTCAAAAAAATGATTTGAAGTGATATGCCATAATTTCCGCGGTTGGCAATCACAGTATGATGGTGACAGAACACAGAATCGCTGCTGCTAGCGCAGCACTAGTTCTACTAAAAAGTCCCACGGTGGAACTAGTCAGATTTTTTTCACACTAGTGCTACGATATGATGTTTTCCCGGCCGAATTTCGGGAACGGCGGCCATTCTCAATGGAGATTACCCAGTTGCGCAGGAAATATTATAGCGCACAAGTGTGTGCAAACACAGGGGCACTTTCTATTCCATCACTCTCATGATCCGATGGGACGACTAGCGACACGACCGGAAAGAGGTCAGGTACAGGTCCGACGGCTTTACGTGCTCTCCGAGACACGGGAGTGTTATACCGCCAACTTCCAGACTTCGGGCTGATATTGAAAAATTTATTTTTTACGTAAAAATCACTTTTTGGCCCGCCCCGGGATCCGAACCCAGGACCTCATTTTCTGCGGTTGAACACGCTACCACTAGACCAACGAGGCAGTCAACGATATAATATGTTACTGAATGGAAGAAATAGTGGGACTCTTTATACGCACTTAATTTTTATTCAATAAATAAATATCTTAGGACAACTAGCACACTGTCATTTGATCCCAAGGCAGAGGTTTTGTACTACGGCAACCAGTCAGTTGTCTACTGATAAACATACTTATATATATTTTGAGGTCACGAACCTTTAGAGCAACAGGCCAGTCCAACTTATTCTACTTGTAGTTCTATGGTACATGAAGTTTAAATTCACATGAAAAAAATTATTAGCCATCAATTTATATTCATCTATCAAATAAATTTCATATTAAATACATGTACTAATTGCACATCAAATTAATAAGTAGGTTAGGTTGGAAGTGCGACCATACAACGCACGAGACAAGCGAGCGTACCGCGGTAGCGGCCGTCGAATGCCAGAAACCAATTTATTTACCCGAAGAATCCACTTTCAAAGAAATTGCTGCTAAGAGGAGTACCACTAGTTCTACTATTCACTAACACATCTACTATAAACTAAGACTTTTCAGTTAAACTAGTGGGAACAAACGGTTGTATACACATACAAGTAATAAAATTGTTGCCCTGAGCATGGATTGAACCTGAAAAACGTGGGCGCTAAGACAGTAAGGAGGTCTGCGTCACATTTTATTTAAAAAGTAATTCCCAAATGCTGGTAAGACGATGGAGATGGCCACGTGGGCTCTCCAGTGAAATATAATGAGATGACAAACTGTCTAGACTTTTTTTAGTTCTCATAAAATGATCTTGAACTGTCATCGGTGTTTATTTTCACATGTAACAACAGCGCGTCATCCTTGAGTTAAACTGTTGTATCTAGGCCAGTTACATAGGTGTCAATGTTTGTCGGTCGGAAACACCGGACGGTATCGGCATTGTATGAGCACGAGCGGTCACGTCCAGAAAAAATGTGGCGCAAGTAGCCAATTAACATGTGGGATATAGTGTGGGGCCGGCGTCTCGGCGCCTCTATAAATATCGCGATCGTCGCCCGCGCCCTCCCCGCGCGGCTCGAGCACGGGCTCGGCCGCCGCAGCCGCCTCGCCGCCATCTCCGCCCGGCACCGACCGCCGTAAAAACTAAAAGACAAAGCATATATCCCGATATTTAATCTTGACGTCACTGACTCACAATAGTATGATGCATCGATCCATCTTTGGTTTTATTAGCAAAATCCGATTCTCAGAGCGCTACTAACAATCGCTAAGCAAAACCATATCGATGACTCATGGGATAGCAAGAAATCAAATAAAATTTTTCAAATACAAAATTTAAAATATCGACTGCAGTCCATATGAACTCTCGTATTAGTGACAAATTCACAAATAGTGATATCAAAAAATTTGGAGGAAGAGAATTATAGCAAACACGACTTCTCGCAAGTCAGAAGATGCATCGTTTACACGCTGATGATCGAAGAGTGGGCTGAATTAGCGTGTGTATCCCGGAAGTAGTTACGTAGGTATAGTTGGCGGTCCCGGGCCGAGTTGGTCCGACACTCCGGCGTCATCAAGCGTGCGTCGGACACAGAACGGCAAGTGCGGACGTAGCTATAGCGCTATTTTTGCCCACTCAACAGTTGAATAACCTCCAATCAACTATTCGTACTTGCCTAAGAATCCAACTAAAATACAGTCTATAGCTCCTATAAATTACATGGCCTTCAATTCGGATATTTTTTGCGATTTTGGGTATAAAATCAAAGTATCTAAATTGCGTATTTGCCATTATACAATAGATGAACAAAGGAGGCAGAATGGATCATTTGTTTAGTTCTTTACGATTTTTACATTGACTACGGAGCGCAAGGCTAGTGGAAATTTATACATACACTTTACATTGTAGGTATACCACACTTTATATTGTAGGTATAATAAAATATATTAGAGATTCAACTACCATTTATTAGAAGTTTTATTATAATTTTAGTATAAAAGCAATGACCGGCAATTGTAAAGATATTTGAAGGTGGCCAGGAGTGGACTTCTTTCGGCTGAAATGGTGGTGGTCGTGATATCCAGAAAATGACAAATATTTTTGTTCGTTTTAGTTATCGTTTAGTTTAGTTTCCGAAATGAAGAATTGCAATTTCTAACGCACATGGTATTATTTTATTTTATTAATAATTGCGACTAAACTATCCCAGAAAGACATTTTCCATAAGACTTGCACATGACATGTTCCAATAAATGTAGTCAGGAAACAATAAACTGAAGTTTATACAAGAAAAGTTCACTGAATGCTGGCCTACTTCTAGAAAAACACGTCAGATCAGCAGTTTGTATATGCAGATGTTAATGGAGCAAATTAAAGCAAAATTATTAAATACTAAAATACTCATTTACAGAGTAGCAACATTGCATTATATGAAACGTTGAAATGTCGAGCCTGCTGCTAAATTACGTTATCTTCTTTGTTGCCTTTTCCGTGGTTGGAGCACACTAGGGTACCTATCACATAGTGGAGTCGACAAATGTATTTGTGAAATCAAAGACAATTATTTTTGAAGTCGTCGTACAATGTCTCCGATCGACAGCATACGAGTCGTATATGCACTGGATACTATAGTTATCCATTTACAAGATCCTAGAGGGATCAAGTTTGGGTATGTAATTGAGGTGAACTAAATGCTAATAGAAATCTTGTACTTATACGATACACACTTATACAATAAGGTTATGCCACTTATCACGGCTGCTCAGTACTCACAGACATCAGCGTAGCATCGCGACGAAATCTCTACAGCTTTAGGCCAATCTCCATGTTCCCGGTCATAGGCACCACTCAGCTGTGTTTCTGTGATTTCATTGGTCGAAACTGTCGAAACATACGAGTCTTCGTCACCGTGCTACACAAGGACTATATTAACTGATTCCGAATTAGAATTTGACAAATTTCTTTTAAAGCATAGCTGCGTAATGTGTCACAGGTTAAAAATAAAAGAGACTATAATCCATTAAAAGTGTATACCCCAAGTAATTAGAATTCAGAATGTATGTACTGTATACCTCTATACTCTCCGATTTAACATTTCTATTTTATACGTTCCATGACTGATTTTACCTATAATTTTCAATTGATATGTTATATTAATATGAGAACATATTTTGTATTTTAAGGGAATGTGGTCCGATGGGGCCTTGGTATTTTAATTAAAATGCCAGTAATGAAGTATGTCAAATAACTTCATGGGTCAACTCACGGAACGCAGTTTGGTAATCGATGAATGTTAGTTGATAGTACGCATTACTTATTTCTAAGAAACTTTATACAATTAAGTTTTTCATCGTTTAACAAGACTAAAGTAAATTGGTAACAAAAAATCAAAACACTATTATACTTCGCTTGCAACGATCGCTTTTACAATGGGAAGGTCTAGCCAGTGGAAGACGGTACGATATGTATATTTCAAATAATATAAAATATAATAATACGTAATATGACACCTACTCATTGCGCATTGTCAAATCTCATATATCCAATTTCCACTAGCGAGATATGCAAACCTCCGGCGATAGTATAGTCTGAGCACAAAGATAGTTTGGACAAGTTCGTGCCTCTGTTGCCTAGGTATAAGAAGGATGCCAGATAGCTCGTTGCGTACGTACATGACTGTCAAAATGACGCCATACCCTGTAATTTTTTATATCTATCTATAATTGATCCATAAATAGATTAACTGGGAAAAATGGTAGGTAGGTACTTGGCAAATTACATTTCGTTGTGCATCTTGAATATGGTAGAGTAGCTTGCCAGTTTGTGTGTGTGTCGATCTGCTAGAACATACAATTTATTGTGACACTTCGAAGGTATAATATATTAGCTAGGATTTGAGCAGTTTATAGACAGTTTGGGCCACCGGGCTTCGTTCGATATTTTGTAGTTATATATTTATAAGTAAATTTAAAAAGCAAAACCTTGTCTAAATACAGAAAGAATAATCACGTTCTATTCACGGACGCAAAACATTTTCAGACTCGGAAAAATTATTAAACACAAATAGTTGTCCTGTACGATAATCGTACCCAAAACTAGTAGCAGCGAGTCGACCGGAATAAGGGCTAAATTCGAATGTTCAGAGGTCCACGCTCGATTTTTTTTATTTAGAATCGTTACTTTCTCACTATAACCAAAAGTAAATAAATAGGTCGTAACGTATTATTGGGATTGGTCCGTAAGCAAAGCCGGTTAAATTTTATATTGTATTTGTCGTGACCTAATAACGACTCGAAACATTCAATCTTCAAGCTTGTTACCAATTGCCTAAACCTTATGCTCGATTACTTTTCTGTTTCAATCAGGAACCAATTTTCTTTAGCAAACGCCATCAAATTTTACTACGAGAGTATAGCAAACATTTGATAGGCAAGTAATCGGTTTAGTACATATGTATAAATGTTGCTGTGACATACATTTTTGGTTTAATGATGTGTTGAAACTACCAAGTCAATCGTAACGACCTATTACCTATATCTTAAGAACCAACCCATAAAATTAACGAGAATTCCCCGGGTTTGATTTGAACGAGATGTCCCACTGCAGGGCAAGGGGCTACTCTCACAATGAGAGCCTAGTGCAGGTTGGCAGGCATCACAAGTCATCAAGAACATTTTAGAGAACTCTCAGACATGAAGGTTTCCTCAAGATATTTACCTTAATCGTTTTAAGCACAATTTATGTGTTTTCTAATACGCAATTGCCTCTTGGCTTCGAAGTCGGCTAACTGATTAAATATTTTTATAAAAAAAAAACAGGACAAATTTAAGTATTTGTTGGGTATTATGTAATTTAAGTATATTAAGAGATAAGATCATTTACTATTCTTTAAAAATATTTATCTCAAACCCAGGGAAATAACTAGAATATACTTGAATATATTTTTATCGTGAAATTTTCAAGCTATTGTGATCAATGTGATACATTTTCTTCAAGTCAAAACCTGTATAGATTTTCCAAGATTGATTAGAATCTTCTAATTAACATGTATGAAATAGAAAAGGAATTCTCCTTACGAATCTTCGAGAGTTTAGTTATCCCCAGATGGATGCAACGGAATTCCTCATCGCATACTGGGAAAGATTAAGCATGTTGTAGATGTCACAAACCCTGCCATCTAAGTCGGAGGGATCATTTAGCTTCAACGTATCTAAGCTTAGCGTTAAGCAACATTACTGATTCCATTTAAGAAAAAGAGTATATAAAAAGGTTGCTGAACTACCGTTCAAGTACCCTATAAATAAGCGCTCCTAAGCACACAGGTTAGACACAAAATCTAGATATAGCCCAAGGCATGTCTTACTTCCGCGAGTTTTGATTCAACTTTACAATTTATCTATAAAGTGTGTGCTGTGACGAAACTCGCGTACAAAAAACAGACTGTGACCTTTAAAGTAACCAATTCGGACACGTTTCAGGTAGTTTAATACCATACATGTAACAAAAGCGATAGTGACACTCGTATTGATTTTACAGATCAATATTTTAGTACGCACCAAACCGTGCGTGTCGTTTGGTGTCTACACATTTAATATACTTACACTGTATGCACTGACGATGGATCGATTACATTCATTTTGAGCTAAATAAACGAACCCCGACACAAAGTTAAAAAAAATGTTTAGGGTTTGAAAAAGCTTTTAAATGGCCAATGCTACAGTGTCCGCCAGGTTTGACCTCTACGCGTGAGTCAAGGGTCGCTAAACGGTCGCATAATTGAAGTGAACACAGCGTTCTTTTACATAGCGGTTTTCAAATAACGCAAATTACAGATGAGGTTATAGAGACGCTTGCGTTCTCATGTTAGGCAAAAACCTGACGAGCACATGAAAAGGAAGTGCAGGAGTCAGGACGATAAAAACGTGGCAGACACGGTTGTCAAGAAAGATCTCGCTTCTTTCTCGCTTCGAGCATTTATGCTCGAACCTTTTTCGTAAAGAGGGATTTCGCAAAAGATTTTCTAGACATTAAGATTGAGGGACATTGTTGCCAGAGTTATAACTTCTAACTAAACCATGAAGTAATTCAGACATTTTTAAATACAAATTATGAAAATTTCGGGAAGTGTTTATTTGTATTTTAACAAAAGTATGTTTACTCGTTTTAGCTTACTTGCATTGATTAACCAAGAAATTAAGTAAGGATGGATAAACTTCCGACGTGTAGTTATTGAAAGAAATGTTAATTTTAGTAGTCGAAGGCCAAATTCTTCTCAAAACCTTTAATAGCAAAATGATGGGAAAGCTATCAGCGTCATTCTTTCGATTTGGAAAAACGCCTCGCAATAATTAAAAAGCTGCTAAACCTAGATCATCAACGTCAGGTCACAAATTTGCCGGTTTTCTACACACTGTTTCATGGAAAATTAGTTTAATAACTGCACGATCTTGTCCCGCTTCCTCATTCTTTACTCGGACCACAAAGCGTTAGGAGAGTCTTCACCGCTTCGTTGTCTATATTCCAAAGTGCTGCGCCAAGAGTTTAGTTACCTCACTCATTATACGCACGGCCGAAGTTTGTAGTGCCCATCTGAACAACGTATTTCCAGACACATATAACATGGGTTTTGTCTAGGCTAGAGTGAACAGGCATTCTATGGGCACATTAAACGACATCTTCGACTATTTGAGGAGAGATATTGGGCAAGAACAAGCAAAAACAAAACTGATCGCCTTCTACACAAAAGGAAAAATTAAGTTAAGATCTTACCCAACCCATATTGGGGTTAACGTTAGTATGAATCCATGCATAAGTGGAAAATCATCGTCTATTGTGTCGGAAGCTTGCGTTGATGTATTTTGTAATGGGTTGTTTCATATACTACGGAGGATCTGCTTCTTCAGTCCATTTTACGCCAAATTTCTCTTATGTGGAATAAATTATACTGACAGTTAATACCAGAAAGAAGCTTCCGCAGACAAGTTCGCAATATCAGAAATTCAATACTATGCATGTAGAACTACTAAAATAGAGACAAGGTCAGCCAATTGAAATCGTTCCGATTGTTTGTCGCTGTTTAAACCCAGCGTTAAAAACAAAATTCTTAATGATTAATTTACTAGAACAGCCCTCGAGGTTGTTTGCTTCCGGCATTGTCAATTTTCTGTATGAAATAGGTTGGTACCTGAACTGACTACATATAATATCTCAATATTGTATCTAGAACTTCAAATATTATATCAGCTTAAAGCATGGAATTGCGGTGTGACGAGAGTTCTTTAGAAATAAGAAGGATTTTTGTCCCCCACTGTAACTTATCTTAATTATATTTCTGGTGTTTAATTGTGTTATATAAATAAAACAGAAATTCAAGGGCCGAAAATCGTAGAACATACATGGGGGTGATTCGGATACTCCTCATCATAAAGTATCTAAATTTTGCGTTTCAACGTCAACTCCTCGGCCACCCTGTATACATATTTTTGCGACATTAAGCTTTTAGCTAGAAATAAACAATAGCAGTCATATCCTGCCCTGCATTCATAGAATTTGTGCCTGTTCGTCTGGTTGGCTTGGCTGTATGGATAACAAACTTGGCGTTTTAAATACGCAGACTAAGTAGCAGGATAAGCAATGTAATAACTTAGGTAAACGTTAGAGCATTCAACTAGGGGATGATGCTTTTTAGGTATCTATAAAATACTTTTAATTCGTTCGTGTTACTTTCTAGTTTCCTTTTCTAGACTATGGGCCCTAAGTCCTTTTTGTTACGTATTTCATTCTCTCGAAGTATCGTCTCGACTAGATTGAAGAGGCGTTGAGTTTTGCGGAATCCTGGGATAACCATATCCTTTAGAACATTACGTGCGTGATCCGCTTACCATAAAGCGGGTCGGATCCTTGTATACCGACTTAATGGTTTAAAAAAGAATAACTTAGACAAAATACCATGTAGGTATGTCATAGGAAAACAATTGAATCATGACGTCAACCCCTGCTGAAAATAGACACGAATGGAATAAGTCACACCAAGAACATTGCTCTTAATAATGTTGATAAGGCACGTACTAATTTGAACTTTTTTTATTAGCTACCGAAGCACTAAATTTATTTATTTCTTGTTAGTTGTCTCAACGTTTTCACGGTCTGAAGCAGCTGTCATTCAACTAGAAGCACGTGTGTTTGCTTTATCATTTGATACGTCGAATATTCGTTATTGAGTTACAAACACGTGAATTCAAAGAACAAAGAGAAACAGAAATAAGTAATACATATAGCTCACAAGATCGCAATGTGCGCGGCGTGCTTTGAAAATTAAGGCGGGGTTGAATATGTTGATAATTTGTCGATTTCGCCTAACTGCTAGAGACATTATTGGCAGTTTGGCAGTGTTATTAGCTTCTTGATGGATGACGCATTAAAGGTAGGTTAGGTAGCTACAGTCGGGCACAAGATATTATGAGACCACTTCCAGAAAAAAATATTTGTAGGGTAAAGTCACACCACGTATGTTTTAGAGCAATAATTTTGAAAGTACTGAGCGATACTAATGGGTAGTTGTATTATAAGATTTAAGCATATAAATGGGCCCACCTACAGTCTGTCAACGTTGGGGTCTAATTTAAAATATGGGCTATATTTCTATAGAAACTTGTTTTATGTAATTTCATATTGTTTTATGTAATTATATTTTGATCCCCATGGTGATTATAGTGGCAAGGATCCTGGATGACACCAGCCAACAACCAGTTGCGACAGGTCGAAGTTCAATCGAAGCGTACCGAGTGCAACTATCCAAGGAAATTAAAATATATCGTATCCTAGTCCTCCTTCTTCCGATTAGGCTAAGCTTTCGATTATCAGACACTTTCAGGGTCATTGCACGGTCTATTTATTAGGGCGCCATTACAAGTTCCATGCATGGCCAGCACGATGACTAACTGGCCGAATTGGCAAATGTTGGAACCACCGAAGCAAATTGATAACATTCGGTGTCTGTCTAGCGCTGCTGCGTTTTGTGCCTAACAGCGAAAGCAATATTTAATCGCGAACTTAATATTATACTACTAATGCCTCCTTTATGTCTGGCTCATACTTTGGCTACCTCTCTAACTTACTAAAGGGAAGAAACCCTAGTCATAATCACCCAGTCGTTTGTGATAAACAACTCCAAGCGTCAGTGCCGTGAAGGGGGGAAATTCCAGTGTCACGCTCAAGAACGAACTGCTTTAGGCAGTACTAGTATTAGTAGATTTTCTCTGCATAGTAACTAAGATGACATTTTAAGCGTTTTCCAAAAAAAAAAGAAGTTTATTCATGTTGAGAAACATGATCAATCATTAAGACAAAATACACCAGTACTTATCTTAAAAATATGAGGCATTAGAAATACCAATCACACATTTAAAGCTCAAGTCACATGTCTCTTATTTTTGTAGACAAGGCGAAATTGTCTATCATTGTCGACAAATAAAAAGAAACTTTATTTTCTGGCTCAGTCCCAGAGATTAGTACTGCTTCATTTTGCTCTAGTCAATAAGACCTATTGTATTATTTTTGTTGAAAGTTAATGCATTAATGTATGCAACGAAATAAATGGTAACAAGCCATGGTAAATAAAATATGGTGTAAATTCTCCAACATCACACTTCAGTTTGGAAGCCAGCCAGATAAACAAGATAAGCATGTGGCAATATTAACTAACTAGGTATGATCATACATCCACATTTCTAGAAAACTTTCAATTTATAAAATAGATTTCAAAAGTGTTCTATAAGCTGAAGTAGGATTAAATAAAATATACTGTGTGTGAGTGATGATAGCATATCTGTTTCATATGTAACTTCGACTTTTGAATCACGAAAACTTGACCTTCACTAAACTGACATAAGGTAGGTTTTTGAAATAAATCATTAGCACTTACATTATTTCAATTTTAAAATATGTTGCTTGTCATTCTCAATGTTGAACTTCTAACAGAAGAGGCCTTTCACATCATCAGCAACAAGACAACTGGTACCTCACTGTTATAACAATTCATTTTTATCCATCAGGAAGATTGGGAAGAGGAGGAATAAGGCGAAGAATGAGAAAAATAAAAGACAACACTGAACATTCCTTAACTGCAAACGCTTCAAAATTAGTTCATGCGACGTAACGTGGAACATTCGCCATAAAACCTTCACGCCGATTCCCAATTGCCTACCATCAAGAATTTGAAGAAGCAGGCGTCTTAACGAAATTTTCGATTTAGCAATTCACCATACAAGCTCTTAGGTCATTGCGGAAGTCAAATACATCCCGACCCTCTCCTTAAGCATAGTCGCCCCAGGAATATATGACAATATCACAACTACTAGAACAAGTTGAGGCTATTAAATATCTTGTGCCATTATACATACTCACACATATCGTGTGGAAGTGCCGCGACCACCAACGCCCTGCATGACTCTTAGATTGCATTCACATTGTTGTAATACTCCCTCCAGCCTTCAATCGGACGAGCAACCTGCTTCTTCACATACTAACGTAGAAGTACAGTTGGAACAAACATCCCTAAAATCTGACCCTGTGTGACCCTCTGGCGTGAGTTATTAAGATTGTAGTCTTATTTGCTAGACGGCTTGAGCTAGCTCTCCCCTCTAATGTCCAATGCAGCAGTGTAAGCTTCCTAGCTTGACATAACATCCAACATCCATAAGGTAATTATGAATCTGACTAAGTGTGTCCAAAGTTTTCAAAATTCAAATCTCATTATTATTGTCAGCAATGTAACTTTTTCGGAAAAAGTATATGAAAATGTCTTATAGATAATAGCAGAATCTAAAATTTGTCTGACCAATTTTATGTTGACAGATTGGCTTCAGAATGTCATTACCTATAACTTTTTAAGCTGGTGTATTTCCACATTTTATTTATTGTGGGGTTCTTAAGATTTGCAGAAAACATAAAACAACAATAACACTTGCCATTGATTTTTTGTTAACTTGAATGTATTATGTAACAATAATCTAATCAGAATTATTATATTGTAATCAATTGAATAAGTGTTGTAGCAACCTTATCTGTTGTTATGTAAACAAACACTGAGCAATGAAATTAATAAATACTGGTTAACAAAAATGTGTCACATTGGAATGTTGTTTACAAGATCTAGAACTCTTAACTTCTTAAACAAATGAAGTATATATACAGTCAAGGCATCATACATGACATTGTCCTTGAGGAAAAATGAGTAGGTATTACACCAACTCATTTTATTTAAAGACAGCATGTTTGAGAAGACAAGTAAATCTAAAGTTGTGTCAATTTAGTTGTAGCCTGAAATACTGAGGTAGACTACTTATGTTACACCTTGCATATATTATTTACAGTTACTATGACATCATCTATGAATCATAAGGATGCCAAATAAAATTAATATATGGACTCTTTAGTTTTTTTTATTCAATATTTAACATTCTCAACTGTATCTGTGTTACAGCTGTAGATCTACACTATGCTAAGAAAAACTACAGACCTAGTTTACATATTATTATTAGAATCATGAAACTGGGCTACAATCAGCCAACAGAAAACAAATAGTTTCCTTTGCTTTGGTGCAGAAAAAAAAGAAATATTTGAATAGAAAATATTGAGTGCCACTTTTTACTGGCAATGTGTAAATTATTGCTTGACATTTGTACATTTTGTTTAAGACTCAATAATGAGGAATTTCCTTGATGTTTATTTCTGGAACAGAGTAATTGAGGTAAATGTAATAATGTTCTAACAATGTGCATGAAGTCAGCATATACAAGCACAGTATGGTAAAGTCATATTATCCTGCTTGGAGCATGTTAAGTTGCTGCTTCATTAAACTGTGGTAGACATTTAATGCATATAATGTTTCCTCACTAATAAAGTTTGCAGAAAAACTGAACACTTACTTTAAATTCATGTTTAAATAGTGTAAAGGCCATCCTGTCCTTACACTAGTTAAATATAAGTTTAGATAAAAAATAAATGAGATCTTAATGCCATTTGGCTTAAAGAACTCATTTATTTTCATTCATTATTTAATTACTTTTAAAGGCACATTTCTGATACCTTGGGTGATATTATTGTAGACATTTTAAATTAATTTATTCTGTTAAAATTTAACATTTATGTGGTAAATGGGGGTAAATCATATTTTTTTAATAAATACAGCTTATCTTACTTTCTGATAATGAAGCTTTCTTTAGGTTTTTAACCCTTTACAAGGCAGTAGGTATATTTCTAATTTATTGGTTTTGGGCCTTATTGGAAGCTAATAGAGTTCAAAATGTGGTGGTAACTATATTCCCACTGCCCGGGAAAGGGTTAAAAGATTTTTTAATCAGTTACATAGATTAAGAGTTTTGTCATTAAAAAAATCAAACATTTTTTCTTTATAATATTATTTTAAATTCATCAAGAGTGCCTACTAAGTGTGTATACATGTTGATGAATTAAAATGCCATATAAAATATATAGATGTATGTTAGTACAGTAGATCATTACTATATCAAAAATATATGTAACACTACAAGATATATACTTACGTTTATTTACTTCCTACCATAGATTTTAAGCAAGAGAGTCAAGTGAAAATTAATTAAATATGACACTATATCGGATAGTTGTTAAATTAATATTTTACATAATCTTTTAAATATTTGGAATGGCAAATAGTTATTCAACTTCTTATTAATTTTATGGCAATCCATGTGATTTTACCTAAAACAAGTCACAACAAATTTTTACTTTGAAAGTTTTATAATAGTTATTTTGGCTCCTACTCCTGGTGTGCTACATACAGAGCACCAGGTTCTTACTCCCAGTATTGAGTGATGCATTTAATACATTTTTTTCTATTTAATAATATATTTTAAAGTTACTTTACTATTTCATTCAATCAGTTACTTGACCTAATAAGTTCACATATTAAGATATTACATTTTATTTTATCATAACTAAATTAAACAAAATTGAACAAGCTAGTTATGCATGTTAGACATTTAGTTTCATCCATATGATATTAAGCTTTGTAATATTGTTCATAATATTTTAATTAGCGAAATTTTATAATTGTATACTTACTATTAGACCTCCATGTAACAGTGTAAAGTATGAGGATGAAAACTATATTATAGAACTTTCCTTATTAAGATATCTCTAAGTTTGGTAAGGTAAGATTTCTTTTAGTAGGAACTTAAATGTTTCCAATCAGAAATGTAGAACAGCAAATACAGGAATAGATAGGTAGAAAAGGTACTTGTTGAGATAATTTAGGGTTAAAATTGACTTATCATCTAAAGAGTAGGCAACACATTGATAACCAAGTCGGAACAGGGCTAGGATTGTGGAACAGTCTGATGAATCATCAGCTGGTGAACATGCTGGTGGCTATGCCTGCTGATGTCATGCAACCACCTAACCCACAAAGTCCCTTCACCCGGCCATGGACGGGGACCTACTTGCGCACGTGTGGCACTTCCAAGAACTTTAAAATAACATATGCCACCTACAAAAGAAAGGAATGATCGTACAACGTGCAGACATTGATCAAGTACGTTTATAAGTTCACATTCTTATGTAATATTCATGTTTGGGACACGTCGCTGGGTAGAGTCTGGTCCCCGTAAATTAAAACATCACGACGAAACCGAATGAATATGATAGATATTTGCGTAGGAGGCATAAATACCTTTATTTTATGTGTAATCCAATATCCAGAAGAAAGTCGTAGTCCTATTTACACACAAGTACACATTCATGAAAAATAACACACCATCACAATGCAGCACTACACAATTTTTCACTTAAAATTATGTTTTTATGTGAATAAATCACATAATGCGCCATTTTCGCAATAAACCCGAAGGACAGCAATCGGCAATCGCTGCCATCTTTTTTGTCAAATGTCTAAAAACTAAATATAGCGCTTGGAACGAACTCTGGTGTTATTTTTAGCAAATACAAAGAAACTTTTTAGAACTACTAACGACATCTTTTTCAAAATTTTTGAGATGGCTAGTCACCGCTAGATGTCACGGTACAGTGGCTAATGCAATGCACATAATTTGTTTTATAAAATATACAATAGATGGCATTATGTGTAGGTTTAGAAACAAAGGACATAATAATATATTTATCTTATATATTCTACTGCTTGGTATAGAGGTATATAATTACTGGCATCGTAGAACCAAAGATTCAAAACGATACGCTTTTAATCACCGAATAAGGGTGTTAGGTAGGGATGACATCTGTGCCCCAATGGTACAAGCTATTTGGTCGGGCACTTGCGGTCCGCGGTCGTGGTTCGTACCCACACCGAACAAATATTTGTACATTTGTAATAGACAGTCAGAAGCCTAATAGAATCTGACATCTTGGTTACTGGTTTCAACTAGGATTGGCAGTCAGATGGCAGTTACTTATTTAATTCTGGTAGCTAGCTGCTAAAGATTAAACTCCTTCATAAATGGAAAAAAGGCAAGGATAGGGGATTTTAAATAAGTTTAAAGCCAATATTTGTGTCTCTCAAGGTGATGGAACAAATTTTAGTGGAGTTTTATTCAGTGGAGTCCCGGTTTCTGAGGCTTAGGTTATCTCCTGAAGTTTAGAAATAAACTGGTTAAGCTCTAAACCGTGATCATCTTTACACTTGGGGAGCGGTTTCGTAACTTTAATGTGTTTTATCATCTCTTCTTTAGTGTCCATTGTCATGAATAGATAACCTAACCGTTAAAATGAATAAGTTCAAATAAATAAAACAGTGTCTTTTGAACGCCTCTATCTTTTTTTAAGGATGTCTAAGTATTTTCTCGATAGAACTCGCTTTCAAATTCGGACAGCATTCGATTAGGAGCTAAGATTTCAGGATGTCTAAGAATTGTCTGGATGACTCACTTTCAGAATAAAACAGAGAAACCGTGTTGAAACCTATTGTATTCATTTAGGAGCCGTCGTAGCTCCTAAAAATGGAATGATCTAATCGTAATTTAAGTTTGTCAAGAAATTGTCTGGAAAAAGTTGCTTTCAAAAAAATAAACATACCGTATTGAAACTGATCCATTCGTTTGGGAGCTAAGAGCTCGAGCTCTAAGAGAGCTAAGCCACATAAGTATACATAGACATATCCCTTGAGGACTTTTTGACTCAGTAGTTAGTAAAACTATTCTACACAGGGTTAATATTAAAACAACAAATTGCCGTACACTTATTATTAGGTAGGTACTAATTATTTGAACAAGCTTGAGACATTTGATAGGTGTATTAACAATTATTATTATTTTTTATTATATTAATAAAATAATTATATTAATTAATATATATTACGGCGCCGTTAGACATTAGACGCTTAAATTAAGCTGCTGGTTGAGGGCCTTCTACGCTAAACATATGCTCGTTGTCTTCAATTTTTTAATTTTCATATTATAGTACTAAATTTAAAAATAATATCTTAATAACTAGTTATTTAATTAACGATTAAAAAATAATATATGTGATAACACAGACCGCACGGACGGACTAAATAATTTATTTTTGTTACTACCTGCCTATATTTGACTATGTTTATGTACTGCATTGTGAACTTGACAAGTACAAGTGTATGTTAATACCCAAGTGCTGAACGAATTTAATTATTTCATCACACTAATATTATAAAGGCGAAAGTTTGTGAGTGTGTATATTTGTTACTTCTTCACGTCTAAACGGCTGGAGCGATTTAAATAAAATTTGGTATGGAGTTAGATGACCCCCGGGGTTAACACATCTATACATATAATAAAATCGTAGGAAAGTCAAAACTGTACATTGAATATATTTTTAAAATGATACTTGGGGCCTGATCTGCAGTCGATATCGAAGCAAAAAATATAGTTTTTAGAATTTTTGTCTGTATGTATGTCCGGGCTAAACTCAAAAAGTACTGCATTTACTTAAAATTTGGCTTGAATATTACTCAGAAGTTGGGTCAACATATTTTATAGGCTACATATTATCACGCTACCACATACGGGGGAGGAGCTGTGATAATTTATAAAATTTTACGCGTGTAAAACCGCGGGGCACGGCTAGTAGGCTATAATTTATAAAGTATATCACGGGTAAAACCGTAGGGTCACAGCTAGTTTCATTGTAAATCGTTAGGTGTGAAGTGAAGTTCAGGGCTCGGGTATCAACTTGTAAATCCTATGCTTAATAGATAAACTCGATTTTGTCTTAATAGCTCCAATGAGGTAAAGCATAGCGAGTTTATGTAATAAGTAATAGGTGGTACCACGTGTAGGTAGTCGTAACATGTGGTGCAATGCCACGTAAAGGAAAAACAAAACAAAAAAGTTGATGAAATGACTAATCACTACCATACTTTACAGGATCACTATATGAAGATAGTCTCTGATAAAATGGACACAAACCTCACATGCACCAAAGAGGTAGAGCTGCAGGCAGCATAGCTCAAATGAAGTGGAGAAAATAACGAGTTTTATTTGTACTAAATGAACTAAACCACTACCCTGCATTTAAGAAAGGAAAGGCTTTCTTCTTAAAGGTCGATTCCACATGGGTTGCAGAGCTTTATAAGTTATAGTTATCGCTTACCCTGATGGTAAGCGATTACTATGTTATTGCCGACTGGAGGCCATGTTTCATTACCGATTTAGTAGTATCGAAAAAAGAATGCAATGATAGTTTAGTTTAGTTTATCCTTTATTGCACACAGAAAATATACATTTTATACATGTGTCTTTGTAAATTAATGTACAAGGGCGAGCTTAACTCATTGATGAGTTTTCTTCCACCAAAGCACTGACAGAGGGAGATTTGTAGAAGAAGGGTAAAAACAGTGTACAACATCAAAAGAAAATTAAGTGACACTAATTGTTACTACCGACTGGTAGAAATATATATATATATCTACACACTAATACATACTAATAATACAAACAAATTACATACTATACACACTAAATATATATATAAAACACCTAAATATACTAATACATAAATTATAGATTACAATGATTGTGACAAAAAGTGTTCCCTTGTTCTTCTCTTAAATACGTCTAAAGATGAGCTAGAAAGAATAGGTGTGGAAGAGAGTTCCATAGTCGAACGGCACGTATTGTAAAAGAGCCATCATAACGGCTGGAAGTGTGAGAAGGCATACGAAGTAGAAAGGACGTGGCTGTGCGACAGAGTTTGCCTCGAGGGACTAAGTACTCAAAGCGTTCACGCAGATAGACAGGAGAATTAAAGTTATGAAGGATTGAAAAGAGTAGGGAAAGAATGTGACAATCTCGACGTTACCGTATTGGCAGCCACTTCAACCGCCTCCGAAACTCCGACACATGGTCGTACTTACGGAGGCCGAAAATGAAGCGAATGCACAAATTCTGCAGACGTTCGAGCTTGTCAAGAAGGTCTTCATTCGCATCCAGAAAACAGACATCAGCATAGTCTAGAAGAGGAATTAGGAGTGACTGTGCTAAGGATACTTTAGTACGGAAGGGTAAGAATTTCTGTAATCGTTTAAGAGACTGAAACGAGCAGTATACCCTTCTGCTTACTTCCGCAACGTAAGTGCTCCATGATAAGTTGCTGTCAATTAGTATACCAAGATTTTTAACATGGGTCGCATAAGGTATGGGGACGTTGTCATAAAGAACTGGTGGAAGAAAGTTGTTAGGTATCAAACTAAACATATGCCTGCCACCAATAATGATTGCTTGTGATTTAGTGGGGTTAACAAAGAGTCCAAAAGATTTCGCCCAATCACTAATGTTTCCAAGATCACTATTGATGGCATCGATGGCCAGACTAATATCCTCAACTTTAAAGTGTCGATAAAGCTGCAAATCGTCTGCGTAAAGATGGAAATTGGAGGAAACAATTTTTGTTATGGCGTTAATAAACACAGAAAAGAGAAGAGGAGAGAGTATGCCACCTTGAGGAACGCCCGCAGTAAGATTACACCACTCAGAAGAAGCTTCTTCGTAGCGTCCCCGAAGATATGAGTCAAACCATGCAGTTACTGAAGATGAGATATTAAGGGAGGATAAGATGCCAAGGAGGATATCAAAATCAACTGAGTTGAAGGCATTACTGAAGTCCAATAAGACCATTACCGTGAGTAATTTCCGCCCCATGGCTAGTCGGACATCATCGGTAATTTTCACTAACGCCGTAACGGTGCTATGGTCAGGGCGGAACCCTGATTGGTATGGACTTAGTAGGCTTTGAGAGGAGAGGTATCGAGAGAGTTGTTGGCTAACAACACTCTCGAGGGTTTTGGACAGGATTGGAAGGATATAAATAGGACGGTACTGAGATAATGAAGACGGATTTTTGGTTTTGGGGAGCGGTCGGACCAGGGCTTTTTTCCAGGATAACGGGAAGGAACTTGCCTCAAGAGAAAAGTTTATGATATGAGTGATTATGGGTACAAGTTCTTCTAGGATCAGGGAAAGCATTTGGAGCTGGAGACCATCATCACCCACTGCTTTAGTGGAGATGGATTGGATGGATTTCTTAATGTCTCGTTCAGTAACTGCAGTAAAAGAAAAAGAAGTACATACCGGCATAGAAATCTTAGAGAGATAATTTAGAGTAGAAGACTTGGTGCTGGCATCCAGTGTCACCGGGGTTCTAGCAAAATGTGCATTAAGTGCATTTAAATCAACCGATGACACCAAGTGATTTTAGAAAATGCCATACTTGTGCTGTACCGAGGTTATTAATCGAGTTGTGAATGTGGCGTCTTTTGGCATCTCTACACATACGACTGCAGAGATTCCGAAGCCTTTTATATATACACCAGTTCTCTTCAGATGCGGTTTTTTATATTTCTTTTTGGCTTTATCTCGCTTTGACATAACTTTTCTAATATCATCAGACAGCCAGGGCGCAGGTGGATGTTTTATCCTCACCTTTTTGTTGGGAGCATGAGTGTTGTATAGGTTTAATAAAATTTGAGTGAATTTCGTGACCTTGGTGTCTATGTCGATACAGTCGTAAACAGGAGCCCAATCGATACTGCCCGCATCAGCCCTCAAACGATCCAGGACAATGTTTTTGAAGCTACGAAGGAAGAGAAACTGAGACTTTCGTCGAGGGCAGTGAATTTTATAGGAAATATATATTAGGTCATGATATGAGAAAGAAGTTGGTAATTGGCCATGAGATGCTACTTTTGAAGGGTTCGAAACAAGGACAAGATCTATGAGTGATGGCGAACTGTGAGGAGCGCGATGTGTTGCATCCAGAGGCAGTATATGCATGTTAACAGAATTAACTAGAGAGAGTAGTCTGCGACTCCGTGCATCATCTCGCAGTAGGCAGGTGTTGAAATCTCCAAGGATTATAGTGTGGTCATAATGAGATGAGTAAGTTTCAAGCTGTTTCTCAAAAGAGGAAAAGTAGTCAATATGACACGATGGGCTATAATAAACACCAAGAAGTAATTTTGAGTGCCTAATTGTGACTTCAATAAACATGTGTTCCGCAGATTTTGAATATTTACTTGGAGACTCATCAACTACCTTGTGTTTAAGATCCGCACGAAGATAGATGGCAACACCACCACCCCCCTTCCCAGTTCTGTCATTACGCAGCAGTTTGTAGCCAGGCAGTGCGTATTGCTTTGAAGGTAGGGCGGGTTTAAGAAAAGTTTCCGAAACGAGAATGGCGTGGATGAGATCAGAGTCAAAAGATGACAGAAGGTCAGGGTAGTGAGCGTGAATACTTTGAGCATTTATGTGTACAGCGTTAAAATTTTTCGAAGAAGAAAATGAAAAATGAGCATAGAGGTTATCTCGAAGTTGAAGTGACTCGTTGTCACTGAAAGCACTGGAGTAATTTTCATCTGACGCAATAGTACTAATTTTCTATTTATATTTGTGTTGTAAACTTTCAAATATTGCAGGTAATATGGATAGATGTATTGTATTGCTATGTTATGCGTAGTCACCTCGCTAATACCTCAGGACTCATGTTTCGAGGTCGATCCCCGTATTGGACCTATTTTTGTGGCCTATAAATATAATATAATAATATATAATATCCTGGGACATTATTTACACACGGCCATCTGATCCCAAACTAAGCAGAGATTGTACTATGAAAACCAGGTAACTGATATACTACACATACTACGTTTCTTTTTGTAAATATAATCACACCCAGACTCAGGACAAACAGACATGTCCATGCACACAAATATTCGTCCTGGGTGGGAATCGAACCCACGACCTCCAACGTGAAAAGCAAGCATTTGCCAAACACGCCAACAGGCCCGTCAAATATGTAGTTGTTGCTTGTTTGTAAAGTCTTCTAAAAAAGAAAGAAGTACACGATAAAGGCTCGGCAGAGGACGAAAAAAACGCTTGACTGATTCCATGTGTGTTGCAAGCGTTATAAGTTACGATTTCAGCTTACCATCATACAAACCGTATGATTTGCGACTGAGTAGTATAAAATAAATCACTCTGAGAGTTTGCAATAGATCTATACAGGTATCATGCATAGTCAGTTGCCCCCACCGCGCCGGTCGGTAAGTGGTCGGCGTGGTAAAGTACCTAAGCACGCTGCCACTCTTTAGATGGGTTTTATTTTATTTAATGTTATTTTATTATTTTTGACTGTTTATGTAATTGTTTATTGTATTTATAAGTGAATTGTATTTCGGACACAATGTCTATTGTTAACGAATTGATAGATGACCGTTAAAATGATTTAATTTCTGAGTGTTACCGGGTTTCGAAGAGCACGTTCAGTTGCCGATCACTTCAGTCATTAAACAACAGTCGTCAAGCCATGTTAGAGACCTTATGTTCATTCGACAAGAATAGGTACCTATTTATATTTATACCCATTTATTATGGACAACAAAGAATACCTAACCTACTTTTTAGTGAGCAACACCAACGCTGTTTGTTTTAAACCGGAGATTGTAAAATTGTGTCTCGTTGTTACGTGTACCAAATCCGGGTGACGTCAGAACCTCAGACATCCTTTTACTTTTTAGTTCAACACGAGTCATAATACAGGCAGACCTCAGTACTTGGAGAGAAATTACCCTACTGCTTTCTCTTGTAGAAGGTTAGACTAATAAGATCAAATAAATAAATAAAGAGCACTTGCAATCACGCAACCGTCTACTTCACACAGTCCCATCTCATTATAAATAAAAAAAATAAAAATAAAAAAGGTTTTTATTCACGTAGACTTTAAAAAAGCGCTTGTAAATAGTCAGAACATGTTTGCAGTAATATAGTTGTATACATTAGATATTATTTCTAGTAACATAGATATTTAGGTACATCTTGTATGAAAACATTTATAAAATTTATTTTATTACAGAAATGATATTTAGCTAGCTCGTATCAAGTTATTGTCAAGAGATTATGTTTAATTATCTAGTTTAAGTCTAATATTATTTTTATTGTAGCCCATTTTGTTTTAACAGAATATTGATTTAGAAATACCTTGAAAGGTTAAAAACCAACGTTTCCTATATCACTTAACCCAGGTACTACGGGACGGATGTAACCGCAGACTACTGCTGTCCCTGTTATATACATTTTTATTGTACGAAAATCGGCAACATCAATTAAAAATGTATACACTAGAAAAGTACTGCTGTATATATCCACGTCCTTTGATAAGTTTAGATAAAAATAAATTAAGGATTTGGCAAGAATTTTTCTATGACACAACCAACTTGTTAGCAAATAATATCACAATTTATAAAATTTCTGTATCAATTTATAAACTTTTTCTATTGTTAGATTTTTAATTCATGTTGCCGATTTTGGTACAAAATGAAAAATGTGTATTGCACACATTCCGTCTATCCAATGCCCTTAACTTAAGTGTCTATGATCATGACTGACAAATCAACCTCATATTTCACCCAAAAGTGTTTTGGGGTTGAAAGGCTTAAGATTTTATATAACAGCTATATTGATCGCTTGGAGGGAAACCAGAGGCGTTTTACTTGGTAAAACACTTTTGATAAAAAGTTATTTTTTTTCTGAAGACTACTTGAAACATTGTAAACAATTTCACCGTTTGCCACTTAAAACCCGTCGCGAAATAGCGAATATGTCATAGGTCGTTCTAATAATATCAAGTAATGTAGACTATTCTCAATTACTCAATGAAATTAAATTCAATATATCGAGTAAGACTTGATATATGCCTATTAATATTCTTAGAGTATCAACCAACTACCGTCTAAACACGTTTATTGTACGGGCAAGTATTGTAATTTAATTTGAAAAAATATCATTTAGGTCCTTAGGTAGGTATATGGTATGCGTTAAAGCAATGAGACGTTCTATAAGCCAGAATTCAGTTTATTAATAATTTTGCAATAAATGTTAAAGCCTATATCTAGTAATAAATGAATAAAAACATGGGTTTACCACCAAATTAAATATTTTCACACCTTGTTTTTTTCATTATTGATTATTCTATTCATTTTGTGACCACACCAGGCGACAACAAGATATGTTTGTGTAAGTATATTTGACGTGACGACTATTCAAAGTACATACAAAAGAATGACATGGGGGACGAACGGACACTATAGAGACAGCGACGGGTCTGTTGGCGTCGTTGGCAAATGCTAGCTTTTCACGCCGGAGGTCGTGAGTTTGATTCCCATCCAGGACAGATATTTGTGTGCATGCACACGTCTGTTTGTCCTGAGTCTGTGTGTAATTTATCTATATAAGTGTGTTATAAATATAAAAGAAATTTATTTTATTTTATTTTACATTTTTTGGGATACTTACAGCTAGCAGGTAACTTAAACATAACTTATAGAAATCTAAAAGCCATTTACAAGTTTCCACTGATAGATATTACATTAATAAATTAGGTTAAAGGTCGGTTAGCAAATGCGAAATTACGAGAAATAAACTTGCGTTAATGTATGTTTAAGCTTGGAAACACTGGTATTGAATAGGTCAAAATCATATACACAAGAGAGCTTGTTAAAAATCCTACTGGTACGTATAATAAATAGTTTTGCCTGTATGTACTCTTAACGCTGGGAATTAAGATTATGTGAGCTTTCCGTAATGGTATAGTGCGCGCTATTAAACCTATCTTTTCTAAAAGTTCGGGACAGTTAATTGAACCATTTGCAATTTTGTGTAAGTATGTTAAGTCTGCGATGCGCCTACGTTCATGTAAGGGTAAAATGTGAAATTTCCTACATCTTATATGATAGTCGGAAGTATAAAATCTAGTTTTAAATTGCAAAAATCGTAGAAATCGCTTTTGAATGAGCTCAATTCTGTCGATGTAAGTATTGTAATTCGGATTCCATACTTGCGAATCGAATTCTAAATGGCTGCGAACAAAGGAACAATAAAGAATTTAAAATGTTTTGACGTCTTTGAAATCCTTAGATAGTCTTAAAATAAAGCCAAGTGCTTTAGAGGCCTTGCTTACAATACTTTCAATATGACTGTCAAAGAGCAACTTAGTGTCAAAGAGTACACCTAGATCTCTAGTGACATTAGTTCGGTTTAAAATTGTATTATGGAGTTCGTATGGATAAATAATAGGACATGGTTTCCGAGTATAACTACTGACGTAACATTTGGAGAAATTAAGTTCGAGCTTATTAAGAAGGCAGTATCTTTCCAACGCTATCAGATCCTGCTGGAGGCTATGACAGTCACGAACGCTAGATATCGGGCATAGAATTTTCATATCATCAGCGTACAGAATAACCTTAGAGTGAGAAAAATAGGAAGCAATATCATTAATAAATATTACAAATAACAAAGGGCCCAAAAGGGAACCCTGGGGAATTCCTGAGGGTATATGAACTGTTGCAGACGTATATCCATTTAGGACTACTGTCTGACAACGGTTCTCAATGTAGGATTTAAACCATCTGAATAGGTCGCCTCTGATTCCCACTCTAAGTAATTTTCTTAGAAGAATAGGATGATATATACGATCAAATGCTTTTTTATAATCTGTATAGACTACATCAACCTGGGAGGGCTCAGACATTACCTGCGTTAGATAGTCAGAACAGACAAGTAAGTTCGACACAATAGACCTATGTTTTAAAAAACCGTGTTGATCATCGTTTAGAGAGTGTTTGATACTGATGATACACCGTGGAGTAAACAATCTTTTCTAAAACTTTTGCAAACAAACATAGTTTAGATATAGGTCTATAATTTTCTATTTGATGTTTAGGGCCTTTTTTGTGAATAGGGGTAATAAATGCTGTCTTCCAAACAAGTGGCATCACTCCTTCGCTAAGCGAACGTCGATATAAGATGGTAAGAGGCAGTGATAGACTTTGTGCGCACTTCGAGATATAAATGCTGGGATTCCGTCAGGTCCCGCAGACTTATCAAGTCAATCGACTTGAGTAGTTTTAGCACCTCGGCCTCGCAGACTTCTACGGAATTTACATCGCCAGCGGTGTCAGTCAGCGATTGAATGTTATAAGTAGGGTCACATGAACTCACGCAGGCTTTAAGCAAGTTAGAGTTAAAGAAATCATTAAACATATTACAGATCGTCGCACCGTCTCCCGAAGAATTCTGTCCGTATGTCATGATGGAGGGATAGATATTAGAAGATTGTTGTTTGCTTTTGACATAGGACCAGAAAACTTTGGGTGATTGCTTGATATTATCTTCTGTTGCTTTTATATATTGGTCAAACATCACAACTTCTAAAGTTTTAGCTCGGGCTCTTAGAATTAAAAAGGAGTTATAGTCTGACAAGTTACCATAGTTTTTGTATTTTTAGAGGTGCTTGAACTTTTCTTTAAGAATTTTAACCAGCGGAGATTTGTACCAGGGCGGGTACTTCGTGCTAGAACGTACAATTTTAGAGGGCACATGAGATTCGCGTAATTCTTGTAATCTAGCATACAGTAACGATAAAGCGTCATCTAAAGAAAGCTCACTAAAATCTTTGTGCCGGTCAAGCTGCTGCGATATGGAGGTGAAATCAGCTAATTGATATAAGAACTTTTTCCGCATTTGACATGGCAATGTATGATATTCAATAAAATTGGCGGAAATACTTAGAGCTGCATGATGCAGATCTTCAGGAACTAGGGGGTCAGTACACTTGGCAATGGTAATATGATTATTACAAAATACTAAGTCTAATACTCTATTGTTTTGGTTTAAAACAGAGTTATATTGCAATAAGTTGCATGTGTTGTTGTTGTTCATCGCTAGCTGGATGCCATGTTAAATTAGGTAGATTGAAGTCCCCTAAGATTATAAAAGAATCGGAAATATTATTTAATACAATGTCATTTAGTTTATTATTGAAGTTATTTAATTGCGTTAGTAATGAGTGCCCCTGATTTTGTTTGCATACATAAATTGTACAAATATGTAATTTGTATGATGGAATTGATCTAGAACGCTTAAGAGTTATAGTGACCCAGATATCTTCAGCCGAGGAGCGCCAGTCGGTGCACTCGGCTGCCACAAGTTCCCTCCGAACAGTAATAAGGACGCCACCCCCTAATGTCTGATTAGTTCCCACGTAGTCCCTGTCACGCCTCCAAACTAAATAGCGTTCGTCAAACAATTCTTCACTATTAAAATCGTGATTTAGCCATGTCTCTGTCAAGCACACCACGTCATAGTTATTAAGGGAAATGTTCCTAAGGAAGTGTGAAGATTTTGTGCGTAAGCCACGCACGTTCTGATAATATATATTAAGTGGCATTGTTAAAAATAAGAATAAATAACATAATAATTAGCGTAATCGGTAAGTTTAGTATATCAGTTATCTGGTTTCCATAGGACAAGTTCAGTTTGGAATCAGAAGGCCGTGTGTAAAAATGTCCCCGTCCCCCTACCCCTCACTAAGGTCTTGAAATCGCCGGAAAGCTGGAAATTGGTAAGTTGTCGACAACCCTTGATTTATACACTCACATACCTAATAGAAGACATATTATTTGAACATTGAAGGGTTCTAGGCATTTCTAATCTTCTAATTTAGAATACACTGACTGTGAAGGCCTATTGATCATTAAAAAACTGTACCAGATAAAAATATCTCTAACTTTTCCGTATTTTAATTTTGACGTTAGTGCATATAAATTGCTATAAAACAACGTAATATAAAAAATAACCTTTTTATACGAGTATAAAAGAGGCATGAAGTAGCATCTTCGGCATCTGCATATTTTTTTAATATGCTAATAAAATATTTAAACCTCTTTTGTAACTAAAATTATACTTTCTGATTGTACGAATCGAGTATCTTAAACTATACTAAATTTTAAATACCTAATATTAGTCATATATAGTAGTGACAGATAGACGAGCACCGAAACTACTGAATCCCACCATATAGAACTAAGATGCCCCAAATAAACTCACAAGCGTACTTTTCAAACATATTACATCCCTTCTTATGTTTGAACTGAAAATAATGAACATAGGGAGGTATTTTTCCGTGAAAGCAGCATTGTTCAGTACCAGTGACTTTTTCGCCCCGTCTAGTCTACTCATTGTATTCTTGTCACTTCCTAATATTTCCTTTAACACAATAAGGTTGTTATCTAACCAAACAACCCAAATCTTACGACACACAAATTGCCTAACCAAAAGGAGTGCACAAAAACAATAATACAACGGTAACAGTTACCAGCCAGTGTTAAAAGTAATACGTAACCTAACTAACTTTCTTCCCCATTCCTGGCGCTCACACAATCGATAGTCGCTGTCGTTATATCGATATAGGTATAGTCGATAACTAATGAGTGTTGTAAAGTAACGTAACCCATACGTCGACTCGGAGTCGGAGTGGGCTCTACGGACTTGTTTGCGTGTATATCGAGTTAGCGCGAAACAGTGTGGCCAGCTCTAGCCATTAATTTAGTATGGTTAGTGCTATGAAAAAGTACGTTTCTGAGGTACATAATTATTTCACAGGTTTCTAGATTGTATGTTAGATGTTATATCTATAAGTGTACAGAAAAATAGGCGGTTGTGAAAACCTGCAGAGAAATGAAAAATTAAATTGATATATTAATTGTTTCTTCCAAAATCCGAAAATTTCATGTTAAAATCGATACAATATTTTTTTAATGAATAAGCACTTTAAACACAACTATTATATTTAATAATACCTATACGAGCAAAATTTAAGCGAAGGTGGGATTGATTGCTACGGACCCTGAATGGATTAAATATTGTGAAATCATTGACAATATAACATTAACCTTCTTTTAAGAAACCCTTATCTCGACAAAAAAGATTTGATCATAAATTGTTTTATCCTCTAGTACCATTTATTGACGACAATAAGTAAAAAAGAAGATAGTAAAAGGCAATGGGCGGAGAAGGCGTAGGACAGGCATTCCATCATCCTCCCTAATGTATAACGTAAATCGATAATAAAAGGGCCAGTATGCTAATTTTATCATGGTATACAACATGATATACAACATGTAACGTAATTAACGCACACCCTGAAACACCCCAATTAGAATATTATGTTGTAATCATAATACATACACTGAATTTTTAATTTAAAATGCATAATATGCATTGTTATTTACTAAATTAGTTTCTTGGAATATAATTCATTTTTCTTTATTTTGTATTGAATGATGGAATTTGTATTATTACTAATGAAACTGCGATTTTGAAAGCCCTATTACTTTGACTTACGGTCCATTTCAATTTGTTTTGACTGTACAGGGTTAATATGACAATAATATCCGTAGTTTTAATTATTTTTGGAATAAAAAATTACCTATATTAAAAATTATATAAATCGATTCAGTAAACGATTCTGAACAAACTATTTTAAGGATGTGCGTTAATTTAGTTTCATGTTGCATATGTGTTTACTCGGTTAATGGAACCAAAACCGTACCTTTTAAGAAGCTCTGGCAACATTTCGGGTAGCAGGGACGGTGAAAGTGATTGCGCAATGATGCAGCCCCCGCAGGCGTTCTGCAGTTGCATTACTGCTTAGGTAAAAGGCACTCGAGTTAACTTAAAAATTTACATTCATTATCGTACGCAAGAATGTAGATTGCGTTTTAGAATGAACTAGTCACGCGGCTGAACTTGTCAGTCACTTTAGCTAACGTGGATAATATGGATAATCAGGATGTGATAGCTTGATGGAACGTGTAGTTCCATTAACTATGTGAAGTTGATAAACACATTAAACACATCGTAACAACTCGCGCATTATTTATATATATATATATATATATATATAAATAATACATATTTATGCCGTTACTTTTACTCACTCTTTTATTTGTATTGTGTTGAGATTACGTTCCAATTACTTTTAATTATTATAATAAGGTATAAGTTCTTTTTTTGTAACTAGTTAGTTTCGAAAAATACTGATTACAATAGTTATACTGATAACCATAAACTAAATTTGGTAGTGAGAAATTTTTACTTTTGTTCCAGTAAAAGTAAATCCTCATTTCGAATAAAACGTGTCTTAAAATTAAACTGTTATGTATAATATGTATGTACATATAAGAAAAAAAAAAACACTTTTGGTTCTATATTAACAATAAATCCAATACACAATCTTCCCATTTAAAATAAAATTAAAAGTACTCACAGATGTCAAGTAGAGATTAGCAAGAGCAACTTAAATAGTCCATAGTTAAAAACAACTTAGCATACGCGTAAGGCATGTAAGAAATATCGTAACGAATCTATTCATCAACATAATGAGTTAAGTAAGTGTGACTTGTGTCGGTTGAGTGTACTTATTAAAAGGAAAATTTTATTATTTCACGGTGCCTATTTCTGTATCGTATCGTATTTTAACACAAAATCGTTTTAAATTCGCTCTATGTGCAGCTAGGGTAAGGAATTTTAAATTACAATTTTATTGTACCAAGAATTTTCAAGCTATTATATTTTCTTTTGAGTCGATATTGTAGCACATTTCTAATATATATGTATGGTATGGTATGGAATGGAATAACCACATTTCCTTACCACATTTCATGTAACATCTTTACATGGTACGCTTGCCTATAGCACCTATTTCTATGAATGGTTAATTGTAACGTGCATCGAAATAGGAAAACATGTTGGCTATACCAAAAATGTAACTATTGTTTGCCAACATTTATTATTAGACATTAAATTAAATTAAATATCAATTTTAAGGGTTACCTGATATTGTCCACTCGATTCTTGAACGTAAATATTTGCTAAAATAGCAAGCCGATGTGATAAAAAAATTTAGATCAACAAAATATCACTCAATTGAAACCCTGAACTCTTTACCACACCACTCAGTTTGTTTGTGAATTGCAAGAGTAATGCAAGTGTAAATAATGTCAGGGCCTGTCTCTCATTGCTTCAAAACGTTTTAATCTATCTTGGACTTTCAAAAAATGTAAATATAACAGTTTTCTCGTAATAGTTTTTAATTCACTATGACTAAAATAATATCACTGAAGCAGCTGGTGACATTTACCCAGATAATGAAATAGATAGATAAACTTTTCATTGAACATCAAAAGGAATAACAACTTGTAGACATGAAACATTAAAGTTTACAATGGTAGCCTATCACAAAATATGATTTCTTCAATACAGCCAACGTATAGGAATTGAAGAATGGAGTAAATGAGAGAGGCAGTTTTCGGTGTACATAAACATTACAAACAGTACCTATAAGTACACAGTACATACTTATGTATACTTATATGTTTACCTATAATTTATTACAAATAATTAATTACCGACATTCTCAAAAGACCCACAAACACCTTCTCATATTTCTCAAAGCCAAACCATTCCATTGTCGTAATATTCTACTTTCACGCGTGCTATTTTGAATTCAGAAATTGAATCTCTATCTGATTACTTTCATTTATCATATACCTATATGGAAATTGAAACTCAGGGTTAGCACTTTTAAATAAAGCTCATTTCGCAACCAATCTTTACTTAAGGTTTAGAAGCGGATCCACAATTCAAATTGACGAATTGCTTCTTAAATGTGAACTTAACGTGGAACTCAGAGAGAAGATTCGCTTAATTTGGAGGCCGAATACTATAGCGACTGTAGGCTTTAGCTCTAGTAGCCTCAAACGTGATTTCTGCGTAGTGCTAAAAGGTAGCAACATCTAAGTGAGGTAGAGCATAGGTTAGCTTAGCTCGACTGTTCAAGTACCTTCTAGAATACAGAGTTCAATTATAAAAGCATTATTATTATAAAGTTGCAGTTCGGCGTGTGAGTAAGGGCGCTAGAGGGAAGACGAGGCTATGTATGTAGTAAGCGTTATAAGCTACGGTAATCTTTTACGATCAGGTGACCCGTATGCTTGTTTGCTGACTTATAGTTAATAAAAAAAAGCCATTTCCAAATCCATTGCCAATTAAAGTAGGATAGAACCTTAAAATAACGTATATTTGGTATTTTATTGAAATAATTTCGTATTGTCCTGAAGTTTCGCTATACATTTTATTAACCTGACGTTACAATTAGCTTAGAAACTCATACGCCGCGCTACTTACTAGAAGAATGGAATTAATAGAAACGGCATACGGTATATGGCTAGGAGGCTCCTACTGCATCACCGGACAATAGTTGTGAGTGGGGACTCAAGCAAAACGGCTTCAAACTAAGTAAACGTGGGGATGCATGAGAGGATATTTTTTTGAAGAAGTTTTGTGAAACTGTCGCCCTACGTTAATATAAGAAGACGCCATCCGCTCTTCGCTATGACCCTATGTAATTCATACTATTGTGTTCGTAATAATTATCTTAAAAATAATGAAATATGCTGACATAGTCTTTTAGACCGTAGCAAGCGTGCAATACGTAAAAATCTGCTACGGTTACGTTTACCTATTGCAGTTACGGCGATGGGCGGAAGAAGAGAAGTGACGGCGGCATGGCTTTTTAACTTAATGCCTCTCATTTATTAGTTAGCAAAAACTGTGGCATAAACAATATCAAGAGCATTGATGTAACAGCTGTTAGCACGGCTGGGGACGACGGTACTTTTCTCTATAGTTTCTCCGCGTCGCGCGCGCAGTCAAGCCTCCGCGATTGGACACTACGCGCGCGTGTTCTACTCGCTCCTTCCACTCGTAAAACCTCTTATAAACTTATTTACGACCGAAATCATACGAGAACTTTATAATATTTATGTGAAACTTTAGTTCTAAGATCGAGATTTGTGTTTGTGTAATTGATATACGGTAGAAAGTTGGCTAACTTGTTGTCTGGGTGAACAAACGTATAAACCCCCGTATATTTAACAAGTTGTGCACCAGTGGCTGTGGAGTAACTGTAAGGTTTGTTTTATTAACTCACTTGGCAACGTTTCTTATTAATTTCTTATATTAAGTACTGTTTATTACCAATTAATTTTTAATTCAGAAAATAACAGTTTTTAATAACTATGTTGATTGCAATCTAATTATACAATATATATATACATAAGGTTAAGTAATTATATTTACGCTCGAGTGTAAGATGCAACGTTTAGTACATCTTCGGCTATTCTCTATACTAATTTAATTGTATACTTATGAAACTTAGTGTTTTTACATAATAACGATTGTGAAATTTATTTGATACTTAGATATGCACGCCGCACGGTAGCAGTATCTCAGATTTTAGAAGAAAATTAATATTGACATTGTTATTGGGTTTACGTAATTCAGGGTTTCAGTATAAAGAGCTTTCAGACTGTAGACATCCTTATGTCTAAAGTCTGAAAGTTCGGACATGCTGCGAATAGTCGTGTTTTCTCAAATATGACCATCACATACCATAGCAGCACTTGTAACATTCTGATTATTCAAATTAAACTAAGTAATCATTTTAACGTTGTCCTGATAAATCCCCAAATAATATAGATAATTACCAAAACTAGGTTTAGAGCACGTCGTTGTTATTAATTGGCACGTTCTAAAACGATTTTATTTTAAAAGGTAAACATATACATTGAACACTTTCTTTTATTGGACTATCATCAAAAGTTCTGTAAAAAAGCGATGGATTTGCTTAGGTGCAATATTTTTGTTAACATAACTATATTTTTTTCGAGTATTAGATTGCTTCCTTCGTCTAGCGGTAGTGTGTTTAACTCAAGGTTAAGAGTTCTCGAGATTTTTGAGCCGGACTAAAAGTGGAACAATATAATGTACCAATGGTATGTCCATTGGTACATTATACTTCCGCTTGACTACATCATAACTATCACGTCAGCTGAAAGACTTCAATGCTGCACAAAGGCCTCTCCTAAAGACATATAGATCTGACTTAAGTAATGTTTAGGCAAGCTATTCAGTTCAATCATGTTACCTGTAAAACCGCACCCTTGTTACGTATCTTGCAGAAATCAAGCGATACCGAAATAAGTGCACAATTGCTCTTAAATTGCAAATTATTATTATGTGTCGCACATACTAATTTGTAATTACATAGAAATTGTTGCGCAAAGTTATAAATATTGACTAATGAATAATTACTGTTTTAACCTTTTGACAGCCACAGTAATGTACAAATGGCAAACCGAAATGACTTCATAGCCGTGATTAATTTAAATTTACATACATACAAGAGACCTCATCATTTCTTCATAACACCTGATACTAACATAACAAAATGTGTATGGGAATATTGCGAAAGCATTCCCTATCGAAGGAAAAATAATTAATCAAAATCGGTTCACAAACAATGGAGAAATCACTTAATATTTACAGTCGACTTGTTAACCTCCTTTTGAAGTCGTTTAAAAAGACAGCAGTAACATGTACTTTTTGAGGAGTGAAATAGCTCGACTCGCACCGACTAATTCTAAGCTGATGTGAACTTCTCTTGGCTCACGGTGGCGGGAGCCCCAGGAACGCGGGCATCATGTGCACTCCTTAGTAACATGTACCTATTTAGTTGTCCTCCATTTCATTTGTGACTATCGGAAACAATGTAACGATTGATTTCTCACGGCACCAGCAACTAACAGGTTTAGGTTCTCTACCGTTTACTTTAATTAGCCGGAGTTGACGAACAAATGACATGGCCACTTTGTATCTTCTTACGTTTACAGGCGCTCAAAGCTATTTTCCCAATCCGATCCGTGAATTTCCGACGTGGTTAACATCTAGGCGTGCTGTCAATCACCCAAAGTTGTTTAATTCACGTGAACCTGTCAGTGCCTGTAGTTACTAGACAACATTCTGCAAGGCATGGGCAGCCTGCCCTGCTGCTCTGGCAAATTAATGCCCACGAGAAAATCAAAAGAATTTCATTTACTATAGCGGTGAATGTAAGAGACGGTTCACATTAAGTCGGACCGACAGCTTTACCGGTGCGACTAGGGTGTTGGATGTCGGATGCATATGGTATATGTATCTCAAAAGCGCTCTTCATATTAGGGTGATCCAACAAAACTGTCGATGACGACACATTTACAAGACGATTTCTGGCGGGTCGGATCTAATAGTGGCATACTGCTTTGTACAGCGGCGCGCCGTGCACATTTGTATGCTCGTATCGGCGGCAAAGCCACCTAACCACGCGTTTCGCGCTCTTGCGAGCAGTTTCACCGTTTCTTTATCTGTTCTTTCTCTCTTCTATTTAAATGACAACCAGAAAATCAACTCGTTAGTGCTGGAGTGTAAGCTGGGCAGCGGTAATTCGACAGTAACAACGGTGCTGTTGGCATTAGGCCGGACTTGTACATTTTAGTCTGAACAGCAAGACAACTGGAATACGATACAACTGTCGGTCCGACATAATGTGAACCAGCTCTTAATGTCAGAATTGATTGTTGATTATATCATCCGAAAAACATGCACGCCTGTGCATAATTCACAATGGGAATCCCAAAAATGTAAAGAGCTATTTGACTTAGTACTTAAAATAAAAAAAATATTGATTTTCGTATAAAAGAAGCTATTTGAAGATGTAGTTTTTGATTTATATACCTACTAAGAAGACTTTATCTTGTGACTCTCCTTTTAATTGCTAATATTAAGGATAGCTTATCTAACATTGAAATAAATGAAAGAAACAAACAAAAAATAACCATATTTTGGCAGCAGTCAAAAGATAATACCATTACTAACGTGTTTATATGTGGTTGAGTGTATGTGTGCGAGTGCGCGCGTTTTGGTTATTGAACACAACCACCAAAACGCACGCACACATACGCTCTCTCACACATGTGTTTGTGAAGCTCTGATTCATTATACTTGCATTTTATAAGCCTATGCATAATATAATTATATTATGCATAGGCTAATCTTTTTATCCAATTATCTTTCCGTATTAGATAATTACTTAATATATATTGATAAATTATATAAAGCCACATTACCCAGTTTTATTTTTTAACACGAACTTATGTAATACTTATGTGTGTTCCTTCCCTGCTATCATTTAGCATCTCTTCATCCTCCTTTATGTCTTCAGCCTTGCTCGACTCTATTGTCTGGTGAAGCAGCGAAAGCATCCTAATCTAACTGTAAACGTGACGTCAAAAATTCCGAGCTATAAGGACTGGAGAACATATTCTTACGTGACTTTTGAACATGCTATTGAATATTGATGTCGAATACTTATGAATTTCAGGGGAATAAAATATATCCTCTCTCGGTTATCTTTGTAAATCTGTATGTTTTCCACGCAATCACTAAATCCCCGCAATAAACACCATATTACTAGATAAATAATAATATAATAATATCCTGGGACATGATTCACTCACGGCCAACTGGGGCTCTACCGGCTACGTCGCCGAATATCGATTTCTTAAATGGCGTTCATATAAATAAAGGTTAAAAATTACTTAATCAATCGTTTAATCGGCTTCTATGAGCACATGTGACGTCATATATGGTCCGGAATCGATTGTTAACGTTGAAGTCGATTTAACGATTGATTAAGTCATTTTTAACCTTTATTTATATGAGCGCCATTTAAGAAATCGATATTCGGCGACTTAGCCGGTAGAGTCTCTGATTCCAAACTAAGCAGAGATGTACTATGGAAACCAGGTAGCTGATATACTACATATGCTGTTTCCTTTTTGTAAATACATACTTATATAGATAATGACACCCAGACTCAGACCTATACCAGAACCCATAACCTCTGGCTTAGCAGTCAGGGTCACTAACCACTAGACCAATAGGCCTGTCATCAGCAGTAAATCACACGTTCAAAGCGTTTCTTGAATAAGTAGATTATTAGTTCTGTGTGCCTTAACTACTTTCAAGTAGTCTTAGAATAAAAATCATTATAAAGCGTCTCACGTTCATGACCAAAACGATCAGCCCAGACGCAGTCCAATAAATCAAGCTGAAAGTAAGCTGAAAGCTTAATACAGTATGGAGAAAAACACTAATATTTTAGGATATTTTTGCAGTTACTGATGACCTAAAATAATCCATCATGTAGTGTCCTTGGGGGCTACCGGCTAAGTCGCCGAACATCGATTTCTTAAATGGCGTTCATATAAATAAAGGTTAAAAATAACTTAATCAATCGTTAAATCGGCTTCAACGTTGACAATCGATTTCGGACCATTTATGACGTCACATGTGCTCATGGAAGCCGAGTTAACGATTGATTAAGTCATTTTTAACCTTTATTTATTTGAACGCCATTAAGAAATCGATGTTCGGCGACTTAGCCGGTAGAACCCCAGGGGGCCTACCGGCTAAGTCGCCAAACATCGTTTTCGTGAATGGCTGGTACTAGCAGTGGAGATTAACCGCAGATAATAAGGTCTTCGGGCCAAAAAGTGTTATTGAGAATTAACATGTCAGTCGAATATCGTTCACTGCTAGACAACGGCCTCCCCTAAAGATTTCCACAATGAGTTGAGTCCAACATTTTGTGGAAAATGTCATAATCGCCACGTTTGGCAGTCAGATTGTAGTATGATGGTCATAGAACACAGAGAGAAGCTGCTGACCGATCTCTGGTAGATATTCCATTGGGACGAATTATACGCTTCCCACGGGATGAGATAAGGAGGCGATGTTCTATGCCATCAGCCACAAAGCATATTGAGAATATCTTGGCAAGAAAAATACCCAGCAGGAGGCCGAACTCGTAGGTGGCGGTGTTATACGGCTGAACCTCGGAGAGCACGTAGAGCTGTCGGTCTCTCCCCGATCGTGTCAAATAGGAGTGCGGTAGAGTCTTCGTTAAGCTTTGCTGAAATGCAGCAAGCAGCACTCACTTTACATTGCACTGTCACTTACAAACTGTACATGTTTGTAAGAATAAAAAGTGTAGTAAGTATACGGTACCGAACAAAACATAATTTATTTACTTAATTTGTGCAAAATGTACAAATACTGTATTCATTATACAATTAAAACAGTCTTATATATCTTTAGGAACTATTATATATTGTAATGTTTTTGAATGAATTAATAAAACATAAATTCTTTTCTGATATTTTAAAATTAAAACAAGATATCCTTTGTGTATTTTGTTCAGTCCCACTGGTTATTACGTCAAATTGACCTTAAAACTATATATACAGATATACAGCTTTTTCGTGTCAACTACCTACTAAATTACTAAAAGGTATTACAGAGAAAAAATAAAATCATGACAGGCTACGTGTGTTCTATCAAAGACATTTACGGTGCACCAACACTAAGGTGTCTTTGGGACGGCCCCTACCTTAAACGGATTGGTGAATTTTAATAAATAAGAAGTCCTTGGAATAGTATCGAATAAAACTTTATTCATTCAAATCTTATCAAAGCCGTTATGGCTTCAGTGCCGTCGAAAAATTTCTGTGATCTGTGGATTAATATATTATCCACAACGTACGTCATGCAAACATGAAACTCATGGACTGAAAACACACCCAGACTCAGAACAATTATAAATGCGTCACAAACATAGTTGTACAATGCTGTAATGCGTGGATCCAACACTATAGGGCTCCGAGGTCGTAACAAGGGCCTTGATTATACCTCGTTGTCATTTTGGTCAGTTTATTCAGTATCGAATACAAATACTCTTTGTTGTACAAAAAGATTTACATGAGTGGTAATAGTAACATTAGATAATCTATGTACAGTGATTAGTTAGACTTTGATATCGTCTTTATTACGTAAGTCGTAAGAGATGTTTTTGTAATGCATGTGTAATTTGAATTATGTTAGATAGGCAAACAAAATTGAAAAAGTAAAACATAGTCGCGTTCATGTCAGTTGATATGAATTATTATAAAATAACTGAGTATATGTTAAGTAAGGAAGGCCCAAAGTAAATTACGTATTACACTTATTCTGTGAATTGAATACTATTTCTAAGTACTCCTAGTTCAGTCTTTGACTTTAATTAGACGAATATTAAATTAAATCAAAGATCGTAACCCAACCCGAATCTTCTGCAGTTTCTTACCGTGCCTATTAAACAAATGCCATAAATGTATATATTAATTCAGAGTCTAACTACAAGTGGTTTCCACACCGCTTGTAGACAGACTCACAATTACCTACTTACTTTTAAAACAATACAGGTAGGTAACCTACCTATGTATTGTAACGTTGAGTACATAAGAGATTACCCACTTCTCTTACGTAAATATTTACTTATGTGACTGTGAAAGAACAATATTTATTTCTCGTTTGACATAACTCACACACTATTTACACGAATAATAAAGTTACTTAGACGGCCGATTGTTACTTTGATATGTTTCTGTCGTACAATAGAACCCAAAAAAAGGTTTACACATTCGAATGCACAGCGTAAAACAATTACTAGTGCCGTTCACCGAATGCCAATATGTCGAAACCGACTATACGTGATATATTTATCAATCAGAATGATTTTACGAAAGTCTAGTGTGGTCTGTTAGTCCGAGGTAACGGTTGACGGAGCAAGCCAACTATAGATACCTACTTGCTTCTACAGGTGTGTATCAATAATGTTAATTTTATGCAACTGCTTTTGTAACGCTGCAAATAATATCAGTAAATTAAGTGAAATGAATGATAAGTTGTACCTAAGTGTTGGGGCTTGCAAGTGTACGAATTATATTAACTAACTGTAATCAAGCTCCGGTGGCAGAAACATCTCCATACATTTACTATTAAAATAAATCCTAATTATACGTGGGTATACAGGAGTCTTCTAATAATTCCTTTAATAATTCTAATATTAAAATAAAATTTCACTATTAATAATTCTAATATTAAAATAAATCCTAATTATACGTTACCCACGTATAATTAGGATACAGGAGCCTTCTAACACAGCACAGGAATTATATGTTCAATATGCGAGTTTGGGTTTTAAACTGTTGATACTTAAATACATTTCAACATTAATATGGATATGAATTAAAACATATTTAAAGTAAGGGACCTATGGTAGGCCTCGTTTTCGCGAAAGTATTAATAAAATTCTTTTGATTATCTTTGAACAATGGCATTCTATGTTATTGATTCTCCTATTCCAATTTATCAAAAAAGAGCGAGAAATTCCTCCAAAAAAATCCATCCAATATACGAAATAAATTAGTTTTCAGTGTCTTGGTTGTAAGTCATAAGTCTTAGAATCCCTTTGTCAGTGCGTTAAATAACTTAAAAATTGCTCATTATCTGACCAATCAACTTTAAATTGCACATTTTAGTGCGATCACGTTCAAATTACACATTGTTTTAAAAAATGTATAAATTATCTATTGTAGTTAATGGAAATGAATAAATAAAGTATTGGGACCGCACGTAACTTATTTGTATTATCGTTAACGCATTTGTACCATGGCGGGACTTGTAATAGCTATCGTAATAATATAAATAACGAGTCTGTAATTTCATGTATTTTATTTTTAAATAAATAAAAGTAATTACCTAGTCATGTTGCGGTGTGAATTTCGCAATACCTATTGGAGGCGTCCTAAAAGTGTCAACACCATTCGGCATCGGAGCTAATAACTTATTTCTGTGTATTTTATAAATGTCAGGGACTCATCACACAGTGCCATCTAGCCAAAACTAAGTAAATCTTGTATAGAAAACATCTTGTACACAAAACTAAGTAAATCTGGTATAGAAAACATCCAGACCAGACCAGAGGTAAAAAAACCTGTATTTGAACGCAAATAACTGCTGCTGAATGTAGATGGGTCAACTTATTCCGTCCTATCTCATAACACTAATATACCTACTCGTAGCAGATGAAGGGAAGACTGATTAATGTTACCACTTCCTCCAGATAATATCAATACACTGCTCTCTTATGTCAGTACAAGGTTATGTCGAAGGTCCATTTATGACATGATTTAAGGTAAGGTAGTAGACAGACTGCACGTGTGCGGCTAAGACAGTCGCCTCGCTGCTTCGAGTCCCACGCCAGACAACTATTTGTGTGACCAATAAATAGATGTTTTGAGCCTGGATATAATTTGAGTCCGACTATTATGTTTGTAAAAGTACCCCGCGATACAGGGATTAGATTACCTAGTGCGGGGGTTGTCTTTTAAAAAAGAAAAGAAAAATAAGATCACGCTTAGATAAAAAGGGAAGAATGCAAGCATAAATAATGATATATAATAAACAATATAATAAGCAATAAATGATGAAACCAGCATACATTCGTCTATTTTAAATTAAATTATTCAAATTACAGTTCAAATTAAAGTAAATAAATTATCGCTAGTTTGGACTTATCGTTAGTGCTATTTCTCCCAGACAATAGTATGGGGTGCATAGACGAAAGAAGGGGAATCTGGGTAGATAGGTGTACCACATATAGATTTGTAAGCAATGTTTTATGCGTGGATTAATGACTTTATGGCTCGTATAACATATAAAGCCACAATTTCGCTGAAAGATGTAGGTCTTCCTAAGAAAAATAAATAAATAAAAATAAATTATTACTTATTATTAACTAATACAAAAACGATTTACTTATTGATAGTTAAATTTCGAAATGGTTACAGCTTTAGGTATTCAACAAATCATTTAGAGAGAGAGCAAGGGGTGTTTATATATAAAAAAATATATTTTTAGGGCTAATTAGTTATATTTTACCAATGTGAGGTCATGCCTGGTTCAAAATAAAGAGAGGTAGGGCACAGCGTTCATTCGCCCAAAGGTTAGCCCGACTGGGGAAGCCTCCACCTTACAGAAGACATTCCTTAATAATAACATTAATAATTTTAATGTTGTGTTTCCGAGTGTGAGTAAGGTCGCCAGAGCTCATTGGGGTGGGGGGCAGGGTCCGCAACACTTGTTTGCTGACTTTTGAAGGCCGGCAACGCACTCGTGGCTCCTTGGTGCCACTTGGTGCCTTGGTTGCAAATGTCCATGGGCGGCGGTGATCACTTACCATTAGGTGACCCACTTACTCGTTTGTCGCCATCTGATATAAAAATATGAATTAAACTAGCGTCAATGTAGGTTGGATTGACGCTAGTTTAATTCAAATTTTTATAATAAACGGTTTAAAGAAGTAATTATCAACATCTATTCAGACACAAAGGAAAAATCACGTAATATAAGTACATACGAAAAAACAAAGAGTCGATTTGATAACCTCCTCTTTTGAAGTATTTTACATACGATTACATACAATTAAGAATAACCTGCAATATTAATGAACATCAACAATTATATCACGCAATTTTTAACCTTGTGGGGTTTCGATTGTATGTTTTTTTTTATTTGTAAGTAAGGCGATTTTTCTGTTATTATTTATTCGATAGGAAAGCATTCCATATAAGCACATATAGATTTGGTTCAATTCGCTTCTTAAAAGGAAAAGTTGAATTCATTCCATTGTATATAATAGTAATTATTGCCGCAAGAATACTCATATACCAAATACGTCACCCACGGGTAGCTTACCCATCTCCCTGTCCAATAAACTATAGCAACTCTGTTCTTAAGTTGAGTTATTATAACTGCATAGATTCTGTAAAATAAAGTAAACGGCCGCGGCATGACTAGGAAAGTATCCCAGTCATGCCGTTGAGTGAAACACGTTGGGCACTGCCTCTCGTAAAATTTTAACGAACAAATTTCACCTAAGTCACCTTAAGTGTAATTGAAACCGTACAGTACTCATACGAGTAGATAAATAGGCACGCCATTAGCATTAAGTGCCTACCTTTTATATAAAACTGATGAGAGCTTGGAAATCCTACGTTATAACATTTTTGTGAATATATGGAAAGTATTAATGCTTCCGTTAAAAGGTACAACCCTGCGATGACAGACGACATATATATTTGTGAAACATATGTATGTAAGATCACTACGGGTTAGCTAGAGCCCACACAACTCACTCAGCTAAATTCAAGTACATAATTATTTTTTTACTTCGCCCAAATCCAACAATGAAACAATTTATGTCCGCGAAATTGAGATAATAGAAACTTCTTTCATGAGTGATGATTCTTGAAGTGCAATTTCATTTTTCATTCAGTCAAGAATTGAACTCGATCCATAAATTTCGTACAATCATCATGAAAGAAGTTTCATTAAAACAATTTAGCGTACATGCATTGTTTTTAAATATTTCAGCATCACAACGAAGAGATCCTGGTCAAGTATGGTGACACCTATTTAAGCTCAAAGAAACGGTTCTCTGTACGAGACGGCGACGGCGCGCGGCGATAACAAAACAATGGCCCCGTTCCTAAGCCATGCAACCCAACTATTTCAATAACACTGCATTTCTCTCACTATCACTTATTATTATTATTATGAAATAAGCCAGAGCATCTGTAGTTGTTTTAGTTTACTTTTGGCACGAAATACTGACGGACGCGAAGTGACACGTTTGAATCTTTTGACCAATTATGTGCCCGGTGCGCAAGTTCTATTTATGTCCTGTTTTCTTATACGAGCTATATTAGAAAGATAGGTAATGAATGACATTAAAATTAGTTGAGGTGTGAGAAAGACGGACCAGTAATGTCGCTGCCCCAAGCTCCCAAACAAGAACATCAGTCCATGTTATATAATACCTAAGTCAGTTTTAGTTTCGGAAAATTAGTTTTACAGTGCAATTCTCAGCATTAAAAACTATTGAAGAATTATGCGCCCGGACAAGCAATTCTAGTCGCTTCACAGCTCTATATATACCCTGTCCATTCCATAGGAGCCATAATAATAATATATTAAATTCAGACAGAGCCCATAGTGTGTATGTAACGATTTCCTTTAAAAATATTGTTAGAAAATATTAATAGCTCACCAAAAACATGTTGCGGCCTCCATCTCCGCATAATCGGGGACTCCCACCTATCTGCACATAGAAAGAGATGTAATAATATTTATATAAGTTTAGATATCACTATCTAGAACTTAAATGTTTATAATATAATCATCATCATAAAGATAGGTAGTAGATAGGAAGAGATTGCTGAATATGATAAGACCTAGTTATTGTAAGTTTATTGGGGTGTATTATATGAAATCGAATGCTAAATCGATCGACATTCGAATCGAATATCAATTGATCGACGACTATAAATCGAATCAGATACTGTATATCATAAATTCAAATTCCCACTAAACGAATGTATCCTTTAGCGATGAACGAGATTTTTTTTGTCACACGACGGCCGCTGCCACGTTCACTTCGCTCACCCGGATCGTGCGTTGTATGGTTACAGTTCTAACCTCCCATACTTTTCTAGTAGCAAATATTCCATTTATTAACCATTCGATATTATGATCGTACGAGTATTTAGACATTTAATTTGTTAATTGTTATTGGATATTTGCCATTTTATTGGGCACAGTACACCATGTCTATTGTATATTTTTTAATGTAATTCTGCTCTCATATATCCTGTACGATCGATTCGATGTGCATTAAAGAACATTTCTCTTATTTTTAAATAGGATGCTAAAATTTTCTTTTAAAGTACATAAGCCACTTTAGTACAGTACAATAAAAATGAATTGTCAGTGAACAATATAAAAATGTTCTCGCTGAATCGGCAGTACTATATATACTTATGTAAACTTATTACCAAGGTGTTAATGAGTCACTTTTCTTATCTTTTTTATACAATTACTAGCTGGTGCCCGCGACTTCGTCCGCGACAGTTTTGAATGATTACCAATGTAACTACTAACTGTTATTTAAAAAAAAAGACACGATATCATAAACCCAAAAATATCAAAGAATACATATCAATTGTCCTTAAGTAAAGTCAGTAAGTCAAATAAAGTAATATAATAATCAACGATGCATTAATCACCAAGGTCCCATTAGCTTAGGTTGCGACCACGGAATTGATAGGTCTAATATCACATTTCGTGAACGAAACCATAGCGCGATCTAAAACGATGATTACACCATCTACTAACAAAAATATAACCTTGTAAAGCGGTAAAATTAAGATGTGGGCATATATTTTGGGTGAGATTTAGGCGATCATCTTTTGATTCAGTTTTGGACTACCTTTTACTTCAAGCATTTATTTATTTTAACCGATATGTCAAATGAGTTCTGCTATCTGAAACGATATAAAAGCCATCGAGTTACAAAATTGTGAACTTGTAGATCAGTAAAATTAAGATGATATTTTTTGGGTGCGATCATCTCGACACGAATAATTTATACTACGCTGACTCGAATTTTGGGTCAATGACTTTTTTATCCCAATTTTATTAAATTGACGTTTTTTAATATGTTATGAAAAATACCAAAAAAAAGAAGTTACAAATCTTATAAAACGCTAAATCTTTACTTAGACGACAACAAACACAACATTTTAAGCAATAAGAAACGAATTTCTCTATAATTTAAGTTGGCGTACATTTTTGGTGTTGACCTATTGAATCAGTTATGGATTACCTCTTTTAATAATAAATTATTCCCTTGATTGCTTTATTTTTAACTGAAATACCAATTTACATGCTTTTAACATATAAAACGCTAAATCTTTACTTAGACGACAACAAACACAACATTTTAAGCAATAAGAAACGAATTTCTCTATAATTTAAGTTGGCGTACATTTTTGGTGTTGACCTATTGAATCAGTTGTGGATTACCTTTTTTAATAACAAATTATTCCCTTGATTGCTTTATTTTTAACTGAAATAACAATTTACATGCTTTTACTCCAAAAAAAAACAGTTTTTCATACAAACTTACATCCACAACTATTTTAGTCGACTTAAGGGGTGGAATTTCCAAAAATCCTGATGATATATTTATAATGTTTAAATGAAAGGCGAAATACTAATTTTCATGCGTTTACCTTAAAAAATGTCACATTTTACATACAAACTTCCATCCCCTATTTGTCACCCTAAAGGGCTGGAATTCCCAAAAATCCTGAAATACATATTTTTAAATGAAAGGTCAAATACCAATTTTCATGAGTTTACCTTAAAAAATGTCACATTTTTCATACAAACATCCCCTATTTTGTCACCCTACGTGGAATTCTCGGAAATCCTGAAACACATACTTTTAATTTTAACTGTAATGCTAAATACCAATTTTCATGCGTTTAACTTAAAACTTGTTGGCACTTTTTTCATATAAACTTACATCCCCAATTTTACGCCCTTGGGGGTGGAATATTAAAAAATCCTGAAATATATATTTTAATTTTTAACTGCAAGTCTATATACTAAAGCCTTTAACATCAAAGTTAAGCACTTTCATAAAATATTTCATCCCTTATTTTTGTCCCTTAGGGGTGGAATTTTCAAAAACCCTTCTTTAATGGATGCCTACGTCATAAAAGGTAACTACTGTCAAAATTCAAGTCCTAACTGCAGCCGTTTAGACTGTGCGTTGATACATGCATAGACAAGTCCTGACTGACTGACTGACTCATCAACGCCTCGCCTCGAAGTTAAACGCATGAAAATGAGTATTTGGCCTTTCTGTTAAAATATATAGCATTTATTTCAGGATTTTTGGAAATTACACCCCCAAGAGCGGAAAATAGGGGATATAATTTTATACTGCCTGATTGCATGTATCAACGCACAGTCTAAACGGCTGCAGTTAGGACTTGAATTTTGACAGTAGTTACCTTTTATGACGTAGGCATCCATTAAAGAAGGGTTTTTGAAAATTCCACCCCTAAGGGACAAAAATAAGGGATGAAATATTTTATGAAAGTGCTTAACTTTGATGTTAAAGGCTTTAGTATATAGACTTGCAGTTAAAAATTAAAATATATATTTCAGGATTTTTTAATATTCCACCCCCAAGGGCGTAAAATTGGGGATGTAAGTTTATATGAAAAAAGTGCCAACAAGTTTTAAGTTAAACGCATGAAAATTGGTATTTAGCATTACAGTTAAAATTAAAAGTATGTGTTTCAGGATTTCCGAGAATTCCACGTAGGGTGACAAAATAGGGGATGTTTGTATGAAAAATGTGACATTTTTTAAGGTAAACTCATGAAAATTGGTATTTGACCTTTCATTTAAAAATATGTATTTCAGGATTTTTGGGAATTCCAGCCCTTTAGGGTGACAAATAGGGGATGGAAGTTTGTATGTAAAATGTGACATTTTTTAAGGTAAACGCATGAAAATTAGTATTTCGCCTTTCATTTAAACATTATAAATATATCATCAGGACTTTTGGAAATTCCACCCCTTAAGTCGACTAAAATAGTTGTGGATGTAAGTTTGTATGAAAAACTGTTTTTTTTTTGGAGTAAAAGCATGTAAATTGTTATTTCAGTTAAAAATAAAGCAATCAAGGGAATAATTTGTTATTAAAAAAGGTAATCCACAACTGATTCAATAGGTCAACACCAAAAATGTACGCCAACTTAAATTATAGAGAAATTCGTTTCTTATTGCTTAAAATGTTGTGTTTGTTGTCGTCTAAGTAAAGATTTAGCGTTTTATATGTTAAAAGCATGTAAATTGGTATTTCAGTTAAAAATAAAGCAATCAAGGGAATAATTTATTATTAAAAGAGGTAATCCATAACTGATTCAATAGGTCAACACCAAAAATGTACGCCAACTTAAATTATAGAGAAATTCGTTTCTTATTGCTTAAAATGTTGTGTTTGTTGTCGTCTAAGTAAAGATTTAGCGTTTTATAAGATTTGTAACTTCTTTTTTTTGGTATTTTTCATAACATATTAAAAAACGTCAATTTAATAAAATTGGGATAAAAAAGTCATTGACCCAAAATTCGAGTCAGCGTAGTATAAATTATTCGTGTCGAGATGATCGCACCCAAAAAATATCATCTTAATTTTACTGATCTACAAGTTCACAATTTTGTAACTCGATGGCTTTTATATCGTTTCAGATAGCAGAACTCATTTGACATATCGGTTAAAATAAATAAATGCTTGAAGTAAAAGGTAGTCCAAAACTGAATCAAAAGATGATCGCCTAAATCTCACCCAAAATATATGCCCACATCTTAATTTTACCGCTTTACAAGGTTATATTTTTGTTAGTAGATGGTGTAATCATCGTTTTAGATCGCGCTATGGTTTCGTTCACGAAATGTGATATTAGACCTATCAATTCCGTGGTCGCAACCTAAGCTAATGGGACCTTGGTGATTAATGCATCGTTGATTATTATATTACTTTATTTGACTTACTGACTTTACTTAAGGACAATTGATATATATTCTTTGATATTTTTGGGTTTATGATATCGTGTCTTTTTTTTTAAATAACAGTAGCAAAGTAGTCTTTAGTTTATTTCTTAACTAGGTTATTTATAGGTTAGGTTATCTTAAATTTATATTGCTTATTTCTTTTAAAAGTAATTTTTTTTAGATTAAGCTAGAAGTAAGTAGTTACATTGGTAATCATTCAAAACTGTCGCGGACGAAGTCGCGGGCACCAGCTAGTATTTTAATATAAGGAGGAGGATAAACCCCATTACTTAAAACCGCTTAACGTTTTGGTTTGCTTAAAAGAAACAAGTACATATACTCAAAACATTACCTCGGTACGCGACGATACTTAAGGTTCCAACTTTCCTTGACCTTTCACATTCAGACGCATTCGCACGATTAACAGTATCGTTTTCCGTCGTGCATTACCAGTAGTATTCACTCGTTAAGTAAAATCTTCAACGGTTCTTCGGTCTTCAATTAAGTCAGAGCATATTTACTTAAATGTAAGTTTATCTACTATACCTACCTGACAATGTCCTAAGTTTAAAGACAGACTTTGCGTTATTGTGTCTAATGTACGGGCTGTATAATTATCTGTGCTAGTAAGAACTATTTGATTTGATGCCCACGGCTACTAACTTCCATCGCATCTCTCGGCACTGCACTGGCATGCATGGAGTTTTCACATCTTAGACACTGTACGATCTATTACGTACGGTACGGTTTCAGCGAACAGTATTCCACGTACGCTGAGGCTGTGAAATAAGCTAGCTGTCTCAATCTTTCAAAGAGATCCTCAAAAACTAGTAACAATCGGCAACAAGTGAGTATACTTCAGGTATTGCAATCACTAACTACGAGGTGGGGCGCATGCGCGTTTGCTAAATTAGATCTGTAAATTATAAAAATAACGAATATTTTTTGGAGTTGTACGGCTAATGGAGACCACATTTTCTATAGGGTCTGTATTTAAATACCAAACTTTTCTAACGAATCTGGAGGAACCGAATGTCCAATTTACTAATGGTCCGTATTACAAACTGGGATTTGAAGTCAGGGCAGTCTTGATACTAAATATAAACTTACAAATAATTCACCGGCCGGCAGTCACTATTAATTTACCGATTGAAAGAACGATGTGATCCTGCAATGAGTAAAAAAGCTGTGATGCTTAATGACTATACAAGTTACTTAGATTTAGGTATTCGTGTTCTCCGTCTCAAATTAAATGTTTCTGTTCACTTTTGTTCGTTATAACTTCAAATGCCATCATAATGATAGTAACGCACACTAACTTGGTATTTTATTGTTAACGATACAATTTTGTTTTAGATTCTTTTCACTTTTCTTCATAAAATCGTCGAACGCTATCGTAACGTAGCTAAAGCGCACAAACTTGATATTTTATTGCTCAAGTCTCATTTTTTTATATTTATCGTTATCTAACAACGATTGTAAGCAATCAATTTCGACGGTAAAAAGTAATTTAAATACTATTTATTTGTTTTCACGACGTGAACTTTCTATATGTAGTACTATTTTATTCTGTAAGAAGGTGAGGCATTAGGCCTCATTTTACTGAACTAAACATACTATCGCTAGATCAACGAGGAAGCCTAAAGACATTTCGTATACTTGGTTTGTACATAACAGATATGAAATAAAGACTCTGCCTTAACTAAAACTTCTTACAATTGTGGAATAAATAGGGTTATTTTCACAAAACATCTGTGGCGTTTCCCGCTGTTTATACTTCCAGTCTCCTACTCCGTCTAGCATGTATGAGGCCAATGCTGTCACCGTTAATAAATCTTAAATTTGACAAGACAAGAAGAAGACCTCAACTAAAAATCGTTCCAGACCATGTGCACAGAACCTTGTCGTATAAAGGTCATTCGGTCAAGATTTTCTTCTCGCTTAATGATCAGTGTATCCATCTTCGTTGCACGATATCTGTTACAACCGGTAACAGCTTTTTCTAATAGCGCATTAATTAACTTTAATGTTTAGAGGTGATTGTAATTTTATTATTACTGTGTTTCATTTGCTATTGACCTCTATATATTTATGTAGGCTTCGAGTGCGGAAATGATTCACACACATGGCCTGTATACATTTGTATAGTAACGGAGCTAACTGTAAGGCGCATTATGCATTATAAATTCTTGTTAACAAATAAATATTTTATTTATATAAAGTCGTCGGAAATGATGTATATTTTGATCAAGCATTCTAGCCAGCATTTCACCCACTGGTAGGGTATTAGAAGAGATTTTACATTTAGAGGTTAATTATGTGGTTATTTATTAAGGTCCATTTTATAATTACCAATATTTAATAACCTGCAATTCAATAACTTCTTCATTATTTAATTAGTAGCTGAATCGGTCGGCTGTCGCACTTCGCATTTAAGATGCAAGGCACAATAGGTATAGGTAGGACAAGACATCAAGGCGCTACGTAAACCACAATAGATGAAAAAACTTGTAATGTTCGAATAAAAAGAAGATGGTGATTTGAGTAATCATCAAGTGCAAGCAAAGGAAACGTATTGTGATTTCACAGTCGTAGGGCTAGATTGAGCATTAATCCCGTTATGTAATTTTGCAATTTGGTAATGTTCGACCTCGACTTATCATTGTGGGCAGGAATAGCAGTTTACGTAATACAATTGTGTCCATCCGTGTGTACCGTCCATCAAAAATAAATTGTAAATTGTACAGTATATGATATGATCAGCGATATGATGAGCTGCGTCAGGCGACATCATATAAGCAAGTGCTGCTTGCGGGTGAGTATATATACGTGACTAGACTTAGCTATATACTGTAAAATCAATAAATAATATAATATACGTTTTAAAGTTCAGTATGACATTGACAATGTGAATTTGAACGGCATTGAAAAAATGTCAAGTTTACAATAAACACGTCAAACGGCAGCATGATAATAAATTCAGACGAATTTACATAATACTACTTTTAATATCACGGCCGCGCCGCCGTTGTGTAAACTGAACGTGCAAGTGCGCAGCGGCTAAGATAGTCACCTCACCACTTCCTGTATCTGTAATAATGTCTGTGTAATCTGTCAAACTTCCCCAAATGAAAGTGAACCTTATGCTTATGTGATAAAGTTAAAAATCTTTAAAAGAAATTGGGGTAGCTGGAGGTGCTGGTGGCTGTACCTAGTACGAGCTTAAAAAATATACAATTACATTTAAAAAATTTAAAATCATTCATATAGTTTTTGTTGCATTTAATAGTTTAAGCAATCTCCTACCAAAGAGAGCCAAATAGCACGGCTTTGTTAAAAATATGGAAAATCTACTAAAAAGCTATTGCGTATTTGAATTTCAACCATACCTTCAATTATTTTGAGATTAGGTAATTGTAAAGTAGTGTTATTAATATACATTATATCTAAGAAATCGGTTAATGATTGCGATAATTATAGCTTTAAAATATTAGTGCAGTATACTTACGTTTTAAAGCCATATTTATCACTATGCTGATATCGCAATCATTAACCAATTTCTTAGATATAATGTGTATTAATAACACTTCTTTACAATTACCTCTACAATAAAAGAAAAGAGTGAGTAGTATACAGCACGGAAATTTTCTTAAACCTTATAAACTAAAATTAAAAATCTTGGTGACATACCGCTATTGGTTTTTGAAGGGAGACAATATATCCATAATTATCTTTGAAGGACAATTTTTTGTATTCATTTATTATCCGTTGAAAAAATGTTCTACAACTGCATCTTGGGACTATTTGATAGAGTTTCAATATTGTATTACGTATTTCCACGAAATCGTATGTAACGTTATCCACAAGATACTTGGCCATTTTAAGACTCTTTATTAGTCAAATTGGTCCCAAACGTAATCTTAAAATTGTCAACCTTATATTATTTAAAGGTATTGAGTCATTGGTATAAATAACGTTTATTACGTAACAGCTTTCCAAGAAGTTTATTAAAAATCAACACTTTCTATATTGCGTGTGTTGAGCGTTCAATATTCCTTAAAAGTTATTAGTGTTTTAGTAAACAATACAGCTTGTAGTTGATTAATTACATTTTTAAATCATCTGTCATATATATTTTTTGGGCAGCAATACATATAGTCAATAGACGAACAAACTAACTTATTATAGAATTAGTGGTGGTTTCTTCAGTAACTATGTTTTCAATATTAGGATATATATATAATATATATTTTTTTTTCAATATATATATATATATATGATAAATGTATTTGATTGATTGATGGTTTTATATTTATATTGATATTATATGTTATGTTAGCATCTTATTGTACAAACAACTTCTAAACGCATTGTAAATTCTTAATAAATAAATTACTTATGACTATAAATTTAATCTTACCATTTAAAAGTTTACCTCACAAATTAAAGTCTCGTTTCAACCTTAGTGGGAGCCCTACTTGGATTGATCTATACCTACTTATTAATTATTAAAAATCCCGCTGGTACACTTCTTAACAAAAACATTTTTTATTTATATAAAATAAACTTTGTTACGGATGGATTATAGAATAAAAATATTTTTTTCTATTAATTCGTAATTATGAATATATTTTGGATGACGTTCCTAATCGAGTTAGATTTCAAACTATCGTAGTTTCAGTTTTATCGATATAACAAAGTATTATGTATAGTAAAGACACTATACTCACAAGTCAAGGTGATCTATAAATTAAAATAATTGTAATAAATGAAACACCCATTTCCGATGTATTTCCTTAATTTCACATTGAGAAAAAAAATATATTAAGTATTATATACCGATTTTCACAAAAAAAAAATATGATAGATAAAAATGAATTTTAAATTAAAACTTAAAAAAAACATAATCAAATAAGTTAACGATTTGACGCGCGTTGATGTCTTTTATACGTAAATGTATTGTATTAGGAAAAAGCTAACAACTTATTGTTAAGTCTTTCAAGAGTAAGTTCGATGTTATACTTACTACTTCTTTCTAACCAAATCAGACTATTAGGGATAGGGTTTTATTTTAATACTTTTGTAAGTATTTAATTGGCAGCTTTTACATTATACCCCTGTATATGCAATGTAGTTATTTGTATTTAAATGTTATTCAAATTCTGAGACCTTGCATAACATCTAACTGCATTCGACAAAATATTTTAAAGAAACTACACGAGATATAGTTCAAAAGCTACGCCTGAAAGCTTACTATAAAACAAAAACTACAATCCATTCAATATTCAATAAAATTCATACGTAGCGATCGCTTACCCAACCTTAAAGAGATGCTAATCGTCATTTTTTTACCCTACCTGTATGTCGTGGCAGCTACTGAGAAACACTACCAAAAAACTCAGTAGGAATTCTTTAGAAATTAATTCTTACATCATATAACTTTAATACTTATGTATTTAATACATAACACCAATAAATAAAATAAATTAAGAACACACTGAGCTTTTGTTAACATAAATAATTTATTCAGATATGGCTTTTAGAAGTTAGACATTTTATAGAAAAGTAGGTTGAATCCTTACCATCCTGCTGAAACGGTCCAAGCTCTGATGTTTAGGTACAGACGCCAGCACATCCAACTACCCCAATCTGTCAAATTGCTTTTATAGATTTTCAACTTTATCGCAAAAGTATAAGGTTTACTTTCAATTGGAAAAATTTGATAGATTGGGGTAGCTTGATGTGCTGGCGTCTGTACATCAATCATTTCTGTTTTGAAAAGCATAGAACCAGTTTCAACTTTTATTTATAACCAGTGATTTGAACAAAATTTACATGGGACCAAATATAATGTCAACCGTATAAAATCCCCTGCTGAACAAGAGCTAGCATAGAAAGGAGGGATATGCCATATTTGCCACGCTTGGCAGATGGGTTGGTATTTGCAGTATTATGGCCATAGTTCCCAGAGAGACGTTGCTGCCTGATCTCCGGTAGGTACACTCTGGGAACTTCAACGCCCCCAACGGCATTAGATGTGGTGATAGTATTCGTCACACTCAGCTACACAGCAAATAGAAACATAGTAAGCATTTCCCAAAAAGAGAATTTATTAAGACTATTATTAAGAATTCGTACTGAGTTTTTTGGTAGTGTTTCTCAGAATCTGCCACGACATACAGGTATGTCGTGGCAGATTCTGAGAAACACTACCAAAAAACTCAGTACGAATTCTTAATAATAGTCTTAATAAATTAATTCTTACATCATATAACTTTAATACTTATGTATTCAATACATAACACCAATAAATTAAATCAATTAAGAACACACTGAGCTTTTGTTAAAATAAATAATTTATTCAGATATGGCTTTTAGAAGTTAGATATTTTATAGAAAAGTAGGTTGTATCCTTACCATCCTGCTGAAACGGTCCAAGCTCTAATGTTTAGCTACAGACGCCAGCACATCCAACCACCCCAATCTGTCAAATTGCTTTTATAGATATTCAACTTTATCGCAAAAGCATAAGGTTTTCTTTCAATTGGAAAATTTTGACAGATTGGGGTAGCTTGATGTGCTGGCGTCTGTACATCAATCATTTCTGTTTTGAAAAGCATAGAACCAGTTTCAACTTTTATTTATAACCAGTGATTTGAACAAAATTTACATGGGACCAAATATAAAGTCAACCGTATAACATCCCCTGCTGAACAAGAGCTAGCATAGAAAGGAGGGATATGCCATATTTGCCACGCTTGGCAGATGGGTTGGTATTTGTAGTATTATGGTCTTAGTTCCCAGAGAGACGTTGCTGCCTGATCTCCGGTAGGTACACTCTGGGAACTTCAACGCCCCCAGAGGCATTAGATGTGGTGATAGTATTCGTCACACTCAGCTACACAGCAAATAGAAACATAGTAAGCATTTCCCAAAAAGAGAATTATCCAAATTGGTTCACAAACATCGGAGAAATCGTGTAACATACATACGTTAATAAAACATACGGTCGAATTGATTAATTCCTTTTTTTAAAGTTATAAAAACATGTAACATACATCGGAAACGTCCTCAATTCCAAATTGAACTACTGATAGACAAAAAAGATCTAAACTTGAACTAAAGCTCAGCTCTGAACTTAAATAATAGTTAAGAATGTTTCTTTAAAATATATGTTAAATTAATTTACCCATTATAGGTGATCCTTGGTGCTTTTAGAGTAGATAATGTGGTTTCAAAGTTATTGCTTTAAATTCTATTACAGCATTACGTATTTAAAAAAAGGTATAATATTATAGGTAATACAAGGTAGAACCAATTATCATCAATGTTATATAATTAGTAATTTTTCCTGTAGGCAGAAGGCAGTGGTTACCCTCGTGCCAGATGTTTTCTAGCCATCTGCATCCATTTGTCCTCTGACATATATCTTAACGATTATTGTCTAATGAAGTCAGATCTAATAATAATTTCTAAGCCTCCGTGTATTAAGATTGCGGGTATAAGTACAGACGCCAGCACATCAAGCTACCCCAATCTGTCAAAATTCTCCAATTGAAAGTGAACCTTACATTTTTGAACAAACTGCTCACCACATCCTTTGGGAGTGTAATCTCTGGCAAAATCAGCGTGATATTATGTTAAACAGCTTGCAACCAATATCTGGAGTAGTTTATTATACGGATCTTGTAGCAACAAGGAACAACTTCCGTGCGTTTAAGCGCTTTTGCCATACCCACTATTGGAATCAAATATAACAGCTCACTTAGGACCCTTAAATTGATCCTCGGTGCTTTTGCAGCTGGCTTCTCTAGTTTGCAAATCTCTCATTTTATGAGGCTATAGCCTCTTTGTGGGCCACTGTTGATCCTGGCTTACAGGAGTTGCAGTGGTGGGTAAGAGGGAAGGACTAGCACCGATAAAAAAAAGAAAAAAAAAGAACCTTACATTATCGTGATAAACTTGAAAATCTATAAAAGAAATTTGACAGATTGAGGCAGCTGTATATGCTGGCGTCTGTACATTCGACTCCCTTTCTTATAACTTACAGCTAAAATTGCTTCTTTTTACTTTAAAACATGCATCTTTAAATGCAGTACGTTATAATTTTACTTGTAATTAAAAATGTTTCGCTTGGCACACATGAATCATCGAAATTGATGGTTGATAATCTATAATGAAAGATAACCCATTCAATATGGACCCAAAACTGGTACTACAAACCTTATTATAATGCATACTATTCTTAGATTTCAGGATGAGCACCAGTGCTTATAATGATTAATCAATAAGAGAGTGTCGTAACCGTAAGCCTTGACAATTTTGGTTTATATGACAAAGACAGTAACTACATCTAGACCTATTCACCATACTCTATTCTCAGTAACCAAGTACTAGGAGCCATTCATCTTGAGACTTTAATAAAAAGCTTGCAGAAAAGTAAATGTACGAACGAGTTCGAGATTTCGACGGGTCTGCAACGCAGAGATTAGTTACCGTTATGACGGTGTCATACATTTTGCCAATCACAATTCTTAATTCCTATCGAGAGCTTAAATTCGTAGAGAAGTTAATAAAGTACAAGTACTGATTAATAAATATATATTATACCTGCCATGTAAAGGCCATACTTGCTTAAATTAAGTCCGATATGGCGGTGGATTTAGTCAAGGTTAGAAAATGATTTCTACAAAAGAAATTTTTGAGCCCCGAAATCATAAATTACTTACAGTTTAAAGGAATTATGTTAAGGTATTTTTATGTTAAGGTATTTTTAACAATAATGTCTAAAAACAGAGACAAAAATTCTTGCTTGTTCTGCGCCTTTAAAAATAAACACGTCAAACAGGTAGGATTAGATACATGTAATATGAGTGGGCATAGAATATCTCATTAGTTATGATAATAATAATATTCTCTACGGTTGGAATACATACCAACAGTCAAAGGTTTTAAAGAGGAATCATTAACTGTCAAGCACAATGTGCCGACTGTTGTTGTTATCTTGACCTCATAAGTAAATTATGATAAATCGTTAGAGATTATGAAACAAGTGAAAACGTAATGGATGGTGGACATTTGATGATTTATCTTTTCTAGTAAATGGAGGTCTCATATTATTAAAACTAGTTATATTTGTGATGATTTACGGAATAGAGACGTGGTCGCTCACTATGGGCCTTATCAGGCGGCTCAAGGTCACCCAAAGAGCATTGAAAGGGCTATGCTTGGAGTTTCCCTGCCAGATCGAATCAGAAATGCTGAGTTTGAATCAGAAATGAGCGCACAAGAAACAAAGTAATCAACATAGCCCGAAGAATTGCCAAGCTGAAGTGGCAGTGGCCCGCTGCGGCAGAAAGGTTCTCGAGTGGCGACCACGAACCGGAAGACGCAGCGTAGCCAGGCCCCCTACAAGATGGACCGATATCTTGTGTCGCTGGAAGTCGCTGGATGCGGAAAGCGTAAGACCGGCAACTGTGGAGATCTTTGGGGCGTCTTTGGTTGATATGATGATGATGATATTTTAAGGAGTAATGTAAGGGTAATGTAAATAGTGTATGATATTTAATCAGAGCTGTCTATTAAACTGAACTTCTATTTTAAACTCCAGCTTGTGAAATAAAAAATGAAATAAGAAAGAAGTGAAATTATTTTTGGTCTATTTTATCAACTGGCGTTTGGTACTTGTTCAGTTTCATGATAGAATAAGTTATAGTTAGAATAAAAGGTTATATATGGTACATGATTTAACCTATATAAAATAAATGGATTTTCGCAACACCTAACATACTATAAAAATAGCTACTAAAACATAAATTAAAATCATTATTTTTACCACGCTAGGTGGTGGACCATATATCCTCAATAGGTATTACAGAGAAGATTTTTTTTTTGATTAAAAATCCAGTTAATGATTTGTCAGGAATTTAAAGATTGACTTATATTTACACCCGGTATATGTATTTATTAGGTACGTGCCAAGTGGATCCGTACCATACCTGCGATTACAATACATGGACAATACAAGGGCAATACATTTATGTCATACAAAACTATGCATCAATTTACTGTGTCAATGTCGTAAAACACTTATTTTCGACTTTCACTAATTGAGGCCGTCGATCGTCCATGTCCACCTCTAAATCATGCGATAAAATCCAATCGTGCGTAGAGTATTACCACGTACTAACGTTCATGGTAGTTGTTAGGTTATACAAAGCGAGCGTTGTACTGTGATTTGTTGAATATATTGTAAAGTATTGATTTTACAATGGCTGTGGTCGTTGCCCAAAAAAAGTTGTGTATGTTGAACGTAACGACGACTATATTTCGTGGGCAGTAAAGGTGGTTCTCGTGGTACAAGTGTATCGATCTACGTGACGTCGACTGTATAAGAGGTCGTGACGAGATGAATTGAGTGAAAGTTTTGATAAGCTCGCTGTTGGTCAGTCTCGCGTCGTTGTACGCTCGTTTGTTCAACGCCAGTAAAGCGTGACCCTTTCAATTAGAAATATTCATACAAAATAAATAAGCAGTGCCGTAACTTTATGTTGGTAGAATACATACATAGAGGGACATCTAGCGAGTCCCGTGTTTCATCTAACCTAAAAATGATAGAATATGCGATAAAAACGATATTGTTTTGGACGTTAGCAAAGTATTCTGTACATTTTATAATATCGATAGACTATAAGAATTGCGGTAACTTAACTGGTAGTGACAATTGACTGGGATTGTAGGGTACACGAGATTCATTTTCTGGAGATCTCAATTTATCCCGTTCGGAAATCAAACTTGGGACATGAATTGGCGAGGTACATAACGTAACTATCTTAACCACTGCGCCACACGTACATTCCATTTCAACGAACAAGACGTGCCCATCTCATACATGACTTGCTTGCGCACGTTGCGGCGCGGTGTTCACTTCTATTGTCCGGTACAGCAGTGAAAGCTTCCAAAGCTAACTTTAAAGCTCATGTAATATATAATGTATGTATGAAAAATGTTTTATGTTTTAATCATATTAAAGCTACATTACTTTAGCTCGGTACATAATTGTGTTTCTGAGCGAGGTAGATCACCGGAGTTCATCAGAGTCCCTGTACTGACACGGTAATCATAAATTTAATCGCCTGGTGGAACTCGAACCAGCATCGTCTATTAATCGGGGGTAGACGCTCTGTCATTAAACTACGAACGGTACACACTGGCACATCGAATCTAGGATTCCCTTGCTAATACCCTTCTGGAGGTGTGTCGTACGTGGCTTAACGGCAGAGTGGTTAGTTTGGATGTGGGTGTTACTTCAAGGCTCGCCGGACGCTTAAATTTTGGATTTCCCATTTTAGAGCGTATAATTACGCTTTGGATTATTGATGCTACTAATATTATAGATACAAAAATCTACGAAACGGATTGTGATGAATCTTTGTAGTATAATGTGTAACTAGTACATTAGAGTAACATGCTATGGTTTATAAAGTTGTTAAACTTTATAAACCATAGCCTGTGTCGGGGGAAACCGCGGGGTACAGCTAGTAATGCTATAAAACTAAAAAGTAATACTTTGGAAGGAATTATCAATATGATATGGTCTTTTGCAATCGTACACATTCAGTCGGCCAAGTTTCTAGAGAACAAACCCGATAGACAAGTTAAGTACGCTTTTCATTTCAGCGTTTTTTTCAATTCCGTTCTGTATATTATTCTTCTCAATGGTTACCTTCACACTTGATTTTTATAAGATTCATTGAGTTTTTGCTGAATAATCTCACTCATCCACGAGTTGGCCCGTGCAAAATTTGCAACCATGACTTGTGATTTAATTTAACGAAAATCCCACTTAAGAAAATTAGGTAATTTTTTTGTCACAAGAAATGTCGATCTCAGAAAATCGGCAGGGGTACCTAGATTTAATAGACATTAGGCATTATTATAATAAATATGACCATGACATTAGGAATTAGCTGATCGGAGGCAGTGATTTATTATGTTATTTACTATGCAGACATATTGATACTAAATATTTTTTTTAAAGACAACGCCTGCACTAGGTTAACTTATCCTTGTGACGCGGGGTACTTTACAAACATATAAAAGACGGACATAATTTACATCCATAGTCAGAACAACTATTTCACACAAATAATTGTCCGGCGCGGGACTCGAACCCGCGACACGAAGCGGCGAGGCGACTGTCTTAGGCGCTGCGCCACACGTGTAGTATATATTATGTTATGGCTAAATTATGTTAAAATAAAAATATGGTAAAGCTGTTTAATATTTTTATATTTATGCTGTACTAGCTGTGCCCCGCGGTGTTACCCGCGTTAAATTTTATAAATTTTCTTTGCTATAAACCTCACGGAGCACGAGACCTTTCCAACGAATGCAAAACCGTGGAAATCGGTTATTGCGTTCTGGAGTTATAGCGTCAGGAAGGAAAACCCGACTTATTTTTATATAGTAGATAGATTTTATCGATAACTGACATTCTTGAGTATGCGCTCAGCTCTATCATGGTCATTTAAATTGACTCAATGCGACTGACTAATGACCAGAGAGCTGGCCTTTTCTTTGCCCAAACAATAAGCATGCCTATTCAACGTGGCAATGCTGCCAGTTTTCCAGTGGCCTCGATTCGGAGGAATACTTGGCACCCTCTGTAACTATTTAGTGACTCTTTATCTTTTTATATGAACTATTTTTAATTTTGTACTGTTAGTAAAGTTAGACACATAGTTAATAGCTATTGTACAGACGCGAGCACATCAAGGTACCCCAATTTGTCCAATTGAGAGTGAACCTTATTCTTATGTGATAAAGTTGAAAATCTATAAAATACGGGGTAGCTGTATGTGCTGTCTGTACTATAATTATCTAATAAATATTAAAATATAAAAATATGACATAAGTAAATACATTGGATTATGTGGTACTGATTTAAATAAAATTAGGTATATCTGCAATTTAATTCGAATGTAGCAAAATAATTCATATTATCATACTAATATTATAAAGGCGAAAGTTTGGGAGTGTGTGACTCTGTATGTTTATTAATTCTTCACGTCTAAACGGCTAGAGCGATTTTAATAAAATTGGGCATGGAGTTAGCTAACATCCTGGATTAACACATAGGCTATAATTTATAAAGTTTAACGCGGGTAAAACCGCGGGGTACAGCTAGTATATTTAATAATACCACGACAGCTAGAGATAAGCCATCTGCGCGGGACATGTTATAGTCATAAGTGTGTGCGCAAATACAGGATCACTATCTATCCATCACTGTCATGATCCGGAAAGAGGTCAGGTACAGGACCGACGGCTTTACGTGCTCTCCGAGGCACGAGGGTATATTACCGCTAACTCCCAGACTTCAGGCTGATGCTGAGAAATTTTCCTTTTTACAGAAATTGTCGCAAAATCACTTTTGGCGCGACGCAGGATTTAAGCCCAGGTTCTCTGCGGGCGAACACGCTCCCGCTAGACTAACAACGTATCAAATGCTAATAGGCTATTTAGTAACAGTATTAATCAAGAAAAATAAATCAAAACTAGGCTACATTACCTACTTAAAAATATAACACATATTTCCCTTGGTTTAGTGCTGGTCACGTAGCGTGGAAGTATATAAAATGTTAAGTAGTAATTTATTGCATTTTATGTGATAACCCTATTACCGACACCTAGTATTCATTCACAGCTAAATAAGTAACTCTTTTATGGGGCAATGTATAAGATTTTATAACAAACTTCCCAATGATATTCGAAAATTGTCTACGAATAAGTTTAAATGAATTATTAAAGCCAAATTGTGTAGTAGTATATTACAAAATTTCTGATTATTTAAGTGATAAAAGTGCTTGGGATGGAGTTGTTCTGAGTCAACACACATGATTGTAATTAATCTTAAGTATATTTTATTTTAAAAAAGGATTCCTACTGAGTTTTCTGGCAGTGTTTCTCAGTAGCTGCCACGTCATGCACTGCACGGTAGGGTAATAAAAATATACATAAATGTAAAATTTTTACGGAATAAAGTTACTTTGACTTTGACTATGGAAGGAATGTTTACTTACATAACAAATACAAGGTCACAATTTTATAAACTAGTTAACCTTATATAGCTCTTAATATATATCTATAATCGAAAGGATTACGGTGAAATTTCATAATAGCAGTTTTTGAGGGCCAGGAAGTAATACGGCTAAGTGACGTCTTATGTAATGCTTACTTAAATGGTGACAATACGAGTTACCTACATGTGAACATTTACACTATGAGTATTTAATTTATGTGTATACTTAATTCCAATCGCCACATAGAAATTACATGTTACATTAAATTACTATATTACAGCATGTAGCAGTATATAAAATCTAAAAATGTTGACACAAAAGTCAGTATTTTTGTAGAAGTTAACTGTTTTACTCAGTGTTTTGGGAGGTAATAATAATAATATCCTGGGACATTATTCACACACGGCCAGGTGGCCATTATCCCAAACTAAGCAGAGCTTCTACTAGGGAAACCAGAAAACTGATGTACTACTTTTCTTTTGTAAATACATACTTATATAGATAACTAGCTGTGCCCCGCGGTTTTACCCACGTTAAACTTTATAAAATATGGCCCATGTGTTATCCTAAACATAAAAATTAGCCTATGTTCTTTCTCAGGGTCTAGACCATCTGTATACCAAATTTCATTCAAATCCGTTCAGTAGTTTTGGCGTGAAAGAGTAACAGACAGACAGAAGACAGAGTTACTTTCGCACTTATAATATTAGTTAGGATTACACCCAAACTCAGGAGATATAGACAGATATTTGTGTGCATGGCACACACATATCTGTCCAGTGTGCGTCGGTGGGGGTAGAACCCACGACATGCGGCGTGCAAGGCAAGCATGTACCAACGCAACGACGCCACAGACCCGTCAATCAATAGATTCATATTAATGTTTATTATGTTACTGTTCTGGTCTGCGCCACGCTGAGTTCTGGTGAAATCCTGGGAACTACGGGACTACGCTGACTGGTGAGCATGAGATGAGCTGTATGTTTTTTTGCCGAATTGAAAACATTTAGACTCTCTACAAGAGTGTAGGAACAATAGCGCCAGTGCCGAACTTTTTGGATGAATTGACTCGCGTGTGCTATATTTATTTTTATTAAAAGAAACCAGCTAGAAAATTCGAAACTGAATGTAAAAAATAGTCATTGTCGAATAGAATGTCAAGATTTTTTTTAAATTTATGGATTATCACGTTTGTTTGAATCAAGCTAACACCGTTTTAGAAATCGTCTGTTTGAGTTATACCTCTAATTGAGTTAGAGATGTGCGCTTCATTTGTATAGAAATCTTTGATTTATATTTGTTCACTTATATTAGTATTATATGAGACATAAGAAGTATAATATTTGGCTTGTGTGAGTGGTATTACCAGAAGGGGAAGACCTCGTAGAGAATTTTCTGACCAAATCGAGGACGTTCTTTAGAAAGGCCAGATCAGAAGTACCCTCAGCCGGCGATGAAGAATATAATGACAGTAAACGAGGCAAAAAAGGTGTGCAAAGGCAGATGGAAATCCTTTGTCTTTGTCTACCCCTCTGGGAAAAAGGCGTGAGTCTATGTATGTGTATGTAAAACCGTAGCTAGCTTTGGGAAAATAACTGCTGTTCTACAGAAAATACTACTTCATTCTAACAAATGTCAGAATGAAAATACCTACCTACTATACAAAGTGTAAAATAAATAGTAGACGTAACTTAAGCAGCTTAATTTTAACAGCATATTCAATCTAACAACTTGTAATGAACAAGTAGCTTCCCATAAGAAATGCATCTGTTAATCTTGTATACCTACAAGTTATTTTATTGTGAATTTTGCATGTTGTGTCATGCAAAATTCTGAATTTAAAATAACTCCCACACAAGATTAACTTAAGCATTTTATGGGAACCATTTGTTCATATTCATGGGCAGACAACGCTCTTTAAGTTTCTTCCACTATTTATGTACCTACCTTGTGTATTTTACTTTAAAATTCTGTTGCAAGGCTATTTAATGGACATAAAGTAGTTTATAAATAAATATTCTTGCCCACGTTGGCTATGCTATACAACTACTGAATATGTATACCTAGTCTTGGTATTACGAGTATGTGTTGGTAAAGAACTCAACTCGGAGGACTATTTAATCGATTATTAAATCTGATTTAATTCGAACCTATGACTGTATTTGGTACGTGTAAAACGAATAATAAGAAAGTTTGAAAAACTCTTTAAACTCTTACAAGAATCATTGTAATTTCTTGCACAGCTGCCTTTAAATTTGTAAACAAATCCACCTTATCAAATTGTCAGACAGTTTTCACGACGACGTTCTAACCGTATCCGAATTGCCGCTAATTGTCGGGCAAACAGAAGAAAGTTTGTATGCGATTTACATAACTGCCGGTAGCGATGTTTCACCTCACGACTGCGCATTCAAATGCTTCGCTTTTTGATTAGGTAAAACACTAAACTATATATTAAGGTATTCCGCGCTGAGTATTGTGCAGTAGTTTAGGTAGTTATTGCGTGTTTCGGGTTGGAATTCCACAAGGGGCAACTATTTGTGTGCCCAATACATAGTTTTTCGAAGTCTGGGGGGTTCGTAGCCGTTATTTAAATGTTTGTAAAGTGCCCCGCGATACAGGGATTTATTCCATTTATGTGGGTGTGGGCTTAAAAAAGATCTGATATCTTTTTTAACTCTTAGAAATTGTAACGACATTTTTCAACCAACCGCACAAAAAAAAACTATGTTAAAATATCCAGTGCGAAAATATATCGGAACAAATTGAACTTATGTATGTAAATTTCCCCTTTATTCTTCTATGTATACAACGTGTTCTAACTTATTTCTGTTACGCGCCTCAACAACTAAAGTTTTCAAAATTAATTATGATGAAGTTACTGTTATGGTTATTCATTACAACACAAATACGTTTTAAAAGATAATAAAAGCATTATAATGAAAATATAACACCTAAATCGGTGCCGGCGTTACGATGTTTTTGTACTAGTTACGAAACACAAGCATCTCTGTATAAATAGAAGCTTGGTTTACGATTTTAGTGTTGATGTGTAAGAATTCGTGTTTCGCGAGAGACACTCATCTAACTGGTATTTATTTGTATGTTTCGTAGAGAAATAATTTGTTCTAACAGGATATACTATGGGTAATATATTTGAGATTATTATGTAAATAATATTATAATATTGTGTTCTTTCTTGCTGTCGCTAGAGTTCAGATTTGGAACAGTAGATGGGTTTCCAGTGGGCGATGTATTCAATATGTAATAATAAATCTCATCATCATCATATCAGCCGAAGGACGTCCACTGTTGGACCAAGGTATACGCCAAAGATCTCCACGATTGCCGGTTTTGCATTGCCCACATTGAGCGGCTACCAGCGACCCTCACAAGATCATCGGTCTATCTCGTAGGGGCAGCCCCTCACGCTTCGTCTTCCGGTTCGTGGTCGCCACTCGACTACCTTTCTGCGCCAACAGCGGTCACTTCTACGAACTAAGTAGCGTCTAGTATAATTAAATTTAATCAGAAAGTTTTATTGCCAATATAGATCTTTTAAACATAAGAGACCTCCAAACGAAGCCTAAAATCTAAACTTCTGTACTAATCAAACAAAACGATACTATAAAGTTAAATCGAATAAAATATTTTTTCTCAAATAAGTACTTAGTATATGGTAAGCAATGTTTGTTTATGTATGTATTAAGCAGGTAGCCATTTTGCATTAAAGTTTGTGTTCAGAATGTTTATTACTGTTTAACTACAAAGTTAATTTCCGTCTTGATGTGTTGTTCAATTACGGTAGGTACTTAATTATGATTTACTTCTCTGTACTAATTATTGGTTAATGCTTTAATAGTGAGCATAAACTAAGTATTCGTACGTAAACAGTAATTATATTTATAATAGTACATCTTGTGCGAATTTCGTATAAAATATGAATGTTATTTCGCTGTCATAAAATTTCTAAATAAAATATCCCTACTTTAGAATTCCTAAATCAAGCAAAGTCAATATTAAAGAATACAGGTGATTGGGGGTTTGAGTCTTCAGTCTTGTTCAGATATAAAACCTCAATCGCAGGGTAATCACGTCACGATTACGCTATGGCAACAAAAATGATTTGTTGTGACTTCATTTTTATCTTATAATTTATGCTGGATCACCTTAATAGGTACTATACGATAATTAGAAACAAAATTGATTGTATGTTTAAGTTAACAGCAAAGCGTAGTTTGTCAAAATCTTAATGTTACGTATTTAGAGGTTATATTTGAGTGTTTAATCTGTATGTGCTACATACTTTAAGCAATTTAAAATCTTGAAAAATAATTTATGCAAAATATATATTTAAGCCGACCTTAGCGAGACTGTTTTCGTGCATTAAGTTTTTAACTCTAAGTATTTCTTAGCAATGCAATGCTATTAACGTAATTATACAGCCTTGGTAATGGATTAGGTTTCACGAGTATTTAAAATACCTCTAAAATTTGTACTGAACACCTTGAAAACAATTGAACAATAGATAACTAAGTTTGTAACTGAGTAAGTAACTAGGTAGCAAATTTTGTGTACGCAATTTCCGAATGACCTAAGAAACGGATAAGACAAGACAACTATTTATTGTAATAAATCTCACAATAAACAAGAATACAGTTAGTATACATCACAGCATACATACGCATCTCTTTAGCGGATGCCAGTAGTTTGCAGTATAAATAAATATCTACTACTTTTCTTTGTTTATGCTACCAAGAAACAAAGACATATACCTACATATACCTTATTCATAATAACAATAGACGAACATTAAACAATCAATCCTCTTTTCAGGAACATCCACTATATCTGAGCGTATGACGGGCTCAATCCACAGATATTTAAATGAAGCGAAAATCTGTTTATGGTTTGTTTTCAACTAGACTGAATAGAGAATAGAAATATCTATAATTATTATTACCTCCTACAGCAGGAATGCTCATTCTTTCCTGCCATGTATAGACAGAAATAGCTTTATTTATAATAACCCTATTGATTTTACATGAATACTCATATAAATACATTAGGAATTTATGTTATGAATGTCGAGCTATTGTGAAGACCACAATAGGTACTGTCATCACCTGACCACTGGCTTTTAAAAAGAAATTTCTAGATGAGAGAAGGTTAGGAGCGTAACTATATTCCCACCATTTCCATTTGAACTTGGCCCAAAAAATGAACGCAGTCAAGCGTTTAATTTCTCTATTTCAATGTCAAATTATGGTCGTTTACTATTTCTATTGTCATTTTCATAACGATGTACACACTTTTTTGAAACACAATAGACTTACTGAATGCGTGTTCTATAAATGTTAGAGTCATAAAACAATTATAAAGCATTTTATATAATGTAAAAACTTTACTTAAATAAATGTTTCATCTCGTATTGTTATTTATTGCACATACACATATCAACCAAATTTAATCCGAAATATATTAAATAGGTGAAAATCATTAAAATTAATTTATTGAATTATATTAGTTTTGATAATGGATTCTATAGAACATAGCTTTGCTTCGCTTTATGGGCAACTCCACCTGGATTCATCCTGGAACCTCCACCTTGCAGGATACACTCCAAATACGCAGCTAGCGTTATTGTGTTAAAGAGAAAGAGAGTGACGAAGTGTAGGCAATGTCATCTGTATTGCACCTGTCATAGGTTTCGGTAACAGCTCACCTTCAAGGTGAGCCGTAAGTTAATATGCCAATTTGGTAGTATAATCCAATAAAATTAAATAGTATAGACCAAAAAATACTTATGGTAGTGAGTATTTTTTTTAGTAGAGTTTAGTAGTAGTAATTAAAAAAAATGTGGAGCAGTCTTTGGGGGCTGCCGATAGAAGTGAAAACTATTTTTTTATTTCCCATACTCGGAAAATAGTGTTTTTTTGATCCGAGAAGATGCTACTTCCCACTTGTATGCCGTAAAGACTTCCCAGTAATTAAATAAAATAAAATAAAAAAGGTTTTTATTCACGTAGACTTTAAAAAAGCGCTTGTAAATAGTCAGAACATGTTCGTAGTAATATATAATTAATTTATAATTATTTCTAGGTACATATAGATATTTAGGTACACGGATTGTGGGAAATAATTTACAATAAGATTTATTTTTATTATATAGATAGATATATTTATTTATATTAAGTTATTGTCAAGGATCATGTGTAAGTTAATTTATCAAAATTTTAAATTTTAGCTATATTTTTCTTTTGCTATATTGCTTCCCGCCCTGGTGGAAATAAATTATAAATATAAAACTAAATTTGTTTAGGCAGTCGTCTGTAAAGAATGTAACAAAGTTAAGAAAAAAAAAGTGCACAACGCAGCTAGTTTTCTGTTCAAAAAAAGACCGCCATTTTACGAATATTCGATTAGGTCACGTGTCCTGACGCAAGTTTAACGTTTTTTACCCATCCAAAAAGTGCACAACGCCGCTAACATCAAAACAGTAAAAATAAATCAAGTTCAGACATAGGAGCTGATGAATTAAACAATTTTTTTTATGTATTTTACGTATTATGTTTATTTATTACTTATTGGAAAATGGGAAATGTAGATATTATTGTCGATTGCCTATTGTGCAAAAATGTAGTAGGTACTAAGCTTGTATTAAAGGAAAAGACAAGTCGGATTGATCTTTTTAAAACAGAAACTATTTCAATAATTTTGATAAAAATAAATAAAAAGTCGTTAGTCGAAGTTAAACTATTAAAAAAATTATAATGCAATGAACGAAGTCGAATGTTTTATTATTAATTACGACAAAATGTAACAATTTTGACAAACTGAACAAAATAATGGGCGTCTTTAGTTCCAGGCACATGTCCAATTATTGTTATTTACCTGTTAGAAACGGTGTCGTAAATAGGCGAATAACTAACACACATTATGTATTTATGTATGTAGCACGGGCCGTGTCACTGTATCCTAGATATGGACAATATGCGATACCATCGTTATGAGTAAGTGATGTATTACACAATGAGCGTAGCCTATACGATTTATGTAACAGACAAACAGTTATCTGAGTCATGTGTACGGTATCAAGAAGTAAACATAATATTTTACTTCCGCTTTTCGATGTAACTCGATCTCTCTTGGTAAATTCCCCGAGAGACAGATTTCGCGTTTAATTCTTTGGGGTCATGAGCGTGGAGGTTGTTTGATTATTTTGAAAAGTCCTACCTAAGTAATACAAGTGTATTGGAAACTTATTAATTGTGATCCCTTGGGGGGGAGTAGTCCCCATATAGTCAAGTCTATATTACTATCCCATATCGTAGTTGTGATTTCAAGACGTCTCATATGTGTCAGTTTTCTAAAATATACTTGTCTATATAATTCTATTAAAATACTGCCAATTGCACTCAACGGCCCGTTAGTGATCTGCGAGGTTAAGCACCTAGGCGCGCGGTCAGCCTCTAAATGGTTGGCCACTAAATTGGTTTAACTTCTGAGCGTCTCCGTGCTTCGAAGGGGAACGTTAAGATATTGGTCCCGGTAGTCATTGGACAACAGACTATAAGCCATGCCAGACCCTACTGGGCGGCTTGAACAACTTTGACACTAAGGTAGGCAACCACTGCCCATACGTACAAAGTAAAGTGAAGTACATAAAATTAAAAATTTCAAGCTCTATCGAATACTAAACACGTATATGTGATGTTTCGATCGAAATTTATTTAAGCATAGGCGATGCTGGCGGCAGAGATTTCATTTATATATTTTAGTTAATCAGGCGTAACAAAAAAATTCTCAGCGATTATTACACATTCTGAACTTAATTATGTAAGTAACTTTTTTCAGTTTTATTTTACAAAAAATAACATTAATATATTACAATAAATTTTAGAATTGATAATGTAAGATGCATATACTTAAACGTGTTTATAGGATTTTATAAATTGGTAATCGTCTTTAATTTAAAAGAGTAAAACTGTTTTGGCGCGAATCCCCCTTCGACACAACGTATATCTCGCGCGGATTTTTATACAGTTTACTACCGCGCACTGCCCCTCAATAATATTAGTATTAATTTTATTATACATAAGCCCTTTTAAACCGTACGTTAATAGACTAACTTTATAAGAGGCACGAGTGTCTAACACGGAGCTCATGCTATCCGTAAAGTATGGGTTAATGCATAGGTAGATCCACTATAGAAATCAAGAGCCATGTTACGTTCATTAATTACCAATGTACTTAATTACTAATTAAAAAGTAAATTACGCAAAAGTGATTCGTTCAATCGCTAATCAGTTGCAAGTTTTACGTTTAGTGAAGTGTATCTTTGATTGTAGTAATACACAGTGGAAGGTAGCTACTTTAATAGGCCATATTATCATATATTTTCATAATTAAATTACCTTATACTACCAAGGACTTGATTGGCAAATACTAAAGTTGAATTTATTGTTCAATAAGCCTCGGTTAAGACTTTTTCTACCTACAAATAACATGTCGGAGATCAAAAATAAAATGATGTAACTTTTAGTAACCAAAGAAAATAAAAGAAGAAAGATCTTAGGATAACAGGTAAGATATAAAAATTAAATTACAAAGCATATAATTTAAGCTAAAAACATGAAGAGGTTAATATTGTAAGGGTACTTATATCTACCAAAGAACGGGCAGCAGCGTCTCTCTGTGTACTATGACCATCATCCGGCGCTCGCCAACAGTGCCTCTAGCACGAGTTCCTGCAGTTTACTTACTCGATCACATGTACAGTTTCGTCCCATACATTGAGCACCAGAGTTTTAGTTCTTAATAGTTTCCGCGAGAGGCGCTGGTTGTCAATGTATGGGAGGAAACTGTACGTGTGATCGAATAAGTAAACTGCAGGAACTCGTGCTAGAGCTACAGGTATACCAAGCGTGGCAATTATGGCATATCCCTCCAAATGATGGACACAACTCCATTGTGGAAATCTTTTGGGGAGGCCTTTATCCAGCAGTGGACGTTAATAGATTGACATGATGAAATATTGTAAAACAGAGACGTACAGAGCTGAACTTAAATATATCTCGTAACAGAAGGCAGAGCATAAATATAGAGGGAAAGCAAGACTCTCCTGCGAAAACAGCGGCCATTTTAAATATTACAGAAATTGTATGAAATTAATGTGCAATGGGAAGTTTTACCTTGGCTTTTCTTGAGTTTGCATTCGAGTTCAGAATTTGATAATTAGAAGCAGGTAATTTTAGGTCCTAAATTTACAAATTCAAAATTCGAAAGTAAGTATAAGACCGGGTTCATACTTTGCTCACGAGATAATATCACTTAACGATTTCGTTTACTGGGAAAACCCAGTAATCTAAATCATGAAGTTAGAATTAATGTACAGACTGGTACATGGGCTGCGTCTATAAAGAAGAAGGCTCGCTTAAGTTACGTTTAGCAGAAGATTTCTGATATGTTTTACGGCGAAGTGGATTAATGCTAGTCCTTTTTTTACGGTTAGCAAGTCTGTTTTCGCAAGCTATAGGGAAAAGGAGGAAATCATTTTATGGAAACAATTAGTTTAACCAGTCTTATATTGCAACATTTTATCACAAAATTAGTACCATAATGCAGCTGCCGGTTTTACGAAGCTTATGATGTCTGTAAACTATTCGATCGATTCTAAATAAATTCTTTTGAATGATTTCAATAAAAAGATACACCTTCTTACTTTCTTACTTTTTGCTATCGAAACTAAATCATTGCAGAATCTTTCAACCTTATTTGTAAAGAATGTAACGTTCTAAATTTCGCAGTGCTATTACTTCCGATAGCGAGACTCGTTTACTATTTTTTCGTATATTTAAGTTGCCATAGTATTGACTATTAAAAAGCAATTAATACATAATTTCTTATAAATATATATTTAAATTAAACTTATCTGTGCTACTTTGATAATTTCCAAGATAGTCTATGGTTTCCAACATTCTCCAATTGGATATTATGGATGCGTAGTCGACTTTTATATTAGTTGAACATAGCCTGAATACGAGTTAAGCCCTAATTCGATTCCATTTTCTGTGAAACAGTGACCACCTACTACGCTAATTGTAAACTATAAAATTAATATAGAGAAGTCGACTCTTTAAGAAGAGGCGAATGTAAAAACATTTTAATAATAATATCTAGGGACAATCTCACACAGATCATCCTAGCCCCAAACTAAGCAAAACTTGTACTATGGGTACCAGGCGACGATATACATACTTATATAGATAAATAAATACTTATATACATAGAACATCCATGACTCAGAAACAAATATTCGTGCTCATCACACAAATATTTGCACTTACCGGGATTCGAACCCAGGACCACCAGCTTCGTAGGCAGGAGCACTACCAACTAGGCTACGGTGATAAATAAAGGACTTTGCTAAGTATTTATATTTTCATATTAAATTGATTATATTTCACAGTAATATTAATAATAATATCCTGGGACATTATTCACCCACGGCCATCTGATCCCAAATTAAGCAGAGCTTGTACTATGGGAACCAGATTACTTATATACTACATACACTACTTTTCTTTTTTAAATACATACTTATATAGATAATTACGCCCAGACTCAGGACAAATAGCCATGCACACAAATATTTGTCCTGGGTGGGAATGGAAGCCACGACCGGTGGCAAATCAAAAATTAACATATGTTAACTACTATGTTAAAACTTTTGGCTGCTAATAGTAACAGCCAAAACATTTCGCTATATATCAGTAAAAAAACCACTCTCAAATTACTGTATGCAACTAGGTAAAATATCCGGATCACCTGAAATGTATCTGCGGTACAAAATAACAAACTCAACAGGGAAATTGGATCCACTTGCTCAAATTACACGAATGCAGTTAGTTATTCGTCACTATTTCAGTTTGTCGTGGATTTGAACGATCAACCAACTGACCAGCCGACTGTGAAATTAGGACACGATTGCTGAACCATGGTCTCAGGTCAATAGCTACGGCCGACGTATTTGCGGATAGCCCGCGGATTATTCAACATTATACATGAACCTTTATCGATACTAATAAAAGAAAAAGTCCTGAAGGATCCATCAAATCTCAACTCATATCTATAGGGGTATACGCTGAGGCCGTAGTTCAGAAATCGTGGTCTAATTTCACAGTCAGCTGGCCGTTTTTTGGCAAAAAGTACCACCCGCCAACGCTCAACTTATATCCATTGGTGGATTCGAAAAGATGATAATTTGCACCAAACACCCTTTCTAGTGATGGACTAATATTTTATTTTAATTCCACGGTATAGGTAATGTATAACACTTCTCATAAAGTTGCTGGTAAAACCTGTACAACCATGCATTTAAAGCAGTAGTATGAGATATATATTTAGAAAATCACAAGTTTAAGTTAGTACGTTTCAATTCTTTTACTGGTCGAATTTACGATGGGGTCCACTTTTCGCAGTTACTTACTTAGATAGGGTAGTATTTGCTGATGATAATAATACAGCCTCTTCATCACTTAACTCTTATTTTCTTAAGGACCTCGAGCGAGTTTGTTTCAAAATCTTTATCTATTTTTATACATACATTCTTTCTTTGCAATCTCTATGAGGCCATCAGTCTACTGTTTGTTTGGTCTTCCTAGTTTTCTTGGGCCAATTATTGGTTCTTACCGTCGGATTTTCTTTTTCAAGAAAACGACGGAACGTAACGGATGGTTTGTCTGCCTGGAGCTGGTGCCTTAAGTAAGTATATTTCGATCTTTCGTTACGATGAATTGTTATAATTGTTTTCAAAATTTTGTGATATTTGTTTAAGTTTATGTATTGTCCATCTTATGGTTAATATTGTCATTCTATCATTCGTATACCATGAATAATATCCTGCCATTGCCACCGACATCCTTTAAGTCACTTAATTCGGCTCTGTCACAAAATCTGTTATTGACGTCTCCTACATATCAGCCAAATTCCCGCATCAAAGTAGATTTGAGAGAGCATGTTTAGTCGGTGACTAAAAACGTACATAGCAATTCATTTGTTTGTTACCTCTTCCAACAAAAACTACAAAGTGTGTGACTGCACGTGTGGCGCAGCGGCTATGACAGTCGCCTCGCCGCTTCGTGTCGCGGGTTCGAGTCCCACGCCGGACAACTATTTGTGTGACCCATAAATAGTTGTTCTGAGTCTGGATGTATTTGTGTCCGTCGATTATATGTTTGTAAAGTACCCCGCCACTTAGAGGACACTTCTCACACTGCCGCCGCGGCCCCCCTAGGTGGGACCTGGGAGAAAACTTTGTTTGATGAGCATGATTCTTTGTTCTGATCCTGGGTTTATTTTACCTATAATATTTATGTATTATAAAAAATGTTTAAATAAGAATGTTTACCAGTTATCTGGCCGTGGTACATGCACTGCCTAGTTTGGGATCAGATCGCATCGTGTTACTTCTCCCAAAATATTTATTATTTCTTCATATGCAAGGCGAAATTACAAACAACAAGATCTCTGAAATTGATGCCTAACAATATCTAGATAGCATTTCAAAGTAAGTTATTTAAAAGACCGTTTCTAATGGTGGCCTACTGGCAACTTTCACAATTCCATAATAACTTCCATGTATACTATTAAACAATACAAACAAAGGTGTCTGACATGATTCTTATTAGATAACATTGTATTAAAATTCGCCACTATTTTTTTAATATTGGGAAATGGTAGGCATATAATTTCCAATTCAAAACTTAAACCGACTTCTTCAAGAAGGGACGTTTGTAGAGATCAGTTGTATAGGATTATTGTTAGACATAAATCAGTTCTAGGCTAATGTCTAACATTGTTTATAAAATATTACTGTGTAAGCCTCCCTACAAAAGGGGGAGTACGTAGGCTATGGTAACCGCGTTTACCAGCCCGCATAATTGTACTACTACATAATTTACTAAGCTATACCTGTTTGATAACTTGGTTTTAAAATAAAAATCTTATCCATTTAATTTATTTAGTATGTACCCATGTCGTTCAATACCTACTATTTTACGGTTTATTCACTAAATATTTATTTTATATAACTTATATCTCTTGTAGACTTCGAGCTTATGCTCGAAGCTTGTAGACGATCTATTACTTGGCAAATGTCATATATCTGTATGTTGTAAACATAGACTAAATCTGTTTATAAAAAAACTTGTGTGTACTTATGTACACGCGTTAGAAGTTATACAACTTGAACATAGTTATCAATTTTCATACCACCTAGAACTAACTTCATGCTGTTAAATTTTTTGGTGTCGGTGTGCGCGCGCATCGTAAAAATTCACTCTCATCATTTTTCTCCATCGCGCCAAAAGAAGTATAACTTCAAAAACGTCTATTGCTGGGCAAAAGCCTTTCCTAAAGATCTCCACAATTGCCGGTCTTCCTGTTCTACCTCAATATACACAATATGAAGACCTGCCCTGAAGATATACCTAACGGTCACCCTATAGGTGAGTGTACGCTTAAGTGGCGTCTCAATATATCGGCTATAAGCAAGAGTTGCTAGAATAACTATGGGCCTAGTTACCGCCATAAGAATAAATACATAAATGAAAAGCAAAAGTGAGGTATTAATAATGGGCCACGCAGCCGGTTCTGTAAGCTTCCATTAGCTACGGAAACCACTTACTATAATGTCCACCGTTAGCGTATTTCATGACTCAGTAGTAAATAAAAAGAGAAATGAAGTCTGTTTGTCGGGAAGGCCAGTGAAGTTAGTATTATCGAATCCTCGAGTTATAATTAAAAAAAACTCGACTCATTATGCAAAACTTAGTGTGTTTTAAAGGCTCGAAGTCTAGCGTCAAACCGAATCATTAAACAATGTCTTAAATATTACAAAGGAATCGAGTCATAAAAAGAACTTGAGTCTTCAACAATAACTCAGATAAGACTTGAAATCCATCACAACATTGTTAACGACATTTTTCAAAATTGAATATGATGCTTAATATATTCAAAGAGTTTTATCCAAAATCAACAGTTAGAAGCAGACACAGTTCTACTCAGTGTTATTTCGACGATTTATAAGAAAAAACCGATAGTTATGAATCAACTTCAGTAATACAGGAACAGAAGAAATTGTCATTATATCCGGCAATGACTAAAGAAAGGAAACTGTCTCAGATAAAAGCATACGAGTTTCAATGTTTCTGGCATCATGGCACGACATTAATTAAAATTACCCATATTTATGATCCTTATAAATGAATAAAAATGCCCTTAATCAAAACTGATAGTTTTTATCTTCTATATCTCCCCGTGGTTATAATGTATGTATGTGTATGCAAATGAATTGTTAAACTCATACATAAAGAGGACTCGAATGCGACACGCCGCATAAAAAGGACTCGGGCGCAGAAAGAGACTTGAGCTCTCATGTCACATTAAGAGCTCGTAGAGAATTCAGTTCTCTAGTCTTGGAGACCTGTTGAAATGAAACGGCACTTAAATTCATCGACCTAGTCCGTTTATAATGGACTCAAAGACCCGAGTTTATGCAACACTAATTGAAGTAGGTATACAATTTAACATAATAATTACTAGTGGCCTTATTAGCCAGTAAAACGGATAATTTGTCATTTCAAAAGCATTTTCAACATTTGCACTTACGAGGCTATCGGGTTTTTATTTTTTTTTATAATTGGACTTTTGCCGGCATACCGGTTCATATGGCCCATAACGGCCTCATTACGAGTTTATGAACTGACAAATTAAACATGACCTGGAATTTGTAATGAACAGTAAGTGGTAATGACTGGACAAAATAATATTGAACGTAGGTATACTTGTGTTTCCTTTAGATTATAAATTGGAAAATCAAGCAATAGCGCGCCAAAACGGTCAGTGTAGGAGGTGAATTATTGCAATACCGAGTGTCCTCTTCCTCTACTTTACCTTCGTGTTCTAGCAGTTTTAGAGCCACTCCTCGTAGACCTAGTCTATGTAATTTAATATAGAATAAATCAATATAGTTTGAGTTCCTTTCGGCTCCTGTATCTAGTGTTGTTTTTACATAACTCTCATTAGTCTGTAACGACTATTCACCACACCTTATATACTAGAACCAAAATAACTTTGCCAATACGCCATGAATCATGCGGTAACTTCGGTAATTACATTACAATAATTAACATTGAATGTGAATTTACGGGTAATTACAATGCCATCCACGTTGTCCAATCTTGACTAGAAACTTCAAAACAATTGTGACATAAGAAGAGACAAAGTGTGAAACTACGGACGCGGAAACCGTAGGTAATTATATAATTAGCAGTCGAGAGATCTTTTGCCCGTATTGTTTGTGAGTTACATTATATTGTCATACAGCGATTACCACCTAATGAGCATTTAAACTGAGTAGTCTTGTGATTACATCAAATAAGATATATTATTAGTTATAATAAAGCTATTAATATTGAAACTTGTTAATGGGGGACAAACATTTATCTATTGTTTATTGCGAATGGCTTACTACTGTTGGTATAGTGGTTAGTGAACCTGCATGGTAAGCCAGAGGTCTTAGGTTTGATCTACACTCATGACAGATAGCTGGGTGATGAGTACGAATATTTGTTTTGTGTCTGGCTATCCCCGGATTTGTCCTAGTTTAGAGGGCGCCGGGGAGCGTCTCTGTACAGGGTTTCATTAGTAGTCCGGTTCAAAAAGTTCAAACCGACGAACCGACGTTGGGACTGGCAGTGAGTAACATGATGGTTATGACTGTTGACATGTCCGGGTTCTGAGCTCCGAAATCTGGGGTTTCCACGGGTCTTGTCCTGGTTGCCAAAATTTTGAGATGGCAACTGTAAATTTATTTATGATAATATGTAAGTATTTAAATATAAAAGTATGTTTATCAGTTGTTGTTGCCATAGTAACAGGCTCTGCCTAGTTTGGGATCAGATAGCAATTTGTTAGTTGTTTCAAGATATTTGTTTAACTAGAGTTGTATTTCTTGTTTCGTACCTATCGGAAGCTTGCCGAATGCCGGTTTAACGTAGCGTGAGAAAATAAGCAATAACATTTCGGGATTTGAAAATAAATATATTACGATGATATATCTGACTTAAACCATATGACACGGCATTTGTATTGGTAGGTATGTGCAAATAAAGCCTTTCAAAACTGTACCCTGAGAACTTGAAACTTTCAGAATAAAAACGATTTCTAAATACAACAATAAAAATACATCCGTTTTGTATAAAAATATATAATATTTTATTTAGTTTAGTTTATTATATAGCAAACACGTATTAGTCCAAGAAGGATTGCTTGATCCTTAAGTAAAACGGAGCTCCTGCGTTTTAAGTTACAACAGCACGAATTCTTATTCAAATTATTGTTTTCTTTTTACTAATTACGGGAGTGACCGTGATACTCAAATCGGCAAACGAGTTATCCATGACATAAAACCTAGCCTGATTGGTTTTTTCGCCCGAAACCAAAAGTTCTGTAAATTTTATCTCATGCGTTATAAAAACCATGCTGCAGAATACCATTACGTAATACAGAACTGGTTATAAATATACAAATATTACTCGTTTAATGGTAGGACTTAAATAGCTATATATTTAACTACAGATATTTAATGTTTTAAAATCTTTTGTTAATGATAATGCGGTGCTTATTGAACAGGATAAATAAAAACTCTGCATGAATACTGGTACAAGGTAGTCATCGCAACTTTGTTTTTTATTGACACTATTCAGAATCAGTCAAGGAAAACTTGTCATTTCATACAAGTTTAGCGAAGCTAAGTAATTATATTCTGAATATAATTGTATTTTCGCAGTGAACTTTAAGAGCACTTATAAAGTAAGGCATGTTATGCAACAATCAATACTTTATTCTTGTTTACACAATTATACGTAATCATTTAGTATTTATATGTAATCATTTAGTATGATATTTAATTCTTAACATCTAGAGGTATCACCTAAGGATGCAATATAAAAATAAATCGTTAGCGGTATAAAGTAAGTACGTCAGAATTTTTACCCGACTACCAAATGAGACTTGTAATTTTGATTGTTAAGCATGGATGTCAGTAATATTACATCTATAGTATTAGTTTTATTAAGGCGAATTAGGCGTCCTCGATTATGTCTTGTCATAGACTGTAACGTTACCTACGCAAAAAATACAATGGCGGTTTTCCAGATATGACAATATTAAACGTATGAAAGATCTATCGTGACAAATGAGGATTGGAAACAATAGAACCAAAACTAATAGAAAATTGAAAACATGCCTTCGTGTCGAATGATACAAAAAACAAATTCTACTGTCACTATTATATTGTAGCGTAAAACGAAATGTACCATAGTAAAGCCAGTTTACTTGTAACAATATAATTATGATATACTAGCTGTGCCCGGTTTCACCCGCATTGAACATTATAAATTGTAGCCTATGTGTTATTCGGATCTATAAGCTATAATACTACAAAGTTTCATCTAAATCGGTTCAGTAGTTTTTGCGCGAAAGAGTAACAAACATTCATACATCCATCCATACTCACAAACAAACTTTCACATTTAGAATATTAGTAGGATAACATAATGTTAACTGATAATAAAAAAAAAATAGATTAAATGAGAATGACATCGTAAATTTATAGGTCACAAGTCTTTAAAGGTGGTAATTAAAACCTATCAAAATAGGAACCGATGTAATGGCTTGCGCTATTTTGTTATATAACTGCAGGGCCAATGACATAAGTGAGGAGTCAGCTAAATGCCTTCACGCGTAATTGAATTGTCTCTGTTGGAGGATGCCCCGTTAGACCACAATCGTTAGCCGAAGTTTATTAAAAATATTCCAAAAAAATATAATTAACATCACTAATCTAATAATATAGCCCAAGAGCCCACGGTGTAACGCGACTGCTACTTAGACTTATAGGTACAAAGGTGACACTTTATACATAACATACGTGTTTTGATATGGTTACATCGAAGCTGAGGTAAGATTAGATTAGCTTGTACATTGTAGAAGTGTAGACTGTTAACGGACAAAGTTCAATCAAAGACTGATGAAGTCTTTCGGACTTGTGAAAGCTAATAAAAAGCTCTCGATTTTATTAATACATACTTACTTCTATATATGTACAAAGGTAGATATCCTAACTGAATCATCAATCAAAGTTTAAACCTCTGCGGTTAAAAACCTGGAATTATGACACACATATCCACAACAAACGATTTGTAATTTTGGAATTGAAATTCCGCCCTAAGGTTTGAATAGAGCGATGGTCACAGACAACTATATTAGTACTAAGTATGGTGATGGTTGAAGAGAATAAGTTTGTTATATTGTCTTTGGATTGGAAGTTGTATGTGGTGTTGTGTTAGTAGAAAGTATCTTAGACCGTCCGTACCTACGTCACGTTGTCAAAATAAGTACTATTTACTTATATATTGATACAATTAGTTGTATATCTGAGATATATATTGTATAACTAAAACACATTGATTTCACTGGATAGATACGAGAAATCGTATGGTTCCAGGCTAGTGATAAAAGAGACTCAGGCTTTTAAGGCTTTTTATAAAGACTCGCCTCATTTTTGACGCCTCACGCCTGACTCAATCTTTAAGTCGCCAACCGTTAGTCATAAGACTAGCCTTATTATTGGAAGTATTTTAACGTAAAAAGCTCAGCAGTTTCTTAAGCAGCTTAAAGGACTTAAACAGCTTAAAAGACTGGCCACTCATTGCCTCATGAGTCAAGAGTCGTAAGGCATGTATTGATGCAACAATGTAACCTATAAATTATATGTTTGGTCTAACCGTTAATGAAGTTGGTTATTAAATAAATAAAACAATTTTGCTTATAGTACTGTACCGCCTGGAGACTAAAAGTACCCTTATACAATGTAATTTTATATTTTTTCATCACTGTGCTTAGGTGTTACTAAATTTAAAGATAAAATATTATAATAAATTATCTAAACGAAAAATTTGATTTTTTTTATATTAATCGCTAAGGGATAAACGATAATTATCTATTACATATCTACATAGTTTCCCTCCATATAATATAAAAAATATCTCATTGCAACCTAAACATTTTACTCGAACGCCGCGCCGGCTAGCGGCTGTCTTATAAAAGACGGAGTCCGTTAAGTCATTTTAGTCGTTTTAGTCTATTAGTCTAATACGTTAATTGACTGAGTCGTATTATTTAAGACTAACAGCTAAAGTCTTAATTTTAAAGCAAAGTCATTCAAAAAGAGGCTAGTCTTATTTTAAACGACTTAAAGGACTGAGTCTCTTTTATCACTATTCCAAGCTCTCACAAGGGGGCATATAGCCTGTATAGATACCATTATGCATCTGTTTTATAATATGTATTGTAAAGTATGTTTTCCCGTTGACAACATGATTGTGGTATCCACAGGTGGTCGTGAATGCCGGGCCGCATGGATGGCGGCGCACGCATGCCGCACGATCGCGCTCCTGCTTGCTGCGGTCACGCTAGTTATAGCCAAATGTAAGTAATTGTGTACTATACTCTGATGTTAATAATACCAAAAGTATGGCAGTGAAGACTTGAGTCACGCAACTGTATTTGAGCAATAAAGTCACGGAATCTTACCATCAAGTCATGAAATAGAAGATTTAATTACCAACTTAGTCTCACGCCGAACAGAGACATGTCTACACTGACTTCTCAATAGGGCTTTAATATATCTTAAAGAATTCCACTCCTACAGGTTCACAAACGATAGGCAAGTCGAATCAAACTGGTCGGATTTTTAAACAAAAATACTATAATTTTAGTAAGTCTAATACTGCTCCACTTTATTACCATTTCTTATTGTTAAGTTCTAGTGAGCGAAACATCTCCTCAGGAATACTAGGAAAGTAAAATGGTTCAAAAATATTCGTTCAGAGTAAGTGGCCGCTACCTCCGCAAGGTGATGTGCCCTACTTTTATTTTTAGAAGACTACAAAATTGAATCCCAGTGTCGAGGGCCAAGAAGTGGTTAGCAAAGATTTTAAAAGATGTCGAGTACTCAGAACAAATACTTATGAGTCACACAATGACGTTTTTATGTAGTGTGGCCATTGAACAAAACATCCCTAACACCGACTTTCGTATGCATCTTCACTTGAGCCTTGAGCCTCAAAGGGGGTGCACTCTGGCGGAGGCTGCTTAGTTTGTATTTTTATTTTATTTACTTGTTGAACCCCCGCACGCCTCCATTGTCTGGTGGAACCGTGAATGCCTTCTAGGCTAACTGTAAACGTCATGTTACAGAAAATACTGGATCTGCTTGTAAACGTTATATGCGTGGATACAGTTTATTTGCTACAACCGCTCTTACTGATGTACCTTCACATTAATAATGCTGTCAGATGTTTTTTTATTTACATAAACCCGTTAGGAGCCCTTGTCATTCGATGTTACAATGTATCCACTGTCAGGGCGTCGACTCTATTATAATAATCCCTGCATAATTGGTTAGCCTATATTAAGGTTACTTGCCGAAGCCAAAATTTACCTACGTACACTATACTAACAGAAAAAAAAATAGTTCCTTCAAGGCACTGACCTTCATGTAATATATTTAACTATGCAACTCCATCTAAATCGTATGTGACAATAAAATGGATCTTGCAAGCATGTAGTAACATTTTCGTAACATTGCTGGAGGTTGAAATGAGGATTGTCTCTTGTTAACAATAGTACCTTGTAACACAACATCACTATAAATGCTTACTAGCCTTTGTACGTAAATACAATACGAGATAGGACGACAATTTCTTCAGTCAATTCTTTTTTAATAATTTCTTTAACAGTCAGGCATTTACGGTTCTACCGGGTTGTATACCTAGATATGGCGGAAAGCTATTTATTCTGCGCAAAACCTCGCAATAAGATAAAACTTCTTCAAATTATTGATTTTATTTTGGTTTTTTATTTCATATCACCTTGGAAGCCTTTTGTAGAAAAGCACAAATATAAGTTGGGGCTGTTGAAACAAAACGAATTTGTTTTTATATTCTAAGTTGAGCATTCTGAAGAAATGGAATTTAATTACCTAGTTCAAATGAAATATCATTCTTAATAGCGTTAAAATCAATAGCGGGATACAATGAAGTGATATTATTATAATAAACTTGCGGCAATATTTTACTGGTAACCCGATATCCACATTTTCCGCTACTTCTAACTACGTAAAGAAAATACAACTAAACGATAAATGAGCGTTTGCCAGTCCCACGCACATACCTATTTATTTCCATTACTATGTTATATACATATAATAAAATCGTAGGAAAGCCAAAACTGTACATTGAATATTTTTTTAAAAGGATACTTGGGCGTAATCTACCATCGATATCGAAGCCAAAAAAATAGTTTTTAGAATTTTTGTCTGTGTGTCTGTTTGTCTGAATGTATGTCCGGGCTAAACTCAAAAAGTACTGCATGGATTGACTTCAAATTTGCATGAATATTACTAAGAGGTCGGGTCAACATAGAGACTACATATTATCACGCTATCACCTACGGGGGAGGAGCTGTGATAATTTATAAAATTTAACGCGGGTAAAACCGCGTGGGCACGGCTAGTGTTATATAAGTAGGCTAGCACTTACGTTTTACATTTTGTATTTTTACTTTGCAATACTAATCATATCTAGTTAAAATATTGAAAATAAATGTTACAAGATGGAACGTATAAATAATGTTGTCGGATCTCCTACTATTATTAAGCCCGCCATAAAACATGTCACCACAAAGTAATTTTCTTAACTCCATACTCTTTTGTGTTAAGCGATCGTGACCGTTCAACCGTAACATTAAAATTTGAATTACTAGACTCAATTCATTTTCATTTATCGGCTTCATTTCATACTTAATACTAGCTAAATCAATTGAAGCGAATAATTACAAATTATTTACTTCCTATTATTACGAAAGTCATGAAAGTTGTCAAAATGCAGTGCCAAATACTTCACATAGCTACACATCACTTCTTCAAGGAAAATTATTCTGATGATGTCAGTTTTAGTCAGTTTCACCGCATTATTATTGTTACATGTACAATAATAATGTGAAGTATTTGGCACTGCATTTTGACATATCAATGATGTCAAGAAGAAAAAGGAATATTAACAAAATAGTTTATTGCACCAAAAATAAAATTGTAAGGAATTGTCTATGACCACTTAAAAAACGAAATTACCATTTAAATTTACTCGTAGTGTAATGTAATTCAGACTGCACATTTGGTGCAGAGTTAAGGTCAGCATGTTACTACCTCTTCGCACACGTATTTCAGGATCGGAGACCGATCGCGAAATACGTGTGCGTATGCGCTGGACACCTATTAGGGTGACCCTTATCTAGTTGCTGTGAGTCTTGGTGTTCTTTTGTCTCTGACCCTAACTGCACTTCTGTACAGACCCGCGTGATACAGATACAAAACGCCCCAGTGCTGACATTATCTTTAAAAAATAAACAAACTGTAATATTATGTGCTTTTTTGAGAAGATTGCGAATTCGATTGGGTAGAATACGAATCGTGTTCTGGTTTCTATCAGTTTAGTCGTTAAAGTATATTCAAGAATATTTAGATTTTTATTATGTTAACAAAAAAAGCATAATTTAGCCTACGTACTACGAGCTGAAGCATTAACACATTAACTTTACTAATCACCGAACTTGTACTTGCAGCGACTTTCATTACCAGAAAATATAAGCACGTAGTAGAATATATCTACTAATTGTGCGCGTGATTAAGATTTTAACTAGTTGACCGCACTTAAAATATAGAAGTACCCTAAACCGGTGAGCATGTATGAAGAATATAATGACAGTAATCGAGGCAAAAGAGGTGTGCAAATATCGTGACAAATGGAAATCCGTTGTCTCTGCCTGCCCCTCTGGGAAACAGGCGTGAGTTTATGTACTTATGTAAAATGCCCTGTCATAAAGAAATGTATTTAACAACATTTTAATGAGTTTGTCGTGTAAAATAGAGAATTGCTACCACTGTAGCAGCATTTCAACCTATAGTCATACAAGGAATTGTCATTAGCATTGGTTTTCTCATGGTTCTTTACGCTGGGAGTGGCCTGCTTTCGTCCATAGTAGGTCTCACGTCGAAGCCATGACGCCCTACAACGGCGACGTATCAAGGTCACATTAAACTACAAAAACTAGTGACAGTCATTCACCCGGAGACTACTGCATTCAGGTTACCTACTGGCGTACCTTTCTCGCATTATACTCCACACTCGAGAGGTTAAACATACCTATCTACGAGTATCAACTTATATACTTCGTACGGGAATAGAAACTACTAAAATTTGATTTTTATAGCATTATTCGCAATGCAAAGCGTTAATATAATTAAATTTGATCTGCCAGCGTGTATCTTTCGTAGCTTAACGCAGAGCGCCTACCCCGGATTGGTAGATGGTGCAGGTTCGAGACCCGCCGGACGATTAAATTTATGATTTCCCATTTTTGAGATTAAACTACTAAAGTTCTAAACATTAAATTACGGTAGACTATCAGATGTTTAATTCCAATTTATTTTAATGGTTAGTTAACACATATGACTGCTAATGTTGAGTGAAATTACTACTTGTTTTGTACGGTATTTTTAATAATATGTATACTAAATATAGATACTAAAGCAAAGCTAAAAAACTTACAGTTATGTCTTTGATAGTCTATGCATATGAATGTATGTTCATCAGTTCCCCGCATCTTCAAAACCATTATACCAATTTTAATATATCCATAGGTGTATATAATAAAAATGTTTGTAGTTTGTTAACAAATTGCCTCAAATCCCTTCATTATAATGCGCGTATAGGGCCGTCTCATAAAATCGCTTGTGAGACAAGCAATTATATGAGATTTTTGGATTTTATGAACGGATCGGACAAAAAAAATTGAAATTAAAACGTCTACGGAAAACCGTGATTGAAAAATACGATAGCAAGTCTATCCCGCAAAAAAAATCTTTATTTGTCCCTTCATCTGGAGCAATACGATGTCCGTGCTAGCCCTATTGGGCCTATACGAACTTAGGATACAAATTGATCACACCGCCCACCCGTCCGATAGAGGACGCTGTCCAAACAATGAAATTACGGACCCAGTCGTAGTCGTAACCTTAGTAGAGAAACTTATATCTTTTTGCATTCTAATCAAATAACTCGATATATTTAACAGCATTCAGGTAAGAAGGTCACTTGTAAAACCTTTATAGCTGAAGTTGTTGTATCGATATAAAATTTAAGTAGGTACAGACGCCAGCACATCAAGCTATGCCAATCTGTCAAATTTCCCCAATTGAAAGTTAAGCTTATGGTTTTGTGATAAAGTTGAAAATCTATAAAAGTAATTTGACAGATTGGGATAGCTTGATTGATTGACGTGCTGGCGTCTGTACATACACAGATATCAAGCAAAATATATACCTACTTAGGCAAATCGAATTAATTAGACAGCGAAATACTGGAATTTACGGGAACGTAATGTAGGTACTTACTTTTTTATATATGATAAATATCATAAATGTAAAAAGTTTAAAACTCATTTAATCTATACATATAATAAATCTGTAGAAAAATCATTTTTGTACATGAAAAGAAAATCCAAAAAAAATAGCCAGGGTATTAAAGGACAACCAATAGAACCCATTTCCAGCATTTTTAGAATTTTTGTCTGTTTGTCTGTTTATATGTTCGGGTATCACGTAAAATATACGAAAGCAATGTAGATAACTTTTATACATAACGATTGAGCGTAACTTGAGGTAACATTTAGTTTTTGTTTTATTGCAATCGGTTCAGTCTATTAAAAGATATTAGATTTTAAAGTAATCATGGAGAAAAATAACACACATTTCGGTACTTCAAGATGAACTAATGTTTATAGTTGAACTAAACTGTCCGATAGATGTCTTTGTGCATATTATGACATCTCTTTTCTGAATGAACTAGGTTGATAGTTGATTTTTGTTTCGATAGATGTCGTTGTGTATTTCTTTTGACTCGCGGTGTTAATTTTGCCCGTGTTTGCTGATTGCATGAGTTACGTAGGGTTTTGAATGTTCTGAATTGTTTCGAAATAAGGTCTTGGCTGCCTAGAAGTATGTCGTTGTCCGAAATTGGTTATTCAAAAAATCTGTTTTCTTTGGGCAAATTGAATTATGTAGAAGGTTGGATTTGTTATAATTTCATTTTAAATTATTGATAGTTGATTTTTATTTCGATACATGTCGTTGTGCTTGATAGTTGATATTTATTTCGATAGATGTCGTTGTGCATTGCTTTTGACCCGCGGTGTTAAGATTTGCCCGTGTTTGCTAATTGCATGAGTTACGTAGGGCTTAGAATGTTCCGAATTGTTTCGAAATAAGGTCTTGGTTGGCTAGAAGTATGTCGTTGTCCAAAATTAGTTATTAAAATATTCTGTATTCTTTGGGCAAATTGAATTATGTACAAGGTTGGATTTGTTATAATTTAATTTTAAATTATAATGTCAATCGATCGAAAGTTTGTGCTGTGGATTCGTTTGTAACGCGAATGTACAGGCGATTCGAATTTTATTGAGCCTGTCCGATTGAATGTATTTGAATGTAGTAAATTAACCCGGTCTCTCATAATTTTCTCAGCACAAATCTATATACCTACCTATGTAAAAGAGGAAACTGACTGACTGACATATCAACGCACAGCCTGAACGGCTGGGGTTAGAGACTTGAAATTCTGCCGGTAGGTACTTTTTATGACGTATGCATTCACTAAGGAAGGGGTTTTTGGAAATACTAACCCTAAAGGGGTAAAACAGAGAATGAAAGATAATGAAAGATTTTGAAGTTAAAGGCATTGAAACTGATATTTAGTAGTTCAGCCAAAAATAAAAATAAATATTTTAGAATTTTTGGAAATTCCACCCCAAGGGCGTAAAATAGGGGATGTAAGTTTGTATGAAAAGTGTATAATTTTTTATGTGAAAAGCATGAAAATTGGTATTTGGTCTTTCCGTTAAAAATAAAAAATATGTATTTCAGGATTTTAGGAATTTCCACTCCTAAGGGCGTATAATAGGGGATGTATGTTGCGTGTGGGTATACCTATAATGGTTGTGAGACTTCAAGTCAAAACTTTGCATCGTGTTATAGAGTCTACTATTATGCCTGGATCCGCCCAGGGAGAAGCAGTGTTCGTGTCACGTATTCCGTTAGTGCCAAATGATCTCCCTTTTCAGTTTAAAATACTGTAATTCCCTATAAAAGTGTGTGTCGCGATAACCATCAACAAATTGCAAAGGCAAACCCTCAAGTTAGCTGGAATTGACTTGAGGAAGGCGGGCAGGTTCACGTGGCGTGCTCACGTGTGAGTTCATCCCACAGTCTGATCCATGTAGAGCGAGGACCTACGTCTTTTGCTGAGCGCCGTAAAGTGGATGATATTGAACATCCCACATACCAGGCCGCTTGCAGAGCACGCCATTTATTAGTTGGAGGTAAGCATTGGGATGACGCTCTAGCGGAAGCATGCGTGAGCGATAGTCCACATCGCTTGCGACATTTGTTTGCCATCTTACTGACCTTTTGCGCGTTATCGGACGCTAAACAGTTATGGCAAAAGTACCATGACAAGTTTGCTGAAGATTTTATGAGACATGTACAACTAAATACTGATGGACAAATTACTGACAGGGTACGTGAAAATTGTCACAACAGGTCCTTATTGGCTATTCAAATGATAGTTATAAGTATAGGAGGGAACCCGATCAGTCAGAGGCTACGAAAAGGCACAGGAGTTTTTTATTGTTAAAAATAGGCGATGGCACATACCCCGTACAAGAAGATGGAAATGTTATTTTGATTGGTAATCTCTGTTCTTAGGTTACACCACAGCAAGAGCTAATTTTTTCTGTGTACGGAGATACCACAAACGTGGGAAATCAAGCCGGTTCTTGGCTATGTCAGCGAGCTATTTTGACTCCCCACAATGACCAAGCTGCGGCAATTAATTTCAAAATATTGAGTCATGCGTCCGGTAATAGTAGAGAATATAGCTCAATAAATACATTTATGGAAGAAGATAACGCCACGCTCTACCCGGTAGAATTTTTGGATTCCCTCAGCACGCCCGGACTTTCAGCCCACAAAATAGTTTTAAAAATTGGTGTACCAATCATTCTCCTCAGAAATTAATGTCCTCCCAAACTTTGTAACGGCACTCGGCTCAAAGTCACAAATCTGCAACATTATCGAAGCTGAAATATTAACAGGTTGCGGCGCCGGTGATATTGTTTTTATTCCAAGGATACCTATAATTCCTAAAAACTTTCCTTTCTCTTTCAAACGAGTGCAATTCCCAGTCAGTCTCTGTTATGCCATGACGATTAGTAAAGCTCAGGTCCAGACATTATCCGTTGCGGGGGTGGACCTAAGTATTGAATGCTTTTCCCATGGTCAACTATACGTAGCTCTTTCACGCGTAAACAACCCCAATAACGTTTTTGTGTACGCTCCAGATGGTTCCACACGTAAAATAAAGAAGCACTAAATTAAATATAAAAATGTTTCCGGTATCCACGCGAACGAAGTCGCGGGCACAGCTAGTTATTAATATGAAGTGCTATCCTTAAACGACTTCTTTCTATTTCATAACAGGTTTTAAGTAAAAATGATCTCGATTATTCTAGCTTGCTGAGACACTCGAAGCTAGATGCTCTCATCAGTCAAAGCTAAGCAACTAGGCTCGCGGTCAGTCCATAAATGGATCACCGCCAAAGTGGTTTCATTTCTAAGCGTCTCCATGCTTCGGAGGGCACGAAGCTGTCGGTCCCGGTTGTATTCGTTAAGTCATGTTAGAGGCATACTGGACGGCTTGAACAACTCTGATAGTAGGGTAACCACTGCCCATACGATAAGTAAGTAAGATCTAGCTTACCGATTGATATCACCGCATTTGAATTTGTTCCGAAGATACCTACTTACTACCTAACCCATGCTGAGCCACATACATTTATAAAGGAGTTATAAATAACCCATTTTTTCGTATATAATGTAAAATACATTTCAAGTGTGTTCATCTTAATCACATTTTACGGGCACTTCATCCACAGATGCTGAGTTAGAAGCATGGCGAGGCGCCGGTCGGCCGGCGACCATCGCCCAGGAGGCGGAAGACGAAAAGCAAGATGCCGAGCTCTTGGAAGCTGTGAAGGCCTCAATGAAAGAATGGGAACAGAAACGAGCTCGAACGAGGTAACATTTTACAATTATTTACACAATTGTGACTTTTGAACAAATCGGCGTCTACTGAGTCTTAAGAGAAAATGGTAGGTATATATATAGGCTTTATATCCTAAAATAAGAACTTCATTTGAATATTTTAACTTAATGCTCTAGTATCACAATAAAGAAGAAAAAAATAAGTTCCAATTATTTCCTCTTTACGAATCATGTTTATGTTAAGTTGTTAGCAAGTTAAGTTAAAGTAATTTTATTTTTTGTAATAATACAAATGTATTTCGGTGATTTGCTGCTGCACGCTGTATATCGCAACCATAATTATTACCATTCCGCTGATATCTAGCACGGATATTTCTCCAAGCCCTTACTTTCATTTTTTAAGAGAAAAACATTTCTGTTTCGTACCCTACAGGACATCCATTTATGAATGAGGCTTCCATGCATAACTTATAAAAATCAAATATATAACTTAGATAACTAAGTTTGTTTGTAAAGATTATTTGATAATTTAAATAGGTCTGTGCTATTTGGACACATATTTCCATTTTTCATTCATTATTCAAGTACATACGAGGGTAACACTGAAAGTTCTTAGAAAATCAAAAACTGAACAAACTAGCAATTTTTTAGTTTTATTATATTTTTTTAAAATAGTGTCCATTTACATCAAAACATCGCTGCATCCAATAGAACCACTGAGTAAAGCACTTTGCCCACTCGTCCTTAGGGGTCTCCTCGAAGGCATTTTGAAACGCAGCCACTGCTTCAGCGGCGTTCATAAAAAAAGTTTTTCTCGAAGTTTTTCTTTTATTTTCGGAAATAAAAACAATCGCAAGATACTAGGTCGGGGTTATAGGGCGGATGACCCAGTAATTCCACGTCTGACGTTGTCGTGGTGAAGGAGGATCCTACTGCGAGGTCGTTTCTCCCGAACTTTTTTTAAGACAAGTGGCAAACAAATGTTAGTGTACCACTCTGCAGTAACTGTTTTTCGATTGTCTAAAACAATTGTTGCGTAAGGACCTGTCCTTCCGAAGAACGAGGCCACCATCTTTTTTCCCACGCTTCGACCTCTCTTCACTTTAGATGGCAACTCCTCGGAAGGAAACACCCATACAGCAGACTGTCTCTTAGTTTCGGGATCATAATAATAAATCCAGCTTTCGTCACCCGTAAGTATGTCGAACACAGCATTTGAGTCACCTCCGTTAAATGTTTGAAACATTTTACGACCCCAATTAACACGACGGAGTTTTTGGGCCTCTGTCAAATTATGAGGTATACACCGAGCACAAAGCTTCCTGACCGCTAAATGTTCATGGAGGATTTTGTGCACTTGACTCATACAGCTTGTCCGAATCTGCTGATAAGTCACTCTTTTGTCAGTCTCTATCATACGCCGCACAACACTCATGTTATCTTCAGTCGTCGCCGTAGAAGGCCGTCCTTAACGCAGATCATCGGTGAGATTCGTGCGACCACGTTTAAACTCATGAAACCAGTTGTCAACAGTGGCACAATATGGGGATTCATCGTGAAAGGCCAATCGAAGTCTATCATAACTTTCTTGTTGACTTAAATGACATCGAAAGTCATAAAAAATCAGCGCACGAAAATTTTCTCGCGTTTATTTCATGCTGACGTGACAGACAATTTTCAATTTGCCGCCAAATCGTAAACAAATGACAAAAGAATAAAATACATACACAATAATATTGGCAAAGAGTTATTTTCAAAATTTGAACATTTTTTTTATTATTTCGTTTACAAGTGGCCAGGTCTAAAAGAACTTTCAGTATCACCTAGGTATCTAACAAGACAATACGATCTCATAATTTGTGTACACTGACAACTACCCCAATTCTGTGATTCCATACTCCAATCCCTGCCTTTGTTGTCTGGTGATAAGGCCGCCAATTATATCAGCAGCGACGATCTAACCGCGGTTTTTTTTTCTCAATATTAATTGCCTTTAAGCCACGCTCGAGAATCGGAAATATTATAAAGTAAAACTATTTCAAATTTAGCTTTATACGGCGCCTTAAAATACTAATAAAATAAAATAAAACGATTTTCTTATTGTCCGTTGTCTGGCTCAGAACAAAATAAAGAAATTCTATTTTCTTATTATTATTTTATGCTTCTGATGATGGTTTAGCAATGTCATTTGTTCACACAGATAATAGAGAGTGAAAAGCAATCGTCGTAAGATATTAGTATCAAACCAATCATAATGACATTCACGACTGTATCGATTTCAGTAACACGTCCACTGCTGCAAACTTGTAAACGCTCGTTAAAATAACTTAACACCTGCTTATTATTATACAAGAACTTTCAGTGTTTACAACGAACACGCGCAGTGAGAGTTGGGTACATTTTAATAATAATATGTACACAAGTCCCCTCTGGCTGTTGACTTTTCCTTGTATATTGAATCTGAACTTTTTGTTCTATTGTCCAATTTGTTGAGGTGTTACATAACGTGTGTTAGAATTTGTGGTGCCACAATAGTGCATAGTACTCGTCTATACGTAATATTTTCTTTTGTTGTTATCACAATTTCATACACTGGTTTGCGAAATTATTTTGTCAACTATGTCACAGTGGAATACCCGCTTGCAAAGGAATTTGTAAAGAGAAACTGAAATGAATAGTAAATGTGGTGTTGCTTGCTAGGTTACATATTTCACCTAGATAAATGCACTAATATTTGTATTGAAATATTACCTGAAAGATCGCGCTTCACTGGTCTTACTATTTCCACTAACAACTCGCGATAATGAGTTTTCCCACAAATGAGATAATTTTTCTTTCCAGAATATTAGGGTTAATTCTGTAAATTGTACCAAAATAGTTATATTTGATTGAGGTAACTTATTTTTTATTCTTATACCTACATACATACGCTGAAGCGTGGAATATCATCACAGGAGTAAACTGAGGTAGGATTATTAGGATATTTTAAAATAAAATGAATGCTAGGGCAAAATCTAAATACCAATCAATAAGAAGAATGACTTGTTAAGCCAATAAGAAAGTGGTAAGAGCTATAAGAACCAATTCCAAGAAGTAATCTTAAGATTTGACAGAAATACAACTCGCGATAATGAGTTTTCCGACTAATGAGATAATTTTTCTTTCCAGAATATTAGGGTTAATTCTGTAAATTGTACCAAAATAGTTATATTTGATTGAGGTAACTTATTTTTTATTCTTATACCTACATACATACGCTGAAGCGTGGAATATCATCACAGGAGTAAACTGAGGTAGGATTATTAGGATATTTTAAAATAAAATGAATGGTAGGGCAAAATCTAAATACCAATCAATAAGAAGAATGACTTGTTAAGCCAATAAGAAAGTGGTAAGAGCTATAAGAACCAATTCCAAGAAGTAATCTTTAGATTTGACAGAAATACAACTTTACAACTAATTGTCAAAAGATGGCAATGTGTTATTTGTCCCAAAATATTTATTTATTTACCAATTCCCATATAACTAGACTTCAATACCCTATTTCACTTCATTCATCTCACGTCGTATTTCTTTATAGGTCCTTACAAAGGGTATTGTCAATATTTATATTTTACTTTAAATTAGTTTACGAATGCAAACAAAATCCATAGTTACCTATATCTGTGTAGTGTTTTCATAGAAACTAGCAGTAAATTCGTTACTGCTAATAACTATTCAGGAAGAATAGAAAATTATAATACCAACCACATGCAAAAACATAAATAAACCATACAATACCTATATTCATACATTTATTTAAAGTGAAATCTGCAAAATGCGGAAAACCGCATCTGTAATATGCATTAGCGCAAACTGATTCCTAAACTGGTTCCTAGTTGACCTTGCGGCTTGCGGGTCAACGGCGTTATGTATATATATATATATATATATAGAAGGTTTATAGTAAATACAATGTGTTTTGAAAAATCCTACTAATATTATAAATACGAAGGTTTGTGAGTATGGATGTATGGAAGTTTGTTACTCTTTCCCGAAAAAACTACCGAACGGATTTTAATGAAACTGTGTAGTGTTATAGGTTATATACCGAATAACACATAGGCTATAATTCATAAAGTTTGACTCGGGTTAAAACCGAGGGGCACAACTAGTATGTGATAAATAGCAATACATTTAACTTCCCACAAAAAGGGTGAAGTTATGAGTTTGTAATGTAATTATGCTATGTTGGTTGGATGGACTCTGAGGTGCATATCTGTTTTTTATCTGAAAACCAGTTAAATCAAAGTAAGATGATTTTCATAAAAATCCGTCGAGATGTTTTAAAGTTACAGCCCTCTTACTAGCTTCAGTCAGGGAATTTCAGGTACCTAATGGTTGGAAGTACAACACATTTTTACGTTTTATAGTAGGTTCGACATACAGAAGTCTAATCATTTATTTTACTAATTATTGTATTATTAATAACAAGAATAAAACAAAAGTAACTTGTAGTCAGAGAGAAAAAATGTAATGAAAACATAATTTCATTTAAACTGAGAGATTTTACTTTGTATCCGTAGGATACAAAGTAAAATCTTAAGAATTGCGAAAGTCTCAGTTTAAATTAAAATGAAAACATCTTTAACAGTGGTTTACTGTAACTGTCTTATGGTTTGTGATTGGATTTGGACCTTCAATCAAAGGGATAAGGATCAAATTCTAGTCTTCCTGTATAGTCGTAGCCTGGCTCTAAGATAGGTACATGTCTAATATGGACCGAGGTTCATTTTAATTAACAAAGCAACATGCTAGACGGCGAAATGAGTTAAACTTAACTTAAAAATTAACATCAGCCATAAGCTCTTTTAGTTCATGTTTTAAATAAAGCAATATCAACCTTCCAGTTATTCATTTTGTAAGATCTCCTTGCCCTTGTTAAGTCGGTATGTCTCCTCTGTGGGAGTGGAGAATGCAATATAAACCGGTCTAGCAGATTTAAAGATTATAACTTACAAACTTAAATAGGTAAGTTAGTTTTAGATTATTAATATACCTCGGAAACTCCTTTGTATAACTCGCATTATAAGTATTTTAGAAATCGTATTACACAAAAAGAAAAGTCAAGTTCAAATGAAGTCTAACGTTTTGCCAGCTTTAATACTGATGAAGCTTTAATTTAATGTTACACAACTAACTATAACGCACTATATCGCATTGTATAGGTACTGCTCAAATTGACTTTCTCTTAGTTTAACAAAACCTCGATGCCGACTATCTGAACTTGGTGCGACTACTTGTCGAAAGTTGAGGCAGAGATAGTCTTTAGATAAGCTCTGCGAAAGTTAACGGCCGACTTTCTGCAGGGATTTACCGAATAGGTTCGTGACTGATCTTGTTCTTCTATTTCGCAGGAGTAAAAGATCGCAAGGTAGCGTGTGTTACGGAGAGTTCGGTTGCTTCGAAGATGCTGGGCCCTTCGCGTACCTGGAAACACTACCAAGCCCGCCACAGGAGGTCGGCACACACTTCCTCCTCTACTCTACTGTCAGCAGGTAAATTAAAGGAAAGAAAGCTTGTTTGGTTGGAAATTATAAAGCTATGCTAGAAACCATAATGTAAGTTCCTAAGATCGTACAATATTTTTGGTTGAAGATTAGAATTCAACCAAAAATACTGTAGAATCTTAGGAACTAGGGTTGTAACGGATCTTCGCCTCCGCTTCCGTTACTGCGGAAGTTCCGCATGAAATTGTACCTTCGCATCCGCCTCCGCCTCCGCAATTTCTTTGCGGAGTTATAACGGAGTTTTATTCACGGCATAATCATATATCTCTGCATCAACCAAAGGTCGACTGGCATAGAATGCCTTTGGCATCAATTCCGCCTTTGTCAACATCATCGTCATATCAGCCGAATGACGCCCACATCTGGACAAAGGCCTCCCTCAAAGATATCCACAATTGCCGGTCTTGAGCTATCGGCATCCAGCGACCCGCACAAGATCATCCGGTTCGTGGTCGCCAATCGAGAACCTTTCTGCGCCAGCGGCCGTCCGCTCTACGAGCAATGTGCCCTGCCCATTGCCACTTCAGCTTGGCAATTCTTCGGGTTAAGTTTCGGTTACTTTGGTTCGCCTGCGAACCTCAGCATTTCTCATTCGATCTCGCAGGGAAACTCCAAGCATAGGTCTTTCCATTGCTCTATGGGTGACCTTGAGCCGCCAGATAAGACCTATAGTGAGCGACGACGTCTCTGTTCCGTTAGTCATCACTGGCATCGCACACTGGTCGAAGACTTTCGAATTGAGACACTGCGGTATGTGGGACGAGAAGTTATTGAGTAGCTTCCCGAATGCTGCCCAGCCAGCAGAAAACAACTTGTAAACATGGCTCAGCATAGTGATGGGTCTGTAATTTTTCAAGAGGGTATTATTGCCCTTTTTGAAGAAAAACACCACCACACCTCTGTGCCATACTTGTGGCGTTTGACCTTCTATTATGACGGTGTTAAATAACTTCTGAAGGGCCCGTCCATCATCACCAGGCGCCTTGTTGTTCTTGAGCTGTTTGAGAGTGATTCTTGTCTCGCACATGCTGACGTCCGGGATGTCTTCGGTGAAGTGTGGGGTTAGTCGTGCTCTGGGATCTGATGCACAACTATCGACAAGTGACTGGGTCCTCGCATACAGCTCTCCCAGCAACTCACGTCGAGAAGTGACGATTCTGCCATCCTCAGTCTTCAGCTTCGTCAGTTGGCTATGTCCAACACACAGTTCTCTTGCTAACACTTTAAGAGCCTTTATTCCGCTCGATGGCTTCTTTAATACATTTTGTATTAATTGGGCGCGTGTCGCGAGTCAAAGACTTTGAGATCTGTCTGTTGAGCTGCCGGTATCTGGTAGCATCACCAAACGATGTCAAAACCATTTTCCGTGTTTCTTCCTTTAGCTGCAGGGTATAGTCAGAGAACTTTTTGGTTCTGTTTTTACGGCGGGCTTTGAAGACCTTAGACTCAGCTGTATGGACGGCATCTACGAGCCTGTCGTGGTATGACTCCACTTCCCCGCAATTCGAGCAGTTCAGTTTTGCAGTTCGAGCTGAAAGGGTTCGGGGTTTTAGACGTGGATAGGTAAAGGTCGGAGCGTAGACTTTATCAGTCGGGACCTCTGGAGCTTGACATTAAGGTTCAATGATCTCCGCCTGTGATCGCTTCCGCTTTTAACCGCATTAATCACAAAGACGTCATTGAACTTCTGTCTTATCGTCGACAAAATAAAGTCTATCTCGTTTTTTGTTTTACCATCGGGGCTTACCCAGGTCCATTTGCGGTTATCGGGCTTCTTGAAAAAGGAGTTCATCATAAAGAGCCCCTCCTTCTCCACGAAGGCCAATGCAAATTGCCCCACTCTCAGCTCATTCCCGAAAAGTTTACCCAGCTTCGCGTTAAAGTCTCCCGTGACCACAGTGAAATAAGTGTTAGAGGAATGTATGGTTCTAGATATATCCTCATACATGACCTCAACCTCATCGTCGGAGTGCGTCAAAGTCGGCGCGTATACTTGTATGACCTTCAACGAATAAATTCTGAGTATAAGGTACGCAACCCTAGTCGACACACTCCCGATTTTCACTAAGTTATGGACGAGGGATTTGTGGACTATGAACTCAACACCACCATGAGACTGTTGGTTGCCCTCCCGGAAATAAATCAAGTTCCCGGATTTCAGGATTATCGTGTCTCTTAGGACTTCAGATAATCCTATTATATTCCAATGTAAACTGCTCAATTCTTCCTCCAGTTTGATGATTTTGTCGTCGGTTCGCAGTGTGCGTGTGTTGTAATAATATGTTGCCCGGGCCAGTGGTAGTCAGTTTTAGCAACGCGGAATCTGTCGGGAATTCGTAGCACCTTCTGCCCTGCCGAATACACTGCTGTTACCACGGCTTGGAATGACATGGCTGCCGGGGACTGTGGGCAGCGGTTTAGTTGTGTCCTTCAATTGAGGGGATCTGCCATAATCGCCACGATTGGCAGACGGGTTGGCGATCGCAATAAGATAGACACGTCCCCAACGGGATGAGAGTGGGTGGCGATATTCTTTATGGCCGTCAGCCACACAGCCAAAAATTTCCGCCTTTGTAGTTTTGTGGAATAAGTTTCAAAAAAATAAAAATAAATCATAAAATAATAATAATGCGTGAGTCGCGACGCCCGATTACGACTCAGTCGTACGGCCGAATTTTGCTTTGCAATGCAAAGTAATTGTTTACTCAAGTCACACGAAGCCAAAAACAAGTAAGGTATGAAAGTCTTTTTATGGAAAGAGATTAAAAAAATGATTAATATTACTCATAAAATACTATTTCTTCACATCCACTTTCACCTTCGCATTCGCATCCGCTAACCTCCGCATCCGCGGAGGTGTAATCCGTCATCTTCGCATCCGCCTCCGCCTCCGCTAAGAGGCCTCCGTTACAACCCTATTAGGAACAAGGGTGGTCTACCCCAAGATCGTATGGTATTTTTGGTTTAGAATGGCTGAGATTTGGGGATAACATAGAAAGGTAAAGTTTTACACGAGCCCATTTGGCGTGATTTTGACCGCGTTATAATAAGACTAAAACTTCAAATTATAAGTTAAGAAAACACATCATCTCCATCGGTTGAAGACACCGATACATCCATTGGGATTTTTCTTTACATTTTATCGTCCCATCATTTAATTTGATTACTTTCCACTCTTAAGAGAAATTTATATACTGTATTCTGGCTTTCAGAGGGGACCAGCCGCTGCTTGCGGTGTCAGCTAGCAACATGTCTGCAGCGTGGGGGTGGGCGGCGCGCGCCTTTGACTACAACAAGCCCACTAGAGTCATTGTCCATGGTTTCGGTTCCAACTGCGACAATGTCTGGGTTTATGAGATGAGATCTTCGCTAATGGCTGTGGTGAGTAATAAAGCTTCATATATTTAAATAAATACCTGCATCGATTTAACCTATCCTTTTTTATATGGGCAGTGATTATGATGTCGGTTAATATACTGTGCACATACAACGGGTTGATGAGGGTAGCTTTCAATATGAAATTTAGAATTGACGATGAGCTACATTTTACTTGTTCAGTTAAATGTGAAACTAAAATCATCAAAAATCAAATCAATCAAACTGTAGGTACTGGACGGTTTTAACTAACTTGACTTGACTCAAAAGTCAAAACCTTCAAAAAGTTTATTTAGTTTATCGTGGTGATTTACTGCTGAGTGCTGATATACAGTTAACATGCAAAGTATTTTCCCGTTTCCAAAGTAATACTTAAAACAAAACTATTTTCTCAGGTTCAATCTTGGATAAGAGAGTATACCGTATAGGGGAGGATTATACTTTCTATTTCCAAAAACTAATAATCAGTGGTAGTCTAATGTGCAAGAATGTGAATATATTCAATTGTATACACCTTGTGTATTTATGTCTACGCAAATCTGTTCTTGTTTTCTTTCGTGAATTGTTTTAGTTACATTTTTTTTCGTATTCGTGTGCTTGTGCAACGGATGTTATTATAAAAGCAAATAAAAGAAGTTATGTTTGTTTGCAGGAAGAATGTAACGTAGTATGTGTGGACTGGGAAGGCGGAGCATCCATGCCGAACTATCTGCGCGCAGCTGCCAACACGAGGCTAGTTGGCAAGCAGCTAGCAATGCTGTTGCAAGGTAATCCATATGTAGAAACTTTGTTTTTTTTTCCTACTCTCGTTTGGTGGACCAATATAGTGTTTATTTTTGTAATCCGTACTTAATGTTGCCCAAAGCAAGGGTATTATATATGGTGCTATTGTGGACACAGTCAACAATAGCACCCAAAATCGGACGGTAATGAATTTAATAAATTGCACCCAACGACACAATCACTAGGCCTACAAATGGGACGTGGGTAGAAACTGAGTCTAATTGTCATACTCCGTTACATAGGTGGGACATTTAGTAAAACCCCACTTGGGAATATGATAATTCCTACCAATATCCCCAACGTGGGAGTCACTATCACTGCAAATAACCCTTAACGCTGAGACTATTTCTACAAATAGCACCCTAAGTAAGATTCAATATGACTCCTCTTGTCAGAAAGTCAGTATCCGTAAAAATGGCACCCAACGTATGGTATAGTGCCATTCCCAGGGATACCTCATCCCTGGGAATGGCACTATACCATATTGCACACTATTCAATATTTGTATAAATATCACCCTGTGTGAGACTATCAATATCCATACAAATTGAAATTGTCAGATCGTGACTATGTCTACAACTGGCGGCCAACGTGGTATCCCTGTAAATATCACTCGAGTCAGAGAGTTATATAAAACATTCTTAGGGATATTGATTGTCTCACCCCATGCCCCATGCCCATGTGAGATATATATGTGATGTGACATATATCCCTGAACTCAGAACTCAGTCTAAGGTTTGCTTTATTTTTTCAGGTTTCGCCAAGCATATAGACTTACGGTTCGAGGATGTTCATCTGATCGGTTTCAGTTTGGGAGCGCATGTGGCCGGCTTTGCGGGTTCTGAGCTACGGAATATTAGTCGTATAACAGGTACATCACAGATAAATAAGGTAGATGCATTAATTCCAGTCACCAGGAATGGAGGCAAAAGTTCATAAAGGTGAATTTTATTGGAAAATCAAAGCAATTTCTCGTTCCTCGGGAGCGAAATTAAGAATAGGAAGACTAATTCTGTTTTATGAATTTTTCTCAAGCTTTAAACCTTTACTCGCAGGACTAGACCCAGCAGGTCCTCTATTCGAGTTTCAAGATCCGCGGGCGCGACTCGATCGCTCTGATGCTAAGTTTGTGGACGTTATTCACTCAAATGGAGAGAATTTAATCCTCGGTGGTCTGGGCGCCGCACAGCCACTAGGGCACGTTGACTTCTATCCGAACGGCGGAAGAGTTCAACATGGATGTTCAAATTTGTAAGTAAAATGAAATCTAAACCATTACAAAAATAATAAATGGGTAAGTAAACGATAAGTTAATTCTCAAATAATTTAAGATCTCTTTGAGAACCATACCTACTAATCCCGGATTTTTATATTAAGACCAGTGCAGTTGTATAATTGCTCTTTCACACGGTAATATAAAGACAAAGTCAAAAGTGGTAACCCAGAGAAATAATTTATGCGTTTGTGAAATAATTTCGAATAATTTGAGTCTTTAACCTCCAGCGATGTAGACGACAGCGAAAATAATCGACAGTAACAACTGCATCCAAAAATTAAGGCAGGTAAGGCCCGGCCTCCGCTATGGATTTACATTTAAAATCCGGCTGATAAGAGATCTAAAGGAAACAGCATATTTTAGTTACATAGAGCCCGATCAGTAATGAAGGTTATGGGTCATCATTTATCATACATAAATGTAATTTTTTTACGGAATAAATGATTTATGACTTTGACATAGACACTTCATTGAAGGGGTTTGATCCTTCAATAAAGTATTAGTAAAAGTACCCTTTAATATAAGATTATATTCCTAGGTTCGTTGGAGCTGTGTCAGACTTGGTGCTGCCGTGGGCCGCGGCGTCGCCCGAGGGTCGCTCGCTGTGCAACCACCGGCGTGCCTACAAGTTCTTCACCGACTCTGTCTCCCCCAAGTGCCATTTCCCGGCGTTTCCTTGCGCCAATTATGACACCTTCCTCGAGGTAGGTGAAGATCATGAGTAGGTAATAAAGACATCTCGAGTATTAATGGTCCAGGCTAGTGCTATTCCATGCGGTTAGGAAATATTAATTCTTCATTATATCCATTTTAGTAGTTGTTGTGATAACGGAACTATGCAGCACAGTCCCCCGAGCTTCACACTCTGAATACTTGCTTCTTTTTTAATACGTAGTAGGGATATATCTTTATATATTAGGTAATGCTTTGAGTCCTACGCACAAATACAGTCCCAAAAAAGGCTTGTTCGCGGTCCTGCAGATAAATATAATTACGTAAAATAAATACCAAAACATATCATCGTACACAACAAAGCTAATAATAATAAATTTAATAACATTAAGTAATTCAGAAAAAAGTATCTTATCTATACAAATAAATAAAATTGAAGTGTCTGTTTGTAATATTGAAATAACCGATTTTTACTACAAGTATATGAATATATATACGGTACATACTCTAAAATATTTTTTTACTATTTTTGTATGTCTGTCTGTCTGTCTGTTTGTTCCGGCTAATCTCCGAAATGGATGGACCGATTTTGACGGGACTTTTATTGGCAGGTAGCTGATGTGATAAGGAGTAACTTAGGCAACTTTTATTTTAGAAAAATCTTTTATTTTTGACAAAAATACAAAATAAACTAATTAACACGCGGACGAAGTCGCGGGCACAGCTAGTTCTAAATAAAAATCCAACTATGAATTACATTTGAACTAGAGATTTCGTTGACGACTGTACTAGTAGAGTCACATAGTCGGCAGCGTGCTCCATCTAGAATTGCCGAAACTCACATTTACTAAATACATAAAACAAATATTAGGTCTTTACCTATGAAATTGCCGTTCTGCAGTACTGGCCATTTCAAATCAAAATAATTTTTGTTTGGCTAAGAATTCTAATTTCAAATTAATTTTATTTTAAAAACATGGATTCTTTTTTCCAAAAGTAGTCATTTCTTTATTGATTAGTGTTACATTTTCATCGCATTTCAATCTTTTTCGTCATCATGGATACGTTAAAAATTCGAGTAATTATGGAATATGAGTACCGTCGTGGCAGCAACGCGGCACAAGCGGCACGCAACATCAACGACGTTTACGGAGCTAACACTACAAACCAACGCACCACCTGTTATTGGTTTGCTCGCTTCCGTTCTGGAAATTTCGACCTGAAAAATGAACCTCGCGGTCGTCCGAAGACTTTGGTCGACAATGACGAATTAAAGGCGGTTGTGGAAGCTGATGATACACAATCTACGGCTGAATTAGCAGCAGCTTTCGACGTTAGCGTCAAAACAATATTGGTCCATTTGCGTCAAATTGGCAAGGTAAAAAAGCTTGACAAATGGGTGCCCCACGAACTCAATGATCGCCAGCGCGAAGTACGCGTCGAGACGTGCCTTGCACTGCTCAACAGACACACAAATGAAGGAATTTTGAACCGCATTGTTACCTGCGATGAAAAATGGATTCTGTTTGACAACCGCAAGCGCTCAGCAAGTTGGTTGGATCCTGGTTCAGCACCTAAACAATGCCCTAAACGAAAACTTACCCCTAGAAAAGTGATGGTCACTGTTTGGTGGTCTAGCGCCGGTGTGATTCATCACAGCTTCTTACCAAACGGGGTGAGCATTACTGCAGATGTGTACTGTGAAGAACTGAGCACAATGATGGAGAAGCTGGCGCATCTCCAACCAGCATTGGTCAATCGCTCGTCTCCGCTGCTCCTGCACGACAACGCGCGACCTCATACTGCACAGCAGACGGTCTCCAAGTTGCAAGAACTGGGGTTGGAAGCTCTCCGTCATCCGCCCTACTCACCAGACCTTGCGCCTACAGACTACTACTTTTTCCAGAATTTGGATAACTTCTTGGCGGGAAAAAAATTCAATACCCGAGAGGCAGTACAAAATGCCTTTGAAGAATTTGTTGCCTCCCGTCCAGCTGATTTCTTTAAGAAGGGCATCAATAAACTGCCACTGCGATGGCAAAGATGCATTGATTGCATGGGTGATTACTTCGATTAATACAAATAAAAAAATTCATGAAAAAAATTCGTTTAAATTTGTTCATACAAAACGGCAATTTCATAGGTAAAGACCTATTATTAGGTATTATCTCAAGTAGACTGTGGGCGTGAGTGTGTGGATGTTTAAACATTTACACGAAACTCAATTTCACTCCATTGCGGTTTCAATGTAATCTGAAAGAAAATTACCACATGAATGAAATAACTAAATGAGTGTGAAACAATAGCCCAATTTCTTGTGGTAAACCGCAAAACGACCTCAGCAATAAATTTGTGATGAAGTGTACCTACTTGTTATAGTCGTTGCATGTTTTACTCTTAGTGTACACTATACGAATAGTGGTTCTTATTATTCTCGGTATTCCTAAAGAAAGTTTCATAAACTTGAAAGCAAAAGTCGCTGGTATTTAGAAAAGTGAAATCTGGCAATATTCCAACTGTGATATTTTGTTGTGGTGCATGTTTTATTCGACGCTACATTTTTACGAATACGTACCTATTCGACTTGCTAGATATCCTGAGTAGGCGGTAATATATTATATGTAAATTTCGATTTGTCTCCACAGAACTTGCGCTCGTCATGTGGAAAATATTCTGAATTTGAAAGTCCGTCATTTTATAGATTGCAGTACCAAGCTTGTAAAAATGGAACAACGTACTATATTTACAATATGTCTTAGCTAAAGTATCAACTATATAAAAATAATATGTTGCACTTATACGTGGCCCAGGGATATACCTACATAACAAATCTCGATGATACTTTTGATAGGAATAATAAGTTTTAGAGATAAGTCGGTAAATCTATGATAAAATTTATCAATTACCTAACTATATTCATATTAGAGTAGTCGCACCTTTTTGTGTAGTGTGATTGATAACATTTTTTTTTTTTTTTTTTTTATACTTATATTAAAATTTATCAATTACCTAACTACCTATATTCATATTATATTAGAGTAGTCGCACCTTTTTGTGTAGTGTGACTGATAACATTATACTTATATTAAAATTTATCAATTACCTAACTATATTCATATTAGAGTAGTCGCACCTTTTTGTGTAGTGTGACTGATTATTTCCTCGAATAAAACCAATAATCACCAACTACTTTAAAACAAAATAGCTTTTAGTTATTGAACATATATATTGAGCCGTATGTAAACGTAACAGCTTAAAATTATTTTTGAAATGAATTTTAATTATAACAACCTATGTATCTACTTGGAATGTTAGACAGTAACTTCGCGCCTTCAAATCCCCCTTTTTGGTCAGTATATTTTTCTGCAATGCACACACCGCTGGAAGCGGAAATTTAATTAAAGAATTTTTCGTATCTAACGTACGTTTTATAAAACTAGAAGATCTTGCCCGGGGATATGGTGATTAACATTATGAATTCAAATAGCCCCATTTTAACCATCGCAATTATAAAAATATCTCCAGGTATAGAGGAGGATACGAAAAATTCTTTAACCGGCACCAATTACTGACATAGTAGTGGTAATATAGTATTAACTATATTCTCTCTGTATACTGAATTTTTATTTATTTATTTTAATTTTAGTTTAAACTTGCTGATATTTTAAGACTTCATAATAATAGTTTTTAATTGTGACAGGGTCGATGCTTCCCCTGCGACGGCGAGCGACGCTGCGGCAACATGGGGTACTACGCGGACAGGTCTCTTGGTCGAGGACAGCTTTATCTGCTTACTAGGGAAGAAGAGCCGTTTTGTGGTAAATGCAAGCTTTCCTTACAGTATAACTGCAGAAAATTCAGATCTACAGTGATCTTTGAACTGTCAATATTGCCCGAACCGACAACGTTTTAACTAATAATAATATAGGAATACTTTCTACAAGGTTATATTAATTAATTATACTTAAAATTAATTGTATAAAAGTTACAATTAGGTATATTCACAATTAAATTTTTTATTGATTAGGAATAGAATGAATTAATATAATTGTAAATATTTGCCCTGAATACCTAATAGAAAAAAATAAATCAAATACTTACGTCAAGAAATATCGCATGGATTGTATAAAGTCGAGTCTGAGAAACACGGTACGGAGGCGGAGAGGTTAACGCATATGAGATGGGCCGGATACCCCGTAGTCGTGGGATCCACCCGCACTTAAATTTATACACAATTCATTTTAAAGATGTCGGAAATGTAAATTAATTGGTTTAGACATACAATTAAATACTAGTTTTGATTTCAGCGCATCAATATCACATATCAGTATGGGGTGGAAGTGGACCTGGTGAGAAGCCCAACTTTGGAAGAGTAACCCTCACCCTGCACGGAGACTCCGGCCTCAATGAATCTTTCGCTATGACCAAGTATGATGAAGAAAATTAGATTTAGAATCTTAATTATAGATTAATTTGTAATAGTTGCAAGGCAATAGATTGGGAAAATCTGTAAGAATGAGGATCCGTAGAAAATAAATAATTATTATGCGTTAAATTATCATGCGTATTCAGGATGATAATTTAACGCATAATAATTAATTATTTTCTTCGGATCCTCATTCTTATTCTAGTTATGCATAATCTTACTCTCCTGGAAACTACTTACTTTATTTTTCTGGGGAAACTAAACTTCACACTTAAAACACGAAAATATGAAACAATATTGAAATGAAATGTATCTCTTCGTAACAAATGTAAACTCATCCAGGACTGATATTTTTTGAATATTTTAACTATACTTATTCCGGTTTCTTCCGGTATCAGAATAAGTCTTATCTGATTTGTCATTTATTTATGAATCCCCAGATGACTGCCATATAATTTCAGTAAGAAGAGGAAGTCTTCTACAATGTTTTTGTGATGATAACCAAATAAGATAGTGAAACAAAAATATTCCCTAAATGTATTTGTAATTTCTTTCATATCTTATATCTACAGAAGCTCCAGATAGTTCCAACAATCATAATTTCTTCAATACACATAGGGCTCCATAGGCTACAGGAAAAATATTGTTCACTTAATTTAAATTCTGATTATAACTATTCCACTACAGGCGCGATGACATAGTGAATGGAAGCGCGCGTTTCACGCGCGTCATCGTGCCGCACCCCGCGCTCGGCGTGCCGCTGCGCGCCTCCGTGCACTACGCGGGCTACAACGGCTGGCTCAGCGCCAGCGCCAAGACCATACATATACACAAGCTGCTTATCACCGACAGCTTTGCAAAGACGTAAGTCCGCTTGGTATAACATTTTGTCGAGAGCAATCTAAAACTTCAAAAGAGTGCCGTTGGATGTTCAGTAAACTTTCCTTTTTTATAACGATCAGGGACTCTACCGGCTAAGTCGCCGAACATCGATTTCTTAAATGGTTTTCAATTAAATAAAGGTTAAAAATGACTTAATCAATCGTTGAATCGGCTTTAACGTTGACAATCGATTCCGGACCATTTATGACGTCACATGTGCTCATGAAAGCTGATTTAACGATAAATTAAGTCATTTTCAACCTTTATTTATTTGAACGCCATTTATGAAATCGATGTTCGGCGTCTTAGCCGGTTGAGCCCCAAGCTTGCGCGCATGACGATATCTACCAAACAAGTCTACCTCAAATAATACAATACTGTCATTGTATCCTTGCAGGTCTTCATTCTGTAAAAAGGGAATACCATTACAATCTGATGAATCGGTCGAGATGACTCTTTACCCTGGCGACTGCGCATTACCAGAGGTATGCACGATACATTTTAATTATACGATATCTGAAAGAAATGCACGAATTTTAATGATGACCTCTGTTCTTTTTAATAGGACGAAGATTCAATAAAAGCAACAAGTAACAATCTCGAGTACATCAATACCATAGAAAACTCAACGAAAGAAGAGGGTATCACCATCGATCCTCTTGACAACGAGCTCCCCGAGGAGGCGCCGGGCACGCCGCCCGGCCGCCTCGTGGACTCGTACTCGTGGGGCGCCGAAGGCTCCGGCCGCGCCTTCGGACTCACCAACACGCGCACCGCGCCCAGCGGCGCCGTGGAGGTGGCCGAGCCCGTGCTGCGCCCGCGCCAGCGCAAAGCGCCGCGCCAACGGGCGGACTCGCCCGACGTCCACGAGATATCCGAACCCTTGCTCCGACCAACGCAACCGCCCAGGACTACGACCCCGCCGCCCATACGCAAAGCTAAGAACTACGACATCTCCACTACTCCCACCTACGAACCGGATAAATCGGACGAAAGAGCCGAAAAAGAAGAAACTGGATTCGTAGTTCAATTTCTACCTTCCAGATTGGCTTCCTTTATAACCAGAGCCGAAAGGTATGCCCGAGATACTCTTCTGCCTTTAGTGTCGGCTTATGCCCCGCGCTTGCCGATATTCGGGTCTCGAGAAGTTCCCAAACCGACTGCTAGATTCATACCTACCGATGACTACTATATTAATGTTACTAATTCCGTCCCGGTGCCGACTCCGACCCTGGAGATGAAGATAGAGTCGTTGAGAAACGTAGGGCCCCCGGGAGCAAAACGCGAGGTCGAATCTCCGGAAGATCCAGAAATACCCGTGACGACTACTACGACCTCTACGACTACGACCCCGACCCCGTCGACGACGACCACAACAGAAATTATTGAAAAGATCCGAGCTTCGCCGACCGAGATGCTGAAAATAGTTCCGGCACCAGTTGCTTCTACTAGTACTGCATTACCTCCTATGGCTCTTAAAAGCGAAGGGGAAAAAATTGTTATTGTTTACCCCAGTAACGCAAGAGACGATAGAAAGATTCGCTCACACTCATTCCCTGAAGAAATGCAATTCGAAGCATTGTACCAACATACGAGCTCTCCTAAGGACTTGAGAGTAGACTTGCCTACCTTCACGCCGCCTACTACTCTCGCTCCTAGCACAACTTCGTTGCCCAAGAATGATGCGCGATACATACCAGTGGGCTATCTAAACCCAAACAAAGAGTCGAACTCTATGAAAACGTAGCGAAAAGCTTTTATGAGACTGTCGTAAAATATATGAATTTAGTACTTCACCTATGTAAATACTAAATAGCACGAGTTGATTAGGAACTTTGTACATACGTGTTTTTTTATATTAGTAATTTATATTAGGTTTTCAAAAAGAAAATATTGTTTTCCCTGTTGTTCAGTATGAAAATGCCTTAAACGAAATTATTGTTTTGTAAATAAATTAGGTCTAACATAGAATAAGAGACATTTTTTATAAAATAAAACTTATTTATTATACAATTCCATTTGTTTACTTTCTTGAACTTGTAATGTAACATTCGGTGGAAAGTCAAACCAAATAGTATTCTGTAAACTTGCGACTCAATAAAAATAAGACATTCTTCTAATATAGAAAATAATTGGAGACAGTATTGTGCTGATTGAACATAAACTTAATCGTTACCGCTATCGAATAATAAACATATCACAATGAAAGTCTAACTAAAATAATGGAAACATGAAGATTCAATGTCCCTCAAATATTTAGTGCAATAGTATGGTCATGATACTATCGGAGGTATATAGACCCCATTGTCAAAAAAGGTAAAACTGATGGCTGCATTTTGCACCTTAAACTCGTCCCACCTTGTTACAAAAACGCAAACCTTCTCATTACATAAACGCAAAAGCTTGACGTTTCTAGGTTTAAGCACCTGAGGGTAGTTTAACATTTACATGATAACACAAAGACTATAACAATGAACATATACCGCCAAGCTAAATTCCGTATGATCTTTCACTTATTTAGGCCATTAAGAGAACGCTTAAAATTACTATTATAATACTGGCACGTGAATAAACAAATTATCATAAGAAATTCATGATCAGACAAGGGCGTAACTGTTAAAGGCTTAAGTTTTTGTAATAAGACGGTTTGAATTCAAAATCCAATATCTTGCTGGCTTAGGCCTCCTCAGACGTGGAAACACAAATGCTGTCGTCATTGTCTTTAAAAATCAGCTTAAAACAAAGATATTAATTATTATAATTTTATTTGAGTACCACTTTACACAAAGATATAAAAATTATGGCCCAGTAAAGAATTATTAATTAAATATTGGCTTATTAATGAAATCTTCTAAACCGTGGTACCAAGCACATATCTTGCCAAATGGGCAACTTCCCTCCTTCCTTCTCACAGACGCAGTCTGATGCTGTGTTTATGTTCAAGTGATTATTTAAATGGAGCACAATTCGATATTCTAGTTCCCCAAAACAATTATTGTGTACTTTTTAGATTTTTACACATTTGTATAAAAATCGTCACCAAGTAACTAGTATTTCATATGAGTTTCTGTACTTGAGACAAGTCTTGTAAATACCTCGAACTAGACACTCGCATCTCTCCACCATACAAGATTTTACAAAATAGTAAGTTTACTGTATGAACTTGTCGGGGTCTGGTGTAATGCACCAAAGTTTAAAATAACATATCCGAGACACTTGGATCTCCTAAATTGGATAACCTATGTATGGATAGGACAACATTGGTACTTGATACAAGAATAGTAGGTACGTCTACTGCATGAACTTGTCGGAGTGCTGCGTGAGGATGCGCGCGGAGGCCTTGGCGTCCAGGAACAGCGTGTGCACGGCGCTGATGTGCGCCGGCGCGATGCGCGCGCTGCCGTCCGCGCGCGCCGTCAGCGCCGCCGGCGTCAGCAGCTGCGCCGCGTACCTGAGCCAACCACGCATACTGTGACACCTAATCGTCGTAGGATAGTGCTCCTGTTCCAGCCGTCGGGGAGAAAGCAATCCCCCGACAGCTTGGACGGGAATACAAAACTAAACAACGAAAGTTAACATCATATAATCCGGATTGGTAACTTTTTTCGTACTATCATGCTCTAGTTAATTGAGAGTGGATATTAAATGTAAAAAAATATATAATATTTCCGTTTGATTTCAAGCTTATCCGAGGTTGTATGATATTGTATCCGATATTGATACTTTGTGACGAGGACGATACGATTTTGCGTATTTTTGATACTTTGAAAATTTGTTGAGCTCAAACCCTAATTTTGAACTTTCGAATAAATTCTAAGTCAGTTCTGCAATGATTAGATAAACCATACTTTTTAGGGTGTTAGGTTAAACTGTGATAATAAGTTAATATAACAAAAACTGAACCAGAACGAGAGTTCAACAGAACGAGAAATAAATCGATAACTAATGTTGGGTGAAATTTACGAAATAAAATTATTAAAAAAATTCTATCTCTAAAACTACGCAAAATCGTAGAACATACATGGAGGTGATTCGGATACTCCTCATCATAAAGTATCTAAATTTTGCGTTTGAACGTCAACTCCTCGGCCAGCCTGTATATTCAGATTTAATTACTTATAAAAACACGTTGCTTAGTTTCTAAAACTGTCTAAAGAATATTATAAATTTGACTTTTGTATGTTTTTCACTGGTAAACACAAAAGATGGTTAGCTAATTTTTCAAATTCTGTTACCTATAGAAAGTTACATTATCGGTGAATAACATGGGCTGTAAAGTATAAAGATATTTCGAAAATTCGAATAAAGTAAAGCAGAGTATATTTTATTTTTTACTATAAGTCATTCAAGTCAAAAAGTTCAGTCAAAAAGTCAATTTATTGCGAAGTTGCGGTGGGTCGCTATTATTTTATTTTATTATAACCATATTTCAAATGTACCTTAGCGTAGTGTTAGCGCCAACTTCTGCTAGAGCCATCAGGGCCTCTTCTTCAATAGAAATACCCTCTGTCGAAGCACGTAATTTTAATATCTGGAACAGAAATATACTTAAACAAGTTTCCAGCAATTGTAAAAAGAAATATATATAATTATGATGAAAAAAGAAGGGCATTATTTTCCGAGCGTCAATTCGCCACGATTACCCACCGCAGAACCTACAGGGCCGCACTCGGGGTTTCATCAGGGGGCCCCGGTCGGACACTGTCACGTGTAGCCAGTGTCACGTCCACTTATTCTACTCCTATGATACTGAAGCTAAAAGAAACGATAGTGATCATTAATAAAATTATAGCATGTATTGCACCTCAGTAAGTCAACAGTAGAGCAACACAACATTTATGGGTCGTGGTGTACGGCCAGTCTGTTTCCATTCGCAGTACGGTACTATCCTTGTGCCGACGTCGGTAAGTGCCCCCGATGAATGTCCGACCGGGGCCCCCTGATTAAACTCCGAGTGCGGCCCTGTAGGTTCTGCGGTGGGCAATCGTGGCGAATTGACGCTCGGAAAATAAAGCGCAGTCATCTTCCACGTTACCAACGTAACGATGTTTGTTTTTGACATGTTCATAGTGTATACGACTGTCATGTTTATATTGGTTTCTATTACCTGTAAAAGTTCAGCTTTGTTGTAAGGTAGAGTGCGAATTATTAACAATCTGTCTAGAAGATCTAGTGGGATTCCATGTGGCGAGATTATATCTTCTGTCCCTCTGCAAGTCAACAAAATAAATTTATAATTCCCACAACATAACAACAGAGTACAGAATAAAGTATAAATCGAGTAGATGAAAAACCATTGTAAAATTCTGCCGCACAATTTATAAACGCAGTAAAGAACATGTCGTTCACATCTTCTTTACTGTATTTATAAATAGCGCGGCAGAATTGGTATAATCAAAATTTAAAACATACCTTATTTGACAGCGCCCCCTGTTGGTGGCAAATATAACAATGGGCGCAATTGCGGATTCTAAAGCTCTGTGCAGGTACGTAAATGTTTCAATATCTAGCATATGTACCTGAAAATTAAATAACTTATTCGTTAATAACATGTTCACTAGCATAGCCAACAGGTAACTTGAAAAATGGAAAAATTTGCGTATAAATAAATGAAGAGACATGCAAGCTTGCCGTGTCACTTCAATTCTGGACCCTGAACCACTATCATTATCAAAAATAAAACAAAGCCTATAGATGACACCTACATCCTCGGAAAAGGTGTTAGTAAGGGAATCCTAGGTTTGATTTGCCAGACTGCAACGTTCGTAGCTTAACGCAGAGCCCCTACCCTGGATTGGTAGATGGTGCTGGTTCAAGACCCGTCGGACGAGTAAATTTATGATTTCCCATTTCTGAGGTCAGATTTATGCTTTCATTGCGCATAAAACTATAAAATAAAAATTATAAACGATCAGAATATTTTTCGCCAATCTGTACCTTTAACTAAACTGTTGTGATTGGCCGAGAAGTTATGGTTTACGACTATTTAGTAGCATAGGAAACAGCAAACTGGCTTAATAAAAAAACTAGCGTATGAGACAATAACTAGCAATTTTTTATATAAGTGTCATTTTGGCCGCTGTATCAAAATCTAAATATTTTCCGCCAACCAGATCCGTTAACTAACGTTCTAATGATAAGTCCCGTGATCTTGATCTGGCGTGGTGTTATGGTTATGATAATCATAGCCTACAACTAACGGGTTACACCACAAATGACAGTAAACTTTTATTATTTCATTTCAATCATATGCTATTAGTTTGAATTTGTTTCCTTAAATTTTAAGTATATTTAATTTTAGTTTTTAATTTTTGTTTATAAATTAAATCAACTTTTTTTTCTGTACACCTACTCTTCGCATGCTGTGATTTCCTGTAAGTAAAGATGCACAAGATATTTTTACCGTGGCAATGTAATCTGTATGCAGTGTAATCTTTGTTGGAAATCCTAATAAAAATAAATAAATAAATAAATATAAATAATACAAAGAGTATTTGTTGTATGTCGACGACGACACACATCAGTTAGTTAGTAATCGGAAATTTTAAGACTGATATTATCACTAGAGATGGCCATGCCTTATATAGTCATACACACTATCATGTTTCATTAATCATCTTCTAACTGCCGGGCACCATCGATCATGTCACGTATAAGTTAGTAATTATAAATTTAAAAATATTTCTACCTCATCAATAAACAGCACTCCTGGAACTAATTCAGCAATACCTTGGTCTATATATTTGTTTACTACTTTGTTGATTTCTTTCCTCAGCTTGTCTGAAAAAGATATGATTTTTAAGTAAACTCTATACTAGAAACCAATGGGATGTTCCTTTCGATAATTTACACATACACAGGGATTTATTTGCTTAATGCAGGAATTATCTATTATTCATAGCTGCAAGCAAAAACTACCTATTTTTCTGCCATTATATGACTTCTAAATTACAGCAGATAACCTTATAAAAATTAAATAAACAGTTTTATTCTAAGATTTATAAAACTATTATTCCGTAACTATAGCCTGAACCAGAGGTTACTATTTTTGTCTAACTAGATGGATGGAGATATTTATTTTTAATCCAACTGGCACTGTGATTTATTCACACGGGCGCTTTTCACGCTAAGGCTCACTGTTTACGGATGCGTAGCGTCGTAGATTAGCATTAAAGCGCGACCGTCGTTTAAACACAAGGTCCGTTATAATAATAATACTGAATTCATTACTTAATATAGACAGAAACATTCAGACAATATGTAGTAAAATATAAATTTCAATCATTAAACCTAAACATAATCTCCTAGACAATAACTTAATACAAGCTAGCTAAATATCACTACTATTATAAAATAAATTGTATAAATGTTTTAACATTCCGTGTACCTAAATATCTGTAATATGCAACTAGAAATAATAACTGTATTACTACAAACATGTTCTGACTATTTACAAGCGCTTTTTTAAAGTCTACGTGAATAAAAACCTTTGTTATTTTTATTTTTTTATCATATTAGTCATTATAGGCACAGAGTACGCCCGCTTGCAGCTTACATACAAAACTGTGCTACTCTGTCGACGGAGCGGCAACGTCGCGCTCGCGTCGCTGCGTGCAGGAGACATGACGCGCGCCGTACTGCATGTTATCAGACGCCCGGCGTACAGCATGTGAACGTATACAATAATGTAAAGTACAACGTCTTCGACGTCGCACTACATTCTCAAAAATGATTGAAAACATACGCTTGCGGTACGCCCCGTGGACATAGACCAGTAGTCAGTACGCTGGGCTGCTTAAGCTGTTCGGCGCAGATGCTACGGCTACGTGGACTGTGAGCCTAAGAGAAACTCTGCTACATTGTAAATTATATGTGGTAGAAATAGCATTCTTTAATTACCAGTGATTTCAGTCTTCTTTGGTTTCATTAGCTGACCCATCATGGACATGATGTCGTGACCGCCTTGGGGCTTCGCATTGGCGCAATCAAGGTCGTGCAGCGTCACATCTTGCACAACTTCTTTCTTTTTATGGACATCTCCTTTTGGCAGGGGCACATATTCTTCTGCCTATAAACATAATGACGAAGACAAAGTTAATAATTGCCGCATTTTATAGTTATGACAATATTAGGCTCTGCTTTCCCCAGATATGAGAAAAGACGCAAAGCGAAGCTGTGAGCCGATGTGACGCTTTCCACCAGTTTCGGACTGATGTGTGCTGCACAAAGCCTGTAAACCTGTACCTGCTAAAACACTATACAAACAATTATAAATCAAATAACCTAAAGGATTCCATACACCTAAGGGCCTACGCACACCACGTTTTTAAGCGCGCCGTTGACGCGCGTTTTTAGCGATACTGACGCGCGTTAGCATCGCGTTTGTATCGATTCAAACAAACACCAAACTGTTACGTAGGATAAAAACGCGCCGTTTTAAAAACGTGTTGTGCACAGGCTCTAACAATACATATAATTACCTCAAGGTCAAATTCTGTTGCAAAAGTATCACTCCTTCCTTGACGTTTGACAGCACCAGAGTTAGCTTCAATGTAAATAACATCTCCGACTTCTACTTTTTCCTTTTGAAGAGACTCATAGATGGTTGGGTCTAATTTCAGTTGTTTCGTACCTTTGGCGGTCTTAAGGCCTATAATTACATGGGATACTGTCTTTCCATAACCTGAAAATTGAAAGAGTATTGTGAAAATAGACATTTTCATCTGTGAAATTTTCTTTCTTATTAAGTTACATATCACTTTTAGTAAAGGTTATGTGATTAAAATAAAGACTAACTCTAAATGTAATAGCTAAATTACAATTTCCACTTAAATTCGCCCGCGTAATAATTACAATCCAAAACTATTTTAATCTGAATATGATTTTAATATGATTTCCTCACCTCCAGCAGGGTTTTCTGTCTCCACAGGTGTGAGTTCAGTGACCTCACCCTCATACACCTCCTTAGTCTCTCTTATACGGAGACCAATAGCTCTTCGGAAGTTCTCCATGAGCACCTCAGTCTTCTTTATTTCTGTGCTGTACACTTCACTACCAACCATGGGACAAAATGGCACCTAGAAATATAATATTACTTTTTAAATACAGTCGACACTGGGATTTTACTACATTATAAAGAGTCTTCACATTTAAATACAAAGTAAAAGAAAACAATATAATTTTACAAAAAAATTATATACATGGTTTTTTATTTGTACAAAACTATGTAAACAACAATTTCACATAACAAATTTTTCAAAAATTAACTATAATGGCTATGATACCAAGGAAAAATATATGTATATATAAAGCTATTTACGTAAATAACTTTATATACTTTATTTTTCCTAAAATTATGTGAAATCTGTTTAAAAATGCCTCATAAAGCGTTAGTTTTAGTGTCGTACAAATGCACTGATTTTATCAGTTATTTTCTGTAGTCATTGTTTGATGTGAAGAATAGAATGAAAATATTACATGTTACACAATAACTTAATAAATCCTCTCACAAGCCGATTGGTGGGAAAAAGACCAAAACCCTCTAACAATCACACTACCTTCCCTCATCCTCTACCACAGACACCAGTTACATACCCCAGTTACATAAGAGCATTTCTCAAAAAAAATGTACTTTCTATCTTATTCTCTGTCCCATATTTTCAATTTTGTTTTTCTATACATAAAATAGATCATTACTAGTTTCTACTAAATTATGTAATTAGTAAGTTAATTGCTCTAAGTAAAAAAAATTAAAAATGTATAAATACAATAAGAATTTATAAAATATAAAAATATTTAAAAAATCGGTTGATTCTAGTTGTATGAAAAGTGAAGTGTCCCAATTTCATACCGTCCCAAATGATCGATTGTACTGAGTGAACTTCCGGATATTCTAGAATCACTTAAATGTATTTATTACGAAATAAAAGACCCCAATTAATTTATAAATAAATCTGTCGTCCTATAGAACAAATATATTTAATAAATAATTATTTTATTGTATCGCATAAAAAGTTCCTTTTTAGGTTTCTTCTTTTGTGGTATAAATATGTTTTAGACTAGTGGCAGCATTAGCAAGATCAGCATTCATCTTGTTTAAGTTTAGATATTTCTTTTGCGTGCTGTGCGGGAACATTGCATGTTGTTCGCCTGGTTGCTGGTCAGAAAAAATCCTAACTTTGTTACCCAACAATCAGAGCTAAGCTCCAATTTTATATTTTATTTCTCCTCGAGTACCATTAAAGCTCTTTATCTTGATTTTTTGATTGAGAGTAATATTCATGCTAACAATGTATAGTCCCAGAATTTTTAAATACTTTAAACTGTCTAATCGGTCAGTGTTTATTATTATTACGAAATATAAATGTTTCCTGACAAAGGTTCCTCTATCAATATATTTAAGTCAAATATAAATATTTGCACAACTGTGAAGTCTAGGCTTAAGAAATCCTATTTTGTTTCCAGATTTCTATTTTGTTACTGTCCCATAAAAGCAGACGCATATTACTTTTCTTTATTTATATATTTTTAACATAAATACATTTTTGTGATAAAAACTAAAATATATGGTTAGTCTTTGCATTATGTATATACACAATTTTAATACAAAATAAAGTAGGGTCAATAATGTAAAGTTAAACAAGAGTTGTGACAGATAGTAACGTAAAGGAAATAATACCGCCTTTAATTTAAGATTTGCATATTAATATAGAGTGATTGACTGAAAAACAAGTTGAATGTTGTTTTATTATCACATTTAATTCAATAAATATTCCGGTAATTGGTTTTTACATTAAATTTACGTAAACGAATGAAGGTAACCAAATAAGAATTTTTCTCCACCTTGGGTCTGTTTTTATGGATTTTGCTATTTATTTACGTTTTAAATCACAAAACAAACCTTATATTACTAAACTTTAGGCATTTACCCATAGCTTAAAATAAAGAAATCAAGTATATTTCAGTATTTTAATTTCAGCATAATTTCCGAGAAAAGGTACAATTTTTTTGAGAAACGCTCATAATGATTTTTATATAGCAACCCTCATCACATCACTCATCTCTTAGTTCAGAAGAGAAATAATATGAGCTAGAAGTAGCAACAACAATAAGAATATTAAGTAAAATACATTAATAATTAGGCAGTTGAAACTTTTCTGAAGTGTTTTTTCTATTTCTGCTTCAACAACAAAAAATAATGTTAAATTAAACATTTTCTCTCAATGGTAAGGTCACCTATGTGTGAGAGGTCGACATGCTCTTGGCTGGTTTTATACCATGAAGTTGGCATGCAAACCACCTGATAGTAAACGGTAACCATACATAAGACACTTGCAACACACATGGTATCATGGTTCTATACTTATAAATACCATGTTTGTAATCTCTTCTGACTGTTATAATTTTATAACAGTAAACAACCTAAGCCTATTTAGGCTTAGGTTAATTTATGAAAGAAATACCCTATTTAAATGAAATTATAACTTACTTTAGTACCCAGTTCCTGAGCTATAGCTAAAGCAATAGCTGTTTTGCCTGTTCCTGGTGGTCCTGCCAACAGCAAAGCACGCCCAGCCATCTTCTTACTTCTGATCATGTCTACAACTATCCCTGCTGCCTGAAATATTTAATATCCTAAGTCTCAAAAGGCACTATTTCTAGAAGCACAATCCAATTAAATTGATTTCTATAATACTTTACTCCCAGACATGGCTCTATAGGAGATATCGTAAAACAGTTAAATTACTGTTCATAGGTATCATATTGCTTTATTCATTGGTATAGTTAAACCTCATAACAGCAAAGAGTCTGTATAACACAATTTAATTTCCCTTCATTTTTATTAAGGACTCTGTCTCGGCAAAAGTCCTGACACACAAAAAATAACTTGGAATGTCACTGCAGTGCCACTTAGCAGGTCTATTGTAAATCTACTGTAAAATTATTCAGGGTCCCGCTCAAACACCAAAAAAAAAAGAACCAAAATCAATAAGGAGTGAAGTTTATGAATTAATTGTCCAACTTCAAACATCACATACCTATATTATCTTTTCCCATGAAAATAGTTTTTAAAAGAGCATATATAAGCAGTTGCAAAGCTTAATTGCAATTCAGGTTCTTCAGGAAAGATTTGGCCATGGCATTTTTAAAAATAATACTCGCAAAATAAGAATTTTTAACAGTACTCTCAGCACACAAATAATTCAACCAGTAACCTTATTCAAAAAAATATTACAATACAAAGAGAATATTTTGAGATCTATAGAATATTATGCGATCTATAGCTTCTATACTGACAGAATGCAATAATGGTTATTCTAATACTGTCAATCTTGATAGTTGTTTTAATTTCATTTCAATTCAATTATTATTATCGGTCACCGGTCGGTATTATATTGTCGGTTACCGTAGCCTAGTTGGTAGTGCTCCTGCCTACGAAGCTGGTGGTCCTGGGTTCGAATCCTGGTAAGTGCAAATATTTGTGTGATGAGCACGAATATTTGTTTCTGAGTCATGGATGTTTTCTATGTATATAAGTATTTATCTATCTATATAAGTATGTATATCGTCGCCTGGTACCCATAGTACAAGCTTTGCTTAGTTTGGGGCTAGGATGATCTGTGTGACATTGTGCCCAGATATTATTATTATTTAAGTATTAGATTTTTTTTTACTACATTTTATTACTTAATAGTTTTGCCTCCTGGAACCTCTCCACTAACACTTAAACTTTATGATATTGTATTAGAGTTCTAATTGCTTTTAAGTATTATTACAAATCATTCATATGGGAGTATAGGAAAGTGTTGTTCGAGATTTGCGCTTATCAATACATTCAGTGTTTCATTTTTATATTGTAGATTCATGTCTAATACTGTGTCTAAGTACATAATGCATACAGGATATGCATTATGCAACTAAAACTTGTAAGTCACAATATTCAGCCGCTGATAGGATAGTAGCATTCATAAGTATATTTAATGTTTTATCAGGTTACTTAAGTGTGATGCTTAAGAAAGCTAAAATTAATTAAAAATCTCGCGGGTAATTTTTAGTAAGGCAATAGTTGGCTTTACTTATTTAATATATTATTATCATACTTCGCCACTGCGACTAACCTACTTCATTATTGAAGTAACAATCCATGGTAACCAAAAAACATAACCTCAAAGTTAGATCGATAATAATTCCGTATTAAGTATCATGCTAGTAATTTAAAAAACAAATATGTGGCTATGGCGAGGAAGGCATAAATTATGTTATAACACCAAATATACCTCTCTAGCGGACTCCTGGCCCACCAGACCGGCTGCCATCTGAATAGGAACTCCATTTTCATCCAAACCCAGACCTTTTATATGACTATGCGCTGATATTCTTTGGGTTTTAGCAGTACTTTTAACTTCTTCGATCTTCATTTTCGAGATCTATTTGATTCCAATGATTTTAAAAATTAAATATCACACCCAGAACACAATTACTGTCGACTAACAAAATACACAATGAGTGAGCGAGTGAAGCATAGCTGCATAGGATATAGAATGAACTAAGCGACTCAATTAATTTGAAGGTTTAACAAAAAGGCGTTTTAGGTGAGTTGCCAAGTTCATTCTTACATAAGCATATAATAATTTCGAATAATACCTGTAATATTATTAAAATTACAAAAATCTTTAAAAGTAAAGATATTATAAAGCTATCACACTAATATTATAAAGGCGAAAGTTTGTGTGTGAGTGTGTATGTTTGTTACTTCTTCACGTCTAAACGGTTGGAGTGATTTTAATAAAATTTGGAATGGAGTTATCTGACACCCTGGATTAACACATAGGCTATAATTTTTAAAGCAGGTAAAACCGCAGGGCATAGCTATTTGCATATTAATTCAACGCTCCATAGTTAACGTTTATCTTAACTTAGTTTTATTTTCTTACAACACAAACATAATAATATCGTGTAATTCATTATCTGTTTTGTTCTCTGTCGGTTAAACCGGTTCGGTAGCCGTGAGCCGCCGAGCAGTCGTTAAGCGATCGGTGTGAGTTCAGTGACGAGACGAGACTGCACTCAATGCGTTAGCACGTATATGCACTAATAATAAGAAACGTTATTTTTCTTTTTGGTGCGTGTCGTCTATCGTGTTAATTCAATTGAGAGCTTCTCAAATATAGTTCAACAAATTTTACTTTCGATCTGTGACAACCCCATATTGGGTAAGTATTGGTTAATATTTACTTCTCACTCAATCAGCTCATGTAGGGTATTGTAACATGTGTAACGGCCATATTTAAATGACCTTGTAGCATATTTCATTTCGCTTCATTTACTGTGTTTAGTGCCTACAAAATAAATTAATATTATATGCGGTGCTTCGCACCAATAATTCTATAACATTTTTATAACAAACTTAATTTGTAAACTCCGCTTCTGCCTATGACAATTGCACACACTCGCCTTAAGCGTAATTAGTACTCTCGTTTCCTCATCACCATTACGCGGTCACAGACAGGAGAAGCTTTTGTAAAAAAGAATATTTTGATTTAGTGTACGTAAATTTCATGGTCCAAAGTTCGGCCTACGAGGGTCCAAAGTACGAATTGCAACCGTACCTCAACATCGCACCTACCGGTACCTGGTGGTCACCGTTAGCGACGAAGCCACACTTCAGACCAGCCCAATCCCTGTGGGTGATCTTCCGGCCTGCGCAATCCTCCTGGAACTCCGCGACATCTCCGTTAGCGACGAAGCCAGGAGAGTACTTGGCGCCCCTACCTCCATAGGGCATAATAATTGACGGGCTCATAACTTGTTGTAATTTTAAATAAATTGTAAGTGGTGAGCGTGAATCGTTTAATTGTTTTTTTTTAAACCACGCCTCATACGCTTCAATATGGTGGCAATTGAACTAGAATCACTCAATACAGCCAAGAAATATCTCTTGTCCAAAATAGTTATAAAGTTTTTGTAAAAGTTTATCGCAACATTATAATAGGTCTTTACCTATGAAATTGCCGTTTTGTATGAACAAATTTAAACGAATTTTTTTCATGAATTTTTTTATTTGTATTAATCGAAGTAATCACCCATGCAATCAATGCATCTTTGCCATCGCAGTGGCAGTTTATTGTTGCCCTTCTTAAAGAAATCAGCTGGACGGGAGGCAACAAATTCTTCAAAGGCATTTTGTACTGCCTCTCGGGTATTGAATTTTTTTCCCGCCAAGAAGTTATCCAAATTCTGGAAAAAGTAGTAGTCTGTAGGCGCAAGGTCTGGTGAGTAGGGCGGATGACGGAGAGCTTCCAACCCCAGTTCTTGCAACTTGGAGACCGTCTGCTGTGCAGTATGAGGTCGCGCGTTGTCGTGCAGGAGCAGCGGAGACGAGCGATTGACCAATGCTGGTTGGAGATGCGCCAGCTTCTCCATCATTGTGCTCAGTTCTTCACAGTACACATCTGCAGTAATGCTCACCCCGTTTGGTAAGAAGCTGTGATGAATCACACCGGCGCTAGACCACCAAACAGTGACCATCACTTTTCTAGGGGTAAGTTTTCGTTTAGGGCATTGTTTAGGTGCTGAACCAGGATCCAACCAACTTGCTGAGCGCCTGCGGTTATCAAACAGAATCCATTTTTCATCGCAGGTAACAATGCGGTTCAAAATTCCTTCATTTGTGTGTCTGTTGAGCAGTGCAAGGCACGTCTCGACGCGTACTTCGCGCTGGCGATCATTGAGTTCGTGGGGCACCCATTTGTCAAGCTTTTTTACCTTGCCAATTTGACGCAAATGGACCAATATTGTTTTGACGCTAACGTCGAAAGCTGCTGCTAATTCAGCCGTAGATTGTGTATCATCAGCTTCCACAACCGCCTTTAATTCGTCATTGTCGACCAAAGTCTTCGGACGACCGCGAGGTTCATTTTTCAGGTCGAAATTTCCAGAACGGAAGCGAGCAAACCAATAACAGGTGGTGCGTTGGTTTGTAGTGTTAGCTCCGTAAACGTCGTTGATGTTGCGTGCCGCTTGTGCCGCGTTGCTGCCACGACGGTACTCATATTCCATAATTACTCGAATTTTTAACGTATCCATGATGACGAAAAAGATTGAAATGCGATGAAAATGTAACACTAATCAATAAAGAAATGACTACTTTTGGAAAAAAGAATCCATGTTTTTAAAATAAAATTAATTTGAAATTAGAATTCTTAGCCAAACAAAAATTATTTTGATTTGAAATGGCCAGTACTGCAGAACGGCAATTTCATAGGTAAAGACCTAATAGTAGTTATTTTAATTCCTGGATCATTACTGTAGACCATTTCTAGACCACAAATGGTCTTATAGTAATAATCCAGAACGAACTAGTACTGACACGTTGTTGCACTCAACGTAAAAATAAAGGAACTTGAATGTTATTGTTACAGCACAAATAGACTTCAAAGTGCATCAATTATTGATTAATTATTGACAAATTTGAAAAAAATAATCAATTTGAACTTTTATTTACCAGACTTGAAACGCTATATCGAAGTGACCGAACGGTTTTATTAAATGTGTTTCCGATGTCAGCATGCAAAAACGTAGCTGCCATTTAGAATATTATAGTTAGTTGCTGAATCCATTCTCTTCAAAAGTGATATTTATGCTACTATGCGGCTTTGACATGACATGTGTCTTTTGTCAGAATCTCATACATGGATTTACTTTTTGAGATTAGATTTACGCTTGGCATGCGAATATTTTTTTTTTAAGAACAGTCGCGCACTTTGTATTCATATCCCTGTGTCGCGGGGTACTTTACAAACATGTAATAGACTGACACAAATTACATCCAGACTCACAAAAACTATTTATGGGTCACACAAATAGTTGTCCGGCGCAGGACTCGAACCCGCAACACGAAGCAGCGAGGCGACTGTATTAGCCGCTGCGCCACACGTGCAGTCAATAAAAACTAAAATTTAATCGTTTGGGAGGTGTTCTCACTGTGATATGATTCGTAAATTTAATCTGTCAATGTATATCGTAGTTAAACGCAGAGCACCTAACTCGGATCAGAAGAGTAGAAGATGCTTATTCGAGACCTGCCGGACGATTAAAATTATGATTTCTCATCTTTGTGATTAGATTTACGCTGAATAATGCTATAAAAACTAAAATTTAATTTGTAGGTGTTAGATAGTTAACGTTGCACTTCTAGTAAGGATTTTTGACTATTCGGTAATTTGATAAATAAATTCAACTTTCCTTACAGATCAGTGTTATTTATAACCTCTGTTATTAGTTAGTATTACGCTGGTGGAAGCAATTTTTAATCATTACATATTTTTTATAATTGGTGTTGTATATACCAACCCTAAAAAGTACGTAATATGTATTAAAAATATATATTTATTTTATACATATTACCCACCTTTATTGCCACGTTTGAAAGATTTGACAGTCATCAATGATGATCACATGACACACCTGCTCATCAATGGTCATATTATTATCATTAGCACAGATCTAATTCATGAAATTTTTACGTAGATTTTGTGAGAAAAGACTGTATAAATATAATACAATCACATAGTTGGCAGCATTTTTGAATGAGGAGAAATGAATGAATGGCAAACCAGTATATGTGCTGCCATGTATTAAAAAATAACAAGATTATGAGTTAAAAATAAGATAATTAGATCCTTCTAATTTTAAGCACAGTGCAAGATCCAGTTAGAGGACATGATAATGACGAAGGAAAAATATTTTTCACGACGTACCGTAGATACGCGTAGTAGCACAAGATGTACGTAGAATAGCTAATGATATTAAGAAGTTCTATTGGCCAGGCTTAGTTCAAAATGTGCGTAAATTTACAAATATACCCAACTAGTTTCTAAACGTGTAGGTACTATAAGAAAACAAAGTACTGTAGGAATACTAATTATAACCAAAGGAGATAACCATAACGGATTCATATACTTTCAATAATTTTATATCAAATTATTGCTTTTAGGAAAAGCTATCCTAAGTGATTCTTATGTATTAATACTAAAAGCTAACTATTTACAAGGTTTTGTCGAGAGCTATTACAAATCGTCTCCCACGCATTTTATACTACAGCTAGAGCTCCATAGACCACATACATACCCTGCGGCAAGTTATACAGAAGACTGAGGTGTATAGCCAACCATTTTGCTAAGCATTTGTGGACTATGAGAAAGCCTTTGATTCGATGACATGAGCCGTGCTGAGGTTTCTTCAAAGGCAGCGCCATGTGAGTCAGACTTCAAGACCAAAACTCGTAACCTATCCAATTGCAGCGAGGTGTGAAACAGGGAGACGTGATCAACTTTCTCGACTGGAAAGACTTTGGCATGTCCATCACTCATTGAAGACCTCAGTACAATGCTCGATGACCTCGGTAGAGTCTCTCAACAGGTGGTGGATAAAACTAAAATCATGTTGAACCCACTCACGTGAAGATAAATAGTACTAAAGTTGGAGACTGCAGTAGAAGTTATAAACGACTATAGTTACCTAGCACATACCATCCAACTAGGTACATAGGTCCAACTTCGAGAAAGAGGTCAGTCATAGAATCCTATTCAGGCTGCCGCTCTCTGCCCGCGTTCGGGAAGCTGCGTAATATAGTCTCGTCCCAAATAACGGACTGTATTAAGTTGAATGACTTCGATTAGTGTGCATTGCCAGTGATGACTTATGGGTCAGAGAAGTGGTCGCTTACTATGGGCCTCATAAGAAGGCTCAAGATAATCAAAAAACAATAGTAATTCTGAGTATGCTTGCGCGATCGAATCAGGAATGTTGATATCCGTAGGCGAATCAAATTAGCTGACATAACCTAAAGAGTTGCCAAACTGAAGTAGCAGTGAGCGGGGGATATAGCTCGTAAAACTGACGTCCGCTGCGCTGGGGCGAAAAGGTTCTTGAGTGGTGAGTAAGAACCTTGAGTGACGGCCTTTGTCCAGCAGTGGACGTCTTTCGGCTCATGATGATGAATACCTAAATGTTACCATTCAAATTTTGTAATAGCCTGAAATAAACTCTGAATACACAAACATCTACAGTTTATTATCAGTTCACACCGATTTTACAGTGCATTTAAATTACACGTTAACAATATTCATTAATTTAACTTAAGAATTTGTTCTCAAAATATACAATGTTGCCTGATGTACAGACGCCAGCACATGCAGCTACACCAATCTGTCAAATTTCTTGTATAGATTTTCAACTTTATCACAAAAGTATAAATAAATATGAAAGGTTCACTTTCAATTGGGGAAATTATACAGATTGGGGTAGCTTGATGTGCTGGCGTCTGTACATACATTCAGTCAGAAAAGTATCGGGAATGGATGATTTGTTTATGGTTCCAAATTAAAATTGTTGGGTTTTTGTTTCTGTTGTTAGATTGGCACACCTGTTTTCCATTTTGGCGCATAGTTCGAGTTGCATCTGTTATTTATATTAAATACAGTGCTGGTTTTAGTTATATCATATATAGTCAGTGAATGCAAATAAAGTGTATATTGCGAATTCCATAATGGACAAAAATATCGAACAAAGAGTTTGTCTTAAATTTTGCATCGCTAATGGAATTACGTGTTCGGAGTCACTGAAAATGTTACAGAAGGCTTACGTTGAATCGACTTTATCAAAAACTCGTGCTCATGAGTGGTTCAAAGCGTTCAAAAGCGGTCGAGATGTGATGAAAGATTTGCCTCGCTCTGGTAGGCCATCAACGTCTGCAACTGAAGTTAACATCGCAATAGTGAAGGAAATAGTGATTGAAAATCCTTATTCAACTCTAAGAGAGATAGCCGCCGAACTTTCTGTAAGTCACGAGTCGATTCGTACCATTTTAACTAATCATTTGGGTATGAAACATGTTGCCGCTCGGCTAGTCCCAAAAGATCTGAATTTTCTCCAAAAACTCAATGGCATGAAAGGCGCTGAGGACATGGTAGAACGAGTCAATTCCGACCCAATATTCATGAAATGCATTGTTACTGGTGATGAGACGTGGGTTTACGAGTTTGACATGCAAACTAGTTAACAAGCTTCGGAGTGGCGCCTTCTAATGAACCGAAACCGAAAAAACCACGCCAAAGTCGATCAAGAGTCAAAGTCATGTTGACTGTTTTCTTTGACTATCGCGGTGTTGTGCACTCTGAATTCTTACCGGAAGGTCGAACGGTAAATAAAGAATATTATTTGAGCGTTATGCGGCGTTTAAGAGAGCAAATTCGACGAAAAAGGCCAGATTTGTGGAAAGAAAATTCTTGGATTGTGCACCACGATAATGCGCCTTCACACAAGGCCATTATTGTGAACGAATTTTTGACCAAACACTCAACAAATACCATCCAGCAACCACCATATTCACCAGATATGGCTCCTGCTGACTTCTTTCTTTTTCCTAAACTCAAATTACCACTTCGTGGTACCCGTTTTCAATCGGTAGAAGACATAAAGGAGAATTCGCGGCGAGAACTGAACTCAATTCCGAAAGCAGCGTTTAAAAAATGTTTTGATGAATGGATTATTCGTTGGCGTAAGTGTATCGTTTCTGAAGGAGCATACTTTGAAGGTGATAAAATAAATTTGGATGAATAACAAACATTTTGTATATTATTGTTCTTTTCCCGGTACTTTCTTGACAGAGTAGTATGTGAGTTAATTATGACTAACGGGTTTGCCCATGTATAGACGTATATTAAGCAAAAATAATAAATATTTTTTGTCAGTTGACATAATAAAATGTAATTATTTGTTAGTAGGCAATATAAGGAATGAAATATTTTGATCGTAAATTCAACATCAATTCAAATATTACGTTGTTCATTATCGCTATTGACTTCACTGCCATATTTTGTTACAATTCGGGGACATGAAAATTTTTCATTAGCTACCCTGTCTATAGTGTCTACAACTGACAACAATCTGACAACCAGCCATTGAATGGAAGTTGTGAAAATAAAATTTCATAACACGAATAAATATTGAACTTTTCTTTGGTAAAATAGTAACAATGATCTCATAATACAATTGTCATAATTCATTTACTACTGTCTGTATTATAATGTGCTAAAAAAACAGATGTAAATTCAGTTTGCGGTATAAGAAATTTCAAGCAGCTGAAATGGATTACACAGCCCAGAATTTAGAATATGCTGTGAGTGTGTTCTATAATGGAGAACAGTCGGAACGAGCAAAGGCCCACGCGTGGCTCACAGCCGCGCAAAGGGTCCCTCAAGCTTGGAATTTTGTTTGGGAGCTACTTCAACCAAGCAAGGTAACATTGATGTAATAATACACTGTCGTTCTTCCATTACGTGGTATTTAAACAGGATAAATTGATATTCCAATCATTCCTTGAAACGGCATCTAATAGAGATTATTAACATTAACATCAATTTTTAAATAAAATACTAAATATTTAGAAATCTTTCCATTAAATTTTCAAAGAACTCTAAGGATAATATATAATACAGAGGACCTATTGGATGGTGGGATATAGAGATGGTGTACAAGGTGTGCAACATAAGGGGTTCACTGCAATATGTTGTCATGCAGTTTTACACATAACATATACAGTAAGGAAATTAAAGTAGAGCTCTACAAATTCTGCCTGTGGACAGAACATATACAGTATTAATTATTTTAGGATTCTACTGGGGCTCCCAATTTTCTTCAGTTGGAGATTTATGTTGGAGAACATCATAAGACACACTAAGTGTCTTATGATGTTCTCCAACATAAATTTTGATCACTTCTATGTTATCATCTCTCATCATCATCATCATCATAATCTCTCAATGTTACCTAAGTTGCATGGAGGCACTAACTGCTGTTAGTGTCCCCACACCTAAAATGCTAGCTGGGAAAATGGATACTCCATTCCTTGAATTCCAGTACCTACTGTCCCTATCGGTAGATCAGCACTGCAGAAATGTAGTTAGTTAGTTAGTTGGGCGATAGGTTTCCGCACTTAGCCTCCCAATTGGGCCATTGTGCGTGATACTTGTTTGGCTACTCAAACCATTTTAGTTCCATCCAGAAGTCCACGAGACCACGAAAGCCTGGCTTGAGGGCCTCCTGCAGTGTCTTTGGATCATTCAGGAACTTTGCCCGTTGGTAAGCGACGCTCTTGCAGTGTAGCAGTACGTGTGCTGGTGTTTCTTCATTTTCAATGCACCCTCTGCACAGGGGGCTGTCCGTGACACCAATCTTGAAGAGGTGTTTGTGTTTAGCGTGCAGTGTCCGGTAATTGTGCCTAACACCATGCGTAGATCCTTCCTGTTCAGGTGTAATAGATTACGCGACAGGCGTTTGTTCAGAGATGGTAGAAATTCTTTTGTCTGTCTGCATGATTCCAGATCTATCCACTCTTTTTCATGTTCTTGTGTGGTTTTCTCACACAGCCATGTTTTCAGTTGGTTATAGGGTATGGGTACAATGGGTTCAGGTCCCATTGTAGTCGTTTCCGATCCCTTTCTTGCCAGCTGGTCCGCAGTGTCATTTCCTAGAGATCCACTGTGCCCTCTTATTCACTCTATTGTGACCTTGTTGGTTGTTGAGATCTTTTCAAGCGCACCGTGGCACTCCAGAATGAGTCCACTGTTGAATTGGTTGCTCTTTAAGGCTTGAAGCACAGAGGCACTGTCTGTGATTATGCGTATGGATTTACCATGTACATCTCGAGACTTGACTGCTGTTGCTGCTAGTGTTATTCCCACGCATTCCGCTTGGAAAATAGAATTTAGACTGCTAAGTGTTGTTGATATGTTGATGTTGAGGTCGTTGGAGAAGATGCTGGCTTCTGTGCCTTTGTTTGTTTTCGAACCATCAGTATATATCCGAACTTCATTTGTGCCAGAGCTGTCCTTGGCTTCCTCTTGAAGTTGGATGTGGTAGTTTTTATCAAATATGAAGGTTTTAGGGATAGTTAGTTAGTTAGTTGGGTGATAGGTTTCCGCACTTAGCCTCCCAATTGGGCCATTGTGCGTGATACTTGTTTGGCTACTCGAACCATTTAAGTTCCATCCAGAAGTCCAGGAGACCACGAAAGCCTGGCTTGAGGGCCTCCTGCAGTGTCTTCGGATCATTCAGGAACTTTGCCCGTTGGTAAGCGACGCTCTTGCAGTGTAGCAGTACGTGTGCTGGTGTTTCTTCATTTTCAATGCACCCTCTGCACAGGGGGCTGTCCGTGACGCCAATCTTGAAGAGGTGTTTGTTTAGCGTGCAGTGTCCGGTAATTGTGCCTATCACCATGCGTAGATCCTTCCTGTTCAGGTGTAATAGATTACGCGACAGGCGTTTGTTCAGAGATGGTAGAAATTCTTTTGTCTGTCTGCATGATTCCAGATCTATCCACTCTTTTTCATGTTCTTGTGTGGTTTTCTCAGACAGCCATGTTTTCAGTTGGTTAAAGGGTATGGGTACAATGGCTTCAGGTCCTATTGTTGTCGTTTCCGATCCCTTTCTTGCCAGCTGGTCCGCAGTGAGTGTTATTTCCTAGAGATCCACTGTGCCCTCTCATCCACTGTATTGTGACCTTGTTGGTTGTTGAGATCTTTTCAAGCACACCGTGGCAGTCCAGAATGAGTCCACTGTTGAATTGGTTGCTCTTTAAGGCTTGAAGCACAAAGGCACTGTCTGAGATTATGCGTATGGATTTACCATGTACATCTCGAGACTTGACTGCTGTTGCTGCTAGTGTTATTCCTACGCATTCTGCTTGGAAAATAGAATTTAGACTGCTAAGTGTTGTTGATATGTTGATGTTGAGGTCGTTGGAGAAGACGCCGGCTCCTGTGCCTCTGTTTGTTTTCGAACCATCAGTATATATCCGAACTTCATTTGTGCCAGAGCTGACCTTGGCTTCCTCTTGAAGTAGGATGTCGCAGTTTTTATCAAATATGAAGGTTTTAGGGATTATGTCACATATAGCGTCCATCATTGGGAGCGTCTTCTTAATTTCATCCATGATGCGCGTGTGATTTTCCCTATAGTTTTGCTTCCACAGGCCAGTTTTGCTGAGCCTTATGGCTGTAGCTGCGGCCTCTTGTTGGATAACCAGGTGCAATGGTCTGAGATTTAGGAGGGCCTCTAGTGCAGCTGTGGAAGTCGTTCTCATGCTGCCGGTAGTTGCTAAGCATGCTAGTCTTTGGAAGCTCTGGATTTTGGTTTTGCCGTGTTTAGCTGTGTTCTGGGCCACCACACAACGGCACCATACGTTATCATGGGGAGTATTAACATTTTGTAGAGCCACAGGGTCATGGATGGTCTTAGGCCCCACTTTTTCCCTATAAGTCTTCTACATTGCCAGAAGGTCGTTCGGGCCTTGTCAATTTTCACTTCCATGTGTTTGTTCCAGTTAAGCTTGCTATCAAGCGTTATCCCTAGGTATTTAACCTCAGTGGAGAGAGTCAGTTCGGTGCCAAACAAATTGGGTAGGTCCGAGATGTTTGGTTGTCTCTTGTTTGTGAATAGGACCAATTCTGTTTTCTTTGGGTTAACCGTTAGTTCGTGTTGGTCGCACCATTTTTGCACGATTTTGAAGGTGGACTGCATACGGTTACATACTATGTTTTCCGAGTTGCCTTTTATCAGAATCGTGATGTCGTCGGCATAGCCAACAGTGTAGTAGCATCTTTGGTTTAGGCATCGTATTAGGTCATGCACCACTATATTCCATTGTAGGGGGGAGAGCACTCCACCTTGGGGACACCCTTTTGCTACGATGCCTCTTGTGGTGGAGTTTACCGTAAACCTTATAGCTCTCAGCCTTAGGAGGTTGTCAATCCAGCCACTGGTGGTTTGATCCACTCCGAATTTGGCAAGCGAGTGCTTTATGCTACAGAATTTTGTTTTGTCAAAAGCTCCTTCTATGTGAATGAAAGCTCCTAGTGTCATCATTTTGTCAGTTAGGGCTGTCTCTATAGTTCCTACTACTGAGTGCAGGGCCGAATCTGTTGATTTTCCTGTTCTATAGGCATGTTGTTGTCGGTGTAGTGGCGTGCGTTGTAGTGCTCCGTCTCTGAGGTATCTGTCTACCAGTCTTTCTAGAGACTTTAGCAGGAACGATGTTAGACTGATTGGTCTGTATGATTTCGCCAGGGTGTAGTCGGTTTTTCCCGGTTTGGGAAGGAAGATGACCTTCACTTCCCTCCACTGACGAGGAATGTAGTGATGTGCAATACAGGCTTTGTATATTGTTAGTAGGTGGGGCGTTAAGGTTTTATATCCCCATTGAAGTAGTGCTGGGAATATTTCATCAAAGCCTCCTGACTTAAATGGAAGGAAACTTTTTATTGCCCATGTAATTCTGTCTGCTGTTACTATTTCATCAGCAGTTTTCCAGTCTACTGGGTTCGGTTTGTTTTCCACAGATGTTTCCCAGTCGATGTTATCAGATATATGACAGCCTGGGAAGTGTGTTTCAATAAGTATTTTGCTTATTTCTTCGTCAGAGGTGGCATATGTGCCATCTTGCTTTTTGAGTGAGCCCAGAGTGCGTTGATCATCCTGGGATAGTAGTTTTTTCACTCTTGAAGCTTCGTTGGTGCTTTTTATGTTTTCGCAGAAGCGTCGCCAGGATTGTCCTTTGCGGTACCTTATGCGTTTTTTGTAGTGGTATTGGGCGCTTTTGTATCTGTCCCAATCTTCTTCACTTCTCGTGCTTTTTGCACGATTGAAGAGTTTTCTTAAGTTACGTTTGAGTTTTTCCAGTTCTGGCCCCCACCAGTGATTTTTACCCCCTGGTTTTGGTGTTGTGAGTGGGCAAGTCTGCTGGTAACTGTGTAGTATACATTTGGTTAGTGTGTTTAGGTTGTTTTCGATTTCTGTAGTGTTGGTTGACATGTTTTGAAAACTAAGTTTGCTTACCTCATGTTCGAGTAGGGTCTGGTACCTTATGACGTCAGTCTTACGGGGGTTGCGTCTTGGTTGTAGTCCCATCTCGCACACTTTGATGGCATAGCAGATTCTCCTGTGGTCTGCGAATGATGGCTCGGAGGAGACGTGCCAGTCGGACATGATTTCCTTCGCACCATCTGACGCCAGGGTAATGTCCACTATGGTTTGATATCTGGAGCTTACGAAAGTGGGTTCGGAGCCCCTGTTGATTATGGATAGGTTAGTCGAAAAGATGTAATCGGTTAGTTGCTCACCTCTCTTATTTGGCACCTTGCTGCCCCATAGCGGGTGGTGCGCGTTTGCATCCGCCGAGATTATGATGTCCCAACTGTGATCCTCGCAGTATTGTACTAGATCACACAGTTCTCTTGGTGGAACTTCCTCGTCACCTGGCATGTAGACTGATGCAAGTACGAGTGGTGGTCGTTTGGTGTCAAGGTTATGTGAAAGTTTTATGGCGGTCAGGTCTCTAGAACAGAATTGTGTTAGTAGCACGGCTGGTATAGTTTTCGGTATATAAATGCATGTCCTCGGTTGCTGTACCGAAGTTTCAAGCATTAACTTACCTCCGATGTTGCCAAGTCCACATATCCTGCTATGCCTAATCCACGGCTCCTGGATTAAGGCGATGGTCTTGTTATTAACCTCCAGCAGTCTGCGTAGGGTAGCCGTTGCGATTTGTTTATGCTGGAGGTTGGTCTGGACGATGTTAATCCGAGTCGGTTCCGAGAACATCACTGTTCACGGATTCCTCCCCGGATGACATGTCCTCACCGACTCCCATTATTCGTGGCGCTACCTCTTTCGTGGAGTTCGGTGTTGTCTGGGCTTGTAAGCCCGAAGTGCTGGCACAGGTGGATAAAGGTGGTGGTAGCAGCGCCTGGCCTGGTGTTGGGTCAGCTTGACTGGGCTCGGTGATTTTTGGGTCTTCAGCCGAGGGCGTGTCTTCTAGTCCCGTGGAAGTGAAGAACTTGACGTAAACACTCCCAGTGATGAACGAGACACGCCTCTCTCTGTCCAGAATCTTGGGAACCTCTGGTTCCGGAATACCCAAGGTCAGGAAGATCCCCTTCTCCTGGAGAGTCGCGCCGTACAACTGCCAGCTTTGGATGTTGTACCACGGGTTTTGCGCGTCCAAGAGCTGATGGATCTTCTTTACGTCCTCTCCGACGGTTTTGGGCAGCCAAAGCGCGGCACGGATGCGCTTTGTGATGTCTGACTGTCTGATGACAGTCAGCTTAGTGCCCGGTATGGGTGACACAAGTCGTTCCACGGTCGACTTGAGCCAGTTGAGGGACCTGTCATCTTCGCACCACAGCTTCAGCACGCCCTCTCCCGTAATGGGCTTGCCTCGGAACGATGGTACGGTCCTCGGTTCGTTATCAGTCAGTGGAGCAAGCGCAGACTCTATAACCTTTTCTTCTAGAAGGCTCTCGATCCGCTTGGCTTGTTCCACCGTCAGTTCGGTTGAGGACTGCGTTGTGATGGCTACTAACAGGTGCGATTTAGTCACATCTGCGTAGCTGAACGTAGTCCTCTTAGGAGTGGCATCCAGCTTAGCGCGTTTCGACCCTGTCATGGGTGACACAGTGTCATCTAGGCGTGCCCTCTTCGCCATTGCTGGCTTCAGGGCCTCGACTTCGACTGGGCGATTCGCTGCTTTGCGGGCTCCACGTTTATGGCGGGGTTTGTTTCTGCTGTAAACAGAACTGGGCCCCGTTTCGGCTTGGTTGCTTCGGGAGTTTCCCTCGGCTACGTCAGCCTTGGTTGGACGCTCCGGCTGGTTTGACCTGGCAGCGTCTCCAGCGTCTGCCGGGCGTTCGCGCTGGGTTCCTGCCGTCGTGTCAACCGTTTGGCTACGCTGCTCGGTCGGAGGTGCGTGGACCGTCATATTAGGCTCGCTGCTCTCCGATCGAGCGCTGATGGTTCTCGCGCGCCTGTTACGGCGACTGCGTTTCCCACCAGCTGCGTGATGGTTGGCTGAAGTCGGGAGCTTTGAACGGGTTGGCCTAGCATCGTCACCGACAGTTGCCGGGTGTTCGCGCTGGCCAGTCCCGGTGGCTCTACCGACTGGAGCGTTTTGGTATGACGTGGATGGTCTCGCGCGCCAGTTACCTCGGAAAGTAACATATGCCCTTCGGCCGGCATGCGGGGCTCTGCCGGTTCGCTACCTCATACTTCCCTAGCTGCTCGTGGGACCAAGATGGAAGAAGAACACAAAAATGAAAAACCAAATACACCAAGCAGCGCTGGTCCATCACCAGCGCTGGACCTACGCGGGCTGGCTATGGCCATGCCCAGCGTCACACCCGTAACCACCAGCTCATGGCAGGTGGTACCGCGTCGAGCCGATACGCGCCGCGACAAGCGTGCGAAAATTGGCTCCGCAACAAACGCGACCCCAGGGGGTTGTCAGAAAACGACTGGAAAGGAGTGGCGACTGCGTTCCTTTCCAGTCGTTTTCTGACAACCCCCTGGGGTCGCGTTTGTTGGCTCGACATCGGCTCGACGCGGTACCACCTGCCATGAGCTGGTGGTTACGGGTGTGACGCTGGGCATGGCCATAGCCAGCCCGCGTAGGTCCAGCGCTGGTGATGGACCAGCGCTGCTTGGTGTATTTGGTTTTTCATTTTTGTGTTCTTCTTCCATCTTCCATCTTACAGCTTGGCTTGGGATGACCTCTTCGCACATTCGGTAGTGAGACCCCAAAACATGAGGAGTTATTAGCGAATGCCCCGGGGTGTACCGGGCTTGGAACTTTTGCGTTTCAGAATAAAAACAGGTTTTATTACTGAATGGCGAAAGCCCTTGCACGCGTGGAGGTAGGTCACGTCACACCCCAAGGTTTTAGGGATTATGTCACATATAGCGTCCATCATTGGGAGCGTCTTCTTAATTTCATCCATGATGCGCGTGTGATTTTCCCTATAATTTTGCTTCCACAGGCCAGTTTTGCTGAGCCTTATGGCTGTAGCTGCGGCCTCTTGTTAGATAACCAGGTGCAATGGTCTGAGACTTAGGAGGGCCTCTAGTGCAGCTGTGGAAGTCGTTCTCATGCTGCCGGTAGTTGCTAAGCATGCTAGTCTTTGGAAGCTCTGGAGTTTTGTTTTTGCCCTGCTTAGCTGTGTTCTGGGCCACCACACAACGGCACCATACGTTATCATGGGGAGTATTAACATTTTGTAGAGCCATAGGGTCATGGATGGTCTTAGGCCCCACTTTTTCCCTATAAGTCTTCTACATTGCCAGAAGGTCGTTCGGGCCTTGTCAATTTTCACTTCCATGTGTTTGTTCCAGTTAAGCTTGCTATCAAGCGTTATCCCTAGGTATTTAACCTCAGTGGAGAGAGTCAGTTCGGTGCCAAACAAATTGGGTAGGTCCGAGATGTTTGGTTGTCTCTTGTTTGTGAATAGGACCAATTCTGTTTTCTTTGGGTTAACCGTTAGTTCGTGTTGGTCGCACCATTTTTGCACGATTTTGAAGGCGGACTGCATACGGTTACATACTATGTTTTCCGAGTTGCCTTTTATCAGAATCGTGATATCGTCGGCATAGCCAACAGTGTAGTAGCATCTTTGGTTTAGGCATCGTATTAGGTCATGCACCACTATATTCCATTGTAGGGGGGAGAGCACTCCACCTTGGGGACACCCTTTTGCTACGATGCCTCTTGTGGTGGAGTTTACCGTAAACCTTATAGCTCTCAGCCTTAGGAGGTTGTCAATCCAGCCACTGGTGGTTTGATCCACTCCGAATTTGGCAAGCGAGTGCTTTATGCTACAGAATTTTGTTTTGTCAAAAGCTCCTTCAATGTCAATGAAAGCTCCTAGTGTCATCAATTTGTCAGTTAGGGCTGTCTCTATAGTTCCTACTACTGAGTTCAGGGCCGAATCTGTTGATTTTCCTGTTCTATAGGCATGTTGTTGTCGGTGTAGTGGCGTGCGTTGTAGTGCTCCATCTCTGAGGTATCTGTCTACCAGTCTTTCTAGAGACTTTAGCAGGAACGATGTTAGACTGATTGGTCTGTATGATTTCGCCAGGGTGTAGTCGGTTTTCCCGGTTTGGGAAGGAAGATGACCGTCACTTCCCTCCACTGACGAGGAATGTAGTGATGTGCAATACAGGCTTTGTATATTGTTAGTAGGTGGGGCGTTAAGGTTTTATATCCCCATTGAAGTAGTGCTGGGAATATTTCATCCAAGCCTCCTGACTTAAATGGAAGGAAACTTTGTCTGTCTGCTGTTACTATTTCATCAGCAGTTTTCCAGTCTACTGGGTTCGGTTTGTTTTCCACAGATGTTTCCCAGTCGATGTTATCAGATATATGACAGCCTGGGAAGTGTGTTTCAATAAGTATTTTGCTTATTTCTTCGTCAGAGGTGGCATATGTACCATCTTGCTTTTTGAGTGAGCCCAGAGTGCGTTGATCATCCTGGGATAGTAGTTTTTTCACTCTTGAAGCTTCGTTGGTACTTTTTATGTTTTCGCAGAAGCGTCGCCAAGATTGTCCTTTGCTGTACCTTATGCGTTTTTTGTAGTGGTATTGGGCGCTTTTGTATCTGTCCCAACTTTCTTCACTTCTCGTGTTTTTTGCACGATTGAAGAGTTTTCTTAAGTTAAGTTTGAGTTTTTCCAGTTCTGGCCCCCACCAGTGATTTTTACCCCCTGGTTTTGGTGTTGTGAGTGGGCAAGTCTGCTGGTAACTGTGTAGTATACATTTGGTTAGTGTGTTTAGGTTGTTTTCGATTTCTGTAGTGTTGGTTGACATGTTTTGAAAACTAAGTTTGCTTACCTCATGTTCGAGTAGGGTCTGGTACCTTATGACGTCAGTCTTACGGGGGTTGCGTCTTGGTTGTAGTCCCATCTCGCACACTTTGATGGCATAGCAGATTCTCCTGTGGTCTGCGAATGATGGCTCGGAGGAGACGTGCCAGTCGGACATGATTTCCTTTGCACCATCTGACGCCAGGGTAATGTCCACTATGGTTTGATATCTGGAGCTTACGAAAGTGGGTTCGGAGCCCCTGTTGATTATGGATAGGTTAGTCGAAAAGATGTAATCGGTTAGTTGCTCACCTCTCTTATTTGGCACCTTGCTGCCCCATAGCGGGTGGTGCGCGTTTGCATCCGCCGAGATTATGATGTCCCAACTGTGATCCTCGCAGTATTATACTAGATCACACAGTTCTCTTGGTGGAACTTCCTCGTCACCTGGCATGTAGACTGATGCAAGTACGAGTGGTGGTCGTTTGGTGTCAAGGTTATATGAAAGTTTTATGGCGGTCAGGTCTCTAGAACAGAGTTGTGTTAGTAGCACGGCTGGTATAGTTTTCGGTATATAAATGCATGTCCTCGGTTGCTGTACCGAAGTTTCAAGCATTAACTTACCTCCGATGTTGCCAAGCCCACATATCCTGCTATGCCTAATCCACGGCTCCTGGATTAAGGCGATGGTCATGTTGTTAACCTCAAGCAGTCTGCGTAGGGTAGCCGTTGCGATTTGTTTATGCTGGAGGTTGGTCTGGACGATGTTAATCCGAGTCGGTTCCGAGAACATCACAGTTCACGGATTCCTCCCTGGATGACATGTCCTCACCGACTCCCATTTCTCGTGGCGCTACCTCTTTCGTGGAGTTCGGTGTTGTCTGGGCTTGTAAGCCCGAAGTGCTGGCACAGGCGGATAAAGGTGGTGGTAGCAGCGCCTGGCCTGGTGTTGGGTCAGCTTGACTGGGCTCGGTGATTTTCGGGTCTTCAGCCGAGGGCGTGTCTTCTAGTCCCGTGGAAGTGAAGAACTTGACGTAAACACTCCCAGTGATGAACGAGACACGCCTCTCTCTGTCCAGAATCTTGGGAACCTCGGGTTCCGGAATACCCAAGGTCAGGAAGATCCCCTTCTCTTGGAGAGTCGCGCCGTACAACTGCCAGCTTTGGATGTTGTACTACGGGTTTTGCGCGTCCAAGAGCTGATGAATCTTCTTTACGTCCTCTCCGACGGTTTTGGGCAGCCAAAGCGCGGCACGGATGCGCTTTGTGATGTCTGACTGTCTGATGACAGTCAGCTTAGTGCCCGGTATAGGTGACACAAGTCGTTCCACGGTCGACTTGAGCCAGTTGAGGGACCTGTCATCTTCGCACCACAGTTTCAGCACGCCCTCTCCCGTAATGGGCTTGCCTCGGAACGATGGTACGGTCCTCGGTTAGTTATCAGTCAGTGGAGCAAGCGCAGACTCTATAACCTTTTCTTCTAGAAGGCTCTCGATCCGCTCGGCTTGTTCCACCGTCAGTTCCTGCAGCAGCAGAAATGTAGTACTAGTATATGTTTTAAATGTATAGGTACTACAATTGAATGTATTTTCCATATATGTTATGAAAATAAAATTATTTCTTTCTTTGAGCATTAAGCTTGGTTTTTACTTTGGCATAGGGGTAAGGTTAGACATCTAGACATCGCACCATTAGACTCGACTGTCAGTTTGTTAAGTATTTAAAAGTGTTAATGATCTCAAAAACTATGATAGTTAAACTGTAACCATAACTGACACCAAGTAGGGTTCTAATATTTTGGATAATAAGATTAATAGGGAATCCAACTGATGTTGAATTTCCTAAGGACCTATCAAAAAATTATATGAATACAAATATGGAAGCAAAACATATTAAAACTGACATCCTTTTTGGAAAGAAGCTTATATAGTAGGATATTATTATCTCTAATCAGGCAGGCAGTTGAAACAACTAATAATTGCCTGTATCTAGTACACTGAATTAGCTTATCTTTTTGTCTCTGTCCCATTCTCGCAATACTACTGTTTATATGGAAATTATTGGCCCAAACAAGTGATGTCATATATGTTAGTGTCGCTTAAACCTCCATTATTTTCAAGGCAAATTAAGTTTGTTTTTATTGTTAGGCTTTATTTGTAGCCTATCATACCCTCATTATAATCCAGAAATCCTCCTCAATGACCAGAGCTGAGAACTAGTCATTGCGCCCTATATATTTTGGGATAAGTAAGAATTTCATAGTTACAGTACAATAACTAACTTTGAATCACTTAGCCAAACATAAAGATTGAACATTTAAAGTTTTCTTCCAGGGCACAGAAATTCAATTCTATGCAGCAACAACACTCCACACTAAGATTCTCCGTTGTTGGAATGAGGTGCCACCTGAAAGCTATGAAGAATTGAAGGACAAATTATTGCAAGCTGTTTTCACATATTCTAAAGGGCCTAAGATTGTTACTAACAGATTATGTATTAGTGTGAGTAGTTAATATGCTTATTTTTCACTTCGCTTCTCAAATGTGAATTTAGAAACAGCTTTAAAGTGAGGTTTTTTCTCTGTCCAACCTGTCTCTGGCCAGCAAGATTAGTAGTTTTAAGGTGCCTAGTAAAGACTAAGCACCATAAAACAACTAATCTTGTTGGCCAATCATTTCTCATTTTATTAATACAAAAATATGTTTTGTAATATATTGTCTAATTAAACTCTTCAGTTAAATAACCCATACCACAATTTATATCCAAATTGGTAGAGCCATTTCTTAATAGTATAATTCAGGTGAAAGAAATTGCAAAGGATATTTTTGTTTTTTAATAAAAGTATAAAATACAAGGACATCTTATCCTTCTAATTGGAAATGCAAATGTGAAAATTCACACACACTTATTTGATTTTTACACATTATTAATATTGTTTGTTTAAATATTGTTTCAGCTAGCAGCATTTATTCTACAACAAGGCACTTTGGATTTGGCCACAATATTAAGGCCCTTATCTACTGAAGAAAATTCAGCATTACTTCTGGAAGTACTAACTGTTATTCCAGAAGAAGTAAGTGCAATTGGAATTAGAAAAATTGTGGAAAATATGTAGGTGTTTATATAACAATAACTTATTTTCTAGTACAACAGTATGACTATGGGATCTGCATTGAGGACTAAGAACCGCATAGCTCTTCAACAGGCATGCCCAAGAGTACTGGATGATATGCTCCGGTATCTACAAACTGTTTACAAGTGAGTATGTTTCAAGTCAATCTCTATGCAGAACATGTTCAGGTTTAGAATGCTTATCATGAAAAATTACTCTTCATGGTGTAACAATATTCCTTTTTAATAGACTTTAAAAATGACAAATTTTTTGTTTGTGTACATTGTTTACTCCAGCGTTTATAAATATAAATTTGATTCAGATCGGATATTAATCTTAGTTTTATATGGAAACTAATGGATAGAACTGACTGGCGCCATAGTCACTCAATTATGACATTTGAAATTGGTGCCAATAATTAATATCAGTCATTTGTTCCCTGTTGTTGGCATCATCTTTAAAGCTTAAGATTCTGTGTGTACCTTTTTTATTTGAATTTGATGTGGGTGTTTTGTTTTTTAAAACCGTTTTTATTCTGTTTACAGTGACTTTAGCAAAGAGCCGCCATCTGAACAAGTGGTACAGTCATGGGTGACGGCAGCAACATGCGCGTCGAGCTGGCTCACCCTTGGCGGTGAGGACGCGGCAGAACAAGTGGCGGGGGCCCTGCCGGACCGCATGCCGTTGTGTCGGGCGCTGCTAGCTGTAGTCCAGCTATTGTACTCGTTAGTACAGCAAATATACAATTATTAATTAAACTTTTACTTAACTGATGCTTTCAAAACAAGATGTGTTTCTATTTTTACTAAATATTTATTATTAGACTTGAGAGAATTTTGAGTCTTATCCCATTAAATAACAGTGTCATCACTTATCATACATCTCACTAGTAGTAGTACTTTATTCGTAGTCTCACTACTACGAATAAAGTACTAAAGTACTAGTCTTCTTACATTGAATTCTTGTCTCTGTTGTCTTCCATTTTGCTGCAGCAATCCAATTATTTTCTGTATATTTTTTTTTATCCATTATCAAGATCTGGTACTGCTGTCTCCAAACAAATAAAAATAATAAATTTTTTGTTTTTCTCTTATTCAAAATAGTTCTTAATGTGTGTTTCTTTTCCCTTGCCTTTTTCTCAATAGGAAAATTATGAAGAAACACACCTGTTCGGCTTTGCTTGTCAGAAGTACTTTATTTTATGATTGTCGCCGGGTGGCGACATTACATATTTATTATATCATAGGAGTTTCATGCCCAAATTAGTAATTAATAATAAAAATATCTAGGGACAATGTCACACAGATTATCCTAGCCCCAAACTAAGCAAAGCTTGTACTATGGGTACCAGGCGACGATATACATACTTATATAGATAGATAATTAGTTGACTGGCCTTACAGGTGTAATCCCCTCGTGTCGGACACGGCGCAGGACGCGTGCGAGGCGTGCCTGACGGCGGTGCGCGCGGCGGGCGCGGCGTGCGCGGCGGCGCGCTACCCGGCCAGCGCGCTGCAGCTCATGCACGACCTGGCCGCGCTGTCCAGGCCCATTATGGCTAGGGACAATCGACCTAATTCGCCCAATGAGGTACCAAATTGTGTCAATATTTTTCGGTTCAAATCCGGCTCGAAGGACCAAAATACTAATTATTCTTAAGGTTATGAGTTATTGTGACTAAGACAAAAAACAGAAAAAGACTAAGACAGACGCCTCGCCGCTTGGTGTCCCGAGTTCGACTCCCGCACCGGACAACCATTTGTGCGGCCATAAAAACTTCTGAGTCTGGATGTATAATTTGGCTGTCTATTATATGTTCGTAAAGTACCCCGTGACACACCGATTTGATTCCCTACTGCGGGCGTTATCTTTTAAAAGAAACCAGAAACTTGAGACAAATAATCGGTAGAAGTTGCTGTCATGGTTAATAATATCTAGTGACTTAAGTCTGGCATACTATCTAGACTGGACCTGTTACTTCTACAAACAAAGGAGTGTTACGATTTTTTGAGTTTTGCTGATAGCTAATAAACACTGGGATGTCAAGCACTATTTTTCTTTTACAGGAGCTGCTATGCTCACTAATAACTTGCCTAGTGGCAATTGGTGAATGCCACGCGCACGCTATAGTCGAAGCTGCGGAGAGCCAAGAAAATTCCCCTGATACATCAGGGGCTCAACAACTAATACAACTATTGTTGTTAGCCCAGGGGGCGCCCGGTCATTATCCTATTCATGAGACGCGGTCCAACTTTGTGTTCGGATTTTGGTATGCACTACAGGTAAGGGCAATTGATTTGAAAAGCACGTTTTTTCGGCTTTAAGATATTTATATATGTTTTTATTCAAACATTTAGTAATAACTTATGTATTCCAAATAATTTCCGTTTTCTTATTAATCCAAGTTGTGCTATTTCGCTGGCGTTAACCTACATGTCTGCTGATATCACTAGCTTATTTTAGTTATCAATTTGACAAATTAACCGAACATTTCTCTCCCACTAATAAGAAAATAGACGCCATTCTGCGATTAGTTTCAAAACCATTCTAATTTAAAATTAAGTACAAATATTGCCTTGGTGACCATACAACAACAACTATATGATGTTCATTGATGCAACTAATACCTTGGAAAACCAAATTATGGTTTAACTCATCCAACATCTGATGTCTGTGATAATAAGGCTGATGATGTCGTCCACTGCTGGACTAAGTTACCACAACGTTGCCATAACTAGTACAGACGTGACGCTGCTGCCCGACTACCTGGTGATTCCCGTAGTCGACACCCACGGGATGGTATCGGGTGGTCTTTTTATTTTTTCTGAGCCGCAAACCTCATGGCAGTCCAACTGGCTGAACGAATGCTACACTGACCAGACTGTTTGGATTTTACAACATGCCTCGTTTATTATGCTGATCTAATGACATCTCGGAGAAACCTACGTGCTTTTAGACAATTTTGCCATTCTTTTCCTTAACATCACTAATAAATAAAAATTTATGTCTGTATGTCCTTTATAGAATCATAAACTATGCATTAGATCATGTGGTGATCTTCAGCAAAGTGTTGTGCATGAGCCCACGAAGGTTCCTGAGTTGGTACAACCAATCTTCGACAGATGGTGCCACTATCATTCCAATGAACGATAGTGGCGGCGCCATGGCGATAGTCTGTTTGACACGGGTAAAACTGCGGGGCACAGCTAGTTGGAAATAATAATAACAGCTCAAATTATGTATCTTACTTTGTTATGCAGAGATTCCATTTGACGAAATTTCTTGCTTTTGTTTATTACCACTAGTAGTAATAGACTGATGTATAATCTCATTCTTCACACTAAATTTGTTATAGGATGAAATATTGAACATAGCCGATAGTCAGCGCGAGGTTCATGGCGTTTGGAAGGAACTGTTCTCCAGTCTATTAACTATCCTTGTGAACAAATCGGAGGCGGCGGAAGATGTCTCCATGTCTAAGGACGAGCTTGAGTTGTTGAGATGTTACCGACAGGACATCGCTGATACTGTGGTGAGTACCATGCTACATTCTTTGTTTATTATGTATATAATAAATCCTTCTGTTACAAAATAAATCCTCGTGTTTAAGTTTCGGGGCGAAACTTTTTATTTAGGCGCCACACGTGCAATCAGTGTAGTCATACACTTGTGGGTTTTAGTTAGTTGGACGATTGGTTTCCACACTTAGCTTCCTTTGGTTACATAAGTTGACGCTATTATGCGTCAACTTATGTCAACTTAAATAAAAAGTTTCGCCCTGAAACTTAAACACGAGGATTTATTTTACGCATAATATCGTCAACTTATGTAATCACTCGAACCATTTCAGTTACATCCAGAAGTCCAGCAGACTACGATAGCTTGGCTTGAGGGCCTTCTGCAGTGTCTTCGGATCATTCGTAACTTTATCTGTAGACAAGCAACACTCTTGCAGTCCATCATACAAGTGCTCATGTTTCTTCATTTTCAATGCAGCCTCTGCACAAGGGGCTGTGTGTGACGCCAATCTTTAAGAGGTGTTTGTTTAGTTTGTAGCTTCCAACAATTGTGCCTATCACCGTGTGGCACAATTGTGGATATTAAACACTTTCAATGCGGCGTGCTAAAATTAAAAATGGTGGCCTTGTACGGTTGTAACTTTTTGCTACAATTTTCAAAGTCCGTCGGGACATGTTGAGCTAGTCCCGACTGGGAGAGCGATTTTGTTTGTGTGTGCCCCGTTTACAATGACAGTTTTTGGAGGACGCATTATTTCGTCATTAGTAAGTGAATGGACATTTTGATGGACGAGATATCTCGGTCACCGCATTGAAAGGATAAAAAAAACGTATGTATGCAGATGTACTGCTACGGCGTCCTCGGAGAATGGTGCTGGTCACCAGTGGAGGCAGCCTTCGGCGCGGCCAGCGGCGAGAGAGCTCGCGAAGCCGCGCTGCACGTGTTCGCGGCGCTGGCCGACGCCGCGCCGCACCAGCGCTCGCCCGCCGCGCTCGTCGCGCTACTGCAGCACGCGCTGCGCGTCGCACACACCTCTACTGACAAGCGGATGCTCAACACGGCGTTGGATTGTCTCGGTAAGTATACGCAGCTAACTAGTTTATGCTGTGATACATCGGGGCTCACGAAGTTGGGGCCTTTCAATCTCTTACAACCCTTCTTTCGCATTAAAAACTAGCCAATGTCCTCTCTTAGGCTTTAGACTATTTGTGTACCAAATTTAATTTGGTTCATTAATTCTGGCGTGAAAGCGCGACAGACAAGCAGACTTAGTTACTTTCGCATTTATAATATTAGTAATGAGTATAACTTAATGTTAAATTTATATAACAATCCAATACCACATTTCCACCGATACCTTTTATGTTAAGGATCTCTAAATGGAATGTAAACCTTTGTGTTAGGGTAACACTAGTCGATCATGTGTAGTCCGAAATTGGACTTACCGATTATAACACATAATCTCCAATTTTAATTTACATTTTCTTAACATGACCTATCGAAATCTATCGAATAGTTGTTATCGGAAAAACTGATAGAGTGATTCATCTTGCTCTAATTCATAATTTTTTCGGCGAATCAATATTAGCGCTTCTATTCGGTTTCATTAACTCTGCTCACAATAACCAAAAGCGGTTCCGGGATCTCTAATTTTACCACACCGCTGGTCTTCGGTACTGCGACTCGGCTGCTTCTTATTCAGAAATACATCTTCGTCTTTTCAAAAACACGCGACACATTTGTTTTTCTGTATTAGAACGTACATGGTTCATTATATAGTATATCGATCGTCCCTAATAGGTGCGCGCGAAGGTCGGATTTAGAATATTCATTTATTCCCTGTAATACTACATTACGCTAATACATCGAAAGCGGACCGTCGCGCCGCGCCGCGATGCGGTTGCTCGCCTCGCGGTCAGTTCACCGCTCGGCATCAATCATATATCATTTATCAATACACTATATCTATTTTATATCATTTCGGGGTAATAATTAAATATCATATCAAATAATATACAAGTTTATATAAGTACTTCCTACAAATACATGATACACTACAATATTAATTTAAAGAGTTATATGAGCAAGGTATTTTGATTTCAGCATAGACGCTTGTCTGGTTGACGATCAGGAAGGCATAAACGTAGAGTTGTGTGTGCAGGGAGCTACGCGTCGTGGGTGAGTTCGGTGGGCGCGGGGCGCGAGCTGGGCCGCGCGTGCGTGCGTGCGGCGGGCGCGGCGCTGGGCCGCGCGCCGCCCGCCGCCGCGCTGGCGCTCCGCAAGCTCGCCGCCGACTGCGCGGGGCCCGCCGCCGCCCTGGCGGGGGACATCGTGCAAGCCGCGCAGGTAATACATTATATCATACTTCTATACATAGACTTCGTAATCAAAATAAATGCCTAATTCCTCTTTTAAAAAACATAGGGCACTTCAACTTTTCCTGATAACGACCGATTTGGACAAAATGATGTAAGAGGCTCTCTAAAAGGTTTCCATACCGAAAAAAAAAAGAATAATCAAAATCGTTTACATCAACGGAAGAATCCCAAAACAAGCATATAGTCGAATTGATAACCTACTTCTATTGAGCCGGTTAAAAACATAGAACCGAGTTAAGTTTTCTTAACGACGACCGATTTAAGCAAAATTGATATTTATCCGTTTTAAAAGCATTCCCTATCGATTAAAAAAATTATGATTATAATCGATAAAATTATTAAAACTATACTTTATTACGAAAGTAACAAAGCTAAATATCAAATTAAATAAATAATACCAAAACAATGACGAAGATATTTTATGTTGTCACTTCACCAGTTCAAGGTTTGATTAAATGGTCGCTAATGTGACGTGAACGCAAATATTATAAATGTATAACCTCTTCCTGTGGTGCCATTTTTATACTCTGTAGATTGTCATATTAATTAATGTATTAAATATTTTGAAACGAGGATGCCTTTATCGTAATCTGTTTTTGTGTAGAGTAGCGCTGGGAGTTCAGACGCTTGGGTGCGTCGTCAGTTGGTTGCAGCGGCGGGCGCAGCGCTTTGTGCTGCTGAGCTAGAGGCCGCCATGCCACTGTTGCAAGGCCTCGCGCATACCTTGGAAAACGACTTGAGGACACAGGTAAACTGCTCTATTTCCTCTTAAGATTATATGTGGAGTCCGTTGACAAAGAAGATATGAGGTCCTACTCCAATTTAAGAAGAAGAAAATACATTTATTCAGTCAACAAGCACAGACAATCATAATAATATATATAAATTGGTACACATACAGAAGTACTTAATGGTTATCTGTGCGAGTCCGAATTGGTCCCATCTCAGCACTAGCTTCAACATTAACTGTTGCAGCGCTTGTTTTATGATGGAACCATGTAAAATAGCTCACAGACAATTGATGTGTTAGTACAGCTCGCAGTTACATCTTCAAAGTACCTGGACACTTATATTATAACTTATAGCTAATTAAAATAATAAATGTATGGAAAAACGAACTTATAAAATAAAACATTAATAAATTTCGTCTATGGACAAAAATTTCGTCTATGGACACCAGCCGTCATGATATATTATAGTACTCGAGTATCTGCGTAAACATAGATAGGTACTATTCCTATCTCTTACGCTTTGCTCTGAAGGGAAATGGAACTATTTTTTTCCTCCTTACTCCTTGTACCTTTCTGATAAAATTTGCTGTGACATTCAAGACAGTCGATGCAATTCCCCGGGACATGTGTGGGCCTCACTAATCAGTGTCATTTCATTGTGTGCCATTATCGATCCTGAGTGAGGGACTAGGGCCTCTCGCTTATGATCCGATTTAACGGTTGCCGGCAACACACGAAAAGTTCGGGTACGAGCGACAGCTTAACACGCTCTCCGTGGCATGGCACCGCCGCTAACTGCCAGACTCCAGGCTGATACTAAGAATCCCAAATACATTTTATGGCCCGGCCTAGAATTTGACCTAAAGACATCATTATCTAGACTTGAACACGCAACAGCTAGACCATCGATGCAAGTATTATTAAATTAGGTATCATTGGACCGGCATATGTACAGTGCATTTCACGATTTTTATGAATACCAATTGTATGGAAAAGTTTAGTATAAGTTCTCTAAGTTTAAGCTACAGCTAGTAATAGCGCTTGTAATGTGCTAAGTCACATATAGAAAAAAATAAAAATAAGCTCTCAGCCTTAACAGGCGCATTGCGTGGCATTGTACGTTGTCTTCCCCCAAAAGTTTGCTATATAATCTATAACTTCATGGTGAAACCCCATTTAGAATACCTTATAGAGATATATGGTTCTACTTACAAATCTAACCTAAGCATCTTGCAAAGATATCAAAATAAAATTATTAAAGTCCTTTTTAAATATAAGTATCGCACGCCTACACTAAAAGTTTACAAAGATAATGAATATATCACAAATATATAGATATAATACATGTTTACTTGTACACAAAATATTAAATAAAAACATACATACACAAACCACGTTTTCCAAAAAATCGTGCACTTAAAAAAGGTACAGAACTAGACAAGCAAATAATATAGCCCTTCAGGCCCCTCGGACAAACTACGGGAAAAGTACTATACTGTATTAAGGAGCACAGCTTTACAATAAATTGCCTAAACATGTAAAAGAGAAGAAGTCCATATATACCTTTAAAAAAGCTTTAAAAAAACACATTTTTGAGGATTTAAAATAGTAAAACTTTTTCTTTCAATAATTTCCACATGAACTGTCTCGTCGCCCTTACTTGACTTATTTAGAAATGTTGTTTTCTCATATAATTTAAATGTATTTCTTTTTGTGAAAATAAAGTTCTTAAACCTTAAACCTTGTCGTCCAGACGAACGAGCCGCGTCAGGCCGTGTCGGCGGCCGAGACGTGCGCGGCGCTCATGGGCTCGCTGGCGGGGCAGGCGGCGCTGGCGGCCGAGCTGTTCCGCATACTGGCGCCCGCGCTGCCGCCCTACGCCACGGAACCTGCTAAAGTTGAGGTAAACTCATCAAGTCACAACAGATTTCAACATCAACGATTAAACTTTTCCCACCTTACCTTCCATTACTAGTTTTCCTCCGCATGGACGTCATTTTGTCACGAGCTGTGATCTGTAATGTAATACTATTTTTAGGGTTCCGTAGCCAAATGGCAAAAAACGGAATCCGTATAGATTGGTCATGATGTACATTACCATGCAAACTAACAAAGAAAATTGGGTTGAACGAGATCTAGCAAGTAGTTTTTTTAATACGTCATAAATCGTAAACTGCAATTTGCTTTCATTTAATGAACTGAAATACTTGCTGCTACGGAACCCTTCATGGGTGAGTCCGACTCGCACTTGGAAGATTTTTTATATCTTTACTTTATATTCACAGACCTTAATGCATTCATGACTCTTTCGTTTTGACAGTTAAATCTAAAATAATTTTACTACACAACTTGACATTTTCGACTTTTACACCAAATTCTTATTATTTATTAAAATAAATCAAGATATATCTTAGCCTATTTTTAATCCTATTTCAACTACAAGTATCAGAAGACGGAGAGTCCATGGTGCCACAATCCTTTACACCATTATACAAGGCGTTGTATTCACCCCTAATCCCTTGAGCGAATTGTTCCATAGTGGAATAAAAAAAATAAAAATCTGCATTAAAATACTTAGTCTATCCGTTTAGGGGACACATAAAATATTCTAAATTGACAATAGAATAGAATACTCTTTATTACACCATAAAAATAAATACAACATGAGATATTACATAGATAAGTTACAAAGGGTGGTCTTATCGCATAAAGCGATCTCTTCCAGACAACCTTAGGATGGATAGGAGCTGAACATTAACTTATACCTAGCAGTAGGTGTGCAACAAGAGATATACCAAAAATATGGTATATCCATAAAAAACTATTTTTAGTAAATTAACTGTGAAAATATCAAATAAAAAGACAAAATTAAACGGACCACTAATATTATCATGGGCTAAAATAGCAATCTGAAGTAATTTGACGTTATATTATGTGCAGGCATTGTTCCACTTCCTGAAGCCGACGCTGGGCACGCTGATGGAAAGCTGTTTGCCGTTCATGACGGACATCTCGCGGCTCATCCTCACTGCCTTCTATACCTACCCGTGTCCTTCGGGAACCGATGTCCTTAAATTGGTGAGTACAATTATGTAATAAAAATAAATTAGGAAGTGTCTCTTTTTTGACAAATCAATCGTCTCAAATTCAAAGTGCTAGAGTGATTTAATATTTAAACTAACATCTTCTCGCTACATACTGGGATTATTTTTTTTTGCAGATGTTAGTTTTATAACAGAGATTGATCGAAGTTTCGTCCTTATTTTACATAAGCCGTCATATAAATTGTAGCCAAAGTGGGTATGTGCCAAAAAATAGGGAATCTGATCCCTGTGTCGCGGAGCACTTTACAAACATATAATAGACGGACACAAATTACAACCAGACTCAGACCAACCATTTATGGGTCACACAAACAGTTATATTATATGTATATTGTTTTTCTATTACAAAGACAAAGCCCGCACTGGGCAATTTAATCCTTGTGACCCGGGGTAGTACAAATGCTGTCTCTTTCCAGGCGGTGTTAATGCTAGGACAGGACTACGAAGGCACGCAGCCCATGTTCTACACGTGCGTCATGATCTGCATCCGGACACTCACGGGAGACCCTTCGGCTCGGTCTGATCTCACTGAGGGACTATTCTCAATGCTACACGCTGTTACAAAGAAGAGGGCCAACTACATTGACTGGCTGGAGAATCTACTGCCTGAGTTAGTGGAATTAGGTAAGATCGATTTGGATTTTCATGTGTCGTCAGAATGAATATGTGAACAAGTTTAAACATGTCAAATCCCCATTATAGTTAGAAAAATATACGCGAAAAGTGAACATGTTTTTGTTAATTCTAGTGTTCTTTGCATTTGCAAAAGAAAAAAAACTAAGCTAGTTTTAAGCTAAGGATTTTCGTTATAATAATTGTAATTTTCTTGTGTGCTCAACGCATGATATCATAAAATTCATTAGAACATCGTTCATCTACGTTTACAGTGAGCAGTAACCCGCCCCAGAGGGTAGAAGGGACTTAGAGACCTTAGAGGTTCGAAACCCGGCTCAGGGCTTTGTTTTTATGGGACATTTTGTACAACTTACTCTCTACGTTAGTTTGCGAATACGCGGCCCGTTTATCCGATTACAAATCTCATCGATACGAATGCAAACTTAGCATATGGAGGGCAATTCCGATATCGGCCGGCATTTGTTTTTCGCGTTTCCGATAGTGGTCGCGGTTGTACTCTCGGCCGGTGTATACAATATATCGCATTGTGTATAGTGTCACGAGAATTTTGAAGAATTTCTAGCCTTTGAGAACGTATCACGGATTACCCACGTTAGGCATGTATCGATTTTAGATCAATTGGAGTGGACATAGGAACCTAGTAGCGTCGAGTGCGAACACCTTACTCACTTAGATCATAATGGGCCGAATGCACGTATATTTTCATCTTGTTAGCAAGGGGTATCTAACTGCGCACATTCAGGAAGAAATAAAGTTAATTAAGAGTAAATGCGGAATGATTACGTACACTTACAGTTTAACTTTTAGTCAAGGGTCACAATCAACCTTTTTTTTTACATTTCCTCTAGGCCAAAGGATAGGCTCGCCGGAAATTTGGATCATTTGAAGGAGGGAGGTTCGCTCGCGTAAAGAACATGGCGGCACTTTTTGGGGTTTCACCTCAATTCTCCACCTCCTAAACCATTGACTCGGACGTTGGCGTAAGTCTGACGATGGTCGTGGATGGAATTCGGTCTGGTACCGGATTAATATAATGCAGTGACGTCCGCGAAGAGAGCCAGGCTTCCTTAGGGATAAGGATATCGCAAGTATATAGCGCGTGAACAGAAACAGGGTAAGGGCCGAATATAGCACCTCTGCTCTTTTATGGGTCAGTCTAAAATGCTTCTACGACAAACTGCCCCATGACATCAAAAAACTGCCATTCTTTAAGTTTAGAACAATAATTATAGTCAAATTGTGTTGTACCACCGCACCGCACCACTATGATAATGACAAAATTGCTTGATGTTTTTAAATCCAACGCATTTTAGTAATTAAACGATGATTCGTTGTTAAGATTATAATGATTACTTAATTCCTACTGAGTCTCGAGTTAAAAATATGGTTTGAGATGAATCTGTTTCCGCTGGGGTTTTAAATTCACTGTGATTTTAAATAATTTCGGAAATTTCATTATAGCCTGTGGATGTGTACAAATGTGGGAGGCGGGCGGTTCACGTGCGGCCTGCAACTGGCTGGCAGCTGTCGCGGCGCAGCGCCCGCGGGTCCTTCAGGAGCGGGCGCCCGCGCTAACTGCCGCTGCGCTGTCTTGTATCGGTATGTACGATGTAACTAAGTGTCAGTGTCACATACAACTGGCTGGCAGCTGTCGCGGCGCAGCGCCCGCGGGTCCTTCAGGAGCGGGCGCCCGCGCTAACTGCCGCTGCGCTGTCTTGTATCGGTATGTACGATGTAACTAAGTGTCAGTGTCACATACAACTGGCTGGCAGCTGTCGCGGCGCAGCGCCCGCGGGTCCTTCAGGAGCGGGCGCCCGCGCTAACTGCCGCTGCGCTGTCTTGTATCGGTATGTACGATGTAACTAAGTGTCAGTGTCACATACAACTGGCTGGCAGCTGTCGCGGCGCAGCGCCCGCGGGTCCTTCAGGAGCGGGCGCCCGCGCTAACTGCCGCTGCGCTGTCTTGTATCGGTATGTACGATGTAACTAAGTGTCAGTGTCACATACAACTGGCTGGCAACTGTCGCGGCGCAGCGCCCGCGGGTCCTTCAGGAGCGGGCGCCCGCGCTAACTGCCCCTGCGCTGTCTTGTATCGGTATGTACGATGTAACTAAGTGTCAGTGTCACATACAACTGGCTGGCAGCTGTCGCGGCGCAGCGCCCGCGGGTCCTTCAGGAGCGGGCGCCCGCGCTAACTGCCGCTGCGCTGTCTTGTATCGGTATGTACGATGTAACTAAGTGTCAGTGTCACATACAACTGGCTGGCAGCTGTCGCGGCGCAGCGCCCGCGGGTCCTTCAGGAGCGGGCGCCCGCGCTAACTGCCGCTGCGCTGTCTTGTATCGGTATGTACGATGTAACTAAGTGTCAGTGTCACATACAACTGGCTGGCAGCTGTCGCGGCGCAGCGCCCGCAGGTCCTTCAGGAGCGGGCGCCCGCGCTAACTGCCGCTGCGCTGTCTTGTATCGGTATGTACGATGTAACTAAGTGTCAGTGTCACATACAACTGGCTGGCAGCTGTCGCGGCGCAGCGCCCGCGGGTCCTTCAGGAGCGGGCGCCCGCGCTAACTGCCGCTGCGCTGTCTTGTATCGGTATGTACGATGTAACTAAGTGTCAGTGTCACATACAACTGGCTGGCAGCTGTCGCGGCGCAGCGCCCGCGGGTCCTTCAGGAGCGGGCGCCCGCGCTAACTGCCGCTGCGCTGTCTTGTATCGGTATGTACGATGTAACTAAGTGTCAGTGTCACATACAACTGGCTGGCAGCTGTCGCGGCGCAGCGCCCGCGGGTCCTTCAGGAGCGGGCGCCCTTGCTAACTGCCGCTGCGCTGTCTTGTATCGGTATGTACGATGTAACTAAGTGTCAGTGTCACATACAACTGGCTGGCAGCTGTCGCGGCGCAGCGCCCGCGGGTCCTTCAGGAGCGGGCGCCCGCGCTAACTGCCGCTGCGCTGTCTTGTATCGGTATGTACGATGTAACTAAGTGTCAGTGTCACATACAACTGGCTGGCAGCTGTCGCGGCGCAGCGCCCGCGGGTCCTTCAGGAGCGGGCGCCCGCGCTAACTGCCGCTGCGCTGTCTTGTATCGGTATGTACGATGTAACTAAGTGTCAGTGTCACATACAACTGGCTGGCAGCTGTCGCGGCGCAGCGCCCGCGGGTCCTTCAGGAGCGGGCGCCCGCGCTAACTGCCGCTGCGCTGTCTTGTATCGGTATGTACGATGTAACTAAGTGTCAGTGTCACATACAACTGGCTGGCAGCTGTCGCGGCGCAGCGCCCGCGGGTCCTTCAGGAGCGGGCGCCCGCGCTAACTGCCGCTGCGCTGTCTTGTATCGGTATGTACGATGTAACTAAGTGTCAGTGTCACATACAACTGGCTGGCAGCTGTCGCGGCGCAGCGCCCGCAGGTCCTTCAGGAGCGGGCGCCCGCGCTAACTGCCGCTGCGCTGTCTTGTATCGGTATGTACGATGTAACTAAGTGTCAGTGTCACATACAACTGGCTGGCAGCTGTCGCGGCGCAGCGCCCGCGGGTCCTTCAGGAGCGGGCGCCCGCGCTAACTGCCGCTGCGCTGTCTTGTATCGGTATGTACGATGTAACTAAGTGTCAGTGTCACATACAACTGGCTGGCAGCTGTCGCGGCGCAGCGCCCGCGGGTCCTTCAGGAGCGGGCGCCCGCGCTAACTGCCGCTGCGCTGTCTTGTATCGGTATGTACGATGTAACTAAGTGTCAGTGTCACATACAACTGGCTGGCAGCTGTCGCGGCGCAGCGCCCGCGGGTCCTTCAGGAGCGGGCGCCCGCGCTAACTGCCGCTGCGCTGTCTTGTATCGGTATGTACGATGTAACTAAGTGTCAGTGTCACATACAACTGGCTGGCAGCTGTCGCGGCGCAGCGCCCGCGGGTCCTTCAGGAGCGGGCGCCCGCGCTAACTGCCGCTGCGCTGTCTTGTATCGGTATGTACGATGTAACTAAGTGTCAGTGTCACATACAACTGGCTGGCAGCTGTCGCGGCGCAGCGCCCGCGGGTCCTTCAGGAGCGGGCGCCCGCGCTAACTGCCGCTGCGCTGTCTTGTATCGGTATGTACGATGTAACTAAGTGTCAGTGTCACATACAACTGGCTGGCAGCTAGCTACTTAGCTAGCGGTCACCCATCTCTGAACTTGTTACCACTACTACAAACCGCCTGTTTAATTTCTTAAGCGCTATAAGGCTATAAGCCTAACTATAAATGGTTTTCTCCTCTTTTCTATTGTGTGATTTCTTTGGACATGTTTTCAAAAAGATATTGGGAGTATTTAGTTTTCGGAAAACGTTTTTTAAAACAAGTATTGGCCGATCAAGAATCTCTATGGCGACCTTCCGAATGTATAAGCCGTACCTCCGCACTGTTGAAATCGATCGGTAATAAAAGATATATATTATTATGTTATTGTCGTCATATATAAACTCTTTTGTTTTCAGGTGGTCTCACGCCAAGAAACCAAATCGAGCCGTTAGCAGATCTCCTATTATCACTGAACCGAGCGTCGTGGGGAGACGGGGGCGAGCTGGGCGCCTGGCTGCGGAGCGCGCTGGCGAGCCCCGGTTTCCCCACCGTGCACGCCACGGACCCACACAAGCACAAGTTTATAGCCGCGGTCATCAAGTAAGTTTACTTCGGCCATGTTGCTAATATATCGTTGAAATTAAATTAAATCCTAGACAAATATTTGTGTTCTAGAATATGTCTATTCGTCTGTAGGAATATGTTTACAAAAAAATATGTAATAAGATATTCGGTCTCTAATATCCATAGTACAAGCTTTGCTTAAAGGCTAAATGGTTCTGCGAGATGTCTCGATATATATTTATTTATTTACTTAGTATTAGGCGGGCTCAGTTAGTCGCGCTGAACACTAATCACCGTTGTTTCGTATGAATTGGTAAACTAATGAGGAACTATATAATATATTGGGACTAGGCGCATTAAAGGAGCCCATAACTTTAGAAAAAATAGTTGTTTAAGATGGTGGTCTCGCAGTTGTAAGTCTAATATTGTATCGACAGCCTGGCTGGACTAGTTGGAAGTATTCAGTCCCTAGTTGTATTGCAATTTTTCTGGGCAGAAACCAGCCTCTTAGTAAAAACGTGGAATCTGGATGACGTTTAACATCCAGCTGGGGGTGTTTACAATTTCGTGCTTCGAAGGAACTTGTAAAGCTGTCTCAGTGATACAATAAGAGAGAATGAAGAATCCTCGTTTTCCCTGACACTGGCTGACAAATTATATTTAAATATTATAATTGTTTTTTATTGTTTTTGTTTTAGGGAAAAAAGCAGTAAGCGACGCCTATTAGAAACTGTACAAGAATTCTCTCTCGTGTGTCGAGGCCTCGTCGATACGGAATACGCGCGGCAGACTCTCGCGTCCAAACAGCTTGTCGCCTAAACTACGGCAGTGTGTACACATCTTCATACCCAGTTGACCCTCTAAAGAATCAAGAGCATATCTGACAAGTTACAGAAAATTAACTTATCCCTAATCTAGGGATAAGTTAATTTTCTGTAACTTGTGGCTTAATTTTCTTTAACGTTAATACGTAAGATATGCTTTAATTTTTTGGACGGCTATAGTACGGACATTATCTTGAAATTTTACTTGTATCCAACTGTTCAATGGAGCTATCCGTTAAGTAGTGATCTTTTAAACATTTTAACATATCGTTGTGTAAGCAAATAAGTGTCGTGTTATATCTTTATACTTTAAATAGAACAAAAGGAAATTTTCAGATTTGTAGGTGTTCGGACACAGGTTTTACGAATTTAATTGTTAATTTCTACTGAAACTGAAGATTGGTATGGATGTGTAGAATAGTTAAGCTCAAAGTATTGTCGTTATTTAAAGTATTTAAATTAAGAGTCGACGAGAACGTTATTGAATAATTGTTCGAGTGATTGGGAATACTTATAGTACTGGATGCAGTGACACAACTTTGACGCTCATAAGTTTTAGTTGAAACACATATTTTCCATTTAATTATTTGTGAGTAGTACGATTGTAATTTCTTGCCGGCCACTGTTATCGAGTTCATATTTAGGGTTGGACCTCATAGCACATTAGCACAGGCGGAACAAATGCGATTCCGTGCTGTCACGGAATCGCATTTGTTCCGCCTGTGCTACCACGTGCTGCAGTATGCTGCCGCATGCGAAAGCGCGCTGTCGCATTCCGCAGACAAAAAAGGCGATCGCACGCGTCAGCATGCTGCAGCATGGGTGGCATACTGCTGCGTTCTTTCATGTTCAGTTTAGTTTCAAGCGCGAGATGGATAGGACCACGGAAGAGAGAGCAGTGATTGGTCACTGTATTCCGCCGACTCCATGTCATAGAGACAAGGATATTTCTGCACGAAAACTATCAAAGGTAATGGCCCATTTAGTATGAAAAATATACCTACGGCGTACAGAAATGAAATATGGGGGGAATCAAAGACAAATGATTATACTTTTCAATGGTAAGTGGTGCATTACTGTGGCCGATGGGGATCATGAAATAAAATATAATACATTGTATTATTGCGCGACCGCAACAAAGCTCGGGTGAGACCGAGACAGCAATATACGTGTTATTTATTACCTGACCGAACGAGTTTGCTATATAAGTGTCATGATGATATTTTTATTTAACAAAACAATGGCAAAGTAAGTCTGCTTGTTTCATTTTCAAGTCTAAACTACTGAACCGATTTTGGTTAAATTGCTTGCCCCGTAGAGATATACATGTAAAGAATGAGTGTTTGTTTAATACCTTAGGTGCATAGCATAGATTAAGAAAATACATTATTTAATTATTTTTTATCTATCATGTCATGTCAAATTCCTATGAATAGACAAAAAATATATCTTATATACATATTAGATTTGTAGACGGACATAGTAAACTTTTTATCCCAGTGACATATTTCCATGGGATAAAATAATTTAGAGACGGGCGAAACCGCTGGTGCAGCTAATTATTATCCAATTTTGATCGGTCTACTGCAAGATCTCTCCATTGAATTATTTTTTTCTTTTTACATATAATGAACAGTGGGTTATGCCTGCATTATTTGCCATCATTTTCGTTTTTGTACAAAAACATTTTTGAACCGGGTCGGATTATGGGCCATGACCTTTTCGTCAGTCATTGTTATTTCCATCCGTACGGCATGAATGAACAGGCTGAACTGAGCTGACGAGCGGCCTAGTGCGCCATTGTACGATAGAGTGAGACAGCATGCGATAGCAAGTGATCGGCGGTGAAAGGATGGGTTAGCATGCTATCGCGCTCTTCAGCGTTCCGGAGTCTCCCTGCCGACCATTGCATTTTGTCCGTGATGCCGATCGCCTCGAGGATTCCGCCGCGTGCTATCGCATTATGCTTTCTGTCTCGGTCTAGCAAATGGCAGTTCTAAGCGACAGAAAGAGAAAGGGCGACGGAAAAAAGCGATTCTATGCTGCCAGATGAGGTCCAACCCTTAAACACACTTTTAGTAATACTGTCCAAATATGTTTACCGTATTTAACATTGTAAGATAAACGAATATTAGCAACATAAAGGCCCTATCGTAATGCTGTCTTAATATACGAAGATCTATCTGTCACAGGTGTAACAAGCCGCGAGCCTATTTGTGATTAGTTTTTCTCAGCTGGATTTAAAGAAAATGTAGTTCCTTGAATTAAAGTACTTTCTGAGTAGTATAATTCGATATTAGTAAAAACGTCTGACCTCAGATTTTTGAGTTTCATAGCCCGTAAAAGGAGTTTTTGCTTAGCACAAAACACCATTTTGCAGCGGATTTTTAACATTATGCAAAAATAGTAAATCATTTTAAGAGCTATCAAATTAGTCTTACCACTGTTAAGGCAGATTTACACAGGGTCAGTAGCTGTCGTCAGAGCAGGCGCCGAAAACAGTCGAAAATGTCCAGTGTACACACGTTCGTAAAGTCAGTGCGGAAAAATGAATTCTCGAAAACATAAAAAAATCAACGTTAAAGTTTTATGTTTTAGCTGGCTTTGATTTTAGCTCCAAGTAGTAAGTTGCCCTCAAGTTTTTAATTTTATTTTTGACCTCGGTAGGGTCAAACCCTTCTAAATTCATTTCTCGTGCAATATTCTGTAATGCTGTTGCACGTATTTCTTTATTTCTATAATTTCCTGATTTGTTATCCCACAGGCATTCATTATCGCGGTATAGTTGAATAAGCTTTAAGTTCTCCGTCTCGCTCAGTTTGTGATGCGGTGCGACGCAGCGTGGTCCCCGTACAATAGAGCGGCAGCGACTAACTTCGGAATTTACACGGTGTCAGTTGCGCTGGCGCTGGTGGTGGGGGGAGCGGACTGACGCCAAAAATATGAAGCGGGAATATTAAGGCAGATTTACACAGGGTCAGTAGCTGTCGTCAGTGCTGGCGCCGAAAACTGACTCTCACTATTTACATGCAGTCAGTATTTCGTCAGTAGTGGAGGATATTTTTTTTGGTGTACACACGTTTGTAAAGTCAGTGTGGAAAAACGAATTCTCGAAAACATAAAAAAATCAAATTTAATAATTTGTTGAGAAAATTCCGTAAATGCGAAAGAGAGACGAGATTTATTAAAAAAATACTTTATGACGAATGGAAGTGTATCGTGGCAGTTTACAAGATTTTTATGAATTATATTTGTTTTATTTAATAGGTACTAAAAATAAATAAATATTTTGGCTACTTACTGTTGTTTTCCTTTGTATAGATACATTTCTTATAAAAGCGTTCATTTCTTCGAACCTGAAATGGTTCGATATTATGATAAAATATTTATTTTGGAGTATAGACATTTCCACCAGCGCCTGATTTTGAGGACTATTTTATTTTATCCAGTTCCAAGTAGTATGTTGCCCATAAGTTTTTAATTTTATTTTTGACCTCGGTAGGACCAAACCCATCTAAATTCATTTCTAAATAAACACATACAGTCGAGGTGAAAACCTCATTCTTTTTGATGAAGAATAAGATAATGTTACAACCGGCGTAAATGTTTATCTCTGGTAATGAATATTGATAAAAATGTGTTTCAACTACATAAAATGAGCGTAAAAATTGTGTCACCGTGTCCTGTGATATGTAACCGTGTGAAACAATAGAAACTTTGCTGTGTTGATAGCAAGTCAAAATAAACAGTTCGTCCTTAACGCTTAGCTAGTGGTTTTGGACATTATTTTAAAGTCATAACGTCTAAACACAACCTAGTTAAGGGTAGATGTGGTGTCGTATTGAACAACATTAACTGGTTCTTAATAATTCCCGCATATCAAATACTTTGAGTTAATAACATGCGGTGTTTGATTAGGGAAAATGTAGAATACGACAGATTAGTATTATGTCCGGATGATGAAACAATTATTGAAAAAAAAACCTCACAGCAGGATCTCTATTTCTTCACAAGTTTTGAAATATAGGTCAAATTTGTACATAATGTATAAAAAGGTGATATCATTTGTATATAATTCATAAAAGAAATTGTTAGAAAATCAAATAAAAATCACGAAATACTTATTGACTTTTTATTGCGTTTTTTGTAGACTTAGATAAATCTTACTTTAGCTATGTTTAAATAAATACATAGCGTTTTTGCACATGGATTGATATATTTTTGTAGACAAGTTGAACATGCACATGCTTATGCCCATAGACTGATCCATATGAATATTCTAAATGACACGCAACGGAAAATATGATTAAAGTTTTATTTATCTATTAAAAATGATTCTAATCAACTTCCAGAGTAATAAATAATCTCCAGAACTGACCCGTCACGTGATCAAATTACCGCTAAAAGTTTGTCGGTCCATGAGCAAAACGCCCTGTATAATTATAAGTAAATCCGCACAATTTATCTTACCCCGACACTGATAAGTTTCGCGGAATGCATGTATAACAATGTAACAGTATTCCAAAGATTCAAACGTAATAAAATATTTTTAACAATGATTTCGTACTCATAAATTTAGTAGCTTAGAATACAAATCCAAAGCCACATGACTATTTTTGAAGCAACACGGTATATTTTCAGTTGCACGCGGGAATGCGGCAAGTCAAATGTAGCATAGCATACAATCACAAAACATTCTACATAAATGTATGTATCGCTCCAATTATTGTCAGTGGCCAATTCCTGTAAATATAATGAAATAATAATATATTCTATCAATTTGCTTTCAAAGACACTGAGCAAATTGTTAATTACAGCTACTTAAGAAATTTCGAGGCGAATAAGACGTCCATATGTTAATTTAATTTGTTCCAAATTTTGTATATCACACATGAACACTTATAAAAAGATAGTACAAATAGAGAGACAGATTCCTTGTTTTCGAGTATATTGCATTTGCCAATTGGGAGGAAATTACAAGAATCCGAGATTTTACACTTGAGGTATCCATTTTTTTTTATTAAGACTTGGTCTTTAATATTAAAGCTAGTTTTATTTTAAACATAACACTATCGTTATTTTAATTTTTTAGCCACGGCGCGATCATATTTATTATTTTTTTCGGTACCATACACACGCGGGGAAATCTATGGCGCCGTTATGCGACAAAGATAGTGCCACATACAATGGCGCAATGATGGGATGAGCGAAGAATAATGACGGATCTCGTGTGCATGTTCCTCGTAAAACAACTTTGAAAAAACCGACAACCATGCGGCATCCATATCCCACGCTACACAGCCTTTTAGTCATTAGAGATTGACCTCCAATAATCTAAGGAGTCCAAAGACAGGCACTACCGTGCCTTCCCAAAGATGAGGTCAGTAATCACACATCTCATCCTTCATCATCATTCTCATACAAGGCTGCACTAAAGGACTAGAAGCTGTTCGTTCCTTAAGTACCGTTTCAGTTTGTATAAATAAAGCAAAACAAGATTACACCAAAATTTCGTGTTAGAATTTTGATATTGCTGCAAGAGGCACATTAAAGTCCGTCTTGATATTCCGTAAAATTAATCTAACAAAAGAAAATAGCAGTCTCTAATCGACTTACGACAAAGAATAGTAATTATTTTAATATATTAACTTTTAACACATTTCATCACAGTGCTACGAATCAGAATCGTCCTTGGTTTCATCGAAGTTTTCCCATTTTGTGAGTTCGACCTCAAAGTCGAGGAATTTATCAGGTTCGCAATGTCTGTTTTTGAAGCGAAGAAAATTGAGCGCCTGGTCCAGGGTGAGGTGGAAACAATCTTGGCGACTCACATTCAGGGATGAACTCTCGAGGTCACTGTGCGTTGTTCTAGCGTATACTAATTTTCTGGCGTTGTGCTGGCCTTCCACAGAGACCTAGGAAAATAAATGCTGTGTATTGGTTGCTTTAAAGATGATGCGGATATGTTATATTTAATTCGCGTGAGAACTTGCAATGTCACCAAGAAATACTGACATAAACTGGTTAGCTAGTACAAAAAAAATTACACTAGACAGAAAATATCGCCAAACCTCATAAGTGAAATATTTAGCTTTGCGCTTAGGCCCGATGTAAGCGACGTACACAATGACGCCCCAGGTGCGAATGTCCACGTCAACGCGAAGGTGAAAGAACTCGTCTAGGGCCATAATCAGCCACGTGTCGTGTTGCTCAGAGTTCACCTTCATTGAGAATTTGTGTTTCTTGCCAATCTTTAAGATCGGAAGGTGTTTGCACTGAAATAAAAAAATGAGATTTATTTATTTATGGAAAACTTCAGCTACATGCCATTTTTTATTACCTCAGGATAATAACAGAAAGCCAATTATAAGATTTTACTTATAGAACCATAATGTCGCGTGACACGACCAAAGGGTGAATAAACATACGAATTGTTTGTGGAAACAAGTTACAAGATTTGCGTATGCCAAAATAATGTTGAAAAATACTAAAGTAATAAACTTAGGATGACGTTACGTAAAAACCTCTATATCACCAGTTTTGCGTTATCTATTGAGGCTCCAGCTTTTTTATCAGGCAGCTGTTCTGCTGTAGGAAAAGGATGAGATACATATTGTGATTGCACCATGTTACTTACAGTAGCCAAAATTCCGTGTTGTGATAGCTGTGTAGACCTTTAATTTTAGCTAGACCCCCGCGCGAGGTGGCACATCTGTGACACATGGCTAGACGATAGTGCCCCAGTAGCATGTCTCGTACCTGGAAGTGGTGCGCGAGGTCGTGGTGCGGGAGCGGCGGGTGCCTGGCGCACGGTGGCGCGGGACAGTGGTAGCGGCGCGCCCCGCACGAGGTGGCACAGCTGTGACACATGGCTAGACGATAGTCCCCCAGTAGCATGTCTCGTACCTGGAAGTGGTACGCGAGGTCGTGGTGCGGGAGCGGCGGGTGCCTGGCGCACGGTGGCGCGGGACAGTGGTAGCGGCGCGCCCCGCACGAGGTGGCACAGCTGTGACACATGGCTAGACGATAGTGCCCCAGTAGCATGTCTCGTACCTGGAAGTGGTGCGCGAGGTCGTGGTGCGGGAGCGGCGGGTGCCTGGCGCACGGTGGCGCGGGACAGTGGTAGCGGCGCGCTCCGCACGAGGTGGCACAGTTGTGACACATGGCTAGACGATAGTGCCCCAGTAGCATGTCTCGTACCTGGAAGTGGTGCGCGAGGTCGTGGTGCGGGAGCGGCGGGTGCCTGGCGCACGGTGGCGCGGGACAGTGGTAGCGGCGCGCCCCGCACGAGGTGGCACAGCTGTGACACATGGCTAGACGATAGTGCCCCAGTAGCATGTCTCGTACCTGGAAGTGGTGCGCGAGGTCGTGGTGCGGGAGCGGCGGGTGCCTGGCGCACGGTGGCGCGGGACAGTGGTAGCGGCGCGCCCCGCACGAGGTGGCACAGCTGTGACACATGGCTAGACGATAGTGCCCCAGTAGCATGTCTCGTACCTGGAAGTGGTGCGCGAGGTCGTGGTGCGGGAGCGGCGGGTGCCTGGCGCACGGTGGCGCGGGACAGTGGTAGCGGCGCGCCCCGCACGAGGTGGCACAGCTGTGACACATGGCTAGACGATAGTGCCCCAGTAGCATGTCTCGTACCTGGAAGTGGTGCGCGAGGTCGTGGTGCGGGAGCGGCGGGTGCCTGGCGCACGGTGGCGCGGGACAGTGGTAGCGGCGCGCCCCGCACGAGGTGGCACAGCTGTGACACATGGCTAGACGATAGTGCCCCAGTAGCATGTCTCGTACCTGGAAGTGGTGCGCGAGGTCGTGGTGCGGGAGCGGCGGGTGCCTGGCGCACGGTGGCGCGGGACAGTGGTAGCGGCGCGCCCCGCACGAGGTGGCACAGCTGTGACACATGGCTAGACGATAGTGCCCCAGTAGCATGTCTCGTACCTGGAAGTGGTGCGCGAGGTCGTGGTGCGGGAGCGGCGGGTGCCTGGCGCACGGTGGCGCGGGACAGTGGTAGCGGCGCGCCCCGCACGAGGTGGCACAGCTGTGACACATGGCTAGACGATAGTGCCCCAGTAGCATGTCTCGTACCTGGAAGTGGTGCGCGAGGTCGTGGTGCGGGAGCGGCGGGTGCCTGGCGCACGGTGGCGCGGGACAGTGGTAGCGGCGCGCCCCGCACGAGGTGGCACAGCTGTGACACATGGCTAGACGATAGTGCCCCAGTAGCATGTCTCGTACCTGGAAGTGGTGCGCGAGGTCGTGGTGCGGGAGCGGCGGGTGCCTGGCGCACGGTGGCGCGGGACAGTGGTAGCGGCGCGCCCCGCACGAGGCCTCGTGGGGCGCGCGGCGCCGCAGCCGCACTTCGCGGCCGCAGCCGTGCCGACACGGGTAGCGCAACATCTCCGCCACCTGGCGGACAGACTTTATTAGATAATTATCCGATATCTTTTCAAGCTTTTGGTCTCCATAAAATTTATTATACAATGTAAGTACTAAATACATATTTTTCCATTGGTTTATTATTTAGAAAAACTATCAGAAACGTCTTGCCTGTACTTTTTATTGTTTCTTACCCAAAGGGAAAAATGAAGGCTTATTGCTATCGCCCTGTCGTCTGTCGCGATATCAAAAGCCTTAAAACTTATCACATTCCATTGTGCGGTTTTATGAAACCATGTACCAAGTGAAACTTTGTCTCTTAAGGTGTAAAATTAATTCATGGACGGATATTTAACATTATTTTTAGTTTTTCCCTTGCCGACGAGTTTATTTGACTCACTAGCTGTATCGTTGCCCATCACGATAAAGTGAACAAAAAGAGTTATATCAATACCCTGACCAAAACACAAATACGCTGGAGTACTACTCTGTCAAGAAAGTACCGGGAAAAGATCAATAATATACAAAATGTTTGTTATTCATCCAAATTTATTTTATCACCTTGAAAGTATGCTCCTTCAGAAACGATACACTTACGCCAATGAATAATCCATTCATCAAAACATTTTCTAAACGCTGCTGAACGGAATTGAGTTCAGTTTTCGTCGCGAATTCTCCTTTATGTCTTCTACCGATTGAAAACGGGTATCACGAAGTTGTAATTTGAGTTTAGGAAAAAGAAAGAAGTCAGCTGGAGCTATATCTGGTGAATATGGTGGTTGCTGGATGGTATCTGTTGAGTGTTTGATCAAAAATTCGTTCACAATGATGGCCTTGTGCGAAGGCGCATTATCGTGGTGCAAAATCCAAGAATTTTCTTTCCACAAATCTGGCCTTTTCCGTCGAATTTGCTGTCTTGCTGTCTTAATTTTTATTTACCGTTCGACCTTCCGGTAAGAATTCAGAGTGCACAACACCGCGATAGTCAAAGAAAACAGTCAACATGACTTTGACTTTTGATTGACTTTGGCGTGGTTTTTTCGGTTTCGGTTCAGTTGGAAGGCGCCACTCCGAAGCTTGTTGACTAGTTTGCATGTCAAACTCGTAAACCCACGTCTCGTCACCAGTAACAATGCGTTTCATGAATGTTGGGTCGGAATTGACTCTTTCTACCATGTCCTCAGCGACTTTCATGCGATTGAGTTTTTGGAGAAAATTCAGATCTTTTGGGACTAGCCGAGCGGCAACATGTTTCATACCCAAATGATTAGTTAAAATGGTACGAATCGACTCGTGAGATACAGAAAGTTATCTCTCAGAGTTGAATGAGGATTTTCAGTCACTATTTCCTTCACTTTTGCGATGTTAACTTCAGTTGCAGACGTTAATGGCCTACCAGAGCGAGGCAAATCTTTCATCACATCTCGACCGCTTTTGAACGCTTTGAACCACTCATAAGCACGAGTTTTTGATAAAGTCGATTCACTGTAAGCCTTCTGTAACATTTTCAGTGACTCCGAACACGAAATTCCATTAGCGATGCAAAATTTAAGACAAACTCTTTGTTCGATATTTTTGTCCATTATGAAATTCGCAATAGACACTATATATGATATTACTAAAACCAGCACTGCATTTAATATAAATAACAGATGCAACTCAAACTCCGCGCCAAAATGGAAAACAGTTGGGCCCATCTAACAACAACAAAAAAAAAACAAAAATTTGAATTTGGAACCATGAACAAATCATCCATTCCCGATACTTTTTTGACTATCTGCACAAATAAGTCAAAATGTAAATGCCACACGATCAGCAAATGCGAGCCATGGCCGCCGCTTGACCGTGGCCGGCTGTAATGCGACTTGAATGTAATGCGAATAGATGGACGAAAAAATTTGAGACGTGGAAAATTGAATATTTTGATTAAAACTTTGAATCAATACATTATTTTTATTAAAATATATAAATGTTTGGTAGTACAGAACAACATTTGATACTATGCGACTAGTAATGGGAAAATGCCCGGGCGTTTAAGGCCATTTGGGCAAAATGCCCTTAAGTTGCCGATAAATTCCTTCCCTTGGGCATTTATCTGGGCATAAATGTTTTTTATAATATAAATATAGTAATTTTAAGTTAGCCTGAACTGTTAATTTAAGTAAATTTTATGTGTTTCTGTTAGAAAAAAGGGAGAGTCCGGGGCACAATTTTATTAACAAATAAATATGGTGAAAAGAAAAATAAAGTTTTATTTTCCAAGTAGTTTTCGGTAACAAGACTGTTGCTAAGCAAGTTGACAAGACAAAAAAAAAACAATCAAAACGGATATAAAAAGAAATACAATAATCAAAGAGTTTCACTGCTCATTTATAAAATACTTTTTCAACACTCCTCCTTAAATGAGATCCTAGAGCCAGTTCAACTCCTCAAACTTACATTCCCTTCATACATCTTTCATGTCTTTCTCTACTCAGTCCTTTCGTAAAAACATCTGCAGGCATCTCGGTCGTAGGCAAATAACTCAGCCTTACCCATTCGCACCATTTCTCGAATGTAGTGATGCCTCACATCTATATGTTTTGTTCTGCGATGATGTATCGGATTTTCAGCTATCTGAATCGCAGACTGACTATCACTAAATAGTTCTATAACTTCATTACTATCAGTTAGCTCGCCCAGAAGTGCAGTTAAAAATGCTGATTCTCCGCATCCCTCCGAAAGTAGCTCTTTCGGAGGGATACGTACTCAGATTCAGCACTAGAGTGCTACTGTCGTTTGCTTACGACTTTCCCACGCTATGGCACAACCTCCAAGTGTGAACACAAAACCAGTGTACGATTTTCTATCACACACATCACCTGCGTGATCTGCATCCACGTAACCAACCAGCCTATTCCCTGTCTTCTTGAATACTAGCCCGAGTTCTTTGGTACCATTCAAATATCTAAGCACACGCTTTGCAGCTGCCCAATGTGTTTGATCGTAACAACTGTTAAATTGGCTTAAATAGCTGACTGCGTATGATATATCAGGTCTTGAACATACAGCTAAATACATCAACGAACCAATCAGCTCTCTGTATGGCAGTATATTTGGTGGAATGTACTTTTCATCGTGTGGCTTCGCAAGTTTTAACCCACTTTCAATAGGAGTCTTTACACTCTTGCACTCACTCATCCCAAATTTCTTTAAAATCTTCTCAAGATACTCAGTTTGGTTGAGTTGTATTGAATTTTCTAAAGAAATTTGGGATGAGTGAGTATCATACCTTTAAGTATTTACACAATTTGAGTGATCAGTGTCGGAAATATTGGTAAAACATTACATTTTATTACAGTAGATCTTAATTTGGTGTCTGAAAAAAAAGAGGAAGCTTTGCCAAATATTGCTAAACTAAAAAAGTTGGAACAAAAAGAGTCTCTTACTCAGAAGAAGTACTTTCAAGGCATTGCTGAAATATATTAAAACATAATAATAAATATTCTATGTTAGTCGTCTGTGGGTACATATTAGCAAATATGATTTCAGTATTTTTATCTCTTGAGTACATAATTTCAATTCCATTTATAATTAATTGTTTACCCATAAATAAAAATTGTCTTTCATTCAGATGTTAGTTTCTCTACATTAAAGAGAATATACAATGAAGGACATGCAAATGAAGGTATATTTAGAACACCAGGCAAGAAGCGACCTCACCAGGCTATGGTATCAAACCTAGATAGTTTTGATATCAAGCGATATATCAGAAATAAAATTAATGAATTTTACATTGTAAAAAAACAAGTGCCTACACTGAGAACCCTTTTGGTAGATTTAAAGGAAAGCATTAATTTTTCTGGCTGCCGAGAAACACTTCGCCAAATCCTAATGAAAAATGATTATGAATTAAAAAAAAAAATCAACGTTCTATACTCATTGAACGATATGACCTTGAAGCTTGGCGACACAAATATTTAAGGACCATTACCTCTAAGCCTAGAGAGGGCAAGCCGATAATATACCTTGATGAAACATTTATACACCAGAGTTATAAGCCTAAGAAGTCATGGCAGGGACCATCAACACAAGGTGTCATTGATAACATTTCAACAGGAAAACGCTTTATAATTGTGCATGCTGGTTCAGATACCAGTTTTGTCCCTAATGCACTACTTGTATTCAGTACTAAATCTACAAAAGCTAATTACCACCATGACATGAATTCTGCAAATTTTAAAAAGTGGTTATGTGAGAAACTGATACCCAACTTGAGTCCAAATAGTGTCATAGTTATGGATAATCATACCGTGCAAATTAATAAGGCGCTCAACACTACCAGCCCAAAAGCAGATATGCAAGAATGGCTTCATTATAATCAAATTGAATTTGAAGAATATTATTCCAGAGCAGAACTTTTAGTTTTGGTGGAGAAGCACAGACCTGAGCCAATTTATGAAGCTGATGAAATTTTAAGAGAACATGGACATGAGGTGTTAATACTTCCTCCATATCATTGTGACCTTAACCCAATTGAACTCATATGGAGTCTTGGTAAGCGGAGAGTGGGAAATAAAAATATTTCCAAATCAGCAGCGGAAATTGAATTAATAACACAGGTCTGCAATGGTTTAAACAAAAAACACACTAAATGGTTGAAGTAGACATTAATGCAAACTTTTAATTAAGTATGTGATATACCCTTATTATCAAAAAAACTAGTGGATTTTTAGATCATTTGCTAAAGACCTCATTTCTTGTAGGCTAAATGCTTTTTTTATAGAAATTAACTTAAATCGTTAGAAGACAGTTAATGAGGGTAGATTAATATTATTTTGTATAAATAGCACCATCACTATTTTTAAAAAGTCAGTACTTCTGTGCAATTCGTGACGCTTACTTGAAAAATGTCATCGCGAAAGTGTTTAAACTCTCCGGACAATTTTTGCTACATTTGTGGGCAATTTATGCTGAGAAAACAGCAGCATAACATAACCGAATTTATAAGGAACGTTTATAATATGTATTTTGGCCTATCAATCGCCAATCAAGATAAACAGTGGGTCCCACATAAAGTTTGTACCACCTGCGTTCGTGAACTTCGAAAGTGGTCAAAAGGAAAGAACAATACGTTTGATCTCCTATCGCCTGTTTTATGAAGAGAACCTCAGAATCACACTGAAGACTGTTATTTTTGCTGCTGCAAGACTACAGGATACAATTCAAAAACAAAAAAGGACTTTATATATCCAATATTGCAGTCAGTAACACTCGCTGTGCATCGCGACCAGAACATTGCACCGCCATCACCGCCATACTTGGAATCATTACAAGCTGAAGACAGTGACAGTGATGTTGAAGAGGTATCTCAACCTGACGCTGAATATGAGCCAAGTACAAGTGGAACACAATTATTTTCACAATCAGAACTGAACGACTTAACGAGAGATCTAAACCTTCCAAAAGACGCAGCTGAGCTCCTCGGATCAAGACTATCGGAAAAGAACATGCTTGCTCCTGGCACTTCATTTTCTTGGTATCGCAACAGAGAAAAAGACTTTGTACCATATTTTGGTGAAGATCGTGATCTAGTGTATTGCGAAGACATTCCGGGCTTATTGAAAATGTTTAACATCGAATATGACGCGAACGAATGAAGATTGTTCATAGACTCATCAAAACGAAGTTTAAAAGCAGTCCTTATGCATAATGGCAATAAATACGCTTCACTACCAGTTGCCCATTCTGTACATTTGAAGGAGTGCTACGACAATTTGAAAAATGTTTTGGATAAAATAAAGTACGTAGAACACGGTTGGATGGTCTGTGGAGATCTTAAAGTTTTAGGCATGCTGTTCGGTCAACAAGGTGGCTATACGAAGTACCCTTGCTTTCTCTGTGAGTGGGATAGTCGAAACAGAGGACAACATTGGACAAAGAAAGAGTGGCCACCGAGGACTGAACTAGTCCCTGAAACCAAAAATGTTGTGAGAGACAATCTAGTGCCCCGAGAAAAAGTTTTGCTACCCCCTTTACACATAAAACTGGGGATGATGAAACAATTTGTGAAGGCGCTGAATAAAGAAGGAGAAGGTTTTAAATATCTACACCAGATTTTTCCATCTATATCTGAAGCTAAACTGAAAGAAGGTATTTTCGTTGGCCCGGACACAAGAAAATTGATGAAAGATATAGATTTCGATGAAAAATTGAGTGAAATTTAATTAGAAGCCTGGAAATCTTTTAAGGAAGTAGTGAGGCAATTTCTAGGAAACCATAAAAGTCCAAATTATGAGGAAATTGTAAAGAAAATGATTGAAATATTCGGCAAAATGGGATGTTCGATGAGCATTAAATTTCACTTCCTTAATTCGCATTTGGACTACTTTCCTGATAACTTGGGAGTGTAAGTGAAGAGCAAGGCGAAAGATTTCACCAGGACTTGAAGGAGATGGAACGTCGCTATCAGGGAAAGTGGAATAAAGTAATGATGGCAGACTACTGTTGGCTATTAAAGCGTGATGATCCAAGTCGGAATTTCAAGCGAAAATCTCACAATCGGAGCTTCGGTGAAAAAAAAAGCAAGATACCATAAAAGTATTTAATATTTTTAATTTATTTATTACTGTCCCTTCAATGTATTTTTAATGTTTTAAATTTAATAAGATAATTGTTACTTAATTGTAATAAAAAAAAACTATGTGAAGTTGGCCTTTTTTTCCGATTTCACATAAAAGGATTTTTCAAAAAAACTGAGGTTGATAGGACAAATCCAAGTACATATTCGTAATCAGCGCACCAAAATATCTCAAGATCAGCAATCAAATCCAAAAGGGGAAAATAAGAGTTCAAATTTGCAGAACTGTGATAATTAAAGAAGTTTTCGAAAATATTACTCCGGACGATTGGAAAAAATTACAGACCATGTGCTTCATATTGAAGATCAGTATAAGAATAGAGATGGCATAAAGGAAAAGATGGAGCCATTCATAATAAACGTATATGATGACTAAAGCAGCTCCGATAAATCTGATATGGGTGTGGAATTTCTTGAATCGGATTTTGACTACAGTGATTGAAATATAATCTTTTCATACATACATATTTTTATTTCTTTACATCTTATCACTATATTATTTACGTTTTAAACATCTACAATAATATGATTAATTAATGATATATTTCTATGAGAGAGCATGTTAATCTACCGACCATGGTATACATATCTGGCTTAAATGGCTCAGTAGATCAAGTGTCATGTCATGTAATTTCAATGCGTGGAGTCCATATACATAAAAGTGTAAATGCATATTAGTTCAAAATATTAAATCTTCGAAAGTTCCTCACACATTGTTAAAAAGTTTTGACTCTATGTGCATCATGTAGATCTCACATAACAAACGAGTGGCGGAGTGCAAGTAACGAGTGGTTAATAATTAATAATATTAAATTTGAACCCAAAAATAATAAAATATCAAAATCGTTTTCTCTAACTATATTCCGTGTTACCTGCTTCAAATGATTTAAATTTACCGCGTTTTGCGAGGCTCAACTTTCATTTGCCAAACTCTATAGACAAAACGATTCAGACAATATGTATTAAAATATAGCTTAAACTATAAATTTCGATAATTAAACCTAAACATAGCCTCTTTGACAACAACTTAACACAAGCTAGCTTAATATCCTTACTATTATAAAATGAATTTTATAAATGTTTTAACAATCCGTGTACCTAAATATCTACATAAATATGTAACTAGAAATACATGTTCTGACTACAAGCGCTTTTTTAAAGTATACGTGACTAAAAACCTGTTTTATTTTTTTTATTGTACTAGATCCTAGATCAGTAGCTATAGAGCTAAGTCACTTGCAAGAAACTGAAACTTTGGAAAGTATTTGTAATATTAGGTCTTTACCTATGAAATTGCCGTTCTGCAGTACTGGCCATTTCAAATCAAAATAATTTTTGTTTGGCTAAGAATTCTAATTTCAAATTAATTTTATTTTAAAAACATGGATTCTTTTTTTCCAAAAGTAGTCATTTCTTTATTGATTAGTGTTACATTTTCATCGCATTTCAATCTTTTTCGTCATCATGGATACGTTAAAAATTCGAGTAATTATGGAATATGAGTACCGTCGTGGCAGCAACGCGGCACAAGCGGCACGCAACATCAACGACGTTTACGGAGCTAACACTACAAACCAACGCACCACCTGTTATTGGTTTGCTCGCTTCCGTTCTGGAAATTTCGACCTGAAAAATGAACCTCGCGGTCGTCCGAAGACTTTGGTCGACAATGACGAATTAAAGGCGGTTGTGGAAGCTGATGATACACAATCTACGGCTGAATTAGCAGCAGCTTTCGACGTTAGCGTCAAAACAATATTGGTCCATTTGCGTCAAATTGGCAAGGTAAAAAAGCTTGACAAATGGGTGCCCCACGAACTCAATGATCGCCAGCGCGAAGTACGCGTCGAGACGTGCCTTGCACTGCTCAACAGACACACAAATGAAGGAATTTTGAACCGCATTGTTACCTGCGATGAAAAATGGATTCTGTTTGATAACCGCAAGCGCTCAGCAAGTTGGTTGGATCCTGGTTCAGCACCTAAACAATGCCCTAAACGAAAACTTACCCCTAGAAAAGTGATGGTCACTGTTTGGTGGTCTAGCGCCGGTGTGATTCATCACAGCTTCTTACCAAACGGGGTGAGCATTACTGCAGATGTGTACTGTGAAGAACTGAGCACAATGATGGAGAAGCTGGCGCATCTCCAACCAGCATTGGTCAATCGCTCGTCTCCGCTGCTCCTGCACGACAACGCGCGACCTCATACTGCACAGCAGACGGTCTCCAAGTTGCAAGAACTGGGGTTGGAAGCTCTCCGTCATCCGCCCTACTCACCAGACCTTGCGCCTACAGACTACTACTTTTTCCAGAATTTGGATAACTTCTTGGCGGGAAAAAAATTCAATACCCGAGAGGCAGTACAAAATGCCTTTGAAGAATTTGTTGCCTCCCGTCCAGCTGATTTCTTTAAGAAGGGCATCAATAAACTGCCACTGCGATGGCAAAGATGCATTGATTGCATGGGTGATTACTTCGATTAATACAAATAAAAAAATTCATGAAAAAAATTCGTTTAAATTTTTTCATACAAAACGGCAATTTCATAGGTAAAGACCTATTATTACCGAATACTGCAATATTGGCTGCCTAGCCGATCTAGCTCAGTATAAAGGGACCTAAGAGACCTTCTTTTTTAGGGGTAAGTCATTTACGTGGAAGGCTAGTGAAAAAGCCCTGTTCAATGGCGGAAGGGAAATCGCACTTTAGAATATTGACTGCAACCTGTGCGTTTGCAGCAACAGAAATAATGTTTAGTATGCTTGGATTTATCTTCAAAAACAAAACCATCTTACAGCAGAAAGAACCGCGAAAATTACCTTTTTATCATATATTTAACTGGCATTTATTGGAGAAGAAAACATTAACAACGAAGACCTTTCTTCCGGCAGTCCTGACATAGAAGTCGCAGATTAAGATATTATGTACCAAGACGCTGCCTCATTTCAATCTTCTATTACGGAGAATATACAGCAAACCAACAAACCTGTGGCCTCAAGTTCACGAGGACCTAGTAATGTTGAATTCATTGTAGTCGGAGAGCGATATTGAGTAAAATGAACCTATAACATTGATGAATGTGCTGAGGGGCCGTTCAAGTAATAGTACCTCTACGGAGGTGTCGTGCAATCCATGGTGCTTTACGGTCGGGGCACCCGGCTGGTCTGAACGCCTGATGGTGGCCATACGGATCGCACGAGGATACTGTACGGTATCCTTTGAGGCGGCGACACTCCGGGCAAGGTTCCCGCCATTCGATCTACTGGCGGCAGTCAACGCGACGGTTTTTACCGAAATTCACGTCCGCCAAGGGATCGCGGGGGCACCAGACCAGACGCTCATTGAGTATAGACGGGAGGCACAGCGGCGCGTACTATCACAGTAACGCACGCGGCTTGAATTACGGCTGAACGCGCGCCAATGTGCCGTCGGTGCTATCCTGCCTCACTTCGAGGCCTGGGTGGGAAGGAAGGGCGGTTACGTCACCTACAGACTGACACAGATACTCACGGGACACGAGTGTTTCGGTGAGTGTCTGCGGCGACCTCGACTCTGCCCAGCACACACTCGCCGAGTGCCCAGTCTTGCAGGCCGAGAGGCAAGTCCTGGTCGCGACGAGACCTGTCCCCACGCGATGCTGGCGGGTGACTCCACCAAATGGGATGTCGTGGTCTTCTTCTGTGAAGCAGTCATGCTTCAGAAAGAAGCCGCCGAACGGGATCGATAACGAGCCGATCCCCCTCGTAGACGGAGGGGTAGCCGACAGCCCAACTCCCCTCGGGGCTGTGGTGGCATTATAAGAATTGTCCTCTACTGCTGTAAGCAGCTCCGGGAAGACAGCAATCTGTTAGGTGCCGGACTGGCAGGAGTCGGAAAATGGGGAGGGTAATGCAGAGCACAGGGTTCGTTCCCGACCATCTGGGGAATGGGACAAAATGGGGGCACCGGAACAGCGTTCCCGGGGCTCCTCCCACCAGGCGCCACGTGTAGTACACGGCAGGTAAGGTTTAGTCGATGCGAGTCCGACATACCCACCCGCAGACACTTTTTGCGGGTGGCGTAGGCATTCCCCCAGTATCATCAAAAAACTACACTCTACCATGCAATCAAAAGTAAACAATACCTTATCCCACCACGTTTACTTATGTGTTTCTAACTGTTCTGGTTTTATATTGAGACCCAGATAATAGTAATCAAGTTTTGGAGTAAATCCGAAAAATAAATATTGCTGGCGTAAGCTCCATCCAGATTCAAAGCCCCTTATGCATAGAGAAGCATTATGAAAATGTTTATAATAATGTTCCTTAGTCACATTATTGTAAACCTAAGTATTAATAGTTGTTATCAAACATTTTAAACATGATCTTTAATAATAATTGTTATTAAAGTCTACCACGTATCATAATTAGATCAATATTCCACCAGAAAATATATTAAAATTTAGTAAACAGTCTCAATTTTATTTAAGCCCTGTATTTAGGAATTTATTGGGAATGAAAATATTTATGCCCAAAATGCCCGGGTTTTTTCCTTATACATTGCCCATCTCTATATGCGACCAAATTCATTATGAGGCACGATATGAAGGTGTAACATATACACTTGTACTTGTCAAACTAAAATGCAGAAGTTCCATACAATATTGAAGAAACTAGAGTTTAGGCATTGTCTGTCCATGAGGTCTGTCTTATCACATGAAAATACTGACAAATCTTTAAATGGATAACAAGTTATTTTCTACTACATTATGTTTAAATTTAGGATAAGGGTCAGCGCAGACAGTGAGGAGCGTAGCGGAGAGGATTCTATTAAGGCATTAGAAAATCAACTTTAGAGCTATAGGAATAAAGTGCATATATGCTTGAACCTCACAAAATGCTCGCGCAGTCTCGCGCATTATAATGTTCAAGCATACATGCACTTTAATTAAATAATTTTAAAGTGGATTTTCTAGTGCCTTAATAAAATCCTCTCCGCTGCGCTCCTCTCTGTCTGCGCTGGCCCTTAAAGGAACCGAACCGAATAGTTGTCGAATGGAGCAGGCTAAGAGCCTAGTCTAGTAGTTGAAGTTAAGCGACAAATAGCCGAGGGCACCGTGAAGTGTACTCACCCCCTCCATGGCGCGGTTGCGCACGGACGAGAAGGTGGTGCGGCACACGGGGCACGAGGCCAGGCGCGCGCGGCAGCGGCTGCACACCAGGTGGCCGCGCCGGCACTGCGAGATGGGCGGCTCCATCCACTCCAGGCACACCGGGCACTCCAGCAGCCGCAGCAAGCTCTGCCAACACATTACGTGTACGTGCAAGGTGCGCTATGCATCAAATTGAACTGATATTTTTATCAGTTTCATTTTTTTTTTACAAATACAGATTCGGGGACGGATAAATTTTCCTAGTGCCAGCATATCACTAGGGAAATTAATCCCTGTGTCACAGCGTAGTTTACAAACATATAATTGACGGACACAATTTTTTTTCACCTGACATTTATAGTTAGCTTAGGAGGCTTTCACGAGCGAATGTTTAAGTCCTCTAGCAAAAAATACTACAAATTAAGTACCCACTCCGGAGAGCCCCTTGAACCTCCAGTCTCAGCAGTTACTGGCGGGGAGATGCATGAGAGGGTCATATCATCTTAGGGATGTTTTGTACAACTTTCACTGTATGTTAATACGCGACATGGGCGTCTCGTCCGATTTAGGTTCGGAGAGGAAATTTTATCGATTCGGGTGCAAACTAAGGATTATGGAGGCCGGCAACTGTACCCGAGCGAAATATTTTCCACGCTTACCCCAATGCATAGCCAAGTACTACTGGAAGTCTTACTTGATTGAACTCCTGGACTGAATACGGCTCGGCAATATCACCATTTGCTGAAATAAAAATACAGAAATCAGTGAATACTGCATTGTGCAGTGAATACCGCCTACTAGCTTAGACGTGATGTAATTTTAAGTTCTTTTCACAAGCATACAACGTCATTGTCTAATTCAATTGATGTGTTAGGATTATTTAACTTTATATTGGCGGTATTAAGGCTGGACATTTACTGCATAAAACGCGGATGGAGTTACGTTTCTTTAAAAAGTGAAGAAGAAATTCTCTTCACTTTTTAAAAAAACAATTATTTCCATATATTCGTCAATTATATAAGCATTAATCCTACAATTACGACCTAAAATATTGATAGCAATATAATCAAACTGACATGCACTAAGGTTTGAGAGTAAAGACTATACTTGTTTATTTAAACGTAAACGCACAAGATACTCCATCTATTTACATTATTTTCATGAATTCTTACCGTCTCTCTTCCTTTTCACGCCCTGATAAGGTGACGATGGCGGTTGAGGTACAACCACACTTTCTGACTCATCGACAGCCGGTGGCACCTAAACCAATAATTCTATTACTGCTTTTTATAACTTTATAAACATTAAGTTAAGCTAAATTTCGTTGCTAGAGAGTGAAAAACTCGTATGATGAAATTGAATGATACATTGTTATTCTTTTAACTATTTTAGCAATTATTTTAGAGGCGTTTTCTATAGAATATAAAAAAATCTTTCAAAATGGAAATCAAGTATCCTTTTTTCATACAAACATTTCAGTAGACAATTCAATTATTTAATTATATTTTAATTAATAAATCATTTTAATTATTAATAAAGTTTTTTTTTGTACGACAAATCGCTTAATCTGATTTCCCAGACGTATTTAATACGAATTTCAACAGCCGATTAACTGATCAGATTTACTAAACCGTTCCTATTCTAACTCTCTCGTGTAAATAGAGATCCAAAATAAGTAAAAAATGACTTAACGAAAACAATAATACTTTTTGGATCATAAATTGAATCCAGGACCTTTATCTCTACCACTGATTGACTAACGAGACAGTTCCAAATCTAAGTTTACATCCCATACAAGTGCTGTTTTTACGGTTCCGTACTAAAAGGGTACTAACGAAACCCTATTATTGACCAGGCGCTGTCCGTCTATCTGTGTGTCCGATAGCGAGCTGTTTCTCAGGAACATGCAGCATGAAATAGATATAAAGTTGAAATTTTCACTAGTTTCACAAAATAGTTTCACAGTGGTTCGTGTACGAATCCAACTTGCGATTAGCCGCCCTTTTTCCTACTAGTGCTAAGATAAAACAAAGGTGCTTTACGTACGGCACTGCTCTCGTTGTTAATGCTAGAATCATTTTCGTCTTCCGCTTCAGTCGCTGCCACCGGATTGTCTTCTTGTACGACGTCTTGCTCGACAGTTCCGTCTACTTCCACAATTTCTTCTTCTAACGACATAGACACTGATTGGTTGTTCACCTCTGTAACAGCACATAAATTTAGAGCATACTTTTTCATAGGGGACGAGGGATGATTCGTGCACTGAGATTTATATAGTGTTAGCGTTTACCAGCAGAAACCTTGCCTTCGTAAAGACCAAAATAATGATCGGTTTTCCATCCCATCTGCCGACAGACGGAAGTTGATTCTGTGTGTGCTACCATACTAGTAAGTAGTATATAGTATACTACTAGATAAAGCCCGCATTAGATATAAGAAATCTCTGCATCGCGAAGCATTTTATTAACATGCAATTCACAGGCACAAAGTGGACCTTCCCCAACCTCAATACAACTATTATATTATCACCCAAATACGTTGCCCTGTACGAGAATCAAACACGCAGTAGCTAGGCGACTACGTTAACCACTGTGCCTCACGTGTAGTCACTTCATTTTATTATTTACTAGCTGTGCCCCGCGGTGTTACCCGCGTTAAATTTTATAAATTTTCTTTGCGATAAACCTCACGGAGCCCGAGACCTTTCCAACGAATGCAAAACCGTGGAAATCGGTTCGTGCGTTCTGGAGTTATAGCGTCAGGAAGGAAAAACCGACTTATTTTTATATAGTAGTTCCAACGAATGCAAAACCGTGGAAATCGGTTCGTGCGTTCTGGAGTTATAGCGTCAAGAAGGAAAATCCGACTTATTTTTATATAGTAGACTAGCTGTGCCCCGCGGTGTTACCCGCGTTAAATTTTATAAATTTTCTTTGCTATAAACCTCACGGAGCCCGAGACCTTTCCAACGAATGCAAAACCGTGGAAATCGGTTCGTGCGTTCTGGAGTTATAGCGTCAGGAAGGAAATCCGACTTATTTTTATATAGTAGACTAGCTGTGCCCCGCGGTGTTACCCGCGTTAAATTTTATAAATTTTCTTTGCTATAAACCTCACGGAGCCCGAGACCTTTCCAACGAATGCAAAACCGTGGAAATCGGTTCGTGCGTTCTGGAGTTATAGCGTCAGGAAGGAAAACCCGACTTATTTTTATATAGTAGACTAGCTGTGCCCCGCGGTGTTACCCGCGTTAAATTTTATAAATTTTCTTTGCTATAAACCTCACGGAGCCCGAAACCTTTCCAACGAATGCAAAACCGTGGAAATCGGTTCGTGCGTTCTGGAGTTATAGCGTCAGGAAGGAAAACCCGACTTATTTTTATATAGTAGATGTGTCGTAAATGGGAATACTTACGAAGGTGCGTTTTTAAGTTCGCGGAATGGAAGGGATGGAGGGTGGTAGGGGTGCTCGTTTAGGTACTAACGTGTTCAGCTACTAATAATTAGTATATATACCTAGTATTATCCTAATGAGGTCATTAGTCTTTAAACTAATTGTGAAGTATGGAGAAAATCGAGTTCAGCGCCGTTATAAAGTTCCTTACCAAGCAAGGAAAAAAATGTTCACACCATTTTGGACGCGATGTTATGTGTATACGGGGACTCTTGTTCAGGAAAAACCATAGTATACAAGTGACACAACTTCTTTAAGCAAGGCAGGGAATCAATAGAAGACGATCGCCGGCCTGGGCGGTCTGTTCGAAAAGATCTTATCGAAAAAATCGAAAAATTTATATTGGTGGATGCACGTTTGATAAAAAAGCAACTCGCAGAGATGGTTGGAGTATCTGAAACGGCCATTTTCATAGTCCTCCAAGATCATATCGGCTTGACAAAAGTCAGTGCAAGATGAGTGAGATGAATGCTCACACCGCCTCAAAAACAGAAGCGCGTCGAGTGTTCGCGTGCGTTTTTGAGCCAGTGTAACCAAGACAAGGATGGTTTTTTGGAGCGAATTGTTACTTGGGATGAAACTTGGATTCATCACTATGAACCTGAGTCTAAACAAGATTCCATGCAGTGGCATAAAAAGGGTCCACCACCGTCTAAGAAATTCAAGGTGTCGCAATCGGCGGGAAAGCTCATGGCGACAGTTTTTTTAGGACACAGAGGAATTTTGTTAGTTGATTATAAAGAAAAAAGTGTTTCCACAATCGGAGAATATTACGCTTCAATTTTAGAGCAGATAAAAGAGGCAATCAGAGAAAAAAAGAAGAGGAAAATAGACCAAAGGTGGCCTGCTCATGTACGACATCCTCCTGTTCAGAATAGTCGAGTTGAGCTAGCTGCTTTGCATAAGGTGGGCTTCGATATGATTGATCACCCACCTTATAGCCCAAACTTGGCTCCCAGCGACTATTATCTCTTACAAAATCTTAAAAAAGAGCTTCGAGGAAAGAAATATTCAACCGATGAAGAAGTGAAGGATGCAGTTTCGGCGTATTTTTCCGAGAAAGACAAAACATTTTTTTATGAAGGTATTTACGAGTTAATTTATAGATCTGAGAAATGTATTAATTGAGATAAATTAAGTGAGATAATGTATAAATATTGAATAAATATTGAAAATGAAAAATAATTTTGTAATATTATTTCATCCCCTTTCATTTCATTCCGCGAACTTAAAAACGCACCCTCGTATAATTAAAACTAAAAGCTTTTTTGTTTTACCTTCATCATTCTCTTCCTCAACAACTTGTGGATGAGGTTCCTCTTGTGACTCAGACATTGTTAACGATTGTGCTGAGGGTTCTTCTATAGATAAAAAAACACAACAGATATAAGTACATGTACATGTACCGTTAAAATGCATAAATTTCTAAGAGTGCAGTTAGTTAATCGGCAGATGAATTAGTTAATATAAATCTACGCCGAGGTCACGGATAATTATATAATACAATATCTTGGGACATTATTCACACATGGCCATCCCAAATTTAGCAGAGCTTGTACTATGGAACCCAGATAAATAATATATTACATATACTACTTTTTTTTTGTAAATACATACTTGTATAGATAATTAGACCCAGACTCAGGACAAACAGAGATGTTCATGCATTAAATATCGGTCCTGGGTGGGAATCGAACTCACGACCAGCGGCGTGCAATGCAAGCTTTTACCGCCACAGTACGTAACCACAGTAACGTACAATAGCCACAGTTTTTTTTTTTCAATTTTTTTATTGTAAAAGAGAGATCATGAATTTGGATTAACCAGTTAAATTTGATCGCAAATAACGAGCACGCCACTGGTACCTTACAATACAGCCAACAACAAAGTACCTATGAAGTTTAGGATCTCAATTGTCAGCTCTTTAAGACAGTTGTTAAATTATTATCTCTGGCGTGTTGAGATGTATTAGTGTGAAATGATTGTTAAAGACGACCGAGTGGGCAATGACTATGCAACACAGGCACTTACCTGCTACAGATTGATCTACGACGAGTGGTGTAAACCGCCTTCCATGTTCGACAGTGTGTTTGACATGGCCGTTTCCTTAAAATCAACATGGATTTGTAATCACATTACCTCCAATAACCCCGTGCAGATTGTAATTAATAGACCCTTGTAATCAAAAAGTATGATGGCAGACCTTGCCTACAGTGCAAATGGACTGGGTTCGGTCGGAAGACTTGTCAGATTTAATGCCCACGGTCTCTTACTGCCATTGCATATTTAGCCAACCTACACAATCTTGTACTGCATAGTTTCAGAGGCACTTATTACTACACTGGGTGGAGCTGTTTACCGAGAGGCTATAACATGAGACCCTTGTGTTGATAGCATCCTTAAGTTACGTCAACGGCTTACCACCAGGCGGACCTTCTGTTATTTTGCTGGATAAATGATACAAAAACATAGAGGTATTTATACTATTACTGTTAATAATGATATTACCATCTTCCGACTGGTACACAGTGACGTAGGGCTGCGGCGAGGCCCGCTCGGGCGCGGGCGGCGGCACGGGGAGCGGCGCGTCGCGCGAGTACGTCGCGTGCACCTCACTTGAAGACAGTACTGGCTCACTCGCCGTCAGAATATCGTTTCCTGTGAAGTGTAATTACATTTGAGTTATAGTAACCATAACTTTGTATACAGAGTACAAACTGAATACTTAGTTAGTTGTTTTACTTCGTTAGAATAAAGTTTATTTATTTATTACTTTTTGCACAAGATTGTACAGAGGCGGACTTAATGCCAAAGGCATTCTCTTCCAGTCGACCTTTGGGTTATGCAGACAGCAGTAATATTATGGTAGGTGCACTATAACTGGATAATATTGTATAGTTACATAATATATCATAAATAAAATGAAAATTAGTTCTCGTGATTTTTTTTAAAGAGAAACGTTTCTTAGAGATTCTTATTTCCGGAGGTAGCGCATTCCAGAGAAGGATAGATTGAACAAAGAATGAAAAGTGAAGAAAATCAGTGCGAAGTGATGGGCACTGCAGAAGACGGTTATAGGATGACCGCAGATTTTTGCTATGGTTTGAGAATTGATACTTAAAATAGGGGATAAAATAAGAAGGAGAAGAAGAGTCAAGAAAAGAAAATAGACTGGTAAGTGCCCGCAGATTTCTACGGTGACGAATAGGCATCCAATTTAATCGACGTCTATAAGTGGACACATGGTCAAGTTTTGGCTACTTTTATATTTACTAATAATATATGGCAACATAATCATAAATCGCACTAATATTATAAAGGCGAAAGTTTGTGAGTGTGTATGTTTGTTACTTCTTCACGTCTAACGGCTTCACGGCTGAAGCAATTTTAATAAAATTTGATAAAGAGTTAGCTGACGCCCTGGATTATCACATAGGTAGGCTGTAATTTATAAAGTTTAAGGCGGTTAAAACCACGGGGCGCAGCTAGTATTAAATGTATTTAACATTTGGTATTGATACCAAATCTAAATAACCACGAGTGCTGCCGTGACTTCATAAAAGAAACAGATAGCAATAAAACTGATCAAGTTGCTGTTTTCAATTTACTAGGTCATTCAATAAAAGTGAGAATAAGTCGACATAATTTCCTTTTAGCGGAAGCTAAAGTCCCTTCTATATAACTATTTATGCTGAACACTAAAAATAATATTGACTGTAGCGGCAAGTAGGTACTTCATCTTCAAATTCACGCTGCCATTCGCATTAACTGTGCATTCGGAGACTTCCTCGATAAATAGATAGAAATATTAGGTCTGGTGAGTATGGAGAACGGTTAAGTTTTTCGGATTGCAACCATCGCTACCACCACGTTTCGGCCATTGTTGTTAGTTGAGCAAAAACAATAATGATCTTGTTACAACAGTTCCAAAAAGTTTCGGGAAAAATTATAATATAACATAAAAATACTAAATAAAAGGGTTAAAATCATGTCGGTTGCTAAGTTTAATTGTTCTCGTAACAAAAGCTGAAAAGTTTTTTTGTTCCTAACAGATAATCTATCTTTGCTTGTTTTTACTTTTTAATTTTAACTAAGTTTGCATCGCATTTTCACTTTTTATTGAACGCCGTTGGTTATGTCTCTCACAATATTTAGGTAAAGTGCCATTAGTAACTATACTATTCCTTATATTATACTAAATAAAATTTAGACCATAAGTCAGGTAAAATCTTAAAATATTTCTCTTTTCTAATAGTACTGTCTATTAACGTTTAAATAAGAAATTAATCGTACTTACTGGTTCTACACGAAGGTAAAGAATTTCGAGGGTGCTGGGACCGCGAGATGCCATCATATCCTCTATGACATCTTGATCCCGACGCTAACAGATCTGATGTAGATTGGGATATCGACGGCGTGAATAGCGGACTTCGGGACGGTCCACCGCTACCTAATCCTGTACAAATTAAAATATGTATTTAATACGAATTTCAGAACTGTTGGTTGTGTCTCAAAATGATTAATGTTACTGTTATTTGGACGTTTTTATTTTCTCTTTCTAATATATTAAGCCTAAAATAAATCCTTAATCAGACAACCGATCGAGCATAATAATAATAATGTTTGCCTGCTAAATAATTTCAGTAAGTGGACCAAATCTCGCGTATATGCCCCATTGAGTATATTTCGGAGTTCCGGAGCGTCTCAACTGGGCCGTTTTGAAACCGGTAGTAGAGACACCCGCTGAGTTTGTTTCGCTGGGTCTTCTCAGTTGGGGCGCATTGGATCCGGTGGTAGCATTAAAGCGCGACCGTCGTTATAAACACAAGGCCCGCCATAATAATAACATTTAATTCGTACCTTAATATAGACAGAACCATTCAGACAATATGTAGTAAAATTATAGCTAAAATTTAAAATTAAGATAACTAAACCTACACATGACGCTTAACAATAACTTAATTTAAGTTAGTTAAATATCGTTACTATAATAAAATAAATCTTATTGTAAATTATTTCCTACAATCCGTGTACCTAAATATCTATATGTACCTAGAAATAATTATAAATTAATTATATATTACTACGAACATGTTCTGACTATTTACAAGCGCTTTTTTAAAGTTTACGTGAATAAAATCCTATTTTATTTTAAAGGATTAAGGATAAAGCAATGTCTAACAGAACAACATTTTCAATTCCTTAGTGTTCTTTTACTATACCAATATAAAATTGTCCCGAATAATGAAAATAAAGATTATTGGGCGGAAGTACCTTATACATAATAAGTTGCCAGCCTAACACAAATCAAATATCATTATACTATTTATTTATATGACGACTTAGAACATAAAAGAAATGTATCTTATGTTCTAAGTTAAAGAAAAATAATAATTATTTATTTATTATTATCGACACACATTTAAATATCAGGATATTAGAAATGTGAGCAACGAAACTAGTTAACAATATATAAAAATTATAATATCTAATTAAAAACTTTCTTTTCTCTAAACATAATTGATAAAAAAATTAAGATTGTGGAAATAGTTTCATAATATGAAGCGTACATTAGAAAGTTCAGCATCTATTGAAAAACTCAAGGTTTAGCAGTTTTCTCACTAATGCTATATTAGTAAAACCATATTGTTTGAAAACACAATTTTCTGCATTACTTTCGCTACGCCACAGAAATATTTCGACATTGGAAAGAACCCTATATGTTCCTTCCCGCGAGTGTTAAAATTTGCGGCACAAGAGGAAGTGCAACTTTTCTTATTGCATTGACTTAAAAGTATGATTTTTTCACAGCTCCAATAGATTTCCGCCCTAAGTATGTGATATTAATTTTCGTGATTGCCTCCAACGCATTTCTAAAAAAGGATCTTAACTGATGCACAGACGGCAAAGAAGTGATTCAATAAGAGAACCTTTTAGATACGAAACCCTTACACTAACTTCGCGATGGACAATATTATTATTACTATTATATTACGATGCATTATTGCAAAAGTTACGTAAAATCCACATACATATAATGTTTGTAAATGTGCGCAGATGTCTGGCCTCGGTTCGTTAAGCACCTGTTCAACTTTCTATATGTATCTGAAGCCTTATATTATCATCTACAGACTAACCTCTCGATGATGAAGAATACAAGTTTGAATTGGGTTGTTTGCGGGTGAAGTTGTGTAAGCTACGTGTAAGTTGCTTGAAAGCAAGTATGCCTTGTATGTCCGAGCGCGGGTTCGGGTTGTCACCACGTCTTGTGTCGCGCAGCTCCGATGGCCGCACGTGCAGTACCGGCCTCGCGCACGACAGCGGCACATTTGACAAACGGGAACTGGAACTTGAGTCAAAACAAAAAACATTATGTATTAATGGATAAGTTAATTTATTAAATACTAGCTGTGCCCGCGAATTCGTCCGCGTGTTAATTAGTTTATTTTGTTTTTTTTTTGTTTTTACTAAAATAAATGACTTTTTCTAAAATAAAAGTAGCCTAAGTTACTCCTTATTACATCAGCTACCTGCCAATAAAAGTCCCGTCAAAATCAGTCCAGCCGTTTCAGAGATTAGCCGGAACAAACCGACAGACAGACAGACAAAAATTGTAAAAAATGTTATTTTGGTGTATGTACCGTATATATATTCATATTTGTGTAGTAAAAACCGGTTATTTCAATATTACAAACAGACACTCCAATTTTATTTATTTGTATAGATGTATAGATATTCACATTATTTGATTTGATTTAAGTCAATGTCATACTATTATTATAATACAATAGTCGGATTGCTATGCCGGACAAGGAGCAATCTGAGCACTGGACATATATGTAGCTTTATTTGAGGGCCTGGTAAACGTGAGAAATGTACCAGTGGAACCAGTTGTTATAATAACATTACATGACAAACAATGAAGCCTAAGAATTTAACGGTTTTTTTTTTATATTAGAGGGCGACAAACGAGCAAGTGGTTCACCTGATGGTAAGTGATCACCGCCGCCCATGGACACTCGCGACACCAGAGGACCAGAGGAGTCGCGAGTGCGTTGCCATTTTAGAGTCAGCAAACAAGTGTTGCTGACCCTTCCCCCCACCCCAATAAGCTCTGGCGACCTTACTCACACTTGGAAACACAACATTCAAATTATTAATGTTATTATTAACGAATGTCTTCTGTAAGGTGGAGGTACTTCCCCAGTCGGGCTGCTCTTTGAGCGAATGAACGCTATGCCCTACCTCTCTTAAAAGTGGTTAGTGGTTTCTCATGTAATAAGAGGTCATGCGGTCACTTTTATGATTTTAATACTAGTAGTGGTCTGGTTTATATTATAAGATCACCTGGTGACTGCCGACCAGAACATAAATGAGAAAATATGAATTCATATTAACAAATACAACACAAAAATCATTTATTTGCAAATTATTAATCATTGTGCAGTATTAATTAAAAACAAAAAGTTATACCTCCTTTCTCCAACGGCACTTGGTCTTGGAGTGTTGTTGATTATAGACCAGAATAAAGCACGATCCATTCGAGCTTGGTGCTTTCTCGCTGATGCAGGGGAGGCTGGGGGTGGTTCTGAACCTAGTTCAAAAAATATTATACAATAAGAGTGCTTCTTATCCCAATTGGCATGGTCCTCCAACAAATTAGACCGTGTATGCGCCACGGTGTAATTTGTTCTATAATGAGTCATCTAGTAAACAAAACTAATCAGCCACACTTTGCTGGATTATAAAATAAAACTGAGTAATTGTGGTATGTGTATTTAAAACTTTAGTCTCATTTCATTCTCATTATTGTAACTCACAAGTAGTAAAGTCAGAAATAAAGGTCTCAGGACTGCACTCATCCACTCACCAATATCAATATTTGTATAGGAAAAGGGTCCTTAATTTTGAACTGAGTCCAATCAATTTTATTTATGTGAAAATAAATTCCTTCTCTTACAATTTTTATTTTATTTTTTTATATTTCTTTTATTTCATGATACTTTATTATATTGTAAAGTTTCATCCTCTGAAGATTTACAGTGAGCTTTATTTCCTAGAATATAGGGTGAACAATCACAAAGCCAAGCTTGTCAATAGACTTTGGGCAAAATGAATCTGGATATAATGAAAAATGATTTAGATGTCGAAACAAATATGCTAACCAAAGATGCACTAGTTAGATAATGGAATGAATTTTATTATTTGAGTTCTAGTCATTACATCACACAATAACATTTTAAAAAGAAACTTTTCATGATTGCATTGCATAATACAAATATTTGAGTTCTTGTTCACAAAAATCTCTTACATATTGCATTTGCAAAGCAAATAGTTTACTACCCAAGAGTTTGAAATACAATTTATTTCAATAGTGTCTTTTCAATTTCAATGAAACTCTTTGACTATTGCTCTGAATTCTTACTGCGTTCTTTTGTGTGTATATAAGAGCCATTACAACCAACCTTAATGATGGAGGTGTTCTTTGCAGCAATATTAATAATATTTTATGTTCTTGTGTGTAAGATTGCTAAGTTCATCAGTGAGATAGGATGGGTCAGTAATAAGTAACAACTTATCATCAGGCAGGCAGGCCATGTCCTTGCTGATTTCGTATTTAAGAGTCTACAATTGTGTCTGCAAGGAATCACTTTTAAGTGAATGCATTGTACATAATATTTTAAAACTTGAAAATTAGTATGAAAAAAATAATATTTTGGTGGGCAAAAAGCGCAACTATCTAATTATCAATGTATTCTAAACAAATAGTAAATGTAATTTTTCTATACAGTAACTATTTTAATATACAAACCACTTGGCCCTGGTGTGTCAATGGAACTGGGCCGAGGGTCCCCCGATTGTCTTCTTGGCACCTGTGTACCTTGGGCAGGTTGGCTGCTAGTGTTGTTATCATCATCATCTAAATAAACATTAATACACATAAAATGAGCACTCTAGCATAATTTTATAAAAAAAAATACTACCATATAGTAAGTGACAGGACCTAATGTAAAGTGCTACTGGACAAAGGCCCACACCAAAGATTCCCATGGTAAAATTGTGTTCATAACTTTAGAGTGAAGTAACCATAAAGTTTGCTGACAATGCATATCCCCCATGTGCCATGACTACCACACTTTTTGGCAAATAATTTGACTGTTTATTTTTAATAAATTAACATTTGTCTGTTTTCATATTCCAAAGATTTGGGTGCTGCTGTATTTTTGCTAGTAACTAGGTTTTTACAGTTGTTAACAATGTTCATTTTCAGAACACACACACTATTAATATCTACTCTGGGTAGGTATTAATAGTAGTAATAAACAAAAATACAGCTACATCTCACAGAGATGCTGCTGTGCCCTAGCACAGCAGCATCTCTGTGAGACAAGATTATCGAACTGTAGGAAGAACTTGGCAGGTTGCATTGGGATGTCATAGGATTTCCTGTAGTAGGGAATCCGGGTGGGCAGCTTTCCCGAAGCTGCATATTATCTCCACATTCTTAGTAGGTACAGCACTGACACAAAGCTAAAAATTATTAATAGACTAATCTTACTTAAAATATTATTTATTATAATCTGTTAATTAATTATTAACAGTACCATAAGTAGTAGTACCTACCTACATACACTACTAATGGTAAGGTTAATAATTACTTTACAGATTATAATAAATAATATTTTAAGTAAGATTAGACTATTAATAATTTTCAGCTTTGAGGAAATATGGAACACTACAACAAAGACATATTTTTATATAATAATCAATAAGTGGGTAGTTGTTAAAGTGCAAAAAACAAAACCATTATTCACAAACAAAAAATTTAGCAATCTATAGTATAATGATATTCCATCTAATAAAAAGTCGTGGTTTAAGAAAAGGGAATTGGCACTATTGCGATTTAGAAATTGGTTTTATACCTACATGTAAATACATACACAGAATGAGGTACATGGTATATGTATGTATATATACAAAACTATCAGTTTTATATAATCCCCTAAGAATACCCACTGACTATCAGACCACTAAACTGCTGTAACTGGGAACAACAAAATATATCTATACACATTACGATGATTGCATTCTTTTTGTGTACACAAGTACCTGCGTAATTTATTCATTTACAGAAATAATTTACCTGAACTCCAAGGATACTCAGTTATTCCTAACGATTTCTTCAGATTCTCCTTCCTACTCATTTTGAAATCACTTATTTAATTATATTTACAGCCGACACTATTATATTACACATAATAAATATTTTGAACTCTTGATTCTTGTTTGTCTCTCTACTACCTTTTGCAGAAAACTTGCAAGTGACTGCTGACATCTGTGAACTGACACTATTTTTTGTTTAAATTGAAGAGTTTACAGGCCCCAATTTTATCGATATTTTGAGCATCCTCTGAGGTCTCAGAGAGTAATTAAAACACGTCTAACGACTGATAAGACTGGAAAACAAAAATATCCCTTTTCTTCCCACTCGAACGAATTTAATATATTGTGAACTTTGTGGTCGAAGTAAATATTAATAACCATTGTCATTGATAAATACAATAACAAAAAAAAATGACATTAAAACGCTACTGACAGTAGTGTTCCTAGAAATATTAATAGGGTTTGTATGCACAACTTACAGATAGAACGACATTTGCTGATAACAATGCTTTCATTAATTTCATTTTACATGCTAGAAATTGGGCTATTTATTGAAAAAACATACACCACTATTTGAAAAATCCAGCGAAAGTAATCTATTTATTCGAAGAGATCCAACAAAACTTAGAAAGATTAAATGTAGAACTATATTTTATTACCAAGTCACTATTTTTATGTGTATAAAGGTAATAACAAAATCCCTAACAGCAGTCCCTCCAAGAGAATTCAACATGAAATTTAAAAAAAATGGCTAATTGAAAAATGTTCTTCTTACATTATAAAGCATTTTGATTGGATAATAAATAAATGTATAATAATAGTTGACACTTCACATTGAGATTTACTTTTAGTATATAAACAATATAATAATCACAGAGGTATATCTGTATACAAATTACATATACCTACGTATAGTTCATGGCAAGCGTGCGGTTCGATGACGATGATGCGAGTTTCACACTTTTTACTCACCAAAAAGGTACACATACGTAATAAATAGTTCACATATCTTCGAGCATAGTGCTCGAAGATACATATAGTTCATGATGACGTGAGTGAGTCCTTCGAGCATTTAGCTGTCAATGGAGATGTTAAGGCAAGGCGAACCCCTCTGCCGGCCATTCGTGCCCCTCGGCCATTCACGTTATATAAAACTGTCTCACTCGGAACAAGGGCATTTGGTGTCGTTTTGTGTCGCGAAGTAATGCTCCGTAAAAATGGTAAATGGTGCGGTATTTCCGTGTAAGAGGCGATCAGCGAAATCAAACTTACGGGAACACGGTATTTCTTATCACAAGTAAGTGTTATTTTTTTGTCAATCGTGTTTGTAATGTTTCATAATTTTGATTCAAACGAACTACCAATTGCGACAATTCCACGACGCCATTGTCTTGGTAGAAGGCATAGTGCGGGGACAAACTGCCTGAATTTTTTGATTAAATGAATGATGGAATGAACGTAATATTGTTTAACATGCTGTGTTAGTAGTTAGTACATTTTGGATGCTTATTTTATAGTGAATTCGAAGTTTATTTAGTAGTTTGGTTCATACATTTTCAGATATTTTTTCTTCCTAAATTGATCTTATTTTTGAAATGATTCAAGGACAAACATTATTAAATTTTAACAGGTTTCTGAAGGATCCGAAGCTGAACGAATTGTGGAGAAAAGTTTGTGGTGTAGACTTTAAAAAAGCGCTTGCAAACAGTCGTGTAGGTTTGTAGTAATATTATTAAGTATACATAATTATTTCTAGTTACATAGATATATAATATAATAGATAGTTAATTATAATATTGTAATAGTTGTAGCAGTGCAAAATATGTCTACCAATATACCTACATTTTTCGTCTAAAAGCGATATTTCTTAGTATAAATAGCAGTGCCATTTTCGGAAATAGATTAATTCTTATCTCAACCTTCGAGTTTTACTTACCCTTTTACACCTACGTTAAAATATATCCCTTTTGCCAACCTAGGTAAATACAACAAATCAAGTTCAGTTTCAGGTATGTATTTAGATAGATTATTAATCCGTAAGAATGGATAATATCATTGTCCATGTTCTAACAGGAAAATATAAAATCGTTGAAAAATATTGGTGTTCTTTCACCATTGACTGTTGTTGCAAGTCTTGGTCAACGAAGCAGGCCGGTATAATATTTGTTCGTTTTCTGATATAATCACGTTCTTACTTTGTTGAAGGAAGTCATAATTAGTATATATTTTCATTATAAGGGTTTAATATAATAGTTACCAACAATATTCAGTTCTTTTAATTTTTGAAGTTATACTTCTTTTGGCGCGATGGAGAAAAATGATGAGAGTGAATTTTTACGATGCGCGCGCACACCGACCCCAAAAAATTTAACAGCATGAAGTTAGTTCTAGGTGGTATGAAAATTGATAACTATGTTCAAGTTGTATATTAAGAAGCATGACTTCTAACGCGTGTACATAAGTTTTTTTTTGCTGTCTATTACAAAAGATATATTTTCGATTTAGATAAATTAGGTATGAAAATAATAACATAATCATCATTTATTTGTGAATCATAGGTAAAAAACAACGATTGGTCTTAAATTAGGTTACGTGCATTCTACCATGAGAATGGTGTACAAATCACATCTACTTATTTGGTGTACATACCATCTAAGTTTACAAAAAAACAATCTAAATTTACAAATACAAAATTCTAATATAAAAATACAAAATTAAAGTCAAAACAGAAAGTCCAATGGGTTACAGTGAAATTCAAAATACAAAATAAATAAAATGTCTCGCTAGAATGAAGTAAATTACATGTCATATCAGAAATAATAATCATTATAAAGTAAAGTAAAGTAAAGTAAAATACTCTTTATTGTACACCATAACTTAACATTAAAAAAAAAAATGAGCATACATAAATTAAGTACAAAGGGCGGTCTTATCGCTACTGCGATTTCTTCCAGACAACCAATTATGGAGTGGATAGACTAAGGAAAGGGAAAACAGGGTAGGTAGGTGTAACAATAGGTCAACTTAATGCAAACATAAACTTATACAAATTAATAACAAAAAGTAAAAAAAGAAATTCATAGAATAATTTAAAAAAAAAGTCTATAAAAGCAGGAATGCGCGAGAAAAAAAAACCAAAGGCGACAGCGGTAAATAAATATGCTTATACAGTAGTCTAGGCAGATAGATAATGTTTTTTAACATTATTTTTAAAAATATTTAAAGATTGCGCTTTTCTTATTGTTAAGGGCAGTGCGTTCCACAGGCGCACAGCCTGCACTGTAAATGATTTGCCGTAATAATCGGTGGAATGACTTGGCATTTGCAGTTTAAGGTTCTCTGATGACCTCAAGCATCTTGAATGTGTGTCATGTAGGAACTCGAAACGTTCTTTAAGATAAGATGGTGATGAAGGATTAAACAGTATATTATAAAGAAGGGCTAAAATGTGAGTGTTCCGGCGAAGGCGAATAGGAAGCCACTTGAGCTGACGGCGATAATCAGAAACATGGTCATATTAATTAATATTATAATTAATTAAATTGTTATGTCTCTAATACAATGTTATAATATATTACAATTTGTCATTAAAGAATTCGTCAAGAGAATAATATGCCTTCTCAACCAGAAATAGTTGTAATTTATTTTTGAATATTTTTACATTTTCTATAGTACGCAAAAACGATGGTAATTTATTATAGATTTTTGGTCCCATTACAAAAATACTTTTATGATACAACGTTGTTTTGGCGGGGATCAAGTGTAACTTCTCAGACCTGCGAATACTGGCTACTGACGAGAATCTGGACCAGTTATGCTTTACAAACATAGCAACTTCAAATAAGTACAAAGAAGGCATAGTTAACAGTTTGAGTTTCACAAAATGTGGTTTACATGTGTCAGTAGTACTTAATTGGCATATTGCTCTAATGCAACGTTTCTGGGCCTTAAATACCCATTCTTTACCCGCTGCGTTACCCCAAAATAAAACACCATACCTTAGAGTGGACGCAACTAGCCCGTGATATGCCGTAAGAACAGCAGCTTCATTAACATTTTTGCTTAGCATACACAATGCATAAGCATACTGATTTAGTTTACTGCACACTTTTTCAATTTGAGTATCCCATTTTAAATTACTTTCTATGTGTACTCCAAGAAATTTTGTTACCTCTGTCTCTAGAATTTTTTGTTATTATATTCTACAACTAAGTCTGAATTTTTATTTCTCCTTTGTTCAAAGTTCATTATTTTAGTCTTATCTAAGTTAATTTTTAAATTATTTGCCTCCAGCCAAGCAACTAGGCAAGCGATATTCTGATTTATCTCTGACTGAACTGTATCAGACTCAACCCTGTCAAATACCACTGTACTGTCGTCAGCAAACATAATCATTGGAAATTTAGTTGCTGACGGAAAGTCATTAATGTAAATTATAAATAACAAAGCACCGAGTGTACTCCCTTGTGGCACTCCATACTTTAATGTTCTTGTATCAGATTTATAAGATTTTTCTGTTTTGGATTTACTGCAGAGTTTCTTGATGACTGTAATTTGTTTTCTATTCATTAAATATGACTCAAATAAACTAGATACATTTCCTCTTATCCCATATACGTTTAATTTGCCTATCAGTGTTTTATGGTCAACATAGTCGAACGCTTTTGTCATGTCCATATAGAGAGCCTGTATAGGTTGTCTTTTATCAACTCTACTATAAATCAGTTCTAAGAAATCATAAATAGCAACGTTAATAGATCTGTCTTTTCTGAAACCTTTTTGTTTGTCTGTGAATATAGCATATTTTTCAATGTATTCATTCAGATTATTAGACATGACTTTTTCGATGATCTTAGAGAATATCGATAGTAGTGCAATGGGTCTATAACATGTCATATTTTCTATATCACCTGTTTTGAATACAGGTTTTATTATTGAGACCTTTAGTTTTTCAGGAAAAACACCTCTAAAAATACAATTATTAATTAAGTGGCTTAGAACAGGAGCAATAAGTACTTAAACTTTTTTTTACTATTTTTGTGCTAATGTCATCATAACCTGTGCTGGCTGTATTTTTTAACTGCCTTATAATTTGGTGTATATCTTGTGGGATTGTCGGTTTCATAAACATTGATGATGATCTGTTGTAGTGAACACGTGTATGATTATTTCTTGCATGTACAGGTTGTACTTGGCCGGCATAAAAAATATTAAAAGCGTGTGCAATTGCTTTTGCATTTGTCAATGTTTCATTATTACAATTTATTCGTTCTATACTTGCCGAAGGATAGTGGGTTTTATTAGTGTTGATTATTTTTCAAGTGGCTTTACACTTATTTCTAGCTGACTGAATTAATTTGATATTTTATAATTTTTGTGTAAATTGTATTATTTTTTTAAGTCGGCTTGAAAGGGCCCTAAAATTGTTTCTATTTTGTTTAGTTGGGTGCATTCTATGTTTCCACAACAATATACGTTTTCTTTTAGCGCAAGCTTTAATACCACGGCTTATCCATTTAGGCTTTTTGTATGAAGTTACTCTAAATTTCAAAATAGGGAAGTTTAAGTTATAGAAAAGAGAAAATAGTTCATGAAAATTATTGAAAGCTATATTTGGGTCCTTTTCATCATATATTTCTGAGAAACTTATATTTTTAATGCAGTCAATGAATTTATTTATATTTTCATAACAAAAGTCCCTTTTTATAAATACCAGTAATTATGTCTACATGTCTTTTTGACTGGACATTTTAACATTTGTGCTGTGTGGCCTGATATTGCTAATTCTAATATTTCGCTTTTACAACCTCGAATGTTATGTATTATGTTATCGATGCAGGTTCCACTACTCAGACGAGTTGGCAAATATATTGCGCACTTCAAATTAAAGCCATCAAGGAAATACTTAAATTGTTGCGAGTATGTAGTTTTTTTTTATGTCTGTATTAAAGTCTCCACAGATATTACTATCTAATTCAGTGTTTTACATTAGGGCAAAACCTCTCGTGAAACCTAAGGTGATACTCATTCATCTATCGTTCAATCTTTCAGGTTTGCCGGTCCTTAGCCAATGCCCATCACTAGAGATTATCTTAGTGTGATTCTAAACAATGCTTTCTACGCTCTATTTTATACATGGGTGCAAATTTTAAGTTGGTGTGCGATATTGTTATAGTGTGTGTTTACATGCATAAGATTTTGTTTCGCGCGTGTGCCATGCGTGTTTACCTCGTCCCGCTATAAATCGGCAGAAAATACTGTTTGCAAATTTAATACGATAACGTCTCCATGACAGCTAAATGCTCGAAGGAGTGAGTCCCATGATTTTTGTTCACTTAAAAAGTGCTCAACGCGCCTTAGGATGTTTTCATTTCAAAAAGGTTATCCTTTACATATCGTGTACAAAATTAAATTAAATGTATAATTCAGCATTCAGCTACAAAATAAATTACGCACGAAAAGATACTAATATGGTGCAATGAAATGTATTGTATTCTTTCTTTACTCTTTACTTTGCGTATGCACATAAATAAGAAATAAGAAAATAATAATTAATAATATTATATGTTCTTTTAGGTACGGGGCCTGATAAAGCACGGGAATGGAAAGTATTTATTGGTAACCCAAAACTAAAGTCAAAATAACTTCAAATATATACCGGGCCGGCGGTTAAAAATCTGTACAATTTTCGTGAAGGAACATATAATATAGTAGTCTATGGGCGAAGCGATCTCTCCAGGCAACTAAAATTATAATTCAAGTATTCTACTATCGCGATGGCGGAGTTACCGTATCAAGCAGAATATGCCAAAAGTGGCAGAGCCGCATGTAAAGGATGTAAACAAAAAATTGATCAAGGGTCCCTTCGTATTGCCATTATGGTGCAGGTTAGAGCAGAAGTTATTTTGTAATTCAATTTCAGAGTAAATTTACACAACATAAACATTTCACACCATTCAAGCGCTACGTTTTATAACTTTTATATGATCAATGGGACAAAACATATTTTATACATTTTAGGTTGTTGAATCTTAACTTGTTTTAACATGTCTAAGTCGTTGGTAGGAACTATCTCTTATCTGGGAACTATGTATGTTATCATATTTCAAAATATGGCATACATTTATGATTTAAGTAAGTATCAATATATTGCTTTTACCTATTTATTACTGCACTGACCCTTTCTTGGTCTAGCGATAGCAAGTTCAAGGTCGTGCTAAAAGTGTAATTAGGATTTTACTGAAAAAATTATACTGGAGTCTGAAAGTGTGTGTGTGGTGTCACACCCTCATGCCTTGGGGAGCATGTAAAGCTGCAGGCCCTGTTCCTAACCCTTTTAAGATAGATGTCATAATTTAAAAGTTGTTTAAAAGCTGGATTTTACCAGGAAATCAATTTACACCTTTTCAAGATAAAAAGTGTGAATTGATTGCCTGGTACATATTATACAGTCAGATAAATTAATCTAAAATTAAACTTAAATTGGGTAGTTTTTTTAAAAACAGTATAATTATATTACAGTCTGCTTTCTTCGATGGTAAGCAGCCCAACTGGCACCATGAAGAATGCTTCTTCAAGAAGCAGCGTCCCACTACAGTTGCCGATATTGGTAACTTCAATAAACTCAAAACTGTTGACCAGAAGAGGATTAAATCTACAATGGGTGAGCTTTCATAATCCATAACTAGGTAGTTTATTTATGGTCATGGCTTAATTTCAGCTATTTGACCAAATTCAATAATAGATGTATATTTTGGGAAAGCTTACTCTTATCCCAAACTAGACAGAGCCTGTACTATGGTAACCTGATAATTGATAAACAGATAAATTACATCCAGACACCGAATAAATAATCATTCTCATCACTCAAAGATTTGTCTTGGGTGAATATGTGCAATGTTTTTTACTGAGCAAAGAGTAAAGAACATTGCACTGTTAATTACTTTGTTATCATTTTATAGATATTAGTCTCAAGTTGTTGCAATCATCATCATTTATGTATAGGTTTCAGGGAAAACCAATTGCAAAACATTTGTAAGTCATATCAATAATATGCAACTCTTTAAATGGGGAGATAATTTGATGACCATTAATTGTCAGTGTGCGTCACGATTGCTCCGCCACATTATCCAAACAATATTTTGTCAAAATTAGTCAAAATCGAAAGGAACAAACCAAAACTTTGTCAAAGCAGAAATAAAGAAGTTACAGGGGTTTAAAGTTGGCCGCGCGAACGTAACGTGCACGATTGCGCGGCCATGGAGATCTCAGTAACTACTTGGGATAGAGATCTAAATCTTTTTGATAATTGAACATTCCAATTGTCAACAATTGTCAAAAAAAGAATTATAAGACTAAGATCAATATTTCACGAAATATTCACCTTGGAAGTTATGGCCGCGCAATCGTGCACTTGATGTTTCTTTAATCTCGATTATTTCTTCAAAACTTAAGATATCATGCAGTAAAACTGATACTAGAAGAAAGGTTTTAATATGTCCAAAGTACTGAAAGCATTTAATGCCACCAAAGTTTATTTAAACTGACGAAATCAAGGCAAAACAAAAGTTACGTGGCCGCGCAATCGTAACGTTACTTTGAACGCTGATATCTCATTATCTATAATTGTTAAGATTTCGGTGTTAACATCCATTTATTTGTAATATTAACCTAATCAGATTGACATAGCGTACAATACAATTTTCTACTCGTGTAATCTCAAAAATGATGATATCTCTTATAATGTTCGAGTAGAGTGACCATAATTTCTGTTAAATATGGGGATATCTTTTGCTCCACTAGACGAAAATGTACCTGTTAGGAATAATTGTTGGCTAAAAGAAAAGAGTTTAATGCACTTTCCTTTTTCCGTTTTTCAAACGACTTTTAATGTTTTGTTATGTATTGACGAGTTATAATTTTATCAATGAAACAGTAATGGTAATGGCAACAGTATTTCTTGAGCTGGAGTTTCGACCATTTACGTAAAATCGATAAAGTAAGTATAATTATTACGAATTCGCTGTGTGGTGACGGCGTAGAATATCATCACCCCATCTCATCCCGTGGGGGGCCTAGAAATCGTCTCGAGGGAAAACCTACCACAGAACGGGCAGCAGCGTTTTTCTGTGAACTTTGCGGAAGATTTTGTCCAACAGTGGACGTAATTTGGCGGACATGGTGAAGTATAATGTTTTTACGGTCATAAATTATACGAAATATAACGCGATTGGAACAATTTAACGTCCCACATTTGGATCCTAATTTAATATGTATTTCAAATTAGGAGTCAAATTTTCGTGGGTTACTATGCTAGAAATATAAAATGGAAATGTACATAATTTGAAATATAAATTTTCTCCCAAAATGAAAATAAATAGAATTGATATTCCGCAGGTAGAGTCCCTCCGTTCGAGTCAGTTCTAAAATCATCACACATAGCTTTGAGTTCATAATTGTTATATTACTGCCTATTAGGCGAGCACATCTTAAATTCTTTTCTTTTTTTTTCGTTTTAAAAAGACAACGCCCACACTTGGGAATCTAATCCCTGTGTCGCGGGGTACTTTACAAACATATAATAGACTAGCTGTGCCCCGCGGTTTTACCTGCGTTAAATTTTATAAATTATCACAGCCCCTCCCCCGTAGGTGATAGCGTGATAATATGTAGCCTATATGTTGACCCGACCTCTTAGTAATATTCATGCAAAATTTGAAGTAAATCCATGCATTACTTTTTGAGTTTAGCCCGGACATACATACAGACAAGCAGATGAACAGACAAAAATTCTAAAACTATTTTTTTGGGTTGATGTCGATTGTAGATCACTCCCCAAGTATCCTTTTTAAATAACATTCAATGTACAGTTTTGACATTCCTACGATTTTATTATATGTACCTATAGATATAGATAAATTACTGGAGTACAAGCAGCAATGTCGCGTCATGTGGTGAAAACAGAACTAAGTTCCATTTTTTGGTCTTGTTTTGTATGGCATGATTTGAACATTTGTATAAATGAAAAGAATATTGTATTGAACTGTCTTATCTTAGCTAATTCTACAATAATTATTCCTAACAGGTTCATTTTCGTCTAGTAGAGCAAAAGATATCCCCATATTTAACAGAAATTATGGTCACTCTACTCGAACATTACAAAATATATCATCATTTTTGAGATTACACGCGTAGAAAATTGTCCTGAGGTTAAAACGCTATGTCAATCTGATAACGTTAATATTACGAATAAATGGATGGTAACACCAACATCTTAACAATTATAGATAATGAGATATCAGCGTTCAATGTAACGTTACGATTGCGCGGCCACGTAACTTTTGTTTTGCCTTGATTTCGTCAGTTTTAATATACTTTGGTGGCATTAAATGCTTTCGGTACTTTGGACATATTAAAACCTTTCTTCTAGTAACAGTTTTACTGCATGATATCTTAAGTTTTGAAGAAATAATCGATATTTAAGAAACATCAAGTGCACGATTGCGCGGCCATAACTTCCAAGGTGAATATTTCGTGAAATATTGACCTTAGTCTTATAATTCTTTTTTTGACAATTGTTGACAAATGGAATGTTCAATAAACAAAAAGATTTAGATCTCTATCCCAAGTAGTTACTGAGATCTCCATGGCCGCGCAATCGTGCACGTTACGTTCGCGCGGCCAACTTAAAACCTCTGTAACTTCTTTATTTCTGCTTCGACAAAGTTTTGGTTTGTTCCTTTCGATTTTGACTAATTTTGACAAAAAATATAGCTATTTCTTTTTCTGTTTGGATAACGTGGCGGAGCAATCGTGACGCACACTAATTGTCATAATTAAACTTCATCAAACCAGATACTTCTGGTATTTAAATTGACAACAGTTGTTCTAGGTAGAGAGCAGAAAGAGGCTGCAGCCGGTTTTATAATTGTTTCCCCAGTTCTGATTTGTAAGATTTTGACTCAGGTACCACCCTCAAAGTATGAAGGATTGTGGGTCAACATCTGACCTAGTCAAACCGGTTTTGTTCAGATGGCAGTGTGTTAGTAGTTCCAAGTTATTTATTTTATTTCTAAATGTAAAAAGATATAGTATATAGCTATAGTTGCTCCCGGGTATGACCTTAAACTGCCTCTATCGGGGGCTCTAGGATCAAAGGATTCATCAGAGGCCTACGTAAGCAGGGAAGATGAGCCTCTAAGCACTGGCCTGCAACTCATCTAGGAGATGGAAAACTCTGATCACAACCCCGGAATGGGGTCTCCGTTAGGCGCGAGTAGGGTGCAACGTGAAATACGCGGCAGATCTACAGCTGGCCTAGCTCCACACGTATTGGCTTACCTTTCCTGTGGGCTCAGCTAGTGAGGCCTAAAGGGGAATGCAGGTCTTGGGCAACCCTGCGCTTCCTTTACTCAGTCCCAGCTGGTGTATTGTCTGTGGAGAGGTCACTTCACCCACGTCAGCTCTGCTGGGTGGACGACAACACGGAAAGTGGCAGTTACCAATAATAAGTTCGCACACACGGACGCTAGGGGTCACTTTCGACAGTGGGAGGGCCCATCGCAGGTCCATTGTTCGGTAACGCCCGCTTAAAGCCGGGCAGCCCCCGGCCAATTAGGTACCGATCCGTCCCGGTGCTGGTTTGTTCCCTTGCGGTGTAGGGAGCACTAGCTCTTGGCTAGATGACTGGTTCCGTTAACTACTTCACCTACGGGTACAAATAAACAGAATAATAAAAGAATGCCCCGCCAATCCATGCGCTTTGGACCATGGAATGTGCATACTATGAGGACAGGCCTCCCGGCCACCTGTGGAGGTTCAAATTCTAATTGCGCACTAGATCTGCGCAAAACTGCTGTAATCGATGCAGAGCTAAGCAGGCTTAACATCACGGTCTGTGGTTTACAAGAGACCTGACTACCCGACGAAAGGCTCCTTGCGCGAGAACTCCTACACGTTCTTTTGGAAAGGAAAAGCCTCAACTGATGTTCGCGAGCGTGGCGTAGGTTTCGCGATCCGAAATGACATACTACCTGCAATTGAACATCCTTGGGGAGTTTCGGAGCGTATCATGGTCCTAAGACTGAATACTGGTTGCGGTTTCGTGACTTATTTCAGCTACGCTCCGACTCTAACATCTTCGGATGAGTCAAAGACCGTTTTTATAACAACTTAACCGAGACAGTTAGAAAAGTCAGTCGAGGAGGTCGCCTCCACATCTTAGGCGACTTTAATGCTCGCGTTGGCCGTGATCACAATGCGTGGCCCGACTGTATTGGTTACCATGGAGTTGGCAATATACATCCGGAGGCAGCGCAAAGCATACCTATACTGGATGTATTGACTGAGTTAAACGACCTTCCGTCCATTGAGGAGTTCATCAAGGCTGTCAACCAGCTTAAACGCGGAAAGAGCTCTGGCGGCGATGGTACCCTGGCTGAATTCATTAAAATCCATTGCGTGCGCCCTATTATGCACAATCTACTGGTTAAATGTTGGGAAGCGGGGGAGGTGCCACAGGATATGCGGGACGCTAACATCACCACATTATACAAAGGGAAAGGGGTCCGCGGTGACTGCAACCACTACCGTGGAATTTCTCTTTTGAGCATAGTCGGTAAGCTTTTCGCTCGAGTCGTCTTATCTAGACCGCAAAAGCTTGCTAAGCGCGTCTATCCTGAGGCACAATGTGGCTTCCGTCCTCAGCGTTCTACAGTGGATATGATCTTTACACTTCGCCAATTACAGGAAAAGTGTAGAGAACAAAAGACTCCCTTGTTTATACCGTTTGTTGACCTTAATAAGGCCTTCGACACTCAGCAGGGAAGGTCTATACTATGCATTGGAGAGCATTGGGTGTCCGCCTTAACTCCTGAGCCTCGTCAAATCTTTCCACGAGGGCATGATAGGCGCAGTAGTTTTTAACGGTAACACATCTGAGCCGTTTGACGTTCGCAGAGGCGTGCGCCAGGGCTGCGTGTTGGCACCTACCCTGTTCGGAATATATTTTTCGCTAATATTACAATCAGCTTTCGGCGAAGGCCGACAGAGAATCCATCTACACACGAGGGCTGACGGAAAGATGTTGAACATATCTCTCCTCAAATATAAAAGAAACCGTGAGGATCTTTTCGTTGACAGTCTTCTCTTTGCCGACGACGCAGGCTTTGTGGCTAGTTCTGCGGGCGAGCTTCAGTTAATGGTGGATAAATTTTCTCAGGCCTGTTCTCTGTTTGCCATGTCTATAAATAACAAAAGACTAACAAGACTGCCAAAAAGACAGTTGTGCTAGCACAAGGCACACCTGTGGCCCCAGAGATTTCTCTGAATGGCATGCAGTTAGAGGAAGTTGATCGGTTCTGCTACCTTGGATCAACCGTAGAGAACAATCTCTCACTTAACGCAGAGATAGATTAAATTTAATGCAATAATCATAAATCAAGTTCATATCTTTTAAATGGCAAACATTGATTATAAAGGTTAATATTTGTGAGAATCCCCTATATTAGACTTATTAATGAATATTAAAAATTTGCAGAGAACATAACTGGAATTGTGTTACCTGACGCACCTAAAGGTAAAGGAGGTAAAGGCAAGGGAAAGAAACGAGCAGCTGAAGATGCCTCCTCAAGTGCAGCCACATTAGCTGCTCTCAAGGATTTCTTTGTAGAGTACTCTAAAAGTAGCCGTGCCACTTGCAAACATTGTGAGATTAAAATTTGTAAGGTATGTTTTCTTAGCCTCACACATAGATTCTGTTTTTTACATTTATATGTGTCCCATACTACCATACATACATACATATATAATGGTAATTTATATTAATGGAAATTTATTTCGAAAGTAAGCTGAGAAACAGATATGGCGATATCAAGAGGCTTACTGCTGTTGGTACATCCCATCTACTTGTGATCGCAACAGAAATATGTGGTCATTCAAATCCTTAATCTAAGTCTACACAGAAAGATTGTGGTCATTCAAATCCTTAATCTAATCCTATACTAAAGAAAGACAATATATTGTCAGTAAGTCCATATTTTATTTAGGCTATTTATGTAATCTACTCAGTTTTCGGGTAGGACAAATCGCATTGATAATAAATTTAATATAACCGCATTAGATCACAATTTTGTAAACATTTCTTCGCGAAATATGATCAAAATATACTGACTATCTGTGACTCGTCGGTGGATACACTGCGTACACATCGTATGGGCAATATTCGTAATGCACTGTCATGTGATAATCTACTGCATTATAGCTGATCGTCTTCTTTCAGGATGAAGTTCGCATTAGTAAGACGGTGTATGACACTGAAATAGGAAGCAAGTATGGAGGGCAGCCCTTGTGGCACCATGTTAAATGTTTTGCAGAGAGCAGGAGCCAACTTCTATACTTTGCTGGAGGAGAAAGCTTGCCAGGCTTCAAAAACTTAAGCAAAGAGGATCAGGCTATGGTCAAGAGTGAAATTAAGTAAGTTGTTACCCAACAAAAAAGTGTTGTATTAAACCACATTGACCAATTTCAATGCGATTATTAAGGGAAATATTGTTTTATCGTAGTTGTTCTACTCTATGTAACATAAAACTCTATTACTTATTCTAAAGTTGCAATTTGCTTTGTTTTGACAATAGATATCAATAGACATGGTGTCAAAGATGTCGTGAAGGAACATTAAAAAACGCAATCTATTTTAATAAAACAAAACAATTAATACTCATTGTTGGCTCCCGATATAAAATGCCGCATACTTTGCAAATTTATATTCTACCCATTGATAGAGTTTCATAACAACAATAAGCTTCTTGCAAAGCTTATGCTTGTGATATATTCACACAAAAATTGTAATTCACTAGTTACCATTTAATTTAATTTTGTTGTTAGCGCTAAAGTTTTCATGATAACTAAATAGTCTTTGTCCCACAATTGTGCTCTTAAAGGGCATCCTTCTACACTAAACCTATAAATAGAATGATATCTACATGAAACATGAACTCAAGATACTTATTTTAATTTATTCTACTCTAAAACCCAATATTTACAAAACCCCGTAATAGGCCACTCATGCAATAGGCCACTCATGCGTTTCATAAATTGAAAGGCATAGTTCAATTTACAAGACGCGTCAGCGGACTATTACGGGGTTTTGAGTCCACCTCAAATGTATATTACAAAATAAACCATACCAGATCTACGAATTTGGGGCTCATCTTATACCATATGAGTGTGATTTAAGTATAATTATATAAGTTCTAAATGCCTGCAACTGTACAGGCCTTTGTAAGAAAATTTAGAAATAATATAGGGACCTAAGGTCTGCTTTGATGTTCTCTTATTGATATCTTTATTTTACTTGTAACTATAAGTAAAATAAGGATATAAATAACAGAACAACTCATAATGGCTGTTTTAAAAACAAAGACCCTACTTCAAATTTTCTTTGTAAAATCCATTTGAACATAATGTACATAGGACCATCTCAAAAGCAATCCCTATGAAATAAAAAAGGAATCAAAATCGGTTCACAAGCCAAGGAGAAATCATGTATCCTACATATATACATACAAAAAGATAACTTCCTACTTTTTGAAGTTGATCAAAAATTATCTTTTACTTCAACTTTCGTTATTCCAGACCATTTAAAACTGATGAAGTGCCCGTGAAGAAGTTAAAAGATGAGCCAAAGGATGCAACAGAGTTAAAAGAAGAGAAAGAGAAGGAGAAAAAAATTGAAAAACAGAATAAATTGTTCCACAAATACAGAAAAGCTTTAAGTGAATTGAAAAAATCTGATTTTGAGGAGTTATTGGAAGAAAATTCACAAGAAATTCCTGCAGGAAGAGATGAAGTAAGATTCTAAGATAGATAGACTCCCAAAACTTATAAGGTCATTGAGACTGCTCAGGTAGAAAAAGAGAAAACATCTCAATGTTGGTATAAGTAAAGGTTTTAAGAGGTTTTATTGTTTGTCCTGAATCTGGGTGTAATTATCTATATAAGTATGTATCTACAAAAGAAAGGTAGTATATGTAGTATATCTATTATCTGGTTTCCATAGTAGAAGCTCTGCTTAGTTCGGGATCAGATGGCCATGTGTAAATAATAACCCAGGATATTATTATTTAAAACTTAAAGCTGTCTCAGATTTATGAAAAGAAATTATATCATAAAGTTGAGTTAACATTTAATGAAAACAAGGAACTAAAAAAGATTATAGTATGAAATAGTTTGTTGCTTTTAAACTTATTTAAATAACTTAATATCCGGTCTCTATTTAGAAATGTTATTGTGGATACCAAGTAGGGAAAGGTCGTTTGGACCTACCAGATTCGGCGGACATTTTTGACTTAAATTTGAAACATAAAATCGTTGCTTTTTTAGCTTAGTGATTAAAATGTATTTGAGGTCAAGCTTTGTATTGTTTTACCTGATAAAAGCTCCCAATCCATGAAAATCTGGATTTAGATTATTGAATTGCGAGACCTTTAAACATGAATTGAACTATCTTATTAATCTGTCTGCAAAACGTAACAGTTCAAAACCATGGCTCAGTTCAGACAAACAGGTTATATGAAGCAAGAATACTTTGTTAATCACACGGATGGTGGAGTATGAATTTTGGCACAGTTTACGTTTAAATGAAGATGAAGAACAGAAGGTTCCCTTGTGTATAAGGTTATAATATATTAATATCTGAGTGTATTTTTTCTAGTGCTTGGATCGGCTGGCCGATTGCATGGCGTTTGGCGCTCTTGAGCCTTGCACAGAGTGCAAAAATGGGCAGCTAGTACTTGATACTTACGGATACAAATGCACAGGTGATTGATTTTTTTGATAACATACGTCAGCCTGATTTAGTAGCATACATTTATATGGCCAACCAAATTTAAACTGCATGGACTGGATCATATAATTATAGAAGTGTTTTTTTTTTTATATTTAACTATATTTGTGTGCCCTTTTTCCTTAAAGCCATCAATATTTACCCGGCAATATTTACAATATAGTGTCCTCCCGGCCGAAATTCGGTCAGCGGCCGATGGGCGCGGCGGCCAGTCTCAATGGAGATTAGCCAACTGCGTAGGACATATTATAGTGCATATTTATGCGTGGAGACCTATTACGACTCTCTGTCACGTATAACATATAAAGCCAAAATGCCGCTGAAAGCTGTTGACCTTCCTAAGAAAAATAAATAAACAAGTGTGTGCGCAAACATGGGGCACTTTCTATTCCATCACTCTCATGGTTCGATTGGACGACTAGCGACACGTCCGCAAAGAGGTCAGGTACAGGGCCGACGGCTTTACGTGCTCTCCGAGGCACGGGGGTGTAATACCGCCAACTCCCAGACTTGGGGCTGATACTGAAAAAAATATTTTTACGGAAAATGTCCCAAAATCACTTTATGGCTCGGGATTTACAATATGAGCATGTAGTGAAATCATTCCATGCCATTCCATCCAACTTGAAATTCAGCTGTAAATGTGAACGGCTCATTTAATTTTCATAAGAAACTAAACTGGATTCCAATAAAAAGTGGGATTGAACTATTCTTTTGTTGTTCTATTATATTAATTTAAGAATTATGTACTATGAATGTAAACATTCTGCTTCTCTGGCAATTCGGCTACGTAGTGACTCTTTTGTTTCTCCCCTATAGGTAGTATTAGCGACTGGACTAAATGTTCTGCAGTAACTCAAAATCCTAAGAGAAAGCCTATGGTGGTGCCTGAGGCTTATGCGGAAGGCAGTATTTTCAAAAAATACAAGCCTAAGACTGATGTGAGACTGTTTGAAGCCGCGCCGCGGCCTATTGTCATCATTAAAGATGAACCAGCTGCGACGTAAGTGTATAATTAAAAATATAAGTTAAAAGACTTGATTTCTGTGTTGAATTTTATACTTATAACAAAACATATACATTTCTTCATTCAGTGACATCAAATAACTGCGTCAGGATAATACCTTAGTAAACTTAAGTGAGCCTTCTCAAACTTGAAACTTAAATTAGTCCTTATTACAATCATCGCATGCGACTTACTCATGCTTACTACTTAGTTTAAAGACGTGTTATCCACAACTTCAATTTAATAACCATACAATTGTTTGCATGGTCCATACATATTTAGGTTATTTATTTTCTTAGAAATTACTGAAGATGCTGGTGGAAGCCATTTAGTTGTAAAAATTTATGTGTAGAAGACTTCCTTTGTTTATTCCATGTTTAGCCTTATGTAAACTCGCGCGAGTTTAGATTAAGATTACCATTTTTGACTATTATTCTGCGGACATTGATGTGGGTTACACGTTTACTACGTTACTTATCTACTCTTATTATATTATACTATAATGTGTAACTGTTTAAAGTCCCAATAAAATAAAATAAAACGCACACCTTTTGCAATAAATTGTACTATCATTCTTAAACTTCCACTTGGAATCAAATCGCCATGCTTTTTTATAGTGTCAAGAAAGATATTCCAGTTCCACCACTGAAGCAGCTTCAATTCTTTTTATACGGGAAACTTAAAGATAAGGAGGAAACAAAGAAACGCATTCTAAGGCTCGGAGGCCTCGTTGTTAGCAAGCTGACGGACACGACGGTAGCGGTAGTGTCCACTAAGAGAGATGTGGAAGCAATGCCAGCGAAAATGGAGGAGATCCAATCTATGGACATTGAGGTACCAAAGTAGACAAATAGATCACATTTTTCATTCAAAAGTACTATAGACATCATCATCATCAACAGCCTGATATCATCCACTGTTCGACATAGGCCTTCCCCAAAGGTATTTATAACGTTGCTATTTGGAGGGATGTTGCCGTAGTCACCACGCGTGGTATGCGAGTTGGCGACCCCAGTTAGGTGGTAGCTAATACATAGGTGGCGCTGCTGCCCGACTACCTTGTGTATCCCTTAGTCTCCTTTTACGACACCCACGGGATGGTATAGGGTTTATTCTTGTCCTATTGTTATATTTGCAACAAATTGTTTTGGCAACAATAGCATCTTGTTTTATTATTGAATACTTACCATACCTTATTATTGAAGTACATCAGGCGGTCATAGTCAGATGCTCTCTTCGATCCGAAAGGGTTTGGCAAGGTTAAACAACTAGGCTCGCGGTCAGTCCATAGATGAGTGACCGCCAAAGTGGAATAATTTCTGAGTGTCTCCGTGCTTCGAAAGGCACGTTAAGCTTTCGGCCCCGGTTGTAGACGTTAGGCAACAGTCGTTAAGCCATTTCAGAGGCCTAATGGGTGGCTTGAACAACTCTGACACTAGGGTAACCACTGCCCATACGATATGTAAGTATATATTTACATAACTACATTTGTATTTTTAATCTGACGAATCTGTTGTGTTACTATAAAACCAAATGTTTTCTTTAGGTCGTGGAGGAATCATTCTTAGACTTGATAAAGAAAGATGGAACTATTGGTAAAAGTCTCGAGTTGATAAAAGAAAATAACATCGCCGAATGGGGATCAGATGTAAGTAATATATTATCTTGTTTTTGGACATCTTCTATATGACGTATGCAATCCTTAAAATTCGCCCTCTGCTTTTTGTCATATACATACATGAACAGAATCTTCAAACTTCTTTTACTATATTTAAAAAATGTACATAAATGAATCAAAAGAAAAATCCAATAAGGGCGGCAAAATCTTAAAAGCCAAATTAGTAATTTGTTACGTTAAGGAAGATAAAAATTGTTTCATTAATATTGGATCTTTTTTAATTCACGTGTCGTGTGACCATTAGCATCTTCTACACGGTTGCAAACCAACGTCCAAACAGACACTGCATTCCCATCTATGTAGACTGCAGTTTGTGCTGTCTAGTTGGATGGCAACCACCAGGGTGACCTCTGTTGGGACGTTGGTTTGCAACCGTGTAGAAGATGCTTAAGACTGCGAGTGAGCGACATTTTACGTCGTCAGTTTAGTCTAACTAGATGAAATGTTACGAGCCGTGGGTATGTTAAAAAATGGTGCTATTCAACGCGTAGTTGCTGAGGCCCGGTATGTTGGGCCTGTTGAGCCTCAACGCGATATCAAGGTTGTGATCACGTTATCAGTACGACAGTAACCACTGATCAGTTTATACATTTTTGCAATCGATATTTTCATTTAAAATATTTGATGAGGTGGCCGGAACACAAGGCGATACGTAACAAAGAAATCTGCAGTAATAAGTACTGGATTATCGGTACGGTTGGACCCGAAACAGGGTCACATAATTTAAGTACCTTATTTAGATTTAGATTTTTTGAGAACCGACTTTATAGAAGGCGATCATGGTATTGAAAATGTATGTTATGTTAAGGATCACATGAAAATAGAGAATATGTCTCTATTTTCATGTGAGCTTTAACATTAATTTATTAATATGAATGGCTTCCTTTCTAACCATACTGTTCTTTTAAGCCATCGACTAGAGTGCCACAAGATGTTATAGATGGAAAATCCATTCCGAAATCAGGCAGTATGTATGCCAAGTCGTCTAAATCAGCAGTGAAACTAAAGATTCAAGGTAAGCATTCTAATTTAATATTATTCATTAAACTTCCGGTTTGTCCTGACATTTACGTAGACTATCCTACTAATATTGTTAATGAGAAAGTTTGTGAGTCTGGATGTATTGATGTATGGATATTTGCTACTCTTTCACACAAAAACTACGGAACTGATTTGATGAAACTTTGCCGTAATATAGATTATATATCCGAATAACAAATACATAAACTTTAATGCGGGTAAAAGCGTAGGCTAGTATAAAATAGATCGAACAGTTCTGTCGAGCTGTTCTGCTTCGTCATACAAGTGACAATTGTTTTTTTTTTTATATATAACATTATCATATGCGATTTGATGAGCTCAAGTGAATATGACATGACGAATTGCCTAAATCTGTTTTCCTAGAGCCTTTACTCACTATGCCGCTGCGGCAGTGTTTACTGACGACTATGTACCACAACGGCGCCCTGTGTAAGGGTTCATATTTATTCAGAACAGCGGCGTAATATGTAAACGGACTTACTGGCACTAGCTGGTACTAAAGTATACCGTTGTAATAAAATTTGATTAAGGTTGACTTTTCCCTACCAGGTGGTACGGCCGTAGACCCAGCTTCAGAGCTACAAGACGTAGCACATGTGTACAAAGACTACGACGGAACTTGTTATACCGTAGTGCTGTCTCAAACTGATGTAGTCGCACAGAAGAACTCCTATTATAAGCTGCAAGTCTTGGAAAGTGATGATAAGAAGAAGTAAGATATAATAATAATGTCCTCCTACCAGCACGGCCAGATTAGCCATCTGCGCGGGACATATTATAGTGCTCAAGTGTGTGCGCAAACACTGGAGCACTTTCTATTCCATCACTCTCGTGATCCGATGGGACGCCTAGTGACACGACCGGAAAGAGGTCAGGTACAGGACCGACGGCTTTACGTGCTCTGCGAGACACGGGGGTATAATACCGACAACCCCCAGACTTCGGACTGATGCTGAGAAATTTTTCTTTTTACAGAAAAGTCCTAAAATCACTTGGCCCGACCCGGAATTTGAACCCAGGACCTCGTTCTCTGCTGATGAACACGCTACCGCTAGACCAACGAGGCAGTAAATATTACACATCGTCTTTACGCCTGCCAATCACACGTAGTACGATTTTAATGGAGGTTTTGAATAGAAATAAAAACCTTATAATATTTATACCTACAATAATTAAAAAAGAAAAACGACTATTTCAATATTGAAAGTGAGTTCAATAATAACGTCGTAGGTCGTGGGTTCGATTCCCACCCAGAACAGATTTCGTGTGTATGAAGATTTCTGTTTGTTCTGGGCCTGCATGTAATTATCTGTATATAAGTATGTATTTGCAAAAGAAAATTGGTATATAGAGTATATCAGTTATCTGGTTTCCATGGTACCAGGTCTGCTTAGTTTTGGCTCAGATGGCCGTGTGTGAATAATGTGTCTTCGGGTATTGTTATTATTATTTATTGGAGACATATATATATACAATTTTGATAACTTATATTCTCTATTTAAAGAGAATATAATTCCTTCTTAAATATTTAGAGCAAATTTTATTAAGAATACATATACTCTTTATTTAAAGAGACACTTGTAGGAAGATTGTACAGATATTGCTGCCAGACTAAATATTTATATCAAACTGTTTTTATTTTGTTTCCTAGGTACTGGTTGTTCCGCTCATGGGGTCGTATCGGGACGACGATTGGTGGCTCCAAAGTGGAAAAGTGTAGCAGCGCAGAGCAAGCCGTAAACAAGTTTGAAGATATGTATATGGAAAAGACTGAAAACCCATGGGAGTTCAGAGATAATTTCATGAAGGTAAGTTAATACCTATCAGTATTGTCCAGTGGTGTGAAAAAGGTATGCTGAGATGGTTTGGCCATTTATTGACAAAAGAAGTATACCTAATCTGTGTGAATGGGACGACCGGAAGGGGAAGACCTCGTCGAACATTCTCTGACCAAATCGGAGACGTTCTCAAGAAAGGGCAGGTCAGAAGTACCCTAAACAGCATGTATGAAGAATATAATGACAGTAATCGAGGCAAAAGAGGTGTGTAAAGATCGTGACAAATGAAATTCCGTTGTCTCTGACTGTATATGTGAGCTTATTGGCTAGCCAGGTGGATTATTAAAAGTATTGTGTTCCACTACCAAGTGTCTCGAGCTGTGCTCCAGTTACCTACTATATTTTCTGTATTTTGTTGTGTAACTATAGTACCTGTCTTGTGGGAAAAATTTACTTTAGGAAAGGCTTTTCGGGTGGATTGAATACTAAGTGACATTTGCGCTTACCGACGATGTAAAGCACCTATGCATGCGGACAGTATAGATGGGTGACCGTCAATATGAATTAATTTCTGTGCGTCTCCGTTTTTCGAAAGGTACGTTAAGTCGCAGGTCCCAGTTGTTGTCTTTAGACATGTCAGAAGTCTACTAGGCGGCTAGAACAACTCTGAGACCAGGGTAACGATTGCCCTGAGAAAGAACGACTGTTGTCTACAACAGGCACCGAAAGCTAAAAGTGCATCCAACGTACGAATTAGTCACCAATCTATAAATTAACGGGTCTATTTATAAGCTGGCGATCGCCATAAAATGTATTCTTATTCTTCTGGTAGCGGCTATTTCCAGTCCCTGGAGGTCCTGGTAACACTGCGTCCAGTGATGAACGATTTTGCTCGCCGCTCCAACTAAACTTCCCTGTCTAACTCTGCAACATAGATAAATTGCAGTCTTCTTGGCAGGAGTATCAATAACATCGTCCTGTGCAAGAAGTGTTGGCCCAGGACGGTGTCACGTTTACGCATCAGTGGTTCACAGTGGCATAGCAAGTGTATAAAATGTATACTTTTTCTTATAAGGTTCCGGGGCGCTACTTCCCCTTGGACATGGACTACGGTGGCGACAACCGCGATACGCAAGTGCTTGAAGTAGACAAGAAGTGCGATCTGCCGGTGCCCGTACAGAAACTTATCATCAAGATATTCGATGTGGCTGTTATGAAGAAAACACTGCTGGAGTTTGAGGTTTGTTTTACTGTTATATTATTTCTTAACTTAAACATTGATTGGCTACTTACTTTAATTCCTAATTAAAGTAAGTTAATATTAATACAGAATATAGTCTTCCAGATTGGCATTTGGAAGACTATATTCTGTATTAATATTAATTGGATTATTTTTATTGTTAAAAATTTACTTGATCTTTCGCCACTTTTCACGTGTGCACAAAACGTGTGTGAAATTATGTATTGCTTTTTAATAAAAAAGAAGTTTATTCACAGTACATTCAAACCTTTAACACCAAATTTGGTACATCTGCCAAACTGCTAAACAGTTTGTTTGCAGTTGTAGCTCCCGTTTTTACATCTCTTAAACAACTAATTATAAAATGATACAAATATAAGGAAATGCAATTAAATAAAAAAAAAAACAAATAAAACAACCAAAAATATTAAATTCAGAAGAAAATATTAAGAGTAGCTTTGATAAAATCGGGAAAGAAATATTAGAAACCGCGCAAGACGGCCATTCCTGGTGGTATTGCTGTATTGTGTTACTAATGTCTGTTTACCTTTCAAGCTCGATACAGAGAAGATGCCGCTTGGCAAGTTGTCCAAGAAGCAAATAAAATCAGGGTACAAGATACTGTCGGAGCTGTTGAAGTTTATTGAGAATGGGTCCGTTAGTCAGAACAAGATTATAGATGCTACCAACAGGTAACTATAATTAATACATTACAGAAAAATATATTAGACACTCATTTAAAAAAATGTCTTTTTTGTATAACCTGAACAGAGAAAATGGATATGACGAATTAACCCACCTAAAAGTGTCTTTTTGCATTATTGCATGTACTTGCGACCACAACTCGGTTCGAAAGACAGATTTTTCTGATGATACCTTTTTTGTAATGAAATAATTGCTTGTTACCGGGATAACTAAAATAAAAATAATCTGGAAGCTCTTATTAATGCTCAAGTCTTAAAAATACATTACAGCCAAAAATAATAAGATTTCTTTTTATATTTCGATATTTTAAACAGAAATTTAGACAGAATGACGTCTCACAGGATAGCTAGTTTTATTTTAATAACTTTACAGATTTTTCACATTAATCCCTCACGACTTCGGCGTGAAGAACGCCCCTCTGCTGGACAATGTGGAGTTAATTAAAACCAAAACAGCCATGTTGGATAACTTGCTGGAGATTGAAATAGCCTACAGTCTGTTACAAACAGGTATGTCGAATATTTTTATTAAGTACCTGAAGTATTTCTTCGAGCTCGCACTGAAGTCCTATGGCCTGATGAAAAAAAAAAAAAATGAAAAATGAAAAAATGTTTATTCATTTTAAATTAAATCCCATAACAAACTTTTTGATACTTCTGCCAAACTGCAAAACAGTTTGTTGGCAGATGTAGCTCCCTTTTTACAAACTTCTTACGATAAATACATTATGTACCTAGTTCAAGTATCTAGGTAATATAAAGAAACAAAATAAACACAGGCGAAACAAGGAAAAAAAAATAAACAAAATATTTATATCTAATTAGGAAATAAAAAAAAAAAACAATTAAAAGTATTAAAATAATTAAGTTAGATTATTAAATATTTTATGTGCATTATATAATTAACCAATATTATAGCGTTATAGGCTATGCAGTTTTTAGTTCCTACCACATTCAACAAGCCATGTGCCTAACATCTAACATCCTAGACACCGAAAGGAACTCGGGCCCAAAACAATCATTTAGCCAGAAAGCAAAAAAAACCTCCGAGAACGCTGTCAGCGAGAATCTCCATTCATCCAAATACACAGTCATACATACATACGAGTACATATGTAGGTATATCTATGGTACAGGCAAGGATAAACTCTCACCGACAACGCTTCGCAGGAATTCCGCCGTTCTCCGCCCAAATGACCGCTTCGAAACCGAACCACTTTCAATGTCCGAAGGCAAACTATTAAATATGGTTGGAACCAAAAACTTGTTACATCTTTGGCCATAATAATTATTGCAAGTGGGCACCTCAAATATTTTACATTGCCGTACCCTGCGCGGCCTCAGGTGCGTCGTTATGAGCTTGTAATCATTACGACCATAATGTTCCAACGCTACTAATAGTAATCCTTTCTCATGTACTGGCAACATTTTACACTCTATGAACAATTCTTCATAATTATTACTTTTACATCTCAATTTTGTTTTATTGTCTACTAATAATTTCATAAATCTTATTTGTAATGCTTTTATTTTGTCCAAATACGTTTTAAATGTACGTCCATAGCATGCCAGTCCATAGGAGAGCAGTGAATCTACTAGTGCATAATATACAACAATCAAAGTGGCCCTATCCAGTACAGCACTGAGGTGGTGGAATTTTGTAAGAACACAGCGTAATTTATCGGACAGTTTTGCGATGTGCATTTTCCACGAGAAATCAGTATCTATTACTAAACCTAAATACTTATATTCCGTCACCACCTCAATATCAGCACACTCACACTCCATCACTCTGCCGTCGTACACGCTATGCAGGCACTCGTATGTGTGACCCACGACGCGCGGCGGCCGGACGATATTTTTATTATAGGGTGACCGTATATGCATGCATTTAGTTTTACTGATGTTAATAACTATTCCGTTATCATGAGCCCACTTTATGATACTCGTGAGATCTGTTTGGATTTTATTTTCTATTACATTTAAGTCCCTATCAGCATACACCATACATGTATCGTCTGCAAACATATATATTCGACAATTGTGTACCACATTGCACATACTGTTGACATGCATGATGTATCCGACGGGACCGAACACGGATCCAGTCGGCACTCCACAGGTGACACGCTTGGGCTCACCAACAACTCCATTGACCACTGTTCGCAGCGTCCTGCCTGTGAGATAAGCACGAAACCAGTTGCTGATAGGCCCTGCAATCCCACATTCCTCCATAGCTTGCAGCAGCTGGTGGTGTTCGAGGGTGTCAAAAGCTTTTTTGAAGTCAATGTAGACCACCACCACCTGCTTTCGGAGATCTAAACACTCATTGATGTCGTCAGAGAATTGAGCCAGGACCGTAGCCGTACTTCGGCCCCGCCGAAAACCATGTTGGACACTTGTTAATATGCTATTTTTTTCCAGAAAGGTGCTTACTTGATTTACAATAAATTTTTCCACAATCTTATTAATTACTGACAGTATTGCTATCGGTCTATAGTTGGAATAATCTGTGTGACTTCCTTGTTTAAATATGGGTCTTATTAAAGCTGTTTTTAATTGTTCTGGGTATTGCCCTTTTTCGACACATAAGTTGATAAACAATGCTATAACAGGACTCAATTGGGATTCCAGATACTTTATATCTTTTACCCTGATATTATCCACCCCTTCAGACTTGTCACAGCTTAACATATTAATAATTTTACTAAATGAGAAACTGGCCACCACCAGAAACCACCATAGCGTGTTTATTCTATGGAGAATTAAGCAAATTATTTATTCGCCTGCATTGAACAGTTAAAATATAGGTTTTTTCAGCAAAATAATCCGGTTAATGTCTTAAGCGCCATTTCACAAAATGATTACGCTCGAGTTTAGGTAAAAGACTGCATCATTGTTTATGTGTGCGTGCCTACCCACTCAAACGCAATGTAAACTATGTAATACACGTGTCAAGACGGACGAGGCTATCTTGATCCGTAATCGTAATGTGAATTGATAAGAGATTTATAAAAAAAAGTTATATTTACTTTAACAAAGATTTCTAGCTAGATTAATAAGAAAACACGGATAGGTATGTTATGTAAAATAGTTCATAAAAGTTGATACAAAAACGAACATAGTATTTTTAATATGCTAAATGCATATTTGCCGTAAACGCATTGATCTTGCCTTTCTCGGATCTATGATTTCCGGCAATACGCAGTCTTGGTAAAACCGAACCAATTTGGGTAGCATTTTCGCCTGCCAAAAAACGTCATCTTTCTCTACTCTTACTACTTTCAATGGAAAATCAGGACCTGTCCATACAGCAAATACACATTCGTTTTTTTTACGATTTGCGATTTACGATTGCGTCTGAAAGTTTCATTGATTCGTCTAGGTCTCCAGGGTCTACTGCACCATGTTCTTTCTCCTATAAATTTTTATATAATTATTGACAAACACTAAATACACTTCTGATTCAAATAAATAATTGTTAAAATGTTACGTACAACTTCTGTTGCCGAATCTGAATTATCACTTGTACGGCTAGTACCTGGCACCGCGTCTGATCTAAAGGCGCTACCCTTCTCTGTACGTTTTAGACGATTATTCATTCCAAAATAAAAACAAAATAGCTGTTAATTTTCAATATCTACGTATAAGTTACATATTAAATCAATAATAATCGGTTACAGTAATTATAAATACTGTAAATAAAAAAAACCGGCCAAGTGCGAGTCGGAATCGCACATGAAGGGTTCCGCAGCAGCAAGTATTTCAGTTGATTAAATGAAAGGTAAAGTGCGGTTTACGATTTATGATGCATTAAAAAAAAACTACGTACTAGATTTCGTTCAAACCAATTTTCGTTGTTAGTTTACATGGTAATGTATATCATATATTTTTTTTAGTTTTATCATTCTCTTATTTTAGAAGTTACAGGGGGGACACTCATTTTTCCACTTTGGAAGTGTCTCTCGCGCAAACTATTCAGTTTATAAAAAAACCGGCCAAGTGCGAGTCGGACTCGCACATGAAGGGTTCCATAGCAGCAAGTATTTCAAGTGATTAAATGAATGCAAATTGCTGTTTATGACGTATTAAAAAAAACTACTTGCTAAATCTCGTTCAAACCAATTTTCGTTGTTAGTTTACATGGTAATATACATCATATATTGTTTTTAGTTTTATCATTCTCTTATTTTAGAAGTTAGAGGGGGGGGGGGGCCCATTTTACCACTTTGGAAGTGTATCTCGCGCAAACTATTCAGTTTAGAAAAAAAAATATTAAGAACCTCAATATAATTTTTGAAGACCTACCCATAGACACCCAACATGTATAGGGACGATGAAAAAAAAATTTTTGAGTTTCTGTTCTATGTATGGCGACCGCCCAAAATAATTGTTCTTTTTCTATTTTTGTGTAAAAATCTTAATGCGGTTCACAGAATACATCTACTTACCAAGTTTCAGTAGTACAGCTCTTATAGTTTCGGAAAAAAGTGGCTGTGACATACGGACGGACAGACAGACAGACAGACAGACATGACGAATCTATAAGGGTTCCGTTTTTTGCCATTTGGCTACGGAACCCTAAAAATGATATTAGGAACCTCAATATCATTTTTGAAGACCTATCCATAGATACCCCACATGTATGGGTACGATGAAAAAAAAATTTTTGAGTTTCAGTTCTATGTATGGGGATCCCCCAAAATTATTATTATTTTTCTATTTTTGTGTGAAAATCTTAATGCGGTTCACAGAATACATCTACTTACCAAGTTTCAACAGTACAGCTCTTATAGTTTCGGAAAAAAATGGCTGTGATATACGGACGGACAGACAGACATGACGAATCTATAAGGGTTGCGTTTTTTTCCATTTGGCTACGGAACCCTAAAAATAGGTATCTACCTCACTTCTGTTGCTTTTTTAAAGCTGCAGAATTATCACGTTTCGATCGTTTTTTTTACGCAACGGTATACACATTCCTCGCGCCCCATAGCTAGTAATGAAACAAAAATATATAATTATTACAAAAAACTAAAATCTTACATACATACTTCATAATAAATAAAACCGTACCTTATGAAAAAATACAAAACGAATCAAAACTATGTGGTCGCAGTATATGAATTACTTCACTATACGAGCGCTCGAAAGTCGGGACGCGGGAAAAATGGCACAGGTCCTACCTTGATGGGCGCTCGCGCCGTACTAATCGGTGCCCACCCGTGTATCGTAATTTATTGTAATTTAAACTGATGTTCAAATCGATATTATGACAAATTAATTGCCAATATTTAAAAAAAAACTGTAGAATTCGATTCTCCAAAGAACATAGTTTACTATGGTATAATTTTATTTTAGTAATTACGCTTTATTTAAACCAAAAATCACTATGAAATTCCAAGAAAAAACTTAAAATTGGTGTAAGGATTTATTTTTTTACTAATTAATGGTAACAAAATTCAAGAATCTGTTACATTAAACGACGAATAAAATATATGTCTCATGCTGAATGTATTTTTTTTTAGCTTAGTTTATAAGTATTATTGCTAGTTACAGGACTTTGAAATTCACTCTACGGCGATATTTCATTAAAATGGTTGTGGGAGATGAGTCACTACAGAACAAGCAAATTTTTGTTGGTAAATGTGATACATTAAACGTCAACAAAAACGATTTTTCCATATTTAACATGTATTAAATAATTTCTGGGTATTACTTAAGATGGTAATAGAGGAGCCCAAAATCTTAGAAATTCGCGCGAAAGCGTGAAATGGCTCTTAAGTCGTAACGTTCCATCTTTAGATAATTCGTTAGCGCTATAAAACTCGCATTGTTTTCAGGTTTCACAAGTTTATTTGCCAGCGCGTTTATTCCTGAAACAATTGTGGTTTTCGAATCTGTATCTCGATAATACTTTATTCAGACCTAGCTTTGTCTGGTATTTTAAATACGTGTTTCCAACGGCAATGCTATCAAACCTATAACTATAATATTTTTGTATAGCATAGAAGTAATAAGAGACTGCAGATACGATAGAGATAGGAGTCGGGCCCAATAATTTTATTAGTTTTTATTATATAAGAAGTAGAAGTAGTCGGTAAAATGGCGGTATTGCTCCCCCGTCCCTCAGCGAGCATGTAAAGTTGGTCCCTAATTGCGTTTTAACCGGCAGTGTCGGAATTTCTTCTTCTGACCCAAATACTAACTGTGTTCGGTAGATTCTGACGAGGTGAGCCCAATATCCGCTCACTACTTGAAGCTGAAAGCTCAGATCGTGCCGATGGAAGCGATGTCGCCGGAGTTCGCCATGATACAGGAGTATGTGCAGAACACGCACGCCGCCACGCATTCCAGTTACTCATTAAACATCGAACAGGTATGTAATACATAATAGGGACATCGGACTGATATTGAAGATATCTAACTTACTAAGAAATAGGTACAAATATAATACAGAAAGCAAAAAAAAGTATATGTATCAATTCGTAGGTATTCAAAGTGGTTCGCGAAGGAGAGGACAAGCGGTTCAAACCGTTCAGAAAGCTTCACAACCGCCGACTGCTGTGGCACGGTTCAAGAGTTACCAATTTTGCTGGTATCCTGTCTCAAGGTGAGTCAAACAAAACAAAAACAAAGCCATTGCGCTATATTCCCACAATTTATAGTTAATTAGTCTGTCTCTACCCCCTGTAGGGGCTCCTGCATCCTCCAGAAGTACCCAATAATTCTATCCGGATCGCTAAGTTATGGACAAGAATAATTTAAATTACTATCGATCCATTAAGAATAGTAACAAGCATAGCATATCGTTGTATTGCTTTGGGACTATAAGGTGGAAAAGAGTCAACAGTAAAGTGAAGATATTTATATGCTAATTATAATAAAATTAACAGATTTACAAAATAATGATTCCATCTATTGTGGAGTAATTAAATCGTCTTTCGTAATTAATGGGCCGATTTTTTTGGGTTAGGATGTATCCACAAGAATAATTTAAAATATTGGCAGAGTTTATATAGACATACTCAGAAATTTATTTGGTACTAGCTGTGCGCCGCGGTTTTACCAGCGTCAACTTTTATAAATTATCACAGCTCCTCCCCCGTAGGTGATATCGTGATAATATGTAGCCTATATGTTGACCCGACCTCTTAGTAATATTCATGCAAAATTTGAAGTAAATCCATACAGTACTTTTTGAGTTTAGCCCGGACATACATACAAACAAACAGACAAAAATTCTAAAAACTATATTTTTGGCTTCGATTTCGATTGTAGATCACGCCTCAAGTATCCTTTTAAAAAAATATTCAATGTACAGTTTTGACTTTCCTACGATTTTATTATATGTATAGATTGGTGAAATCTACGAAAGGTCGTGAAATTGTCATTTGTCTACTTCCTTGTGGTCAGGTCTGCGCATCGCCCCGCCCGAGGCGCCGGTCACGGGCTACATGTTTGGGAAGGGCATATACTTCGCGGACATGGTGTCCAAATCTGCGAACTACTGCTGCACGAACATCAGGAATCCTACCGGTCTTCTGCTACTGTGTGAGGTCGCTCTCGGCAATATGTAAGTATTTTCGATATTATACCATCTATGCTCTCACCGGTCCGTAAGTGATCGGCGAGGTTAAGCATCTAGGTTCGCGGTCAGTCCATAGGTGCCAAAGTGGTTTAATTTCTGAACATCTCCATGCTTCGAAGGGCACGTTAAGCTGTCGCTCCCGGTTGTAATCATTATAAAACAGTCAACAGTTAAGCCATGTCAGAGGCCTACAGGGCGGCCTGACCAACTCTGACACTAGAGTAACCGCTGCCCATACGATAAATAAATATGATGGGTTTATGATCAATACTAATAACCAAATTTTAATATCAAGCATTTTTCAAATAAAAGAAAAAAAAAAAACTTGTGTGTACTTATGTACACGCGTTAGAAGTTATACTTCTTAATATACAACTTGAACATAGTTATCAATTTTCATACCACCTAGAACTAACTTCATGCTGTTATTTTTACGATGCGCGCGCATCGTAAAAACTCACTGTCATACCACCTAGAACTATATATACTTTGACAGTTTTTGATAGGTAAACACAGCAATGACGCAATACTAGTTGTTTATATTCTCTTTGATGACATTTAAAGTGGTTGGAGTCGCAACCAAACGCTACTACAGGTCGATACGCATGATAATTTTGTAATTTAATTAGTAGTATTTTTTAAGCGCTATCGGAAGATCAGCGTTGCAGTAATTATTATTATTTACTGTAACATTTGCTGAGGTAGACGCCTTTCCTAGCTAGTACTAATAATGTTGCATGCTTCATTAGTATTATATAAACTAAACGTAATTAGTTATATTGTCTTAGATTTAAACTAAGTTAAGGATTATCTGTGCTTGTTGGGAATAAACCTTTTTTATTTATTTATTTTTTATTATAACTAACTTCATGCTGTTATTTTTACGATGCGCGCGCATCGTAAAAATTCACTGTCATACCACCTAGAACTAACTTCATGTTGTTATTTTTACGATGCGCGCGCATCGTAAAAATTCACTGTCATACCACCTAGAACTAACTTCATGTTGTTATTTTTACGATGCGCGCGCATCGTAAAAATTCACTGTCATACCACCTAGAACTAACTTCATGTTGTTAAATTTTTTGGTGTCGGTGTGCGCGCGCATCGTAAAAATTCACTCTCATCATTTTTCTCCATCGCGCCAAAAGAAGTATAACTTCAAAATATGACTGTTTTAAAATTATATAATGACAAGAGCTCATTAACATCAGCTTTAAAAATGAATATTGTAAAGTATTATTGTTTATTTATTCTTATACTAACACTTAAATTATATTATTAGATTAATCCAAAAGGCATATTCCATAATAAGAGTATATGTCATAAGTAGTATCAATTTTATCGAAGTCCACTGAGCGTCAGCGAGGCTCTTGGGCTTTATGTTCATACAATCTAAATTCAAGCTTACGATTTAATACCATGGATCACATTGACAGGAAAGAGTGCCACCGGGCAGAAGACGTGAAGCTCCCGACTAACATGCACTCGGCCTGGGGCGTGGGCAGCACGCAGCCCGACCCCGCGCAGAACCGCGTGCTGGACGACGGCACCATCGTACCGCTCGGCAAGCCGGTACAGACCAAAGTGAACACTTCGCTGCTGTATAACGAGTATCCTTTGACAATCGCTGACATTACTGTATCTTCCCTCTGTAAAACTCGATATACTGGATTTGTTCTAAAGCATCAACAACCACCATAAGCAACAACTTTAACATTTAGATAATGTGTTAGATTTTATGTTCATACAAAAATAAGTAGTATGTTTTAGAATGTTGATAATTCTACCAGCATCGCAAAGATGCACATACGCGCGTGCACTTGCGTTGTTCGCGCGTCGTCCTCTCGTTCATGAATGAAACATAGACCTACAAATGTCACGACAGTACAAGGAGAACTTATAAATTATTTTCTTTTTCATTTATTGAGTTATGTCCGAACTCATAGAACAAAAGTTGTTGCTTATCATGTTAGCAATGTAGTCCTGCGAGGTTGTTGGTGTTTTTCAAATAACCGTGTATACAAGGTGTAACATAAATATTGGACGAAACTATTTACTTACTATAATTTATACGAATATCGAAAACTGGTTTTCTTAAATTAGTCTAGCTCTCCGATACAACTACTACGGTATCGTAAAAGACACCGTTAGAGACTGAGCTCCCCCTCAGTCATGAAGCCATCGCCACGGTAGTGACAGCTTGGCCTGGGGTGACTTTTTCGCCATTTGGTAGTAAGACCTCAATATTGAATAGTTACTACCTTGGAACTTCGGCGTTTCAGGCGGGAATAAGTTTTATCCTGAATGGCAAAAGCTGTGCTCTCGTGGAGGTAGATTCTATGGGTAAATGGCGATGCTCCATTATTTATGTTACACCCTGTATAAACAGAAAATTAGATAAACTTTTTATACGCCAATAAAATCAATACATCTCCCTTGAATGGTAAAATGCCAATATTTGGAATACGCTATTATTTCACTATTTACTACTTCTGGAATGAGCACTATGATGTTAATACAGGAGTGTATAATTACAAAATATAATTATGTGATGTACATGTTTTGTACTCAAAATTAACAGTTCTTATTTCCGTATAAAAGTTTAGGCCTGCTCCCGTAGTTAGCACTGACCTGCATTTTTGAGTATTTTGGTTGATTAGATAATGCTACTAAAGATAAGTTTTTAAATGATATATTAAAGGTATATAAACTATAATTATTTAGTTGGTTAATACTAAGATTTATAAAATGATATATTAAGAGCTAAAATGATTTGATTTGATCTTTACGCGGCAATCGGAGCGGTTTCCGATTGCTTTGATAGTGTATCGATCGCGAGTTACTTACGAACTAACTTTATTTGCTAACAGTAGTGAATTTATATAATGAATAACCTAAAAGTGCTGAGCTGTTCGGTCAATGTCCGAACATTCCGGTTCCACGTATAATAACTTAAACTTGGTCCCAAACATTTTATAGATAAGATGGACACATTTTATTACATCCGATCCGATATACTTTATCTTTTGCGCCCCGAAACTGATGTAGGGGAACACATTTGTACTAGACATTCGGTGACTGATACGTATTCCATCTTTACGTTTCGGCTTAATACAGCTGATATTTCAACACTGGGGCTTTAACAAATATTAGTTTAAAACTTAACAAATAATAATATACGTTTTAAAGAGAAACTCCCCCCGCTGAATTTGAAATATTCTACAGCTTTAAAGCGGTTGACACTACGACAGATGTTAATATAATCTTCAGAAAGACAGTTGGCGTACTTGGTAAATACTTACGTTTCACGCCGTCGTGGGTTCGATTCCCACCCAGGACAGATTTTGTGTGCATGAACATGACTGTGTGAGTCTTGAGTGTAAGTATGTTTTGACAAACGAAATGTAGTATATCAGTTATCTGGCTTTTATAGTACAGGCTCTGCTTAGTTTGGGATCACATGTGCGTGTGAATAATTTCCAAGAATAAAAAACTGAAGTATATTTCCTTAGCGCACTTTCAGATTTATCGTTTACGACATCGCGCAAGTGAATGTCAAGTATTTGATCCAGATGAAGTTTAACCACAAGTATTAATTCTAACGTTATGTCATTCCATTTTTTTGTTGTTATGTGTGTTAATATAAGTTACTTTTAATGTTTTAGGTTTATAACAGTTGAGTTACTTAGTGTGTAAAAGTCTTAAACCTCCTATAGTCGTGACACATCATCACATAGTCATAACTCCCTAGTGATGCATCCGATTCTCCATTGGCTGGTCATCACACAGACATCACAAGTAATTCTATATGAAAACATTCCTATTTTGACACGACACACTCTATCAAATAGAAAACAACGTATCATATCAGCCGAAAGACGTCCACTGCTTGACAAAGGCCTCCCCCAAAGAGCACCACAATTGCCGGTCTTGCGCTATTCGCATCCAACAGTTTCCAGCGACCCGCACAAGATCATCGGTCCATCTTGTGGGGGCCTGCCCACGCTGCGTCTTCCGGTTCGGTCGCCACTCGAGAACCTTTCTGCCCCAACGGCCGTCGGTTCTACGAATGCAAACAACGTATGCAAATATATTTTTTTTATAACAATTTTCTTATGCAAATTAATAAAATTATCAGTCGTCCCATAGTTTAAGGCATTTACACAACTAAATAAAACAATGAATAAGCCGTGTTATGATTTGTTGATTTATTAGAAACAGCTGTTTCTTCCCGATTCTGCATGAAGGCAGGTGATAATATTTTTGTTTTTCGTAAAAGTATGCGTCGTTAGTGTTGAAATGGTATGATTGTCTGGTTTATTAAGCATTAGTGTAATAATCTCATATTAAACGTTTTGCTAATTATTTAAGCTGTTTCATATGCGTATGCTAATAAGTTGGGCTGTTAGATGAGCGTACATACAACTGATTATACGATTTGTTAAATTCGCGTATTGCTAAATAACTATCGGGTGGTTTATAAGGAGTATTGTTAATGAATGTGGTTGTTTGATACGCGTATTGCTATTAATCGGGATGTTTAATACACAGACTACAAATTCATTTAAAAATACACATTACTTTAGCCAACAAAATATTGTTATATAAAAAAATATACTACTATAAGTACTATTTTCCCAAAACATATAGTTGTTAAACTTTCGTTGCGTATATAATAAATATCCGACATTTTCCCCCTCCCGTTTCGTATATCAAATGTTGATTTGTGGATATCGCTATAAGATATTTTTGTTGGATTTAAACTGGAATAGTTTTTTACCTTCGTTCATAATGAATCTCAACGATCGAACAAGCGTCATATTATGTGGAAATTATATTTTTGGATTGCAATTATTACAATTATGAAAGATGTTGTTTAATTATTATGTGATGCTGATGTTTCTTTTATTTTTAAATTTCCAATTTGATTGTCTTTATTGTATTAAACGAATAAGAATCAAACCCGTGTATTATTTTTCAGTATTTATTTCCATATACGAGTAGGTTAACAAAACACAAGATATCACGGACAGGGGAACACCCAAATACTCCGAAATATTTTATTCCGAATTTTGACGTTCCGATTTTCAAAAGTCCGAATTTCATAATACCTAAGAATTGCAATGTCTATTATTAAATATCACGAAATTTATCTTACCGAAAGTCGTAAATGCGATTTGTTAGTTTTCCGATTTTCATACGTCCTACGAGCCAAATGCTCGAAGGGTTCTCGGTCCGAAAAACGACATTCCGAATTTCAATACTTTGAATAAACTAAAAGTCAACATGTTGTGCTACAAAATTTTGTGACAGAAACGAATCGCTGCAAAACCGACTTCACGTAGTCTTGTCTGCCCTACCCTAGAGTGTAATTTAAGCCCGCGTAGGCGCGGAGGGGTGGGGCGGCCCGCGAGCTGGTGGTTTGAAGGCCCGCCGCTGCGGCTGAGGCTGGCCGGCGTAGCCGGCCTACAAGCCGAAGCTGCGGTGGTGAGCGTTAAAACCATCTGCGACGATAAGCTCGCGTGGGGCCGCCCGTAGCCGCCAGCGCCGTAGCCGTGACAGAAACTATGCTTGCTGCATGTTGCATGCCTGCTGCATGTTGCATGCCTGCTGCATGTTGCATGCCTGCTTGCATGTTGCATGCCTGCTTGCATGCTGCATGCCTGCTTGCATGTTGCATGCCCGTTTGCTTGCTGCATTCCCGGTTCCCGCTTGCATGGTGCATTCCTGCTTGCATGCTGCATGCCTGCTTGCATGCTGCAAGCCTACTTGCATGCTGCATGCCTGCTTGCATGCTGCATACCCGCTTGCATGCTGCATGTCTGCTTGCATGCTGCATGCCTGCTTGCAAGTTGCATGCAGCCGCCGAGTGCCAGATCCCCTCTATCGTTGGTGAATCATTTGGGTTAGGTTAGATTAGAACTGTGACCGGCGAAACAAAATATTTTAATTCGTATTGTTGATGTGCGCCTTTGGAACTCTTTACCACATTTCATACGTGATAGCTCGTCGTTGAATATTTTCAAGAACAGAACTAAGAATCACTTCTTATCTCTTTAATTTATGTATATAATAGATATGTAGGTTTTATGTAGTTTATTATTTATATAAATATATATATATTTTATTAGGTATTGTATGTAAATATTTGTGTGTATTTTATCAATATTTTTAATTTAATATTTTGTTGTACACTGTTTGTACCCATTATTTAATAATTTCACTCTCCTAATGGTTTGCTGGAAGAAAATTCATAAATGAATTAAGCTCGCCTATGTACATGGCTTTTCTTTGTAAAATTTTATTTAAATGTATGTTTCTGTGTGCAATAAAGAATAAAGAATGTTTCGAGTTATCATTAAGTCGGACTTTTTGTTATTCGATCAATTTAAGCTCGGTTTTTTGAGAATAGTAATTATATACGTTAGGAATATTAAAATTTAGGAATTATAAAACTAGGAGTTATGATAAGTCGGAGTTGTAAAATACGGAATAATTTTCTACCATTCGGTATTTTGAAATTCGTATTTGTGACTGTCGGAATAAAGTGTTTCGTATTAATGTAGAGTACCCAGTAAAACCTATTGAATTTTTTTATTGGATCTCGTTTATAACCGACTCCATCTAAGTCTATGGCTTTGTGGGACAAATTTGGAAGCTTCTTCTACAGAATTAAAATTAAACTACAAGTCAACAATCAGTGTATGTACATACATACACGAAAAAATAAATAGAGTCGAGTTGAGTACCATCCTCCTTTTTAGAGTCGTGACCTCTGTCCGTGCTTAGCTAATTCTAAAATAATTATTCCTCACAGGTACATTTTCGTCTAGTAGAGCAAAAGATATCCCCATATTTAACAGAAATTATGGTCACTCTACTCGAACATTACAAGATATATCATCATTTTTGAGATTACACGCGTAGAAAATTGTCCTGAGGTTAAAACGCTATGTCAATCTGATTAGGTTAATATTACAAATAAATGGATGTTAACACCGAAATCTTAAATATTATAGATAATGAGATATCAGCGTTCAAAGTAACGTTACGATTGCGCGGCCACGTAACTTTTGTTTTGCCTTGATTTCGTCAGTTTAAATAAACTTTGGTGGCATTAAATGCTTTCGGTACTTTGGACATATTAAAACCTTTCTTCTAGTAACAGTTTTACTGCATGATATCTTAAGTTTTGAAGAAATAATCGAGATTAAAGAAACATCAAGTGCACGATTGCGCGGCCATAACTTCCAAGGTGAATATTTCGTGAAATATTGATCTTAGTATTATATTTCTTTTTTTGACAATTGTTGACAAATGGAATGTTCAATTATCAAAAAGATTTAGATCTCTATCCCAAGTAGTTACTGAGATCTCCATGGCCGCGCAATCGTGCACGTTACGTTCGCGCGGCCAACTTAAAACCCCTGTAACTTCTTTATTTCTGCTTTGACAAAGTTTTGGTTTGTTCCTTTCGATTTTGACTAATTTTGACAAAAAATATAGCGATTTCTTTTGTTGTTTGGTTAACGCGGCGGAGCAATCGTGACGCACACGGTCTTCCCCTTCCGGTTGTCCCAGTCACACAGGCCAGGTATACTTCTTTTGTCAATATTCTTTCATTCATCCTTTCTAAATGGCCAAACCATCTCAGCATGCCTTTTTCAATCTTTGTGACTACATCCTCTTTCACAACACAACGCTCTCTTACATCAGTATTTCGAATTCTGTCTCTCAAAGTCACACCACACATACTTCTCAGAGCTCTCATTTCCACTGCATTTATTTTACTCTCATTCTTTTTCTGCCATACCCAACTTTCACTTTCATACATTAAAGTTGGCACTAACACTACATCGTGCACGGCTAGTTGAGCCTTCTTTGAGACTTGCCGGCTACTCATAAAGTCGTGTAGTGCCCCATTCACTCTGTTCCCCGCATTTCCTCTTCTAACAATATCTTTTTCATATTTCCCATCTCTCGTAAACAAAGTTCCCAAATATACAAACTCATTCACCTGTTCGACTTTCTCTCCTCCAATCACAATATCACATGCTGTCGTGTATTCATCCCTCTCAAATACCATTACTTTCGTCTTACCTACATTCATTTTCATCCCTTTCCTTTCAAAAGATTCATGCATATTTGTTACCATCACCTGCAACTCGTCCGCCGATGATGCAAGTAGAACTTGATCATCAGCGTAAAGCAGACGTTTGATGAGTAACTCATTCATCCTTACTCCGCATTTGCTTTCTTTCAAATATTTTAAACAGCTATCCATGAATAGGTTAAACAACCACGGTGACGGCCCTATCTAACACTTTTGGATGCTAAACCACTCGGTGTATGACTGTGTATGACTTTGACGGTTAATCCTCACGCAAGCTCTGGAATCCCTAGAAAAGAGATTTCAATGCTTGAACAAAGTTGTCGTCCGACCCATACATGGACAGTACCAACCATAGCTCATTCCTGAACACTCTATCGTAGGGCCTTTTCTAAGTATACGAAGGCACAGTAGACCTTTTGGCTTTTGCCCAAAATCTCTTCTACTATGCTTCGTAGAGAAAAGACCTGATCAGTGCATCTCATTCCTTTCCGAAAACCCGCCTGTGCATCCCATATTTTCGCATCGGTTTCTGTCGCAATCGCAACTCTTTCAACCAATACTTTTGCATACAACTTACCAACGACGCTGAGCACACTAATGGCCCTATAGTTTTTACAGTCTTGCCGTGAGCCTTTCCCTTTGTAAAGAGGTACGATGACAGCCTTGCACCAATCACTTGGCACTTGGCCGGTGGTATAGCATAAATTGAAAAAGCTGCACAGCTGACTCGCTATGACGCAATGTCCAGCCTTCAGCATCTCTGAAGTTATCCTGTCATACCCTAGTGACTTACCTGATTACATACCCTTAATAGCTTTCACAATCTCATCCATCCATCCAATTTCATCTTTACATTTGTTCTTGTCTATACTTAGTGAACTACGTTCACTCTCTGTTACACCTCTTTCATACAAAGTTTCAAAATACTCCTTCCAACGTTTTAACACGCATTCTTCCCCTTTCACTATATTTCCATCTTGGTCTCGTATGGATTTCAGTTCTGAGGTTTGAGTTATACCTCTACTGATCTAACGGATTTCCAGAAAAACTTAATGTTCGTCTGAAATTCTGTAGACAACCTTCTATCAAAATTATCCTTTTGTTCATTTTTCTTTTCGTTCACCACATCCTTTAGAATTCCTTTCATTCTCCTATAATCATTCCAGGCCCTTTCTATATCCTCATTCGTCCCCTTATGCATTCGTTCGTTTGCTCTGGTAGCTAGCCAGTCTAACCACGCTTTCTTCTTTTCACATACAACGTTTTGTACACTTTTATCCCACCAAATATTCTTCATCTTTCTTCCTCTTCTTCTCTTTAGTACACCACGTACTTCACCAGCTACACTCACCACACATTCTTTGACTAACTTCCATAGCTTTTCTACCTCTCTTATGTCTTCAGATCCCTCAAACTTACTTTTGTACTCATCTGCCATTTTTTCCTCTTACAGTTCCTCCACTTTTATTCTCTCTAGTACACTTTTAGTCTCTGGGATTCGGTGGCGGCCATCCTTTGAACAGACGACTTATTCGGCTCATTACCAGAAAGTGGTATGTATGGATTGCGGTCCCACGATAGGCTCTTGTGTCTAGAACATTCTGTCTCAATCTTTCATCTACAATCACGAAGTCAATCATACTCTTTCTCACATTTTTCCCCTCTCGTGTAAACGTATGGATTCTTTTATGTTCAAACATAGTATTTGTAACACAAAGACCCCATTCCAAACATATCTCAAGCAGACTGTACCCATTCTCATTCTAACTCCACCGAATTGACCTAGTACTCTTTCAAAACCAAAACCATTAAAATCACCTAACATTATTACTCTTTCATTATACTGACTTAACTGCAACACATCTGTCAGGGTCTCCCAGAATGCCTTTCTTTCCTCTTGTTCTCGCTGTATTACAACTGCACCCATATCTACAGGAGCGTACACCCCAACTAGGAAGATGCGGGTCATACCAACTTTCATTCTCAACCACATTACTCTTGCATTCACGCATTCGAACTCGGTCACACACTCAGACATACTTGTGGAAAGAATGAGACCCACACCTTGGCAAGCTCGGATGGTGTTCGGAACTCCAGACCAATACGCCGTGTATAGTCCGTGTTTTGTAGTATCACACCCTTTCCGCTTCGTCTCATTCACACACAACACATCGATCCGCTTTTCACTCATCAGCTGACATACTTCGTCCATTTTACCTTCTATTCCTCCTCCAACATTCAATGTAGCAAAACGGCTCTCCGTTGGCCACTTTTCGCCTCTCTGGGAAACGAGACGTGACGGTCGGTGGACCACGTTGCCGCTATTTGAAGGATTAAAAGTACTACTCTGTCAAGAAAGTACCGGGAAAAGATCAATAATATACAAAATGATTGTTATTCATCCAAATTTATTTTATCACCTTCAAAGTATGCTCCTTCAGAAACATTTTTTAAACGCTGCTTTCGGAATTCAGTTCAGTTCTCGCCGCGAATTCTCCTTTATGTCATCTACCGATTGAAAACGGTACCACGAAGTGGTAATTTGAGTTTAGGAAAAAGAAAGAAGTCAGCTGGAGCCATATCTGGTGAATATGGTGGTTGCTGGATGGTATTTGTTGAGTGTTTGGTCAAAAATTCGTTCACAATGATGGCCTTGTGCGAAGGCGCATTATCGTGGTGCAAAATCCAAGAATTTTCTTTCCACCAATCTGGCCTTTGCCGTCGAATTTGCTCTCTTAAACGCCGCATAACGCTCAAATAATATTCTTTATTTACCGTTCGACCTTCCGGTAAGAATTCAGAGTGCACAACACCGCGATAGTCAAAGAAAACAGTCAACATGACTTTGACTTTTGATCGACTTTGGCGTGGTTTTTTATGTTTCGGTTCAGTTGGAAGGCGCCACTCCGAAGCTTGTTGACTAGTTTGCATGTCAAACTCGTAAACCCACGTCTCGTCACCAGTAACAATGTGTTTCATGAATGTTGGGTCGGAATTGACTCGTTCTACCATGTCCTCAGCGACTTTCATGCGATTGAGTTTTTGGAGAAAATTGAGATCTTTTGGGACTAGCCGAGCGGCAACATGTTTCATATCATTCTCCACCGCTTTGCTTAGAGACTGTAGTCTTGTAAATGAGCAGGTGGTCTTCTAATACGCCCAGATCTTCTAATATCAACCTCTGGCTGTAACGCAGGTTGTAGTGAGACGACTCCAGGTGAAAGAGTGAGTTCAGGAACAGGCGCAGTATTGAGTGATGAAGTTTCGCCATGATTAATGCTTGTTGCGGGTGACTCATCTTGAGGTATTAAAATCTCCTGATCAGAGCCACGTGAACTCTCATCAGTTGCAAGCTCTCGAATTCTCTCTCCTTCATCTCCAATTGGAGCTAGGTGACGATTTGACACCGCTGTTACTCGGCCGTCCCTCAGTCTAGTAATTGAATAATCAGGGGTAACTTCAATTAGATCAGCCTCTTCCACTAAGGGCATGTACTTGTTGGGTCGAGCGCAGCGTTTGACAAGGACCCGTCCGGCACTTGTAAGCCATGTCGGAATAGAGGTGCCGTTTGGCGATTTCCGGGAGTGTTTAAACATCCTCTCATGCGGTGAACAGTTTATGGTAGTACAAAGCAGTGATCGTATAGAATGAAGAGCGTTATCAAGAACTTTCTCCCAACTCTCTATGGGCAAATTGTGGGAACGTAAACCCAACTGTATGGCTTTCCACAGCGTTGAGTTAAGTTTTTCAACTTGTCCGTTTCCTTGCGGATTGTATGCTGTTGTGTTGCTCGTGGCGATACCACGAGAGTGCAGATATTCTTTTACTTCAGCAGATAAAAAGACAGCCCCTCTGTCTGAATGTATATAGCCAGGCATACCAAACATCATGAACAGATTATTTAAATGTTTTATAACCGTCTTTGCACTCATATCTGAACATGGAAAAGCAAAAGGGAATCTGGAATATTCATCTATAATGGTGAGTATATACCGATTCATAGTTTTGCTTGGGACAGGACCTTTAAAGTCAATACTTAAACGCTCGAAGGGCGCCATTGCTTTAACAAGCTTTGGAAGTGGGTCGGCATTTTTGAAAAATCTTGGTTTTATTTCTGCACATATCCGACAGTTGTTTGTCATCGTTCTAATTTCTTCAATAGAATAGGCCAAGTTCTTTGTTTTTAGCCAGTGATGCATTCTTGTGACTCCTGGGTGGCATAAGTTTTCATGTAATTTATAGAGTCGCGTGAGTCGTGATGAGTTGTCCATGCTGGCGCACACTCTGGATAACGTGTCAGCAACGTGGTTTTCTCGTCCTGGTCTATAAATAATATCATAATTATAGGGTGCCAGCTCTAGACGCCACCGCTGTATTTTCTCGTTTTTAATTTTACTAGAGTGTTTTGCGTTAAACATGAATGCTACCGATCTCTGGTCAGTGATCAACTTAAATGGTCTACCTATCAAAAAATGGCGCCACTTTTTGAGTGCTTCAACAATGGCATAGGCTTCCTTTTCGACGGCGGAATGATTTTGTTCGCTTTTACTTAGCGTTCTAGAATAAAATGCTACTGGCCTGGAATCCTGTGAGAGTGATGCAGCAATTGTATGTTCCGAAGCGTCAGTTTCTACTGTGAATGGCATTTTATCGTCGATTGCGTGTATAGAAGATTTTGCGATCATCGATTTCAAGTCTTCAAAAGATTTCATGGCTTCAATGCCCAATGGAAACGAAACCGTATGTGCAATGGAGTGTATTCTTTTGGAAAAGTTTGGCACCCACTTAGAATAATGTGCAAACATGCCTAGTACTCTTCTTAGCGCGGGCATATCTTCTGGAGGAGGTAGTTTAAGTAATGGCTGTAGACGATCGCTGTCAGGTTTGACAATGTGATTTTCAAACGAGTACCCTAATATTTTGAGTGATTTCTGATTAAATTTGCTTTTCTCTTTATTTAACGTCAACCCGTACTTGTCGCCTGCCAACAGAAAACGGCTTAGATTCTGATCATGCTCATCTTGAGTATTTCCGCATATAGTTATGTCGTCTAGATACGCGAAGGTCCCAATTAAGCCTTCCTTTCTGATGATCCAGTCGATAGTTCTCTGGAAACTAGACACACCATTTGTCACTCCAAAAGGAATCCGACAAAATTGATACAGGTTACCAGCCGCTTCAAAAGCCGTATATATACGTTCATGAGTGACAATTGGAATCTGATGATACGCACTCTGTAAGTCAATGGCACTGAAGATACTATATTTAGAAATTCTCGTAACTATTTCTTCAATATTTGGTAACGGATAGGCATCCAAGAGCGTATACTTGTTGATTGTCAATGAATAATCTATAACCATTCGCTTTTTATGACTGGCAGTCTTGGTTATCAGCACTTGTGCTCGCCAAGGTGATTTACTCTCCTCTATTATGTGCTGTTCCAGTAATTTCTTGATTTCACCTCTAATAAACTCCTGGTCTTCACAACTGTACTTCCGGGATCGTATGGCAATCGGTTTGCAATCAGAAGTAACGTTGTTGAACAGCGATACGGCAGGAACTGATGCCTCGGCGACAGAACAAACCTTCAGAGTGTCCTTCGGTCCACCAAATTCAAGCTCCAATGAAGAATGTAGGCTGAGAAGATCGTGACCTATAATGACATCAGCGCACAAATCTTTGACTATAAGTAATTGAACATTGTCATATGTGTTTTCTCCTAATTTGATATTTTGGACCGTAGCTCCGGTGACTTGCGACGTTAGAGTAAGGGAGGCCATGGAGATCATCTGACGACAGGGAGTTTTCTTCAAATGTGCTAGGTTAGCAAAATTTTCATTAATGAAACTAATACTACTGCCTGTGTCTATTAGCGCCTCCGCTCTGATACCTTTAATGAAGGCAGGGATCATAGCTTTTCTTAGAGATGCTGGCGCTGCGGCCATGATACTTGCGGCGCAGTGTGCGCAATTCTCCGGAGGACTACTGGACACATTGTGTGGTTTGCTACGGCAGACAAACGCGTAATGACCTTTCTTGCTACAGATTTGACAGGTGACACCTGAGGCAGGGCAGTTTTTACGCCTGTGTAAGCGGTCTCCTCCACAAAAGAAACATTTCCAATGGGATTTATGGGATTTTATGTTGCCCTTCGTCGCAGTAATAGCAGCCACTTGAGATGATTCATCTGTCTCAGCAGACTGCTCATTGTTGACTTGAACGATGCTCCTTCCTTCAGATATTGCATTGACGGCCGGTAGGTTAAAATTTTGCGAGTTGTTCTCCGCCATTTCCATCGATATTGCCTTACTATAGGCGTCATCCAGAGTAAGTGTAAGGTTTTCAAGAAGACGTTCTCGTATTTTAGGTGATGTTAGACCAGCGATGAAAGCACCTCTAATATTCTCGCTTTTATTTGTTTCGGCGTCCACTGCGGCAAAAGCGCATTCTCTTGCTAACAGTTTGAGGGCTTGTAGATACAAAGCAATAGATTCACCGGGATGTTGGCGCCTAGTAGCGAGAAGATGCCGAGCAGTAATAATGTTTTTGGGCTTGATGAATAAAGCATCTAGTGTAGCCAATGCCACGTTGTATGTGGTACAGTCACTGATTGTTTGGTATACGCGGGGCGATACATAGTTTATCAGCAACTGGAGTTTTAGGTCGTCTGAGAGCGCCGAGGTAACGGCAGCGGCACCAGCTCCATGAGGCTCAGATGCGGCTTGTGCCGTCAGGAAATTGTTGAAGGTGCGTTTCCAGTGTTCCCATTCGGGGCCCGTGGAACTTAATGAGTAATCACCATCAAAGCGATCCGGTCTCAGAAACTTTTCCATTTTAGTCAATTAAATTGAAATAAAACTATGAATTGCCTGAAAACATTATTATAGGCTTTAATTGACTAAAATTGTTGACAACTGTGACATGAATATTTATCTATCAAACATCATCATAGAGAAGACTATAAAAGGAGGATTATCTAAATATTTAGGTAATGAGTTTCATATCATTCTCCACCGCTTTGCTTAGAGACTGTAGTCTTGTAAATGAGCAGGTGGTCTTCTAATACGCCCAGATCTTCTAATATCAACCTCTGGCTGTAACGCAGGTTGTAGTGAGACGACTCCAGGTGAAAGAGTGAGTTCAGGAACAGGCGCAGTATTGAGTGATGAAGTTTCGCCATGATTAATGCTTGTTGCGGGTGACTCATCTTGAGGTATTAAAATCTCCTGATCAGAGCCACGTGAACTCTCATCAGTTGCAAGCTCTCGAATTCTCTCTCCTTCATCTCCAATTGGAGCTAGGTGACGATTTGACACCGCTGTTACTCGGCCGTCCCTCAGTCTAGTAATTGAATAATCAGGGGTAACTTCAATTAGATCAGCCTCTTCCTCTAAGGGCATGTACTTGTTGGGTCGAGCGCAGCGTTTGACAAGGACCCGTCCGGCACTTGTAAGCCATGTCGGAATGGAGGTGCCGTTTGGCGATTTCCGGGAGTGTTTAAACATCCTCTCATGCGGTGAACAGTTTATGGTAGTACAAAGCAGTGATCGTATAGAATGAAGAGCGTTATCAAGAACTTTCTCCCAACTCTCTATGGGCAAATTGTGGGAACGTAAACCCAACTGTATGGCTTTCCACAGCGTTGAGTTAAGTTTTTCAACTTGTCCGTTTCCTTGCGGGTTGTATGCTGTTGTGTTGCTCGTGGCGATACCACGAGAGTGCAGATATTCTTTTACTTCAGCAGATAAAAAGACAGCCCCTCTGTCTGAATGTATATAGCCAGGCATACCAAACATCATGAACAGATTATTTAAATGTTTTATAACCGTCTTTGCACTCATATCTGAACATGGAAAAGCAAAAGGGAATCTGGAATATTCGTCTATAATGGTGAGTATATACCGATTCATAGTTTTGCTTGGGACGGGACCTTTAAAGTCAATACTTAAACGCTCGAAGGGCGCCATTGCTTTAACAAGCTTTGGAAGTGGGTCGGCATTTTTGAAAAATCTTGGTTTTATTTCTGCACATATCCGACAGTTGTTTGTCATCGTTCTAATTTCTTCAATAGAATAGGCCAAGTTCTTTGTTTTTAGCCAGTGATGCATTCTTGTGACTCCTGGGTGGCATAAGTTTTCATGTAATTTATAGAGTCGCGTGAGTCGTGATGAGTTGTCCATGCTGGCGCACACTCTGGATAACGTGTCAGCAACGTGGTTTTCTCGTCCTGGTCTATAAATAATATCATAATTATAGGGTGCCAGCTCTAGACGCCACCGCTGTATTTTCTCGTTTTTAATTTTACTAGAGTGTTTTGCGTTAAACATGAATGCTACCGATCTCTGGTCAGTGATCAACTTAAATGGTCTACCTATCAAAAAATGGCGCCACTTTTTGAGTGCTTCAACAATGGCATAGGCTTCCTTTTCGACGGCGGAATGATTTTGTTCGCTTTTACTTAGCGTTCTAGAATAAAATGCTACTGGCCTGGAATCCTGTGAGAGTGATGCAGCAATTGTATGTTCCGAAGCGTCAGTTTCTACTGTGAATGGCATTTTATCGTCGATTGCGTGTATAGAAGATTTTGCGATCATCGATTTCAAGTCTTCAAAAGATTTCATGGCTTCAATGCCCAATGGAAACGAAACCGTATGTGCATGGAGTGTATTCTTTTGGAAAAGTTTGGCACCCACTTAGAATAATGTGCAAACATGCCTAGTACTCTTCTTAGCGCGGGCATATCTTCTGGAGGAGGTAGTTTAAGTAATGGCTGTAGACGATCGCTGTCAGGTTTGACAATGTGATTTTCAATCGAGTACCCTAATATTTTGAGTGATTTCTGATTAAATTTGCTTTTCTCTTTATTTAACGTCAACCCGTACTTGTCGGCTGCCAACAGAAAACGGCTTAGATTCTGATCATGCTCATCTTGAGTATTTCCGCATATAGTTATGTCGTCTAGATACGCGAAGGTCCCAATTAAGCCTTCCTTTCTGATGATCCAGTCGATAGTTCTCTGGAAACTAGACACACCATTTGTCACTCCAAAAGGAATCCGACAAAATTGATACAGGTTACCAGCCGCTTCAAAAGCCGTATATATACGTTCATGAGTGACAATTGGAATCTGATGATACGCACTCTGTAAGTCAATGGCACTGAAGATACTATATTTAGAAACTCTCGTGACTATTTCTTCAATATTTGGTAAAGGATAGGCATCCAAGAGCGTATACTTGTTGATTGTCAATGAATAATCTATAACCATTCGCTTTTTATGACTGGCAGTCTTGGTTATCAGCACTTGTGCTCGCCAAGGTGATTTACTCTCCTCTATTATGTGCTGTTCCAGCAATTTCTTGATTTCACCTCTAATAAACTCCTGGTCTTCACAACTGTACTTCCGGGATCGTATGGCAATCGGTTTGCAATCAGAAGTAACGTTGTTGAACAGCGATACGGCAGGAACTGATGCCTCGGCGACAGAACAAACCTTCAGAGTGTCCTTCGGTCCACCAAATTCAAGCTCCAATGAAGAATGTAGGCTGAGAAGATCGTGACCTATAATGACATCAGCGCACAAATCTTTTACTATAAGTAGTTGAACATTGTCATATGTGTTTTCTCCTAATTTGATATTTTGGACCGTAGCTCCGGTGACTTGCGACGTTAGAGTAAGGGAGGCCATGGAGATCATCTGACGACAGGGAGTTTTCTTCAAATGTGCTAGGTTAGCAAAATTTTCATTAATGAAACTAATACTACTGCCTGTGTCTATTAGCGCCTCCGCTCTGATACCTTTAATGAAGGCAGGGATCATAGCTTTTCTTAGAGATGCTGGCGCTGCGGCCACGATACTTGCGGCGCAGTGTGCGCAATTCTCCGGAGAACTACTGGACACATTGTGTGGTTTGCTACGGCAGACAGACGCGTAATGACCTTTCTTGCTACAGATTTGACAGGTGACACCTGAGGCAGGGCAGTTTTTACGCCTGTGTAAGCGGTCTCCTCCACAAAAGAAACATTTCCAATGGGATTTATGGGATTTTATGTTGCCCTTCGTCTCAGTAATAGCAGCCACTTGAGATGATTCATCTGTCTCAGCAGACTGCTCATTGTTGACTTGAACGATGCTCCTTCCTTCAGATATTGCATTGACGGCCGGTAGGTTAAAATTTTGCGAGTTGTTCTCCGCCATTTCCATCGATATTGCCTTACTATAGGCGTCATCCAGAGTAAGTGTAAGGTTTTCAAGAAGACGTTCTCGTATTTTAGGTGATGTTAGACCAGCGATGAAAGCACCTCTAATATTCTCGCTTTTGTTTGTTTCGGCGTCCACTGCGGCAAAAGCGCATTCTCTTGCTAACAGTTTGAGGGCTTGTAGATACCAAGCAATAGATTCACCGGGATGTTGGCGCCTAGTAGCGAGAAGATGCCGAGCAGTAATAATGTTTTTGGGCTTGATGAATAAAGCATCTAGTGTAGCCAATGCCACGTTGTATGTGGTACAGTCACTGATTGTTTGGTATACGCGGGGCGATACATAGTTTATCAGCAACTGGAGTTTTAGGTCGTCTGAGAGCGCCGAAGTAACGGCAGCGGCACCAGCTCCATGAGGCGCAGATGCGGCTTGTGCCGTCAGGAAATTGTTGAAGGTGCGTTTCCAGTGTTCCCATTCGGGGCCCGTGGAACTTAATGAGTAATCACCATCAAAGCGATCCGGTCTCAGAAACTTTTCCATTTTAGTCAATTAAATTGAAATAAAACTATGAATTGCCTGAAAACATTTCTTCTTCTTCTTTTTTTTAATGGCAAGTTATGCCGATGTCGACAATTCTGCCAATGACAGATGTGAAATGGGAATACGTGTGATAAATTTAACCAAAATTTTCAATGTTATAGCTAATTGCGTGTCTTGGCGATTAGGGTAAAACAAAACATTCAGACGTAACAATCACAATTTGATGCCATTGCATCTTATAAAGCACATTAATACTTCGTAGAGTTCTGGGGAAGGGAATGTAAGCAACGAGGAAAAGTTGATGGGAATGGGAATCTTTAAATTTGGAAGGAGTTCATATAAATTATAGGCAGAGTTATTATTGGTGCATTCAAAGAAAATGTGGTCCAGTGAACCCTCGTCCAGCCCACACTCACAAAGGGATGAATCCCGAATCCGTATTTTGTGTAGAAAAACAGGTGAACAACAGAAACCTAAGCGCAGTCTACAAACAGTTGAGATCACGCATCTGGAGGTCTTTTTATATTTATGAAACCAAGGCGTTAACACAATGTCCGGTTGAACTTCATAATAAAAGCCACCTTTGCTCTTGCTAGAAATATCCCAATAATTTTGCCATGCTTGTTTTAAGATTCCTTTGGGAAGATTCTGCAGGTCATAACCATAAAAACAATAGAATCTATCATCTATAATTTGGGATGTCACAGCATCCTTGGCCAATAGATCAGCATGTTCATTCCCCTTAATACCACAGTGGCTGGGGATCCATACAAGTTGAACAATTTTTTCCTTTGCAGAGCAAGCCAAGAGAGATTTTTTAATTTCTAAGATAATGGGGCTATGTAGTTTTGATCGGTGGGAGTTTTGCTCTAAGGTTTTCAGAGAGCTTATGGAATCAGAGAAAATAACAGCTTTATTTATATTGTGACACTCTATAAAGCGACAAGCTTCCAATATAGCCACGCATTCCCCAGTGAAAACAGAAGACTCCTTGGGACACCTATATTTTAAAATTATGCTAGAGGTTTGGTAATACACTGCAACTCCTACAGGCTTAGCGCCTGAAAACATTATTATAGGCTTTAATTGACTAAAATTGTTGACAACTGTGACATGAATATTTATCTATCAAACATCATCATAGAGAAGACTATAAAAGGAGGATTATCTAAATATTTAGGTAATGAGTTTCATATCACAAATGATTAGTTAAAATGGTACGAATCGACTCGTGAGATACAGAAAGTTCGGCGGCTATCTCTCTCAGAGTTGAATGAGGATTTTCAGTCACTATTTCCTTCACTTTTGCGATGTTAACTTCAGTTGATGGCCTACCAGAGCGAGGCAAATCTTTCATCACATCTCGACCGCTTTTGAATGCTTTGAACCACTCATAACCACGAGTTTTTGATAAAGTCGATTCACCGTAAGCCTTCTGTAACATTTTCAGTGACTCCGAACACGAAATTCCATTAGCGATGCAAAATTTAAGACAAACTCTTTGTTCGATATTTTTGTCCATTATGAAATTCGAAATACACACTATATATGATATTACTAAAAGCAGCACTGTATTTAATATAAAAACAGATGCAACTCAAAAAAATGCGCCAGAATGGAAAACAGTTGTGCCAATCTAACAACAACAAAAAAAACCAAAAATTTTAATTTGGAACCATAAATCAAACCATCCATTCCCGATACTTTTTTGACTGAATGTATCCATTGCGTTCCCACGAGTATTAGGGACTTAACGGTCCACCCTCGCAGAGCCGTATACGGGGGTAAGACGGATCTATGCTGTGTCCTATGACCGCCAACATAGACACCCTCCGTTCGCGACCAGACTGCCCTCTGGCCATGGATCCCTCAGCACGGGTCGGATTACACCTTGGATTGGGGTTTTATTTCAGGTATGCTCCCTGGTTTGGACTAATAGCTCATACGTGCTCGTCCCCTGCGTGTTGGTGAGCGTACAGTAAGCCAGTTAATTCGGCCTGTGAGCGCCGCCGTTGGTATGCATAATTATGCCTACTTTTCCGCCGCCGCTCTAAGTTTCTATCCTGTACTGATAATAACCATGCTAACGTAGGCCTCTGATGAATCCTAAGATTCTAGAGCCCCCGATAGAGGCAGTTTAAGGTCATAACCGGAACCATAAGACTATAGTCGTCGATTATCGTATTTAGGTATTTTATTGGGCTTTAGTATTCATTATTATTTCAATATTTAGCGCACATCAATAGTATTGTCAATCATTATGTACACTTATTTATAAATAGGAATTTAATATCAGGTATTTCTGAGAAGCGCTTTGAAACGCTCTCGTTGGAATAAAATTTGCTCCGACTTGCCAAAATTAAGTATAAACAGAAACCGCGTAAAAAAGAAATCCGGACACTGAATTCGCTCGAGCATTTCGAAGGTACCAGAAAATAAAACAAAATAGAGAATTATACTCGGTAAAAAGGAAAATACAGTACATACAAAACCATTTGGAAATAATTTTAATCATTAAATGAAAATATTTATGTAATACAAGTATGTAATAATTAAATAATTTCTGTACGAAAACATAAATGTGAAATGAGAGCCAAGTTCAATATTTTTTTTGTAGTCTTTGTTTTTGTATTCAGTAACTTGACATGGGTTTTGGCGCCAACGCGGAAAAGGACGCATCGAGGCTATGTTTTATTTTCAAAAACTGGTGTAAATTCGAGTTTTTATGTGTAAATATGGTGGATTTTTAGACATAACATCTTCGACAACGTACATAAGTGGAGGAAAGTGCGATATTGCCGTGAATTGTGATTTTCCGTGTTGAAACCAAAACTCCATAGAAGCCTCTAGTAAAGTCTTCACTGCTTTACTGGGGTAGGACTATGACTTGACTGTGACGAACGTGACGGACATGACTGACTGACTGTGAAATATGAATATTACAACTGAAGACGAGGCGGTATGGTCACAGATCTTAGCCTGCCCAAAGAGGGCAAAAAAAAGGTTACTTGACAGTTCAAAGAAAAATAATGTTACCATACCAAAACTAATAGTGTGGGTAGTGACCGATTTTACATAAGAACGAATGACAAAAATGGTTTAATTAAATATAACTTTAAAAATTCGTAGTTTGACTCTTTAATTGTATTCAGTAACTTGAGAATTCAAAGAAAAATTGTGTTACCATACTAAATCTAATAGTGTAGGGTGGTAAACGATTTTACGTATAAAGCTAATGAGAAACTGGTTTAATTTAAATAAAACTTTAAAAAGTCGTTTGTAACATGTGGAATATGTATAATCCTACATCCTACCATCTTAAGGGTTAATTATAATAATTATTCTTTATAGAAAAGTGCGCTGTTATTATCCTTGCAATGTGTTAAACGATCTATTAAAATTAAATGCAAGAGCTGATACAGGCCCTCGAACTCGCGTCATAGATATTATCTCTATGCGAAAGAAAATTGGGAATGACGGTTGAAGAAACGAATTTGCGTCTTCGAAATAACGTCTGAGATACGACAATCGCGCCGTTGTCGGTCGATTCTCGCGTCTCAGACGAAAATTTGTTTGAATATTCTACGTGAGGTTTCTGAGTTGGTTATTTCGTCATATAAATTTAGTATTATAGTAAAACTTATATTTTCTTATAGATACCTTATTTCTTGGCGGCAACGTTATCTGCGCGTAATAAAACAATATCTCAGGGAAGCACGATACATATACTATTAAGATTAACCTGGGTCAAAGAAGGTAGTCCTATGATTTGTATGAATAAAAACATTTTCGTACAACATTCACTTTTTTAGGTCATACTACAAAAATGTATGGACCGATGAAAGTGTTCAGTCATCTAGACAAACGTTTCTGGAAGGCCTTACCACAGGGCTCAAAAATCCTACTGGCAAAGGAGAAAGATTAATAGTTTGCCATATAGGCGGAGAGGAAAGCTTTCTGTAGGACGGGCTCCTCATTTTTAAAGCCAAGAAAAGAAGTGTTGGTTACCACGAGGAAATGAATGCCAAATGTTTTGAAGAGTGGTTTGGGATTATGTTACCTAACTTGCTGCCTAACTCTGTTGTCGTAATATACAATGCCCCTTACCATTCGCGAAAAATCGAAGCAATGCCTAAGATGCCCAGGAAGAAAAAATAAATTAAAGAGTGGCTGAACTATATAAATATTTCGTACGAAGAAGACATGTTGAAGGCAACTAATAGGTTTGGTTAAAAATCAAAATCATGTAATTGAAAAATATGCAGTTGACGAGATAGCAGCACAACATGCTATAATTTTGCTAAGACTGCCCCCTTACCACTGCGAGCTCAACCCAATAGAACAAATTTGGGCACAAGTAAAGGGGCATGTCGCAAAAAACAATAAATCGTTTAAAATGAAAGAGAATTATTTGAAGAAGGAGTTATTAATGTGACCCCGTCGTCATGGAGTGCTTGCGTATCTCAAATATTAAAAGTAGAAGATGGTATGTGTTGTATGGACCATGTAATTGATAACATTACTGACACATTTATCATAAATGTAACAAGCGACTTTCTGATTCTAATGATTATATATGTCATCTTTAACTAAGTCCTCTTATTTTAAATAACCTTACTACTGAGAAACATAATATGTTACAAATGTGTTTTTAATGCAAGCTTATTAATTATTTAAAATATAAAGTTCTTGTAACTACATTTTTTTTTTCTTCTCCCGTTCTCTTCGGGAGCTTTGGCTCGCACGTTATCCGCATCCGTCAGAGTCAAGTTTGAATTGTGTTGGAGTAAATTAGGATTTAATTTTTAAAGGTAAGGAAACTTATCGCGTTTAATTTAGCAATTATAAAAATGGATCAGTAAAGTAATTATACTGAAGATAAATTAAAACAATAAAAAACGAAAACAAATAAAAAGAAGAAAAACATGGAGTATGAATAATATGCCTTTTATTTACAATCTAATATTATTACTATGTATATATTGGGAAAGTATGCGATATATAGAAGAGTTGAGGGAATGAAGAAGGGATTTAATAGATGTAGGAAAAGGGACATGGAGTGATATCAGACGGAAAAGAATATGTGGTCCAGATATCCAAGGTCCTCACCACATTCACACCACGGGCTAGTAATGATATGAAACCTAGCAAGGTGGGCTGGGCAGGTCGTGTGTCCAAGGCGCATTCTTATTAAAATTGTAGTGGCTATTTTGTCAAGTTTAATTGTAGAGAACCATGGTTTGTGTTGAATGTGTTGCTGCATACTAGAAAAGTGTCTTCCCTTTAGTTGGCTACTTTCTAACCAGACTGCATTCCAGGAATCCCGAAGATGAAGTTTAGGAAGTGCAGCCAAGTCCTGTGTATAATTTTTAAAAGGAAATATGTCTCCACAGTTTGTAGCATCTTTTGCTAGTCTGTCAACTTTCTCATTACCTGTAATGCCACAATGACTAGGTATCCAGACAAATGTTACATTAAGACCTTTTTTAAAACAATCGTAAAGTTTGCTTCTAATATCTACTATGGGAGGAAACAGTGGTTTGGATTTAAATGGAAATCTCATTAGTGCCTGTAAAGCGCTCATGGAGTCACTGAAAATTATACTGCTATTAAGTTTTAGGAGTAGAATGTATTCTAAAGCTTTAATGATGCCAATGCATTCACCGGTAAACACTGATGTTTCAGGGAGGCATTTTATTTTTTGAACTATATTATATTGGATATGATACACTCTTACCCCAACAAACTCACTTGATTTGTGCTTGGATGCATCGGTGTAAATGTGATGCCATCCTGGCCATATTTCTTGCACAATAGAATTAAAATATGCGTTGACATTATGTCTTTCTAAATGTAAGGTGTATTTAACATTAGATGTATATACAATGTCGCCCATGCGCATGTGACCGCCCGTAATATTCTGAATATTCATGAAAAAATATCGAAAATAAACTTCAAAAGGGGGGGTCTATCTGTAACATTTATCATGTTATTCAATTTTGAATTTTTTAAGTAGAGTTTGTAGACTTGCTTTCTATTTTTTGACACATCTCCGAAGTTTATGGGTCGATTTGTATTTTGTTTATTATTTCCAAAAGTTTATGAGTTATTTTAACAGGTTAATTAACATTTTACTAAAAATTATCGACTACGAAAAAAAAAAAACGGAATCGAAGTAATTTTTTCGGTAAAAAATTGTGTATTTATTTTAAAAAAACTAGTGTAAGTCCATAAATTATCCCCATAGGACCACTTTTTTAATCATTATTTGTAATCTACTACATAACAGCTAAAAATTCACAGAACATTACTAATACCTATCTCTAAAAAAAAACCAGCAAACAACTTGTTGAACATTTGCAACTATTCAAATAAAAAGGGTCGCTCAGGTAGAAACCGGTTCCTAGAAACAGCTTTTTAACAATTGCGTCCCTACCACGTGCACACCCTTGTCGGCTAGCGTTACTTCATTCAGTCGCTTGATTACTGACCCCGTGACGCTACGTGTTTTGTGATTTGTGCACTACTTAATCTTGTGAGGAAAGTTTGTTAACTACTCGTATCATTGCAATGGTACGATTGCGTGATCTACCGCCGTCTCATGTGGCTGACATGCATTTCATTTACGGTGTTTGTAATGGAAATGCACGCGCTGCTGTCGAAGAGTACAGACGTCGATATCCAAGTAGACCAGTACTTGGGTACCGATCCTTCATTGCCGTACATCGTCTTTTTTGCGAAAGAGGATTATTTCCGCAACAAAATGAGCCCGGCGTGATTGTTGATGTAGACGTGGAAGAGGATGTGTTACGATTAGTGCGCGCTAACCCTATGCTAAGCATTCGTCTCCTATCGATAAGAGTAGGTATACCAAGAATAAGAGTTTGGAGAATTCTCAAAAAAGAAGGCCTGCATCCTTATCATTTCCGACGTGCACAACATTTGGAAAATGTCGATTACGGTGCGAGATCTGTTTTTTGTAATTGGATAATTGCACAGCAAAGAGCTAATCTCAATTTTATGAGGAAGATTTTGTGGACAGATGAAGCCACGTTTACAAGGGCGGGTATAACAAATCATCGCAATCTTCATGTGTGGGCCACTGAAAATCCACACGTCATTAGAGAAACAACTTTCCAGACTCAATTTTCCATAAATGTATGGGCTGGAATGATTGACGGTGAACTTATTGGCCCTTTCGTGTTACCAAACAGACTAGATCAACACGCATTTTTAGATTTTATAGTCAATACGTTGCCGTTGCTTTTGGAGGAAGTACCGCTGGAAACAAGAAGGCGGATGTATCTGCAATTAGATGGAGCTCCAGCACACTTCGCACGACTAGTTCGTGATTATTTAAATCAAAATTATCCGCGATGGATTGGCAGAGGAGGTCCCATTGCTTGGCCGCCGCGATCTCCCGACCTTACACCCTTAGATTTTTATCTTTGGGGCAACATGAAACAAAAAGTGTATGCCGTGCCCATTGAAAGCCGCGAGCAATTAACGGCTAGGATTTTTGCTGCTGCTGCGGAAATTAAAGAAAACCGTGAAGAATTACGTCGTACAATAAAAAGTGTTGCCATGAGAGCTTTAGTTTGTTTACAGGAGGGTGGGGACCATTTCGAAAATCTAATTAATTAAAATTCTTGTATTTTTTATTTTTTAAGTAAAAATCTGGCTATTGCTTGTTTGTTTTTATTTCCATTATCATCCTCCTTATTAGTTTAACCTTTTAGTACTCACTGCTAAAAGCGGGGACATTTAATTGACTTTCACATTTTCTTTTCCTAAATTTGACTCTTAGAGTTTTAGAGTTTTACTTTGGATTTAGTTACAGTTTGGTTTAATAATGTTCTGTAAATTTTTAGCTGTTATGTAGTAGATTACAAATAATGATTAAAAAAGTGGTCCTATGGGGATAATTTATGGACTTACACTAGTTTTTTTAAAATAAATACACAATTTTTTACCGAAAAAATTACTTCGATTCCGTTTTTTTTTTTCGTAGTCGATAATTTTTAGTAAAATGTTAATTAACCTGTTAAAATAACTCATAAGCTTTTGGAAATAATAAACAAAATACAAATCGACCCATAAACTTCGGAGATGTGTCAAAAAATAGAAAGCAAGTCTACAAACTCTACTTAAAAAATTCAAAATTGAATAACATGATAAATGTTACAGATAGACCCCCCCTTTTGAAGTTTATTTTCGATATTTTTTCATGAATATTCAGAATATTACGGGCGGTCACATGCGCATGGGCGACATTAACGCTTGATAATTACAGCTGAACAAATCAAGTTTCGGAGATCTATGTGTCGTAGCGTGAAGTGTTTTATATTTTAAGTAAGTTTTGACTAGGCAAGGGTAAGATTTATTGTTCCAGTAGCTTGATGACTCAATAATATTTGTAAGGTTGTGAAGTTTTGCGATTAATGGGCAATCTGTACATTGTAGAACACGAAAAAAAAAACGATCCGCTAAAAACCGACGCCGCAAATAAAGCGGCGGTTCATTACATTCAATTTGTAAAGCATTAATAGGACTCGATTTCATAGCTCCAGTGATAATCCTCATGGCTTTTGATTGAATGGAATCTAGTTTCCCAAGACCAGCTAAATTACATGGCTCCAGCAAGAAGGTCCCGTAATCGAGGACACTACGTACCAGAGCGTTGTAAAGAAGCTTTAGGGAAAAAGGATGCGCACCCCACCAAACGCCAGAGAGACATCTCATTAAATTCAAAAGCTTTTCACACCTCGATACAATATAGTCATTATGAGGCATACCTGTAAGCCTGGAGTCTAAAATAACACCTAAAAATTTTACCTGATGTTTAACGGGAATTTGGAGATTGTTAAAACGTACGCATATTGGAGGGTGTAACCGATAGCGTGTGAAGAGCACGACAGAGCTTTTGAGCACTGAAATGCTCAAACCATTTTTATACATCCAAATTTTTAGATTTTCTAATGAATTATTTAATTGATTACTAATAGCTTCTATTGTATTACCTATGGAGTATAAGAGCAAGTCATCAGCGTATTGTAGTATGTTAGTTGTATTGTGAAGTGAAGTTGCCAAATCATGAGTATATATATTAAATAATATAGGGCTAAGGACTGAGCCCTGTGGAAGTCCTTTCCAAACAGATCTCTTCTGCTCACGTGACTGGTCTAATTTTATTATCCTTCCCGAGAGAAGGTTAATGACAAAGCAAGTAAGGATTTCTGGAATGCCAAGATTTCTTAATTTATGGAGCAGAATATTAAGATTAGCGTTATCATATGCCGCTTCCAACGGACATCGTACTGGCCTCAATATACATGCCAGGCGACGACGAGGTTTGTCCACCAAGAGAGATGGCTGACCTGGTAAACCACTGTGAGGGCACAAATCTGGACCTAATCATCTGCACAGACTCAAATGCTCACCACCCACTTTGGGGCTGCGACAAGCCAAACCCTAGAGGAGAGGTACTATGCACATACTTATTCTCCACTAATCTTAACATTATAAATCGCGGCTCGGAACCCACATGGGTCACAGTCCGTGGACAAAGCATCATAGACCTAACGCTGGCCACATTAGGCGCGACGAACCTCATATCTAACTGGCACGTATCAGATGAACCTTCTTGCTCCGACCATAGAAGGATTCGTTTTATACTCTTAACCACTCCAAAAAAACCCGAACCAAAGCGAAATCCGCGACGAACAAACGTCCCCAGATACAAAAAACTTCTAGCTACACTATTAGCTAAGCATAAAACACCCACAAACATAACAAATCCCACACATCTTGAAAACACTGTAACAAAACTATCAAATTACATAATTGAAGCATACCACGCTTGCTGCAAACTAAGGGTTCCATCCAACAGGAGCAAGGGAAGCTCCTGGTGGAATGCCGAACTTAGCGAACTTAGGAAAACACTGCGCAAACAATTTAATAGAGCCAAAAACTCAAGATTCCCAGAAGACTGGGAGACATACAAAACAACACAACACACCTTCAAAAAGGAAATCAGAAGGGCCAGAAGAACAGCCTGGCGCCAATTCTGTGACAACATAGAATCAAATGATGAGGCAGCACGTGTAAGGAAGATCCTATCAACTGATAAAGATCGTAACCTTAGCACGTTAAAAAAGCCAGACCACACATACACATCAACAGACTACGAAACCAGTAAGGTACTTTTAGAAACACACTTTCCAGACTGCAAAATCTCAGAGAACAGATCATGGATGGATGAAACAATATGGACACCAACCGACCAAGACTGGTACAACTCCCGGAGCATAGTAACAGAGGAAAGGATAAGATGGGCAATTAGAACCTTCCAACCATATAAGTCAGCAGGCCTGGATGGCATATTCCCGGCCCTGCTGCAATGGGGGATGGACCACCTTCTACCATGGTTAGTAGAGATCTACCGAACCTGCATAGCGCACAGATATGTGCCGCTGGCATGGCGCGAGGTAAAAGTTATCTTTATACCAAAACCCGGAAAAACTGACTACACAGAACCGAGAGCATACAGACCCATAAGTCTGACAGCTTTCCTACTGAAAACCCTTGAGAGGCTCTGTGACAGATACATTCGGGACGGAGCTCTCCGAGTAAAACCACTCCACAAACAACAGCATGCTTACTCTACAGGCAAATCCACAGAGTCTGCACTGCACAGCGTAGTCGCTAAGATCGAATGCGCAGTGGACCACAAAGGTTCCTCTCTAGCTGCCTTCCTGGACATTGAAGGCGCTTTTGACAAAACCATCTTCCACAGCATCAGCATGGCCCTAGAGAAACACGGCGTCAACTCAACCCTAACTGGCTGGATTAATAACATGCTCAGTTTGAGGGCTGTACAAGTTACAGTGAACGACACCACAAGGGCCATTGTGGCAAAGGGATGTCCACAAGGTGGTGTTCTATCGCCACTTCTGTGGAACCTTGTTGCAAATGAACTGATCGAACGACTAAACAATAAAGACTACTTTACCGTTGGCTATGCTGACGATATCACCATAATTATAAACGGAAAACATGAAAACACCTTATGCATTCTCATGCGCCAAGCCCTAAAAATAGTAGAGCAATGGTGCACGGAATATCAACTATCGGTAAACCCCACAAAAACACAATTAATACTCTTCACAAAAAAAAGGAAGCTGGCAACACTTCAGTTACCAAAATTTTTCGGCACAACCCTGACCCTTTCAACTGAAACCAAATATCTGGGCATATATTTGGACAAACAACTGAATTGGGCAAAACACACTGAATACTTGACCACCAAAGCCAGCATATCAATGTGGCAGTGTAAGCAACTGCTGGGAAAAAACTGGGGCATTAGCCCTAGGGTCACCTACTGGCTATACACCTCTGTTATCAGACCACTCGTCACATACGGCTCGCTGGTCTGGTGGCCCAGGACCAACTTGAGCTCAAATCAAAAAGAACTAGAAAAGCTGCAGCGACTGGCATGTGTAGCAATCACTGGCAGCATGAGAACAACACCCACCGCCGCCCTACAAGCAATGCTGGGACTGCCACCCCTACATCTTACTGTGCAGGAGGATGCAACCATAGCAATCTTTAGACTCAGCATGAACGACACCCTAAACAATGACCCTAGAATAAAGCATACTCGTATTCACGAAGACGCGATCAAACGGCAACCCATGATGGCATCACCTAGTGATAAAATCTTAAAAACACACCATTTCCAGAAGCACTACAATATACAACTCACTGAAGAAGAATGTGACCATCCGAACCCAACGGAGATAAGAATCTACACTGATGGGTCAAAAACCGACTCCGGAACAGGAGTGGGAGTTTTCTCAAATGACCTGAACATCAAAATATCAAGGCCCCTAAGTACGTTCAACACTGTATACCAGGCTGAGTGTGTTGGCATCATCCTTGCAGCACATGCAATTAAGGCTAGAAAAATCACAAACACCTGCATACGCATACTATCTGATAGCGCATCAGTACTCCAATCCTTGGAAAGATACCACTTTGCCTCGGGATTAATACTGGAATGCCATAACGCACTGGAACATGTTGTGGGACACTACAACAACACAATAACTCTACAATGGATCAAAGGACACAGCGGGTCGCTGGGCAATGATGCAGCTGACGAGCTAGCCAGGAGAGGCTCAAACACAGCGGCCATTGGACCGGAACCAACTGTGCCCATACCCTTCACTCAAATACGTAGATGGCTACAAAAACACACACACACACAGTCCGAGATCTGGTGGTCCTCAGCATCGGGCTGTAGACAATCCAAAGAAGCAATGCCATGCCTGGATGGTAAGCTGAACCGGCGTCTACTACGGCTCAACAGGAAAAACCTACGAGTTGTGGTGGGGACCATCACCGGACACTGCTCACTCAACAAACACTTTCACACTATTGGCATAACTGACAGCCCTCTGTGTAGAGCGTGCATGGACGCTGACGAAACGGTCGCGCATGTGCTCCTCGAGTGCACAGGCATCGTGAAAATCCGGAGAGAAACCTTGGGCTCACCAAGAACTCTTCCGGAGGCCCTGAGAAGTTTGGGAGATCTAATATGCTTCTGGAAGGAGGTGGGCTGGATGGAGTAAAGGCCACCGTGGCTTACGTACAATGGTCCACATCGGGACTAAGTGCGGAAACCAGACCCACTGGCATATTGGTGGGTCAAGATGATGATGATGATGATGATGCCGCTTCCAAATCTAAGAAAACAGCAATAACGGACTCATTTCTAGAAAATGCTAATCTTACATCTATAACAAATTCAGCCACACTGTCTAATGTGCTCCTACCTTTTCGGAATCCAAACTGTGATTTCGGTAGTATGCTACGATTTTCAACTAACCATTCAAGACGGTTTATAACCAAATTCTTTGCTATTTTTGCAATTACAGGTGATTGGACGATACGAGGATGAGTTTGTTGGTGTTTTGTCAGATTTAATAATATGTATTACAATTTGTGATTTCCAAGCTGGAGGAATATTACCTCACAGCATTACTTTATTAATCAAATCCAACAGATATACAAGTGATGAGTGAGTAATATTAGCAAAAAAGGAATAAGGAATACCATCTTCACCTGGAGAAGAATCTTTAACAGAGGATAAAACTCCTTGAAGTTCTTCCATTGTGAAAGATGAACTGAGATCACAATAATTATGCTGAGGGATTAAAGAAGGAATATGACATTGGATAAGGTCTTGTTCAGGAACATAAGGAGGTGCTAAATTATCAAGAAATGTTTCACTCATTTTTGAGGATATGCCCGATATGCTGGAATTACTAATATCGTTTCGAAATCTTCTCACATTACGCCATACAATAGATGGCTTAATGTCCGGTGAGATCGAGAGGCAGAATTTTTTCCATCCTTGAGATTTCTTGTCTTTAAGAAATTTGCGTGCTTTTGCTAACATATTACACAAAATTTCGAAATTGTCATCTGACATATTCTTATTATACTGTTCTTCTGCTTTTTTCCTTTGTTTAATCATTTCTGTACATTCTTTATCCCACCAAGGTGGAGAAGGGATTAGTCCATTACCAGAGTTTTTAAGTGGGAAAGTTTCATCGGCAGCTTCTACAAGTATATTAGTAAAATTGTCACTATGGTAATTCACTCCGTGTGAAATATTGGCTAAATTTGAAATCTTATTTTCTACAATTAGTTTAAACTTATTCCATAAGTTTTCATCAGTTAATTTATATTTTAGACTTGATTTTACTAATACTGGGAGAAACGGGAAAAGAAATAATAATAGGGAAGTGGTCACTTCCATATGTCGAGGATAGAACTTGCCATGTTAGAGAAGAAGCTAAACTTGGGGAGCAAATTGAGAGATCTATGGCACTAATATTCTCATTCGGGCTTGTGCGTCTTGTAGGCAGGCCAGAATTTAGCATGCAAATGTTACGTGTATCGAGTATATCTAATAGCATTTCACCACAATATGTAGAAATAGAACAACCCCAGGATATATGGTGACAGTTGAAATCACCTAAGATTAAATAAGGACGAGGAAGGATTGAAATAAGCGTATTAAATTGGTGAAGGGCCTCTGAAGAAGGAGAAGGAATGTATATAGAAACAACACAAATATTATTTATTTGCGCTGCTACAGCAGAAAAAGAATTATATACAGGAAGAGATACAGGTAAGTAAGAGAGAGTATTTCTGATGAGTAGGGCAGCACCACCATACCCATCATACCTATCATCTCTTACAATCGAAAATCCGTGGATTTTGAAAGTGGACCCTGGTTTTAACCAGGTTTCCGAAAGAGCAAATAAACAAGTATTATACTTGTTTATTAAGTAAGCAATTTCACTTTTTTTTGAAACTGCACTTCTACAGTTCCACTGTAGAACCTTGTGAAGGACTGCCATTGGTAGCGGCTTGTGGGTTTGTGAACATGTCAATTAAGGGGGCAACGTTGGACGGTATTTTTATATTAGATTGGGTTAGTGTTTGGATAAGAATTTGAATTACGTCTGAAGTAGTCATCATTGAGGGATTTTTTAACACACAGCCAACCTGAGGTGTGTGTGTGTGTTAAAGTCTTTAATTATTGATTGATGAGCTTCTTGATCATAAGCTTTACCTAGTTTGGGCGGAGGACGTCGATTTCTAAATATTGTTTTTCTATATGATTGTGCCTGATGACTAAGTGATGGTTGAGAAGATGAGTGAATTTGTGTTATATTGGATACAGGAGGTGTATTTACTACATAAGCATATGATTTGCTGACAGGAGGAAACAGTTTTGCTGCTTCCCCATATGAAATGCAATTTTGTGCCATAGATATTTTAATTTTTTTTTTCCCCTCAAATTCTGGACATGATTTATTAATGGCAAAATGAGTACCTGAGCAATAAAAGCATGATAGGTTTTCTTCCTCTACCTCACAGTTATCTCCGGAGTGTTCGTAGCCACATTTATAACATTTAGGTTTCGACTGACATTGTATTTTTGTATGCCCAAACCGGCAACAATTATAACATTGTATAGTTGGGTATGTATACAGTTCAACTGGCAATGAGTTATAACAAATAAATACGCGTTGAGGTAATACTTGACCATCGAATGTCATAATAACATTTTGAGTTGGATTCCACACTGTAGATCCCTCAACAATGGTCTTATAATTAATTCTTCGCACCTTAAGAACCTTGCCACAACCACTAGGTACAGACACATTTTCAATAACTTCCTCAACTGACCAGTCTGAGGGTACTCCCCGTACGAATCCCATGCGCATTATTTGAAAGGATGGTATGAAGGCTTTTAAGTTCATACTTTGTAAATTAGCGTTGTCAATGAATGCATTGGCATCGTAGTAGAGCAAGAGAAAGCTAATGAGATTTTGTTTCTTCCAATCCGTTTCACTGAACCATTTATAATGTTTTGAATAGCATGTTTTTTAAGGAACTTTCCGAATGAAACAGGGTGAAGAGTAGTTCCGTCATTAAACGATTTTATTTCACGTTGTACGTGTAAAATAAATGGAGCATTATCGGTGTGATCGTACTTGTTTCTTCCTACAGAAATTGGAACTTGGGGACCTGAACCACTAGAGGGAGTTGCGGGTGTAACTGGTATATTTTCAACAGTAATATGAGTATTATGAGTTTCATGTGTGGTTTCACTGTCAGCACATCGACATCCCGTCTTACCATCAACTGCCTGAACGTGTTTCCTTTTTTTCCTATTACAAGTTTTACAAATCTTATGATTACTTCTTTTGCGTCCTGTACGTTGGGTTAAAGAGCAATCCGTATCCATTCCTGACTCATTAGTGTTAGAGTTCGTATACTCATTGGTGTGAAGCTATGGTTAGAGCTGGCCGGTTGCCAACACCAAAAGTGTAACTTGTCAGTATGTTTTCAAATAAAACAATTTATATTTTTCATTGACTGAATAAACAATAATATCTTACGAATTTTACCTTTTATTCATAATAATCGGTAGCAAACGTTATAAAACGTTAACATGGTAGCAGAGTGAAAGACGTTTTGAGCAGAACGTATTGCAAAACGTAAGAATTGTGAGATTCAGAAGAAGTTCCTTCGAAGTCGAAGTTTAAGGAAGAGAAAACATTTTTTGTCTGCAAGATGGAGCAAGCTATCTTAGAAGCAACAAAAATAAAGGTTGGTCTCTTAAACGATTCGAATTGGTCGACATGGAAATACAAAATTACAGCAGCCATGAGAGGACTGGGACTTCTGGACATAGTTGAAGGAAAGGTCAGTAAACCTCAACTGTCGGATCCAGAAAATTGTGAAAAATATGATTCAGAGTTGAAAAACTATCAGAGAATCAATAGCGCAGCTCTATTATTAATTACCACAAATCTTTCGGATGAAAATCTTCAAAAAGTTATGAGATTTAACGAAGCAAGAGAGATATGGGCGGAATTGACCCGAATCTATTCAGGTGTATCACAAGACCGAGCATATGACCTTTGCATGAAGTTCTTTGGCTACAAGAAAGAGTCCGACAATGACATGTCAACTCATTTGTCAAAAATGAAGAATATATGGTCAGAACTAGAACAAGAGATGAAGAAAACTGAAAATAAAGGTGAGCTACCGGAGATCTTCTTGATTTGCAAAATTTTAGACACCTTACCAGAAAAATACTTCTCTTTTAAATCTAGTTGGCTATTGATAACAAAGTCAGAAAGGACAGTAGAAAACTTGACGAGCCAACTTTGTACATATGAGCGATCACTATTAAGCAAAGATGAAGATAAAGAAATAGAGGTCCTAAATGTTCAAAAGAAGAAGGGAAAACAAAAGATCACGAGAGATAAATGCCATTATTGTGGTAAGATTGGACATAGAGTGAAACAATGCGAAAAATGGATGTCTGATGGACGACCACCAAAACCGTCAACGACAAAGAGTGTTCCAAATACAAATGTGAACATGAGTCTTATGGCAGTTAACAGTAAGATGGATGAAGACAATGATAACTGGTTCATAGATAATGGAGCCACAAGTCATGTAACAAATAGAGATGATTTGTTTGAGTCATTCCACTACTTTGACGACTCATATACAGTAACCACTGCGAATGGAGAAGCCATTCGGGCACTTGGAAAAGGAACACTAATAGTTGAAGCTGACGTAGGAAGAGGTTGTAAACAACTGATCACGCTAAACGATGTTTGGTACGTACCTAGCGTGAAGAAAAATCTATTCTCGGTTTTATCAGCACAAGATAGACTCTCAAACAGTACTTTTATGTCAACTGCAACAGAATGTAAATTATCAGTCAAAGGAACAGTCATGCTTATTGGAAACAGGCAGATACAAGGAGGTCTGTATAAACTACGTTTGACAAACAGAAAGCCTTTAAAACCTGTAGAAATAAACACGATAGACTCAAAGAATTTACTTCAGCTATACCATGAAAGATTAGGACATCAAAGTAAGACTCATGTGAAAAGAGTCATTGAGAGAGAGCTTGGGATTAAACTGAAACTTGATAGCGAAATTTGCGAAGGCTACATTTATGGCAAGGCGCACAGGCAAAAGTTTGGTACGAGAGAGAGGGCGACAGAAGCAGGAGCATTGATACATGCTGATGTATGTGGACCTTTCCCGTACTCAATGAGCAAATGCAGATACTTTGTACTATTCAAAGATGATTTGTCGAAATTTCGATTTGTGTATTTTCTAAAACAGAAGTCGGAAGTAAGTCAAAAGCTGAAGCAAGTGTTAGCCGAGATAAAAGTTATGGGACACAACGTGAAAGAGCTTCTGAGTGACAATGGAGGAGAATTCGACAATGCGGAGGTACGAAAAATACTTCAAGAAAATGGTGTCATGCAAAGACTTACGATGCCATACACCCCAGAACAAAACGGATGTGTAGAAAGAGACAATAGGACAGTTGTCGAAGCTGCAAGAGCTATAATGCATTCAAGAGGGCTACCTAAAGGCTTATGGGCAGAATTAGTTTATGCCACAATATATATTCTGAATCGGACTGGACCAACACCATTTGATAAAAGTCCATATGAGATTTGGTGTAAGAAAAAGCCAAGAATCCGGCATTTAAGAATATTAGGAAGCACTTGTTATGCACATGTACCAAAAGTAACTAGGAAGAAATTGGACAAGAAAGCAAAGAAAGGTATACTTATTGGATATGATAATGATGAAGGGTATAGGATATGGATCAAGGAAACAAACAAACTAGTACGATCTAGAGACGTTATCTTTGAAGAGAAGACCCTAGAATCAACAAATCAAGATCCAATACCTATAGAAAATGGTTCAATGAGTTTTGATGCTCCAATTCCTTTACACTTCGACATACCTATTTCTTCAAGTAGTGTTATACCCCAGACTGACACTTGGATTCAGGTATCATTACCATTGAATGAAAACACCGAATCAACGACGGTGAATATAGATGAACCTGTGATTGAGACCGAAACACAATCTGCAGAAGATATAGAAGCAGAACAAACTATAGAAGAGTCATTTACAGAACCAGAGAATGAAGTATTCAGAGAAGATACTCATATTGATCGATCTCTAGAAGATGTTGAGAGTGAACGAAATCTAGAAACAACATCACACAGAATGACTTTGCGAGATCGTTGTAATATAAAACCATCTAAAAGATTTGATGACTTTGTTCTTAACTGCGTTGAAAAGGTTTATGGTCATGAAGAGGAACCAAAGACTTTCAAAGATGCTATGAAGTCTATTGAGAAAGATCAATGGTGCAAAGCCATGGATGAAGAAATAAGATCCTTGGAAGAGAACCAAACATGGGACTTAGTGCCATTGCCCAAGGGACGCAAAGCCATATCTAGCAAATGGATTTACAAGATTAAGCGAAACTCAAATGGGTCTATAGATAAATACAAAGCCAGACTTGTTGCGGTTGGCTATTCTCAAAAGAAAGGCGTGGATTTTGAGAAGACTTTCAGTCCAGTAGCAAAAATGAGCACAATCAGAATACTATTGAGTATTGCCGCTCGAGACAATATGGTCTTAGCTCAATTTGACGTATCCACCGCATTCCTTTATGGAAGCTTAAATGAGGAAATCTATGTCAAACAGCCTGATGGATATAATAATGGGACTAACGAAGTATGCAGATTGAAACGAAGTTTATATGGACTAAAGCAAGCGCCATTATGCTGGAACAATTGCATTAAAGACTTTCTTCAAGAACAAGGGTTCCTACCTGGTGAAGATCCTTGTTTCTTCTCGATGAAGAGGGGAGAAGGTAGACTATTACTAGCCCTATATGTTGACGATGGTATGATTGCTGGTACCTCACAGGTACTAATTGATGAGTTCCTCGAGAAGCTTGAGAAGCGATTTAAAATAAAGGCCCAACGTAACAAGAAATCTTATTATTTTCTAGGACTTGAGATACAAAGAGAGAAAGATTGTATCAAAATACATCAAGGTGCCTACACTAAAAAGGTGCTTGAGAGATTTGGTATGGAAAATTGCAAGGCTGTTACTACACCAATAGTAAAGGACTCTGAATTGAGAGAAGAAGCTAAAGGAGAACATGGCTTTCCATACAGAGAGGTCGTTGGAGCCCTTGCATACCTGATGGTGGGAACAAGACCCGACATAGCTTACGCCGTTGGTGTTGCATCCAGACACCTAGAAGCTCCTACAAAAACAGATATAGCAAAAGTAAAGCGAATATTACGATATTTAAATGGTACGCGAGAGTTTTGTCTTACCTATAGGAAAGGCACTAAGAAAGAACTGGTCTGTTACAGTGATGCTGACCATGGTGGAGATCCCAACACTGGAAGATCAACTTCAGGTCTAGTATGTGTCTATGGAGGACTGATATCATGGAGAAGTCAACTGCAGACATCAGTTGCTATTTCAAGCACTGAAGCAGAAATTGTAGCTGCCAGTGAAGGAGCCAGAGAAATCATATGGCTCAAGCGATTAATTGAAAATGTAGAACAATTAACGAGGATTCCTGTTCTATATGTGGATAACGAATCAGCTATCAAATTGGCTCAGAATCCGCCGTATGAGTTCCACAATAGAACTAAGCACATCAAGTTGCGGCATTTCTTTATTAGAGAAGCTGTAGCTGATGGAAATATGAGTACTGCAAAGATTGGAACTGAAAACCAAATTGCAGATATGTTAACAAAGCCACTGTACAAACCAAGATTGGTACAACTATGCCGACAGATTGGGCTGGAAGCATGACACAAAATGTTGTGCTGTTGTACTCTGGGCACCATAAGCTTCAAGAGAAGATGTTAGAGTTCGTATACTCATTGGTGTGAAGCTATGGTTAGAGCTGGCCGGTTGCCAACACCAAAAGTGTAACTTGTCAGTATGTTTTCAAATAAAACAATTGATATTTTTCATTGACTGAATAAACAATAATATCTTACGAATTTTACCTTTTATTCATAATAATCGGTAGCAAACGTTATAAAACGTTAACAATTAGAAACTACATTGTTACTCGGAATAGTAATAAAATTAGCTGCCGGGGGAATAATATCCCCCGGAGCCGACAAATCGGGCGGCTTGTTCATACAAAGTTAAAACATAAAGCACTTACCGATCTAGCTGCTAATTAATCACTAAAACTATTATACATATACTAAATATTAATATTATTTACAATTAAATACCCAACTGATCCTTACACGTAATGAAATAGAAAATAAAAATTTAGTGAAAGAAAAATCGGCCGATCAATTCGAAGTTACCCGCGCTTCTTTTCTCCTTGTAACTACATTATTTAAGTTCATTCAATTTAGTTCATACCTACACCACCTCAGTATCGTTTTTTTGTCAAAACCTGGTAACCCTTGTTCTGTCAAGTTACTGAAGTTACTGATTGAATACAATTAGAAGTCATACATTCTTGTAAGTTTAACATTCGCACGTGGTTTAAAATAAATTTTAAATAAAATAAAAATGGTGAAATTGAATACGAAGAAATCAAAACTTAAAATCAAGAAAGCAATTGCAGTGTCACAAACTAAGAAAGAGGATGAAAATGTAGTAGCTTTGCCACCAGTTCGTATGTCAGATGATCCCGCACCAAGACAGGTTAGAATAATGTTTTTATTTCTAAAAATTAGGTAAGTTATAAGGATCAATTGTTATTTTGCGCAACACGTAACAATATTTTCATTTTGTGGGTGACCGAACCTCACTCCATAAGTACATGATGAGTTTCCCTGGAATCGACGTAGACTGTTAGTTTTAACCTCTACAACTAAAACTATTCTTCAAAACTTGAACTAAATTGGAATTGCTATGTTGGATATCTCGGGCACTTTGTAATATTCGTAAGTGCTTAGATAATCAAAATTCTTGTTTTGTGGACGACTTTTCCCAAAGAATATAATATGTAGCCCAGCGTGTAATATTGTCGCATATAATTTTTGTTTGCCGCGCTACAGCGCAATCGTCTAACGTATTCCTCAAGCATTACACCCTGCTCCCGCCAGGAGCGTGCCGACTCCCGCAGCTTACAGACGTCTGCAAAAATCGCCCTTGAAGTTGGTGGGCTACGCCTGTAGCCCGCGCGAGCGTTGGAGGAATTTAAGTGTTTAGTGTGCAAGTGGTGAAATTGAGGTAAATATGAAACATTTGTTGCAGTATTACTACAAAACGTACTGTTAATTATTTTTTAAGTGTTTGTTGTTTATATTTATGGGCTTTTCATGTATCTTTATTCTGTTTTGTTCACTTTTTAGATGGCGGGTAACTCGAACAGATTGTGCGACCAAATACAAAGATGGCTGCTGGAGGATAATGAAGACGACGACATTTCGAGCGAAAGTGAGGAAGGCGGAGAATCCGCGGAACAAAGTGGCCCGCTTGGATCTCCTCACCATTCTGATACGGAACAAGATGGCGAGGAAGACGAGGACGAAGATGAAGACGTGCCTCCATCGACTTTGGCATCCTATCAGTCTCGTAATGGTACAAAATGGAGCAAGATTGCACCGCCCACCTCAAGAACCAGATCTCACAACATTTAAGTCCGTCCATCAGGCCTAGTAGGTGTAGCAAAAGATGCTAAAACGGCTCTCCTATCATTCCTGCTGTCAATACCTCCTACAAGTCGGATTTGATCTTGCAAGACCTTCTATTGAGCGTCGTATATACCCAGAGGTATTAAACTGAAAGGCAAACTACTTCTAGGATTGGCAGAACAACGCCTGCAACAAAATATGCCTATTCGGGGAGGACTTGGTCGGTGTGCTTTTTGCAGTAGGGCTCGCGACCGTAGCACGCGCAAGCAATGCAGCAAATGTATGAGGCGTATTTGTAGCGAACATCAGGCAGTCGTGTGTCCGGAATATATGCCAATAGACTGATTTATTACCCGTTACTTTGATAATAGATTCAATTAGATTAAAATAAACGCCTTTTGTGATAAATATTAGATAAATATTACGTTCCTAAATGAAAATAAGACTAAGAGAACTCACCCTTCCAAATATTTGTTGATTTTTAAGAAGTTTATGTTTAAGTTTCAAATTATAATAAAGAATCTAAATTGATTTTATGAGCCATTTTGATAAAAATAAATATGTTTAGTAATTATATGCTGTGTTTTAATAATTTTTTTTCCTTATTCAGAGTAATAATTGACCCATAAGTGGGCTACACCTGTAGCCCGCGCGTGCGCTTAAGGAGTATATATGGGCGCGTGCACTCTAGTGTTAAAAAAAAAAAAAAAACAATATTACTTAATTTATAATCAAACATAAACTTTAAAACTTACCGAAGTGTAATAAAACTGGAAATGGCTTAGAAATTTCTGCAGTTGGTTGCTTTTGTTATTAGTTTGTATGACTATTAAACAAGCTGAACATGGTTTTTATAAAAGTTGTGTTGTACCTTGTTCGTAGTATTGACCCCAAAAAATTATAGTCCTAATTGTGTGAGCAATTCTCAATGTAATGATAGAACATACATGCAAATTGTGTAGGATATTGTTCCTACATAATGTTTGTATATTACATTTTCATAATATAACTCCGCCTCATTCTATAATACCTAGTAAAACACTACAGTTTTGTGAAGCACACACAATATACAAATTATTATTAAATTAAATTAGTTCCAAATTTAAGAACTGCAGCAGTGCTGTATATATTTCATTATTTGTATTCATTGAATTTTCAGGTAAAATGGATCAACAGGCAAAGAGTTTTAGTGTTTGCTGCACGTGGCATCAACCACCGCCATCGTCATTTAATGGAGGATATAAAAAAGTTGATGCCCCATCACAAGACAGAGTCAAAGATGGAGAGAAGCAAGAACTTGTATGTTGTTAACGAAATTAGTGAAATGAAGAACTGCAATAAGTGTATATTGTTTGAGGGAAGGAAGATGAGAGATCTTTACCTGTGGATGGCAAATGTGCCCAATGGACCAAGTGTCAAATTTCTGGTTGAGAACAGTAAGTATATTAGCTCACCTGATAATCTCATTTTGCAAATCTGGCAAAGGAGCATTGCAAGTATTATGTATTGCAATATTTAGAGATTTTTGACCTCTCCTCTGCCCATGTAATGGATCTTAATATTTTTTGTTTTGATTCAAACTTTCTTCCCCCAGATGTTTAAAATAAATTGAACCTTGCCCATTGATACAAATGATTTATTTTATTTTATTTCAGTTTACACAATGGGTGAATTGAAGATGACTGGGAATTGTTTGAGAGGATCAAGGCCCCTGTTGTCATTTGATCCACAGTTTGCTAAGGACCCACACTACAATTTGTTAAAAGAAATGTTAACTCAAATATTTGGTGTGCCAAACCATCACCCCAAGAGCCAACCCTTCTTTGATCATGTTTATACTTTCATGATCTTGGACAATAGGATTTGGTTCAGAAATTATCAAATTCTGTCTGAAGATGGTGCTTTAGCTGAAATTGGTCCCAGATTTGTGCTGAACCCTGTAAGTTTACTTATTTTTAGCTAATTACCTATTATCTCTTATTTCATATGTTAGTTTTGGAGTGTGTAAAAATATTTCTTTTGTGTTTTAGGTAAAAATATTTTCTGGATCATTTGGTGGTGCAACATTGTGGGAAAACGTAAAGTACATAAGCCCAGCTAAACTGAGGCAGGCTGTATCCAAGAAAGCTGGCAGCAAGTATGAGAGAAGGATTGAAAAGAAAGCTGTTTATGAGGCTACAAAGCCAGAGACAGGTTATCCGGACATTGAAGGAGCTGATTTCTTCAAGGGTGATCCTATGGAGAAGGCACAGGAAGTTGTTGTTAAAGGTACATACTTCCATATTACAAGATGAGACATCACATAGTCACTAGTCAGGCATCTGCATATTTTGGCATTATTTTGTCAAAAATGCCCATTTTGCAGTAATTCAATTTGTTTATGTTAAAAACAGAGATTGTAATGGCAATTATTGGATAAATAGTAAAACATCTACAATAACCACTAAAACACCACGGGTACATATTGCCCCGCGACAGGTAGACGGTACTGTGTCCCGTCCCAAAAGTCCCCGTGCTTTCAATAGTTGAAATAAATGCCATCTTGTGGCAAATTACGACATTAATTGGTTTGAATCAAAACACCATGGTCACAAGCGCTCAGGCGCCAGGGGTCTACTTCGCAAATAGCCAACTTCTCCTTATACCTACTTCTCTGTTTTCCTACTTCGCAAATCGCCTACTTATTAAACAGTCTATTTCGCATTCCGTCTACTTTGCAATTGAACTACTTCGCATACTGACTATTTTTTCTGTAATGTCATCTTCGGATAGTTAATAACATAATAGCCATAGAATGCACATTCGTTGCACCTCTTTGCTAGAGGAAATTACTGACCACTTTATTTTCTGATTTTTTTCGTTTATTTTCCTTTAATGACAAACACCTAATTTTACTGAGTACGTGATGGATTTTCAATTTACTAAGAACCAAGCCGGTTGTCTTTCTTTGTTGCGAGAAGGCTACAGGTACAATTTTGCAAATACAAATAAGTCTGGCAGTACACTGTGGCGCTGCGCCAATCGTAGTTGCTGCAGCAGTACCATTACATTAGACCTAACCAAAACTAAAGTCCTAAGATCAAGCGACAAGAACCCTCATACGTGCGCTCCCGATCAAAACAGGAACAGAATTATATTGGCTATAGAAAAAACAAAAACCAATGTCTGAAAATTTTGAACCAATCCAAAAAATTTATGAAACTAACATTGAACACTTAAAACTTGAATGCTGTGTTCCATCATTCTTGTCAGTAAAAGATACATTATATAGAGCTAGAAAAAAAATTCTAAATACCGATCGTTTAATATTTTCAAATATACAGGAAGTTTACGTTCCTAACGGTTTGGCGAATAAGTTCTTGATTTGTAAAGACGGTGACATTGAAAAAATTTTGGTTTTCTCTACACCCCTGGCGAAAAAACAGATAAAAGGAAAACATGGCAGATTTTATGGTGATGGCACGTTCCGTTGTGTACCGTCACCGTTCAATCAACTATACACTATCCATTTAGATTTGGGTTCCACGATTGAAAGTGTTAACGTGAAACCAATGATTTATGCAATGTTACCTAACAAAAGTGAAAGAACATATATACGCCTTTTTGAAATTCTAAAAGAAAAATTGAAGGTTGAGATTACAGATTTCGAATGTGACTATGAAACTGCGGTAATAAACGCTGTGCTGACTGTTTTTCCACAATGTAAGGTAACAGGATGCTACTATCATTTCCAAAAAGCAATATGGAGAAAGTATAAACAATTAAAAATACACAGCCATGGAGGACGAAAAATGGTAAGATGGACCACACACTTGCCTTTATTGCCGTCACATTTAATCGAAGAAGGGTGGAGGGTTATTTTGAATAACGTCCCAGAGCTCACTAATCCGATTATGGAGTCCAAAATTTACTTTGAAACCCAGTGGCTGAGAAAAGTTTCTGCGGAGATCCTGAGTTGTGCACATCAATTGCAACGTACAACAAATGTTTTAGAAGGTTGGCATAGGCGTCTAAATGCCAGGATACCTAAAAAGCCAACTTTTTTCTCATTTGTTCATAAACTGCGCAAAGAGGGAAAACATTTCAGTTTTGAAATTCTAAGAAGGTTGTTCCACTCCTTGAAAAAAAACCGTAAGAACTGCGATATACAATTTGACCAAAAATTGGAAAAACTCGTGTGTCAACTAGAAGCTGCCGAAATAACAATTAAAGAATATTTACAAAAAACAGTTTACATGCGATTGAAGTTTCATTAGATTTTTATGTTTTATTTTTGTTATTACATTATAGTTTAATTTCATTATTAGTATGTTTAGTTGATAAATAATATAATATAAAATATATTTAATTTAATTTACTTGGGCAGTTTAGAAATGCCCTTGCTAGAGGCAGCTCATTATGAAATCTTGGTTACAAACGTGAACGAATCTGCCGCGTCAAGTCGCGTGTAGGTTGAAATTTGCTGAAATTATGGTAATGTTATGAACAATTTTCTATTTGTCTGTACTTAGGCCGTTCTTTGACAAGTAGGCAGTATGCGAAGTGGTCTCTTTGAGAGTAGACTGAATGCGAAATAGACCGTTTGATAAGTAGGCGATTTGCGAAGTAGGAAAGCAGAGAAGTAGGTATGAGGAGAAGTTGGCTATTTGCGAAGTAGACCCCTGGCGTCTGAGCGGTCACAAGGATAGAGTAAAGAATTTAAAAAAAGTGGGGCCGCCAAAATGGAATGACAAAGAACAAAAATATTAGTGAAGTGCGTCTACAAGTGACAGCTCCTCGAAATGGACATATTTCACGAAGAGTTAAAGATTTCTTTTAAATGTTTCTTTGTAATTATGTATGGGATTGATAGATATTAATATAAATATATAATTTAAAAGAGTATTTAATCTAGTTTTTTGTTATGTACTTAATATGTTGCGATTAGAAGTTTTTTTGTAAAGTCAATGTTAATTTGTCGTATTTGTTCAACTCGGAATAATATTACATGTTGCATGTTTAACCCACAATTTCATAATTTAAAATGCAAATATATTTTCAGTCAGGTAGATAAGTACGTTCTTTGTACTTTAAGCTTTATAGCACATTTTTTCTTTTTGTTTAGAACATGTAATAAATTAATTAGAAGTGTTTTGTATAGCCAGGTAGCATTTGCAAGGTCGAAATCACATGGACATAGTAACATGTGTCAAATGAACCGGGATGTTTGAGTCGATAATGGAAAATCGGAATTATCAGGGCTACATCAATAAAATGTAGAAATGCCAAGATGGAACAATTTCAGACTGTATATATTTTTTATTAGTATTATAATATTGTTTTTGTCTGTGTTGACCTCTGATGTTGAGTTTTTATGGTGGTGATGATCACTTACCATCAGGTGACCCATTTTCTAGTTCCATTGCTATTATACTAAAAGAACCTGTAGGGGCACCTGTGTGGGAGGCAAGGTATTACGTTATTCGCGTATCCCCTATTCTCTATACTCAACATACGCTAAATCAGATTCTATTCTCTTCAATGTGCAGATTATAGATATTGTCACTCAATTAGAAGATTAATTACTGTCTGTATATCAGGTGTCACTACAACCGGTTAGATCCATATTATACTCCCTCATTAACATTTGTTTATCTTTTTCAGAGGAGATACATAGTCAGGAGAATTCTGCAGAAGAGGAAAGTGAAAATGAAGTGATAAAACCAGTGTTTAACATGAAGAAGTTAAAAACTAACCCTGACAAGACAATAAGACGCAAACAACTGAAGGCTAAAAGTAAAGCAATTTCGGATCAGATTAAAAAGAGGAAACAATTTAAAAAGAAAAAGCCCAATAAATCATAGTAATAATAAAAGTTTTATTTCTTACATATATTTGTTTTCATTATGCATTGTTTATAGAATATTTCTCTTATAAATGTACTATCGGAAGATTAAAGACGAGGTAAACACTCATAATAAAGCTGTTTTGAATTCACTAATTCATCAATAATAATAGTGAGAATGTACCTAGTAAAATAAGTGTACTAAGTAATATAAAATGGACGGTTACATTAATTATTACTTCAAAAATATTTATCTGGCTGAATAACAAAAAAATACTTAAGTGGCTACCAATAAATATGTTAGTAGTAGAAATGGTTAAATATAATACTCCGAATATTACATTTGTTAAAAATTAGTTCTGTAGGTACAAAAAGTAAAAAAAAAAACTATTATGCATGTTATTTGCACAGGATCATCAAATTATTTGAGGTAACATAAATGCTTATTAGTACATTCGGTTCACTCATTTTGTTCACTTGGTTTAAAATAGTTAAATTGTGTATATGTTATTATAGCTGTTACTGCTGTTCATACGTCGTTCATGTTGTCAACCTCTTAAATACAACATGATGGAAACATGCCAGAACTGTACTGTGTTCTTCATAAAGCCCAATTTTATCACTATGGGAACCCCAATTTATGATTAATAAAGTCAAATTAATAAAAAAAAATCACATGAGTGTCAAAAATATGTTCCTTAACCCTTTACCGCATATCGTCACAAATTTGGAACATTCAGCTTTTGGTATAATATATTTATTCCTTCGACATCTATGATCTTTTCTTGGAACTAATTCGTATGTAGGGAGTGTAACTCACCTAATATGCGCCAGTGGCGCCTCTACAGAGGTGCGTAGGAACTAAAATCGACTATTTCGTCAGTTGGTTTCCAAAATTTGACAGATTGTCAATTCGCTGTTTTCAATACGATTTTTTATTGGTTTTTTGTTAATATCTGAAGAAAATTTGTGATTCACCTGATACAACAATGGACCCACAGGCTTTTTACGGCAAAAGAAGTAAGTTCAAACCATAATATGTAGTGAATATTATCATTTTTTAAATGTTCCGAATTTGGAACACCATGCAGTTGTTATGTTTTTTGAAGTACCAAATATGGAACATTATGCAGTGTTAGACCACAATACTTTATCACTAAATATGGAACAATATGCGCTCCAATCAATCATTTACAATTTCCGAATCGGGAACATTATGCAGCGTAAGATCTTTTATACTTTCAGGGTATTACTAAACCCTGCAGATAATGTAATTTTTAAGTAGGATAATTAAAAGTAGCGCATAACGAGTTTATTTAAATAATTGTATTTTATGGGCTTTTGTATGATCTCTCAGCCCTGAGTATATATAATATAAAATTATGTGTATAGGTACGTAATTATTTTTAGTAAATTTGCTTAATTATTTTAATTGTAGAAAAAATGGAGATGCGTCCTCGACAAACAATCGTCGTAATTCCAGAGAGCAGTGAGGATGAAAATGTATCAGATGAAGACGATTACAATACTCAAGATCCTTTACACATAAATGAAGAAAAAGAAACGTCTTCCTCAGACGGAGAAGATGAAGGAGAACAAGATGAAGAAGGAGAAGAGGAACTGACTGAGTTTCTTGAGTGTACTGAAGAGCATGTGGAGATGTTAGAAAATTTTACAGACAATCAACCTTCTACTTCTCAGGCAGCTTCTTCAAGTAAGAAAAAAAAGAAAGATAAGTTGGTGTGGTCGAATGACAATATTCAGTATGATGAATCCAATATTGCTTTTTTGGGATCTGAAACTCTTCCGGATGAAATTATGCAGCTAAATACTCCAATGGAGTTTTTCAAATTTCTTTTTCCGTCATCTGCTGTAAATTTAATTGAGGAAGAAAGCAACGTATACGCAGCACAAATTTCACCCGAAAACTTGCATTCAGTGAAACATGAAGACATCTATAAATTTATAGGTATTATTATATACATGTCGGTAGTACACCTGCCAACTACTCGGCATTACTGGAAGGAAGGCACGTATATTGAAAAAGTTGCAAATGTAATGACGTGCAACAAATTCGAAGAGATTAAAAGATTTTTGCATTTTTTTGACAAAACAAACGAACTAAAACCAAATGACCCACAGTTTGACAGGCTTCAGAAAATACGCCCACTTATGAAAATCCTTCGCGAAAGGCTACTAAAAGTTCCGAAAGAGGAATTTTTGTCAATCGACGAACAGATGATCCCTACCAAGGCCCGAACTTCGGGGATCAGACAGTACAATGCGAAGAAACCCCATAAATGGGGTTATCTAAATTATGTATTAAGCGGAGTCAGTGGCTTCAGCTATGATTTTGAATTATTCGGAGGAAAATACCCTGATCAGCCAGAAAACTGCCCTGATCTTGGAGTGCCAGGAAATGTGGTACAAAGACTAATGGAGACTGTCTCAGACAATTTGAATCATAAGATTTTTGTAGATAACTGGTATACTAGTTTGCAGCTAATGGCAAACTTGCACAAAAGAGGTTTTCTGCCATTAGGCACAATACAACTAAGAAGAGCTCCAAATATAAATATATCTAAAAAAGCTTTAGGAAAGAAAGAACGAGGATATTGCTCCGAAAAAAGTGTTACTGTTGATGACGTTCAGCTATCAGTTACCAATTGGGTCGACAATAAAGCAGTCAGTTTGTGTTCATCCTACGTAGGCAAGGAACCAATGGGAGTTGTGAAAAGATATTCCAAAAAACAAAAGTGTAGAGTTGATGTTCCTTGCCCAAAAGCAGTAACTATTTATAACAAATACATGGGTGGTGTTGATTTACTAGATGCCATGTTAGGCTTCTATAGGATCAAAATCCGCAGTAAAAAATGGTACCACCGGCTGTTCTTCCATTTTATTGATCTCTGTTGCGTGAATAGCTGGTTACTATGGCGAAGAGTCATGAAACAGAAAGGTGAAGATATTTACATTCCATTGCTTGACTTCAAGTTAGCCATAGCAGACGTATTGATGCACAAAGATTCAAAAGTATATACTCCGACTACACGCAAACGAGGACGACCACTGAATCAAGATGTTGAGGCAATTAAAAAGGGGCGATCAAGGCGACGCATAGAACTACCTCCAATGGAAGTAGCTGGAGATGGGTTCAACCACTGGCCTGATTGGAAAACCGATCGCCAACGATGTAAACTGGAAGGATGCAAACAGAAATCGCAAGTGATGTGCGAAAAGTGTGGTTGTTACCTCTGTTTCAACAAAGATCGCAACTGTTTTAAAAACTTTCACACATAATTTCTTTAATTAAATAGCATAGTTTCACGTTGTTTCTTTTAATTCCTGTTTTTCAATGTTATACATAATTCGATCACACCGCATGTTGTACCAAATTTGGAACGTCTGAGTTTTAGAACTAGAACGCATGGCGTTCCATATTTGGAACAATTACTTTTACCTATGTATCTTTTTTACATGGTCTTCTATATTTTTTTAAATATTTTTTTGGGGACCTATAAATGCCCTATACCGACATATATTTTTTCCTAAAGATTTAAAAAATCCATGCGGTAAAGGGTTAAAAATAATAAGGAAAATGTGTAACCTTGATATGACCGCAAAATATGTATTATTAAACCATCAGTGTAATTTTGTGCTTCAAACTAGATTGTTTAAAGCAAACAAACAGTTACAGATACTAAAATAACCTATGAAATTGAGCACCTTAAATAAAATTACACACTGAGTCTTAACAATCTGCGCAAATAACATTTGTGACTCATTTGTGCACAGTAAAATGTATACTTACTTACTAACAATGTACCAAAACGATGTATGATAAAAATGAGTGCCGAGTTCAAACTTGTACATCTCAAAAAGTGTATTCGATATTTCATAATATACAAAAATATGGAAGTAGTAATATTGGAGAAATTACAGTGAGTACAGAACCAAAAAAAATATGGATCAATCATAATATCAATACTAATCTTAAAAAATATAAAATTTCGAAATTAAATACAAATTGTAAAAAATTAAAAAAATATAATCTAATTAAAATTTAAATAGCTGTAGAAAACTAACATATTGGTGTAAATATCCAAATGAAAAATTAGAACAACCTTAAGTTGGATAATGTCGGTTGATATAAGGCCAGTTTATTTTTTTGAACGCACTTTATATCGCGTTACAAATACCACTGGAAGAGCTGTTTGTATAGGTCCAGATCGGTTCGGGTGAGATTTATTTTAATATAAATTTGTAATAGAATGCTAAGATTACGAACACTAATAGGACATTGTAAGATCTGAATAAATATCACATACTATTATGCTTGCTTGCAGATACTAAACAATGGATGTCAGTTTTAGGTAAAATAACTTAACAATAAACATTAAACTTATTATTACGAAATAGTGAGATTTTATTTAAATATTTCATTACGATCAATAATTTAATTCAGATGTTCATCATAAATATTTCTAAAATTGGTGTAAATATTAATAAAACATACACATAGATAGTTTATACTAAAATATAACTACTATATTTATAAAAATATGAGATGTTGTAAAACACGGAAAACCATGATTCTTAAACTCTACGAACACCATCTTCATAAACAAATTCATAGATTAAATGCCACACAGGTGCTGAAGATGGCGCTAATGTGCTTAAATATACTAAAAATAAATATAAAATGCATTAACGAGACACGTGTAATCGATTTTTCTTAGTTAAGCCGCCAACATTACCTGCAAAATAGATTAATAAATTTTAATAAAGTCGCTGAGAACTAGATATTTCATCATTCAGTTTCAAGGAGATCCTTGGAACTATTTCACATCAAGAAATACCACAATAAAAATAGTATATTCGTTTGGGAGCTACAACACCACAAGCACACAGAAACAGAGACATCGACTTTAAGCTTGTAACCCTCTTTGTATGGCGGGGATAAAACATGGGTAGCATTTTCTTTACACTTAATCTTAGGATACCGACCACTCCTCCTAAGTAGCAGAATACATGCGAACGAGTTCATAATTAGTACACAAGCAAAAGGAATTACATCAACTGCGGCAGTTAGTCTCAAGGCACTGTTCGGCATGCACAAGCCCCAAGCTCGGCAGGCGCTAGGCTAGTACTTCTCTTGCAGGTCTTGCAACTCGCCGCCATCTTGCTCGTCCCGTTTATGGCCGCCGAGCTCTGCCAGGCGGGAGTTCTTCCATCTACCGTCGGACCCATTCATATTGCGGTCTTCGCAAACGCACAGGAACAGTGAGTCTACTACCATCTGTTTGAATCAAAACAATTCATTATTAAAAATCGGCTGTGGGAATATTACCAGGGCCGTTGTAGCCGTATCAGCTATCTAGTATATATACGATACTTGTACTTAAAAATCAGTAGGTTGCAAGTACAAATGTAGTAGTTAAATTAGCCCTATCCTCGCTGCTATGCACCCTGGAAATTCCTGCATAGGACAAATGTGTCAGTGAAATCCAAGTTTGTATATTCGGCTGTGATACACGGAATTTGTTCCCTATTGCGGGTAGTTGTATTTCTATAATGAACAAACATAGCTACCTGCATGGCCCTCGTTTTTGAGCACTAAAAGCATAATATGACGAACTGAAACACAAACAAACCTCGTAAAGAGAGAGAATACTGTGTGCAATGAAGAAGGAATAGATGCAGATCGCTAAAGTGGGTACAGCGTAGAAATGTAGGTCGGTATTGCGCTTGAGCAGCAGCAGGCCGACGATACCCGTCACCGCCGTCACGATGCACTTGCCCAGGAACAGTATGAAGTCACCCACGCTGTTGATCGTGGCCACTTGCAGTGCGTTGTTCACAATCGTGCTGAATGCCTGTAAAAAATGATTGATTTTTACTTATGTACCTACCCACTGCACTCTTTCAACTACCTTCATAGGTGTGAACAATAAAACTATTATTGGTTATAACAAATTTTTACAAATAAACGGTGTCTTAGCGAAATCAGTCAGAAAACAAGGAAACATGTCATTATTATACGCTAGCTCTAAATACGGCCTCAAGAAATGGGATATTTTTCGACGATTTTGGTTCGGCTTTTGAACCGGAATACTTACATGTACATCTTTTTTTTAAAGTGAATAATCCTGTTACTGTTGTAACAACAAATAAAATACATAAATAATTTTAAAACAACATAGTTTTAATTGTTGCGCGATGGTACGGAACGCTTAAGCTCACTGTAAACGGAGGCATAGCTTCATAATCATACATAGATTCAAAATACGCCGAACAGCTTAAGCGTACTAGTCTATGTCCACGAGGCATGCCGCAAGCGTACGTTATCAGTCATTTTTTAGAATGTAATCGGACGACGAAGACGTTGCACTATATCATTGTGTACGCTCAGTACGGCCGGCCCCATGACGCCTGCACGCAACGACGCAAGCGCGACGTTGCCGCTCCGTCGACAGACTAGCACAGTCTTATATGTAAGCTGCAAGCAGGCGTACTCTAGGCGTATAAAGACGAATACGCGTCCATAATGCTACGCTTACGTGGACAGTGTGTGTACGACTTATTGCACACCGCTTCACACCTCTAATCGGACCTAATTAACATAACTATATGCTGCACTAACCTTTGCGGCTGCCTTGCAGAAGTGGCACCTTTCAATCGTTATTATCGTGTATGCATTGTGGTTCAGATACCGAATGAACTTCTCAAGACAGTAAAAACAGCATATTCCGCATTTGAGGCCACATTTCGCACATTCAGAGCCCTTTTCTGCTCTGGCTGATAACCTGTGAAAGAAATTGCATCGTACAACTTTATTCTTACAAAATGTGAATAAATGAATTATATGAAATCTCCTACAGGAATTCAAGAGTGATCCTTAGATTGAATTCTGTATTGGGAAAACTTTCTCTACAAACTTGGCGAATGAACGACATAATTTCTGTGATACTTGATTTTATTTATTAATTTATTCGTATGAGCAGCAAACATCTCAACTGGCTAACTACTACTGTCTAATGATAACAGTCGGGACCGACAGCGTAACGTGGTCGTGAGGCGAGGGGACGCTCAGAAACCACTGTTACGGAAATCCATCAACAGATAGACCGCGCCTCATGTCACTAAAAGTTGAGGTCGCAGAGCTATGAGCACTCATATTTTATTTTTCTTTGCTGATTAGTATCCTTTGAGTACAAGTGTAAATCTGGTAGAATGTCTATAAACAATTACTATTTAATTATTATTTAAATGAATAGATATTTTTTTAAATTATATACTAAAAACCGATCTTTTATACTTCAGTTTCATGGGTAGATGTACATATATTATAGGAATGTTATAATATGTTGTATAAAAACAAACTTACTTGGCATGGAGGTACGTCAGAATTAGGCGAGGGATCTTGAACATTGTTATCAAGAATGAACCTTTAGCGACTGAACCCAGATGATACTTTACAAGTTTGCCGATAGAGTATAATACGGGAGAATGCGCGTTAGGTCCTCTAAAAGCAGAAAACATTACATACGATCAAACTTAGTTGAGTTTGATAGAATTATTCACAATGCGTCACGTAAATCTAAACTCTATATAAATCATAAATATAATTGTCCGGCGTGGATCGAGCCCAGCCCTCTCCAATCCGGGGTGGGCGCTCTGCCATTAAGCTACGAACGATTCACGCTAGCAGATCAATTTATGAGTTCATCATACCATAAAATAATATCAAAAACTTAAAAAAGTACCTGCTGTGGAAATAGTTACCATACTTTTAAAGTCGTATAAGCCGCCCGGTAGGCCTCACATGGCTTAACGGATGTTGTCTAATGACTATTATCACGATCGACAGAAAAACTGTTCTCGGAGCCCGGAGACGCTTAGAAATTAAACTACTTTGGGAGTCACCCACCTAAAGACTATTCACACACCTAGGTTCTTAAGCCGATTGTTACTAGAGTACTTTTAAAGGCCAGCAGACATCTTGCTGTCCGTACTATCTGGGTCAACCAGGCCATTTGTATACGGGGACTAGTGCGAACAGCCAATGAATAAACGCATTAAATAATATTAATAGAAGATTATTACCTAAAGTACCAATGTGAAACGGCGCCAGCGATGGTCATTTGCTGACATCCAAGAATAAATTCACTTCCCCAGACGAGACATATAAGGCATATCCACCACATACTCTTAACCCACACCGGATCGAATCGTACTGGCTCCAGGATCCATGCTACAACAGAAACACTCGCATCATTACTTTATTAATTAACATTACGTTTATGAAGGCGAGTAAGCGCTATAGAAGCGAGCGGGGGCTTAATCAGTCCAGCAAAGAAGACTACATACCAAATACCGAGCCAGGGGGCACCCGCTTTGGTCTTCGAACCTCGGCGGTCATTGACGACAAACATTGAGGGTAACATAAATATTTATACATATATGGTATGGTAACATATAATTATATTATACAACACCCGCACTAATTAAATGAATCCCTTTTCCTCTGGATACTTTAGAATGATATAATTGGCGGACGAAAATTGTGTCACAACTCAGAACAACCATTTATGGATCACATAAATAGCTATACTGGGTGGGAATCGAACCCTGGACACGAAGTGACGAAGCGACAGTCTTAACCACTGCGCCACACATGCAGTCGAAATTAAGTCACCCTGTTTATTGTACAAGTAGTATAGTTGCAGTATACGGTGCTAGTTAATTAGTGACAACGGTCTCAAATGTTTCTTAGCCATTGACAATTCTGAGAATATTTCTTTAGACTTTTTTTTAAATTATATTTTTATTCATTCATGTACACATAAAAACATAAAATTTTATACAAAAAGTGACAAGGAATAGTACATAAGATCTGCATGTTAAATTTAAAATACACTAAATACGTACATTCTAACTGGATGAAATAGCTAGATAGGGATTTTGACTTAGGTATCTTTTAAAAGAATGAACTAAAGAAGTAGTTTGGAATGTTTGGCGGAAGAGAGTTCCACAGCCTGACCGCATGAACGGTAAAGGAGTAGGAATAGAAATCAGTTTTATGGAGGAAATGGGGACAAAAAAAGCACCAGGGTTTACAGTAAAATTGCTCTCGCAGATAGGAAGGGGATTAAGGATTATGAAGGATATTGAAAAGGAGACACAATATGCGAGTGTTCCTACGAAAACGAATTGGGGGCCACTTTATCTTTAAGAAATTTTGGAGATATGGTCGAACTTTTCTAACTGGATGAAATAGCTAGATAGGGATTTTGACTTATCTTTTAAAAGAATGAATAGAATTAAAGAAGAAGTAGTTTGGAATGTTTGGCGGAAGAGAGTTCCACAGCCTGACCGCATGAACGGTAAAGGAGTAGGAATAGAAATCAGTTTTATGGAGGAAAAGGGGAGAAAAAAAAGCACCAGTGTTTACAGTAAAATTGCTCTCGCAGATAGGAAGGGGATTAAGGATTATGAAGGATATTGAAAAGGAGACACAATATGCGAGTGTTCCTACGAAAACGAATTGGGGGCCACTTTATCTTTACGAAATTTTCGAGATATGGTCGAACTTTTTCTGTCCGAATATAAACCGAATGCATAGATTTTGTAAAAGCTCAAGTTTATTTAGAATCTCCTCTGTAGCGCCTAGATAACCACTATCAGCGTAGTCCAGGAGGATACATCCCATTATCCTCTGATTCTTCCCCTCCTGGACTACGCTGATAGTAGCTATCTTTTTAAAAATTTTACCCTTGAAAACTAAAATCTCTAACTCTTTATCTTATGTTAGTTTTCATTGGTAATAAATTTTGAACGCATATCTGCGAATGGAATGTGAAGTGCAGTTAGTGTTTGCTATCTTCAGCGATTTGGGCTTTCCAAGAGGGATTGCAGCTTAAAGTGATTTTTGCTGTGTCAGTTTAAAAATGGTTGGGACACCATCAAGGTAGACTGGTGGAAAAGAAATGTGATCAAATTCACTGCGCATATGCCTACTGCCTATGATCATGGCCTGGGATTTCGCAGGACTTCAAGGTTCGAAAATTAATAGAGCATCAATGGGGGAATTGCTAATAGACGGCTAGAAGATCGGTATAATGACTGGGAACACTCTGCGCATTGATATGATCAACGTTAATTTTTTTACTGAAAACAAATAAGATAGGGGACAACTGATCATGAAACATCAACACTCTACAGTGATCACTCTCCGCAGTGACAAAACTGTCTGAGGATCGATTTGGTTCGTCTACCTGAGTATTCATCGCATTTTTTTTTAAGTGATGTACTAAGCATGTTCTAGAGTTTACCAACAGAGGTCACCTTGGTGGTTGCCGTCCATCTAGACTGCAGATGTAAGCCAAATTTTGGTTTGACCTACAACGTCCTTGATTTGCGGGCGTGTGTTCCCAACCGTGGATTTCATCCGTGTGGAAGGCGGATTACATCCAACCAAGGTCGGCTGCGGCGGGCAGCGGGTGCGCACGTATGCTAATGTAAGGGCCTTCGTTGCGTTAAGCGGGTGCCCGTCACGGATGTCCGCGCCGTGCACCCGCCTGACTCCCGTCTAACGCAGTGACGACGCCAGTATAATTCAGATCGCGTAGGTGTACAGCCAATCAGCCCATATGTCACGCAGCGCTGCTCTTGAAATGACATGAATCAAGATCGAAGGCCCTTAAATGTCGTCCGCGAACCAGAGTCTCGAATGCGAAATTAATAATAATTTACTCGATCTGTCTAGAGATTTGCCATGCCTATGGGACATTACGTCCGAAACAAAAAGAAAAAGACACTCGTTAAAAGAAAACTAGAATATATTATGTATATTCCAAGCCGTTTTCTGTTGACGAGCGTCTTTATATGTTCCAAAAGCACAAAAAGTTTGACCAAAATGCTAACGAATCAAATGTTGCAAAATGGCTAAAACTACTAAAGCCCGGCCTACTTTTTGAAATTTGGACCTGCTGCTATTGGAAGCAGTATTTGGCTGAAAAAGAAACTATTAATTTTACAAGTATAAAGGTCCCGTTTAAAATCGTATTGAAGGTTCCGACAATGGATACGGCATAACTGAACAATCAACTACTATTATGCTTTGTACTTGGACTTCGAACTTGACATGATTTATGATAATAGCTTCAAAAAGCCAGCCTATTGTACCAGTAAATTAATAATTTAACCATTAGACAACAACATTCCTAACGTTTCAGCTTAAAAAATAGATAAATAACTTACATTTAAAATTATCACTTTTATTCGTGTTTTGTGCTTCAATCGTAGTTCTGTCCATACCGTCGAGCGCCGTAGTCCCATTGATAAGAAAATTATGTTTATACGGTATGCCAGGATAGTTCGCTGTTGCCAAACATACCTAGAATTTTAAAAATGTGTTCACTTACTCTATTTTTATCGTATGGGTAGTGGTTACCCAAGTGACAAGTGTAAGAGTTATTCAAATCGCCGGGTAGGATTATCATATGGACTATCGACTGTTGTCGAACGATCACAACCAGAATTGACATCTTAATGAGAGCTCGGAAGTACGGAAACGCTCAGAAATTAAACAGATTAATTTAGCGGACACGTTGATGGCCCACAGGCCCACGCGCCGAGGTGCTTTAACTCGCCGATTACTTACTACTTATCGATTAAATAGTGTGAGCAACCTGATGGCAAAAAACTGCTTGGTTTTTCAGTAAAAATACTAAGGTCGACGTTATAAAAAAAATGTTTAGCTAGTACCCATTGAAACTAGCAGCCATGGCCGAAATGCGACCAGTAGGACATCATTAATATTTAAATTGCTCAAGATTCAACGTCGACTGACATTTTCTACTTCTAACATTTCAGTGCGGCTTCCTCATACTTCCTACTAACACTATCCTTACAAGCATTTACTTTAATCTCCCATTTCATAGGAATTGGGCTTAGATACTATAACTAAATCCTCATAGTGATACAGATTAAAAATAATGCTGATATATTTATTATATGCTAATTATTTTCATTGAGTTCTGATACCAAATAAACAAATTTCAAGTTGGAATACCCCTTTCGATGTATTTACACTCCAAAACCACCATTTAACACCAGCGAATTAAGATAAACTTAAAATTATGAGAAAATTACATTAGAATTTAAACTTACCACCACCGTAGACCAAAACGCTAAGAATAGCACCAGTATGAAAAAGGTTATTATAGGTTGCAAAAAGAGCGCTGGTATTGATCCCAGGCAGTGAGCAGTTTCTTTAAACAGAGCCGCCAAAAATGAAACACGTGAACGCATTACAAATACGAGCAGTAGTAATATCACCTGAAATAAAAAAGATTAATCAATATCTTCATAAAAGTATCCGTTAAATCAGACAGGTGTGGTGATAATGATGGAACGGCTCTGCGTAATTCTATTCCACTTGCCTTCCGCATGATACATGGCGATGTTAATCGAGACATCGCCAGATATCAACAGATATTGTTGTAGCCGGCGATGTTAATACAGGAGTCAAATATGAAAATCGACAGTGTGGTAATTTAGGCTGATTTCAGAGTGACGCGCGCGGCAGGCGCCGGCGGCCTGCGCGTCTCAACAGCCATTTTAAGTGTACCTACGCAACGGCGCGTGCGAGACGCGTTACTCTGAAACGCCAGCTGCCAGTAGAGGAGCTCGGGCAGCGCTGGCCAACGGCGCGCGTTTGAACTGCGTGACTATGAAACGCAACTACTATCTAGTGTAATTGTAAGCGCGCGCGTTTGGACAGCGCCGCTCGCCGGCGCGACTCTGAAATCAGCCTTACATCTTGCAGCGAGACAACCCCAACACAAGTGTTATTAATTACTTACTGGGGCTGTCTCATTCACATTTGCTGATGTAACCATTTGAGTAACAATAAACATTTTTCATTTTTTTCATTTCATTTTCATTTCATTTTTTCATCTTATTTCATATTTGACATCTGTCATTTATTAATATTGACATAACCGGTCTATGTCCGCCTAGCGGAATACTATTGCAGATTGTACATCTATCGGATATTGCGAGCGCACCAATCCATCGGATTACGCGAGTTATAAGAGTGCATCTACGCACAGTTATGTAACATAATATTTTTTATGACATTGTTATTGGATGCGTAGCTATAATCAAAGAATATATGATATTACTTATGTACTATTTTGATCCAATCAATTTAACAGGAGGCCATAAAGCTATAATATTAATGTCACGTTCGGGGTTTGTATGCCAGAACCAGTAAGGGATTTTGGTGGCCTTTGTAACCTTCTAGAATGTTCTACTTAATACCAGAACAAAAGAAAAGGGATAGCTGATGAAAAGGACATAAAAAATCTTAATGCCTAGACGTAATGGTGCGAATTTCCTGATAGAAAAGAAACAGATAAGTGAAGACAAGGGCAGAACAATTAAGTGAAGGTTCTAGATAGAAAATAATGACTTTTGTATTGTTTAAAAGTTTGCAAGTTTTAGGGGTATATAAGCATGGAAATATCGAAACATAACGGTGAGTTTTAATTCAAGTGAAATCAAAGCGAATCAAGATGAAGAAAAAAAATGTGGAAAGAGACAAAAGTGCAAGTGATAAGTGAAAGTAAAGAGTGCCAAGTGTGCCGTACACAGTGTACCGTGCCTCTACCATGTACGTTGGAACTATCGCACAGTGCTCGTCGCAGAGACTCTCACGCAGTGCTTATCGTCGGGACTGCGTGTTCTGTGTCTTAGTGTTGCACCAACTGTCACTGTCGACGCCAATAAAGGTTCTGTTTACAAACACTAGTTTTCTTCACAATCCCCTGACTCATTGCTCGTCAGTCCGCCGCCTCATGTTATATTATCAAAATTCTATTATTTACTACAAATTTGCCAAACATTAAATTATAACTTTAACTGTTAAATAAAAATTATTATACAAGGTCTGGCATCAATAGTGAGCGTAAATAAAGGGGGTTTGATTGCATATGAAACAGAACAACATGTAGCATATTAAATAACAAAATACACAAAAAATACTAACTATTTATTCACTGCCTGGCCTGTTGGCCTAGTGGTTAGTGAACCTTACTGCTAAGCCTGAGGTCGTGGGTTCGATTCCCACCTGGGACAAATTTTTCTGTGACGATTTGCTCTGTATCTGGGTGTAATTTATCTATAATACGTATGTATTTAGAAATATATAAGTATGTTTATCAGTTGTCTGGTTACCATAGTACAGACTCTGCCTAGTTTGGGATCAGACGGCAATGTGTTAATCGTCCCAAGATATATTATGTATATATTTTTTTAAGAATAACGAGCAGTTGATGCATTTTGTACGGAGTCAATGAGTTTTATATTTTACACAAACTGGTTTCCTTTAATTCGTTCAGTTTCGTGGGTACATAGCGCTCCTCCACTATTTATGTTACACCTTGTATAAGTCCTCTGTAACGGCAGTAACAGTAATACCAAACTTCTGATAAATATCATACGATGCCAAGAAAATGAACTAAATCTAGTACGCTTGCTGGTAGGATGGGTTTGTGCGACCACACGCAGTTCTACGGTGTTTTGAGGTAGCCTGACAGAACCAGCGCCGAAATATTACTACATTGAGCACATGTCGGGACATGGAATAACATCCTAAGCCCTACATGTGTTCATCATTAGGCAAGATTAGGAACAAACTAACTAAATAAAAAAAAACACATAATAGATACATACCGTAATTATGGTTGCTATTATGGAATACCATAAAAACGCACTTTCATTCTTCAGTGATTCCTGCAAATCATATATGTAATTAATTAGGAGAATACACCCTAAATATAAAACAATAACATAAACGTAACTGGGTCAGTATGGAGTGCCGAAGTAGTTAAATTTATTGCATGTGTGGGTCCTAACAACTTTCCGGGAGTGCCGATTATGTATAAAATAAAATCTGTAATATGCTATCGCGTCCAGAATCGTAACTAAGGAAGTACTAGCTTCTACTTGCGACTTAACACGCGTAAATATTTTACTGAAATAAACCAAACCGATTGAAGCGTGATCTTGTAGCAGTTATAATATTAGTATGGACTGCATGCAACTAGTTTTAGCTAATAAGAAGGAATATAAAAAAAAGACGTGTGGCAATCGGAGACTGCCGCGGTAAAGCTATTGCATAGCATTTTTTATCAACTTATGTAATTATAATTATTTATTTATTTTATAATACTACATTTGGGATAATAATAATAAAATGAATGTATATAGAGTACTAACTCATTTTCTTTCACTATTTTTTCGTGACTTTCTTCATTAATAAATGCACTTTGTTTATTCATATTTAAAACACTTTGTACACAAATTATACGAGTTCAGATATTCATTGTTGTACGTAGATGATAAATACCTATACACCTATATACTTTCTCACAAACAGCTGATTACGGTAGTTTTCCAATACAACCAATGACACCTAAAGGCGGGTTGCTGAACTAAAGAGAGAAGCGTGATATTTCAAAAAGTCATTAAAAGTTATGGTATTTATCGATAGATGGCGGTCGGACTGGGGGGTTAGGTTTTTTTCGTTACGGAACTTCTGGATTCGGTCCCCACGCTCAAGGCCCGCGATAGAAGCTATGCAATAGCTTAAAAAAAACCTGCAAGACAGTGTAAGGTCCAAATATAAGGAAAGACATAGAACTACGAAGGATTTTTTTATGGGAAACTTACAAAAAAATATGTAATACCTAGATTATATTATAAATATTTAGCGTAACAACACAACCCAAAAATTAATTATAAAATGAGGCTACACAAGAAAAAGAGGTCTTGGGATATTAAATATTAGTGTGTACGTAAAAAACGTTGTTACGTTATAGTTCCCTGTAAGAAAGTGATTTGTCTACAAACTGCATTAGACATTTGGAGAAAGATAAATGCAAAAAATCCTTCACTGTTTTTGTAATGAATAAATAAATAAATGAGAACAAACTTTAACGATGTGGTAAAAATCTGGTGTCTACACTTACCGACAAAAATGGAGTATCAGCAAAGCTCTTTTGTTTTGTCTTCAGTTCATGGTAGGTGTACCACAATAGTGCAGTGCCTGCTATACTAACTATTGATACCAGTATCATAAATATCCAAGACACCAGTGTAGCCAGGAGATGAAGAATTGATACCATGAGGAGAGAACATACTGAAAATCAAAATATCACATAAAACAATTTTATATCTACAAGAAATTATTAGAAAACATAAAAAATGCAGGTCATTTTATCCGAAAATTAACACGAGACGTGTCCTGGTATACGAAATACAATATCCAAAGTGAGATTTGACATTTGTATGGCAGTTTAGACTCTACAATACCAGTCCAGCAGAACTAGCATAAAATAATAATCTATTATGATCGGCCAAATTAGGATCTCATTCCGTCACATGATTAATTATAAAGATTTTTCATTAGTCAAACGCAGTAGGCATGTGTCCATTACCTACACTGCCACGCTAGTATTCTCTAGCTAAAAGATACCATGCTAGTAGAATACGTAACGCATATAATTGGTAATGGCCTACCGGTAGTCAAGATAGTCATTGAAAATATATCAAAATAAGTATTAATGTTGCTTTCATCATCATCCATCATATCAGCCGAAAGACGTCCACTGCTGGACAAAGGCCTCCCCCAATTGCCGGTCTTGCGCTATCCGCATCCAGCGATTTCCAGCGACCCGCACAAGATCATCGGTCCATCTTGTAGGCGGCCTGCCCACGCTGCGTCTTCCGGTTCGTGGTCGCCACTCGAGAACCTTTCTGCCCCAGCGGCCGTCGGCTCTACGAGCTATGTGCCCTGCCCACTGCCACTTCAGCTTGGCAATTCTTACGGCTATGTCGGTTACTTTGGTTCGCCTACGGATCTCAACATTTCTGATTCGATCTCGCAGGGAAACTCCAAGCATAGCCCTTTCCATTGCTCTTTGGGTGACCTTGAGCCGCCTAATAAGGCCCATAGTGAGCGACCACGTCTCCGTTCCGTAAGTCATCACTGGCAACACACACTGGTCGAAGACTTTCGACTTGAGACACTGCGGTATTTAAGAAGATATTACGTAGCTTCCCGAACGCTGCCCAGCCGAGTTGGATTCTACGATTGACCTCCTTCTCGAAGTTGGACCTACCTAGTTGGATGGTCTGTCCTAGGTAAATATAGTTCTCTACAACTTCGAGCGCAGAGTCTCCAACCTTAACAAGAGTGGGTGCAACATGGATGTTCGACATGATTTTCGTCTTATCCATGTTCATTTTCAGACCCACTTGTCGAGAGACTCTGCTGAGGTCATCGAGCATTGTACTGAGGTCTTCCATGGTCTCAGCCATGACAACTATATCGTCGGCAAATCGAAGGTGGGTGATGTACTCGCCATTGACATTGATGCCAAAGCCTTTCCAGTCCAGAAGCTTGAAGACATCTTCCAATGCAGCGGTGAACAGTTTCGGAGATATAACATCTCCCGAGATATCCATTTGCAGCGAGGTGTGAGACATAACACCTCGCTGCAAGTGGATAGGTTTCGAGTTCTGGTCCTGGAGTCGCTTGTTTGGATTGCTTTGCTAAACACTAATAAGTGATTTATATGACACAGGTAATAAAACAGTACAAAATGTAGGTTCTAATAAAAAAGTGGAAGTTTTAATTTGATTACAACATTTTTTTTTAATACGTCTCGTGTTAATGATTAATATTTAAAAGAAAAATAGACATCTATATTATTGAAAACAATGTTAATATTGTTAGTAAATACGTCAATATTAAGAGGTTCGTTACTACATAGAGCGTGTGTTAACACATAATAATTTAATTAGTAACAAATAAACACGTGTCTACGATTTTGACCTTAAATACCTACTGAGTAGACTTTATAAGTGACTCATTAAGTTTACTCAGTAAGTATTATTGATGAAGAATAACGGTAACTTTGTTATCAATCATTCTATGCAAATGTTTCCTTATATAATACATAATAACGTGCGTTTCTAAAACTACTTTCGGACTAAATTAATCTATATTCATGGGCGTACACAGTAAGGTAAGGCAACTAACGCTTGTAATATTGATATTTTTTGGTATGGCTTGTCCCACAATAATTCCAATTTCCAGGCAACAGAAGGGAAACGTGAATTTTGCCTTCGTTTTGAGTGGGTTTCTACGTACCCCCATGCCAACATTTCCTCGCTTTAAACATTTATAATGAACAAAAGTGCTGCTTACATTTACCACTAAATATGTTTTCGCTTGATTAGGGTGCCTAGAAAGAATATAAAATTATAATTAAAAATCGTTTCCAGCATGTGGATATAAGCCTATTTTGTTATATACACAATTACAAAAGCAGAATATTTCCAACAGATCATTTACTCGGATGGTTCTCTGTATTAGTCCATACTCGACTAAAATAGATAAATAAAAAAGAAAAAAAAATACAGCTTTTCTAATGTGCCTGTGGGCAATTGTGTTAATATAATACGAAAAAAAAACCGTTATAAAGCAAAGAAGAGCATAATGATTCTTAAAACAAATCTGTACACTTGTTGTCAATGATACTTTCTGTTTTATCTATGTACGATAAAAACTTATTTTTAACATAAGTTTTAAATATTTTATGATCATAACAACAAAAGTTATTTAAAACAAATGACACTCATTAATAAATAAATAGTTTTTATCTTATATCTATAACTTCTAGTCTCTTCGCATGCAATACACCGATGACCTATTTGCTAATGATCGGTGATAGACGAGTTAAAGCACATTCGGGCGTAATCTTAAAAATCTATTATAAATTCATTTACTGAAACACACAGTTACTGAAATCGTGGAGTGGATGACATGCAATAACTAATAAAAATCTGTTACAGTTGGCAACTTTGATTGTTACAGTACCTAAAAGTATCTCCTAGGAAATTAATTAAGGAATGTATATAGAGTTTATTTTGAATTGATATTTACTATTATAATTTATAACACAGTTTCATCATAGCGGTCGTTTACCATTGATGACCTTGACCATATTTACACAAGGAAAACTATTTTTGACATGCTAATTATTCGTTCTAAGAATATACTAATTAAATATCTCATCATCTACATATATTTAAGCAAATAAAGATAATGATTAGAAACGCGAGTGTTGATGAAATTCTCAAATTTCTAATTCTTGACTCTGATGCAGTGCTTATCGTCGGGACTGCGTGTTCTGTGTCGAAATTAATTAAGGAATGTATATAGAGTTTATTTTGAATTGATATTTACTATTATAATTTATATCACAGTTTCATCATAGCGGTCGTTTACCATTGATGACCTTGACCATATTTACACAAGGTAAACTATTTTTGACATGCTAATTATTCGTTCTAAGAATATACTAATTAAAAATCTCATCATCTACATATATTTCAGCAAATAAAGATAATGATTAGAATTGCGAGTGTTGAGTAAATTCGCAAATTTCTAATTCATTTATATAATATTGTTTGTTTTTATTACCAATTATGCTATTTCTATGCGCAAGGTCCAGCGTACCTCTGTGGCCGTGGACCCCCTTACTTAATACACTTAGTTCAGCTTGATAGATCCGTTGTTATTCGCTCAAATATAAAATGTAATTTTAATGACAAGGAGAAAACATTTATATATCCGATTTAAGTCTATAAGGAGAGGTATTTCCTTAAAGATTTTTAATGAAAATAAATATTATTGGCCACAAATTAAAAGTTACCACGCGCTTATTACAATTGTTTCTATTCGTATAAAGATTGAAGGCCGAGTGTTAATCTCCATTGTTTTGCAGTAGGTATGGACTCATATTTAGCAGTGAGTAGGTAGTATCACTGAGAACAGCGAAGCAATAGGTAAGTGACATCATCTGTAGTCATGACTCAATGCATTATTAACTTGCTTCCCACATATTTTATTTATACGACGGAACTGGTGCAAATACATCTAATTTATGCTATTAGATATACATAGTTTAAATGAAGGATAGGTAAATATATACCTATACTACGTAATTTTATTAAATGTATTAAATAGCACTCCCACAAAACTTATAAGTTCCCTTACTAGTGTTTCAGCTCTAACATGGCAGTGTCGGCCTGAACGTCACTGCACGGCCGGTTGGCGTTATTGGTAACAGCTTGCCTTTCACGCCGCAGGTCGTCGCCGGGTTCGATTCCCATTCAAGGCAGGTATTTGTGAGCATGAACATGTCTGTTGTCCTGAGTCTGGGTGTAATTATCTATATAAGTATGTATTTCCAAAAGAAAAGTTGTATATCAGTTATCTGGTTTCCGTAGTACAAGCTTAGTTTGGGATTAGATAGCTGTGTGTGCATAGCGTCACAGATTATAATTATAAATTGCAAGATTCATGCAGATTTCATTGTTGAAACGCAGTAAAGTAACTTATGTCTACACTGGCGTGCTAATAAGACAGGAAGGAAGGTGAGGTGATCCCAGAAAGTGTGTTCTCGGTCTGCCCGTCTTCCCTCAACACTCAACTGGTGACTGTATCGCCCCATACCAGTCAGCAACGGTTTTGTGTTCAGAGTCATACATAAAACGCGAAGCACAAAGTGAGCGGAACAAACACTTTCAATGGAATAAATTGGGTATAAATGGCTGACACTGCTCGCTAAATCGGCTCACGAGGCCACATATTTTTAAAAGCGGCATTCTATGAGAGTAGATTAAGCATCATAGTTTGATTAGTCATAAAATCTGACATAATTCATAACACTCATAACCTCGCGAATATCGCGGAAGCTACAGTACCCTTGATATTATAAAAATCCTTTGCATACTTTATTATTGGGAAATATTTACGCGATACTTAGAGTATATATTTTGTTGTACTAGTACAAAATACTATCACAATTAAATTATCGTTTTTCGTATAAATATTAATCCTGCATTATTCTATGTGTAGCCACTACATGACACTTGCAGAAATTACTGAAAGCAACGGCAGAATGCCATAAAAAATATATCCTGACGAAATTAAAATCCTTTGCATACCTATTTCTGCAACACTGCATACTGGGGAATATAGCATCGAACCGAATTACATTTTACACCGAATATAAATTGAAACAACTACAAGGTAGAATTACTTAAAAAACCGGGCAAGTGCGAGTCGGACTCACGCACGAAGGCCCCTTAAATATTTGTTTTATTTTATTTACTTACTTTTAAAGTGAATATATAACTAAATATTCTATGAATACATTACTAGTCTACCTGTTGCCATTATCAATATTGAGCAAAAAACATCACGTTTACTGGGAGCTCCCTTAAATATTGATATTATTCTGTTTTTTAGTATTTGTTGTCGTAGCAGCAACAGAAATACACCATAAAATTAATTTCAACGGTTTAACTATCACGGTTCATGAGATACAGCCTGCTGATACACCGATGGACAGCGAAGTCTTAGTAGTAGTGTCTCGTTTAACCCTTTGGGTACAGAACCCTAAAACGACAATAAATATAGGATTCGTGATTTGAACCCATTGCCAAGTGACCCAGTTCCGGCGACGGAACAGCTGTTAGTTAGTAATACTTTCCAACATACATACATACATAGACTTACGCCTGTCTCCCAGAGGGGTAGGCAGCGATAACGGACTTCCATTTGTCACGATCCTTGCACACCTCTTTCGCTTCGTTTACTGACGATTCGATAATTTCGAAAATTTATTTTTAATATGGGTTTTAAGTGGTGCTGATATAACTTAACTACATAAATATTATTTTTTTATGAAATAACTATAATACTACTAAATTGTAAATATAATCGAAGTATTTTAGCCTTTCAAATATATTAATAAAAAGGTACTTACTAAATGCAACAATGACACATATTATCATTTCCTTCCATGATGAGTACAGGTCTGAAAGCATCTGTTCAATGGTGTCCCAACTATTTAGTAGATCATAGAAATCTGTGAATACTTTAGTAGCTAGTTCTTGGGCAGATTTCGGGAAGCATCGATTCAGTAGAGGGAACGTTTGATACACCGGCAACGTAGGACATGGTCCAATGTAATTGTGCAAATCTTTATTATTAGTTGTAGTATTCAAGTTTATATCATATCTGCAAAGATTCGATCCTGTTTCTTTATAAAAAGCTTGTATATCAGCCAATGATTCCAGCTTCTTGTTAGGACATTCCTTAACACAAATTTTGAGAGATTTGTGTAGATTCTTCACATCCATAAAGAACAAATATTTTTTGTCCAGAGTACCGATGCCGGACAGAGGGAATCCATCTATGTGCTTGTGGTTGCTTTTCACTCCGCATGTATTGCCAAAAGAATCAAACCCATTGATGACTCTTAGAGGATTTCCATACACATATGATGTTGCCGCAACTATAATCTGATAGAAAAGAAAAACACACAATGCATAAAATAAATAGGTGCAACATTTACAATGATTGATAGTGGCCAATTTATTGGTCAGTACAATAAACATGTAACTAATTAGGGAAAAAAATGTTGTTGAAATGGCTTCAGGTATAACCGAATATCCGAAGTTTTCCACCGTCGCTTTCGGCGGAGAAATATTAGTATTTTTTTATGTTGCAACTTAGGTACAAAATCACATTTATTAGGATCAAATCTGCAGCCTTATAACGAGAACAATAATAAAAGGATTACAATATTTTTTGTCTATCTTAAAATATAGTGTATACTTATTATATCATAAAATACTCATGATTGCTCGAAAGCATGGCAGTATAATACTGTCTACTTTCATATAACAAATTCTCTGTTTAAATCACAGCATGAAGTATATAACAAAATATTGGACTAAATACAGCCTCACAGATTACATATCAAAGTGAACAGTAGAATGTTCATGGTAACATAAATAGTTGGTTTTCCTAAAAATAGAGTAAAACTCATATAAATTGGTTTATATGATTAACAATTCCACGCAAAGATTTGATTTGACGTCGCCGTCAAACCATGAAATATTAGGTCAGTTTGAAGAAAATGTTGACCATTCCTTTGATTAATTTTCGACATAACAATAATATGATAAACACACATTACTTGGCTGTAAACTGTATTGATCTAAATGAAATTCCTATCAATCTTATTAAAAAAATATGTCAAACTTCATGATACTCAATAGATGTGCTCAAACTTACGTAACTTAGACTCAAATAATGGTCATTTATTATAGTAATTTGTAGTTATTCAAACATATAATATATAAAAACCTATCTCCGCCATTAAACACTGCGGCACGATAGCGCAATTGCGTTTTTTAAGTACCCCATAGTCATTGCAACGCGACGAGAGGCGCATTTCCTACGAGTATTCCAAAACATTACAAAATTACAGATCCAAGTTTACCAAGGATCGAACCCTCTATTAATATACAGATTGCCATCTGACCCACTGATCTACACTAACATACATTTGTAAAAATGACATACGTGTGGAAAATTATGCGATATCAATAATAAAAAAATCGGTGTTTTAAGAACCCCATAAGTTCAGAACTTTTTACCATTTGGATATGAAACTTAAACTGCACTGATATATATATATATACTAATATATAACCGTTTTAGACGTTTTCTCCAAAAAAAATGCATTATGGGGTGAACTTTTTGTGGGATACATCTTATCTTATCTTATCTTTGATGGGGTGTACTTGCGTACAGCACTTCGACCCTTCAGGATCTTTTGTACTATGCCCCACTGGTTTTATTCTATCCCTAAAGCCCTGAATGAAGTCTTCACATAATCCAGTACACTTCTTAGGGGTAGATCCTTGTAGTCTCCTGGTTCTGGATATGCCAGCCCCAGGATGGCCATTCTGTGTCTTGCCAATGCATCGCATTTGCATATTATATGCAGCATTGTTTCCTGTTCTTCCCTACAGGTCCTGCAGATCGGGCTATTCGACAGTCCCAATTTGTGTAGGTGATAGTTGGTGCCATAGTGGCCCGTGAATACTGCTACTATCAGTCGTAGCTGGTTTCTGCTGTACTTCCAAAGTTTTTTGGACCAGCTTTTGTCTATTCCTTTAATGAGTTGCTTGGGATACAACTTGACACTGCTCTTTCCCCTATGCATTAAATTAAAAAAAGTAATAAATGCAATTTTCGGCATTAATTATCTATAGTACCTATATGAATGTAGGCATTGAGTGAAAATTGAAATACACTTCTTTGCAAATAAAACGCGCGCTTTTTCTTCTTTTACGTTATTGGTAATCATTTAGTTCTAAAGAGTGTTTAATATTCCTATTTACTGGCACTTAATAAGGAGTCTGGGTATGAATAAACGATCATTTCAAATTCGAAACTAGATTTTTCAAATAATAATCCCTTTTTAACTTTGTGACTTTTTACTTACTTATTGCGGATTTGCGGTAAAAAGGACATCTATCAGGCAACTTGAAATAGCTTTTTTACTACTAACTTTTTTAATGGCAGAAAAAGCAATAAGTGCTAGTAAAATTATAGCGCTACTGGAAGTGGGTTGTAGCCAATGTTACGTCTCAAACCGTCAAACGTCAGTCGTTCAACCGTCCAAAGAACCTGGATTCGATACCAAGATATAGGTTCCGTTCAGAGATGGCAAGTTTCTGAGACCCAAGCAGCAAAATGTGGTCTAGTAATTGTCCTGGAACCACCATTTCATTAGACTATAACGGAATAGTAAGCAATTATAACCACGGAAAAGGGCCCAACTTATAGGCGTATTTTAGCTAATTAAATATCTATAGTAGACTTGGTGAATACCATTTTGACCAATAACGGCCATATAGTTGGACTATGTAAAACTATTTTCTCCCGCGAAGCCAACTATCAGCGCTTAATGGAACCAATCACGACAATAGTAACCTTATAGTTAGACCACGTAGAACTATTTGCTCTCGCGAAGCTAACTATGAGCGCTAAATGGAACCAAACACGACAATAACGTACACGGTGAATATCTTACAAGCTCATACAAAGTGATGTGAATTTGTAAATGTTGCTATGCACATTTGTAAAGAATTATTAATACTGATAAAGGTAAGTTATTATATTTTTATAATAAATATTATCTAGAATAAGAGTAGGGTGTTAGTTAACAATAAGTGAAGCCGTGTTTGAATGTGCATGGCGCAGGTATATTTTCGGTGAAGTGTAATAAGTTCTTTGTCAAAATTTTTAAACGCCCCTCGAAATTCACGTTTTCATTAAGTTGAATTTTAAAATAATGTTGGTTTCAGTAAGACATACAACGAAAAGTCGCCATCTTGACAAACTTGGTCTTCCCAAATACATTAACAAACCGTTATAGGCGTACTTTGTTACAAATGGTAAATATCAGAACTATTGCTTGGCCATATTGTGTGGAATTAGAGTTCCGCAAATATTGTAATGTTACTCTATGTTGTTATTAGGTACCGATGTCTTATTTTCATATTTTTGTTTAGGTGTCAGGTGTGAAAATGGTAATGTTTCTGGACGTCGATAGCTTTTTAACTAAGAGGGATTTTCGAGCTTTAAAAATTGTTTGTAATATTTTCTACTTCTATTTTGTGCTTTCCCTTCCTAACTTGGTTTATTGTTTCACAGAATCGTGATCAAGACCAAATTAGTGAGATGCCAACGGTCTCTCGAGAAGATACTCGTTCAAATACTACAAGATCACTTCATTTACAACAAAACTCGGCTACCATTCAATCCGGATCAGCAATTTTACCTGTATCTTCTTTTGTCGCGCAAAACCCTCAACTTGTCATAACAGAAGCAGAAAAAACACTGTCAGATGTCAGTTTAAATGCTCAACATTTCGTTCTTTACAACACGGATAACCAAATACAGCCTGTCGAGGATGGTCAAATTCTACAACTTCAACATGAAGTAAAGTCAATCAAAGAAGACATTAAAACCATCATATCAAATCAAAATCCACTTTATGAAATACAAACTAACATGTGCTGAGTGCTGTGTCGAAGAGAGATTCAGAATGAATTAAACTCGTACATCCAATGACCGTTTCAAGAAAGCAAGAAGACGTAGATGTAGACATGTTATAAGAAATCTAAGAGAACTTGAAGAATTTGAAACAAACTTAACAAATACATTTATTCAAAATTTCTAATAAAGAATTGAATGCCGCATGTCGTATTGTATTCTACAGCCCATTTTCTAAGATCGCTATGTAGTTGAAAATTGGAATAGTTTTCAATATCGCATTCATCTTCTTGTACAGGTTCCTAACTAACACAATCTTACAAGTCTACATTTAAAATTGCTTTTATCGATTAAACGTTTTTTCGTGCAGAATCATTAAAATAAACATTTTGTCTTAAATTTTCACAATAACAATTTTGTACGGAACCTTCTCATATTTCTACGATTCAACAAAATCAAAATATCCGTACTGAGACTATAACAGAATTTGCAAGACCACTACAAACCAATGTTTTCTTGTTCAGGTCACCACGGATATAGTTTTGGATACTAAGTATATTATATTAAACCTTTATAAGCGTGTTAAGATTATAACGATATTGGTTTATACCACTATATAACCGCTCCATTTTACTGATAATTGTTCTGTAAAGTAAATTTATAAACCCTTATAAAACCAAGTAATAAATGCAAATAGTATCCAGAATGTTTAGTTCTGTTTATCACTCTTATTGGTGTACTTTACTTATAGTGGTTCTATAATGTTTCTTGTTAGTAGTTATAAGCATAGCTTACCAGTTCATCTGCTCTTGAGTGCGTTTACACCCTCGCGATACTTTTATAGGTCACCCAAGCTTATATTTGACCTTTAATTTCGGCCTATAAGTAATTATAAGCTAATGTATAGGAGGAGATATACTATAAGGCCCAACTAACTCCATGCTTGCTATTATAAGCGATGCAGCAAAAACTAGAACCCTTAAGAGAACATTAAAAGTGCTGGAGTCCTATAACGTCTGCACTATAGGATAATTTTGCTGCTTGGGGAAAAAACGTTGTACACAACCTCGAGACGAGGCGTTTTAGTGCAGCCGCAAATGCAGTTACATAGACCTTAAAAGAAACCTTGATGCGGTTTGAGAAGCACAAGTTAGCTATGGGCAGTGAGGAGGAGCTTTTAGCGCTGATATACGCAGTCCACGACCACCGCGGGCCCCCAAGTTACTCCGTGATCTTGGACACTAGATAACTGGAGCATCCAGGTAAAAGAAAAAATGTGTTTATATAAAACGACTTTTGGTCATTTAAAAAAAAATCTAAGATTGTGAAATAGATTATACATATTAGTAAATAATTATGTTGTAATTCTATCAGCATTGGATATCCATGCATCCATATCATGGTGTGTATTGCCCCCTCGACACATAATATGTACACTACCTACTTCAAGTATTGTGTAGTATTGTATAGTATTTGTGCAGGCGGTGACTGCAATGCCAAGCATACTTTTTTGTGTTCTCGCTGCACCAGGCTACGAACTTAAACAATGTGTTGAAACCAACCATCTCAGTCCTCAACAAACCTAACTTTAACCATAAAAAGTAGAATAACTGATTGGAATGGCTGCTGCCCGTTCACTGGTAGGTTTTCCCTCGTGCGATTTCTACGCCCCCCACGGGATGAGATGGGGTGATGATATTCTATGCCGTCACCACACAACTTTTGCTGATCCCAAATAGCACCGACGAGCATTTTGTCTGAAAAGCAACAAAAGGTCCTAGCAGACCACAACAGCCCTATCCTCCAATCAGATCACATAACTCCTGGGCACGAACTGATGTGAAAAAAGCAGAAGACTTCGCCAGGCACTTGTCAGATGTCCAGCCAAACCAGAGCTCAACTGACGAGTCAGACCTGAACAAAATCCTAGATGGAGACTATCGGATGTGCCCCTTAATCTCCCCAAAGAAATAGCACGGGAAGTTAGATTGATGGATTCATGAAAAGCACAAGGATTTGACCAGATAACTCCTACAATATTAAGAAGCTACCTCGGAAATGCATTACCTTCCTCACCAGTCTATTCAATGCCATCCTAAGAACTTTTCATATCCCGGCTCTGTGGAAAGTGTCCCAAGTAGTTATGATTCACAAACAAGGAAAACCCGAACACGTAGTCTCGTCCTATAGGCCGATCAGTCTCAGGCCGGTGCTTTCTAAATTATGGGAGATCTTTCTTGCCAGACTAGCGATGCTCAACTCCGCTATTATAGCAACTCACCAGTTTAGATTTCGTAAAGCACATTCTACCATCGAGCAAGTCCACAACGTGTATCATTCTGTGAGGCAAGGCTTCGAACGAAAAAAGTACTGTTCGGCAGTCTTCCTCGACGTGAAGCAAGCCTTTAATCATGTATGGCACAAAGGACTACTGGTGAAAGTAAAGGAAGGACTCCCTTGTCTCATGCATCCCCTTATCGAATCATATCTGTCTGGATGTACATTTCAGGTCGAACAACGAGAAGCACGATCAAGCTTTTACAATATTGAGGCTGGAGTGCCACAAGGTTCCATTCTTGGTCATGTCTTTATAATATCTTCACATCAGACTTGCTGGTATGTGAGGAAATCACTACAACAACATATGCTTGTGATATCGCTTTTCTCGACGTTGGATCCAGCAATTGCGAGTCACAAACTCAAAAGACAATAGACGAGACCCATAACTGGCTTGACAAATGGCGCATCTGTGCTAGCGCAGCCAAATCGAACGATGTAACCTTGACTACCTTCTCTGTGAAACTTGGAAACGATACCCTTACACAAGTAAAACTAACCTGTCGCTAGCGGGCGCAGAATAATATCCTCAGGGCAATTAGTAACGTTACTTGGTTCACAAAGAATGAAGAGATTCACGACTAACTAAACATGCCAACAATCGAATCAGAAATCGTCCAATACAAGAAACGGCACTTAGTGCACCTATCTCTACATCCGAATGCACTCATTGCTAAGTTGTTGGGCATGTTAACCATGGTCAGAAGGTTGAGAAGAAGCCACATACTGTAAATGAGAGGTGCGGCGATGACCACTCTAACATAAAGTCATAAATACTCACAACAAACTCATGGCCTACCAACCGATCGCATTAAGCGAAAACCACAACACTTTAGAAATTACCGAAAAACTATATATTTACGAATTTTAAACAACAAACTGTCACTCAATAAATTCGTCTGTACATGTTGCAGTACAAATGAATCGACGGCACAAACTTTCGAATGAATGACACCAAAAGCAACCTGAACATAGATTAGTTACGCACAAACACAACCAAAGGTCTTTTGACCAATTTTGAAGAACAACTCACTTCTAGACAACCAAGACCATTCAAGACTATGAAACTCATGCAACTTGCTAACACATTCTTCCGCAGAAAATCATCACACTATGATTCAGAAATTCACTATATAATTATGCACAGCAACATCTATTGAATATGGAGTTCAACTATCAACATTAGTTCTTCAAATAACTGAATAGTGTGTGTTATTTTGCTTCTTGAATATTTCAAAATCTCATATCTTTTGATAGAGTGAACCAATTGGGATGAAACAAAAACTAAGTAATACTTCAAGTTGAGTACCATTTATACATATAAAATTTATCCACATTGGTTCCATAATTTTTATGTGATGCATGCACAGATAAACAGATACTTTTAATTTTATTGTTTTTTGAGGCTGATGATCTAGCGGTGCACTTGATGGAAAGTGGTAACCACTACTCATGGAAGTTCTCAACGCTAGGGGCACAGCAAAACGCTGCATACCTGCCAGAGATATCGTAGGGCTGAGGAAACAGATAAACAGACAAAAATTCCATGACAGCTAGAAATAAGTTCTGTTGGTAAACCTTTAACATCATGGCCACCACCATATACAAATTTTCTACAGATTTATTATATGTATATAAGATATAGATATGTCTATTTATAAGAATACAATGCGAATCATTTGCTTTCAACATAAAGACAGACATTTAAAATTTATTAATCAAAATGCTTTCTTATTTATTTTAACAAAATATTTCAGCTGATACTAAAATTATATATGACATGACACAGTATTTTCTTTTCTTTACATATATAAGTACATACATCATCTACTTAAACTCAAAATAGTACTTGGTCAATTTTTACCAATTAATATTTTCCTTCGTTTGTTGGCCTATCATAACTTGACATTGGCGAAATTGTAGTAGTGATCCCACAAGTGCCACAAATAAGGGTCAAAGTTGGTCAAAGTTGAAGTATAATGATAAAAGAACAATAAATTATGTGCCTATTATTAAAGTTATCTTACTTAATAAAATTGATTTTAGTAAAATTTCTTTTAGTTTTACCACTATTCCTTTTAACAGATAAATTTGCACTTAGCATAGTCGTAATTTAAACAGCAACTTTATTTATTGTTAGTAGGTATTCGCGCAGTTATTTAATAAAAGATAAAATAAAGTTTAGATAAAACTTGTATTTTCATTATTATATTTTTCCTGAACAACTGAACAATAATCTTATTGTGTCAGACATGACATTATCAAGTAGAAAAATAAATTTACATAGAGAAAAAAAAAGATCTTCATAAAATGCATACAGACTCTTTTATTCTAACACTCCTCCTTAAATTGATTTCTCTACTTCCATCCATCACAAAATCACACAACACCCATACTCAAAACACACCATTTAAACTTTCCTTTCAACAGCGGTTTAGTTAAAATATCTGCAACCATATAAGTTGTCTCTTTATATTCTAACCCTATTTGACCATGTTCTACTGCTTCTCTTACAAAATGGTGTCGCACATCAATGTGTTTTGTGCGTTGATGGTGCACAGGGTTTTGCGCAATAGCTACAGCAGATTGGCTGTCGCAATAAATTCTCATTGGCATTTCAGCTGCGCCTGTAATTTCTGTTAGAGTTCGTATACTCATTGGTGTGAAGCTATGGTTAGAGCTGGCCGGTTGCCAACACCAAAATTGTAACTTGTCAGTATGTTTTCAAATAAAACAATTGATATTTTTCATTGACTGAATAAACAATAATATCTTACGAATTTTACCTTTTATTCATAATAATCGGTAGCAAACGTTATAAAACGTTAACATGGTAGCAGAGTGAAAGACGTTTTGAGCAGAACGTATTGCAAAACGTAAGAATTGTGAGATTCAGAAGAAGTTCCTTCGAAGTCGAAGTTTAAGGAAGAGAAAACATTTTTTGTCTGCAAGATGGAGCAAGCTATCTTAGAAGCAACAAAAATAAAGGTTGGTCTCTTAAACGATTCGAATTGGTCGACATGGAAATACAAAATTACAGCAGCCATGAGAGGACTGGGACTTCTGGACATAGTTGAAGGAAAGGTCAGTAAACCTCAACTGTCGGATCCAGAAAATTGTGAAAAATATGATTCAGAGTTGAAAAACTATCAGAGAATCAATAGCGCAGCTCTATTATTAATTACGACAAATCTTTCGGATGAAAATCTTCAAAAAGTTATGAGATTTAACGAAGCAAGAGAGATATGGGCGGAATTGACCCGAATCTATTCAGGTGTATCACAAGACAGAGCATATGACCTTTGCATGAAGTTCTTTGGCTACAAGAAAGAGTCCGACAATGACATGTCAACTCATTTGTCAAAAATGAAGAATATTTGGTCAGAACTAGAACAAGAGATGAAGAAAACTGAAAATAAAGGTGAGCTACCGGAGATCTTCTTGATTTGCAAAATTTTAGACACCTTACCAGAAAAATACTTCTCTTTTAAATCTAGTTGGCTTTTGATAACAAAGTCAGAAAGGACAGTAGAAAACTTGACGAGCCAACTTTGCACATATGAGCGAGCACTATTAAGCAAAGATGAAGATAAAGAAATAGAGGTCCTAAATGTTCAAAAGAAGAAGGGAAAACAAAAGATCACGAGAGATAAATGCCATTATTGTGGTAAGATTGGTCATAGAGTGAAACAATGCGAAAAATGGATATCTGATGGACGACCACCAAAACCGTCAACGACAAAGAGCGTTCCAAATACAAATGTGAACATGAGTCTTATGGCAGTTAACAGTAAGATGGATGAAGACCATGATAACTGGTTCATAGATAATGGAGCCACAAGTCATGTAACAAATAGAGATGATTTGTTTGAGTCATTCCACTACTTTGACGACTCATACACAGTAACCACTGCGAATGGAGAAGCCATTCAGGCGCTTGGAAAAGGAACACTAATAGTTGAAGCTGACGTAGGAAGAGGTTGCAAACAACTGATCACGCTAAACGATGTTTGGTACGTACCCAGCGTGAAGAAAAATCTATTCTCGGTTTTATCAGCACAAGATAGACTCTCAAACAGTACTTTTATGTCAACAGCAACAGAATGTAAATTATCAGTCAAAGGAACAGTCATGCTTATTGGAAACAGGCAGATACAAGGAGGTCTGTACAAACTACGTTTGACAAACAGAAGGCCTTTAAAACCTGTAGAAATAAACACGATAGACTCAAAGAATTTACTTCAGCTATACCATGAAAGATTAGGACATCAAAGTAAGACTCATGTGAAAAGAGTCATTGAGAGGGAGCTTGGGATTAAACTGAAACTTGATAGCGAAATTTGCGAAGGCTGCATTTATGGCAAGGCGCACAGGCAAAAGTTTGGTACGAGAGAGAGGGCGACAGAAGCAGGAGCATTGATACATGCTGATGTATGTGGACCTTTCCCGTACTCAATGAGCAAATGCAGATACTTTGTACTATTCAAAGATGATTTGTCGAAATTTCGATTTGTGTATTTTCTAAAACAGAAGTCGGAAGTAAGTCAAAAGCTGAAGCAAGTGTTAGCCGAGATAAAAGTTATGGGACACAACGTGAAAGAGCTTCTGAGTGACAATGGAGGAGAATTCGACAATGCGGAGGTACGAAAAATACTTCAAGAAAATGGTGTCATGCAAAGACTTACGATGCCATACACCCCAGAACAAAACGGATGTGTAGAAAGAGACAATAGGACAGTTGTCGAAGCTGCAAGAGCTATAATGCATTCAAGAGGGCTACCTAAAGGCTTATGGGCAGAATTAGTTTATGCCACAATATATATTCTGAATCGGACTGGACCAACACCATTTGATAAAAGTCCATATGAGATTTGGTGTAAGAAAAAGCCAAGAATCCGGCATTTAAGAATATTAGGAAGCACTTGTTATGCACATGTACCAAAAGTAACTAGGAAGAAATTGGACAAGAAAGCAAAGAAAGGTATACTTATTGGATATGATAATGATGAAGGGTATAGGATATGGATCAAGGAAACAAACAAACTAGTACGATCTAGAGACGTTATCTTTGAAGAGAAGACCCTAGAATCAACAAATCAAGATCCAATACCTATAGAAAATGGTTCAATGAGTTTTGATGCTCCAATTCCTTTACACTTCGACATACCTATTTCTTCAAGTAGTGTTATACCCCAGACTGACACTTGGATTCAGGTATCATTACCATTGAATGAAAACACCGAATCAACGACGGTGAATATAGATGAACCTGTGATTGAGACCGAAACACAATCTGCAGAAGATATAGAAGCAGAACAAACTATAGAAGAGTCATTTACAGAACCAGAGAATGAAGTATTCAGAGAAGATACTCATATTGATCGATCTCTAGAAGATGTTGAGAGTGAACGAAATCTAGAAACAACATCACACAGAATGACTTTGCGAGATCGTTGTAATATAAAACCATCTAAAAGATTTGATGACTTTGTTCTTAACTGCGTTGAAAAGGTTTATGGTCATGAAGAGGAACCAAAGACTTTCAAAGATGCTATGAAGTCTATTGAGAAAGATCAATGGTGCAAAGCCATGGATGAAGAAATAAGATCCTTGGAAGAGAACCAAACATGGGACTTAGTGCCATTGCCCAAGGGACGCAAAGCCATATCTAGCAAATGGATTTACAAGATTAAGCGAAACTCAAATGGGTCTATAGATAAATACAAAGCCAGACTTGTTGCGGTTGGCTATTCTCAAAAGAAAGGCGTGGATTTTGAGAAGACTTTCAGTCCAGTAGCAAAAATGAGCACAATCAGAATACTATTGAGTATTGCCGCTCGAGACAATATGGTCTTAGCTCAATTTGACGTATCCACCGCATTCCTTTATGGAAGCTTAAATGAGGAAATCTATGTCAAACAGCCTGATGGATATAATAATGGGACTAACGAAGTATGCAGATTGAAACGAAGTTTATATGGGCTAAAGCAAGCGCCATTATGCTGGAACAATTGCATTAAAGACTTTCTTCAAGAACAAGGGTTCCTACCTGGAGAAGATCCTTGTTTCTTCTCGATGAAGAGGGGAGAAGGTAGACTATTACTAGCCCTATATGTTGACGATGGTATGATTGCTGGTACCTCACAGGTACTAATTGATGAGTTCCTCGAGAAGCTTGAGAAGCGATTTAAAATAAAGGCCCAACGTAACAAGAAATCTTATTATTTTCTAGGACTTGAGATACAAAGAGAGAAAGATTGTATCAAAATACATCAAGGTGCCTACACTAAAAAGGTGCTTGAGAGATTTGGTATGGAAAATTGCAAGGCTGTTGCTACACCAATAGTAAAGGACTCTGAATTGAGAGAAGAAGCTAAAGGAGAACATGGCTTTCCATACAGAGAGGCCGTTGGAGCCCTTGCATACCTGATGGTGGGAACAAGACCCGACATAGCTTACGCCGTTGGTGTTGCATCCAGACACCTAGAAGCTCCTACAAAAACAGATATAGCAAAAGTAAAGCGAATATTACGATATTTAAATGGTACGCGAGAGTTTTGTCTTACCTATAGGAAAGGCACTAAGAAAGAACTGGTCTGTTACAGTGATGCTGACCATGGTGGAGATCCCAACACTGGAAGATCAACTTCAGGTCTAGTATGTGTCTATGGAGGACTGATATCATGGAGAAGTCAACTGCAGACATCAGTTGCTATTTCAAGCACTGAAGCAGAAATTGTAGCTGCCAGTGAAGGAGCCAGAGAAATCATATGGCTCAAGCGATTAATTGAAAATGTAGAACAATTAACGAGGATTCCTGTTCTATATGTGGATAACGAATCAGCTATCAAATTGGCTCAGAATCCGCCGTATGAGTTCCACAATAGAACTAAGCACATCAAGTTGCGGCATTTCTTTATTAGAGAAGCTGTAGCTGATGGAAATATGAGTACTGCAAAGATTGGAACTGAAAACCAAATTGCAGATATGTTAACAAAGCCACTGTACAAACCAAGATTGGTACAACTATGCCGACAGATTGGGCTGGAAGCATGACACAAAATGTTGTGCTGTTGTACTCTGGGCACCATAAGCTTCAAGAGAAGATGTTAGAGTTCGTATACTCATTGGTGTGAAGCTATGGTTAGAGCTGGCCGGTTGCCAACACCAAAATTGTAACTTGTCAGTATGTTTTCAAATAAAACAATTGATATTTTTCATTGACTGAATAAACAATAATATCTTACGAATTTTACCTTTTATTCATAATAATCGGTAGCAAACGTTAAAAAACGTTAACAATTTCTGCAAGGAATCGCTTTAGGAATATTGCCTCTCTAGCGGTCTCAGATATTGCAACATACTCAGCCTCTGCTGTGGATAGAGCAACTGTCTTCTGTTTTCTGCTTTCCCAAGAAATCGCAGCTCCCATATGCATGAAAACCATACCCGAGTATGACTTCCTGTCGTAACAATTCGCATGACTTGCATCCGTATAACCGTGTACTTTAGTCATTCCTGTTCTCTTATACTGCAGCCCTAGACTTTTAGTACCCTTTAAATATCTAAGCACTTGTTTCGCAGCTGTCCAGTGCTCCTCAGTATAGCATGTATTGAATTGGCTTAGATAATTAACTGCATGTGAAATATCCGGCCTTGTGCAAACAGATATGTACATCAGTGAACCAATTAAATTCTGATATGGAATCCTCGGATCAGGTTTATGTTCCGGTCCAGGTTTTTCAAGTTTTTGACCAGTACTTGATGGTGTTGAAGCAATTTTGCAGTCAGCCATCCCAAAAACCTTCAATATTTTACTGACATACTTCTCTTGGTCAACTTTGATCCCAATATCGTTTTGCGTTATGCGTATACCTAAAATGTACTCCGCCTTCCCAAGGTCCTTCATCTCAAATTTCGACATTAGGTCCAATTTCACTTTACGCAACTCTTCTGCGTCATTCCATAATATCAGCATATCGTCTACATATACTGCTAGAATGATAATTTTCTTGCCCTGAGATCTTGTGTATATACACGGTTCATTTTTAGATCGTTTGAATGACAACTGTAACAACTCATTGTTCAGCTTATTGTTCCAAGCCCTGGGGGCTTGCTTTAACCCGTAAAGCGAACGTTTAAGAAGACACACGTAATCCTCTTTCCCTTTTTCTTCATAACCTTTCGGTTGAGTCATGAAAACTGTTTCAGATAAGTCACCGTTTAAGAACGCTGTTTTTACGTCCATTTGATCTATATTTAGGCCACTTTTAGCTGCCAGTGACAGGAGAATTCTCAACGAACTATGTCTCACCACTGGAGAAAATGTCTCGTCGTAATCGATGCCATACCTCTGGCTAAAGCCTCTAGCAACAAGTCGAGCTTTGTATCTTCTCTTATTTCCCGCCTCTTCTTTGATTCGAAAAAGCCATTTCGAATCAACGACGTTAATCGCTCGTTCAGGCTTAACTAAAATCCATGCGTTGTTTTTCTTTAACGCGTCTAGCTCCTCCTGAATTGCAGCTTTCCATTCTTTACTGTCAGGCCGGGACAGTGCTTCTTGAACCGTATTGGGGTTCAGCTCTGTTTCTATTGCTTGGTACAGAATATGATCAGGGAACTCTTTAGGTTTTCTTACTCTCAATGGATACCTCCGTTCCATTTCTATAGTTTGGTCCTGGACAGTTATGTCCGACTCACAGTCTTGAAACTCTATGTCTTCCGATTCTTGGAAGTTTCCTTGATGTTGAACCGGATTGTCAGATAATACCGATCTCTCTTGTTCTGGTTCTCCTCTAGGAACACTGATAGGAACAACGGTATTATTGTCAATGTTTCTTGCTAAATCTGTTTGAGGACTACATTCTGTAACTGATTCTCCTGGGTTCTGTGTCTTTTCTTCAAGAAGTATAATTTCTGAAACCTCTAAAGAATCTTTTATAGGCTTATCTGCCTTTTGATTCTCAAAAAATACTACGTTTTTCGCCTTGAATACCTCTCCCGTGCTTTTATCCACAAGACGGTATGCTTTAGCATTGTCACAGAATCCTGTGTGAATTAGTTCTCTGCTTTTTGCATCCCACTTAGTTCTCTTCTCTTTGGGAATATGCATGAAAGCTTTGCAACCAAAAGTTCTCAACATACTCAGATCGCACTTCCTCCCTGACCATTTTTCATCTGGCGTCATATCTTTTACCGCAATCGTTGGTGATTTATTCTTTAAAAACACGGCATGATGAACTGCCTCTTCCCAAAACCGTTTTTCTAATCCTGACTCCTGCAGCATGCTTCTTGCTTTATCGCAGATTGTGCGATTGGCACGTTCGGCTACACCATTCTGCTCTGGTGTATATTCCACCGTCAGTTGATGTTGGATTCCGCATTTGCTCAGAAAATCATCCATGTGTTTATTGACGAACTCGGTTCCATTGTCAGTGCGCAGGATCTTCATTTTCTTACCGCACTGGTTCTCTGCAAATGCTTTAAACTCTTTAAATTTCTCAAAAACCTCACTCTTGTGTTTCAAAAAATATACAAAGGTTTTTCGAGTAATATCGTCAATAAACGTTAAAAAATATCGGCACCCACTTATAGAACTTATATTCATAGGTCCGCATACATCGGAATGCACTAAACCTAGTGCTTCCTTAGCTCTTGTTGTACCACTCTTACGAAACGGTTGTTTCGTATGTTTCCCCATAATGCAAGATATGCACTCCAGTTTACAAGAAGTATTAGGAAAACTCACCCCTAGCGCCATCTTGTCTCTGAGTAGTTTAAGGTTGTGCAAACCAAGATGTCCCATCCTCCGATGCCATAACATCAGTTGGTCTTTCTCTGCTGTAGCAAGTGCAGAACCCTGTGAACAGCACTTAAGTTTATAAATGCCTCTTTCTTCCACACCTTTCACAACAGACTTACCTCTCACTTCACACTCATCTCTTTTATAGATGTCGCATCCTTTCTCTGTAAATACTATTACGTGACCTTTTCTCGCAATCGCATTCACACTTAACAAGTTAGAATTTAATTTTGGTACAAACGTAACGTTGCTGATAGATAAACCTGACTCACATACTACCGTACCTTCACCCGCACCTAGCACCTCATTACCATCTGCACATGTCACTCTCAAAGGCTTAGAATTGCCATTAAAATTTTTGAACCAATCCTTTTGGTTCGTCATATGTGTTGACGCGCCAGAATCAATGATCCAGTCTCTGCCTTGTGAAGTTGACGTGCCAAACGCGTAGGCTTGTAAAGCTTCTCTCTTTGCTTTTGGATTGTCTGGGCATGAATGTGCTTTGTGTGGTCCGTCGCAAATAAAGCATTTTATCTTTAATTTCGTCTTCTTGGATGGCCTCTTGCCATTAGGCTTATTTGACGTCAAAGCGGATGATAATCGGCTTGCACTCGAGCTTTGCGAATATGTATCCTCAAGTTGAAAAAGCTTCGTCTTTATATAGTCTGTAGTAAGAGCTATGTTGCTATTCTCTATGGCCAATCTCATAGGCTGAAACTCTGGGGTAAGTCCTTGGAGAATTAGAGCAGCCAACAGTTCGTCGTCAACCTCTTTTCCTAGGTCTTGAAGTTCCTGGGATATCATCATGACGGAAGTCACATATTCCCTGATAGTTGGGAATTGTTCTAGCTTCATGCCTACTAGTCTTGAGAGCAGCCGGCACCGGTTATTTAAACCTCTATCTTCAAACGCGTTCCGTAATGCTTCCCAAGCATCTTTTGCAGTTTTAGCTTTCCGCACATGTATCACGCAATGTGGCCTTATCATTAAGCAAATCTTTGCTCTTGCTCTTTGGTCTTTTATGATACCTTTCACATCAGTACTTTCAGGCGTAGCGCTTGTGTACTCCCATAAATCATCGTGAACAAGATATATCTCCATCATGAATTTCCACGTATGATAATTGCTGTTACCTTCTAGCTTCTCTATAGAAGGTAAGCCATTGCTGCCTGAAATCTCCGAAGATTGTGCCATTATTGTTCCTTTAGAGTTTTGATCTCTATGCGAACTCTTGTTGCCTTTCGACTTTTCACTCTAAGCCTGGGCCCATAACCTGTTAGTAGGTATTCGCGCAGTTATTTAATAAAAGATAAAATAAAGTTTAGATAAAACTTGTAATAAATACTACCAAGTTGAGTTCAGAGCAAAACTGATTTATTTCCCAAAGTACCTACATTAAGAAATATGAAACTGACAACAATGAGAGATTAACTTGTTGAGTAACTTGACAGCTGTCAGTTAGCAAGTAAACTTATCCTCCGTGTAAAAATTATTAAAATATTGTTTTTAAGCAATAAGAACAACATTTAACGAGTTAAAAAGACGAATAATGTGATAACAAAGTGTAAATAATGTTGGTGTAACTGTGTACCTACTCAAACCTTAGAGTGAATCAACAACAAATTAACATTAACATTATTAGTGGTAATCTAAATCATATGTTTAAGTGTTCCACAAATTCCAAAATATAATGTAAGTTGTCTGATAGACATTATTTATATGACTCTAAAGCAAATATTAACATCTAAAGTGCACACGAAAACCTATTTAACCGTTTGTCGAACATTTAAAAAAATCCATTGTTTACAACGTGAGTTGACATTATGTCATTGTGGTGAACTAAAGAACGACCATAAACAACTGGTGTTGCATAAACAAAATAAAGCTGAACAGCCACATCGTAGAAAATAGTGTTGCGAGGGAAAAAAAATCCCTAATTTTGGGAAAATAAATGAACAAGGTGCAAACGTAATTATATCTACAATTAAAAAACTTAAAATGGATTTAGAAGACAATATTACTTTTCGTCGAAGAAGAACCATTAGAAATGATTCCAATGAGTCACTCAACAATCATAACTTCTCTCAACATTCAACATTATCAGATTATTTGGCTAGAAGTTTACCAGATCTTTCAATAGTACAACATAACGATATTGAGGAACTAAGAAACGATATAAAAAATCTAAAATGCCAACTAGAAAGTAGCCATCAAGAAATAGAAAAATTACTCCTCGAAAATAGCAAACTTAAAGAGCTAACAAATTCTAACCAAAAAGTTATAACCCAATATAAGCAGTTATGCACTGAATCTCCCAACATTTTAAAAATCACAAAATCGACTCCGAAGTTGAAATCAAAAGCTGTTGGTAGACAATTGTCATTCTTAAAACAGCAGTCTCCTGTAAACACAAAAAATAGACACGATGTACTAAGAGATAGCGTTTCCCCTGCAAAAGATGAACTCGATCTAAAAGATGGCGTCACTAACTTACAAAACCAGGTCAAGAAGATAAATCTTAAAAAGAGCGACAGAAATGTTTCACTAGATGGCGTTAAACCAAATGAAGAGCGACGTGAAATAATAATACCAAAGCGTAAAATACACATTCTTGGAGGAGGGCAATGCAGAAATCTTGCTTCAATTCTAACTTCTTTGAGACAGACGTCAAAATTAAACATCAACAAATATGAAGTTTCGTCAATAATAAAACCAAGCGCTTCGACCGAAGAAATCCTAAAAAGCTGCAAAAACGTAACAGATTCATGTCATGATTATTTAATTATCTGTTTAGGTGAAAATGATAGTGATCCCTCTAAACTGTCCTTTGATTTTATCTCAGCCTTGCAAAAATTTAAAGATATTAATATTATCATATTGAGTGTTTTAAAAAATAGATATCTTAATGAAAAATGCCTTAATAATATGATCAAGAATTATTGTAAATACCTTCCTAACTGTGTGCATGAAGACAATATCAAAATACAATATCATTCATCCCTATATCAAAAGTCATATTTATATCAGATTTCTGCTAAAATTAACTTTTACATTGATTGTAACGATTACGATACTCAATACATTTGTAAGACCAAAAATAAAGCTGTAAACTCACATTATAAGTATTATAATAATATCTCTCCTAAAGTAAATAGGAAACTGTATACTGTACAACATAACAAATTAAAAATTGTGAATAGTTCTTGCAATCAGTCCACTTTGCAAATAACTTCAGACATTAAATATAGAAAAGGGACTATTCCATACTACTTCTCCAAAATATCTAGAAGAGATGGCTCAACTACTAACACTAATGAAACAGGACAGTTTTTTCGTAAATAATAAAAAAGCAAAGGAAAACAAAATTACCATAATTCATCAGAATATTGCGGGATTATTAAACAAACTTAGCCTATTGGAAATAAGTATACAAGAATTGTCAAAAAGCCGTCCTATTGATATTATCTGCCTTTCAGAAACTTTCATAAAGCAGGGAGATGAAAATAACATATACCTTAAAAACTACAACTTGGCTTGTGAATTTTCTCGGAAAAATATAAAACGAGGTGGTGTCTGTATATTAATACATAAAACCTTAGAAATAAAAACTGTTAAAATATGCAAAGATATGGCCATTGAAAAATCATTCGAATGTTGTGGTGTGGAGGTTCCAATACTAAATTGTATTGTTGTATGTCTATATAGGATACCTAATATAAACGCCACCATATTCCTTCAAAATCTAAATCTTCTCTTACATAAATTAACCTACAAATATAAAAATAAAAGAATTATCATTACGGGTGACATAAATATTGATATTTTAAAACCTAATAAAAATACAACCGAACTAAACCACATACTTTTTAACTATAATCTTATTTCCCACATTAATTGCCCCACTAGACAAAACACATGCATTGACCATATTTACAGTAATATCTTAAATGCTAGTGGTCAAACACACAATCTATATCTTTCTGACCACAACACGTGTCAAACTCTGACTTTCTCAACCACTACTGAAATTAATAAACTTAAATATTGGTATGTTCTAAAAAAATGTTATGATGATGATAATATGAATAAATTCATTAAATGTTTATCCAGTCTCAGTTGGTCCGAAGTTTACAATGAAAATAATGCCAATAACGCTTTCACCCTGTTTCATGACGCATTTTGCATGTTTTTTGAGCTTTGTTTTCCTACTATAAGAATAAAGATTAATGCTAACTTCAAATCTCCTAAGTGGATTACGAAGGGCATTAGGAATTCATCCCTGACAAAACAAAAACTAAGATATAAATGCTACATAAAATCATCAGAAAATAATATTACTATCTATAGAAACTATAATAGAATACTCAAAAAATGTATAATTTGCTCTAAGAAAAGGATGAACGATTTATATGTTAAGAAGGCAAAAAATAAGTGTAAAGCGTCATGGGATGTGGTTAAAAATAAAACCGATAGCATGAAGTGTTATCAACATATTAAAACAATAAAACATAAAAATAAAATAATTAATGATCCTAACACTATAGCTGATGCTTTTAACAATTACTACACTACAATAAATATCTCTAAAAATAACACAAAATGTAATTATGACAGCGTTAAGGGTATAAATTCTTCCATCTTCTTGAAACCGTGTACCCCAACTGAAGTCATAAAAACTATTAGAGGTCTTACTGACACAAACTCTGTCGGATATGATTCTGTCTCGACAAGTACTCTGAAAAAATGTGCAAACATCATATCATTACCTCTTACACACGTCATAAATCTATCGTTTACACAAGGAATATTCCCAAATAAATTAAAAAAATCGATTGTAAAGCCTCTTTTTAAAAAAGATGACCCCCTTGAAATAGGTAATTACAGGCCTATAACCTTAATACCAATATTTTCCAAAATTTTTGAAAAACTTATGCATAGTCGTATCACAAATTTTCTAGATCAATTTAATGTCATTAAAGAAGAACAAAACGGCTTCCAAAAAAATAAATCGACTACACTTGCAGGTTTTTGTTTAATGAAGTCTATTACAGAAAATATTGATAAACAAAATCCCGTTACAGTAATATTCTTTGATATGTCGAAGGCATTCGATTTTGTTGATCATTCAATTCTCTTAAGTAAGTGCCAACGCTATGGCCTCAGAGGACCTGCTTTAAATTGGATAGAAAGTTATCTATCAAACAGAACTCAAAGCGTTGAAATCAGTTACCTCAATAGTGATTTAGTATCATTAGCTGCCAGATCAACAGACCGGCACAATGAAACAGGAGTCCCACAAGGTAGTGTGATGGGACCCCTTTTGTTTTTATTGTACATAAATGATATTCCTAATATCACGAACCACCAATATATATTATTTGCTGATGATATTTGCATAATTATCCCCAATACCAACCCAGTAACAATAAATCACGAAGTAGAAGTTAATAACGCCTTAAGACTTATAATACAATGGCTTAAATCTAATAACCTAAATGTTAATTTAAATAAAACTAAATACATTCAATTCTCCAACTATAAAACCATAATTAATCAAATGACTTTAAAATATGAAAACGTTATAATTGATCCAACTAATGACATAAAATTTCTAGGTATTACTGTAGACAACTTTTGCAATTGGAAATCTCACATATATAATGTTTGTACTAAAATAAATAAATTTGTTTACGCATTAAGACATCTACGCGCAACATCCACAGAAAGGACAGCAATAACAGCATACCATGGTTATGTTGGGTCGGTTTTGCGGTATGGACTATTATTGTGGGGTAACTCAACTTTAATTCACGAAGTTTTCCTTTCTCAAAAGAAATGTGTAAGAGCAATTTGCAATATTGATCCACTTTCTTCGTGTAGACCTCATTTTAAAAGAATGAAAATACTAACTCTTAGCTCTCTATATATTCTCGAAATTGGACTGTTTGTCAGGAAGCATCCACAATTATTTGAAAGAGTAGACCTAAAAAGCCTATTTAGCCAAAGAGATCCTACAAAAATTGTAATGACAAAATGTCGAACTACTCTTCACCATAAAAATTGTATGTTTATGTGTGTTAAAGTGTATAATAAAATACCTCAAACACTACGAGAACTACCACTAAAACTATTCCACTTAAAATTAAAAAAATGGCTAACAGAAAAATGTTTCTACAATATTAACGAGTTTCTAGAAAATAGACAAAAAGTAGAACAATGTAAATAATTATAATTTTTGTACTGTACCTAACTTTCATGTATACCCGTGTCAATAACCTATTATAATAAAAATATTGTATGCCCAAAACGGGCTGATTGATGTGTCTACCATGAAACATGTAACAACTGTATTATTACTCAATCAGAACAATAAAGACTACTTTACTTTACTTTAACAAAACTAATACATAACATATCTTTCCCTCTTATTCATTGGCTTGAAATAACCAATAAACTGTATCTGAACTATAACACAATAAACAAACAAATCTTTCTCTAAGATACTTCCACTATCTGCATATTAGAATAATAACAAATTAATTTAAAACATAAAGTAAATTAACAAACATAAGTGAAAGTCAATCTTTAGGAATGCCAATTATGTCTGGCCACAAATCAGGATGTGGAATTTCTATAACAGGGTCTTCAGGCTGATCAGTGTCTGATTGGCTTGTTGCTCTTAATTCTTGGGGAGGATGTGGACTGGTATTCTGAGCAGTCACAGCTCTTCTAGCTAGCATTTGATCAGCATGACGCCTGTGTAATTCTCCATCCTCTGTTCTCACTCTATATGTTGATGGTCCCTCGACCGTTTCTACAACAGCTCTACTCCACTTCTCTCCGGGGCCATAGTTACGAATCAAGACTGACTGACCTACTATAAATCTCCGAGGAGGTAGGCTACTTGCCCTTACATCCACCTGTGTATCGGAGTGGCTTGGTGCTGAATTTGGATGTAATATTGATATAGCTGTTCTATATTTGCGGCCATTTAACATTTCAGCAGGGGTTTTATCAGTACTGCAGTTTGGTAGTGTTCTCAAATAATATAGCACTGTATTTAACTTTTCTGCCAAAGGCCGACTATCCTCTAGTTTCCGAATTTTATTTTTAAAAGTCTGTATGGCTCTCTCAATTAATCCATTTGTCTCTGGGTGGTATGGTGGAGAGTACAAATGTTTAATGGCATTCTTCTTCAAAAATAAATTAAACTCATCAGATGTGAATGCTCTGCCATTATCTGAAACTATAGTATCAGGCAATCCTTGGGAAGCAAATATTCTTTTTAATATAGTAATAACTGCCGAACTGGTCATAGAGCTCATAATGTCTGCTTCCAACCACTTACTGTAGCTATCTACAAGTACAAAAAATGTCTTTCCATGGAATGGACCAGCAAAGTCTATGTGTAGACGACTCCATGGCTTATCTGATGTCAGCCAAACCTGTGGTTCTTTCGGGGGATTATTTCTCACCGCTTGGCACTGCTCGCACTCAGCCACAACTCTTTCAATTTCTCTATCCATATCAGGCCACCATAGATAGCCTCTGGCATATGCTTTTGTTTGGACTATACCCGCATGTGGGGAATGCAATAATTTTAATACTTCATCTTGTAGTGACGAAGGTATTATGACTCTGTTGCTCCACAATAAACAATCTTTAGTGTGTGAAAGAGCCTCTCTACGTATCCAAAACGGCCGTAATGCCCTATCTGTGTTATGTTCTGGCCAACCATGCATAACATAAAACCAAACTTTTTTCAAAATTTGGTCTTTCCTTGTTTCTTCTGCTATTTTTTTTGAGTCCAAGTTCCATCCCTGAGGTCCGTCTTCCAATAACAGTACATCATGAATGACTTCGTCCTTGACAATAGACTTCTCAGGTGCTGTCCATCTACTGAGTGCATCAGCATTACCAATCATTTTTCCAGGTCTATATTTGATCGTATAATCATAGCAGGATAACTTGAGAGACCAACGTAGCATCCTTGGGGATATTTGATCTGGAATAGGTTTTAGCGGGTTAAATAATCCAATTAGGGGCTTATGATCAGTTATTATACAAAACTTACGCCCTGCTAAGAAATCATGAAATTTGGTAATACCAAAAATAATGGCCAGAGCTTCCTTATCGATTTGACCGTAACGTCTTTCGTGAGCCTGCATTGTACGAGATGCCATCATTATTGGTTTTTCTGACCCATCTTCCATTACATGTGCTATGATCGCTCCGACTCCATACTCTGATGAATCACAAATGAGGAGTAGATCTTTCTTTAAATCATAACCCACCAGGGTTAAATCTGATGATAACATTCCTTTTGCTTCATCAAAAGCCTCTTGCTCTTGTTTACCCCAACACCATGGATGTTTTACTTCCAGCAAACGATAAAGTGGTTCCAGTATTGTACTCTTATTTGGTAGGAACTTCTCATAATAATTGTACAATCCCAAGAAAGCCCGTAAAGTTTCTTTGCTTGTGGGTGCGGGCTTTTCCTTGATCTCCTTAACTTTCTCTGGTGAAGGATGTATTCCCTCAGCATCAACCATATGACCAAGAAAAGCTATTCTGTTAGTACCAAATTTACATTTTTTTACATTTAGTCTGAACCCCATATCTTGCAATATTAACAACACTTTACGGAGTCTCTGATCATGCTCTTCTGTCGTTCGGCCTGCTACTGCTATGTCATCCAATAGGCATGCAACTCCTTCCATACCTGATAGTGCTGATGACATTAAGCGTTGAAAAATAGCCGGAGCAGCGCTCACTCCAAATGCTAGTCTATTCATTTTCATCAAACCCATAGAAGTATTTAATGTCAAAAGTAAAGCTGTGGAATCATCAACTTTTAGTTGTGTATAGGCTTGTTTCAAATCAAGTTTACTGAAGATTGTACCTCCACTCAACTTTACAAAACCTTCCATTGGGGTGGGCAAGGGATAACTGTCAGTATCTATCGCCGAGTTGACTGTAGATCTATAATCACCGCATATTCGTAACGAGCCATCCTCTTTCCGAACAATTCTGAGAGGGCTAGCCCATTCTGAGTAACGGATGGGTGTCAGCACACCAGAATGTACCATTTTCTTCAACTCATCTTCAACTTGTTGCTTCATAGGGTAAGGTACTGGTCTTGCTTTCAGAAACCGTGGTGTCACATTAGCCCGAACATGTAATTTTACTGCTGGCCCTTTGTAAACTCCCAGTCTGTCTTCAAATAACTCAGGAAATTCATGTTTATATGGTTCTAGCTGTTCTTCAGACCAACATAACCCAGCTATATGTAGACCTAACGCATGAAACCAATTTCTTCCCAACAAATTAGGTCCCTGACCTGACACCACTAACAGTTCACACTGGGCTTCTCTGCCGTTTAGCCCCACTTGTACATTTATTTGACCCAAAACCTTTACTGGATCCTGAGTCCATGTCACTAGTTTGAGATTGGTAGGTTGCAGAGGTGGAGGTGAAGACCATAACTTCTTATACGTCGTTTCCGACACCATACTCCGTGAAGCTCCTGAGTCGACTTCCATTTTGACTTGAGTGCCCTCTATGGTAACCTCCACAGAGAGAGGGGGTTGATAACTATCTGAACAACTGTAGACACTCATCATCGTCTCCTTGCAGGAAGAAGGTACGACTTCATCACCCGCTTCATCTCGCACCTGGTGTACCCGATTTTGTTTCTTGTCGCAAGTAGTTGCAATGTGTCCAAACTTTTTGCAGTAAAAGCACCTGGCTTTAACAAATGGACAACGTTCACCTTGTTTATGAATTCGAGCACACCGACGACATTCATTAGATTGAATTCTACCAATATCCATTGGATCACTGACATTGGACGGAGTTTGCTTAAATTCTGTGCCCGTACCTTCGGGGTATAAGTCTGATGCTATAGCTTGATAGTTAAGGCATGTTTGCAGTGCTGCTTCATAAGTCAAATCTTTGGCCTTCAGTAAGTCGCGCCGCAAACGGTCATCCCGCACCCCTAGCACTAGGCGATCTCTCAACTGGCGTTTCAAATCTACGAAATTGCACTTAGCTCCCAATGTACTTATAGCCGAAATAAATTCTTGTAGTGTTTCTTGTTGCAATTGTTGACGTTTATGAAATTTTCCTGCTTGTAATATTTCATTTACTTCAGGTTCATAAAATTTGTCCAAGACACCAAATATCGATTCTAAAGTCACTTCCGTAGGACGAGCTGGCACTAACAAGGATGCAATGAGCTTATATGTGTCTCTGCCACACTGTGATAGGAACAAGGATCGCCCTTTGTTAAGGTTATCCGTACCCACGCCGCCGGCGTCTAGCGCGCATAATAACTGCTCCTTATAATCACGCCACTTATCAGTTTTTGGGTTAAACTGTCCTGGGAACACTATATTCGTAATATTTGAATTCATTTTTCCCAAAAAACACGAATTATTTTATCTCATCGCCAATAATAAATACTACCAAGTTGAGTTCAGAGCAAAACTGATTTATTTCCCAAAGTACCTACATTAAGAAATATGAAACTGACAACAATGAGAGATTAACAAAACTAATACATAACAACTTGTATTTTCATTATTATATTTTTCCTGAACAACTGAACAATAATCTTATTGTGTCAGACATGACATTATCAAGTAGAAAAATAAATTTACATAGAGAAAAAAAAAAGATCTTCATAAAATGCATACAGACTCTTTTATTCTAACATTTATGTTTCTATATCAGTCTGCTTAAAAGCATAATGTCATAATAAACAGATACAGTGTTGTTGTTACCAGTATATCGTCTGAAGTAGGTAACTAAAATGGGCATGTTTTATTTAAAGACAACACTATGAAGCAAAATAAAGTAATGTTGATAATTAAATATACAACTAAGTGACTTTTATTAGAGCCATGCAACACAAGATTATGATTAAGTCTTAACTTTTAATACCTTCTAAGAGATATGAGTGGTTGCTTTTTTCAGTTAATTTATTGTTACAATTACATTTAAAACCCTAAAACACGGCGTGAAATATGCTTGTTATCAAAATAATAAATTAACTTTTTTTATTAAGATTTAAAAATGTATGTTTAAGTATTTGATATTGTAATATTTCGGAACTTAAGGATCTAAAAAATACAAGGACTTAAGTTAAAAAATTTTAAGTATTATCTTTTGGGTGGTCTATAGAAACGATTGTACAAGTAAAAGTACACTCACGGAAGTTTTTGTTAAATTAATCATTTATTTCAGACCATTTTAAGTCCATAAGATGTTAGTTACAAAAAATCTTAACCTAATGTTAGTAATTTTACAAAATATAATAAATATATTAATATTTTTGGTAGTTAAAATTAAGTATATAGAATAGCCTAAACTTAAAGGCTGTTCCGGCTTAATTCAGATTAAAAATCTGTGGGGGCTGTATCCCCTCCAATAATAATGACGTCGAAACGCGAAAAGAAAGCCTTGTAGACCTAGTGGCTAAACGTATTTCCAAAAATAGGTCTCTAACTGAAATATATAATGGGAAAGGCTTCTTTCGGCGCTTCTTAAAAGCATACAAATAACAATAAAAGTAAATATAACTCACCATCAATATCCAGAATAAAATGTAAATAATCAACCACAAGATATCGGTGCATCCTTTTCTAGGCGTTTCATTTTGAGGAGATATTTCACTTTGTGCACAACCCATTTTGTTTTAATAAAATAAGTGTCGTATAAACACAGATTTATAAAATGATTCGCATTTTCTAAAAATACAATAACATAAAACTCGAGACTATTTTGTAATCACAACGACAACAGCAACAGCCACACAGCAGAGAGTATATAACGTGCGCGTACGAACGATAACACCGCAGGCCGACGCTATGAAAGAGTCTAAAAAAAAATACTATGACGCGTCAAGTCGGCGATGTCGCCGTCTGTGAAGTAAAGCAGGGTAAAACAAACAAGCTTTGTTCTCAGAAGAAAGAAGTAGGTAGAGTTGTTATACCAACGAAATAAAGTGTACCTACACAAAAACCAGTGTTTTACAGGGTAACCTATCATAGGTTCGAAACATATTTGACCGAATTTTAGACTTGAGTAACTCCGGAGCGATTCGTTCCGATGAACTGCTCAAACACAGTGAACGAACTGAACTCGTTCAGTACTGTGCGAAATTATCGTTCCACAGTTCACCGGCTCATTATAATCCCGCGTCTCTAGTCTAAGCCCGCGTCAGTGTGTGTAGGTAGGAACGAGAGCCCTTTGTTGTATAGTACGTCACCAACTCAACTCACCACAATGTGGTGAGTTGAGTTGGTCACGTATAACTAAGTGCATGTGGTGACCACAAGCACTTAGATTCGTTATCGCATTTACACACACTGACAATTATTGTTTAGCTTTCTTAGTATTCGATATTCTAGAGACGTTAACTTTGGTCTCTATTTCATAAAGCAATAAGTTTATTTTAGATTGACATTCTATTTTATGCAACTTTATTTACGTTATGAGATCGTATTTTTTAAATTTGTTAGAGAGTCGAATTGCGTTGAGTGAGTGACATCTTCCTATTGTGCCTACTTTTTGTTTTTTAAATATAAAATGACTTCTAAACGTAAACGTAGCGATATTTGGGGACATTTTAAGGAAATAGAACCAAAAAAAGCAACGTCTGGAAATACAAGTAATTTGTCGCGCCATATGACCAGGAAACATCCTACAATACCTATCGTTTTGGAACGGCAAGTTGAAATAAATACTTTAAGATCTAATACTGACCCATCAACTTCTGCTGGCCAACAACAAACATCGCAACAAAATATTACTGATTTTATCATCAGAAAAAGACCTATTTCCGTACAAAGATCGCAGGTTATAGATAAGCAATTGGTGAAGTGGATATCGAAAGGCCAACATTCTCTACGTGTCGTTGACGAACTATTGTTATAGTTCACAGTTTATGAACGAATAGCTAAACAAGTTCCAAATCCGGACTCGGTCGAAAACATGTCTATGCCACAGTTCATTTCGCTCTTTGAATCAGTAGTACTGTACTATATATACAACCTACCAAGTCAAGGAGCGAGATGAACAGTGGAACGAGTTAGCGGAACGAGTTCACTTCACGGAACGAGATTTGATGAACTAGATCCATTAAGTGAACGACAATGCCCAAGGCTACCGAATTTCATTTCACCTAAAACTTTTCAACTTTTATGGTTTCATTTTTTTTTATTTCATCGAAGTCACGTCTGTTATCAATTCGTTTTTGTTTCTTTCTCCGACGTTTCATTTGGTCCAAAAACTTTTCACTGATGTTACAATAATTAGCCACAATAACATTTTCTAACAGATGTATTATGTTTCCGAACATTCAATTTACCGTTTTAATTACCATAAATTATACTTTAAACAACATACAGCAGGCATGCAGAATGCAGCAAGCATGTAGTATGCAAGAAGCAGCTGCGCCTTCGACGATATATCTGCTACAAACAGGCGACCAGTGGAAATAGGGCAATCGTCAGTCGCCATTATCGACCGCCCACTGCGTTTCCCGCTTTAAAGTCACACGGCTTCACACAATGATGAGCTTTGTCACCGTATCTGTAGTGGTAGTGACATATCGGAAACTTGCGGTAACTCGAATTAGGGCGGGTTCTCGTGCGACTGCGTCCATGGCTCCTGTCTTGCTGACTTTTGTTTCCACCTTGCTGACGCTGTCTGGGCCGACCACTTTTCAGCTGCGTGGTCAGATCATTTATCGCACGCTTTAGCTCAGCGTTCTTCTGGCCAAAACGGAGGTAAGAGGACAGGTATTCGAAAAATGTCGTATCCTGTGTCATTGGAAACACGCGCTTCTTCTGACTTTTCACGATCTTCACCATCATTCATGTTGAATTTTTAATGAATCAATCAGTATATTACTAGAAAAGAACTCACCAAAGTGGTTCTACAAAATCGAGGTCTCGTGTGGTCCACTAGACCGGGATCTCTAATGTGGTAAATTCGGGCTCTCTAATGTGGTATTCGTTGATTCGGGCTCTCTAATGTAGTGTTCGTTGATTCGGGGTCACCAGTGTGTTAATTAGGGTGTAGTTGTGAGATAAATGAAATCTGATTCAACAGTTTACCATTTTTATTTCTCCATCTCAATCACAATACACATCTCCATCACCAAAAAATATAGAAGGTGCAAACACAAAGTACAGGCACAGAACAACAGCGCAAGAAAGAAGTATTGTATAACGTAAGAACAGAAAAAAATGTTTTTACATAAAATTATGTGGGTATTGTATACACAGCACGGAAACTATTCACATCTAATTAGTGCGACAAGTAGCTATCAACTGGGGACGGAACAAAGATGCGTAGACGCATGGCGCCGCCCATCCTGTATATGGACTTTGCAATTATCGCCGTTTCCATTATCACGTTCGTCAACCGGCACGTTATAATCGTGAAATACAATATATAAATAAAATATTTACAACGCTTTAAATTTGAAGACACTTCATAACTACTATCCAAAATTCATTCACATGTTGCTTTTCATACTATTAGATTTTGCTTGTTCGTACCAAAATTCATCTCTATCCTCCGTTGCTGTCCATTTTGGAACCAAAGTTGTCTTTTATCAAGTTTGGACAACTCAATTAAAAATGTTTTAACCCAAATTTTAAATTGTTCGCTTTCGGATAACTCCTGGTGTCAGGCCTCCCTTCCGATCCGTTTTGGAGGTTTAGGTATTCGCAAAATTTCTAGTGTTTCTCTTCCAGCGTTTTTTGTCTTCAGTCCATTCCACTGAGGGTTTGTATCGCAGGATAATTACCTCATCAATCGGCAGTGCACCGTTAGTGGGCATGGATGCAGCCAAAGATGCTTGGTCGATGGCCTGTCCGAGTGCGGCGTTTCTAAAATTACTCTTCTCTCAACCACAATGGGACGAGCCCCTATGTAAGTCAATTCAAAATTCACTACTCAATACATGTTCAGATATTCGAGACCGGGCTCGTCTACTCTTCACTTCCGGACGTGACTCGGGTTACTGGTTGCAGGCAATCCCTTCGACCAATATAGGAACGCTTTTGGATAACAATATGTTTTCCATTGCAGTCGGTCTGCGTCTGGGCATCTACCAAACAGAACCACACAATTATCCCTGTGGAGTTGAGGTAGATCGCTTAGGTTATCATGGTCTATCTTGCCGCCGTAGCGCTGGACGTCAATCGCGCCATGCCGCCCTCAATGACGTCATCCACCGGACCCTTGCTACCGTCTACGTGCCGGCTCTTTTAGAGCCCAACGGTATTTCATGTGACGTTGGCAAGATCCTGGCCTGATGGAATGACGTTGTTCAGCTCAAGGGCGGTGGGAGTAGTGGCTGAATCCGCGGAGGCCCTTAAGCGAAGAAAATCTATATCAATCGGTGGAGGATATATCTTTCTTCCCTTTGGGGTGGAAACAATGGGTCCCTGGGGTCCAAAAGCACGTGTTTTCGTTAGGGAGCTGTACAGGCATCTAATCAAATCGTCAGGTGACCAGAGAGCTGGCTCGTACTTAAACAACGTATTAGCCTCGCTATTCTACGGGGTAATGTAGCCAGCTTTCTGGGCACCTTGCCCGCAGGCGACGATTTAAATTCAGTTTTTTATTTGTAGGTATTAAATATTTTTTGGTTATATGTTAATATGCAAATTCATCTCTTAGTTTTTATGAATAATAATTAATGTTTTTAAAAATATTTAAATATCATAAATATGTGTTATAAACGAATGACACTTGTAAACTTAAATTGTAAAATATAAGTTATTAGGAATTATATACCCCACGGAACAAACGTAACATTCTTTTAAAATGCTGTGTTAGTATGTAATAGGTATTCTCTCGGTCGATTTCTACGCCCTCTATGGGATGTGATGGGGTGATGATATTCTATGCCGTTACAACACAGCAAATCATTCTCATTTATCTATTCTTAGCGAATGCCCATCACTAGAGATTATTTTAGTGTGAGTTTAAACAATGCGTGCTACGCTCTATTTTATACATGTGAGCAAATTTTAACTTTAAGTACATAAGTGTGTGAGATTGTCATGGCTTGCGTTTATAATATGAATAAGATTTTATTTTGCGCATGTGCCATGCGTGTTTACCTCGTCCCCCGTGAAAAACGGCAGAACATAATGATAATTTTTTTTTGAACCTTGCAAGAGATGCAAGCTTATTTTAATAATTAAAATAGAGTAAAATTATAGTACTCTCCTAAGAGAAGGAATATAACAAATTACGTTCTTTCTGTCAGTCTCTGTCTCACAGAGTACCTACAATCAAAGATATTATTAATATCTTTGCCTACAATAAACATTGCTCTGTCTCTCTGTAGCGTAGACAGAGAAACTAACTAACTTTCTCTGTCTACGCTCTGTACTGTCAAATGTCAAACTGGAAATTAATGAAAATATTGATTGAGGTTATAATTTAAGAGTAGAAAATTATTTAAATCATGAATAGAAAACTATTGTTTGATCTACAATCTTCCATTGGTGAACTGTTTTTCAGACGGAATTTAAATAATAATGTTGCAAGTGTTACTAAAATACACAGGGATATTTATACCAGAATGTATCCTACGACTGTTGTATTGCCCGATGGAGCTTCTATCAACATTCGGTATCATGAACCTAGAAAAATTATTAAGGTTTGTTTCCGAAATATTTCGACCGCCAAATAAACACATTAAAGCCAGAAACAGAGAACATATAAAGTTTAATGATACATTGTGCAAAATTTTCAAGCAGCACTATTTTATTGATGCAATTTCTCTTTAAGTATTTACATGTATTATCTATTACCTTTTACTCTATATTTGGTGCTCACCCCACTAAAAAAACACTGATGCTATTCTTGTATGCATAGGTTTGTTACTTACAGGACTTCTTTTTTTAAAATAAATATTTCTTTTAAAAACTATAAGAACACTGCAGCACACTTTAATAGGATAACATTGTCTTAGTATGTAAAAAACAATCCTCAAAATAACATGGCTTCATACAGATTATGTCATATATACTTTATTCCATTTAAAAGCATGTATGTTTTAACATTACATAATAATCCACATGTATTATTAGGACATTTTTGTGATAATGAATTGGATTAACACCGAATTGATTAGTATCACATCATACAGCAGAGAAAGTAGATGCAGTATTGTTTTAATTCATAACCTTCATAAGTTATATAAATCCCTGTATCAAGGCAACAAAACAAAAATGCCATCCGGGGACTGAAACTACCCACACACAAATTTATATGGGTCATACAAATAGTTATCATGTGCACATATTACATATTTACAGTCAATTTAAGATGCAATAGTAGAATACAACTTTTTAACATAATTGCAATGCATTAAGATGGATGATGATGATGGATCAGATGGCCATGTGTAAATAATGTCTCAGGATATTATTATTGAAGTTATACTTCTTTTGGTGCGATGGAGAAAAATGATGAGAGTGAATTTTTACGATGCCGACACCGACACTAGAAAATTTATAATATGACCCTCCTGTAGTACACTTGCTGGTTGAATATAGTTGAGGTTACCACTACATAGTTTAAATAACTGTTGCAACACATGCTGTTACAAAAACATTTTTCATCGCCTCATATACTTGCAAGCTTGTGGACTTGAATATGCAAATAATGGTGATGAAAACATTTTTAACACTGCCACTGCCTTATATGTTCTAAAATAAACCTCATTAAAAAAAAGCATAAAATTCTTAATTTAGTTAAGTATTTCGTGAGATCATTTATGAATACAAGTAATAATAAGCTTACTTAAAATGATGATTATCTATGCTTTAAATTTTATGTAATGTATGGATTTATGGTTTATTTTATTTTCAGTTGCCGTTAGATTTATCCAAGTTGACTGAAGAAGAAAGGAAAATGAGACTAGAAAAAAGGAAGCCAAAGAAGAAAGTAAGAATTACTGAAGACATTCAAGATGACTTCAATGCTAAGAAATATTTGAAATATATGAAAAAGAAATAAATATCAGATACTTATAAATTGAGAGTTTATAAACATTAGAAATAATAAATAGATTATTGTTGATATTATGTATATTAAATTGTTTTATTTAATATTTCCCAAAAAATTATTTAATTAAGTTCCTGCCTGTTGCTTCGCTCTTAAAGAGTTGATCTCAGCAGTGGTTTCTAAAGTAACTTATGTGCTTCCCCAGGGTACAATAAACTCTCATAGGAGCCAAACTTTATAAATAATGGATTCAGTAACTTAGTTGTGAAAAGACTGGCTGAGATTTCCGCTGCCGCAATGTGCAAAAATAGTTCAATTACACAAATAATTACCTACTTATATTTAAATAAAAATATATCACAGTGTTTTTTTTTTTTTTACTATAAATTAAAGTTGAGAGTAAGTGTTGCCATATCGAAAATGTTGCCTAAAACAAAGGGAAAGCAACCTAAAAATCATTTACAATCAAAATATTTTCATTAATTATAAGTTCAGTAATAATTCTTAAGTCTTAAAAATATAATTTACATGATCTGGAAGGCGTCCACTGCTGGACAAAGATCTCCACAATTGCCGGTCTTACGCAACCTGCATCCAGCTACCTTCACGAGATCATCTGTCCATCTTGTAGAGGGCCTTGCTCTTGTAGCAACGCTGCGTCTGCCGGTTCTAAATATATTTTTGTATAATTTATATAAAATTCATATTTTTGACAGATCATTTATTATTCCGTGAAGTGAAAAAAAAGGGAATATTTTCAAAGATTTGGCAACATCAGAGGAAAACCAAAGAGTATTTGAACTACAAAGGAAAACTCGTCGTCTGTCTGTCACTCCCGTATATACTAATCTACTCTTTGGTCGCTCCGCACTTGTGTAGTGTTATCTGTGTGGTGGTAAATTATCGAAATTTCATGTGGATAAAATTTCTTTACAAGGAAAACATCTTTATTACTAAATAAACACCCGTTTACTCGTAAAATTATTATAGACACTTGACCTTGCGTCAAAATGTACTTTGCCTTGTGAAATAACCTATAAATAACTTACGTAAGACGATAGGATAATTTGACAAATATGGGTAATTCAGTGTCAGCCGAAGCTGGTGTTAATTTGCCGAATGTCGGGAGTAATGCGAATCCGCCACCAGAATGTCCAATGCACAAAAAAACAGAAGAAAAAACAGCAGAAACCAAGAAAGTTTCGGAGTGCCCCGTCCAGCACGGAAATGACATAAACCCGTTTAACATGGTAAGTAAATTTTCAAGGACACGCAAAATAAGGTCCCCAAGTTATATCTTATATATACCACAATAGAGGGGCTTATTTTTCTATTGCAGGTATTCCACCAGATTTCCATAATTACGAAAGCTAGCAGTGTATAATCTATATAAAAGAACTCTCAGATTCCTTAGCTGTTCTGCCCTGTATTTTATCCAAATCTACCAACCCAAATATGTGTGTTGCATTCTGGCACGATAACAAACAGGGTCATGTTTATGGCAGTCAATTGTATGGATATGTAATTACATGACTTATAGTAACAAAAATTATGTAAAGTAATATCAGCAAAATAATGCTATTTTGATATATTTTTTCTGCTAATATCAAAACAAAGAGATGCCTGAGAGCCTGCCCAACTTCCCCTCTTACACATAATTGGCCCGTTTTGTTCCTTAAGTTTTATGTGAGAGTTAGTTATAAGTGAGATAGGAATTTATTGAAAACAAATGAATGCAGTCATATTTACAGATTTTAAACTTAATCAAAAGAAGTATATTATTTGATGCGATAAATGTGATTTTGTTCCACAATAATTTTTTTTCTATAAAATGCATATAATATATTGCAAACTGTGTCATAGTTGATTTTATTTTAAATTAAAGATATTATTTGCAAAATTATATATACCTACCCAATTTTTTTTTTTATTGAACAAGTTATATTGCATTGCTTAACTTAAAGATTTTCCTTCAGCTTTGTCCCAATGGTTATATTTTAATACATTCTAATTAGTTCATTAATAATAGAAAATTATTGTATGATCACTATAAAATTCTATTAGTAATCATTATTGAGATGAAACAATGAAGAAAAAAAATAATATTATTTGAATTATCACTGAACAATCAGATTATTCTCATTCTAAGGTCCCACCAAATGAAATTTCTGGCATATGGTTAAACTAAGGGCTATCCTGTATTACAAAGTTTTGTTTTTAATATACATTGATTTTGTAGATGCCACCTGCCAACCAACAACCTGCCCCTGATCAACCATTTGAGCTCCCCACACAGCGCCAAGTGTCATCAATCCCTCGTTCTATGCCTGATGGCTCCACAGAGTTCTGGGTGTACCCCAGCCAGCAGATGTTCTGGAATGCTATGCTCCGCAAAGGCTGGCGCTGGAAGGATGAAGAAATTAAACAGAAGGACATGGAAGATATTATAAAGATTCATAATGCTAATAATGAACAGGTAAATAGGTATTTTGAAAGATTTTTTATATAGTTGTGTAATATTATTGGGTTAGGAATTTATAATATTTACTGATCATGCTGTACAATAAGCCTCTCACATGGCGTAATGTCTGTTGTATTTGAAACTTCTGACTGAAACTGACAGCTTAACACCCCTATGATAAACCCCTTCAGTTAACCTTGCGAATCACTTGGACTGGTGAGGACACTGGCTGGTTACTATGTTTAATACTGTATACTTTTAATATTTTTTCCTTCAATGTTCTACAGTTTATCTTGGGGTTAATTTTGAAGTGGTCTAAAGAACCTTTAGGCCCGGCGCCCACTATCTGTGTACAACTCGGGCGCCTGACAGCTGCCTCGGCAGATTTTGGGGAGTCTCAGAATAGTTCGGGCGCAGAAACATCGCAGAACAGTCGTAACGTTACGTGAAAACAGTTGTGCGTGTGTATTTATAATGGTGGATTGGGACTTATTTCTCATTGTTCATCTTGCTGAAGAAGAGGAGAAACGTGGACCCTTAAGAATTTAGGTGCTTACGGCTGCCGAGGCAGCCCGAAGTCGCCCGACGCAGCTCTCAGGAGCCCTAAGCCGCACGTAAGGCGCCCGAGCTGTACCGAGCCGCACCGATGCCCACCAATAGTGGGCGCCGGGCCTTACTTTGTAAGTGCAATGTATAAACCAATCGTTTTGTGATAATAAAGGTGTGACATCAAAAGGTATTAAACTCTTTAATAATGTATGGTGCTCATGAATACAAATATGCAAATGACATCCAGGGTACTGTTTAACTTTCAGGCTTGGCAAGAAGTATTAAAATGGGAGGCATTGCATGCTAAGGAGTGTGGTCATCCCAGACTGAAGAGTTTTGGAGGCAAGGCGTCAGACTACAGTCCCAGGGCGCGAATAAGGTCTTGGCTTGGGTATGTTGATATTACAACTGTCCGATATATGTATATTATACTATGAATAAGGGGTTGTTATATTAAAGTAACCTTAAGGGGAACGCGCACAGGTTGGCGCCGAAGGAGCAATCATCTAATTTCCACATGGCCTCGTGCACTTGCTTTATGGAAATGCGGATGGTTTGGCTCGAATATGTGCACGATGATGCATACTATTTCCTATAAAGATTTATAAAATGCTATGACTACGGAGCGTGCGGCTCCTTCGACGCGGACCTGTGCGCGTTCACCTATAGTTTCCACTTCCTTACTAGAAGCAAATTGTGACATTTGCAAACTTCTCATTTCTGAATGTTTTTACAGATATGAGCTGCCTTTCGATAGACACGACTGGATTGTTGATCGGTGCGGTAAAGATGTGCGCTATATCATTGATTACTATGATGGCGGAGAGGTTGATAAGAAATATGAGTTTGCCTTGCTGGACGTCAGGCCTGCGCTCGACTCGGTCGACAATGTTTGGGATAGGATGAAAGTATTCTACATGAGATATCGCTACGAACTCATTGGTTCCAAAGAAAACTCTAAGCTGACGAACAGTTAGATGTAGTTTAATAATATAATTGATGCTTGTTGCGCAAGAAATTACGAATAATTAAATTAAGTATTTATTTTTCGTGGGGTTCTTCTGTCGGCAAGATTTTGTCACCGTGGAAACTCTTTGTGATTATACTTTCCTGAAATAATTTTCACAAAGTTATAGTAGGTACCTGTTTGGATAAATTCTTGATAAAGTAATTTGTTCCCAAAATATTAATCTAGAACATGTTTAAAAGTATTCTATATTTTAGATGTTATAATTCATTAAACGGTGGTGTTCTAAGCACAGTTTGATACCCACTTAAGTAGTTATAGTTATCATCCCAATCACCTGTTGACATTCAATACACATTGTTATCATGATAATTTTAAAATTGGTTCACACAATAAATCCTTGTATTTGTTATGTACTAACAAGGTTTGAAATAATTATTACAATAAAAAAAACAGCAAATAAATACTAACATATTTTTATTTACATATACACACATCAACAAAGTCTAGGGATACGTTATTTTGAAATCAAACATGGCTTTATTGTTTAAAACCTATTTAGTTTCCTTAAAAAGTTTATTTACAGATTTAAACCTTGTCTATTCTTTATTCAAAATTTATAAATTAAAATGAGAAACAAATGAAAACACGCAAAGCACAGCGCAATCTTGAGTTGTATCTAATTTCAAGAAGTTGCATTAACATTTTTTTTGCGTGTTAATTGAAGAAAACCTGATAAATTGTTTTATTTTCTTTTCTCAATTGGTTGTGTAAGCTTTTTAGCGTCATGCCACGCCATCATTTGAGTCGAGATGAAATGTTACGGGCAGTTGGCATGTTACAAAACGGTGCTATTCAACGCGTCGTTGCTGAGTCTCTGGGCACAAGCCAAAATGTGGTATCCAGGCTGTGGTCACGTTATCGCGCTACTGGAGATGTGGCAGAACGGCACACAGGTAGATATCGTGTTACCACTCAGAGACAGGATCGATTTCTCCAAATGACCGCCAGAAGACTACCCAATATCACAGCGATGCAACTAGTGCAAAGGCTCCAGGAGGGTCAGCAGCTGCTGGTGAGCGACCAAACCGTGCGAAGGAGGCTGCATGAAGTTGGTCTTCATGCTCGCAGACCGCTACGAGTCCCAGCGCTGCGACGTGGCAATCGCGGTAGGCGACTTTTATGGGCTCAAGAACATTTGACATGGAGTGATCAACAATGGTCATTGGTGCTGTTCACTGATGAGTCCCGCTATGGATTTCATCCAGATTCGAGACGAACACGCGTTTGGAGAACTCCAGGCAGGGTCAGCCGTCTCCGACATCCACAGGAGGTCCACTCTTACCAAGGCGGGACAATTATGGTGTGGGCAGGAATACGAATCGGCGGACGAACCCAACTCATTTGGATTCAGGGCAGCATGACTGCCCATAGATACCGTGAGGAGGTAGTAGAACGTGTCATTGTCCCGCTCAGGGCCCTAACGGGGCAAGAATTTCAGCTCATGCATGACAATGCACCTTCCCATACAGCGCGGCTGGTGAGGGCCGCCCTTCGAGAACACGATGTTCAGGTATTAGATTGGCCTCCACAGTCGCCAGACTTAAACCCAATTGAACACGCCTGGGACATGTTACAGCGAAGAGCATTGAGGGATTTTCCGCCCAACTTGACAACAGAAGAACAACTTTTCGAACATTTAAAAAGAACTTGGGACTGCATACCCCAGCAAGACATTGACACCTTAATTTTAAGTATGGAAAATCGTTGCCGCTGTGTGATTAATGTTAGAGGAGGAAATACCGATTACTGATTATCAGATTTGGTAAGATTTTTATTCATTTAATTCGATTGAATAATTTTATAAGAATAAAATGTTTTTGTTCACTCAGTAATTTTCTATGGCTTAATTAATTTAAGACTTTTATTAATTAGAAAAACAAAATCGCATCGTGTTGTTAATGTTTAAATATCGGCCATGAAATTATCTTTAATTCTTCCATTTACAGTCATAACAAAATGTTTATAGTTTTCTAGATAATCAATGAAATGTTCAATATCCCTAGATTGTGTTGATGTGTGTATCTTAAAACTACTCCTTATTTCTTATATTCTAAATTTTTTCAGTTAGTATAATTCTGTAATCTTAAACTTAACAGCCATTTGTGCATAGAGTATATGGCTCAATGTAATAGTGGCTTTTCTCTCATCCAATTAAGTATTAAATTTTACTTTTATAGCATTGTCGCAATGCAAAGTATAAATCTATCTCAAAAATGAGATATAATCATAAATTTAATGACTTAATCATAAATTTAAGTAGGGGTCGCAATACCGGAGCTTTTCTCCAATACCGGTATTACCGGTATTAGGTCTAGGAGAATACCGGGATCCCGGTATTTTCGACATTTAGAGTTTTTTCCGTTAAAGTCATTAATTGATTATAATGGGTGTTATTTTTAGAGGTATAGAACTTTAGGTTGACTACTACTACTACCGCTAGACTACTTTCTGTGGGGCTATGTAAAGTCATTGGTGTATGCGGATAAGCCACAAACGCTTGACCATTTGGAAGACAACATTCGCCGTGTTATTGCCGATATACGGCCACAAATGTTGGAAAAAGTCATCGAAAATTGAACGTTCAGATTGGACTACATCCGAGCCAGCCGTGGCGGTCATATGCCTGAAATCATATTTAAAATGTAATGCTACATTTACACAGATTATCTTTCGGATAAATAAAATTAATGTCAATCGTTGTTTTATTGCAATTTAAAGTTCTATACCTCTAAAAAATACACACTTTAGTATAGTGAAATCTCTAATTTAAAAGGTATTATAATTTTAAGTATCACAACAATAAAATAGTGTTTTAGAGAAAATCTAATTTTAATCAAATAAAACGAGTATCTCCCTCGGTTCCACTTATCGAACTTGCAACATTACAAAGGTTAGGTACAATCTGGGGGTATGGCAGTGCCCCCGCCAAGTCGAGCGCGAAGCAACACTGCCGTACCATCCTTTTCTGGAACCATTTCGCCGCATTTTCAGGCCCCGGTTTGAGAACCTCTGGATGGGACTAGAACACTGAAATTTTCCTCATCTTGTAATCACACACTTGAAATCCAAAATTTCAAGTCGTTAGATCTTTTAATTCCAAAGCTAAGTGAAAGCAAAATTACGAATTTTCGACACTGACATATGGTCATCAAAATAGAACTGGTAGTCCCCATTGACCAAGAGGAGCCTAGAGCGCAGAAATTTGGTACAGAGTTAGAGTTTAACGCCCACATAGAGGAAAAACTATCAAAACTGGGATCATGGAAGATCTGGGCTACCTAGTGACCCTGATGAGAAACCGTAAAAGCACACCCAAACTATTAGCGTTATCGACCGACTTACCTTTGCAAAATTTATTCTGCGTAGTGGGACTCTGTTTCTAATATGAACATAAAATGAAAATGTCCATATCCCTAAAAATAATCAGCTTTGTGCCAAAAGAAGTGAAGTTCCACCAAAAACATTCTGTAAAAAAATAGCCAAGCTGCTTGTTTATCTCTAAAGTCATGAAATCTCTAGATAAAATTGAGCCAAGTCTAATGTTCCATACTGCAATTTCTTTATATTTTTTTATGTTATGTTAGGTAAGTTAGTATATGTTAGGTAAATTGCAGTATGGAACATTAGACTTGGCTCAACTTTCATTTTATAAATAATTCCTTTCATTTTATAAATAAGAGACTCTTAACATAAAAATGTGTTAAAACCATTACATTGAAAATTAATGTTGTGTTTGAACGTTTTTCGGAACGGCGTAGTGATAGTGAACCCGGTTAGCTGTAGTAATATAATAATTCAATGAAACAATTTGGAGTCCTTACTCGTTCGTTCGTTGTGTAATGAATACCGTAAATCCCGGTATTGTAATGGCTTTTTTTCGGTCCGGGATCCCGGTATTTTCGGTATCCGGGATCCCGGTTTGCGACCCCTAAATTTAAGCGTCCGGCGGGTTGCGAACCAACTCTCTTTACCAATCAGGTTTAAGTGCACGGCTGGTAAGTTACGAATGATATACACACAGATCAAATTTAGGTATTTCGGTACTATTATATTTATTAATGTTGTGGGCGGACGCTACTTCAGTTGCGGACTGTTTGTAGTTTTTCAATTGTCCATATTAATGAGATGATTGTTAGGCTGTGATCCCATGCATTCGTTCTTGAATATTTCAACTTGTTGTTCAATGTAACCCTCAAAGTTGTTGTAAGGACATCCAGGGAGCACTTTAAACATCGGCTTTCCTTTATTACTGTGATAAATTGATCGGAGTGTTAAAACTGGAGGCTTTTCGGGAAACCTTAAACCTGAAATATTATGGAAATATATTAGAAAAAGAAAAATAGTTGAGTGCGATTGGCTTTTGACACTCGACACTAAAGGGCATTAAGTATAGTTACCATTCTTTCTTATGTATAGTGGTTACAATTTTTTTGAAACAACGTTTTTAAGAGATACTAAGTTTAGAAATTTTAGACCCAGATTTACTCTTTCTTAAAAGTTCGTGTCAAATGGACAGGGCACTTTCAGAAGTGACAAATTAGTTAAATTGTTTAATAGATAAGTTGTAATGCGATGAATTATTTACTGTTCTATAGGAATAGAAATACAAATTTATATTTTTGTATAGAATGTATTATTTCTATAGAATTGAAGATAGTAAGGAATAAGCAAGTTGTGATGCCCCTTCAATGGCAAGTTTATATGAATTTATCCGGCACTAGGGAATTTGATCCTTGTGTCGCGGGGTACTTTACAAACATGTAATAGACGGTCACAAATTACATCCAGACTCTGAACAACTATTTATGGGTCACACAAATAGTTGTGCGGCGTGGGACTCGAAGAGGCGAGGCGACCGTCTTAGCCGCTTCGCTGCACGTGCAGCAGTTAAAAAGATAATAGGCATCAACGCAACGTGGGTGATTTATAATAAGTCACCCACGTTGCGAACACGCGTTAATCACACACATAATGAATCAACTACCCAAGTAATATAATATTACTTGGGTAGTTGATTCATTATGTGTGTGATAAATACATAAAAACCGCGTTAAATACAGCTGTTCGAGAAGGGTTTGCAGCAGTACTTGTAGCAACAGTTAGGTCTTATATCTTACCAGTATCTATTTGCAATATCCAATGGAAATTGTTCATTTCAAATACGAAAGCTGCACTATTAGCATCATGCTCGAGGACAGCACCTTCATACTTGACAATCAGTTGCGCCAGTAAATCTCGTTTCAACTTTTCGTTGCTTAGAATGTCTTTGATCTAAAAAGGAAATAATATGTTATGTTACTTCATCATCCTCATATCAACCGAAAGACTTCTACAGCTGGATAAAGGCCACAAAAGATCTCCACAGTTGCCGGTCTTGCGCTACCCGCATCCATCGGCGTCCTGCGACCCTCACAAGATCATCGGACCATCTTGTAGGGAGCCTGCCCACGCTGCGTCTTCCGGTTCGTTGTCGCCACTCCCGAGTGTCCCGAACCTTTCTGCCCCAGCAGCCTATGTTACTTACACAGTTTTATGAAAAAGGCATACACAAGACTGATTTCATAAGCGTTATATTTTCACAATTTTGGTATGGACGCTTAAAAGTATAAATATGAATACGTTAAGTAATAATATACGTTAAGATTATCCATATGAGATAGGGCAACATGCTAGGTGTTTAGTTAGTATGGTAAAATATATTAACTACCTAGTTAAATTAAAATAATACAAGTTAGTATATCAGTAGTAAGATCACATACCTATGTGATCTTACTACTGATATACTAACTTGTATAGGAATTTTCAATTGAATAGAAAGTTCGACATACATTCGGCATACAAGATGTTAGAATGAGAAAATGCACGCGACTAAGTGCGGAAACCATACCCACTAGCATATTACATACACATACATACATAGACTCACGCCTGTTTCCCAGAGGGGTAGGCAGAGACAACGGACTTCCATTTGTCACGATCCTTGCATACCTCTTTCACTTCGTTTACTGACATAATATTCTTGTCCCCACTAGCATATTAGTGGGGACAAGATGATGATGATGAGAAAATGTTGAATATTAAATGTTTATGCACATGCAGTAGATTATTTAGTCTAATGCTTTTCACAATTAAGGAATCACTATAATATACTGCTTACAGTCTATGTGTAAATTAAACATAAAATTACCATACCTTATTATTCAATAATTCTGTCACCATTGGAACATAATCCATTAAAACTCCTGACTGATGCATTCTGTAATAAAAATCTTCACTAAACACATAGGATAATTAAAATATTTACATGGCAGTAGTCAGGCTTTGGGCCCCAAACTGTCAGTCCTAGTACACTCAGCACTTTACAAGTACGTCAGCAGGTCATACCAATATGTTTTCACCAAATGACAGAGAGATTCTACAATGGTGAAGAAAAAAGGGGAATCTCTCGCGTGTATTCTTTCGATATATTCTTGCACGCACCATGAGTAAATAAAATTATAAGCTACGTTATAGGCACCAACATTAAAGCATTGTTATAATATATAAATATAAAAAGAATACTTTCAGTATCCAAGAGGATAGCAAAACATTTGCCTATATATTTCATGTAAATTAGTTCAGCCCTTCAAAACAGTTATTTTCGAAGTTAGTGCCAAGGGTTAATACTTACAGAGGTAATGAAATGTTGCCAAGCGATTTTGTGAGCAATGGTGACATTATTAACTCGGCATTTGTGGAGTTTGGATATCTTACAAGCAATAGAGCTGTGTCAATACCAGGGTTTTCTTCACTACTGAAAGAGTAAAACGTAACAAGTTATTTTCTGAAATATCTAAAACTGTACACAACTTGGGTTACACAAATAAATAGTAATCTCAGTGGGTGGTATTCTGGGTCTAAAGATTAAATTATTGTTTTTTACTATAAAATGAAAGGCAAGATGCCTGATGACTTAATATATTATTTAATTAATACAATTCTTTAAAAATACCATTAATTACATGTCCTATTCTAGTGGGGCTACTGCTTCTAGGTTCTAAATTGGTCTTACACTGATGTAGCTACATCAGTAGTGTTTGAAACTATTTCTAGATAAGGACATACATAATGTATTGCAATACCAAATGCCAATAACCCTAAGATATAATAATACCTACATTCATGATGATCATACACTAACAATGCTGCTTAGTATAACACTGAGTGCCTCCAGTTGACTAAGACATGCGTTGGTGATAAACACTGCCAATGTGCTGAACAAGCAAAGCTAGAGTCTAATCTAGCCTTCTATTCGTTATTTGGATTTGCGGAATTGAGTGAAAATTTGGATGTGTCTGATCTATGTATGCAAGCAACAACAACATAGGGAAGAAAATGAACAATAGTGCATATAATATGCAAATGCGATGCATTGGCAAGACAGAATGGCCATCCTGGGGCTGGCATATCCAGAACCAGGAGACTACAAGGATCTACCCCTAAGAAGCGTACTGGATTATGTGAAGACTTCATTCAGGGCTCTAGGGATAGAATAAAAACCAGTGGGGGATAGTACAAATGATCCTGAAGGGTCGAAGTGCTGTACGCAAGTACAACCCATCAAAGAAAAGATAAGATAAACATCAACATAAGAAGAAAAGAGATCTTTATAATAATATAGTCAGCATAACATTGCTGTTGCAAATTACCCTTCATTGTATAATTCTGGCAATCTTGATGTGTCAACATTAAGTCTTATTAAGAACTCAACTACATGGCTTCCAACAAACACTTCAATATCATTTTCAGATGTCAATGCATCTCCAATCAAAGCACTGTATTCAAATGATGCTCGGGAATTCTCATCTTCAATTAGTTTTTTTACCTGGAAATATGCAATAATGTAAAATAATGGGAAGAATACAAACTATGACGGTTTTAAGGAAAATTCAGTGACTAGAAGACTATTTGAAATATATGATGAGAATCTGCTGCATACTTATTAGGACAAAGATATCAGTCAAGGACATTCAATTTTATAATTTTACTGGTATCCACCTGGATGAATTATTATATTTCTATTTAACCAATGTAGTGGTATATCTTTCAATGCATATTAAATATCAATATAATATTTAAAATGTACTTCTACATCCTTCTTTTATGATATATCCAAAAGTCTATAATTGGGTAACATAAAAGTAGCAAGTTACAACCAATTTTGAATTGAATTCAAAATATTATTGCAGCTATATCGCTACTGCAAGATAAAATTATATTTCTATGTTCTATGTGTAATAAAATGCTGGAGGCTCTATTTTCTTTGTGGCTTGTTTAAATTAAAAATTAAAAAAAATCACCTGATGTAATCTGTAAAGACTAATTAATTCAGATATAACACCGCTCAGTGCTTTGGGATCATTTTCATTCCATTTTGATAAACTTGGTACATTTTCATCAAAAAATTCATCACCAACATTCATGAGGAAACTATCGTCATCAAATCTGAAGTCTGGTGCAAACCAAGGCATTGTAGAATCAAATATGACTTCCCATTTTAATTTTTTTGAGCAATATGGCAATACAATACGAAATTGATTTTCACCTCCATCTGTAGTGCCCGCTACTCTTTCAAAATCGACTTTAGTTTTGCATAGCCCTGAAACATAAAAAACATATTATGCCACATATTTCTTCATAACATCACAAAGAAAAGGTAAACAAAATAGATATTGGATATTTAAAGTTAGTAGAGAAATAATAATTACAAAATATAAATAATGTCAAAATTTTTGTCATAACAGCTTACTTTAAGGTGACTCAGAAACAAATATAAAATATTCTCCCATAGTGTGCAAACACTTCCTATACCATTACAAGTCACAAGAATTGTTGGATGTGCAGGGCAAACCGGTCCGCACAACCAAAGATAATACAGAATTAAGACCCTCAAAATTACACAGCCAATGTGACAGTCATATTGGCTGTGTAATTTTTTTTAAATTTATTTGTTATATATTTATAAAACAAAGAGTTGTACAACATGAGCTTAATATAAACTAAAAGTTATAACACTGTGTAATGTTAGGAGTAGAACCCACAGCGTTTTCACAGACTACGAAAACAAAAATAGTAATAATATGTAATGCTGTGAAGTCTAATGCTAAGAGTTATACACTACAATATAGGCTACTTTTGGTCAGTGGGTATTCTTTAGCACGGTAAAACGTAATTATACAAACAAAAACGAATACAAAATATCAAACAATACTTCAATCTTCTTAACATCTTGGCAGAAAAATTCCAATAGCACTTTGCGATTCAATCACACTAATATTATAAAAGTTTGTGATTATGTATGTTTGTTACTTCTTCATGTCTAAACGGCTGGAGCGATTTCAATAAAATTTGGTATGTTGTTAGCTGACACCCTAGATTAACACATAGGCTATAACTTTGAAAGTAAGTAATTGAATGCTACCTTAACAACATAGATGGTAAACCTACATGCAACTTACCGAGTTTTAAATCTTGATAAACATTTTGGACATATGGTTGGAAAACAGGAGCTAGTTCATTAATTACTCCAAAACATTCTGACGACATCGTCACCCCTCTCAGTATCTGGAGGGAAAATCTAAAAATTAAAATAAATTGTATTTGTCTGCTTGTAAAAAATAAACACAAATATACAAACTGTATTAACTTACGCTAGAACTATATTTACGAAATATTGCTTTTATTTTATTAATAATACTAATACAACAAGTTTGATTTGTCTCTTACACTTTTTGTGACAATTTTTTTTTTATGTCAGTATTCCGCCTTCCGGCTCTGGCTTTTTCAGCCTTATGAGTCAACTTCAGTAGTATATATATTTTCATATCCGTTATTTTTATTCATTACGTTAATGTACAACTACAGACGACAAACTCAGTTCTCAACTGCAAATAGACATTCTAGCAAATATAGGTAAGTCATTAGGTTAGTTTCATCATTGATAACCTACTGTATTAAATGATGAAGGGGAAGAGCGCGAATTCATCTCTGGTTAAACTGGAAAGAGACAGAGAACGATACTGAAAGTGAGTTGTACATATTTTTTGAATGCTCGAAAGTTAATCCTGCTTTTAATTTGTACAGTTGCCTCCCTAATTTAAAAATTCCTATCCCCATTAAACTTTCATCGTTATTGACATTTTTATCGCCAGAAATTTTTAAAGTTTTAATGGCTTTTATCCGATGCAATCGTATCAAATTGTAGGTAACTAGGAACCAAATACTACTATAGTATACTGGCTAGGAACTCTTGTCTGTGAATGTTGTGGTGGCATATTTCTAATATTTTAACAAACAATTATTCATGTTCATATTTATTATTTATTTATAATATGTATTTCATTATTATGTCTGTTTCAGTGTTATAATATACCACACTCAGCAAGATACACAATTAGTGATATCAATGTAGTGTCGTTAAAATTGAATTAAATTATTACACGTTTTCCCATTCACAATCTGACATTGGCAGAATTGTCGACATCGGCACTAATTGCCATTTATAAAAAAAAGAAGCAGAAGAAAGTGAGTTGTTTTCAAATAATATCTTTGGTTGTTTTATCTTCAAATCAAGTAATGTAATCCTACCTACCATTAGATCCGGAAAGGGTTTCTGGCAAAAGAAAATCTTATGCTATCTATACAAAGCTCAAATCCACCACGTGTTTCTAACAGAGAATCGTCTCTGTAAAATGTATACCTACCAAGAAAGTTCACATCTGAATGTTATCAGAGACAGATAAAATAATAATAATTATTATTATTATATTTCGCCGCACGCCAGTGACTCAGTATAAAAATAGAGTGCCAGTGATGATCAGCATTATCAATAGGGATGTGGTTTTACAGCGGTCTTTTATCAATTGTCGTTCCAATTCCAGACTTTTGTACAATTTTAAACATAAGTTGGAGGTCAGTATCGATACCTGAATAGTATGTACTGGTATTTGTAGTTTGCAGTGGTTTTCTCTATTAATGTCACTTGTTTATGCGTCAGACAGAGATTAGTGAATTTTGCTGAACGAACGAGGATTATCTTGTAGTACCTAAAACATAGACCATTTTATTTTGCGAACGCTATACGGTCTTTAATTTGTTCCTCATTTAAATATATTTGGGGTCCAACTAAAGTAAGCCGTTACATTTGCATGGAACGCGTGTAGTAATATGAAAAATATGTATTCGGCCGCACAGAACAACATTTCCGATCTATTGAAATTAGCCAAAAAATTCAACTGTTTTTATCTATCTGGTATGTAATCACGCATAATTTAGAGTGTTTGTTTTATAAGCGGTAACTCTTCATTGATGAATTTGAAAATTAATACGTGTTTGCGTGGCTGACAAATATGTTTGTGATATTAGTGTTGAACAACTGTGTTTGCTTACATACTTTTATTGCATTGTTTAAGGCTTGCATCAGGGAGTATGTAAGCCATTCATAGTTGCCGGATATCAAGTTGGATTGATTCGCCCTGATGTTATGAAGTATCTGATTAGATTCCCAGAGGTGAGGTCTTAACATTCCTATCATGGCTTCTGTTAGTTCAACAAATAATTTTTGAATATTCATGATGTCAGATTGTCCTTGTATTGTTTGTCGACAACTAATAATAACCACTATTAATTGTTGTTAATGTTTACTCTGATGATCTAGTGATAAATTAATATTCTTTACATTAAAGTTCTATCAGTAAATAAAATCTTTTATATCTAGCTATATAAAAACTTAAGTGATACTAATCTGCCAGATAACAACTTACATATTGCTTAGGTACATTTCCATCCATATGGTGGTACATCTATCTTATTTTATATCTTCAGGGCTGTCCCTTACCAAATTAGAATTTTTCATTTCTAGACTATGGATTTTATTATAACACAAATCTTGTCTTTTAAAGTTATACTAAGCCACCCCTTAAATCCGCACCGCTACAATCAAAGTGTCTTTGAATGTTTCCTTTCTTCACCCTCACCAGTATCGTGTAGCTCCTTTGCTCTTCAAAAATCTATTTTATGTAATGCTCTTGAGAAGATATGTCTTGCGCAGGTTGTTTGCACTGATTAAATGTCATAACTATATGTCAAGCCACCTTTTTCGGTGTATTTTTTAATATAATTTATTGACATTTCACTGGTGGTGTCTTTGCCACAAAGCTCTTGACATTTATCAGCTAGATAAAATAATCTAGACTCACATAGCTCTGCTAGATTTTTTATTTGGGTGTAAAGATTTTATGTTACAAATAATCACAGGACATTTTAAAAATATTGTTGTTAAAATTTTCATTTTAAATTAATTTGAAACAGAAGAGTTGTTTATGAAGTGGGGTAGGTCTGAGCTCAAGTGAATACAGTACAGTACTATATGATATTTTTTATTAATCTAACTTTTCCCAGGTTTTCCGGATCACAGGCAAGTATGTGGAACTAAACCCTGCATTTAGGGATTATAAGGAGAGGACTATGAAAATAGCTGATGTTCTACAGAGCTTAAGGAAAGAGAATGAGATCTGTGCTCTAAAGGGATGGAGGGATGAGGTATTTCACAGCTATTATAACATTTTATGTGATTAATATTATATTATGGAATTTGACATGATATCATTAAACTTTTTAATATAAATGGTATCTTAAAAATGCATGTTTTAATTTATATATTATTATTTAATCAAAATATTTTACTATGTAATACTTATTTTAAAATTAATTTTGGTCTTGATTGCATGTATATCAAGCCATATTGTTCGTATATATGATCGTGCCAATGACAAGATGTGTGAAAATTGATATTTTGTATGGTAAATATTGCAAATATATTTGAGGTTGGTTGGCATTAGCTTACCGTGTGTGTATATTGTCTCAGGCTATTAATCACAATATGCAACATAAAGGGGATGTCCTTTCAGTAGGAATATCATATTATTATTATCATTGGGGTTAGTAATTGATATATGTCTGGAATATGAAAGCCAGATAATTTTATTCATATGAGTTGTAATATATTTAGTATTCCAGAACCTATTGAAATAATGTGTTGCTTATTTTGAGGGCTGTATGTATTAATTCAGCTAAGTAAGTAACAAGACATGAGAAACATTCAAAATCTCTACACAAAAGTTAACCACAAAAGTCTAATTCTAATCACACTAATTGCCATTACAATTAAATTGAATGTTGTTAAGAAGGAGATCCAGATTGATAATCATTGACTCCTTGGTGTGTAAATATGTTTTAATCCATAACTTTATTTATAACATACCATACAATGGCAACAGCAAAGTCTATATAATAAATAATCTAAATCTATAACTTGACACTGGCTGAAGCATAGCTGAATTTTGGAAGAAATTATTCTTAAAAAGAGTAAGCTGAAGAGGAAGGAATTTTTATAGAATACAAACCAATTCCCAATTTTACGTCTAGGAATCAGTGCACTAGCAATATTTGCCAACATGAAAAAGACATAGCCCAGGCAGCAGTAACCATGCAGATTAGATACTTGCAAGATAGTTTAGTTAAAATATTAATAATATTTCAATTAAAGTAGTAACTCTCTTTATTGGCATTAATTCATAAAGTGCTCATGTATATGATAAGAATTTAGTGGCATATAAAAAATAGGTCCAATTTTTATGTCAGTTATCTTTACTAGCCTCTAAACTGCAAAAGTGTCAATGTGTGGCACTTTGGTATTGTGTGAAACAATGTCTAGTCTAATGAGACTGGAATTAGTTTGGCAAACATTTCCTGTTATAGTAGTGTAATGATACACTTCTGTAACAGGAAATGTTTTAGTTTTAGAGACTGCAGACTAAAATTATTTCGATTTCCTGCTTTGAGTCGACAAGATTATATTAATAAATAACTAGCTTCTAGCTCTGACTTTATTCACTTTGATAGAAACCGTAAATCAAAATTTTAAACCCTGTTCACACCAAAATTTTCTTCAATAAACCACTTTTATAATGGTGAAGAAAATTTTAGTAAAAACAAGTAAAAATTTTAGGAAACACAAGTAAGAATTTCTTTTTGTTTGTTGTATTAATTCGTGTTTTGTGCAACTTTCGCACTATAATATAAAATGTAAACTAACGGTCATGGAGGGCGATGCTGGCCGCCGCCGTGCGTTCGTCTATACCTTATAGTTACAAAGTTTCTACACATTTCTATATTCCATCCTCTAATCTAATATTAAAATTTTATTCAGCTATACAAATCACAAGTAAGCACTGTTTAGATAGGCCGGTAAAGAGGCGTCACTTATCGCTTTAAATTATTCATCATGTAATGTCACACACATTACGTAGATCATATTTTCTATTATTATTGTAATGTCTGATATCAAAAGAGCATAACTGAAACAGGAGTACCAATCTATTGTTTATGTGAGACTTGCCAGTGCTATTGTACTTGTAAACTTTATACAAGCAAGTACAATAACTTGCTATCCGGTTTAGGAATAATACTGATTTCAAATACATATTGTATGGGGCCGTTTTAACGTAGGTTTCGCCGTGTAAATTTCGGCGTTAGAATTTTTTTGTAGTAATGTAATGAATGGATCATCAAATGAAATGCCGACACTATTTTCTCTTTAAGAAGGGTTTTGAGCTGTATACCCTGGTCCACCGTCAGTGCGGTTGAGGATTGCACGATGATGGCTATCACAAGTGCGACTAAGCTGCATCAGCGTAGCTGACCGTAGCCCTCTTAGGAGTTCCATCCAGTTTCTCGTGTTTCGACTCCGTCTTGGGTGTCAATGTTGATGCCCCCGTCTACGATAGCCTTAATTAGACGCTCGGGCTGGATTGGCCTGGCAGCTACACCAACTTCTGCCGGGTGTTCGTGCTGGACGTCTACTGTCGTCGTATCAACCGTTTGCGTTACCCTGCTCGGTTAGAGATGCGTTGACAGTTATATTAAGCTTGCTGCTCTCCGATCGAGTGCTGGCGGTTCTCACGCGCCTGCTACGGCCACTGTTTCCCTTCAGCTGCGTGTTGTTTGGCTGAAATCGGGAGCGTTGATCGGGTTGGCTTGGCATCGTCACCAGCTGCTGCTGGTTGTTTGCAATGGCCAGTCCCTGTGGCACCACCGACTGGAGTGTTTTGGTGTGAAGTGGAGTTTCCGCGCGCCGCCGCGCCGGGTGTGGTGACTGCTTTCCTTCCAGTCGTTTTCTTATAGGGCCCTGGGGTCTCGTTGTTTGCGGAGCCAGGTATCGCGCGATTGTTGCGGCTGCGTCAATCAGTTCAACGCAACCTGCCATTATCTGGTGCTTTCGTGCTACGCATGGCCATGGCCAGCCTGCATAGGTTCAGCGCTACTCATGGTACAGCGCTATTTGGTAGTCTGTTGTCTTGTCTTTATCATTGTCATTCATCTTGGTTCCACAAGTAGCTAGGATAGTATCGGTCATGAACGGGCAGACCCCGTAAGCCGACTGAAGGGCAGAAATTATTTTCCGAGATGCCCTGGTATCGGAAAGACACCGTTAGTGACTGTGCTCCCCCTCAGTCTTGCACTTTACTGTACAGTGACGATGGCTGCTCCCCATTCGTACGAATGACAACTTGGTTTGTCTTTGGCTTGGCTTGGAGTGTCCTCTTCGTCATTTGACAAAAAGACAAAATCAGCTATAATTTAGTACTACACAGTTTTTAAATCGCTCACCTCTAAAGTAACGATTATGCAGAAGTAACTTTATTATACGGATAGGTCGACATATTTACCGGAAGAACTCCCTAAAACCTATGTAGTTATATGTTAATATTAAATGTTACTCGAGGAACCAGATATAGTGAAAACTGTGGCAGGTAACCCTCCCAGTATCGGGATTGAAACGGTTGGCCGAGGATTAGACCGAGGCCGAGGCCGAGGACGTAATTAATTACGTGATTTACCTGTCAAGCTATTTATCGCCAAGTTATTTGTTAGTTATTAGGTGCCAAGGTCTCTTCTCTTGAAGGTGTCAACACAGTTTGTTTCAGACTAATGTAGCTGTTAACAGACTCAATTTACTGAATATATTTAGTTTCTGATAACAAATAAAACAAATGATTTCAATCAGCTATAAATTTCCGTCTGAGGAGACAATCGCCTCAGGCGGAAGTTTTTAACACGCAATAATTTGCTTTCTTAAGATCTTTATATACTTTTAATTTATATGCAATGCTTTATTTTTAATCTGCAACCCATTGCTGCAGCTGATATTAACAAAATGTTTTTCAAAAACTGTCAAATCAATCCTTTATTCATTATAAAATCCAGATTTTTTTTTCTATTCGGGTCTTAAAACCTCCATAGCTTAGGCTCACCCAAAAATGTGTGATCCTATGATTAGGCAGATTTAATGTGATGGAGAAGTTTTAAGATTTCCATGTCACACTGGAAACATAAAAGTAATTTAAACAATGTAGCCTGTTCAGCCTGACTGACGAGAAAGGGCAGGGTTTCAGATTTAATATGGTGAATATTTCATCATTTAAAGTCTGAAAATCCGTGACCCTCAACTCAAGTTAACATCTGATAATGTCACAATCTTATTTTTGACATTGATTTCTACAGAAGTATTGTGTCTAAACATGCTAATTTATGATTGCACGAAATACGCCAAATGTCTTGTCTGAAAATATCTTGCATAACTATGCTTCAATTATTTTTTGTTTTTCTTATTAAGTACCTGGTGGGCAATATTCCAGTGTTTTGGAGTCACCACCCCACTGTACCCGGAGAGCCTTATGGAAATGGACAGGAGTGCTATGTGTCTATTTGGTATCCGGAACTATGGCGTTAGTGTTACTGGCTACGTCAACCACCCCACGAAAGGGCTGTGCATTTGGTTACAACAGAGAAGTTTCACAAAACAAACTTGGCCCGGTAAGCATGAGTTACAAAATTATATTGCTATTGAAAAAGTAGTTGCTGTATCTCCCTACTTGTTTCCATATGTTCGATTTTAAAGTTTCCGCAAAGTAACGCCTGATTCCATTACTTACAAATATTTTACTTCGTAGTTAGTAGACGTTTGTGGTAAAGAGCTAGAAAACTTGCACGTATTTTCTAGACCTTTAAAGTTGTAGCTTACAAGTTTCTCCGCCAATTTTGTTTTTTAAAACTAACGAAATCTATTTTGTTTCCAATCAGAGATCATAAAAATAGACAAAGCCGATGGATAATGCCTAAATCCTCCGGGAGGGTGTTAGGAAGGGAATCCTATATTTGCTCTCCCAGTGTGTATCGTTCGTAGCTTAACGCAGAGCGCCTATCCCGGATTGGTAGATGGTGCTGGTTCGAGACCCACCGGACGATTAAATTTATGACTTCCCATTTTTCAGATTAGATTAACGCTTTGCATTGCGAATAATGCTATAAATTTAATGAATAGTTTGATTGCATATTAACGATAAGGATACGGAGACAAGATATGGAGATCGATTTTTCTCTTATATATCATTTCTTTTTTGTGTTAGGTTGCGATCATAATAACGAAAGGCGACCGCCATTGTTAATGTGTGCCGCATAATGTTTTAATAATACACTTATGGCGAAGTGGTTACTACCTTGGCGTCCGGTTTCGAACCCCACTTATTATACCTATATGTGCGACCCATGAATAATTGTTCTGAGTCTGGTGTGCTTAATCTCCGTCAGTTACATGTTTGTAAAGTCTCCGCGATACAAGGCAATTTATCAGCAAAAATAAGATCTGGTTGCAGAGATAATATCCCTTTTTTCTTTTAAGGAAAGTGGGACTGTTTTGTCAGCGGAGGCCTGGCAGTAGGCTATGGTGTACTGGAGACAACAATAAAAGAAGCTGCCGAGGAGGCCTCTGTTGAAGGAGAACTGGTCAAGAAGTTGATACCGGCTGGATGTGTTAGGTATGTTTCATATCAGACTGAAAAGTCTATTTAATATACTTTATAGTTAAAAATAATATATATTTTTTTGTAGTTTCTATTTCGAAAGTGAAAGGGGTCTATTCCCTAACACAGAATATGTGTATGATCTGGAACTGCCCTTGGAGTTTATGCCCCAAAATGCTGACGGTGAGGTGGAGAACTTTGAGTTGTTGACTGCTGAAGAATGCGTGCAGCGAGCCCTCACCCCGCAGTTCAAGACAACCAGTGCTCCAGTGCTGCTTGACTTTTTGATACGCAGGGGATATATAAATCCGGAAAATGGTAAGTTTTATAAATATACTAGCTGTCCCGGCAAACGTTGTACTCCCTTAAAAATACAAATAAAACCTGAAATCTCAATACAGGGACTCAATCAAATGTAAAAAAAAAGTCAGTAGAACAATTAAATATTAAAATCGCTATTAAAAATAGGGGTTGGTGATTAAAAGGTAAAATTTTACGGTTGTATGTATTTTTTTATGCCACTTTATAGAAAAATAAATACAAAATTTTTTGTCAATTAATTAAAAAAGAGTGAACAACCCTTATCACTTAGGGGATTCAAAAATAGATAGTAGCCGATTCTCAGACCTTCTGAATATGCATATAAAATTTGGTAAAAATCAGTAAAGCCGTTTCGGAGGAGTAGAAAAGGTAACTAACATTATGACATGAGAATTTTATATATTACCTTCACGATTTTAGATTCCCTGTCTCGCATTTTCATGGCTGATTATATTATTTTATTTGACTTCTGAAGAATTACTGTTATATTTAAATATTGTTTTCTTTAATTTCAGAGCCAAATTATAGAAACCTGGTGGAATTACTCCATGTTCCACTGCAATCTATCTACGATTGGCCATTCACTACCACTGCCACCGCCACCACCAACGGCGACAGTGTCATACATCAAGTTAACTAAATAATTCAACAACCATTTCATTTATACCGTAATTCTCAGTTATTTTCTATGAATACTCCATTTAGAGGTAATGAATACGAGTACTATAGATTTCTTTGAATGAATTATCTAGTCTTCCTATATTACAATGTCAAAGAAAAATTATGATATATGCACGGCAATTCTAATATGAATGGAGGCCGTCAAGTGCTTTTGTCTTCTTTATTTTCGCTGTTAGTGAATACATTGGATTATTATTTGCAGCCATCTAAAGACAGATTTTTGATCTATATACCTATCGATTTGCCTTGGAACCATAGTTCCGATCGATAACCAGATGGCAAATCTACTCAATTAACGAAGGAGACTAATATACTTAGCGGCCCTTTTATCAGCGCAGAATATAATGAGTATTGGATCCCCCCAGTAGCCGGTTGGCTGCGTGGGCGTTTATATGACCGGATTTTATGGTTTTTCTGTCCGCGATCTAATGACTCACTTTACACCATGCATTTAGGATGCTGTGTTTACACCTTTAGGTGATAAGTAACTTCGTGACCTGAAGTATGAGATTTCTAGAAGAGATGTGACCGCAGAGCCATTTCTGCGTGAGTTATTAATCAGTATTTACGAGTTTCTTCGGGATAGCTAAGTAATATACAATGATAATTTTTCTTGGATAGTGTTTAATTAGGTTTAGACTTATTCCAGTGATGGCTTAACCTGAACCATTACCAGTGTTTATTGATTGATCAATTTGTAAATATTTGTTCTAGTGTTTGTTAAAACTTAAGGCCTAATCATAATTCCTTTTAATTGGCCTCGGATTACACTCCGGTTTATAACCGGTGATTAACATACTCTTGGTAAGCTTTGAGTGTTACCTAAGTATCTATAATATATTTTAACGATTTTAATGTGTTTGTAATTTCGCACTCGTGACTAGTGTATGGATTATTGTAATATTTTAGTATACATTGACCAAATCTTGATGTGTTTAGTAATGTTCGTATATTATTGGAGACGTCATAGTTTAGCTAGGTATGGTTAATTTCTGTGATACTTTACCGGTTTGGTATAAGGCAATATTATATTAACAGTTTGGTTTTTGATGATTACCGAAATGAGACCAAGACGATTGCTAACGAAAGTAAATTCTTAGCGGGTCCTGCATGCTGGTACATAGAAATCCTGATCTTTGTATTATTATTATTTTCATGCAACTTAATTTATATCATTTAGATAAAATATTTAAAAAGTAAATTATCGAAATTATAATATTGTACTAACTATATAATAATTAATAATCATATAAATTTTAGCAGATTGGTATTTACTAGGTGCTAGGCGGGCAGACGTAGAGCGGAATCGTTATTCAAATTCGGTAGTCTAGTCATTCGACAGCGGATACCTACTTTATTTATGTGCGGGTTACTGAGAAAATAATTCATAAAAGAAATACATTCGATACAATGCCTACCATTAGTAGAAAATATTCTTAGCCTTTGAGACTACAGTATTATGATGTAAGTCTCTTACTATGTAAATTCTGAACAATATTGTCAGACGGTGAGACTGCTCTAAGAATTATGAACCTAAATGAAATTTCCTTTTAAATATTCAAAAAGAAATGCATAGTGTATATTTTTTAGGAAATATATTCTAGTTTCATATAACCTATTTGGGCTCACTCAATATCAGTTGACGAACTTACACATCGAAACAAAATTATACTGACCATGAAACAAATAATATATGCTCGGTCTCTGTTAATCGCTAGCTAGTAAATGCTATAATTTACATGAATTAAGTTCACATGCACATAACTTAATGCTTAGTCATAAAATCATCATGCCATTCATAAAATGTTTTCGTTTTCATTTATATTCCGATTGTTTTTATTGTATTTTTTTGTCACGGCTATTCTGCACACATCTGCACCTATATTTTTAGGAAAATATATATTACCTACTTGCCACATTTCCCAATGATACGAAGAGAAGTAAAAGCACCTGTGACATATGGACGGTCAGCAACAGAATTTGCTGAACAGGGACTAAATTTATTAACGCATTCTATTTTGAGGCTCAGGTCAGAAATATCAGGTACGACAGCTTACATCTACGTTTCGATAGTCAAATAATAGGGGACATTAATTTAGTTCCTGGAAAGTCTGGGAACAAAAGTAGCAACTTTAGTTGCTGACCGTACCTACTTACTACTAAGTATACGATTAAAGAGGCCTTCACGTCGTACATAGCATTTGAATACAACGTAGACAGATTAGATGAGACTGATTGTTGATTTCTGATTCATCTTTTACAGTAAGCAGTTTAGTAGAATTTGTTTAGATGTATTTGAATAATCGCAAGTGTTAATTGAGTAGGTGTTTGTAGTAAACGAAAGTAATAATTGGGTAAATTGCTAGTGACTAGAATTCAGTTGTCATTACAGTTTTATACATTTTTATAAACCCGCTATTGGCGAAAGATTTTGTATCGATATTATGTAATACATACTTAAATTATGAATGTAATCGTTTATATTTGCGATAGTAATAAATTAGCGTTTTCCTAAAAAATAAAGTTTTAAAACTTGCGTGTTTTTTTATTTATTTGTTCGTAACCTAAAACGGGCAGTCGTTTGTGGCGTTGTAATGAACAGAGGAACTAATTGATTTCATTCTCTATTTGAAATTATTTGACGGGCCGCTTGGTATATATATATCTTTGCCTATATATCACGCCGCAGGTCGTGGGTTCGATTGCCACCCAGGACAGATATTTGTGTGCATGACATGTCTGTTTTTGCTGAGTCTGGGTGTAATTATCTATAATGTGTTTACAAAATAATGTTAGTATTTAATTTTTTAAAAGTCAACGCTCGTACTATGAAATCTAAACCCTGTGCCACGGGGTACTTTACAAACATATTTATTTTATTAATTTATTTATTTAAAGACACGAACTACCTTTACCGGAACTTAATACCTTATTCCATAGCCTATATGTATACTTATAAATTACATTAAAACAAAAATGGTAACTCAATAGTAACTTAACCAAATTGCACAATAGCGGCCTGTGTGAATAGGTTCAGTGTGCATAAAAAGATATCAATGCTGTGATGGATGTTATGGATTTCGCCGCGCATCACTAAATATGTAGACGCTGAGAGCGACCTCCCTTCTCACTTCAAGCCTGTAATACCCCACCATACCCAAAACGAATAGAGTAGGGTAAAAGGGAGCCCGGGTATATCCCATACCTAATGCTTCAAATACACGAACCTAACAAACTTGTTCTGGATACGTTCCAACATCAGCCTGTACTTCTCATGTGGTGACCATATTACGGCATTCCATTCAGGTGACTCTTCCCGGGTGACTCGCAAAATGCTTTCAAAGCGCCTATCTTTGTGAAATTGTTCGCTTGGCGTAATATTAGGCCCAGATTCCGATAAGCTTTCTTGTATACATCAGTGATATGCTGTCGAAACTATAAATCAGCAGTGAAGCGTACGCCTAAGTCCCGTATCTCTGATCATCATATAATAGACGGACACAAATTACACTCAACTCCGAACAAAAATTATATGGGTCACACAAATAGATGGCCGGCACGGGTCTCGAACCTGCGACGCGAAGCGGCGAGGCGACGGTCTTAGACGCTGCTATGCTGTCGAAACTGTAAATCAGCAGTGAAGCGTACGCCTAAGTCCCGTTTCTCTGATCATCATATAATAGACAGATACAAATTACACCCAACTCCGAACAACAATTTATGGGTCACACCACAAATAGTTGGTCGGCGCGGGTCTCGAACCCGCGACACGAAGCGGCGAGGCGACGGTCTTAGACGCTGCGCCACACGTGCAGTCACTTTATATGGTTTCCATAGTATAAGCTCTGCGTAGTTTCGGATAAAATGGCCGTGTGTGATTAATGTCCCAGGATATAATTATTTTAATTCCCACTAAATCTATTTGTGTTTAGAACAGAGTTGTTAGTAATATATAATAACACGGCCCGTGTCAAGTAATCCCGAAAAACGCCCTGTGTCAAGCAATTACAATATCATCTATAAAGTTATCGAAAATAACAAACGTATCAATTTATCGCAATTAATACGTTCTGTGTCATGTCGTCGAAAATGACACTTGATCTAATCGAAAATAAGACGTCCTGTATCATGTCATAAAAAATAATTAATCCTGTGTCGGATTTATGTCGGGAATAAAAACAACAAATGAAAAGAATTAAGTATAAAGAAGACTTTATTTTATTTCTCAAATAAGTTGATATCGAAATTACTATCAATATAATGCGTAATAAAATACGGTTTAACGTAAGATTAGTAAAGAATATCAATGTTATAAGTAACAAAATGTTATCATCATTCGATGAAAAATACAGTTTAAATAAAAGTATCAACTTACAGAATATACAGAGTACAAATTATAAAATCATTGCTTTTAGGTTGACTTATAACGCTTTGTGTACATATGATTATATCATATGCTAATTCTGTCCTATTACCAACTATTTTTAATATACATATCATTTCTATAGAACAGGAGAAATCATTTTGAGACTAGTTAAACTGCATATTTGGCTAGTTCCTAAGATGATTCTTGTTTTCTCCTAGAATTAAGTGGGTAAATCCTATTCACAGTTCTAAAAATATCTTCCTTTTCATAAAAACCGAAGAAATTCAATGATATTAAAATATGCTGGTGCAAGTCTAGTCACAATGCTATTGCATTTCCTTTTGTACATCGGTAACAAAAAGCTTTTACTCTCTGTAATTTTTATTTATATATCAACGAGACCAACTTTAAATTTTTCTACCTAACAGTCACCAGCGGAGTATAATTAAACCATGAGCGCAGAAATTTAGTTTGCGCAATTTAGAGACTAGTGAGGGAGCCACCATAGATTAAAAAAAACAGACAATTTGTTTTTAAATAAAGCAATATGAAAATACGGTTCTGCAATAAAATGTTAGAGTACCTAGACATTGTGTGGACCAATGTAAATAAAAAGGCTAATTCGCAGCGTACTAAGTTGAAAACTTTGTCGCCGAGTGAGCAATGGATGGATAAAGCAACAAAGGCTAGTTTGGAGAAAATGTATATTTGATATAATCTAAGACTAATGTAAAAAAAAACAATCAACACCAATCCTAATTAAACTGATAAGATCAGATATTGCTTTAATTGAGCCGCTACACGCGGATTAACGATACTACAATTCAACGGCCATTAGTCTAATTCGAGAGTATGCAAACAAACGTTTACGCCACTTTGCAATAAGTATGCTTTTGGTAAAATGCATTAATTACATATATTTCCTTATCATTCCTTGGGGCACTTGTGGTCAGTAAATAAATGGATAGCAACAATCATGAATACATGTTTAACAAATTTATTTCAATATTATTATTGCAAAATGGCTAGCAATCTTTTACAAAAAAAAGTCTCGAATTTGTACGCTTTTCAGTTGTATTCCTATACAAACATCGAAGTGTAATCACGTCTTCATTTATTACCCTTATGAATTTGTAGTTGAAATGTCGACGGTTGGATATAATTCGACCTTGTTCTTTAATACCTAGGTACAAAGGGCGAAATCAGTTGTATAAGTGTATCCACTGATGTGGAGTGAAGTTTCAGATAACGTATATCGTATATAAGGCCTCCTATGCACTATGCGGTTAGCCGGAATGCAGTCAGCCGTCAGCAATCAATATTGCTGACCGGCTGCCGCATCACAGTGCGAGTACAAACTACTTTCACTTACAAATATTTGAGTATGGTCAGCCGCACGGCTGGCCGCATTGCGGCTAGCCGCATAGTGCGTAGGGGGCCTTAAACGAGTAAACACCCCGTATTACACGGCGCTTGTGACGTTATTCTGCGCGAATTCACCGATTCCATAGGCCGGGGTTTTTGAGAGGTACAGCCTTATTACTGGATAGATTTTTGTATTTGAAATCTGTACTGTAAAAGGGGAAAAATGAAGGAGATGCCATTTTAGATCTAAGGCGGTCATGATTAAACTTCGTTTCTATGGACATCCGTGCGGCGCGGGCGCTGTTGAGGCTGCCTAGTTGCCGGTTAGGGCTAGTAGTCGTCCCCGCGCGAGATGATCTCCTTGCAGGTGGGGCGCAGCAGCAGCGTGTGCTCGAACTGCGCCGTGTAGCAGCCGCGCACGTCGCACAGCGGCGGGTAGGCGTCCAGCACGCCCTTGTCGCACAGGTCCTTGAGCGCCATGGCGTAGCGCGCCGCGCCCGCGCGCTCCAGCCAGCGCTTGCAGAACGCCAGCGTGCCGAAGTTCTTGTTGATCAGGTTCAGCAGCTGCTTCGATGACTGCAGTCTGAAGTGGAAAATATGAGTATTTTTTTAAACCGACTTCAAAAAAGGAGGAGGTTCTCAGTACGACTGCATTTTTTTAAACCATCATCTATACCAGGAGCTACTGACTCCAAACAATTAAAAATAATTAAAATTTGTTTTTATCTGAAAGCTTACATCTAATTCAAAATGGTTATTAGGTGTGTTTCGTTTGCCTTGCCTTTTTCGCAATAGGAATATTATTAAGAAACACACCTGTTCGGCTGCCGGTCTAACCTGTTACGTATAGCTACCAGAATAGATATCTCAATAGCGACTGCCACATCTAAAAATGGGGGAAATAGTGACTAAAATTAACTAAGAGCGAATTAATTGTTAGATCAAGTGTTAGATTATAATTCGCTTCTAATTGCTTGTACCGATTGCAATAATGTTCCCATGACAACCGGTACTTAGGGCATAATGCACTCTCTGAATTATTAGCCAAGATTCATATAATTCAGGCATTCAAAAATTTTGTATTTTCCCAGCAGTAGTTTTTGAGCGATTGGAGGTTTGAACTTATATATCAATGTAAATTATTAATTTGAAAATCACAAGACTTAAAGAATGTTTATGGTACGTGTACAAGTCCGGCTCGCACTTGGCATGTTATTTATTTATTTACCTAAGTGGCACATATTGTTGGTCGAAGTTCTTCATATAGTGCGAACAATCCATGTCGTCATGTACTTGACCGCGTCCAGTAGACCCAAACGTTTCGATAGCGTAGAATTCATTCTCTTCCATACGGGTGGTTTCACCACCTTTCACAATAGGAACAGTTTTGCCAGCATGGATCCCTGTAAGCAAATTAGTTTTATTAATACCGGCACGGGGTATAATACCGCCAACTCCCAGACTTGGGACTGATACTGAGAAATTTCTTTTTACGGAAAATCTCAAAATCACTTTTGGGCCTGACCCGGGATTTGAACCCAGGACCTCAGTCTAAAAGTATAACTTATGTTAGAACATAATAACTAGGTAAGTAATAAGTATATAAGTTATATTCACATTTTAGTTATACAGTATATTCTTCTGTGATTAACATTGTATGACGTTAATCATGCCAATCATACAGTAACAGTATATAAGTTATGCCCGATAAAATGATAATGCTCATTAATAATTCTATTGCATAGAATTCTCACTTTTTATTGCCAAAATCATTAGTTAATAATGTGGATTGCCATTCACTCGGAAACTGATCGTAACGTATCATTGAAATTAATAAGGTCACGTATAACTACCGCCTGTTTAAGGGTTAAATAAATTTGTATTACAAGTTATGTCTGAGCACCAGACCAATCTTCGACAGAGCTTTGATAAGGTGCAGGAACAAAATAATATACTACGGCCGCTATGGCTCACATACAATTATCCATATCAGGGAATAATATTAATAAATAGTGTGAAAACCATACCCAATAGCATAGTAATGGGAAAACAATGATGCTGATGACGATAGTATACTCACTGTAGGGTCCAATAGAGTGTCCATTTAGATTGCGTATAGGTTTGACCTGATACACCTGCCCATCAAGTTCAACTTCATGGGACTCCATTACCTGTAAGCAAAGTTAATTAAATACTAAATAATAATAATGTCCTCCTAGCCGAACTTCGGCCAGTATCAATAGAGCCATCTCTCTACATCTCTGCGCGGGACATATTATAGTGCACAAGTGTGTGCGTAAAGACAGCACTTTCTATGCATCACTCTCATTAACAAGAGCAAGAGAAGAAGAGGGAAAAAGGTCAGGTACCGACGGCTTTACGAGCTCTCCGAGGCACGGGGGTATAATACCGCCAACACCCAGACTTCGGGCTGATGTTGAGAAATTTTTCTTTTTACAGAAAAGCCCCAAAATCACTTTTAGGTCGACCCGGGATTTGAACCCAGGAACTTGTTGTCTGCGGGTGAACACGCTACCACTAGACCAACGAGGCAGTCAAATTAAAATTAAATAGTAAATATTATATATTGGTATAGTCACAACCTCTGTAATGTTACTGCTTACGTTGAATCGAACTTATTTGGCCTTCATTTCATGTATAGTTATTGGATTGTACAATATACAGTCATACTTTAACTTTGAATGTGTCATTATTACTAAGGCAGTAACAACTGTTTTTGTGGTGGAAGTATCTCCACTGATGCGGCGTCGACTGATCGATAATACGAGGCCATTTGTTGAGTGGGGGTTACTCCATAGGTTGTATAACTTTTATACGCATCACACTATCCATGCTCAGATCTGGACCCTAATGCACACAATCAAAACAAACTCTATATTTTTTTATATCAGAGGGCAGCAACGAGCAAGTGGGTCACCTGATGGAAAGTGATCATCGCCGCCCATGTACACTCGTAACACCAGAGGAGCTTCGGGTGCGTTGCCGGTCTTTAAGGGTCAAAGAGTGTTGCTGACCCTTCCCCCCACCCCAATGAGCCCTGGCGACCTTACTCACACGCAGAAACACAACATTAAAATGATTAATAAATGTCTTCTGTAAGGTGGAGGTACTTCCCCAGTCGGGCTGCTCTTTGAGAGAATGAACGCTGTACCCTACCCCTCTTAAATTTAAATTGCAGGTATTTTTTAACATGACTTTACAGTTAGTCTAGGAGGCGCATTCACTGCTTACCAGACAATAGGGGCGAGCAACTAAAACTGCAAACTAAGTACCCGTGCCTGTGGAGTTTGAACCTCTACTCTGGGCGGTTATTGACGGGGCGATGCATGAGAGGGTAATTTAATCTTAGGGACGTTTTGTGCAACTGCCGCTCTACGTTAATAAGCGAAGGCTCTAGCCTTTCGTCTGATGGAGAATAGCACGTGCAGGTTCGATGTGATTAAGTGACATGGTTTTATTGTGTGAAGCGTCTAGCAAAATATAATTTAGAACAACCCGACGCTAAAATATAATATACAATAGGAGTAAACAGGCAAAGTTACGTTTAACAGAAAAAAATATTCCAGACAATACCTAATCATTTTTCTTTACATTTACATGTTGTAGTCCCTTCACCGCAGACTTAACGCATTCAGATTTATTAGTTAACAAGCAAATTTTTCAAATCATACACATACTTGTACTTGCAACTTAACAAGTGTAAACAATCCGTGTAAAGTCATTAGATGCGAGGTCCAAAACTGATTAGTTGTACCATTATTGCTTTTGCTACAATAAATTGATACTTGAAAATTGCTACAATACGACACATTTTTTTTTAAATTAGTTACAATTAAACATTGCTCAAAGTGGAGTTCTATTGAAAGTAGCGCGAGAGTAGATCACAAAATCTGAAATCGTTATTCATTTAACTTCAAATCATAAATTTAATCGTGCGGCGGGTCTCGAACCGGCACCATCTACCAATCCGGGGTAGGCGCTCTGCGTTAAGCTACGAACGATACGCACTGGCTGATCGAATTTAGGATTCCCTTGCTAACACCCTTCCGGAGGATGTAGGCATTATACATCGGCTTTGTTTTCAGGAACATGGCCGACTGATATGTTCACAGTTGCATGTGAAAGATCATATCATATTGATAACACCGTCCAAATGATTAAATTCGAATTTTATAGCATTATTCGCAATGCATTGTTCTGTACAAATTTCGATATTTCTGGCGCGCCATTTTCTCCCTTGTAAGGTTAATAGACCGTTTAATAGTATGGTTCTTATGACGAGCGCAGGTCGGAACAATCAAAATGTGGTCTAGGTCTTTAAATTGTCTTAGGGTTAAAACAATTGAACTCTGTACATATTTGATGGACCGGTTAGCGTGGTTGGTAACAGCATGCCTTTCACGCCGCAGGTTGAAAGGTGGGTTCGATTCCTACCCAACACAGATATTTGTGTACATGAACATGTCTGTTTTTCCTGAGTCTGGGTGTAATTATCTATATGTAATATTTCAGTTATCTGGTTTCCACAGCACTGCTTAGTTCGGGATCAGATGGCCGTGTATAATAATGACCCAGGATTTTATTATTTGTGTAGGTCAAAGATAGTTATTTTCGGGTCGTGGGTTATAATCAGCTGATGTAACATGAGCTTTTACTAACTGAGACTTGTTGTCATCACCTGTGCTGCTCGCGATTAGTAAATTAATGTTTTTAATAACTCAAGGACCAGGATTTCTCTAATTTGGCCGTTGATTTGACAATAAATACCTCTTGGACGGCAGCACCAACGTCGCACAGTCTGACATCAACACCAGAAGCCTTGATACCGGCCTCGGTAGCTTCCTGGACGCCCTTCACCAGCGGGTCGTAGCGCGGATTGAAGTGCAGGGTGAACGCGCAGTCGATGATGCGCCCGTTTATATGAGTGCCGAAGTCGATTTTCACTACATCGTCGTACTCGAGAACCGTTGTGTCACCTATGGATTACATTCTTATTATAACTGGAACAGTTTCATTTGAGTCATGATGTATTACTTAAGTTTTATACGCCAACTATTTACTTACATTTCATTTAGGTTAGTATTCATATTACTGTTGCTAATTACAAGTTTCTGGATAGTATAATAAACTAAAATCTGGTATTCCCATAAGGCACTTAGTAAATAAAATATTAAGATAGTAACTACGTGTAGTACGAAAAGTAGCAAAAAGGTATCAAATGGAGCCCTCTTACACCATTTGATAATTTTTAAGTCAGCTAGTTTGCAGTCCAAGTTTATCAATATCAATCGCTAATAACGAGTTAATTGAGTCATCTGATTAACGATCATTGAAAACCTCTCGATTTGGGCGTCTTTTAATTGTGTTTGAGGAAAAGAATAGGCCGATATCTAATTGCGGTGGAATTTTATTAAAATCCCTAGCATTTTACATGAGAAAGGAGTTACGGTCGTAGTAAGTCGCGACAAAAGATACATGTAATAACGGTCACTGCCTAAGAGGGCCGTTTGTTCGGTTCTGAACGATATACTTGAAATAAGTTCTGAACAGTCAACAGAAACATTGCGTATCTACTGAAGAGGCAGAAATTACCGTTCACACCAACCTATGTAATCAGCTGTGCGTTGGTTCGGTAGTTTTTGCGTGAAAGATTCACAAACAGCCACACATACATACTCAAAAACTTTCGCATTTATAATATTAGAAGGACGTAGGATTAATTGGTAATGCTTTTTTCAGTATGGTCTGAACTGCATTAATTTTGTTTTGTTAGTATATATATTTTAATTTTAGATTGTCTTCTTTTAGCCAATTAGATATTTGAGGTTTAGTACTTGGACTTAATTCTACCCACTTGATAAATAAATGACGACGAACGAGTCTGACTCCGATAACAAGAAAAATAAACAATAGGTATAATAAACTAGATTTCGATTTGTTAGTAAATATGGTTATGACATTACTACGTCCCTCAGGTTTTATAAATATTGTTGAAATCATGTTTGCGATCAGAATAATGCACTTGGCATTGGGCTTAAGTTATAGAAGGTGTAACAAAAATAGTAGACGCGATGTTAGTTGTTGTGTAGAAAAAAACATGATTGTTATAAAAAAATCAGATTAATTTGATTTAAACGGATTAATATGACTTTAATAAGATTTTTTTGGTTTTCTAAATTATCTGATCGATTTTAGTATGAAAGTTAGTTATCTATTAAAAAAAAAGAACATAATTTTTGTTAATCAACATATTAGGTCTTTAATAAGTCATTACTTTAACAAAAATCATATCAGCCGAAAGACGTCCACTGCTGGACAAAGGCCTTGATTGAAATAAATTTATAAAACTGACATTCACGAAATTCAACAAATATAATATATTCTTATTAAGGTAAGTAATAAAAAATAACTTCCATTTTGGAATAATTAACAAAAAAATAATAATTAAAATAAAAAAGGCAACATTAACAAATGAACATAGAACCATTTGGGTTTCACCGCAAGAGCAGTCTGACAGTTTTGGTTGCACTAAATGTATGTACTGATTTAAATCATATATTTTTTTAATTATCACTTTATTTTAATTGCCATTTAAATCACTGATTTAAATCATATCATCCCTGATATCACTGATGCAAAATCTAAACGTATTGGCAAGTTTTTGGTTTAAGAGGTAATAAAAACACTTTTATAAATTAATGTTGATCGAAAATGATCAATTGCTAGGGCTGGCAAAAAGAATAAGAATTAGCACTGTATGCCTTTTCTATTTTTTAAAATGAAGTATGGTGATTATACGCATTAAGCGCATGAATATCACCTGGCCTGGCATTTAAAATGGCTGCTATAATAATAAATTGTGAATATTATATGAAATCCTTACCAGTATTAGGTGTATAATGCGCAGCGCAGTGGTTACGACTGCATCCCGTAGGGAAAGCAAGACCAGCCTTCAATCCGTCTTCACCAATTAGGCGCCTGGCGGTCGATTCCAGTTCTTCACAAATTTGGATCATTGTCATTCCAGGCTTGATCCAATCACGCATGTACTTGCGAGTCTTAAAATAGGCATAATAATATGATTACAGAATTCAACTTCTTATTACTTACAATAAGATATTTAGAATATAAACATTGGAACAGTTAAAGTACCTTCTCAACAGTTAAAGTAGCTTTTAACAGCCTTCATTTTTAACAATATACAAAATAAAATTAGCTATGGCGCTTTTGTCAAAACCTCGACAATTTTTAACAGACTTAAAAAGGCGGAGACTCTCAAGTTGATTGATATTTTATGTACCTTAAAATAGCAAGTCATTGCTTGCACATTATATAGTAAAAACGATAGTACAATGTTCGATTTTCCCATATTTGAGGTTGTATATTGTTTAAGGGACTCTTTAAATGATACTCCTAAATCTATGTGCATCATCAACAAGATCACTTCAGCCAAATGATGTCTACTGCTGGTAAAAAATCTCTCTTTATATGAGGCGGATATGCCACAAATGCCATGCCTGACACGCACAATGACAAAGGTTGATTCGCTAAGGACGACATCTACACCCCCATGGAATGGGAAAACGATGGGAAGATGATATTCTTTGCTGTCACCACATAGACTATAATACATTGAGGGTGAAATCAGTATTCTTATGAAAAGAGAATTTTAATGTTATTACTTGTCTATGAGCCTCAGCAGCATGTCTTATCTCTTGATAGATGTCTTGGTGCAATCTATCCAATGCTCTCTTCTCTTCACTTGAGAACCGTTCCTTAGCAGTCCTCTCATCAATGCCTTCAGCAGGCCCATGTTCTGTGATCTCACCCTCAGGGAAATTTCCTATAAGAATTATAATTAAACACTCCAATAATGTATTAACTTATTTGATATAGCATTTATAGGGCCAAAATTTTAAAAGAAACATATAGACTTCATAAAGTTGGAGGTTAGAAATTTGACTGTATGTTTTGTATATATATTTTTTAAGAACATAGTGGGGCATAATTCACTCAATGCCATCTGACCCCAAACTAAGCAGAGATCATACTATGGAAACCAGATAACGGATATACTACATAACCGCTTGAGTGTGCAAGCCGGGCGTTATCAATACCGTAGAATGCGCACTGCTTACGTCATGACTTAGCGCGTATGGTTGAGTTCTGATTATCAATGGTTTTTGTTGTTATAAAGACCCGAGACCCTTTTGAAGTGTTGTTATTATTAAAGTTCATGAGTCAACTTTGCTATTGATGTTAAAACTACTTCAATATGACGTTTGTTTGTTTAGATAAGTAGGCTGGAACATGAACGTATCGTAAAAATTATGAAAGTAGAACTTTATTATTTTTTATTTCCGAAAGTAGATCGTTTACCTAGGTATTTTATTTGTTTATATAGTGGAATAGTTAAATATACATACAAAAAAAAATAAAACACATAATTAATAGTATAAAAATAGTATTTTTTATCCATAATACTGTTTGTACAAATTTGCCGAGAGGAGAGATATTTTTAACCTAAATTAAAAACATCATAACTTCGTAATCCTTAAAGGTATATTCAAAATATGTTCACTACTTAAAAGCTAGATTTATAGTACACAATTTTTGTGAAAATAATGATATTCAAATAAAACAATAACACAAACATTTGAGATTCTTTGTAGGTACTACCATTTTCAGAAAGTCTGTAGGACAGTTTCTGATCACATCACAAACCACAGAACTGTTTTAATTTAATAGAGTTTTATTAATTTTGCACACGGATACCACTTTAACTAACTGTTTGGTGTCAAAAAGTTACAAAATAAACGCTTAATAGCATCAGACAATGAGGTCACAAGAACTTGCGTACACTTAACTAGCTACTTGCATCGAACTACAGCCGAGAGCGACACTTAAAGTATTTTTTTTAAATGTTCTACAACGAGTATGGTATTGTTATACATTTTTAAGTATAGATAAGTGTTTAATGAAACAGATACATAAGTATCCGTGTGGATGAAAGAGATGGATTATAATTCGATGCTAAAACGAACCTCAGTTTGGCGCCGAACAAAATGGTAGTAAACTACCAATGCGCACTCTACGGTATAGTCTAAAATGGTAGCAAACTACCATTGCGCACTCAAGCGGATATACTACTTTTCTTTTGTAAATACATACTCATATATAGATAATTACACACAGACTCAGAAACAGACACAAAACCTGAAACCCACAATTTGAACCCATAACCTGCAGCATGAAAGGCAAATAGCATAAATAGTAGTGTTGTGATGTATCGTCTATATACATCATTCTAAATATTTAAGAGTGAATTGGAGAAACAACTTTGTACATTGAAAAAATTATGTATTATTTTAATGTAAGCAAATATGCTTATTGTTAAATATCATATTTGGTATGCTATATTGGCTGTGTCAGAATAAAAAGTATAAACTGCCATATTCATTGTGTAGATTTAAAGCTCGAATTATAACTGCTCCAAAGAAATACATGTCTAAATATATTCTGATATATCCACATGTGGATGAGAAAAGGGTCTTGACACAGAATGAAAAAAGGTGGTCCTGACCTTTAAGGAATTTTCTTTCAAGAATGCGATAATCAAGAGATAATATTCTAAGCTCTTTGTTTATGTCAATATTCATAAGTAATTGGACTTACCATCAGGGTACAATTCAGCAATGGGGATTGTTGGTGGATTGGTTTGTTCTTTGCTAGGACCTTTGCCGGATTTGTTTTTATTTTTCTTTTTCTTCTTTTTTTTCTCATCTCCCTCGCCAGCTGCTTCTTCCACAGACAATGACTCAATCTTTTCTGAAGTAACTTTTACATCACCAAGATTTTCAGCAGGTGCATCATTTTCTGAAAATTATTAATTCTTCAGAATCTTCAAGAAAATATTCTTCTCACAAACATTTTTATTACCATTTAGTTATTAGAGAAGTTAGAAAAATGGTGTTGGCAAACTATACAAAGTGTAGAATATAAAGTAGCAAAATGCAAAAAAATGTTGTAATAACTTTCCATAGAATTATAGCAATCAGCTAACAGATTTTGTATGGTGGGAAAACTTTTTATTTTCAGATTCATTCAGCTTTATCAATAAATTGTGCTTCTTATAATTCCTCCACTATTTATGTAACATCTTGTATATGATGTCAGACTAGTCATAAATCTAATATCAAATTAATGCTGCCCTATTATAAAAAGTCAGCTAAGGTAACTTTCTCAGTAGCACTTAATTAATTTTTCTAGACAATTGGAACAAATCAAAACTTTCAAATAGACATATAACTAAAAATCCTTAACAGAATAATAGAAAATGTTCTGCTGAATTAACTGTGAACTAAACAATAGTCCACTATATGGCTTAAGTAACCTGTCAGTGCAGAATAGGTTATACAAATTAAGTACCTACTTCAAGTAATAAGTCATGTGTTTACAATGTGTATGCAGATAGGTTGTGGCGAACCACATACATTTAGCGATAAACTGTGCAATATCAAGCGTCTGAGCGTAGGCGCATCGTTCCCATGTTACGAGTACATGGATATAAATAGACGTGTGTATGTTAATATATGTTGCCGACGGTGCAAGCTCGTTAGCATTCGAACAAATATGTACATAACTAACCTGTCTTCTTCTTCTTTTTTTTCTTTTTCTTCTTCTTAGCGGGATCCTTAGCTTCGCCTTCCTCTACGGCATCGACTTCTTCCTCGTCACCATTCTCTACTAATTTATCTTCATTAATTATATCATCCACCTTTTGTACAGCCGCCATGGTGACTGATAGTGGCTACAAAACTTGGAAATAAAATTGAATAGTAATAAGAACGTTTAATTTCCATGCGACTTTGTAGTTGTTAACCTCTCTCGGCTTAGCTACAAAACAGTGACGTGCCGCCGACACTTTGTACTGGTACATACTTGTCCCAAAAACTGGTAGTTTTCCCTAATAACCTGGTATGTAATGTAACACTGCTTTTTAAAATGCGTTTACTTACAATATAATCAAATGATCACTATATTGTGCTAAATATACCATTTCTTTCAGAATTTAAGTACCAGACGGTATTTTCAATAGAATTCTGGTCATAAGACTAAATTCGTAAACGATTGATTGTGGTGATTATGCAGCACCACATTAAAAATATTATATATTCTCAACTATCATACCATTATTTTTATTATATATAAGAATAATGGTGTGGTTGTAAGATATCAAAACGGATATGGTACTACTAATGTACTAATGGTACTGGTATCCATGCCAGGATAATTGAATGTCAACAGCACTACCAACCAACAGCGTAAATGAGCAAAAAATTGTGTTTGACAACCGCTATGTCCACAGAAAATACATAAGTTACAGATTATACAAGAATAAAAAGTTCACATATTTGCCTGCAGTGGCCGTTCACCGAGCGCCGCCGACTCCGGCTTTCATCATAATACTAAATAATTAATGGTCTATAGTTTTAAGTTTTTGTTTGATATTATTCTTATTATTTATTTATTTTTATTTATTTATTTGGAAAACCAACAGCAACAATTACAAAATAAATAGATGTTATAAGCAACACACAGCCAATGTTTAAAAGTGAAGACCTGTAGTCTTCACTTTTAAACATCTAGTTAAAAAATATGGACATGAAAATATTACCAGTTAGTACATAAATACACTTAACCAAAAAAAGTAAAAAATAAGTTACTTATAAAATCCAATTAACAAAAGGAGAATCATAAAGCCTACGTTGGAAAGCTAAACATTAAGATAATTATTGAAAAACTCAGCGCTCATCAGCCTTCTTACTGACGCTATACTCGCATTAAATATATCTACATCATATTGCTTGAAAACATCATTTACTGTCTTGCTTGCTCGCCACAGAAAGGTATTCTGGCGGTAATTAGTTGAAACAAGCGGTAAAACTAGGGGTACGTAATGACGCGTTGATCGTACTGGGACGTTGATGTTAATTTGGGAAAGAAGTTCTGGGCTATCAACTTGATTATTTAAAAGTTTTAGGAAATACATGACATCTGCGATATTACGTCGTTCAATTAATGGAAGAAGGTGAAATTTTGCACAAAATTCTAGATAGTCTTCAGATTTATAAACTAATATAGTTCGATAGCATAAGTACCTCATGAACTTCCTCTGAATACCCTCGATCCTGCCGGTATACTTGCTGTATCTCGGATTCCAAATCTGCGATGCATATTCTAGTTTGCTACGGACATATGTACAGTACAATATTTTAAGCGTTTTTGCATCTTTAAAACAAGATGAAGTGCGCATAACAAACCCAAGAGCTTGAGATGCCTTCTTTGCAATGCTATCAATGTGTTCATTGAAGAGCAATTTAGAGTCATATACGACCCCGAGATCATGCATCTTATGGCATTTGGTTAATTTTTGACCCTTTAACCAATAGGTGGATGTAATAGGTCGATTACTTCTGGTGTAAGTGATAACAGAGCATTTTAAGGGATTTAGGTGTAATTTATTTTTCGAACAGTAATTATCAAGACGATACAAATCAGCTTGAAGAGCTTGGACATCCGCTTGGGATGCGATAGATGCATAAATTTTCATATCGTCTGCATAACAGAGTAATCTGGAGGAATGGAAGCAATCGCCGATGTCATTCACAAAGATTACAAACATTAAAGGACCTAGTAGGGATCCTTGCGGCACGCCACTAGGCACTGAAATCCAGCTGGATATACAACTATTTAAGGCTACGGCTTGTGATCTATTAGAAATGTATGAAATAAACCATCTCAACAAGTTTCCCCTTATGCCCGCATTAGCTAGTTTCTGTATTAGGGTGGAATGATCTATTCTATCAAAACATTTACTATAATCAGTGTAAATGACATCAACTTGCTTACCCTGGCTCATATTATCTGTAATAAAATCATCAAAAATAATTAGGTTAGAAACTGTAGATTTGCCTCTAACAAAACCATGTTGAAATTTCGTAATGTATACCCTAAGGGGTTCATATAGTTGAGTATGGATGATCCTTTCAAATACTTTAGCAATCAAACATAGTTTTGATACGGGCCTGTAATTTGTAACATCAGTCTTAGCGACTTTCTTGTGTATTGGCGTTATAAAAGCCGATTTCCACATTAATGGCATTTTACACTCATCTAACGATTTTCTAAACAACAAGGTGATTGGTAATGCAATAGTTTCGGCACAGTTTACCAATAGAAAAGCAGGGATTAAATCCGGGCCAGCAGATTTGTTTACGTCTAGTGCCTTCAGTAATTTGACTACTTTATGCTGTTCAACTGTAGCACTACAGATATCTGACATGCATGAGTCGCTCAAGTTTATGCTGCCTTGGTTTGATGTTGGTTGTAAAAAAGTTGTCGCAAAATAATCAGAGAATAGGTTACAGATTTCTTCACTACCGGAAGCTACGATATTGTTATAATGAAGAGTACTCGGGATGCTACTTAAGTTATATCTGGTTTTAATAAACTTCCAAAAATATTTAGGGTTATTTTTTATAGAACTTTCAACAGACTTAATATAATTTTGATAACAATCTTCTTCTAACTTCTTCACTCTCACTCTCAACATCTCATAACAATTTCGGTGTGAAATATTACCATACTGCTTAAATTTTTTATGATATTTATGTTTTTCTTTTATTGCATTTATTAATGCATAAGTATACCAAACTGGATACTGCCCACTCCTAACCCGTTTAATTGGGACGTGCTTATTAATTAATTTCTTAAGAAATGAGTAAAAAAAATCCACAGCGCCCTTTATTGGTAAGTCCGCGAATTCCAACTCCCAGTTGGCATTGGCAATATCATCATTCATTTCTAGATAATTACCTTTAGAAAAAACCTGTTTTGTACGCGAAGCCGATATCAAATACGATATTTGTATGAATTTGAGTTCAATAATGAGCGCATTGTGGTGGGGATCTAGGGGGACAAAGGGTTGATCGCAGTTGGACACCGTTACTACGTCATTCGATAGAACAAGGTCCAATATTCGACCGCACTTATTCAATATACCATTATACTGCCGTAGATCATGGATGTATAAAGAATCAATAAATGATTGCTCATCCACAGTGTTTACATTACCGGGGCACAAGTGTGACTCACTGCTGAAGTTACTGGGCAACCAGGAAATGCTACTCATATTAAAATCGCCAACTATTAAATATTTTTCTTCCGGTTTATTTATTATGATTGACTGCAATTTAGTCAAAAAGTTGTCCAGTTGATTAGAGAAATTTAAACCTAAGTTTTGCTTACATAAGTAGATAACACATATATTTAGATTAATATTTAATGAGTTTTTAACGTTACTTTGTTTCATTGTTAAATAATTTGTTGTGGCTGAGCTGGGTTTTATATTTGAATTTTGATAATATTATTACTTAAATGCGTTTTTACTACGGACAGTATAAGAAGGACCAGAATCTCTTAAAAGCAGTTTAGCACAAAATAACTAAATTCCGGCTACTGAAAAAATACTAGCAATCGAATACATGACATAACTTTCAATGGGCATTTAACTTAGGTATAAAAAATATTTTATTTCTTATTTGCCCCACTAATAAATAATTATCATTTAATTCTATGTTATTATCTCAAATGACTGAGGTTGATGTTAAATAAATAAAGAACGCAACTGTTTTAAAATATATTCTGTGGTTTTTCAATTTTGTGGGAACTCTTTATTTTTATAGTCATGTGTTGAAATTAACAAAATTGTTTCTTTTGTTACCCCGTGTGTGCATCCCTTTTGGGCTACTTCGAATAACAGTATCGATATTTTCATGCCATGTCATGGCTGCTCGTTCGATCGTTGGTCATGTTATATTGGCAATACAAATATGTCACTTTCTTTTTAATTTTATTACCAACATAAAACAGCAAAATTTAAAAAAAAAAAAAAAGTTGCTGTTTAAGTTTATTTCATAAATTTTATAAGGTTTCATATGTTTTGTAGGAAGTTACGATTTTCAAATAGAACCATGTTGCATTGTACAGCGGTTATGTATACTTTACACAGCCGTTCTTCATTCTGCCAAAAAAGTAGGCATCTAGTATTCATTAAATCTAATTCCAAATTAAATTCAAGTTATTACTTTTAGTCGCTGAGTTGGCACAACTGTATTCTGTATTAAGCATAGATTTATATTAACTTCGTTAAACTGGATGGTGTACTTCTATACTATTTGATTACAAATTTGAACTCTAAGCCGATACATTCTTTTTCCCTGCCAGTTGTAAAAGTAGAAAAACGAAACTAAAATAGTAGTGCGTCCTTGTCTAGCATGTATGCCAGTGTAAAATAAAATCTGCTTTGGTAGTGAGTGACCATAATTACAACATTCTTGACATTTGTAATTTTTCATCATTTACAACATTCATCGACAGAGGTGGTCTTAAGTATGCTTCTAGAATAGTGTTCGATATTGTAAAATTCACTGAAAAAATATTTGTTACCTTATCCCACCAATGTGAAGAAAATTTTACGAAAAAATATATGGTGAACGTCATCATACATCAATTTTATCGTCGCTTAAACGATATTTCTCATCCAGTACAATCTCTCACCACTGAATCAAGGCATGAATTAGAACTAATTAAATGTATCGCGAACAGATATTTAAGCATAAGAATGAAAACGTACGCGAAAGAGGAGACCCTTAAAATAATGGGAAATCACATTTCGATGCGACAACGGCTGCATAAAACAATTTTATTTAGCAATGTTTGAATTTCTAATAAATTTCTGTTATTAATTTCTTGTTTTATTTCCATTACCAATCACATCACTTGCTTCGATTTGGCTCCAAATGACTAATAATTAAAGTAGGTATAGTCATTGGCAGTATCGGTACCGGCAATTTAATCTGGGTAGATTAAATTGCCGGTACTGGGTAGTCGCACTAATTACCTACTCTAATTCACAATAATAAAGAGCATACCCTAATTCAACAAAAATTAAAAGCATGGGCTAGCAGGTGAACAGATGTAGATTCTAATAATCCGTTTTAGATAGTTTTTAATCCAGTAAGTACTTATCAATCCAGAAAGACTTATCCGAGAAAATAATATTTTATGGACACCCCATTAGAAAAGGAAGCACATCTACTTTAGAACCTCTCTTTCGGCTCGTTTTTCTTTAGATACTGCGTCCAGTTTGAGTACAGGTTCGTGGTATTAAGTAATCATTTCTAGTCGCTAAGTTGGTACAACTGTGTTTACAACTGTATTGGCGCGGAGTTTGAGCACAAGCTTATGGATTGGGCTCTAGCCTCTAGTGAATCCATATTACTAAGAGAGTTCTTTATTCGTTGACTTCATATTTTATGTTACCAAAATATTTTCTATCTCCTTGTTTCTTTCTGATTAAATTCGTTGCGGGATCCAAGACAGTTAAAGTGAATCAAGTGCCTGAGCCTCATCGCTCAGTGTCATTTCATTGTGTGCTACTGTTGATCCTGGCTCACAAAAAAGTACCATATGGGCTGTGCAGAGTGCTGATTAAATAGCCAGTAATTCTTCCATGCTCAAATCTAATTGAGTACCATTGTTGGTACCAGAGTTGGTACCATTTAGACAGCGGTATATAACTGTCGTGAAATATTGTTCTTTGGATTTGTCATTGTTTTTCCACTGCCTTGTTTTTCGATTGAGTCTTTGAACGTGTCGATATGGAAAAAAAATATCGTAACGTTTAAAGTCTTGAATAATGCGAAGAAAGTTGTTTACAAAACTTATTGTACTTAATAAATTTTATTCCGTTTTAGTCAAACAGTGGTGTAAATCGGAGATCAGGCGACAACCGTTACTTAGGTGTTTTAATACAAGGACTTTATTGTCCGACTTAACCAAAATATTAAATGCTGTTGTTTATTCTGGTGGTATCATTTCCGAATTGTTGTTGGTAAACTGTTAATTTTTCATCTCATCCTATGACTATGTCGACTAAGGCGGAGGACCATCCTGTGATATTCGGCGCCTCGTCGTTATAAAATACGATATAATAATATATGAGCGGGTGTGTAATGGGTTATATATACCGCTAACAAGAATATGTATTTAATCCGCGTATCTTAGCAAGATTACGCATGTTTTCTACATAAGTTTTCACGAAAACATTACTCATAATTACTATTACTCATAATTAAATAAATCAATCAATGAAATCAGCTTTAGTTAATCCCAATTTAGGTTTATTTACGTTTATATTTACCGTGATAACACATTTTCAACACCTAAGTGTAAAAAGTGTGTTATTACGGACGACAACATCGGCGGTTAATAGAACATATTACTAATAATATATTAGACTAACCTACAATGTTGTCGTCCTCCGACGAATGTAACGGTCGCCGTATTTGGCGGCGATATTTCTCCTTACCCTTTTTTCCCTTCTTATTTAATGTTCAAATCCCAGCATTTATTTTTAACCAAAGGCGTAAAATGTGCCCCCCCTCCCCTGAGAATGATAAAACTAAAACAAATAGATGATGTACATTACCATGCAAACTTCCACCGAAAATTGTTGAACGAGATCTAGTAAGTAGTTTATTTTAATGCGTCATAAATCGTAAACCGCAATTCACCTTCCATTCTATCAACTCTAATACTTGCTGCTACGAAAAAATCATTCCACCTTTCACGGGCGAGTCCGACTCGAACTCTCTCGACTCGTTGTCTTGATCATCAATACGACCTCGTTTATGAGCCTTCTGCTCAGTATACTAGATGGCTAATCGATCATGAATAAGACCTAGTCTAACAGCCCTCTGCTCAGTAGACTCATTAGCTAATCAATCATAGATAAGACCTAACCTATGAGCCCTTTGCTCAGTAGACTCGTTGGCTAATCGATCATTGATAAGACCTAGTCTTCATAGACTCATACCCTCTGCTCAGCAGAGTTGATGGTTATTCGATCATTAATAAGACCTAATCTTTAAGCCCGCAGCTCACAGACTTTTAGTTAGTTAGCTAGATGGTCATAAATACGGCCTAACCTATGCGCTTGCTGTTGAGACTTTCATGAATCTTAGCGAGTCTAGACTCGTACTGTGCTAGTTTTCTTAGAGTGAACGTAATTTTATGTAGTTTTTCTTACTTTACAAACGGTCTTTTCAATCTTTCACTGTCTCACAAGGACGTGAAAAAGATTTCGAACAACATTTTTTCGAAGGATATTTCTTTTTCCGTTCTCGTTTGTTGGGAACTATAGTTTTGAGGCGCGCGGCACCTTTCGTAGTCCTATCCATAGCTAGACACTAAAAAGTAACAAATTTTTATTTGTTCTTCGTTTAAACAAACCGAATTCAAAAACTAAAAAGTAAAAAAAAATATCTTAATAAAGATTTAATTTATTACATCTCTTATGCAAACGTAATACCTTTAATATTAATGAAATACTATAATTTGTATGTGCTACCTATTAATAGGTTTGAAGTCGGTGCCAAGCCCTAAGCAAAATAAAAGTTAATATTACTAGCTTTCATACTTTGTGATGAAATTCCTACACTAAAGATTAACCTACGTAAATAGACGTAAAGAACAATATGAATTAATATGAAACAGATGAAACCGTGTCATAAAAATATATTTAATATTAATACCTGACTGAGTTACTATAGTTATAATAAATCTATATTATGCGTTTATATGAATATATTTGTGGCCCTGAAAAATAAACAGATAAATTATTAATTAGGAGACAACGCTTAAAAATTTTACTATATTTCGAGACGACCGTCAACGACGTGTGTCCGCTTGGGTTGTTTGTGTAGAAATACGAAGCTATCCCGCTGAAAGTAACGCGCGGCGAGTGTGGTACCTACTTACATTTGGCTTGGCACCGACTTTAAACCTATCAATAGGTAGCACATACAAATTATAGTATTTCATTAATATTAAAGGTATTACGTTTGCATAAGAGATGTATTAAATTAAATCTTTATTAAGATATTTTTTTTAACTTTTTAGTTTTTGAAGTCGGTTTTTTTAAACGAAGTTTTTTTTATTAGGGATTATCGTTCAGTCTTGACCATAAAGTTAGTATACCTACGGAATAGAGCATCAAAGTACTGAGGACTGAGGGAGCGAAATATCACTAGCTGCAACACTGTGTGATAAAAAGAGATGCGTGATGCCACGCAACAGAACTGTTTTTGGCATCTGTTTGATAGTTCTTCGGCACTTATCGAATTTGACTCCTGAGAATTTGTCTGATTTTACGTGACATCGCGGATATTTTTGAAAAATATGTCTTCCGAAATATGGTGAATTGTTCAGTGACAGATTGTTGTACAACACAGAGAAATAACCCTGAAAACTGTTTATTTCACAGGTAAATTATTCCAAATCGACACCTCCTAATTTAGGATTTATTTTTGCCGATGCGCTTCGAATTTTAGGCACTAAGGGTGTTCATTGTCTTCTATATAACAATTATTAATGTAAGAAGCAAAGATCTAATGCACATAATGCAGAATTTACGAATATTTTGTGTAAAGAAATAATTTTCTGTTTTCACTAGGGCTGAATCAAGTTATCGATATTTTGTGTCCACTGTCTATCACGCGGTAAACTAATATGTATTACTGATATTAAAGTACCTATGTGACGTTTAGATGTGAATCCCCTGGAAATGGAAGTAATCCCAAATTCTCCTAAATATGTCTCAATCGAGTCCTCGGAACGCAAGCCTAGCGCTTGCATTAGAATTGCGCTAGAATAGTTTATTTCAGTTATTTTCATAGTATATAGTCCTATGGAATTCTCTGGGGATAGTTCTGCTGACATTAACACCATATTTATATTGCAATAAAACGCTGTTAGAGCCATTTATAATCTTGACCCGAGAGTGTCTAAGAGAAAAGTTCAAAGAGACATCCTAACTGTAGTATAAATAATAATAAAGAATAATCTTATGTTGCATACATACATACAGCATTGCAACATAAGATTATGGAACATAATCCGAACCCATCTCCACTAAATAAGTAACTCTTTTATTGGGAAATGTATAAGATTCTATAACAAACCTCCCAATGATATCAGAGAATTGTCTAGGAATAAGTTCAAAAGAATTATTAAAGCCAAATTGTACAGCAGGGCATATTACAACATTTCGGCTTATTTGAGTGACAAAAATGCTCGGGATAGAGTTGGTTTAAGTCAACACACAAACAAAATGTAATTAAACTTAAGTAAATTTAATTTAAAAAAAGGTTTCCTACTGAGTTTACTGGCAGTGTTTTCAGTAGCTGCCACGTCCTGTACTGCACAGTAGGGTATTTTTTTACGGAATAAATGAATTTAGAATTTATTGAGACGGACGCGCGTTTCTAACTATAGCCGCGTATATCATTACCTATCTAGTGATTGACAATCTTTAATCTTCATTTTAATCGTTCAAAGTATATACGCTCACTAAATTGTCAAACAGCGAAGAGTTAAGCGACAACCGACAACTCTAATGTGAATATAGTATTTAAAATTATTTAAAATTACTTCGGAGTTTTTCTTAAATATTCTTACTTCACTTCACGAATCGTAGTTTCAGCCATGCAAAATCCCATCCCATGCTATTTTAGTACTATCACTGGGACTGATTCATCATCATCATCATGTCAGCCAAATTACATCCACTGCTGGACCAAAGCCTTCACAAAGAATGGGGGGATATGCCATAATCGCCACGCTTGGCAGACGGGTTGGCGATCGCAGTAAGATGGTCACAGTTCACAGAAAAAAAATGTGAGCCGTCACGGGACGCCTGGCAGATGTGAAACATCGACATTATTTTGTAAAAGTAATATGCAGAAAAGAACATATTGTGATAGGAACTAAATATGTCATAATGATAAAATAAAAAGTCGATTGCGCATGGCGAGTTTCACATCAAAACGCTGCCGCCCGTTCTCTGGTAGGTACCCCCTCGATCGATTTCTACCCCCCGCCCCCCACGGGATGAGATGGAGTGATCATATTCTATGCCGTCACCACACAGTACTGATTATCGATATCTATATTAATGCAAAAATCGACATGAGATACATCGTTGACACGCACACATAAACATTTGTACACACACAAATGTCATCCTATTTCAGTTTCGTTTGACAGCTCTTGTTTGTTGCTCTATTCCGTAGGTATACTTACTTAATGGTCTTGAGGGAACCGTTGCTGCATTGTTCAACGTGTGTATTAAGGCTGCAAAATTTCCGGATCATTGGAAACTCACTGGGGTAGTGGCAATACCAAAAGGCGGCGGAGGGTCGGCATCCTGTGGCGGTTTTATGCACTCCAGCGAAAGTATTCTAGGCAACATTTACACAGTAGTATTTATCCTCAAATTAGCGGTCTATTGTCTTGATTGGATTTCGTCCTGGGCGGGGGACTACGGGTAATAATAACCACGAGATGTGGTACCGACGGAGGATGTTGATAAGCAGGTGGATGGTGCCTACTTTAATTTTAGGAAGGCCTTCGATCTCGTAGATAATGACAATGACGTACTGCTGGGTAAATTGACAAGTGTAGGCTGCACGCCGCACACATTGTAATTTTTCGCTTCTTATCTACGAGACCGATGTCAGTACGTTGACTGTAATAGCTTTTTTTTTTTTTTTTACATGGTTTAAATGCAAAATGTTACGCATACCCTCCGCTTGGGGAGGCGACGGGTTATGTGGGACTCGCCGGGCTAGTCCCGGAATACGCACTAAAACCACCATGGTAGCCAGCCTCACAATGCCTGTAGCGGGGGCTCTGGGTACTCGTGAACGATCTCGCCAGTACCCCCGCTGTACACTGAGCGTCTGAGACTCTCCTCCGGGGACGGGAGGGGCCAAAATGCCTCCTCCCCTCCCCATCACGCACAAGCGCGTTTAGGCAACCTGAGCTACAGCAGGTTACCACTTCCCGGGACCGCAGTATATAAGACGAGTGGAGTGCCCCTCCTCCAAACGCCAGCTATCCCAGGGGTGACTGTAATGGCTGTCCCAACCCTACTTTACTAGATCAGGGGTGAGCCAAGGCATTAATTTAGGGCCCCTTCCCTGTATTTTAAGAATGACTGACTTGTCTAATGACTTACTGGAAGTAGTGAAGTCTAGTCAAAGCCCTTATAATTTGCTGATGATCTTAAACTGGTTCAGAAGATAGAGCAGATATAGATAATCGGACCATGAAATGCTACAGCAGGATGAAGTAGGCTCATAGAGTGGAGTATTGACAATAAATTATATTTCAATATGACTAAATGTTCTGTGCTATCGTTTAGTCGGGCACGTTACCCGAATCATCATCAATACTTCATGGACGGTATGCCGCTTCAGTGGGTATTTCAGGTGAAGGATTTTGGTGTTTTCATCAATACCGATGTAAATTTTCGGACACACATTACGAATGTTTATTAAAAAGCCTACCGTAATTTAGGAATGTTCTTAAGACTAGTGAACCAATTTACGAACATTATCATCTGCGAAAGTTATAATTTTACCCTAAAGGTAAAATTATAACTTTCGCAGATGATACCGCCCTTCTCTTTAGACACATGGAAGGAAGCTTACGCTCATGCTCAGGCAGGCTTTAACCTTGTAACGGAGTGGCTGCACAGTAATGTACTCACACTAAACGCGGACAAAACAAAATATATTGCCTTTTGCCTAAAAAACGACAAGCGCACAACTCTAACAACATCGTTATATTCCATTATAGCCCACTCCTGTTCCAACCAAAATGGCAACACGTGTAGATGCACAGAGTTACAAAAAGAAAATTGCGTAAAGTACTTAGGTATTATTATAGACTGCAACCTTAGATTCCTGGAACACATCAACACCCTCAGCAAGAGATTGCGTAAATTAATTTATGTCTTCAAGACCCTGAGACGTGTGGCTGACGTAAAACTGAGGAAATCTATCTACTTTGCTCTCGTACAATCACTATTAACCTACTGCATAACATCTTGGGGTGGTGCACCTAAGTACACAATTTTGGAACTGGAAAGATCGCAGAGAGCTATCTTGAAGGTATCTTCTTATCTGCCATTCCGATATCCCACAACACTCTTATACAAAGAGACTAAAGTTTTAACTGTACGTCAGCTGTTTATACTACAAACAATACTTAAGCAGCATGGCCTCCTGACCTTCAACCCCTTACTATCACATGGTAAAAGACGATTTGATCCCGTAGACCACCAACAAAAGCTCACTACAATTTTCTCTAAACGCTTCTTTTGCCACTTGGGACGATACTTATACAATAAGGTAAATAAGCTGCTCTCTGTTTATAGTGTTACTAGTAATCAGTGCAAAACGAAGGTTAGGAACTGGCTTCAGGAGTTAAACTATGACGACACAGAAAAACTTCTTGCTGCCCCGGTATAATTTGCTGGTTGACTTATAAATTAGATCCTGTTTTCGCAACACATTATTAGCACACTCTTATATTTACTAATATCAGCCTTCCCATACACACGCATACACACACAAACAAACACGCACCTCCAACACACCCACACAGCACATATTCACTCAAACAAATACTAACTAACTATGTATAACTGTTAAGCTAGTGTTAATTAACTTACCACATTAGACAACGTGCGAGTACATAACGATTATATCGAAATGTTAATATTTCCGAATGGGGTGGAGTCCTGGTGTCCTGAAATACAGGCCTTACGTCTATCTTAGGCACCAGTCTCCCACAATATAATTAGAAAATTGAATTTTTATATGTATTGTTATTGATGCCATGTAAAATGTACCTTATATTGTGGTGAGAAATAAAACATTATTATTATTATTATTATTAGTGTTTTATTTTGAATGACGCTATAGTTAGCCTAGGAGGCTTTCACTACTTCACCGGACTATAGAGGCGAGCAGAGGGTTCGAGCCGTCTAGCAATTAAGTAACCCACGAACATTAGTGCCCTGAAAGCATTGTACGGGGCGCTTGTGAAAAGTAATTTAGAATGGAATGCTATAATTTGGTCGCCACATGAAGCGGATATCAATTTAATGATTGAACGGATTCAGATTAATTTGGAAGATTTATGTATTCAAACAGTATGGTGTATATTCGGGTTAACCACTATTAGTTCTTACTCTATTTATAATAGGCATCATATGGTAAACTAGAAGTAAGAAGGGAAGTCGCTCTCACCAATTATCTCTATCAATTATTAAAAATACATAACCCCGGCGTTCTGGAGACGGTACCGTTGTTTATCCTTGATGAGAACGTGGGACGGCAGCGGCGGCCGCCTTTATTATGGATGCCGCCAGCGCGCCTCTGCAGCACCGCTGCGTGCGCTTAACATGGTGTCCCAAGGTACAGATATATTTACGTGTACCTACTCTGAGTGATATCACACGGGCAGCATATTATGTATCGACACTATTGAATTAGGTGTAATCTGTAATGATAGCTGTTGGTTGTACCTAAATTTATAATTAAATAAACTGTACTACATTTCGGCATTTTTACTATATAAAACTATACTATAAAAAATAAAATAAACAATACTATATACGAGTGCGCTCATTGCTACACACGAAAAAAAAACTGAGGCTATTAAAAAATATATTGAATTACTCTCGTGAAACGTCGATGTTGGCTTTAGAATAATGGGACTACCTTGTAAATAAATTATATCTGTAGCACTAAGCGACGAATATATAATTAATGTAGATAGATGTTGTGTTAGCTGTGGTGACGACCGGGACAATCACCACCCGCTCACATCCCGTGGGAGTTGTAGAAGTAGTTGCAAAGCGTTTCTCTATCGACTATGGCCATCATACTGCGACTACCAATCCGTCTGCTAAGCGTGGGAATTATGGCGAATCCCATATAGATGGAAACAATTCCATTTTGGAGATCCTTGGGGAAGACTTTTGTCCAGCGGTGGCTGAAATACATTGTCAAGCGGTGGATGTCGTTCGGCTGAATTAATGTGTCCCGATTTTAAATGATTATGTCTAGGTAACTTTCAAACGTTCAAGGACATGAGTCTCTCAGCACGCCAACTCAGGCAACATGTAAATAAATAAAAAAACTTTCATCACAAATACTTAGGCTAAATTGTCATCATCATTATGTCAGCCAAAAGTTATCCACCGCTGTACAAAACCTCACGCAAACATATCCTTAATTGCCAGTCTAGCGTTAGACGCATCCAGATTCTAGCGGTTAGTACTTACTTTAATAATAATAATGTCCTCCTAGCCGAATTTCGGCCACGGCGATCATTCTCAATGGAGACCAGCCATCTGCGCGGGTCATATTATAATGTAGAAGTGTGTGCGTAAATACAGGGGCCCTTTCTATTCCATCACTCCCATGATCCGATGGGACGACTGGCGACACGACTGGAAAGAGGTCAGGTACAGACCGACGGCTTTACGTGCTACGCTTACGACACAATTTTATTTTTTAGATTTCAAGGGAGGGTCAAGTAAAATACTTGACGAAAGTTGTAGATAATCTTATTTGCAACAACAAATATTAACCATATTTTTGTGAGACCTTTAGTTCGTCAGATAAACCATAAAAACCATTTGATTTTTCCAATATGGCGGCCGAGGTTCAAGTGTTGCAGCCCTACAAACTTGGATTTAACTTAAAAATGCTGTTGTTATCCAAGAACTAAAATTGTATCCTCTGACAAATGCATGCTAAACTCAAATAAAATTATCATTTCAATGGACTATTAGCCAGCCTGAGCACAGAACAATTAATTTTCTAGTACGCCAGGGGTAGGTAGTTAAATGATTACGGTTATTGGAACGAAGTTCCGTATCGCGCGTTGTGAAAGGGGTCTAGACGGAAAAAAATCATACGAAAAGATGTCACGACACTTTTTGCAGCTGTGCGGCGTGCGCATGTTTCTCTGTCTGTCTCTCTCTTATAGAAAGCAAGCCAGATATTTTCATTTCTATTTCGCATTGAACAGTGTGGTGTCGTGACGATTATTTTTGTTGAGTTTATACAGGTTTTTTGTACATAAGAAATACTCGTTCCATCCGGGTGTCCCTTGACACCTCTCAAGTTTTTTTCTTCGCACTCAAGATATTAACGGCCCCGCATGAGTTTTGCACGATCAAGCGCATGTTCATTTGTTTTGGTAGCGTGCAAGTTGTTTTTACAAGATAGTGGTGTATGAGAACTCCGCTTGCCCTTTGCACGCTTAGAGACATTTCGTTCGTATTATTTATTAAGCTTACTATAACTACACCGATATTTATACTACTTTTTGACTTAGGTATATCATTCATATTCCGGATGTAGTTAGATGCACTAAGGGCCATTCCCTAAATTTATCTTTAAATACACCAATCAAGCCGGTTCGCGTGGTTGGTAAATACTTGCGGTTCACGCGGCAGGTCGTGAGTTCGATTCCCACCCAGGGGTTAAATAAGCTTTGGCGGCACATGTGACGTCATAAATGGTCCGGAATCGATTTTCAACGTCGAAGCCGATTTAACCATTGATTAAGTCATTTGTAACCTTTAATTTTTTTGTACGCCGATCACTATCCTAATGTTCGGTTACTTAGCCGGTAGCATGTCTGTTTGTCTTGTGTGTGGATGTATTTATCTATATAAATTTGAAAACTAGTATATTATGTAATACTTATATCAGTGTGTGAATAATATTCCAGGATATGTTATTATTGCAAAGGCTTCTTTCTTCTCTTAAGGATGTAAAATAGAGGGCGGTGAACGCGCATTGTATTATTTATTATATATTGTGTGTTCCCATTGAGTAAACAGGCTCGTTGACTCCATGAAGAGTTTCAGCGGTTTTGAAACACTTGTAAATGTAAATTTAGAGCTCTTTATCACACTAATATGAGACAGGCGAAAATTGTGTGTGTGTGTGTGTGAAATGTTTGACTGTGTATGTTTTTACTTCTTCACGTCTAAACGGCTGGAGCGATTTTAATTAAATTTGGTATCGAGTTAGCCGACACCCTGGACTAACACATAGGCTATAATTTATGAAGTTTAACGCGGGTAAAACCGCGGGGCCCAGCTAGTTTTTCATATAATAGAGACATTTAATTTTTGTGTTTCAATTTGTTTATTTGCATGGTGTAGATCAAAGGAAATATATAATAAAACGAACATAGAGTTTTCTCCCATATCTTTTTATTCTAAATACATTAATATTCTTTAATTCAACTCAAATATTCATTTAAACTATTACAAGCTATTTTTTTATTTTAAACATAAATAATAAGTAATGCAAATGACCAGCATTGCACACTTTTAACTCGGTATTAATATTTAACTAGGTATTATCCAATCTTAGCGATAGTTCTTCATAGTGACAAAACATATACACAACACTGAAAACCTTTGGTAAAAACAATCAGTATAATATCTAGATCACTATTGTCGTGAAAAGTGGGATACGCTGAACGAGACCTGTCTTATTCATTCTAGTCCCCTTAATATTCTTTGGTGAACGTCTGTTCTAGCAGGACACAGAACTCGTCTGCGCAGCACATTCCACTTTACACAAAATTACATCAACCACTTTATTGCATTAGGTAGGCTTTAGGTAATAAAACGAGACATAAGACAACGAGTACATATCTAGTTAGCTATACATCCTGCTGACATAATTAAATGATTATGACAATTCAGTAAAAGTACAAGCAAAAGTTCACAGTATGTGAATTACCAAAGATTGGGTACGTACGTTATACACAGATCTACTGCAGTACGCACATCATATATAACACAATTAGTTACAAATACGTATGTATTCAATTAGAAAATAAATGATTCTAAGCGTAATTTTTCTATTTTATTTAACACACAAGTAGTTAAGCGTATCCAATTATAATGTAGTAGGTGTTTGTATAGAACATATAACATAAATACTGTGGAATATTCAAAGAACTTAATATACCCGTTAGATGTGACTTGTAGAACATAAGCTTTTCAAAATACGCCATAAATGGTTCTGACGCTAAATACAGTCATCTGATGTTCTATGTATGAAGAACCAATATTTTTTGCGTATTGTGTAAACTGAAGAATTACCTACATCTTTCAAATATATGGGTAGAATGAGCTCCTTAAGTATTCCACACTATTTATGCTACACGCTGTATAAGTCGACGTAGGTACCAAAGTTCTAATCTACACAGTTTCAAAATCAGACATTTCGAAGATAGGCGATGCACACATGCTCGTAGTATTTGATCGCCGATAAAATCTTAAATTATCTACGAAAATAATGTACATTGGACCTTCCTTCTTGATGCTGATGAATGACAGAAAAGATGACTTAGAGAATACTTTCCACAATAATACTAGGAGACATTTATTATGACAGAAATACATAACGAGTGAAGTGCGAGGAATCAACTCACCAGTTTAATTACATTTAAAACAAAATATCTTTTGAGTACATGAAGGAATAGAGACCAGCTCTTAAAACGTTCATTAAAAATAAAACGATGGATAATGAAATGCAAAAATAATACAGGTTCATTAAGTATTACACCCTCCTTATAGTACCTACCTATTGTAACTGTACCTACACGAAGTTATAACCTGGCCCAAGGACCACACGTGCATGCTAATTGATATAAATAACATTGTCAAAAGGACCAAAGCAGACTTGTTTCTTTTAGCATCGGCAATTGGCGCTATAGTAACTTCTCCAAATAAAATCTTAAATATTCAATTTTCTTTAAACAACTTTGCATCGATATTATGGCAGAAACGTCAATAAGACACCATGATCAATGCCAACCTTTAACCTAAACTTAAAACTGCTAAATTATAAATTTAAGCCGTCGTAAGGGCTTTACCAAGCGAAATCGTAATTTGATCTGCCGGCGTGTATCAGATTGACGACATGCACGTACACTAGATTGGTATAGGGAGCAAGTAGAATCCCCACTAGCGATTATATTTATGATTCAAATTCAGTAAGTTGCAAAAATTACGACCACTAAAGCTCGCAATTTTGATATCAATTTCCTTACACCAATCAAAATTGTTGAATGCAGACGCTATAAGTATCAGGTTTGCTTTGGTATATAAATATGAAAGAGGCGAAATCGACTAATAGTATATGAGATTGAATAGAAATCCCATCAGACCGCTACGTATACTTTCCTATTACACTTTATATAGCCATCGTTATTTATACATACATATATATGTAAGTAGAAGATCAGACAGGTACATTTTCTCACAAGAAATCCTATGTAGGTACACAAATTTTATTATACATATGGATTCAGATCTGCACAGCAATTCTGAAATCGTTTGATATGGTTGAACAGTAATACAGTAATGAAGGAGCTATTTGGCATGAAATGAATGAAGTACAAAGAATAATGTTGTGCAAAGAGTGTTCTGGGACTACCTACTACTATTGCAAGACCCGGCCCGCGTGCCGTAAGTTTACACTTAATTCAGCAAATATTTGAATTCACTCAAAATAAAACTTAGTCGCAAACCACTCATTTGTTAGTAATTAACATCTTAATCGAACACTTCAAGCCGTTAGTTGCGTACACGAAAACTTTAAGGCTCATTACAATATATTTTTTTTGTTTGTATTTGGGTAAAAGAGAACTAGAATAAAATACGTAATATTACAAAAATAATACATTACTCTAAAGAGAAACGTAAACGGATCGCCAGCGATCCTCCATAAGTAATGAGGTGCATTTAGGTTCACAAAATCAAGTAAAGCTTTCTAATAGGATGAACTTGGTAAAGTGTCTTTTTGACTTCCGACCAAACACAGAGCGGGGTCTTTAAGGTTCGTATTTACAAATCAAGCATATATCGGAGAAGATTATTCTTAAATCTGATTGGCTTATCTGCGCTTGCGGTTTGACATTAAACAGGTCACCGAACTGACTTTAATTTCTAAATACTAACCTAAGTGTGCACTTGACCTTCCGGCAATGAAGTTCAACGACACTTGCTCCGCCAGAGATGGCGTACTAGCATGGAATAAATACATAGAGATTGTGTCGCAGCGGAGTTCCCTACGACCCGCCCAGCGCTTCAGTCGGGAGCAATCCGAACATTCACTTCCGCAGTGAGATGCTGGCCGAATATCATATATTCAGAAAAAAGACACAACAACAACTCCGAAAGGCAATTTTTAAAATTTACCTTAAAATAGATTTTATATTTAGGATACCTATTATGTTAATATATTTTGGTGAATAACATCATTATCGCAAACCCGTATTAAATATGAGAAACGTGGATGATATGACAATATAAATTACCCTTTCATACCAATTAATAAGCGTTTTCAATGTCCTTATTTAGTCGAGCCGATATACACGGCATCGACGACTATAACTACTTACACGAGTCATTACGAACCGAATACTAACTACTTACAGGGATTATCGAACGTCTCCGAACGAAAGAACATTTCATATATCTTTGGTTAGACAAAACGAAACAATAGTAAAAATACTAGACGATCGAACGTTACAGTCATTGGAGGGACATAATTATTTAGTCGTTAGGTATTTTCTAAACAACATTGCATAATAATCACATAAAAATAATCATGATCGAAATGTGACGATGCATATCAGCGGATCGTTCCATTCCGACGGTAAGCGTCAACAAGTATTACTATTATCCAACAAGAGCGCGGGGCGCGTGGTGAGCGCGGCGCGGCCGCTTGCCCTACTGCCAGAGCTTCCACCACACTTGCATCTTCTCACTGAGTTTCTTGCAGATTCCCAGCAGTTTCCGTCACATCCCACCATCGCCCTCGCCTTCGCATTCTTCTGAGCCCTCACCCTCCTCTAGTGTAACCTATTAACAAAAAAATAGATTAGTTAAATAAATTTTAATATTTAACATCTACTTTGGCTGTGTGCTGTTCATCTCTTTGTAATTTGTAGTAGCACCTATCAATATGAATAGGTGTTACTACTAATTACAAACCCACGTAATCTGCCAAATTGCCCAACTAATCACGAAGAACTTTCTATTCCTAATTTCTAAGCAGTTGGTTCATGTCCAGATCTATTTTGATTAACACATTATATTAATCATAATATATCTGGACATGACCACCTGACATACGTCATATATTTTTTTTATATCGATCCACAAAGATTCTTTCTTGATTTTGGCATATATCGGTCTTAATCTAATCTAACAATTCATTAAAAGTTTCAACTTACTTGAAAGCGTATTTGCTCGGGGCGGTCGTCATCAGTCGCTGAATGCGGCTGGACGGGCGCTGGCGGTGGCGATGGTGCGATCATACTTTGGTAATAGTCACGGTTTTCTTCTAGTGTGTCCAATATATCCTGTGCATCTGGGTGCACCAGGTCTGCCCACGTCTCCCATAGCGGGTGCACGATGTAGTCGATGAACCCTACTTGAGATTTTTCTATAGTAGCGTTATGCCTGTCGCACATCGGACTTATGTCCATTCCTTGCTCTCTCTCTCGGTCTCCTTGCAGGAAGAATTCTTCCATAAGTAGACTCACCCACCGTTTATAAAGAGGGAGCGGTTTGGTAGGATTGCTCAGATCGGCACAATGTACGAGATTCTCCATCACTTGTATTCTGTCTGTATAATTGTCTAGTAAGAGTACGCCGCTTCCGGCCACCTTCTTTGTCTCCACCATTGTCTTGAGGTCGGCAAGTAGACTCATGTGCTTCGACATGTCCGTCGAGAGCACCATGTCTATTACCATTTTACGTAGCGTCTGTCTCTGCTTCTTATGAAGATTGACAAATATGTCGCAGCCTTCGTTCTGGAGAAGCTTGAATGCCACGGCAAGATGGTGGTTCTCTAATACCGACTCATCGTTGTACATGATAGCAAGTTCAGAGTTCGAGTTGACTAGGAACTGGTTTGTGAGTCCCGGGTGGTCAACGTCGTGCACGCACGCTGCGAACAGCGCTGCGCATGTCTCTATAGGCGTGAACACGGCGTCGAGCGCTGGCGTGTTGAGCAGAACGTGCGTGGACTGAGTCACGTCGGCGGCATGCAAAGAGTTGTGGAACGGGTTTTCACGCGCATAGTGCTCCTCCAGGGTGACAGCGAACGCGAGGAAGGTGCGCGCTGGAATCTGCAGCGTGCTGAGGAGATCCCTGGACGTGAAAGCGGCGTACGCGACGGCGGTCAGCGGCCGTCCGCAGGATAGTTCACCGATACGGAAAATGTCGACGCCCCACCGTTCAAGATCACCCAATTGTCTGCCGAGCTCTTGCTCATGAGGTGTTTCGACACCGTAACGGGGCACGCGTTCCCCAGTGAAGCTGTTTGTGTGCGTCAGGGCCCGTTTGACGCCAGATATCTGTGAAAATATCATTGAATGATTATTTATAATGATTGAATATCTCTATTTTTAATCCCCGACGCAAAATGAGAGGTATTTTAAGTTTGACGTCGATGTTTGTATGTGTGTCTGTATGAACCGATTTCGATGCGGTTAATTTGAAAACCAGTTACCTTAAAGTGGTTCATATTGGTTAATATTGGTCCAGCGGAATAAGAGTATCAGCTGTTTTCCAAAGTGATGTAATTATAGTTGGAGTCGGGGGTTTTCTAAAGGTTAGGTTATAACGGTATTAGGAAAAACAAAATATTTACTTGTGACATGGTGGTGCCAGGTCCAACATGGTGCGGCTTTTCCTTTTTCTTAGCGCGCTCGGTACCTTCTTCCACTTGTAAAGATGGTAGGTCCAGTTCCTGTTGTTTATCTGAATAGACAAAAAAATACTGTTAATAGGCTGGTAACGGAAACGTTCTAAACACATACTAGAACAGGATATGTAATGATGATATAAAACGAATTAATAATGAGTTCAGTTTCGCCATAAAATGTTATTGGTTAAATAACCGACATGTATAGTAGGGTTCGAGGCTATGTTTTCTTATTAATAAATCCTTCAAGCTGCATAAATACAATAACATAAATAATAGATCAACTAAATATTTTATTGCTTAGGAAATCGTGTTATGAGGTTACGGTGTCAATAAAGTCGGTGAAAATGTGAAGTGCCCAATAATATATGTGATTGATACGATTCTAGGTCATTGTACTTTTTGTTATTAGATATAGATAACTAATCAACCATACAGCTGGGAGGTTTGATATAAATGTACAAGGTATAATTCATTTGAACAGATTAATTAGACTTAAACCAACAAAGCTTTTGGAATATATAAATAGTACCTATTTGATTCTTTTTACCTAGTGATTCCGTAAAAAGAAAAATGCAAGTCAATGCAATTACGCAGTTGATATTCAAATTGCACTGTATTATATATTGAAGAATATATAAACTATACATATGTTTTATAGGTTAAATTATTGTCTGTAAAAATGTATGACAATCATCTTATTAACTAGATATTAAAAAAATGTTGCATTAAATGTTGTAATGATAAAATTTACTAAAATACTACATTGATTACTTAGGAATGAATATTAATCTTTGCAAGATATCTTTAAATAGGTAAATTGAAACGTGCGAGCGAGAGAGCTGCGTCCGGAATAGCGCCCAAAGTTGGAGTGCAAGAGGGAGGCTATCTTCAGGTGCAGACCTGACGCTGAATGTGTCGATTAGATCCACATTCAGCAACTTTACTAAGATAAAATCTCGAGACAAACGTAGTCATCATCATCACCATCATATCAGCCGAAAGACGTCCACTGCTGGACAAAGGCCTCCCTCAAAGATCTCCACAATTGCCGGTCTTGCGCTATTCGCATCCAGCAGTTTCCAGCGACCCACACAAGATCATGGGTCCATCTTGTAGGGAGCTTGCCCACGCTGCGTCTTCCGGTTCGTGGTCGCCACTCGAGAACCTTACTGCCCCAACGGCCGTCGGTTCTACGAGCTATGTGCCCCGCCCACTGCCACTTCAGTTTTGCAATTCTTCGTAACGTAGAAAGAAGTAAGTAGTTAAATAGGCAATTACAGATGATACTAAATTGTAGACATTAAGTTGGCGTGACCTTCAATCTTAATTACCCTATGTAAAATATAAATGACATTTCCAAGCGACAACTACTGCCCTTCAGTTTAAAGTTACGCGTACTATAATTTTTAAGTAGATGTTAGTATGTGGATCTCCAATGATATCTGATGACAATTAGCAAGATTCACACAATAATATCATGACTCACATTTAGTACAGAGCATGTATGTGGGTACCTACGTGATCTTTGGCACGTGGCTTTTATTATTTTTTGAATATATTTAGTAATCTATTTAAATGTACACTTTAACGGTCATCAATTTCAAACGACTGGTTGTTTTTCTACAAAAATAATCTTATAATTGTGATTTATAACAGTGTCTAACGAGGTGATTAAATAGGTGAACGCCGTGATGAGAACATAAGCCGTGCTCATTAAACAGATTAGCTTCTTATCTTCATATATTTGTGATTAGTACTACGCGTCCATTAACTATCTAATCAAGAAGGATAAAGAATCATCGCAAATAACTAGAGAATGTAAAATGTCTGTAATTTAAAATGGCATATTTGTTATGGTTAGCTACGGCCATCATCTAATCACAAAACTATGGGTTTTGACAATGGGAGTAGCTCGTTTAATTTTCGGACCGGTGATAAACTCTGTAACGATCTTCATGTATGTTTCCATAACATACGGTCATAGAGGATTATCCCTCAAACAAGTAAAGCCCCAAAGAATTTTACGTTTTAACAGAATGATTTGTTTATTCTCAAAAATGGGATATCATAAATTTAATCATCTGGCGGGTCTATAACCAGCACCTACTACCAATCCGGGATAGGCACTCTGCGTTATATTAATAATGCTATAAAACTAAAGTTAAATGATTTGTTATTCAGACGACTACTGGCGAGATGCAGCGGCATAATATTTTTATTAGAATTATAAGTGGTAGTTATTTTTAGTTCTTTGATGTAAGGCTTGTGAGATGCGGTGACTCATTAGTTACGTTTTCTTCTTCAGTTTTCTAGTCTAATCATCCCGGTTACTTATACTATTCTTATTTTATTTTTATATTTCCTATGGATTCCGAGTTCAAAAGGCAATCTCTCGTTTAATTATTTAAGCTAGTCTCTGAGGTTACACCAGGTGGAGACCCCAAAAGAGAGGAGATAATCAGTTTAACAATATCTATATAATGTCGACACATACCCATATATTATAATCATGCATTATCGACACAATTATGTCTAATGAGACGGATAATTAGTGTCAAAGGAATTAATTCGGCTTTCCAGATAAAACTATATATAAACAATTGCCTATTATTCAACTGCGGTAATAATTAGTCATGGCCGTTTGAATGCGCAAACAAATTAATTAAGTCTACGAAGTTTGGTCGAGTCCCGCTTGGCAATTGTTCCAAAAACAACTCGCTGTGATAAAATACATATATATACCGTGTAACAAAATTACTAGAGACGTTATATGGTTGTTAAAAGTTTTGGGTTTGTACGTGACACGCTACTAAGAGGACAGCTATTAACATTTCCATAGGACTCTCCGGCCTACTTAGCAGCGTGTGGCAGTCCAGACGGTACCCAGAGAAACCAACCGACTATACAAACTTTAAATAAGTTCAATGTACTCTACCGCAAATAAGTCGACGCGCAGAATGTAAATGACTGTAAATAAAATTGCCTATCTTTTAGGACACCTGAAACATAATAAGCTTAACCTTAAGATATAAAAAATAGGGCCTTCTGTTATTTGTTGCTATTGTTGTTATCACTTCTTTTTGATGTAAAGAGTAAAGCATTTTTTCATATTATAAGTTCGCTCGCATCTGCCACGTAATCCATCTTAATGTTAAATGAGTTCAAATATAATTTGTCATTCATTATTTGTTGTTGCTAATAATTTGATTTCACGACAATTAATGAATTCTTACATAATGCGATAAAAATCAGTACTAAAAATACTGTTCACTGCTGCATTGGAAGACGTTTTCGAGCTTCTGGAGTGGAAAGACTTTGGCATCAATGTTAATGGCGAGTACATCATTCACCTTCGATTGATATAGTATACATGACTGAAACCTTGGAAGATCTCGGTACATTGCTCGACAACCTCAGCAGGGTTTCTCAACAAGTGGGTCTGAAAAGAGAACTTGGATAAGACGAACATGATGTCGATCGTCCATGTTGATCAGTGGATTTACAGAACAGAGACGTGGTCGCTGACAATGGGCCTCATTAAAAGGCTCTGGTCCACCCAAAAAGCAAAAGAGAGCTGTGTTCGGAGCTTCCCTGTGTAGAAAACAGGCGAACCAAAGTCACCGGCATAGACCGAAGAATTGCAAAGCTGAAGTGGCAGTGGGCGGTGCACATAGTTCGTAGAACCGACGGCCGTTGGGGCACAAAGGTGAGCATACCCCCTACAGGATGATTATGTGAGACTCGCTGGAAATTGCTGGATACGTATAGCGCAAGACCGGCAATTGTGGAGTCGTTTGGAGAGGCGTTTATCCAGCAGTGGACGTCTGTTCGATGATATGATTGATTACGTCAAAATGACCATACTGTGTTGGTGTTGTACTTAAATTACTTCTTAAAAAAATTACAGTCAATTTTGTTATACTAATATGTCCCGAATACTGTATGTACCCAATAAGTGCCCCTTGAATATTCATAAGATTAAAGACTGTCGTATTCGCGAGCAGTGGAGCGTGCTTAGAGACTGGTTACTGACAGTATATAGAGAGAGTTAAATTACAGCCCGCCCGCCCTGTAATTATCATGGAAAGGAAGATGAAAGGGTATTCTTACCTATGTGGTCTGATCTAGTGAAATTAATAAACTTAGTAAATAGTTTAATACATAAAACTCATCAATTAATTTAATAAAATAAAAGTTATTTATTCCATAAAAATATTACATATGTGTGTAAAAATAATTAATATTGAGTACTAAAGATATGAGATGCTATCGTTCAAAGTTTTCGTTGTGAACAATTACATTCCGCAACAGTACCAACGTAGTATTCGAAAAGTATGCTCTACAAGGTTTACTCTTTGCGTATTATACTATACAGTGTGTAGAACATCAACAAAATAATATAAAATTAAGTTTAAGTTCCTATACAAAAATTATGATCTAAAAAAATATTACTTCAAAATTGCATTTCTTTAATTAGTTCAGTTCCCCATAATACGCCAAGCACAATCGCTTCATTCTTAATGTTAGACCTTGAATAATATATATTTACATAAATAACCTCAAACTAAAAAATACGTATTGTTTGTGGGTATGGGGCGCTACTACGCGTTACTATTACAATGACGCGGCGCATAGTGCACGTTCGTTGTTTGAATATTTTAATTTTGTTTTTTCAGATGTTTACAGTTTCTGTCACCTTTCAAAATGATTGATACAATAAGTGAAAATGACAATCAATATAAAGTGTGTTGTTTACGTCATGTAAAATCTAGTAGCGCAATAGAGCCATGCCAAATTTCTACGTCGATCATTATTATATTTTCCATTTTCACAAATTTAAAATTTGAATATAAACCATATCTATATGGCTATTTTATATTGTCAGCTTATCACAAGATTTAAAGCTTTTACACGACTAAGTAACAGCTTTGTCATTTCATTTGAAGAACTGGCGTCTACTAGTTATTTGTAGTTATCTTGGTGGATGGTCTAGATATATCAACGTTTGTATTAGGTGATAAAAAAAGCCACTGAAATAAATTACTGTTGAAGATTTCATTTGAACAGGCGACAACTAGTTATTATATAGCTATCTCGGTTGGTGGTCTAGATATATTATCATAATTAGATAACGTTAATAACTTAGGTATATAATAATGTGTATGTTCGCGTAATAAACTAGGTAACGTGAGTTGTTAGTAGAACGTTACCAACAGCTACATAACGATATTGTACATAAACCGCTGCAGAGACTACCCCCGCGCGTAGCGAGGGGTATCAAGCTCGTTTATCATACTTGATGATAACACATTTATTTTCATTTCTTATCCTGGTAATGTATTTAACTTTATTGTGTTTTTTTTAAATATTGAAAAGCATTAGTATACACCTATGCCAATGGTTGACCCGACCTCTTAGTAATATTCATGCAAATTTGAAGTAAATCCATGCAGTACTTTTTGAGTTTAGCCCGGACAATAAAACTAAAAACATTCTAAAAACTATATTTTTAGCTTCGATATCGATTGTAGATCACGCCCCAAGTATCCTTTAAAAAAATATTCAATGTACAGTTTTGACTTTCCTACGATTTTATTATATGTATAGAAAATGATACTGATGCGATAGTGTTACAAAAAAAAAATCTATTCGATTTAATTAATTTATCGTTTAATGAGCACATAAGCTCCACATTATAGAATAACCATCGAGTATTATAATTTGTATGTTAATGTTCTTTCTGAGCGTGAGTAAGGTTGCCAAATTTAACTATATTTTAAGGGCCTTGATCACAAGAATACTACTCAAAAACTTTTCATCGATAGAAAAGAAATGTAGTTAGTTAACAAGTTAACACGAATCTTGGTGTATCCAGCCCAAGTGAGTTAACAGTTCCGACATTGCACTGTGATGTTAAAACTTAAATGTATACGATCTATTCGATGCACCACTAACTTTACGTAATGGACACGATTTCAAAAATACGAATTCACCTCTTATTATAAAAAAGGCGCTCTTAGCCAGATGCTCTCACCAGTCCGTAAGTGATTGACGAGGTCAAGCAACTAGGCTCGCGGTCAGTCCATAGATGGGTGACCGCCAAAGTGGTTTAATTTGTGAGCGTCTCCGTGCTTCGGAGGGCACGTTAAGCCGACGGTCCCGGTTGTAGCCATTAGGCAACAGTCGTTAAGCCATGTCAGAGGCCTTCTGAGCGGCTTGAACAACTCTGACACCAGGGTAACCACTGCCCATACGATAAGTAAGTAATTATAAAAAAAATAATAGAATCTTTAAAATTGCAACTCCATTATGTAGTTATTTATTATATTTTATTTTAATTAGGGGATTAAGAGAAACTTTCTTTGTTTTGGAATTGTCATGATTTAATATTTCGTCTCAATAATTTTTAAATTTACTCTCTTTTGACCCGAATTTTTAACCAATGTAATACGATAAAGTTGGGTGTTGTCGGCCTCTTAAGGTGTAAAGTTAAAAGTAAACAGGTATACTTCTACTTCTCTACGGCTATAAAACAAAGTTTGTAAGTAGAGTTCGTGCTTAGGGCACCTCTGTTTAATGACACACTGTTTCTAAGTGAACCGAGGTCCCTGATACCTATAGAAGGTATACCTATAGAAGGTATACTTATCTTACTTATTTATATATGCAGATCCTGTAAGTGTAAGCTTTTAAGAAATTTGGTAAGTGGTTCCTAGACACCTTTGGACAGAGTTGTGTTGTTAATGTGGGCAAGAGAGGACATTTAAAACCACAGACAAAAAAGGGGCTTTACCTAAATGAGAGCAGGCTTATAACTGTGCTATGTATCTGTTTGTCTGTCCGTAAAACGGATAAAGGTTTTTATAGCGGTTGGTTTCATCTGTAAGCTTTCTTAATCTGGATGGCTTTCAGTGGTATTTATTGGAAATAAATTTAGCTGTTCAATTGTTACATTTCTTTTACAGTAGGAGTAAATACACAATATTATACTTCCCTTCTAATAATAATATTTATATAATTGTGCATAATTTGAAACGTAGATTTTAATTGTAATATAATTGTAATTGTAAATGTTTCCTTGAACTATGTTTCCCTAAGTATTTTATAATGTTTGTGTGTGTTTTCTTTTGATTGCACGAAGTGTACAGTACAAGTTAGTAATATTATTGATTCATAGAAAATGAATCAAAAGAAAAATGTACATGCGGCATTGTCAAAAAGTTTGATAATTATTTTACTGAAATTAATGAACCCTATGTACGTCATTATTTTGTTTAATAATTTAATTCAGATAACCGTAAGATTGGGAATGCCAAAGGTACTCTTATACTAGAGTAGAGATACTTTAGAGTTATAAGACTAACTATGACATTGTGATTCGTGAAATAGTTCTATTATATGAATACTCATTGGATAAGCAGATCGATAATTACTTTTGTAAAACTGTAATATATCAATAATATGTATATAATTTTTTTTAAGTAACAACCATTACATTGCGTAACCCCAATGAGCAAAAATTGAACGGTGAATACTGCATGAGTTTGACAGATTGAAGTACGGTCGATTGTACAATGCGAAGAGCCATTAAAAATAAGAATCATTAAAAAGAAGAGCCTATTCAAATAAATCCCTATGGCCATTGAATTAGTTAGATTGCATAATGGTTTGCTTATTTATAATTATTCTATTGATGGAATGGATTCAAATAAAATAATACAATTTTAAACTTACCCAAAAAGGTGGAGCAGATGTATTCTGAGATCTGGTTGCCGGACTTGCTGGACTCTGAGAAATGGCTCAGCTCCTTATTCAGCATTCGCTTGAACTGTAATTGCAACAATTCCATAGAGTTAGCCATCGAGGCAGCACGAGTCCGCAGCCAACGCGCCGGTGCACGTACGGTAGGTTTTTCGACGCACACGCGCATTTCACAAACACAACAATAAAAATAAAAATCCTAAAACACGAAAACGTAGATTTGAAAAGTTCGTAATTCAACTTGGCTAATATATTCACGAGGTTGCGTTAGAACGTGTATTATCTATGAACGCTATCGTCAAACTGAAGCGGTCGCGCGACGCGGCCGTGTATTAAGCGCACCACACTATCGTCACAGTAGGCACAGAGCGGCACTACAGAAATACCGCCTTCCCCGTAACGTGCTTTACTCGTAATCTAGATTCAGTCGCACTTCCTCCGACTCACTGAAGAGGGAAAGTCAGTTCCCGCTAAAACAATTAGTAACCTGCCGCCTGCTACGTCACACTATATATGTATACGTATCCTGCTCGTATATTGAATTTGTGACACCCGTATTGCTACAGTCTCGAGTTCGTTCGTGTTGCTCATGCCAGAGGCGCTTTTATCCAGATAAAAGCGGATACCCCAATGCTCTTTTTGTCAATTGTATTGTCATGAATAAATTGGTCTCACACTGCGACTCTCGCTAGATAGCGGAATAAGATTTTAAAATTATATATGATATCATATTGATAAGGCTTTTCAATAACAAATACGCGTAATCACCGGGTAATAGAGACAAATGAAACAGGATTAACGGAAGGTTAGGTTCAGTTCCTACATTTTTAGTGATATAAGGTGTAAGGGACAGCGTAAAGAAAGCCTTTACCAGAGTATCAGTTTCTTCGGGTAATATAATGTTACAAATTAATTAGATCCGTTGAGCTTTACTGGACTTGTTTATTGTACAACTAAGTGATGGTTAATTTAAAAACATATTTACGAAAATAAAGTGAAAGGTTCTTTATAAATATATAAAAAGAACGAAGTGTAACTTCAGGATATGAAACTTCAGATTGTTTAGATAATTATGTACTGAATCTATGGTTAAGTTATCTGTTACGCTGTCCCATACACCGTGTGCAAGATGTTTGCCAGCCATGAAATGACATGTAAATCTCAGAGCAATTTGTTCTTGACATAGTTTCTTATCTGGCGTTAAGCCTAATCTTTATGCCTGGCTGTCAGTTTGAAGCCTAATATTCTCAATACGGAAACCGGTCACGTTTAAATATTCCTTTCGAATTGGTAAAATCATTATCATTATTAGGTGTAGCAAAGAAAATATTATAAATACCTATTTAGATTGAATCAAAAATAACTTCAAATCAGTTTTTGTATTGACATCTAAGTAATGCACATTACAGCAGCAAAGAGTTTTAAAATCGATTTCCTGGCTTAGCTTTATTGAAACCCAGTCCATATTTTACAGAAAATATACTGGGTTTTATTTAGATAATTGGCGTTGTACCTCCAAATTTGTTATTCGAAATCATTATTAGGTCAAATTAAACATAAAAGATATTTTTATTTACATTGTTTCGTAAATTAAGACAATTTCGTTAACGCATCGCACGCAAAAATATCATTTTTGTTATGTGTTTGGACAGTTCTGAACTAAATTTGGTGCTTAGATGCAACATTCTTTGACGGTCACCGTAGCCTAGTTGGTAGTGATCCTGCCTACGAAGCTGGTGGGGTTCGAATCCCGGTAAGTACAAATATTTGTGTGATGAGCACGAATATTTGTTTCTGAGTCATGGATGTTTTCTGTGTATATAAGTATTTATCTATCTATATAAGTATGTATATCGTCGCCTGGTAACCCATAGTACAAGCTTTGCTTAGTTTGGTGCTAGGATGATCTGTGTGACATTGTCCCCAGATATTATTATTCTTAATATCCTTTATAACATATAATTTTTCGTATCGTACAAAAATCGGATTCAAATTCAAGTGTCTCATTTTACATACAATTTTCTGGTTATTTTGACTCAACCACAAGCATTAGCCATTCAAACAATCGACTAATGTCATGAAATATGGCACCCTTCACCGCTGAACGGTTGTATAGGTATTTGTGAAAGTCACTTCGGTTCAGTGACTCTGAACGGTGTGACTTTTTTAACTTGAGTAGTCATCAACACTGCAATTAGACTTAAAATAGATAACGGAAGTAGTGCCCCTATCGTCTAGTATAGATTACATTCATATGAAGTATTCAGGGTTCTGTCGTTTCAAAAGGTCTCTCTTACTTGTTCAATGAAATTATATTTAACTTTAATTTAGTGTTGTCGTTGATTAGGCATTGAAATATCGCTATAATGTTTAACCATTTCTAAAGGTTAATTAATTCACAAACAATACTGAGTTGACGATCATCGGTCTTCTTAAACAATATTATGAGGCCTCAAACCATTCACCGACCCTGTTCGTAAGCTGTCATAAACTTTGGTCCGATGATAGTAGAGCAATCGTGCAACTGACACATGACATAATAATATGTAAGTTAACGCATAGTTTCGAGTGGGTATTGGGCAATAGGCTACCAATATAACCACAACCTCGAATATAATACCCGTACCCATACCAACGAATCTCGACCCTGCATTAAAATGGTTCATTTTCTCTATTCATGTTCATAATCAGTTTTTTATTAACCTAAATACTATAAACACGAAGTGTTGTAGAAGGAAGCGGGTTAAAGTGTTTATCATTCCCACCCAGGACAGATATTTGCGTGTAATTATCTGTTTAAGTATGTATTTACAAAAAAAAAGTAGTATATGTAGTACCTATATCAGTTATATGGTTTCCATAGTACAAGCTCTGCTTAATTTGGGATTATATGGCCATATGTGGATAATGTCCCAGGATATTATGTCCTAAAACTTTTTTAAACGTTAAAGTTATTTTCTATAGATATAATATGACGATACAATAAAAAAAAATACTATAAATAATCATATTTCGTTAATAGTTTCATATTTTTTGTGTCAAATAAGTACTTGTTTGTGAACTTGTTGGAACTCTATATTATGTCCGAGTTAATAAAACCCGTCTCGGTTTTTGGTTCACTGTGGGTTTAGAGAATGATAGCTGCTGGTAGCTATCAGACCAAGTCAGTACTAGATCTGGTCAGACCTAATTAAATTAATGGTGATTCATTCAATTGAAATAAAAAAGCCCGAAAGAAAATTATACCTACTAGATGACACGCTCTACATGTGTGTTCCTTGATGAGATTCGAAACATAAAAGTAATTCAGTCCGAAACTTGCCAATGAAAACCAACTGATACTGGTATTCAACCAAATAAATTGCCGATTTAAAATACGATCGGTTCGATGTTTCTTCTACAAGAGTAGAACCAAAAAAATACAGATTATTGATTAAGAGTCTTACGACATTCTACATATGAGGTGGACTGGTGGTATGTTAGTATAAAAGACCCCACTTATAAGGATTATTCACCGTTACCGGAAAGTTTTTGATCATTTTCTAGGAAGTTAGTATATGTTTTGGGACTTTCCTATTTTTACAGCTATTTGTCGGTGTCTTGCTTTGTATTCGCAATGACACATAACATTACATAAGTCTTATAAATATCTGACACGGGGCACATAAGCTTAGAAAGTGTAGTTGTCTTGTAAATTAAATAATCATATATCACGTCCTGAAAACGTGAAGGAAAGTGGAGTAGAGCAGGAGGTCAATGAGTGGGGGATCGTGGCCATGATAAATTCTAAGTAGATACAGTGGTCACATGCTTATAGACTCATACATTACTTAACTGAAAAGTTAGTGTTATCATATTTGGAAGTTTTAAGTAAATTAACGTTGAGACCCGTTTCACTTATTTTCCTTCATTTTCAATGCGCTCAGAACATTGGTTTGTCAAAATAACTTTGCTTTCTGTGTGTACCTACGCAGAAAGCAATTTTTTTATTGATCTGTTTAATAAACTTGTTTTGTAACAGCCGATTTAAAAAGAGAGTTTGATAAGTTTGAAGTCCATGTGTGTATGTCGGTGTATCGGTGGGTATGTCTGGGCATCGTACCCCTACATGATTACCCAAAATTAGTTTAATCAGGACAGTCCTTGGAAATCAGTTTGATCGTAGAAAAGTTTTAACTTTTTGCAGCCTAAGTTGCCTAATCGCCTCATACTATGAGGCGGGCGATTTAGGCAATTTAGGTTGTTGATATATGTCCTGGTTGTATTGTTTTCATAGAACATATTTGTCATAATTTAATATTTCAACTAGGGAGGTGAATTCCTATGAAACGGTCAGTAACGCTATTTCAATGTAATATTGTATCTACCTATACGTGTCATAGTATTTTCAGGAACTTTAAAAATTTATATACACAAAAACTTCCTTGCTTCTTTTTCCTTCAGAAAGATTGATAGGCTATAAACGTTTACTTCTAGTTCCTCTAAATGTATTTACAATATAACAAATATAACCGGGAATTCTAGAGATGTAAGGATGAGTAGAAAATAAACTATGAAACATGTTTTAGAGTAACGGACAACGAATAGAAGTGTACGTTACCTACGTGTTCTTAGCAAACGCCCAACAGTATTTATGATATACACAGGCGCCATTTTTATATCGATCGATCGATTTACCATTTGGTCCGCAACCACTTACCTACCAATAGCGCAAGCTGAGATATTTAATAAGTAAAGCCAATTATATACAATCCAGTTCAAAGTGACTGCAGTATACAGGATATATTAATTAATAAAGTAGGTCAAGCAAATCTATGTTATTTAAATATGTAGTTTAAAAAAACGTAATTTTATAAAAATCTGCAATTTTTTTTCAAATTCGAAATAATGTTATAGGATAGTTAAAATATAAATATTTGGTGTAAGTTAAATCTACCTGACCCTGACTGAAAAAATAGCTATAGACCATGTTTTGTCAGAAGCAGTAGCATAATTCAATGTCAGTTTGACTTTTTCTAATAATTATGAATCTATGTTGTCTCTGCCACATTTATACAAAAATTATAAAAAACTCATAACTCATAGACTAAATAATTTACATATTGCTTTGTAAACAGGCGGTATTGTGGTGAGAGTATCCTATAATATACACAAGATATATAGCGGTGGCTATTGAAAATATAACAAAATTTAATAATTATAATATGTATTTTTTTCTTATGTGACGTCAGCGAATTCCGTCATATATCCCCGAGGGATTTTGTAAGCTTTGCTTTACAATAATTATCCTATAACACGTCACTGAGGCGGCGTGGCACGTGGGTGTGAAAGGATTAATGAACACAATGGAAGGCAAAAACACCAAAATTAATTTATGGCTAAACCATGACGTAAATACAATAAACACACACTTTTCAGTGTAGGGAAAACATTCACATAAGGATATTACATAAGTAAAATTTCACTCGTATTTCCCTAAAGGAGATTGGAACAGTTGGATTTTCTACGAGTAGCATTTCTATTTTACCTAAACTCTATGCTACGGCCAAATGACACACCCACAAATCATGTGTAAGGAATTCGATCTGTATTTGCTAGCATGAATATTATCTCGGTTAGGCTGCTTTTATTTATAGGCTTGTATTAAGTATAGCTGAACAATCTTAGCAAAATTACAATGCATTATATTCTTTAAACATCTGCAAATGGAAAACAAATTAAGTTCTTGTATGTATACGTAAAGTTTGATTTCTTTTGTGCAAATGGATCAAGGGGTGTCAAAATATTAATGTCCCCGAGTCATTAGGCTATCATAATAAGTAACTATTCCATTTGCAAATTCCAACACCAATTTAGAAAATATCGAAAGAATACCTACTATACTTTTCAAAGTAGCCAAAGTTATTAATTGAACCTGCATTGATTTTAGCATTTATATCTTTAATGTTTAATACTACGATTTTAGATTACTGGAATTGCAAAGGAGGCACTGGTGTCATCGTTTTCTGATGAACAAAACATGAATATGTGACTACATAAAGCTATTTCTAATATTAAGGGCTTTGAGGGCTATGTACAGGCGCATATACATGCGGATAGTAAAATTATTTATATAGTAAAGGTTCCTTTTTAACATGAATTTCATAACGCAAAAAATCTGCGCGTAACCGGATTATATTATATAAATTGCGGTAATATTTCGAGTCTTCTTCATGATACAGCAAATACTAGGTCAGAAACATATGTTTATATTTTTGGGCGCGGTGGCGCTACGATTGCTCGGGGAAAGTAGGTAAAAAGTTTATACTGTTTTCTTGCATGCTCCAGATACAACATCGTTACGTTAAAAATAAAATATGGAAAACTTTTGTAGAAGAATGTGAGAAAATACGATGTAGAGATTAGTTTTGTTTATCCACTTTACGAACGTTAATTTTCTATTGTCCAAATATACTGGATTAGATTAAATTAGTAAGATATACATAATTGCTAGGTACATTTTTATTTTTATCTATGCCGAGTAGGTGCCTGTTGACAGGAGCTTAACAAATGGTTTATTGATTTATTTCTGTGTAATACTAGACACTCACGCTCATTATTTTTAATTACCTCAGTACTGCAATATTAAAATCACCTGGGACTGTTTAATATATTGCTAATACGAGTATTATGTTTTATATTGCTGTAATCAAACGTGAATTATTCAATTCACGTTTGTGTGCTTATGTCAATTAGCTGTAGCTGTAGCTGAAAGAATTCTCCTTCAGCTACCTCAACGACTCGACAGTGTCCTGCTAATATGTCACGTAGGCATATGGTACTTGGTATTACCACGACAATAACTCACAGGAAACCTCAAAGAGCTATACTACTCAAATTGAATTAGTGGCTGAAACTTCACAATTATTTTAGATATTAAGAATAGATTAAAGACAATTTACCGGTCAAATTTCGTCTTAAATTGAACAAAATAAGATTAATAGAAAGGAGAGGGGGTAGTTTTAGGTAAGGAGTTAGACACAGAATAGGGCATTGAAGGTTTTATAAATATAAACACTTAAATTGATTTATGTCTAAACTTTGTCGTAAATACAATACACACAAAGTTTCTCAGTGTAGGGAAAATATATAGATAAATAATAGTGTAGGGATATTACATAATTAATCTTTCACTCGTATTTTTCTGAAGGAGGATGGTACTGAAATGCACAATAAGAATATATTCCGTTCAATTTAATTCCATCCGTGTTAGTGTTGAACAAAGATGCACATTGATATATTTTTGTTTTTTTTTTGTACTTTTTATGCAATATAACATGACGAGTAAGTACGTGATAAGAGCTTGGGGCGGGGTGTCGGGATATGACGCAACGATCACACCACGGATATGCAGCCTGATAATATTGAACCGGAATTTGTCAACGATGCATGTAATTAATCACTACCGCTGTGATTCAATAAGCTCGTCATGAAATCAGTTTATGCGTTAGCTATAAGCTAATTGGCTTTATTTTGGGTACTTATACAATAATACTTGGAATCAATTGTAAAGCTTTGAAATATTTATTGAAACAATAACTATGTCGCAACGCTTATTTCCAACACCATATTAGATGGACCATTTTTTTTCGGTACTTCTATTAACCATGACAAATTGGTGTGTTTTTTATATCAGAGGGCGACAAACGAGCAAGTGGGTCACCTGATGGTAAGTGATCACCGCCCCCCATGGACACTCGCAACACCAGAGGTCGCTGGTGCGTTGCCGGCCTTTAAAAGTCAGCAAACAAGTGTTGCGCACCCTTCCCCTCACCCCAATGAGCTTTGGCGACCTTACTCACACTCGGAAACACAACATTAAAATGATTAAGGAGTGTCTTCTGTAAGGTGGAGGTACTTCCCCGTCGACCTGCTCTTTGAGCGAATGAACGCTATGCCCTACGTCTCTGAAAAGTGTCTCTGTCTCTTAAAAATGTTATAGCGATGTGACAATAAAATGATACCAACGAACTCATCTGGTGGATAATACAGATCGAAGGAAGGTTGGTTAGGAATCGTTGTCTAGCTACAAATAATCACTCAGAGTTTATTCGAATTAAGATTACTGTTAATTGCCTTAAAACGACAGTAATTTTTTTACTTTCCTTTTTCTCAAGAGTATTTGCACTGATTAAATAGAAAAGATACTAATGTATTATTCGTTTCTTATACATAAATGACGCGGACGTCAATTTTAAAATATTAATTAATACAGATATGTCTTCTAATTCAACTCTGTGCGTAGCAAAGTTGTAAGTTTAATACCTACAGTACGAGTACAATAGCGGAAACAAATGCATTCACAACGCACCAAATCAGACTACGAGTTTGTGTACAAAAATCTATTCACCCTCCCTCACAACAAACAACCAACCTTCATCCCTTACCCTACCCCACCTAACGGCAGCTACATAGATATCTGGTATTAGAACAATTACTTCAAAGTCAAAGTCAAAGTAATTTTATTCCGTAAAAATTTTACATTTATGTGGAATCGTCATATTTTTTTTTACCCTACCGTGCAGTGCATGACGTGGCAGCTACTGAGAAACACTGCCAGAAAACTCAGTAGGAATCCTTTTTTAAAATAAAATATACTTAAGATTAATTACAATCATGTGTGTTGACTCAGAACAACTCCATCCCAAGCACTTTTATCACTTAAATAATCAGAAATTTTGTAATATGCCCTGCTACACAATTTGGCTTTAATAATTCTTTTAAACTTATTCGTAGACAATTCTCTAATATCATTGGGAAGTTTGTTATAGAATCTTATACATTGCTCCATAAAAGAGTTACTTATTTTGTGGAGACGGGTAGTATGCAGTATGAGATTATTCTTATATCTAGTATTTACATTATGTGTATCGCTCCTTTTACAGAAGGAATCGATATTTTTATGCACATATAGTAAGTTTTCATATATATACTGAGATGGTACAGTTAGAATGTTGACCTCTTTGAATTTTTCTCTTAGAGACACTCTCGGGCCAAGATTATAGATAGCTCTTACAGCTCTTTTTTGCAATATAAATATGGTGTCAATGTCAGCAGAGCTACCCCAGAGAAGAATTCCATAGGACATTACACTATGAAAATAACTGAAATAAACCATTCTAGCTGTGTCAACATCAGTCAGCCGTCTAATAGTTTTCACTGCATATGCTGCAGAACTTAATTTGCCGGACAGTTTTTCTATTTGTGGGCTCCATTGTAGCTTTGAGTCAATAGTGATACCCAAGAACACAGTTGATTCAACAGGGTCCAACCTAGCTCCATTAAGTTGTACATTGGTTGTCGCCTGTTTCACATTCGGTGTAGTGAATTTAATGACTTTAGTTTTCTTATCATTAAGCACAAGATTATTGGCATTAAACCAATGAACAACTTTAGAGATTGCATCATTAACATCGTCAAAATTGCTTAATTGTCGGTTTATTTTGAACGTCAGGGAAGTATCATCTGCAAACAACACAATCTCATGCTTATCCCTTACGTAGTAAGGTAAGTCATTGATATAAATTAAAAACAAAAATGGGCCCAGAATTGACCCCTGTGGGACGCCCATTACCACTGGAGATCCCGGAGATATTTTACCGTTTATTTCGACCTTCTGAATTCTATTGCCCAAGTAAGAAGTCAGAAGTTCGAGAGCCTTGTTCCTAATACCGTAGTGGTGTAATTTTCTGACCAGAGTATCATGATGAACGCAATCGAACGCTTTGGACAAATCGCAAAAGATACCTAATGCATCTTGCGAGTCTTCCCACGCCGCGAATATACTTTTTAATAAGTTGACCCCTGCATCTATGGTTGAACAACCCTTTGTGAATCCAAACTGTTTCCGGTGTAGTAAATTATGTATATTAAAGTGTCTGAGCAGCTGGCTAAGCATAAGCTTTTCAAATATTTTACTAAGGGTGGGCAGCACGGAAACAGGTCGAAAATTTGAAGGGTCTGAAGTATCACCAGCTTTAAACAAAGGAATGATTTTACTATACTTCATCAAGTCAGGAAATACACCTGATGCAACACAGCAATTGAACACAGTAGCTAAGTGTGGGGCGATTTTTAAGTTTAATGTAATGTTTTAAGACTTTTTAAGTGTATCAAAGTTGCGTATCCAAAAAAAATACTAAGCTAAATTATAAATCTCACGATAGTAGCGTATTTATTTACGTGTCTGATTGAAAACCCTATCTATTCCAATACTAGCTGTGCCCCGCGGTTTTACCCGCGTTAAACTTTATAAATGGTCACCTTCCCCGTAGGTAATAGCGTGATAATATGTAGCCTATATGTTGACCTGACCTCTTCGTAATATTCATGCAAAATTTGAAGCAAATCCATGCAGTACTTTTTGAGTTTAGCCCGGACATACATACTGACAAACAGATAAACAGACAAAAATTCTAAAAACTATATTTTTGACTTCGATATCAATTGTAGATCACGCCCCAAGTATCCTTTTAAAAAATTTTCAATGTACAGTTTTGGCTTTATTATATGTTTAGATAACAGTTTCGGGGTGGACCTTAAACAAAATATCCTGATTTATACGAATGCAGCTGAATTACTGAATAAATTAAATCTAAAATTCAGACATGAAAATGGAGGGTGTTTACGTAATCTGATTAAACTTGTTACGTATGCTTGACGTGGGTAAAGTTACCAGAATGCGAAATAAATAAATTATAAAGGTAAATAGGGACGAATGTCATTTATTTATTTGTTATTCTGGTTGATTTTCCATAATAATATGAAACATTCCTTGATATGTTTCACTACGTATAGACGTTTTATAATAACACACTTATAAACATACAAAAAGCTCGTGTTACAATATAGGTTTTATAGCGTCAAAGAGTATTTAGACTGTAAGTTCAATGACATAACATTATTATTATTAGAATTATGTTTATACTTTTTCTCATTTAATATTGTTTTATTTTGTTATTAATATGATTATGTAAATTTAACATTGACACACACAAGTATAGCATAAATGAATTTGTTATTTTTTGCATGCCAAACTGGCGAAACATGTATGTACCTGATTTTTCATGACCACCTTTTTTATTTACCATGTTTCTTGTGAATAAAGAATTAAATTGAAATGAATACCCAACTATTTTATACTGCCAAATATAATGACAGAACATAATTATGTAATTATAAGAAATAGATTGTTATTTATTTTTTTTTTTTTTGTAATATGATATCTTTAAGCATATGTGACATTTTTATAAATTGTTTAGTAATGCGCTTTAAAAATTTAAATTCAATGTAATAAAACTATATACGTAGTTTATAATTTGACAAATTGTTCCTGCTGTTCTTTTATAGGGTTCATGTAGATACTAATAAAAATATCTAGTTTGCTGCCGTATTTCTTACATATTTCTAAACGGTAGCAACTAATCAATAATCTACCGGTTTATATACTAATAGTAAACATTATTACTTAATTTTTACAAATTTTACTGCTAAGGTGTAATAATATAATAATTTAGATGGAATAGTCAGTATCAAAATCCTCTGAATTGTCAATATGCAATATATTAAAGTAGGTACATAATTACAAATTATCTTTTAAAAATGTAACTAATACTCGTATTAATGAATATTATTAATTTAGAAACATACTTATGGATGATTTTTTTATTTTAAATGAGTGGAAATTACTTTTGTAATTCTTCTTCAATCAATGATTGCCATTTGGCGAATATCGAAATGGCTACTTAACTTGTCCAATTAGTATTGAACAAGGGGTGAAGCTAAAACTCACACATTGATAAAAATGTTATTCACAAAACGTAACTTGGTCTTTAATCAATAAATTCAACAAATGGCAACTAAATATGTTCAATTAGTATTAGAGTGAAGCTTAACATAATACGGAACTGATAAAAAAATAATATTAATAGAACTCATCAAATAGGTGCTACACCAGACAAACTGAAAAATTAAGTAAGTCTCTGATACCAGATATCAATATATTAATACCAGATATTAATGTGTTGTATAACTTTTATGGTCGAAGAATAAAGTTTATCTTTAACTGCCTAATAATAAATTGTTCAATGAAAACTATTCTGAAGATCGTTGGTAGGTACCTACAAAATGATAAGATATGAGTTATAGAATTGATAAATATTACCAATCTTATGATCAATATTTATAAGCGGGAAAACCCTGACCTACATTATTAAGTGTAAGCTTCAATCATATCCTAAATATATTATTCTTACACAAATATACTTTAAATACTAATCTATGATTTATATTTTGTCATGTCCTTGTTCTTGCTATCGCTAGTTTAAATTGGTCTTAATGTAATCGTATACTATTAAAACAGATAATAGAGAACGGGGAGCCGCATCTCTCGTGTCCTATGATCATCATACTGCGATCGCCAACCTGTCTGTCAAGCGTGACTATTATGGTATGTCCCTACAAATAATGGACACTCCATTGTGGGAATCTTTTAAGGAGGTCTTTTTCCAGCAATGGACGTTATTCGGCTGACGTGATAATAGGGTTTGAAGCTAAATAAGCTATCTAGCTTGGATTAGCTTTTTACTAGCTTAGCTTAGTTACGTATGAGTAAAACCTTTAATAACACCTTTAATAATATTTTTTTAATGTTAGAGTTGTTAAAAAGTTCCTTAAGCTATGGTGCTTAGTGAATTGAAATCCTATGTAGGGATATTCTACAAGGTGTCAGGGAAAAAGAAAACATATAGCAGGATTCATAGGGGAAAATACTTATGTACATCTTAGTATTTCTTACAGTTCTCCTAATATTAGTATTTTAAGGCCAAATGTTCATATTCTTTTAACAGATCTTTGAAACCTTGCCCATGAAATTATAAAACATCAGTTTGAGAACCACTTCATACAAACTCCGTCAGCTACTCGGCATCTTTGAATATGAATTAATTGTGTTTTCTCGTATCTTGTACTTGTTCAGTTCCGTGTACATTAGTATATTTAGTATTATCCATACATCACTTTGTATATCAGTAGTATGATACTCGGTTTAATTTTTTTATGTAATGGTATCTGATTTCCCATAAAATGAAGTGCTTCCAAGATAAAGATCTAGCAAGAGTGTCAAAAATCTCATCAGAATATAACATGTGAAAGGTTATTTTTATAAAGCTAAGGAACACCTACACCAACCTACTCGTATATTCATATGAGTTAGATTGGAGTTGACGTTTAGCACGATCAAATACAATAGGTCTGACAGCATGATAGATATAAGTGGTTTAGTCAACACGACCTTTGCAGCTACACTTGTACTACGAAAACAAGCTTTATATTCTACGTAATAAAGACGCCGTCAAAGTGTATCCATCGGCGCATCAACTGTATAAGCTGGTTAACTATAAATTACGTAATGTATAGGCACGTCTAGTACGCAGCTAGCTTGACCGTGATAGCTTCACGAATCTCGTTTGTGACGTCGTAATCATAGGAAATACACTATATGTTAATTCAAACCTAGTTTTCATTGAGCAATTTAGTCATATCGTGCGCTACATATTCTTATATACGTAATAACTGAAGCCCGCAACCTCGTCTGCGTTATTATTATGTGTCACGCTCTGCCATAATCGTATTATACAAAGTGTAAAGTAATTAGTGTCCACGTTTCAAATTAATGTTACAGCATCGTTATATCAAAAAAAAGAATTCTTCACATATTCTCGCGTCTACTACGTAAATACTATATGTGCCAATGTAAATTCTTTTGCTTGTAACATGATGTAATACGGATTCTGAATAATATGTCTAAGGGGGAATATACAAGGTGCAAAATAAATAGTGGAGTACCATTAAGGAACGCTATCTTCCTATAAAACTAAACAAATGAAATAAAGCCAGTTTGAGAAATACGAAAAAAAAATTAATGCATCAACTAATCATTACTGTTCTATAGGATTTTACTTATTTAAGAATAAATCTTTCCTCTTTTATTTTGCAATGAGATACGCCACACGTTACAACTTTTATAACGTAAATACTTACTGGTCGAATTTTGACCACGGCGGCTATTCTCAATGGAGATTAGCCGACAGCACAGCAACAATTATACGTTTGTATTTACAAAAGAAAAGAAGTATACTAATTTGGGATACATATACTACTTATTGAACTTGTCTCAACAATTCGTAACCAAATCATTAGCATGAGATTTAGATATCAAATAAATACATTATCATAGTTTACACTATTGTGAAGTGTATTGAAATATTAATTGAATATCGCTGTGGTTATATTGACGTATTGATAGCTGGAAATTTTGTGTCTTAAGGTAAATGGCTTGGGAATTATAATACCCTTTGAACTTCGACCCAGGCTGCAAATATGCCATCATTATCTTAGTCCATGTTTATAATAATCCACTTAAGGGAAAACGTTTATTCATATTATATCAGCATGCATATATAATATTTAATTGTAGTCAGAATTAACTACAAAACACTATCAAACATTTTCATCCTTGCTCTGAAAGTATGCCTTATGTTGGCTGTAATAATAATAGTATTATATCCTGGGACATTATTCACACACGTCCATCTGATCCCTAAGTACAGCTTTTACTATAGAAAACAGATAACTGATATACCACATATATTTTTTATATTTATTTAGTAAACACATATGAAAATCTTCAATATATTTTATTTGACATTAACAAATTATAAGGTACTTGGTATAAATAAATCAAAATAGCATTAGAAATACGTCTCTAAATGTATTTTATATATTTTGGTTAGGTACTATCATTCCCAAATAGCTCGGTGTCTATATGTTTCGGGTCGATGCACAGAACCACTACTTGTGTGACCAGAGTTGTTCTAGGTTTGGCTGTGCTTAGGGTTTGAGAAATGTATATTTGTAAAAATCCGCAAAAAAGTGCGGGTATTATCGTTCGTACATATTTATATTTAAAGTTACAAAAAAAAAAAGATTATCACCAGTTTTTAGTCGGAAATGGTAGTAAAATTTCAATTAAAATAGAGTAATCTATTTTCAATATACTCTATAGGTAAGTTTAATATAACTGGGACATTATTTACACACGACCATCTGATCCCAAACTAAGCAGAGCTTGTACTATGGAAACCAGATAACTGATATACTACATATAATACTTTTATGCACACAAATATCTGTCCTGGGTGGGAATCAAACCCACGACCTCCGGCGTGAAAAGCAAGTATTTGCCAACCACGCCAACAGGCCCGTCAAATCCCAGTAATATCGTTGTTCTATGCAACTAATGGCTGCCAGATGCCCGGTATTTTTCGTGTATCTTCAATGGCACGAAATATTAACTTCTAACACCGTTGTTACGACGGGAAGCTCATGTCAACCTTCGGTTGCGACTGGCTCCACACTGAGGTCGGAATTTACGTCACTAACTAACCGGGTCATTAGGTGGGCAACTAATGTTGCCAGATGCCCACTATTCTTCATATATCTTAGCAAGAAATATAATATATAATTCGACTCCTAGTTGGAATTCTGTAAAAAACTCAACGGTTTCTATGTTGTCTTTAGATTAGAGTTCTACTGTTAAACGCAGCATGTTAAATTGCATATGAGGTCCAGAGTTCTGGGTTAAAAAGTGTGATTCTAATGTTACTGGGAAATTAATTATCGTTCATCATTAGGTGCTGTAAATTTAAGCATGTCACACTTCCTTGCTTCAGAAAGTGCGTAAAGCGTCTTGCGTCTTGCATCTGATCTCTCCCCATACGAATTGGCTAGCCCGTACCGTGAGCTTGCTGGTCTGCACATACTTGTGCACTACAATATCGGTACCATATTTAATCGTTGATGTGCGGTTTACCTTTTGGGCTAAAATGTGATTTAGGCATTTTTCTGGCGAAATAGCCTGCGGCCAGGTCGGAGTTGAAGTTGGCGGGCTAACACGCCCATGTTTCAGAGAGCACGTGAAGTTGCCGGTCCTGTATCTGATCACTCCCACTTGTGTCGGATAATTGACCCAGCAGATTATGAGAGTGAAGCAATAGAGAGTGCACATGTATTAGTACGTATGATAGGTAATGGCTCTGAGACCTGCCTAGTCCGAATTTAGATTATTGGCCGAAAAAGGATTTTAGGGTAAGGATTCTGCTTATTGTAGAGAGTTTCTTTTTTTTTATTTAAAGACAGCGCCCGCCCAGGGTATCTATTCCCTGTGTCGCGGGGTAAATCACAAACATATAATAGACGGACACAAATGACATCCAGACTCAGAACAACTATTTATGGGTCACTCAAATAGTTGTCCGTCGCGGGACTTGATCCCGCAACACGAAGCGGCGAGGCGACTGTTTTGGGGGCTGCGCCACACGTGCAGTCATATAGTCACGTGTTGTTATAGCTGCATTTTACAAAACAAGCAATTTAATGTAGGTACCGATTAATTTGCATGCGATTTAAAAGTCTAATTCATGCGTTTTCCCGTTTCATCGACTTGTTTTCATGTTTATAGTATTTGTTTTGCAGAGATGTAGAAAGACTGCTTAAATGATTGCGGAAATAAAATAAATTACTAAAAGCCACTGGTTATATATGAAAATTCTAAGTTTAACAAAGTCTGATTAAATATTAATTACATCGTATTATGAGTTCATCGCTTGAGCGGTGTTTAGTTACTGCCTGTAGTGGTTATACTGGCAGTCAATCGTAATGAAATCAGTAGAAATTACTAAGAGGAAACACGTTGGAGGTAACAATGTCCCTCTAACGTGAATACTCCCACAACACATTATGCAGATATATTATACACTCAAACAGACCTAATATTCTAAGGCATCGTAGCTCCCAATTAGATACGCAGATTTCAATTCAAAACTATTTTTTTAATATAATAAATATTATTTACTTACAATGCTATTTATTTATACATGATTTCTCGTTAATGTATGATCCTAGACATTATATCTAAACTGAACTAAATCCTATACGTAAACGAGAAAGAATTTGTAATTAATTATATTACTTTATTAGGTTTTCAAAATGTCTCTAATATTTAGGTAAAAATTATAGTCTCGGTATCGAAAATGTTTATTAATCAATCTAGCTACGTCTCATGACTAGGAAAGCTCATATTCAAGATTTACAAGCAGTAAGAGTAGAGCTCGGAGGCCCAGGTACTGTTTTATTATAAGCCGTCCAGCTGTACATAATCACTTTTATATTTGGTGCTAAAGGGTTTTGAGATTTAGGTTATTATTAAATATAATAAATCTGTAATACACTTACCACCTTCCACTAGTAAACGCTAATGGTATACCAAACTAGATTTTTGGGTGAACAAACAAGATTTGTTATAAACAACCTACATTCCAACATATTTTTATTCCCAAATTAGCATCTGTTGTGACTTCCACTACGATGATACATGATAGATCTATTGTAAAAAATTTGAAATTTTAGAAATTGTATTTGAAGTTATATATGTTTTTGCGTTATATATTGTTTAACTAGCTATGCCGCGCGGTTTCACCCGCGTCAATCTTTATAAATTATAGCCTATGTGTTATTCTGATGTATAGTCTATATGATTGTAAAGTTTCATTAAAATCAATTCATTAGTTTTTACGTGAAAGAGTAACAAACATCCATACATCCATACTTACAAACTTTCGCGTTTATAATATTAGTAGGATAAAATTTAATATCTTTATTTATATATATCTTTCAGTTTTAGAGTGCTGATTTTTCATCAGACGTATTACTATTTTTGGTACAAAACATCAATACAAAGTAGGATACTATATTAGCAGGTTGTTAACATATTCTAGGCTCTATCAATAATCTTGTAGGTCTATTTCTAAGAAAATGGTAGCATGTACTTACCAACCACGCGCATAAATAAATGATTTAATATCGAGCTGTCCCTTTTTGACCCAGCAAGATCAATAATATGCTATAACTAACAATATTTATGAGGAAGACATCAGCAACGATTTAGTCGTAGAATGTTTCCTTTGTCGTTTAAAGACCTTGTAGTTATTGATTTAAAGTAATAATGCATATACTACTACACATATCCAATCTACTAAACTCAAACGACTTCAGCAAATTTACATTTGAAGATTACTTGATTAAAAGTCATAAAGAGTTCTCAATCATTACTGATTTTTACATTTAGAGCCTAGGAGGTTTTCAGTTTCACTGCTTCATCTACTAAAAATATGTTGCGTTTAAACTACTTGTTACAAGACTTCTTAAGAGGCAGCGGATAGCTAAAGCAGAGCTCACGCTGTCTGTAATATCCAAGATATATCACACTAATATTATAAAGGTGAAAGTTTGTGAGTGTGTATGTTTGTTACTTCTTCACGTCTAAACGGCTGCAGCGATTTAAATAAAATGTGGTATGGAGTTAGCTGACACCCTGGATTAACACATAGGCTTTAATTTATAAAGTTTAACGCGGGTAAAAGCGCGGGGCACAGCTAGTACTATATATCTGGCAGCATGATCTATTTTTCATAATCAATAGTCGATATATGTCTATTTTTCGTAATCGTATTAAGAACTGAAAGTATATATATATCTGAACTATCAGATTATCGATTCAAAACCGATACGATTCATAGTATACACAATAAGGAATTTAATACAAAATAGGTTAAATAGACGGTATTGATATACCTGTTTTAGATTACATTGTTTAAGGCTAATACTACACTACTACGTAAACTAGCTGTTTGTGGGTGCATAATTCTTGTTGCCTCGAAACGTCAATAAGTTCAAAGTCAATAATCCCTGAGTATTTTTAATAATATCAAAAGAAAATTACAATGCAGCCAATAACTCCAAGTTTGGTACAAAATCAACACTACTTACATTTTCTCGGGAAGATTGCATATACATGGAATAATAATATGGCGGGCAACATTTGCGATTCGATCGTAGGCGGCTCTAAGAACTTCACAGAATTTTCCTTCTATTTATTGTGCGATCGTAAGAAATGCGAACCGTGTTGATATAATTTAATATGATTGAGGAAAAATATCTATAAACATGATAATAATAGCGACTGTTAGCTACCTAATGCTGGGTATGTGTAGTTTTATTCAAGTAGCATAATATTATTTGAATTGCGACTTTTAAGATTTGAGATGAAAATGATTCATGATGCAGTCTTAATTGAATAAAGATTTGGAATTGTCGACTGTATCTCGCGATAAGTGATCTATTAAGGCGGGCGGCATGACGACGCATGTCGGCAGAGAACCACGTAGTCCGGCCGCGGAGTGCCTACGTGACTACGCGGGCGTAGCGAACACCCGGTGTCCATGGACCTTTACCCACACACAATCCAAACAAAATAATTATCATTTGTTATTGCTACAAGCCCTACTATTTGAATGGCCTTACAAAATACTATTTATTAATTAACGATCCACCATCACTACGAAATAAACCAGTGAGTATAAAAAACGGTGTGATTTGTTTTTGTTTTTCAAGGATGAAGCGTAATAAATTATACTGTTGTTTACCGTGGGCGCCAGAAGATTTATAAATGTAATTTTACAACAGTGTTGGACGTTTCCCCTAGTTGAATACAAACCGGGACACGAATCTTTTACAATAAATATACTTGGGGACTTACAATTTACGACCTTTTTGTATAAATCCATTGAAAATTAGTCTAATATTTAACTTAACAAGAAATAATGTGCATAAAAGAAGTAGCTTAATACTAACATTACTAAATGCAAATATTATTTTGAATATATTAAGTTTATATGTTAGTTTTGACTCTTTATTCATTCGATATAAAGTGAATCCAGACAAGAGAAATGGAAAAAGGTGTACCTTTGTTAATTTTGCCGGCAACGATGTGAGACGTAGCTTGGGATTAAATTAACCTTTATAAATAGAATCCGAATGAATCCAATATAACAAATACAGTTATGTTTGGAAGTGTTTGTGAGATCACAGGGTATCAAAGTATCAACGCCCGCATGCGTTGTCTTAATACATACAAATGCATCGTATTCATAGTATATTTATATTTTTCGGCGTCGGGATTTGCGTCATAACAAGAAGGGTATAGGCTGCCCTTCAGTTTAATGATGGTACGTCACGCACACATGTTACTGCCAACCGACTACCGCGAGGTACCCTTCTATCCAAAACTTAGTAATCGTCGCCACACTCGTTAGGGAACTCATATACCAGAATTAGCTTCACACAAAGCACTCAAAAGGTCATAGAGGATCGACCCTGACATTTATATGCAAAAGGGAAAGTTTTCTTATTGAAAAAGATAGAAGTTCAGTCAACCGCCAGGTGAAGGCAAATGAAAGTAATCAAACTAAGTGATAGTAAACCAACGCTTTTGCGCTTAAACTGGAAATTGCTAGCGCTTTGTTTCATTATTCATCTTTAAGTTAAAGAACGTACCTACCCATTAGATCTATTTACTACGTTTAAAAACATCTGTAGCTTTAAAAAAAAGGAACACCAGGGAACAGATTGGTGACCATCAAAGTAGGTTTTGTTTGCATGCACCGTGATTCAGAGAGCTCACCTATTTCTTGGGCCTGGCTGTCGTCACTAGATAAAAGTTAAATTAAATCAGGGGCTGAGTGAAAAACTCTGATACGAGAGTACCACTCTATACAAAAAAGTAAAGTTTACGAACTGAACACTGTTTTATGTTAGCTGTTATGTTAGGCGTTTCATTTTAGAAATTCATTTTGTAAGGCAAAATAAGCTTATTACATCCATGTGGAAAATCTTAATAGAAAACTTCAAGTCTAAACTAACACTACCTTCCACATTATTTGTAAATAGTACTGCCGCACCTGTGGTACCAGCTAAGAGAAGACCCTACATCGTATAATAACTTAATTTGTTGTATTATTAATGCTTGAATGCTAGTTACCATCTGGATGCAAGCAAATTAATTCACTACTACGTAACATCATGGTATATAGTTTTGTGCTAGCCGTATTATCGAATGACGTATGTATATATAAAAATCTGTTTAGTATGGCAAAAAATATAGACTCGTGTTCCTGTCACAGTGACGTCAAATGCATCGATCCAGTCGGAACACATACTGTGTCTCACTCCTAGAAACCGACTGCAAGCCGGAAATATTCTATTAAAACTTGTCCCTTAAATAATATCAATTGGCCTTAAACAGAGTTTTGGTTACATCATATTCATAAAATGAAGATGAAATAATAGTATAGCGCAATAAGATCTGTTAATTACAATGTAGCGCTTAAATATTTGACAATTTAATTTTCTAATGTGTATTCAGAGGTAAAATAACAAATGGCTTTTATTTTGGAATATTAGTTTTTGCAGTAATTCGTTAAAGGGCTGTGTCTATGAACGGTTTGTTTACAAATATTTAGTCTATTTTTGTTCCTTTGTTTTTATCTGTTTAAGGTCGGGTGTACTAAAATTCTATTAAATAAATATTTATATGACATGTCATAAATAACATTAACGAGGTCCATCTTAACATGAAACTAAACAAATTACATATAGAACACAGTTTGGAGAAATAGATGAGAAAATCAACGGAGAAATCTAATATGAAATGTAATTTTTTAGAGTAATACGCTCACAAAACACAGAATCACTGGGAATTCACAAATACAAAATTCAAAGTTATCGTTCAGTAAGCTAGTAGATATTTTTACGTTGAGTTCTGTAAATTGCTTAAAAATCATTTTGTAATAATAACCTCAAATTCGGTATTTCTTTGTCTAGACCCTGCTCAGTTTGATTTTTATTAGTATACCTGTACTAATTTTGACAATATATAATAAAGCTGATGGAAGAGAATGTTGAATACCTAATAAATTTTGAAGGACTAGGAACATGGTTAACATTGTTTGCCGATTTCGATCTCGGCGATGATGTGAGTAAAGTCAACAAGAAAGGTAAACAAGGGGTAAACTACAATTTAATAGTAAGCGTTGCAGTTTTATTTACGTTTATCATTACAAGTATAAACTTTTTTATTATTATTATGTATTAACTTTTAAACCATCGATGAAAAATAGTAAGATCCGAAATAATCTAACAACTGTTGTCTGGTGACAATAACCGCGGCCAAGTTCTAAATTAGCTCTCTGAAGAATTGAGTTTCGAAATGAAATCCGCTCTAATGACTATTAGAGCGGATTTAAGCACAGTCGTAATGTTGAAAAAACAAAGAGAAAGAGAGAGAGAACAATAATTTGAGCAATGTATGTATACATTGCTCCTACTACCGTCTGAGTGGTACGGGTTTAAACAGAATATAGGCTTATAAATAAATAATAAAACCAAAATTACATGTTGTTCCACTCTGGGAGATCGATTCTGCCTTCTTTGCAAACGGGATGATTTAGTAAATTTCTAGAAATTAACGCCCACATAAATACCACTTTTATTATTTTAAAAAGTCAACTACATTACATGTTTAAAATGCATTTATGGAAATAAGATTTGCTCATTTACTACATTAAATATAATTCTTCCAAATAATTTCTAACAATATTGTGAGCACAAGGAAAAAATAGAATGATTCTCTAATTATATACTACTTAACGTTTTTTACCGAGGGAATTCCAAGCTATAATGTTTTCCTTTTTGGCGATATTAGCGTATATAGTAAATTTCCTAATCTATAATTCAAAAATAAATATTGTGAATGGAAAACCACAACATTTTGCATCTTGTATTTCCTGAACCTTGACAAGTGTTGAGTACTGAGACTCAAGTTTTGTGTACTTGAGTATGTTTATCAAGTAGGTACACCGGGATAACGGTATATAATAATTAAATAGTTTTTGGGTCAGCTTGTTCTATCTAGCTGATCGTATCTAGTTCAAATATTATTCCATTGTGATAATATAACATCGTGTACTCGCATGAACATACAGTGTAGTACAGTACAGTTAATAGTAACACTGAATAGAGCCTTGCGGTTTAGTGGTAAATTACATAAAGTGACATCGACACAATAGATTATTTGCAAAGCGAATGCATTGCAATTCACAAGTTCCATTTCTTGTGATTCTCTCAGTGAATTTCCGTTGACAATGGATTATCCCAAGATCTATTTACTTATCTTTACTCATTCCAAGACGAACGTGCATATGGTTTACAGAATTCATACTATGAAAGTAAATCTATAAAAAACAGGGTAAAAGTGTTCAACCCTTCTTATGCCGTGGGCGGCGTAGAAATCTTACCCAGTGAATGTCTACCAGATTCTATACTATGAATAACCCGTCTGCCAAACTATGGACACAATTCTATTGTGGAGATCTTTTGGGGAGGCCTTTATCTAGAATTTATATTATGAAAATAAGAACTTTATGACAAAGCGAAGACATCAAAGTTTCTCTATGATAAAATGTGCTACAACAAATGAAATTAAGAGGTGTTTTTTTCGATTATTTTCTTTTAAGTATTTTTTTATGAAATCGTCTTTTAGATACACTGAAGTTCTTTAAAATATAGTTCAATTTTACATATTATCCTTACTATTATCGATGATATATTACTATCTTTCAAAACTTGTATTTGATATTCTTTATCAAGTTATAATAATACTGAAACAAAGGGACAATGTCTTATAGAAATGCATGTACATAGTAAACGATATCAATCATTAATGAAACCCATTAATGATTTTTTATCGTCTAACTACTTAGCTATCTGTTTCTATAAATAATAATCAAAATATATTTTTTGTTCCAAAATCATAAAAAGTTGTCTTTCTAATCTAAAAGTGATAATCAATAAATAAATGATTCTATCTGTAGCGATAATTACAATAGACGGTGACGTGATTACATTTCACTTTTAACGAGATAACCCGCGGCAATTAGTCGATTTACGAGCCAGTATTACCTATATAACTACACGATACATTTAATTTAGTAGCAGTCGTAGAAACTTTCTTCCTGCCAGTATTACTTTAAAGGCTAGATAACAACACCTATAAAATTTGCAAGTTTAGCTTAGAAAATTGCTTGCATGGATTCTGGTATACTTATAAACTCTTTAATTTATATATAACGTGGTAGAATTTAGACTACACACAGCCATTTGATCTCAGTTACTTAAGTGAGTGAGGGAAGCACCCAGCCACGCGGTCCATCTATCGATTTAGCAGAGCGAGAGTGAGTGAGAGAGAGAGTGGTTTAATTTCTTGTATTTTAAAGAGATTTTTTTATACCATATAATTAACTGTTTCTAGAGCCGAATAGTGCTCAAGTGTGTGCGCAAACACAGGAGCACTTTCTATTCCATCACTGTCATGATCCGAATGGGACGCCTAGCGACACGACCGGAAAGAGGTCAGGTACAGGACCGACGGCTTTACGTGCTCTCCAAGGCACGGGGGTATAATACCGCCAACTCCCAGCTTTCGGGCTGATGCTGAGAAAATTTCTTTTCACAGAAAAGTCACATAATCACTTTTGGCCCAACCCGCGATTTGAACCCAAGACCTCGTTCTCTGCGGGTGGACACACTACCGCTAGACCAACGAGGCATATTAAATAGGTTTGTAATTAACCTCACCATCATCTGATAGTGCCTAAGATGCGCCAAGGTGGCCAGCTTTATACTCATAATTTATTTAATATCATCCATAGATTTTTCAATAAAAATAAAGCCGAGTATAATCGTGTTATATCGCGGCTACTACCCCAAGATGGCGTTTTTGAGTGCCTACTTAGAGTACTCTTTTTAAGAAGCCCGTGTTTCAAGTTGAAGATGGTTCTCTCCACTTAAGAATCTAAAATCAAAGAAGGGGAGTTTTCTGGGTATCTTTTAGATGGAAGCTTTTATATAATGAGTAACTGGGCGACCGAACTCCACTCTATTTGCTCCCTATTTATATTATAAATATAATATAGTAGGTTAAGTTAAATTGATATATTGAGCAGAAACGTACACATATAACGTTATAATATGTATACATAAAAGAATGTTGAGTTATTTACACCATTTACACGTATAACTCAAGAGTCGTTGCACCGAATTAAATTATCTGCAATTTTTTGAATTCGTCCCCTTTAAGAATAAAAGAATAAGTATTAAAATATAGGAATTTACTTAAAAATAACTTTTGATAACAAAACATATATACAAAATGTCGCCGCCGGGCTTGCCGCTTCGTGCCGCGGGTTTGAGTCCCGCGGCGGACAAATATTTGTATTACCCATAAATAGTTGTTCTGAGTCTGCATGTAAAAAAAAAAAAAAAAATTGTTTTCAATCCATAAAAAGCAACAGCAATACTAGAAACCTTTAGAATAATCCATTATCGCCGCCTGTCAGTACATAAGCTCTAAATCACAAAATATGGTCTTTGCTTTGTTTAAAAAAAGAGGCTATAGGTTGATTTTTTTGTTGCATAAATCTTTTGATAAAGTAAGAAATAAAACAATAATTGAATCCGTATACAACACCATATCTGATACAGATCGACTGCAGTTCTTGTAAACAACCGGACCGATTTTGGTATTTTTTTAATGTGTATTTGAATCCTTGAACAGTTTTATTGTAGATTTACAATAGATCTGTTAAGTGGCACTACGATTAGATTCCACGATTCCATTCCATTAGTTCTTTTTTTATTTATAGAACAGGAAAGCCTCTGCCAGGACGGCTAGTATGAAATAAAACACAGATATTTTTCAGTTCATTCAGCACTTAGCATTTAGCGAAAGAAAAATGCTATGTATCTTTATCTGGCATTCATTCGAAAATTAAGTAAATATCATTAAAGAGTGTGCTGTTAAATTAGATTTAAGGGCTCACTCTACCTAGTGTATAAAATATATACATCATGACATTTATTACTGATAAAGAGAAGCTCTGCATTGAAAGTTGTTTGCTAACGGATAAGGATGTATCTACTATATCTAAAACAAGCCATTTTTATTTTCTTATAATTCGTACATATCGTATTTTCAGAAAACTTTCATAGTGACTCGTAATAATATTAGAAGGCTTTCACACGTTGAACGAAGAAAAATATGAACAACTATTGAACGATTATTAGTGGATTTAAAAACCGGTGATAGATGAGAAATAAAACTATTTATAAAAAAGCATACCGCCTACATTTTCTTGAAAATTGAAACAAAGAAAACTTCATGATAAAAAAATATGTTAACATTCTTGATGAGAAAGAGTATCTATTTCCATATTTATAGAGTACACTGTCGACTTTTCCTCCTGACTTCTTTGTATTATATAAATAGATAATTACATGAAACTCTTACGTGGGTATACAGTGACTCATAATTTTCAAGAAAATGAAAATTTTGCCTAATGACATTTTGGTATTCTGTGGACTCAATAAATGACTTTCATTGTATGATTTTAGTGAGTAATTACTCGAAAATTTATCATAATAAATCATGATAAAGTGTTTGTTTTGTATTTAATGAAGGCTTATTGTGTGTCACATTCTGAGGCAACTTGGTAAATGAGCCACAATGTAGGCAGGCGTAACATTGTCTTCATACTGTATGTCAGCTAACTAAGAAAATGAAAATTCATTCTTGCTCAACGGACTAATTAATAAATGTCTTTTTATTATTCTGCCCTTCTTACTTGTTGTGTCTATTCTTTCTTTGAAATGTTTACCTAGGACATTATGGAATTGTATTCTCCTAATTTTAGTATTTTATTAGTGTGGAGTTGTTTTGGACACCCAGTTGTTTTAGTTACTAGCACGGTTTAGCGCCTGTAATTAAATTGTCTAGATTGAGCAGAGCCCAACCGCTTTTCGTGCCCACAGAAAAACGAAGTAATTAAAAAAATAAGCAGCTCGCGGCTGGCCTACTTTAAATCGGCCGCCATGAACACTTAAAAACTGATAGAGTTACATATTAATTATCTTGCAGTTATTTACATCCGAAATAATCATATGCAATGAGATGATAAAAACAAATCTTAATTGTAAATTAAATTTATATAAAAAACTGATAATAGTAAATCTGACTTAGGTTTTTTTTTTTAATAATATCAGTTTTATCTATTTAGATTCATATCTAGAATCATAATACAAATTGCGATGATAACTGACCTACACCAGTTATTAAAATAAACAAAATGTAATCACAAAAGTTAAGGAAAGTCGCAAAACATATCTCTGATATATTTGCACCGTTATGGAAAATAAATATTTACCTAAATTCTGCGTTAACGTTTTGCTAAGCAGTAAACACGAAAACAATATGGTGTCATGTTGCTCCGACGCAACATGCCAAACGCGAAACACGACGGAGTCGTTAATCATGACGTATGAAATTGTACACCGTTCAGATCAACCTCGATACGATAGTAGGAGACAAAATAAAGGAGATGGTGTATTTATTTACCAGGCTTACGAGAAGAGAATCTATTCTCGAAACGTCTACGCTCAATCATACTTAACCTAACGTCGTAACAAAACCATAATATATACGAATAACAAACCATAACCTATGCGAAAAGTTTTTATGCCCGCGTAGGTACCTATATAAAAAAAAAAACAATCGGAACACAAACGTTACTATAGGTTTTGTTCGTGAAATGCGTGCGTGCGTTCGTACAGCTACTCGTAGTTACAAATCATTATCATTTTCATTAACACAATGTATTCCATGATTGCATTATTAACTTAACATGACTCATTCATGTCTCTACCTTATTATCTGGTGACGTAGATAGATCGCAAGTAAAGATCAATCACCCGTTTAACATTTCGTCAATAATACAACCACTGTGAAAGTATTATATTTTCAATGTAATATTAATAAAATTATAATATACGGAAATGAAACCGTATAACGTGTAGTGATAATGTACTGACCTTGAGCGAAGCCATATCGGAGACAGAACGATGAGTTTGTATGGTCTCGAGCTGGTCCAGACACCAGTCCAGCTCCTCCACTGTTTCTAAAGCTAGCTTCATGTAGGCTTCGTCTGCAACAAACAAAAATAATGTATAAGTATGTAGGTTGGCTGAAATTGAGATTTTGTGATTGCCCAACGATGATTAGTGAACTACCCAGGATTTTATATTGATGTTTACGGGTTAACATTCAGTCAGATTGTGATTGCGAAGAAATATTAAGTGCACGTTTGCTTTCGTATATATTTGTGTACTATAATAATATAAGTAAATTATTACAGTACACAAATATATACGAACACATACTTCTACTTTTTTATTTTTAATATAAGTATATTATTATAGTACACAATTATATACGAAAACATACGTGCACTTAATATTTCTTCGCAATCACAATCTGATTGAATGGTAATCTGACACGAGCGATATCAGGCGCAGGGGTAACGCCTTTCCGTACTTTCTGGCTCCGGAGTGTTAAAAAGACCTGATGTTACTGGGTTAATATGTTTAAATTATAATAATAATAATGTCCTCCTAGCTGAATTTCGGCCACGGCGGCCAATCTCAACAGAGATTAGCCATCTGCGCAGGACATATTATAGTGCTCAAGTGTGTTCTATTCCATCACTCTCATGATCCGATGGGACGCCCAGCAACACGACCGGAAAGTTGTCAGGCACAGGACCGACGGTTTTACATGCTCTCCGAGGCACGGGGGTATAATAGCGCCAACTCCCAGACTTCGGCTAATGCTGAGAATTTTTTCTTTTTACAGAAAAGTCCCAAAATCACTTTTGGCCCGACCCGGGATTTGAACCCAGGACCTCGTTATCTGCGGGTGAACACGCTACCGCTAGACAAACGAGGCTTATAATATAATATAAGAAGCACAAAATAAAATCAGTTTTGTGCACAAAATATCCGTACCATCAGAAGCGGGATTGGATGAGTCGGTTAGTTTAACATAAGTAAAGGGTACTGTATTTACTTTCTTGTTAGCATACTAAAAGCGAATATTCAAAGGGGTTTACAAATAAACCACTTCAGAGTAAACATGTCTCTTTGACATCTGTGAGTTCAGTGCAGGGTCACTGACTAGTGCGTCATCGTTTTATTATTCGAAATAAATTTCTATGGGAGAACAGTGCATTGTTCGCTAGACAAAGCTAGAGATTTGTGTGTTATCTGAGAGATGTGGAATACATTGATATTTCAAACGCAATGTAATAAAAATAGAACTTAAATAATGACGTCTCTAATCCTGTACTATAAAAAGAACATTATTTGTATATATACTTGGTTGCATGAAATTAGTGATAAATTTGTTAAAAAGTATTATATAATATGGTATATATTTCATAATTTTTACTTCTATATAACCGTTCTTTCAGTATTTCACACCTTTAGGGGAGGAATTTGCGAAAGGCCTTTACAGGTGTTAGTTACATAATACCGAATATAGCTGATACTGACAAATTTCAGATTTGTAACGACAGTCGTATATGGCCTAGTTGTGAGTTCTTTTAGGACATTTCTGTATTTAAATGTAAATATAAGATATTGAATTCGGGAAAACGATTACAACAATTTGTTTTAATTAATTATTATGGGCAGTGGTTACCCTAGTTTCAGATTTGGTTCAGTCACCCCACCAGGCCTCTAACATGGGTTCACTAATCATATATCTAAAATAGTAGTATTTAATGCTCCGAGGTTCACTACTATTGTCGAATAACTACAGTCATACTCCGAAAAAGTATTTGACCGTGCGCTTAGGTGCTTAACCTATTCGATCGTTTACGGACCGGCAAGGTAAACAAGTTGTGAGTCGATCTAAATAGACCTAATTAGAGAAATCTAGTTTTTGTGTTTTGTCGTATCTCAAACATAACAAGAGATCAGTTTTCCATTAAGTAATAATAATAATGTCCTCCTAGCCGAATTTTGGCCACAGGGTCCAGTCTCAATAGAGATTAGACATTTGCGCGGGAAATATTATAGTGCACAAGTGTGTGCGCAAACACAGGAGCACTTTCTATTCCATCACTCTCATGATCCGATGGGACCCTGAGCGAAACGACCGGAAAGAGGTCAGATACAGGACCGACCTTTACGTGCTCTCCGAGGCACGGGGGTATAATACCGCTAACTTCCAGACTTCGGGCTGATGCTGAGAAATTTTTCTTTTTACAGAAATCACTTTAGGCCCGACCCGGGATTTGAACCCAAGACCTCGTTCTCTGCGGGTGAACACGCTTCCGCTAGACCAAGTAATACTTAGTTAGATCAAAGCCAAATAAATAATAACTTCTCCGGCAACTATACAATGTACCACACCTAATTAAGTACCGAAGTATAATTAGCAATAAATTGTTGTATTGATCATGAGATTAATAATTTCACGTTGTTTATTGGAAGTGATCACAGTATTGAGTCGTGATGTCGTGCGTCACTAATTCTCATCAGATAACTTGAGGTCTGTACCACTCTAACCTTTTTAAATGTCAATAGTGATATTGACGAGTTGTCTGCCGGAGCAGACGACTCATAAAATAACTAGAATATACGCGATATATAGATATAGCTCTATATATAGATATTCCTACTAATATTATAAACGCGAAAGTTTTTAAGTATGTATGGAGGGACGATTTTTACTATTTCCCGTAAAAACTACTGAATGAATTTTAATGAAACTTTACAATAATATATCTTATACATCAGAATAACACATAGGCACAATTTATAAAGATATTGTGTGAATTCTCCAAAATATGACGATAAGTGCCAAGTAAGTCTTGTAGGAAAAAATCCACCATCTGCGAGCAATTCCTTTATTACTCTTTTACGCCAAAACTACTGAACGAATTTTGATGAAACTTCGTAGTAAATGTAGTAATATTGCTTATGTAAACGTATAACACATATAGGCTATAATTTATAAACTTAAACGCGGCTGAAATCGCGGGGCATAGCTAGTATGTAATAGAAGATGTTTTTTATTGTCGACTGTTTTCAATGTTCTAATGGACGAAACTTGTAAACTATTGGAGACTTCTTGGAACTATCATTCTCTAGGTTTTGATGTGAAACATCTATAGCCGCACGTAAAAAAGATTTCTGGGGGAGCGACGCGTCGCCACGTTTTTTTTTTGATGCGAAACAAAACAATTGACTGTGCGATTATTAATCGTAATATTTTATTTTATCATTATGACATATTTAGTTCATATCAAAATATGTTCTTTTCTGCATATTAATTTTAAAAAATAATGTCGATGTTTCACATCTGCCAGGCGTCCCGTGAGGGCTCAAATTTTTTTTGATACACTAACTGTTTTGAGTTCAATACTGAAATGGTTGGTCTTAGCAATTATCAGCGACATAAAGAAATTTGAATTTAGATTTTTAACTGTTTCTTGCCATTCGATCTTCTTTCTTTATCTCATAGGAAGTGGTTACCCTGGTGTCACAGAGACAAACCGCCCAGAGGGCCCCTCACATGGTTTAACGAATGCTATCTTTCGACAAGAATCGGAACCTATAGATTAACGTGCCGTGAAAACACGGAGATGCTCAGTAATTAAACCACTTTAACGGTCACCCATCTATAGACTGACCGTGTGTCTAGGTGCTTTACTTTACCTCGCCGATCACTCACGGACCGGTGAGTGCAACTGGCTTCGTTCATTATATTTTTTTAATAATTACAATTGATAGACGTTGAAGCAAATGTACAGACGCTAGCACATCGAGCTACCCCAATCTGTCAAATTTCTTGTATACATTTTCACCTTTATCACTTAAGCATAAGGTTCACTTTCAATTGGGGAAAATTTACAGATTGGGGTAGCTTGATGTGCTGGCGTCCGTACACGGATGTTGTAGTACACACGGCCACATATCAAGCTGAACATTTCCAATATAAGCTGACCTCTCATTGTATGGAAATCCTATAGAACGCGGGATCAGCTTATACTGGAAATATATAGCTTGATATGTAGCCGTGCGTACAAGGAAAATTTAACTAGCATATTTTAATGATTAAATTGTACACACAGTAACAGTTCCTACTTTTTATTCAGACCAACTGCTAATAATTAAATAACTTCATACTTGTTTAAAGAAGGTACGGAACCCTCCATGAGCACGTCCGAGTCGCTCTTGGCCGGTTTAATAATTCCATGAACGCGATATGATTAGATGATTAATCTGATGTATTCTAAGTATTGAGATTGACTGTTCAGACATTTATTAATCACAGCAAAAATCAGATAAATCACGGTGAAAATATAATGAATGGTAGAATCTAAAACATATCACGCGTGTTTGTAAAATCATCGACTGTAATCTTGTTAACGCGAGCAAACCTGAAAAATACATACATTGACTCACGCCTGTTTCCCAGAGGGGTAGGCATAGACAACGGACTTCCATGTGTCACAATCCTTGCACACCTCTTTCGCATCATTTACTGTCATTATATTCCTCATACGTGCTCACTGGTTAAAGGTACTTCTAACCTGGGCTTTCTTGAGAACGTCTCCTATTTGGTCAGAGAATGTTCTACGAGCTCTTCGTGATTTAAATACTCTTTGATATTAAAATTTTTGGTGAGTACAGTCTCCTGCATAACTTTGTATGCAACTATTTCATGCAACGGATATATATAATAATGATAATATCCTGGGACATTCACACACGGCCATCTGATCCCAAACTAAGCAGAGCTTGTACTATGAAAACCAGCTAACTGAATAATTACATATACTATACTACTTTTCTTTTGTAAATACATACTTTTATAGATAATTACACCCAGACTCGGGAAAAACAGACATGTTCATGCACACAAATACAACACACAAATACAACCTACGACCTGCGGCACGAAAGGCAAGCATTTATCAACCATGCCAATCAAAATAACAATATCCTTAATAACTGTTTTTCAGGAATGACAACGCTAAGCTATTATCTCGTATACCCATCCCTTTTTTATTTCGACATCATATTAAGCAAACTTATTGTTTACTCAACTTATAGTACTTATATTCGTATGTACTATATATTTACTGTTAAGTATTATTGCTTAGTTAACGGTAAACATTAATACTTTGTTGTTTTGGACACTGGTAACGTGAATACTTTACATTGTCGGAATTTGTAATATTATTATTGTATACTGCTATTGCATTGCATAATATACCTCGCTCGTGCTGAATATTGTTTTTGTACATACATATATCACAATAGTAGGTATAACCTTTTGTTGCGACGTAGACAATTTATTATATTTTCCTTTCAACAGTAAACAAATCTGTAAACAACATGGAGGCGTGTGCTGTTATTACTAACATGTAGTTAACAGGAAAAGATGTTGTGATTAGAATTTCATATTCAACGATAGTACAATAATAAAATGGGTGTGAAATATCACTAATAGATAGTATTATATCACTTTAAATAACGGTCACGTGATATAATATTCGTAACATATAAAAAAAAAAACTTGTGTGTACTTATGTACACGCGTTAGAAGTTATACTTCTTAATATACAACTTGAACATAGTTATCATTTTTCATACCACCTAGAACTAACGTCATGCTGTTATTTTTACGATGCGCGCGCATCGTAAAAATTCACTCTCATACATTTTCATACCACCTAGAACTAACTTCATGCTGTTAAATTTATTGGTGTCGGTGTGCGCGCGCATCGTAAAAATTCACTCTCATCATTTTTCTCCATCGCGCCAAAAGAAGTATAACTTCAATAAATAGCCTAATTTCATATGGTCTAATATTATATTTCTTATTAAACTTTGTTTTTATAACATTTGGTACCCTACAGACTACAGACCCTAGCTTTTCAATTGAGAATATTAATATTTCAGTATGTGCCTATAAACGACTAGAAATTTATACACTTGTTCGTTTTAGGGTAAATTCTGGAATGGGCAAATTCGTTTTGGGCAGATTCCCAACTCGACAGATTCGTGGATTGGGCAGATTCTCTGATTCGATGGATTACATATATGGCAGAAAATGAACAGTCGTGCAGGACTAATTCGGATTTTATTTAATTTTATTATTTCATTAAAAACAAAAGTTTCAAATTCGGAATTAACATTTTTTCATACCTAATTCTTTCGAACTAAAATTATTACCAATAATATAAAAAAATGTCCCTTTTTTGCAAAGGAGTGTATATTTATGGACCATTTCTGTGTGTTTGTCTATTCTTTTTTATGGTGCAAAGCATGGGTATTGTAACAAAAAGGTAGAGTAGTAGAAGGATATGCATCACTCCAACTCCTGCAAGCAAGAATACATTGACATACGATGAAAAGGGTTTTACTAGTGGGGCCCAAGTACCTACGCCCCGGGGAATTGCTCTAAATGTCTTGGATCTATCTAAAGGGGTGGACCAATTCATTTATTTACGACGGAAAACTAGTTCAATGACAATTTCATTGACAATAGTATCTAGTAGTAGCAAAATAACATGTTATTTATTTAATGATTTCCCAACATTTTTATGTGATAAAACAGATCGCACGGACGGACTCGTGCTGCATGTGAACTTCACAAATACAACTGTATGCACCCAAGTGCTAAATACAATCATTATTTAATCCCTATTTCCGTAAAATTTTTAGCGATAAAGTGTATATCTGTGTCTGTTTAAAACATATGAATGAAACATGACACCGCAATGCTAGTTGATTAAACTAGCATTCCGGTGAACACAAACTGCATTTAATAAAAAAAAAACCTAAGCAGTTCAAAAATTGAAATAATCTTTATATTTGGATTCATAGTATTTTATTTAAAAGTGGCGCTAGGTTATTACTTGTTACAAATTTAGTCAAAATTAGTAGTTAAAAATGACGATTGCTATCCAAAATATGTATGGAAATACTTTTAGAAACCACAACTTTACACAAATATTCCGAAATTCTGATTCCGATGCATTTTGTCGCAACATATTGAGATTCAATGCGATTAAAGTGCCTGGAATTGATTATACATCCAACGGATGTATAATCAATATTATGTTATGTTTATGTTATGTTTACTTTAAAAAGTTGTCATGAACTAACCTTAAACAAAGTAAATAGTAATGACATAAAGTGGCTTTGAAAGGAAATCATATAAGCAGGGGTGCTCTTTATTTGTAGAAGATCATGTGTAGACAGAAAACTAAACACATATTTAAAAACCTTAATAAAATTTAATAAAATGTTTAAATACAGCATAAGCAGAAACTTCAGGAAAAATTATGCGTATTAAAAATGCATGGCGTATTGAAATATATTTTTTTCAACTACTGTAATTGGAGAATCGTAAAGATCTATTTAAACTTTACGTAAGAATGTTAGCTGAAAACAATCCGGCAAAATATTTGTATAAATCTTGACCTATATTCTAATTGTTAGTTTCGAGATGTTAATGAGACATAGCTTGACAATTCTCGCTCTGTTGACGGGTCTCATTGGAAGACAAGGGCTGCCGGATAGAACACGACAATTGTAACCGACGCGCAAACAAATCTCTTTTGTGCAGCCAGTGTCACAGCGGTGGCAACAGTAGGGAACCCAATATCTTAAACGGTAAGGACTATATTCCAATAAAATTGTTTCTATTGGTGTGATGTTAATTATAAAAATGGCAAATAGTAACATGTTGAACATTCTCCACATCACTAAGATATAGCTCACGGTTGCGGCCTCCAGATAAAGTAGAGCATATTAAATTAGCTAGGACTTTGTTTGTACTTTGTCAAAAGAACTTAAGCGTGTAGAAGATAATCATCTGTTAAAACCATAGAATGTTTCATGGAACTGCGTTACAAATAAACGCATTTTAATATTCAAGGTTTATATTATCCGTAGAGTTTGGATGCCTATTGCAAGAATGGGATTTCCTAGAAGACATACGCTATTATTCGGTCAAAAAATTTGGGGATTCAGTATCAAAATTGTTAAAAGGACCCAAACCTTGATTATCTCCTACTAATTTTAGCAATCCACAACTAGTTCTAGCTTCAGATATTGGGATGGGATATTCCAAGCGGAAAATACGAGACTTGTTATTCTTTCTAGGCGGGAAACCACACAGTTAATATTATGTGGTAATCGTTGATTATTTCATAAACTAATATAAAGTTCACTAAGCATAAAGATAGCAGCACAATAATAGTCTATAACTGCCACTCAGAGACATATTTAATTAATGACTGACTAGATTAAGTAATGTTTAGTCTTTGTATTTGAACTGTAATGATTGATTAAATATGACTCTTGAGTGTCACCGCCAAAATATGCATTAAATATGTTACAATAAATTAAACATACACAACACACCTTGATATTATTTATAAAAGATTGTTTTACGATAATTGTGATATGCTTTAAATGATGTAACGCACCCCGTCCACTCATCAACTCGTGTTTGAAATTAGCCCAGAACTTTATAATGTTCGAATTATTGTAACTGATTCCCTGAAGGCTCGCAAATTTAAAATGCCTTCATAAATTTACCTATTTCAGTTACAATTACAAAGGTATTAATTTTACAGGTCCATTATAATTTGATTATACAGTCTGGAATAGAGTCCGTTCGGTGTAAGCGTGGTTACGCCGAACGGACTCTATTCCAGACTGTGGTTGAGTGTTGTGTGGTCAGTGTGTCCCAACTACCACTTAGCCTACATCGGGAAATAGCGAGTGGCGAATGACAGCGACCGTCCCTGATTCAATTCGTGGCGGAGAACCAAGCTGACACTCATTAGTACCTGTCACGCTCCAAATAGAACCGGCACGTTTTAATCATTTATAAAAAAAGCTTTGAAACGAATGTTGTTTTCAAATTCATGTCATGTGGGTGTCAATGGCCTTTATCATAAGTTCGAAGTTAACATGGATTTACTAAATATTTAAATTATTTAATGCAATTACGTTCTTTACACATTTTATGGTATGACATAAGAATGAAATCTCGTAAAAGTGCACATACCATCAGATGCGATACTATGTTTATTTTACACATACGTATAAAGCAATCATATTATTGATTGTAATCGCTTACTACATTGTGTTAATTTTATAACATTAATTTACATATTAATGACACAATCTGAAAATACATTGTTCAGAATCGTTTACTGAATCGATTTATATATTTTTTTATATATGTAATTTTTTATTCCAAAATAATTAAAACTACGGAGATTATTGTCATATTAACCCTGTACATGACTGTACAGAAAACAAATTGAAATGGACCGTAAGTCAAAGTAATAAGACTTTTAAAATCGCAGTTTTATTTGTATTCATACAAATTCCATCATTCAATACAAAATAAAGAAAAATAAACTTTATTCCAAGATACTAATTTAGTAAATAACAATGCATATACATGTTAAATTAAAAATTCAGTGTATGTATTATGATTACAACATAATATTCTAATTGGGGTGTTTGAGCGTGTGCGTTAATTACGTTACATGTTGTATGTATCAATAATCATTATGTGTCATTTTATAGTATTATTTTTATAGACATTAATCTAGGGCATTAATCCCTGTGCTGTACAGGGATAAGACATATAATTGACGGACACAAAGCACATCCCGACTCAGAACTTTATGGGTCACACAAATAGTTACCCTGCGCGGGAATCGAACCCGAGACACGAAGTGGGGAGGCGACTGCCTTAACCGCTGCGGCACACACGGAGTCATTTTTTGTTATCACTGTACAGGCGCCAGCATATAAAGCTTATACTTATGTGATAAAGTTGAAAATCTATAAAATAAATCTGACAGATTGGTGTAGCTGAATGTGCTGGCGTCTGTACATCAATTATTATAGTGACGACAGCAGAGTGTTTATGTGTTGGTTATATCATAGATAATGATCACAAGATAAGCGCTTAAAAATACTACGTCAGAATATAAACATATAACTATCGCAAGTGATTAATAACCGGACCTGCCTCCCGAGTTATATATGTGCGGAAATTTGTCCATAAGCCTGGGCACATACTACTAATATGTATTTCTTTATAACTTCGCTTCACTTAGTTACCAAATTGGGCTTATTGTACGATTACTTCAAATTCGAAATTTGTGAGTTAACCCTTAAGGCCTATTCACATCACGTTTTTTAAGCGCACCGTCGACGCTCGTTTGTAGCGATACAGACGCGATGCTAACGCGCGTTTGTATCAACACAAAGACAACAAACTCTACTCCGTAGGATAAAAGCGCGCCGACGGCGACGACGCGGCGACGGCGCGATGCTAACGCGATACAATTTAATACGCGAAAAATTGACGGTCACCGTAGCCTAGTTGGTAGTGCTCCTGCCTACAAAGCTGGTGGTCCTGGGTTCGAATCCCGGTAAGTGCAAATATTTGTGTGATGAGCACGAATATTTGTTTCTGAGTCATGGATGTTTTCTATGTATTTAAGTATTTATCTATCTATATAAGTATTTATATCGTCGCCTGGTACCCATAGTATAAGCTTCGCTTTGGGGCTAGGAGGATCTGTGTGACATTGTCCCTAGATATTATTACAAACGCGCGGCACCGGCGCGCGGCGCGTATGTATCGATACACACGCGATGCTAACACGCGTTTTGGAAACGCGCGTCGACGGCGCGTTTAAAAAAACGTGGTGTGCATAGGCTCTTAATGGGGCAATGGTATAATAGTTGCCACCTCATTTTATGGTTTTTGGTTTAAGACATTTATTTCTCATAAAGAATACATTATTTATCTGAGAAATACATGATACTTAATTTAAGTTTATTACTATACTAACAAGAATTCACAAAGCCGTATTGAGTAAGTATTAACAATAACAAAGAAAAGTGATTTTATACATTTGATAAAAAATAATACATGATTATTGGTAAATTCGATAAAAAATAAAGACAATGTAGGTATTACGAGAACAAAATATTAGCAATGCCACAACCTAACACCTCATTTTAAACTCTATTCTGTTGCAATAAGAGCGAAAACCAATGAATTATGAACATGCGTTATGCCCTATTAATGGTTAAGACACTGCATTCGAGTACTCCTAGTTTCGTGCGTACCTTTACAAGTCCCTTTATTATATTAACGGGCCTGTTGGTGTGGTTGGCAAATGCTAGCTTTTTACGCCGGAGGTCGTAGGTTCGATTTCCACTCAGGACAGATATTTGTGTGTATTAACATGTCTGTTTGTCCTGAGTCTGGGTGTAATTTATCTATAAAAGTATGTATTTACAAAAGAAAAGTATTATATGTAGTATATCAGTTATCTGGTTTCCATAGTACAAGCTCTACTTAGTTTGGGATCAGATGCCCGAGTGTAAATAATGTCCCAGGATATTATTATATTCAACAACCTGATTGCTTACTTGTTCAATATTGTGTATTAAATATTAAAGACATCGCATAAATGTTGCATATTACTCAAAATAAGTATAAGAATAAATGCAATATAGGTGGCATTGGCATAGAGAAATAATATAAATACACTTTCCTCATTGCCTGCATTAGTGCCGATTGCATGAATTAGTGCTGATTTATTGGTCGAATAACATACTAAAGTAGGATAGTATGCGCGAATAATTTTACAATTTTGGATATTGCTATGCTCTTTGGTACATTTCAATATTCATTCAGCCCGAAGTTTGGGAGTTGGCGGCATTACACCTCCATGCATCGGAGAGCAAGTAAAGCCGTCGGTCCTATACCTGACCTCTTTCCGGCCTTGTGGCTAGTCATCCCATTGGATCATGAAGGTGATGGATAGAAAGTGATTTTGCGCAGACACTTGCTCGTTATAATGTCCCGCTCAGATGGCTATTCTCCGTTGAGACTGGCCGCCAAAATTCGATCAGGAGGGTATCATTATTTTATTTTATCTGATCTTTTAATCGATGTTCCTGTCTTGTAGTTTGCTTTAGCCATTATATGAAATGCGATAGGAGTTAACTGTCAGTACGCTATATATAGTAAGCTATACATTTCCAATATAAGCTGACCTCTCATTGTATGGAAGTCCTATACAACGCGAGATAAGCTTATACTGGAAATGAATAGCTTGAGTAGCCGTGTGTACAACGTTTAATTGTTAAAAACGAATTATTATTACAAAGCCAAACTACTCTTGTAGTAAAACAAGACTACTAACTGCACCACGAGTTTTCCATATAGTCATAACAGCAAGGTCAGTGACCATTTATATTATGGAATACCCGTTAAAATTATAGAATAAATACTTAATGCGTATTTATGCATCAGTAAAATTTATACTATAATGCTATATGGGATTTGATCTCAGCTTAAAGAAGCTAAAGATTCTAATCTTGTCTGCTCCCTGTTGCAATTTCAGCATTCTACCTCGTCGTTTGTTAAATACTGTCCGTATTTAACAAAAGACGATAGAATTTTTTGAAAACTTAAATATATGATAAGTGGTCATTATTTTATGGATTGTGATCTGTTACGTTGAGTGTGCTTAGTTTTTTTTTAAGTTTATTTACTTACATGAAGTACCAGTCCAAGCCCATTTACGTGTCGGACCAATGCGGCGCTTCCGAACAAAATCACATTCACCTGATTTACACCGAACAAAGATTTTGCAGTCACATCGTGAAAGATACTTAAAAGCGTTTAACACTTGAAATATATCTAGATTTCTGGTTTTCTGTCGTAAAATAAAGTTTATCTTAGTTGAAAAGGAGCACAAACACAGAAACACACCGTTAAGTCGTACGCTAAGACACTGCTGCAATAGTTTGGTCACCTCCAAAACAGTATCCGGCAAATTTAACGTGACAATTGTTTCGTCACGATCGATGGTCATTTTCCAATCTAAGCTAAATTAAATTTCAGGGTACTGTTGAAATAACAGGTTAGATTTGTTTAGCTGGTTTACAACTTCATTGATTCGTTGGCATCAGTGCATTTATGTTTGAGTTTAAAGGACTAATGGATTTATTACGCATTTGTTTGCAGTTTATATAACTTATTGTGGATGAAACATGTGAGTCATGAAGCCGCAAGGTCGTACGGCATGCCTATTCTAGAAAATAATATTAATATTTTTTTAGAATAGGCGTTTACGTTTTAACATACTCTTATCTAGAATGCGAATACCACAGGCAAAGTGTGAGCAATTATATTAAGGTAGCCTGCTTGACTCTACTATCAAACTATTATATTAAATAATTATGTTAAAAGTTACTTAGTTATGGGGACCCAAAGAATGTCATCTGGGTGTAATTTATCTATAAAATGTATGTATAATATTTCTAAACAGAAATATGTTTTGGTCTGCCTAGTTTGGGATCATATTGGTGATGGTGTTAGTTGCCTCAAGTTTATTACTATATAGAATTACTGAATTGTTGATGTAAGTCGACAATAGGATACCAAAACTGCTAGTATAACAAATACACATTTTATAAAATGGACGTCGTATGAAATCGTGTTTTAACGACCCTACGCCACTGGCAAACTGTTGTCGGGTGTTTTATATAAATTAGGATAGGTACTACATTCTCAAGAGACTACATGAGAGTGCAGCATCTTTTTGTAGTTTATAAAGAGAGTGATATATATGTCTACCGTGGCAAACCCTCAGAATAAGTAATATATAATAGTTATATAGTTAATAGAATAGCAATTTAGTTTCACACGAGCTCACAAAATTGAAGTAAATAATGTTAGTATAGGTACGCCACGTGCTTTGAATAAGTGCGTCGCTCTTGAAGCAGTAGAGCGGTTAGTACTGTGCGAATTGTTCCTACAAAACATATACTTGCTGTTTACATAGTCTAGTTCAAACCTTAAACCATTTGACTTCTGATGTGGAGTAGTCCTCTAAAACATTCTAAATAAAAAAAAACGTATATGGGTGGCACTAGATCGGATTTCCAACATGCAACATTTGGAAATCGAAAGACTTTTCATTGTCACGAGTTAAAATAGTACATCCTGTATTAAATGGTGCAATAAAATTGTTATTACAGGCTTATAACTTCAAGAAAACCCACTTGTATAACCAACTACGGGATATATACTCCGAGAGTACGTGTGGTAATATTACGCGAAAGAAATTCAGACTCCGTCATTTATTGCCGTTGTCCAACACAGACGACATGGCATGATGTGGACGCGGACTCACAACCCCCTCCACCCGTCCCGCACACCCCGGGAAAGCAATCCTTCTAGTGGTACACCTAAAGTACTGTTTATCTATGAGTGGGCAGTGTCAACTTTCCCGTAATTAAAACGGAGAAAGCTAACATCAGGCTCATAGTTTCCTAGAAATATCAGTTTCGCAGAGCTGCTCTATCTACCTACATTGTTTTGACTGGCGAAATCAGATGACAATATTGAAAACAGGAAACTGTCCAACTTGACATATTCTGTTATCGAAATAATAAAGGATTATACGATGATAACATTTTATTAGAGAGACAGACAGGCTTTATTTTCAGGAAGTTCTGCTATTTTCGTGATCGATTCGCTGAAATAAATATTTGAAATTTGATGCGCAAAACAACACTTCAATTTATTGTTTAGCTAAATTTTGGCTTCAAAGACCGAGGGGAATTTTTCAGAGGAACTATTTGTGTCAGTGTTTGATTTACATTGAGTAACGAAAGGGTTTTCCAGGGATTATCGTATCTGACTTCCATCAAAGGCGGCGTACAATCCAATCACGAAGGATTACGAAATACGGAAACTATTTCTGCCCATACATTTTTTCAACTTGTTTTTGTAGCAACTAGTCGGCAAACCATACCGCTTAGGCCTAAGATGCCTACAACATGTATGCTGTTATCGTGGCGACCGTACTAGTACTTAGAAAGACTACAGTATAATCTTTCAAGTTTTTAGGGTTCCATACCGAAATTGGAAAAAGTATGTGCACCAAAATTATAACATTTAAATATTCACACGTTTAACAAGATTATACAAATGGTTTATCACTAGATGGGAGCTGGTCCAGGCCGCTGTTAATTTGAATACTGACTAAATTTACTGCAAAATTGAATTGAAAAATTAAGAAAATATTTTTGTGTCCGTTGCAAAAAACGTAACATAAAACTGCTTTATTTGTATATTTTCAAAATTTGGTTGATTTCGGTTCAAATGTTTGTTTTTATTAAAATTGTTGAATAAAAAAATGTGCCATGTCCCATTATCTTGTGGGATGACTAAATTCCAAAATAATTAAATAGGTATCACATGTTTACATGAAGATAACAGAAAATATGCGATATTTAAATCTATTTTCACATTTTATAAGTTTAGTATCGGTGCACGATTCTATATTTTTTTGAGTTTATATTATTAATGGAAATTCATAATACTTTTTAATACATTTTTATCTAATGATAATCTTATGTACGAGAAGAGATAAAATGTTTTCTCGATACGAATATTACTGAGAATGTGTCAGCTTACCTAATGACATAACCATTCTCCGTACGCAATCTCATTATGGCGCATCGAGGAATTGATCACATTGTTGATAAGATTGTAAACAAAGCATATACTCATAATATGAACACGGTATATTGGGTCTCAGACATTAATAGCCGCTACAGTTTAGTCTATTATTGATAACTTTTTAATACTGATACCTTTAAACGGGCGGTGGACTATACGAAACATCAATTACAACCTTATCTCTTTTGAATAAAGTTCAAGAACCAAAGCCTGGAAAAGGGTTAACGCTACCGCTAGGCTAACAAAGCTGTGAAGTCATACATACGTAGCGATATAGGTACCTATTACTTATGGGGGCGTTTCCCCTGTCGTTTCCCAGTTCGTATCCTTCTGCGTAGCCGTAATCCCAAGTACTTGTTTTTCCCTGTTTCAATCGGATTCAATTGAGGGGAACGGGATATGTTTTTAGATTCTATGCGAGGTTACCAATTTATATGCATGGTGTACGACTTTGGTTTAAAGATTTGTACCGATGAAATGTAGAGATTGTAATCTATACTAACAAGCTTGATAGATACAGTATTGGTTATTTCTATATGCCTTACATGGCGTAGGGGACAACGTTTCACTTAAAGAACAACCCGAATAGGGTAGTAATGTTGTGTTTATATATGTATGTCATGAGGCGGTTTGGCGATCGCAGTATGATGGTCATAGTACTCAGAAAGACCCATGCCCGTCCTCTCCTTGGGTCGACTTCTATGCCCCCTCGGGATGAGATAGGGTGATGGTATTCTGATATTCATCGCCGTCACCACGCATGAAACTCGAAGTCACGTCTACTTTATGTTTTTACACAACAAAAAGAACCTTACTTTCTAGTGGTTATATAATAAAAAGCCTTTCAACTTCATTGAAATAAAATCGACTGTATAAGATTTTTGATATTGCATAAATAATAAAAATTCTATTCGTGCTTTGAACGTAATATTTACGCTTTGAGTTTTTTTATAACTAAGTAAATAAAGCTTCAAATAATTTATGATAGTCTATATTTGCAGAGCTCTTTACTGTCTTCATTATGCATTAACGTTTTTAATGCTAACATGCTAAGTATTTATTTAAGCTTGCGTAGTTTTTATGTTATTATCATTTTGGAACTTTCTTCTATATTGTCTGGGTAAAAAAGAAAATGAGTATGTTTAACAAAACTCACCAAAACCTAAGTAAATAAAAGTGGAATTTAAATCAAACTAGACGATAAAAGATATTTATAAGACAGGTAAACGTTATATTCATACATTTTAATATAAAATTCTATTATTTTAACTATGAACTGCATCAAACACTAAACTAACTTGCATCTCTACAGTCTCTTCGAAGTTAAAGTTAACTATGTTCTGCCAACTTTAAATTTAAATTTATATATTATTTATTTATCTAAATTTAAATTTACAATGTAACGGTACGGTAATGTAAAGAATGAGGTAGTTAGACTACCTCATTCTTTATTTATGTAAATATAAACACTATTATATAATACTGGAAATCGCTGGATGCGGATAGCGCAAGGCCGGCAATTCTGGAGATCTTAGGGGGAGGCCTTTGTCCAGCAGTGGACGTCTCTCGGCTGATATGATGATGATGACGATGAAAATACTACGTCAAAAATGTCCATTGTTTCTTCAGTGAAAAGTAAAAAATAATATAGTTTCGGAAAACAGAACTATGAAGGAATTTATATGCACGCCAAAGGCTAAAGTCTTAGTTTTCTGTAAAAATATAATGTACACGATATTTTCCCCTCAAAGTAGCCAAATGCTAACTTTGATGACCGTAGATACCTACTGCTATTGAGTTGCAACACTTGCAACTATTTCGTCTGAGACATGGCTAAGAATGGAAACCTCATAGTAGTTCCCGAATTTAAAGATTTAGACTTTAATACGAGGAGTCTGTAAGCCAATGATTGAAGTATCTATGATTTAATCTTGAAATTCGTTGTAATGAATATAAGTATCAAATTAATCAATATTAATAAATTAATCCATGGATTACACGTAGCATCACCTGTATATTAGTCACCTGAGTTGATATGGATATGAGTAACGGTAGGGGACGCCGAATCTCTGAATGAGAACGTTCCTTCTGTCACATAACACACAGATTTTTTACGTTCTAGTATATCGTTCAATAAAATGCTTATAATTTTGTCAGTAGTGCAACATGGGGTTTATATACTCTCTGGCTACTGCAGCGCCCACATCTTATCGGAATATATGGATTTACACATTAATTTGGCTGACGTTATCAATCACGTATTATAAAGAAATTGTAATGGATACTGCGTCTGACAAAGACTCATTTAAGTAAAAAAAAGCAATCAGGCTCCGTATCTCCGTATATTAAAATATCTATATTTTATGAAATAAATTGTATTGCAATGCTCTTAATGCAAATAAGTTCGAAGAGAATAAGCCCAATTGAATAAAAGGTTCCGTATTCTACTATTATTTATGTATTTTAACAAACCATTTACTTGAGGATTTTTTACTATGACGTCAGTCGCGACATTATTAGCTGTCAACAATTACGAAATTTAATGAGTATACAAAATACTTATATGGTGTCTCTACTCAAGTTACTAACATACTTGGGAATCCGATTACTAGTACCCAATAGGTTACAAAGTGAGACAACTTTCCTATGAATTGGATGGTTGAATTCATTGGCTCCTTTAATTCACAAATACCGAGTTCAGTCGCAAACGTAAAGTTCATCAAGCAGATGCTTGACAAGTCTTATTTTGCCACTTTTTTCCGAAACTATAAGAGCTGTAGGTACTGTTGAAACTTGGTAAGTGTAACTTGGTAGATGTATTCTGTAAACCGCATTAAGATTTTTACACAAAAATAGAAAAAGAACAATAATTTTAGTGGGTCCCCATAAATAGAACTGAAACTCGAATTTTTTTTTTCATCGTACCCATACATGTGGGGTATCTATGGATCTTCAAAAATGATATTGAGGTTTCTAATATAATTTTTTTCTAAACTTAATAGTTTGCGCGAGAGACACTTCCAAAGTGGTAAAATTAGTGTCCCCCCCTGTAACTTTTAAATAAGAGAGAGATAAAACTACAAAAAATATATGATGTACATTACCATGCAAACTAACAACGAAAATTGGTTTGAACGAGTTTTTTGAACGAGTTCTAGAAAGTAGTTTTTTTTTAATTTGTTATAAATCGTAAACAGCAATTTATCTTTCCTTTAATCAACTGAAATACTTACTACAAACTACTACTACTACTCCGACTCGCACTTGGCCGGTTTTTATTATGACTTGAGTTGGCTTATTAATGAATAATCTAACCAAAGTCATAAATGAGTTCAAGTACTTTATTGCACTTTAATCACGTCAAACGGATTTTCCAGTTGAAGATAAGCACCTCCTTTATTCTCCAAGTCTTCATTTAGCGTTCGTCTGAGTTATTGTGTAGTCAAGCGTTTGTTATTAATTCCCGACTGAAAGGAGCTATGTTATATATTTTTAATGCAATGCAGTGGTTTTTCAAAGTAATATCGGTGGATATGTACACTTCGACCTTGCGGTGTCGTTTCTATCAATGCAAAGTTAAGTTTTACGTATAGCACTATAATGCTATATTGCTATATAGTTCTCTGTATAGCACTATTGGCTCAATCTTTTAAAACCATTTGTAGAATTGTCATTACTGTAATTAATTAAGTAGACCGGAGATGCATCCATTAACTGGTTTTACTTACCAAAATTTGTAACCAATTGTATGTAGCTGTTAGCTTCCCTAATAAAATAAAATAAAATAGTATAGTTGAAGTAGTAGTAGTTTAAAACCTGGGCCTGTGTGATTATTAATAATTAGCTTTATTTCTTTCATCTGTAATCTAGTTTAATAGAGATGTTTCGTAGCTACGTATTGTAAAGAAAATTGTGCAACTAAAGTTTTAATAAAATATGAATTACTGTATGACAATAAATTCTTTTAATCTCTAATCATATATCTATAAAAATGACATCCGTAGTATATAGCAAGACCGCGGGGTGTGCAACGTAGTCCATTGCACACCCCACGGTCCTGCCACTTCCACTGCTATAGTGGTATCAAATGCAGCCATTATTCAATGCCATGTTTCAAAATACAACAAGATAGGTTCAGTGGTTTAGCTATTAAAATATAATAATAATATCCTGTGACATTATTTTCACACCGCCATCTGATCCCAAACTAAGCAGAGCTCGTTCTATGGAAACCAAATAACTGATATACTACATATATAACAGACAGAAAGTTAAAATTACTTTCGCATTTAAATAAATAATGGCAATATTGTCTAGTACAACGGTAAGTCGCGTCGTTAGACTCACTTACTCATAATAATGGCACAGCACATAGTCCTTTAATCATGTAACATAATGAACGACGCTAAAATAATAAATGAATTATAAAAAATATGTCTGGTCTTATACAGCCCCGAATTCGGCTATTGTATTATAGGGCCAGGAAACTCTATTAGCAAGCCAATTCGTTCTTTTTATATTCTTTCTGAATAAATACTTTTTCTTTCTATTGCTAAAGTCGCTTTATGAAAACTAACTTTTAGTCAGTTTGTTACTTTTGTTTGTCGGGTATTATTAAGGGCTCCGAAGATGAACGGTTGGTCATTCGTCCCTTTTAATGAGTTTCGCAAAGCCGAGACTTAGCTAAATCGCTTTCTCTAACAGAGTAGAGGTGCCACTTTATCAAAATCCTAAGGTTCGCTACTGAAACTAATTTAGTACTAGGACGGGTAGGTATTATATCTATATATATATCTTAATTATAAGGTATTCGTTAGGTACTAGAGCAGTAATTTAATAGGCATATCTGTACTTACATATATGATTTGTTTCTCAAATATGAATTAGAAAATGACATGCACAATAGACTCACGCCTGTTCCCAGAGGGGTAGGCAGGGAAAGCGGACTTACATTCGTCATGATTCTTGCAAACCTGTTTTGCCTCATTTGCTCTCATTATATTGTTCATACGTGCTCTCCGGTTCCAGTCTTTTTTGTGAACATCCCCGATTTAGTCAGAAATTGTTCTACGAGGTTGTCCCCTTCCGGTTCAAATGAATTAGAAAAATATACAGCAAAAATTTGACTGCTCATGATTATATGTGGCTGTCCTCTTCAATTCGGTTCTAGCAATTTATCGTATAATCGAAGTAACCTAGATCGGTTTGATTTCAATTTGATCTCAGCAGCGTCATTACAGATTTTCTGGAGGGAGCGTTTGTGCTTGACCACAGACCCATCTGACATAAGATGCTTTTTCACTTTTGCCTTGAATAAACCCATGTTGTATGTGTATGGAAGCACGTAGTCCTAGGTAGAAATATAGAACTTTGCCGATTAAATGAGAAAAGACAAAGCTATACATTGATACAACAAAACGATACAATATCAGCGACAAAGCGGTGCAGACACTCCGGAGCATAAAATACCTGTAAATGGTAGAGGGTGATCGTTCGAGACCCCCCGGACAATTGAATTTATGATTTCCCATTTTTGAGATTAGATTAGCTTATTTCATTAACCTAGTATTTCTATAGATATGTCAGTGATTTTCTCAAACAATTTGTCTTATAAAAGTATGTACGACATTTAATCCGATGACTGAAAAGCCAGCACAAATTAAATATGTAATATGATTAACTTGCGTGTCATCCTTGATTTGGGAAAAAATATTATTTATATTTAGATAGACTATCCCGTTCATTTAATTTTTAACAGGTTCTGGATTCTGATTGGAAGTACCGAAATGTAATAGCATTATTATGATGTTAATGTTATGTTCCTGTGGGAGTCAGGTTGCCACTGCTAACCGGAGAGGAGGGAAGGGTCGGCAATGCATGGTGATAATATGCATGTTCAGGCATTGTAGGCCATGGTAACCGCTTATTATCAGGTAGGACATCTGTTTAGGTGCCGACTCATATTAAAAAAAAAAATTAATATAACATAAGTATCCTCTTTTCTAAAAACACAAATAATATTGTTTTGTAATTGCTATACAAATCTTATTTTATATTTGAGCAAATGAGACGAAACTTTAGGAGTTCTCAAGCTAGTCTGTGTCTATAACAAAGCAAATTTCATTCAACACAGATAATCGAAAGAACCGCGCATGTTTGTTAATACATAAACCGATTTGGATCAATAGAAGATTTGCTTTCTTGTCTAGGTTATTTCGTGTCATTGAACAGTCAAATATATTTATTAATAAACAGGCTTTAGAGACCCAAGTCAATGTCATGTTGTAATACTATCCATATTAAGTTATGTATTATTAAAATATCGTATTACTGTTTCAATTTCTATGTATATCACATAGATTATTATCTGTTTTGGGACTTTTACAGCAGTACGTATGATAAAAAAAACACTAATTAGACTGCCGTATGTAGTTTAGTTATGCGGGTAGCGCAAAACCAACAATTGCGGATATCTTTGGGGGAGGCCTCTGTCCAGCAGTGGAGGTCTTTCGGCTCATATGATGATGAAATATAAACATAGCTGACGAATTTCATGACTAACCTAAAATCCTTTGATCGGACTACGATGCCATCAGATAAAATATAATCCAGATAGTATAAAAAGAGTGCGATACTTAAGGGTGTTGATTAATTCATCGATCAATAATTCATGTTCTTACCTACAAGAGGAGCAACACCTACAAGTAGTACTTCTTTCTTCATTAAAAAAATCTTCTAACAGAACTGAACTCTTCGAGTTTATTTAGCTGAATATGCGATAGAACTTGTGCATTTTCCATATAAATAAGCAGAACAGCTGAGATCGCACTAAACAAAGATCCAACGTACTTCTTGCGTAATTCGCTAACCGGTATTTGTTTGTTTAATAGCTAGATAGGTACAGCTCTGTAAATACTTTTGTACATTAAATACTAATTAGTATTAAATAGGCTGTATGAGAGAGAAGAACGTAAAATTATATTGTGATGGTCTTAGTAAGTAACTCGAAAGATAGAGCTAAGGCTAAAATTCTTTTTTTTTTATCAAATCCAATATAAATTTGACTTAAATAATTATTGTATTCAGTACACACGGCTACATATCCAGCTTTAAGTTCCAATATAAGCTGACCTCTTATTTTATGTAAATCCTATACAACGCGGGATCGGCTTATACTGGAAATGTATTGCTTGATACGTAGCCGTGTGTACTAAATTATACTGAGTAAAGACTAACGCAAGATTTGGGTGTAGTGGTATAAAAAAATCCTTTACAACTTGAATATTTCTTACCTCCTGGATTTAAATTCTTGGGTTGCGGTGTAACAGCAGTTGCTGCCCCCGAAGACCTTCGTGATCTGAAAGGACAACGTACTAACATTAACATTTTATTCCAATAAAATGCCTTTCACGACCCAAATATTTCGAAACTAATTTGAAATAGGTACCAAAAAAAAACTTGTGTGTACTTATGTACACGCGTTAGAAGTTATACTTCTTAATATACAACTTGAACATAGTTATCAATTTTCATACCACCTAGAACTAACGCCATGCTGTTATTTTTACGATGCGCGCGCATCGTGCGCGCGCATCGTAAAAATTCGCTCTCATACATTTTCATACCACCTAGAACTAACTTCATGCAGTTAAATTTTTTGGTGTCGGTGTGCGCGCGCATCGTAAAAATTCACTCTCATCATATTTCTCCATCGCGCCAAAAGAAGTATAACTTCAATAAAGTTATGAGGGCTTTGTAAGAGTATAATAGTTATTTTGGTATAGATACTCATACCAAAGTAACTATATTCTATAGTCTAGAACTGGTATAACCTGAAAATGTTTTATCTATTTATAAGTAGGTAACAGTAACGAATGTACATATATCACGATTCCTTTCGCGTTTCTTTTTATAAATATTACAAATCCAATAATGTCTCTTAATTAATTATGAGAGATATTGACGATGGCGGTATGCTATCGGCATAGATCTATGATTATTTTCCTTTAACGTGTTGACGATCTTATTTACACAGTACATATACTTAAATAGCACGCCTTTCAGCACCCATTTATACATATATATTTCGGCTTTAACTATGAAATAAAACACTCTTCGCCACTGGTTTTTAGCATGCCCAGATGTCCTCATTTTAGAATTTAAATATTGTTGAATACACTTATTCGTATTACCTTACCTACTGTTGAAAAGTACATCTAAAGCTCTTAAAGGACTCTTAATATTTAATTATATTAAAATGTGTACTGGTTTTCGCATTAATGGAAGTGAGTGGGCATGGGTCGACAAAATACGATATTATATGTGTATGTAGGGGCAAATTCAAATTATATGAAAGCAAACATTTTGCTCATGTTTGCAAGATCTTTTTTTAAAGACGCTTTCAGATCTTCACCAGATAACAAAGGCGAGAGAGGGCTCAAGTTATAAATAATATTAAAATGCCCGTATCAGAGGACACAACCTTTGGATTTCAAATCTTGATTCAGGGTTATCGCTGACGGTTAGATGCATGAGAGGGTACTAAATAAGATCATTAGAATTACGATGCATGAGTTGTATTGATATAGAAACAAGGTTGGCAGCGATTAGTAAAATAAATTACGAACAATAAAATCTAATATAAACACGTAAATACTGCACATTAGACTGTACAACCCAATAAAACAGTAATTAAACGTTTACTGTAATTACAAAACGCAACTGATTTAATACGGTGATATTTGAAATAGATGTTTTGTAACCCTGACTGCAGTTGTAAAATCATTGGCGATCGTAAACAGATAATGACAATAACAGTGTTATAATTAGAAAATGCTAGTATTTAGCGTAGTTGCGTCTGCTAGGTTTTAATCTAATAATAGCTGCGAGACATGTGTTAGATAAGTCTAAGGAGGTCATGTCAAGGTGCGATACATACAGATGGCTTTTATAACTGTAGATTTTGTTTACACTATTCGGTTAGCTGAATTCTTTCAATGAAAATCTGTAATTTATTTTATTTATTTATCCTTCGACTGAAAATCATGCGCTTTTGAAAACTTATTGTTTAAGCAAGGCAACATCTGGCTAACATCATTTCATAGCGCTCGTACAAACAGTTATTATGCAAATTATATGGATTGTCAATGTCACCAGAAAACATTGTCTCATTAATTCAGAAATAATAACCAAGGCTGATTTTACAATATTGCTTGCAATAGAGTGCACGTGTGGCGCAGCGGCTAAGACAGTCGCTTCGCCTCTTCGTGTCGCGGGTTCTAGTCCCGCGCCGGACAACTATTTGTGCGACCCATAAATAGTTGTTCTGAGTCTGGATGTAATTTGTGTCCGTCTATTATATTTTTGTAAAGTACCCCGCGACACAGGGAGTTAATGCGGGCGTTCTTTTTACAAAAAAATAATACCATTTTTTACATGACTGTAATCTAATCTATCGAATAAGTTACCGAGGCGATCTGAAAATTACAGTATGGTAGTGAACTATGTGATTTTGGTTTTACTTATTAATACATAAGCGAAACACGGACAAGTCAGACGAGATGAGGCCTTCCTAGTAGTTCTACTACCATTCCATAATCCTCAGATCGCCGCGGAAACACTTTATGAAACCACCCAACCAATTTCTTAGGTTCTTAGGCAGTTTTTTTGCCCGACATCTTGACCCGGGAATCAAATTCGGCACCTTATCAGAGGTTGAATGTACTGCCACTAGAACAATGAAGCCATCGAATCATTATAAATTTTTTGAATATCTGTAAGAGTCGGGCCGAACTCCGATGATAACATTTATCAATTAAGGAATTAAAATATATGATTTTATTTAACCAACAAATAACCCAAATATAAGTAATGGCAGTTAAGTTTGCTCGATTTATTTCACTGAATAATTATTTACATGAACTCAGGTCTGTTTCACAGGCCACGATCATTGCTTACCCCTTTTGCGCATACTATTATTATTTATTTATTAGCTGTGCTCCGCGGTTTTACCCACGTTAAACTTTATAAATTATAGCCTATGTGTTAATCTAGGGTATCAGCTAACTCCTTGCCAATTTTTTATGAAATCGCTCCAGCCGTTTAGACGTGAAGATGGAAGACACATACACACTGTCACACTCGCAAACTCACGCATTTATAATATTAGTGTGATATATTTACTTATTTAGATGTTTCAGATGAAATAATACTCTTAAGTGTGTAAATTTATTTTAAATATATGTATATATTTAGGCTTGCTGTAAATATAATTGTTAAATTTATTAGTGAATCGTATATTATAACTATTATTATTTATGAAAAAGACGAAAAATAACACAACCTCAAAATAATTTTGATAGCAATGTCGTAACAAATTTGATTGAAATTAGTTTTGTCAATTGTATTGCTTTTAGTTACAATTTCATCTAACGTTTACATTATGATAATAACATTTACAAACATGTATATAATTATGTTTATAGATAACGTAATAATATTATAGATAACGTATTGTTATTAGTTTTATCTCATTAGTAACACCTAGTTAATTAGAATATACTTACCTACAAATTCTTTTTATAACGGAACTTTGATTTGTTACATGCTCATTTAATTTAACTAATCTAGTAAGTACTAATTAGTCTAATATGCCAAATCCAATAAGTCAGCGACATATCTAAATCTAAAATTCAATAAGTTTTGTTTTAATCCCTGGTAATGTACCCGGTAGCTTTGGTAATGAACGTCAGATAAAAATATATTGTTTTTCAGTATTTTTATGTAATATATGTATAAGCTGTAATATAAGTATAAGTGACGGGGAAGAATATCATCACTCCTTGTCATCCCGTGGGGGCGTAGAAATCATCCCGAGGGAAATCATACCTAGCAGAGAATAGGCAGCGGCGTTTTCCTGTGAACGATTACCATCAAACTGCGATCGCCAACCCGTCTGCCAAGCATGGCGATTATGACATATCCCGCCATTCCTTGGGCAGGCTCTTGTCCAGCAGTGTACATAATGTGGCTGACATGACAATAAATATAATCAATACCTAAAGTACTCCATCAAAATTTCTTTCACTTGTTTAATTTAACAGTATATAAAAATACAAAGGTCAACTTTTAACGCGCTTCACAACCGTATCGTACATATATGACGTCATCCATGACCTTTTATTTACATTTCGGATATCTTTTTTTTAAATGTACAAATAAATAGTTATCATCTATTTTGCTCGTTTATCACTTTTATTTGGAGTTGCTTTCAGTCGGATTACGTTTAAAGTTTTGTATAGGGACTCTACCGGCTAAGTCGCCGAACATTGATTTCATAAATGGCGTTCAAATAAATAAAGGTTAAAAATGACTTAATCAATCGTTAAATCGGCTTCCATGTGATGTCATAAATGGTCCGGAATCGATTGTAAACGTTGAAACCGATTTAACGATTGATTAAGTCATTTTTAACCTTTATTTATATGAACACCTTTTAAGAAATCGATGTTCGGCGACTTAGCCGGTAGAGCCCCAGAACCAACATCGTCACATGATCTTCGAGGCCTTGACCGGTTAGATCCACCAACAAATTTCAGTTTTTAGGGTTACGTACCCAAAGGTTATCATCAGAATTGCATTTTAATTGTTGTTTTAAAAACAAATAATAATAATTAAATACAAAATGCCTCTCGGTAGTACCCTACTACGTGTGTGGTCCGACTTGCACTTGGCATGAATTTTAATATTTCAACTTTATGATTTGTCTTAGTGCGGACACCGAAACTGCCACTTAACTTGGATGAGACACGTCATGGTTGAATCATAAAAACAAAAATAATGTTTTAAATTTTGTAGGAGTCACCTACCTAACTGTGCTCTATACTGGATGGAACTCTGAGTGGGAGTACGTCGAGAACGAAAAGACGTCACCCAATACAGCACCTGATTCGGTGATCGCGTGTTCACAGCGCTTTGTCATCGCCTCGCATTGTGACGACACGGCTACGTCATGACTCGTCATGCGAACCAATAATAAATGGAGGTGCCGCGCCATCTGTGACGTGCGTAGCTCTCTGGCGTTACTAATTCGATGAATAATTAGAAACGTCTAGCGTATGAGCTATTGATTAAGGCATTAGTATAAACGCATAGTTAGCAATCCTAAGTTATAGTCACGGAAGTATTTTATTACGGCAACTGCGTGGTCAGATGGACATTGTATAGTGAATCAACCGCTTAATCACTATGTATTACCATTAATAATATTATATGTTCTTAAATAATAACCATCGTAGGTAATTACTACATATATGGTCAGTGGGATTTCTTCAAAAAGATTACATTCGACAAATGTGAATTTCCCACGTGTTCGTGTTATCGGTATTAGTACAGAAAGTACGGGAGAGCTGGACGAAAAGTAAATAAAAAATCTAGACCAACAACATCTTAATTCAAAGTTTATTTCTCTTTTATGGAAGTTTTGGTTTCGGAAAAGGCAATGTAAAGCAAAAATATAAATAACGAGGTTTATAAAATGTCAATAGTAAATCAGAATAAAAATGTTGCATAACAAGATTTAATATCTGGGGACAATGTCACGCAGATCATCCTAGCCCCAAACTAAGCAAATCTTGTACTATGGGTACCAGGTGATATACATACTTATATAGATAGATAAATACTTATATCCATAGAAAACATCCATGACTCAGAAACAAATATTCGTGCTCATCACACAAATATTTGCACTTACCGGGATTCGAACCCTTCCATACAACTAGGCTACGGTGACCGTCAAATTATTTTATGATATGTAAAACCGATACTTAAATTCATGTACTGTTTTGGATACTACTTTCTATTTCAATATGCTACACAATTCGAATTGAATAAAAAAGGACGTCTATTGAATCACCGAATAAATGGCACTAAGGGTCGCCTGTTACCTGTAATTTTTCGTTACGCTTTCACTTACACCCAGATGGGCACATAATATCGAAAACGCTTAATCGCTCATCGAGTGCTGCGATAACCTGAACTTATCAGTTCATTAACAACAGGGAGTGTGTGAGCACTTAAATATATTACAACAGTGTATTACGATGTTCACTAGAATTGAACATGTAGTAGAAATGACATTAGATACTCTGTGCACAGTTGGTGTCTTATCCAATATTCACACATCATTGTAGGAAGGCCTTGAATTTGCTCACGCGCATGAGATATTAAAGACTGATGACGAAATTATATACACGTAAGAGGTTAGTATCTCATAAGGATATGCGAAAAATGCGGACTTATTAACGGTAATTGATTATCTTTGTTTGGATAAAATTATCTGCAATCTTAGATATTCAAAATTATAACTTGTTTGTACACGAAATTTAGAATAATTGAAAAGAAATAGAGGAAATAATAATTTATGCATTAGTAAAGAAAAACTTATAATACGTTTTTTACCCTGGATATTTTAAATTAATTTCTCCAGAAGATGGATATAAATATGATGCTTAATTATATTTCAAACTGCCAGTTCACTTTAGAAACCAAACAAAAAAAAGAACTTAAATGTTTTTTCTTTGCTTTTATTTATGTCCACAAATTACATCAGATTTAGTATCTAAGTTGACAATTTGTACATTTGTAATTAGTGGGAGATCTGGAGTCTGAACTAAGCCTTGGCCTGTATTTTAGACCTCCAGGCCCACCAATACCGGAAGTGACAGTATGATTTTGCCAACATTGCATGTTTTGGTTTATGCGTGCGATGTGTGTGTATGTGTGTGTGTGTGTGTGTGCGTGTGTGTGTGTGCGTGTGTGTGTGTGTGTGTGTGTGTGCGTGTGAGATGAGAGATGTTTATATTTTTGATTTACTATTTTCCTTATTTTATAGATAAGTATTATTTTGAGTCTAAAGCATTTAATATCATAAAATGTCATTTAATATAGTGATCATGAAATGAAACTACGTGAAAGTTAAAAAAATAATACTGTCTAGCAAAAAAGACCTTCCATCCTTTATGATTTCTTTTTATGGAAGTCGTTTAATTCCATTTCTTCACAAAAATATTACCATTTTCAATAGGGTAAAATAAATTAATATTTAGTATCATGATATCATATCAATGTACTGTACTGTAATGATACAGCCTCTATTGCCCCATGAAAGCCTCCTAGGCTTACGGTTAACGTTAAGGTAGAAAAAAAAATCCTTAAAGAACACTAATAGAAACATCACTTAATAAACTTATCCTACTTCTATTATAACGTAAGTTTGTAAGTATAGATGGATGTTTGTTACTATTTCACGTAAAAACTACCGAATGGATTTTAATTAAACTTTACAACAATATAGCTCATACATCAGAATAACACATAGGATACAATTTATAAAGATATTGTGTGAATTGTCCAAAATATGACGATAAGTGTCAAGCAAGTAGGAAAACATCTACCATCTGCGAGCTATTCCGTCATGCACTGCCAAAACCGCTAGAGGTAAACATCCTACTAACATTATAAATGCGAAAGTTTGTGAGTATAGATGTATGGATGTATGTTTGTTACTCTGTCACGCCAAAACTACTTTAACGCGGGTGAAACCGCGGGGCATAGCTAGTAAAACATATAATAGTGAATGATTGGCAGACCTATCACTTGATGTATCCTCTCCCGTTAACCGAAATAATAATAATTCGAACGATCGGTCAAATCTAATAAATGTATATTGACATTGACTTAGGTATTTTTTATATGAGGAGAGGCAAAATGAATAAATAGGAAAAAATACACAATTTCCTGTTGTGACCGAATATTTTAGGGAGATTATACCTATAGTAGAATAAACCAATGCTTGTCTACTTTCCAGCGGATTTTCCACGGGTACATTTATAAGATATACATGATATAAATTCTAACGTTATTTCATTAAAATACAATTTCCTTAATCGTATATCAAGTTCAAATCAAGTGATATTGCCTTGCTATTTTAGCTATTAATTTATAATCCAGGGAACTTCTATTATATAGTAGGGGTTGTGGGTCTTATGTTACAAGGTTTATTAAGTTTGTAGAGTTATCATGAAACAGTTGAAATAAAATAGTTGCCAACCTGCTTGTAGTATCGTGACGAACACTTTGTCTCTCTAGACCGTTTGTCCCATACATTCACAGAAAATACACGCGTCTATGATTGCTAGTATAGGTACTGGTCGAATGATGTAGAGAGCCGTGAGTGTATTTCGACATACTAGCTACGCTGAGATATAAGGTCAAATCAATAATTGTTCTACGCAAGCATTGGCTTACAGTCTCCTGCTTGTGATTTTTGACAATCGTATGAGAATAACAATACCGTTTTAAAAACATAACTAATAACAACTTATTTTTATAAATCATAAACAAATTGGTGATTTAATTATCACAAAAAAGTTGTTGGGAATATCTCGATAGCAGTCGTTATCAAACAAAAATGTCTGATCGAGATCGGTTCAGTAAACATTATAGGTACAATTATAGTAAATTAATTTGCATAATGACTCAATTTTACAATGGGTGACTAAATATGAATACTCTTTTTTGTTAATTATTTTTAACAATTAAACCATTTCACACAATTTATACTTTCCAAAATGATGACTGGTTGGAAAGTTGCTTTTTGTGTGGGCAATTTCTATTGGTTTTGACTATTTTCCAAATGGGTGTTCCCTGAATTATAAGGTAACAAGTATGCATTATTAACTCTAGTGCACTAAGTGTCATTATGTGGTTTAACTATTTAACGATGACATGGTCAAGGGAAATGTTTCCTTATATAAATTATTATCGTATACATTGAATAGTATAGAATATTAATCCTTTGACAAAATTATAATTTATTTATTACTTCGTTTCTCTTTAAATAACATATTATTCTTTTTTCAATTTCACTTTTGTAAAATTACGTGAAAATGGATTAATGTAATTATCTATCTATATAAGGTGTAGTAAGTACCTCGTGGAAAACGTGACTTACGCGATATTATTAAATTAAATTAATATGAAAGTATAATTTATTAACAGTCCAGTTGTACAAGGTAATTTATAGTGAAAGGCTCACTAGGCAATGCCTGTATCGAGGTATTCGTTTACTTAGCTTAGACTTCCCTATTAAATTAAAAATTGTAAAATAAGATTAGATTAAATTATATTACACTAACATAACATAAGAATTAATTGAAATTTTATTTAATTACATCTTAAAATACGAAGGTGTTAAGAAAATATTAACGGTAAATAAGAGTCAAAACTAAGGTGATATTTTTTTAATGAATATGTTAATGTATCTGTGCACATAGGACTCGTTCAGTAAAGGAAAATAAAGCAAAGGAAGAAAATTTGCAAGAAGAGAATACAAAAAGATAAGTGCCTCCCGTTTATTAATATGGTTGAGCAGTCAAGCAGATGTATTATAAAGTTCCACACAGGTTGGGTCATACTGAATGTACATGTGTCATACATACATGTCTTGTTAGTTAAGTGGCATTCAAACACAAGTATGAGTACCAATTCAAATAAAAGTGGGATTTTCTAGAAAGAGTGGTAGCAGTCTGGAGTCAAAAAATTAGTGGTCATAGACCTCTTGATCCTCAAACACCCCGTATTGTATCGCAGCGATGATTATGAGATTGAAGAAATGTATACACGAAACAAATGGTTTGCATACCCATTTGTACTTTATGATTCAATGCCATGTCAGAATTCAGTTGAAGGATCATAAGATGTGCGCATACGAGTTATTTCTGGTTCACTTCCACGAAAAGGCTTTTGATGAAGAAGATTGAGATACCAAGTGTCTTTAAAAACATATATAAAATGACTTATTCCAAATATATAATAAATTAACTACTGGGTATGATTATTTGGATATGATGAACAAGATCTTACTGATAAACAAAATATTTTTGGTCTCTTTAAAAAGCCCAATGAAAACGAGAAGGGGATAACGTACAAATTCCAAAAAGAACGGAACCCGAAAAGTATTAAATGTCACAACTTAAAGGAACTCGTATGGTTGAACTTAATCATGAATTGTTTATTTTATTAATCATTGTCTGAGATGGTACCTACTTATGTTCATCATTTACTAAATAATTATCGAATGTGAAACTGATTGCGTTCCCCACGGATCCCCACGGATCCCCACAAGATCGTCGGTCCATTAAAGTTTGTTAACAGTTAAAGACTATAAAGTTAGGCTTACCTAAATAGGCCGTGTCTCAAATGAAAGTTATATAGTACCTATAACACGCTTTTAAATCTTCGATATTTTAGATACTAGGATGCTTTAGATTTTTAGATTCTTGTACAGGCTCCAAATAACTAATGGAAAAATGGGTATTGAATCACAATGAACTTAAAACATTTAAATAATAAAAATCATGATTCGCGAAGACAAAGTTGGTTCTTTTTTTATTTATGTTTACCATGATTAAATAAACATTCTGAATAAGGAATATCTAGGAAAACTGTAAATTAAAATTAATTATTTATTTAGAGTCGCTTTATTCAAGAATAATGACAAAATGGTTATATTTTAAAGCACCCCTGAGTAAAAAGTATTTTAGAAAATTTATTCAGCTATTAAACTACTTCACTACCTATATAGCCTCGGTGTATAGAACTAGTAGGCATCCGATCTTAATGGCAATTATAATTCCGTTAATTAATTCGAAAGCGAACGAAACCATGCGGTACTAATTTGTTTGTTATTGCTTTGTAGTTGAATTGTGAGGAAACATAATGTATATTAGGATAATATTATCAATATACCTACGCTATACGAACACACGACCTGACGCCTGATGATATAATTGTAGCAAATACGAGTATGATCGACAGTATAGAGCAAACCAAGTTCTAACTTCTAATATGAAATAAGACCATTTCTTTAACGTTAATTGGATTTCAAGAAAAGTTAGTTAAATATCGTTACTGTTATAAAATAAATCTTACTGTAAATTGTTTCCTACAATCCGTGTACCTAAATATCTATATGTACCTAGAAATAATTATAAATTAATTATATATTACTACGAATATGTTCTGACTATTTACAAGCGCTTTTTAAAGTCTACATGAATAAAAACTTTTTTAATTTAATTTTATTTATTTAGATAAGATGCATTTAAATATTCAATTAGGCAAATTATGAATTTGGATTACCGCTAGGATTTTGACTATTGACTTTGATATTACATAGACTCACGCCTGTCTCTCAGAGAGGTAGCCAGAGACAACGGATTTCCATTTGTTACGATCTTTGCACACCTCTTTTGCCTGGTTTACTGTCATGACATTACAACATTGGAGCGCATTGGATGCGGTGGTAGCATTAAAGCGCGACCGTCGTTATAAACAGGAGGTCCGCCATAATAATAATATTTAATTCCTACCTTAATATAGACAGAACCATCCAGACAATATGTAGTAAAATATAGCTAAAATTTAAAAGTCCGATAATTAAACCTACACATGATCCTTGACAATAACTTAATTTAAATTAGCTAAATATCGTTACTATTATAAAATAAATCATATTGTAATTTTTTCCTAAAATCCGTGTACACAAATGTCTTTATGTACCTAGAAATAATTATAAATTAATTAAATATTATTACAAACATGTTCTGACTATTTACGGGCGCTTTTTTAAAGTCTACGTGAATAAAAACCTTTTTTATTTTATTTATGATATTCTTCATACATGCTCGCCGGTTTAGGGTACTTCTGACATGGAAAGTTTTTTTGTGTCCCATTTGGTCAGAGAATGTTCTACGAGGTCTTCCCCTTCCGGTTGTCCCATTCACACACGTCCGTTATACGTTTATTGTCAATCTTCATTTATTCATCCTTTCTAAATGCCCAAACCATCTCAGCATACTTTTTTCTGTCTTTGTAACTACATCTTCTTTCACACCATAACGCTCTCTTACATTACTATTTCGTATTCTGTCCCTCAAAGACACACCACACATACTTCTCATAGCTCTCATTTCACTTTAATGTATGGAAGTGAAAGTTGGGTGATGGCAGAAAAAGAATGAAAGTAGAATAAATGCAGTGGAAATGACTTAAATTATTTCAATAAATCTCGTAATGCCTTACGCCAATACAATACTTTAATATGATGTCATATTTTATGCTCAGAACTACATTAAAATTTAAAATACGCCTAACATAGAAAAATATTTCAGTCTATAGATAGCACCGATATATAAATTGAAAAAAGAAATATATTTACGAGTTTTGCCAATCACCTGCAAGAAATAATAATACTTAAATTCATGTTTTGACATTAATATTCTATTTCAATGTGGAATTCGATTAAATAATGTAAATATAAAAATAGCCCACAGACATCCCAATACCTACACACTTTATTTATAAATAGGCAGTGAATATAAGCCCTGAAATTTGCTCTTTGGATCTCACTATTCCGATAAAAGCAAATCAGTCATCCAATTTACAAAACAAAGTAACTAAATACCGTTATTTTAAGATGAAGGCTTTCTTTGTTTGTCTTCTTTATAACCCTGCCATGTAATAAGTACTTACAGATGCGGCGACACGATGTATGTAGCTATATGTTGAATAAAGATAAAATAAGACAAAAGGATATACGTACTTGGCGACCGGCACGTTGGTGAGGCATAAGAAGTTGTTGCGAACACTGCGCAGGCTCGCCAAAACCTGCGCGAAGGGCGTCACGATCAAGTCTTCTCCGTGGCTGCGAACAAAAACATGTCTTATAAATATACAGTTTAGGTCCATATTATTAACCATTCCGAAATGAAGAGATAATCGGATGCTGGTATTAAGAAAGCAATATTTAACTACACAGTTAAATCAAATTACTGAGCCGTATTTTGGCGGACTGTTAACGGTAACTATAAAATATTTCAAGAAAAGTATATAAATTAATTAATTTAAAAAGTTATCGTTTTCCACTAAAAGTGCTTAAAACTATTTTTTATATTATTATGTAATTTATAAACGATAAATTCTCACTTGCTGGGATTTCAATTCAAAACGTTTCGTATGTAACAGAGAATAGGACTTTATAGCGCGATTAGTTTATTAATTTTATTGTCGTTTGTTGTGTAGGTTCGCTCGCAACTCGCAACACAACATTTTCTATGACTTTTTAGCTTGGCGTATGGTAAGTAAGCACCTTTAAAGGGAATTTAATAGACTTCGGTTTTGCGTTCGAATTCTAGTATAAAATGATAATACATTATTCTACTATTAATTGACCATAAAGCAGCAGGATTTTTTATCGAAAAGCTGTAAAAAGTTATAAATTCATTACACTTCTAAAATTATAATACTGTTGGACACGGAAATTCTCGATATATCTTCAAAGTTTAGGTCATTAAGAAGTCGAAGAATGATACGAACTTTGGTTCATAAAAACGGTAATTAACCGACTTTAAAAAAAGGAGGAGGTTCAGTTAAACTGTATTGTTTTAGATATGTTCTCTCAAAGGAATGCTTACAACCCATTTCAAACAGGTCTGAGTGAAATCTTCTGGTGTTTATAGTTTAAATATAAATATTGCAAACAGGTACGGCCAACAACATATGTATCTTCAGAAGTATTCAAATAGTACGTGTTTTATTATAAGATAGCAAGGTACACGAACAAGTGGCCCACCTGATGGTAAGTAATGACCACTGCCCATGTACACTCGTAACACAACGCCACAGAACACTTTTGGCGAGAGGGTCTGTGACGGAACGTGGCAGCAGGTATAAGTTCAAAATATCGCTCAACACCCTTGATAATTAGTAGCACGAAGCGTTCATAGGCTCAGTGCTAATAATTATCACGGGGAGTGAATAATTGTTAAAAATAAAACATAAGTATTATCAATACCCATATTTTATATTCACCGAAGTAAGTAAAGTAAGTAGGAAATATTCGCCCACTATTCATATCGCAAGTTAGAAGAACTAAGTCTAAATAAATTCTTTTATACCAATATTCACCGAAATAGTAAGTCCCAAATACTCGCTCCCTATTCTATTCATTTGGACCTAACAATAGATCAACGGCGAACTGTAGAAGTATTACGTCTAAATGGATTCTTTTATTCAAATATTGACAGCAGCCGTTAGTCTCAAATAATATCCCTATTAATTAGGACGAACCAATTGATTGCTGAAACGCAGAAGTACTAAGCGTAAATGCAATTTCTGAAACAAATATTGACTGAAGTAGTAAATCCTAAATATTGATCTCTCTTTCAGTTGGGGCTTATAGTAGTCTTTGAGTAATTCTGCACTATAAATATGTCCTCCGTAGTTGTCTAGTTGAAATTCCGTTGAAATTGGCTGTCGTTGTCAAAGCAAGTGGAGTTTAATCTCTAAATACGAACCGTACAAAACAGGGGCGAAAACGAGAAATTTTGTAACTAAAGACAAGTAGCTACAAGCTCCAAAGCTACTTCTGTTGAAAACCCACGCAGGTCTATGGATACCATTCACTGTCGGGCGATCCATTATAAAAATGAAATACTATTATATCATTTATTTCGAATACTAAAGAGTAAAAATAAACTAATTAAATATGAGGAAATAAATATGAAGAAATCACAAAGCCCTCTTAAGTTTTCTTAAATATAATTGATTATGTGGGCATGTTAAAGGTACCTATTATGATTGCTTCTTACTTTCGAATAAAATAAAATATTAATAAGATATGAAGCTTAGTAGGTATTTACAAGCGACTAGGTAAGATACAGGTTGTTGACTGCGGGTATGAAATTGGAGTTCAATCACCTTCTCCCTTTGCCACCCCGAAATCATCTAATAATGTGCAGATGTAATTTTCTATTACGTAGTACCTATTATATACATGTTTTAGGTACAGTCGATGTCACGTCAATAACTTACACTTCGAAATCCATCTTTACCGTAGACGTTGTCGTGGTCAAAGTGTATCCCGTCGACTGTACATAGAGGTATTATGTACATGTTTCATTTAACATTTAGCCTGCGTGGTCGGACACATGAAGGATTCTACGTAAATTAAATCAAATTTGCGTTGTAGGCATCCCATAATCTTAAATATACCTCCAAGTTAAATTTAATATGAAGTCTCAACATAGAGCTTATATTTAAACAAAGTTTTGTTTTCGCCCGTATAAATGTGGCATTATTTTTCTTTATCTTCAATAAAACCTATATTTTAGGTAAGTACCTTTTACAGAAGTGTTTTGGATACATTTAAGGATTATAATCTGTTATTTCTACTGAATTCCATGTGTATGGATTGATATTATATATTTTTGCGTACACAACCTACTGAAACGATATGTATATCAAAGAAAATATCTTTTTAAATTCTTGCAATTTGTTTCACAAACAATAAATTGTATTTCTTTCATGAGTGGCACTTATACATTTCTCTTACGGGAATTGAAAAGATTTTTCCCAGATCTTACCCTCAATGTTATTTATAACAGTGTGTGGGTCGCAATATGAAGTAGGTACTTCGATATGTTACGGTATCTTTATAAGTAATAAGTTCTGGTACCAATATAAAGCTATGTTTGACTGCTTCGTTACGCTAGTGGTAGCGGGCTCCACAGATAATGAGGTCCCGGGTCAGTTGTTGCTTTTAGAATTATTCTGTGAAGTTAAGAAAATGTCTGTGACACATCCCCTTACCTCGGCAAGTACGTAAAGGTCGGATTGGTCGCCCTATTAGATTAAGATAAAGGAGGAACAAAGAGTGCAACGCTTTTACGCAAAAGTAAAGCTTTATATCTCCTACGTAGGCTGTGGTCAATCTCTGTGCATTGCTGAAACTGTTGAGGAAAGTCGTAATAAAATCATGTCCTAAAACAATTGAAGTATCTTCGATGAGGACGAGTTTATTGATTGTTCACGTATATTGTTGTATACTAACTGTTTTTAGGGTTCCGTAGCCAAATGGCAAAAAACGGAACCCTTATAGATTCGTCATGTCTGTCTGTCTGTCTGTCCGTCCGTATGTTACAGCCACTTTTTTCCGAAACTATAAGAGTTGTACTACTGAAACTTGGTAAGTAGATGGATTCTGTGAACCGCATTAAGATTTTTACACAAAAGTAGAAAAAAAAACAATTATTTTGGGGGTTCGCCATACATAGAACTGAAACTCAAATTTTTTTTTGTATCTTACCCATACATGTGGGGTGTCTATGGATAGGTCTTCAAAAATTATATTGAGGTTTCTAATATCATTTTTTTCTAGACTGAATAGTTTGCGCGAGGGACACTTCCAAAGTGGTAAAATGAGTGTCCCCCACTCTAACTTCTAAAATACGAGAATGATAAAACTAAAAAAAATATATGATGAACATTACCATGCAAACTAACAACGAAAATTGGTTTGAACGAGATCTAGCAAGTAGTTTTTTTTTAATACGTCCTTTAGGACGTATTAAAAATTAAAATGAAAGCAAATTGCGGTTTACCGCAATTTGCTTTCATTTAATCAACTGACATACTTGCTGCTACGGAACCCTTCATGTGCGAGTCCGACTCGCACTTGGCCGGTTTTATTTGTAGTTTGCTAGAGCCGGTCCAGTCAGGATCACTATTAATAATACGGTTTACGTTTAAGTTTAGATTTATTATTGTCAGTAAGATACAGTCAACATCGCGTCATTAAAATGTCTTTTTTGGATAATGATCTTTACTGTTGAAGGGTTAAGGTTAACTGTTACTGTACAGCGACTGTGCACACAAACTACGCGCAGGGTAGCGTGGAAGCAATGTTTGTATTTAAGGTCTGCAAACATTTCTGTACGATGCGATGTTTGGAGTTGAGCTTCACTGTACGGTGATACTATCAACACTGTTTACACTAAGTGAGGTACGAAGCTACATGATTAGCTCTATAATATACATATATGGTGTTTATGTATTGTATTAAAACTAATTTAGAATATTATTACATTAATAATAGTATAAAATAATGTTACAGAATGGATGCTGAATGAAGCATAAAATATTATTGTAATTTATGAAATGATTTAGCAAAAAAACTAAAAACACCGTGAAACGGGTATGTACTTGAATGTGAGTTAGAAACTTGAAATTATTAATCACAAATAAATTTAGAATCCTAGAAAAATTGTATACAGTCAGTCTCGATTGTGTCCTATAATTAAATAAATTATAACAGTTAAATACAATTCTTTTACTAATTAATAATTTCATAAGTTAATTGGTTTCTCACAGTTTAACGTTAATTTCTTACGAGATTACTTTACCCACGTTTGTACCGGCTAACCTCAAACGCTTTTCATGCAGCTAGATTTACCTGCGATTTTTTTAAAAACATCGCCAGCATTGATTAAATTAATCCCTGTGTCAATGCGGAATTAACAAACATATAATTGATGGACACAGAGTACACCCAAACTACAAACAACGATTAATGGGTCACATAAATAGTTGTCCTGTGCGGGAACCATCGAACCACTGAGACACACGTATAGCCATGGATAGACACATACTCTCTTATCACATGGTTATAAAGTAGATTAACTTAGTTTCATGCTGTGTTGTCGGTAACCCGGTTTACAGTTCGCTCGGCTAATCACTGTTGTGATGAACCAACCCGACGGAGCCATAACGATCTAAGTGTTCATAAATTTTGTTTATATATGAACAACGACATATAACTTTAGAAACAAAAACCAACTGCAACTAATGACAGTACGGACCAACTACGGCAACACAAACAACACTATTGTTTGAGAGGGCACAGCTTTTTAACAGATTACATAAAAATCTGTGATAATATCAATAAATTTAAGACCAAACTCAAGAAATATGTATATACTGTATAATACAATAAATATTGTCACAGGGCTTTCCGCTTCCTAGAGGTGAAATGACACTTAAATATTCTTTCTTACTCTGTATCTCATAAGTGAACGTTCTATGTATTTATGAGAAATAAATATTCTTTGAACCGATACTGTCTTTTATCTTAGTGTGGGTATTATTGCTATTATCTGTATACATCGCCTTGAGGGCGATTCATACCATTCCTCTTAATAAGATCTAGTAATATAATAAGGTTAAGATAATAGGCTATAAAATCTCTTTTTGAAAATATTTATATTTCTTGAAAATACGTCTTGAGTGTTTTTGCCATATTGCGGAGCAAATAATAATATATTATCCTTCTTATATTGAATCACAACAAAAGCAAGTTTTAGATAAGATACCTTTATCTCAATTCATTGATATTGTAGGTTCTTAAATTTAAGTAATATATATGATAAACCTAAGCTCACAATTGGGGTCATACATCCCCGGTGTTTACCCGAATTGAGAGCACAGAACAGCGAAATTAAACTTCACTTGTAAATTAAACCATGAATAAACAATAAGAAAGTTATCTACTGAAAACATAACCTTTGAATACATATTATAATTTGCTTTAGCTAGAAATAGGCTATCGCGTACTAAAACCTTTCATGCCAAAACACGTAAAATGTATGAGAAAAACAATACATAGGCGGTCTATGTGGTACTTGTACCAAAGCCTGTTCTATTGATGTAGTATTAACTATTTTTGGTATACATTGTTTATTTGAAATGTTCTGTCGAGTCCTTTCATTTGGTACCAAATAACAATTAAAACGTAATCTATACAACCTACACAACAATTGCTTTTAGTTAATTATACCGTTTCTATGACATCTGTATAAGCGATGTATTATTAATTACATTAGAAGTGTGTTCCTTAATATTTATTCTAGCATGATACATGATTTAGATACTCTCCTGATGCAAAAAAAAATACCTCTTGTTAGTACAATAATTCCCTCTCTACTTTTCTTTCCTAACACACCATTCAAGAAACTGTAATACTGCCGATTGACATACGTGATTCTAATGTATAAAAGATTAAAAGAACACTCCCTGCTGTCAGCTTCATCATAAATATAAGTTTTATATTTGTTTATTCTGAAATATATAGTAGGTATATAATATTGTAATGATATTAAAAACCTCTTCTGTGAGTTTGAAGCTAGAAAACTTTGTTAATTCTTTTAAAATAGCTGGACATATGTAGGTTGGCGTGGTTGGTAAATGCTTGCTTCTCACGCCGCAGGTCGTGGGTTCTATTCACAGGACAGATATTTGTGTTCATGACATGACATGTCTGTTGGTCCTGAGTCTGGGTGTAATTATGTATATAAGTATGTATTTCCAAAACAAGTAGTATATGTTGTATATCTAGCTATCAGTTATCTGGTTTCCATAGTACAAGGTCTGCTTAGTTTGGGATCAGATGGCCGTGTGTGAATATTGTCCCTGAATATTATTATTATTGTTATAGTTAGAATGTGTTTAAATTAATAAAAAAATATAGTTTCATGTTTGAAAGGTAAGGTTAGTAGTTAAAAAAAAGATGTGTTAAAGTATAATATATATCATTATAATATATAATATACTTTTATATCTCCTTTCGCGGATATACCGGAAGAGATCTTTCAGAAATACGTGGGACTTATGGACTCTTTCACTTGACTTTATTATATTTCCTACGTTTTATTGTGTTTATTTAAATTTGAATAATAAAATAAATGATCTTTGTTCACAAGTTTCTGGAGATCAAATCTACTATAACATTTCCTGGCCGTTAAACGACAAACATAACAATCTTTGTAAAACCCGCTAAGTACTTGTACGAGTGGTACCTTTGTTTGGGCCTTTAGTTATTTAGATATTAATTTAGTCATAATAAAGTGTAGCCGAATTTCGGCCACGGCGGCCAGTCTTAATAGAGATTAGCCACCTGCGCGGGACATATTATAGTACTCAAGTGTGTGCGCAAGCACAGGAGCTCTTTCTATTCCATTACTCTCATGATCCGATGGGATGCATAGCGACACCACCGGAAAGAGGTCAGGTACAGGACCGATGGCTTTACGTGCTCTCCGAGGCACGGGGGTATAATACCACCAACTCCCAGAGAAATTTTTCTTTTTGTTTACAGAAGTCCCAAAATCACTTTTTGGCTCGACCCGGGATTTGAACCCAGAACCTCATTCTCTGCGGGTGAACACGCTACCGCTAGACCAAGTATTTTTACGAGTATATAACTGACCGCATTAGCTTATAAAATTTATGTATTTATGAAGATTGCTTCAGTTTAGCTTTGGTACATAGAAAAATAAAACCTTTTTATACAAACATTTATTGGTTACTTTTACCTACATATCGTTTTCCTGAGAATAAGGTACGGTATATATGAATTACTAGCTTTTACTTGCGTTAAGCTTTAGAAATTATAGCCTGTTGTGTAAATGTGATAAATGAAGAACCGCTCGACCGGAATAGTCTGAACAAAGTCTAAACATTTGGTTTGGATAGGGAGCCCGTTCTTGAGTTATAACGCACACACACACACACACACACACACACATATATATATATATATATATATATATATATATATATATATATACTATATATACTAGTAAGTACTACTATATATATCGACAATTCGTAACCAAATCATTAGCATGAGATTTAGTCAAGTAAATACATTATCATAGTTTACACTTTACACTATTGTAAAGTGTAATGAAAGATTAATTAAATACTGAATCACTGTGGTTACATTGACGTATTAAATAGCTTGGGAATTATAAAAAGATATATCTGTCCTTCGACTTCGACCCATATATATATATATATATATATATATATATATATATATATATATATATATATATATATATATATATATATATATAACACGTAACTTAATTAACGCACAACCTAAAGTGTGCAGAATCGTTTACTGAATTTATATCATTTTTAATATAGGTAATTTCTTTTATCCAAAAATAATTAATACTTTAAATTATTGTCACATTAACCCTGTACAGGCAAAACAAATTGAAATGGACCATAAGTCAAAGTAATAAGACTTTTAAAATCGCAGTTTTATTAGTATTCATACAATTCTATAATTCAATACAAAATAAATAAAAATAAACTTTATTTCAAGAAACGAATTTAGTAAATAACAATGCACATAAATTCAAAATTCAGTGTTTGTATTATGATTACACCATAATATTCTAATTGGGGTGTCTGAGGGTGTGTGTTAATAACGTTACATGTTGTATATATAATAAAAAGCTTTATTGGAACTAGTAGCCGGACTTTGAACATTTGGTGCAAAATTTATTACTACATAAAATACACTGCTGGGAGAGATAGGCGACCGGGCGGACAAATTCAGTCGCTCGAGAATTCTTTTTTAACTCTGTTGTAAAAAACTCTGTTGTGAAATTTCACAGAAACTGAAACAATTCACACTGTTGTTCTTATTTCTTCAAACTAATTACAATGTACAGACGCCAGCACATCAAGCTACGCCAAACTGTCAAATTTCCCCGATTGAAAGTGAACCTTATGCTTTTGTGATAAAGTTGAAAATCTATAACAGAAATTTGACAGATTGGGGTAGTTGGATGTGCTGGCGTCTGTACACGGTTTTGTGTTAATATTCTATTGATTTCAATCTTTGAAGTATTTAGTCTATATTAAATCATTTATCAAGTAGGTACCTATAATGAAACATGGAATTACTTTGGCATTTCAATATTAACATAGACTTTTACTTGTCAAGTTCAAAATTATAAAGAGATTTATTCCATTTTAATTTTAAGTTAAAAGTATATGAAAGCCGAGCCAAGATGTAGGGTTCGAATCAAGATTCATGGAGCCGCTGAAAATTAACAACCATAAATAATTTGGAAGATATATTGATGGTATGGGCATTTAGAAAGGATGAATGAAAGGACAAAATACGTTTACCTGGCCTGTGCGCATGGTACAACCGGAAGGGGAAGACCCCCTAGAACGTTCTCGGCCAAATCGGAGATGTTCTCAAAAAAAAACCCAGGTCTGGAGTACACCTAAACCGGCCTAAACCGGCGAGCGTGTATGAAGAATACAATGAGAAAAAGCGAGGCAAAAGAGCTGTACAAAGACACATGGAAATCCGTTGTCTCTGCCTACCCCTCTGGCACGAGTATAAGAATAGTAATAAATCACTCTTACTCATAAATAAAATTAAAAGGTTTATTTGGGTGATTAATGCCCCGGTCGGTTTATGAGAGTGAAGAATAGAGAGTGAACCTATGTTTGCGAGTATACTTGTGCAGTATGATGTGCCTTAGTTACACATCTAACTAAGGCACGTCATATTGCACAAGTATATACGCAAACATAGTTGGTTGCGTTTGGTCGCCATATCCAATACTAGACCCGAAGCACTATTATATGAGCAATGCTAAAGGTAGGTAAGTATAAATAAATTAGAATGGAACCTGAAATAATATTCTGGCAAAGTAGTCGTAATATTTTTTAAACTCGGCTTTGAACTTCACGGTTTTTATAACTATTTAAATCTGGTGACTTTGCGGTATAATGCTCCGCAGTTGATTACCAGCAAAAAATCCTTACAATATTTCCTTATGCTGCAAATTGATAGCAATTTCCAGTTTAAACGTTCTTCGCATTTTCTTTACGGATTTCCTTAAAAATACCTTCTTAATATATTTTTTAAGCATACGTTGTAATTAACTCGCTCTGTTTTCCTTTGTACTTTCCAAGTTAATTCTGATTTAAAATCACATTTTCTGTGAATGTCAATTAGAGTCATTCTTATACATTTCATTACCATTTTAAATATGGAAACGAAAAAACAAAAGTACAGGCTGTATAAAATAACTACTGTTGATGCTAAAATGGATGGCTAATCAAATAACTGCTACAACGATTTAACATTTGAATATTGCTGGGTATATATTGGATATTTATTCATGAGAGTGAATATGTATGAAGAGATACTTCTGCCGAGATGTGGGGTGATGTGGGGGTAGGAGCTAGTTGTTCAATTATAGAATTGCCAATGTTATTAAGAAATAAGATTAACGTGACTATGAGAGTATGTAGGTTATCTGGATTCAGAGGTAGGTATTTATTTGCACTATGGTTTCACTTTAATAAATATGGAGATTATTAGAAATATTTTTAGGGTGACGTATCAATATTGCAAAACCCTTATGGTAGGACGCCATCTGTCCTACTTTACATATACTGATATATTTCAGTGAATTACGACTATTAATACTATTAATTTTCAATTAAAATATTGAATTCTGAGAATTTAGATCACCGAATTTTGCTTCTTTTCCGATTGCCTCTTCAAAGGTGAATTCGGTCAGGTTATCAAAATTCATCATATTATTATAGTCTTTTTAAAACATTACCGTTAGGTAGTTATTACACATAATAGAAGTAGAATTCGGAATTGCCTGTTTCTTGCAAATCAGTTTACTTACAAGGGATTATTTTACGGAACACTATTCTATCAATTCAGTCCAACCGAAATAGTCTAAAATTATATGTATTATATTTATAAGAAAAATACAGAAAACTATCTATAGATAGTTTTCAATATTTTCCTTATATATGACATCATAATACTAAAATGGTCCGTAAAATAATCTCTTGTACTTACAAGAGATTATTTTTTATTTTTATACTTCCAGTCCAACCTAAATAGACTAAGTTTAATATCAATATTATATCTATAAGGAAAATATTGAAAACCATTTATAACAAATAGTTATCAATATTTTCCTTATATTTCACATCATAATGTGTACTTCACAGTTAAAGTTTAAATAGTACTGCAAGTACTATATTTAGGCCGCTATTAAATAAAACTATATTAATAGCTGGCAGTTTAGTAAACACAATAGTGTACCACATAATTCTAAATTTGAATTTTCATATTATGATTAATTTTTGAATAGAAATATGACAACCGAAGATTACAACTCATAGGAATCATGTGAGGCAGTCATGTGAAGTAGCAGCAGTTTGGCGAGGTGGCTTGGAGCGGTGCCCAGTCGAGCGTCACGTGTTTACTTACTAGGTGTCCTAATGAGCTCGGTGAAGTGTAGCCGAATGATTATGGTGACTAATCTTACTATCATAACTACATCTAAATCTTTATTACGTATATATTACGTATATCGATATCTTTATTACTTAGGCAGTAAGGGCGGATTTCAAAATGCACTGTCATATCATTGACATTAGACTCATATTTCAAGCTATTTGAGCTTCAATTATTTATATGTATGTTACGAAAAAGAATAAATAGTCTTTCTTTCTATTGTTTCTCAATATTCGTTTAAAGTATCTACGTAGTTTAGGGGTATACATTTCCCACTCTAACTAACCATAATCCCGGTTTCTATATTTAAACTTTGAAACCATGTAGTTTTATACACGAAATCTCTTAATCATAACGTATTTCAATGGACGTAGACCTTTATTAATATATGTATATGACTCCTAAGTCATATACATATATTAATTCTTAAGTATGAATGTTGCGAAAAACATAGACAGTGCAGACATTTAGAAGTTACAGTAGTATTAAAAAAAACATATATCAACCTAAATACTTGAAAACAAAACACTAGGTACTTGTTTTTGGTAGATGTTTAAAAACGAACCCTTACGGGTTCGTTTTTAAACATCTTATAGGTACCACTGCCCTGAAACAATTACTTGTTTCAGGGCAGTGGTACCTATATGACAGTAACGATAATAAATAGTATTATGTAATCGTAACTATATTTATTGATATTATAGTGTGGGTTCGCTTGTTACGCTTAACTACTCCAACGATCATCATACATTTCAACACACGCTTTGTCAGAGGTATGCAAAAGCATTATTCCATCTAAATATACTATACTGAAAAGTACTGTTCTCGAGGGATAATGAGAACTAAGCCGCGGGCGGTTAGCTGCTGTTAGCTGGTATGGAATAAATGGTATTTAAAAAACGTTGGTTCTTATTCCGACTGGTCTTGCAATACAACCAGAAACTAAAAACCAGATAACTGATATACTTCATATACTACTTTTCTTTTGTAAATAATAGGTCTTTACCTATGAAATTGCCGTTTTGTATGAAAAAATTTAAACGAATTTTTTTTCATGAATTTTTTTATTTGTATTAATCGAAGTAATCACCCATGCAATCAATGCATCTTTGCCATCGCAGTGGCAGTTTATTGATGCCCTTCTTAAAGAAATCAGCTGGACGGGAGGCAACAAATTCTTCAAAGGCATTTTGTACTGCCTCTCGGGTATTGAATTTTTTTCCCGCCAAGAAGTTATCCAAATTCTGGAAAAAGTAGTAGTCTGTAGGCGCAAGGTCTGGTGAGTAGGGCGGATGACGGAGAGCTTCCAACCCCAGTTCTTGCAACTTGGAGACCGTCTGCTGTGCAGTATGAGGTCGCGCGTTGTCGTGCAGGAGCAGCGGAGACGAGCGATTGACCAATGCTGGTTGGAGATGCGCCAGCTTCTCCATCATTGTGCTCAGTTCTTCACAGTACACATCTGCAGTAATGCTCACCCCGTTTGGTAAGAAGCTGTGATGAATCACACCGGCGCTAGACCACCAAACAGTGACCATCACTTTTCTAGGGGTAAGTTTTCGTTTAGGGCATTGTTTAGGTGCTGAACCAGGATCCAACCAACTTGCTGAGCGCTTGCGGTTATCAAACAGAATCCATTTTTCATCGCAGGTAACAATGCGGTTCAAAATTCCTTCATTTGTGTGTCTGTTGAGCAGTGCAAGGCACGTCTCGACGCGTACTTCGCGCTGGCGATCATTGAGTTCGTGGGGCACCCATTTGTCAAGCTTTTTTACCTTGCCAATTTGACGCAAATGGACCAATATTGTTTTGACGCTAACGTCGAAAGCTGCTGCTAATTCAGCCGTAGATTGTGTATCATCAGCTTCCACAACCGCCTTTAATTCGTCATTGTCGACCAAAGTCTTCGGACGACCGCGAGGTTCATTTTTCAGGTCGAAATTTCCAGAACGGAAGCGAGCAAACCAATAACAGGTGGTGCGTTGGTTTGTAGTGTTAGCTCCGTAAACGTCGTTGATGTTGCGTGCCGCTTGTGCCGCGTTGCTGCCACGACGGTACTCATATTCCATAATTACTCGAATTTTTAACGTATCCATGATGACGAAAAAGATTGAAATGCGATGAAAATGTAACACTAATCAATAAAGAAATGACTACTTTTGGAAAAAAGAATCCATGTTTTTAAAATAAAATTAATTTGAAATTAGAATTCTTAGCCAAACAAAAATTATTTTGATTTGAAATGGCCAGTACTGCAGAACGGCAATTTCATAGGTAAAGACCTAATATATACTTATATAGATAATTCCACCTAGAATTAGGACAAACAGACATGTACATGCACACAAATATCGATTCTGGGTGGGAATCCAACCCACGACGGCGTGAAAGGCAAGCATTTGCCAACCACGCGCACCAGCCCGTCGTAAATCATGTAACTTCTATAAAACGTTTCAGTTTCTAACAGTAGCAGTTTTGGCTGTACATTAATGTAACTCCATAAGATTAACTCATTCTAAGCAGGTCACTACAAATATTCTACAAATGATTTTTAAATAAACATGTCACTGATTAGTGAAACTTGATGAGGGACTTTAACACACACAGCTAATGATAAACATGTCAAAACTAACGCTAGCCAATAAAACAACCGTGGAATAATATTATGGTCGGTTATATTAATGAGAGCTAAATTCGTTAAATTGCTCGAACTTATGAAATGCGTAAATACTGCACGTCCAGCAGTTTGCTGAACGTGACGTCTCGGCAATAAAATCTGCGTTCCGTCGTGAGAGAAGTGAATAAACGCGCACTGTTAAGTACTTATCAGCTCATCGTTTTATTTATATGTTACGTTGTAATGATAGTTATTCTAATTTCAGGGATGTTCCTGCCACTATGTATTACTTTGAAATGGCCTAAGGTGCTGCGTATGTCCATCATTATAGTGCATATTTTTCTTATTGGAACTTAAATTGCTCGAACTTATGAAATGCGTAAATACTGCACGTCCAGCAGTTTGCTGAACGTGACGTCTCGGCAGTAAAATCTGCGTTCCGTCGTGTGAATAAAGGCGCAGTTTAAGTACTTATCAGCACATTGTTTTATTTATTTGTTATGTTGTAATGCTAATTATCCTAATTTCAGGAATGTTCCTGCCACTATTTATGACTTTGAAATGGCTTAAGGTGCGTATGTCCATCATTATTGTGCATATTTTTCTTATTGGAACGAGGTTGAAAATGTCATAACATATCTGATAGCGTTGGTAAAAAAAAACAGTACCTACTTTGTCATTTCATGACAACCCAGGCCTTTTGTACGACTCTAGACGGGGTCAACTGTTTAACGTGCCCTCTGAAGCACGGTGATAGTGAAGTTCAGAAGTAAATTATTTTAATGAGACTTCATTGCAATTGCGGTGCGGTGCTTATAGTACCTACTACCACAGCGCCCTCATGTTGCCGGTGGGATCTCCGCACAGGACATCTATAGTTGTTCTGAGTCTGCTTTGTATCCGTGAATTGCGAGGTCGTAAAAGTCCCTTCGATACAGATATTCATTTGTCTAGCCTGTCTATGTAAATCACACTTATATAAAGGCGAAAGTTTGTGAGTGTGTATGTTTGTTACTTCTTCACGGCTTAACGGATGGAGCGATTTTATTAAAATTTGGTATGGAGTTAGCTGATACCCTGGATTAACATATAGCTTTTAATTTATAAAGTTTCAAGCGGGTAAAACCGCGGGGCGCAGGTAGTTAATAATTTAATGACGAAGAAATAACCGATTTATTAGTAGGAATGTTAGGGCAGTTCAGAATTATTACTAAAAATAAATGAAGCACGATTTGTGTTTCATACTCATTACATACATATATAAACATGCTTACTCGCGTGAACGCCCGGTTACCCGCTCGTCCGATATTTACTGTGGGCGAGCGCTAAAGATCAAGAGTTGCTCTTAACAAGGATACAACAGGAAATGGAAATTTATAAATAGCACAAAATCTATAAAGTTGCCAAAACACAAAATTTTCTGTGGCTTGATCATTTAACAGGTGAAATTTTTATTTTACTTTCAGAAGATTAGAATTATTATTATTAATATGCATTACAGTTTGTCGGCAGGTACTAAAAATGTCACTTATAGATAATATTTAAGAACCATATCAAAACATTGCATGCATGTCTTGAAAATCTCTAATAGACATCGCTAGATTGAAATCGATCGTTCCGCGAATTCTTATAGCCGGAGATAAATATACGTAAACAAATAACAAATAGCACTTTCTCTCAGAAAGTATGCATTTAGTTTTCCTTATCGACATACTTATTGTTTATAGCTGATAAATCAAACCTGTTAAATCAATGTGACATATCTCCCGAATTCCAAAAACATATGTAGATATGTTTTTGGAATTCGGGAGATATGTCACATTGATTTAATTTCTGTCGAAATTACTACAGCAACCAAGAAATAAACAACTAAAGTGTAGACTTTAGTTGTTTATTTCTTGGTTGCTGTAGTAATTTCGACAGAAATAAAATATAAATTGATTAAAGGTTAATTAGAGCGAAGAACCGACGAAAAGGAAATATTCCATACAACATAGCCAGATAATTGTTTACCGCTGAAAACAACTTTTCTTTAATTTTATGAAAACTGCGAGGGGTTGTTTTAGGGAATCCGATAACATAAATGTGGTTCCTTCAGTAGATAACTTAGCGACCGAAACCTATTCGTTTTATTTATAACTCACGAATATTCAGGTTTCCCAGCCCTACATCGAGCTGGATCGATTTTTTATCTCCCAAAGCCCTATATTGAATGTTACTGAAATCGGGAGAACCGTTTATCGGATAATCCTACTAATATTATAAACGCGAAAGTTTGTAAGCATGGATGGATGTTTGTTACTCTTTCACGTAAAAACTACTGACTAGATTTTAATGTAACTTTACAATAATATAGCTTATACCTCAGAATAACACATAGGCTACAATTTATAACGATATTGTGTGAACGGTCCAAAATATGACGATAAGTGTAAAGTAGGAAAAATCTATCATTTGCGAGCTATTCCGGCGTGCACTGCCAAAACCGCTAGAGGTACACATCCTACTAACATTATAAATGCGAAAATTTGTGAGTATAGATGTATGCATGTATGTTTGTTACTCTTTTACGCCAAAACTACTTTAACGCGGGTGAAACCGCGGGGCGCAGCTTGTGATATATAATATTAAATAACACTCTTGTTCTATAGTATTGCAGTAAATAATAAAAGCGTACCTAACCTATAGTATACGCAACAATGGTACGGACTTATGAGTTAAGGACCTTGGCTCACTCTTGTTTTACGACGTCTCTACTCCTGGCGGGTAGCCTATAGTTATAACCGCAGCTATTAACTTTAACGAACGGCTATAGTGACCGACCACTTTTCTCGTTTACTACCATCCTGTTCGAGAGAACTAACTCAATTACGAGTAGAGGAATATAAATAATGGCACTCTAACTGCCACACTAAATGAACTAAACATACCAGTGTAATTGGAAAGCAGAATAATTATTGATAAAGTGATTTGATATAAAAATGTGGACTTGTAGTATATAAATATACTACAAATCCACATTTGTTAATTGATGATGATGAAAGTTACTATAATTAACTTTAGTTTAGCTTTTAATATTTAGCTGTAGTATGTAATTTTTTTATTGTTACTATCTGACTGATAACTTGCTTGCGCCTTCTGACGCCTTTAAATAGTGTGCATTTTGATTCGTATTATTTCACTTAATTATGTTAGTGACAAGAAAAATGTAGCAATTATTGTGTCGCAAAAAAAAATTAAATAACTGTTTAAAAAACCTAGCGATTAAAATATAAAAATCGGTTTACGAACAACGGAAAAGTCGTCATAGTAAATGTTATTATTTAGATAGTACAAGCGTATAGCCATAACTCGCTATTTTTGAGAATAAGTTCTTAACATAAAACTAAACGTAAAGCAAGTTCTTTCATTATAAAGAGACCAGTACCTACCTACTAAAATAAACTATGGCTATTATTTCAAGTAATAAAATTACGTGCCTTAAAGTTGACAGTATTAATATAAAGACTCTCTTTAACCTAAAGTAAATATGGAATTGTTTAAAACAGTATAAATAACAAATGTTAAATACATTAAAAAAATAAATCGAATACCGGAGATTGATCACATTTACTGCTGCGCGACACGTCTGCAATCGCATAGTGCAAATCAATTTCAAAATAAAGATTCATAATTAAAGTAAAAATACTATTTTTTTTGGTTAAACGGTAACTATGCCCAATTTTCGTAAGAAACTACTTTGGTTCTTATAATAAACCTCCAATTTTATGTTTACTAAAAGATGATTAAACTTTAGGCCAGATTTAATAAGCGCAGATGTAATATTCAGTAGATATCCAGATACTCCCTACGAGTGGAGAATAATAAGCAGGCAATAATCCGTTATTCACTTAGATGAAGTAAACAAAACATACCATTGTTTTTCGCTAATAAACGGGCTATTCTATTTATTACTATATTATGCAATGGGGCCACGCGTAAAATATTTATCTCAGCTTGTGTATTGTATGGCTTTAGTAAAATATATTCTTCTCTAGTGACCGCCTCTTTAGTCAAACTGGGAAATGGGGAAAAAAGCAATAAATAGACGGAAAGTGCTTTGAGTTTCCTCTCACCAGAAATATCAAATTGAAATCAACACGTTCAATTTATTAATGGCTGTGTTGGTATCTATAATTAATTAACTTTAAAAGTTTATTAATTCATTGATGTTTAATCACTTTTCATAATTTGTGAATTGAAAAATAACATTTCACAAATAATGAAATGTTTCCGATATATATATCATACCCACATAAATTATGTTTATTTTAATTAAGGGAGAAAATGACTCTATACAACAATAACAAAACAATAAACTGCAATAACAATAAATAATTAATAAAAAAAGGAAACGATAAAATAATATTTGCAATACATATACAACACACTGGAAATTTTGCGAATACCAAGACTACTTAGACGTAAAGGTAGTATGGTTTGTAGCCATGCTCGGTCCTCCAAGTCCAAATTAAGAAGAGAATTAAGGTAAAATGTTGAAATTTTTCTTTAATGAATAGCATAAAGAACTGATCAAAGATTGGCGACCCAAGGAGGGGAAGAGAATGCTTATCTATTGCTTTAATGTTCAGGGCTATGGCATTCAATTTTCGAAGGTTGTCAATTTTATTTTTTTGACCCGAAAGTATAATTTTACATTTGGCAGAATTAAAGTCAAACCAATGGTTCTGATCCATTTTGAATGAGAAGCTTAATCCGCGTGTATTTTAACCATATTTACCTTATAAATACTGAATAGGAATTCTACGTGAAATGTTATTAAATAAATTATTAATTAGAAATACGCTTGTTTATGCTTGTTTTCTTGACCTGTCAAAGGCCTTTGATTCGGTTACTTACGGCAAATAAGACACATTATGCAAAAAAAATAATCTAAAACAATATTCACAAAAAAAAATATCACTAGTAAACTGTATACGCAACAATTCAATCATTACCTTAACAGAAGGAAGAGGAGTGGTGTTTCTCAGGTATTTCCGTACCCGCATGAAGGTGATCAAAACGTATTCGCTTACCCTATCATATTGGCTATAATTGTTGCTATGGGGTATAATTAAACTTAAAAACTATTATATTTAGAGTTGTTATTCCTGTCAATTTATATTTATAATGTACGAGTAGGTATATGTACTCGTGCCAAGGCAGGTTTCCCCAGTATACAATATTTAAACTTAATATAGTTCGTTAGCTGTGATCAAAATGCTCAAACATTTTTCCTTCAAGGTTTGTTGAGATTTAATTTACGGTATCCTGATAGGACGAGGCCCGCATTTGGCCTGTTTTAATAATGTTAGTGGAGCCAGTAAACTAATATACATTTATGTATACAAATAATGTAAATAAAACCAGAACAAGTCCTCACTTTACGTAAATAAAGTTAATAAGTGTATACAGAAAGAAAATAAACAAGCTACAAAAACAACACAGACTTTGCTACATGCTAAGTACTACTGCGAAGCTACGAAGATAAATTAAGGTTGGTATCTCAAGTTTTTACTTGACTACAGTATCAAAGACATATAGGTACAACAGAGCTTTTATACACGTGTTAAGTTTTGTTAGTTGGATAAGAAACTATGTTATTACTCCTTGATGGATACATCGGAATATCGATGTCTGTAGTTTTATTACTGGTCAGGTGCAATTCTGTCGGCTTAGCTATCCATCAGACACACGAGGGAGGTGTAACACTGCAATCTTCAGACTCCCGACTGATACTGTATTTTTTTGTCCCTAGTGTCAGAGTTGTTAAAGCCATCCAGTAGGCCTCTGACATGGCTTAACTGTTGTCTAGTGACTACAACCGAGGCCGACAGCTTAACGTGCTCTCCGAAGCACGGAGACGCTCAGAAATTAAACCACTTTGGCGGTGGATGACTATGGACTGACCGCCGGCCAGGTTATTTAACCTCGCCGATCGCTTACGGACCGCTGAGAGCGTCTAGCTGGAATGCCACTGTGCACTCGAAAAGGTCTCAATGACCAACAAGGTCTCGTAACAGTGGATTCGGGGGCACAGCGGATGCCTAAGAAATTACACCACGGACCAGTAGCAAGAAAGAAATCTGAAACGATACACAATGGGACCTGAATCGATCGTGTCCATACCTTTAAACCAACTGAAACATGGCTGTGTGAGAAAACAACTCAACAACATGAAAAAGAGTGGATGGATCTAGAATCATGTAGGCAGACAAAAGAATTTCTACTATCGCGTAATCTTTCACACCTGAACAGGAAGGATCTACGCATGGTGATAGGCAGGATTACCGGACACTGCACATTAAACAAACACCTCTTCAAGATTGGTGTCACAGACAGCCCCTGTGCAGATGATGCATCGAAAATGAAGAAACTCCAGCACACGTACTGCTATACTGCAAGAGTATTGCTTACTGACGGGCAAAGTTCCTAAATGATCCGAAGACTTTGCAGGAGGCCCTGAAGCCAGGCTTTCGTGGTCTTCTTGACTTCTGGATGGAACTGGAATAGTTCGAGTAGCCAAACAAGTTCACACACAATGATCCAATTAGGAAGCTAAGTGCGGAAACCAACCGACCAATTAACTAACATGGCATACCACCTACATTATCCTTAGGGTAAGCTTGTGTCCAGCCGTGGACATCTTTCGTCGGTTTATAGAAGCAGTAAAAGCCTTTCAAGCAAACTGTTAAGTCTTAAGAAATACAGGACATAAAAATGTGCTTTTAATGTATCACAGGTTAAATCAAGCTTATTTTCACTTACATTGTAATTAAGTTAACAACTTTCTCAAAGCTGGTGAAGACGTCTTTCTTACACAAAGTAATGACTGGGTATCGATATCAATAGGCCACTACAAAAGGCTACAAAGAATATTATTTAGAAACGTTACTTCGTACTAGCTATTTGTGTCAGTGAGACACTAATTAAAGCTCTGTAGATAGACCGAACCCAGTTTCTTTTATTCTTTTTACTTTCTCGACTCGTTGCTTTGTCAGACTTCTTTTATTACTATAGAAATTTTGAAAGTAATTTTGAACTTTGAACATAATACGATATTTTTAATAAAGACAGGAAACGTGATTTATTTCGTTCCTGTTCTACATTGGTATATGTGATCAATATGTAAGTATTGTATTTTATTTCTGGTCTAAATATTGCTTACTAGATACCGTAGAGGTTTACTTTTAAGACAAATTTTACCATACATGCAGTCTTTGACACAATACCCATAAAACATATTAAATTGCTTTGTCTGTATTTACTTTAAGGCTTGAATTAATACATTTAGCTTTAGATTAATATAGCCCGAGGAAATAATGTTTTCCAGTGGATAGTTCACCGACACAATATGCTTCTTACTATTAGAGGCTGTTATGGAAAATAAAATTATTGCAATTTTATCATTATTATTACAGATAGATTAAAAAAAAAAAGTGCATGGCAGTCATTCGGAACTGCCAATAGTACTGAAAACCATTTTTTACACTTCTTATTTAAATAATATACAATAGTTGACTCTTCAGATACTTTTTTAAATATATAATAACTCACGGCGGTTTATCTTTATATATAGTACATGAAGCGTGCGGTGACAATGATGCGAGTTTCACGTTTTTTGTTCACCCAAAAAGTGCACACGCCTAAAGAAGTTTTCATTTCAAAAGTAAACATTTCTTGCGAGTGTTTGTTGTAAAAGGGACTTACTGTCCATATTGACCAAAGCAGTTATGGCGGCACAACAGTAAGTTTCTAATCGTCAGAACACATTATTAGAGAAAGCGTATTCAGAATAATCTAACAATTTCCATAAAATAGATAAAGAACGATCTTGCTAAGTCTCATTTCCGGAAAACTAGTCACAACCTCCCAGGTTAAAAAAAAGTTTATAAAATAATATCTCATAACAATTTTAAACAACGAATTTGGAAAGTGCGAACACAAATTATTCAAAGACCACCACCTTCACCAGCTCAGTACCAGTCATAATTATACATTGGTAAAACTTTTTATATAACGCACATACCAACTGACTTCCACGCGTACAATAACCTATTATGTTTTTTGTTAAAGGTTTTATTCACAACTATTTTTAGGTAACGCTAAATAGACAATTGAAGCAATTCTAACTAAAAATACTTCAACAATAAAAACCGAGTACGACAACCATTGTACGATTAAGTAGTTCTGCAAATAGAGCGGTTAATTTATATTACGTCAGTGTAATTCTTGGATATGGTATTCGGACATACTCCAGAATGAAGTAAATCAATTACTATAAATGTGATCGTCTTACAACTTAGTTCTTTTCACTACGTATTTACTAGCTGTGGCCGCGACTTCGTTGGCGTGGAATAGTTGTCTTTGGGTAGTATTCGAAAATCAGTATTCGCATGCGTGTGCCACAACTGTCTGCCCTCACGTGTCTGCCCGTTTGGGTAAGCACACTTAGGCATATTTTTACTTCTACACCGCGCCGTACCACATCGAGCCATGTAGCTATTGAATCATAAGCCTAAAAATAAGTTTCAAGCTTCTAGCTCTAAAATTGACGATACTTCCATAAAACTTTTCATCCCCTCTTTTCAACCCCTTACAACCTAGTTTTCGCATAAAAAATTGCTTATATCTATTCTCAGGCTCTAGACTATCTGTGTACCAAATTCCATTTAAATCGGTTCATTAGTTTTTGCGTCAAAGCGCGGCAGACATACAGACAGAGTTACTTTCGCATTTATAATATTAGTAAGGATGTAGAAGCTTAAATCGGTATCTAACTAATATTCTTGTGATCGTTTTCCTGGTGTGTTAGTATATACTTGGGATTAAGGCTAAGTTGGCTTTGAAAATACTTCAGGTATTTCGATTTGAAAAAGTTATGACGATGGATTTTCAGCTATTAAAAATAAAATATTAGTCGCTATAGGTAGATAGGTATCAAAATGAATGGTCGTCTACCAGCGTGAGTTTCACAAGAAACTTTTTACCGCGCCCTACCACACTGTGGAATCAATTAACTGCGGAGGTATTTCCGATCTGGTATGACATGGCAACCTTCAAGAAACGAGCTTATTCCTTTCTCGAAGGCCGGCAATGTACTTGCCCCTCTGTTGTTTCATGTGTCCATGGGCGGTGGTTACCTACCATCAGGATACTTAATAAGATTTTATATAACGAGCAAGCGGGCCATTGCTCGTTAAGTATATAAAATCCTATTAAGTATATAAAAAATATATGTCCGCAATTGCTTCATGTTAAAATATGTGTCCCGATTCTATGCAATACCAACTAAACTAATATCATATCATTGCATTTCTTATAAACATAGTTTTTTATGAGAATGACATGGCATCTTTAGTTGTATCAAATTAGTTGTGGTGCGAAAAAATGAGGTTAATTAAGCGACACTTTAGAACCTGTCGACTAATTATGTGGTCGGTGCGCATAATTGATGTGCGTAATTAAAGCAATTTTAGGCTTTTTATTCTGTGGCTTTAGTCGTTTAACGGTATATGATCAATTCTTTTTATTCATAGTTATCTCAAAGAGAGATGTATAACATTATTTTTCACGCCATAACTAAATTCACACATACATGCCCTGTCATTCTCCTAAAAATTTGAATAGCCAACCTTGTCAACCGATTTATTCTGTGTTTAATCTCCATCAATAATCATACGTCAAAAAAGTTCGAGAAAAATATTGTATTCCTTCTAAGGCAACAATTCAAAGCAAACCACTGCTAACAGCAAACGTATTCCTCTAATATATCTATTAAAAATAAATTATTCAAAACCACATGAGCGTCGGAATATGGTCATCGAATTTCGAAATAAAATGGTGCTTCAAATAAAATTTAAATTCAGATATCGCAATTTGGTGGGGGTAAATAAATGTGAATCGGAATCTATGGCATAATCACACAGTGAGCGTAGACTTTAGAAGTGAACCCTAAGAACTAAGAACATCAGTATATTTGACAAGAGTAACATAAAGGTAAGTAATATAAATAGGAAAGATAGAGAAGCCGAAATTTAACAAGTAGGAGATTACTTGTCAAATTTCGGCTTTGACAGCTAGTATTAATGGAGACTATTCATATGTGTGGCATAAGTATGCCCCCAAAAATAAGTGTTATCTCTATCTCCTCATCCTCATGAGAAAATGGGACGAGTAAGCCGACACCAACGGAAAAAGGCTAGATGCTGGATCAACGGCTTTACGGGTTGTACCACCGCTATTTTCCATGCTCCGGGCTGATACTGATAATGATTCTTAACAGATTTTATTTTTGACTTAACCGGGGATTTACCAAAGACCTAATTACCTGCGATTAATAACGCTACGGCTAGGCCAACAAGGCAGTCAAAAATTATATAGAGTATCCCACAGTGTACACATATATGAAAACGCTCTTAAGCGATTATTTTAGTTCTTCTAACTATATTGATCCATGTTGTCCGTGCGTAGATAAAACACAATTGACCTTAATTAACGAATTACAACAAACTCTGTAAATATATCGTGTTTCTTTAACGGCTCCGGGCGAGTTCCGACGAAATATTAGAGAAAATTGAAAAAATGTGTCGCCAACCAAAAATAAAGCCCTAAGTACCGCCTAATAATATTAGCTTTTTTCCGTAGGTCTTTTTGTACATGATGTGTTCTAAAAACTGTTCCGAAAATTAAATTAAACACAACAAAATTTATTTCTACATAATTAGTAATCATGACCAAACTCAAAGTACATTAGCCAGCTAATACAACTTCATCGTCTTCATCATCATCATGTCATCCGAATGCTTGGACAAAGGCCTCCCCAAAAGATTTCCACAATGGAGTTGTGACCATCATTAGAAGGAATAAGCCACAACCTACAATATGGATATATTTATTGCACAAGTGTATCATATATATACGATCTCTATATTATCTTCCTACTATTATAGGATTCCACATGATCGAGGAGAAATCAAGCGCGGGACCGACAGCTTTGTGTGTTTTGTTACAAACAGGGGCGTAACACTGCCCACTCCCTAATTCGGGCCGAGAGTTCTTTTGGTCAGAAAAAAATACAATAACACTTTATCGTCTGGCCCAGGAACCACTATCTGTGTTGAACACGCCAACACTACGTTCAACGGCCTAGTCTCTCAACAACACAACAAAAGCAAGTACCTACGATATAATTAAATTAATGTTTTGAGGACCGTTGAGAGTACAAGCAGCAGGTAGTTCGCCTTTATTTCCTATTAAGTTTATGGAGCTGTTTGAAAAGCCATTGAGACAAGTGACTCCGTTCGTTATGACTGTTATGAGCACTTAGTTGGGGATTGGTTTTGATATAATTTCTAATTTAGACGCGTTTTCAGTGTGAGGGATAGCCAAATCACGTACGGGCGGTAAATTGTATAAAGGGTCATTTCGATATTACGGTGCCGCTTATAGAGTTACGTGCGATTCGTCATGTAAATAATTTTATTATGCCCGTTCGTCTCTTTCAGCATGAGAGCATAGCTTTGACTTAAGATATGGGCTTACGAATGTAGTGAAATTATGATGGGCATAGTCCTCACCTACTTTATTTATAAATAAAAAGAACACTATTTTTGTTTCACCGGGTTTTTGCAGATATTGTATATATGTTTAGACTAGAATAGAGTAAGGTATGAATAGCACATATGATTAGAAATTCTTATGGATCCCCAGTGTATTCAATTTCCTGTCATTCTGAAGATCAGCTACTACCTCCGTCTTTCGTTTGTAAATAGCAAAGAAGTAAACGCGTTTCTTTACTATTTACATGTTTTGGTGTGCAATATTGATTTATTTATCTTTTAATCAGCAAATTTAACTTCATCTACTATGGATGCCTATTTTACCGTGCACATGTTTACAATCGTGGTGGACAAAATATTCAATTATATTACTACAATCTCAAATAAATATTATAGATAAATATTACTTTTAAGTATAAGTTGCGGCTTAGAATTGTATATAATAAGTATCCGTTATTTACATACCAAACAGTTTATCTTATGTATGTAGGTACTTACCTCATATTTTGAGTGAACTTGGCTACACGACTTTCTTTTATATATCCATAAGAGACTTTCAAAAATAAATATTAATACTTGGTTAAGAAAAAACTAATAATTGCCAATAGAATATTGATCATTTGGGAACGTCAGAATGACATAAGTTTCACCATAGATTAATGCAGTAAAACTCATTGATACAATACATAGCAAAACTAAAACTCAGTCATTCTTCATTATTTTAATCGTAGTATCAAACAGTTTATGGTATGATTTATGACTCAGAACGTTGTTGTAACCTTACATTTTATATGGTGCATAAAGACTTGTCTAGCAGTGAGCTTAAAAATAAGAAATACATAGGTATCCTTTCCAAAGGTTCAATATATCTCCCACTACCATCTAGTTCTTCGATGCGTTACGTGTTATAGGAACGCAAACAACCATTAAGACCAGTTATAGAGATCCAAGTTGTTTGTATCCTGTCATCTAGGTCTTTAAACCTAAAATCAAAACCATAATAAATTTACATCATAAAAAGTTTCCCTACCTTTAAAATGGGAACAAAACAAACATACGCTTGAATATTTGAAGAGTGCGAAATTCAATACAAAAACACTGTACCGTAAAAATCGTTACTGGTGTTACGTTAAAATAAAACCAGTAGGTTTGATCGTAGGCAGATAGCAATAAATTACGTTGAAAAATAAACGAGATTAATCCGATAAGCAATTGAATTAGACCATAAATCACAAAAGGTAGGCAACGAAGTTTCTCTCAATTGTATTACAAATTGAACGTTTTCTGACATTGTTTTTATAATATTTTTCGGATTAAACCATTTCTAAAAACAAATAGAAGTTCTCTGTTTCGCTAGAACCCTTCTATACACTCTTATAACCGTGCTTATAACCCATTATTTTAACTATATTTTCATTGTAAAGGTTTTGAGTATAATGAGACTGAAGTAGTCAAAGGAGGTAATCAAGAACCGTATAAAGTGAAAATCTGTTGGCTCTACTCTATGTAATATTTATATGAAATATGTAGGTATATTTCATGGCTTTGACAATTTCGATAGAATTTACAGAATAGGGGTTTATACTACCAAGTCGCCAACCCAGGCGTCTCACCAGACGTGACGTGGTTGTCCTAGCAACAACTGCAACACAGATTTCGCATATAAACTATTCTGTAATCGTCCAAGTCGATAGTCAAAACTGATCATCTCACTTTCACCTCCACATACAAATCTCTTGTCCTTGAGATAAGCGATTTGGGTGCCCATTACGAACTTTGTTTATAATACGAGCATTCACACTATGAATTTGATAGCTCACGGCGCATTCAGCTGTCGAGATATGACGAGATTTTTACAGAATAGCTTCCTGTAGTGGGAGTAACCATTATCCTTATTTATGTTTCCTTAAATTGTGCGATATAGGTGATTTAAAACATTTTAAACATTCTTTCTATATCATAATAACATAAGTTTGGGGGTTAAAAAGTCAATTTATAGGGTAATTCAACTCATACCTACATTGGGCTGTTTCAAACTCTCCTTAATGTATTAACTATAAATGAGCTTGTCTAAAAAAACCTTTTTATTAGAAACCATTGAATTCGTGACAGTATTACCGTTACCTACACCACATATTTGTTAAGTCTTCAGTTCCGTCGGTACTCATGGAGTGCTACTGACTTTTTATGTACTTTACAAGTAGAAAACGTTGAACCAATTTTGATTTTTATTCGTAGGGATGCCGTCGGAATTTTCCATTAAGTTAGTATACCTAGCGGACTAACTTTATGGATTTTTTTCATATAAACTCGGTTATTTCTAAAACAGTCATTATATCCTATATCATAGTCGCGAATTTTAAATTTCATGACGTCACATATCTGTGGGGCTTACTCTTATGTCAATTATTTATCTCTTCTATACGTAAATCAAAATAATATTTTTGTATTTGTGTTTCATACATCTGCATTTTGTGTCTATAATATAACGCGCTGTTTTATTTATCCATTTAAGAACTCTTAACGTCTTTGGTCGTCGGTAGTCTTAGGGAGAAAATTGGTTTTACGATTCAATCCGTGGCGGACGGGAAAGGAAATGACGTAGACATCCTTTACCAGCTCACCCACCTAAACGTGAATAAAGAGTACTTTGATGTTTTAAGTATCTATATAAAATATCAAGAGCTATGTGGTCATATATTAAAGATTCTTTCTTACCACATGATAGAGATTGTTTTTCTTAGATTACTTAATTGTCTAACGATAATGTTATAACGTTTGGCTGACTAAGAGATTGACGATTTCACCGATAAAATTAAACGCGTTCAATGGACCCTAACCTCAGCTACAGGACGCTGAACTGAGTTTAGCGACAATTGATCGCGTTTCATTTTAACGGTGAAATCGGCTCTTAAATGTACTTTCAAAGCTTTGCTTGCTTTGCTGATTATAAAATTGGTAGTAAAAGAAAATCCTTTTTTCGTTAATACTACAGTTTTTAAATTCATCAAAACTGTAGTTTTAAACTGATAAAACGTAAATACTGTTGAAATTACGTTTTCTTTTACACACGTATAAGCTTTTGTTACAAACTTTTGCACATTTTGATTCACTGCAATAAAATTAAGATTGACAATAACTTGATACGAGCTAGCTAAATATCATTTCTGTAATAAAATAAATTTTATAAATGTTTTCATACAAGATGTACCTAAATATCTATGTTACTAGAAATAATATCTAATGTATACAACTATATTACTACAAACATGTTCTGACTATTTACAAGCGCTTTTTTAAAGTCTACGTGAATAAAAAACTTTTTTATTTTATTTTATTTTATTATTGAATGTAGATTTATGACGAGTCCTCACTTTGAATGTTCATATGTTATATTCTTTTAGTAATGAAATATACTAACATAAAATTTGCCTTGTTAATTTCGATCAATAATGGTTGGCGAATATCAACTCAAACTTCGCATACTTTAAAAGTTGTTCATTATTTGCCTTAGGGGGGTGATAGTAGATTTTTATATGAAATCTTAAATAAAGGACGAACATAAACGGCCAAACCTTCAGATCCCAAAGTTGTTAACAAGACTTCTTAGTCTGACAATCACTTTTCACGAGGACTTTTCGATTCTGAGATATTCAGTATGGATTATGTATTTTGAAAATTGTGAGTGCTGAATGTGGATAAGAAAACGGGAATATATACTTTATTATGAGATAACAAGGATTTATAGCGCTGTATCTAATTGGAAATATATCTAGTGAACAAGGAACATAATTTTAAGTGAGAAATGCATGCTGTGTTCACGATTTTAGAAAAAAAATTACACAAAATAAATTAACGTGAGTTGTTCTTTTTTATTCTTGTAGTTATTTGGAACAATAATTTAAAAATGAAAGACTATGCCTTAATCAAAGGCGTTGCCAAATACTGTGTGTGAATTGACTTGCAGGTCGTATTCTCCTTCTAGTGTATGTACTCTTATTGTACAGTATATATACCCTTACCGTAATTGAGTTAGTCGATCGTTTCTCAATAAGCCTTCGACTTTGTCAGAAACTTTTAATAGGTTCGCCCGTTCGTTTTGCATAAAGTCAAACAGTTGGATGGCAGGTTTCATAACACATTTTCTATACGGTGACACAGTATGTTAACTTTAAAACATTATTGCAAGAGTGTATATAATGTGCCATTTATATAATATCCCGGGACATTATTCACACACGGCCATCTGATTCCGAACTAAGCAGAACTTGTACTATGGAAACTAGATAACTGATATACTACTTTTCTTTTGTAAATAAATACTTATATAAATAATTACACCCAGACTCAGGACAAATAGACATGTTCATGCACAGAGATATGTGTCCTAGGTGGGAATCGAAGCCACGACCTGCGGCTTGAAAGGCAAGAATCTACCAACCACAGCAACGGGCACGTCATATATAGAGGTATATAACGATGCCCTCCTACCTAAGCTAGAAGCAAAATAAATGCTAATCCTAGTATAGGTATACAGCATGCAAAGTAGGCAGGCACCGCTGAAGAGCAAAATAAAGGATTTGTCGCATTTTCAGCGAACTGTTACATATGGAGGCATTTAATATTTGTATGCACATATGTTTTGTGTACAAAGTTACCGAATTCAAATTGAGGCAGGTAATGCCACGGTTTATGCAAGTTTTAGTATTGTGAACCTTGCAAGCACCGAGTGATCGATTTCAAATCGCGATATCCAGTTTATTATTCACGATGGGCTTCAGTATCGAGTACTCGTACTTATATAGCTAACTTTATATATTACCTTCGGATAACGTTCGACACAATATCTAACATAGAAATACGATCGGTATGAAAGGGCAAACGACGTCGGCAACTGTCACCAGACGTATGTACTATTCTATTTTCATTTTAAAACAACTATACCTACTATACTTACTTACTGGTACTTTTATCATTCAACAGTTTCATAAAATCTTTATTTTTATTATCAGTTTTAGATTCAGATTTAACACCTTCAGTTAGATAGATAGTCTGGTATTTTTCTTGCTTAAGATCAAGATCTGCCGCCATTTTTCCTGCTGCCTGTTAGAGTGGTTGGCAAATAATTATATAATTTAATTTTAAAGACAACGCCCGCATTAGGGTATCTAATCCCTGTGTCGCGGGGTACTTTACAAACATATAATAGACGGACACAAATTACATCCAGACTCAGAACAATTATTTATGGGTCACAAAAATAGTTGTACGGCGCCGGCACTCGAACCCGCGAAACGAAGTGGCAAGGCGACTGTATTAGCCGCTGCGCCTCAAATGTTTACTTTTCACGCCGGAGGTCGTGTGTACGATTCCCACCCAGGACAGATATTTGTGTGCATGAACATGTCTGTTTGTCCTGAGTCTGGGTATAATTATCTATATAAGTATGTATTATCTATATTAAGAAAAGTAGTATATGTAATATATCAGTTATCTGGTTTCCATAGTACAAGCTCTGCTTAGTTTGGGATCAGATGGCCGTGTGTGAATAATGTCCCAGGATACTGTTATTATTATTTTACACTTGGGATGAATAATATTTTTTTTTCTAATTGCTAATACCTGATATCTCGACATGGTTTAGATTCAAAACATAAATATTTCTTTTTATTTTATAATCTAGAAAAGTCTTAATTCAAAATCATTTTAGGTTTAAATCAGATAATTACACTAAATACACAACTTATACTTTACAGATAAATACACAATCAGATAATTAACAATTAAATTAAAATAAACAATTCTACTAGAAAATAGCATTTAAGTCACCATAAAACATAATATTATTAAATTATTGGATGAAATCAATTTGGCCTTGTAATTGCTTCACATTATGAATCATTGAGCAACAGCAACGGGACGATGCATCGTTGACATTGCATATAAAATACAATATTATTTTCAAGCTCAAGGGAAATCGGATGGTAGTTTGATACAGTGGAGATCCTTCAATGCGTAATACCGGTGAAGTTTGAAGGCCAGCGTTTATTTCCCCAGACATGGTTCACACGAGCCCTTGACGGGTCGGAATTTGTGTTTTAGTTTGTCTACAAGTATTTAGCCAGAGTAGAGATTATCTGGATTAATATTCGTATCCGTTTGTCGACGCGAGGCTAATTGTAGACTGCCTCGTTGGTCTAGCGGTAGCGTGTTCACTCGCAGAGAATGAGGTCCGGGATTAATGCCGGGTCGAGCCAAAAAAGATTTTCGGACATTTCAGTGAAAAGAAAAAATTCTCAGCATCAGGTCGACGTCTGGAAATTGGCGGTACTATACCTCCATGCCTCGGAGAGCACGTAGAGCCGTCAGTCCTGTACCTGACCTCTTTCCGTTCGTGTCGCTAGGCGTCCCATCGGATCATGAGAGTGATGGAATAGGAAAGTGCTCCTGTGTTTGCCCACAACGCGCACAACACTTGTGCTCTATAATATGTCCCGCGGAGATGGCTAATCTCTATTAAGATTGGCCGCCGTGGCCAAAATTCGGCTAGGAGGACATTATTATTATAATTGTAGTAGACATTAGACATGTCATAACGAAATCCTGAGATGGGCTTTTGATTTTGTGGTTCTAATATGTAAGGATAAACTTATTACACTGTCTGTATATGAAATGAAATTTATTCAGCACTTGGGTATTAACATACATGTGTACTTGTCAAGCTCACAATACAGTACATAAACATAGTGGATAGTATAAAAGTTACAAAAAAATATATATATAGTCCGTCCGTGCGGTTTGTTTTATCGCATATATTTTCTGAAATCCTTAAATAAATAACAAGTTACTAATCTATTATTTTGAAATTTATTTCTACTATATTAAAATTAAAGAATGGAAGACTAAAGCAAAAAGACGAAATTCTAAATGAGGGTGTGCTAGCTTTAGCTAGCCTGCGGCTTTCTCTAGCTACCTAGGTGGACGACCCGGAGAAGAAAGCCACAAAGAAACTCCGGGCTTGCTTTTTTTGTCTTCTTTTGCTTTCAGTTTAGGTTTTTTTTTAATGTCATGTATCTTACTTACATTGTGATCGGTTGTTATGTAGGCTAATGCACGCACAGAACCGTTGTCAGCCAGTGAATCATAAATAAATAAGCAATGCAATCATAATAAAATAAACATTCAACTTCACTCAAGCACTTAGAATATCCTCTTGCTAGACGGAAAGAACGGTGGGTGCATCCGCGTACATTTACAAAATTAACAAGTCACACGAAGTCCACCAGAGGCGAAAAAAATATGAGTACCCTAACAGCAGTTCGACCAGTTACCGCAAGCAGCACCCGTGCACGAGTATGACGTGTGGGCCAGCCATCGCCTCCTTCGCCATATTGGAGGGAAGGAAACGACCCAACCCACAACCCCACCGCAAGCATTAACAGACAATGGGAGCATGACGACCGTACAAAGGTATAAGTTCAAGCACTTGTTTCTTAAGCTATAATCTCAGGCATTTTCTATGTTCAAAATAGTATTTACAGTACTAATATTAGGTCTTTACCTATGAAATTGCCGTTCTGCAGTACTGGCCATTTCAAATCAAAATAATTTTTGTTTGGCTAAGAATTCTAATTTCAAATTAATTTTATTTTAAAAACATGGATTCTTTTTTCCAAAAGTAGTCATTTCTTTATTGATTAGTGTTACATTTTCATCGCATTTCAATCTTTTTCGTCATCATGGATACGTTAAAAATTCGAGTAATTATGGAATATGAGTACCGTCGTGGCAGCAACGCGGCACAAGCGGCACGCAACATCAACGACGTTTACGGAGCTAACACTACAAACCAACGCACCACCTGTTATTGGTTTGCTCGCTTCCGTTCTGGAAATTTCGACCTGAAAAATGAACCTCGCGGTCGTCCGAAGACTTTGGTCGACAATGACGAATTAAAGGCGGTTGTGGAAGCTGATGATACACAATCTACGGCTGAATTAGCAGCAGCTTTCGACGTTAGCGTCAAAACAATATTGGTCCATTTGCGTCAAATTGGCAAGGTAAAAAAGCTTGACAAATGGGTGCCCCACGAACTCAATGATCGCCAGCGCGAAGTACGCGTCGAGACGTGCCTTGCACTGCTCAACAGACACACAAATGAAGGAATTTTGAACCGCATTGTTACCTGCGATGAAAAATGGATTCTGTTTGATAACCGCAAGCGCTCAGCAAGTTGGTTGGATCCTGGTTCAGCACCTAAACAATGCCCTAAACGAAAACTTACCCCTAGAAAAGTGATGGTCACTGTTTGGTGGTCTAGCGCCGGTGTGATTCATCACAGCTTCTTACCAAACGGGGTGAGCATTACTGCAGATGTGTACTGTGAAGAACTGAGCACAATGATGGAGAAGCTGGCGCATCTCCAACCAGCATTGGTCAATCGCTCGTCTCCGCTGCTCCTGCACGACAACGCGCGACCTCATACTGCACAGCAGACGGTCTCCAAGTTGCAAGAACTGGGGTTGGAAGCTCTCCGTCATCCGCCCTACTCACCAGACCTTGCGCCTACAGACTACTACTTTTTCCAGAATTTGGATAACTTCTTGGCGGGAAAAAAATTCAATACCCGAGAGGCAGTACAAAATGCCTTTGAAGAATTTGTTGCCTCCCGTCCAGCTGATTTCTTTAAGAAGGGCATCAATAAACTGCCACTGCGATGGCAAAGATGCATTGATTGCATGGGTGATTACTTCGATTAATACAAATAAAAAAATTCATGAAAAAAATTCGTTTAAATTTTTTCATACAAAACGGCAATTTCATAGGTAAAGACCTATTATATATGGCAGATAATTCCATATCTATTTTTAAGTATATTTCAGTTATATTTTATGATCTTACGATTAGATTTCTTTATGATTCTTTGATAAAATAATTTCATTACCTGGACGACCGGAACTTTGCAAAAGTTGACCGTGGTTCTGTTAGAAGTAATAAGTACATAATATTTTGAACTGTCAGAGGCTGAATAAGACTATAGTTAAAACATGTTACTTATGCGTATTATTCACTTTATTGAACATAATCTTACTATATACTATTTCCGATTTATTATAAAATAGACTGTCTACATTACATTTAATATTGGAGTAGATTATCGACCTTAGAGTCGAATCTTGAAAACTTGCTGCAGTGAAATTCTAGCCAGGTTAATCGTGACTATATGGAACAATAAACCTGACTTATAAAGCTTCTTCAGGCGCAAATATACGAGATGTCGAGTAAGTAAATTTCCCATTAGGATTTTTCATTAAACGGCGTGTAGAGTTGGAGAGTTCCCGTTACAGTAGGCACACATATGTACACTCTTAATACTAAAGAGGTAAGCATATTGCGTGCATAATGAGAGGGTAGAGGTAGTAGTAAAATGTTTCAACTTTGGCACTCCAGTTATGCACTGCTCTAGGCAAAGTAACCTCATTCAATAACACAAAAATACAACTAGACTCTTGAGAGCTCAGTTCTTAAGCGTTTCAGATATACTCCAGTTGGTTTTATTTAAGACTTATAGATTAAAGTTTTATTTTATTGTTTTGTTATTGCATAGGAGTACTGAAATTAAAACCTAAAGAGAAGAAGTTCCATCTAAAATTAGTTGAACCGAGTCTGGTCGTGATTTGGGTCCGTGAAGTCCTTATTGCGGGTGTTATCTACAGGTTATTAATTACGCGTCGTTTATGAGAAGTAGAACTCAACTTTAGTAATAAGTATATATACGAATACAAATTGATGTTTCCACTGCAGGTATTTAGCATTTAAACGAATATTTTCAACGCGGCTATTCTATTTATAGTCGCTGGAGCCTGCCCTCTGCCACGTGTTTTCAATTAACGCCCACTTTGTTAAGTAGGCAACCTCGGGATAGCTTTCATTTTGCCATTCTATACTATCATAACTATATATTATACAAACTCGTTATACTAATTACAAATTTAAAATCTTATTGAAAAGGTTTAAAGAAGCGGTATAGCTATTCAAGCTTTTTATGACCACTCCAACGGACATATGATCAATATCCGAGATGTTGGTGGATTTAATTTATGTTTTCATATAAGGATAGAATATTTTAGAATTTTTTTGAGTAGTTGTTATTGGGTTTTATTTATGTTTTCTGATAATCATAAAACAATAATATAAAGCGTATCCGGCTATGTGGCTTTTTGAGTATTCGTTATTGTTGTGAAGAGATATAAGAGAACAAAACCTTCTATAAAAAGTTGGACGAAATTTGTAAACACAAGTAAGCTTACCTTTTATATAATTTTATTTTTCATGCTTTAACGTTAAGAATAAACTTGTGATTAATACAAACTACGTGTGATAGAACTATTAGTATATTGCAAAGATAAACATAATAAATATGCAGTGTCTTCTAAAAGATAACATGAGGAGCAGTGGTAGGTTTAAGAAAAGTTACCGGGTTGAAATGCTTTTCCATAACTGACTGGGCTTAGCTTGTGTGGGACTGAAATAAAGAAAAAAAGGGGTCTTTGTCCTAACATGGGATGAAATGCTTATAAAATCCAATATAAGATGCTTATTGTACAGAGCTTTTGCAGCTCTCAAAACGGTATAAGAAAACTGAAAGATATATTTTGTTAGGATTTGCCGATGGACACATAACAATAGAAAAATTAAGGCTCAAAATTATTGACTCGTCGTAAATCTTCACTATTACGTACACCATCAGACCATCCGATATCCAGGATATTATAGAGGGATTTAAAGTTGAAACCGTCTAATGTGCATATGTTGTGAGTACCAACAACATATTACCTAAGGGATAAATATAGATTTATTTTTATCTCGGAATTCAAAGAAAAGATTTGAAGAGTAAGAGAGATATAAACTCTTGACTTAATGTCTACATCGGAGATATTTATCAGTAAAATACGTAAGTACCTAATTCATTTCTTTTTCACTTCTGCGTATGTTTTTCATGTTTTCATCGATTTTAAGGAGCTCTTGATTTCATACATGTGCAAAAATTTAAAGTGAAACTTTTAGTTTTAACTTCTGACTTTTGAAATTTGCCGTGTTAATTTTAAAGGGTAGTACTTGATTATTCATTATTTATCTACCTACTTTTCCAAGTAATAGCATACAATTGTAATGAATATAATCTTACTTAAGATATATAATTATATTTCTATTAATATTTCATTACATTTTGATTTCATTACATTTTGATTGAAAATATGCTAACGTAGATACAAATTTTCCTTACGTGGTAACACTTTTCTATGAGTGAAAATCAAATTTGACGCTGTCAATTGATTGCCTCGATAAAAATCGGTGTTGTTTGCCAAATGTTGGCAAATTTGAGGATATAAAATTCACACTCATGTTTATCAATTTAGAAGTTTTGCGGTCTATTGCAGCAGTTAAATTAATACAGAGATATTCTTCAATCAATGACACTTCAAAAATATCCTGAACTTGACTTCTATTGTATTTGTTATAAATAATGTAAAAAAAAACAAATATTGCCAGACTTAGTCACTTTTGAAATATATTTATATTTTTCGAAAACTAATAAAGTCTCCAAATTTTTTAAATAGATAATTTTAAATGCGTACATAAATATACATAACATATGATTTTATAATATTTATAAAAGTCTTTGCTTTATAAGAGTTAAACTGATTGAGCGCAAACGAACCTTGTCACAATAGATTTGTTAGCACTCTAGCACCCCTCACTGCCCTCAGTCCGCTCCCGATCAGTGATTTATTGTTTATCAATGAGTTGCCTTAACAATGGGGTGCACGAAATATAGTTAGGATTTTAGAGCATCTCTAATTTATTAACTGCTCCGCTGATCTAGCGGTGGTCTGTTGATCCGCAGATAATGAAGTTCTAGGTTCAAATCCCGGGTGGTGGCAAAAAGTGAAATTGGTATTTTTTTGTAAGAAAAAGCCCGGAGTTTGCAAGGTGGCGTTGAATAGCCCGTAACACGCGGAACACCTAATGCCGTGGGTCCTGTACCTGACTTCTTTCCAAACTTAACATCTAGGCATTACACTTATGGATGCTACGCGATTATTGCTCGTCTCCATTGAGACTGACCGCCGCCATGACCGAGATAGGTACGTCCAGGATGACATTACTATTTATAAAAAATAAGATAATGTTTCGCAGATAAGCGCTGCATGATTTATATTGTGTTTATTTCTGAGTTGTAAAATAGTGCAACTTGTGTGTCGTAAACATGTTCTTGTCTAAATTATAATTTACATGTTTTTGTCTTGCGCTCGTACTAGCGTCTCGAAACAATTAGGTAGATCGTTATTTTATTGGTAGGTAATTACATTATATTTTTATTCTTTTATGTGTTATTATTGTTTATTGTCTATGACTTGTACGTGTGCATTGTGTAGGTGGAGATAAATATGTCACATAAGGTAATGTTATATTTATCGGTACCATTGCAATTGTGTAACTGACTTGTTAAAGTTACTGTTAGTGTGGTGCGAAGTATAAACTATTCCGGTAGTATTGTGTTTTTATTTTATATGAATTTTCCACTGCCTTTACTGCAGTTTATGTATAATGTGCCATCAAAAGCTATCTACTTATCTATGTTGCAGTAGGTATGTAGCACTGAAGGCTAAATCAAGTTGCATAAATATTTTAATACTAGCTGTGCCCCACGGCTATACCTACGTTAAACTTTATAAATTATAGCTTATATGTTAATCCAGGGTGACAGCTAGCTCCATACCAAATTTTATTAAAATCGCTCGAGTTGTTTTGACGTGAAGAAGTAACAAACATACAAACTCACACACTCTCAAACTTTCACCTTTATAATATTAGTAGGATGACATTTGTAGTCAGCCTAGGAGGCTTTTTCAGCTTCACCGGACGAGAGGCCAAAAGGGTTTGAATGTGTGCAGCAAATACTTGATTTTTTTGACGGTCACCTTAGCCTAGTTGGTAGTGCTCCTGCCTACGAAGCTGGTGGTCCTGGGTTCGAATCCCGGTAAGTGCAAATATATGTGTGATGAGCACGAATATTTGTTTCTGAGTCATGGATGTTTTCTATGTATTTAAGTATTTATCGATCTATATAAGTATGTATATCGTCGCCTGGTACCCATAGTACAAGCTTTGCTTAGTTTGGGGCTAGCATGATCTGTGTGACATTGTCATATATATCATGCTAGCCCATTATTATTATAAAATAACACTACTATCAGAGTAAATTGCACCCAAGGGCATCCGGACATCAGTTCAGGTCGGATATAATCATCGTTTATATTCGCATTGACATAAAATTTGTTTGGTAGATTATAAGCGATATTAGAGTTATTTAGTTAGACAATGACACCGATTCTGTGCACGAATAAACCGCCTGCACGTGTGGCGAAGCGGCTAAAACAGACGCCTCGCCAATTCGTGTCTCGGGTTCGATTCCCGCTTAGGACGGCTGTTTATGTGACCATAAATAGTTGTTCGGAGTCTGGATGTCTTTTGTTTCCGTCAATTTTATGGTTGTAAAGTACCCCGTGACACAGGGACTAATATTTCTAATGCAGGCTTTGTCTTTAATAAACTTTAAAAAGAAAAAAAAAACTATTTTTTACTCTTATTTGCTAGACGGCTTAAGCCCGCGAAGAAATAAAATAAAAATGAAAAGGCATGTTATGTAATAATTATCATTCATTTAACACTAAAAGCATTCTTTGACCGTGATCTGCTGCATGCAGTTTGGTCGAGCAGTCGGCAAAATAAAAAAAATCTGTCACTTTAATAACGCTAATGTTGGAAATGGGCATGATACTGAAGAATATAGAGGTATATTAATAAACGATGGATCACAGCAGTAACCATGTGATGACCAAGAGATCATTCCTTGGCATAAGTCCCTTACGCAATGGGAACTGTTGCAAAAGTGCCCTGCACTCGGACATATTGCAACATGTGGTGGGCAAAATTTTTTTTTTTTTTTTTTTTCCATTTCATTCTTTCTATCTGCGATCAGCCTCACAGCTATAATCAGATCTCGTGTTTGTTTTGAGAGCTTTTATGAGATTAGCACATCCTGTGATGTGGTCTCTCTTATTCAGATTATGATTTAAATTGATTTGTGGGCAAAAGTGAACGAGACTTTATAATATCCTGGGAAATAATTCACACACGGCTGTGTGGTCGGTCTTACGAAGAGGACAGGGCATAGTTCATTATTTTTGACAATGTAGTTTCGGCGCAAAAAAGTTCAAAGTACGGAGATAAAATAATCATGTATGCTCTGTACTCTTCATACGCGCTATATTAAAGAGATATGTTATAATATTTAAATTTGTTTGTTACTGTAAAAGACAGAATCATCAGAAATATCGATCATTTGGAGTAAGCAGAGTAAGTAAGCGAGGGAGCCTTTGTTCTGGCCGAATCTAAATTGCTTAATTATGTCTGTCAAAAACAGACTATTCATGTATTATGAATAATAAGAACTGGTGAATGGATAAAATTGTATTAGAGGTATTAACAGACTTGTTTAATATTCCTTGCAAGCGTTAGACTTTCGAATAATATTTATTCTTTCATTCAAGTTCTTATTTTGTTTTTTGCTCAAGGAAAATAAATTAAGTAGGTAGGTACAAAAATGTTTGTATAGCACACAATTACTCTAATCACGAAACAAAAATAATCCCGCTACCGAGGAAACAAGGGGACTTGATGAAAATTCTTATTAGGTATCTCAGTTTTATGTGTACCTCGTACTAATGAGTGTGACTTCGTTGTAGTCGTCACACGAAAACACTTATGAAAGTTGTTTTCTGTATGAGAACAAACAGGTTTTACATTGCGGCAATTGATTTATAACAACAATGAATTAAGTAGTTTGAGATTTACCCCTGGTGTTTCTAATACTTCGAATTATGACACAGGTAAAAATAAATATTGATATATATGTATACAGAAAGAGAGGGAATAGAGAGTGCACCTGTGTTTACCTACGCATATATTGCTGCACTATATTATAGAAGCCAGGTTGCCTAGAAGAAATCGCAGCAGCGATAAGGCCGCCCATTGTATTTATACAGATAGTTGCGCTTTTTTGAAGAAAATCTTCTTTACGCACGATTTACTTGGGGAGTAAGCTGGTGAATGCGTGACGCGAGCGTTACGAAAAGTGTGATCGGGCGAGGCAAACGGAAAGGAGAGTGAGAGAGATAAAAGTTAGTGAAAATTGAACTGAGATTTAAGTCTCGTATATTACTGTAGGAGGAAGAGAGAGGTGCGAGCACACATTTTCTTCTTCTTGAAAAAGTTTTATTACAGTATTGTGGTCTAAGACAACACCCGCACTAGGTTATGAATTGCTGCGTCACAGAGTACTTTACAAACATATCATTGCCTGACACAAAGCACACTCAGAGTCAGAACAACTAATTGGGTCAGACGAATAGTAACATCGTTTTCGTGACTGGCGTTCAAATAAATAAAGGTTAAAAATGGCTTAAGCAAAGTTAACGTCATAAATGGTCCGGGATCGATTGTCAACGTTGAAGCCGATTTAACGATTGATTAAGTCATTTTTAACCTTTATTTATTTGAACGCCATTCACGAAAAAAACGATGTTCGGCGACTTAGCCGGTAGAGCCCCTGTGCGGGAATAGAAAACAGTGGCGAGGAGACTGTCCTAGCCACTGCGCCACACGTGCAGTCCAACAAGTTCCTTTTCTTTTTAGTTTTACTATAATAATATATCCTGCGTGGTTGATTAGTCTCCGTGTATATTGGTACTTAGTAAAATTCGGTCAGGACAATGACATTCTATACACAATGTCATTGGGCCAGGAGCAGTATCATTAGAGACTTGTTAACGAACAAAGTTTAGTGTAAACTGTTAAGCTAGTTAAAAATACCCAATACGGTATATTTAATTATATAGATCAAAACAACCTATAAGGAAAATGAAACAAGTTATTTTTGTGGCCAACAAATTATAAAGTAAATGAATTTTAAGTTAGACGTAAGGACCTGTTTCTATTAAAACTGTCGGCACGACTGTTAGGTCATGGCAGATCATTCCCCTGAACTGGCTCTATGATATGCGCGAGAAGATGAAGGTTGCACGGTGTTTTTTTGGTATCAGTCATAATAATTTAAATCAGCTATGATATTAATTACTGTCTTACTGCGATATGTTTAACGAATGGTTTTTATTTACGAAATAGGGTATGAGAAATAGCGAATTTTACTCACGCATCGCGTCTGGTGCGTTCATCCCAAAATTTCTCCCAAAACGTGGATCTATTTTTAATTCTCAAGACGCTGGTGCTGAGGGTGCGGGGCAGCGTGCCGCCGCTGCTGCTGGCGGACACGCCCGTCGACATGCTGTGCTCCGAGGCGGAGCTCTTGGCGATAAAGCTGGCGCCGCCACCTGCTCCCAGGCGCTCCGACTGAGATCCTGAACGCTGCATGTCTCTTTGCGGACCTTGCTCGCTCGACATACCACGCTACTGCGCGCACTAGACGTAATACACTACAACTATCGAGGCTCCAGCGTCATTACTCTGACGTTATTGTCACCTCAACCTCTCCTACGCCATTCTTTATTAATGGATCTTAGTAAGTATACAGCTCACGCGGTAAAACGACACTATCTTTTTGAAATTAATATACTTGTCTTTACTTTTAGTGATTTCCAAGCTTTATGGATATATTATGTTTAGATAAATCCTTTACTATATGGACATCCCATCACTTCAATATACATACGTATTATGACATTCAGATAACTTTATCTCACTAGGATACCCTTATCAATAACAATATTTTAGTGTCGGTTTACTTTCATAACTATACGACCGCAGGTATCACAACACGATTGATGTCTGGACGAGTTGTTGAAAGATACCTAAATATCTAATCAAATATATGGTATTCTTATGAGTTAGGCTCAATCCTTGGCACGGATTAGTTGTAGCTCGAGCATTGCGTGCGGTGCACGGGCGGCCGAGGGGCCGACCTGTCAGATCAGTGAACGACCTCGGCAGTGTCCAATCGTTGAAGCGCGAACCTCAAACACTCGAGAAAATACACGTTGAATTTTTATTATAGACAAATGGAGTCATATTTTCACTTTGTATTTTAATAACACTAGTGATTTAAGTCACATTTTAGTCAGGGTTCGAGAAATAGTAGGGGTTTATCCGGGTACAGAGATAGTGTGCATCGCGTGTGGCCGGGCGGCAGGCATGTGGTGGCGTGTCGCCGGCAGCCCGCGCGGACTATCAATGGAGCGCGTAGGAGTGCGAGGTGTGGCGGCGTCCCGCTCGCTCGCCCGGCCACCGCCGACGGCCCGCGAACCCGCCCGAGGATAAATTTGGCGCTAATGGAAACTGGCGACGGTGGGCGCCGGTAATCAATGTTCGACGTGAAAATCGAGGGGCAGAAAGCAGTAGTACTATTACCAATACTGAAGACTAATCAGCCGTACGTAGGTGCGCCGCTGAAGACTGTTGAGTGAAATGTATGATGCACAGATAGAACGCCCGGGCCTTGTACACCGTAAGCTGGTATCGATTATTTTCATCCAAGGTGCGAGTCAGTTTCGAGTCGAGTCTGTTACATGTCGAGCTACGGGGATATTTGTACGTTATTGACGATGTTGTACGTGAAAGGTAAATTCAACAAGGATTATTTTAACTGATTGGATTAACATTCTTAAACGTATTGGAACTGTCTTGCCACACAGGATAATTAGCCCCAACAGAAGTTAGTTTTCCATCTATATATTTAAATAAATAAAACATTCATTGGATATTATCAACAATGGCTTCATGCCATAATTTATTGAGTTCCAAAAGCAGCAACTACGCATTTTTCAACTATATTTTAATAAAGAAAACAGCATTTATATACGACTTTGCCTTAATAATAGGTATTTGACCCTGGTTTTGACTGATTGTATGTATGTAAGTGTGAACAAGGTCTAAAAGCTTGACCACACAGAAAAGCGCAGGCGAACGGGCACGATGGGATTTCACGCTAATAATACGAGTAAATTTATGTAATTTGTATGGTGCAAATCTACACTCCTTCGCATAAAAACTGGCTACTTAGAGTCATATAAATATTTTTAGTACCTACATGTGTCATCATTATCATCATAAATGACTAGGAATTTCTTAGTGTCAGTGACAGATTTAGTTTTTAACATTAATTTAATCCTGGATTCGGTGTTGTAGTCAATGTAAACATAGAGCCGTGTTAAAATGGACATTTTTATGCGTATGATGAAATTATAATAATTAATTTCATCATACGCATAACAATTGTATGAGTATATTAATGGTATTTTAATAAAAAAAGACATTAAGAAATATAAATTAATGACGAGTAGGTATGACCTCCCTTTGCAGCGATTACGGCATGTTATCGTCTTTGTATGCTTTCCACCAGGCTATAGTGATGGCTATAATGATGGTGTCCTGCGGAATGTATTCCCACTCAGTTGAAATCACACGTTTAAGCCACCTGATGTTTTGTGGAAGTGGTTGGACAGATCATAATCGCCTTTTTAGAAGCGCCCAGACGTGCTGAATGGGGTTAAGGTCGGGCTCCGAGCTGGCTAATCCAAACGGCAAATACGTCACCAGAACGTTGGGCCCGACCGTTATCCTCCATGTAAATGGCTTCTTCACCAATTAAAGTCTGTGCGGGTTGGGCATGTTGACTAAGGATTAATTCTGTACCTTTGCGCATTTAGTGAGCCATTTTCAATGAATACTATCTCGGTACCATAGCTCGAAGTTACGCCTGCCCAAAACATAACGGACCCTCCACCATAAGGGATGATTTATTTAAAACACACGTCGGCATAGTGTGCTATATGTGTGTCTTAGTAACACTGGCCAACGTTGGTCCTTTCCATTCAGGCAAATTCGAACGTCATCAGAAAAGGCATGGTGGTAGGCCATTTCTAACGAATCTCAATGGAGCAATCCTTTGAAAATCCTTCTTAGGACGGTTGAACGACTCACTTTTAATCGCTGTGATACGTAACATTGTCTATACCCCTCTTACAGCATCGCTGTAATTTTATTAGCTCTTAAGCTCTTTCTGACATTACAATCGTAACAAAGAAAGCTGTTTAAGTCACAATAAGGCAAGATTATGCAAGGCCGAAAACCGCAAACCCGCCAAAAGTAAGTAAAAACTCACAAATTGAAAAAGGGATTATTATTTTTTAAACAAAAGTTTTTAATTTGGATTAAACATTTTTTCACACCCAGACTCTTTTATTAAGTGCCAGTAACATTGCTTGGCTATTAAATCCTCTTTATTTACGCAGGAGTACATTAGTAGTCATGTGTATCAAGAGAAGGCTCAAGCTCGCCCAAGAACCAATGTAGAGGGTTATACTCGGACATTCTTGGTGAGATATAATTATAAATGTCAAATCGAAACCAAAGTAATTAGACCCAACATCCGCTGAGACACGCAGGTGCTCCAGTGGCGATCACATACCGGAAGACGCAGCGTGGACTGCACACACAAGATGGACTGAAGATCTTGTGAGAGTCGCGGGAAGCCGCTAGATGAGGTCTTTGACCAGCAATGACTACGTACGACGAAACAGCAGAATTTCTTCGTGCCGAATTTACTTTAGTTGTACCAAGATATTTATTATTTAATTGTATTGGATGCCGTATAAGCAAAATTCTGTCAAAAGCAATAATTATATTAGCATAACGTAGCTTTCACTAATGTTATATAGATTCATCTAACATCTTAAGTTAATTTACTGTCTGATATAATGTGTAGGCAGATATACCAAGAGGTTTATTAGAAAACATTAGCTGTCATATATAAAAATGGATCAAAATATTCGCTCAGTTCGTTGCTTTGCGTCTATTGAATATAATAATATACTCATATGTAACTAAATAATGTTGGAATTTAAAGAGATCAAAAAGCGAGGATTATTAAAGGCTCCCGTTTGTCTGAAGATTAGGTACTTATGATTCATAATATCTTGTTTGCTGAGGTGTTTGATTTGTTTGTTAAAGGTTTACTGTAAAATTTATGACCTAACACTAGCGTATAAACTTAAGTGATATATATGTATTTTTAAATATAATAATTATAATAGTGTGCATTATTATAGTCGGTTTCCTATATCCTACTCGAATTTCAGCTATGGCAGCTAGTCTCTATGGAGACTAGACATCAACGTGCAAAGGTGTGTGTGCAAACACAGGGGAACTTTCTATTCCATCACTCTCCTGATCCGATGGCACCTTTAGCGATACGACTGGAAAGATCCAACTGCCAACTCGACTTCGAGAATCTTTCTTTACAGAATCATCATAAAAATCCATTGTAGGCCCGACTACGGAATTGTACCTAGAACCTCATTATCTGCTGTGAACCGCTGGACCAACGCTGAAACGATGTACCTATCAGAAATTTTAGTCCTAAAAATTAAACGAACAAAATCACAACATCATTTGACAAGTTACTTTTTACAGAAAACATTAGGTTTAAAATGGCCCTATTCTGTGAACGGACAGACTACTTTTGACCTGACATATCTGAGCACTGTTGCTCAGATTGCTGTGTGGTTACGGCATAGAATATTATCACACCATCTCATCCCATGGGGGGCGTAGAAATCGACCGAGACAATACCTACCAGAGAACGGGCAGCAGCGTTTTTCCGTGAACTATGACCATCAGACTGCGATCGACAACTCGTCTGCTAATGGCGATTATAGCATATCCCCCCATTGTTTGGGGAGGCTTTTGTCCAGCAGTGGACGTACTTTGACTGACATGATAATCTGAACATCGCTGAATACAGCGTCGCTAGTATGGCAAAGGTAACTGGCGGAAAATCTCTCAAATATATGACTGCCAGCATGGGTACTGGTCCAACACTTTAGATAGATATGACTGTGTCCGTCGACAAGTTGATCGATATCCGTTATCGATATGGTAGTATTCCTGTTATCACCCTTTTCTCTTGTCCCGGATGAATTCAGACGAATTTAATTACACCCAGAACAAAACATGCTATTAGTTCGAGCGTTACTTTTATTTGTTCTCTAGAGTATAACCACATCGTCATTGGAGGCCCTCACCGGTCCGTAAATGTGTCTCCATCAGTGATTTAAAGGTCGTCCACGGGGGCGCAGTCACGAGTGGATAGCTGCTTATAATACCTACCAATATGTTATTTAGTATTAGATCCAGAACATTCTGCTCAATGTACTGAATCAGATGTACGCAGCGAATACCTCATCAGACAAACGGCTTTAGAAGATTCGGGAACGTTAAACTGTTTTTAACGATGTTCAATTAAGTCTCATTAGGGCGTTGTCAATCGAGATTTTCCGTCAATTAAGTCTGTATCTAGGGATGCCAATTTACTATTGCTATCTAAGTCGACTTATTTACCAGCTAAATTAGGTTGAATTATTTGAATAACTTTAAATGTCATAGGTATCGATAACAGATATATATTTTTGAAATCCTTGAGAAATTACCGTCTTTTCTCTACAGTTACCGGTGATTTTATTAAAATTTTAGGATTTTTAACATGAAATTTCAAATAATTTTGTATTCATTTAAGTGCAGATGGGAACCAAACTTGCTAACTACGGGGTATTCGGCCCTAAGTGCGATAACCACCCGGCCATAGCACCGTGGTATTCGCACTCAATTTATACAATACATTCGATATTCCAGAATCTTAATTATTTTTTGTTTCTAACCAGCTTCACAAAGAAGGAAGTTATAAATTAGGCTATTTCTTTTATTATACGCGTTTTCTCCGGTTGTGGTGATAAAAAAAATCCATAGGCAATAGGTTTGAAGACGGACTTGAACAGAATTGATATGGGATCATATTCATATAATAGATGCTCTGCCTAGTTTGCGATAAAACGGCCGTGTGATGATTGTCCCACGATATTTTTTGATATGAATTGTGTTATTAGCAAAGTTTAAGTGGATTGTATGCTTTTTAAAACAGTTATTTTATTCAGCAGCTTTAACTAGTATGTAACAACCATAATCGTTACCGTTTTACATTCCTACAACGGGTACGTTTTGCCTACCCATTTAATTAAACGATTATACTTGTATAATAGGATTTTATATATAAGTCACCAATTTTTTTTTGGCTATTCTATTTTTGTCTCGACTTTACTAATACAGGTACATTAAACTAATTCACTTCGTCGCTTTTCAATCATAAAATGAAAAATTATATTTTATGCAAAATGGGTTTGTGCTTGACCACGATCTCACTAAGTGAAGATGTGGTCGAAGGTGGACCCCGCGTACCCATAAGATGCCTGTTTAGTTTTCAGTTTTAAGTTTAATTTCATTTGATTGTATCACCATTGCAATATTACTACTTCAACCAGTGAACGCAAATTGCGTTCACTGACTTCAACGGATTTTCCATGCCAGGGTTGCCTGGAAGTTAAATCACAGCAGCGATAAGGCCACTCATTGTATTTATACAGCTATTTGCAATTTATGCGTACTGCCTTTTCTTGTGTACAGACGCCAGCAACTCAAGCTACCCCAATCTGTCAAATTTCCCCAATTGAAAGTGACCTTATGCCTTATGTGATAAAGTTGTAAATCTATAAAAGAAAACTGACATATTGGGGTAGCTGGATGTGCTGGCGTCTGTACAATAAAGAGTATTTTACTTTAGATGTTTTCTAATTATATAAGATTAATATTATACTATTGTCTAGTACGCAGTACTATGATTAATAATGACGGGCCTGTTGGCGTGGTTGGCAAATGCTTGCTTTTCATGCCGTAGGTCGTGGATTTGAATCCCGCCCAGGACAGATATTTGTGTGCATGAACATGTCTGTTTGTATTGAGTCTTGGTGTAATTATCTATTATTGGAGGAATTACAAAAGAAAACTAATACCTTTATGTAGTATACCAGTTATCTAGTTTCCATATTTACAAGCTCTGCTTAGTTTGGGATCAGATGGCCGTGTATAAATAATGTCCCAGGATATAATAATAATTATTATTATTATTGCTCATAGCTACGTACTAATATCGATCTGTAAGCAATCGACGGAGATAAGCACTTTGCCAAGAGGTCAGTCTATAAATGGGTGGACGTCTAATTAGTTTAATTCATAAACCGTCTCCATGCTCTGTTTAAGTGATGACTAGAACTGACAGCTTAACGCACCCTCTCATTAAGCTGTCAGTTGCAGTCATCAGACGACAGCCGTCAAACTCTGCCGAAGGCCTGCTGATAAAATTGCTCTGACATAGAGTAACCGCTGCTCACACGAGAAAGATAAATAGATACATTGTATGAAGAAAATATCACTCTATATAGAGGGTATATTATCTCTAAATAGAGTGGAGACTGATATAAGCATGGAATATATTGGACTGCTCCCAAATAATTTAACATAATTGAAGTAATATACAGTATTTCAAGACCAGATTTATTTTACTATGTTTATGAGCTGAAAACGATTCATTATTGATATCTTGTTGTCCAGATTGGATTCTAAGAAGGAAACTATTAAGTTTAATTGGTAAAAGTTCTAATGCATGAGTTTTTTGAGTTCCAGTGCATTGCCGGTAGGTTCAATAAAGAAGTCCAAGCTTTGGATGCTTGTCTTTTCTCATTAATGGCCTCGAAGGTTTGGATGTATATGACCATCACTGACGTGTACAAAAGCAAATAACAACACCTGGTTCTGCTTATTACGTTTCCCTCAGTTATAATATTATACAATGGCTTCCATGGCAAGATTAATGTAGTAGTAGTTATCATATTGTTCCTTGTCTTCCGATTAATGACAGATGAACAGATGGTCCCGGCAAATAAATCTTCCACTTTCAATCAAAAACTACGACGTTCATACATGATAATCTTCAATAAACAACACATTACCATCACCGTCATCAATTTATATTTCTGCAGAAGCTTTAATCGATAGCTATTTATTGGTATATTTAAATGTTATGTGCGATTGACTCTGTTTTAATTAAATACAAATCGGATTCACATAAAAAATTGAGAGAGTTTGCAAATTATTAAAATATTATATTCTATGCTATTTGAATTACTATACTAGGTACTTCTAACTTTGATATTTAATGTGCAATTTAGTTCGATGATAGTGTAGTAGGAATGTGTATTAAATATAATATATATTTTATACGACACTGTACCTTGCGCGCGTTGCTACGGCAATATACGAAATCCATTTGAATGATAATGCCGCCATCTGTTGAAGATTGGTCGTACCAACTCAGATCTCTTCGGGGGCTCATGCATAACAATTTTCTGAAGATTATCACGTCATGATCAAATGCATAGTTGAAGATTCTACAAAGGACATACAGACAAACATTCACATAAGCAGAGCTTGTACTATGGAAACCAGCTAACTGATATATAATACATTATACTACTTTTCTTTTGTAAATACATACTTATATAGATAATGACATAGATAATAATAGTTAACTTTAACGTATATATCAGTTATGTCTGCAAAGGTTTGCAATGACGAAAGCTAGTTATGGCATTAGATCCATAGACACGACCATGCTCGCTCGATTCGCCGCCCCGTCGCGCCGCGCCGTCTGCTTTGCCAGACAATCACAAATCGGCGCGTCGCGTCGTAAAGAGTTCCATTATTTTTTGTTAACACCATCGAAACGTCTTTTTTGTATTAATTTCATTTAAATAATGCATTTCATTTTAATTCAGTGGTAAGTGATTCTGAGTGCTAAGCCTGAGGTCATCGTCACCCAGGAGCACGAGTATTTATTATTTTTATTTATTTATTTATTAACTCTTTCCAATAAAACATGAACATTAGACATTGTCTCACAAAACCGAATAAACGGTTTGTCTGTGAGAACCATTGAGTCACAATTTTTTACTGGTATAGGTACAGTAGACCATACAAAATACAATGAAAGTAATCAAGTATCCATATCCATACATCTTATGCCAGATAAACTTAAGTTTTAAATATTCATTTGCACATTTAGAGACTTTCTAGTAAATAATATCTTAAAGTTTTCATACATTTTCCTTTTATTGGTTTTTTATTTAATTGTTCTGTGACTGGGTATAATTTTTCTATAGTATGTATACAGTACTTATGTATTTATGTAAGTATGCTTATTAGTTGTCTGGTTGCCAAAGTCTCTAGCTGTGTCTGGTTTGTGATCAGATGGTAATTTTAGTTGTCCCAAATATATTAATTGATATTTAATCGTAAAAGTGACTTAATTCTTATTTTTTTATTTATAAGCTACACCCATATATTTCAATATAATACTAGGGATAATGTCACACAGATCATCCTAGCCCCAAATTAAGCAAAGCTTTTACTATGGGTACCAGGCGACGATATACTTACTTATATAGATAGATAAATACTTATATACGTAGAAAACATCCATGACTCAGAAACAAATATTCGTGCTCATCACACAAATATTTTCACTTACCGGGATTCGAACCCAGGACCACCAGCTTCGTAGGCAGGAGCTTACTAGGTTACGGTATTTAAAGCCTGTATTTTCTACTAAAAATAACTCTACAACGTCCAAATAATATTCCGTATAGATCCATTTAGAAAACAATATCATTAAGCGTAGAAAACATTAGGTATTATGCAACGTGATGATTAACGATAGAGGGAGAATGCTGTGGTTGGTAGATACTTGCCTGTCATGCCACAGGTTGGGGGTTCGATTCCCACCCAGGACAAATATTTGTGTGCATGTACAAGTCTGTTTGTCCTGAGTTTGGGTGAAATTATCTATGTAAGTAGTATGTACCCCGATTTACAAAAGAAAAGTAGTATATGTAATACCTATAACAGTTATCTGGTTTCCATAGCTATGCTTAGTTTGGGATCAGATGGCCGTGTCTGAATAATGTCCCGAGATATTTATTCGCTCAAAGAAATATATCAAATAAGTCTCAACGTTTTTTCTAACAATCGAAACGATTCAACATTTTTTACACTATGAATCGGCTTGATATCAATGTTGGTGTCAACCATCATCAAGCCGATTCATAGTCTAAATATAATCTTCAACGTGAAATCTCTCAATAAGCTAAATATAAAGGCTTTCATGTCGATATCTCTTGGTTCATTTGTGTAAAATCATTAGAGTGAAATGGAATACGAGTCGCTGGAATAGGAGCCGAATCCAATAAAATTGGTGGCGTGAAACATAGCTTAATTTGATTCGTTGGTTTTCATATACCAGGTTACGGAGACCCAATCGAGTTAGGATAGAAAAGGGATCGAGTTGCCATGTATATTGACTCGGCGTTTTGTTTGCCTTACATAACATAACCTGCCTACAACAAGTAATGGAAAACATATTCTTAGAATACGAGTAGATGGTGGAAAAACATTGAAATACTACAAAATTCATGTAGAAAAAGAAATTTGTGCTGGAACATACAGAGTCTTACAGAGTGCGGTTGTTTGGAGAGTTTTACTAATATCTGGAACACACACACACACCTGTATGGCTGACGGTATAGAATATCGTCACCTCATCTCATTCCGTGGGGCGTAGAAGAAGTCTGGGAATATCTATCAGAGAACGGGCAGCAGCATCTCTCTGTACACATGATGACGGTCACCGTAGCCTAGTTGGTGGTGCTCCTGCCTACGAAGCTGGTGGTCCTGGGTTCGAATCCCGGTAAGTGCAAATATTTGTGTGATGAGCACGAATATTTGTTTCTGAGTCATGGATGTTTTCTATGTATATAAGTATTTATCTATCTATATAAGTATGTAGGTATATCGTCGCCTGGTACCCATAGTACAAGCTTTGCTTAGTTTGGGGCTAGGATGATCTGTGTGACATTGTCCTAGATATTATTATTATTATAGAGATACATACCATATGACCATCATACTGCGATCGCCAACCCGTCTAAGCGTGGCGATTATGGCATATTCCTCCAAATTATGGACACAACTCTAGAGTGGAAATCTTTTGGGGAGGCTCTTTCAGCAGTGGACGTCATTCAGCTGACATAATGATCCCATTTAACAAACTATATCAAAGTACGCTCAACAAAACATATGCATAGTGTATTATGTGTGGATTGTTTCTAAAAAAAATCCAATTTCAATACAACATGTAACGTAATTAACGGACACCCTCAAACACCCCAATTAAAATATTATGTTGTAATCATAATACATACACTGAATATTTAATTTAACATGTATATACATTGTTATTTACTAAATTCGTTTCTGGGAATAAAGTTTATTTTTCTTTATTTTGTATTGAATGATGGAATATGTATGAATACAAATAAAACTGCGATTTAAAACTATACTTTTTGTGACTAACGGTCCATTTCAATTTGTTTTGACTGTACAGGGTTAATATGACAATAATTTCCGTAGTTTTAATTATTTTGGAATAAAAAATTACCTGTATTAAAAATGATATAATAGGTCTTTACCTATGAAATTGCCGTTTTGTATGAAAAAATTTAAACGAATTTTTTTCATGAATTTTTTTATTTGTATTAATCGAAGTAATCACCCATGCAATCAATGCATCTTTGCCATTGCAGTGGCAGTTTATTGATGCCCTTCTTAAAGAAATCAGCTGGACGGGAGGCAACAAATTCTTCAAAGGCATTTTGTACTGCCTCTCGGGTATTGAATTTTTTTCCCGCCAAGTAGTTATCCAAATTCTGGAAAAAGTAGTAGTCTGTAGGCGCAAGGTCTGGTGAGTAGGGCGGATGACGGAGAGCTTCCAACCCCAGTTCTTGCAACTTGGAGACCGTCTGCTGTGCAGTATGAGGTCGCGCGTTGTCGTGCAGGAGCAGCGGAGACGAGCGATTGACCAATGCTGGTTGGAGATGCGCCAGCTTCTCCATCATTGTGCTCAGTTCTTCACAGTACACATCTGCAGTAATGCTCACCCCGTTTGGTAAGAAGCTGTGATGAATCACACCGGCGCTAGACCACCAAACAGTGACCATCACTTTTCTAGGGGTAAGTTTTCGTTTAGGGCATTGTTTAGGTGCTGAACCAGGATCCAACCAACTTGCTGAGCGCTTGCGGTTATCAAACAGAATCCATTTTTCATCGCAGGTAACAATGCGGTTCAAAATTCCTTCATTTGTGTGTCTGTTGAGCAGTGCAAGGCACGTCTCGACGCGTACTTCGCGCTGGCGATCATTGAGTTCGTGGGGCACCCATTTGTCAAGCTTTTTTACCTTGCCAATTTGACGCAAATGGACCAATATTGTTTTGACGCTAACGTCGAAAGCTGCTGCTAATTCAGCCGTAGATTGTGTATCATCAGCTTCCACAACCGCCTTTAATTCGTCATTGTCGACCAAAGTCTTCGGACGACCGCGAGGTTCATTTTTCAGGTCGAAATTTCCAGAACGGAAGCGAGCAAACCAATAACAGGTGGTGCGTTGGTTTGTAGTGTTAGCTCCGTAAACGTCGTTGATGTTGCGTGCCGCTTGTGCCGCGTTGCTGCCACGACGGTACTCATATTCCATAATTACTCGAATTTTTTACGTATCCATGATGACGAAAAAGATTGAAATGCGATGAAAATGTAACACTAATCAATAAAGAAATGACTACTTTTGGAAAAAAGAATCCATATTTTTAAAATAAAATTAATTTGAAATTAGAATTCTTAGCCAAACAAAAATTATTTTGATTTGAAATGGCCAGTACTGCAGAACGGCAATTTCATAGGTAAAGACCTAATATATCGATTCAGTAAACGATTCTGAACAAACTATTTTCAGGATGTGCGTTAATTAAGTTACATGTTGTATAAAGTAGTGCATCCTTTTTAGGGTTCCGTAGCCAAATGGCAAAAAACGGAAGCCTTATAGATTCTTCATGTCTGTCTGTCTGTCTGTCCGTCCGTATGTCACAGCCACTTTTTCCGAAACTATAAGAGCTGTACTATTGAAACTTGGTAAGTAGATGTATTATGTGAACCGCATTAAGATTTTCACTCAAAAATAGAAAAATAATAATAATTTTGGGGGTTCCCCATACATAGAATTGAAACTCAAAAAAGTTTTTTTCATCGTACCCATACATGTGGGGTATCAATGGATAGGTCTTCAAAAATGATGTTGAGGTTTCTAATATCATTCTTTTATAAACTGAATAGTTTGTGTGAGAGACACTTCCAAAGTGGAAAAATGAGTGTCCTGTAACTTCTAAAATAAGAGGATGATAAAACTAAAAAAAATAATAGGTCTTTACCTATGAAATTGCCGTTTTGTATGAAAAAATTTAAACGAATTTTTTTCATGAATTTTTTTATTTGTATTAATCGAAGTAATCACCCATGCAATCAATGCATCTTTGCCATCGCAGTGGCAGTTTATTGATGCCCTTCTTAAAGAAATCAGCTGGACGGGAGGCAACAAATTCTTCAAAGGCATTTTGTACTGCCTCTCGGGTATTGAATTTTTTTCCCGCCAAGAAGTTATCCAAATTCTGGAAAAAGTAGTAGTCTGTAGGCGCAAGGTCTGGTGAGTAGGGCGGATGACGGAGAGCTTCCAACCCCAGTTCTTGCAACTTGGAGACCGTCTGCTGTGCAGTATGAGGTCGCACATTGTCGTGCAGGAGCAGCGGAGACGAGCGATTGACCAATGCTGGTTGGAGATGCGCCAGCTTCTCCATCATTGTGCTCAGTTCTTCACAGTACACATCTGCAGTAATGCTCACCCCGTTTGGTAAGAAGCTGTGATGAATCACACCGGCGCTAGACCACCAAACAGTGACCATCACTTTTCTAGGGGTAAGTTTTCGTTTAGGGCATTGTTTAGGTGCTGAACCAGGATCCAACCAACTTGCTGAGCGCTTGCGGTTATCAAACAGAATCCATTTTTCATCGCAGGTAACAATGCGGTTCAAAATTCCTTCATTTGTGTGTCTGTTGAGCAGTGCAAGGCACGTCTCGACGCGTACTTCGCGCTGGCGATCATTGAGTTCGTGGGGCACCCATTTGTCAAGCTTTTTTACCTTGCCAATTTGACGCAAATGGACCAATATTGTTTTGACGCTAACGTCGAAAGCTGCTGCTAATTCAGCCGTAGATTGTGTATCATCAGCTTCCACAACCGCCTTTAATTCGTCATTGTCGACCAAAGTCTTCGGACGACCGCGAGGTTCATTTTTCAGGTCGAAATTTCCAGAACGGAAGCGAGCAAACCAATAACAGGTGGTGCGTTGGTTTGTAGTGTTAGCTCCGTAAACGTCGTTGATGTTGCGTGCCGCTTGTGCCGCGTTGCTGCCACGACGGTACTCATATTCCATAATTACTCGAATTTTTAACGTATCCATGATGACGAAAAAGATTGAAATGCGATGAAAATGTAACACTAATCAATAAAGAAATGACTACTTTTGGAAAAAAGAATCCATGTTTTTAAAATAAAATTAATTTGAAATTAGAATTCTTAGCCAAACAAAAATTATTTTGATTTGAAATGGCCAGTACTGCAGAACGGCAATTTCATAGGTAAAGACCTAATATATGATATATTAGGTAGTCATTTCTTTATTGATTAGTGTTACATTTTCATCGCATTTCAATCTTTTTCGTCATCATGGATACGTTAAAAATTCGAGTAATTATGGAATATGAGTACCGTCGTGGCAGCAACGCGGCACAAGCGGCACGCAACATCAACGACGTTTACGGAGCTAACACTACAAACCAACGCACCACCTGTTATTGGTTTGCTCGCTTCCGTTCTGGAAATTTCGACCTGAAAAATGAACCTCGCGGTCGTCCGAAGACTTTGGTCGACAATGACGAATTAAAGGCGGTTGTGGAAGCTGATGATACACAATCTACGGCTGAATTAGCAGCAGCTTTCGACGTTAGCGTCAAAACAATATTGGTCCATTTGCGTCAAATTGGCAAGGTAAAAAAGCTTGACAAATGGGTGCCCCACGAACTCAATGATCGCCAGCGCGAAGTACGCGTCGAGACGTGCCTTGCACTGCTCAACAGACACACAAATGAAGGAATTTCGAACCGCATTGTTACCTGCGATGAAAAATGGATTCTGTTTGATAACCGCAAGCGCTCAGCAAGTTGGTTGGATCCTGGTTCAGCACCTAAACAATGCCCTAAACGAAAACTTACCCCTAGAAAAGTGATGGTCACTGTTTGGTGGTCTAGCGCCGGTGTGATTCATCACAGCTTCTTACCAAACGGGGTGAGCATTACTGCAGATGTGTACTGTGAAGAACTGAGCACAATGATGGAGAAGCTGGCGCATCTCCAACCAGCATTGGTCAATCGCTCGTCTCCGCTGCTCCTGCACGACAACGCGCGACCTCATACTGCACAGCAGACGGTCTCCAAGTTGCAAGAACTGGGGTTGGAAGCTCTCCGTCATCCGCCCTACTCACCAGACCTTGCGCCTACAGACTACTACTTTTTCCAGAATTTGGATAACTTCTTGGCGGGAAAAAAATTCAATACCCGAGAGGCAGTACAAAATGCCTTTGAAGAATTTGTTGCCTCCCGTCCAGCTGATTTCTTTAAGAAGGGCATCAATAAACTGCCACTGCAATGGCAAAGATGCATTGATTGCATGGGTGATTACTTCGATTAATACAAATAAAAAAATTCATGAAAAAATTCGTTTAAATTTTTTCATACAAAACGGCAATTTCATAGGTAAAGACCTATTACATTATCATGTAAACTAACAACGAAAATTGGTTTGAACGAGATCTAGTTAGTAGTTTTTTTATGTTATTTGTATATTTATTTTTTAATGCGTCATAAATCCTAAACCGCAATTTACCTTTCATTTAATCAACTGAAATACTTGCTGCTGCGGAACCCTTCATGGGCGAGTCCGACTCGCACTTGGCCGGTTTTTTTTAAACTACCAATCCCGCGACCAACACACTAACGTTGACATTTTTCCCTTACCTAACGGTCTGGACGGATTTTACTCATAGAATATGAGTAAATTATTCAAAAAGTAAAGGTATGAGCTGCTCTTAGATCGAAATAGCGCTATGCTCTACCTTTTTTAAATTTGCGTCACTTGGAGGCACGTGTAGGGTTACAAGAGCTCTTAACTACGGACGCGGCTGCAATCATCCAATGCAATATAATATTTTCTTCGATCAATAATGTTAATACAATCAAAAAACTTAATAAATTTTTTTTCTTCACTGAAATTTTACTGAAATCGTATTATTATTTAATAGTGTGACACTTTTAGAATTCATCGACATCACAAAGGACTTGCCCAAAGGTCTCCACAATTGTCGGTCTTGAGCTACCCGCATCCAGAGGGTTTCAGCGACCCACACAAGTTCATCGGTCCACCTTGCAGGGGGCTTGGCCACGCTGCGTCTTCCGGTTCGTGATCGCCACTCGAGAACCTTTCTGGTTCTTTCGGTTCTACGAGCTATGTGTCCTGCCCTCTGCCACTTCCGCTTTCATGATTATTATATACGTAAACCGATTGTTACTTAATAAACTACTTGTAAATAGAATAATGGTGGCGATTCTGGATTTTAAACAACAACACTTATTTAAATTCGTTACATTTAAATAAGTTTGGTTGTGTAAATCACTCGCAAAGTATTTAAAACTTTCTCCGGGGACATAATAGGTACGTCAGGTATAATAGTATAAGTTGACAGGTTATGGACGCAAATGGAATGATATAAAAATTAGGTTAATTTGGCAATGTCCCCGATTCTATGCAATGATCTATCATAGAATTAAACTTAAATGTCATTAAATATCTCTCCCTATTCTTTTCATACGAGCTATAATATAGGTCGTATGAAAAGAATAGGGCATACTTAGAACTGTCAAACTACTAAAACTGCACAGTGTTACGCGCACCGGCCGCATTAGTCGACGACAGGCACTTTAGGTAATAAAGATGGCCTTATATGGTGATGTTAACATTAGTTTAGTTGATATTGCATTCAATCAGGGTTACATTGTTTATTTTTTTATTGTTACAGACACAGATTCTATGGAGTTCTACATATTTTATGTTATAAGCAAAATTTTAACCTGTAGTCCAATTATAACTGTACACAGCACTTCATATATATTTTTAATATTCGAGATAATTGGTAAAATTAGAGTACACAGACAATAATTGGCATGCTTAAATTAATAGTTTGAGTTTATAATGGGTTGATAGGTTTTAAATGTAGATTTTCTTTTTTAAATATTTTTTTAATACACCGATAGTTTTAAATTTATTATATATAGGTATAGTTTTAAACGACCGCTTAAAGGGGTCAATTAAAACGTCATTAATATCTTTTCGTCGAGTGTAGACAGCACGAGATGTCGCAAAATAACTAGAAATAAGCATGTGTTTGACTGTTCTAATTGGCGAAAAGATGTTGACAGCTGTTCTATTTCAGTCGCTTGGCCACTAGAGGTAATTTTTGACCGACTTCTAAAAGGTTTCGACTGTATTTTTTTACGTAGATATGTAACGCAAATTCTGCGTTATTTCGTTGAACTTTTTTTGAGTCAATAAGATGGTCCCAGTTTTGAACAAAATTGAACACGGTTGTACATTTTTTTAACAATAATGAAGTATTAGGAACATCACATTGCAATGTCGCTATTAAAATGTATAACGTAAAAATTATTGGATTGATCTTGAGCTTGATCGACATTATGAATGTGGTCTTTATATCCGATACTAACTTACTGAAATCAAATATTTAATGGAGTCTTGATCTACCATGTTCTGCAAATACTTTTTTTAAACAAGTCAATAGCATTACAATATACATATCAATCATAGTTATTCTGCAGCGTCTAAAATGTTGTGCAGGTCGGCTCTGGGAATTAAGAACATCATCCAATAAAAGTGGTTACTAAAGAAACGAAACACTCAAACGTAAAGCAAACAACATTAAAAACAGAAAACTATGTGACTCAGACACACCAACAACGAAAGCACTAAAACAATGAAAGCGAGAATGGATTGCAAGCCAAGAAAACTGAGACAGTATATAAAGCGGTGAGGTGGTTTTATGTGCGTAGGTAAGGATACGTACGCTCTGTCCAGTTGTGCCGCCTCGGCCTCCTTGAATCTGCAAGCAATTAAAAAATGAGGAAAAGGAAGAGAGAACGAAGATTTCAGAGGACACATATCTTTAGGCCACCTAAGCGGGTCAGGTCGCGTTTACAAGTATGCGGGGTCAGCTTTACACCAAATATGCTTGAATCGTGTAGTGAGAGGCTCTGTTGAGGTGGTGGCTGTAGCATGAAGTGTTTGACTTTCGTCACCGCAGTGCTGTGCGGCAGCGCGTCACATCGTTACATAGACAATTGGACATTCGCTATACGCATGCTATCACCAATGTATGCTGTTTGTGAGTAAGCTGGCTACTTGTTAGTTGTTCACAACATATAGTACATGTTAAAGTAAATGATAATGCAGCTTACTTTGGTCCTGCTTCTAAAGCTGTGTGGCTTCGTCAGTTGTTACTATCCATGCAATCGGATTGGTCATAGTACCATGTATTGTAAAATTATATAACACTAAGTTATGTTTAATGAAGTAATAGTCGAATCAAATTGTTTGAAATTATTTGGAACAATTATGCCGCCAATAGCTGCACCAATGCCGCCCAACGTCCTTTCTGAAAGTTATTATTTCGGGTAGAAAAGTTTTGTGAGGAATGCTCGATTCATCCGAGTGGCGGGAAATTTACAAAATGTAGGAGGTGAATTATAAAATGGCCTGGCAAGTTATAATGAAGCATTCTGTCTATAAATAATAAGGTACCTAATAATACAATCATTGAATTCATAAGACGGATATTCCTGAACATAAAATTACCGTAACTTTTTTAGACTGTGGAATACTCGTATGTTCATGACTAAACATATCAATGGTAATAGCTATTGTGTATGGTGATAACGAGAGGACGATCATGAAAGAGAATACCGTGATAGCATTTTATGAATAAGAGTATTAAAATTATATAGTATTGCGAACATTTGTCACTATTACGCGTGATGAGGAGCTTCGCAGACCACCGACTATAATTAGTTGCCATAGATTAGTTGGTCACCGATTTTAACTCGATTGCGGTATGTTTTTGTCAGTGACTGTTTATTCGTACTTGAATTCACCGTGTTTATTCGTATTTTCTATCCTTCTCTTAGACGAAATATAGACGATAGATAAAAATATATCAACAAGTGGAGGTATATTGACTTATTGTACAAAACCTCTGTTGACTTATTGAATATTAAATGATACATTTTATCTGTCAATTATACAAGGTGGCCGAAGAGTTGATGTTCAAACGCAATATTTTGATACTTAATGATGAGGAGTATCCAAATCACCCCCATGTATGTTCTATGATTTTGCGTTTTTTTGATACTTTGAAAATGTATGGGTCCTGAGCTCAAACCCTAATTTTGAACTTTCGAATAAATTCTAAGTCAGTTCTGCAATGATTAGATAAACCATACTTTTTAGGGTGTTAGGTTAAACTATGCTAATTAGTTATCACAAAAAAAAAACAGAAATGACCAACAGAACGAGAAAAAATCTAAAACTGATCTTAGGTGAAATTAAAATTAAATCATTAAAAAAATTCTATCTCGAAAACTACCAAAATCGAAGAACATACATGGTGGTAATTCGGATACTCTTCATCATAAAGTATCTAATTTTGCGTTGGAACGGCAATTCCTTGGCCAGCCTGTATAGACGAATTAAAATTTATTATTTTAATTTATTATTGCAAACGCTCTCAGCTAAAATAAATATAATAAAATTTATAAAAAAAACAAGGGCGAAAAATGCAATCATTTTAAATATGCTCTACAATATATAGGATATTCTTTAACGACTAGTAAATATATGTACGCTGAGAGATAAAATAGAGATAAATATGTAATGATTACGTATTTTACAATCTCGAAAACAAAAAAACTTAGATATGCTTTGTATACTTTATGCTAATTATTGCAATTAATGATAATACTGATTGTTTACATTAAAAAAACTGCATTTGAATTAGTAGGGACAGCATACCACAATATTAATAAGGTCTATACTGTATAAATCTGTACTGTAGAATTAGTTGTATGAATGATGAATCTTAATACATCAATTATAAAATTTTACATTAGAATAATAGTTTTAATAGATCTTTTGTGTAATGAACTCTCAGTCTATTTATTGCAAATGTGAGTTACTTTACAAATAATAACAAAGAAGAAAATATATTTAGATTATTTATTAAAATACAGTTAGTTGTATGTATGAAACTACTGATATCAGTTCTGCACTGCCTCAGAACTTACCTCCTTTTGATTTATTTGTGAATCAGACAGGGTAATCATGTTCAGGAAACTCCGAATAATCGGAATAATCTACTGTAGAGAGCGCTTCAACGAACTTTTAGATATTTAGGTAACATTTATACTGATATTAATATTTATTACTAATAATATCACAATCATGTCAATCACAATCTTAGTTATTAAGAATTTGTTATTTTGAACATAATGAATGCCTGACTTTAAACACCATTATCTATGTTAGAGACCATTAAATTTCCTTTTTTTATAGAATTTAGGGCCACTTACTGAGCATAAAATCACAAAATGCTGTTAGATAAAGGTGGTACTTCAAGCGCCATCTTGGAAAAACTTGCATAGTTTCCGAGATATCGGCTAAAAACTTTTATTCAAGATGGCGCTTGAAGCTCCACCTGGATCTGTAAACATCTCATCTCAATATGGGTCGTAAACCTTATAAAAAATAATTAATCGGATATTTTGTGCGAAGTTGGCCAAAAAATACTGCTATTTATACCATAAAATAGCCCCATTACGGCTGATGCATAGCTGGCAACTATTTACTTTATCGTATGGCCAGTGCTACCCTACTGTTGTAGTTATTCAGGCTAACTAGTAGGAATCTGATATGGCTCAACGACGGATGTTTAATGACTACAACCTCATCGCTTCAAGTGCTCTCCGAAAGACGGAGAAGTTCAGAAATTAAAGCACCTTGGCTGTCGCCCATCGATAAATTGACCACGTGCATAACCTGTCCGATCAATTACGGACAGATAAGAAAAATCGGCGCCTCATTACGTTACATATAACCGAAAGAACATGAGAGAAACACAATTTCGCATTTTGATGTAATACACTGTACAGTCAATATCAGGGTTTTAAAGTCCCAGCGCTGACAAGTCTAACTAAACTGGCATGGCTGAAACATTGGTTGTATTTAAAGCCAACTGGCGCTGGGCGACATGAATGTTTTCTGGTGCAAATAATAAAAGGTAAATAGAAAGGAAAATATTGTATTTTTGTTAACATTCGAAGAATTTGGGTGGCATGTTTAATTCTACTAGAAATTACTATTAAAATTACTATTTTGTATTCAGAAGAATATGGGTGACATTTTTAATTCTACTAGAAATTACTATAAAAATTACTATTTTGTATTCAGAAGAATATGAGTGACATTTTTAATTCTACCAGAAATTACTATAAAAAATACTATTTTGCATTCATCATCGCTCAATACTATCACGACTTGTCCTGATTTCGTGGATTCCTAATAGAATTTTACTATATATTTACTGTAACGGGACGTGTTTTCTATAAGAAGATTACTTAAACATGCTTGAATTAAACACAAATCTGGAAAAATGGTTTTCATTTGTGTTTTGTAGGCAATACACGCGGCAAGCTTAAGCTGTTGATATCCTGATTTTGGGTTTCTGCCCGAAAAAGTTTAATTAACATAATATTAGTATTCAAGATCAAACAGCAGCCTCATCGTAAAATCGAGACATCTTTTATGTATCTGGCAGCGAAGTATTCGCTTAAAGAAGTAATTTAAGTTGGGCCAAATTTCCAACATAATTCCCTCCATCAATTTGTCAATCGACTTGGAGTCGATACGAAGGTGTAATGAGTTCCTACAGGCCCGATGAGACTGTTACATTAAAGGCCGTACCTTTTAAGGTTTTAATATTATTGAAAGGGTAATCGACGTGAACCCATAATTCGTGAAAGTATAAAATCTCTCGACCCATTTCATTCATGGGACGTGAATTTGGGTTCAGGAATGGCACGTTCGAGTGTTTTGAGGCTATAAAACTCTTTGTGTTGGCCGGGGAAATGGCAGATCAGATGGCGGTACGAATTATGCATTGTATCTGGTTTGGACATTACATGAATGTAACGTGCGTTAACACATAGACTTTATAATGCAGCATAATATGTAATTCGATGGTCGATATGAGAATGGCGCTTATCAACGTTAAATTGTTTGGGTTAATCTGAACAATCAAGCAAAAACTTTGATTATCGAGTGTCCGTTTGTTTTCTGTTGCCGTGATTGGTCAACAACAAGTCAGAAATAGTGTGGAGTACTTAAAGAGTTCTATCTACTCGTGTAAATAAAGTTTGAGAAATATAACATATAAAAATTGCATGTGATAAGAGATAACTAATAGACAGTATGGGGTTTTCTTCAAATTGTCCAGTTAGATAGTTCGATATACTTAGCCCTAATTTGATATGCATGTATGTATGTGCTTTATTACTAACTAATGTATAAGTATGTATTAAATAAGTTATTTCCGAGTATACTGTTACTATAAGGTTCTTACCTTTCACTGGCGATGGAGCTGTTTCTTGACATGGACTTGGGCGACATCTCGAAGTCTGAGTCTGAGCGGTAGAGGAAAGACTCGCGGCGCTGCGGCATGGCCTGCAGGACGAGCGCGGTGGACGGCGAGCCCCCCTCCAGCGGGGAACGCGCGCCCCCCGCGCCCGCCGCACCACCCCCGTTCTCCACATCGAAGCTAGAAAAAAACGTAGTGATTAATATTAACTCAATAAATTCAGTCCTTTGCTGGATATAAGTATATGTAATATATTTATTTAAACGCAAAAGATTCCACATCAGGTATTATGCCGGCTATTTCAATTGTTACACTAATGTTTTATGTAACTAAAAATAATTAATTGGAATATTTGCAGCCTAATACGGTCTGTAAATACTCTAATTAATTATTTGTAGTCAATACAATCGAGTGTACATACTGCTGATAGGCCGCGATAAGATTTCATGCATCGAGTGCGTACACATATTGTATCATGTCCGACTTATTAATAGAATCTAAACAATAATTGTATTTTGTAACTATTATATTTAAACAATGGATGTATATACTTTAAATTACCATTCTGGTACTGGCATTCGCCAATTATTAATAAATTGTTAAAGAAATTTAAGGTGAAAAAAAAAACAGCTAAGAATTGGCGAAACAACTTTATATCACAACCGTACAGGAAGACGGATATGGAAGAAATACGTTACTTATAATCGGTACATAATTATATCAATGATAATAGTTTTACGTACGCTCTTATTATCGCACTGAAAGATAGGAATAATCCGCCAAGAACATACCGGCCTAAAATAAGTTGGTTCTGTAAATTACTTGGACACTTTATGGTAATTATAGAAAGAGATCACATAGCGTGATTCATAAATAAATAACTTTAGCAATACAGAGGCTATTCAGTTTCAAGGCCCATTAATAGTCTTAAAGGCATATTATGAAAAGTATAGAACCTATATGAATAATTTTTCTTTTTAAATTATGTTTAGACACATTACAGACATTTTAACTTCCAAGCTAAGGATTAGTAACAATAGGTAGCTATCGTGGTAAGCATAAAACACCTCATTTGGTACTTATAAATATAATAATATAGAGACATGAAATTACTTATTCCCTTACTTCACTTCATAATAATCAAGACGAAAAAGCTCTGTAAAAGATATGAGCTTCAATAATATATAGAAATTGGTTAAATTATTTCTGAGTTAATGAAGAGTTAGTATTTTTATCAGAACAATTAGTACGATTCTTTTCAACGAATTTTGTGGAACCCTATTTTATTAAAACTACTTTCTTCTTTAGGTCAATGATTCAACAGCTTTAAAATCTGTGGATGATGCGTAGGTGTACTATCGCATCTGTTAATGTCTTAACATTGTTATACCTGGTTTAGTTTATATTGACGAGAGTAAAATCTTATCTTCTACCTAAGATGAAAAGCATCATAAACTTTCAAACAGTGCCACCTATAGGAAAATCTGTTCAACTACACTGTGAAAAGTTTCGTTTAGTTCCCTCCGTAGGTAGTTCTTGCTACGACCGCCAGAGGCCTCTGCATAAAAAGTGACCAGAAGGTAGGTATGGAAAATGTAGGAACACATAATACTAAAAGAGATATTAGACAGAACATAAGAATGTAATTTCTGTTTGATTAGTACCTGATTAGTACCGCTAAATGAAAATCATCACCTGTCCGAGTATCCGACCGCCCATCCGCCTATCACAACGACGTGACGACTGATAAATTTTAATGTTTAAGTAACTGTAACTTCGGTCTACCTATATTTTAATTGTATGCTATTTTTATTCAATTTATTTTTAAAAGCAAATTTTAAAGAGATTTGCATAGATTTGTATATAATGTGTTTTCCATTAAATTTACGCGATTGGTTTTATCTTATCTATACAATTAATAGAAGAAGTTATACAGGAATAAAGATGGTGCATAAAAATATTTTTAAGACAGACAGGACAGATATATTAGTAGTAGTTTAATTTAAATAGTGCTTGGTTTTGTGGGTCGCATTTCGCAGCATTAGTACGCTTTTGCTCTAGTTACTACACACGTTAGAAACACTAAGTTTGTGATGCTATTAACTATTGTGTAGTGTACACACTAGAAAATAACTGACATTTGCTGAGGGAATACGCTATATGCTCAGAAATTGATTTTATTTTATGGTACAGACGCCAGCACATCCAGCTACCCCAATCTGTCGAATTTCTTTAACAAATTTTCAACTTTATCACGAACCATAAGGTTAACTTTCAATTGGGGAAATTTGACAGATTGGGGTAGCTTGATCTGCTGGCGTCTGTACAAGATTTGTTTTACACTAGAACAGTGTACACTTTACCCTACTATTTTACAGTGAGTTAGTTTTTTACTTTATTTACCAAATACAAAAGATACATATTATAAATAGAATCAATAATAGAAACACAAAAACCTCTTGGGCTTGTGCGTGTTACTTTTGTAGTACGTTGTGTAGCTTACAAACATAATAGCTAGGTTCGACATATATTCTTAACTAAGGTACTTAACGTTACAATTCACAACATTAGGTATTATATAGTTCGCAATTGTAAAGTATATATATATATTCGTATGTACGTTACAATAACGAATTATAGTATGCTTTTGTGCGTAAATAATCTTACGCTAAGAATTATTATATATTTTCTTACGATATTAATGGATATATATCTATGGAGTACTTCTCATGCATTAATTTTAATTTCTGTCTGGTACATATATAAAAGATAATGTACAGCTTTTTTCGCTCCATGAGCAGATTGATTGACGAAGTACCTCCGTTTTACAGAACACGATCCAAGTAATAGCGATATTATATCAATGTTTTAGTCCTGTGTGTTTAGCGAGTAAGGTCACCTCAGCTCACCTGGGTGGGCAAACGGGAATAAATAATCCGAGAACTATTGCGTGAGTACTACTGGCAACGTCATTAGATCACTTTGAAGTACACACTTATTCCATATTCGTTTAGTAAACAGAACGTAGTAATTATTACGTAATAAAATTGTTTGAGCTTGACATAATGACCAGCGTTCGTTAAACCACAGGATAAATATTAACTTTATGCGTAGGAGAGACTAAGGTTAAGGTAAAATATGCCTTATCGACCCAATTACAAAGGTCTTGTGGTCCAATGTCTAAGGTCGGTGATATGATTTATTCAAGTAATTTGACAAATTTATAATATCTACCTACTTATTTACTAAAATACTCAATAATAAAAAAAGTGGTATTATTATTAAGCAACAAAATTTAAAAAATAGCGACTCAATTAAAATGTAATTGTCAAATTAAATTAAATTATATTTTAATTTTGTAGTTCGATTTGAAGTTCGATTTGAAGTTTACTATGATAGTTTTAGTTTTTATGTTTAACTAGATGTGCCCCGCGGTTTTATCCGCGTTAAAGTTTATAAATTACAGCCCATGTGTTAATCCAAGGTGTCTGCTAACTCCACACCAAATTTTATTAAAATCGCTCCAGCTGTTTAGACGTGAATAAGTAACAAACATACACACTCACACAATCACAAACTTTCGCCGTTATAATATTAGTGTGATGTTCAACTTTAATGAAAATCTAAATTTAATACTCTGATGGTCAATATAATGTTAATAATAAATAATAATTTAAGATTGAAACTACACCACATCTGGGTGTCATCAAAACGGTATAAGCATCTGGCAGCAATAACTTGTGGTAATCTATGCCACTTTGGATTCAATGTTTGGATGTTTGGTACTCAATCACACAATATCGGCCCTGGATTAACATGTAGGCTACAATAAATTATCAGTAGTACCACTAGGCGCAGCGCAGCTAATTCGAAATATGCTGAAATAACTCAGTAGAAACTGATTTTTAAACAGCGAATCTCGCAAATTATATAAAGAAGATAAAAAGACATAGAGTAGTGGTGAAAAAAGATACGAGAACGATCTCGATAAAAACCAAAGTACGTAGATAAGGTTTTTGCTAAATTGACCTCGATTAGTAAATGCTAATTCATATTAAATCACATCCTGTTTTTGCACAAGTTGATATTACAGAATTATAATGTGTTATGGTAGGATGGAAAATCCGTTCGTTTACTATTATCAACCTTTCACCAAAACTGCATTGAAAGTCTTCAATTTATAATATTGTAAAACTATTTATGTTACTGTATATGTTGGTTTCTTAATAATACTATTAATTTTTATGCTTACTTGGTTTCAGTCGAATACAAGTGATGCCAATGAAAGTTCCTTTGCAAGGGTCGAATAGTGTGTATGTGTCAATATACGAGTACATATCCGAGTTAGAAAACAAGGATATGTACCCTCCCCAGATGGCAATCAGTAAGCAGGGTTTTTTGAATAACCGTGAAACCATTTTCATGATGAGTCGTGAAGTGCAGGTCATCCGAATCATCTCAACCGAATGACATCCACTGCTGGACAAAAGCCTCCCTCAAGAATGTTGGCGAGATATATCATAATTCCCAAGATTGGCTGACGGGTTGGAAATATTAAACATTAGTGATTTCAGTATTCTAGTCACTGCAATTACTTACTTATTTAACTCAACTACATACGTTTTTTTATAGGATAGAGAATGGTTCTAATATGGTCCCATATATTTTTGATTACATCGGTGATTATTAAGAAACTTGTAGGTTTGATAAAACCGTAATTATTTATCATCCTTTATTTCTGTGCTCAAACGTGGGTGTAAAAACCGTTTACCCAAAGAATGATCAAAGTAAAGTAACGTAAGTCGTTCAATCACAGGCTGGGTATGACTAGCTCTTATCCTGACGTCAATACAGGAAAACTCGATGACGAATTGTTGTTTTGGTTGAAATTAGCTCGGAATAAAATTAGATAAAAGTTTAAGTTGTGATTCGTCATCTCATGACGTAATGAAATTAATGGGACTTACAAGGATTTATTTGGTATGCTTCTAATTAGCAGATTATCTTATTACTTCACAATATGCATGACGTTTTCATGAGTATAATAATTGGTATGCGTACCAATACAACAGAAAAACTGGTCCAATGCAAGTCGGACTTACGCATAGATGCTAAAAAAGTTATACTTTTTCGTTCGTCTACCGTCTAATATCAATAGAAAAGCTTGGTAAGTTGGTTCGGAATGTTAACTGATTTCTGTCAAACTGTATTTTAGGCTTGGCCTTCCTATTTTGTACATAAAGGAAAGTCAAAATATCTTCTGTCTATAGTGTCTTTATTACGTTATGATGATATCAAATTCGCAGGTGCCATTTTATGTATAGAAACAAATTATGAAGTATCTAACTTGAAATTATACATGTAATTTACATTCTGCTCCGCATTTTTCCCAGTCACAATTTTTTTTTTCATTATTGCCTGTAACCATAAGTCTACCTTTGTATCCTCTTTATTCCATTAACCAAATAAAAAAAAAAGAAATTAATACGCATATTTTGAACCATTCTAAATTTGCTATCAAATTATTTGTCGTTACCGAAATATATCAATATGGCACACGGACGAACGATACGAACGGATAGATCAGTTAGGCTGGACTGCTTATTTATCATCGAGGTGTGTTAATTTCGTTTACACTTTTGTCATTGTTACACGTAAGGAGTATAAATCAGTATCATAAAACTTATCCACTTATAAAAATACACTGATCACCATGATATATGGTTTATCTCACCTGATATAAAATCATTTTTACTGACAAAAACAGAAACATATTTCAAGCTGAACCGTGTTTAATTTTTTTTTTAAGTATGGTAAGTATATTGTGTTGTAGACAAAGTTTAAAAAATATAATACGCCATTTCGCAAACCTTGTGAAATTAAAAATATTATATAGCCAAATAATATAAATTTGTAATTACATTGCGTTTTTAATTCAGCACGGCACTGACGAAGAAAAACGACTTACAATTAACCTTATTTTTTAACTGTGCATAACTTGCACAGTCAGCTCTAATTTTAACGGTATAATAACTATGTCAATAACAATAAAAATCGAGCACCTTTAAAGAAGTAATTAAATTAACATCAAGGTACAGCAGACAAATCAGGCTGACTAAAACGTATTATGTAACATGAGCAGATTCCCCTTGTTTGTTTTTATTACCTGCCGGTAGTCCGTCTCCTGACGGATACGGGAGCTCTTCGTAGTGGTCTTCGCGAAGCCCCGCGTGCGCTCCACCTGCGAGGCGCCTCGCTCCACCTGACCATTGTCTGACCGTGAGTACGACCACCACCATTTACGGAACAATGGTACAGCATGACTTATAATTAAATGTTCTGACTTTATACTTTAAAACGAGACATTCTAATGTTAGATAATTGTGTTTTAAAAACGGCTATTGTGATTTTGTTTAAAATATATTTCTTTGAGGTTGATATGTCGGCCTAGCTAGATATCATGTCTGGGAAAACTAGTCTTTTCGTCTTTTTATTAACCAAAGAAAAGTAGCTTGGTGATCCAGGTACAGAACCTAATTACCGTTACCGTCTAATAGCTCCTAATATTTAAACAATTAATAATGCTTCTACCTATAGCGTTATTGCTTTTTATGTGAGTTCTATAATTTAAAATATAAAAATGCTATTATAGTAGAAGAGAAATAAGCAATAGCCATATTCTTGGTTATGTCCTGTCTACAGTTGGGATTCTGTGATTAGATAAAATGCATTAAGATTACAGTAGAATATGCACTGACAACTGTGTTGCACCACTTTACTTCGACTGATTATTGTTTATTAATTAATTTTTAACTATAATGCCCGCTTTATGGAATTGTTGTCTCTTTCGTTAGCACCTTCACCAATTTAGAATGTGGATATAAATCAGACTCAGATTTGGAACGAATCTTTGGGAGGAACGGTTGCATTGTGGGTTTCAAATCCTCAAGACGTAGGTCGTAGAGGTGCGCCCTCATGATGTCTAATCTTTGTAACCTTAAGATGATTCACAGTAAGCTGAATTAAAATTGCGTGCAATATTATCCTGAGATAGCCAGGTAATCACCGTTAATCTGAAGGCACTTGATCCTAATTATAGTTATCGCCGTCGTTGAATCAAAAGGGATTTTTCTCTCAGTAAATAATTATAGGGATAATTTTCTTTCTTTAGCAAGTAACAGACAGTCATTTTCGTGTAGTCAGTGGTAACCCAATACGGAGAGGTTCAAGCCAGACAGTCAGTAGGCCTCTTTGGTCTGGCGACATTTGTTTATGACTACGTTGAGGTGAGGCCACCGTCTCAACATATTCTTTAAAGCACAGCAGAATAAGAGCGCCTCTACAAAATTTATGAGCAACGTGAAGTGGAAATGGAAGATATCATACAAACAATCCTTTCCTCTGTAATAACATAATTCAATATGATTTAAATATAGCTGTCTGAACATAACATTGGATTATCATGCATATTTATTTTATTCGATTACATACATGGATCAAAACTTTGAAGTTAATAATGGACGTCAGTTTTAAACTTTAGGCCCACACAATATAATATAATGTCATTGACTCGCTAAGAAGAAAAATATTGTCAAATACAATGAATTTTTGAGTACACACCATAGGTACACACGTTTATTTACGTAGTGTAAACCCTTATCATATTTATTTGTATTTCAAAGCTGCGCTCACACTGAGCAACAGGTTCATTACAGAAACTCTTTCTGATCTTGCTCTACATGGTCCTGGAGTCGGGGGACAGAACACGAGTATTTGTACCTGATGTAATATGTGGAGGAATTAGTATCTAGTAGTTAGTTAGTCTTTAAAGAAAATTCAAAATATACCATTTACATTGGGTTTATGCAATTTAAATTTTGCTTTATAGGCTATACATAGATTCTACCGTGATCTTTCTTAAATGAGATCTGAAACAGTCTCCGTTTAGGCATATTTCCCTAAAAGTTTGAAATTCCAAGGGAAAGGATGACAAAATTGTTCGCACTGTTATGACTAAGCAAGTTTAAATTACGTCAATCAGTACCAAATAAGGGCCTATATTTGTTTTGTATGGTTTTGGACGTAAGTTTTGAGCCTGGAATTTTGATGAATCAGTCTAAGTTGAAGGCCAACAGTACATACATTTACGTTTTACAATACAATCCTAAATAAACCGAAAGACGTTGGTCTCGTTTTTCATTTTATAATTAATTTTCATGGTGCCATGCTCGTATTACACAGTTCAATTTAAATTCAATTTGAATTCCAAGTTTAATAAAAAATATGTTTCAACACTTTGTAGGTGATATGACGTAAATTCCAAAGAAATAGGAGGCAGTATTTTTTTAAACTATTCTAAATATTAATAGCACGCAATTGACTAATGTTTTACTGCTCTAAGCGTTTCAATGCATTCCCTAAAATTGAATTTTTGCGACCTGCATAGTGGCCACATTAACTGTATACTTGGAGATCGGCATTAAAAATACTGCGTGCAGGCCATCATATTACGTGGGACATTTTTTGGGTAACCTGCACTTAGGTTACTTTGCCATGATATCTAGCTCAGGCCGATTTATATCCGAAGTCAATTTAGAGAATCTGGATTGGCTCCGGTATACCAAGCAAAGCTTCTATTATATCTAAATGTCTATGTAACTATCTTTTAAAATATGATGGTATTGAATAAAACAAATATACTCCGAACGTGTTTAGTAGATCTAGTCTCGCTTTGTTGGTGATAACTACGGAAACGAGTTTTCCCGTCGATGAGATCTAATTAGATAATTTTCCGGCATCATAAACCTCTGTTCTCGAAATTGTTTCCAAATTTTAGAAGCGAGCTTCGAAAACATAATAAATAACATGTAAATTTCTCGTTTAATTTGATGGTGTAAGAATACTATAAAGATATTTTCACTTATTCTTAGTAGTAAATGTCGACCACTGCTGCATTCCCCACGTCTTGTGGCAGGAATAGATGATAATTTTATGTGGTGTTATAAATAAAATATAGCGAGAGTAGCAAGCAATAATGGCAAGTTATAGGTCAGGGAGTAATAAATAAAATATATATTGCCCCTTATTCCCTTTAAAGCGTGACATAGATTCTCAATTGCTTTATGGAAGTTCAGGCGTTTATGTTTTACGAGCACAATATTTAATATCGCAGTATTTCTATCGACATCTGCCTACCCCTCTGAGAAAAGGCGTGAGTCTATGTATGTATGTACTATAGACATACTATGTAACACTCAACGCTTGTTTACGAAATTTTCTCCAATGTGTGCTTATTATTGGTTTGGGAGACAGCCAAAGTAACTATGCAGATTTAAAACCACGTGTTTAATATGTTACGTGCGATTTTCTGTTATCAACACTGCTCAATGACGAGATAGAGGAATTTAATGTCTGTGACGTAGCCAATAACAACTCAGCAATGATTAAATCGACAACGATATTAAGTCAGATAGCACATGATAGTAGGTTAAGACTGACTGAGGACTGCAAGTGTGGTGCAGCGGTTAAACCAGTCACCTCGTCACTTCGTGTCCCGGGTTCGATTACCACACAGGACTATTTATTACTATTTAGTAATTAATAGTCCTGTGTGGTAAAAGTTAAAGTTGTAAAGTTTAAGTAGTTTTTCTGAGTCTGGGTGCTTTGCATCCGTCAATTATATGTTTGTAAAGTACCCCACTACACAAGAATTAATTAAGATAATATATATAATAATTAATGATGATATTCTACTACGGGCGTTGTTTATTTTAGAATTATATAACTCGCAGTAATGGTTTTAATCTTTCATAATTGATTTGTAGCAAAAAATGTTACTTAAGACATTGTCGGGGGGAGGATGTTTTGTAAATTTAATTTGGCACACTACTGTCGGGTTACAATTAATTAACATGATATCATAAAAATACATTTGTACGTATAGAGCTCTGCGTATTCTATAATATAAAAATCAATTGCTGTTCGTTAGTCTCGCTAAAACTCGAGAACGGCTGAACGTATTTATCTTATCTTGGTCTTGAAATGTTCGTGGAGGTCTAGGGAAGGTTTAAAAGGTGAGAAAATCTATCTATATATATAAAAATTAATTGCTGTTCGTTAGTCTAGCTAAAACTCGAGAACGGCTGAACGGATTTATCTTATCATGGCCTTGAAATGTTCGTAGGGGTCTAGGGAAGGTTTAAAAGGTGAGAAAATTCGAATAATTGCCGGGAAGCAGCACCCTAAAAACAGCAGTCTTCTTTGACCCATATAAACGTTTTCTAAAAAAAATTTTAGGTCTTTTATTCATTGATTGAGGCAGTAGGATGTCTGAAAAATAGCTGACACGCATTTTTTTTTTATATTCGGGACTAGTCCTTCCCTCTTACCCACAACTGCAACTCCTAGAAGCCAGGATCAACAGTGGCACACAATGAAATTGAGACACTGAGCGGTGAAGCTCAGGCATGTCCCAGGGAATCTTGGATCCCGCAACGAGTTTAATCAGAAAGAGAAAAAGGAGGAGTTAGAAAATGAATAGTTCCACTTCCCTCCAGAGCAAAGCGGGAGACAGAATGATGTAAAGAGGCTATAGCCTCATAAAATGAGAGATTTGCAACTAGAGAAGCCAGCTGCAAAAGCACCGCGGATCATTTTAAGGGTCCTAAGTGAGTTGTTATATTTGATTCCAATATCAGCTAGTATTACAATAATTTTATTTACAAATTTTGCTCAACTTTAACGCAATAATGTGATATATAGGTACAATATTGTATAATACTTCTCCCTTACGTATGTGTGCTTAAGTATGTGGAGAAAATGAAATAGATAACATCAAACTTAAATAAACTTATGCATATATTGGTACTATTCTGTAGGAAACATTTATAATGACAAAACTACTAAAAATCACTTTATAACAGTGTTCAAAATAATGACGTTCATCAATACGAGTCTATTTTTATACACTGCTTCCACATAGATACTTTCGTCGATTTTTATGGTTATTTTTATTTCAAGCGACTGCGGACGGTTTGAGTTTGGTTGCCACGAGTAACGAATAGTCATACCAGTCAGTGCCTAGATTATTAATTTATTTTTCTCGTGGACTCTGGCGCGGAGCTTTAAGAATGGGTTCTGTTCCATGGACCTTTGATAAATGGCAGGGAATCATCAGAACAATATAATCTTTATGAACAGTTATAAAACTAAAATCATTTAAATTCGCATTGCTTTTAATTGACTAGTATTTAAAACAACGTGCACTACGGACAAAAATAATCATAAAAGTTGAAAAAAGTGATTTCAATTCAAAATTAAAGTGTTTCTATGGAAACATAATTTATATCGCTACTTACTTATTAAGAATTTTATTATCGTTCATATTTGTATTTTCTACACTGTGTTTAAATAAAATCATCATCATCATATCATTCGAAAGACGTCCACAGCTGGACAAACGCCTCCCCCAAGGATCTCCGTAGCCAGTCCTGCGCTGCCAGCATCCAGCGGCTTCCCGCGACCCGCACAAGATTGTCGGTCCACCGTGTAGGGGGCCTGCCCACGCTGCGTCCTCCGGTTCGTGGTCGCCACTCGAGAACCTTTCTGCGCCATCGGCCATCGGTAAAAAACCATAAAAATCTAAACTAGGAGTTTTTGACACCGGTAATCGCCGATATAGTGTACAATATTGTGATATTGTACACTATACGGGTCCAGACCGTAATCGCAAAATAAATACTAAGGTGTTATGAAAGTCTCGTACAATATTTTGTTGTGATACATGAAAACATAAGTTTGTATGTAAGTGTATTTTCTAATTCACAAGCTTTAAAATGTTTACAATATTTACTTATTAATAAAATAAAATACACTGTAAATAATGTACAATGGGCAATGGGCGGTCTTATCGCATTAAGCGATTTCTTCCAGACAACGTTTGGATAAATAGAAATTTAATATATAAAATGCCGGGGACGGTGCAACAAAGTGTGGTACACCAAAAATAGAAATAAAAGGTATAATTAAAAAAAGGTATACTAAAAACTAAAAGTTTGTTAGCATATTATTATTACACATACATATATGTAAATACAATGTTATTAATGTTCTCCTAACATCTTGTTGCGTTGATATTATAATTGATATGTACATAGCATCGCTAAAAATAAAAAGATTTCCAAGACAGTGATGTCATTAGAGAGATTTCATAAACATTTTCTTTTCTGACAACTTTTTCACGTCGCACCTTGATAAAAGTGAAAATAACGTAAACAAGATTGATGGAAAGTTTGAAACGATAATCTATTTTACTTTAGGGTAGAATAGAATGAACCCTCCTTTCTCACTTTTCATTAAACTCAATAATAACGAAGCTGGTGTGTATTTATATATAAAGCATAATAATGATAATCCTTTCACCTAATGAACAACCGTGTTCCATTACACCCTTAACATTAACCACGTTTGTCAGGTTAATTAATGACTACACATAAAAACTAATCTAAAACAGGACGATAACGCATTAATTACTAAAAATGACTATAGTCATCCATAGTGACGAAAATTCAGCAATCAATTCATAAGCATAGCAGAGCAGGCCTTTGAGGCCCTACCTCAAAAATAAAAATAAAGTAGTGGGGTTTCTGTAATTACTTTTGAACACATGTTAAACGACGCGTATATAGCGCGTAGCTGCTCATTTCTGCAAAGCAACATATAAAAACAATATTTTACTTGAAGTTAATAAACTACGTAACAAATGAACATAATGCATTTGGTCAAAATTAACCTTAATTATTTTAGCTGATTCGTAACAATATTGTGATAACAAAGAAATAGGGAACAAAGAAACCTACTTCACAAGTTTTTTTACATTCAGGACATTTCAAGCTATTGTGTTTTGTTTTTGGTCGATACTAGACAATATAGTCGATATGCTTATTGTACATTAATAAGGATACACCGTTTCAAGTAACATACCAAACAATATATTAACATGATACTTCCATCATGAATGTATCTACATACATAGTTGCACTTTAACGTCTCAAACGTTCAGCGATTGTTATCTATCATTGATAGAAATAGTCGTTATAAAGAACGTAATTAAGTTCATTGAACTTTGAATTTTCCGTCAGCTACTTTTAAAGTCGTTTATTAAAAATCCAGCAAATGTTTCATTATATTAGTAGACACTAGCCGGGAATTAGAGCGCGGCAACTTTATTAAATTGTTGCTAGTCAAACAAAGGAATCTTTTTCATATTCACGTTATTCTGGTTCACTGCTTCTTTTCACTCTGTCACATAGGCATGTTCCTATTGAAGGCATCCGAGCTACGATGTGCTAGATATACCAACATAAAGTACAACTTCATTCTTTGTTTCCTCCAATGTAGGTAGCTATTTATTGATTGAGTTCATTTGCCGGAGAGTGGTCATATCTTTATTTATTATAATCCATGTTTCAGATATAGGATTGTAAATTAATTATATGATCCACATTTATTTAGGGTTAGATAGCTTTTTTATTTTATTTATTATTTATATAATATAGAGTGTGGTTTATTAATCATCACCGAGGCAAAAAAACGTATGGCATTCGGCCTCTTTTATAATATTACTTTATTGTATGTTAAATTGACATTAAAACTAACAGTAGAGTAATTGTTGCGTTTTTCTTCTATAAACATATTCTAATTGGTCCAAAATCCTTTCATATCTTTTCTGGTACACATATTATGCGGTACCGTATCTTTTGGCTTGCGTTTAAATAGAAAATAGAGCACCCACTGAATTTGACCTGGGTGTCTCAGTTGGTTTTGGATCCAACACATACACAAAACATTAAGTGCGACCATTGTTACCGAGAAAAAACCGCTCTGATAATAACTATTGTCATTATATAAGTAAAACAAAACCGATGAGATATAGTTTCAAAATATCATGACACTGATAAATACTGATGCTGCTTAACTAAAGTAACAGTAAACTTATTTGCAGGGTTGATCTTGAAATTGTTAGTAAAATAAAATTTAAAATGAAATTTAAGTTTAAATATTTTTAATTTAAACTATTACTTACAAACACCTTTAATAGGTCAATGTGAATTATTTGATTTCTAGAAGTGAATAATATATTTTTGCATTTTTGCATTTCAGCCATCTTTAGATGGACTATATAGTCCATCCAAAGTTGGCCGACTGGGATAAGACTGCCCATTGTACATGTTTTAATTGTAATTTTGCTGTCATGTATCACATACTTTTGGTGTGCTATAATGTGGGTATATCTTATAATATAGTAATTAAATGAAATAAACTACAATAGAGGATTAATAACAATAATTGTTGTCATTTCAATGCCCTCCGTTATATGATGACGTTTGTTGGGAAACATGTTTGGTGCGCGCAATCGTAAAACAAGGACACAAGAAAAATACTAATAATAAGAACTAAAAATAATAATAATAACACAGGTATGTATTAAGTCAATAAGATCAAAGAGGGATACAACAGTCAAATTAACAACTTTTGGTTAGTGTGACTTGAAGAGCCTGAGTAGCAGATTTCTTGGAGTGATCCTAAAATATATTCTTTCCCTTTTTACGACTACGCCAGCAGTTCGAAAATGTATGTGTCTCTTCACATCTTCACAATAATGCAATTCACGAAAACAACGCGAAAATATACCCACACCATCTGGATACGATTGTATTCTGTGACTATGCATTTGTTTGAAAGGTTAAAAAGACATCTATGGCCTCTCTAATCCTCAATCTGTGAAGCGGCTCCGTGACTTTGCGTGTTGTTACGTTTTGTGCACATGTCGCTCTATAACTTAGAGCGACATGTGCACAAAACTTCTCTTAAATTGACCCTTTCATTCATATACCGGCATGAACTATCATAAGTCGAGCTTCGACCTCATAATGTATGATCTGAAATGGCAGAACTCATGCTTAGCAATCAATATTAGTTACCTAATGAATCTGAAAATATACCCGTCTTCACAAAAGATATATACGAAATGAATTTAATATTTGGATGAATCATGTTATAACGATGGGTAAGGTACATTTGAAAGGGCTTCAATATCCTATATCCGATGTATGAAGTCGTGGAAATGTTTTGATCATAATATATCTACGAATTACTAGTACTCCAATGGCTTCCTAACATGTTGGGGCGTCTCTAAATCTATCTTGTCTGTTGAAAGTTTAATTAATTTGCTAATTAATATAAGTATTAAATTCATATACTATATCTATCAACAATATCAACAGGAAGTGTAACCGATTGATAATCAATTCGGTCTCATCTAAAGGAATCAGGTATAATTAATTATTTTTTTGTTTAAATCTATTGCACTGCACAATGGGTTAATACTAAATGCATTTTCTGCCAGTCAACCTTTGGGTGACTCAGAGATAATATGGTAGGTGCAATTGACAATGTATAATAAAGATTACTAACATACTTAACAAATAATACAAAATGTAAATGTATAAATACAATATACATACATAATAAAACATATAAATAAACTTCAATGTTGAGATGGTTCTGCCTTTTTTTTCTACATGTGATCACTAGTTTTTTTTTTATGTAAACCTAGTCTTAGCCGTTCTGATTTGAAAATAGATTGATGAAAAATAGATTTTACAAAGAAGGAAGAATGTAAGAAGGTAGTCCGATGAGCATGGCTTTGTAAAATTCGGGTATGAGAAAAACGGATATTTATGTTGTGATTAGAAGATAGATAATGGAAATTAGGAGCTAAGCGGGATCGTTATTATCTAGTAGTACTTAATATCAAGTGAACAGACATACAGTTTTTAAATTAAATGAACAATAATGATCATATCATTCGCTGGATACGGATAGCGCAACACCGGCAATTGTAGAGATCTTTGGGGGGAGAACTTAGTCCAGCAGTGGGCGTCTTTCGGCTGATATGATGATAATGATGAATGATCATTTTAAATTCCCAAGAGCTCAAAAGAAATATGGACTCTTTAACTTTTTAAAGTCGATTCAAATGTAGGAGAATGCCAGCTTGAATGATACAATGCCGCAGAATCGCTAGACGGCACGCTCATAAATATTACTCTCCTTTCTTCGGAATAGCGTAGAAAATATAATTTCCTGGCGATACTTAACTACGTTTCCCTTGTTAACAGAATCGATGCAGATACGAAGCTTCCTGCTAGTGCGAGTGCCTTGTATTTGTACCCATACATAACGATACTATAATATTAACCGTGTAACATAATTAACATCAAATATTTTACTAAAATCAATTTCTGTAGGGATTTTTTTTTATATTTCAGAGAGCGACAAACGAGCAAGTGGGTCACCTGATGGTAAGTGATCACAACAGAGGTGTCGCGGGTGCGTTGCCGGGCTTTAAAAGTCAGCAAACAAGCGTTGCTGACCCTTCCCCCCACCCCATTAAACTCTGGCGACCTAACTCACACTCGGAAACACAACATTAAAATTATTAATGTTATTATTAAGGAGTGTCTTCTGTAAGGTGGAGGTACTTCACCAGTCGGGCTGCGCTTTGAGCGAACGAACGCTATGCCCTACCTCTACAAATATTATATCTATTATATATTAATATAGATAGCGCAAGTTTTGTTATCATTATATTCACTTCCCCCATGGCTTGATAAAGTTCATCATTTCAACCAAATAACGACCACTGCTAGACAAAGGCCTCACCAAAAGATTTCTAGAAAGGATGTGTGTCTATAATTTGAAGAAATGTGCCACAATCGCCACTATTGACAGACGTGTTGGCGTTCCCAATTTGATGGTCATAGTACACAGAGATGCTATCCGTTCAATCAATCAATGACGGTCACCGTAGCCTAGTTGGTAGTGCTCCTGCCTACGAAGCTGGTGGTCCTGGGTTCGAATCCAGGTAAGTGCAAATATTTGTGTGATGAGCTCGAATATTTGTTCCTGAGTCATGGATGTTTTCTATGTATATAAGTATTTATCTATCTATATAAGTATGTGTATAGTCGCCTGGTACCCATAGTACAAGCTTTGCTTAGTTTGGGGCTAGGATGATCTGTGTGACATTGTCCCTAGATATTATTCTCTGTGAGGTATACTCTCGGATCGACTTCTAGGCCCCTCTTGGGATGAAATGGGGTGGTGATAATCTATGACACGTCATTCAGCCTATCGTAATCGATTTGAATTATATATGAATAAGACATTCATCATTCATATAGCATATTACACGAGCACGAAATAAAATAGACAGTTTGTTGTTGTCTGATTGCTTACTAACTGTCAAGTTAATCAAAATATTTGCATTATTTGGTAATATTATTGTTTAAATGATCTCCTTATCATTATCATTATAATATCAGCCCAAAGACTGATATTATATGCCCAGACTGATTGATATCAGCCCACTGCTGGCCCACAAAGATCTCCATATATTAACGCACAATTTGATTATATATTTTAGAGTATCCTATAAAAAGTAAATCTATTGAATTATTAATTAAATATTCGGTTTTGAGTCAAAATTCTAATAAAATAGTTTACAAAGTAACTGAAGGCCCATGGATTTAATTTAAAGTTTAACAGATTCTGTTCCCACGCTCCTACTCAAAACTGAACATCAACACCGTTCATTTACGATTACATCATTTTTTTTCTGCCACTTAAGATATTTACAGCTCATTTTGTAAGACGGTAAATACCTATTTGCATGAAATGGACGTAAATAAAATTACTTTGCCATGTCGGCTCATACAAAGGCTAACAATGGAACTAAACTTAATTAATCATTATGTTTGACGCTGACCGCAACATGGAATTATAGTAAAAATATGATTTTATGGGTAACTATTGTTATACTATTTATATTTTGTAGTTTCATAAGTGCCGTATTGATTATGATGATTATCATAAACGTCACCAGATAATAATTGCCAATCAAACTGCATCAACAATGATATCTAAGTACCTACTTGTAGCTTACAACGGTTAACGGGACTTGTTTAGTTTTAATAGAATTGTAATAACTATTGGTAAATAACAATATTGTTACGACTGATTACGACAGAGCTCCATACGGTTAAGGGTTAAAGAACAAAATCATAGTTTATGATAGGAGACAATAGCAAATTCAGTGTTTTGTGACGTAAAACGTTGAAGGGATGGTAATGGTGGTGGTTATACTACGGTAGAGATAAGAGACGAGGTGTTGACCTCTTGGGGTGGTCGCCACTGCTGGTCTGACTGGAACTAGTCGTGGTCGTGCTGAGCGTGGACAGGTCGCTAGAGGCGCGCGCCGAGCGCAACCGCGGTAGCACCGGCGCTTCATCCGTCTCGGGCGAGCCCGGTGCCGCCTCGCAAGCCCAGCCCAGTGCGCGCGCTGCCGACCACACTGCAAACACGAACGTCAGCATAGCTCCTATCGCGCCACGCGGAGCCGCCGACCCCTGCCGTGCCTGCGATGCACACCACTCATCGGTCCCAGTTCAAACTGGCATATTATCACAAGGCGCACGAAAATCTCGATCACTGATAATGTTTTCCATGAATGACAGCAAAAGCGTCGTAGCACATGAGGTGCACGTGCGACCGGCGCGCGGCGGTGCGCGCTTCACGCGCGCTCGCGTTTACTACACTGGTCTCCGAGCCTAGCCACTCGCGGTCGCTCCGTACTATGCATTCGTGTTATCGTCATTATTGATAGTTATTAAATTCAAGCCTAGCGTGCTTACGAATTATAATAAGGATCGAGACAAACAGTCATTAAAATTTTCACAGCAGGGTTAAGTGCGAATTGTTCGCGGTTATTGGCACATTACGGACTTTTCGATAGGTCGTCTTATGTAATAGCTCCAGGAATAGTAAGTAAGGTATGTGATTCGCGCTAAATAAAACCGCTATTTGTCGCAAGTACGTGCGTGTGGATATTATTTACGTGCATCGCGGATAGTTCTGCGTGACGCGGCCGACAATGTTGACGTTGCGCGGCGCGGGGAACGTGAGCAGCCGACGTCACTCACTGCTTGGCTCACCCGCGCCGCCACTGACTGAAAGGGCACGTTCTATATTTACATGTGACCCACAATTACATCACTACTAGAAAATAATATTAACGCGTCATTTATTTGTCCAGTTTTCGAATCGCTATCACTTGTTGCACGCGCGTTCCGAGTCGGCGGCCGTGCCAACCGCTGCAAGCGACGAATCGATCACGACACCAGTATCTGTGCGGCTATGCGTGTCAAGGTGTGCAGCGCGTTGGAAAATCGTGTCAACGTCGTTTCGGACAGGAGCTCCGTCACAGAGCATCCTGCGGCTGCCCGGCGGCCATGTTGCCTCCGCCATTTTGCCGGGGGTCGAACAGGGCGAGCCGCATGCGTACGCCGTCACGCAACTCTGTGTAGGAAATGACGCAAGTCTCCACGCCGTCGGGCTGAAGTGGTGCTTATATCGCCGACCCAAGAACCACTTTGAGATACTACGCGAAGTGCGTTCATTTATAGGTCAAGCGAAAACCTAACGTCTTCACTGAAGCTTGCTACGAATCACCGCTGCTGAATTCGGTTTTGTATATTTTCCATGCTTGCTATGATATAAAAATCAGGAAACATTTTCAAATTAAACATCAATTTTAGACATATAGGTATATGTTTAAAATGATTATGATAATTGAATTATAAGTTATAAGTATGTTTTTTTTTAATTTTAGACATATATAGTTCTTGTATAGACGATATAATATGCCTTCTACGTGGTATATTTTATTTATTGACATAGCGACTGGTATCTAAAATAATTAGCTAATTAACGAGATAGTGAATGCACAACCGTTGTTTGTCGCGAAGGTAAACAAACTTTATCTATGTGGAAATCACAAACAAAAGTAAAAAATCATGTTGTAATGCCATCCTAAAAGAGTTTAGACGTTAGTTTTAGACGTCATTAAAGTAGTGAATTGCCACCACTTACAAAGGGTATGTACTTACATGGTACTTGAACTTGACCGCGCGCCCCCAGCACGGCTGCTCTGACGTCGCCCAGTCTAAGTAAGCAAGCATGTGGCTTGCTTAGACAGGGCAGGGCTGATTTGCCGCGAACATCGTCGTTTGGCATTACGAACATTTTGTTTTTAAAGAATGTAGGTGATTTCAAAAGTAAACTACAATCGTACTGTTTTTTTCGTATCAGTTATATAGAGGAAAAAGTGTGATTGGAACGTGTACCCATATTACATATAGTAATATGGGTCCTGTTTTGCGATAGTTAAAATATTAATAAAATAAACATCAAAGAAATTATCAACCATCAACACGTGCACTTGGCTCGTGTTAATGGGTGATAAACTCTTTGATGTACGTTTAAAAATATCTCGAAAAATAGAGCGTAATTCAGCAGTTAAATAATTTTAAATTTCGTCATAAATACAATGCTATAATTTAGATTAAATCCTTTTTTTTACATGACTCCCACTTTTACTTTTCTTTCACGCACTCCTGCGATGTAATGCAATTGAAACTAGATTCATATCAAAACACATCGTACTATTAACAATTCTACAAGTTATTATTGCCATTTTAAGACAACACTTGTCGAGTTGTATGCCATAAGAAAATACATACAAATTTATTAATATGCCCATAATGGGCTATCTTTTAGCCTGCTAAATTACTTTTTGTATTTTTTATATTTATTAGGTAGCATTTTCTCTACAAAGATCATAACCCAAGAATTGGGAGCAATTTTCTGACAGTCCAAATATCACAAACAATATATATGTATGTCTACGTGATTTCCTCTGCAATATCAGGTAAATAAACATAACAGGGCTTCTACTAATAGCTGAATCACTATCAACTATTATCTCAACCAACCATTAAAAAACAACCTGGTAAAACAGTAATACATTGGAAAACCTGTGTGTTAAAATACTGGGTTTAGTAGAAGATTGCTGGTGTATATTTCACGTCAACCGGCACAATGCTCGTTACCTTGGGTAAACTAATAGCTGTCTCCGGCCACCATATTATTACGCTAGTGGTCAATGATAATTACTATGGGATTGCACGTAGATGCAATTATCCTACTGTTGTGTACGTCCAAGTTACATTATAAATTAGTCTACAGTATACTAACTATGTTAAGACGTAATAATATTATAATTAGCTTTGTTGCGAGGGTCATACGTATAGATTGATTAATAAGATTGTCTGTAAAGTACTTTGTAATTAATTGTTTATCTGTTCATCACCAATTTATTTCTTGATCATGTTGATAAGTCATGAAAGGGCGATTAGGTACTTTTTATTGAACAAAATAAAGCACAACAAGTGTAAGAAGTATTATTTTGATGACGAGATATGATGATGATGATTACTTGAAAGCAAGCAAATGTTTTATTTGCTACTAGATTTTGTATGTGATTCTGTCCGCGTGGATTTTAGTTATGACTTTATCACTATGGTAGTATAATGAAACCGTCCTTACCGACGTGATAAAGGGAACTTTATATTTCTAGGCTCAAGGGTTGGGGCTGTATAATGAGATTCAGTCAGAATTTGTATCAGGACTATTGTTTTACAAAACATTTTCAAGACAAATATATAACATGTGAAGTCATACTAGACATATTGATGTACCATGCTTAGTTAGTGGTAATGTTTTCATTCAGAATACAAAAAAATTGATATAAAGTCTAGAAATATAGTAGCTAACTAGCAAGCACATTGTCATATTTTATTATAATATATATTAAATAATTATAATTGCTATTTGAAAAATATATGCTTCGATAATCATATATTAATCTATACAAATAAATAAAATTGGAGTGTCTGTTTGTAATATTGAAATAACCGGTTTTTACTACTTAAATATGAATATATATACGGTACATACACCAAAATAACATTTTTTACAATTTTTGTCTGTCTGTCTGTCTGTTTGTTCCGGCTAATCTCTGAAACGGCTGGACCGATTTTGACGGGACTTTTATTGGCAGGTAGCTGATGTAATAAAGAGTAACTTAGGCTACTTTTATTTTAGAAAAAGTCATTTATATTACTAAAATATAAAAAAAAAACAAAATAATCTAATTAACACGCGGACGAAGTCGCGGGCACAGCTAGTTATTAAATAAAAAGAAACATGACTATATTTTCATTGTTGTTATTATTTAGGCTGACCAAAATACATAGTTGTATAGCCGTTTTTTCTAGTTTTTTTACAAAATATATCATAAGAAAATATTCAGAGTTACCATAGGTACATGTTTTTAATATTTTCTAAAATCAATATCATAAATTCACCGCAGAATATTTTTAAAGTGAATACAACATTGGATATAAAATATCCAATAAAGCATTAAAATATGTGGGTCACAAAGCTGTTACATTTTTTTAAATAAATATTAACATTCATTAATAAGTACATGATGACTACATGCTTATTAAATATTAGGATCCCAGAATATTCCGTAGAAAGGGGCCTTAGAAGAAATAAGAAATTCAAGTACTCCTGATAGCTCAAATATAAACCTAAGTGGTATCTTAGAGCTATATTAATGTAATAATTTATAACTGTTTTGAATGATAATAAAAATAATATCAAGTAAATTTGATTTGTAGCACTGTCCTTAGGTTGGTGAATATATCACATTTGAAGTATCCTGTCAAAAATCAAACATATCTTATTCCTTGACATCAATTGATCACTGCGAATACTAGGTATTGAGGATTCGACATTGAGCGCTGTATAAATGAAGATACCATCAACAAGATTCGAGTCAGAATCGATGAACAAAATGACACATATGTTATATATATCATAAGTCCTCAAGGAGACTCGAGAAGTCTAGAGAAGAAGAAAGGAGGTCCAAATCTCCTAACAAAGTTATTATTTTTGGTCCATCTACATGAATAACGTACATATTTTCTTATTTGTATAACAAATTGGTTAGCAAATAGAATTTTCGCCAAACATCTCATCTTGAGTGTATCTTTCTTAATTTTAAGGTAGTTCTACTACATCTGCATTGTGACCCGAGTGAATGTCTAGTGTCTTTGTTATTTATTGTTAGTAGGTATAGTTCAATAGTAAATTATTAAAAGAAGTGACACAATGATCTTTCCGCATTGTTAGCTGTTTATCATGGGATTATATCAAAGTAACCAGCTATTGTATTTGAAGGGGTTAGAGGCTAATCGTATTGTCGACGAGGAACACCATTAGGAGGCAATTATCCACTTGACACTGGCTCTGTCGTCACGAAACCCGCTTGGGATCCAACAACTAGATTATGACTAATGAATAAGTGCCATAACTACCACTAGTTACTACGTGCTAGTTGAACATAAGTTGAATTATTGGTCCATTAAACCCCGATATGAACTCTGCTTTTCCAAGTCCTCTGTCCCTAGTAAAGTAGTCACAATTCAACTATTAAAGAAGGAATATAGCGTAATCTCGAAATAAATCAAACAAATTTGACTTATCATGAAATATGACCGACCTCTGTCATTTGGGATTCGTCAACCATCGGTTACTATTCTACAGAAGCCAGCCCATGCAGCTACCCGAATCTGTCAAATTTCTTTTATAGATTTGCAACTTTATCACAAAAGCATAAGGTTCACTTTCAATTGGGGAAATTTGACAGGTTGGGGTAGCTTGATGTGCTGGCGTATATAGTTCAGTAGTAAATTATTAAATGAAATGACACAATGAGCTACTACTATTGTACAGATACAATAGTAACCGATGGTTAACGAATTCCAAATGACAGAGGTCGGTCATATTCCATGATAAGTGATTTTTTTTTAATTTATTTCCTGTTACGCTATAGGTATTCCTTCTTTAATAGTTGAATTGTGACTTGGTTGACGATACTACTATTAAAGATGAAAATATACAGAAAGAAAACAGAATGACGAAATCATCCGTGTTGATCCAGTGGTTAGGTACCCTGACCGCTAAGTTAGAGGTGGTGGGTTCGGTTCCCACCCAGAACAAATCTTTGTCTGAAGAGCATGCTCATTTGTTTGTGTCTGGGTGTAAATTATCTATACATATAATAAAATCGTAGGAAAGTCAAAACTGTACATTGAATATTTTATAAATAGGATACTTGGGGCATGATCTACAATCGATATCGTAGCCAAAAATATAGTTTTTTGAATTTTTGTCTGTTTGTCTGTATGAATGTCCGGGCTAAACTCATAAAGTACTGCATGGATTTACTTCAAATTTTGCATGAATATTACTAAGAGGTCGGGTCATATTATCGCGCTAACATCTAAGGGGGAGGAGCTGTGATAATTTATAAAGTTTAACGGGGGTAAAACCGCGGGGCACAGCTTGTCTTTAATATGTATGTATTTAGAAATATATAAGAATGTATATCAGTTGTTTGTTTTATATAGCAGTCTAGTCTAGTTTGGGATCAGATGGTAATGGTTTCCCAATATTTTTATTTATTTCGCCATGTATATTGATAACGTGGATATCCATTAAATAATTTATAATAAGAATTAACTAACAATAGATGATTGATGACATTTTGAATATTTTTATGTACATAAAATTCGCTAGGCGCATTAATCCTACTAGTATTATAAACGCGAAAGTTTGTAAGTATGGATGGATGTTTGTTACTCTTTCACGTAAAAACTACTAAATATATTTTAATGAAACTTTACAATAATATAGTTTATACATCAGAATAACATATACATTACAATGTATAAAGATATTGTGTGAATTGTCCAAAATATGACGATAAGTGTCAAGTAAGTAGGCAAAACCTACTATTTGCGAGCTATTCCGGCGTGCACTGCCAATACCCCTAGAGCTACCCATTCTACTACTATTATAAATGCAATAGTTTGTGAGTATAGATGTATGTATGTATGTTTGTTACTCTTTTACGCCAAAACTACTTTAACGCGGGTGAATCCCCGGGGCTCAGCTTGTATACTATACTTCTTGATTATCGAACCCCGGATATCGAAAAGTGATGAGAATCGAATAATTTTAAGGACGCCTCAAGGTGTCAAATTCTTTGTTTCGAGTGAGTTTGATTTCTATCAACAAGCCTTAGTGATGTAATATTAAGTATATTATTAATGTCCAGTAGCAATTGTGAAAGTGGCTCACTGGTACGCGCAAATAGACGCAGGCGCCACTAAGAAGTCTAGATCTTGAATATAATACAATTGTAACGATACATATTCATAATACATATCTACATAGACATTCGTTTGTTATTCATTCCTATTCAGTTAGCAAGAGAATGAAGAGTATATAAGCCATGGGTATAACCCACAATTCAATGTGAGAACATGTGACTCAATTTTCTTATCAGCAGGGCTGGCATGGCAGTGTGGGCTCAATTCACAGAACTGATGAAACCTGAGAAATATTCTACTACGACTCAAAACGACAATGACTGCATTTGCATGTACAGACGCCAGCACATCAAGCTACCCCAATCTGTCAAATTTCCCCAATTGAAAGTGAACCTTATGCTTATGCGATAAAGTTGAAAATCTATAAAATAAATTTGACAGATTGGAGTAGCTGGATGTGCTGGCGTCTGTACATATGTATTTACAAAAAAATATATAAAAATAGTAGTATATGTATTAAATCAGTTATCTGGTTTCCATACTACAATCTCTGCTTAGTTTGGGATCAGATGGCCGTGTGTGAATAATGTTCCAGGATATAATTAATTCTTTTGACTGGCCAGTTGGCGTGGTTGGTATATACTTGCCTTTCACGCCGCAAGTCGTGGGTTCGATTACCACCCAGGAGAGATATTTGCGTGCATGAACATGCCTGTTTGTCCTCAGTCTGGGTGTAATAATCTATAAAAGTATTTATTTACAAAAGAAAAGTAGTATTATTATTAATTGTTTGGGGCTTGATGCCTTGATGGCATCTTGCTACCTCGACCATTACTGATCTTTTGTAGCAGAGCTCCTTGACTTTGTCAAAGTTCACTGCTCAATCCTACGGCTTCCAAAATTCCCAGATTGATTGTGCAGAGAGTGTTTGTATCTCTTCAGGCTGCATAATTATGCTGTCCTAAGTGGATACTTCTATAACGCATTAGCGACCCGGACGAGCACAGAATATGCAAAGGAGTTTCCTCTGATTCTTGGCAGAATCTGCAAGTTGTGCTGTCGGCCAACTTTAGGTTGAACATGTGCTTATTCAGCTTGCAGTGTCCGGGGAGAATTCGAGTTACCGCACATGTTTTGTAACGTTTGAATTCAAGTAATTCTTTCGACAATTTTTTGTTGTAGCCCCTGATAACAGCCTTTTAGTGTAGAGATCCAGTTGAGGATTTCCACAATTCCATGGCTGCTGAGGTGCATTGATCGTTTAGGATAGAGTAGGCCCTTTGCTTGATAATACCACAAAATGGTTCGGGTCCGTTTTGAGGGCTAACGGCTCCGAGTCTCGCAAGTTCATCTGCCTTCTCATTCCCTTCTGTCCTGAGTGCCCCGGTACCCATCTGAGTGTGACTCTGTTTGATTGACTCAGGGAATTCAGATTTTCTTTGCAGCACTGTACTTGTTTTGAATAAAAAGTAGTATATGTAGTATATCAGTTATATGGTTTCCATAGTACAAGTTCTGCTTAGTTTGGGATCAGATGGCCGTGTGTAAATAATGTCCCAAGACGTTATTTTTATTTTTGGTTTAACCCACATTTAATTATGAGATTATGTGACCGAGTTGAAAAGTGATATTCTAGTCAGCAGTGGCGGTGTAGGCTCAAGTTTCTCCAGAGCTTTCATCCGATAAACCCTCGAAGACATTTAGCCATGTGATCAATGCGACTATTTTGTTTATATCCTCCAATTTTGGTACGATGCCAGTCGCAAGTTCTATCTTGCCTATTTAATGATAATAAATATTTAGTTGTAGGTTTTTTCATATTACCACATATCGCATTAGAATAGTAGTTTATTCTAGCAATTTGTTCTCGTTTACTTATTTGATTTAGCTGCGTCTAGTGCAATCCCAAGACAATTGCTATAGTGCTGCACTCTCGATAATAGTTTGGTTTGTACAAGTACTGACACACCACAGTATGTATATCGTACATGCATAGTCGTATATTCTTAGTGTGTAGTGGATGTGGTCTAGTGGATTCAGACCTTGGATACTATAAATTAATTTAGGAAAATAAATTCCCTATCGATTTTGTGGACTTTTTATTACTAACCTAGGAAGTTTTAGCCCCCGCTCTCCTATACTCTACTACGTCCAGTCTCCAGGGTTATTGTGAATTTCAGGATAAATAACATACCAAATCCCTATTACTTGCTCTTGAGGTCCAAATGGGAGTTAGTTTCACATATCCCCATCGGTATAAAAATGTAAAGTCATGATTTGAACATAATCTTTTAAAATTTTGTTTAAAATTGACGAGCCTGTGGCGTGGTGAGCAAATGCTTGCTTTGCACGCCGCAGGTCGTGGGTTCGATTTCCACCCAGGACAGATATTTGTGTGCAGGAACATGTCTGTTTGTCTTGAGTCTGGGTGTAATTATTTACAAAAGAAAAGTAGTATATGTATTATATCAGTTATCTAGTTGCCATAGTACAAGGTCTGCTAAGTTTGGGATCAGATTACCGTGTGTAATAATGTCCTAAGATATTAATCAAAGATCTTTTAAAATTACAAAATGATTTTTATATGAGGAAGCTTGTTCTTTGAGCAAACTTTGTACAGGGTTGAAAGTCATAAATAGTTCTTTTTTCAGAATAATTATTCATATTCATATTCATATCATTTATTTGCATTAATTATTATTTAGATTACAACATAGTACTGGAAGTAACTGGATGCGGATAGCGCAAGATCGGTAATTGTGAAGATCTTTGGGGGAGGCCTTTGTGGAGCAGTGGGTGTCTTTCGGCCGGTTTGATGACAATGATAAAAAGGGGCGATTTCAATATAGCAAGTTTTTCGGTATCCATTTTTTTCGAGGTTAATTGTAATCTAATAACAGTTCTGTACAACCAATTTAGTGCATACGCCATAAGAACTTAGTCTTAGATCTTAGACTTAGTTATCAGCGTAACTTTCTCCCACGTACGTTGATACTGTGAAATGAAGAAAGAGGAGGGAGAGAGGTTTCCTCTGTGGGAAACCAAGGCAAAAATCAAAAGGCAAGGTAATAGAAATAGTATCTGTGTTTGGGCACACCTTTCTGCAATACAATATGTCCCACGCAGATCGAAACTGGCCGCTATTGCCAAAATTTGTCCAGAAGAGCATAATTATTCCACAAGTATTCCCCACTTGTGATGCGAGAGCACAAGTACAGACGCCAGCACATCTAGCTACCCCAACCTGTCAAATTTCTTTTAAAGATTTTCAACTTTATCACAAAAACATAAGGTTCACTTTCAATTGGGGAAATTTTACAGATTGGGGTAGCTTGATGTGCTGGCGTCTGTACATCGGCGCGTTTACCGCACCGAGTCCAATCAGCATCATTCTACAGAGAAAAACGTACTGATCCAAGTTTGTGACGAATTGAACATTCTGTTCATAGTATTTTCATTGTTCTATGTTATCACTAATTCATAATTGCTGACCATGGTGCTTATGTACATGAGAACTCTGTTTTAATTAACCTAAATTGTTTATCATACAACTATATACTAACTATATAAATTACTCCGTTACGAGGTTAGAAAATTTTACATATTAACTTTTTGTGGATAGACTGGCCGCTCTAATGCGGATGCGGCTTTCATATGAAGCTGCTGATCTATTTTATGTAATACACTTTTAAACCACTTGTTGTATCATTATCATCATCATCATCATATCAGCCGAAAGACGTCCACTGCTGGACAAAGGCCTCAACGGCCGTCGGTTCTACGAGCTATGTGCCCCGCCCACTGCCACTTCAGTTTTGCAATTCTTCGGGCTAAGTCGGTGACTTTGGTTCGCCTGCAGATTTCGATATTTCTGATTCGATCCCGCAGGGAAACTCCGAGCATAGAGCATAGTATTGTATAGTATTAATAGTATAATGTTATAAAAAAGTTGTTTCAGTGTGACCAATTGCCATAGTTACCGGGTGTGATGCTGGTGGTCTTCCTGACTGCTGCTTCGCTTCCTCTTGCGTCGGAAGCACCAGTCCTGGCCCATCGCATCACAGCGCGCGCGCCGCGAGTTGCCCCCGCCCAGCTCTATTTCACGCCGACACCTCCATAGTCAAACAACACCACAGAACTCTTTACAACCTTCAGGCGATCAAATTGAATGCCGTCATAGTTTTATACTTAAACTTCGAATGTAGTCGATGAATTAATGTTTCATTGTTTGGAATAATCGTTGTAAATCGTTGAGATGATTTTGTATGTCTGTTTCATTTTTATACGAGCTTCCGAGTTAATACATGAGTTCAGACCCAATTTCATTAACGCTGAAAAAGTGTTCATTAATGTGCCTGGCCGCAATAAAAATTCATATAATTGTGGCTCGGCTTCCTGTCACTTATGGTTCTGAGTATCTATATAATTAGTCGAGTAACTATATAATTACAGTACTATGAAACAGGTAATGTTTATGAAACAAAACGTTACCTAATTAGTATTTTAAATGAACCTATATACATAACGTAAGAGGCAGGGTACCAAAAACTAATAGCAAGGGCTCAGTACACAGTTCTAACTCATCTGTAATTTTACGAAATTTAACATATTTATCTAAGTTCACTCCATTGTATTTTATTGTATTAACCTATTGGTTTATGATACTATAATTTTTTTTATAATACTATAATCTTATAATTTTATCAAAGATTTTCATTAAAATTTGCTAAGTTTCCAAAATTATTCATAAGCTTCGTTACTTCCTTCATCTTATAGCCTTTCTCGAAGATCGGCGCACGAAATAAAGAATAAAATACTTTACGGTACTAAAAGCTCTTTTATTCTCAATAATAAAATATATAGAGGATTTTGAAGTCCAATTCCATCAGTGAGACATTCAGAACTCTGAACAGGATTCTTGAAATCCGTTTATGTTACTCTGCGCCTTACGTCTTCTAGATGTGCATACTATAATTTATAAGCAATTGCTTGTTAGTTTGCACTCATTGGAAGTAGCAAAGTAATTTGCAAGTTGGCGCGACCACAAATAACATGTGACGTGACAGCTACGTCTATAATAAACTATAATCTGTGCTATAGTCTTATATTAGTAGGATAAACTACAATATGTGTACATTTACTGCGTATGCTACATAAACAATACGTCACCACAGCTTACCGCTTATTATAACTACCAATGGAAAACACAAAAGCAAACATTTGATTAATGCTTTTATTTAATGTTGAGCACTCAGCAAGTCAGAGGGAGGTAGATGAAGTGTACCCGACCTTTCATCAGCGTACCACAAATTTCCATTAACTTATAACACTTCCAAGTACTTCATCTAAAAACAATTTACTGCCAGTTAATGGATAAAAGAAGTTTAGACCGTAATAAAAATAGGCGAGATTTCCTTGCGTTTGCTATTGTTCATTGTGTTACGAGTAAATTCTTTAATTACTTAGTTGTAATGCTTCTCCGTGGCATTCTGACTATAAAACAAAAGGCTTTTTGTAAATAACTATTGAAAAATTGTTGGATTTTAATTAAGCTGCTATCGGTGATCCGATGTTTCTGTCATTAAACATATATTAAGTAAGTAATATATGAAGCAGTGTGTATCTTTATATTTATAAGCTTAAAAGTAGACGAAACAGTATTTACTTAAACGTCGTAAAAAACGACATTAGCATGGTTAAAACATGCAAAATCATAGGAAAAAGTTTGGTAAATCAAAATGAGTAAAATTAATTTCATTTAAAATTAAGGCACAAAGAAAATCAATCAACAGTAGGCCATTAAATAACTGTAATGTACATAGGAAAGCAAAACTTATATAACCCACAAATTTAAACAACACTGAATTCGCGATACACTCGCGGAAGGTTAATTAAAATTTCTTTATATTTGCTGCCAACAAGTAACGATATTTTGTATCCTGCGACAGTGTAAATAGGATACGCTACTATGTTACTAAGTAAATGAAAGTAATGAAATCCTGACATCAAAAAATATACTATCCATAGATCACAAGAACGCAGTATTTTGTGAAATCTATTAGATATATTTTTTTGCAGTTCTTCACAGCTGAAATTAAATCCAATTTAAATTCATCTGTGATATACATAATATAAACCCCTTGGTACGAGTAGCTTAGTTAGAGCTTACAATGGACAGACAAATTACATTTACCAATATTTTTAATTACATTTATAGTTATTATATTTTTGTATTTATATAACCCATTTCTTTTTTCTATTGTTATTTTTAATTTCATTTGACATGTTTGTAATTTAATATGGTATGTAGTTTAATTATATTGTATTTTTTTTCTATTGACGTGCATAAGTGTATGTAATGTACCTAAGTGCAATAAATATGTTTGATTTTGATTTATTTTGATATATATATTTCTTTTATCGTGTTTATTTATAGATATTCTAAAATAACCCCTATAACACTTAAACTTGAAGTGGTTTATCTTTATGCACTCAGTTATGATTATCGAAAACTCTCTACATTTTCAAGTGCTTTAGTTGATCAGTTTACTCGAATATCCTAGTCGACGTACATCTGACATCTTTAATATACAAAGTGTGTGTGTGTGTGTTCATTTGCTTACTGTACTTCAATTTGTGAAATGCGAAAACTAATGTAAGTATGATTTTTGGTGAAATGCGAAAACTAATATAAGATGGAAGTAAACTTTTTTGCTTGATTTATGTTATTCAAAGTTAATTGAAACATACGTGTTAAAAATAAGTAAAAACAAATCCCAACACACATAGTTCTAGCTACAAACTCAGAAAAAGGTACAACAAACAGGGAATTGTTATAATCCTGGTGTTGCAACTTGTTCCAATGATGTCGGAATGCATGTGTATATGTATGAAAATTAACTATAAGTTATGTAATATGAATCTGAAACTAGTAATCGAGAAATTGGTGTCGTTATACATTCACTTCATAGATATCTAAACGTCATTAGGATTTAAATCTTTTAGTTTTCAAAAGTCAATAAATTAAAATGAGAGAGTAGTCAATATATTATAGCTATGAAATTTGAAAATGAGAGAGTAGAAAACAATGGCTATCTATATATTTATGGAAAATTCAAAGATTTTGATCCTTATTGACGTTTAGATATCTCTAAAGTGAATATAGCAAGACATCACCTAATTTAACTGATACACCGGTAAACTGTCTTTAGGACGAATATATCGGTGACTAATTATTATTGCTATACTATGATATTAAACTATATAACACTAACTGTGGAATAAAAATAAAATGTTACAGAATTGAAACAATCCACATTGCCACTACAAAGGTTAAAGCGAGGCGAGCAAAATTGGGTATGACTAGCGTCATATAACGGCCCTAGAAGAAAGTAACTTTTTATATTTTGTTCTCCTAAACCTTTGTACCGATTGAGTGTAAAGAAAGTAATCTTATCAAGGTATAGAGGATACAGGCAGGCTCTTTTATATTTGCAAATCCGATTTCATAGAAAGGTTCTGTCGTATGCATTTATTTATATGTCTGGTTCTTTGTTGGAGCTCGGGCCGATGGATTGTTGTCACGTGTATAGATTTCTTTGTAGATACTGTTACTGATATGTTTTGCCAATATAGTGTGTAACAAAATGAAACCTAGCTACTAAAATATATGGAAAGGCTACCACTATTACAACTATCTGAGATGTGTTACCGTCGAAAATGCTTATTCTAAGACTACATTTGGGTTAGACATATTAATTTTAGAGACAATTTGGCAAATTATGAATTGTACCATCCGATACGTTTTAACAGATAATGAAAACATTACAGGAAAAGCTTAAACGGGTAGGGTAAAAAAGTAATTCAAAGTTAAACTAAAGGTTTGACTCACATCCTTATTAAGTAAAAGTTTGGGTGTAGGGAAAGTTCTACAACTATTGTATGTTCGTATGACTTATTAGCGAAACATAATACGAATTGCAATCGAAGAGTAATTAGCTGGGTTTCTGCAGTATACATATTAAGCACGCTTATTTAGACCTCACTTTGTATTGAGCTTGATTTATTCAAAACTGATTTGTATAAACTTATACAAAACAGTTCGGAATTCATTATTTTGTGGGCTGAGTCGGATACCAAAAGGCAGTTAAAGGAAAGCTGAGGAATTATTGGTATAATTCCGACTGGCGTAAGTTTACCTTACATAATTAATCAGATGTAAATTTAATCTTCATAAACAGTTGATTAAACCCTTAAAACATTAAAGGTATACAGTTAGATACAGATATACAGTGTTGGTATATTATAGGTTTCTTCCTATTACAAAATTTAATTAGCGTAGACGGGTTGGCGATCGCAGTATGATACTTACCTAGAGTGATGATGTTGCCCGTTTTCGGGTAGGAATTTTCTTTAGTCGAGTTTTATGCCGGATGAGAGGGGGTAAACACAGTAAAATAATGTTCAGTTTTAAGTGCTTACTTGGAATTGGTTGTGTTGTAATTATTATAGTTAAGAGTATTTCGTTCTTTCTTTAACCATTTGTTTTTGCTTGTGCAGTGGAATATGTACTGCACAAGTAGTTTTATTATAGTTTTATTATATTTACCAAACAAATATATTTATTATTTAAGGAGCATACCTTTTCAATTATTTTTTTATTTATCTTTAGTTCAGTTAAAATTACGTAGATTAATATTAACCGTTTGTAAAATATGCTATATTTGATATCTTGAACATGTCGTTAAGCTGGCGAGTATGTATGAAGAATTTTGACCCACAGGTTGTACATTACCTTAAATAATGAAATAAAGTGTAATTTAGTACAATTTAATACCAACAATACTAATATTATAAATGCTAAAGGTTGTGAGTATGGATGTATCTTAATTTTTCATGCAAAAAGTACCGAAAGAATTTTGATGAAACTTTGCAGTTATACAAGTTATATCGGAATAACACATAGGCTGTAATTTATAAAGTTTAATGCAGGTAAAAACTACGGGGCACAGCTAGAAATAAGGATACAAATAAATAATAAATAATAATAATAATAAAATCGTAGGAAAGTCAAAACTGTACATTGAATATTTTTTGAAAGGATATTTTGGGCGTGATCTACAATCGATATCGAAGCCAAAAATATAGTTTTTAGAATTTTTGTCTGTTTATCTGTTTGTCTGTATGTATGTCCGGTCTAAATTCAAAAAGTACTGTATGGATTTACTTCAAATTTTGCATGAATATTACTAACAGGACGGGTCAACATATAGGCTACATATTATCAAGCTATCACCTACGGGGGAGGAGCTCTGATAATTAATAAAATTTAACGCGGGTAAAACCGCGGGCCGCAGCTAGTAAATAATAATGAAATACGATGATGTTGAGACACTTTACAAATTTTAATATGATACTCATACAATCAATCATCTATACATATAATAAAATCGTAGGAAAGTCAAAATTGTACATTGTATATTTTTAATAAAGGATACTTGGGGCGTGATCTACAATCGATATCGAAGCCAAAAATATAGTTTTTAGAATTTTTGTCTGTTTATCTGTTTGTCTATATGTATGTCCGGGCTAAACTCAAAAAGTACTACATGGATTTACTTAAAATTTTGCATGAATATTACTAAGAAGTCGGTTCAACATATAGGGTACATATTATCACGCTGTCACCTACGGGGGAGGAGCTGTAATAATTTATAAAGTTTAACGCGGGTAAAACCGCGGGGCACAGCTAGTTTAATAATAATTGGTATAATGTCTGTTACTTGTATGTTGAGTAAGTAACGTCCCCTCAATATAGTTTGACTTAACGTTGAATCTCAATTTTGTTCATCTATATATATAAAAATCAATGCCACTTTTCGTTGTAATGTTATAACTCAACAACGCCTTTACTGATTTGGCTAATTTTGGTCTCGAATTATTCGTGGAAGTCCAGGGAAGATTTGTACGTAGAGAAAATTTTAAAAAAGTCTTGAAAAAGGGTAAAATCAACATCTTTTAGCAAAAAAACGTTATACGTAGCGAAGTACGTACCGGGCGCTAGTAATTTAATATAAAACATATTTATATGCAACGATTAGCTACATTCCTGTGTAATCATTTTGTTACTATGAATTATAAAGACAGAGTTAAAAAGTAAGCTAGAAAAGTAAATATGTGTAAAAAGCAATAAAGCATTAAATATGTGTTAAAAACCATTAAAACGTGGTTTTTCATATTTTTAAGTTGGCAGGTATGATTAAAACGGTGCCCGTTAAGAAAAAGGATCTACCAGACGTCCTACGGCATGTAATAAATTAGTTTGGATTGGCCATTTTTAGTTTTTTTTTTATTTATCGACCAAGACTCTGGTAAAAGTACCTGTAATAATAATTGACTGCGTTTTCTATAAACGTGAGATATTTATAATTTAAGTACTTTAAAAGAAGAATTAAAATACTCAATGCTATTCCACCGTAAACAATACTAATATATAACACTCTTTACGTCTAGAGTCGTCATTCTCTGATGACGCATTCGTACTGACAATGGGAAGCCATCCCTTTCATGTTGACGTAGAAAGTCCCTGACGTAGCAGCGTAGCATCTACGGCTGATAGTTATATTGCTATCACCTAAATAAGATGAAACATGGTACAATTTTGTATTATTACTTAGGAGTTTTTAAATAAATTTGAATAATTATTTTTGGTAGTACAAAAAGTAGTTTTTTTCCTACAAGAGTAGTAGGGTAGTATTTAGTTGTAGGGTACAAATAAATGCTACCCTAACCATAATAGTAAATATTTCAAAAAACAACAGCTATATCATAATTTTTTAAGATAAGATTTTAAGATTGAAAAACATATTTAAGTGCATAAAATGATTTTTTGTGTCTCCCTTTGTGGTTTCTTACATACATGTGCTATAAAAACATCAACTGGTCGGATTTACTTGCCGTCTACAAAAACAACTATCAATAGCCATTTAGCTACTCCGTCATCTATATAAGAAAAATACAGGAATTAGCAATTAAACCAAAGGTAAAAATTAATGTAAAACATTACATGGCACACACCATATGAAAGCCCGGTAATGTACTTTTGTGAAACAATTAATTAAGCAATTCAATTAGTTGCTATTGCAATCAACCACAACACGAATGTAATAAAACTAATGAATATGAAATTAACGCGGCAAATCCACGTGGCTTAAATATTTTACGGAAGTCAGTACTAGATACACCGTTGTAGTATTAAATATCTTACTAGATATCAAAATATAACGAATTATAAATAAAATATCGAGCTTCTAAACTTAAAAATATTGTATTGTATATTAGAGAACTTATAGAGTGGTTCGGACATATACAATTTAGTAAAAATGGTGAAGTAAATATTTACAATATACAATTTAGGAACAATGATCGACATGAAACATGGTTTCTCTTAATTGCTCGAATGTAAAATTCCACTTCAATAAGAATGATAGAATGTTTCTAGAGCTGTGACAAATGTCTTAATGTTCCTATAACTAACTCATGGAATGAATCACGATCAAAGGCATATATTTTCTGATAGTGACGTTTTTGAAAATTGTTGAAACAAGTGTTAATTATAAATGTAAAAGAAAAATCTATTAAAAGTTCCGGTTCTTACTGTTCTTAAACAAGACAGAACACACTAAAATTGTATTCCTCCGGGCTATATGTGAAGGTAGTTGTTTGCTAAATGGACCTCAGATAAAAACCTACTAAAAATAAAATATATGCAATTTAAAAATATTCGTCCGATCCACAAAATTCTGTGGTCACTGCAAGTGTTAAGATGTAATGTACGTTCTTAACTGGTCCTTTAACTTGAAACAAAAAGCATTTGAAAATACAGCCATGTTTTAATATTGTGCATCTCCAAATCTTTTCAAGTACATTTGATTCGATAAATATTTGCTGATAAGAAGTTCTAAAGTCATCTTAATTTTCAAAATTTTTAGAACATATTTTTCAGTTAATAGGTATTTACATCACTAATTTAATTAAACGTTAGAGTTCTACTTTGTAATGTTTCTTAGTGTGGAATATGATAAAAGTAGTTTTAGATTTTATTTCTTAGTGTGACTTTATTTTAGAGAGTAAAAATATGAATGAATTTACTTGGCTTAATATGAATTGTACCTTCCTACCTAATATCCAATTTCTTGCGAGTGGTTTCAATATTTAAAACAAAATAGTTTTTACTATTCACAGGCCAAATAGATATTACTAGTAAGGGATATTACTAGTAAGTTATCACTGATAATGGCTTGAGAGATGGTTATTAGCAGCGAGAAGTATGTGATAGATTAATAGATTAAAAATGTGTATAGATTAATGGTAGATTTGAGTAAATTAGGTAAGTCAATGAGTGACAACTGACTACTGCGTTAGAGATGAACTAGTCCAAATGAGTTTAGTATAATGAATGTAATGAGTTGGTGATATTGATAATTACCAATGAGAGGTAAATGAGAAAGTGTTTTCATTATTGACAAGCGCTTTTTAAAGGCTGCGTGTAACAAACTTTTTTTAATTTTTAACTGTCTATGCCGCGAGAAACTTCCATTACTAGTGAGAGGTACGGAAGTAAGAGATATCTAACGACGTGAGAGGCAAAACAGAGAATTTTAAACACAACCTTTTTAACCTTTATTTATTTGAACGCCATTCACGAAAACGATGTTCGACGACTTAGCCGGTAGAGCCTCAGGGTGCTACAACCATCAAGATTTTTTAACGTGATTTTGTTGTGTTGTTTTGTATAAGCTTAGCGTGGCTTTCACTGCTTTACTGGACAATTACCATTAAGATAGAATGACAAGAAGTACGTTGACGTTTTAAAATGCATTAATTATATTAAAAGATATGTACATGTGTTGGTAGAGCAGTTTCCGCTACATAATATCCGTGGCTTGACAGATGACATTCATGTCAGAGAATTTCACGTTTCTATTTTAGTTTATCGTAATGTGCTATTTAGGAACATCAGCTGATTATACTGTTAGCAGCTAGCTACAATTAGTAAAGTGCAGCACGTTTCATGATAAGAAGCGCAATAATGAAGCTGCTGTAAGTTTATGAGGGGCGGAAAGCACAGCTTTAAAACTTGGTTTAGTAGCTTATGTGTCTCGTTTGATAGCTATAGGCTTATTCATTTTGCTTACGTACATACGTACAAGAATATACAAACCCATCTTGAGTCTCATAATAAGCTCAAGGGCAACGGTGGATGGAACGAAATTGGATAGAGTGATGAAAAAATATTCATGTTATATTGAAGTTGTAAATTTCTTCTGAATAAACTTTTGTAGTATGACGCGTGATCATATTCTACAGTTATTATATGATACAAGATTGTCAACATCATATCCAATCAAAGAAGTAGAACAAACTATATTGCACGGGTTATAGATAACTCTTTGGAATCCTTTAATTCAGTGTAATATAAGTCAATAGGGATTTATGAATATGTCAATTTTAGTATTTATCTATATCTATACATTTAATAAAATCGTAGGAAAGTCAAAACTGTACATTGAATATTTTTTAAAAGGATACTTGTGGCGTGATCCGCAATCCATATCGAAGCCAAAAATATAGTATTTAGAATTTGTCTGTTTGTCTGTATGTATGTCCGGGCTAAAATCAAAAAGTAATGCATGGATTTACTTCAAATTTTGCATTAATATTACTAAGAGGTCGGGTCAACATATAGGCTACATATTTTCACGCTATCACCTATGGGGAGGAGCTGTGATAATTTATAAAATTTAACGCGGGTAAAATCGCGGGGCACAGCTAGTCTTAAATAACATTATGATTCTGATCCTTGTATTCTAATGTTTCAAAATGCTCAGAAAAATGCATACATTTAAATTGAGAAAAATCTTTGCCCTAGGAAAGTAATTACTTGCATGGCGGGCATTTCACAAACGGACCCCAGATTGGAGGAGAGTGACGGTTCGACACCCGCCGGATGATTAAATTGCTGATTTCCTATTATTGAGATTAGAATTACGCTTTGAATTGCACGCTACAAAACAGACATGTAATATTAAATACATACATTACTAGACTAGAAGAACTAGACAATAGCATCCATTACTTGGCATGTTTAAGTTTCAAAATTAATCGAGTGCCATCGAAACGTGTGCCGAGCCTATTATAAGTATTTAGATTATAAATTATGAGGGAGCAATATATGTAGATGCTTTATGGTTATTAGATGGAATGCGTGTGTTGAAGACATACCTTAGCCCTTGTAGATATTTACTCTCCCACGACAGTTTGTGATAAAATCCATATAAATTTATGTTTTACAAGAGAGTCTACCTCTATTATTACACTAAGTATGATAATTGTTAAAAACTCAACTTTTAATAATCGATTTTGTAAGAAGAACTTACAATCGAGTTGATTTATCGGTTTTATATTAAATATTAATTGTGCGTTTATTAATTATATTTAATTATTTAAATAATAATAATAAATCTCTAAAATTAAAATATAAATAATATGACGTATAAGCTAATTTTACAGGTTATAACGCAACGCATCGCTGACCCAATAACACCCATTCATTATATTTATTTTCTATATTAAATTTACAGAAACAATACTTACATGAAGTCGAATCAATTTTATTATATGATCGATTTAGTCACCATAGCCTAGTTGGTAGTGCTCCTGCCTACGAAGCTGGTGGTCCTGGGTTCGAATCCCGGTAAGTGAAAATATTTGTGTGATGAGCACGAATATTTGTTTCTGAGTCATGGATGTTATCTATGTATATATGTATTTATCTATCTATATAAGTATGTATATCGTCGCCTGGTACCCATAGTACAAGCTTTGCTTAGTTTGGGGCTAGGATGATCTGTGTGACATTGTCCCCAGATATTATTATATTATTATTATTATTTATCTGATTTTAAGACCTGTTTTATAGCCTGTGGTTGTTTATTATGCATAGGGCTACACTAAGTGGGCGTAACCCATCAATAAAGTACGACATAAGTGTAGTTCTTATTAAAAAAAACACTAATTCATAGGCTGTTAAAAAGATAATAATCAGCGTATTAAAAGTTAATATATTCTGTTTTTAACCAACTTCAGAAAAGGAGAAGGAAATCAATTCAACCGTTAGTTTTATATGGTAATGGAGGTCTCTGTTTCTTGTGAACCGATGAGATATTTATTTTTTATTTTATAGGAAATGGATCATGCAGGTGGTCCCAAATATTATTAAAATATAAATTATACATATATTGTTATAGCATATTGAAGATTTATAAGTAACAGATGACATTGGTTGCCTGTTTTTTTAAATAGTAATTATTAAATTATACTTTATTTAAATGCTCAGTTGCTTTTTACTTATATGCAAGTGTAATACCATAAACCTGAGACAATATCTGAAAGTCTACAGGGTAATTTCCATAAAATATATATTACAACTTATAATAATGTTTTTATTACTCGAAAGATTACAGGGCAGATAACTTAGATATATTACTTACATTAATATATCAGCCAGCAAGTAAATCTCCCTCGAGAAATGTCCAAGTAAATAACGATAACCCCATCAAGATTCGTTAAGTGGTTTGTACATTAGCCCGGATAGATAGACTGAAAGGCAGACTGATGGGGCTTGGGGATTTTCTTCTGATAACAGCCTTAACAATTTGTATGTATTAATAATGGTTTTATTTTTTAAATAGTGTTCAATGAGTTAAGCGTTCCCATTTGTATGCTTTTAACCGAATTTAATAAGACTGAGATCTATTCACGTATGTTTTTTTTTGTACTTGGTGATTTTTCAGTTGTTTGTTAATCGATTTTGTAAATTCTATTTTTCAGTTCCAATCTGTTGTCAGAAATAAACATTGAAGTTTGTTACACAGTTAACAGTTATTTTTTACATGAGCCAGAGAATAATAATTTAACCAATCTACTAAAATATTTTTACTCAATAATAATACTGATATATATTAGTTATGAATAGTTAACATTTTATAACTATCATTGGATAGGCTCTTGAAAGAGAGAGAGAGAGAGAGAGAGAGAGAATAAAGTAGTTGTTGTTACTGTCAGTGTTGTGACTAAATATCATGAATTAAGCTGTATTATCTAGCAAGCTATGCCATATTCGTTGTATGACATATAATATTATCATATATCGTAATATATTTTGAGAGCTAAAAAAATAGCAACATAACGTGTAATTTGAAAGCTAATCCAAATACGAATTGTATGTAAAATTAAGACGCGACAACAATCACGTGGTACATGTTACCTTAATTATACTTGAGTTTATAAGAAATAGACTCCATATATAGTCTGATCTTGAAGAATCACAAGGGATGTGAAGAAAGTCCCTGTGAAGATTAACTACGACAAAGAATTTTGACGTAGTCGTTGAGGAGACTTTACTTAATTTGGGAAAAGATAATAAAAAAATGGTTTATGTTTCGTTTACGTTACTTTAAGTCTGTTTATAGACATGGAATTTCTTTTTCATTAGCTTTAAGGGTATACGTCCGATATTTGCTTTATATACAAGATGTTCCTTAATTAACGCACATCCTGAAAATAGTTTGTTCAGATTCGTTTACTGAATCGATTTATATCATCTATACATATAATTAAATCGTAGGAAAGTCAAAACTGTACATTGAAATTTTTCAAAAGGGATACTTGGGGCGTGATCTACAATCGATATCGAAGCAAAAAATATAGTTTTTAGAATTTTTGTCTGTTTATCTGTTTGTCTGTATGTATGTCCGGGCTAAACTCAAAAAGTACTGCATGAATTTACTTTAAATTTTGCATGAATATTACTAAGAGGACGGGTCAACATATAGGCTACATATTATCACGCTATCACCTACGGGGGAGGAGCTGTGATAATTTATAAAGTTTAACGCAGGTAAAACCGCGGGGCACAGCTAGTTCTTAATATAGGTAATTTTTTATTCTTAAAATAACTAAAACTACGGAAATTATTGTCATATTAACCCTGTACAGTTAAAACAAATTGAAATGGTTCGTAAGTCAAAGTAATACGACTTTTAAAATCGCAGTTTTATTAGTATTCATACAAGTTCCATCATTCAATACAAAATAAGGTGAACTAAACTTTATTCCAATAAACTAATTTAGTAAATAACAATGTATATTATGTTAAATAAAAAATTCAGTGTATGTATTATGATAACGACATAATATTCTGATTGGGGTGTTTGAGGGTGTGCGTTAATTACGTTACATGTTGTATATAGACACACTTTTATAATAGAGGAATAATGTAACATAAAAGACCTATTGGTTGGAATATAGCTGCTTTATATAGGTAAACCGAATTTAGTTACTGAAATAATCACAGGCTGGGACACCAAGTAGATTTCTAAACAGATGCAATTACAGTGTATACGCGGTAATTAAAGCACATATGAACACGATGAATATTGAATAAGCAAAAGCCTTAAAAGCTTAATTTAAATAAGACACTAGGAGCCCATGAATAAAACAGTAGTTTTAGAAACCGCCGCGAGATCGATCTGCGGGGCCTTGTACAAGATGTTTAATTTATCAAAGTGGTTACACTGGAAGATCCTTTACATTAAATGTTATAGAATATTTGCTTGTAAATAAAAATGTTACTTAAACTTTAATGTAAACGAGTTCAAGGAACCAATTACAACTTTTATCTGAAATGTTTATGCAGTACGGAATCTATATGGAATACGTAATGAGGAATACATACATTTTCATAACGAGCTCATTGAGTACTAAGTTGAAAATATCAAATAAACATAATCACATCTCACTAATTAAATGAGATTTTTATTATGCTGTTATAACAAACGTTAAGAAAATATTAGTTATTATTATTATAAACACGAAATCCATCTACCAAGACCTTAAATCAGATTCTTTTGTGTTTATCGGATTAAGCGATTATAAAAGTATAACCTTTATATCTTAGTGGTTACAGTCTATTTCACTCTGAGATTACTTTCATTCTTTCTTATCTAAGGAATATTGTATTACGCTAAGATATAGATATGATCTCCGTATAATACGTCTATACAATTTGTTACAAAAGCTTATTTAAGAGGAAAGTTCTGAGGACACTACCCTTTAAGCATTACTTCATTTAGAAATCTTTAAGTACTTGTAAACATTTTGAATGTTGATTTTCGATGAAAGGATATTACATTCAAAAGTATTTGTAACTGTTTATACCTGAGATTTTCCTAACCATTCATTCAGATAGTCACAGTTTGCAAATTATATGTGTATATTTCGTTATGCAAATAAAGTAATAAACATAAAATCTAAATCTGAATTCTAGTCACAGGCGCGCATAGTTGTGTCAAAGAAGCATTATTATATTACAGTAGCATGTAAGAAATTACATACGAACTACGTTACTATGTTGCATTGTGTTTCAGAGATCAATGCAGAAAATCGTATTGTTGACATGTACGGGTGATTTGTATGTACCATATCAGATCTGTCAAGGTTCGTAAGACCTAGTAACTACTTTACGTTGTCGCACTGCCACAATGTTGTCATTTTTCCAACGTAGATATATTTAGTTACGTTCTCACATAATTCAATTTAAATGTTGCCTTTGTACCGTTTTAGTATGTAATGCTTAAAGACTACACACAAATACGGTTAGTAGGTTCATAACAAATATTGGTATGGGTAGTCGTCGGCGGTTCGCACAGTGCAACTTGTCACGTCACAGCGGACACGTGGCGGCGCCGCGCCGGACGCGGCCGGTGCTGTCCGCAGCTAGTTTATGAACAATAACTACTTGTTTATGATAGGGTATTAACATCGGAAACTCGTGATTGTGTTTAGACGATTTAGGGCGGGAGTCGCGCGTGACTGATCGCGCGGTCGCGAGAAGCACTGGCCTGACGCCCCGGGCGCGACGAGTGACGTCAGAGCGCGCCTCCGCCCCGCGCATGCGCCCCCGCCGACCTCCAGCATACTCCAAAACTCTCCACGAGGGCCCTCCACCTCGAGACCTCAACTCCGCTTTGGGACTTAATCGATTTTTGAGCTGCAGTTTCGCGGAATCGAGTACATGCTCAGGTGTAATAGTATCTAGTCGACCATAACATTCCGACCTTGTTAATGAACATGAAATCATGCCTATTCAAAAGGAGGTCAACTAATTTCTTAAGAGTTTTGCTATGGTATTATATTTCTTACGCAATGACAAAACATAATAAGCTTTATTTTAAAACATATTAATACATTTTCAGATAAAATGCACGAAAAGCATAATATCAGGGTTTAAAAGTAATGGAGAAGTCCCTAAATTGCTCCAGAGTTTTAAGATTTGTTATTAACATAATAATAATAGACATTATTCGTACACGGCCATCTGATCACAAATTAGGCAAAGCATACGTATGTAATAAGCATAAGTATACCAGTTGACTGATTTCGTACAAACTATGGAAATCAGTTAACTGGTATACGACATATACTACTTTTCTTTTGTACACATATTTATATAGATAGTTACACAGGTTCATGCACACTAATATCTGTACTGGGTGGGAATCGAACCCACGACCTGCGGCGTGAAAGGCAAGTTTCTACCAACCCCGCCAACCGCCCGTCAAGTGAAGTAATACAAATCTTAAGGAGTCTTGACGTTTTTCCAATTATTTTGCAGTATAATTAAAGCCATTAATGTACCTCAAGGTGTGCCTACGTCAGTTATATGAAATTGGCTATGAATAATTAACGCATCATTCTGCGTAGCACTAGTAACGGGTGTCGCTACGAGTCTACGCCGCTACGCACGTAGCGCGTAGTCAGAAGGACGTAGGCGCGAGGTTGCATTCCTCAGTGTAGACAAATGTTTAGAGGAGTACGTAAAATAATTCATGCGCGCTCGTGTGAATTGTTACACCTACTGCTCTTAAAGTATTATGTAGACGTGCTATATCTGTGGATCTCTTGTGGAGATATTGGAGTAGAATACAGCAGAAGTTGTAAGTTTTTAATGCAATTAAAAATAGGTTTGGTTTTATAATATAATACCTATTCCATTCACGTACCGCCTAAACAACAAAACTCGAAAACTAGTTAATCTTTGCTGAGCCTTTGATGTTAAAAATTGGGATCAAGGTAGTTTTTTGGTAGGAGAAGTTAGTTAAAACCAGGTTTAGTAACACGTTATTGATAGTCTAAATATCAATATCAATTTATATAAAATGTTCTCTTTTTGCTGCTACAGACACTTAGTTGCGTTATTCTAGAAATATCTTGGTAGTTGTGCTGCAAACAGGGCAGAGCCTGTACTATGGAACCAGACAACTGATAAACATACTTATATATTTCTAAATACATATCTATATATTATAGATAAATTTCACCCAGACCCAGAACAAATACTCGGGGTCATCACACAGAGATTTGTCCTTGGTGGGGATCGAACCCATGACCTTAAGCTTAGCAGTCAAGTCACTAACCAGCACACCAGTAGGCTAGTCATTAATTTTCACATTAATTACAAAAACTTTTGAGATCTATACCAATATTATGTCTGTTTTTTGGTTAGGAACTCTTCAGGTCGTATCTTTCATACCAATCTGACAGACATATAGCATGACGGTAGATGATATTTCGGGGTATATAACTTATGATAGCAATAATGCAAGCAATTAGTTTGGATTCTAGCAGAATATACGGCGCCGTTGAAAATGTAAGCATAAGTTAGATTACAAATAATAAAAAAAAAAAATGTTGTAGCTTAATTTGAGTTCCGAGGATAAAAATAGGTTGTTTTATAGATTTATATTTAAAACTTTAAGTAGTGCTCACTTTTTAAGCGTTTAGTGCAGTGAATATGTTTATGTCCTACTAATATTATAAATGCGAAAGTTTGTTAGTATGGATGTATAGATGTATGCATGTTTATTACTCTTTCACGCAAAAACTACCGAACGGATTTTGATGGAACTTTTTAGTAATATAGCTTATATATCCGAATAACACATAATATGATATAATTTATGATGTTTGACGCGGGTAAAACCACAGGGTAGAGATAACATAAGTTAAACTTAAATTTCATTAAAAAGCTATATGCACAAGTTATACTTAAGTTATTAAAATACTTGGCTAGCCCTTTTGGAATCCTTTGATAAAGGTCGCCGACCGTCGTATTAACCACATGTTTTAATTACTTTCAGTATAATTTACTACTTACTGTGTACTATAATTAAATATATTTCACATAGTGGATATGTGATTTTCAATCATATGAACTGTTCTTTCTTTCTTTATCGTAAACTTTTATGCGTCTAAGTAAAATATTTGGACAGGTTTTCAATTTTCAAAATTCAATTCTTAATAAATCTCATATTCCAAAAGGCACGATTTCTAAAAATGTCACCGCCTCAGTTACAATAAACAATACATTTCTTCTTTTGTTTTAAAAACATTCAACCGCATATCATGCCAGTATAGGCTTCAAAAAAATTTAAACGCTATTCGTATTTTCATCATTTTTTTTCGAAATAGTAATTAAATTTTATGTTCTTAACAAAAGTATTAACAAATTACCGATCTCATACAATAGCTAATTCGATTTGAATTCTATATAACCTTCATTCATATCTAGGTAGAACTGTTTATAAAATATTCGATTTATTCCATAAATCATTCTAATTGTGGTCGACTCCAAGTCTAACCTATAAGGTTGATATCCATATTATAAAATTATGAAAGTGCGTCAGTTTGTTTGTGAGTTAGTTTGTGCTTGAAAGTCACGGTAAGTTGTCGGTCCCGGCTGTAGTTAAAGTCGTTAAACCATGCCAGATATCTAATTATAGGCTTAAACAACACTGACACTACGGTAACCACCGCCCATAAGTAAGTTTATCTCTTCAAACATCAACTGCTAAATCGTGCTGCCTAAAATTTATAACGTAGGAAGAGATATCCAGTGTAACATGTAAGGGAACAAATTAAACCAATGGCAATTTAATGTCGATAAAAAAGATGTTTATACGATGCGGTCGCTAAACGATACTTACAACTGCAGAGGATGATCTCCATCTCCATACTGCAATCGCCAACCTCTCTTTCAAACGTCGCGATTGTGGTATGTCTATGAAGCATCCATCTAAATGGGATTCTTGGGGAGGCCTTTGTCCAGCAGTGGAACTCTTTCGGCTGATGTGATGATATTTGAATTAGAATTGGGAATCAAATCAAATAACCTATAATACCAATTGCCCATAAGCCATAGTCTTCGATCTCTATCATCAGAGAAGTTACCACAGTCAAATATGTAAGATATGACGGGCTTGTTGGCGTGGTTGGAAAATGCTTGCTTTCACGCAGGAGGTCGTGGGTTCGATTCCCACCCAGGACAGATATTTGTGTGTATGAACATGTCTGTTTGTTCTGAGTCTGGATGTAATTATCTATATAGGTATGTATTTACAAAAAAAGTAGTGTATGTAGTATATCAGTTATATGGTTTCTATTGTACAAGCTCTGCTTAGTTTGGGATCAGATGGCCGAGTGTAAATAATGTCTTATATTATATTACATTATAAGATATCATTAAAACTTAAATTATGAACACAACAAATGGATAAGCTTAAAACTCCGACATGGATATGCAAGACCATACATTCCTTTAAGAAAAATTATAACATCTTGGGTACTATACGATCTCATTTAAACATAAATAATACGCTAAGACCTGATCCACTTAGTATGCTAAACTGTTATGTAGTGCCATATTTGTTATGTTTTCTGCTCCCATTATTCTAACGAGATAATATCAGATTCTTAGCTTAATTATAAGGATTAATACGTAAAAAAATTCATTCGGCGCCGTCCAGTAGGTTTCGGTTGATGTTTAAATGACCAAACATTCAACAGACTGACTGCCAGAAAGCTTGTATGGGTGAATTATTGGTAGTGAGGAATACTAAATACCACATCATAAATAGTTTCGTAAATGTCTTCAATATGATCCCACATGTCTCACAGCTTTATAAAATATAGATGAAAGGATGTAGGCCCCTCATGCAGATATTTAATATAATTATATGAGCAACTAATTTTGTAAGACGAGTAACTGAGCTGGTTAGAGTATCTAGTCAGACTAGAATATTCAGATATTCTTAGAACAATGAGTTGCAATGACTAAACTTTATGCCCTAACGTGCTTCGAGGTATGGAGGGACTCCCCCCAAGATCTCCTCAATTACTTGTCTGCAGCAACACAAACATACGAGTATATACGTTTTCGTATATGAAAAGGGAGGCGGCTGAAAAATTGTTGCAAGTCCTCTTCTTTCAAAGATGAACTCTATTATACTTCAGATATTGGTGTAAAAATATCATGGTTAGTTTTTCCGTAGAGAAATTACGATTTGCACTTTAAATGTTCGTAAAAAGGTCTGTCATTTTAAAGTTGTACTCGTATATACTTCTGTATACAAATTTTAGGATCCTAATAATCGCAAAGAGTTTATGTCTAATATTTTTCCACAAATTGAAAGAAGATAACAACAGTAATTAATTGATTAGTTACTTTTGAAATGCATAATAAATCTGTGGTAAATAAAGGTTGTTGGTTTAGAACTTTTATTCTATATGAGTGATATAAATAAAAATATTAAATATAATAGTTTTTATACCCATCTTCAAATTTGTAGTTCTATTTGCTGTCCAATAACTAATAGGTATTAAAGTTAAATTAATATAATAATGCAACTAGAATATGTGTATTAAACACGATGGTCCGTTGAACCTAAAAATAGTAGCGACGTACTATACTCTCTTATAAACTAATTAAATAATTTGTAAGACCTATCGATAGATAGTACGAGTCTGGGTTTACCTTCCGTAAGTAAAACGCATGTTTGTTAAGCCCTCCGCGAAACAGAGATTTAGTTGCAAACATGCATACGCTGAAGGTACATATGCACGAGTGATGCTGTATAGAGAATGTTGCAAGACAGGTACGCCCGGGAACGTAAGTTATTTCGGTTGCGGTGTTTGGTACTTCCCTTAAAGAATCTTATAATTAATTAGTACTTGATGTTCTTATTTCGAGCATAACTTTTATGGAATTACTCTGTGTCTTCCAGAACCAATATTGCAAATTTGTGAGAAGTAAGTCCTAAAAGTGTCAAGTAGTTTGGAGTGAATTAAGTATCTTTGTCTTCTAAAATCATTACACCATACTTATCTATCTTATACTATATACTATAGAGTCGCCTAATATAAAATACTTAATATGGACAAGAGAAAAGCAATCCGTTTTTTACCCATTCTACGCATTGTGTTGATGTACAGAGAATATGTATTTGTGTTTTCAGGTATTCATCAGGTATATTACATCTTTATCTTAAACCTGTTATGTCAATGTTATCGTTGAACATTAATTACGTAGATAAATCTCATATTGTAATATCTCACTGCGTGTACTCTGAGATGAGTTTTCAAGTATGCTATATGTTTTAACATGTGATGTTATTCATGATGTGGAAACTTCGACAAACTATCCAGTTTTGGAGTATATTTACTCACTTAAACTGTCGTTATGCACTAGCACTTCACTTTATGATTTATGCGAATTGTTGGTTATTTCTACGGTTTGGATGATAGATCTTGGTTGCAGGTGGCGACGGGTAATATATTCAGTAAGTAAACTTAAAACGTAGATACAAAGTGGCTTCCTATTATCATTTAATGACAAGATCGAATTAAAGCTCGTGAAATAAGTTGGATAACCAGTTGTGGATAACTGTTGGCGTGGCTAGCCAATGCTTGCTTTTCACGCCGGAGGTCGTGTGTTCGATTCCCACCCAGGACAGATATGCATGGACATATCAGTTTGTTCTGAGTCTGGGTGTAATTATCTATATAAGTATGTATTTACAAAAGAAAAGTATATATGTAGTAATATCAGTTATCTGGTTTCCCAGGATATCAATATTATATAATGTCCCAGGATATTATTATTGCGGCGTTGTTGTTTTCACAGTAAAAAGTTCATATCCACATAGTTATAAGTTGTCAGATTCAATTGGTATTTTCCGACTGAAAAATTCTCATTATAATAGAGTTCGTAAGTTGGCCGTTTCTTCGGACAGTATATATATATAGGTACCAGCGATGAACGCGTTCAATCGATGAAAGGTTCTAGAGAATGTACGCAAGAACGCAGCCATCTCACATCGGCCCGGCTCTTATCACATTAACGAAAACAACGCCCTCATGCGCTTCGAACATGCTAGTTTTAGTTAGCTAGCAGCTAGTTTCACTCACCGGTCTCACCGGCAAGTATCGGCGAGGGAAAGCACTTAGACGCGCGGTCAGTCCATAGATGGGAGCCCGTCAAAGTGGTTTCATTTCTTAGCGTCTCCGTGCTTCGGAGGACATTTTAAGCTGTCGGTACAGGTTGTAGCCACTAGGCAACAGCCGTTAAACTATGTCAGTGGCCTACCGGGCGCCTTGAACAACTCTGATACCAGGGTATCCACTGACCATACGAAAAAGAAGAAGAAAGACCGTTTCCATATCTGAGCACCCTTCTTCGAAGTGGCTATTTGATGGAGCAATTTTTAAGCAAGCAGTGTCAACGTGACTGTGAGTCACGTTGAGTGCGTGGGACTGTCTCACAAATTTAAATTTAAATTCTTCATCATCATCATCATATCAGCCGAAAGATGTCCACTGCTGGACAACGGCCTCCCCCAAAGATCTCCACAATTGCCGGTCTTGCGCTATTTGCATCCAGCAGTTTCCAGCGACCCGCACAAGATCATCGGTCCATCTTGTAGGGGGCTTGCCCACGCTGCGTCTTCCGGTTCGTGGTCGCCACTCGAGAACCTTTCTGCCCCAACTGCCGTCGGTTCTACGAGCTATGTGCCCCGTCCGACTGCCACTTCAGTTTTGTAATTTTTCGGGCTATGTCGGTGACTTTGGTTCGCCTGCGGATTTCGACATTTCTAAATCAATCCCGCAGGGAAACTCGGAGCATAGCCCTCTCCATTGTTCTTTGGGTGACCTTGAGCCTTCTGATAAGGCCCATAGTGAGCGACAACGTCTATATTAAAATTAATATTAGTTTAAATATCTATCATCTATATATATCATCATTATATCACATATTTATCAAAATATAATGATTGTAAGGTAATACAAAGTGACAATATTAATACTAGAAATTATGACAAACTACCAAAAGACTAGACTAGAGTTAACCAATAGTTTACTCTGTACCTTATTAATAAATAAATAAAAAAAAAATCCATAAAAGGTAAACCTGATACAAGGACACAAGACATACAAAAAAAAAACAAAAAGTAACGATCGCTTATATACAAATAAATGTGGAGATATATAAATAATTAGAAAACCGATAATCATTAGCTTTTTTATATATAAGAGGGAGATAAACCCACTGGGTAATGGGTGATGGTAAGTAATCGCCCAAGTGCATTAGCAACACCAGAGGAGTCGCAGGACTTTAAAAAAGTTAGCAAACAAGTGCAGCTGACCTTCGTTTAAAAATTTACAAAAAAAATACCTAACGTTTAAATACTCATCTACTTGTAATATAAATAGAAAACAATTTCGGAGGAAAGTCTCCGGTGAAGCAGTGAAAACCTCATGTTAAAAAATGCTACATGGGTTTAGCCAACTGTGAAAAGAGACGATATCAAATAGGCAATATAATATTTTGACAAACAGACGATATAGGCTTAGTAACGGGGCTCCAAGTAGTACTTTTAAGGATCTACAGAGCTCTTAAAGTAAACGACGACGGTACAAATTGAAGATTAACATAGATACGACATCCACATCAAAAAAGTGATTTATATTTGGTAACTTGAAAATCCTGATTAAATAAATTTGCTCGGGGGCCAGGTCCCCGGATATTTCCCGGCCGGGGTGCGGGTGTTCGGGGGCGGAAGCAGGTGGGTTCTGACGTCACGTATGTGACGTCAGCGGTGGAGGCGGGGCGCAGCGGACGACGACCCACACTCTTCAGCCAAAGTTCGCGAAATGCAAAGTAAGAACTTATCGTATGAAATTCAAACTTATGACGATAAGATAAGATTTAAATTCGTAACATATGCCTTATGAATTGCTATTGAGCTTCTTTCTGAGAGGATCTTTCATAATAATGTTGGGACTATATAGTTAAGAAATAACGTCGGAATATTATTAAATAGACTATATCAACAGAGTTTTATACAAGTTAATAATTTTATGTGTTCGTTTAATTGTTGGACATTAATTTAATTATATTTATATAATTTTTTTATAGATATCATCAGAAATAGGATCATTTAACAGGATCTCTTTTAGAAAATAATGCGTTGAACCGTGCGTGGTGCGAATAGAAAACAGGTAAAGATATAGTTATTGATGCGATAAGAATGACATTATATTTTTGCCCATGAGTGTAGCGCGTTCCATTGTCAAGAAAAAATAATACATATACTTGTAAGTTTAAGGTAAAATATAATATTGAGATAAATATTTCAAAATTAAACATAGATAAACATCTATGTTTCAAGTAGATCATCTTCTTCAATTCAGAATATTTTAGCTAGGAAAACTATGGTTACCAAATAAACTTGGACTGAAATGGAAATAACTAATCAGAAGCAAAATAATATTTCTATGTAGTATCATAACAATAATACACCGCCATCTATGAAGAACCTACTAAATTTGGATGTTTGCCAGTGTTGGAAAATTTTCTCGCCGCGCTGAAGTGAAACTGAAACTTGAATGTGACAAGTGTTTCCTTCGCCCGGGTAGATGGCGTTGTATCATTGACGGAAAGGAAAACTGAAAAGTTAAATTTTCTCATATGAGTAGTCTTTGCGTATAGCGAAAGGTGGAGCTAGCACTCCATTAGGTTCTTTGAGAACAAAGTGTACCTAAGTAAAAGTTTAATATATTATTAATTTGTTTGAACCACTGACAATATGTAGTAAAATATTAAAATTAAACTAGATAATTAAACTTTAACATAATCTCTTGACAATAACTTGATACGAGCTAGGTAAATATCATTGCTATTATAAAATATTTTTTATGATTGTTTTCATACAATCAATACAATATCTATGTTACTAGAAATAATAATGTATACAACTATATTAATACAAAAACATGTTCTGACTATTTACAAGCGCTTTTTTAAAGTCTACGTGAATAAAAAACCTTTTTATTTTATTTTCATAACATTTAAAAGATGCAGCCAGACTACGATTAGTAAATCAATAATTAATGTGAAGACGTACTAAGTCTTAAACTTATAAGTATTATAGGTCTTGTTTTAAAGTTGGAATAAACAAGATGTTTCGTAGCTATATTGTATTAATATTACTTTTATTATTTAAAAGTTACAGATATAAATATGTACCTATATTTGAAGAAGGTTATTGAAATTTATATATATCATGTTTAAATGTTTGTTTGATGTATAACATATTTTTTCTTTGCTGCTGGATATTTTTTGTGTGAGTGGTATTGGAAATAGGACGGAAATGTGTCACATGAAACCGGGAAAGCGCGCGCTATTTGAATTGTCCAATGATGCGCGCGGTGGCGGAGGTGGCATTGGGAGAAGGTGCCAACCCATTTAGAGAGAAGTTGCCACTATGTTGGCCGTACTGTCGGCAAACATAGTGCATGCAATGATATAATCGACTAATCATATTGTGAACACATTGACTTCACATAAATTCTATCTCAATTATATTGTACTTTTCTGGTGTTACACATCATATGCGACTAGAGTAAAGATCGCTCGTTTTTATTTTCATTTAATAACCTCTATAGATTCGGGTAGATGGCAACGCCCGCAAAATTTACCTTTATGGTTTCGACTGACCTGACCTTGTTTCCGAAACTGAATATAGTTTTTAGTTTACTTCTAATGTTGGTAAAGGCGTAAACAACGGGTTATTATATCAACTATAACATTGTGTTCGGCTCTTCAGAATCGTTTTAGAACAAATCAAAGACAATCTGTAATTAAAACAATATTATTATGTGTATGTATAAGCTGTTTTATATCATTTCCATATTTAATCATTCTATTTAGTTTTGCTACATAATTAATTTATCCATACTAATGTTTGGATTCCCATCCGATGACATAATATTAAGAAATGAAACCTAAATGTGGCTGCCGACAAAATTTGAAATCGACGCAAGGGAATATTTCACAGAGAACGGGCAGCAGCGTCTCTCTGTGTACGATGACTACCATACTGCGATCGCAAAACTGTCTGCCAAGCGTGACGATAATGACACATCCCTCCAAATTATGGAGACAATATAACAATTATGGAAATATTTGGGGAGGATTTTGTCCAGCTGTGGACGTCATTTAGCTGACTTGATGAATTCTATATAACCAATAATAATATCTACGTGATAACTATCCATATTTGCAAATGTATAACTGAGTGAAGAACAGCGTTTTATTAGTAAAATTAATGATTATTTAAATGAATAATGAGTAAGACGAACGCCAAAACTACTGAACCGAATTAAACGAAATTTGGTGCATAGATAGTCTAGAGCTTTAATTTTTAATGAGCAGAAAAGTGTGAAAAGCTGTGTGGAAGTACCGCCACTTTTAAAGCTCTTGAACTCTTGGAACAATTTTATTTTCATTATATTATAAAAAAAAATTCAAAGAGTTTTGATTCTATATAAATTGTGGCGATGTATGTAAGGAAACATGCCTACGTGTCCTTTCCCGTACGGACAGACACGTGAGGGCAGACTTTCGAATTTCAAATACTACTCAAAAATAGTATTATATGCGGACGAAGTCGCGGGCACAACTTGTATTATAATAAAATATTAACAAAATAAAACATTTTATTTCCAATATTATTTAATGTGAAGTTTAATTTATTCCCTTTGAAATTCCGGAAATAGTACCTCTCGTAGCTCTTGCGGCGAGTGTTGCAGTAGCGTAAATAGTAGTCACATGAATTGTGGTAATTATAGGATAATAGTGCAGGTCTATCGTTGCATTTATAGCTCAAAGCTCACGCGATTATGTTTGTACGATTTATATACACCAAGGCCCCGTAGCTGTGGGGTGGATGTAGTGCACAGGTCGCAAGGTCATTAAGATAACACGAGGCCATTGAATTGTATAATATATCTTAAGGCTAAAGAAACATTCCTACTAACATGAAAGTTATTTAAATACCCGACAAAAAGTGATTGTTTGAGTTATAGTGTTATTTGCAGCTATTCAGCCGTTGTTCTCACGACTCACGTCACGACACTCACAACCCTTATTCTAATTGAAATAGGGAGGCTTAGAGTTTGTTATGGTATTCAAACGGTTCAATCAAGAACAACTCAACTGTGCAACTAATTAAAAAAAAAAAAAAAAAAAATCACCCCTTTCATCAAGTTTTTTAACGATTTGATGGAATAGTTAGTGATTGGTCATACTTAAATTGTAATTATCTATTTAAGTACATATATATTTACAAAAGACAAGTAGTATATGTAGTATATCAGTTATCTAGTTTCCATAGTACAAGATCTGCTAAGTTTGGGATCAAATGGCCGTGTGTAAGTAATGTCCCAGGATAATATTATTATTATATTGCTTTAAGTACTGAGTATACTAGGATGTGTGGCTGACTGCAAAAAATATCACCACCCCATCTTATCCTGTGGGGTGCGTAGAAGTCGTCACTATGTGGACTTTGACTATCATACTGCTATTTCCAACCCGTCTGCCAAGCGTGTAGATTATGGCATATCCCTCTAAAAGATGGACACAATCTGTTGTGGAAAACCTTTAGGGAGGCCTTTGTCCAGCAGTGGACGTCAATGGGCTGACATGATGACTGAGTATTATGAACCCCTGTTTCTCAACGTTCTAAGCCATCCATTCGGGTCTCTATGTCTATAGGTCGCGGGATCGATTGCCACACCTAACTGATATTTTTGTAAATTGTTTATGGTCCTGGATGATTGAGGGACCGCCCTCCGTGCCTCGGAATGAACGTTACGGCAGTGTAGAAATATATTTTTAAGCTTGGTACGCGGCATAAGAGTCAACTGTTCATACGCAAAGAGAAAGGGTAGTAACATTGAAGTAAAGTAGATCATGGCAGTATTTCGCTCAGTGAGCAGCTTGACTGGCTACATGTTGAGCGAGAATTGCACAAAACGTTCACAAAAACAGGGTAAGTCATAGTATGCCGGCATAAATATGCCCTCTGGTGTGGCTTAAGTGGAGACATCCTCTGGCGTGGGTTATCTAACTTGTAGTGTTGTTTGCTTAATAAACTGAGCCCTCGCTAGCCTATTTTGCCGGCGAAGCAGTGAAAGCATATACGGTAAACTGTAACTATCATGTTAAAAAATCAAACGATAGCTGCTTGTTTGCCCACCAGGTAGAATAAAAAAGAACACTATCCAATCACTTGTAGCACATTGCAGGCATATTTCGTTATATTGATGTTACTTGATATTACTTGCTTTTTATCCGTGTAGATGTCGCTTGAATAAAAATAACACGATTTGAAAGATTTAAATATAAAATGACGATAATATATTTTCCTTACCCCTCCGTATCTTAATATTGGTAGGGAACAGTGAACCATCAAGGAAATAGCGCAATAATTCAGCTGTCACATTATTGTCAAACATTCAATCCTGTGGGACTGCGCTCTATAGCAAGGAAGCTACTAAAAGATTAATGTGGGACTTGAACGCCATTTTTTATGAATATCATGATCAATAATAGCTTTAAGGGAATTATCATCCTATCTTCCAGCCACTGCAATTTCTGTACAGAAGTATTCCTAATGGCACGTGATAAATACATTCTAAGATATTATATCTTGCATTTAATTTACCCACTTCCCGGGGAAATACTGAAAACTACGACGTAATTAGAAAAACATACTCTTAAGAGAAGTTGGAAAACACTGTTAAACAAACAAAAGATTAATACAATATTGATCTTCTAGTTTAGTTGGAATAATATCATATTGTTTTACGCACATCGCGTTTATAGAATGTTCAAAGCAGATTCCCGTATTTTAGGTAACTGGCATGAGAAATGTCGTTTGCTTACTTTCAACCCTTTTAAAGTACTACTATGGGTACTATAGATACTAGACAACAGATAGAAATAATTATTTACTTTTCTTCGATATACTTATATATAAACTACCCGCGTTAAATTTATAAATTTTCTTTGCTATAAACCTCACGGAGCCCGAGACCTTTCCAACGAATGCAAAACCGTGGAAATCGGTTCGTGCGTTCTGGAGTTATAGCGTCAGGAAGGAAAACCTGACTTATTTTTATATAGTAGACTAGCTGTGCCCCGCGGTGTTACCTGCGTTAAATTTTATAAATTTTCTTTGCTATAAACCTTATTTTTATATAGTAGAAGAATAATAGGCAGCTATCATAGTATCTAATTATCATATCATAGCTAGATGCTCTCATCGGTCCATAAGTGATCGGCAAGGTTAAGCAACTAGGCTTGCAGTCCGTCCATAGATGAGTGACCGCCAAAGTGGTTTAATTTCTGAGCGTCTTCGTGATTCGGAGGGCACATTAAGCTGTCTTTCCTGGTTGTTTTCTTAGGTAACAGTCGTAAAGCCATATCAGAAGTCTTGAACAACTCTGAAACTATAGTAACCGCTGCCCATACGATAAGTAAGTAAGTACAAATAAACAGAAAACATCCAGAGCAAGACGAATAGACATTATAATTAAAACTGACGTGAAGAGCTAACATAGTGAAAAATTATAACGGGTAACTCACGTAATTAATTGTACGTTGGAGGGCGCGCGAATCCAACATAAAATTAATTTCGTGAGTTACGCGTTATAATTTTTCACTACGAATAGACATGTTTATGAACATTAATATTTGTCTTGTGGGATCGAAACCGCAACCTTCGGATCAGGGGCTCTACCGGCTAAGTCGCCGAACATCGATTTCTTAAATGGCATTCAAATAAATAAAGGTTAAAAATAACTTAATCAATCTTTAAATCGGCTTCAACGTTGACAATCGATTCCGGACCATTTATGACGTCACATGTGGTCATGGAAGCCGATTTAACGATTGATTAAGTCATTTTTAACCTATATTTATTTAAACGCCGTTTAAGAAATCGATGTTCGGCGACTTAGCCGGTAGAGCCCCTGAAGGCACGTTTATAACCTATTGAGTTACGGCGGCGGTAGTGGGCGATTATTTTTCGTACTAAGTAGTCAGAACACGGTCCTAGATTACTACAATTCATGAATTCTAGACACTGGTATCTACATAATTAGATTTGTAATTAGAAAATTAAAAATTATTAAATTCATTATTAATTTTAATTTTCTAATTTCTAATATTATATTTTTTAAGAAGATTAGAGGCTTAGACACCCCTAATCACTTAACAGTTTTAGAACCCACAGTACACTTAGGCCCACCTATTATATTATTCAGTAGCGTCTAATATATTTGTTAACACAATTATCATTCGCTATTATTTATCCTCGGAAACAAGCTTATTCTGAGAAGTTAATACGTTTATGGAATATTTATCGTAGTTATTCATACAAAGTCCGCCTTAGCAACATAATAATATAGAATTCTTACTTCAATATCGACAGAACCATTCAGACACGATGTAGTAAAAAATATCTTCATGTAAAAATATTGGGAGTTAGTATTTAAACTTTTATATAAATTAGCTATTTATTAGAAATTAAATCAAAGTTCTAAATAATTCAATTCAAATCACAAAACTAATTAGGTAGATACCAGTGCCTAGAAATAGTTGAAATAGCTAGCACCGTGTTCTGACTACTTATAAACATTTTTAGTGTTTTTATCTAGTCAACTTTTTATTTAAAATATAAATAATATTATGCTTTAGTTATATAGCATCATTCGCAATGCAAAGCGCAAATCTAATGCCTAAAATTCGTCGGCAGGTCTTTAACCATCACGCTCTTCCAATCCGGGGTTGGCGCTCTGCGTTAAGCTACGAGCGATACACAGTACTATATCGAATTTCGTCGTGGGCTTTGTTTTCTAAAAACATGGCCGACTGATATATTCATAGTTCCATGTGAAAGATTATATCATATAGAGAAAAAAGTCCAAATTATTTAATTTTAGTTAGTTAAATTTAAAGTGTTAAATTTCAATTCGTTAAATTTAATAGTTCCAAAGGTGTTCTCAAAGTAATATAATATTTCATTTAATTTCATTAGAAGTAGTTCAATAAGTTCGCGAAAATATTTGTTACGTTTAAAAATATACGAGTAACCTATCCGTTTTAATTCCCAATTGAAACTAGAAATAAGGCGGCCATGTTGGAACGATTGAAAGAATTACCCCGACTTAATTAAATTTCAGTTTAAAGAAACCAGTAATTGACATAGTAGGCTGTAAACGTGTTCAACCCATACATTTGTGATCGAATTTAAAGAAACGAAAGAAAGTAAAGTCTATGAGTAAGGACTTTAAAAGTTTTACTCATGGGGCGTATTTCATAATTATAATTCAGTTTTTATAATCAAATGCTCTCACTAGCCTAATGACCTTGTGTCCCGGGAGGCTTAGGATTGTACTTATAAACGAATATCCAATTTTAGATCCTCTGTAATTTGAAAGATAAGAACGGATTCATAAATGTAATTGCATAATCCGCATTCCAAGGTTTCGATTGTGAAATGACTTTATATAAATATTTACCATAGAGTGCATATCAGGCATGCAGCATATGTATGCAGGCTCCAACTTAGAATTCATACGGATATGAATAGAAGTAGTGTGGTGACTAAAGTAAACTTTGTGTAAACCATGTAGTTACCTTTCATGGCACCTTTGCGTCTCAGAAATACATGAAGTGCCATTATTTCTTATTTATTTTAAAGATACAGCCAAGTTACGAGTGTAATCACAGAGATTGGCTTTACTTGACATTTATGCTGGGTACTTGTACGCACATAATGGTACTTCAATCTTTTCCTGAAGTAAAAGATAGGTACATGAAAGACGGCCATTTTGAACTTGTTGTTTTTGTACACGTATAGGATCACGTAATTGGGCAATGTTTTGTAAACGCCGCCGTGTACGACTCTTTTGTCAAAATTTTCTGAGATTTATTGCCTGTTTGTACATTCTGTATTGTGATGGCAAATCTTTTAACTTTAGTTTTAGTAGTTCCGTTGTAAATTGCAGTATTAAAAAGGAGATTTGGAAAAGCGTTATTTATGCGTAACTTTGGGCTTAATATTAATAATATCGTTGCTTAACATTTATGCATTTTATGTTAGAATTCGTGCTACATTCTTCAGTATACGTAAAAATACTGCCTTGCTTATTTACTACAAGATGAAAATATAATTGTATATATCTCACAAAGATCTAAATGCTTAATTCTTTAGTCGATTTACTGCTCTATAAAATTATATAAAAATAACTGAAATTCATATATATATTTTACATGATACTCATCATGTAAAAATATATATGGTTATCTGTTTTCGAAACATACAATAGATTGTTCAGAGAATTAAGCATTTAGTCAACCTTTAACTTAATACAATTCCGCTATTGAAAAACTAGGCTATTTATCTATAATATGTATGTATTAGGAATTATATAAGTAATGTTTATCAGTTGTCTGACCATAGTGCTGGCCCTGCTTAGTTTTGGATCAGATGGCAGTGTGTTAGATGTCCCAAGGTATTTATTTATAAGTAAAGTGATGAGTATTACATAAAAATATAAAATTGATCTTAAAATCAGTACTTAAGTCGGTCCAGTAATGAATATTAAAAGCTACATAACTACTCTTCATGAAGGGTTGCTAGGGCAGATGGCAGATAGCGGCACGAACACATTATCTAGATCAAACACTACGTCGTTTAAGCTTTAAAGTCTTTTGTGAGACCGCACGAAACTTAACGTATAAATGTGTTCCAATCTGAGTGTCTCTTTAAAAGCTTGATTTATTTCAACCGTACATAAAATATCAAGGAAAATCCCGGAAGATACATACGTTCTCCTCAATATTATCTATATATGTATATTGAGAAGAACGTATAAAATAAATCGACTCGATCTCGGTCTAATGTATGTTGGCAGACTTCACACGCTATCTATCATCAAGAACATTTTTGGGAATTCTCAGGGTTGCAGGTTTTATCACGACGTTTTCCTGTGCCGTTTTAACTACGAGACTATCAACTCCACAGCCCAACGGCCTAAACAATAGGCTATCTCAACTAGTAGGTATACCTATATCGAGTTTTATTAATCCAAGTTACTAAACTGACAACACGCGAGTCGATGCTGGTACTTCCGTTATTTCTAGAAGTTAAATCTCGTTATATCTGTAAAATTTTGTAATAATATCCTCTTGGGATCCTGTCAAGTTCAGTACCTTGATATTTTAAACGACGTCGTTTTTACTTTTCCTATTTTATACTGACACAATAAAGGAAATACGGCTCGTTGATTGCATAATGATTATTACACAAAAAGTTATGTTAAGTGTTTAAATAAGTACCTACTAGTACTTTATCTTTTGATAAACAACATCTAAATTAATATTTTTAAAAGATAATATTTATTTATTTGGACCGACTGCTTAACTTACCCTACGTTCGGTCCCAGTTAGGTAGCCATTAGGCAACAGTCATTACGTCATGTGAGAGGCCTAATGGGCGGGTTGAACAACTGTGACACTATTGTTACAACTGGCCATACGATAAGTAAGTAATTAAGATCATAAGCAACGGAGAAACCAACGAACCAACCAACGGTGAAATCGCCTGGCGTAGCTAGTGTTCTATATTAAACGGCACGTGATATACAAGTGTTACGAAATCATATGCCATGATATGGCATATGATTTCGTAACACTTGTATATCTAAAGTGTTGCCGAAATAATTAAAATATCAAATAACCACGAAAATAAAATGATTCCTGAAAAAAGAGCAAACTGGAGGCGTATGTAATCCCCGACACTGACAATAACAACATTGTTATCGTCAGTCTCGGGTTTCATACGCAAAATGTCGGGCGCGCTCTGAAAAGATTTAATTTTTTTATCGCAGCTACTAGTTGTACCCGTTGTAGGTAATAAACGTACGTATATATGTTTTATCTGGTTATCTGCTTTCTATTTTTAACCCTCGACGCAAAAAGAGAGGTGTTATAAGTTTGGTATCAACATTTGACGTCGACACACACACAGGTGTGTGTGTGTGTGTATGTTTGTGGCATCGTAGCTCTCAAACGGATGGACCGGTGTGGTCTTTTCAATTGAAAACCAGTTTCCTTGCGGTGGTTCTTTGCTATGTTTGGATAACATCGGTCCAGCAGTGTAAGAGTTTCAGCTCTTTTCCAAAATGATATCATTATAGTTGGAGTCCGGGGTTTTCTAGCGGTTAGGTTATATCAATCAAAGCCAGGGACGGAAACTTAGATGAGAAAATAAATACAAAAGTCCACGTGAAACAAGGCGGACATGATTCAGTAGGCTTGGACAACTGTAATTATCTTGTGCCGGATTTTAAGGAATGAACTTTTTTCTCCTGCTGGCAACACTATCACTAACAGCTGATTTTGAATGTCTTCAATTTTTTTATTAAGAATTATTGTATTTTCATTGTAAATAAGACCAGTTATCTGTAAATCACTGAGTATTTAGTGTATTAAAAGTGTTCCACGTATTAATTTTGTATTTTGTATGTGAAATTCGTGTGAGTGAAGTGATTTGTGTTGTGACAGTTACCGGCACATTTATATGGTCTCTAAAGGTAAAAACCACTGCATTTACGCGTAATTGCACATCGAATATCAATAACTATCATTTAATTTGGCATAGACTAAGTTATTTTATAATCAAAGTTATTACTTCTTAGTCTAGATATTAAATACGTGAACATAACCCCATTCGAGTCGACCGGTGACACGATTCTTTGTTCAATCGATCGGTAAACAATCCAGAAACTATGTCTGGTATTCTGACTCGTGGTGTCTTAGCTCGCCAAGCTGAAGAAAAACTTCAAAAGGCTTTGAAAGAACTCCAAGCCTCAAAGCAGTTGTGTGATCGGTTCGACAAAGAACGGGATGAAAATGAAAGAGTACTATTAGAGTCATCAGTCCAAGTGAAACTGTTAAAAAGTCAATTGTCACAATTACATGTCCAATACACAGATGCCATTGACTCACGGGATAGACTCCAAATCATCATAGACGGCTTTGATCAATGTCGCATTGAATATGACTATGCATTGAACAAATCCCATAGCCTAGAACAACAACTTGAACAGGCTAATAATGAAATATCATTACTGAGATCTGAACTACAATCATTAAAACATAATTTAATTGCTTCACAGAACCAAACACTATATGATGAGTTGGTAGTCAAAGATCCTTCCATGGTTTTTGTTGTTGCCAATAACCAGTGATGTAGCACAAAACTGCCCACAAGGGATGATGATTGTATTAAAATGAATTCAATGGTTGATGGCTGTAGCAAAAATAAATTAAAAAAATACCTAAAAATAAATAAATTTATTACAAAGTCCCATAACTTGATAAAAAAACATAAATTCTTCTTTAAATATGATAGCCAAAATAGGGAACGATTAGAATTAATAGAAAAAATGAATATGTATACCATGAAATTAAAAAATGTTAGTTTAAAATACTCTTGTGATTTAGAAGCTCAACAGAAGAAAATGGACTCCCTTAAAGATGAACTCCATACATTATCAATAAAGTATGAACTATCTGAAAAACAGACACAACATTACATTCTGGCTATGAATGAGCTGATTGACCTTGGCAATTATAATAATGAAAGATTAGAATCGCTCAGCAATAATTATTCTTGTATGTGTCAACGGTCACTTAGCCGTTCCTCACCACCAAAGGATACTTCTGCTTTATTGCAAATTAGTAATGATAAGAATAACACTAGTTTCATTAGTCAATCTCAATCTGTAATGAACAAAACATTAGCAGTTAAGTCATACACAAGGAATGAAATAAATATTTTTAAACCTGAAATAACAATATTCAGTGATGAAATAGGTAAAAACTTAGGGCGCCTAGTGTCAACAGAAGGACATTCAAACATCAATTTTTGTATGCCGGGTGCCTCTTGTCACCACATTTTTAAAAAGGTCTTTAATTATAAATTAAATAATGATGGAAACCTAATTCTTTTTATGGGAAATAGGGGTAATTTAAATAAAAAAACCCTAATACAGTATATTGATTGTTTAGATCGTTTAAATATAAGTAAAATTGTTATGTTTACATTTCCTTATAGCCATAGTTTGTCACAGGAGGAAAATAGGATAAGGTATAATTTGAATTTGACATTACATACAATATCTACCTATATGAGAGAAAAACTACATGTAATTGACATTAACTCATATGTTAAGAAACCCTTTTATATGACAAAAGATAACTATTGTTATCTGCCTAGTTTTTATACCAGACAAATAGCTTTGTCGCTATGTTATTGTTTTCATATTTCAGCCAAGAACTTGGCTAAACATACTGCTCCTATTGAGCAATGTACTGATGCTATAGATAATGTCAGTACTTTTCCTACTGACAATGACATATCCAGCTTGAATGGTGACATCTGTATACAGGATAATTTAAATTAACTGATATGACAATAGAGAATCACTCTTGCGTAATAGCAAATTCAAATATTAATTGTACAGTCAAGCATGATAAGGAATGTTCAGATCTTGTAATGGAAAATAATGTGAACCCATCAAACATAAATGCCTACAATAAGAAAAACCAAAAAAATTGTATCAACCTGGTGCATCAAAATATTCAAGGTTTGATGGGGAAAGAGTTAGAATTGGAGTTGTTTTTGAATTGTAGCAATATTGATATTTTATGTTTAACTGAGCACTGGCTACAACGCCATCAATTCATTTCCAGCTTCAATAATCACCAGGTTGCAAGCTCGTTCATCAGAGAAAAGTATATTCATGGTGGCTCTCTAATATTAATAAATAATTTGTTGAAGTTTAAAGAAAGAAGTGACATTGTGAGCCTCTCTGTTGAGCGAGTAGTAGAGATTTCATGTGTTGAGTTGGAGCGATTTATTGTTGTGAGTCTTTAAAAACCTCCTTGTACACCATTTGATACCTTTTCAGACATTATGGAGGATGCCTTAAATAAGTTATCTAATACCCATAAAACTGTTATCATTTGTGGAGATTTTAATGTAAATATTTTGGAGAAAAACTCAACAAGTTGTAATTTTTTAAATTTGTTTATGTCCTATAATTTACATCACAACTTTACAGAACCAACTAGAGTTACTGCCACAAGTGCTACATGCATTGACAATATATTTAGCTCGGCAAAACCTTTAAATAAATTAATAATTAATAAGATTCAGTCAGATCATTCTGGTCAGTTGGTCACTTTTTCAAATTCTCCAAAGGTTCAAAGTACACAAATAAGTTCCATACCATATAGTGAAAGCCGTTTAGGAATATTTAAATATAATATTGCAAGAAAACTGGCACTGTTGCCCTATCATAGTGATCCGGATCACTTGTACAACTCTTTATTCAACTTGATTAATGGTGAGTTCTGCTCAATATTCACACCAAAACAGTTGTCTGTAAGTAACCGTCTGATGTTCTGTGATTGGGCAACTCCAGGAATTTATAAAAGTCGCAATCAATTATATAAATTGTATGAAGAAAGATCCTATAATCAAAATACGACTTTTCTAGAACATGTAAAACAATATGCCAAAACCTTTCGAAGAGCCTGTTCCATTGCTAAATCGATGTACTTAAAAAATATTATAAAAAATTCGACAAATATTATTAAAACCACCTGGAAGATTATTAATACTGAGACAGGTAGGAAAAATATACGTAGTCGTGATTTTAATTTAAGAATAAATAATGTTGACATTAAAAGCGATTTAGAAGTTGCGACTGAGTTTGAAAAATATTTTTCTAATGTTCCAATCGATGTTACCAAATCTCTCGCGTCTTCTTCTGTATCTGCTGAGCTAATACTCCAGCAAAGCGTAGAGAAGTGTGACACAGATTTTGAATTCTCGGTGGTTAACCCTAAAGATATTTTGAATGCTTTCAAAAGTATTAATATGAAAACCACTAGGGATTTGTGGGGTTTATCTGTTAAGACTATTTCATAAATTATAACTATAATCGCCCCACATCTAGCTGCTATGTTCAATTGCTGTGTCGCATCTGGCGTATTTCCTGACTTGATGAAGTATAGTAAAATTATTCCATTGTTTAAAGCTGGTGATACTTCAGATCCTTCAAATTTCCGACCTATTTCCGTATTGCCCACTCTAAGTAAAATATTTGAAAAGCTAATGCTTAGCCAGTTGCTCAGTCACTTTAATATACATAATTTACTTCATCGGAAACAGTTTGGATTCACGAAGGGTTGTTCAACTAAAGATGCAGGAGTCAATCTGTTAAAAAGTATATTCGCGGCTTGGGAGGACTCGCAGGATGCATTAGGTATCTTTTGCGATTTGTCCAAAGCATTTGATTGTGTTCATCATGACACTCTTGTCAGGAAACTACACCACTACGGTATCAGGAACAAGGCTCTCGAACTTTTGACTTCTTACTTGGGCAATAGAATTCAGAAGGTCGATATAAATGGTAAAAAATCTGCGGGATCCCCAGTGGTAATGGGCGTTCCACAGGGATCGATTCTCGGCCCATTCTTATTTTTAATCTATATAAATGACTTACCCTGCTATGTAAGGGATAAACATGAGATTGTTTTGTTTGCGGATGATACTTCATTGACGTTTAAAATAAATCGACAATTACGCAATTTTGACGAAGTAAATGACGCAATCTCTAAAGTTGTTCATTGGTTTAATGCTAATAATCTTTTGCTAAATGACAAGAAAACTAAAGTCATAAAATTCTCTACACCTAATGTGAAACAGGTGGCTACCAATGTACAGCTTAATGGAGCTGGATTGACCCCTGTTAAGTCAACTGTGTTTTTGGGTATCACAATTGATTCAAAACTACAATGGGGCCCACAAATAGAAAAACTATCAGGCAAATTAAGTTCTGCTGCATATGCTGTTAAAACTATAAGACGGCTTACTGATGTGGATACAGCTAGAATGGTTTATTTCAGTTATTTTCATAGTATAATGTCCTATGGAATTCTTCTCTGGGGTAGCGCTGCGGACATTAACACCATATTTGTATTGCAAAAAAGAGCTGTAAGAGAAATATATAAACTTGGTCCGTGAGAATCTTTGAGAGAGAAGTTTAAAGAGATTAACATTCTGACTGTAGCATGTCAGTATATATATGAGAATCTAATTTATATGCATAAATATAAAGACTCCTTCTGTAAAAGGAGTGATACTCATAATATAAATACTCGATATAAGCATAACTTTGTGTTACATACCACCCGTCTCCACAAAGTAAGTAACTCTTTTATGGGGCAATGTATAAGATTCTATAACAAACTTCCCAGTGATATCCGAGAAATGTCTATGAATAAGTTTAAAAGAATTATAAAAGCCAAATTGTGTAGCAGGGCTTATTACAAAACTTCTGATTATTTAAGTGACAAAACAGCTTGGGATTGAGTCGCTCTAAATTAACACATTTAAATACAATGTAAATTTATTTAAGAAATATATATTTTAAAAAGGATTCCTACTGAGTTTTCTGGCAGTGTTTCTCAGTAGCTGCCACGTCATGCACTGCACGGTAGGGTAAAAAAAATTGACGATTCCACACAAATGTAATATTTTAACGGAATAAATGACTTTTAAATTTTGAATTTTTGAACACATTTCTTATTTTCAATTCAACATTAGTACTGTATGAAATATATACATAGGCCTAAACTCATATTAGAGATTAGGGATGTTTTGGTGCGAAATTTCACTGTTTGTAAAATAACATAATCTTATTTATAATATAAAGGTGTGAGTGTGTACGCTTGTTACTTCTTCACGTCTAAACGGCTGGAGTGATTTTAATAAAATTTGGTATGAAGATAGATGATAACCTGGATTAACACATAAGCTATAATTTATAAAGTTTAATGCGGGCAAAACCGCGGGGCACAGCTAGTAGACAATAATACTTGATCAATAGATACTTGTTATCCGTTATTATTATTAGCTGAAAATATACAACTGAAACATAATTTTTCGAAATATTATGCTCTAGTTAAATGTATCGATTTTATTGTATATTGTATATTGTATCGATTTATAAATTTGTATATTGTAATAAAGCTCTATATGTAGGTAACAATTATATATTTACACAACGCCTTCTATTTTTATTACTAGAACTTTCTATTTTTATTACTAGAACAGTTCAGTACACTATAAAAGTATGGAACTTTTATAGTGATAGTGTAACAGAGTACAAAAAATATGTTTAACCTACCTATGGACACCATACTTTAACACAACGAACACTAAGCGCGCTACAGAACAAAGAGCCGATCCATTCGGTTTATCTACCTGTCTAATGTCACCATTGGTGTTGCCACATAATTAATCATTGTAATTGTTTATTTAAATATAACGTTGTTCGGTTAGAAATTAGATCGCTTTCATTACGAATAATGGTATTAAATATATCTATAATACCTTTCTCTTTAAGCCTAGACAAATATTGATACACTAGCAGTGCCCCCGGTTTTACCCGCGTTCAATTTTATAAATTATATACTACTATGTAATATAATAATAAGGTATTTTTATAATGTATTTATTTATCTCTTTCACAAAGGTTTGGTGTATATACAAGTATTATGTAAAGAAATACAGAGCTAGAAATACAGAAACTATCATACCTTTGTGAGAGACTGGCGTCTATAGTAGGTAAGACCTGTGTTACAGATCACCAGGCTCCCACCTCTGGGTCATATCTTGGTGATAATTACAAAATGTTTTGGCCTTTATAATATTAGTATGATAGCAGCCGTAAAACTTGCACTGCTGGATAAATGTCTCCTCCAAAGCTTCCAACAATTGCCAGTCTAATGTTAGTTTCCACCGACCCCCACACGATCATCGGTCCATCTTGTAGGGAGCCTGCCCACGCTAACTAAACCAACGTGTTTCTTTTAGGTTATGGGCGCAGTGGAAGCGTGCTGGGCTCATAATATAAAAGAAACACGTTGGTTTTTCATCATACACATAGCAACTTCATATGAACCATAGATGTATTAAGTATAGGAACTTATTTTGTTATTTATATTTTAACAATTCATGTATATATAATGAAAACTTTGTGTGCAAATGCGAAGCTCCATCCATAATTTTAACATTGAAACATAATAGTAATAAAAACAATTTGTGCAGATTTAGAATCATCTCACTGATCTAGAGAATTAATTGGAAAGAAGAACAGCTTGAAGGCAAACGAGTTGCAATAGATATTTATAGATTGAAATGGAATGGCAATATCTTGATGCCGGATTAACTTGCCAATCTCAGATGTTAATCCTACACCAAGCAGTATTACCTATTTTATTTCATCGAATATATGTAAAGATACAAAAACCGGCCAAGTGTGAGTTGGACTCTCCGTCGGCTCTACCATTTATACATCTATTCTATACATATGAATAAAATTGGAGTGTCTGTTTGTAATATTGAAATAACCAATTTTTACTACATGTACTCGTATATTATGAATATATATATGGTTCTTACACCAAAATAACATTTTTTACAATTTTTGTCTGTTTGTTCCGGCTAATCTCTGAAATGGCTGGACCGACTTTGACGGGACTTTTATTGGTAGGTAGTAGATGTAATAAGGAGTAACTTAGGATACGTTTATATTAGAAAATAAAATATTTTAGATAAATAAAGTAACGCGTTAGGCGGAACGAAGTTCACCGGGTCAGCTAGGTATCTATGATATCTATAAAAACGAGCAAAAAAAGGCATGTAGATTTTTTGCTCGTTTTAAATATTTATTTCATTCTGTTTTTAATCGGCGGCAACAGAAATACATCATGTGTGAAAATTTCAGCTGTCTAACTGTCACTGTTCATGAGATACAACCTAGTGACGGACAGAGAGACAGACAGCGGAGTCTTAGTAACAGGGTCCCGTTTTTTCCGATCATTTTAGACTGGCACAAAGCAAATTTAAAACGATCAAAACAGTTACCTATAGCAGTATTTATACGACATGATCTTGCTGAGGGTGGTATGTAGGCCAACGGTATTTTTATTAATTAAGAAAATTTATTTGCATTTATCTGAAAACCGTTTTCATGTCTAACTGTCATTGTTCATGAGATACAGCTTAGTGACAGACGGGTAGACAGATATACAGCGGAGTCTTAGGTAATAGAGTCCCGCTTTATCCTTCCTATAGACGTATCATTTTAGACTAGACCAAAGCAAATTTAAAACGAACAAAAGAGTTATTTAAAGCAGTATTTATATGACACGATCTTGCTGAGGACGGTAAGTAGGCCAACGGTATTTGTATTAATTAAGATAATTTATTTGCATTTATCTGAAAACGGCGGGGGATTTAAACGTTTGGTTACTATTAAAACAAAAGAGACACTCAATTTTGTAACGCAACACGGGTTTTGTCGTTAACTTAATGTGATATAAAGCAAATTGGTTAGCATATGACTATTTACCTAAGCCCTAAATCTGATGTATACATTGAAAGATTTTTTAAACATAGAAGCATTTTAATATAAGTTTGAGGTCGGTCTATGAATGATAAAAATAAACAGAAGGTGTCGTGAAACTAACTGGAAGTTAACGTTTTAATGTAAGACGCGCTATACGTCGGGAAATAATAGTACCTACGTAAGTAGCATTATATCATTAGTACTAAATTATCAGTTATGGACAGATTTGTTAGGGTTCCGTAGCCAAATGGCAAAAAACGGAACCCTTATAGATTCGTCATGTCTGTATGTCTGTCTGTCCGTCCGTATGTCACAGGCATTTTTTTCCGAAGCTATAAGAGCTGTACTGTTGAAACTTGGTAAGTAGATGTATTCTGTGAACCGCATTAAGATTTTTCAAAAATAGAAAAATAATAATAATTTTGGGGGTTCCCCATACATAGAACTGAAACTCAACAATTTTTTTTTCATCGTACCCATACATGTGGGGTATCTATGGATAGGTCTTTAAAAATGATATTGAGGTTCCTAATATCATTTTTTTTCAACTGAATAGTTTGCGCGAGAGACACTTCCAAAGTGGAAAAATGAGTGTCCCCCCGTGTAACTTCTAAAATAAGAGAATGATAAAACTGATGTAATATAACAATGAAAATTGGTTTGAACGAAATCTAGTAAGTAGTTTTTTTTAATGCGCCATAAATCGTAAACCGCAATTTACGTTTCATTTAATCAACTGAAATACTTGCTGCTGCGGAACCCTTCATGGGCGAGTGCGACTCGCACTTTGACGGTGTTTTTTTTTTATTACCTACGCTACAGAAAAACTCTATCTTAATTATATATATCAGCGTAGCATATCTTAATTTCTTTCATAATAATAAACATTATTATTCTTTTAAATGACCCATGTTGCATAGAGTACTGTGTACTGTTTACTCATCATGGGATGGTTTCACAATATACATCACATAGACCTTTAACAACCAGTCTCAACGTCCTATAAACACATTTTGCTATCGTTCCCTACAACGGCCGATCCTTGAATAGCTGAACACAAGGGGCAGTAGTTGGACAATGCCCATCACAATCTATTAGATTCCCGATAACGTATTATAAGGTTGACTATTTGGCTTCGAATAATAGATGCGATGATAGCGACAACGATGCAAAATCTAGATAATATCTTTACCGACTCTTTCGTTTCTACCATTGGAGGGTTGGCTCTTTCATAAAGTACGACAAAACTGTGGAATACACTTTAGAATAAAGTGTTTCCAGACACATATAACAAATATATATATTCAAAAGTAAATAATAAAATAAAATAAAATTATAAGCTAAAAATGAGAAAATCTACAGATACACTATTTACCCTAATAGGCGTCCAATAATCCCTCCGCATCGCGTATGGGAAAAGTGCCCAGAAGGCTGGCCGAATTGCCACGCTGGATGGCAATGCTGATCCATATAACATAGTTTACATCTTGCCATCTGATCCCCAACTGGACAGAGTAAACTATGGCAACCAGACAACTGATAAAAATACTTAGATGCTTCTGAATACATACATGTTATAGTTAAATTACATCCAGATACAGAACAAATAATACGTAGACCGAAGACATCCCGGACGTCAGCCTGTACGAGATTAGAATGGCTCTCAGACAACTCAAGAACAACAAAGCGCCTGGTGATGATGGAGTTACAGCTGAGCTTCTGAAGGCGGGTGGTACACCAATCCTACGGGCCCTTCAGAAGTTCAGAAGATTTGTCCTAGGTGGGGATCGAACCCACGACCTTTGGCTTAGCAGTCAGGGTTACCAACTACTAGATCAACAGATCACTATCTAAACATTTATCTGATTAGATCTACATATAGTTAAAGTAAGTATTATTAGTTTAATTGGTAAATCAACACATGTATTCTAGAAAAAACAAACTCATTATATCCAAAGTTGCGAACTTTAAACTTTGTTATAACTACTTTTGAAAAGTAAGCTTCGCTTTGAGCTTGTAAGAACAACTTGACAGGCTCTGTTAACTAAATCTGACTATCAAAGTCTATACCTACTAATTGTTCCCTAAGTAGCCTTCGTTTAAATATTCAGGGCTTATCTAAGTCTCTTATTATTATATTGTATTAAATAACGTCTGATAAGGCAGCATACATGGGATATTTTAAACTTAAGTAGGGCACTTAAGTACATTCAATGAAAAAAGGAAAATCCATTGTCTCCTTAAAAAAGGGCTCGTTGGAAAGTTCAAGCCCCGGTTTTCCGCTGGGACCGATAGAATGTTCAAGGGGTGAGTACCTATGTATACAGAGTAAAATATACGCAGGGTAGTTACAAGCTATAAACATGCTGTTTTATCAACGCTCTAAAGGAATACTGCCTGCCTCGTTGGTCTAACGGTAGCGTGTTCACCCGCAGAGAACGAGGTCCTGGGTTCAAACCCTGGGTCGGGCCAAAAGTGATTTTGGGACTTTTCTGTAAAAAGAAAAATTTCTCAGCATCAGCCCGAAGTCTGGGAGATTATACCCCCGTGCCTCGGAGAGTACGTAATGCCTGCCTGACCACATTCCGGTCGTGTCACTAGGCGTCCCATCGAATCATGAGAGTGATGGAATAGAGAGTGCTCCTGTGTTTGCGCACACATTTGAGCACTAGAATATGTCCCGCGCAGATGTCTAATCTCTGTTCAGACTGGCCGCCGTGGCCAAAATTCGGCTAGAAGAATATTATTAAAGGAATGTTATAATCTCTTAGCTGTGCCCGCGACTTCGTCTGCACATTTTGTAATGACTGCGTAAATGTTACATTTGAATATCTCTAATATTTTGTGCCTTGCCGCAAATTTATAAAACATTCACATATACCCTTACAAATTTTCATCCCATTTCCTATTGTTATTTTACACACTTGAGGGTAAAGTTTTACTAACTTTGAATGTCATATTTATTTATATCAAATCTACCTACAGCCTAAAAATAAGTTTCAAGCTTCTAGCTCTAAACATGACGAAACTTTCATCCAATTTTCATCCCCACATTTTAACCCTTTTTCGCATTGAAGTAGCCTACGTCCTTTCTCAGGCTTTAGAATATCTGTGTACAAAATTTCTTTAAAATCGTTTACGTATTTTTGGCGTGCAAGCGCGACATACAGACAGAGTTAATTTCACATTTATAATATTAGTAAGAATTATTTCCAAATCAAATTTATCCGTCCATAGTGGTCTGAATTTTTTATCAATCATTCACCATCAGTACTACGATCATATGCCTACTCTTCTTCAATAAATTGCCTTCGATTCACGTACTTTCTCAGTCATCATACCTACTTTGTTTGCCGGTATCCCTAACAAATATAAGAATTAGGGTTTTTGTTATTTAAAGCTCTTTTTTGTGAATTTGGGTTAAGGATGGAACTGCGGACCATATATTTCCATATATTTTTTCATTGTTCTAATATATCTGTCCCTTAGTTATGATATTCTTCCGTATCGTACCTACATTATTATCTCTGCCTCTTATTTCTTTTTTTATTAAAATTCTAACACTAATTGTGTAATAAACAAAATTTGTATGATGTATCATAGAAATTTTGTTTATTACACATCTTTTGAGGAGGCCTTTGTCCAGCTGTGGACGTCTATCAGCTGATATGATGATGATGACACATAGTTTATGGTTTGTAATTCATTATTCAAAACTTAACTAAATACTTGTTTTTATGTAAGTAGGAATATTTAGTCAATAAAAAGAAAATCTTCGCATTTTATAGCTTTTGACACAGTTTTCCTAATCCCCGTTGACTCGATGGAGCCATTAGCAATAATTTGGAATTGCAATCATATATTTTTTTAATATAGTGTGCATCCTGATCATACATGTTAAAATGTAAATACTTTTAATTGCTAATTACGTAGGCTGGTTGTGACATGTGACGAGCTCATTTTTATACTCATGTTCGAAGATGAGATAAGTATGAATTTGGAGCACACTAAATATCAATGAGTCAATCATCTAAATTCACAAAGAGTTACCCAACATGTTATAAAACTTACGTCTTCACGTTAAATATACTTGAAGCAATGATTATTTTACGTCCTGGGCAACAGTGACCAGTAGTAATCGCATACACTCTGTATTTATTTCATCCTGAAGTTTTACGAGTACACTTGGGCATGTTTTATGTGTATAATTAAATTTCCTTTTGTGAACATTTGTCAGAGACAATCCTCTTTTCTATTTTTGTTTATTTGTATTTGTACATTACTAGTATTCAAGTAGTATGTAAATATTATCAAAGTGTAATAAAAAGCAAAATAGTGTAGTGAATACTAGTCCAAATTAGTTATCTATATATTTTATAAGTTGAAAGATATTAAGTAACTTAACCATACGTAGGAAATGTTATGTATCACTAAAGAGAAAAAGCTGACTAAAAAGTATAAATGAGAAGCAAACCTAACACAGTTGCAACAAATAAAATGCTATAGAGATTTATTGCCTAGTGTTTTGAAATTAAAAATAACCACCTTATATTCCACGAAATGGTTCATACAGCTTTAAGTTTACCTTTTATATTGTATGTCGATAAAACGTAATAAAGAATACAAAGTTATTGCGCAGTGATACAAATTCAAGCAACAGCTCACATATTCAGAAAATCTAGCCTAATATATATAAATAATCACATTTTATTATATAAAATTACTTTTACATTTAAATTTTAACCCATGACTGATTGTATACAGGATTTACGAGCATCGTTGACAGATTTATAAACCAAAGATCGAGTATTTAGGGTACGAGACGAGAGAGTTAAAGATGTTAAATATAAATATTTGATTGCTATAATTATGCCGAACGTACAAATGTATATGTCCAGCATATCTTACGTAACGTAAAGTTATTTACTAAGAAGTCCTTATGGCAGGTGAGGGCTATATCTTTCTTTCGTTTGGGGTCGTAACAATGTGTTCTTGGGGCCCAGAAGTACCTTGTCAGTGAGTTGCCCAGACGGCTTGGTGGAAACTCTGATAAACAGAGAGCTACCACGTACCTAGACCAACACATAAGCCTTGCCACCCAAAGAGGTAACGTCGCTAGCTTTATGAGCACCGTACTCGCAGATGGCGACTTGAAAGTGGTGTTTTATTTGTAGGCTGTACTTAAATTTGTAATTTTGTAGTTTGATTTTAAGTTGGTAATGATAGTTTTAGTTTGTACGTGTTAATCTATTATAAATGTTAGTGCGAGTTTATTTGCTTAATTTGTAACAATATTATATAAACTTATTTGTAAGTTCTTATTCGTAATGAACGTTAAATCAACGACTGAAATATTTTATTGATAAAAAAAGTAAAATAAACACCTACAAAAAATTACACATTTTTTTATATTATATATACTTTTAATATTGATATTTTTATATAAAATGTTACATATACATGTTATATAAAAATATCGATGAAGAGACGAAAAGTAGACTGGATACCAAATCTATAGTTAATCATGTGAATAATAATAATTTCATATCATATCATAAATATCTGTTTGCTAATTTCGGTGAAAACTGAAATATTACTCAACTTACCATCTATGCATGTAGGACCATGTTTTTATCTAAATAAATATTAATTTTACTTTAAAACTTGGAACTTATAACTTTCTATATAACTTAATCACTTTATAGAGGTTGACTTGATACTTAAACATATCAGCAGTCTTGATAGCTAATAACTTACCTAAAAAAATTCAAGTTCAAATAAAAATTACGATTAAACATTAATAACCATTACTGCGTATATACTGTAAATATACATATCACATTTTTTTATGTGGAACATAATAAAAACCCTCTGAGAAAGTTGTTTGATATTATAAGCATAAACTACTACCACAATATATTCAGTCACCATATACCTACATATAGCCAGATCTTTCCAAGGCAGAAAGTTATTTTACAATAAGCTAAGATCACGTTTAATACTATTAAGCAAAGTTATGGATCGTATTTTAGGTAGGAATCTACTAAATGGAACCTTTTAACAGAGTTTAGCTAATTTACAAAATCGCGTTCGTGGGTTACAAGCGGTCGGCTATAGAATCTTTTGAATAGATTGCCGCCTATTGTGCCTACCGCCAGCCTACAGCCTAATAGCTACCACATTAGCCTCAGAACGTAAATATTATCCTCTATAATATTTACGTTCTGAGGTATATTAATTTTAGACAAATAGCTTTAAAAGTTAGAAATTATCTATTTTAGTGTCGTACATTTGGTGTTGTAAAATAAAACCACGGCTGGTTAGGTCTGTTAAAGTCAGCAATGTGGTCTAGGAATAGTGTTTTATAATTGATATTTCATATATAGGTAGTCTCTCTTTCATATGAAATACAGTACATTTGGATAGGAAATTGCAACTCTGAAATAATTTACAATTATATCAAATTTTCACACATTGTATAATGGAGCATAGGTTTTATAATTTCATTTATACTAACAAGCATACTATCGAATTGATGCTTGGCGGTTACCGTGGCTTACGGCAAACATGGCATCGATCATGGATTGCCGAGGGGGGTCCTTCAATATTTTGCATCACTTAGAACCTAAAATCACTGTAGTGTAATCTAAATGGTAGTAGCCTAAAGTGTAGAAATGAGGTTACTCATTATTTTCTTAAAAAAATATCGTACTGTTTTATAATAATTCAGTACGATAAACGACTAAGTAAATGGCCTGTCTAACACAATACAGCACCCATGTCTACCTATTCCAACATTGAAAGCGATTTTGTAAGTTAGGTATAAAATGTATTAACATTACAAAATGTTCTCTCCCAGTTTGCTCATTAATTATCAGTAAATCTTTTCGGATTTAACTAAGGTTTCTTAAACTTTTCCAGGCGGCTAGATCCCGTCAAAAACATTGTCGTGGAAAATGTAGCCAAGTCTCGTTAGTACCTTTTCTTCGTTGAGTTGTGAAACCTTTAACTAAAAGCAGTTTCTTAATTATATCCGTCACTTGCATTCGTTCTCTACAATTTTCATATTTTGTATGATTTGGCAGCTTTGTTAATTTGACTACCTATGGAAATCAACTCCTATGAATAGTTATTATTAGCAGCTTAATAAACTTATTTTATTATCTTTTTCAAAATATGGTAATGCTTCGTGTTTTTCTACGAGTATTATTTAAAACGTTTATTTAAGATGTTTAATTCATACAGTCGTAGATAAAAACTAAATACGAATTTAGTAGTTCTTAACTACAAATGATTATGTGTAACAGTTAGACAGTTTGAACCCTCGTTCACCTCTATTGTTCGGTGAAGCATTGAAAGCGTCGTAACTAACTGAAAACGTGTCGTCTAGTGACGACACATTTTTGACTATAGTATTAGGGCTAGTGACAGTATAAAAGACTTGTGTTTAAATCACATTGCAACTGTAACAGCTTTATAGTTGGCACCTTAACACCTGATCTGTGCCAGTGATCACACCGTCTTTGTAGAATTCTGACTTTTTACTACAGCGACCCCCTGAGCTGTAGCCTGAACCCCATAAGGATATTGTCGCTAAGTTAAACTAATGGTTGAGAGCGTACGCCAACTACTCGGTATCTTCAATTTTCAATATATTAGTACCAAATTTAAAAATTGTAGTTAAGTAACTTGCTATTTGTTGAAGGATTTCTCAACATATTAAGTAATAAGTAAACAGTTTGTACGGACGAACTAGTTCAAAAGTCTACTTATGCTATATCTGATCATATTTATACATATTGTAACAACAACAACTAACAAAGTAATATCATGGAACCATTACTGGATGTTAATATACTCCGTTATAAGTTAGATTTCAAGGCTTAGTTTAGTACACTTGACTTAATAATACACATTCACATTCAGGCTGTTTTTGGAAAAAGCTACAAAGTGGTGTAATAACTAATTTATTTTGTGCACCACTTTTTAGTTTTGTCCAAAGACAGTACACTGGTTACGTATTAAATTGACCACAAAAAAAACGAGGTTTCTAAGTAATACGAAGATTTCGACATGAAGTTTTAACATTTGGGTCTGGAGCTTGTACTGAGTCTAAAGTTTCTGTTTTGTTACACTATAATGTTCATAGTATAACAACGTAATGTAATACTGTTTATTTCTTACCTGCAGGTAAGACAGTATTACAGTAGTAGTAGAGTCCTGAAGAGCCTGCAGTTAGCCTGCTGTTTGATTTCTAACGCCCAATTTCAAATCCGTGTCAGTATTTGTTTGTAGCGTTATGTATAACTTCCAATTAATTATGCGCATTTTTATGAGTAGAATAATATAGACTCACCACGTTGTGAAAATCACTTCAAACGCTCCAAATTTACTGATCTTGATAAATAAGATACTAATCAGTTCATCAAAAAATATGATTTACGAATCGGCTTTTCAAGTATGCTTTAAGTGAAGCAGAAAATTGAGTTTCTCATCTATATAGGGACCTAAAAGTATCAGTGTTTAGCCGGTCCATCTTTAAGAGTATTGTTCTAAATTTCCCTGGAGGATTAACCGCAGTCGTCCATAAACTTATGACTGATGGATGTGTTTTATTTTTATTGTAAGACAAAATAGAATTTCCTCCGGCTAAAATTGTTTTGATGAAAAGTTCTAAACATTTGATGTTGTTTTGTTTTCTGTGCACAACGAATTGTAGTGGATATCTTGTTTAGCGTACATTGTTCTAGATACACAAATTGCATTGTCTATTTATATGAAGCATGTTTCAGGCATGACGTCTATCTCCATTATTCATTTGCAGTATAGAAGATTGTAAATATGAAAATTTCGTTTTCAGCGAACAATCTTAACAGAGACTAGCCAACTGCGCATACTCTCTATTCACTTAATTTCATGATCCAATGCAATGGGTATTGATCAGGTACTGGCATTACAAGACTGCTTTACGCGCTCTCCATGATACGTTCTATGAGATTTTCTTGTTAGAGAGGCCTCAGTATGTATACAGTTTTACATTGAAATAGAGTTATGAATACATAGATAGACAGATACACATAGATAAAATTCAAACTCATTACAATAATAATTGAATGTTGGTTTCATTAATAATTATTTGTCGAGGAACAAAACATTTAAGAATTTACATACGCAACTTTATTCTTCAGTTTAATAAAAAAAATTACAAAATCATTTCCCGTTCAGGTACCAATTTACAACTTTAATAAATATGAAAATGAATTATTAACAGGTATATTAGATTGCCTTGATTAACATTTTCTCTATTGCCACTCTTATGTAGTTAAAATGTTACGCCAAAATATGAAACGCGTATATAAAACTAAGCCTATACAGATACGGTACAGTTTTACATAATTAACACCAGACGTCCTAATTGGTTGACTCGTAAGAAGTTAGGTCACGATAAATATAAAAAAAAACCTACTCTTTCATGTTTTTTCGTAAAATCGCTTATCGCAACGTATGCAAATAAATTTTAAACTTTTTTACCAATCATTTTTTTATTTGTGTCATTAACATAAATAACCAAGTCGAGTGTACATATAATATACTTTATAAATATTTATAAATATACTTTATCCGTCAAGAAGGTATCTTTTACTTCTTTACTAAACTTAGCTGTAGTTAACCCTAGGTTAGTGCAGCTTGATGAAATCGCGTACAATAGAAATAGTTTTGCTATAGTCTTAAGAAAGTTTTGATGCTTAATTACGTATAGTTGTACAGGTATAGATTTCAAAACTTTAAAATTTATTCTTTTCGGGCCTGTTTTAAGCACCATGATCACATCATGAATTATATAGTAATATACTATATCATCAATTATATAACTATGCATGGTCCAAAGCGATACAATCACGTGCGATCATTGTCATTTATAAAATAATAAGTGACGTTAACTTTACGTAGCCATTCCCTAAAAATATAATGATTCCTTAAAAAATATAGTGACATTGATAACCATGCTCGTTGGTAAGCTTTTTTAAATGACTTTGTTACGCCAACACTTACAGAATATAAACCCCTATTTAAAATCATTTGCTAATTTAATTGGAACATAAAAAATCCTACACAAACATGACAAAACAAACATAAATAATGCTAAAGAATGTTGCTCGGCTAATAATTATTGGTAATAGCGGTTGTAGTTTGCAGTAGCATTATAATACAGACGCCAGCACATCCAGCTACCCCAATCTGTCAAATTTCTTTTATAGATTTTCAACTTTCTCACAAAAGCATAAGGTTCACTTTCAATTGGGGAAATTTGAATGTTTGGGGTAACTTGATGTGCTGGCGTCTGTACAGACGCTTACGATATTTACATTCTTAGATTACATCGAAAATACCTGGTGTGGAATATTTCTTCGTTTAACTGTCAACACGGGCATTTCAACTGGAAACTTACCTAGAAAAGAAATAAAAATTATGGTTAAAAAGCTACACGTAGAGCACACAAAACAAAAGGGACGTGAATTTGTTTGGATAATGTTTAGGGTCAGTTTCAGATATTAAAAGTGAACGTGCGGTATAATTTTTGTTAAGAAGTCAGATCACGTAGATTTCATAATACATATTTAGTATTGACTATGATATCGTATATAAGCAACCGATCCCAGGTCACTTTGTTCGTGGCATTTAGTTAAAACGAGGCTTCCCAGGGATGATGCATAACTAAATCGATTTTATAGTCCCCATTTTCTATTTTGTGCGAGACCAACTTGGTAGTATCATCATCATATCAGCCGAAAAACGTCCACTGCTGGACAAAGGCCTCCCCCAAGGATCCACACAATAGCCGGTCCTGAGCTGCCCGCATCCAGCGGCTTACCGCTGCATAAAATAAGAAAGTATAAAGAACACTGATTATATTTAAGTCATATTTTATATTTGGGTGTAATCCAAAACGATTTCTTATGTTACATACTAAGAATAGGAACGACTATAGATATCGTATGAGAATTTTCACCTTCATGGTGGAAATTAATGGCGATATCTATGGTCGTCCCTTCTTGTTTATACCATCCAGAATACCTTAAATGTCTGTCGTCTAGTGTGTACAGCCAGAATGTACCGGGTGAGTATTAAATGATCTAAATAATAAAATGAATTCTATTTCAATATCAACTCCATAAAAGTATTCCATCATGATAAGGTGGCTCCATGTGGTATATCAGTTCTCTGATTGGAAATCGGATATCTGATATACCATATACCTATATTAATTTTGCTTTGTAAATACATACGTATTTAGATAATTACATCCAGACTCAGGACAAACATATCGTGCACCATGCACATAAATATCTGTCTCCAGTGGGCATCGAACCCACAATCTGCGACGTAAAAGGCATGTATTTACCAACCACGCCAACCGGCCCGTCATTTATTATAAGTGCCTATTATAATACCACATCACAGCAATGGAGTCACCTTATCATGATGGAATACTTCATCGAGTTGATATTCAAATGGAATTTAATTTATTACAAGTACAATATAGTACAGACGCCAGCACATCCAGCAACCTCATCATCATCATATCAGCCGAAAGACGTCCACTGCTGGACAAAGGCCTCCCCCAAAGATCTCCACAATTGCCGGTCTTGAGCTATTCGCATCCAGCAGTTTCCAGCAACCTCAATCTGTCAAATTTATTTTATAGATTTTCAACTATATCACATACTTATAGTAAAATCGTAGGAAAGCCAAAACTGTACATTGAATATTTTTTAAAAAAGATACTTGGGGCGTGATCTACAATCGATATCGAAGCCAAAAATATAGTTAATAGAATTTTTTTGTCTGTTTGTCTGTATGTATGTCCGGGCTAAACTCAAAAAGTAATGCATGGATTTACTTCAAATTTTGCATGAACATTACTAAGAGGTCGAGTCAACATATAGGCATATTACATATTATCACGCTATCACCTTAGGGGGAGGAGCTGTGATAATTTATAAAGTTTAACGCGGGTAAAACCGCGGGGCGCAGCTAGTATCACATAAAAATACGGTTCATTTTCAATTGGGGAAATTTGACAGATTGGGGTAGTTTTATGTGCTGGCGTCTGTACAAACTCTGTTTACTTTGGAATCAGATGGCCGTATGTGAATAATGTCCCAGGATATTATTATTATAATAAAGAACCACTCAAATTTCACTAATGTATTGAATAAATTATGTAAAAATTATTAGGTGCGCCTATTACATAAGAACACTTTTTCAAATAAAATTACTTTACCCTACCTTTTCTCACTGACGTGAAACAAATTTAGGGTTTTACAAGATTGTGTTAACCTAAGTAAGGAGGTATGTGGAATATTTTAGCTTAGTGGTTAGTGCCTTAAAATGTTAGGGTCGGCTAGTTGTATAAAGCTGTAAACTATACGTATAACTTTTATAGTAAGCTTTACCCGAGTGTAAATTGTCGTCATGTGATTTACCTTTAGATACTTTACTGAATTATGTTACCCTATAATCGATGTTACATAAAATAAAAAAATATTTATAATTTATTGATTGTTAACCATATGTATATACGAAGTGATGGGCCCGTGGCGTGGTTGGTAAATGCTTGCTTTGCACGCCGCAGGTCCTGGGTTGAATTCCCACCCAGGACAGATATTTATGTACATGAACATGTCTGTTTGTCCTGAGTCTGGGTGTAATTCCATAGTACAAGCCCTGCTTAGTTTGGGACCAGATGGCCGTGTGTAAATAATGTCCCAGGATATAAAAATGACTTTGATAAATAAGAGTATTTCTTTTTCTTAATCCTGGTGAATTTCGATCATTTAACAAAAGTACTTGATTTTTGTTGTTAACTAATCGTTTACCTAATAAACAATGTTATATTATACTTACAAATATTTTTACCCATTTCACCTCTCTAGGGGTTGATTTGGCAAAAATTGCTTGGTAAAGAGTGCTTCATCCTAAGAGTCAGATGTTATCACATATGAGTAGCTTTACCGATTTGAGCTAAGCGATGATAAATCAATCAAAACAAGCAAATATAAACATTTTCTCGCAATTAAATGGAGGCCGAACGCTTTTTAGGAGAGTGCTCAAGTGCCATCAATAGGCTGAGGAGGCTTCAATTATTGCGCCAAACTTTCCCTTATGAATGCGAACTCAAGAGACTCTATATTTTATCATTATTTTATACTAATTGATATTACATTATAATTATTTTCAAATTAGTAACACGTATAAGACTACTCAAAACCTTAGTATGAACCTATTAATCTTGTGTTTAAATTTGTACAAGTTTATTGATTAATTTGTTAATGTTGCAATAATTTTTAAATGTTATATTTTAATGTATCGTCAGGATAATAATTAATACAATGTTTACATGTTATATTTTATTTATATTCAAATTAGGAAATTTAAATTAGGTTTTTAATTCTGTGATTATTAATTATTATATTTTATAATTTTAGACTAATGACATAATGTTCCTGTAGATGTGGTGCTTACCTATAAGTGGTCGCTATACTGGGTTTATTTAATGTATATTTTGATTTCTCTGTGATTGTATTAGTATAAGTTGCCGTTGGTGAGCCAAATAAATAAATAAACTAAGACGTGTGGATTCCGACCTTAAAATAATATAAGGACCACCCCATACCTTCCCTTGGGTGGGTGTCGTAAAAGGCGACTAAGTGACACACCAGGTAATTGGCCAGCAGCGACTTCCGTGTACAAGCTACCACCTAACTGTGGTCACTCGCATGCCAAGCGCAGTGACTTAGACAAGCCGCTTCAAATGCAGTGTCCAGCAATGAAAGACTGTCCTATCATTATTTATAGTCTCTTGAACCAAGATTGGGACTACCATGGTACCGTACCATGCTACCATAATATATAGCCTATAATAAAATGTAATCTGAGTACTAGTTTAAATAATCCTCTACCTCAACTGTTGACTGAAAATGTATATCAACTAATTACTCCTCCATTTAGATTTGTAAGTTTGGAGATAAAGGAGAACGAGTGGTATATTTTCTCGTAAATCGCAATATATTAATAACACAATAACAGTAAAGATATTTTGAACTTATCAAATTTATTTTATACCTAAAATATCAAGCAAGCTTATGGTTAGGTCTACAACTAAAACTGTGATATATGTACTTAGTGTCAGGCGGATGGACTCAATCTCACCATACGGGTTCCCTTTTACCTTTTTGGTTTGTAAGCCTCAAATTGGGTTGTTTACGTTAATAGTCTTTAATTGATAAATCGAGCTCCGGTAAATCTACTTACATAGTGAATTGAACAATACACATTCAGTATCTTCCACATATAGCACATGTACAGACGTTGTTTAAAACGAAAGTTGCAATTCTATAAAATAAATTTGACAGATTGGTGTAGCTGCATTTGCTGGCGTCTGTACAAAAATAAACGAAGATATCTGTTATAACAAGGAGGTTAAAAAGCAGTACCGTGACTGTAGAAGTTTTTTTCCACGTTGCAAAGTGACTTGGAGTAATGGAGGTGAGCTGTCAGCGCCGCATATTACCGACAACACATTGTTGGTCTTAATGTGGCTACAGCCAACTTCTAGTAACAATGTTCATAAATGATTTAGTTAACTGTAATACATATTAATTAGGCCCATATTTATATTTTAACGACCGCCATATAAAGAAGAGTATACATGTTAGAAGCTTGTCTGTTGCATTATATTTCTCTAACTGACTCTAAGCCGTTAAATTATAAAATAATTTCTGTCACGTGTTTAGTACTTTCTGTCCATTCTATAACTAGTGTAAAAGTTTTTACACGATTGAAATCAATTCTCTAAATTGGTTTCTTAAGATTAATATTACATACTTATCCTATGGACAGCGGTTACCCTAGTGTGAGATTTGTTCAAGCCGCCCATTAGGCCTCTGATATGGCTTAACGACTGTTGCCTAATGTCTACAACCGGGACCGACAGCTTAACGTGCCCTCGGGAGACGCTCAGTAGCGAAACCACTTTGGGCGATCACCACGAGCCTAGTCGCTTCACCACGCCAATCACTTACGGAATGTTGAAAGCATCTGATTAAGAGTGCCTGTTAAGATTCGTATTGGATCAAGATAAAATAATTTAAATTTAATTACATCCATTATCCTTTTCATAATACCGATTAACTACGTTAAAGTTAAACTAAACAAAATTTTACAATCTACTTATAAGGTGATGCCAGCGCTTTCTCCTACCAAACTGTACCTATCGGAAACACTCAGGTACTCATTAACTATGCTATATCGATCGTAGATTCAATTTCATTAGCAGTAGTTCTTGCAAACGTTTTCCCTACATAATGTAGTCTGCCTGTCTCGATGATGAACCAAATAGTTGATTGACGGATACAAAGTACACGACTCACAAAAACAACTTATGGGACAAACAATAATTGTCCTGTGCGGGAATTGTACGCGGGACTCGAAGTGGCGAGGCGCCTATCTTAACCGCTGCGACACAATTGTAGTACAGATTTTTTGATGGTATCTATGTATATCAGCCGAATAATCTATCGCACAAATATAAACATAAGATCAACTTATTTTTAGAATTCCCATATCAATGAAAGTTTTCGCAATCAATTATTTAATAATACATATTATATATTTATATATATATATTGCTTTTATATTTATAGTGTATATTAAAGTGCCTTAGATAAATAAAAAGCAAGAAAAAAAATTAAGGTACCCTAATCTGAAACTCAGTGCACTGTCATTAAATTTTATTTAAATCAAACAAAATGAATAATATTAAAGTCATGAATATTAAGGTAAAGGCTTCCCAAAGAAAATTTTAATCCTCTTTGAACCGCATTAATCCGCCTCTGTCGCAAAACCTTCTTATGCTATTTATTTATACTTTTAAATATAAATATATTTTTCCTTGTATCTCACAGCATAACTTGTAACTTTCATATAAGTTTTCTATTAACTTTGACTCCCGTAAATCGCTCCTGTCGCAAAAATACGCTTCTTAGCAGATGTCTACTCGTTGTAATCTACTTACCTTAAATTTTAGCTTCATAAGGCAAATAGTTTGCAAGATTGTGTGCTATTGTGTGTTCTTTTATTCAGGGTGGAAGTTGTCATGTAAAAGCCAATACTTTTATGATCTCTTTAATTGTGTTGTGGTTTTGTTTTATTTTTAGCTAATAATGATTCTTAACGACTAATTTGAACATAGAACAGCTACCCTCCACCTTACAGTTTTGTACATAAATAATAAAGCTTTTCAATAAAGACTGGTCGGAACATTGACATATAAATTGGGTCATGAATAACAGACAGTTTAAACTTCTACGCATAATTCTCTATGTCATTAGAATTGATATAGAATATTGTGCATAGGAATTCTCAATTTCAGTAATTTTTACATGTCTAAATCCCCGTGTACATAGATAGGTGTACAGATTTCATTTTGATTGCCCTATAATAAATAATGGGAATGTGAAGCATTTGCAATATTTTTATTCAGTACTTCTTAATGAAACTGCATATATTTTGTTTTAGATTTAATTAACATTTACACCGTGTGAAACGTTCTATAATTAAAGAAAATAATATTCATTTACCCATACCTAAAAGCAAAAGATTTACACAAAACTGGTGGATTTTCCACCATTTTTGTGAAATTAAGTTCCATATTTATAAGGAAACGTGTTTTATCTTGATACATCTTCAAACCCTATGTCACGTATATATTCTTTGGTAAGTACACGATAGAGAGTGCTCGACAAGCAATTTTCCTTCATCAATTTCAATTTCTCCCTGCGGTCTAACTTAAGTAAAAAAATAGGACTTTCGTTGCGACCTGAAATGTTGAAGCGTGTAAAAGCAAAATAAATACAGTCTCGACTTAAATAAAATGTATAGTTACAGCTCCTAATATAAAATCGTATGATATTTGAAGGGTCCAATGTCCGTAGATTTAAACCCTGGCAACTTTACATATTACCAAAATCATTTTGATTTTCAAATATCCCAACAAATTTTAGCTAATTTTATACCAATGCAATATTTGGAATGATTTTAGTACGTACATTTTTATTAATTTTTTTTCTTGTCGGAGGTCGTTTTCGTAGTCATTATCTTTGTTTTGTAGTCCATTAATAGGCTGACAACACTCAATGTTTTCGTATCACACTAGTCTCACCCGTATAAGCTTCGGGTCAGAATAAAGTGAACTAATAACTGTCAAAACACGTTAAAAAGCAGGGTGATACTATAATAAAATCATCGATTCAGTCAATTATAACAGCTGTAAAAAGTCCACTGTAAGGAGGCTTCCCTCAAGATGCCTCCCCCATCATAATGGGTGGATATGCCATACTCGCCACGCTTAACAGACGGGTTGGCAATCGCAATAAGATGGGCGAATTAAATTTTGGAGATATTTTTTTAGCATTTGTGTAAGTATTTTGAGGTGACTTTGTGTTTTTTTTTCCATTAAGTGAAAGTTTCCATTAAGTTTTGGGATTCATATTCTTCAAAATTGAATGATTGTAGATGAATTTCGTAGTATTAATTAAAAACTTGCGAAATCTCACAAATTTGTCTGATTTGCTGACATCAGACAAATTTGTGAGTTTGCGAAAGTTTAGCCTTAATAGGTTAATAAAGAGAGAATTTCATTCCAACAAAATATCTCTCTCTTTGTGATAACTTTCACGGTTCAGGGTTGGATAGTAGAGCATAAAGTAGATAAATACAAATTATAAATGATACCTAATGGGAACTAAAGCAGGAAAATGTTTTAACATAATGATACTGTTATAAATATTTATCAACATAAATAGGTAAATGTTTATATTAGCAAACAATTTTCATTTAATTTATACGTATTTATCCAGGTAAATTTATATATAGACACAAATGAATATCATTCTGCATAATCTATTATATATTCTGCAGTTTGATATTATGTCTGTCTGTTTAAATGGTGTCTTATGAGTTATTATTTGACTTGACGGGTCTCATCTCGAAAACAATGAAATGAGTATGGAACCTACAAATAGCCCATTTTGTGTCGATTGTAGATTGTCGGAATCCTACAAATATATAAAAATGATGTCCTCCCGGCTGAATTTCACCCACGACGGCCATTCTCAATGGAGATTAGACAATTGCGCAGGACATATTATAGTGCACAAGTGTGTGTGCATACACAGGGACACTTTCTTCCATCACTCTCTGATCCGATGAGACCACTAGGGACACGACTGGAAAGAGGTCAGGTATAGGACCGACGCCCTTACGTGCTCCCCGAGGCATGGGGGTATAATACCGCCAACTCCCAAACTTCGGGCTGATCTTGAGACATTTCTTTTTTATCGGAAAAATCCCAAAATTACTTTTTGGTCCGACCCGGGATTTGAACCCAGGACCTCATTTTCTGCGGTTGAACAAGCGACTGCTAGACCAACGAGGCATTTATGAAAATATAAAGTGCTTATGGCAAGAATAAATAAAAATAAAGCAGTATTTTATTTAAGTTCCTCTGGCAGGTGAAGTATCGTTTGAAACCATAGAGACTGGCTGGTGTTGCTAAGTTACAAGACCGTGATAAAGTGAGACTGGACCGTAAAATCCCAGGGGATTTCGTAGACATAAATATCATAGAGACAAGGGCCTTTTAGATTTTCAGGTCACACAAATAGTTGTGGGGATCGCAATCGCAATAACTTATGGCCTAAACTAATATATATATCTTACCTGTGCAGTTTATTATATTGGTAGTTTGAATTTTAACAAAACATTGTGGACATCTAAATGCAGTATTATAATAAATCTACAGATCATCTACATATATTTTTATTTTGGTAGTGATCGAATTTGTAATGATGCTGTGTAATAAATGGTTGGAAAGGGTCTGTAGTGACCACAATACGTTACGATAGTATGCCAAAATTTTACATAGATGTAATGAACCGTATATAACCCATCGGGGGTAAACAAATTTAGAGTACATTTTATGTCAAAAAAGGCTGGCTGGATTTTGTTTGAGAGTATTATTTAAAATTGAATCTTTACATTTTATCCTTTATATTTGTATGTGATATAATTGCATTAACACGCTTGACATTATACTCACTTTTTATACTATTAATTTTAAGTAAAACTATATTCACACTTTCGGGAAGTCCAATGGCCTAGTCTAGGTTAAATCAACGATATAAGATATAACTAAGTGTTTTCAAAAGAAAAAAAAATTACGAAAATATAGTTATGTTTATCAGTGGTGATTTTTATTTTATGTATGTTTAATTTTTTTTTTATCTCAATGAGCAGTAGTTACCCATCAGTGTTATTTTAGCCGTAGTAGTGCCCCATTCAATCGGCTCCCCGCATTCCCCAAAATCATACTCGGAATATCGCCATAAAATGTAATGATCTCCGAAACTTTTAAAACAGAAAATAATTAAGTCTATTATAGACCATTACAACTCATTTGCGATAGCTTAGGTCCTTGTATGAATGGAGCGTGACGTTAAATATATCTATAGAAACGGACGTTCCTCTACGTAATCCCTTCAATTAAACCAACCGTGCTTGAATTAAGTCCCCCGTTACAATGAAGCGAGGCCAGGTACAGTGGCCTCCAACGAAAGCTTTACTACTAACGATTGCAAACCGCCCCTGTATAAAAACGTTACTGCGTATTAATAAATTTGCACCATCTGCTTTTTTCACTGTTTCGTTAAAGCAAAATTTACAATTGTGTTTTTTTGCTTAGCCAATACGATAAACCATTGTATATTTGATCCCTTGCATATTTCAAAAAATACTGACTCGTTCATTTTATAATAAAATAAATATTATTTATGTGTGCCGATATTATTTCAAAACACAGAGTTTTTAGCGTTTTAGCGTTAGATTGGCAGGTAGATAATATACTCAATAGTATTTTATATCATTCATGGTCTCTGTCGGGCACAAAAACGCGGTTCAGTGTAAACCAATAATGTTTATAACAAACAAACAATTGCATGAGATTAGCCAATCATAAATCTTTTTAGTTCATCAAAGAGTGTTAAGAATAGAATAAAAGTATGAACGTTACATTTTCAACGTTGATTTTGCATGCTACCATGGAAGCGAATAAAATATTTAATTATTTAATATGGTGACATTATTTTGTATTTACAACATGTGCAGTAAACTCTTTTTAATCAACAGTTTCATAAATTAAGGCCACATCAATGATTTCGCGAAAATTTTACCAGCGATGACCCAGCGTCATTGCCGGCGTAATTTATTTCATGTCAATCGCACTGATCTCCTACAAAATAAGGTAAACATAGCTTAAAAAATTATATAGAATCCTCTTGCCTTGCCTCAGTTTTATCTACACTCGGCCGGGTTTGTTCTAAGAAGATTAGACCTAAGTGTGTTTGTGCCACCCTCCTGTTACCAGTTTTATTTTATAAAATTCTTTCTACCTTTAATATAGCTAAACAGAATATTTTCTTTATAAGTTAAAGGAATACAGACAATGTTAGCAACGGAGCGTCTTATGATAAACGATTGTCGTATACCATCCCAGGAAATTTTCGATTTGTACAGCTTTATCAAGACATCTTATTGTTCTTAACGAAAAGACAAACGAACTTTCTGTATATTTGGTCTTTTATTAGTCACCGACACAAATTATGGGTTTTGCGGCCTATTTCTGGATATTTTTGTATTAAAGGTCTGCCGAACACATCCTAGTGTTCGGCAGACCTTTAATATAATATTTAATACAAATATTTAATACAATAATTAATTACTATTCAATTGTAAATGGTAGTTTAATCGGGATATTATAATGGTATTATATTATAATCGTAGTTTAATAATGTATTTAGCTATTTAACCCAAAGAGCAGTAGCACTTTTTAAATTTAAAAGCAAGAGTTGTCGGCGCATATAATAGCCCTCATTTACAAACTTATTACAACAGATATTATCCTGGTTTGTTTAAGTTATTCACACAACAGTAGCATGACATTTGAAATTCAAACATTAAACGTCCTTCAAGCTAACAGTCTCTCAATATTTTTGTAAGTAAGGAATTTAATTGTGAACTTGAAGAGAATGTTTAAGTAGGCAATATAAAAACAGTATCTACTAAAATGTATGAGAAATGAATAATTAGTAGCAACACTTATTTATAAACAAATGGCCGGTGTTGAAGCAAAGTTAAATATTCATTATTCAGACCGTAATCAAAGAGCATTATACATGGCAATCCCAACGGTATAGCAACCGGATACTAACGAAAACTCCTGATAACCTATATATCCAGCTATTAGACATCATTTCTCTATCCAGAAAAAGACCTGTAACATTTTAAGGTAATTACAAATGAACCCCGATAACTTTAACCTTTGAAGCTTTGATCGGGGGATATATAAAATATTGATATGCTCCGAAAGCTTTAACACTATATACATATTTATTAATTATGATCGTATTTTCCGCCATCAAAAAATGGCCAGAAGCCAATCTGTTAATTGAAACGTTGGTCGGAAACCAGGTATTTCACTCTGCAATTTTGATGTTCCGTATAGTTTTTGCCATCATAAATTTCAGAAATATATGTTATATCGCAAAATGAGTTCCAATATTGATTTTTAAATTACTTTATAAAATGTTAATTTCCGTGTTCTTGGTAATTTTGTGTACATCAACTGTCCTATGCACGTTTGGATAGACAAGTAATCTGGCTCTAACCCAGTTTATCTTTATGAGTATAGGGAACATTAGTTTATTCTACCATATGTAGGATTATCTGGTTTTGTTTTGGATTAATCTGTTTCTTACTATTTTGTGTGTTATAACGGGCAGAAGATGAGCTAAAGCAGAGTTTATCCTGTCCTTAATTTATGGGTAACGTAATATAGAACAAGCTCGATAAGACAATATGCAGTCAGTTGATATAGTACTTTATAATTGACTGGCCAGTTGGTCTAGCGATTAGTGAACTTGACTGCTAAGCCTGTCGTGGTTTCGATTCCCACCCGGGATAAATCATTGTGTGCACACAATTGTTTGTTCTGTGTCTGGGTGAAATTTATCTATTACTATCTGCACTCCGCGGTTTTACCCAAGTTATTAATTATAGCCTATGTGTAAATCCAGGCTGTCAGCTAAGTCCATACCAAATTTTATTAAAATTGCTTCAGCCGTTTAGACGTGAAGAAGTAACAAACATACACACTCACAGACCCACAAACTTTCGCCTTTATACTAATATTTAGTGTGATATGTATGTATTTAGAAATGTATAAATATGTTTATCAGGTGTCTAGTTGCCATATTATAAGCTTTATCTAGTTTGGGATCAGGTGGCATTGTGTTAGTTGTTCTAAGATATATTATATATTTATACATTTTTATAAAGTATATCAGATCAGCTAATGCTGAAATTATGCTGTAAATGGCATTACAATTGACACATACTATTTTCTGTAACCTGAAAATCAATTACTTACAATGCTTTTACAATCAGAATCAAGTATCACTCACTGATAGGGGAATAAAATATATTACAGTTGTACTATCATGCGTATGACTTGCAATAACTAGTAGTTCTCACCGCTCTGTGAGTAATTGGTGAGTTTGATTTCCTAGGCTATCTGTCACTCGTTCACTTCTTGACCGCTCACCGTTGACCGCAAGGCACATTTCTCGGCTCCGGTTGTAGTCGTAATACAACAGTTGTTAAACTAAGCCCGAGGCCTGATAGCCTAGAACAACTCTGTCACTAAGGTAACCCATACGATAAAGAGTGAAAACTACCATGTGAATGATATACAGCTTCAGTCGAACTAGTTTAACCTGAATTGGCTACTAACATACTGCTATAAGTCTACTTTTATGTCGGAGCCATAAAAACTATGTAGCCACCTATGCCGTTCCATACTAACCCAGTAAATTCTAGCCTTGTTCAAGTTTCGTTGTTATGTAAAACTATTTTGCATAAGTCTCTGGAACTACATAGTACGTTTATGTAGATGCTTTACAAGATTGTATGGACTAATTACATAGATTAGCATAATATTGTGATAAAGTTGGCTGTAAGCGACATTTAACATTTTAATAACCCGGTGGGAAATTATGATCGTAATGTAGGTACTCTCAGTACCAAAAATATAAGCATTTCGTGGCTTTTCTTGAAACGGTATTTACGTTGATAAGACAACATATCGTACTTATGTATCAGAGAATGGATGTAAGTCCATTTATAACCCTTGTAAGTACTTGGTTTTATGTATACTTTTATACGCAACTGAGGATGTATTTTTCACATCACATAGTCGGAATAAACGCGTCTTTAAAATGTCAGTGAACAATAATAATAATAATGTCCTGGGACATTATTGACACACGGCCCTCTGATCCCAAATTAAGCGGAGCTTGTACTATGGATACCATATAACTTATATATTGTATACTAGCTGTGCCCCGCGGTTTTACCGGCGTTAAACTTTATAAATTATAGTCTATGTGTTAACCCAAGGTGTCAGCTAACTCTATACCAAATTTTAGTAAAATCGCTCCAGCGGTTTAGACGTGAAGAAGTAACAAACATACACAATCACGCACTCACAAACTTTCTGCTTTATAATATTAGTGTGATACTACTTTTCTTTTGTAAATACATACTTATAAAGATAATTATGCTCAGACTCAGGACAAACAGATATGTTATACACAAATATCTGTCCTGGGTGGGAATGAACCCCCAACCTGCGGCGTGAAACGCAAGCATTTACTAACCACGCCAGCCGGCACGTCAAGTCGAGCCATGAAATCGAACAGTTTTAGTGTCTGGACGGAAGACACAACATTGATCTAAAACTATTTGAATCTTAATAAGTTTATATGAGTCAAATACATATCAATGCATTTAGCAATAGCAGTCATATCGACTTTGTAAGTAGATATTGATCGCTAAAACTACCCGTACTTAATATATCAAAATTCTAAGAAATTTCGTTATAGAACATTATTAGCCGAGGCGGTCATTACAGTTATTTCTTGAAATCATTATTACACCCACATAATGCTTCTATATATATGGAACAGAGGCAAAGTGATGTGTTGAAATGCTCATACGCCCGTTGAAAGCAGGAAAACTGCTCAAGTGACAGCTAACAGGGAGAAAATGTGTTAGTAGTAAATACGGTTTCATGTATTAAATACCTCAAATTATGGAATGTATTATTTGTGTATACCATGCGGCCAAATTACAGTATATCCATATATTCGTGCCTTGTAATTAGATAGTTACCTAAAATATGAAAATCCTTTCAATATGCTAGTTAATTGCGCTCTATAAATATATAAACACTTTTTCAACGAAATGTTCATTTGATGTGTTGTACGGATACAAGCTATTAATTTAAAATCATCGCTCTCAGACAAACAAGATGATTTGAACTCAATACTGGGCGGTCACAAATTTAATCGACCGGTGGGAATGATCCATGAAAATATCATTGGAACATGTTTTAATGGCGTAAACAAAGCCAATAGATGGCACCTATATCTTCCGTAAGCGTTAGCAAGGGATCATGTAAATTGATCTGCCGGTGCGTATCTTGCGTACCTTAACGGCAGAGCTGTTATCCAGGATTGGTCGAGACTGTTGGTTCGATCCCCGCCGGACGTTTAAATTTATGACGCGTACTCTCTTCATTTTACAAGTTTGAAGTTTTGATTTACGCCTTTCATTGCGAATAATGCTATGCCAAAATTAAATATGATAAAATAGCTTCGCTTATAAATCTAATACGCTTTATCTGCACAAATATTTAAGCGTTCATTATACTGATACATAATAATAAAGACATAAAAATAGAAAAGAAAAATTTATTGGCACTTTGAGTACATTATTTTTATTAAATCAAAATAAGTTATGAAGACAAATTGTGTAATTTTTTATCTTAAGTCACGTCCAAATATATTTAGCTTTACAACACAGTATAGATACACAAGTTATTTTAAATTTGACAGGGAGTTGGAAGAATGTCAGGTACTTTCTTACAACACTCGTTTTGACAGCAATGCGAGCCGATTGACAATGCCAATTGTCACCGTTTTTCCGAGAACGAAAATTGTTAGTGTTTCTACCGGCACCGGAGGGTACCCAATTAGTCTTTATTGTAAAAGATTACCTCGGCCCTGCATTCATTATTTTCCTCCAGAGTGTTATTATGTATATGTTGTATCATAATTTTATCTGTTACTCTCTAATTGCTTATTAGCCTTGGAGACTCACGGCCGTTAAAATTAGGCCGCTTAGGTTATGATTAAAATTTTCAATTATATAATTTAATTCAGCGATAAAACACGAAATTCAGTGAAATCATTTCATGTTTATTCAAACAAAAATTATTTGATGATATATATATATAATGATTATTTATCCACGGAGCACTGTAGTGAGATATAGGGTATGACGTACAATGCTACAATTCCATCCATTAACCAATATTCTATTACTATTTTCGCCTGTGAACTCTCCTCGACACGTTTGCAAAGCGTGGCAATTATGGCATATTTCAAGTGATGAACACAACTCCATGGTGGTTTTTTTTGGAGGCCTTTGTCCTGTAGTAGATGTGATTCGGATGACACGGTTATGATGATTATGACGCTCTTCATTGTACAATTGTCAATGCACTTTACCTAGTAATCAAAATTAGGAATCAGAATTGATGCGTCCTGCGTGTTCGTGAATATGTATGTTTGTTACTCTTTCACGCAAAAACTACCGGACGCATATTGATGAAACTTTGTAGTAATATAGCTTATATATCCAAATAACACATAGGCTATAATTTATAAAGATTAACGTGGGTTAAACCCCGGGGCACAGCTAGTAATATATATAAACATAAAATATTACTGTCAGATGAAATAAATAGTATATTTTTAGCACAGAGATAAAGCATTGCTACGCAACATGGTAATCCTGGAAGCCTTTTGTGCATGGTATCCTTTGATAGCTATGCGCAATGGCTACTGGTTGGCCTGTAATTTTGTATAGACTTTTCTCTATATTTCATGTACATATTTAAACTTTAGCGGATATTTATACATCAATGGATATGTACCAACACAGGGATGTTGCAGAAAGAATATTCTTTTATTAGTTTTCATTAGAAGACCGGATATCCAAAATTTTATGTATTGGAACGAAGTTCCTTATCGAGCGTTGTGAAAGGGGGCTAGACGGAAAAAAAAATTACGAAAAGGAGTCACGACGCTTTTTGCAGCTGTGCGGCGTGCGCATGTTTCTCTGTCTATCTCTCTCTCTCTCTCTCTTATAGAAAGCAAGCCAGTTATTTTCATTTCTATTTCGCATTGAACAGTGTGGTGTCGCGACGATTATTTTTGTTGAGTGTATACAGGGGTTTTTGTACATAATAAATAATAAATAACTTCGTTCCATCCCTTGACACCTCTCAAGGTTTTTTTTTTAATTGTTATTGCATGTTATGCCAAATATGATATCTATAATTTGAATAAGAGGGAATTTACATATCAGAATATTAGCAGTGAATGATTCCTCAAACTCCTCTAGAATAAGGTCGATTCAATTGAGAACCGGGATAAGTAATACAAGACAAATACTTGTATCCAAATAATACGCGATATTAACAAATTAATATGTTATGAAGAGTTCAAATTTTAAGTAACGAAAATAAAAATGATATTCGTTACTTAACATTTTTAATCAAAGAAGATTACTTACAGGATTGTAGCGTGAAATAGCACACACATTTCGTTCAAATTGCAAGCAATTAAGTTCCTATTGAAGAGTGAAAATCTCTCGCAATTCATTGTATTACTCAATTATTGATGAATCGGGATGAATCACGGATTATATCCGAGTCTATCAATCGGTTCTATATCTGGTATACATTTGATTTATGTGTACCATTGAGAACATACAATATTAGGATGATAGGTAGTTTTATTTTCTAATATGATACGAATAATCGTTTCTAGTGCTTTTTTCATGCCCTCCGTACATAACGTAGCTTACCAATTGAATTCCCAATTTAGATCGCAATTAGAAAAGAAGGTAGACAGTAGAACGAATTTTCATTAAACATAAACCTGCTTTCTCTTTTAACCGTAAGCTTAACTACTTTGACTTAAGAGTTTGGCTACTAATGAAATATGGCTCAAGTAATCGTATTTTTATTTAGCAATACCTATTGGCATTAATATCTAAAACAAAACCCTGGTAGCTCTGTCTATTACAAGCCCTTTAGTAATTAGATATTGGCAAAACGAAAATTGATTTCATTCATTTATTTTTACAATAATGGAACAATAAGGTGAGTCCGAAATCTTTACTATGATCTAATTACCAAAGGGTTCTTAATAGACAGAGCTTCCAGTCTATCGATTCACACCGAACACACCACTGCGTAAATAATTTCTATTAGAATTTTTGTTACAAAAAATTTCGAAGACAGATTTTATGACCTAAAAAAATTAAAAGTCGACATAATAGGTAACATTCATCATGTTACCTATTATACCGACTTTTACATTTTTTTGTAAAAAAAGGACATAAAAGTAAAAAAATATTTTAGTACGTGAAAATATAACTGTTTTACTATAACTATTTTAATTAAACTTATACCCTTTCTTCACAATTTTATCTTAACAAAGTAAATATATAAAATTCGATTCTGGTAAAGAACAGTTAGTAATATATAACAAGTGAAAATTTTAGATTAGTATTGCTAGCATTTGTAATTACTTAGATTTGTTGGTTTCGTTTAGGGACGGCTAGAGGTACGGTCGGAAAGACTATGTCATACCACTTAGGTTTCTTATAACCGTTTTAAAACGGTGACGAAAAGAAGAATTTAATTTAAAATTTAATTTATTTTATCGTAAATTGACGAATGCAACATTTGTAACGTGAACAAGTTAAAAATTCATAATTAACATGCAAAATTAATTCCGCTAATTATCAGTTTAATCATCAGTGTAAAAGTTAAAGAATACTATTTACTTTCGTTATTTTTTTTAATATTCACGTGATTTACTTATGATATGATATTATATTTCAACAAAAAAATTAGGGAATAATAATTACAAAAATTAGGGAATAATAATACCCTATTATTATTATTATTCCGAGAAACAAGCAATTGTTCACGATTGATCGAGATTTTTAGAAAATAATGATAAAGAACACTATCTATAACATTATTCAGTGCCTTTTTATGTTTATCAAGATTTAATAAGGTTGTTGAGTATAATATTTGTAGGTTAAAAACACTGACTATTTATGTCTGATTTTATGACTATTACTGACTAAATCTATATAATTTGGAATAATGTTAATTCGGGAAAACCCAACTCAGACCTGTCAAGAACGATGAAAAATTCAAACGGCTTCCGAATACACCTATGGACAAACTTTACTGTTTAGGTAATAGACCGGTGACCATAAAGGATAGGTATATGTACCTATCCTTTTGTGCCGCTATGCGACTTGACTCATGAATAATGTTACAAAAATTAAACTTATACATTCAATGAAGAATTTATAACGTTTGTATTCTATTCCCACCAAAATATTTTTCTTTTAAACTCAGACAAAGAAAAACTGTTAAATACTATCACATACACCAAATGTGTTTGTTTAATAACCATTTAATAGTAGTTGTAAGTAAGGTTTGGTTGCAATTACTTATCTAGGAACTATCTAGAAAGTCTCTAAATGTACAAATGAATATTTGAAATTAAGTTTATCTGACGTATGGATATGGATATTTGATTACTGTCACTGTATTTTGTATGGTCTACTGTATAACAGTCAAACATTGTGACTCGAAAGATCTCACAGACAAACCGTTTATACGGTTTTGTGAGACAATGTCTAATTTTCATGTTTTATTGGAAAGAGTTAATAAATAAATGTACATGTAGTTGTATCAGTTATCTGGTCTACATAGTACAAGAAGAAGAAGAAGAAGAAGAAGTACACTTTATTGCAAAAATAAGTAATACAAATAATGGATACAACAGGAAAATTAGCTTATATTAATGCAATTGGCGGCCTTATCGCTAAAAGCGATCTCTTCCAGGCAACCGAATTTTGAATGGACCAAAATTGGAAGAATCTAATGAAGGTAGCATAAGGTGTACTAATTGAAAAGTTATGAATCTAATTAATCTAATACTACGTACATATACATATTATTATGTACTTACGTAATAAGATATATATGACTATGCATATACATACATACACAAATAAATACATAGATACAAATATATATTTATATATACAAATACATATATAGGTATAGTACATAAAAGAATGTAAGGATATTATTTCACAAACGGACGGCAGTAGATTTATTGCAGAGTAGATAAAGTGAGATAGTGCTGTTTAACCATATTTTTAAAAACGTTTTGTGATTGAGCGCGTCTAATCTGTATTGGCAGCGCATTCCATAATCGGACAGCTTGAACGCTGAAGGATTTGTCTGTAAAATTAGTAGAATGCATTGGCATTTTGAGTCGTAAGTTTTCTGAAGACCGCAAGAGTCGCGAATGAGTTGAGTGAAGAAACTGAAAGCGTTCCTTGAGATAGAGAGGAGTGGATGGATTGAACAGAATACTGTATAGAAGTGTGACAATGTGAGTATTCCGACGAAGTCTTATGGGCAACCACTTGAGTTTAGTGCGAAATTCAGAGACGTGATCATATTTACGCAAACCAAATATGAATCGTATGCAAAAGTTTTGAAGTCGCTCAAGTTTATCAAGTTGGTCCTCTGTAAGATCAAGATAGCTGGTGTCACCATAGTCAAGGATAGGGAGAAGCAAGGACTGCGCAAGTGCAATTTTGGTAGCAGTAGGGAGAAAGTTTCGCAGGCGTCTTAGGGAACTAGCAGAAGCGAACATCTTTCTGCTTACTTCTTGTATCTGTGGACCCCAGGAAAGAGTCGTGTCAATATAGATACCTAAATTTTTAACTTTATCGGCGTAAGGTATAACAGTACCGTTGAAAACAACATGGGGAGTTTGGGACCAATCAACATTACCGATTTTCCGAGAGCTGCCAACAACAATGACTTGAGACTTTTCTGGGTTAACATTGATGCCATATCTCATGCTCCACTTACTTATATGAGATAAATCTTTGTTAATAACCCTAATGGCTTCCGATAGCTTTTCACAAGGCGTTTGGGTGTATATTTGGAGATCATCCGCGTAAAGGTGATAGGTTGAAGTAAGTTGGTCAGAAATAGAATTTATAAATAAAGCGAAGAGCAAAGGAGACAAAACGCCACCCTGTGGTACACCAGCAGTAGTATCACACCAAGAAGAGAAAGAATCTTCTATGCGAACCCGCTGCCGACGTCCAAACAGGTAACTGCGAAACCAGTCAATTACCGTTGGAGATATGTTAATGGAGCGTAAAATGGCCAACAGTATGTCAAAATCTACCGTGTTAAAGGCATTGCTGAAATCCAACAATGTTAGCACTGTCATATTGCCATTTTCCATGCCTGTCCTGATATCTTCCGTAACATTGATCAAGGCTGTGGTCGTACTGTGACCTGGACGAAAACCGGATTGGTAAGGATTAAGGAGATTGTTCTTGCGAAGGAACACACTGAGTTGGTTATGGATGAGTCGCTCAAGAACTTTGGATAGAAAAGGAAGTATAGATATTGGACGGTACTCAGAAATGGACGTGGGATGGGATTTCTTTGGCAAAGGAATGATTTGTGCGTCTTTCCACAAGTATGGAAAGACACCACTAGAGATGGAAAAATTGAGGATATGGCAGATAATAGGAAGGATTTCGTCAAGGATAGGTAGGATCATGTTACGGCTAATACAGTCGCTACCAATAGCATTGGATGCGATTGACAATACGCTCTTCTTAACATCACAAGCAGAGAATTGACTAAAGACAAAATGTGGATAGTTGGGAGCCGGAAAAGATGATAAATAGTTTAGTGTGCAGGTTTTTACAGTCCTATCAAAGTTGGACGAAGCTGAAAAGTGCTTATTAAGCAAGTTGAGGTCCAAGTCTTTAGGAATGGTATCTTGTCGTGATTTTCCAACCCCCATAGATTTAAGAAATTTCCATACTTTCGCTGGATCTCCATTTTGAACAGATTTGTGAATATGCTGGCGTTGTGCATCCCTACACACCTTATTACAGTGATTCCTTATATTGATATATTTATCTCGATGGTGATCAGTATTTCTTATTTTCATCTTGGTCTTTGCTGTAACTTTCTTATGTAAGAGTACTTTTATGTCATCGGAAAGCCAAGGTGCTGGAAGATGTTTCAATCTGATAGGCCGTACAGGAGCATATTTGTCGTAGATGTTAATAATTGTTTTCGTAAAAATATCAACTTTCTCATCAATGCTATCAGCGTTAAAGAGCGTTGTCCAGTCAATGCTGCTGGCATCCTCAAGAAGATTAACAAGGTTAATGCTACCAAAATTGCGTTGCAAGAGAATTTTTGGCTTTGCCTTAGGCGGCCGAATTTTGTATGAAAGGTAGATAAGATCATGATGAGAGAAAGCGTCGGCAGAACATTGTCCATGTTTGGCAACGTGTTGAGAGGAAGAAACAAAAATAAGATCGAGAAGTGAAGGAGTAGAGTTAGGAAAGTTATGAGTAGCATTTAGTGGAAGGATGGATAAGTTATTAGATTCAATAAGAGAGACAAGGCGAGATGAGCGATAATCATTCTTCAAAAGACATGTATTGAAATCCCCCATGACTATGGTGTGACTGTAAGAAGGGAGAACCTTTTCCAGGAGTTTTTCCAAAGAGGAGAAGAAATTTACTCTTAAAGATGGGCTATAATATACACCAAGTAAAACTTTCCGATGGTTAAGTTCAACTTCAATAAAAAGATGCTCGCCTGCGGTTGATGGGGGTGGCTGAGTTGACATATCCACAATAGAAAAGGATATATTGGTACGCAAATAAATGGCAACCCCGCCACCACCACCACACGCACGATCATTTCTTATTAGGTTGAAGCCGGTGAGTGAGTATAGCGTAGATGGAAGACATGGCTTGAGCCATGATTCAGAAATGAGTATGGCGTGAATATTCTTACAGTCAAAAGATGCCAGCATATCTGCGAAATGGGCTGGAATACTCTGGGCATTTATATGAACCACATTGAAATTCTTGGGTACATCAGAAAACTGTGTTATTAAGGTATCTGCTAGGGAAGGTACACTTATGAAACTGTCACTATCACTGCAAGAGTAAAAACTTTCATTGTCACTACTACAATCCGACATAAATAATAATAATATAAACAAATATCAGCACTATACAATATAATAATATATTATAAAATATTAAAAAACAAAAATACTAAGTATCAATTTTGGTTCACCCACCGGCAAGCTTTTACATAATCGCAAAGTAAAATAAAATAAAAAAACATAGAAACGAAACACATGAATCACACAAAAAAATAATAACTATAAAATGCATTAGTACATACTTCAAACAAAATTTCCCTAATTAAAAACTACACACATCAACAAAGTCTAGGGATACGTTATTTTGAAATCAAACATGGCTTTATTGTTTAAAACCTATTTAGTTTCCTTAAAAAGTTTATTTACAGATTTAAACCTTGTCTATTCTTTATTCAAAATTTAAAAATTAAAATGAGAAACAAATGAAAACACGCAAAGCACAGCGCAATCTTGAGTTGTATCTAATTTCAAGAAGTTGCATTAAAATTTTTTTTGCGTGTTAATTGAAGAAAACCTGATAAATTGTTTTATTTTCTTTTCTCAATTGGTTGTGTAAGCTTTTTAGCGTCATGCCACGCCATCATTTGAGTCGAGATGAAATGTTACGGGCAGTTGGCATGTTACAAAACGGTGCTATTCAACGCGTCGTTGCTGAGTCTCTGGGCACAAGCCAAAATGTGGTATCCAGGCTGTGGTCACGTTATCGCGCTACTGGAGATGTGGCAGAACGGCACACAGGTAGATATCGTGTTACCACTCAGAGACAGGATCGATTTCTCCAAATGACCGCCAGAAGACTACCCAATATCACAGCGATGCAACTAGTGCAAAGGCTCCAGGAGGGTCAGCAGCTGCTGGTGAGCGACCAAACCGTGCGAAGGAGGCTGCATGAAGTTGGTCTTCATGCTCGCAGACCGCTACGAGTCCCAGCGCTGCGACGTGGCAATCGCGGTAGGCGACTTTTATGGGCTCAAGAACATTTGACATGGAGTGATCAACAATGGTCATTGGTGCTGTTCACTGATGAGTCCCGCTATGGATTTCATCCAGATTCGAGACGAACACGCGTTTGGAGAACTCCAGGCAGGGTCAGCCGTCTCCGACATCCACAGGAGGTCCACTCTTACCAAGGCGGGACAATTATGGTGTGGGCAGGAATACGAATCGGCGGACGAACCCAACTCATTTGGATTCAGGGCAGCATGACTGCCCATAGATACCGTGAGGAGGTAGTAGAACGTGTCATTGTCCCGCTCAGGGCCCTAACGGGGCAAGAATTTCAGCTCATGCATGACAATGCACCTTCCCATACAGCGCGGCTGGTGAGGGCCGCCCTTCGAGAACACGATGTTCAGGTATTAGATTGGCCTCCACAGTCGCCAGACTTAAACCCAATTGAACACGCCTGGGACATGTTACAGCGAAGAGCATTGAGGGATTTTCCGCCCAACTTGACAACAGAAGAACAACTTTTCGAACATTTAAAAAGAACTTGGGACTGCATACCCCAGCAAGACATTGACACCTTAATTTTAAGTATGGAAAATCGTTGCCGCTGTGTGATTAATGTTAGAGGAGGAAATACCGATTACTGATTATCAGATTTGGTAAGATTTTTATTCATTTAATTCGATTGAATAATTTTATAAGAATAAAATGTTTTTGTTCACTCAGTAATTTTCTATGGCTTAATTAATTTAAGACTTTTATTAATTAGAAAAACAAAATCGCATCGTGTTGTTAATGTTTAAATATCGGCCATGAAATTATCTTTAATTCTTCCATTTACAGTCATAACAAAATGTTTATAGTTTTCTAGATAATCAATGAAATGTTCAATATCCCTAGATTGTGTTGATGTGTGTATAATGTTCAGTATAAATTTCACGGGGTTAGTAGAAACAAATCCCGTGTTAACAATTGTAATTAAGAACTATGGAACGCAACTGTCGTTTGACAAGTGTTTTGACACTTACGTCCCTTATGTCACTTGGAAAATAATAAAATGTTGACTAACCTACACTGATCGAATTGTTATTATATTGTGTGAATTTAATGGACGGTACAAAATGCAGAAGACAAATAAACAAGAAAAATGTATGAGCAAGGTGGAAAAAGCTGTTACTTTTTAGCAGCCGCTAACCGCTTAGTTTTCGACACGACCTTTGCTGGGGCAACTGGCGCAGGTTTTGATGCAGATGTGTCTTCCTGAGCGATATTATCTACATCAGATATAGACTGGATACGACGGCGCTTCTCATCACCGCCAACAACGTAAATATCGCCATTTTTGGTGAAACACGAAGCCACACCAATTTTCTGCCTCGCGTAACAGAAAATCCTATGACGCGTCGCCGTTAAAAACTCTGACATTGTGGTACCTGAGCCCTTGAGTTTAGTCTTCCCGAACCACAACTGGTCCCGTAGCGCCACATCATTTATTTTGAAGAGGATAGGTCGCGGCTTCTCAGATGCAGTGTTTCGGCCCATCCTATGGCAGCGCTTGATGTCAGATGAACTAAAATCGCCGATTTTCAATTGATCCTGCACTATGCTCACAATCACGGCAGGGATTTGCTCGTTCTTCTCTTCCTTAACACCATGAAGCAATAACATTTTACGGCGGCCTCTCATCTCTAGGCGATCTGCATCCCGCGCGAGAGCATTGACTTGTTGTTGTAAGCCATCAAAAAGTTGAAGAACTACATCCTGGAATGCTGTGAAGCGTCTAGCCAGTCCTGTCTTATCCGGGGTAACCTCAAGTTCAGCACGAAAGTCTGCCATCTGCTTCAATAGAACTTCCCTCAGATCTGTGATGGCCTTGATGGTGTCCATAGTGTAGATGATTATATTGTGCTTATAAACTGAAGATAATGCTTGTCTGGTAGGTGAATAATGTTATCTTACTTTTATAAACATTAAATACTTATAATCACTTATTGTATTAATTAAATTCCAATTTAAATATGCAGAGCAAAAATAAGCTGTGTGTCTCTCACAACTACCCACATTATTTATTAATCTGCTTAGTTGGAGTCAGATGGCCGTATGTAACTAATGTCCCAGGATATTAATATTATTAGGTTTACACAAATAAACAACCTGCAAAAGTGCATACAAGTTGTAAAAAGATGAAGTCGCTCAGTCAATCTGGAACACGGAGCGTTTAAGCGGCAACTGGAAGTATTCAAACAGAGACTTGTAACAGCGTTGCCGCCGGCGTTTATGTAGCGTTGTGTGTACTACGTACCACCCTCAAGAAAATCTTTTATACTGACGGGACTTTCTACCTTTCATGTTAAATAAATCAGGTGAGGGTATTTTGAGAGAAGCAAACTTTTCATACCTATCTACTTTGATGTTTCTGAACACGTTCTACAAAAATGCAAAAATTTGTAACTTGCCATATAATGAAAATTACAATTAAGGGGAGTGTATATTAATATAACTATATACGTAATTTGTATAGTTATATTCTGAGTACTTAATACACAAACGCTGTTAACCGTAAATCTTCTGATAAGGCGGGGTGTATTTAGTACATGCTGCTCGTTTGTGGGACATAATCCTTTTAGGGTCTTATTTAAGCACACTAACATTTACAATCGCTGTAGCACAAACTCCAACTAGTTAAACAGAGTACTATATAATTTATTCGCCGCTAGGTATTTCAAGTTTGAACTAACTTTGGCACAAAAAATGAAATTTTAGCTCACTCCCCGCACCGAGCACTCAATTAATTTTCACTTCGGAACAACGAAACAATTCAAACTTCGCCGCATTTAAAAAAAGAACGGCCGTTTTTCGCAGAGATGGTGACCATATATTTATGGACGGTAGAGGCGAACATGCTTGTAAAATATTCATGCAGCGGGTCTTTCAGTGAGGAACTCAGAGCTTTGCCTAATACTGTGTGGTCTTTTTTTACCTACAGTGTCTTCTATTCAAGCATATAGGTTAGGTTTTAATGTCGATCCAAGTAAATACTAATAGTTAAAGCAATCCTCTTATTATTTCTTTGGATTGTACATGATTAACGGTATATTGTTTAATTGTAATCTCTTGAACTCGTAACTTCTTTGAAATAAGGATATTGCCCTATCCTTTTTCTATTCACTAAAGCGCTTTTAATTTTAAGAGTTAAGAATGAATAAGACTTTTAATAGCGCTATGAAGTTAGCAATAAGCTAATTGAATAAACTATACTCCGAGACAAGTCTGTTACGAATAAATTAACCAAGATTCAAGAGATTCCGCTAATGTCTTTCATGTTTTACCAGATTAAAAAGAATGGTGCAACAAAGCTTGTGATTTATTTTATTATGAATGTTGCTTACCAAAAATATCCGTGAAGTCACAGTCAGTCGTTCCTAATTTGTTTTTAATGCATTCACTAAAAGATACGTATATTGTAGATATATTTAGTTGGTATGTATGTTACTAATACAGCTGCCAAAATGTGAAAAATATTTACAGATTTATGTTGATAGTTTAGTAGGTGGGCCTGGACTCAAACTACCCAAAAATAGAATTGCAAGAAGTTGAACTGTCTTAATTCAAATTAGAAAGCAAATAACTTGTTCCATGTTCTTTACTTTCAAATTGTCTTTTTTTCGCAGAGTTCCCTTTATATGAAAATTGTACTCATCTTCTCTCAGCTGGTGTTGTATTTAACTTGTCTCAGCGATGTGCACCTTTTTATTATCTCTATTTTACCGAAGCTTATTTGGTCACTGACTCAACACTAATGTTAACATTAGTGTTGCGTCAGTGACCAAATTTTTGAAATGTTTTCGATTGCTGGGGATAACTATTCATGCTCAACCAGGGGGGGGGGGGGCTCAAAGTCAAAGACCAAAATTATTTATTCCGTAAAAATTTTACATTTATGTGGAATCGTCATTTTTTTTACCCTACCGTGCAGTGCATGACGTGGCAGCTACTAAGAAACACTGCCAGAAAACTCAGTAGATATCCTTTTTTAAAATAAAATATACTTAAGCGTAATTACAATCATGTGTGTTGACTCAGAACAACTCAATTCCAATATACTTAAGCGTAATTACAATCATGTGTGTTGACTCAGAACAACTCAATTCCAAGTATTTTTATCACTCAAATAATCAGAAATTTTGTAATATGCCTACGCCCTGCTACACAATTTGGCTTTAACGATTCTTTTAAACTTATTCGCAGACAATTCTCTATTTACGAGTATATTCCATGAGCACATGTGACGTAATAAATGGTCCGGAATCGATATTCAACGCCGAAGCCGATTTAACGATTGATTAAGTCATTTTTAACCTTTATTTATTTAAACGCCGATCAATATCACGATGTTCGGCAACTTAGCCAGTAGCCCCAGCATTTCAATCCAAGTTCATTGACATAATATCATTAGTTGATAGTATGGATAATATTACTATAAGCTATATACGTATGAGACAATATTCATGATCACAGCATTAATTGCTTTCCAGTATTGCCGTGTTAGGTATTAAATCTTAGATGTTGGCTACAATGCAGTGCTCAAGTAATTAGTACTGGCTATACTAGGAAGCACAAAGGCTGTTTGATAGCTAGTCTTTAGAGCAGAGGGCGAGCTTAGCTGAAATAAATACGTGATCTTGCCGTGATGTAATAGTTATAGATCAAATTTCCTGTATAATTGTTGTGGTTTAAACTAATTGTTTTTTTAAATGCTGTCAATGTTTAATAACCGACATAGCCGTAAGAATTGCCAAGCTGAAGTGGCAGTGGGCAGGGCACATAGCTCGTAGAGCCGACGGCCGCTGGGGCAGAAAGGTTCTCGAGTGGCGACCACGAACCGGAAGACGCAGCGTGGGCCGTCCCCCTACAAGATGGACCGATGATCTTATGCGGGTCGCTGGAAATCGCTGGATGCGGATAGCGCAAGACCGGCAATTGTGGAAATCTTTGGGGGAGGCCTTTGTCCAGGAGTGGACGTCTTTCGGATGATATGATGATGATGATGAATGTTATGTATTCCAAGTGATTCCTTGATATCTACCTCCATACATTTACCTTCGGGAAATTATGTTCACTATATATCTCTATTGAAACACTCGATTTTTTTATTTGAGTTGAAAAATTCTAAATACGCTACGGTTCCGATGTGTTAAACTATGTTTTATAGTTTGTTTTGGTCATCCAGATGTGTTTGTCAAATATTATAATATAAGTTAATATGAATTTTGTCATTGACAACAATCCCAAATCTGCATATTCTAACAAAAATGCGTAAAATTACCTGAAAACATATTCTAGTTTAATGTGATGACTTGACCATTCTTTCAATAACATAATTAAGTGTATTTTATCGTAGTCATGCGGGCTATTTTAAAAATGTGTACTTTACATATGACACGCAACTACAAAATTTCGGACTAATAATTTATGCGACAGCAAACCGCCACACGTCACTTTTTAAATGACATGAAAAATAAACGAATTCCAAGTAATGTAGTTGACGTATAATTTATTAATACAAACAATTACATTGAAGCCAAAAGTCATGATCTTGTGCCTCTAAAAATATAAAAAAGATTTAATAACAGTGCCTACTATGTGGAAAAACATTGCGTATGAATAAATTTGGTGGTTTTTCCGACGCAGCCACGTCACAACGAGGCGTATTTCCCAAATTATTGATTTTAGTCTTGTTTCGTGTTCTGACCTAACTAAACCCCGATTTATTCGAAATATGTATTTGTTTCAATATAATTTATATTATGTATGTAAGCCAATTTTTCAATTTCCTTTCTATTTTATTGCCTTTTTTTATTCATTTTAAATTTTGCAATTGGAGGATTTGGAACCAACAAACTTTTACGGGATACTAATGCTTAAGTTTAATTTTCTATATCTATATAAATAAACAGTTAATGCCACATAAATGTTTATTTGGTGTATATGACTGCATTTAAGCTGATTCTCCTAGTGAAGATAATACAATGTTTTTTATCTCATAATTTTGTTTCATTGTTTGGCTAAAGCCACCCCCATGCTTTTCCATAAACGCGGTCTGTAGAATGTGTCAACCAATTTTTGTCATAACGAAACCACCTATTTTGGGCCAGCACTTTGAAATTAATCAGTACAGACGCCAGCACATCAAGGTACCACAATCTGTCAAATTTCTGCAATTGAAAGTGAACCTTATACTTATGTGTAAAACTTGAAAATCTATAAAATAAATTTGACAGATTGGGGTAGCTGGATGTGTTGGCATCTGTACAATCCAGCATCACTTGAGAACGGCTCGGACGATAAGGCCGATTCTTTTGTTGTGTTCGTAATAGTAATGTTTATTATAAAACTAGCTGTGCCCCGCGGTGTTACCCGCGTTAAATTTTATAAAATTTCTTTGCTATAAACCTCACGGAGCCCGAGACCTTTCCAACGAATGCAAAACCGTGGAAATCGGTTCGTGCGTTCTGGAGTTATAGCGTCAGGAAGGAAATCCCGACTTATTTTTATAAATAGTAGATTATTTTTAAATAGTTTAAAAGAATCGAGTTGGATAAATTTTATGACTTAACAACGATACCTAGTTCTGTAAACAATCGCGTAACTTAATTATAAAATATTATTAACAAGTCTCAATGGTTTGATAATAATACATACATACATACATAGACTCACGCCTGTTTCCCAGAGGGGTAGGCAGAGACAACGGATTTCCATTTGTCATGATCTTTGCATACTTCTTTTGCCTCGATTACTGTCATTATATTCTTCATACATGCTCGCCGGTTTAGGGTACTTCTGACCTACCCTTTCTTGAGAAGATCTCCAATTTGGTCAGAGAATGTTCGACGTGGTCTTCCCCTTCCGGTTGTCCCATTCACACAGGCCAAGTATACTTCTTTTGTCAATCTTCTTTCATTCATCCTTTCTAAATGGCCAAACCATCTCAGCATGCCTTTTTCAATCTTTGTGACTACATCCTCTTTCTCACCACAACGCTCTCTTACATCAGTATTTCGAATTCTGTCTCTCAAAGTCACACCACACATACTTCTCAGAGCTCTCATTTCCACTGCATTTATTTTACTTTCATTCTTTTTCTGCCATACCCAACTTTCACTTCCATACATTAAAGTGGGCACAATATTTGTAATATTTAAGGAGGAGAATTATTATTTAAGTGTATAGTTATTATGATAATAAGACCTGATGTGATCACAAGCACGACTAATGGTATGGTATGGTATGGGTAGGTATGCACGTGATTTATGTTTGTTTTTATTCGAATAATGTTAACGATATCTAAGGTAAATATCTTAAGCATAGTAATAACGCCGTGGAGTGAAAGCAATGTGACATATTATTTGTCATTACTGATAATTGAATTATTTAATCGCAGGAATGCTAAGTATTGATTATTTATTGATTACATAAACAATATTAAAATGCTAAAAATAGGTCATACTACAACAGTAAAATATTTTTGTCGTTGGCCATTTTATCAAGAATTTGGTTTAGCGGTAGTGATTACCTAAATGTGAACCCAGTCAAACCTGTGGCCGGGTCCTGCCAGTATAAAAAAATAATTGTTCGATTATGCTCTCCTTAGATCCATCAGATTACCGTCTCATATAATTAAAATTATTGAATAGATACTGAGTCCGTATTCATGCAAAACATTTCCATATGATTTAAAAGATTTGCATGAGCAAATTTGGACTACTAAGTTGGCTAATCATGGTTGTGATGGGCGCCGCCGCTGTAGCCTCAAAATGCCGGTAAGAAAATACGCCTATATTTTTCTATATTATATAATATAATAAAAACTCAAACCAATTGTTTAAACTTTGTTAAGTACTAGATATAATTTCTAGATTTAATCACTTGTAATGCACGCTACGCACTACCTCTGTCAGATAGTAATACCTTCTTGAAAACTATCATGTTATCACACTAATATTATAAAGGCGAAAGTTTGTTAGTGTGTATGTTTGTTACTTCTTCACGTCTAAAGGGCTGGAAAGATTTTAATAAAATTTGGTATGGAGTTAGCTGACACCCTGGATTGTATTTATTTAACGCGGGTATAATCGCGGGGCACAGCTAGTTTTGTATATTTCTCTAATATCAGATCTTAAAATCCTTCCAATACGCGGTAAGGGTCTTTTACAAAAAATATATATATTATTCATATGAAAATCTGCGCATCATTAGAGCTTTTATAAATAAGTAAACAGAATGTGGTATTCACAGGCTATTTGTCATGTTCTATCTACATCCAACGCGGCGTTGATATATTATGTTGTCATACAATAAGAATAGAGGAAGTGTATCGTTCGTATTTCCCCAATCATGTTTCGAATAGAATGGAATCCATATAAAGCAGTGGTTTTCTTATTCATCGAGTACTAGCTGCCTCCAGGGACATTACTCGTTAGAAAACTATTCATATTCTTATTTAGTTATTGATTGAAAGTAATTACTCTATAAGTAATTACTTTCAATCCTGCAAATTGTTCAGAATCGTTATAAGATTACAAAAGCTTACGTTAGTTTCTTAAATCCATAATCTCACCTTAAATAACACGAATTTTATTCTTTGCGATGTGCTGAATTATCACATTAATATTATAAAGGCGAAAGTTTGTGAGTGTGTGAGTGTGTAGGTATGTTTGTTACTTCTTTACGCAAAAACTACCGAACGGATTTTGATGAAACTTTGTAGTAATATAGCTTATATATCCGCATAACACAGGGGCTATAATGTATAAAGTTTAACGCAGGTAAAACCGCAGGGCACAGCTAGTTCTTTATATATTAACGATTTTCAACGTATTGAACATAACTTATGTACGTATATCACCCCTTATTCAGATCTAGCTCTGTTACTTAATAGTAGTTAACTCTTTCCCGGGCAGTGGGGATATAGTTACCACCACATTTTTAACTCTATTACCTTATAATAAGATCCAAAACCAATAAATTAGAAATATACCTACTGCCTTGTAAAGGGTTAAACCCGTGAAGAAATCAGGTAAACTAACAAATAAACTGGAGGATTTTTGATATTATAATAGTCAGGATGGGTTGGTAGAATAATGTTTGAAAACTTGAGAAACGCTTGTCATTGTTCGGCCTAATGCTAACGCCAGTATTTGTAAATACGAATCAGCCAGGGAAATCTTTGTTATTCAAATCTCAATTTACTTTCGAACAAACAAGACCATAGCTTTCCAAAAATAATTTGTGAGAGAATATCTTCAAGTCTGTTGAATATTAAATTTTATTTTTATATGCGGTAGGTTTCCGCTTGGTCTCATATGATAGAAAGTGTAAATCAACTCTAGGCCTATGCCACTCTAAGCCTATTCTAGAAGGAAGTAGCTTTCATTGCTTCATGTATGAGAAAAGACGAAACGAAATACTTAGTTGATTTTGTCAGATTGTGGTTTGTTGGGATAAGTAACGCAACCATATTTATTGATAGACTAGCATACAAATAAGCAAGCGGGTTACCTGATGATAAGTGATCATCATGCCCATGGACACTCACAACACCAGAGGGTCCGCAACCACTTGTACTGTAGCAATTGCTTTTTGCGTTTTGGTAGTACCACCTATTAAATGGAATGAGATTTGTTGATTTTTAGAACTAGTACCCGTTCCGTACTTTTATTCATCTCTATACAGTTATTATTCTGTAACAATTTGTTCGCATTGTTGTGTATAAACTGACCGCTTGCCTGCCTTTTGCCTTTCCGCCTTGCCTTTACCTTGCCGATCACTTACGGAGTAGTTAGTATAACTGGTAATTTGCGAATAGAACAATAACTTATTTAATGAAATAATACACTTTCTATTTTGGCGCTCATAGCGATATCTCACGGTGATCACCGAGGCCCATAGTGTCTCTCTGTAGATAATTTGTGTCTCCGTGCTCTTAAAGCTGTTGATCAGGCCAATCAGAGGCCTATATACAGCTTGAATAACTCTGACACTAGAGTTACTACCGCCTTCAGAAGTAAATAAATCGGTAATCGGCGTCTTCCTCTCCCTCTAAACTCTGTAAATTGAATTTTTTAAATCATGGTGAACATTATTATAAATATTTTTCTATGTGTATATATGTTTGTAAAATATTCTTTTTACAACTTCACTGACGCAAAAAAGCGGTATTTTTTAATTATTGCTTTCAATATATATATATATATATATATATATATATATATATATATATATATATATATATATATATATAATAAAAACATGCTATAATGGATGCAAACCAAGGGTATAGTCGAAACGGATCACGTATTTAAACCCTTTCCACATTTTGAGAGGCATTAAGCCCGGGTCAACTGGCGACTGATAACTGGGACAAAAATAATGGGGGATTTGTTACGTGAATTGGACAACCGACTCGCGTGTATGTGATCTTTGATGTTCAGTACTTAAATATGGAAATATAGCCTACCTACCTAACCAATGAATTTATTTCTGTGTTGTTGAACCTAGCTGCTGTCCTTTATGGTGAATCTGAAACCTGCAGGTGAATCTAACTGTCTATAGTGAAGTACATCCTTTCGCCATTATTCCTCATATTGAGCTCATTTACGTTTCAAAACCTCAATATTGCGGTCGCGACGAGCTCGTTCCAGCGTGTATGCTGTCCTTTATAAAGTACTCTATGAACATGAGAGTTACTTAGAGTTTAAAGTGAAAGTCGTATTATCACATGAAACTCAATTTTGTTGAGAAAATAATAATAATATCTAGGAACAATGTCACACAGATCAACCTAGCCCCAAACTAAGCAAAGCTTTGGGTACCAGGCGACGATATACATACTTATATAGATAGAGAAATACTTATATACATAGAAAACATCCATGACTCAGAAACAAATATTCGTGCTCATCACACTAATATTTGCACTTACCGGGATTCAAACCCAGGACTACCAGCTTCGTAGGCAGGAGCACTACCAACTAGGCTACGGTACGCTACGGATGGGACGAGTTCTCCTCTAGCAGTCTAACATGCCAGTCATTTTTAAATTAAGCGCCTTATAATGACGTGTATTAGCTTGAAGAATTATACAGATTTCAACATAATTACTAAATCCTAAATATTATAATGTCCGCGACTAAACTATCTTTATTAAAGAGTATGATGCGGTTAACTATAAGCTTGGTGACTAATGTGGTATTCAACATCGTCCTTTCGAAAAGTAAAGCACAACTATTATTGTGATTTCGTCGGAATATCCGAGAAAAACCAAATGACACATTAGAACCTGTCTACCGATGTAGTTGTAGTTTAGTCATGTGAAAGAAAGAATCGTTAGCAATATTTGTCCATTGTATACGAATAGAATGATAATAATTGAACATAAAGAACTTACAGACTGTTAGTCACGTGACGTGTTGGTCTAGCGGTAGCTTATTCAACTGCAGATAACGAGGTCCTGGGTTCAAATCCCGGGTCGGCCCAAAATAGATTTTGAAATTTCACTGTAAAAAGAAAATTTCTTACTATCTTCAAATCTGTGAGTAGGCGGTATTAAACCCTCTTGCCTTGTAGAGCACGTAAAGCCGTCGGCCCTGTACCTGACCTCTTTCCGGTCGTGTCGCTAGTCGTCCTATCATGAGAGTGATGGCATAGAAAGTGCTCCTGGGTTTGTGCACTAGAATATGTCCCGCGCAGATGTCTAGTCTCTATTGAGACTGTCGAAATTCAGATAGGGGGACATTATTAATGTTATTAGTCATGTGAGATGTAATGGCGCCAGCTCCAACCACTCCGACACATATCTTTAGATATCTTGGCTTAGTTTCTCTAGACACTCGAAACAGTCACTTTATTGCCATTACCTATATAGTATTTCGCGAATAAATATACTATCGTATTGCATAATGCGTCTAATCTAATCTGATTAAACTTTGATGACACAGAATTTAGTTGGAGTGGGCGATTCAATTATGAATGCTAGGATTATTTTTAAGTCGGTACTTGGTGAATATCAAGTTAATATATACAAGGTCTCTCGTCGGTCTGCTGAAATAGAAGAAGAATAATTATGAAATAAACAGTATACGTTTATTCCATACTTTTCTGGATTCCTATTGTCTATGTTTCAGTTTTAGGTTTGGAAATGCATTTTGTATAACGATCCATAAAAAAATTTTCGTAGTTCATAAACAGATTTTCTTTAATGTGTTCAGTTTTATGGATAAAAATTTCTTTCGCTAATTATACTTAGTCTATAAACGTATATAAAATATTTTATATTCTATTGTTTTTCACATAGCTGTAACCGAAAGTCATTATTTTCAGTGCGCTAAAAGCCCATCTATACCTAATATATAAGATATAAGAATAATAATTGTATTATCAAAATTATACGAGGGTTTCCATTTGATTGTAATATTTATTATTTCAGTAAGTCGTGTTGGATTTTATTATAATAACTAATAAGCTATAGTTTCTAATTCCTACCTAATCATAGGGTATACAGTTGAACTTCTATTACTTAAGGCCCAGGTTATTGTCCTTGACCTAATGTGTTTATATGATTGCTTTCTGATAAAGCACGAAGGTTACGACTGTACAAGTAGATTATACGACGAATTACATATTATTTATAGAATTCTAATGATAATACAACTTGAAGTAACTTTTGTTGTTTTATAAATACAGAATACAAATGATGATGAAAAATAATAACTAGGTATCTATCTAATCTAGATATCTAGTAACTACCTTAATGTTATTATTGCTCATCCAGAAATAACAACAGATCACAGTGAATAAACTATTATCCCATTATTCAATATATAAGATAACAATTCAAAATAATAATTCCGATCTAGCTATTTGGTTTGTGCTTATTGTTTACACTAAGTTTTAAATTAATATGAAGCGAAAATAGTTTAATTCCCGTTTACAACCAGTTGTAAGGTAATCATTGTGGTTATCATTTATGCAGACCGGAAATGCCACCATTTTGTAAACTAGTTGTGGAAGCATGTTATTGGCATTGATTTATCATAATTTGTAACCGTTTGTATGTAGCTGTAAGCTTATCAAATATAATAAAATAAATGTAAATACTTCTGTCTCTAACTGTACTCAAAGAACCATCAATCTATGCCAATAGAGTACCAAGTCAAATTATGTCACACAAAATAAATGGCAAACCTTGTGTCCTATAAATAGGTAAATAATATTTTAACTTCAAGCCGGCCTTACGCATTCAGAATTTTTTGGACTAAGAAGTACATCGACAAGCCAGAAAGTGTGTACAGATATAAAGAAACCTTTGTGTGTGATTTGGTATAGCGCGGTTAAGGTAGAAAGGTTGAAATTGATTGTGTCGCAATGTCAGTTGTTATTTATCTAAGTGTAATGCCAAAATAATTAGATAGAATACTCTTTATTGTTCCTGGAAACTGCTGGATGCGAATAGCGCAAGACCGGCAATTGTGGAGGCCTTTGTCCAGCAGTGGACGTCCTTCGGCTGATATGATGATGATGATGACTATTTAGTGCTGACTTTTTGTTCTTGACTGCCTCGTTGGTCTAGCGGTAGCGTGTTCATCCGCAGACGTCCTAGGTATTTGAACCCAGGACGGGTTCAAATCCTGGGTCGGGCCAAAAAGTGTTTTTGGGATTTTTCCGTAAAAATAAATTTCTCAGTATCGCAAAATCGTAGCACATACATGGGGGTGATTCGGATACTCCTCATCATAAACTATCTAAATTTTGCGATTGAACGTCAACTCCTCGGCCAGCCTGTGTATGAAACTCGGGTCATGCTTGAATTGAAACGCTTGGGTATGTAGTTCGTGAATTGAATTTCATCTCTGAATACACGACTAACATACTTTACAGCTAAATTCAACTTCAGAGCTACTCCTGAATTAACATCAAGTTTTGCTAGATTTTTTTTTCCTCAGATGGCTAATATTAGTTTTGGTTGGTAATGGATACCTACCAAAAGTAGTTACACAGGAAAGGACACTAAGTCGACATTATTCACACATGGTCATCTGATCCCAAATTAAGCAGAGCTTGTATGTACTATGGAAATCAGATAGCCGATATAATACTTTTTTTTTGTAAATACATACTTATATAGACAATCTCACCCAGACACAGGACAAACAGACATGTTCATGCACACAAACATCTGTCCTGGGCCTCTACCGGCTAAGTCGCCGAACATCGATTTCTTAAACGGCGTTTAAATAAATAAATGTTAAAAATGAATTGATCAATCGTTAAATCGGCTTCAACGTTGACAATCGATTCTGGACCATTTATGACGTCACATGTGGTTATGGAAACCGATTTAACGATTAATTAAGTCATTATCAACCTTTATTTATTTGAACCCCATTTAAGAAATCGATGTTCGGCGACTTAGCCGGTAGAGCCCCTGGGTGGCAATCGAACCTATGAACTGCGGCGTAAAAGGCACGTATCTACTACCCACGTGAACCGGTCCTTCAAATGTGTATGAAATATACATACTGTATGTATATGGTGCATAAATTACGTAAACAACCACGATTATATATGTAGACTGCTATCTTATCGAGATAAGTGATAATTTGGTTCAATTTCGAGGCAGTATCATAAGGTAGTTTTCAGGCCAGTTTGCTCCGTTATCGATGATAGCCAGTCTGATAGATAAGTGCTTGAGTAATATCGTAACATAACCATATCAATTACACCCGCGATAAACTATCCGTTTATCATTCTATATCTCTGTTAATGCTGTAAATCAATTACGGTATGAAACGTGAAGCCATGTGGGATTGGGAAAACTTCGCCGTCATTGAAGATCTTAATAATACAGACATCTTTTTAAAATATAGATGCTATTATCGGTCCACTAGTGATCGGTGAGGTTAAGCGACTAGGCTCGCGGTCAGTTCATGGATGGGTGACCGCCAATGTGGTTTAATTTCTGAGCGTCTCCCTGCTTCGGAGGGCACGTTAAGCTGTCGGTCCTGGTTGTAGTCGTTAGACAACAGTCGTTAAGCCATGTCCGAGACCTACTGGGCGGCTTCAATAACTCTTACACTAGGGTAACCACTGCCCATACGATAAGTAAGTATTGATTAAATAATGCTCCATCCGACTCTAATCGGACGAACAGCGTACATCTACTCGTACCGTTGCACAAAATGGCACTAACAAAGACAATAAAAAATCTTTCCTTCATTAATTCAATAACTAACCCTCTGTGCATCATGTTGAGTCGGTTCAAAAGGATAGCTTGAGCCGATCATTTTCCTTTCTTCGTTTTGGACTAGAATCTTTTTCACAATATAGATTACCACAACTATGACCGGCTTTTTCATTTATGTGAATAAACCTTTTAGTGTAGAAGTTGTTAAGGAACCTGGGGGTCTACCGGCTAAGTGGCTGAACATCGATTTCTTAAATGGCATTCAAATAGAGGTTAAAAATGACTTAATCAATCGTTAAATCGGCTTCAACGTTGACAATCGATTCCGGACCATTTATGACGTCACATGTGTTCATGGAAGCCGATTTAACGACTGGTTAAGTAATTTTAACCTAAATTTATTTGAACGCCATTTAAGAAATCGATGTTCGGCGCCTTAGAAATTATGACCCGTCAAAATCAATGAAAAAAGCTTACTTCAATCTGCAGGAAATAAATGTTTGGTAAACAAATCTGGCCGCTTCAAACCGAAACATAAAACGGTCAGGCAGGTATAGCTAATTTTCTTGAATATAAATAAACTGATGATTACTGAAAAAATATTGCAATCGGTTTAGTTTTGAAGGAGGAAATGAGTGAATATGGAACCTCAATTTTATCCCTAGTACCGAGCCTGTCTTGCTGGCAATACAGGCTGGGTACTAGGGACAAAATTGGGGTTCCATAGTCACTCGATTGCTCTTTTGTATACGTACTCTTTGGTATTTGGTGACTAGCCGTTGGCGCGGTTGGTAAATGCTTGCCTTTCAAGCCGTAGGTCGTGAGTTGGATTCCCACCTAGGACGGATATTTGTGTGCATGAACATGTCTGTTTGTCCTGAGTCTGGGTGTAATTATTTATGTGTATGTGTATTTACAAAAGAAAAGTAGTATATGTAATATATTGGCTGCACGTGTGGCGCAGCAGCTAAAACAATCGCCTCGTCGCTTCCTGTCGCGGGTTCGAGTCCCGCGCCGGACAACTTTTTGTGTGACCCATAAATTATAGTTGTTCTGAGTCTGGATGTAATTTGTGTCAGTCTATTATTTGTTTGTTAAGTACCCCGTGACGCAGGGATTAGATTCCATAGAGCAGGCGTTGTCTTTAAAAAAATATCAGTTATCTGGTTGCCATATTACAAGCCATGTGTGAATAATGTTCCAAGATATATTAAGCCATTAAGATTACGTATAAGGTTAATTCATTATTTCTCGAAGCAGGGCATGGAACCCTCAATGCCTAACTCAATCAAACTTGGCCGGATTTTTCGTGGCTAAGACTCAAGAATTCCCTGTTACAAACGTGAACAATAGCGATACCTCGTCGGAATATTCAAAAATAACTCTCAGTTTATTTTGAAGCTGTGTTAAATTTCCCCGCCAATTGTTTGGCATTTAATAAAGGCGATACAAAGAGCACTGGTTTGGGTTTTTCGCTGCACTTGTTTTGATTACGCTACGAACGTCATGAATATATTTGGTAAAATCATGAAAAACACAAGCGCTTTTGTTTTATATTACTAGTACTTTTAGGGCGTTCGTGGAACAAATATGTAAACGACACGACATGTCAGTAGTACAACGATGAAAATATCGTGTCGTCAACTATAGAAATACCTGTTGGTTACAGACACCCTTAGGAGTTTCCGAATTTTTAATCATTACCTACGTGTGATTCAAATATGGGCGAAGTCCGTCTTAATAAGATGATAATGGAACATTATATTATATTTTAGGTATTTGAGCAATGTTTTTCTTTTATCAATTAACAAACTGCCTTCTTTTTCCAAACTAGGCAGAGCCTGTACTATTGCTATTGCAACCAGAAAACCGATAAACGTACTTATATATGAATAAACTATAAATTACAGACGCATAACAAATAATGATAATCATCACACACATTTTTTTCCTGGAATTGAACTCACAACCTCTGGCTGAGCAGTCGGTGTCACTATCCATTAGACCAACAGGACAGTTCCATTAAATAATAAGCGATATATTACATTCATATACAAGATGGAGGGAACAACTTGTAAAGATGGTCGCAAGCCGCTGGATGCGCAGCATAAGCAGCATATCTTACCACCATAGCCTAGTTGGTAGTGCTCCTGCCTACGAAGCTGGTGGTCCTGGGTTCGAATCACGGTAAGTGCAAATATTTGTGTGATGAGCACGAATATTTGTTTCTGAGTCATGGATGTTTTCTATGTATATATGTATTTATCTATCTATATAAGTATGTATATCGTCGCCTGGTACCCATAGTACAAGCTTTGCTTAGTTTGGGGCTAGGATGATCTGTGTGACATTGTCCCCAGATATTATCTTTTCTTGTTAAATAAAAACTTATAAATCCCAAATTATAAGCACAATCGAAGACAAGGATCTAATAATCTTATTTGAATTTGTATATATATATTTGTATATATATACATTAATTTATTTTATGTACACACAGTAAAAAGTAAATAAAAGCAAGTATACAAAATGAAAGAGTACAAAGGCACTGCTTATTTCTAATGAAATCTCTTCCAACAGGCCCGCGAGAGGAGATATAGTATGAAAGAGGAATTGTGTGTATATATGTATGTTTTACTTTAGAATGTATATAAATTAATTAAAATTAAGTATGTATACTTACAACATTATATTTAACTTTAAAATCATTGGGTGGACATTGATGTATAGCACTTCCTTTCTCGCAATTAATACTTAATCAAGACTACTGCATACATTAGTATGCATTAGTCTTGATGCAGGTCTCACCACATCAATGTCTGATATATAATTAGTGTCAGCATTCTATTGTCTGTTTAATAGCCAATTACACTTTTAATGTTACTAAGGAAAACCTGGCATTGGTCTTCCCTTTATATTGTATCCTGTAATTTGTGTTATTATCTGTATCGCTGTTGGTTTTCTTAAAAAATAAATATATAAATAAATATGCTTTGGGGGATCCTTTATCCAGCAGTGGACGCGTTTCAGCTGATATGATGAGGATGACGTAAATATCAGTTAACCTTACCTCCTCCTCCTTCTTGATCTCCTTATGATTGCTCGTAAATTTGATCAGCTAGTGTGATATATCTGTAGCCTAGCACCCTAACACGTCTGCCCTAGCAAGGAACAAGGCATGGTTATCAATCTTACGGAGCGATTATATTTATGAATTCCGAATCAATAAAATTAATCTATATTGTTTTTATCAACCAAATCACAATCTTGATATTAAAATATTGATCCATACTATTAAATATGTATAAACATTGTCGTAATTTAATTAATGATCAGGTCGCGGTCGATATCGTTTAGTGTAAAGAGCTTTGGGAATGGGAAGCTAAAGGAACAACTGAGGTCCATTAATTAATTCACTAGAGTATTGTTATTTTGATTCACTTTGTTCATTAGGACGGCTTTGTTACTTGTAAAATATAGCTCGAACTTGCGCCTTTTGTAACTGTTGATCATAAATGTTGGTACTGGAATATTTTTTTAGGGTTCCGTAGCCAAATGGCTAAAATAAATTTGACGGTCACCGTAGCCTAGTTGGTAGTGCTCCTGCCTACGAAGTTGAATCGATGTTCACGGTTTTGGTAATTGGACGAATTCTTTTTAACCTACATCTATGTATTTGAACGCCCATCTCGATTACGATGATCGGTGACTTAGACGATAGTCACTTTGGTTATGGTGCAAAATACTGATTCAAAATAAGCGACACGTTAGAACCTGCCAACTAAATTCAACTAATTATGCGCCCGGTGCGCTTATTAGTGCATAGTTTTAGTAGTTTGAGTTTAATGTTTAATTTCCTGTTCGAGGCATACCCTGTTCTTTACATAGAGTAATAACATTTTAATTAGTTTAGTGGTGTCGGTGCTTCTTTTTTTTTATGACAACGTCCTCTCTAGGGAATCTAGTCCCTGTATCGCGGGGTACTTTACAAACATAAATAAACGGACACAAAATACATCCAGAATCAGAACAACTATTTTTGGGTCGCACAAATAGTTGTCCAGCGCGGGAATCGGACACGGGACACGGGGCGGCGAGACGACTGTCTTAGCCGCTCCGCCACAGGTGCAGTCAACGTGCTTCTAATATAGACAATTCTATTTGGTAACAGTATTTGATATACAATGTTTATAAAATATTGTAACAGACGTTAAGACTATAACTCAGCTGTAAAGAATAAATGAAGTCCTAGTACAGACTCCGTCGTAAATAAAATATGTACCAATACCATTGTTCTGGCCCGCTTGCTATTTTCGTCTAGTATATATTTGTTACACCTGTTGTATAAACTCTAGTTACTGAATCATTTTTAAGAAGAATGTTCTCTGGATACCTTCCAATTGGCCACGTGTCTTACCGACAGAATAATTCAGGAACATATTGCGCTATTTTGTTTTAGACTCGTGTCCAAACAACATTTTAATTGTTCTGTGAACTAAATGTTCCATCATCACCATCATGACAATGATTCACAATTCTATTTTAAATAGCAGATGTGAATATAGGATGTAAGTCTACTTATTGGTTCTGATTCTATTTTACAGCAACAAGACTTTTTAATCTGTATGAAAAGGAAATTTTAGAGATATCGATATCATAACTGATAATATATATGTATGTTGTTAGGTTGCGTACCTAATGGCTGTCAAACCTATTACTAAGTCTGTCCGGTCGACTGTTCGTCTGTCTGCCAGCGGGATGTATATCATAAACCATTACGCATGCTTTACCACGTAAGTAAATAGAATATAATATTAACATTATTTCATAATACTTATTTAAATAAATGTTAACTAACCCTTACCTGGATTTAAGATATTTGTTGTAAGAAGGGTAGGTTTCGATATAAATAGAAGGGATCTCTATACAAGTATCATGAAATATCCATATGTTTTGCCCGATGACTGACTTGCATTTTTTTTTTCAATAATGGCGTGCTTCAGACAAGCACATGACACTTTTAGTAATGTAATTAACTATTCAATTACTAAAATTTCCGTGTCCCTCCCATACTATTTAAATAGAAGCTGATATAAATTAGTTTAGTCGTGTAAAATCCAGAATTATTACTATTGTCTGCTAAATATGTTATTGGCATTTTTTGTGTTATTGCATAAAACCGATTTGTGGCATGCGAGTGCCAGAGTGGATTTGGAAGCGCGTCGGTGCATTGAGCTATTTCTAGTTCAGAGTAAATTTGTATTGTAGAAGTGTGTTCTGTATTGCGAGCGAATATATTGCGAAATTGGTTGAATTTAAGTTTTTCCATAAATCAAAGCACCGTTTTGTATCTGGTTTAGTCTATTTGGCTACAGTGGCCACTATTAAAATTTCGCTGGCTTTTTATTGACCGTCCCAAGTGGGCTATGTAGCCCATTTTGATGTAGTTAGTACAATTAAGACCCTTTCCCAGCGGCTATTCTTAAGACGTGTTCTCACAGTATTTTGAGATAAGACCTATCTTATTTATTAAACAATATATTTACATCGATATCTTCCATCATTTCGTTTCTGTAGATAATATATTTTTGTAGAAGTAATTACCATCCAATTGATTTTAAAATAATCGAAATTATCTTGTAATGTCGTGTAGTTTAATATACACCGTGAAAATATCGATACTAGGGACTCCTTTGAGGGTTCTACAGGCTAAGCTACCACCTCAATAATTATATTTTATACCCGAAAGTGGCCGGATTTTCAGCTATTCAGATTAGTGAGAAAAAGTTGCAAACGCTAATTGCAAAAACCGCGGATGTTCTGAGGCTGTTGCAATGTGTTTGTTAGCAACCAGCTGATAACTTAGAGGACTTGAGTTTACTTTCTTCCATGTGTGTGAATTTTCAATTGAAATGGCTGCGCGCAGCAAATAATAAATGAAATAGGAACGAGAATGTGTTTTCATTTTACTAATGCAATTTTATTAAAACTGTTAAAAATTCGATTGTGTTTATCAACATTTGTTTTAGATTCTATTTCAAATAGATAACAATAAGATATAGGATTATACTTGTTTTACATCTACTTAAATTAGATAAATATATTTCTTTAACTAGTGGTAATACACATCGCTATCTGACAAAACTCATGTGTTGATATGAACACGATAACAAAACACAACCTTACACAAACATCGTCAGCAGTCATTTATTATTGTCAATAATATATCGTTATATGATAGATTACGATAAATTTTCATATCTATAAGTGATTCTTACATGCGGTTACTGCTACTGAATATTTCATACAGAAAATATAACAGAAAGTCTCACAAAATAATAGCGAAAGCAATATACGAATACAATGAAATTATACTACGTGTAGCATTTATGGAGTATGTTTATCCACAAATCGCACCAACTCGTAGATAATCTGTTTGTATAATGATAATCGCCATTGAGATCGGCTGCCAGACCCCATAAATTGTAAAAGGTCAAGTTTAACATGTTACAGCTAGCCAGAATTAGATGGGCGCTTGCCATATGTCCTTGAAATCTGAGAGAAACAGTACCCGATATTGTTAGACCAAAGGCACGAGTGGCGCAGTGGTTAAGGTGGCCCTATCTCCATCTCGGTACCATCGTATTTCGAGAACGATGCCCCAAAAGGTAAAATAATCTAGTGACCCATAATTTTCTGTCCTGAGTGTGGGTATGTTTGTAAAGTACCCCGCGATACAGGGCCTGAAATTTCTACAGTGCCGGCCTTGTCTTTGTAGTCAGATAAATAACTATGAAACTCGTGATTTCATGTGAAAATTATCATGTAACTGTTGTTCAGCTGATAACCAGGACTGAAGGATAGACATGCTAATCAAAGGGACCCCATAACAAATCATTTTTACAGGTTAATTCCCATTCCACTTGTGTGATACAAATATCACACAAGTGGAATGGGAATTAACCTGGACAGAGCAGACCGATAGCATAAGATCAGTTTGCAAAATCCGCGAAAGTAAGTTTTATTTTCCATACAAACAGTAATCAACAACTCACTCGTACTGAACTAAGCAGTTGCTTTTGTGTATTTCGCAAACAGACGCTCTACATTTAATTCGGTTTAGTGGGTAGATTGAGAAAATATGACACGATTTTCATGTTACACGCTTTATATCATTGTTTTGTAGCCCCAGGGAACGCGTAAGTAATAAAACAATGAGTTACCATGAAATATTATTTTCATCACGCAAAACCGTTCTGAAATAAAATATTTGACGAAATTGTTACGTTTATGTTTTTTTTTATCTTGTATTTGTATCCGATAATATAATTGCTGGGACGATGGATGTCGTCGTTTCTGAACTAACGTGAAAGCAAGCTGTAATTGTAGAGTATTCATGTAAGCCAACTTACATCCACTGCTGTATAATAGCCTCCCCAGAGAATGAGGGATATACCATAATCGCCACGCTTGGCAGACGGATTGGCGATCATCTCGATCGCCAATCCGTCCACCAACTTGGACTTCTATATGTACCTGACCAGTTCTCTAGAGTACGCGCTCATTGCTTGCTGGACACCTATATTGCTAAGGTTAACTGCGCAATAAGCCCCAACACGTCTTGCCATTGCATTTATCAACGTTCTGGTTGTTAAATATGCATTTGGGTTTACGTTATATGAAACATCTTTACAATTTGTTTTTTTTTTATGGTTTGTTTGTATATCGTGCAGACAAACCAGAAAAATTGTACTATGCCAAATCGAATATCAATATCACAATATCAATTCATATTCGATTATTTGGCATAGTACACCCACAGTATGTACTGTCAGTAATTTTTCATAAAATAAATTAACTACCAATATTTACGTTTACTCTACCCAGTGTACTTATTGACTTGCAACAACACTGTTTTCACAACACAGGCAGATTGATAGCATTAGGGCTTAGTTTCATCATTGCGTAACGAAAAAAATGAAACCGATTCTATATTAAAAAAAAATCAAACATAAAAAAAAAAAACATAAAAAATACTCATTACAACCATGCATAAGAATTGTTTCATTTCTTACTATTGTTTCAACATGATTACGTAAATTAAACATTAATGATCCAACATAAACATTGTTCAGCAAAAGAGTTTTTACTTTTACTTCATGACGCACGTCAGTCTAAATGTATTTCCCTTGGCAAGTATCTGATGTTCTGGGTAGGTACAGTCAGCAAACTTAGCTCAGAAAACACAAAACACTTTTTAATTTTTTGTCTTTGCTGAGCTAAGTTTGTTGACTGTACCTCCCATATAGCTCCCCTTTTGTTTTATATTTACAATATTGCGTGGATCATTCATTTAATACATTAAGCCCTGCCAACTTTCTTTGATGGGGTTTCCAATTTAGTATAGTTCCTGTTAATTTAGCAAAATTGCCGACTGTATCTACTTTATTTTTGCGGAATTTATTTTTATATCTGAATTTTGTTCCTAAAAATGTTTTGCTAGGATAAATGTACGAGGTGGATCACATTTGTTGTGGATAAAAATTTTGGATCTAGGTACCCATTGAATTGAACAAATTAAACAAAACTAGTTTATGAAATAGGTAAATATAATTTTATTGCTCCCTAAAAATGCAGCTGTTCAACATTTTAGTATAGGAAGTTTATAATTTTTCTTCATGGTTGATTTCTTAACACTTTATGTATGTGTTAAATAAACTTATATACAAGATTGAAACATAATAGTGTCAAGGCATCGTCCAATATATAATTCAAAGAATATGCTACGGCTGAACATCGGATATTTGTTGTACGTTGTGGTAGGTCATGTGTCTTTTGAAGATGTGGGAAATGTACCTAAGAACTACATTAGAGGAAATATAAAAAAATTGCACCTTTCAAAGAATACCTCCGAGGCGTCCGAGTCGCTGCGAGGCAATATAAGTTTTGGAAGCACCATGCCTTTCTTTCGCCTGCCTCGGATCCCAGAGGGTGAAGGCCACTGTAGCTCCGTGATCGCCATAGGGCTGTGAGGACTAAGAATAGTAAGACGCCGTTCGGGAGGCGGCAGGCTGAGTTGTTGCAAAGCCCGTCGCTCAGTGCTCGCAAACAACCCTCGCCTCTTCTCAGCAGAGGTTCCCATATCCTCTCCTGACAACGCTCGTCGTGCCGGCAGGCCCCGCGACTCCCGTACATCACGCTCGCTAGCAGTCAAAAACGAACTTCGATGAGTGCGAACGGTAGTACAGGAGCTGGCGGGCCGTGCCGGCGATGTATCTTTACATGGACGGAGACTTTCCATAGAACGAGCCGTTTCTACTCGCGCAGCGGCCAAATACTGGCCACTAGTTATTGTTGTCTGAGCGACCTCGCATTCTTCTTGGCTCGAACTTGAAGTGCCGCTGCGCGAGAACGTGCTCGTTTTTGAAGCAAAACTTCTATCACTATACTGAGCTGCCGAAATACTCGAAGTGTTCGCATCGCCGGATTCCGACGATGCTTGCTGACGTATGTAGCCCTCCTCCAGGGAAGCATGGACTACACGTGTGTTCAGCGAGCTAAAGGTTGCGAGGTTAGGCCGTTGGCTCTTTCTTTCATCATCGTCTTCCTCCATTTTTAAAAATTCGTCCTAATTACCTGCACTAACACATTTAGATCGAGCACAACACTATCAATACACCATTTGCATTTCAATATATTTATTGCATTTTTACCATATTTTTCTTACATGAATAGATAAAATTAAATACTTTAATAAGGAACACTGGACACAGTCTTTATCACTATTTGAGACCACCACACACGCGGGTTAAGGCAGACACCTGTAACAAAATGTTTAAATATAAAAATCCATACTACAGTTCCACTGTAACGGAAATGAGTGTGTAATTGTAGGGTAAAGGGCTAGGGAAGGACACAAAAACTATTTTGTGAACATCAAACATTAGGAAACTGCTGTAATTAAGTACTATGATCGTTTTGCAGTGTTGGGTTAGTAAATGTTGGAAATGGTATGCCAAATTACAGGCATGGTGTTAATAATGCCCGTTAATGGGATTTGTTTTAATTACATTCAGTTTGCAGCCTTGGAGTCGAGCGCCAGTTGTCCCGCCTGGTTTGCGCAGTCTGTGAGGGCTTTAACCTGTTCGGCGTTCAGTCCGGTGGCCTTCACTTTGACGTCAGCGCTCTTGGAGTGTTCTTTGCTCTCGCTGCTCGATTCAACTCTCTTGGTGGTCTCATTTCCGAATTCATCGATGAACGTTTCTTCTTCGAATTCCTCTTCGTAGCTCTCTTGATAATGTTCACGGAACTCCTGCCTAGCTTGGATTGTCACTTTTTCCGTTGTCTGTTTTTGCTGAATCAACTGATCCATGGTGCTCTTTACGAGCTGTTGGCCGGCTTCGAGACGCTTGCTTTCAGACATCTTGGTTGTTTAATCTACAAGTATTTGAAAACTATTGTTATTGTATGATGAAAAAATATTTAAAAGCTGTCATTAAAATTCTGGACTCCTATTGAGTAATAATGAAATATGGCAGACGATTACTTTCATGTTATTTTGAAAATCATAAAATATTAAAAGAAATATAAAACTGTTCATCATGGAACATAAGTAAAACCAGAAAGTTCAGTTTGATAGAAATTGATAGCGTTGGTTGGCGTCGTGCCAGAACCGAATGTTTGGGACCGCATTTAAATTTACGCTGTAAGAGAATTTCAGGGTTTGACTTGGAATTGGTCGCCTACGGTTATATTATTTTTCTAACAATAACAATCAGATGGAATGCTATGCGTCAACCGAAAACAATGCTTCAGAATATTTATGGATGACAATGAAAGATGCCACTATAAAGTGTGAAAGTCTATTTATACATAATAAACAACATAATCCATTTTTAAAACAACGTGGTCTTCCTATCCCTTTCAACAATGTGTGTCTATTCGTTTCTTTGCACGTTTTAACCTCACACTAATACATCTTGATACATTTAGTTGCCAATTGCCAAAAACATTGATCAAAATCTGGATTAGGTGTTCAACGAGAAATAATCACGCGTATTGTTATGAGTTTTGAGTTGTGAGTGACTATATAAATTTGAATTATGTCCGTGTACTTACTAAATATTAAAACAATACGTCGAGATAGTCACGGGCATAGCTAGTATATGCTAAAATATATTTGCAAATTGTAAAAACAGAAACACTATTGGAAATTGTGAAGTGATAATGAGTCACGTTTCAATAAATCTAACTTTTATTTCGTTTTTATTTTTTTGTAGTAGAATAGGTACCGAATAAACATTGTAAACATAGTGAAAACAAATAATACAAGTAAGATAACGTTAAACAGAGCAATATATTCCGAAAGTTCTTTTATACTTTTTAAATTGATTTTACAAAAGAATGTCTAAATCACTACGGTTATTTGAGACACTTCTCTCTTGTCCGCTGTAGCACGACGACAATAGGAATTCGTGTCTATTAAAAACGTGCAAATACCTGTGTGAGTTTTCTTGACCTATATAGCGGCCACTACTACATTTTTCTGTGACTGGTAACAAGGCGTGAGGAATTTGAAAATATACCCGGCCTCATTTGTTTTTATTTACCCAAATATATCAAGTGTTGAGAATAAAGTATGCAGGTGAAACTTTCCACCAAAACATAAGTTGGTACAATTCTTTTATTTTTTTAAAGTATACCACAACGTCCTTCTTAAGTAAAGGATTATTAATAATAAAATAGATATAAATATTCTGGGTCACCTAACACACTATCTAATCCCAAACTAGGCAGAGCCTCTACCATGACAACTAGGCAACTGATAAACTTAAAAATACATACATATAATAAATAAATAACACCCAGATACAGAACAAATAATCGTGCTTATCACAAAAAGATTTGGCTGAGGATCGAACCCACGACGTCTGCCTTAACAGTCAGAGTCAGTAACAACTAGACCACCATGCCATTATAACGAATAGGTGCAGAAAAACTAATAATTAAACGTCAACTTTCAAAATCTAATCACAAATCTGTATCAAAATCGTTATAGAAGCATAAATTAACAAAAACACACGGACAATATTTAGGCAATACTAAATGAAATAAAATACGAAAAAAGAAATGAAAACGAAATAAAAATTTTAAATTATGGATCGAATAAATAAGATAAATACCTTTTTAAATGTTATTTCAGAATAAATTCCTTTCAAAGTTCTGAAATGCACTGTTATAACTAACGTTACAGTCTACTGTTGTTTCCTTGCGCAAGTTTGCGAGTGAACTGAATGGTGGAAGATCCCGCGTCGCTCTTTGTTACGTACGGCAGCGGGAGCTTTGCGTGGGCGCAGGCTACGTGGCAAGGAGATGGACTGCGCAACCGCGGACGCACCAAATTATAATACACATCTGTCTTGGCCAATTAACTGTTTTTGTTAATTAATGTTGACATCGAATCTAATTATTTATGGGTATATTTATAACCCAGCTATGCCCATACAAAATTTAAATAACTAGAAACTAAATCAGATTGACATGAAGTACGCAAGCGCGACTGTCCCTGCAAATATTTTAATGTATCTCTCAAGGATTTAATACACTTATCTGTCAAATATAAACATTTTCATGTAATTAATTGCGCCAATTCATAGGAACCGCACTACAAGAGTCTGCCCAAAATAGCAATATGCGTCAGGAGACGGGAGTCGCGAGCGATGACTCCCTCAGATGAAGAGGGCAATAAACACCAGACTTACTGCGATATGAATAATTGGCAAAGAACTAACTGACTCATTATCATTGCATCGAAATATTTAGCCACGTTTTCTAGAAAGCGTGGGAAATACTGGAATATTCTGAATTCATTGTTTATGGGGAAACAAGCGATGAATCCGTCCTATAGTGGTCAACTTGGTATTTATGTAAGTGAGTCATTATCACAGTGGAATTTTGTAAGCTTAACCCCTCAACCCTTTACTTATAAATATGAAACACCATTAGATTTCACTGTATATATTTTTTCAATGTAAAAGCTTATTTGAGGGATAAAATCAAAACATTTCCAGAGCTATCATGTTTATACGAGTAAGTAGAGAAATGTGCTAAGCTTTTTTTGAAGAATTACAAAAATAAAGCAAATGTAATACGATCGTTGTGTAAAAAAATACCATCCCCTTTATTACACAGTTAAAAAAGGTTCCTATAAGGATGTGTCATTTATTACTTTCGAAAATAAAATACGTAGAGAGAAAAGTAACTCTCCATTCTTGCATTTAATGAAAGCACTTTGAGACATACATGTTGAAGCGTAAAAATCTTTTACAGCGCTGTCAATCGGAATTATATGTATATATGTACTAGCTATGCCCCGCGGTTTCACTCGCGTTAAAGAAGATTTCCGCTTTACTGTTGAAATTTTTCCTGAATTTTCTTTGCTATAAACCTCACGGAGCCCGAGACCTTTCCAACGAATGCAAAACCGACTTATTTTTATATAGAAGAAGACTAGCTGTGCCCCGCGGTGTTACCCGCGTTAAATTTTATAAAGTTTTCTTTGCTATAAACCTCACGGAGCCCGAGACCTTTCCAACGAATGCAAACGGTGGAAATCGGCTCGTGCGTTCTGGAGTTATAGCGTCAGGAAGGAAAACCCGACTTATTTTTATATAGTAGATTTAGGTATGTGGTACATGATTTGTGACGGAATGAATAAATAAATGCTTAGTGGTAACCCACCCAGTGGACCACTAGCTTTCAGCTCACTGACTTTTAGCTTATTGACTGTTGTCTAACAATTACAACCGGAACCGACAGCTTAACTTGCCCTCCGAAGTATGAACTCACTCGAAAATTAAACCGCTTTCACGGTGTCCCATTTATGAAATGACCGCGTGTTAGGTCCTTAACTTCACCAATCACTTACGAACCAGTGAGAACACGCGTGAGAACTGCCTATGAACACTTCAAAGTGTGTCCCCCAGAAAGCCCCTGACTTGGATTTACTATGGTTGTCGACAAGAACCGGGGTCGACAGCTTAACGTGCCCTCTGAAGGACGGATTCCGGATAAAATTGTATTTTATGCAACGAGTAGATAATAGGAACCAGTAGTACATAAAATTGCTATTGAGTCAGTGACTCTATGAAAAGGCTGTGAGTAGTAATAGTTGTCTTGGATCCGTGTAAAAAGTAGCTTCCCCGCCTACTGCCAGAGCGAAGTTGGGGCGAAATTACTCTCGGTTACTACAAAATATATAAAGTAAACTTTAGTTGGTTGCAAGAACATAAGATAATAATATAATAATAATAATATCTTGGACAATGTCACACAGATCATCCTAGCCCCAAACTAAGCAAAGCTTGTACTATGTGTACCAGGCGACGATATACATACTTATATAGATAGATAAATACTTAAATACATAGAAAACATCCATGACTCAGAAACAAATATTCGTGCTCATCACACAAATATTAAAGATAAATAATTAATATGATAATGATTATAGTTTATTGGGAATATCAATTTACTATAAGATATTAAGCATGTAGGTCCTTATTTGGAACCAGTATTTTCTTGAAAAAAATAACATGATCAGTAAAAATGTGCCATGTGTTTTACTGGTTCTTAAAAAAGTTTTAAAACATGCTTTATTCGCGGAATTGTTTATTAATTCGTATGCCTCGTAGCGAAACATAACTAAAGTCTATAGAAGAGGCTTGTTATTAAATGTTCTATTTCTAACTACTCATTTATTCATTTGCTCAAGCATCTAATCTACGTATGCACTATGCATATAATGGGGTAGGTCTTTACCTATGAAATTGCCGTTTTGTATGAAAAAATTTAAACGAATTTTTTTCATGAATTTTTTTATTTGTATTAATCGAAGTAATCACCCATGCAATCAATGCATCTTTGCCATCGCAGTGGCAGTTTATTGATGCCCTTCTTAAAGAAATCAGCTGGACGGGAGGCAACAAATTCTTCAAAGGCATTTTGTACTGCCTCTCGGGTATTGAATTTTTTTCCCGCCAAGAAGTTATCCAAATTCTGGAAAAAGTAGTAGTCTGTAGGCGCAAGGTCTGGTGAGTAGGGCGGATGACGGAGAGCTTCCAACCCCAGTTCTTGCAACTTGGAGACCGTCTGCTGTGCAGTATGAGGTCGCGCGTTGTCGTGCAGGAGCAGCGGAGACGAGCGATTGACCAATGCTGGTTGGAGATGCGCCAGCTTCTCCATCATTGTGCTCAGTTCTTCACAGTACACATCTGCAGTAATGCTCACCCCGTTTGGTAAGAAGCTGTGATGAATCACACCGGCGCTAGACCACCAAACAGTGACCATCACTTTTCTAGGGGTAAGTTTTCGTTTAGGGCATTGTTTAGGTGCTGAACCAGGATCCAACCAACTTGCTGAGCGCTTGCGGTTATCAAACAGAATCCATTTTTCATCGCAGGTAACAATGCGGTTCAAAATTCCTTCATTTGTGTGTCTGTTGAGCAGTGCAAGGCACGTCTCGACGCGTACTTCGCGCTGGCGATCATTGAGTTCGTGGGGCACCCATTTGTCAAGCTTTTTTACCTTGCCAATTTGACGCAAATGGACCAATATTGTTTTGACGCTAACGTCGAAAGCTGCTGCTAATTCAGCCGTAGATTGTGTATCATCAGCTTCCACAACCGCCTTTAATTCGTCATTGTCGACCAAAGTCTTCGGACGACCGCGAGGTTCATTTTTCAGGTCGAAATTTCCAGAACGGAAGCGAGCAAACCAATAACAGGTGGTGCGTTGGTTTGTAGTGTTAGCTCCGTAAACGTCGTTGATGTTGCGTGCCGCTTGTGCCGCGTTGCTGCCACGACGGTACTCATATTCCATAATTACTCGAATTTTTAACGTATCCATGATGACGAAAAAGATTGAAATGCGATGAAAATGTAACACTAATCAATAAAGAAATGACTACTTTTGGAAAAAAGAATCCATGTTTTTAAAAAAAAATTATTTTGATTTGAAATGGCCAGTACTGCAGAACGGCAATTTCATAGGTAAAGACCTAATATAAATAACTAGTTATGTCCCGCGGCTTTACCTGCGTTATACTTTAAAAATTATAGCCTATGTGTTATTCGGGCTTATAGGCTATATTAGATTTTTCCTAAGTGGGAATCGAAACCACGGTTTCGATTCCCACTTAGGAAAAATCTTTGTGTGATGACCATGATTATTTGTTTTGTGTCTGAGTGTAATTTATCTATTTTAAATATGTATATTAGTTGTCTGGTTGGCATAGTACAGGTTCTGCCTAGATAAGAATCATATGGCAGCTGTCCCTATATACAGGCTGGCCGAGGAGTTGACGTTCCAACGCAAAATTTAGATACTTTATGATAAGGAGATCCGAATCACCCCCATGTATGTTCTACGATTTTACGTAGTTTTCGAGATAGAATTTTTTTAATGTTATTTTTTCGTAAATTTGACCTAACATCTGTTTACGATTTCTTTTCTCGTTCTGATGAACATTTCTAGTTCAGTTTATTTTGTGATTACTAATTAGCATAGTTTAACCTAAGACCCTAAAAAGTATGGTTTACCTAATCATTGCAGAACTGACTTAGAATTTATTCGAAAGTTCAAAATTTGGATTTGAGCTCAGGACTCATACATTTTCAAAGTATCAAACAAATGCAGATTCGGATATTGCTCATGATAAAGTATCTAAATTTTGCGTTTGAACGTCTACTCCTCAGCCACCCTGTATATCATTTATGTCAAAGCCTATACATATATGTACGCCGTGACATGTATCGCAGGTGATTTATTACATGATCCCTGCACAGGACTTATATAAGATTTTTGTTAGTTATTTTACATTTTGTTTACCGTCTAGGAGTTTTTAGAACTTTGACGGACAATAGAGTTGAGCGGCTCAAACCGTCTGTCTTGCAAAGTTGATGAAAATATTTTCCTAAGGTAAGGTACCCCCTTTGGGGCTTAGAACTCGGCTCAGGGCAGTTACTGACGTGACGCATTAGAAAGTTTTCATGGACGTGTAGTGCAATTTTTTTTTTAATATCTGAGTGCGATAAACGTGCAAGTGGGTCACCTGATGGTAAGTGGTCGTCGCCGCCCATAGTCACTCGCAACACCACAGGAGTCGCGGGTACGTTGCCGGCCTTTAAGAGTCAGCAAACAAGTGTTGCTGACCCTTCCCCCCACCCCAATGAGCTCTGGCGACCTTACTCACGCGCAGCAACACAAAATTAAAATTATTAATGTTATTATTAAGGAATGTCTTCTGTAAGGTGGAGGTACTTGCCCAGTCGGGCTGCTCTTCGATCGAATGAACACTATGCCCTACCACTCTTAAAACTGTTGTTCTATGTGCTTAATGCGCTCGTCCGTTTGAGGTTGGGAAGGAGCATTTCATCGATGGGTAAGTGTAAGATGTGTCCTATATAAGTTAAAGTGCACATTATATTTCCGCACTGGTCTACGTGTCATGCCGTGGGGTGTGGTTAGGTGACTGCGCTTGCTCAAAATTTTTACAAATAAAGCATGATTTGTACCTACTTTATATCAACTTCGCAATTTAGCCGCCCGCTCGCCTGCGTTCTACTCAGTGGCCTAAGATGAGCTCGCCAACACGATCGGAGATAAATTACCCACCGGGTTTATGTTCTTAAGTCTTTCCTTTTTTGTAAGAATTCTTTACAAATGACACACTAAAAGGTAATTGGTAATTTTTTGGTGAATTTCTTGGATAAATATTCCTGGACCTCAGTATCTATATTCGATTTTTACTATGATTAAGAATTAGCCCACTTGCCTAAATGTGGCAAACGCTATGGCTTGAGAAACATCTGTAATATACGCTGGTTATCGTACTCAGGTTCAACAATAAAGTATTTTTAATCAACACACTAAATTAAGTCCATACAAGAAACGCAGAGGTGAAACGATAGCTCTTTAAAGGCTGTAAGGTAAGTATGTACCTACAACAATGATTACAAAGGGGTAGAACTTACTCGTTCTGACTAGGAATTTATTAACGAACAGATTTATTTACGGAGCGTGACCTTTCATCTGACCTTTACTAGAAATGTAAAGAACATGATGCATCAACAATGCAGGCACGCGAAGGTGGTAGCTTCCGTCGCTATGATGCCTATCTACCACCTAATTTCGCCCACCTCCACCCTTAATCCGTAATGGAAGACCTCGTCGTGCGTTCCTATTCACCTCGCTATCTTTCCAATGTAAAACGGACCATTTCCACGGCCTCCGCTTTGTATAGTGTTGGAAAAAGAGGGTCATTTGCCAAACAATAGATTGTAGATCACAGCTTGTAACTTGAAAGCTTAACGTGTCAGATAAGCCTACTTGAAACGTGTCCGAAATTAAATATGATTATCACAAAAAATATAGGTATATATTAATGCTTTTTCGTTGGAAATGTAAACCTAAAGACTTTTTTCGGTAATTCAAGTAGAGCAAGCCCGTATAGAAATGTTACTGAGGGAATTTAATTTACATGATTGAAGATGTCAATGCTGGGCTACTCTATATAAGTTATGGTTTTAACATGACTGAGTTTACCTGTCAAGCAAAAAAGTAGTGATTAAACAACTCTTTGCGTAAATCCGTAAACATAGGAAGGCAAACTTTTGCACAGAGGCTGCCTTTTTTACGAAACGGGATAAGGCCGAATTTCTTAAAATTCCCTTGGGATAAAGAATAAAGAAGAAACTTAAGTTCACGAGCGAGAATTTTTTGTTTCTTCTTTCTCAATAATTAATATTGCGAAAGGAAGATATTATTCAAGAACTATAATAGTTGAGCAGTTATGAAACTGGCAACAGCTTGTTGAGTTTTACGGCGTGGTAACTACTTTTAATTATTCTTGGTGTCCACTGTCGCCAACGACGTTTTGGAACGCTTTTGCAATTGCAGCTAAATTGGGCGAAAAAATTATTTTGCTTCAACTTTGTAACGCGTGCCCCGAATATCTATTATTCAGATATTACGAGTATAAACCGCGAATTACGCTCTGATGTTTTGATGCTTACTCGTAAATGATTAGAATAGTAACAATGATGAAATAAATACTGTCACGTCTGAAATTTTGTTAAATTATAAATTATCTATTAATAAATCAAAGCTTGGAAATACGACTACAGATTGGTCGTACTATATTTATTTTAAGCCTAGATGAATTGAAAACGTTTGTTGAATAAGACCCTTTCTTCTCTATTTCTAAGACTAAAATACCTTTAGCCAAATTGTGATTTTAATTAAGAAGTCCACTACTAAATACATATAATACTAATATAATTGTTTTGTGTCTGGGTGTTTTGGAAGGCATGTTAAACTGTTAGTTTATGTTGTATTCTTAAGATATGATAAGCATGCTATAATAATATGAGTACTACTGATAGATAATGATTGTAGGTACCAGTTAATATTGTGTTTATTTATGTTAGAACAAAATAATCATATCAGATTCTACAGTTTATCGCCTCATTGACGATATTATATTCTTTTCAAGGTGAAATATAGCGTGCTAACTAAAATTTCGTGATTTAATATGTCGATGAAACTTTCTCTACGAAGTTGCAAAGTAATAATTTCTTGTATAATTTACAAGAATTGGATCACCAGGTCTGACCTTTACTCACGCACTGGTGTATAATAATAATTTGTATAAAGGTTACACAAATAAACGTAATTAGTTTTATTGTGTGTCACTAAATATTTATTTGTAATTCAAACTGCAAATGGGTAACGTGTTGCGATAACAACAAAATTTAATTTGCTTTTTACTTTATGTGTATTTATTTATGCTGTGTAGGAAATTTATTTTACTAAAACACTGTTGTAAGTTTTAATAGGATTTAAACCCAATGTTTTACACATTGGGTTCAAATCCTATTGAAACTTATATTTTTTTTAGTAATAAATGTGTTTCTAAGGAATATATTGAAATTTCTCAAAGACATACACCATTGATATCTTTCTACGATTATTTTCCAATTTATGCTTCGATTTTCGACTTTGGTAACATTTCTCGGTGGCAATCTTTGTGTCAGTAAACCGTTTGTACTAAAAGACCACAATTATAAAAAACATTCACTGTTTACTTCGAAAAGAAGGAAAAGAAGAAATCGAATCAAGAACGCCCTTCTATTCGAGCATTAGTATATATATCATAGATGTGGAAAATTTTAATTAAATAACAATTTTGGTTTCACCCCAAGACAATGTAGTATTTGATCGCGCAACATCAATAGAATTGGGAAAACTCGTTAGAAGGCAAAGTACGCCAGAATAGTTACTCCGTCTGAAGCCTAAAGCGTATGTATACCAATTATTTGTGAGAGAGCACAAAGGTATGTACGCTCACATGTTTATATTTAACTTTAATAATAACAGTAAACTTCGGTGACTGAGACTTTAATTTATTTCTGACGCCATTCCTTTCCTCAACTTTTCTTATTTCAGCGACGCACATTGCGGACTCTCAGGCGACTTTTTGTTGTGACGGGTATAATGTTTTACAGAGTGTTAAGGATAGCGTAACGCAAAAGCAAAAAGCATAATACCAGAGACTCAGTGTATGTTTAGACGGCTAAACTGCAGAACAGTAGTTTAAAGCGTTTACTTTTTCAGTAGAAAATTATAAAAAAAATATATTTGCTTCGATTTGAATGCATGAACTACCCAATTTAATTTTAATAAATTACATTCCTAGGCTTGATAAATTGTTATCGGCTCCGTAATAACTCTATCTAGACTGCAATATTTTAAACAGATCAACAGTCCCAATAAGTATTTATTAAATTTTAAAGGGGCTATTTCTAGTTTTTTGCCCATATTAATAAAACTTAAAACTCTCCTTATCACGTCATAACTTTAGGTAAATTATTTTAATTTGTATCGTGGTGTCGCCAAGAGTTGTGTAATCCATGGTGGAATAAATCGTGGGTTTAAGGAACACAACCGACAATTAATATTTTTATATTTATATAATTCCGGACAACTACAACTACTTATTTGGTTTTTAATTATTTTATTAAAATACCCACCGTCCACTGCTGGACAAAGACCTCCTCCTATAGATCTCCATAATGGCTGGTCTTGTACTATGCGCATCTAGCGCTTTCCTGCGACCCGATCATCGGTCCACCTTATAGAGGACCTGCCCACGCTGCGTCTTCTGGTTCGTGGTCGCTACTCGAGAACCTTCCTGCCCCAGTGGCAGTCGATTCTACGAGCTATGTACCCCGCCCACTGCCACTTCACTGTCATATCAAAATTGCATAATGTTAAGACGATTGGATTTAATCCATGACATCATTTCGCATTATTCTGTCCCATACATCCTGCATTCAAAAGAAGTATGTGACAGCCGACATTTACGTATTTAGATTTAAGTATGTGTTCTTTATACGTGCAATATTGGTAGGTAAGTACATCAAAGAGAGCTATACAATATAGATTTAACGTTGTTATTGACAACAAAATAAAAGCTATAGGCCCTCTTACAATCATTCTGTCTAGCGACACAAATATTTTGGTACGCGGTCAACACCAGGGGTAGATATTTGAAATATCAAGCTTCACAAAGGCGTTGGGTATCAGATCCCAACATACCCGAGATTTTTACCATGATGAATTTACGGCTGAAAGTATATGTATTTTGCTAGTTCTTTTATTTACTTTCAGGGCTGTGGTAACTTTGATCTTGAGCATTATTACGTTGCAGTTTAAGTATAATTGGTCGCAAGTTTGACCTTTATATCGCCACGCTCACCTGAAACCAAAATTGACTTAAGACCTGTCTTGTAATGATTTGTATAGTGTCGTAAATTAATCTATCGCGATTATTCTTATTTATTTAAGAAGATGCTTAGAGTGGTATAATTCGCTTGTAGACTTCAGAAGTCAATCTTGGGCTATTACCGTTTACGGAATAGTCTAGTGTTTTAATTGCGTTGAGTGTTTCTTGGAAGCGTCCATAAGATCCTTGAAGCTGGAGCTCGTTAATCTATACCTAAGGGTAAGATAAGCTTATATCTCTTAAATTGGCATATACTAGGCAAATGCTTTTGCGAAAACGATCAGGAAAAGGAGTTCATTATATTAAGGTTATAATATATGCGAAACGTATTAGTTTAGGCGAAAAGCTCTCAGCGAATCATTCTATAGCAAACAACAACTCGTGAGTTTCATGAAAACTCAAGAGTTAGTTATATATATTGTATTATTGTTGAAATCTGAGCATATATAAAATTAATTTATTGTAATGTGAAAGTGTATCATAGTATGGACAACAATCATACCAGAAAGCTAATAATCACAGCATGAGGGCAAAAGAAATTTCTATAAGATAAAGGTTATTGAATAAGTATGTTATCGAGATAAATAACATCCTGTTAGTGAAAGTTAATGAGATTAACAATATTACTTACTACATATTACGTGCACTACAAGTAAAAACGAAATATTCTAAAATATGTTTAGAAAGAAAAATATCGAATTACAGCCATGGTGGCGAGTCGTAAAGAACACTGAACTGTAGCATTAGCTTAGCTAACACTTCTCTGGGAGCAGGATCCTTATACCCTATAAGTATTTTCTTGCTCCCAGAGAAGTGTGATAATGAAACATGATCGTGGACATGAAATATTGGGAGCAAGATCATGCTTACACCCCAGAACATTTACAATGCCCTAAAAGCTGAAGCTGTGGAATTAGTTTAATGAAAAATAAGGTCCTTAAAGGTTGTTAATGTAGAATTGTTTGCTGAATTAATTGTATAAAAACGTAACTTAAATGTTTCAGTACAAAATATATTACATAATTTAATATCTAACTTCACCAACGTAATGGTGAAGAATAACGGTATGTTAAATATATTATAAACGAAGCCAGTATTCAAAAGGAATGTATCAAGTTTCTCTACGCCAAGCAAGATACATGAAGAGAGATTTCCATTGGATTTACTTTTCGTTCTATACTCTTATTGATCCCTATTGTATTCCTAGCAGGTAACATTTTCTTGCTAACAAAGTATGCAAAATTAAATGTAAATGTTTTATCACAGAAGATATAAATTATCACTTCTGCTATTTTTATTGACGTACATCTGTTCGACGTTCATAAACAGGCATAATCGTTGTATTATTGAAGTACTAGTTATATTTAGACCTGCTTAACATAAAATCAGCTATTCATAGTTAATTTAGTTTAAAAAGTAAATAATACCGAGTAACTAATTTAAATATCATCATCATGGAAACCAGATAACTGATATACTACGTTTCTTTTTGTAAATACATACTTATATACATAATTACACTCAGACTCAGGACAAACAGACATGTTCATGCACACAAATATCTGTCTTGGGTGGGAATCGAACCCACAACCTCCGGCGTGAAAAGCAAGTACCTATTTGCCAACCACGCCAACAGACCATAGATAATAAATATAGGAATGACAGTACAGTTTTTACGCTAATTTAACCTGTCGCACATTTTTCCCGGTTCTCAGTTTACGGAGCTTAGGCCATTTCCTTTCGCCTTGTCATGATAGCACAATAGAAAGATTTATTTTTATATTTGCTCAGTATTAAGGTTAATATTGGGCCAAATAATATAATACTGTCTATAATCCCATTCGAATCGTTTCATTGGATGACTCTTGGAATCATCAGAAGTTATTAGTAACGTAACATGATTTAATTTAAGCTGAGTAAAATTGGTAAAGCTGATTGGAAATGTGTATTTGTTTATTTATAACAATAAATGATGATATAATAATGATAATACTGAAGAATAATAATTAACGAATAATAATAGGAAATTTTGGTATATACTTATATGATGTTATGTTGAACCTTCGCGGTTTTGTACCGTTTTACTGTACATTATTTTTGTTATAAACTTCCGTGTTATTACTTCGGAAGTAAATGCTGATGTATTTCGCTTACATAAAATACCGCTGAAGATAAAGTATATCTTGTACTTCATTTTTATTTTCTTTATTCCAAGTAACTTGATTGAGAGTAATTTGTGTATTATTCTAGGCTATACATCAAACTTGTCACACAGATAATATATCTGTGTGGCAAATTTGATTATTTGTAAAATTACAAAAGTGCGTTTGTATTAGAACGATATGAAATCACGATGACATGATGATGATATATTGAAAACAATAAATAGTCATCACCATTTCAGATGAAACGGGTCCACATCTGGCCATAGGCTTCCCCCGCGGTTTTGTTGTGTCCATAGTTTTGGGGTAATGCCATAATCGCTACGCTTGGCAATGGGCTGCAGTATTATGGTTATAGTACTCAGAGAAACACTGCTGTCCCTTCTCTGGTATGCCTGCACGCGGGCTGTCATGTAAACCCCCTACGGGGCAAACTAAACAAAAAACTAACTATAAATATATAGGATTAAAAGTACTTGTAAATTACTACTTTTTCAATAACTTTTTTTTATGCTGGATGGGTTTGCGCTTGACCACGATCTCACCTGATGGTAAGTGGAGATGTGGTCGAAGGTGGATCATGCGTACCCATAATATGCCTGTTCACTCTAGCCTTGAATAAACCCATGCTGTATGAGTCTGGAAACAAACATGTGGTTCGGGACTCGGGAGGGTGTTTCACTGCTTAGCCGAACTTAAATAGACTTAGTATAAGCCTAATAGACTTAGCATAGCCTAGTTAAATAAGTTAATTATTGCTATCATAAATAGGTATTTTACGTAATTACTCTAATATCTACGTGTATACTAAATTTCAGTCTTATCAAGATATTATTTCTTGTGTCTGACATAAATCCGTGCTCGTATACATAGTACTTTAATTAACAAAGTTAAAATACATATTAAAGCAAAGTTTAATAAAATATGCTTGTTTTATAAGAATTCGAACGTTTCAACATTTGTTTCTCCCCAAAATTCAATAAAACATTACTATTTGTTTTCTACAAAATCACGACTGAAATGTTTAATATCCGAATTTGATTTGTGGTAGGTAGGTACGTTTATCAACATAACTTGTAATTTCCTCTTAAATTGGTTCGTGTATGTAGCCTACAAGTATGAGTAGTACACTTTGTAGTCACTATTTCCTCTAAGATAAAAGGATTTAGCGGTGAGGTTTTTAATTAACGGGAAAATACGTGGAAGATAAACTTACCTTATTTCACTCGCTAGGCAACGTCTAGATCCGACGTAAAAAGTTTGATATTAATAAAAATATGAAGTTGTTTTGGGCTTGTTCAGTAAAAGCGGCAAAGATAATTCTTATCGGCTGTCTGTCTGTCGAGTTGATGTAGGTCCATAGTCCGCAAGTATGTAGGTACCTATGTAGTTATTTGAAAATGGTTATATAGGTGTTAATTGGGTTACAACAACATTGATTGCGTGCTCGTGTTTAAGCGTAAACTCAGACTGATTAATGGTTAACGATAGGCAGGTACTATCTAATAATTTACTAGTCGAACCACACCAATATAATAAACAGTGCCCTACAACACTGTAATTTAAATTTAATTATGTTATATACTTTTTGATCGACCGAAGAGTACATATACAGTTGAACTATTTTTTGTATTGGCTTATATATTTGTACTTATGTAATGTATGTTTCTCAGATTTATCCATTGTGTAAGACACGTGCGGCGCAGTTAATAAGCCAGCCGCCTCGGCACTTCGTGTCCCGGGTTTAATATACGCACAGAACAACTATTTGTGTGTTCCATAAGTAGTTGTTCTGAGTCAGGATGTGTTTTCTGTACGTTAATTATATGTTTGTAAGTACACTACGATACAGGGGTTAATATTATTTTATTCGATGGAAATTTTGTTTAAATCGGTGGTTTTGAAGAAAACTTAAAGTTGGTTATTAGAACAGTTGTTATTTTAAAACTCAAAAGGAAAATTATAATCCTCCGTATAGTATAAGTAAACTTTTATTTCTACGCAGCAACTTTAATATCTCGGGATTTAAACCTAGGCCCTCATAATATGCGGTTAAATATGCTAGTTTAGTACTAACGAAACAGTCAAACTATCCATACGTAAGCCTAAATAGCTATATGGTAAAACCGCCATCGCTATGCGATAGACGACAATGTACACTAGCGGTCGATACGAGCGTACTGGTCGTGGTAGGCAACGAATGTTATATTAGCTAGCTTTTAGCACTGAAGGCGACCAACGTTTGAATGCATACTACGCTAATAACTCTCTAGTTTTCGTCTATTCAGTTTGGAGCATATCTGCATAATTATAGACTGTGAATAAATAACAGTGTATAATCATACATAAAGCTTATCCGTAAGGAATCTCCGAGTATAGATAGGAGGATGTACGAATAGTAACTCTTTTCCTTTAAATTCCAATTCCTCCGTTCAAAGCACAGCAAAAATCCCCGCTCTTCTCACGACAGTTTCTTACAAATACTACAATCTTTCATGCCATTTCCACTTCACTTTAGTTACTCTATTCTTCTCTGGCATGCCCTGCCACTCGGAATCCGGTTTTCTACCTATCAAGAGAATTGGGAGAATCACTATACCATTTCATGATGGTCTAAGTTCTCAGGGAAACGCTGCTTCCTCTTTTGCTTTGGTATAAATTCGCACGCTCGACTTTCACGCCCCCATGGGCTGAGTTATACCGATAATCTGGTGAGGGTCGCTGGAAACTGCTAGATGCGGGTAGCCCCATTCTGGCAATTATGTAGAACTTTGGGGAAGCCTATGTCCAGCAGTAAACGTCTTTCAGCTGACATCATAATTATGATAATATGATATCTATATAGATATATTTAATCTTAATACAAATGATTAACTGCTCCCTGCGTCTTTACCCACGTTAAACTTTATAAATATAATATATAAGCTATATAACTACAAAGTTTCATCAAGATCAGTACGGTAGTTTTTGCTTGAAAGAATAACAAACATCTATACAATCATACTCACAAACTTCCGCATTTATAATATTAGTACTACTAATATTATAAATCCTACTAATTTAGTATGATTTATCATGACAAGAACACCTGTCTAAATCTGGTGAAACGGTAAAGACGAAACTCACATTGATTGAAGTGGAATAAAGTCGACATCAAATATACCAAATCGATCGTAAAACAATATTTCTTGGAAGCTTTTCGGTCTTCCTTTTCATAAGATTTATATTGTAAAATGGAAACCATTCAGTTTTAATACTTAGAGATATTAATAAGCGACGGGTACATTTCACAGTGAAATATTCAGTGAACACAAAGTTTGCTTATTGAGCGAGGTGAAAGGGAAAGAATAGAGAATGGAGAAGTAAAGGGGTAATTAGTTGGTTTTCCTAAAAATGTATTTAGATAATGTTGAAAAGGATAATGATTATACAATTGAGCGAGATATTTAGACTGTTTTATGGCACGACTAATATTATAAATGCGAAAGTTTGTGAGTATGAATGTATAGGTGTATGGATATTTGTTACTCTTTCACGCAATAACTACTCAACGATTTTGATGTAACTTTGTAGAAATATAGCTTATATAGCTATCATTTATAAACTTAAACTCTGGAAAAACCGCGGAGCACATCTAGTATAAAATATAGGATAATATTAATAATCTAACATGAATTAATTTTACTTCAATTGAGTTTATTGAGATATCAAGAATACAACATTAAAATCAAAATCTCGCTTCTTAAAATCTGATCCCAAACTAGGCAGAGCCTGTACATACTTATATATTTTTATATTATATTATTTTTATTTTATATATATTATAGATAAATTACACCCAGATGGACCAACAGAACAGTATTTTCTATGCTTAGTCAGGGCTAGTGACTCAGTCTTTTGCTACACAACGCTAAATCAAATGACATTATGATATTTAAATCTTTCTATTATAGTTCGTATGAAAAGAAGCATACATGCAACTGGAAAACCACTTAAACAGCTTGTCCAATAATCAAAATTGCATGGTCAACGGTTATTTTCTCCCAGTATTTCGCGCTAAAATTATATTGATATAACTACCTACCTTGTCATTTTCGTAATCATGATATTTCATGACATTAAAATTAGTTCAGATGATATTTCATGGAATCGGGGCCATACACTTGCAGAATAAGTAATGTGTTCCGAAAATATATTCTGTAACAGGGAGCCCTGTTTTCGGAACACATTACTTCACAATAACACTCCACATATCACAACAAACACACTACCGCAGTGTTGCATTCAGAAAGAATGCTATGCTGTTATTTCTTATGTAAAAAAGAAAATAAAAACATGTTTCATTCTTTCTACCTTGTCGGTTTGTTAGTAGATCATTGCATTAGTAGTGAAATATACAGTCACAAATCACAGCAGCGAAGGTTCAGCGGCGATACCACCGAGCCGACAGTTTGATTGATGCCACCGCACCAGCCTGAACTATTACCTACAACAACCTAATAGTCAAACAATTTCACATTGTATAAGCTCTCCGTGTGGCAACGGGATTTGATACTGTATTTTCCCACATCACGATCTCAAAACTCGTGTTATAAAAGTCAACCAAACTAAAATAACTGCAGCAGTGTATTGCCGATTTACGCTAAACATAATTGTCATGCTACAGATGTGAGATTGAAGTAAAACATGTCTTTATGTCGTTCTATGTTTTTACACCTAAGGGGGTCCAAATACTATTAATCGTCTATTGCTGAAATAAATTGTATAATATGTTTTATTACATGTATTTAAAAGTATATTTATATGTTAGGTTAGTCTCTGTTTATTTTATTACTAGCTATGCCCGCCTATGTGTTGTATTATTGGGATATATAAGTTATATTACTACAAAGTTTCATTGAAATCGTTTCGGTAGTTGTTACGTGAAAGATTAACAAACATCCCTATACACAAACTTTCGAATTTAAAATATCCGTTGGATTACTCTATGATTTTAACCAAATCTTAAGTTGAGTGTGAACACATAATCTTCCTTTCAACCGGTGAATGTGAACGTAGGGTAAATGCCATTTTTTTACTATTGTGTCTAAAATGTAACCTTTGATGCAATTAATCATACTTGTTGATAGGATTATTTAACCATTTGACTAGCCAACTCATCAGCTCCACATACTCATTATATTAAAGCGAAACTGACATTTCGTTTACTTGATTCTTACACTACATGTTTAACCTTCTATTTCTATCTATAAAAGCTAAACTTTAGAAATCCTCTATTTTTCTTCAGTCCATTCTAATTACTGTCCTTTTTACAACTGAGTAAACTCAAAAGCGTTGTGAGATCCCGGTAATTCCAATTTTGATACGTGGTCTGAAAAGGGTATCTTCGTAACTCGTATTGATCTTAACTTATTGTTGAAATGGGGATACATTACTGACCGTTTCTTTTTGAATAAATAAAATTTAGCATTGTGGAAGAGATTCAATAACCAATAAAAACTGTAATTTGTGTCTGTGTTAAAATCCGCTGCATTAAGTTATATGCCATAGTTTGGGCGTAGTATTGAAAAAGTTTCCTTATGCTGGACTGCCATGAAGTAGTGACAAAGGTACTCTTTGCCACTATAGTGAAACAGGTACAAAACCTATTAATTTGTTGGATTGTTCATAGCAACTCTTCCCTACAAACGAATCTGGTTTGGTTCGACTATGAATTTTGTTGATTTTGGTTTTGTACTACTGATACGACACAGTCTAAATCCTGGTACATATTATTTTTCAAGGATTTGATTAGGATATAGTATCTACAATAAAAGTCAAATGTGCGATAATCATATCAAAATGGCAACCATGTATTTTCAAAAGAGGAGGACAGAAAAAGCGTTGTAGATGTAACCTGGTCAAACTATGAAAGAACACTCGTAGAAGAGAGAGATCTACATGAGCATGAAGAGCACTTAACCATAATCTATATGAAAGGTTTTTCGGTGGTCTGAATGATACCTAAGATATCAGATATTATCATAGTATGGTATTGGAATATACCTAAGAAAGAAGAACTTCGTAAAATACTCTTTATATTTCCTTACTCTTTATCTTTAATATCAAACTAAAAGTTGATTTTTAATTATTAGCAGGCTTACGTTATTATTAATTTGTGTATTGAGTCTTCAAACGTATCGGATAATCTTGATGTATAGTGAAAACTGTAACGGGTAACTTCCATAATTCATTTCGTGTTAGACTCCGCCAACCGTTTCAATTTATTTAAAATTTCGACCTGCACACGTCCCGTCTCGCACTTAACTTACGAGAGTTACCCTATTTACTCCTCACTTCAATCACACTAATATTATAAAGCTGAAAGTTTGTGAGTGTGTGACTGTGTGAGTGTGTATGTTTGTTACTTACTTCTTCACGGCTAAACGGCTGGAGCGATTTTAATAAAATTTAGTATAGAGTTAGCTGACACCCTGGATTAACACATAGGCTATAATTTATAAAGTTTATAATAATAATATCTATATAATAATATCTGGGGACAATGTCACACAGATCATCCTAGCCCCAAACTAAGCAAAGCTTGTACTATGGGAACCAGGCGACGATATACATACTTATATAGATAGATAAATACTTATATACATAGAAAACATCCATGACTCAGAAACAAATATTCGTGCTCTTCACATAAATATTTGCACTTACCGGGATTCGAACCCAGGACCACCAGCTTCGTAGGCAGGATCATTACCAACTAGGCTACGGTGACCGTCAAAGTTTATCGCGGGTAAAACTGCGGGGAACATCTAGTTTTAAATATAACGTTAACGTTTTAATACTTGAAGAAAAGAAATCTCTTGAAATAAAAATAACCGCAATAAAGGTAAATATATTTTATGCGCACAGATAAAGACGAAGACACGTTACTTACTATTCAAAGCAGTACCGAAAGGCAATAAATTAAATTACAGTTACATTGAAATGCGAGGTTTGAGCATCTTTAGTATATATCGAGTTTAATGATACCTCGTATATTTTACTCATTTATAAGAAGCTTTCAGATTCGGTAGTTTCTGTGTGTTCCTTATATTAGCTTCAGTAGCTGCCCAAAAATATTAATATAGATTCTTCCCATTTTTTTAAACTATTAAGTCACATTATCGTAGTTACGGATCTGATTATGAAAAGTTACCGTATGCTTGCAAGAAACATGATACCTAGCGCTCACACGTTTTCAATCCTTCCCCTGGTCAAAATAAGAATATTGACAACCTTACTTGCTCTCAGCGGCCCGAAAGTGATCGGCGAGATTAAACAACTAGGCTCGCGGTCAGTCCATAGATGGGTTACCACCAGAGTGGTTTCATTTCTGAGCCTCTCCGTGCTTCGGAGGGCACATAAAGTTGTCAATCCCGGTTGTATTCATTAGACAACACTTGTTAAGCCATGTCAGAGGCCTACTAAGCGGCTTGAACAACTCTGATAATAGGGTAACAACGATAAGTAAGTAAGCGTTCATTCAGCGTCTCCAGGTACTATACACAGGTAGTGTAAGTGATGAACTTAGTTAACACTAACAACTTTTGCTGTACAGCAAAGTATCTGAAGATTATAGAGGCATCCTGGAGAAAAGCTTGTAGTTTATCTCCGAAATACCTACTGGGATACCACGTTGTCACCAATAAATCTGTCTTCTATTTGGGTTGTGCTGTGGATAACGAATGTCTCCTAAGAACAAAGCTTCTAGTTTCGTATTGTTTATCGAAACTTGCGAATAGGGGTTGAACCAACTTTTCTAGTAAATCAATGGCTGAAACTTCCGTATTTGGGTTTTCCACTCCAGTATCGCTGTCTGTTTGATTAGACTAGCGGATAACCTTTGAAATAGGTTATAACGATATTTTGTCCTAGATTTTTTAATATGAATCTCGGTCAGGCTTTAGACAACATCGTGCAACAACTATGCATGTCCGAACTCGATTTAAAATGCAAAACTTCGTCTTTGTTTTATTAATCTGTTCAATTGAATATGAAATGGCTCCTACCCGCATCTTGAGAGATTTATTTTTGTCATATTACCGGGACAAAAAGTAAGTTTTCTATATTTTAATTGTGCGTGATTGAATCATAAACATCTATAAATGTACAACATATCATAATCATAATAGCTGTAGAAAATAGAGTACTTGATTGGAAATAATAATCGCTGGACTCATTTATCATAGTTTATAATAACCATTTCTGTGTTATAGACCATTCACATACATATAAATTACGGCCACAAAGCTCTACCAGATTTCAAACAACAGTGTATGTTTAAAAAAAAAAAACAAATAACTACAATGTAGATCTATAAAACACGATAGTGAAATGGTAATGCGCGAGTGATGTCCTGAGTGTTATTGCAGGCGTCCATTGGCTACGGTGATCGTCAACAATGAGGTCATATGCTTGTTTGCTGGTAAAGCTTTAAAAATAAAATTTTATTCCAGGCGGAAATTTATCTAGCGGATCAATGCAATTTATGCATTCACCTTATTTTCTTAAAAGCTTGAAAGCAATTTACAAATTTCATTTTTAATAAACTGATAACCTGAATCCCAGTCATTTCCCCATCAATCCATTAATTCATTTAATATAAACTAACGAGGTCCGAGATTAGCCCGTCAGAACGTCATCCTGATTGCATTCTGATTAAAAGTTTATATTGGGTATAACACAGTCTAAAATGAGCCGAAAATATGGATTTAATAACTATAGGTAGAAATTTTCGATAGTCTTACAAATATGCGCTATCATCTGAACTTCAAAATTTTATATTAATTGCAGAATTGAATAAAAATTCTATATCATATGTTATGGTATGTTAATGTCGTTTATTTTCAGGGATAGTTAAACAGGCCATACTGATCAAGGGAAAATATAAAAATAAGCGTAAGTCTAGCAGAAGTGCGTTTTCATCTGAACTTTAAAATTGAATATTTTTCTCAGAACTGAATTATAGCCGTGGAAATTTGGTATTTTACATGCCTAAACGTGTTATTTATACTAATTTGGTTGGATATAATTTGGTTTCGACGTTAAGTTAGGTTTAGGTGTTGTCAGACTCTCAACGATTATATCAGACATCACTCACGCGTGCCTAATCAGTATCACAATATTTAACTTACAAGACTATTTTCTGGAGAGTATTCTTTAAGGTCACTTAACTTCAGAAAGACTCAATTCCTGGTATTTCTAATTGCAGGTTGCTGGCATTTAAAACTGCTAGATGCTGAGATACTTGGTAAATTTCAAAGTACGTATCTTTATTCATTAGGCTTTCACTTAGAACTGATTCTGTTTATCTTTTGGAACTGATTGGTGTTTATTGCAAATAAATTGCTTATAGCCATTGAAGTTAACGCTTGATTTGCGGAGATTTTCTTATGCTGTGAGGTTAACATTATCATCTCAAGCGAGCTTGTGAACTACTTTTCAGATGATGAATTTGATGGGAATCATAATGAATGTCTTAATGTGGAAATACATCATCAAAAAATAATCTAAAAGCTCGCCTTTCTGTAATTTATTATTGGGTAGACTGTAATTATATTAAGTTTCGCGATGTCGGCTCCATCTGAGGTATTAAATCTTGTTTTATTTTAAATGAAATGTACTTAAGAATTTCAAGTTTCGGGAAACACTCTGAACATAAATAATATAATTATTATATTGTCACTCTTACCACAAGAATGCTAAGTAGGTACACTTGTAAAAGTAGATCAAGAGATCAAACATTAGTATTGAATATTGGTGATGAACTGGTTTCAGACAAGCTTACCATTGCCAATTTTTTAGCTGCTTTTTTTGCAAATATACCCGTGGATATTACTAAGTGTCTCGCATCATCACCAGATGTGGCCGAACTCTTTTTAAATCAAAGCGTAAAACAAACTGTACCTAACTTTAGTTTTAAATCCGTAACAAGTGATGATATTATAAAAGCTTTTAAGAGTATTAAAAGGAAAGGCACAGAAGATTTGTGGGGACTGTCTGTTAAAGCAATTGAATCAATCATACTAAACATTGCTACAATCCTTGCAGCCATCTTCAATGGCTGTATAAGTGATGGTGTCTTTCCCGATTTAATGAAAATAAGTAAGATAATACCCATTTTCAAGGCAGGTTGTTCAAAAAATGCCACGAATTATAGGCCTATCTCAATACTACCAGCTTTAAGTAAAATATTTGAAAAGCTGATGCTCAGCCAAATGTTGTCGCACTTTAACGTGAATGAGATATTGCATAACAAGCAGTTCGGGTTTACAAGGGGCCGCTCTACTCAGCATGCAGGTTGCACATTAATTAGGTCAATATTGGAGGCTTGGGAGGGATCACAGGATGCGCTGGGAGTTTTCTGTGATCTCTCTAAGGCCTTTGATTGCGTTGATCATCGTACGCTCGTTGTTAAACTGAAGTACAATGGAATATCTGGCACATCTCTTGATCTTGTGATGTCCTATTTATCGGGGCGACAACAGATGGTTTCGATAGGCGGTGCCATTTCGGCACGTCATCCTGTGAAAATGGGGGTGCCCCAAGGATCTATATTGGGCCCATTTTTATTTCTAGTTTATATAAATGATCTCCCTTATCTGGTAGAGAAAGTATCAGACATAGTTTTGTTCGCTGATGATACATCGCTCATATTTAAAGTAAATAGAAAGGATAAAGATCTTATTGAGCATAATAAAACACTCAGCTTTATATCAGAATGGTTTTCGGCAAATAATCTCTTGTTAAATGCAGGGAAAACTAAATGCATCAGGTTCTCATTGCCGAATGTGACTCAAATTGTACCAACAGTTGCACTTAATGCGAAAATATTAGATCTAGTCCCATCGACCGTATTTTTAGGATTGACACTTGATTCAAAATTGCAATGGGGTCCTCAGATTGAAAAGTTAGCAGGTAAATTAAGTTCGGCTTCCTATGCTGTCTGGAAAATAAGGCAATTGTCAGATAAACAAACTGCTAGATTAGTGTATTTCGCGTACTTTCATAGCATTATGTCGTATGGCATTCTGCTGTGGGGTTCGGCGGCTGACATAGGTACTATTTTTGTATTGCAGAAAAGAGCAGTCAGAGCCATTTATGGTTTAGGCAATCGCGATTCTTTGCGAAATTTGTTTAAAGAAATAAATATACTTACTGTGCCATCGGAATATATATATCAGAATATAATGTTTGTTAGAAAAAATATTCATAATTATAAAAAGAAAAGTGAACTGCATAATATAAATACTAGGAATAAAAACAAACTAGCCATGCCAGGCTTTAGAGTAAGCAAAACTAATAAATCATTTTTAGGAAATTGTATTAGGTTTTATAACAAGCTTCCTACTCAAATTACTGATCTGCCTGACACAAGTTTTAAAACACATATTAAACGTATACTTATGGCTAGGGGTTATTACACCACTAAAGAGTACATCGATGACAAAGACGTCTGGCTCTCACTTCCTACCTGCACATTGCTCGCTGGAGACATGACTGATCTGCTGTGTTACGTGAACTATCTGTAAATGATTGCTATCATATACTTAATTTAAAATTATTGACTCTGTCTCAAAATGAATAATGTTATTGTTTCGAAGTTTTTCTTTTGTATACCTAAATATAATCTAAAATAATAAGCATTCAGACAACCGATCGAGCATATATTGTGTTTGCCTACTAAATAATTACTCTAATTGGACCAAATCCCGTGTTCATGCCCGCTTGAGTATGTTTCGCCGGACCGTCTCAACTGGGTCGTGTTGAAACCGGTAGTAGATGAACCCACTGAGTTTGTTTCGCTGGGTCTTCTCAGTTGGGGCGCATTTGATCCGGTGGTAGCATTAAAGCGCGACCGTCGTTATTAACACAAGGTCCGTCATAATAATAATACCTTTAATATAGACAGAACCATTGACAATATGTAGTAAAAATATTAGACTTAAACTAGATAATTAATCATAATCTCTTGACAATAACTTGATACGAGCTAGCTAAATATCATTTCTGTAATAAAATAAATTTTATAAATGTTTTCATACAAGATGTACCTAAATATCTATGTTACTAGAAATAATATCTAATGTATACAACTATATTACTACAAACATGTTCTGACTATTTACAAGCGCTTTTTTAAAGTCTACGTGAATAAAAACCTTTTTTATTTTATTTTTATTTTATTGTAAGAAGACAGTATTCTATAAATCCAAGACTAATACACATTTTCTTCTGGTTGGCCAGTAATTGGAGTGTTGTAAGTTAAGTAACAAAATTGAATGGATGAAATCGTTTGCAAATCTTTTAATTTTTTGGATTGTTAAGCATAGTTAGTAGTTTAGGCATTAAGCTACAGTGATTCCTGTTAGGTCTTCTAAATAAATCAAGATTTGTAGTACGATATTCCGTCTCAAACCGCAATATTTCTATTAAATTATAACGTCCCTATTACATAAATATACCAGAAACTCCCCGCGACTTCTCTATCTGGTAAATTATGATACGATTATGTTATTATTTACTAAATAGAAGCAACACAATAAAAAGTTCTGCAAAAATGTCATCACCTTGTCCATTCATGTGCCAAATAAAATGAATTAAAACCAATATAAAGCGCTGAAGTCTAATATCCGAGTACCATAACTTCCGTAGCATGTAATAAGATCCAATAAATAGAGCCCTTTGTTATTTATCGGAAGCAATTACGGCCTAAAACAGATTTTGATAAAAAGTTTATTGATTTATTGAGGCGGCTTGGATTAACCTTATTGGCTTAATCAAGTTAGGAAAATATTTGTAAAACGTAAAATTTTGTTATAATTTCATCATTATCATCACGTCAGTCGAATGACGTCCACTGTTGGACAAGAGCCTCCCCCAAGAATGGATAAGACAGAATCACCACGCTTGGGAGCTGGGTTGGCGATCGCAGTATAGTGCACATAGTAGGCAGAGGGATGCTGCTGCCCGTTCTCTGGTAAGTATGTCCTCGGGTGATTTTTACCCCCCCCCCCCCCCCCCCCTCACAGGATGCATAGCTTCTATCGCGGGCCTTGAGCGTGGGGACCGAATCCAGAAATTCCGCAACGAAAAAAACCTAACACCTGTTTTAAATATGAATAAACAAAGTGCATTTATTAATGAAGAAAGTCACGAAAAAATAGAGAAACAAAATGAGTTAGTACTCTATATGCATTCATTTTATTATTAATATCACAAATGCAGTATTATAAAATAAATAAATAATTCTAATTGCATAAGTTGATAAAAAATGCTATGCAATAGCTTTACCGCGGCAGTCTCCGAGTGCCACACGTCTTTTTTTCGTAAACATAGGTACATATTATATAGGTGTTATAAAGGTAAACCGCTATGTTTTGCCAAGTTAATGACGTACAAAATTTAAATGTTAGAAGTATCTTAACCTAGGTTAAATTTAATTAAAGTCATGGAATACATTAAACTATGTCAGCTTCTTGTTAATTTTGGTATGTGTCAGTTTAGGTACTAAATAATATTTTGTTTTGGTAATTTGAATTTATATTAATAAGTATTTATAAAAAAAATTAGGTTGTAGCACCACCTTCTTACACTTCCTTACCCCCTTGTTAATGAAGAAGGAGGTGTAATTATCACGTTCTTCCAAAAGTACCTAAAGCTGTCCCGTCCGCTCAGACCTACCAGAGTCAAGACCGAGAGAATAGTAACTACATCAATTTACGCACACACTTGTTAATTATAATATTATTTTACATTGCTCAAATTCTATTTACAATTTTCATTTACGAGTAATAATAGTAGCGCAAAGCATCCATTGGCATTTTGCCAGTTTAAGGGATATGTCTCGTATAGATGACTGGTCTCTGTTGAGCTTAAAATTCGACTAACATGACGTTAACATTCGACCAGGACATCACTAAAATTACACATGAAACGTTATAACGTTATTATCTAGTACACGTCGACTGTCTTTTCAATTTGAATTTAATAAACTGTATCTCTCCAAACCTGAATCCCGTAGGCGTAGACTACCTATATCAGGATTAATTATAATAAAAAGAAATAAGATTTTCTATTTAAAAAAATTAACAGCAGCAGCAGGAGGATTAATTTACTTTTAAGAAGAAATGTTATAACAGAATAAGAGCAATGTAACAAGTACTATCACAATTGAGAACCATTTCTGAATTTGTTTCTGTATCGCATTACGACTGAAGACTGAATTGTTAGAAAATTTAGAGCTCTCGCTAGAAATATCATCATCAAATTAGCATTTATGAGCTACAGACTGAAAATTACATTAACAAAATATATATGAATAAAATACAGCATGTATATTGATCAATGGGCTGGTTGGCGTGGTTGTCATGTTTGCTTGTCACGCTGGAGGTCATGGGTTCGATTCCCACCCAGGACAGATATTTGTGTGCATGAACATGTCTGTTTGTCCTGAGTCTGGGTGTAATTTATCTATATAAGTATGTATTCACAAAAAGAAAAGTAGTATCAGTTATCTGGTTTCCATAGTACAAGGTCTGCTTAGTTTGGGATCTGATGGCCGTGTGTAAATAATTCCCCCAGGATATTATTTTATTCCTACAACCACATTAAGAATTAGAAATATGCTTGTATATAGTCAAAACAGTTATATATTTTATTCTCTTAAAATTACTTATATTAAATTGCAGACATCAAAGTTTGAGATTTAGTTTACCGTTATATTATTTTTGTTAAAGTTTTTATAAAAGCAACATTTTCTTATTACTTAGTTATATATTTTAATTAAACCGTCTCTATTGTGCTCTATCTATATTGAAGTAGTTCAGGAAGTTGTTCTTGGACTGTATCTTATGTGTACGACAGCGGTCATACTTTAATTCTGCTAATGGATCCAATGCAAGCCAACTGAGGAATTTAGGTGAAACAATAGTACTTAAGGACAATCAAATACTAGCCTAAGCAGGCAGTTTCGCCCACGCATGAGATACGATAGCATAGAACCGCTAGCCCCATTAGAACGCCATTATTCGCAAAACTATAATATATTAAAACTTCCTCTTCATATTTTAAGTAGTTTCAGAGATAGCGTGGTTAGTCTGTAAGTGAATAAGTGACCTTTCACTTTTATAAGATTAATATTGAAAGCAATTCAATGATATCCGTACTGTATTAATTCAGTTTTATACTTTGATGTCGAATCATTTCAAAAGCCTTATTTCCTACATTAGTAAGGTAAGCTTTCACGGTAAAATGCACAGGCGGCTTTCGACTAGGTTTGAATAGATAGCTTATAGCGCAAAACATTCCGTTACTGGTACATAAGGGTATTCAGGTCACGGATATAGAAACACTAAGGGAGTTGTTTCGGTTTCTTTATTATGACGCAATGTCGCGATATACGACAAAATTACTTGATGTGGCCGTGTGACGACAGCATACATTATGAATCAGATTTATTAAACTCATTATTATCTTCGTACGGTACCGAGTGATATACGGGTGAACAGACTTCCCACATGCCGCAATCAGAATAAACTTGCGGTACTAATTTACAATAAAAGTACCAAAATATTATCGTTTTAACGAAACATTTATGATCCATGGTCTTTTTAAATATATTATTAATCATATTGTTACACAATCAAAAGACATCAAGTTTTGCAAAGCAATGACTGAACACTTCCACGGGAAAAATAACTGCCTCCAGATTTTGACCTGTATATGACTTTAAATTAAGTTCAAAGCTAATAATTAGAAATATATCTTCTGCATTATAAAGGGTCCAATCATTCAAAGTACGATTTGATGTTAGTGCCATCTATGCTTAGTAGCCGAAACTAATAGGAAATCTGCATGATATCGATCGGACAACAGCACACATGTCTATGACATTATATTCGTTTAGTGAATAATTTGATCAGATATGTCAAGTCAAATTTAATACACGATAAAGCTTCGCAATAAGCGCAAATCCTACCATAACTCACCATTATTTAACATTTTTCGTTGAAATGTAACTTTGCAGAGCCAGAGATATATAGAAACCAGTATACAGTGTACATATGAGTGATGAATGTACAAACCCCAACTAAAATACTATTTCCCTGTAATTTAACTACATAATTTATCAGTGATTCTTCAAACGAGAATTTCATGTAGGTAGGTATGTAAAATTATTCAAGCATAAACATATAGTACAGTAAATCGCACTCGACGATTCTCTCTTTATATTTTTAGGAATATTTATGTTAATCATTTTCAGTTTACGTCTTACTTTTCCACATCAGTGTAAATATTGGATTATACTGCCAATATTTTTGTTGAAAATTGTGTTAACATTTCGGGTTGTTTTTCCGATAGTCACGGAATGATCTTTTAAAGGGGTTCATTTATTAGAGGTTATAGATAAAACAACAGCGACGCTCTTTACAGAAGTGTCATTGTCATTTTATGATCAGTTATAAGCAGTATAAATTATGAGATGTATTATTTCGTATCATATTTTAATGAACTTTCTCTTACCAAATCGGAGAGGTACTCAAGAAAGGCCAGGTCAGAAGTACCCTAAACCGGCGAGCATGTATGAAGAATATAATGTCAGTAAACGAGGCAAAGAGGTGTGCAAAGATTGTGGCAAATGAAAATCCGTTGTCTCTGCCTACCCCTCTGGGAAACAGGCGTAAGTCTATGTATTAAAGTATTATATTATATGATAGTAGAAAACCATTCGTTAGCAACAGAAGTAGCTTGACTACAATAAAATAATTATTATATTAATTATTTGGCATTTACAACACAAGATCGGTGGAAATTCAAGGAACTCCGCCTAATTAATTGGCGTATGCCGCTTTAAATAACTCTTCGAAAGTTTATAGTAGAGAAGTAATACTCGTAATTAACTGTAATTGTAGCTACTACTGTTGATGACTGTTCTAAGAATAGAGTTTGATATAGTAAGCGATGGTAGAGAATATTCGTCCTTAAATTTTATTTATGATCAGGAAATATATGTTAAGCGAACCATAAATTCCATCTTTCTGGAAGTAAACGTTGTTTCTCCCCCATGCCTGGCTCCGGGCTAATACTGAGAAAAATGCCAATATAATTTTTTTCCGATCGACCCGGGGTTAGAACCAAAAACTTAATTATTTGCGGTTGAACAATTTGCCGCTAGACTAACGAGGCAGACCACATGCACACAACTACATATCAAGCTATACTTTCCAGTATAAGCTTATCTCGCGTTCTATAGGATTGTCATACGACGAGAGGTTAACTTTTATTGGAAATGTATAGCTTGATATGTAGCCGTGAGTACGTGGTACGCGGGTAGAAGTCGGTGTTATAAAATAAAGGTAAAGTTGAGAAATATTTATGACTTTACTTCATTCTGTGATTAATATCCCTACACGAACTATGTTGTTGAGTAGTGTTCGTGTTTTAGGTTTTATCTTCAACTTGAAAGTATAAACGAGTGGAAGATAAAACCGTATATAAATCATATTCGTGCCACCACAGATATAATACTACTTAGATGTTTTAAGCAATTAGAGTAACAAAATACAACTGAGATTATTAAAATAGGTTATCTGTCTGCATTAATTTATAATGTAGGTACACTGTACAGTAAGTGTGTATATAAATCGTCTGAATGAAAATATATATCGTATGCCGTCTATATCGTAAAGGTCAATAAATTATCGCTTATCATATTATTATATTTATTATTGTTGAGTAGATATTTTAAACTGGCTGCAGCTAGATGTTCTTAGCGATTTAAAATTTAGAAAGGGTTTATATATTTCCTTACCCCACATAATATTAAGATACGTCTAAAGAGGAAGAGCGTCATGTATTTTACATTACACAAAAAAATGAAACTTAGTGTAGATAATAATGAAAACTTTCGGCAATGCTTTCAAAATGGTGTCATATATAATCTCTAACAACTACGTGTAGTAAATAAAGACATTTTTTTATTTGATTTTGATATATATTTTGTGAAAATGGGTTGTATAAAGAAAAGTTGAATTCGGTTGCATGTTTCTTTAAAACAGTTCAAATAGAATATTTAAAAAAAAATGTAATCTCTTGTTTCCTACTTATTAATAAAAATGTTAAAATGACAGCATCTCTTCACTGATCTGGGAAGTTTGTGAAGCTTTAAAGAGGTAATAACTAAACTAAAAATAACAGTTGTTAAATATTTACGTAAATATTTAACGACATTTTTATATCGATTATAAATTTTAATTATAAGGTCCACGACAATTCATATTTTTTTTATTTATTGACATTTTTTTTACCGGTGACACTCTTAACCAGCAAACAGCACAGAGTAGGGATTTATTTAGATAACGAGTAGTCATTACATTGTTTCTTAGGTCTATATAATTCAATGCACAAGTAAAGGTTATAATAGTAGCACAAAAATACTGAAAATTATATTAGATAAACTAAGAAAACTAAAACATACTTTTAAACAAAACAAAACTGAAACATTTGTAATCAAAACATAAATGTTTTAGTATATTTATTGGAACGAAGTTCCTTATCGCGCGTTGCGAAATGGGGCTAGACGGAAAAAATTAAGACGAAAAGTTGTAACGACACTTTTTGCTATAGTAAGCTATCGTAAGTCTTGCGGCGTGCGCATGTTTCTCTGTCTGTCTCTCTCCCACTCTTATAGAAAGCAAGCCAGATATTTTCGTTTCGTCTTTCTATTTCGCATTGAACAGTGTGGTGCCGCGACGATTATTTTTTTGAGTGTATACAGGTTTTATGTACATAATAAATAATAAAAAATAACTGCGTTCCATCCGGGTGTCCCTTGACACCTTTCAAGTTTTTTTTTCTACAACGAGATAATAAGTTAGTTTAGCTACTAAAATATTACCTATATATATATTTTATATAGCACTAAAATAATACACAAATAAATAATAATGACATTATTACGTTTTCGTAAGAATTCGTCAAGCAAGTATTAGGTACCTCTACTATCTCACAAAAAGAGAGCATACTCATTTAAATAACCCCTTAACATATTTGTAGTAATATCTATCTAACCAGAGTTAATGATATTCTGCTTAAACTGTAAAGGATCTGGGATGTATGCGGTTGGGTAAAAGTTGAGTCACAAACGTAAACGTGTTTGTATGTTGTGGTTGCAAGCCACAAATAAAGCTGCTTAACCCCGCTGGTTTTTGTGACATCAACTTATGTATAGTCCGGTGGAACGGCAGCCTCCCTCCAAAATAATGCCAAAAGAAATGCTTTCAGAAAAAGTGTGATGGCTCTTTTCTGAAGCATTTCTTTTTGCATGCCTGTATAAGATAGTAAGTACGATATCTACTTGGGGGATATGCTATAATCACCACGCTTGGCCGGCGGGTTGGTGATTGCAGTATGATGGTCATAGTACTCAGAAAGAAGTTACCCCTCGGGTAGACTGCTACGCCCCCGACAGGATGAGATGGATGATGATATTCTGAAATTCACCGCCGTCACCACACAGCAAAGGTATAAATAGCGGCCGAGATTGCCGATAGTTTGATCTCTAGTTATTAATAGATATTAATATCAGTGCAGTGCTCGAATAGTAATAGTATCTAAGTAATTAACTTGCTTAGTTGCCAAATTTGATCGCAATTGATTTGATTTCTTACAACACATTATAGTTGATTGGAAAACCACTCATATTTTACTAACCCATACGAGCGTCAAAAAGCAACTTTTTACTAGTCTACCGTCTTTTATAAAGTACCGTAGTTAGTGTACAAGAAACGCCATAGTTTATACAGGTTTTTCGCATTTTTATTCCTACACCCAACAAAATAAATATAAAACGAATACGAATTTTGTTAATTATTTTGTTGAATAGAAGCTACTTGATGTAACTAGTCTCGTACTGAAAATGAACTAATTTTATTTAGAGAAAATGTGCGTTTTTGGTAGATTTCAGTCTAACCCGCAGCAGAGTCCTTGTACATAACGTCCACTCAATATGAGCATTGAACTTGATTAATATTCAATGACGTATTATAATAGAAAATCCTGTGTAAAAAGTTAGGTAGGTATGTAAATCATTTCACACTTTGGGTTAAAAAGCACCCTTTTCCTCCAATTTGTTTGTTATGCGGTTTATAAGACGCTGAAACATTGTAAGATTTCTCTTTATTGTTTTCGAAAACCCTAATGTTACCAAATATTTACCACGTAAACAAAACAAAACCTTTTTTATGTATCTACCAAAACGTTCATACGTAAATACACATAGTATGTCATTCTACAATATAAATAACGTGTATATGGATATTATCCAAAGAATTTATTTAATTTTTACATAATAACAATATAACAAATATTTATTTTTAAAATATAGGCGTTATTAGAAAAAATAATAATGACTCTTTATTCCAGAGAATATAGTTCTTAACATGACATCAATTTAACATTATACATTTTATTCTTCCTTATTTCCGTTGAGTGATAGAAAAGTCAGGAAAGGTATTAATAAAAGAAGCTGCTTTCAAACAATGGTAATTACGAGGTCTTAAACAAGGAATGTCTATTTGCTTAAGACTTAACTATTAACTATTGTGGCCCCTACTATTATGTCAATGATAGTTAAGTGAGTACGATACTATAGCTACTGCCATTATCACAGTCGAACAGTGCGAAGTGTGACTTATTGACTGACAGGGGTAGATTCGACAGTTACCCTGTGACCTTTACAATGTTTCGACACTGAAAATTTAGTGTTAGTTTTCACAGCGGTAAGCGGCAATGATTTTGGCTTTTATAACCCTCACTGATAAGTCAGAGGTCGTGGATTCGATCCCCACCTTTCTCTGTGTGATCTGTGTGACAAATCTCTGTGTAAACACGCTTATTTGTTCTGTCATCATCATATCAGCTGAAAGACGTCCACTGCTGGACAAAGGCCTCCCCCAAAGATCTCCACAATTGCCGGTCTTGCGCTATTCGCATCCAGCAGTTTCCAGCGACCCGCACAAGATCATCGGTCTATCTTGTAGGGCGCCTGTTCACGCTGCGTCTTCCCGTTCGTGATCGCCACTCGAGAACCTTACCAGCAGCCGTCGGTTCTACGAGATATGTGCCCCGCCCACTGCCACTTCAGTTTTGCTTATTTGTTCTGTATCTGATTGTAATTTATCTTTAATTTGTTTATATTTAGAATTGTATAACCATGTTTATCAGTTGACTGGTTGTCGCAGTACAGGCTCTGCCTTGTTTAGGATCAGGTGGTAGATGTCCCAGTTTAAAAAAATATCATAATGTATAACCACTATGTAGTATTTGATTATGATTAGGATAAAAAAAGGTTATTATCGTCTTTCTTTGCTTATCTTTTTGCTAATGCGAACAAAACTGAAAATGTTTTTTTTTTCTATTACTTATAATACTATTAAGCAAACATTAGGTTTTTTTTTGGTCACTTATTACATAACACTGTTTTTGGTTTAATTGAAGTAATTTGGATAAATAGTTTATTGGATTATAGGACCCCGACATTCTGTTTGAAATTTATTAAGTATTATGAACAGGCTTATTCATAACAAATAAAACAAATACTATACACAGATACAGATACCTCACTTCCCAGCTTAAGGCACTTATACTTATTAAAAAATTTTCTGGCACCATATTAAACAATGCTCTAGATTAGCTCCTCATAAAGGCACTAGAACACATAATTCAGCAAAGCCACTTAAGGGAACTTAGAACAGAAAATCGCCATAGCTTTACTCAATCGAAACTGGAAACCTTATATTGGGAACATATGGTTTCCAGTTCCGAGCGCTTGACAGAGTGCCAAACCACTCGTGAGGTCAAAATTAAGCTTTGTAGTACAGCAACTATTTTGGCCCCAATATAAATGGCGCCAAATTTTAAAGTATACATTTTTTTTTAGTTTTATGTATCAGTGGATGTAGTGTCTTTTAAATGTATATTTGAAGCATTTGTCGTTATTATTATACATGGTTTGAAAATTTTGAGGCAGTTTATTTAAGACGACAGGCACTAAGTATTCGTCGAGAACTGAGCTGCTGGATGTATTGATGCTAAGGATCGGAACGGCTCACAATTCTAGGACGCAGCTCTCACTATCATTCATTATATTTGTAACTAGCTGTGCCCGCGACTTCGTTCGCGTGTTAATTAGTTTATTTTGATGTTTTTGCTTTTTCTAAAAAAAAAGTAGCCTAAGTTACTCCTTATTACATCAGCTACCTGCCAATAAAAGTCCCGTCAAAATCGGTCCAGCCATTTCAGAGATTAGCTGGAACAAACAGACAGACAGACAGACAAAAATTTTAAAAATGTTATATTGGTGTAGGTACTGTATATATATTCAATTTAATGTAGAAAAAAAACAGTTAATTCAATATTACAACCAGACACTCCAATTTTATTTATTTGTATGTATGTATAGATAAAGCTGTGTACTGGATATTGTATTTCGGTTTTATCTCATTAGAATCTTGTTCAATTTAAAACTTTACATGTTTTCTGAACATGTAAAGACGGGCCTGTTGGCGTGGTTGGTAGATACGCTGCCTTTCACGCCGCAGGTTGTGGGTTCGATTCCCACCCGGGACAGATATTTGTGTGCATGACCATGCCTGTTTGTCCTGAGTCTGGGTGTAAATTATCTATATAAGTATGTATTTACAAAAGAAAAATAGTATATGAAGTATATCAGTTATCTGGTTTCCAAGCTCTGCTTAGTTTGGGATCAGATGGCCGTGTGTGAATAATGTCCCAGGATATTTATTATTATTAAACTTTGTAACTGATAATTCCGTAATCGGTGTGGATTTACAATAACAGTACAAAGCTTTCACCATCTTTCACTGGTATTATAAAGCCGCAGTGATTAGGGACTTTTAGTCACAAAATTACAAACTTGGGTATTAGTGGGGTTAAATGAGACCAATTTAGTCCGGCCTAATTGAAAACTCTCTGTATAGAGTCACCTGTTTATGTCTCAAACTTCCAACAAAGTTTTGGGGTTGAAAACTTTTACATCCTTCATTCTACAAACCTTTAGTTTATCGTACTATATTAATAAATTTGTTTGTTTGATGAGTTAATTTTAAAGCAACCAGTCTTTATAACTTAACATTTTCTATGCTGGTACGCGATAAATACAAGAAAGGAAATGTATTTATTTATAATATTTGACGGGCCCGTTGGCGTGGTTGGCAAATGCTTGCTTTTCACGCCGGAGCCGCGGAGGTCGTGGGTTCGATTCCCACCCAGGACAGATATTTGTGTGCAGGAACATATCTGTTTGTCCTGAGTCTGGGTGTAATTTTCTATGTAAGTATGTATTTACAAAAGAAAAAATAGTATATGTAGTATATCAGTTATCTGGTTTCCATAGTACAAGCTCTGCTTAGTTTGGGATCAGATGGCCTTGTGTAACTAATGTCCCAGGATATTATTATTCATAGCGCGGACATAATTGGATACAGAAAAATTCGATTAGATAATTAGGAGACGTTAATTTATAATGACTTGACTTATATAAATACGTATATCGCAATTGCTTACTCGTAAATAACAAATTTTATTTACAAGTAAAGTTAAAAAAAAACATTGTAATACTTTTACTAACTTTGATTGTCATATTAATTTATATGTAATCACATAACTACTAGGTACTACTTCTAGTTCTAAAAGTGACGTAAACAAAAATACCTTACAACCCTTTTTTGTATTAAAAGTAGTCTTTCGTATTAAATGTCCTTTCTCAGGCTCTAGACCCTGAGAAAGGACATAGTACCAATTTTTTTTCGGTAGTTTTTGCATGAAATAGCGACTGACAGAGTTAATTTCACATTTATAATATTAGTAAGGATTACATGAATTAAACAAGACTAATAAGCAGAATAATAAAAATTAACCGGAAAATAGTGTCATTATTTTAAACTAGGACGAACATACACAAATTAATAATATTAATTATGATTTATAACTAAATTATCTTAAAAGATTGTAAATATTCTTTGCTTCTAGCAAGCGTTCAGTAAAGACGTGTTGATAACTTTTTACTAAATATTATTTAACGTGCTAAAGTGAAATGTACCTAATTTTAAGTTAAATAGTGCAAGTATTTAACTGTATTCATTGATGTGATAAAAGACATTACACCTCAATACCGAACTCCAACGCTAAAGCTGTGCCCCCTTCACCTCCTTGGGTAAAAGAGAGGAGCTCTGAGTTTGAAATAATTCATCTCTCTCTAACGGTGCAGTCAATTATTAAACCAAACGTGAATTACTACAAACATGTCCGCTCAAAAGTCACCGAACAAATCCCGACCCATTACGTATGATGATAGCAATTCCGGACGTAGTGAATCACAACCAGACTTAAGTAAATTGACACTGTCGGAAATTGAAGCGAGACAGATTACATTTCGAAAAAGAAAAGATCCTGAAGATGATTTGTTTAATAAACTCGACAAATTCGAAAATAAAATAATGACCATGTTAACAAGCATGGCTAAGGCTCAGTCGGAGAAGCTGGATAAAATATCTCAAGATGTATCTACTATAACTGAACAAATTACTCAGTTAAAATCTACTACAAGTCAGCTAATTACAGAACAAAGTAAGCTTAATCTAGAAATTACCTACCTAAAGAAATCTAAAGACGATTTAGAGAAAGAAATAAAAATAATTTCGAATGACCTCGGCAATCTAAAAGCCGATTTGGCCAAACAAGACCACGACCCTTTAAAGTCTAATCTGTCATTAGAAATACCAACAACGTGCGAAAATATGTATATTGAACTCCAGGAACGCTCTCGGAGAGAAAAAAACGTTATACTTAGTGGAATACATGAAACTAACAACAAAGATGCAACAGAGAGACTAAGCTTCGACAGAAATGAAGTCTCCAAAATAATGAAATTAGTGGATCCCAACTGCCCTGAGCCTATTCGAGTATTGAGACTGGGTAAATATAATCCTGATAAATCTAGACCTATTAAAGTTAGTTTCACAACCTCAGACACAGTTAAATATATTCTACGTAACAAGTCCAAAATAGCTATTGCTGGTCATGTCAAATGCTATTCCGATCAAACTCCGTATCAGAAGAAGCTTTTAGAAGACATCCGTGCTCAATTGAAGCGTCGTATGGATGGTGGAGAGCATGACCTTACCATCAAGTATATTAAAGGTATTCCAAAAATAATTAAAGACCACCCAAAAAACATATCCGAACAGAAAATCACTCAGAAACCTTAAATGGCAATACTGTCACCTACCAGTTGACCAATATACACTCGGATGTCATTTACAACATGAAATCTTTAAAATTTTTGTACGCTAATGTACGTAGCTTAGTTAAACAAGGAAAGTTGGACGAAATTAAGTGTATCATACGGTCAATACCTAAACTCTTACACGTAATAGTATTAGTCGAGACATGGATCAAGTCAGAAACCGAAGCCGAAAGCCTTAAACTAGAGAATTACACGCACTACTACAATTTTAGAAAAAACTCAAGAGGAGGAGGAGTTTCTATTTACGTTCACAATAGCTTAAAGCACAACCATATTGATGACCTCTGTGAAAACGATAATCATTACCTATGGATCCATTTGAACCGTTTTTCTGTCGATATTGGAGCCATCTATAAACCTGAAAGAACTACTAGTACCGACTTTCTAGAAACATACTCACAACAACTACTAAAACGAAAAAGGTGCATAGTGTTCGGAGACTACAATTACAACCTACTTAGTAATAACCAGGCAACATCACAATACAAACGGATGTTACAAGAAAATGGATATATTTTGTTAAACAAACTCGATCCCATCTACAATACCCGAGAGACATGTACTACTAAGACCATCCTTGACCATGTCAGCAGCAATCTGAAAAATGATAACTTTCACCTGGCTATAATAGAGTCAGCCATGTCAGACCACAAACATATTTATCTGGAACTTCACAAATATATACCACAAAAAAATAGCAAGATCACCTACGCAGCGGTGGACTATACGAAATTCTACAAAGCAATAGAAAAATCTTTACCTAAAGATAAAGAATTCACTTATGAGCAGCTTGAGGAGAAAATACATGCGGCTGTTAAACAAGCTATAATAGTCAAAACAAAAATTCAAAACCCACCTCGGTCTGACTGGATCAACAAGGAAATTATCATGGCAATCGAACTGAGAAATGTATTATGGTCTTCGTATCTGAAGTCACCACCAGATGAAGGTAAAATTGAAGAACTACGTCATTTAAGAAAACAAGTCCGCGACAAAATAATTACTACAAAAAGTGCATTTTATTATAAATCATTCAAAGACTGTGCCAAAAAACCATTGAAAATGTGGAAAATCATTAATGACCTATGCTCAAATAAAACAAAATGTAATAAAGCTCCGTCCAAACTTCAGACGCAATCCGGCCCTATTACTGACATTACAGATATATGCAACTGTTTTAATTCTTGTTTTGCAAATATGGGTTATATTCTTGCTAATAACATCCCCGCTATATACCATGATAATACTGAGTATAATAAAGTATATGACAACCAACTAGATATCTCCAAATTACCACTTACCGAATTTGCCCCGGCTACGATAGAGGAGGTCAGCAAAGTTATTGACAACTTAAACCCAAACACTAGTACTGGTATGGATGGAATTACATCTAAATCTTTAAAAAGTATTAAAGGTGCCATACTAAAAGCACTTACAACTTCAATCAATAAATGTTTGAATAATGGTTACTTCCCTGACTCTTTGAAAATTGCCAAACTGAGCCCTATCTTTAAATCCGGAAATAGAAGTGAACCAGAAAACTATCGGCCTATATCCGTGCTCCCCGTCATTTCAAAAGTTTTTGAAAAGGTTATTTATAATCGTCTAGACAATTACTTAACTTCCTTAAATTATATTTTTCCTAAACAATATGGCTTTCGTCCAAAGTCGAATACACTTTCAGCCTGCGTTGATTTAATAACTAATCTTAAAAGTAATATTGACAATAGGCAGATAGCTCTCGGAGTTTTTATTGATCTGAAAAAAGCATTCGATACAATTAGTCACAATTTGCTACTTAATAAACTTTACTATGCAGGAATCAGAGGAGTCGAATCTCTGAATCTTTTACAATCATATCTCTCTAACAGATCTCAAATTGTCAAAATCTTAGACACTCAAAGTACATCACAGCCAATCACATATGGGGTGCCTCAGGGCTCAATGCTAGGGCCACTTTTATTTCTAATTTATATTAACAACATTAAAGAACTAGGTCTTTCGGGAGATGTCACTTTGTATGCTGATGATACTTCCCTCTTCTACTTTGGGAATGACATTAACGAAATCATGAGAGAGGCTCAAAACGATCTAAATATTTTGTCTACTTGGTTCAATTACAATTTACTTACTATAAATGTATCCAAGACAAACTACATGATTTTCTGCCCAAAAAATAAAAAAATACCTGACCATCATCCATTATGCATTGGTACTACACCGATCTCAAAAGTAGACTCTGAAAAATATCTTGGCCTTGTTCTCGACAGTCAAATTACTTGGAAGCCTCACATTGACAAAATACAATCCAAACTATCATCACTCATAGGTAGACTTCGTGGGTCTGTGCGCTGCTTTCCTAAATCCGTTTCTTATATTATATACAACTCATTGGTAAAATCTCACCTATGCTACCTAATTGAATTATGGGGTTCCGCAGCCAAGTCCAACTTAACACTGCTACAAACTACACAAAATAAAATAATTAAATTACTATTTCACATGGACTACTTCACACCAACCAATACGGTTTATCAAAAAACTCGGATAATGACAATAGAACAAATGTACAAATATCACATATGCATTCTAATACGCAAAATTTTGAACAATCAAATACGCACACAATTAACGTTTACAAAAAAATCACAAATCCAACACCGAATGATGAGAAATGCGAATAACATCTGTTTGAAAGCACCACGTACTAATTACGGTTATAAAAATATCAGGTATGAAGGGGCTCAGCTATATAATAAGTTACCCAAAGATATCAAAGGGATTCAGTCTATGACCCTATTCAAAAAGAAACTAAAACACTATGTTTTAAGAAATGCAAATTAGCTTATACAGTAATAAAAAAGCATTAATACCTACGTATATATTGTTTGAAATGTTCGCGCATGTGTGTACTATCTGCCTAACTAATAATTGAGTTTTCTAAATAAATGTAATGTACTCTTAACTGTTACTAATACATGTGTGTGTCTATAAAAATAATAATAAGAACAATCCATACATATAAATATACAAATATATAACATAAATACACAATAAACATTCCTTTTCTTATTAAAAGAAACGTACACATATAAATATCTAATCTTAAAATATAACTTTCATTTTATCTCTTATAACCTATAGTTGCTATACGAAATTGCTATGCCTTAGCATTTATGCTGTGACACATAATAGGGGCCTGCGTCAATAGTGTTAGGTTGTGGCATTGCTAATATTTTGTTCTCGTTATACCTACATTGTCTTTATTTTTTAACGAATTTACCAATTATGTATTACTTTGTATCAAATGTATAAAATAGCTTTTCTTTGTTATTACTTACTCAATACGGCTTTGTGAATTCTTGTTAGTATAGTAATAAGCTTAAATTAAGTATCCTGTATTTCTCAGATAAATGAATGTATTCTTTATGAGAAATAAATGTCTTAAACCATAATATTGGGCTGTCAAAATACAGAATCAATTTGTGGTGTTACTTCCGGAGACTGAGTCTCCCTCGAGCACTCGACGAGTTAGCAGCCCTTGAGAATGGTCCGTGGAGGACTGAAACACGTGTTGGGTATCGTACTGGCGCAAGTAATTTGCTTTTTTTATATTGTCCTTCTTGCATGTGCACATTTTTGCGGGCGGGAGGGCGGTGCAAATTGCATCCCGGCATGATTAAACTGACAATTAGCGGAATTAACACTACATATTGATTTTGTATTTTGATTGCTATGGATTTCCGCAAAGTAACGCCTGATTCCATTACTTAATATTGGGCTATATAGTATCTACAACACAATACTGTCTGTACTGTACACTCTGTTATAATATGATGCAATACAATAGCATTAGCATAGCAATACTATCAGCAAGTAATAAAACGTTAACTCAATGCATACGCTAGGTATAATAACATTACGTTCGTACAGACGCCAGCACATCACGCTACCCCAATCTGTCAAATTTCCCCAATTGAAAGTGAACCTTATGCTTGTGTAATAAAGTTGAATCTATAAAAGAAATGACAGTTTGGGGTAGCTGGATGTGCTGGCGTCTATACATATAAGGCAGTCGTAATTATAATTGTCTATCGTGAAGATTTCCGAAACGGCACAAGCTAGTTAAGTTATCTATCAATGTTTTCATATACAAGTTTACGTTTACGTTATCCAACTAAATCTATGCAGTTGAATTTATGGCTATTGTGATGTTGCAGTTACGCTGAACTGATCACTGTTGAATCTAGATGTGTATCAACGCACATGTTTCGGGCATTGAGACCAGTGATGCGGCAATATCATCAATGCGAAATGGGAAGGCGACCTTATGAATTTCCACAATACTGTTTATACACAATATTCACACCGTAGCCTAGTTGGTAGTGCTCCTGTCTACGTAGCTGGTGGTCCTGGGTTCGAATCCCGGTAAGAGCAAATATTTGTGTGATGAGCACGAATATTTGTTTCTGAGTCATGGATGTTTTCTATGTATATAAGTATTTATCTATCTATATAAGTATATATATCGTCGCCTGGTACCCATAGTACCTACAAGCTTTGCTTAGTTTGGGGCTAGGATGATCTGTGTGACATTGTCCCTAGATATTATTATTTAAGGAGAGATTAATCAGAGCATATTGTGGCATTGTGGGCAGCTAGCGCATACAATGAACCACATGTTCTGTGTAAGGTTGTTTTACTTTAACTCTAAACTATAACTAAATAGTCAGCTAAGTATTGACAAGAAATCTGGGAGGCTAAGGTAAATATGTCTACAATCAATCCTTTAATTAGCATCTGAATTTAAAACATCAAGGTTCTCTACAATGACCGGTTTTGTGCTGCTGCATCCAGTAGCTTCCCGTGACTCTAAAGATCCAAAATATGGCGTGGACTATATTGGTACTGCCCGTGTAAGTGTTAAACAAAAAATTCGTTATAACCACCTCAGAGAACACCAATTGACTTGGATGGTTCATGGCTAAGTCAAAAATTATAGTGACAGCTAATAATCGTTAATACGCATTACTTTTATTGTATTCTAAGTATTTTAAACCGCATATAATTATCGAATTTATTGGTTCTGCTTCTGCTAAAACTCGTAAAATATATAATTGTGGGACCTATTTTACGATCTTTAGTTTATATCTAATGTAGATATGTTCGTAATACATTTTCACTTTTATAGCATAAGAATTTAAAAAAAAATACACTACACAGATAACCAAGTGTTATGGTTTTTTAACCGACTTCCAGAAGAAAGAGGTTCTTAATTCGCCAGTTGTTTTTTGTATGTTACGCGGTTTCTCCGTTGATTGTGAACAGATTTTCATAATTTAATTCGTTAAGGAATCACACTAATATTATAAAGGGGAATGTTTGTGAGTGTGTGATTGTGTATGTTTGTTACTTCTTCACGTCTAAACGGCTGGATTGATTTTTATAAAATTTGGTATGAAGTTTGCTGACACCCTGGATTAACACATAGGCTATAATTTTAAAAAAATAACGTGGGTAAAACTGCGGGCCACAGCTAGCGCTATCATAAAATAAAAACTAAAGACAAAATTAAAACTTCCAATATCGTAAAATCTAGAAAATACTTGTAATTTATGTAATGTAAGTAATATATACCTTATAATTTATTCAGTTTTTCATATTTATTACAATTTATTTCCCATTAAACTTTATAGGCTGAGATGATGAATTCATAATTTTGGATTGATTGCTTTAATCTTGTCTATATGCTTTAACATAGTACTATAGTACATAATTCAAATTAAGCAACAGCCTCTACTGTAAGTTATTCATTAGTTGGAATACTACGTCTTTGAAGTGGGCCTGACATATTCCCTAAAGCGGGAGAACTTTTGAACTGTCTATGATGATTCTCTGGAAATTGGTCCACATATTATCACTATCAAAGTAGCCGCAGCCTCATTTAAAGTTCCTGGATTAGTTTCACGAAGCCCATCACGTAACGGACGTATGCACTGTTAAACAGTAATTGATGTTGCTAATGCACTTCTTAACTTTAACTTAGCTGTTAATAAATATACTTATAAAGTACTAATTACCAACAGAGCTACTTAATACTATCTATATAAGTATGTATTTACAAAAAAGGAAGTAGTATATGTAATATATCAGTTATCTGCTTTCGATAGTACAAGCTCTGCTTAGTTTGGGATCAGATAGCCGTGTGTGAATAGGTACTTTTAATTATAAGCGTATAACATCATTTATAAATTTAATTTACGGGCACTAGACTCCACACCAATCGTCTTTGAAGATTTAGTAACGTTGAATAATGCAGAGCTCTAATCCGTCGCGAATAAGTTAAGGTTAATGTAAGACAGCGACGATATGCCAGATTTGAGTTCTATCACAGTCTTTGATTGAAAGTATCTGTTATGTGTTTAACTTTAGTATCTTTGTATGCTAATTGTTTACTGGTACAAAAACACTTTATAGTTGTTTCAAAGATATTGAATGTTAAATGAAAATCATTTATAACCCCATCATAATCTCTAAACAAATGCTTACCTTAGTGGTGAGTGGATGAAGTATGGGTTCAGTATCCTTGCAGTAATAATGCATCACGCGATGGAAAGAATTCTAATACAACATCGTTATCAGTATTAAAGTAATGTAATAAATCTTACGGATCCATTATACAACGTCATTAATTTAGAAGTCTCGAACATAAATTATATTCAAAATGAAGCTTATATCTATGAACTGAAATCTATATATAATATTTCAAGGGACTTTATGTTTACGACAAATTAATAAATCATAGTGGACTTGTTAGTCGGTCGATAACTTTTAGTTATTACGTACTAAAACTTGCTGCTACGTTCTAGGTTTAGTTAGTCATTAATTTTAAGCAATTTAGTTCAGGAAATCTGTGTGATGTGTCGGTGCTCTACCAGGTGCCCGCGTGTCTGGAATTATCGGTAATTTCTGACAAGTTCAGTGGACTACATTTACAAATTACGACATAGCTACCTACCATGTATTTTATCAAATTTACACATTAAATTGAGGGGACTAATGTGATGCGCATTTGATTACGAAGTTACAGGAAGCTGAGGAACTGCTCTGTTGTTTTATAGATAAGACATATATTTAGTTGTAGTTTCAAATTTCGACTCACAGTTTATAAGGAAAACAAGCAATATATTCATAGCAATATAAACATAGATAAATAAACAGTATCTAGAACCAAAATTTATTTTTAGTATTCATTCCACTGATTGTCAGGTTAATCAAGCCATTTAGAAATTACGTATTACTAAGTAAAACAGTATTGTTATTTTTAATTCACACCACTAGCATTAATAAATGCTCATATACTATTGATACATATGAGCTGAGTACGTGGTACGCAAGCCTAAAAATGTTGGAACGTATAATGGACATGCATACCCCTCCATTCCCTAAGTTACGTGTGAGTATCTCTTATGTCATTATTGCTTTAAGTACATCTTTATCACTAAATATTTAATTACCGTACCTATCTACCTACCCTCATTAGATTTTAATTCTTTTGCCTTGGCGTTCCTTTGTTTCTCATAATTTGGCTCACTTGGAATATAAAATGCTCACTGGCAGCTATTTATTTTAATTATGTGCGAGGATTCTGGTGGAAGACTAAAAATAGACTATAAGCCAACAACGGGGGTACAACAATGCCAAATTAAATTCTAAACGGATATTTTTTTAAAGTGGTGATTTAAATTAACTTTTCTTCTATGTTATTGACATCTGATGATATGATTAGTGACATATCTTTATCAATTTATGTATTTTCGTCTTTAATGGGCATAAATACTTGAGAACTTTACTGTTACAGCGGATAATAATAATCATATCGTGGGATATTTTACATGACCACCTGATTCCAAACTAAGCAGAGCTTTTACTAGGGAAACTAGATAACGGATTAACTACATATTTTGATTCTTTTGTCTAATTATCTATATAAATATATATTTATATAGATAATTACACCCAGACTAGACAAGCAGACATGTTCATACACACAAATATCTGTCCTGGGTGGGAATCGAACCCACGACCACGCGTGAAAGGCAAGTATATACCAACCACGCCAACCGGCCCGTCAATTAAATAAATATAGTAAAAAAAAAACTTCACTTCACTTCTCGCACACGATATACGTCTTTCTTGACTATGTCCGACCGTATTTTTTATAGAATAGCAAGGCAAACGGCTTAATCGCTCGTCACCTGATGGAAAGTGATCACGAAAGAAAAAAAAGGCTTTTATTTACGTTGACTGTAAAACAGCGCTTGTAAATAGTTAGACCATGTTTGTAGTAATATATAATTAATTTATTGATTTATAATTATTTCTAGGTACATGTAGATATTTAGGTACACATATTGTATGAAAACATCTATAATAATGAAATCGTAGAAAAGTCAAAACTGCACACTGAACATATTTTTAAATAGGATACTTGGGGCGTGATCTACAATCGATATCGAAACCAAAAATAAAGTTTTAAGAATTTTTGTCTGTATGTATGTCCGGGCTAAACTCAAAAAGCACTGGATGGATTTACTTCAAATTTTGCATGAATATTACTAACATAACATAATCGGCTACATATTATCACGCTATTATCTACGTGGGAGGCGCAGTGATAATTTATAAAATTTAACGCGGGTAAAACTGCGGGGCACAGCTAGTTTACAATAAGAAGTCAGAACACCAGAAGGGCTGCAAGTGCGTTACGAGTCTTTATGAATGGAATAGGCTCATTTCTTGAAGATTGCCATACCATACTGGATTAATTGATTCCACGGAGTGAACAGATTCTTGTGCAACGAACGGTGGTAGATTACAATTGATCCAGGTGCTATGAATGAAATATCTATTTCAGGCCAGAGGATCTGTCATCATCATCATCATATCAGCCGAAAGACGTCCACTGCTGGAAAAAGGCCTCCCCCAAGGATCTCCACAATAGCCGGTCCTGCGCTGCCAACATCTAGCGGCTTCCCGCACAAGATCGTCGGTCCGGTTCGTGGTCGCCACTCGAGAACCTTTCTGCCCCATCGGCCGTCGGTTCTACGAGCTATGTGCCCTGCCCACTGCCACTTCAGTTTGGCAATTCTTTGGGCTATGTCGGCTAAAGTCCAAGCATAGCCCTTTCAATTGCTCTTTGGTCCTTGTGACCTTGAGCCGTCTGACAAGGCCCATAGTGAGCGACCACGTCTCTGTTCCGTAAGTCATCACTGGCAACACACACTGGTCGAAGACTTTCGACTTGAGACACTGCGGTATTTGGGACCAGAAATTTGGGATCTGTAGCGGAACGTAAATTTCATTTAATATGACTAAAATTATTGGAGGCTCATTAGAATCAAAATGTAAGCAAAAGTCTCCCTGCTGCGTTCGACCAATGAAATTGTAAAAAATTGTCTATTTGATAACATGATAAAATCGTAAAAACTTGTAGGTTTCATTGGTGGTGCACAGTACTTACATGCAGGTCTACGTCTATGCTATGCAATCCCTGCAGGAGCAATAAAATCGAATGCAAGAACATTTGAGTATGCAAAATGTTTTCTCATTTGTTTGATTCGTTCCTGCGGCTTCAAATGAAGCCAATTGGCAATATGCATAACATAACAATGCTCCCGGGAAATAATCGTGATATCGTGAAAAGGTACAATGCCTCTTTTGTACCTCCACGACGTTGCCGCGTTGCCTAAACATACATACCTACGTGCAGAGCTTCGTCGTAAAAATTAATTAATCCCTTTCGTGAAACCAAGTTTAGATATAGAAGACTATGAATTTTATGACGCGCGACGACAAGTACAAATAAAATGGTTTGAACAAAAATAAAAGCAGTAACAGTCGTTCCACTGAATGTTTCGTCGCTGCTAACTTTAAAATATTAACTTAGGGATTATTTGGTTTTAACGAGTATGTTGACGTTTTATTTGTGTAATGTTTTGTGGTTTATTACATCACAAAAATTTGGCTTTCATGTATTAACGAAATATTAAGGGTTATTCATTAAATTGAATATTAAAAATGTAATGATTATTTTCCTTATATGTCCAATTTTTGCTTGAACAAAACTCATTAAACATCGCATCTACGTCTCGTCAGCTAGCTATATATATATAATAGTTATACATATAGCTCATGGGAAACGTCCCTTGAGCTATATGTATAACTATTATATTGTAGGTTCATTAGATCAGAACTGTAAAATTGTTTTCACTTCCATCGGCAGGCCCCCAAGACTGCCCTGTATGTTTTTAAGGTCCGCTTTCAATCTAATATGATGTGACCATCAACACTAAAAGAGCAACTGTGAAAAATATATTTAACGTAAAGTAATTACCACTACAACATCTACTGATACAGAATAACAATAACTTCCACAAATTCTACGAGTAATTACATTTAAATATATTTCATTAAAATTAAAATACCTACAACAGGTGTTCCACGAGTAACATACGTATACTGTAAGAAATCGAAAACAAATGGTATAATATTATGACTCAATCGATGAATTTAGCTTAAACGTCACTACTGTCAGGGTTACGAAAATTGTAAATATCGACTCGTAATTGATCTTGTTACAAATGAGAAAATACTGTCATCGTGGACAGATTGACCCAGCTTCTGTTTCCAACGGATTAAATTTGTGGAATATTTACCGCCATCATTATATTTAATAGCGAATTTCTTGAAAACAAGGAATCATGCTTTTTTATGCTAATTGTTGTTATTTAAACATATTTATCCAGCCCCATTACGCTGATGATGCTATTTTGGCACAGGAAATAATTTTTATTTAGTTATTATTTTTTTAATATAAGCCTCACAAGTCGTTCTGCTGCTTTTGTACGAGTTGACCAAATGACATTCCAAATTCGTACAATTTATCTCATTATGCATTTTATAGTTATTCACTTGAGGGCGCCTAACACGAACGAAATATAAAAAATATCTTTGTATGTACAACTGGACAAAGGCCTCCCCCCAAAGATCTCCACAATTGCCGGGGGAGGCCTTTGTCCAGCAGTGGACGTCTTTCGGCTGATATGATGATGATGATGTACAGACCCCAGCACATCAAGCTATCCCAATCTGTCAAATTTTCCTAATTGAAAGTGAACCTTAAGCTCTTGTGATATAGTTGAAAATCATTAAAAGAAATTTGACAGATTTGGGTAGCTGGATGTGCTGGGGTCTGTACAACTACTCGTAACACCAGAGAGGCAGAGCCTTTACTATGGCAACCAGACAACTGGTAAACATACTTAAATATTTCTAACGAAATTACACCTAGACACAGAACAAATAATCGTGCTCATCACACAAAAATTTGCCCTGGTGGGGATCGAACCCACTACCTCTAGCTTAGCAGTCAGCGTCATTAACCACTGGACCAACTGGTCAGTCATTATTGTATCTTTGACCGTTTCATGAATTAAATAATGATTTCACGTTGAGCATATTTGATGCATTAATAAAAGTTTCATGATATTTCATGTATATTCAACAGCTCAAAATTGACAAGGAATTTGTTTGATACAAATATTTGCTGAACCATCATTAGTATCGATAATTTACGGTACAATGGTTAGTTGTTCGCAATTTCATTTCTAATCACAGTGATTTCCCTTCAATTATTTTGAGAATGGTACAAATGTTTAGCCTTTCTAGCGTTTTAATAACATTATTATTTGACTTTAGACGTTTTTACAGAACGGGAAACTGTTTTTTACGGATTTAGAGACTAGGATGACGTTTTGTTGTAACTCGTTGAGGAAAATACTGCTAAGTATTTTTTAAGACAAGGGCAAAAACGGGGTCTTATTGCTGGTACTCTTATGCCTTTTTGTCCATCGGTATTTAGCGTATCTTTAGAGTGTAAACTTGCATTTGAATATAAAGAAAATTGAATAAAACTGTGATTTACCATTTTGTTTGTACGCGGTTTTTCATCCGTCTTTTTTAAATTCCAAGTGAGCCAAATAAAAAGGGCGCGCTCAAATATGTCAATTTAAAGACTGTTTAGTTTTGTTATCGAATCAGTCTCAAAACTGACTCGGAATTTTGTAGTTATGTACAGACATCATGCACCGATCTGATACAAAAGAAAAGAAACAGTTGTGTGTAAGCTGCAACCAGACTAATAAAATGTTTATTTCGTTATTTGTATTGCAAGTTCGGGACACTATAAAATAAATAAAATAAAATAAAAAAGGTTTTTATTCACGTAGACTTTAAAAAGCGCTTGTAAATAGTCAGAACATGTTTGTAGTAATATAGTTGTATACATTAGATATTATTTCTAGTAACATAGATATTTAGGTACATCTTGTATGAAAACATTTATAAAATTTATTTTATTACAGAAATGATATTTAGCTAGCTCGTATCAAGTTATTGTCAAGAGATTATGTTTAATTATCTAGTTAAAAAAATAAAATAAAATGTGTACAAATCGCGAAAGTTTAAAAACATTAATATCTAGTTTAAGTCTAATATTTTTACTACATATTGTCAATGGTTCTGTCTATATTAAAGGTAGTATTATTATGACGGACCTTGTGTTAATAACGACGGTCGCGCTTTAATACTACCACCGGATCCAATGCGCCCCAACTGAGAAGACCCAGCGAAACAAACTCAGTGGGTTCATCTACTACCGGTTTCAACACGACCCAGTTGAGACGGTCCGGCGAAACATACTCAATCGGGCATGAACATGGGATTTGGTCCAATTAGAGTAATTGACTAAACACTAAGAGAGTGAGGCCCGACTCTTTCTTGGCTGTTTTAACCAAGTCAAACGTGTTTATTGTAATCTGCTAACAAAAGTCTTTGTTTTCAATTGTTACTGATCTTACAAAAGACGTTACGTTGTTAAAACAATTTTAAAATCAGACTGTGAAGATCATTTCCCACATTGTCTTAAATACTAACTCAATTTTGTGTACCTAAATATGCTGTAAGTCGTACAACAAGCAAGTACTGTGACAAACAAATGGAATAAAGTATCGTGTTTAAATCGAGAATACCCTTGATTCGGTCTCTAATTACACATATATTTAACATATCATTTCTTATTGACTTGCAACTTCTTTATAATCAGAACGAAACATGGATACCGTGTCAAAAAAAGTAGACAGTAGCAAAATGGTCTATGTACCTTAACAATTACAAAATATTTTTTCTAAACATGAATCTAGCTAGTTATTTAGCTTCTTCTCGTTGTAGTAACCTAGAGTTTGCGACGGAGTCGAGCACGGGAGGGGCACTGCATGGAAAAAACGAAACTGATAGTCGTTTTGCTTTTTCCAATTCAGGGTACTCAAGTCTGAGAAAACAATTTAAATAGGCATTGAAATCTAAAGATGATATAATAATCTAAAAATCTTTATTCTTATCACATAACGTTTGCAATATATCAAGAACATTTCGAATGTGACGATAAATTCGAATAAAGCCGAGTGTTTTGAACATCCATGCGAACATAGTCAATTGAAGGAGAATTCGCGTTATTTTAGAACCCTTCTTCGAGCAATTTTTATTTGATCCGTCTTTTTATAAGAGTTCTTATAGGTATAAGAAATGTATTTAAGAGTTACAGTGAACAGTAACATTCAGAATTGCCTTCAAATGTATCGTGATTTACATTGAATAGCATTGGCGATGAGTTGTCATGTGCTACTCGTTATGCGCATAAGGTAAAAGTCGTTAACACTACGACCATTTTCATTAATTAATATAAACTATACCTATAAGTGATTGTAGAATACGAAAATTATGCGTCATTTTCCTTAATCAAACATCTAAGACCATAATATTCTTGACAATAATTATTGGGAAAAGTACAGAGATCCGAATAAATGCTTAGTAACAAGGAGTAGTAATAAATAGACAGGATGAAAAACTACTTGATGATATGAATAGTCTAGTGTAGTACTTCCAATTAGTTGTGAATTGGATGTCATTTACGCCAGCAAAAATCTAAAACTTGGTACGAAATAGCTATCAAAATCTGAACTCGGGCTTATCAAACGGTAACGTGGACTTGTGAATCTAACTTTCCGTGAAGTGTCAATGTCTATGGACTGTAGCCATCTTCGGGACACATATAACAACACAGTAAAGGTGAGGGATAAAAAATGCTCACATTCTTTATCCCTCAGTCTTTTAAACGACTTTTAAACAGGCAAGACTACACTTTCATAAACAATCAGACACAAAAAGGTCAGAGCAAAGATGCCTCGGGGTCCTGACTCCAAGGCTTTTTTGCTCGCTGAATTGCGGCGTATGTAACCTGATTCTGGACTGCTAGTAGGATTTTTACAGTGACAAAAATTAATACTATGTTTGCTTCGGTACAGAAATTGAACCACGGACCTCATTATTTGTATTGTACACGGTAACGCAAGGCCTAGGCAGCAGTCATACCTAATACCTAGGAACTATGCGAGATAATTAAAAAAATCAAATTGTTCTCGAGAAGAGATTATCTTACTGTGGACTCGACAATTTACCTTCACATAATGAGCTCCTACAATTTTCTATATTTTATTGTTACTATCTTTTCTCAACAGAATATAAGGTCAGCCTGTGTGTATACAGGTGTGTACAGTTTTGTAACACCTGTAAAAATCTTACCTCACTCTCTTAGGTACGAATTACGATACATTTTACGTTTTTGTTGACAACTACACTTTGTACTCAGTGAGTCATAGTTGAGTTGCTAGTGTCTATAACACGCAGCTAGAAATGCTAAGTACAAAATTATGTTGCTACAAAAGAAAACTGGTCAAAGTCATGTCATGGTAATAATAAAATTATAAATATAATTTTACGACCGTATCATCAAATAACTGCTGGCCTTGATGACTACCTGTCGGTCTTAACTTAATAAATGTTATGTTTACTGTTTTAACTTACAATATCATATAAGTACTTTAAAAATATTATGCCACATTTTGGACGAAAGGGTAGGGCGTGGTATGTCTGTTTTATAAAGAAAACGTGGAATCAAATAATTGAGCTAGCATGTTAATAGATATTTAAATATATATTGTATTGAAGCAGATCTGTATGACTATCTGTATTGACCCTAAATTTGTAAACTATTTAAATTGTATGAGATCATGTCCATGTTTCTATGTGATATAATTTTATTCATGAAACAGCTGAAAATAGTTGTGATATAGTCGTTCAACGTTAATACTTTGGGACGGCTAAATCAAAAGGCTTATGTTTTAGTTCGTTTCAGATTAGCAGAACATATAGCTAGTTCGAGTCAGAGGGTATTTTTACTAGAATTATTTTAGAGAGCTATATAATATTTCTTTTACTGCTAACCCTGGTTGGACCAATGTCCAACCTGAGTTAGCAGTAAAAGACTGATCGTGTTCGAATTCAATAACTCAAACACGATCAGTTCGACCAACATTATAGAAGGAAAAATTGAGTTAAGGAGAAAAAAGAGGCAGACCGAGACGTGTAGTTATATATGGATCAGGTGAAGAAAGTTTTGAGGATGGAAGTTTACAAAGAAGTCAAGGAGAAGGCTGGAATCCGCTACATTAACAAGTGCACATCACTTAAGTTAAAAAGAGACTTACCCAGGTTATATATGTACAGACGCCAGCACATCAAGCTACCCCAATCTGTCAAATTTCCCCAATTGAAAGTGAACCTTATGCTTGTGATAAAGTTGAAAATCTATAAAAGAAATTTGACAGATTGGGGTAGGTGGATGTGCTGGTGTCTGTACAAAAATATTGTGGTAAAATGAAAATAATCACCATGACTAGAACGGTAACAAGCTCTTTGTAACAGTCGGTAATGAGATGTAAATACTTATTGTCGACGATGAACTTGATTTGCATATTTATTAAGATTGCCTCAGTCAAATCTAATTCCCACTTGTGTGAAATTGACACCTACATGTTTAATAGTGATTGTTAAAACGAGGTCTGGTCATAATCGTGTACCCAATGTTCGTAAATACAATAAAATGTTCAAGATTAAAACTTGAGCTAAGTAAAACTTAGTACCTACAAATACGTAAAACTGTACTTGACGTAAATTTTCCCAGAGGCAGAAACGATGAAAACAATTAAACATCTCTGCATGGAAACGAAACCGAATACAATCGAAGTTTCAGGAAAACGGTAGGTAAAACGTTTGAATAACCGCTTCTTTAAAAACGTAAAATACGATTTTTGTAATTCTATAGTGAGCAAAACTTGTTAAAACTGTTTTCGTAGTAGGTATCGATAATTGAATAACTATATAAGTATACAAGTACCACAAAATTTATATATAAATAAAATATCATTTGTATTGTTTGAGGTTTGGCACCTACCTTCTATTCTCATAGCCAGATGCTCCCACCGATCCGTAAGTGATCGGCGAGGTTAAGCAACTAGGCTCACGAACAGTCTATAGATGGGTGACCGCCATAGTGGTTTATGACCGTCTCCGTACTTTGGAGGGCACGTTAAGCTGTCGGTCCCGGTTTTAGCCAATAGGCAACAGCCGTTAAGTCATGTCAGGGGCCTAATGGGCGGCTTGAACAACTCCGACCCTAGGTAACCACTACCCATACGATAAGTGAGTAACTTCTTTTTGAGTGAGTATTTTACGTATATATAAATAATAATACGTACCTCAGTCACTATATACCATGTAACAATGCTTTTATCATATTATTTAGGCGCTTATAGCGCTCATAGTTAGATGCTCTCACCGGTCCATATGTGATCGGCGAGGTTAAGCAAATAGGCTCGCGGTCAGTCCATAGATGGGTGACCGCCAAAGTGGTTTAATTTCTGAGCATTTCAGAGCGCACTTTAAGCCGTTGGTCCCGGTTGTAGTCCTCAGGCAATAATCGTTAAGCCATGTCAGAGGCGACTAACTAGCCGGTAACCACAGCCCATACAATAACAGTTTTAACAGTTTTTTTAGATAACGCCCGCACTAGGGAATCTAGTCCCTGTGTCACGGGGTACTTTACAAACACATAGACGGACAGAAATTACAATAAATCTCCATCCAGACTCAGAACAACAATTTAAGGGTCACACAAGTAGTTGTCAGGCGCGGGACTCGAACCCGCGACACGAAGAGGCGAGGCGACTGTCTTAGCCGCTGCGCCACACGTGTAGTCAAAGTAAGTAAGATAAGTAAGTAAGTAAGTAACATGTAATTTTTGTTATACATTTTAATGGGGAATTGTATTTGCCTTGAACATTGGTCTGCTAATACAAAGTGTAATCCTTTGTAACGTAATCGTCCATGTTTTTCCTATCGGTGTATTTTCATTTCGAAGTCTTATTCAATTGTACTTAAGAACATCTGTCACTATAACAATGAAAGGATTTTGCTATTGTAACGTAATACTGTTTACAAAGGATCTGATACTGTTACGAAACTACAATTTTTTTTCACTTGTTTATCTTTGCTTTTGTTTAACAGTGTTTTTTGTCTTCCCCGAATCTTGTGGATCCCTTTTCTCACACATATTAGTTCTATTACAATTTTATTTTTTAAGGAATATGCGTAAAGCTTATAGCCGTAACTAAGGATTAACTAATGATGACCACCGTGACTTAGTTCCTAGTGAACCTGCGTTCTGATCCAAAAATTGCGTGCTCGATCACTAAGGAAACTAAGGATCTTGGACAGTTATGGTGGTCGTACTCTCGGCCACGAATAGTAAGGTATTTCAAGTATCGTAATATTGCCACCACAAGCCAGTTCTTACGTCACAAAACCATTCAACCAAAAGTGACGAAGTAAATTAATTTTTATTTAAAACTGGTACCAACGAGTAAAATTATTTTGTTTTTGCTTTAAACTGACAAAATATACATATGAATACAATCCTACTGACGAGTTTACTACGTAAATTGTGCTAGTAGTTTGTTCGACGTTAGTAAAACCAAAATGTGTTTAAGCCCTTATTTATAATGTTTAATTAGGAACTGTTGAATTCAAACCCAATAAAAAAAAACTAACTGCTTACTTACTTTTGTTGGCTTTACCAACAAAAGGCATTTGTCAGAGGGATTAGCTAACAATTATAAAATTTATTAAGATAAGTTAGCTAATCATTTCTAACATAGCTCGGATGAAAACACCAGGGCAGCTTTAGTTGCGGACAATTTAATTTTGGTTGCTCCTAAACTAAATTGACCTAAACCAAAGATACCCTGGCCTTGTCATACCAACTATATTAGAAAGAAGTAAAAAAAAACTGAGATAAAATAAGCGGCATGTAAGACCCTTTACCAATTATGCCCCCAGTGCACAAAACTGGTGCGAGTTTTATAAACTATTTAAGTAGTTCGTCAATTCTATGTATGGCCTGTTCTTTTCATCTGTATAAGAGAGGGATGTAATGACATGTAACTACATGGGTTTAGTGGTCGAAAAGAAGTAATCGCTAGAACAATTTCTTTATTTATCTTAAATATTAGTTTTTACCTGTCAACATGATTTATTATTATTGTATGCTGTATTTCACCATATTAGTGAATATTAGTAAATATTATTAAACGGGAGAAAATATATAAGTACGTCGTGTCTGAACGTGAAGTTGAATCTGGTTTGTGTCAGTGAAGACCCAGCGAAACAAAATCGGATCTACTACTGTATTCAACACTGTATTTTAGATTATTATATTTTACGTCACTAGAAGTAAAACATCTGTTTTTATTAATCTTTGTGGTACGGCACTAGAATACGGCTCCTTAACAAAATAAAAATAAAGATTGTCCCTTTATTGGTTGGGATAGAGAAACATTGAAATATATAAAACGACAGATTTTTTGTATCCATTCAGGGAAGATTATGCTTTAAATATTGAGAGACAATTTTGTGAACGAAAAGCTGAAGTAACAAGAAGTTATAGTACCTTCTTACGTTTCGTAGGTCCCAAGATAAATTACAATTAGCACTACACTAGTTCTATCTTTCTTACAGAAAATGTTTCAACAAGTTAGTAGAAACAATAATTTATTTAAATAAACATTTTGGAAAGTTTACTGAAAATGGTTAACACGATCGTTATTTATCTAAAATATAACTTAGAGATTGTTTTAAACTTTGATTTTATACATAGCACAAGTTACGTCTCAGTATTTACGTAAGTCTAAGAAATAACTATACGAAACTTTACAAAATTAAGCTATTGCTTTTTTAATGAGTTCAATATGTTGCTCTTTTTTGGTTTTCATGCCAAGAAATCCTAGGAAACGGACGAATGTTAGAGATATAATAATAAGCTGTTACCGTCCGTCTATATATACGATTTAATTCTCTGTCTGTTTGTAACTAGTGAATATATGGCTGGGCTATAGTCATGTGCCACCAATCCTACCTTAAGAGAGGTAGGAACTAGTGTTATTTCGTTTAAAGAACAGCCTGTCTGGGGAAGGACTATAATGCAAAACACATCCTTATCTTAGTACTGTTTATGTACGTGCGATTTGCTGGCGGAATAGCTCTACAAAACTTTGTAGAGCTATTCCGCCAGCAACACGCGAGTGGTGCCACTGTCGTTGTAGGGCCAGCGCAGACAGAGAGGAGGGCAGCGGAGTAGATTTTACAAAGGCACTAAAAACTCAACTTTAATGTTATTTAAATAAAGTGCATATATGCTTGAACATTATATTCCTGAGACTGCGCGAGTATTTTATGTCAGCAACAAGCATATATGAACTTAATTCCTATAATATTAATGTTCATTTTCTAGTACCTTAATAAAATCCTCTCCGCTGCGCTCCTCTCTGTCTGCGCTGGCCCTTAAGTGCCTATAGGTTATGGTAACCGCCATCAGGCAGCCCAAACCTTTCTTGCGGGTTTAATTGGTAATGACATACAATATAGTGACCAATCATGCTTAACGTCATATATAAGTAAAATAACGTGTAATTTACTAAGTCTACTTAACGTATAACGTCAGTTTTCTATCTATAAAACCGAACTTGTAGACAGAAAATTTACAATGTAAGAAAAATTTGTTATATGACCTAAAATTTGATTATACATATAGGCGCAATGTAAAGATTGAACTCAAAATATGGAAATTATAAATTTAATCATCCGGCAGGAATCGACCTTTGTCAATCTGATGTAGGCGCCTTGGTAAGCTACGAACAATACACACCGGCCAATCATGTTCATGGATAACTACTATGGAGTATGTACTTAGGTGCTATTTATCGACTTTATTCCTAGAAACATGCCATAAAGGTTAGTGGTTCGATCGCCGTAGCATGATTAAAATTATAATTTGCTAGTTTGGTGTTGACTGCCTCGTTGGTCTAGCGGTAGCCTGATCAACCGCAGAAAATGAGGTCCTGGGTTCAAATCCCGGGTCGGGCCAAAAAGTGATTTTGGGATTTTTCCGTAAAAAGAAATTTGTCAGTATCAGATAAAAAGAAATTTCTCAGTATTACATACCCGTGCCTCGGAGAGCACGTAAAGCCGTCGTTCCTGTACCTGACCTCTTTCCGGTCGGGTCGCTAGTCGTCCATCGGATCATGAGAGTGATGGAATAGAAAGTGCCCCTGTGTTTGCGCACACACTTGTGCACTATAATATGTCCTGCGCAATTGGCTAATCTCCATCGAGAATGGCCGCCGTGGCCGAAATTCGGCCGGGAAGACATCATCATCAGTTTTGTGTTATACAACTAGTTCAGTTTCATGGGTTGTTTGTACTTCTATATTAACGTTGTTTGAATTTAATGTAAAATAAAAATATTCTATACATATATATATAAAATATAAACCTAATATTGCGATAAAAATATGAATGAAAGCCTTAGAAAGAATTTTTCAAGAGCAGCTTTAGATTAACGTTTGATCACCTGTGACATCTTCTCAAAATGTCTCTTTCGATGGCAAAAATTGTATGTGTCATTTAATCTAAAAGGAGAGCTTTTGCAAATATGTTTAACCTGCTGCTCAGTCTACTAACATTAATTGTTTCCACACATATGGGCATCGTTTACGTTATTACATAACGTAAAACTTTCTTAATAAAAAGACGAAGACCAAGTAAAGATAAGTCTCACATACAGAGGGTTCTGTCTGCATAAAGCAAGACAGCCGGACTAATGATTGTTTTTGAAAGCTATATGATGCTAATTTATAAAAAATGCAGGTTACAAACAACCTTTTATTGATCTTTTAATATTTTATTTACCTTTTTGAAATAGTTATTATTCCAGTTTTATTTGTCAACTTAGACTTAATAGAGATAGAAACATTAAAAAAAAGAAGGAAAGGTAATGAAGGCCTTTCATGACTATGATTCCCTACTAGTCTTCATCTTTGCTGTTCTTTGAAATTTTAATTTATTGCTTCCCGTTTTGCATTGAAAATACGTCATTTTCAGAGAGAGTTGTTAAGTAATGGAATCAGGCGTTACTTTGCGGAAATCCATGACAATCAAAATACAAAATCAATATTCAATTTCCGCTAATTGTCAGTTTAATCATGCCGGGATGCAATTTACACCGCCCTCCCGCCCTCAAAATGTGCACATGCAAGAAGGACAATATAAAAAAGCAAATCACATGCGCCAGTACGATACCCAACACGTGTTTCAGTCCTCCACGGACCATTCTCAAGGGCTGCTAACTCGTCGAGTGCTCGAATGAGACTCATTCGAGCACTTGACGGTGCAAATTGCATCCCGGCATGATTAAACTGACAATTAGCGGAATTAACACTACATATTGATTTTGTAGTTTGAAAAAAAGTTGTGTTTAAATAATTCTACATCAACGACTGGAGTCACACCATAAGGGTTTTTTTTTACCTTTTTGGAACGGAACCCTAAAAACTACGTGATTGAGGGGAAAACAACTCTTGAATCTTTTCTGTGACAACAAAGAGCATAATTGTGAATGTGTGACGTTTTTGTTTTCTTGTATAATATCAGGAGCTCTATTGGCATTCGTCTCTAATCACCTTCAAGTTTGCATAACAAAAACAGAGTGTTAAACCCACGACCTTTTTGTTCGATACAGCAAAAACACTGGGCTTTATATGTGTTCTATTATTATTTACAGTTGATGTTAGGATCTAAGCCTTCGTAATACGCAGTTAGAGGATTACGTCAAGAACATACTATGTAGTCAATGTTCTCAGCACAAAACGCTTTTTGCGATAAATAATAAATTGTAATATCAATATTATTTAACCCATGTAAATTAGAACATATGTTTTACGTGCGGTAGAAATAAGCAATGTTTCTCCCTGTAACCTGCTCAACTGGGGTAGTACTTGACTGGCTTGAGCCAGAGATCGTTTGATTCCCAACCAAGATCAATCTTTGTGCCCTGTACATTAAATGAATAAATAAAAAAGGTTTTTATTCATGTAGACTTAATAATATGTTTGCAGCAATTTAGTGAAGTATACATAATTATTTCTAGTTCCATAAATATTTAGGTACGTTGTAAGAAAACATTTACAAAATTTACTTTATAATAGTATTGATATTTAGCTAGCTTGTATCAAGTTATTGTCATAGAGATTACGTTTAAGTTTAATGATCGAAATTTATAGTTTTAACTATATTTTACTACATTTTAATTCTTTGGTTATATGCAGCTAAGGATCGCTCTTGACTTAATCCTGAAACATGTTCATTGCAGTCCATAGTGTAGACCAGATTATGCTGAACGAGATATGTAATAATGTTATTATTATACATTTAATAATATCTTTTACGGGAGCATTTTTCACTCATAGAGCTACGGGGGTTAATTTTACCTTGTATAATTTAAAACTTTCGATAATATTATACTACATGTTGTGTTTTTAAAGCTCATCAAAGAAGAGAGTATGGGTCAGTAACTCGTGATTGATGTCTCGGGGTTATATATCCAATGTGACGGAATGTATAATTATTGTTGACTATATAATCATAAAAAAGCTGTTAAATAACACGTTAAATTGACATAAATAACGTAGGATTTTTAAAGAGCTAATTTTACTTATAAAAATTATTAATTTGTTAAACATCAGTTTGCGTCATACAAAGTGCGACAGCTGATTGACTTGTATATATGGAGAGAGAAATAATTACATAATTTCAACAGCTGTCAGGCTAGTTATCCAGTTTCATTAAAATATTCAGTTAAGCCATTGCATAGCCAGCAGTAAAATCAAAAATAACCTATGTCCTTCCCCAGGATTTAACCTATTTCTATGCCAAGTTTTGTCAATATTGGTTCAGTGGTTTTGTCGTGAAAAGGTAACAGGTAGACAGGTTTTCGCCGTTTTAAAATTAGAACACGTACGTGGGTTGGGATTCTGTTTTCTACACTATTATTGAATTTACTAGCTTTCCACCTGGCTCCGCCCACATGGCGACATTTGAATATATTTTATATAATCAAAAGTTTACCAACAGTTTCAACGATATTTTATGCTTATTGCCTTTTACAAGGATATCATAAAACGATACGTATAACTTATTACGAGTAAATACAGCATGTTGAGTGTTAACATTCAGAAATAACTATTAGAGTGTATATTTGGTGTTTAGATTCTTATGACATGCTGACAATTATCCCATACTAAAGGCGTACCAAATATAAGTGTAACAACATGTTTATATTGCAAATGCTTAGCAGTGGGATCCTTCTCAAGTTTCATTACGATCTCACTCGGCCACAGGTCTAGTTGTGAAAGGGTAAGACAGGCAGATAGAGCTACTTTAGCATTTACACCATTATGTTAATTTGATATTATAAGATAAATAATATTTTCTTTTTCTACATTTTGAATACAATTTACGCTTTGTTTGTTACTGACTTAACTCTTCTCGTATTATTGCTCTTGCCTTCAGTTGTTCCGTTCAGTGATAGTTTCTGGCCCGAGTTAGGGGACGGGAAGCATTGCATGGATGCAGTAAACTTGTCACAAGGCTACATGCAAGAACTTCCGAAAAGCGCTCAATTAATATGCTGATCTTGTGGTAATACGGAAAATCTTCCATGCGCTCAAACGATTATGTCATATCTATAATTGTAAACAATCTAAACAGTTCAGAGAAATATATCTAATATAATATCACTGATTATTTATTACCAGTATAACCAAGTGTTTTCCACATGCTAAAAATATTGTCTGCTCAAATAATGTCTGCCACTTGGCGCTGGAGTGCAGTGGAATTAACTTTTCCAACTAGTCCTATAACTTTCTGATTAAATTCGTTCCATGACCTGGCTGGGTCTTATAGAATAGAGCCTGTTTATCTCATTCACAGTTCATCGCAATGAACATTGGTACACGATGAAAAGGCATTGTTGTTAAGGTAGGGTTCACAGGAGTTATAGTGGCAATCATGTGGGAGGGATTAGACGAGGCGGGCCTTAATCCACTTGCTAGATCCTACGAATTCGCTTTAGCGCGTCATCTCATTGTTGTAGTTACAAGATCTCTATTTCTCTCTATTAGCCTAAATGTTACGAAGCTACATGGTGTATACGTTCTTATGCATTTAATATTTCGAAAACTGTAATTGAAGTTAATAAGAATAAAATAGCTTTGATATCGTGCTTCAGTTCTATTTTTATATTTCCTAAAAATTATATGACCGATTTTAGTGAAATACTCTCTGAAGATGTATTAATAAAACAACGACTTTGTGTAGGATTATACTACATGGATCGATTTTGATAATTAGTTAATAAGTAGACAATTTATTTGTGTCAAATATAATAGGAAATATTATCATACCACGTGTACGAGGTCGCAAGCTAGTAAAAATATATTGTAGTAGAATTATACCGTAACGGGATGATGTAAATCTTGCAGAATTGATGTTGCTTATCGACCTACATCAAATTGCATATTGGATAGATTGATGGGTCTGATATCGCTAGTGAAGTAGTTAATTTAATGGCTGCTGACTTAAGGGGGAAAGACTTTGGTAAGGCTTCTTTATAGCTTTAAAGGTCTTACAGTAGGTACGCGGAATGAACATTCCAAAAGATCGTAAAGATCATATTTCCGTGCATTGAAAATTGATGGAATAATAAAATAAAAAAAAAAACAACTTAAAGTGGATAGAAAATAAATCCATAATGATGCAGACTATTTTTGTCACACTGCAGGGCGAGGGCTTCCTCTTATAATGAGAGGGCATAAGCCATAGTCTACTACGCTGGCCTGGTGCGGGTCGGCAGACCATACCATCAAGAATATTTTTGGAGAAGTTTCAGGCATGCAGGTTTCTTCACGATGATTTCCTGCACCGTTCATAGACAGTCAGCATTTTATGGTCAACCGGTTTGGTAGGATTGTAAATGTGTGTATCTAATTAATGCCATAGTCTAAGTATGAAAAGGATATATTCGAATATTAATTTATTGCGTTGTGAAGCTATTGCAGGGTTCACAAATGCTATCATACTACCTACGATCATATTGTTTGTAATGCGAGAAAACTTTGTTAATATTCCAACGTATTTTGATTGTGTTCACTGCGTATAGGGCAATTGTTCTGCAAGTTGTACAATTTGGTGGATCGATTGAGAACCTTAGGGGTTCATGCTTTCATACATTCGTAATACCAAATAAAATTTCAATGAAACCTTTTTTCATTCACTTCGAACTATGTCTTTTTTCATCAAAAAAGGATCTCTTATTTGGAGCTGTCCATTATAAGTGCACTAGTATCAAGCAGGTTTCCTGGATATTATATGCTTCATGTTAACGGTAAAATGAATACGTTTTCAACGAGCTTCGTTTATTTCCATGAAACACATTATAACAGAAGTCAATTATTTAGTAGTTATCTAAACATATTTTTTTATCGATTTTCAATTTAGTTTGTATCATGCAAGTTGGGTGAATGTAACGCTCGTTATATCCGACCATTCTACATAATCATGTAGTACCTATTGATTTTAAATAGTTTAAATGGGGTCGTTACCACTGAATTGAATCGTATAGTTAATTTAGTTACAACAATTAAACTGTAATTTACTACAAATTAAGCTTCATCATCTTCATAGCAGCTGTAAAAAGTCCATAGCTGGACAAAAGCCTCCCCCAGCAGGCAGACGGGTTGGCGATCACAGTACGATGGTCATAATACTTAGAGAGCTGTTGCTGCCCGTCCTCTGGTAGATGTTTCCTCGGGTCGACTTTTACGCCTCCCACGGGGTTAGATAGTGATGATATTCTGTCTGATATTCGCCGCCGTCACCACACAGCTTAGAAAATTAAGATTACACATACAATTATTATATTATTTTCAATATCAGATAACATCCTTACATTTCATACGACCCCATTCAGTATAAGTATGTATATATTTTACTAACCGCCGTCTAAAGAAAGAAAGTTACCAATTTGAGTGTTTTTACGGAGTTTTTACTTATTTTACGCAATTTCTTTGTTGTTTGTGAGTTGATTGTGATAAAACTTTTTTATTCGATTCTTTAGAATATAATATCTTTATTTGCTTTGATGTAGGTTTTTACAGTATATTGTGAATAATCATTGTACATTCTCAATACTCTATAATTTATTGTATTCCATAATGTAGGCAGGTAGTCGGCCTTAATAAGGCATGCAAATGAATTAAAGTAAAAATGTGCTTACCGGCTAGGAATTACTGATAGAAGTATTTTTCAGCAAGTAGTGCTGATAGGTAGGTATTTATTAAAATTTTTCAATGTGAAAAACTTAATACTTTATCTTTTCTTTTCTTAATACTTTCGGTTAGTAAAAAAAAATGTTTTGCTAGTATTTTAAAACCGTAATTTTAAACCAAATAATTGATTCTCCATAGTTAAATTTAAACTTTGCGTAAGACTATTTTATAAGTTGTTATATTAATAGCGCATTAATATTAAAAGCTCGTTTGTGTATTCACTTGAGCCACTTGTACATCTGTTTGAAAAATATACCAAAATAAATTCAATTACGGACATATCTATCAGACGTTGCGTGTTTTATGAGGAGACAAAATTACGTTTGCTTATTTAATGAAGTGATGATAAAGTTGTTCAATGTTGTTGTATATTTCTTTAAAATGGTATACGATATTTATATTTCACATTGTGTATCATAAGTTGTTCACATGGCATAAGGCGGTTAAATAAACACTCGTGTAAAAGGTATATTTAACCCTGAAACAAGTCATAATACTTTGGAATTGTTAATTTAAAGTTCTTTAATATTTTTTTTAAAGACAACGCCACTCTAGCGAATATTATCCCTGTGTCGCGGAGTACTTTACAAACATTCAATAGACAGACAAAAAATTACATCCAGACTCAGAACGACCATTTATGGATCGCACAAATAGTTGCCCGGCGCGGGACTCACACTCGCGAAACGGAGCGGCGAGGCGATCGTCTTAGCCGTTGCGCTACACGTGCTATTGAAGTGAAATTTCTTTAGCGGCGTTGTGCACTTTTTAGGATAGGTAAAAATATAAAACTCAAGTCAGACGTGTTCTGACTTGAGTTTTATATTTTTATAACCTGATCGATAATTTGTAAGACGGAGGGTCTTCTTAATTCACACTGGCCGTTTATCACTCACATGACTGCAGCATTTTTTTCTTAATTATGTTAGATATTTACAGCCGACTGCCTAACCAAATTTAGTAATTAGCTTTTTTTAAAATTTCATTCCTCCATAGGGAGGGAAGCAATTACTATGATTCTTTACTTTACTATCCAAAGGTGGGAAATTGTATCTTTCACTCGCTACTCGGATTAAATAAACACTACTCTCCTTGACAATCACCGTTCCCCAGTCGGGCTGCTCTTTGAACGAATGAACGCTATGCCCTACCTCTACAAATACTATATCTATTATATATTAATATAGATAGCGCAACTTTATGTTATCATTATGTTCACTAATCCCATGACTTGATTAAGTTCATCATGTCAACCAAATAACGACCACTGCTAGACAAAGGCCTCACCAAAAGATTTCTAGAAAGGATGTGTGTCTATAATTTGAAGAAATGTGCCACAATCGCCACTATTGACAGACGGGTTGGCGTTCGCAGTTTGATGGTCATAGTACACAGAGATGCTATCCGTTCAATCAATCAATGACGGTCACCATAGCCTAGTTGGTAGTGCTCCTGCCTACGAAGCTGGTGGTCCTGGGTTCGAATCCCGGTAAGTGCAAATATTTGTGTGATGAGAATGAATATTTGTTTCTGAGTCATGGATGTTTTATATTTATCTATCTATATAAGTATGTATATCGTCACCTGGTACCCATAGTACAAGCTTTGCTTAGTTTGGGGCTAGGATGATCTGTGTGACATTGTCCCTAGATATTTTTATTATTATAAGAAATGAAAAATAGTTTTCACTTCTACCGGGTCCCTAAAGACTTCCCCGCATGTCTTTTTAAAGCTTTTTTCAATAGGCTACCGTGTGATTGGTGTTTTCAGTATGGGATTCAAAAATAAGAATGTTTTGAGTCACATATGCCAAACAGTTTTATCGAGTAGTAGTACAAAATAATGTCAACAAATAATACTAGGTCGATAAAAATTACGTGTTTAACAAAGCCGATACTAATGGAATTTTATTATTAAATTCGTTAAATTTGATGTACCTGCGTCGCAAAGTCTGCAGATTAGGCTTGAAAAATTATGGCAATTTTTATTAGTCAGATTTGCTCTGAAACTGTAATTAAAAGAAGATTTTTTTGGGATAGTATAATAGGGATAATAACAGAAAAATCTAGATGTATTCGTTATTAAATTGTTTTAAAAGTGAATAACAATTCATAGAACATCAGATATCTTTTAATATAAGTACAGTTGTCCATTCTATCGATAAGATTAACCATTAATAACAATATCCGAAATAAAAATTACCAATAAAACTTGACAGACAGACTATGCTAGTTCTTTCTCAGCCTAGATAGCTCATATTAGCAATTATCTAGCAATAATTATACATTCTATGGGCAAAAAAATAAACTTACTAGATACAATAGACAACATTGTTGTTGCGGTTGGCTTGAACTTTAATTAACTTAGTTAGTTGCAGTAACTCAACATTATCGTTCTTATCAAATTTTTGTCCGGTTTTTTTATCTTGGGTAGGAGCGAAGTGGCCCCAACATATGTATTTTATAACTTATTGGGGCAGCCTCATAATATTCTAACAGTAATTATTAAATCCAAGAAAACATTTTTTTTTTTCAATCATTGTAAATAACTAGTTAGAATTAAGGACTAGAATAAACCCGAAAATTTTCACTTTATAATTGATTATTAACCCATTGGAGGTAGATCACCGTGTTATTATTTTTTTATCGATTACAATACTCAGTTACTTACTTCATGGACTACAATATTTAAAAACGCGGAGTACAGTCAACAGCAAAAGTAGATGATCAAAGTCGGATATTCAATACTAATTATCATAAATTGCGACAAAATAGTGTGGTGGTGAAGAGTATCTAGTTGAAGGTGTGCGTGAGTGTTAAGTGTACAAAATATTAACTAGTGAAAACTGCCGCCCAATAGCATCATAAACTCAAAACTCAGGTCCGATTTTGATCATCTACTTATGCTGTTGACTGTACCACAACAGTTATATGCCTATATAACTGTTGTGGTAATCCGCGTTTTTATATTTCTTTGAATAAGGATATAGCTACACAACGCGTGAGTGACGTATGTGTATTGCAAACGTAGGCCAATGTTTAATATTTTATTTTTAAATATATGTTTACAATAAACTACATCTTAGGTTTCACTCGTAACTTATTTCGTAACTTATTTTCTTTAGATGAGGTGAATATTTTTGAACTTCAACCTTTTGATTCTGATTAATAAAAATTAGGCTTTCTTCTTAACTCATTGTTCATGTATGTTTTTTTAAAGAATAGTATATGTCCTATATACAAGCGTATAAATATAAATTTAATTAATATAAAAAATCTGCTTTTGTTATTTTTAATAAAGATTAAATTTATACGCCAAGTTGTAACCGAAAATCTAAAACGGAACCAATTTAGCATAGTGAAAATAGGCCGTTGTGATGTTTTGAAATATCATTGTTATTCCCAGCTATAAGTGTGTGTGAGAGAAGGTATACAATTCGTTTAAGTTTATTTTTAAATGTCTATCAGAATAGATTACAATGTATACGAATTGCGGTCAAAAATATAATAATTATGGATGATGCCTGCTTTATCAAGGTCGAACAGCTGTTTTCAATGTTATTGAAATGAAAAGCACGTGGATCTATACAATGTTTAAGAATAAAAACATGATTTTATTAATAGATATACCTACTGGTTTAATCCAGATAAGCAAGCGTTACTTAAGTATAATATAAATGTATAGGTATATAATTTTCAGCCTTGCCGCTATGCCATTTCAGTTAGAATCGTCTCTTAGTCTAACTTGTAGACATAACAATTTAGACCAGGAGTTACCAGATTTAAGTCGAAACCAATAGCTAAGATGGTCAGGTTCAATTTGGCTTATCATAGACGTTCTCATATTAAGTAGGACTGACGGCTTTACTTGCTCTCCAACAAAATTAGATAGACCCTTAAGCAGACGCCAAAAGTATGTTCTATACAAAGAATATTCAGTGCGGGAAACGAAAACGATATCTTGTGTGCACATGCTAGACCGGACTGCTTATACCGCTCTTACATATAGGTTATCGAGAAAGCATTTACTAAACTAAACAAAAAAATTGCCGCACTAAGAGACGGTTACCAAACTATAAGAATAATATTATTATTTTTCAATTTATTACATGATATATGTATGGTAAAAATATTGATATAACTAATGGGTACGTAAAGTTTAACCTGAATACTTATGTACATATCTTAAGTGAAGGACAACGTGGGGTGCTACTGCTCTATGAACAGTTAACTGAGGAAGTACCTGCAGCTTGCAGAATAAGTTCTAGTATTGAGTGAGGGCAAGGTCGCAAAGCTCATTGGGGGAGGTAGAGTCGACATCGCATGAGAGGTGCCATATAAAAAGAAGCGTATTAGTGGATAAACATTTTTTTTCGAAAATTTTGCATTAATTAATCGACAGTAAATTTTCATGAAGTTATTATATATCTTAAAGTTCAGAAAGATACTTATAATTCAATAAATAAGGCGTACTACTATTATTTAAAAAAGTATTTGACTCATAGATAAGTGATTTTAGTGGATGTTTTAGTAAGTCTGATTTGTGATTATAATATTTGTTGATTAATTATTGTATTAATTTAAAGTGATGCAAATTTGTGAACATTCATAAAATATAATTTCGATACCTACCTACTTAATTATTTATAAAACCATCATTGTAATTTGTGACATTATGCTCTAAAGAATATACTTCTAAATATACTTTATGAAGAATAATTAGTATCGGATAGTAACATCTATCTACCCATATATCTCAACTACTTGCAGGGATTAATCAATTGGTGCTATAATTACCGCTTATAATTAGAGGAACCGTAGCTTTCCGACTTTGTATCATTATAATAAATATATTTACAACATGAAAAACAACATCAAAATACCCATCCTCCTAAACAGTTTGTATCCTACAATCAGTTTTGTAAATTCCACAATCACAAATTTTCCCTGTCTAAACTAGCCTAACAAATAAACAATAACACAAATTTATCTTCTCTGCTATAGAATGTTTGACAAGTTATTTGGTTACCTGGAAATAATTAACTCCTCCCATCCATATACTTGTATATACATAATTATTTCTTCTGAGCACCATTACGTGACAATTACCTTGGATTATATATCCAATTAATTGTCAAATCTCGGATATTTGTATTAATATGATTGCAAGTAGACTCGATAACTACACAACTTTGGTGTTCTACATTTCTGCATAATAAATAGAATGCTATAACAGTTAGGCGTCCATATAATAAGTAAATTAGCAATTTAAAATAGTACCTAAATACTCCACAAACTTAAAAGAAACTATATTATTTTTAACTTAACGTATCAACATAGTTTTCACCGTGTTCTTAACTCCATTGTCTTGAAGAAAACTTCAACAACACATGAATAAATATTAACCTTACAATAACGTTATTGGTGAGTACATCACATAAACCGAACGAATTCACATCAGAACAGTTAATTTGATACTTCAGATCAATGCGTCAACCGCCTCACCTATTAAACATAAAATTTACGATGTTAACATTGCTAACAATATGAATTTATAGCCAATAAATCAACTGCGTCCTGCCTGCGGTGCTTAGGAGGAACCAATCGCTTTTTGGGGAAATTAATAGCCACTAAACGTTAGCCTACTACACTGCCAGTATAATTATTTAGCAGCTATTGTTCTTAGACCTTATTTATATGTTCCTGTAAGTGTACTATAAGCAACATGCGTTGAATATTGAATGGCTTTTGCGCATGCGAAATATCTGAACCCATATGGTCTGCCTGCGTTTTCTCAAACCATTGACCCACAAATCATTGAAATCTCTTGAAGACATTGTTTAATACACAAATCAACCTTTACATTTACCATTATAATCACTTCAATCCTTTGATATTCCACAAATATATAAAATGTATATAAAAAAACACTTTGTCTCTTACGGAATAATAAGACACTGAACATTATTAGGTTTAAATGTAACGCTGGAATTTTCGAATTATTTTCTCTGACCTACTTAAGCACCAAAAGGAAAATGTAACGTCTTGCGAAGGTGAAACAATGATGGCAGTTAAGGTCACTTATACAAATTGATAAATTTTCACAAAATACTCAAGTCAAAAGCATACTAGTTTTATAAATTCTATTGTGTATTGAACCGCGTAAGAATGTGTGTGACTGATAGATCCAGCAAATGGAAATTGCGATACGTATTCAAATTACCTCAAGAAAACCGATCCACTATCACGAACCCTATCTGTGGTGAGATTTTCGACGTCAATTGCTTTAAGTATAGGCCTTCAATGTAATAAGATATTGAATAAGATGTCTGAGCCATATGCGTCGACGAATTTATTTTCTTCTTGATTTTCAGTTGATGTTCACACTTGATTTGAATATTCATCATTCTGTGACACTAGTTTTACATTATTTCATTAGCTCGTTATATTCTTCTTCTTTGGTCGCGGTTCACATATTCAGCTGTGAGACATATTTTAAGTCAGTATGATATTATTGCTTCTTCTATTATTTACAATAGTTTCTTGCACATGTGCAAATTGAATAATCTCATTGTTTATAGTAGCGTCGTTATCGGTTATGTATCATCTCATTAATCTTGATAAGTAGGTGGGATTTAGGCTCATCTCAAGGCCTCCGATCCGATAAGAGGGTTGCCTAGTCTTGTGACAAAACTACTTAAACCCACTTTTATTCTACCTTTATCAAGTACGTATTAAAATTTTTAATGTTAACTACGTATTACTTTTGTACTTGGTATCGTGCAAAACATGTTCATTAACGAGTAACAAATTTTTGATGTTCAGATATTCCTCCATTTTGGGAAGCTTCGTAATCTTTATTAACTTATAAATCTCTAACCGAGTACATCCGCCGTAGATTAAATGTTAACAACATTTCAGCGTACGCCACGCTCCATATTAGGATGATAGATGTATATATCTGTTAATTAATTCGTTACAAAACGAACTGTTATTTTAACTTCTTTAGATGAGATATTTTCCGGAATTATCTGTTGGTGTCAATTATGTCATCCACGTCGTTGGCACTTCAAAAATAAATCATTGTAAACAAAGCACTGAAATTTTTGTTAACTATCCAAAGCTGCAAACTGGCACTTTAAATAGACGGGTATGTAATTTATTTTTGGTGACAAAATTGGGTATGTTGATCTAGGGATAGAGGAGGTAGAGATGCAGTCTAGGAAACGGGAAGTGTTGTGTATGTGTCGAGGGTTATCAGTGATTTGTTTACCTGTGTGCGTCGGTGTGCGGGGCGGGTGTGCGGGCGGATCCCGCGGCGGGAGGCGCGTGTGGCCGCGCGTGCCAACCGACTGTGACTGCCGCCGCCGCAGCCGCGGCACCATCGCCACCGCTCGGCCTGCGCTTATCGCGCGCGACACTATGCACTTTACCGTTCGATAACGATTCGAAACCTTTCAATTAATTTTGATTAGTGATTGTTATTATTAATTGTCTTCGTAAATTGCTCATTACACTTAATTTGTTGATGTAATTTTTAGAACTCACGTTCATGACTAATCATCAACTTTCATCAAATAGTTCGACCAATTTTTAGTACATACCTTTACAACCAAATAGCTAATCAGGATTCAGATAAGATCTATAAACTTCAAGTAGAGCTAAAAGGGAAATGGTAGTTTGTTTACATTTAGTTTTGTTTTAATCAAGTTAGAATAGGATAGGATCGGTTACGGCGCGTTCAACTTTAGAAATTACGAGAAATCACTTAATTAATCGACACAAAAAATTAAGTGCTCAAGGATCTAAAACAGAACGTTAAAAAATAGTTGGAATTTTGACATGATAGCGAATTGTTTAAGAAACTAATTACACGAATTGGAAAGTGTTTATGATAACGTGCTGGGACTATTAATTTATTCCTATATAATAGGACAACTATTTGTGTCATCCACACCTTCGTCAAGTCACCAAGTCTGGGTGCGTTATGTGTCCGTGATTTTTATGAGTATAAATTCCCCACGACCGACATAGGGATTTCCTTAGCGCAAGTTCTGTATAATAACAATGTATAGAGCCGAAACGGCAACAACCAGCGTTGTTTTGGACCGAACACAATATCATTTGCATAGCGTTTTACTGGATATTAGTTTTGGCTACTCCATTGTTTCCTTCTAATTGCTATGTTCTTAGTATTTAATTATTTGTATATTATGTCCACATGACACACTAGTTACTTCGACTGACCTGATTAGCATTTGATTTTAGCGGTAAAAAGGTTCCTGTAGACTAGTGTAGAGAACAATTATAATGGAAATAATATTTGTTTCATAAGGATTTTTATCACACTTATATTACAAATGCAAAAGTTTGTGAGTGTGTGAGGGTGTATGTTTGTTACTTTTTTACGTCTACACAGCTGGAGCGATTTAAATAAAATTTGGTTAGCTAGGTGACATCCAAGATTAACACATAGGCTTTAATTTACGAACTTAAACGCGGGTAAAACCGCGGGGCACAGCTAGTACTTATCTCTATGCAATTTGTTTTATTACTCGTGACAGTTATATTAAATTTTGTATCTGTTGACTTTGATGTGAATTTAAATGCGACTTATACATAAATAACGGATGTAACTTAAGGAGCGCTATCTACCCATGAAACTAAACTAATTAAGAAAAAAAACAGTTTAAGATATACTAAAAAAATATTGTAGCTCAATAAGGTGATTCTTTATTGTACACCAAAACATTACAGGTTACAAGAATACAATAACATACATTACAAAATTGTACAATTGGCAGCGTTATCACTAAATGTGATCTCTTTCAGGCAACCTAGGTAGGGATTAGAGTATGGAGTAACAGAGATAGGGTAGTTGTCAGTGTAATCAAGTGAAGAAACGGTAAGCACTAATCATTACAAAGCAGAGAGTTTTCTACGTCATATTAGACAAATTACATATATTAACCTACATACTATATTATATACACTCATATATACTTATATTTCATAAATAAATAATTACCCACATTAAATTCTTGTACGGGAAGTTAATATATCTTTTTCGAGTATTTTTCACGTTTAGATTACTAGGCTATATATTGTTTAGTTTTATGGGCATATTAAGCTACTAAGTAACGTCCACTAGTTACACCTTGTTTACCTAAAGTTATAATAACTTAGTGATTGGTGTATTTTCTGCTTAAGATAGTCAGCTCACTTCTACCTTTGCGCCCTACACGTATAGCTGATTTAAACAATGCATATATCTATTTGTGCAACCCATATATATATATATATATATATATATATATATGTATAGTATAGTAACATATAGTAAACCTTGTGTATTGTGGATCCATTGTCGGTTAAGAAATTTATTTCTAATAAATTTCTGTATTTTGATTTGATTATGATGTTGACTCTAAAATTTTTTTTTTTTTCGTCGGTGTTTACCTAATGTTGAAATAAAATATAATTCAACGCCAATTCCTACATTAACTCATTATTTGACTAAGTATCTTGTCTGTACAATAATATCATGAGTGAGTAATGGAACAAAGTTCAGCGTAGTTTTCGTCGAAAATATTACTTGTTTCATTTCAAACTTGTTTAATTATGTATAACCTTTGATAGGAATAAATTTTACTGAGATGTTTGCTTAAGGAATATAAATGGGGTACAATTTACACAAGTGTCTATAAATTCAAATACAATGAATTTAAAAGAAATGGATACTAAATGGTGAATTACTAAGTGGACGTCTGCTTGTTAGTGACTCCTCCTTGTTTCTTTCGGATCAATCCAAAACAGTTGAATCAATTCCCCGGTATATCCTGAGCCTCATCGCTCAGTATCATTTAATTGTGTACCACAGTACGATCCTGGTTTAAGAAGATATAGTTGCGGGTAATAGGTTGGGACAGGCCGTAGCTATACAAAAACAAAAGAAAACCGTTGTAAGTGAATAAAGTTCAAAACAATAATTGGCAAACATTAGCCTCCCTGGTGCGCAGAGTCCGGGCCAGCTCTAACACTGTCCTGATGATGATCGGGGATCGATTGGATTGCCCCTATATCCAGCATTGCTCTCAGAGGCAAGTCATAAAGTGTGGGATATAGGCGTAATTTCAATCTTTCTAAATATAGCGATATTTAATTTAATTATAAGTACAAATATTTATTAATCAATTAGTATCGTGTGTGTTATTTTTTTATAATGTTATTTCTAATTATTAATTTTGTTTTTCTATTTTATTATGTTTGTATTTTCTGCCTATGGGTCGCAATTAGTTACCCGAAATAAACATATCTTATTTTATTTTTTTATTAATTATCCCACGTAATAGTACAGCATAGAACTTCTATCTACATGGTAAAAAGATAATTAAATGACGAGTATGGCGACAATTTTGCAGTTCCATCGTCAGAATCGTTATTTTGTAACATGAACCAAATATAAATAGTCCAATTTTGACAAGCTTTCTAGAGGCTATCTATGTGTTACTCACACCACCGGTAAACATAAAGATATTTTAACGCATACATTTACATCCAACGAATATTTCAGAATTACTAAAATATATGGTTACCTAGGTTATAACAATATTTACGCACTTGTTAAATCACCTGAAATTCCTAAAGTATTGCGTCGATGGACTCACGTGGCGAAATTATGTAGGTTCCTTATGGCAGACAAATTAAAAATAGACGAGACCTTGAAATATTGACTAGGATCACGAGATATTGGATAAGGTAAAGGTACATGGTACAGGTAGGGCTCAGTGAGCAGGGCAATGTGTACGTGTCAACGCACACCGACACCCGTTGCTAACGGGATTAGGTACAGACGCCAACACATCAAGCTACCCCAATCTGTCAAGTTTCCCCAATTGAAAGTGAACACAATTGAACCTTATGCTTATGTGATAAAGTTGACAATCTTTACATTAAATTTGACAGATTGGGTTAGCTGGATGTGCTGGCGTCTATATATAATAAAAAAACTGTCAAACGCACCGAGGTTTCGTAACTTTAAACGTAAAAAATAATATTTATTCATATAATAGTTATATAAATATTTATGTTAATTTATTATTTGAATCTAAATATTAATGATTTAAAAAAAACTGGTTAAGCTAGTATAATTAACTTGCTGGTTTCAACCGCGTTAAACTTTATAAATTATAAGCCTATGTGGTATTAGGGTACTGCTAGAAAGTTTTATCAAAATCGGTTCCGTAGAATTTGCGTGAAAGAGTACCACACATCCATCTCAAACTTTCGCATTTATAATAATAGTAGGATTATTAAAAAAAAAATTGAAGCAATCATCTACCCTATTTTGCGAGGCAGTTAAGCATACCTTGACTCAGAACAACAATAAATGGGTCACACAATAGTTGTCCTGCGCGGTAATCGAACCCGAAATACGTGGGCGCTAGGCGCGCGAGTAAACGTAAGAGCCCATAACAAACCCCGCTTGGACCCCTTGTCCCTATTGTCTGGAGCCCTTTTTAACTATGTAATTACGAAACGTTTTTGTTCAACTACGACGTACTAGAATTTTTTTTTAATTTATTGATGATCTTAGTCTAATTAAAAAATAAGAGCCTATTCCACGTCCTTTATTTTACGCACCCATTCTTGTTTCCTATAACACGCGTTCTCTGCTCTACTATAAGGTACTTGAAAAAGTTACATGTGTAACATGAGTTATGTATGACACAATAGCGCTGTTACGAGTTTCAGTTTTGACACGTGTCATCTGCGCGTATAAAATACGACTTGTGTTAAGGTGTTTATAATTAAAAGGCACTCTGCTGCACTGATTGTTCAGTTAGGCTTTACACGTACAGAGCTCCAATTACGTAGAGACATTTGAGAGCTGGGTCGTAGTTCAATATGAAATCAAACTATTATTTGCCACAATAATAGTTAGGAACAAACATACTTTTAAGAGGAATTCACTATTTATGGAACATTTGCAGACATATTCAAACGAAGAAAGTCATGAAGTCGACAGTATGTTCTTTTTTGTATGTATCTTATCCGATTACTCCTTTGTTTGTGATCCGATTTTGACAATTCCGTTTTTTAATCGATATGGAATGTGTTCGGAATGGTCCCATATAAATTATATTCTAATCGGTTTTATATTTTTAAAACCTTAATTATATGAAATACATATATAAAATATGATACGGTTTAGTAACCAGTGACTTTATTTTTCTAAGACTAGGCCCACACTAGGTGGATGAATCACTGTATCGCGTGGTACTTTATGAACATATTGACGGACACAAATCGTACCCAGATTCAAAAAAAAAATTTACAGATTACACAAATATTTGTCCTGTGCGGAAATCGAAACTGGGACACCAAATTGCAAGGCGACTGTAACTGCGGCGCCATACATAATTTTTCAGTCAAAGTGAGTATATTTATTCATCATAAGAGCTAAGGCTTTTTTTGTGGATCTTCCTTCACGCCTCTTTACCTTCGGATTGCGCTTTGACTTATACGATACTATTCTCATTTTCACTTTGATTTAATCCATGTGTATAATTTATCTTAGCTAATTGATTGCTTGATTTCTCCCTTCATCATATCAGCCGAAAGACGTCCACTGCTGGACAAAGGCCTCCCCCAAAGATCTCCACAATTGCCGGTCTTGCGCTATCCGCATCCAGCGATTTCCAGCGACCCGCACAAGATCATCGGTCCATCTTGTAGGGGGCCTGCCCACGCTGCGTCTTCCGGTTCGTGGTCGCCACTCGAGAACCTTTCTGCCCCAACGGCCGTCGGCTCTACGAGCTATGTGCCCTGCCCACTGCCACTTCAGCTTGGCAATTCTTCGGGCTATGTCGGTGACTTTGGTTCGCCTGCGGATTTCGACATTCCTGATGCGATCCCGCAGGGAAACTCCGAGCATAGCCCTCTCCATTGCTCTTTGGGTGACCTTGAGCCTTCTAATAAGGCCCATAGTGAGCGACCACGTCTCTGTTCCGTATGTCATCACTGGCAACACACACTGGTCGAAGACTTTCGACTTGAGACACTGCGGTATTTTGGACGATTTCTCCCTTACGCTACTTTTTCTGTCATGCTATTTCTTAAGAAAGTGTTAGGCCCTACAAAATATCCCAACATATTTTCTCTTTTTCTCTCTATAGTGTTTCGAATAGAGCTCTGTATTTAAGTATTTATAATACCATTTCATACACTACCTCTTCATTTGTTAATTTCATCCACTCTTCGCTAAAACCACATTACAAATACCTTTAAACTCTTATTAGCTCTTTGTTTCGGTGTCCATCTTCCCCAACCGTATAGATCAATACGATGTTTTAATAAGTACATTTCGGATCTTCTGGATATCTTACTGAAAGGCTCCTAAAATATTTTCAGATAGATAATTATAGTTGTACATGTGGATTACTATAATTACTATCAGGACGGTAATATGATTGTTTGTCGGCTTTAAAAAATAATAGAGGTTGTCCACTCTATCTAAAGGTTAAAAGAGAAATCACCCTTTTATATAACATACTAAGAAGGATTTCTATCTAAAATGCTCTGGTAGCTGTACATAATTAAGTTCCCGGAAGTAGCTAGGGACTTATTAAATATTGAGGCTGAGCGCTTAACTGATTGTTTCTGAAAGTTACCGCAACGCGCAAAGGGAAACAAAAAATCATTATGGTATTATGATACAAATTTAAAATAAATTTGACACGACCTTTTCAGTATTATTTATGAGATTTTAGGGGTGCTATTCAATTGGCCAACCGAATTAAATACCTTCTTTATCACTCTTCTCGAGAACACAGGATGTAGTGATGACGCGTTATTTTACTGTTTTAATTAGGAGAAAAACTATGAATAACTATTTGATTCAAATCTTGTGGCCACTTGGCTATGACCTCCGGTACTTGTATCTAAGAATTGAAGTGTTATTGTAAACGTCTATAATGATGAATTTTAATAATAACATCCTTCAAATCTGTTATTATAAAATCGTTTTGATTATAAAATGGAAACTCGACATGCGCATGTTGCGTTTATGCATCGGGAGTGTCGTACTTTTCTTCTCTTCTTTGACTTATAAAACAATATTTAGTTATTTATAAAATACTAAAATCAGGTCAGTATTAGTTATTTTCAGGAAAAAAAATACATATTATTATTCTTTATTGCACACAGAAACATACATTTAAGTGAAAATTTACAATAAGAAATCATGTACATAGGCGAGTTTAATTCATTAATGAATTTTCTTCCAGCAAACCATTAGGAGAGTGAAAGTTAAATTAAAAATATTCATGAACACATACAAATATTTCCATACGATACTTACAAAAATACATATAAATATATAAGAATAAACTACATAAAACCTACATAGGATGATATGACCATGTCTGGTCACAGTTGAAATGGCGGCGTCGAGATTGTCATATGATATTCTTCCTTAATTTTAATGCTCACATCTATCTCCGTGGGCGCTTTGAATATTTGTTCCCTCCAGGTAAACTCTGTCGCTCAGCCACTTCCCTTCTCTTAAGTAACATTCTCACACTTCCAGCCGATGTGATGGCTCATTTACGGTTCGTGCGGTGTGCTTATGGAATTCTCTTCCTCATTCTATACGCGCTAGCTAGTCGATTAATATCTTTAGAAAAAGAACAATAAACATTTCTGCACTAGTTTATTGGTATGTAGATTGGGAACCAATTAGACAGATAGTACTTTATTATATTAGTTATATATGTATCGGTATGTTTTTTCCTTTATATTAGGTACAGTGAGTAATATTAGTAAGTAGGTATATGTTAACAATTTACTTGCTCGAAGAAAACTCGTACTGAGTTACGCTTGTCTCCGTACAATAAAAACAAAAAATTTTAATGGATTTTACGTCTACAATAAAGAATAAAGAATGATTTTAAAGGACTATGATTATCAGAAGCTTTAATTAATTAATATATTTTTGCATTCCAAATCTCCAATATTAAGGAAAAGTAGTATTTCGATACAATGAAATGCCTTTCAGATACTCAACTTGAACAAGTATTTGTTCATTGTTATTTTTAACAGACGTCTAAAGAGGAGGATATTCTCATTTTTACTATATATGTCATCGTGTGGTCGTTGCTGTGTGGTGACGGAAAAGAATATCATCACCCCATCTCATCCCGTGGGGGGCGTAAAAATCGTCCGAGGGAATACCTACCAGAGAACGGGCAGCAACGTTTTTCTGTGAACTATGACCATCAAACTGCGATCGCCAAGCGTGGCGATTATGGCATATCCCCCCATTCATCGTGGAGGCTTTTGTCCAGCAGTGGACGTACTTTGGCTGACATGATGATGTCGTCGTATCTTAAGGCATTATATTACTTAACCCTTAAATGATGGGTTAGCTGTAGTAAATGAAATGGTTCACATTAAATGGGTACATAGTTCCTTAAGTCTTGAAAACTGTTCTTTGTATTGCGACATGTTTATTTACGCCTACAGCAAATTGTTTGCTGAACTACTTAGCATTCAAATTATGTAACGAACAAAGCAACAATACGAATTGTAAATATTAAACTTCGTTTACTTTAACAATCTCAAATGTGTATCCTTGTTATAAGTTCGCTTGTGGAGATGTGAAAATACCTGTGCCGCGACCCAAATATCGGTCCGTTACGGAATATGCATAAAAAATGCTGAAAAAAAAGCAGAGTGGTCTCTTTAGAGGATAGAGTATTCATAAAATATAAGGTGCGCGCCTTACGGTATTGCTACGAAGGTAAATGTAGGGTATCCGCTAAATGAACTAGGTATGTAGAGGGTTATAATGTATTCAGAAATCATTTGTACATCTGTGAAGGTTTACGTTTTACGTCGTATATTTTTGTATTTAACTTACTGACGTTATTTTCGTTTGTTTGAGGTGGCAAATCAATTTTAATTTCATATGGACTATCTAAAATATAAAAAATAACGATGTGAACCTGTTTAACCATAACCATGATACGTACGTAACTACAAAATTTTGTAGTGGAGTCTTTAATATAAGCACTCAATCGTATAGCAATAGTGTTCTATTGTTAAAAAAAATAATACTATTCAAATTATTATTATTATTATTTATTTTATCATTATTATTGTTATATTTTATTCCGTATCGTCATAATTTTCTGTTAATTTTATTTTGTTTTGTTTTAATATTATTATGTTTTCTTTGCGATTATTTCGTTTCATAATTTTCATTTCCATAATTTCAATTTTATTTGAATAGATACTTGTAATATTGGTTTTAATGCCTGAAATAGGAATTTATTATTATTATTAATAATGAGACTTGACTTAATAACGAGGTTGAACAGATTGTATCAATCATTAATTGTACCTACTTCTTTTTCTACTGTGTATTAATTTTGATCTATTATGGATAGGTACGTGACAATCGAACATTCATTGAGTATTTTTTCAAGAAACTCTGTTCAGCGGAAGCGCGGAGGCTGTAAGTTACTAGTAGCACTATATACATGAGAGAACACTTAAACGGAACACGTGGTCACCGAGGTCTTAAGAAGCAGTTACCTTAACTACTGCGGCACACGTGGCATCAAACACACGAGCAGTTTTGTTAGATTGCTTGAGTCTTCACTTGCCTCTATTATATAACTGGCCTGTCTGTCAAGTGGTTAGTGACCCTAACTGCTAGCTACCCTAACTGGTCGTGGGTTCGATTCCCACTCGGGACAAATTTTTGTGTGATGAACACGATAATTTGTTGTTTGGTGTAATCAATCTTAAATATTTATGTATTTAGAAATATATATGTATGTTTATCATTTATTTGGTTGCCATAGTACAGGCTATGTCTAGTTTGGGATCAGATGGCAATGTGTTAGTTGTCCCAAGATATTTATTTATATTGTCCAATTAAGCAGACTTAGTGACAACATAATGTTAAAAATCTATATAAATACCTACATATTAATAATTATAAGTACGTAACACCTAGAATGGGGTACTATATTTTATTTATTATACTGTGTATAGCTATGTAATTGTTGTATGGTTCTTTGTCCAAGAGAATTACTCAATAAAAACAATACAACCTTTGTGTAGTACAATTTGATTGTGTACGTACGTGATGCTGTCATTATCAAAGAGATTCTGATAATCCCGGTAAGAAGGGTCACCTCCAATAGAAAGATCAAAGGTCTGCCAAATAACAACGGAAGGCATTAGGCTCATACCGTATTTCAGTACCTACCACTTAAAGGTAAATATTAGATAGTAAATAAAAAACACACACACACACCCAAGAACATCTATGTATAGTTCTAAGCCGTGTAAAGTACGTTAGTTGGCGTGGTTGGTAAATTCTTGTCTCCCACGCCGTAGGTCGTAGGTTCGATTCCCACCCAGGACAGATGTTTGTGTGCATGAACATGTCTGTTTCTCCTGAGTCTGGGAGTACAAAAGAAAAGTAGTATATGTAGTATCAGTTATCTGGTTTCCATAGTTCAAGCTCTGCTTAGTTTGGGACCAGATGGGCGTTTGTGAATAATGTCTTAGGGTATTGTTATAATATATTATTACAAATAGCTCGAAAATTCTCAATATAAAAATAAGAAATGCTTTGGCATTAAGGTTTTGGTGAACCTTCTTACGTTGTGAACATTTATCATTCTCTTTCTAAATCATTCTAAAAGAAATGTTTGATCCATCTATAGGTATCGTTTAGTCGTTTAGCAATTACTCTTACAAATAAATATAGACAACCTTACAGGATTTACTCTTGCTTAATGGAGAAAGCCAAGAGGTTTAACACAAAAAATGCGGCTTCTTATTTGAAGAGGTTCGTTATGTTCTTTACTAACTCGCCATTAACCGATATAAAAGATGTGAAAATTTACGTTATTACATCACCTTGAATTAAATAGTATATCTGGAAGGTTTTACGAACTTTATTCATGCATTAAGTAAACTTAATAACTGATATAGGACGGTAATTTTCTTCGTCGGTATGTAGTAATGTGTAACTATTGAACATACAAGTATATAGAGTTTAAACTCTTCCCGAAATGACTTTTAGCACATCACTTAATCTGAATTGCCACATGGTAGACTAAGTATCTGTATTCAAGTAAATACTTAGTGCCTCGATAACTTGTGCTCGTTCGTACTTAGCATGTTATTAGATCCTTGCATCAAGAGTGATGGTTTTGTAGACTACTATCTTTTTTAGGGTGCCGTACTCATAGGATAATACGGGACCCTATTACTAAGACTTCGCTGTCCGTCTGTCCGTTTGTCACCAGGCTGTATCTCATGAACCGTGATAGTTAGACAGTTTAGTTGCCGCTATAACATCAAATACTAATAAATACATCAAATACTAAAATAAAACTATAAATAAAATAAAATAAATATTTAATGGGGTTCCCATACAACAAACGTGAATTTTGTGCTTGTTTTTATAGATAATGGTACGGGACCCTTCGTGCACGTGTCCGACTCGTACTTTTTTGTTTTTTAATAAACTTTTTCATCCTATCTCTGAGTTTGTTTCGCTGGGTCTTCTCAGTTGGGGCGCATTGGATCCGGTGGTAGCATTAAAGCGCGACCGTCGTTATAAACACAAGGTCCGCCATAATAATAACATTCAATTCGTACCTTAATATAAACAGAACCATTCGACAATATGTAGTAAAAACATAGCTAAAATTTAAAATTTTGATAATTAAACCTACACATGATCCTTGACAATAACCTAATTTAAGTTACTGTTATAAAATTAATCTTATTGTAAATTATTTCCTGCAATCCGTGTACCTAAATGTCTATATGTACCTAGAAATAATTATAAATTAATTATATGTTACTACGAGCATGTTCTGACTATTTACAAGCGCTTTTTTAAAGTCTACGTGAATAAAAACCTTTTTTATTTTATTATTTTATCCACCCTTGCATGGGCAAAATACCATATCTGCTCAATCATAGTAGAATGAGCGGACGACTGCACTGAAAACCTTAAATTTCTACGGAGAACAAATGAAGAACGATTTGTGTTTCACTATATAATTTTACCCACGCGAATGCTCATCCGCTCGCCCGCGTTTCACTGTGATACCTAAACCTAACACATACTTAACTTGTATCTCTTGTTTTTAATAAAACATTGTTTCCTTTTCTGTCATGTACATATATAGCAACTTATAAAATTGCAGTAATTCGTTTAAACTTGAAGCCGGAGGTGAAGGTTAAATATTTACATAAATAAATCTCTCCAATATTTGTCAGCCAATTAGTAGCAGCCAGAACTGGAGTTGTCGCCTGTTAATGTTTGGGATTTACGAGCATTTTGTGTGGAATACAGACGCAAATGAAATAACCTCATAAATGCGACCAATTTTTATCGCCGTCTACTACCATACATAGGAAATGGCCTAATAGCAATTCCAGAAATAGTAATGGGTTTTTATTAGAACCGTAGCGCAATCTAACAAACGATTCCTACCTAAGATCAAGTGTAAAACAAGTTTTGAACTTAATTTGATTAAACATTAACAGTTATGTTCTGGTCATAACTGTATATTTAGTTTTGTTAAGGTCAATTTTCATCTCGATGGAGAGCGCTTTACTTGGGAAGCTTATTTAATTGAGCGATAAATTGAACGAACTTTGTGCCTTAAACATACTGACAGAGATGAATTGCAGGCTCAGCATAGGGAAATTATATTTAAACCCACGAAAGAAATAGAAGGGTCTTAAAATGATGAAGTAAATGTATTTTTGACAGATTCATAGCCTTAGACACTATCACAAACCTCTTCCGTAAGCACCGTCGATCGTGACGATATCACGAGTTAATAAGAACAAGTTCATTAGTAACTCTCGTGGCTTTTTGCGTGGGTTACTCGTTTTTTAGTTTAATTTGTTGGATAACTGCTCCTGCTCATCTATATTGTCTGGTGAAGTAGTGGAAACCTCTTAGGCTGTAAAAGTCACATAAAAATAAGGTAGACACTATCATTACAACCCAATAATCAATCAACGACAAAGGTGGAAAGACTTACAATATTTTTGTTTGGTTGAGATAGTAAAGTAGCGTGCGACGATGTTGATAATAAAAAATAAAAAAAAATATCCGGGAAATATCCAGTGCCATCTAGCCTAAACTGCACAAAGTGTACTTGTACCATCGATACTAGGCAACGGATAGAACTTCCTAATGTAATTTTTTTACCAATATTTACATACGTAGACAAAAAGACGTTGATGAAAACAAATATTTGTCTTGTGCGAGGAGCGAACCCGAACCTTTGGTTCAGAAGGCAGGTTCACAACCAACTGTTTAATTTGTTTTTATATTTAGAGGTCTAATAATGTTTCTGAACCGCCAATTTATACTGCGATTACTAATTACTCATCAAAGGTTCGGGTTCGCTCCTCCCACAAGACAAATATTTGTCTTGTGCGAGGAGCGAACCCGAACCTTTGGTTCAGAAGGCAGGTTCACAACCAACTGTTTAATTTGTTTTTATATTTAGAGGGATCTAATAATTATTCTGAACCGCCAATTTATACTGCGATTACTAATTACCTACAGCCCTGTGTAATGTGTTGCCATTATACATAAGTTTCAACTGTTTATTTAAATTTAATTTCACAGTAATACTGAAATAGTGTTGGGGATTGGATAAACAAATAGATTACAGAACCTTTATCCATACAAGATAAATTGTTTTTATATAATAGTAAATGCAGATTTTTCACTTGATAGCTTTAAGATGTGGTTCATAAAATTCTAAGTACCTCAGCCGTTCGAATCATATTCAGTCAGTATGTCAGTCGCAAGTAACATATGCTACGGTAACAGATTACCATCGGGTTGCCTGTATGCGTCTTTGCCGACTAGGTAGCATAACACACTAGCAGTTTCAAAAGTAATCGGTTATAATACACCTAGTATCGTAATTTTTTCAAGACGGCAAAAGGTCTCCTTTTGGTGCAAGCATGTACTTGCTTTGTGTTCTAGATACATTTTATTTATGCTTAAGGTCTTGAGTTCAGCGCGAGGCTATCTCAGTCGCACAACTAGATGTTTTACATGATATGAAGTAGATGTTATATGCAAATATATTCTTCGATGATCGTAAGTTAATATTTCAAAATATTCAGAGCAAGTTTCATTTAATATTTTTTGTACTTACTTGCTACAAAATGGGAGAAATAGATGACTGATGCACATTTTTAGAAAGCGCTAACAATAATATTCTGAGACATTATTCACATTTACAGTGGGTATGTGTCAAAAGATTCATACTTTCTTACTTACCTACTTATCGTACGGGCAGTGGTTACCTTAGTGTCAGAGTTGCTCAAGCCGCCCACTAGGCCTCCGATACGGCTTAACGACTGTTTTCTAACGACTACAACTGGGACCGACAGCTTAACATGCCCTCCGAACCACGGAGACACGCAGTAATTAAACCACTTTAGTGGTCACCCATCTATGGACTGACCGCGAGCCTAGTTGCTTAACCTCGCCGATCACTTACAGGTCGGTGAAAGCATCACGCTATGAGTTATACTTTATGTTATCAAGTGCTCAATAGCCGCTCAACGGTTATGACGTAGCTGCTTAGCTTATTTAATTAGTGATTATCATTTTATTAATTGCTATAATAATTTTACATCTTAAAACTTTTATAAATCGATATTAGATTATCATTCTTTGTACGACGGTAGATGAGAACGTTACTCTGTCCGATTAAATATTGTTTGTGGAAAACATCTCGGGAGTTTTAATGTGCAGAAGCTTTTTTTTTTTTTGATAAGGCAGGTGGAATGCTAATGCATGCCACCCGCAAAAAGTGTCTGCGGGTGGGTATGTCGGACTCGCACCTTCTAAACCTAACCTGCCGTGGACTTCTTCTGGCGCCTGATACTGATACGGGGAGCCCCGGGAACGCGGGTATGCTGCTCCGGTGCCCTCCTTTTGCGCCGTGTCCCAGATGGTCGGGACACGCACCCGGGGAGAGCTGTGGGTTGCCCTCCCCATTTGCCGACTACTTGCTCAGTACGGCACAGCGACTGCGCCACAAACAGTTCGCTGTCTTCCCGGGGCTGCTTGCACGTGCCGGCAGTAGAGGACACTTCTCATACTGCCACCGCAACCCCAATGTGCAGAACCTACGAGTGCGTAATATTTATTTAACACACACCTGCACATTGCACAGTTAGCGGAACGAACACAAAAAAATATTAGCTATCTTAATATTCCATAACCAGCCGTGTGGTTTCTAGCCCAGAAAGAATGACAGGGCCACCCCATACCATCCCGTGGGTGTCATTAAAGGTGGCTAAGGGAAACGCCAGGTAGTTGGGCAGCAACGCCACCAGCTGTGTATTCGCTACCACCTAACTCCGGTCGCCAACAAGCAAGCCAAGCGCGGTGACTACGGCAAACCCGAATGGCAACGTTATAAAAACCTTTGAACCTTTTCCTACGTCCAGCAGTAGATGATAGCAGGCTGATGATGTGTGATATGAATATTCCATAAAATAATGCCGCTCCCTAACAACGAGGGGGCCCAATACCCTCGTTATTAGTTTTAGTGATTTGACTGTCTCGTTGGTCTAGCGGTTGCGTGTTAACCCACAGAGAACGAGGTCCTGGGTCCAAATCCCGGGTCGGTCGGCGATTTTGAGACTTTTCTGTAAAAAAAAATCTCAGCATCAGCCCGAAGTCTGGGAGTTGGCGGTATTATATACCCGCGTGCCTCGGAGAGCACGTAAAGCCGTCGGTCCTGTAACTGACCTCTTTCCGGTCGTGTCGCTAGGCGTCCCATCGGATCATGAGAGTGATGGAATAGAAAGTGCTCCTGTGTTTGCGCACACACTTTTGCACTATAATATGTCCCGCGCAGATGGCTAATCTCTATTGAGAGTGGCCGCCGTGGCCGGAATACGGCTAGGAGCACATTATTATTTATATTAGTTGATTTATTTATTCATTTATTTAATGTTAAAATCTCACTATTTTAACAATATCAAGAGTGTTTGTGTATCGCAAAATATAGGAAAATTTCACATTATCTTAATTTTGGTTATTACTTATAATGATTACACTTTATTATTTTATACTTACCATTTTATTATGTTCCGTTAATTGTGCCGGTGAGTGTGAATGAACTCCATATTCTATTGAATTATAGATGCAATAATATAGTATCATATAAGTTCCTGGGACATTATTCACACACGACCATCTGATTCCAAACTAAGCAGAACTTGTACTATGGGAACCAGATAACTAATATATTACATATAGCTGTGCCCCGCGGCTTTACCCGCGTTAAATTTTATAAATTATCACAGCTCCTCCCCCGTAGGTGATAGCGTGATAATGTGTTGACCCGACCTCTTAGTAATATTCATGTTAAATTTGAAGTAAATGCATGCAGTACTTTTTGAGTTTAGCCCGGACATTCATACAGACAAACAGACACACAGTCAAAATTCTAAAAACCATATTTTTGGCTTCGATATCGAAAGGAGATCACGCCCCAAGTATCCTTTAAAAATATATTCAATGTACAGTTTAGACTTTCCTACGATTTTATTCTATGTATAGATACTACTTTTCTTTTGTAGAGAAAGCAGATCTTATATCAATGCACTTAGATGAACTCTCTAGAAATAGTCAATCTATTGATGTTCTATGTGTGACAGAACACAATATGATGCAGACTGACATATGCATGTTAAAAATACCAAATTTAAACATATAATTTATTAATAAAACTAAGCATTAAGTAAAAGGTATTCTAAATATTCTTGTATTGGTAATGTTTTTCTTTTGTAAATAAAAACTTATATAGATAATTACTCCCAGACTCAAGACATGTTCATGCACACAAATAATGTACTGGATGGGAATCGAAACCATGATGTAAATGCTTGCCTGTCACGCCGCAGGTGACAGGCAAGCATTTACCAACCACGCCCACCGGCCCGTCTAATATAACATCATGTTGTTAAACGAGTCTTTGATTGACGTTAAATCATTGATTGTATACCTAGATACGGGATTGAGACGTGGGTAAACCCTCCCTGATGTGTATTTTAAATTATGACACGTGGTTTAACGGCTTACCTGTAAGGTAGCAACGTGAAGTGGCTTGTAATTGAACACGAAGCGCCGTCAATCAATTATATCGCTCGTACTTACCTGTAACAAAAATAATACATTAATAGGGCAGGGCTACCAACAGTTAATGAATTATTCAGATAAGAAAACAAATGAAACCGTATAATTTTTATAACCGCTTTCAAGAAAGTTCAATTCGAAGTTTTCTCAATGTTTGTTTTTGTGTCATCGTATCAGCCGAAAGACGTCCACTTTTGTGAATATGTTACAAAATTTCTTCATTATTTGTTTCGATTTTAAGAATTCTTTTTTGTTTGATTTGGAATGCTTTTGAGATGGTCTCGTTTAAATTTTGTTACAATCGGATGATTTATGTAATTAAAAAGAAGTTGTAGATATACTTTTTTACTCATTATTATTTGCTAGCTGGTTATTAAGTCATTATTCAACGTAATAGCACAACAATAGCCCAGAAATACATATATAGGTAATAAATATAATTTTACTAGAATTATCATCATATTCATCAAATTGTAAAACTTCATTCATTCTCGTTACTTTGTAAAATGTAAAAATATTATTAGAAAGAAAGAAGAAAGAAAGAAAATGTTTTTATTGAACACAAACACATTGAAATAAAGTTTGTACAAATCTTATATTTACTTACATACTTCCATAAAACTAAACAATGTTTTCTAGTTATTAAAGTTAACCAATCGTATAAAGCTATAATCAAAAGTAATTACACTTATGTGTTTTAATTTTTAGGTATTTGCCACACCGTCAAATACCTGAAAATTAAAACACATAAGTCGGCATCGGTTTGGCCTAGGTTTTCTAATTTTTGTGAAAAATTAAAATAAGTACAGTATATAAATGCTGCGTAACATTCTCATTCGCGGACTGTGTAGCACGTAATGTGAAATAATGGAAGTGGTAATCAATAAAATTGTGTGTTAGTGGTATCACAATTAGAAACGATAGTATGTGCAGTCAACAAAAGCGATATAGATAAAGATATTAGGGGAGGTATATATACGCAAACCACTCGTGCTTAATTTAGTGCTGCGATTCCGAGTAAAATAGTGAGCAATTATAGCCGCTGGCAGTACAGCCAGCAAAGAAGATACTTATTGGCATGCGAACATTTATGTTTAGAAATGTGCACTTTTTTCACGTCTTTTTTTTTATTTGTTTCTTATTTATATTACCTATTCCAACCATGTGTTCGGATGATTCAACTAAAAATATATAAAGTCGCAATAATAAATATCGTTCTTGCAGAATCTTGGCCACGGTGGCCAATTGCAATAGTGCTAGTCATCTGTACGGTACATTTATAGTGCATTGTACAATAAATACAATACAGAAACAGATTAAAATAGCAGTATAGAACCGTACAAAGAGCGGCTTTATCACTGAATACGATTTCTCACTAGCAATCACAGGATGGACATGAGTTATATGAAAATGGGGTAATAGTAAAGTAATAATATTAACAATACACAGCACAGTTGAGCTGGGATGAGCTAACTTACACAACCGGAGAGGAATCAGGTGCAAGACTGAATACTTTAGCTCCGATGAACCTACGTGTAACCATGTCATGCCATTGCCACTCTGGGCTGTTATTGTGATTTTTACAGTTTGCTCGGTAAAACTTTGAGGCTCGACCCACGATAAAGCCCTGGAAGTTATATATATATATTTGCGACTAAACGCTAAACATTTCCGTTAGATAGTTAATAATAATATATATGAAATTTATCTAATATCTTGGTACAACTGAGACACTGCCATCTGATTATTCATTTTCTTCATTGTTCATTCTGAACTATTCATGTTCTAACTCCTTTTTTCTCTTTCTGATTAAATTCGTTGCGGGATCCAAGACAGTTAAAGCGATTCCCCGGGACATGCCCGAGCTTCACCGCTCAGTGTCATTTTATTGTGTGCCACTGTTGATCCTGGCTTACAGGAGTTGCAGTGGTGGGTAAGAGGGAGGGACTAGTCCCGAGACTTTATTGATTATTGCCTATGTGTTAATCCAGGATGTCGGCTAACTCCATACCAAATTTTATTAATATCGCTTCAGCCGTATAGACGTGAAGAAGTAACAAACATACACACTTACACAGTCACACACTCACAAACTTTCGCTTTTATAATATTAGTGTGATCTTTCTTAATAATTAATTGCATTATAATAAGCTAACGAGTATATTAGTAGGCACAGTAATAAACTATGCTTTCACCCACCTACTGAAATGTCATGTCCAGAAATAAACTATTTACAAGCACTAGATATTACTCAGTGGTTACGTAACTGTAGGGATGTCGTTTACTGTAAAGTGATATTTACAGCTTTGCCTTTACGATCCTTTCGGGTGTATGATTTCTTGAACGTATCAATTTATACTACATTGAAGACTTTTTTAAATCCTAAATAATAATAATAACGTTCTCCTAGCCGAATTATCTATGTTACTAGAAATAATATCTAATGTATACAACTATATTACTACAAACATGTTCTGACTATTTACAAGCGCTTTTTTAAAGTCTACGTGAATAAAAACCTTTTTTATTTATTATTTCAGCCACGGCAGCCAGGCTCAACAGAGTGCAGGCGTATTGTAGTGCATAAGTGTGTGCGAAAACACTGGAGCACTTTCTATTCGCCGCGCGACTCGACCGGAAAGAGGTCAGTTACAGGATCGTCGGAATCACGGAGGTATAATACCGCCAAATCCCAGACTTTGGGCTGATGCTGAGATTTTTTTTCTTTTTTACAGAAAACTCCCAAAATCACTTTTGACCCGACCCAGGATTTGAACCTAGGAACTCGTTCTCTGCGGGTGAACACGCTACCGCTAAACCAACGAGGCAGTCATAAATAATAGTATGAAGGTGAATGTGTGTTGTATGTTTATTTGTTACACTATTACACCGTAATTAATTCATTCACGGAAACTTTTATACACCTTGTTAGGGCTATAGAAAAAGATGCAGGTTATTTCTCGATAACGTGGGCGAAGCCGCGGATAAATGCTAGTAAAGCGTATATGAACAAAATTATCGAGGCCAATATAAAAATGAGTGTTATTTTTTAAATTACGAGACTTTTTCTGCCCAAACAAATTATTGAATGGGAAACTTTATGGCCTAGGCATTTTTTTCCTGTCTACCGTAGCCTAGCGTAATAAAAGAGGTAAAATATCTAATATTTTGATAATATATATTATATGTTAAGTTCATTTAAATTGTGATAGGGCTGCGTGTTTCAAATGTTGACCGAAAAATTTGCCAATTGGCCAGTTATTAGGTAAATTGCTCTTCAACTTAAGCCTAGCTTAGGTTACCAAATTTTTCACAGTAAATATTGTAAGCAGGTTTACGCTGAGTTAGTTTGGGTTTGTTGGAATTTACTGTATATTTAGTCATGAAAACACTTTGAATTATAATATAATTAACAACTGTGAGTCTATTAATAAAGGCCAGCATAAAATTATAATTTTTAAATTGCATCTCAGAGAATAAATTAAATATATATTCTTTTCCGACTTTTTATTTTATTTTCTTTGTCATAAATGAAATGCTTCTATGTATATACAAGAATTTACTGAAATAGTAGTATTAGTATGATCTGCTGGTTTAAGGCATTTACACGACTACGGAAAGGCGTAGTATTTAATAGGTTTTATGCACGAGTTTCCTACACATCTGTGCAGGTACATATTTAGACATCATTGAGTAAAAACTTATGAGCTATTCAATCACCATTTATAATAGTAGCATTAAGTTACAATTATTTAAGAATTAATTTAAAACTCGCAAATATCAACTGATAAGACCAGCTTCGCAGAAAATTAAAATGGTTCCTTTGTAAAGCTTCCATAGAAAGAAAAGCTTAGTAAAACGTTATTTTATTCTTAGCCCACAATACTAGAATACTTGGTAAGTTAGCTTGTGAAACGCAAAATATATTTAAATCAGTAAGGTATAAGAAATTTTACATATAACCAAATCCAATCATATATTCTAGGGAGCAAAATGTGCGTATAAAAACCTTACGCAAGCCTGTACGTACAAGGAGCACGTAACGTCTTAAAGTAGGACGTAGCGTATTTTCCCTCAAAAATTATCCAGATTTGAGTGGTACAGACGCCAGCACATTAAGCTACCTCAATCTGTCAAATTTCCCCAATTGAAAACCTAATGCTTATAAGATAAAGTAAAAAATCTATAAAATAAATGTGACAGATTGGTGTAGCTGGATGTGCTGGCGCCTGTACATACATATGTCTAATTTACAGAATACCGTGCCCAAGTAGTATTCTCTACTTCTCAAATTTTGAGTTTTAATGTATTTCTTTGCGAGAGTAACGTCAGCAAACCTAATCGAAAACGAAGGGTCAGAACCACGTGAGAGTTTCCAGTCCCCATAGCCTACAACATGTGTGGTTGTCTGGAAGCGATCGCTACAAAACGATGAAACCGCCGATTGTACCTGTATTTGCTTAGTTAAGATAATGTATTGTGTCTTCTGGTGAAATAAAGTGTACTCTATCTATCTATGTGTCTAATCCACGGCCAACAAAGCCTGATGAGAATCTTATTAAATTTTCTGACACTAACAGATTTCAGTGTTTACATACGATTTTTATCTGATGAAATATTTTTTTCTCACAGAGCCACATAACATAATGGGTAGGCAACGGCTTAACGTGAATTCGCGCCATGGTTTCTAACGGATATTTTTACAATAATAATTACTTTTGAATGTGTCGGATCAACACAATAGTATATTCTTATCTTGTCAGCAATAATTTTAGAATTTATTGAAGTAAATATTTAGTTCGTTCGTTCGTTAAAAATAATTAAAAGGATCGCCCAGATCCTTTTAATTATTTTGCGCATTTGAACTCTTGACTACAGCATTTCTAGTGAAAATTGGTGCAGAATATTGTGCATTGCAAATTGTATATAGTAAAGAGCAACAAACATTTTGTTGTTGGGAGAATAATTAGTTACTTTAGTATTTTGACGGGCGTTGGTATAAGATTGTTGTTCACGCCGTAGGTCGTGGTTTCGATTCCCACTCAGGATGGATAATTGATTGATTGATGTTTTGAATCTGGGTGTAATTATCTATAATAACATGTATTTACAGAAAAGAAGAAGTATATGTAGTATATCAGTTATCTGGTTTCCATGGTACAAGCCCTGCTTAGTTTGGGATCAGATGGCCGTGTGTGAATAATGTCGCCGGATATTATTATTATTGTGGGTCCAAATGAACTATGAGCTTTCGTCATAAAAGCACCTTCGTCCAAGACTTCGATCTCGGCTAAAGTGGATGGATGTTTTGGTCGAAGCGGAAGCTTTAAACCACAGAGGCTCGGTTAGTTTATATCTAATCTATTCTGATAAATCTTCTTGAATACCGTTTAAAATAATGGTATTTGAAAAAGCTCTTATTAAATTTCAATTTTCTTTGTTTGTTGTGGCGACAGCTGATTAATCGGCTTCGGTTTCATCCAGGATCCGACCTTGGGTCAGCTACTACTTGTTTTCAATATACTGTATAGTAGACGTTGAATTCGATTACTGAAAAATCAATCACTGAAAAATAAAATTCCAGTATTCGTTACGCAATCCTCTATGGCCTGTGGATATATATTTTCAGTAAAGAGTCAAATAAATTCTTATCGAATAATGCTCCGTAAAGCAAACTTAGAAATTAACCGCAAACTAAAAGTTTCTCTTAATATTGTTTCTATTCTTTTTGTGCGATTTCGTGAGCTGTGTCTATAGGAAGGTATTTAGACTTGACTTTTATAAATTATACACGATTTCGCGTTTCAAACTTTACTTATTATACAAAAACTTTGGCGCGTTTGCCGATCGTGTATTTAATCTACTACACATTATTTTATCCATTTTCCTATTTTAAAAAGTATTTCCGTTTAACACACTTTTAAAAGCCAATTGTAAAAGCTTTTTATTATCATGTTGGATTACAAAGTATTACAAAAGTAATTTTATGTTCAAATATCCACTAAAAATAACGATATACCGCTTGATTGGGTCGCGTGCCAAACATATTACGTATGGTTAAGTATACAACCCATTTAATTTACAACATAATTTAATAATGCAGCCCATTACTGTCCCTCTGCAGGGTATGGGTGCCCCCAACGGAAGTTGGGCTCACTGAAAAGTGGGCCAGCGCCTGTCCAGACTGCGGTGAATGCGCGAGCGAATCCCGTGGTCTGGACTAGGTGGCTGAGGAACACCGTGGGATTTTAGTAGGTAAACCTAGCACTAGCATCTGGCTGGGAGTCCGAAATACCCCGTCGCTTCCCCAGCGGCGGGACGAACCATAAAGGATTTCCCCACGTAAAAAAAAAAGGTGGGGTTTGAATTCGCAACTAGTGACTCCACCATCCAATGGTCTAACCACTAGGCTACCATAATAACTGTTTAAAAAACTAGACTCAATTTTAGCCATTACTTATAACACAACCGGTCTGAACCGGAATTATAAGGAACCATAGAGAAAGAATTACTGATCGAATAAAAGAAAACTAGGTTCTCCACGAAGGAATTGAATCCATAATTTGGGATAAGGCATAATCAATTACGGGTTGGGAATCGCAGTGTGGTGATCAAATTAAAAAGAGCAGCGTCTCTCTTTTTAATTTGATCACCACACTGCGATTCCCATCGCGTCTGCCTGTTCTCTAGTAGATATTCTTAGGGAATGACTTCAACGCCACCCACGGATTGAGATCGGTGGTGACATCCGCGGTGGCGTCCGCCACACGGTAAAAAACATACTGTCTAATTGATAAACTCTTCCCCGGAAGCCAGTTAGCAAATATTTTTTAACTTTAACCGCGTGTTAGCAATAGGTTTACGCTTTATTTCAGTAGATATTTAGTTCGGTGGGCGACACAAGGCCCACGCTAGGATAGTAAATCTCAGTATCACGATGGACTAACTTTACTAACATCTGTACGATGTCACAAATAGTGTTTTTGTGCACAAGAGCCACAATTCTGTTTTCTCCTTTATAAGCTGTAAGGAAAAGGTTTTTAATTGAAACTAAATATAAATAAGTAAACAATGTTTACCTTCCTAGAAAATACCTGGTTATCTTCCTCAGTTAGAAAAGTATCGTATGGCTTGAAAGAGATTGTTTTAGCGAGGAGGCCGCCTATTGTACGTTGTTTTGCGAAGTGCTATACAATCTTACAGCCAGTATAATAATTAATATAAGAAACTTCGCAGAAATCCAAGTTATCAAATGCAGATTATCAATTGATTGAAAAATTTAATTAGAAGGTCTTTTAATTTAGTTTTGTCTATACACGTTATTTGTTGTTTTTTATATTCAATGGGCTTACAAATATATATATATATGACTTGCTGTCCACCGTAAAAGTAGCTATTAATACAAGCATAGGGCTCATCTAATTGTTGAAGCCTATGATGCTTATAACACAAATGGTGATTGTAATCGTCATAGTTTGCCTGATGAACTCTAGCGACCGTACTATACCCAAAACCACAAATATACACACTATGATATTAACTGAAATATATTCTGTATGGTGTTCGTACTTCTCTAGTCAATTTACTCATATACTGAAACAACTTTAGCCCCCAAAGAGGAGCATGCCTGTGCATAACATGCATGTTGTACAGTCCCGGGTCGGGCCAAAAAGTGTTTTTAGGACTTTTCTGTAAAAAGAAAAATTTCTCAGCATCAGCCCGAAGTCTGGGAGTTGGCGGTATTATACCCCCGTGCCTCGGAGAGCATGTAAAGCCGTCGGTCCTGTACCTGACCTCTTTCCGGGCGTGTCGCTAGGCGTCCCATCGGATCCTGAGAGTGATGGAATAGAAAGTGCTCCTGTGTTTGCGCACACACTTGAGCACTATATATGTCCCGCGCAGATGGCTAATCCCTGTTGAGACTGGCCGCCGTGGCCGAAATTCGGCTAGGAGGACATTATTATTTTATGTTGTACATAATAAAGATACGTCGATTTGTCTAATTAATGACAACTTGGCTTTACGTACAATCAAAGAGGAAGCCAAACTTTAGGTGCGGCAAGTTGGAATATCTACCACAAACCAGTTGGAGAAGTGGGCGAAGATCGCTGGAGTTACTTTGAGCAATCTTTTAGGAATAATATGTAAAAATTTGCAATCTACCAACGATGATACAGATTTTATAGCCTTCTGTTCGTTACTTTGTTCCGTCCGTGTTTATCTTTCAAGCGTTTTTGTCCAATAACTTCAAAACAAAGTTGATATTTTTTTTAATTCTTCCGTGCTCAAGTTGGACCCTACTCGTGCCATTTCGATTCATGTATTTTTTGGAATTATAAAAATAACCAAAACGCGCGTTTTAGGGTTCCGTAGCCAAATGGCAAAAACGGAAACCTTATAGTTTCGTCATGTCTGTCTGTCCGTCCATCCGTATGTCACAGCCCCGGAACTGTAAGAGTTGTACTGAAACTTGGTAAGTAGATGTATTCTGTGAACCGCATTAAGTTTTTCACACAAAAATAGAAAAAAATAATAATTATTAATTAATACATAGAACAGAAACCCAAATTTTATTTTCAGCGTACCCATACATGTGGGGTATCTAGGAATAGGTCTTCAAAAATGGTCTTGAGGTTTCTAATATATATTTTTTTTAAACTAGAGTGTTTTGCGCTAGAGACACTTCCAAAGTGGTAAAATGAGTGATAAAAATAAAAAACATATATGATCTACATTATCATGTAAACTTCCACGAGATCCAGTAAGTAGTATTTTTTTAATACGTAATAAATCGTAAACCGCAATTTACCTTTCATTCAATCAACTCAAATATTTGCTGCTACGGAACCCTTCATGGGCGAGTCCGACTCGCACTAGGCCGCTTTTATTACTTTGACATTTCAAATGAGCCAATGAATCGCTACTTTATTATATAAACAAAGTACGTGTAAATTATATACTTACTAATCAAATAACATATAGCATTAAGCAATTTCTCATGAATCCTAATTACTATTAAGTCAGAGGCAGAGGTAATCACTATCCCTTAAATTAGATTGTACAAGTTACTCCAGGGCATTGGTTAGTTACTTAGTTACACAACTTATAGAATAAGGTAGGTAAGCTTATGAAAGTAGAATTATAACTATACCTACTACGTGCCATCTGTCTGTATGTATTTATAAAACCCGCATAAAGTTCGGTTCTGTAGCTTTTAATAAAAGCGGGCTCTCAAATGAATCGCTTTTGAGGGCAGAGTTTAAATACATATACAACTTTGCATATGGATAGTATCAGAAACCAGAAATGTTAGTACACTTAGAAAAGTAGAAACTGTAAAGATAAACTAAAAAGTAGAATAAAATTTTAACAAAAGGTTATTTCTCTGGGATAATTCAAAATACGGGAAGGGGTTCCCGTATTTTGAATGTGTTACAAAACAGAAAAATAATTCTAGAAGACCTAACAGGATTTTCCGTAGCTTAATTGGCCAAGCATTAAGGGCAATACCCAAATAAAGTGAGTTGAATCCTTGTTCGTGTTTTAAATTTGATATTTATAAAATAAAATTTGGCATTATTTCATTCTAATAATATTGCAATTTTTTTTTCAACAAAGTATCAATAAGAAACCATAATGGAGGGGTAATAAAGATTAGTTGAATGCAATACTATGTACTGTTTACACATATATTGTTCAAAACAAAATCCAAAATGTTAAAGGATGACCTTGTCCGTCCGACGGTTACACAAATATTGTAGAATGAATGTTGGTTTGGCTCCCTCTCTAGAATTTTCATTACTAGTCTTAACGTAAATTAATTAGTCTCATTGAAATATCATATGTAAGAAACCTACTGTAGTATACTCTAATCAAATTTCTGAATATGTAGCCAAACCAACGTTTCAATATCGTTGACATTGCTTAAATTATTTATTACATCTTTGTACTTTTGATGAATTTAGTGTATTGCTCTTGAATCCGTGTATTTAGCTTTACCATATTTATCAGAGAAAACTAGTATTTTCTAACATAATACATACATTTATGAAAAGATATACGATGGACCTTATCCAACAAGGAGTAAATGTCAGCGGATCTCAGAAATGTTTGCACATGGCTTTTGAGACGGAAATAGAGCTTCAATCTCCAACGCAAATGACATGTAGGTAGTTACAAAGTAGTCTTTAAATGGCTATTCATACTAGGTGGGGAAGTTTTTCTAGTCGACTTTCACGCACACACGAGCACCATACATTTCTCGAGGATCTAAATCTATATTCTCAACCCGATTTATAATTTCTATTCATTTCAATCATCTAAAAATGATTTAATCTAGAAATGATTTATTTCAAATATTTTTTTATTAAAGGAAATCGATATTGACGTTTGCTTGAAAAATTGAGCAAAAGGTATATATCAAACCCTTTGTAAAAATGTCACCTCTTGACGTCCATTCGACCCGTTTAGTCATTTACGAAGTTTATGCTATTTATTCTGGCTGATTCGGAACATTAACCAATATTCATAATTCCAGCTAGGTACTTACATATTAATAAATAAATGTAGAAAAACGTTATATTTACAGTTCCACTACGTTAATTATACACGGTCCAGAGTATTTCTCCTCTCTGTCAGCATGTGGTAAGTTTTCTGAAGGTCAATCAAAAGGTTTACTACTTGTAGACATTGAGACCTGTAAAGTTATACGTAAGTAGGCTTATACGAAAGCTTTTAGCAAAATGAAATCACATCGGTATTTGTAGTACCACGATTTGATATAATAAAGCTTCGGGAAATCATGACGCACTTCTCATATATCCTCTTAAATATAAACATTTAAAGAAATATAATTAGTTCACCCGTAACCCTCCCTTGAATTTGATACATCACATTTCAATAATATATACTCTTTTTTCTATATTCAAATTTGGCAATTAAAATAACACCATATATAAATATATACACTTTAAAGTCTAGTTTAGTAAGTTCTGATTCAATATATTCCGTTTGAGGAAAGAAGAATGTGATAGACAAGGGTACGTGGATAGAAATGCGACTGCTACATAAATATTCCGTTTTTTTCTTTAAATACACAGAAATAAAAAAATCTAGAGGTATAATATAAATAATATATCCAATGTTAGTTACATTGGATTTATCATAACACAATAATATTAAGGAAATCGAAATAACTCAAACTACAGAAACATTTTAAGAGATATTTTCTATCTGTTTCCATCTCATATTTGTGTAACTGGAACTTTCCTTTTTTTGTTGATATTATTATATCAAAAAGAGACCTTCATATGTTGTATCATGTATAAAAAAATCGAAAATATTTATATATTATCGCTCTCATACAAACTAAAGAGAACCTTTGCTCAATATTTCACCTGTCTAGGCTTAATAGTTAGGGCTGGGCATTGATGACTCTATCAGTCAGTGAATCAGAACTTTGCCCTTTAAATTTATGGTACCTTTAGCTACACTTACACTTATTACGTGAAATTATTTGTTACGTAAATTAATAAGCCCTAGACGGCGATAAAACTTGTATATTACCGCTATCACGATATAAAAACAATAATAAAACACTGATAAGATTGCGCCATCCATAAATATTCACGCGAGCTTATGTACATAGTCATTATGAGTAATATCTACTACTGAAACTTGACCCATTTATATGTATAATGTTTTTGTAAGCCAGGACGAGGCGACGACGTTAATCACAAATTAATCCGATAACCCGAATCCGAATCCATTAGTAAACCTTACCGCTTTCGCTAAGTTCAATTCATTTGGGATTCAAACGCTGGTTAGTAATCACATTTACACATATTTAATGAAATCTTTCCAATTTGAAAATTTTCACTTGCACTCATAATTTATCTAGTTATTTCTTGAAGTTAAAATTACACTACATTTTTATTCGAATTTGAAAAAGCCTTACAACCTTGTCTGCATTTAAAGACACTAATCAAATACTAAGCTCTGTAAGTAACTCCTGTTACTAACACAATGATGATGAAATCATTTTTCTGGAAAACGATTTTTGGAAGTTTAAATTCGATCTAGCAAGCTCATGTCTAATAAAACTCGTTTTTAGAATGTTTTCATTAATATTTATATTACTTAGTTCGATTTAGCGATATTAGCTATAGTGGCCATTTTATGTCGCAGTGAGTATAGACGTCAGTTTAGATGGGTATATCCTATCAGCTATGGTAATCACTTACCCATTAGGTAGTCCATATGTTTGTTCGAAAATTAAAAAAATATAACTTAATGTAACCCAGTATCGTGTCCAGTTGAAGTCTACACACATTACGTATACACTTTTTTTCTACTATCAATAACACCAGGTCATCTATGATCTCCTATTCACTGTTATATGCCATGATTTTAGAACAACTTTGGCACTGAATACTAATAGTAAGCGGTGGATAGCGACGGGTCTATCTGGTTTAAAACAATTTGAATTTTAAACATTCACACAATGCAATCTGACTTTAAAATTATAAAGTAAAAGCGGATATCTGAATCGCCCATTACATTCAATATTTACTTTGTTATGTTTGATTACAACTTAATACGGAAAATTGACGTTTTCTAGTATCCATCATTGATTGGAAGATCTGGTTGTAACACAAATTATACTACAGTGTAGATATTGCCCAAAACTTACATTTATTATCGTCTTTTTTTCCAAATATTGAAAGAAGCACGAAGTACCCGATGTTTAATCGGATTGTTAATGAGCGAACCGCAAACGCGTGAAGGAACGCTATAAGAAGTTTATAAGAAAATCGTTTTCGTGTTTTGTTGTGAAAATAAATGTATTATTACCACAATTTTGTGGTAAAACAAATAAGTATAGGTCCAATTATGTTGGGCTCTAAGATTGTTACTATGGTTTTCTACGAAAACTTTATATTTCTTGCTAAGTACCCATTTCTGGGACAAAATTTGATAGTTGTCTAATACATGTTATTAGAAAAGCAGAAATTGAGTGTCCTGGCTAAAACTAGATACTACTTGTTATAACTACAGACAAATGTGCTAGTTTAACACTCAAATGTTAAACCATTTTAGCTAAAGACCTTGTTTGCCTGGAGAGCAAAATGAAGCTCTGTTAAATGTATAGACAAGTGGATAATTTTGTTTTGAAACATTTTGCTGTGCTTGACAGTATCCATAATTGATACATAACAACACAGTATATGTTAATTATATTATGAAACTTAATTAAGAAATTAGTTTAAAATTATTCATTAGTTCGTAATGTAATTTACAGTAATTGTAGGATGTTGTGATATACTCATACATATATACATGTAACTGCTGATATATAAAACCATTTAATGGCGTAACTTAATTCTAGTTACGTAAATTTCTAAATTATATACGTTTAATTCGTACAAATACCATTATTACCGGTATAGTCCGTTTGAACAATTCTTATTATTCTGTCCTATGCCATTTTGTATATAAAGCCATGCTTTGCATTCGTTGACATGCAGCTGTGTCAAGCTTTGCGGGTGGAAGTCTTAACTCGTTACTCATTCAGACTTTGACTATTTCATGATGTTTTGGGTTATTTATGAAGTTTAATTATTTAAAGAACTGCTGTTTATGTTGCTCTATCAGTAAGTGTAAATGGCTCTAACTGAAATATATTCGCTGACCAGTTTTTAGATAGATATATTACATATCAGACCCAGCCATATTACAGTTTTGTGGTTTTTTAGGTAGCATCTATTTATATTTTGGTGCATAGCTAAATTATATTTTATGTTTTAACTACGATCCACATACAGACTGTTAATTTATAGTTGAAAAAATTAATTTTACCGGCTCTAATTACCACATATGCGGTTTGCGGCTATTTCAGAACTATATACAACATCTGGATATTCCATATCTATATCGGTACAATAATTATGACCGCAATGGCTCTATATTCCTAATTTTGATTTAAAAATACGTATCCGCAACAAAAGTATACCGATTCTGTTAACAGCGAGTACCAAAACAAATATAGGTACTATCTTATTATTTTTATAGAAAAATGGAGAGATTTGATATTATTGTGTATTGTTGACGTTGAAAGTTGATTAAAATGAAATTTAAAAAATTAAAGATCTCTATTTTTGACAAAAAGAAACTTATCATACATAGCAAAAATAAAACAAAAATTTTGTTGTGAGTCAAAATCTCAGCATTAGCTACGGCAACTCATATATTATTGCAGCGCTGATATTCCGATAGAGACTTTTATAAGCCACAATAGCAGTAATGGTGGTTACAAGACATTTAGTATATAACATACCTACATTTTAAGATACACATCAAAGACTTCTGTTACGACGATCTATCGACATTTATTGATATAAAATTGGCCTATGACAGAAATATAAGCTATATAAGAAATGTTCACACAGCTACGAGTAATTGTGGATTAAGAGAGGTAGGGCATTCATTCGCTCAAAGAGCAGCCCGACTGGGGAAGTACCTCCACCTTACAGAATACATTCCTTAATAATAACATTAATAATTTTAATGTTGTGTTTCCGAGTGTGAGTAAGGTCGCCAGAGCTCATTGGGGGGGTGGGGAAGAGTCAGCAACACTTGTTTGCTGACTCTTAAAGGCCGGCAACGCACTCGCGACTCCTCTGGTGTCGCGAGCGTCCATGGGCGGCGGTGATCACTTACCATCAGTTGACCCACTTGCTCGTTTGTCGCCCAGAGATATAAAAAAAGAAAGAATATAGTAATTTTTATGGTTTTAATTTTACTTCGAACAAGGCAAGATTGGCATAGAGCGAAAAAAAATTAAAAGAAGAAATAGCAAATCTAGACAGGGGACATATTATGACGGTGAATCTCAATGATAAATCTGAAATAATGAATTATTATTATAATATTAATAATTCTTCCACAAAATTAATTTATTATGTTCCTTTAGTATCTTAAAATTTTAACGCTATTGCTTGCAACCATACTGTTTAAACAATTATTAACAACCACTGGACATGCATATGTAAACAGTAGATCAGTATTGAATTACATATTACTCATTTACGCTGTCCCATGATGATACATATAAATGTGCATATAAGTTCAATGATTATTGGATTATGATATATCAATTTTATGTGTGTAATGAATAAAACAAAGGGAAAATAATAAGATAAGTTTACTACATGTAGAGGACTTTCCAAGTTCGCAGTAAAGTGATACCAATTGCAAAGCTTCAAAATGAAGCTTGTTCGTAGCACGTAGCTAGCTGTGACGTACCGCTACGAGTTACAAGATTATACGAAACGCGACAAAGCTCAAAAATTATTTCCCTCACAGGTTCTAATATAAAATAATATTTAATAAGCCTAACAAACAATTTTCTTTTTGGTTCTAAAGAACTAAAAAGAAAATTCCTTTATAAAAAAAAAAATTAACGGTCAGAAATGCTAATTATTATTTTTCATTATTTTATAAATATAATATCATGATTATTTATGGTTTATTTATAGTATTTATTTATTGTTATTATACATATTTCATAAGGAATAATCTCGAACTTAAAGAGTATTACCTATTTTATTTCATTTGAATTTTCAAAGGGTCGAACGCATACGTCTTGCTTAATGAGATATTCAGTTTTTATGTCATTAAACCAAACCAAGAAAACCGATTGTGTGCATTTATAAAAGTTTAAGGGATTCATCAAAATCATAAAAACCACTAATCAGAAATGTCTTTAACAGAAAACCACAACTCCATTTTGCAACCACAACTTCATTCGAACTTAAATTATCAAAAAGCTATTGTTGCAATTATAATTGTAATTTGAGACTGTAACTCTCATTAGAAATATTAAGCGTTTTCATTTATAATATACTTTGATAACAATACAAAAGGCTTAGACGATTATATTTAACAGATTATGTTTTTAATTGCTGTTCATTTACACACGTTTTGCTTGAAATAACTGATTTAATTACAATAATTAATTTATTTAATATAAATAAATGGGCACGTTTACTGAAATGTGTTTGACATTAGTCTTGGGTACCTTACAAAAGAGGACTATAAAGATTAATACTTGAATCATTAATCTACTATCTTTTGACATTATATGACTAGTCAACCTCTTAAGAGGGGTGATAAGTAGTTTTGGTGACATTAGTATCGTCCTCAAAGTAATCTGGTTTATCATCGCTTAAAAAGTGACCGCCTAATCGAATGATCGAAACCAGAAACGTTATTAATCTTCAATATACTTACCTCGGTATTATATATTAATATTAAGACATATACTTTGAAATCGATGTTCTAAAAAAACCCAAGCATGGTCTTAGTAAGGAAAGGAATTGCAATTAATTTTATGTTTTATGCCTCCTTTACCGTAGAGTATTAGACGTAATGTAATAAAAACAACTTGACAGTTCTGTAACTACAAATTCCGCTAAAGTAAATAACGACGGAGGTACGGCTCGTCTGTATTCCCGAGGGTCGATGACTGAAACGTATTTAAATAAATAGTTATATAATTCGAACTAATACCTCACGGTTAAATTACAAAGGACTCGTTGAAACGAAACATTAAATGAAAATCTACAAAGTAATTTATGTATAATATGTACATTACAATAATTATAATAGGAACGGCACGCATTATGCGGAGATTCCTTACACTGTCGCCCTGACTACCGGTGGCCTGGGTCGTCAAACCCCGCCGCAGGAGGACGCTGTTTTTTGCACATTTATTTATATATTATTGTTTTCTTTTTTATATCAATTTTATAATTATAAATATGTACAGATTAATTTTTTTTTACTGATTTGGTATAATAATACCATTTATTACCTCACCCCAAAATAAACTATTTTTTTTTTTTTCAAATAACAACTTGACATATTTCAGTAGTAATATACTGAAGGATTACATACAAATGGCATCGCAAACTTTGCCTTTCATCGTTAAAATTTTTAATTATTTTTAGTTTTAATTAAAACATTATTTCTTAGTATTTGGTACTAAAATAGTAAAAATTTATGATGCGATTTTGTTTGTTCCTTCGAATCCCATTTGAAACTCTCAATAGTTTGATTAGTTAGTTCAAAAAATCTCTACGAAATTATCCATGATTAGGGCAGTTATTTTAGTTCAAGTGCGCTATCATACGAAAATTTTTAAGGCTTTGAATGCTGGTTTTAAAATAAATTTGATTTAGTCGAATTGCACGCTGTTTTCGTCTTATAATAAAAATTACAATAAAATATAATTCTTATTTAGATACATATAATAATAATTACAATCGATAGATGTTTCCCTTTTAAACTGTAGAAAGAGATTTCTAACGAACACAGATTTGTTAAACCCCAAATATATTTCACAAATAAAATACTTTTTTAAGTAACCAAACTAAAGGAAGTTTTTATAAAGATGATAGATAACACATAGATAGACATAGACATAACATGCCCGGTTTTATAATTTATCTTTTATAAGATACATTAGTGGTTATAGTTTTATTCAGATTTTCAATTATTTTATGTTCTCTCAAATTATACTATTAACTTTAATTTTATCAATATTCGTACGATACTTAATAATACAAATGTAAAAATGTGTAGGGTTGGCTTTCTGTTATTATATCATACAAAAGTAACTAAGGGCTGCATTCATAGGCTGCATTCATAACTAAAACACAGCTAAGAGTACACAAGTTACTTCATGTACACAATACTTGCAAATACTTCATAAACCTACACTTTTTATTTTGTGTTTACTTTATATCACAATTCATCCCACTCGAGTAGATTGAATAGGTAAGACATATTGTCAAACAATATGTTATTGTGTGGTTAACCTGACCTTTAGTGACATTTTCACTAGACAGCAATTATTATACAGCCACAAGGCCAGCTATAAGTTAGGCCATACGGTTTGCGGGTCGTAAACTACCGCTTACCGCTACTGTGGCTCTAGTAGCAGAGATGACCCTTGGGTAATGCCAAGCAGTAGCAACATTAAAGTGATGTAGAGCATAGCATTCTATCGTTTAGTTCCGCTGGGGATGTTTACCCTAGAATACACTCCAAGTAATAGAGGTTGAATGTTGTGGCCTTAAACATGAGTAATTTAATAATAATAATAAATCTTATTTCTCTAAAATATGCATAGTAGTTACAGAATAATTAGAACACGCAAAATCGTTGATGTACTGCCCTACTAGATAGACTAATAATTCGCCTGTATTAAGGGGAGACAAAATTTGAGTTCGAGTTTAAGTTCATCCGGAATGGACTTAATGACTTTAACAGGAGATAACATGTGTGTCCTAAGTGTCATGGGCTATAGTAACCGCGTATCATCAGCCGGGATAGTAACCACAAAACCGTGCGTACGTACAGCGTCCGAAATATCGTTATGTGACGTTGTTCTGTGAAATCATTGCTAACTCATGTTTGTTCATCGAATTGATGTATAAAACTTTCAAGATTGAATCCTAACATACAAGTTTCAGAAGACACAGTTTTATGTTTTGCATGAAGCACATCATATCACGAAGTATCTTTTATAGTATAACGTTTCTCCGGCCACCTAGTAGCACTCGTAACGGCATAATGTGCATATTATGTGTTGTCTAATGAGAATAACCGGCGATGATAACTTGAAAGTACTGATACTCAATAATTACTACACAATAAACTTGATAACTGATTTAGAATTACTTACTGTTTTTGCATTAAATAGCAACATACAGAATTAAACTGATTTAGATCTTGGGTCTGGTAGGAAATATTAATTAATATTCGCTACTAGATAACTATTTAAACTAATCGACACCTGAATGAGAAAATAAGTAATAAATATCTTAGGACTACTAAAGCCCTGCCATATGATTCCAAACTAGGAAACCAGACAACTCAAACACATTCATATATTTCTAAATACATACATATTATAGATAATTTACACCCAGACACAGAACATCTGTCCTGGGTAGGGATTGAACCCACTAGCTTCTTCTACCTTACCAGTCCGAGTCACTAACTACTAGGCCACCGACAGGCCATAAACAAGTCAGTTATTTCTGTGCCAACAAAGTAAAATATCAGTTCTGTGCATCTACAAGTATACGTGATTTTTACCTCCCTTTGAGTCTTTTGTACCCTTTAGACAGCTACGCGGATGAATTCAATATTATATAGTAGTGTGTGGATTTAGGTTTTCACCGACAGTCCAAAAGTATTCGACAGATATTGACAAATGAGATGTATTAGTCGACAATCCCTACGAGGGTGCTATTTCCAAACGTACTATTTCAATGTTTTGCTTAAATTTAGAGAGCTATTTTTACTTAAACTAGTTTCAATACAAGTTTCAGGCACTTTTGTTTCACCTTATAAGGTGAAATAAAAGTTCCTGAAACTTGCCTTGCCTAAACTTGGTTTAGTATTGTAAGGTGTTACATTGCTCAAATGAAGTTATTCCAGACTGAATATCAAATCCTTGAATTATACACAAACATTACGGTCACAAAAATATCATGTAAATCTATGCTAATACTATAAAAAGGTAACGTTTGTGAGTTTGTGCGGTTGTGAGTTTGTGACGTTGTAAGGGGTAATCTCTGGATCTACTGAACCGATTTTCAAAAATCCGCGGGCACTGCTAGTATAATATAAAATTAATTAACGGCCACTCATAAACGACGATGCTATGTCAAAAGTATCACGCTTCATCTCCAAATTCCGTAGTTGTTAAGGTCCAGCAGAAATATCACGTTGCTTTGACGTACCTATATGAAACGTATATACATATATCCTATGAATACCTTAACTTTTTATTATTAGTCGTTATAAATACACAAAAAACTGTAAAAGTTCCAACTAAGAGTGGATTTATTTGAATTTCGAGAGATATCCCGCTGATAGACAAACGAACAACTTTATTTATACTTTATAGTTTACTTACTTACTGTACAGTTTATAGTTATTACTAATGTCTAAGTAACCTGCACCTCTTAGGTACAGAACCCTCGAAAGGGCTACTTATTTTACCAAATTCATGAGCAAGTCATATTTTATGATCATTGAGCTGACAACCTTTAAGAATAAATTATGTCACCACATCTCAAGGGTGCCGTCAGCGAAAAGAAGAAATTGTTGTAGTTTTGTCAAGCTTAAATTATTATTTTGTTGAAATTTTTCGAAGCATGTGAAGCATAGTAAGTATTAACTTATTATATTACACGTATACATAGTTTTCTACAACTTTTCTGGCATCTTCCTTCTATTTTCGATACCTCCAGGGAACCAGTTACTAAGATTATATTATTGTATAGATTTCTCACTAATATAGATGCCCTAAGTCCCTTTAAATGATTAGTAATACCGTATTTTTTTTTACTTCTACATTTGATGCGCTATTACTACTGTTTAAAATGTTCACAGCTCTTAACCACCCAAAGGCTGTCAGGAAGATATCAATTTATGCAATAAGACTACCCATACGATTAATTATATTGTTTGGATGTGTACAACAAAAGGGGTTTGGCTTCCAACTACCGGTAACGATTGTCATACATGTTCTCATAATAACCGACAGCTAAACGTGCTCTCTAAGACACGGATAGTGATCCCTTGTCAGTATAGTCATAGGTAAATAATAATATACATCTTGGGACAAGTAACACACTGCCATTGGATTTCAAACTAGGGGGAGCCTGACTATAGAAACCGGACAACTGATAAACATACTTGAATACTTACAAATACATACGTATTATAGATAAATTACACCCAGTCATAGAACAAATTATCGTATTCATCATACAAAGATTTGTCCTGGGTGGGAATCGAACCCACGACCTCTGGCATAGCAGTCAGGGTTACTAACCACTAGACCAAGAGGCCAGTCAGTAGATACCAAGATAAATTATTCATTAAAACTTTCAAAATAAGTTATTTAGTTTAGCGTAAATTTTAAAGTACAAAAGAAATATGGCTCATTAGCTGTGCCCCGCGGTTTTACCCGTGTTAAAATTTATAAATTATAGCCTATATGTTAATCTAGGGTGTCAGCTAACTTCAAATTTGATAAAAAATCGCTCCATCCGTTTAGACGTTAAGAAGTAACAAACATAAACAGTGACACACTCACAAACTTATGCCTTTATAATATTATTGTAATGATTATTTTGCTTATAAATCAAATTGAACAATGTTAACGGTAACCGACATCTGGCGAAATAATTTCAGTACTAGCACAAAATATATAGGGAATTAAGTTACTGAGTCACTGTTAAAAATAGTCATGTGGAAAGACACGTCTATACGTATCATGTTAATGCTAAGAAAATTCATTTAAAGCGGCATGTTTTGGAATGTCTCCGAAATCGAATTTGTCTGCTGCCAGAAGGTAAATCTTGTTTGAAAATACATTAACACGTTTTAAGATGGACGTTGGGTTATTAAGCATAGAGAAGCGGAGCGCGGAGAAGTTGTATAATCTTTGCTAAAAGTTTTCAAAACCAGCTCCAGTCAGCCACTTGAGTACGTGTACTAACTGAGCATGGCGGAATGTTTATTCAAATATTGAATAATCAAATAAGTTTAAGTATTTGATTTGAATATGGCTCCCTTACAAACATCGTAGAATTAATAATTCAAAAGGTGCTGCTTAGTCTAATACTTCATATTATTTCTCTACTTTAATAGATATCCAGTCTAAAATACAACAGTCTACAAGAGAACCTATAACACATTGAGAGTGCAATACAACGAAGCGGCTAAGATAGTCGCCTCGCCGCGCCGGACAAATATTTGGGTGACCCATAAATAGTTATTCTGAGTCTTGATGTAATTTGTGGCAGTCTATTATTTGTTTGTAAAGTACCCCGCGACACAGGGATTAGATTCCCTAGTGCGGGCGATGTCTAAAAAAAAGTATATGTCTGTGTGTTTGTGTGTCTTTAACACCGTCAATCCAACCGTTAAATCCGTCAATTTCGGGCTAAAACTGATAATTTTTCTTGGCATTAAAATCTCCCATTGTCACTTATTGATGCCAGCATTTCATTATCTCCGGTTGTACACGCTACCGATGGAACAAGGAGCATTTATTATGATCGTATTGTCATATTAATACAACGCAGCTGTAAAACATTGATGTTTCTCAGCTGCAGTGAGAAACTACGGATAAAATAATATAGATAGAAATAAACTATTGAACAAACCATTAATATCATAAATCAAGTTTTAATTCAAATATGAGTCACAAATCAATATATTCTATTTGTACTCAGGATTAAATATATATATGTATATATAATATATACACACATCAACAAAGTCTAGGGATACGTTATTTTGAAATCAAACATGGCTTTATTGTTTAAAACCTATTTAGTTTCCTTAAAAAGTTTATTTACAGATTTAAACCTTGTCTATTCTTTATTCAAAATTTAAAAATTAAAATGAGAAACAAATGAAAACACGCAAAGCACAGCGCAATCTTGAGTTGTATCTAATTTCAAGAAGTTGCATTAAAATTTTTTTTGCGTGTTAATTGAAGAAAACCTGATAAATTGTTTTATTTTCTTTTCTCAATTGGTTGTGTAAGCTTTTTAGCGTCATGCCACGCCATCATTTGAGTCGAGATGAAATGTTACGGGCAGTTGGCATGTTACAAAACGGTGCTATTCAACGCGTCGTTGCTGAGTCTCTGGGCACAAGCCAAAATGTGGTATCCAGGCTGTGGTCACGTTATCGCGCTACTGGAGATGTGGCAGAACGGCACACAGGTAGATATCGTGTTACCACTCAGAGACAGGATCGATTTCTCCAAATGACCGCCAGAAGACTACCCAATATCACAGCGATGCAACTAGTGCAAAGGCTCCAGGAGGGTCAGCAGCTGCTGGTGAGCGACCAAACCGTGCGAAGGAGGCTGCATGAAGTTGGTCTTCATGCTCGCAGACCGCTACGAGTCCCAGCGCTGCGACGTGGCAATCGCGGTAGGCGACTTTTATGGGCTCAAGAACATTTGACATGGAGTGATCAACAATGGTCATTGGTGCTGTTCACTGATGAGTCCCGCTATGGATTTCATCCAGATTCGAGACGAACACGCGTTTGGAGAACTCCAGGCAGGGTCAGCCGTCTCCGACATCCACAGGAGGTCCACTCTTACCAAGGCGGGACAATTATGGTGTGGGCAGGAATACGAATCGGCGGACGAACCCAACTCATTTGGATTCAGGGCAGCATGACTGCCCATAGATACCGTGAGGAGGTAGTAGAACGTGTCATTGTCCCGCTCAGGGCCCTAACGGGGCAAGAATTTCAGCTCATGCATGACAATGCACCTTCCCATACAGCGCGGCTGGTGAGGGCCGCCCTTCGAGAACACGATGTTCAGGTATTAGATTGGCCTCCACAGTCGCCAGACTTAAACCCAATTGAACACGCCTGGGACATGTTACAGCGAAGAGCATTGAGGGATTTTCCGCCCAACTTGACAACAGAAGAACAACTTTTCGAACATTTAAAAAGAACTTGGGACTGCATACCCCAGCAAGACATTGACACCTTAATTTTAAGTATGGAAAATCGTTGCCGCTGTGTGATTAATGTTAGAGGAGGAAATACCGATTACTGATTATCAGATTTGGTAAGATTTTTATTCATTTAATTCGATTGAATAATTTTATAAGAATAAAATGTTTTTGTTCACTCAGTAATTTTCTATGGCTTAATTAATTTAAGACTTTTATTAATTAGAAAAACAAAATCGCATCGTGTTGTTAATGTTTAAATATCGGCCATGAAATTATCTTTAATTCTTCCATTTACAGTCATAACAAAATGTTTATAGTTTTCTAGATAATCAATGAAATGTTCAATATCCCTAGATTGTGTTGATGTGTGTATATTTAATTCTAAGCAGTAAGTAGAACTTAAGGGAAGATAGATGCAAGAAGAAAGAGAGGAAGACCGAGAAGAAAGTTTACTGATCAACTTAATTAAAAATTTCTAGTAGACAGTTATAAAGAAGTAAAAGAGATGGCTCTACAGCGGGATAAATGGAAAATGCTACACAGACAATTGCCAATCACTTAAATTTTGGAGGGATGGATGGAATAAGAACTTGGATGGTTTGTAGTATTCCAAAATAGCTAATTTGGAATACTACAAACCAAGTTTTAACAATTAACAAGCGCTTTTTAAAGTTTATTTGAATAAATACTGTTTTCATGTATTTAATTTATTTCGTTTTAGATTTTTTCTCCCAAAATTTCTTAAATGATATGAATTCCAACTTAGTCCGTACAACTGAAATGATGAAACGAACGAGTGTCAGAAAAATGTAAAAAGCGTAGGTAATTTCGGCAAAAAAATTAAATGCTTTGGGTTGTATATTTTTACGCAACGCAATAATGCTTAAACCCCTTCCCGGGTTTACGTAAAGCTTGTCACGGAGATGGTATATGCCGCTTTTTATCACTACACGATCAACGCGATGGAGGTCACGTCTAGATGAAAATATAATATCTAGGGACAATGTCACACAGATCATTCTAGCCCCAAACTAAGCAAAGCTTGTACTATGGGTACCAGGCGACGATATACATACTTATATAGATACATAAATACTTATATACATAGAAAACACCCATGACTCAGAAACAAATATTCGTGCTCATCACACAAATATTTGCACTTACCGGGATTCGAACCCAGGACCACCAGTTTCGTAGGTAGGAGAACTACCAACTAGGCTACGGTGACCGTCAGACGTACAATATGTACGAAACCTGTATACATATAATAATGTAACTATAGTTGGATTTATGTATACTCACCATAAGATTTCCAACTAGTTAATCAAATGATTTACAACACAAATACCATGGTTTTTAGTAATCAACCATTGTTCTTTGTCTGAATTAAGTTTAACAAAGAATCCTCAATATAATTTTTCTTTAATACGAACTAAGTATGAATTTTCTTTTCAACCATACAATCTTTTGATTTCCATGAAAGCAAGCAAAGCGGCTAAATTGATCTGCAGAAAGGGCTACTAAATCATTGTCTTAGTACTTGCTTTTCAGTTTCCAGCTTTGCTTTTCAGTTAATAAAGCACTCTATATGACATCTTATCGCCCCAATTCTCTTAAATCAAATGATTCCAGCCAGTAATACGCTCAACCACTCGTCAAAATCAACATTTGCACAGACATAATATAAGATTTTTTTTTCAGATTTACGGCCCTGGCTTCTTCGGCCTTATGAGCCTTCCGTAAAATATATTATTATTTCATTTATTTTCGTCATGTCAAGTAAAGTCCGTCACAGTCAAGTCATACGTAGTCCTTGTCGTAACCCAGTAAAGCAGTGGAGACTTTACTAGAGGCTTATATGGAGTTTTAGATTCAACATAGAAAATCGCAATTCACGGCAATATGGCACTTTCCTCCACTTGTGTACGTTGTCCATGATGTTATGTCTAAAAATCCACCATATTTACACATAAAAACTTGAATTATCACCAGTTTTTGAAAATGAAACAATGCCCTGATGCGTCTTCTTCCGCGTTGGTGCCAAAACTCCCCATTATTTAAGTACAAAATATTTACACACGCTTGATTTGTAGAGCAAGCTGATGAATGCGTGATAGCGTTACAAAATGTGTGATCAGGCGAGGCAAATGGAAGTTGAGAGGGAGATATAAGGTAGTGAAGATATAAAGAGAGAAAGAAAGAAAGAAAGAAAAAATCATTTATTCATTACCAGGACGGACATAACAATGAAATTATACAATAACAGAAAAACAAACAATGAAAATCTTATACTTAATATTTGTTAGTCCATTCTAGGTGAAAAGGCATCTCAGCATTGGCCGTCGCAATATTGCGACAGCGCTGATATTCTGATAGCGCCCGACTGTGGGGTCCATGCATAGTTAAACCCCATTTCATACTATAATAAAATTAAATGAAATAACAGATATTTGATAAACTAAATACATTAATAATACAAATAAAAAGAATTTAATATAGTGAAGAAGATAGAAATATGTACCTAATTATGTCGAAAAAAATATAGCATTAAATCATAAAATAATAATATAAATGAGATTCATACAATTTCAATAAGATAAAATAATTTAAATACTAGATTAACATCAAATACATTTCCGACTGCTTTAGCGGAGACGTGGGCAAAAAATTTATAAAACCTTTATTATGCATATATACGGCATATCTAGTTCCTGACTGAGGACTCTGGCAATCTATACTGTAGGACAGATCCGTTACGTATATTACTGAAGGGGCAAGAGAGAGAGGTGCGAGCACACATTTTCTTGCTATCTTTATCTCGTATCCAGTTATGTTTAAAGTATTACTTCAGTCGTGTGGTCTAAACACTCGTTTTTTTTAAATATATATGACCCAATCCCTAACATATATGTATAGCTGTTCTTTTGATTATTTAATAAAATACTTTATATAATTTTCAATCTTGTGCAATTTTTATTTTATTAACCCGATCGCTCTAACGTTTATCGACCGCGCAGTCTATGAACATATATAGAGGTTTACTCGGGCATGCGATACGTCGCAATGTCTCCGTCTATATCCGTAAGGGCATGATGCCAGCAGCCCGGGGCTATCGACCGTCACCTGAACTACTGTAGCGCGCATCATCACACATCTTGTAGTTGCGTCAGACATGACGATATCAAGTCTATGTTATTCAATGTTGCCTTAACATGAAGACTACTGTTGTGCAGTTGTTATATATTAAGTATACACGGCTGATATCGATGCGGAGTCCAAAATCTATGAGATGGAAAGCATAGTTAAAGATTATAATACAGACAAACTACTAAAAACTACAAAATTTGATGACAAGATTTATAGATGTTCGTGTCCCGTGTTCGATTCCCGCGCCGGATAACTATTTATGTATCCCATAAATAGTTGCTCTTAGTCTGGATGTAATTTGTGTGCGTCTATTATATGTTTGTAAAGTACCCCGTGACGCAGGGATTTCAAAATGCGGGCGTTGTCTTAAAGAAAAAAAAACTTGAGAGGTGTCAAGGGACACCCGGATGGAACGAAGTTATTTCTTATTATTTATTATGTACAAAAAACCTGTATACACTCAACAAAAATAATCTCCGCGACACCACACTGTTCAATGCGAAATAGAAATGAAAATATCTGGCTTGCTTTCTATAAGAGAGAGAGAGAGAGAGAGAGAGAGAGAGAGAGAAACATGCGCACGCCGCACAGCTGCAAAAAGTGTCATGACAACTTTTCCTAAGATTTTTTCCGTCTAGCCCCCTTTCACAACGCGCGATAAGGAACTTCGTAAACTTACTACTATTTAATCTTACTTAATTGTTTAGTACAATTAAATATTATTTTATAACCTGAAAGGACGACACGCTAACATGAAAGACTAGGGTAGAGTATGCTACGAATCTTATCCTTTGAAAGTATAAGATATGGTTATTGCTTAAAAAAGTTAGCGAAATTTGCAAATAAGCATTGAACATTTAATTAAACCACTCCAATTACTATCTACAGCAACACATTTGCAAGACAAGATTCGAGATTAAGTTCTATAAACGTCGGCGGGCGTTGACGACCTTCTAGCCGCTCCTCTTGGCTATTAAAAGTCACAAGTTTTAAAATAAAGGATATTTGTACAATACGATTTTGTTTGGTAAATCCAAATATAAGGTATAATCTACCTGGCAAGAAGTATTTTCTTGGTTATTACAAACGACAGTAACAATATTTCATTATAATCCCAATACTGATAAGGATTATCCAAATAAATCCTTTAATCTCATTCGACAATCTCTTCTGTTCATAATATTGCACAAAAAATGTTTTCGAGAATAAAATGTGTATATAAATTTTGTACGATATTTACAATAAATAATGCACATAGTACTCAGCAGTAGAAAATTGCGAACCGGTACAGGTTCAAATATGGTTTTATTACATAGTCTAGACCTTCCTTTTTTCATGAATACTGTTTATGAAGAAAATTGAATATGTTCCCGTGCTGAAATGTTTGACATAATTTACCCTTTTTCAAAAACACTGACAAGTAGCTCTAAAAGTATGCTATCCTTTGAATAAAATGCAAAAGCGTAATAAAATGTTTTATTTCTTGTTAAAGTTAAGATGTATATTCACACAAGACTCTTTTTCTAAAATCTTGATACATATACAAAATAGAATATTATTGTTAACTGAGACAACTATTAACAATAAAGTCACTGAATGTAAATGGATTATGAAATGATTATATAGAATACAATGTGTGTAATCAGTTTCTTTTGTTTTTGGTTATCTGAAAATCCTATGCCTAGTTTTAAACCGGTTTCGACACGGCAGTTAATTCAAAGCTTAGCTTTAAATTAACTGCCATGTCAAAACAGGTTTAAAACTTTTTATTTTAAAATACTCAGTATTTTTAAAATGTTTAGGTGTATTTAAATGAATTGATCTTTATTTGCTCGAAGCATGGTACAAGTTAGATGTTAACAAAATGTATCGCCCAATCACATGGTTTTTATTTTGTTCACAAAAAGGCTGCAGGACTGTACACGGTTTGACGTATGTCAATCCCTTTACATCTACTACTGACGCGAGTTTTCTTTTACGTGTATCATGTTCTAATATTTATTTCGAACCAAATATCCATGGCAAATATACAGTGTCTATACTAGCTTTAGTAAAAATATTTATTTCAATTTGTGAACTCCAACACGGCAGTGAACCCACACGTGAACGGCACCAACGAACCGGAAGATGCAGCGTAGCCCCCCAAGAGCTTGGCCGACGATCTTACAAGGATTGCGTCAGGTCAAGTTGGCCCGTCGCATAAACAAGGAGCCGGACGCCCGGTGTCACCACTGCGTCGACTGTCGGGAGGACACGGCGCTGCATACGCTGGCAGAGTGTGCCGCTAGGGAGGAGCAGCGCCGTGCCCTCATTTCTGGAGTAGGCAGTGACCTGTCGCTGCCGGCCGTCGTGAACTCGATGGTTGGCAGCGAGGAGTCCTGGGACGCGGTGGTTTCCTTCTGCGAGACAGTCATCTCGCGGAAGGAAGCCAGCACCAGCCGGGGGTTGCGGAAGTATCGTATGTCCCCGCGACCCCCGGCGCAGGTGTGAGATGGAACACCGGGGTGATTTTTAGACAGTAGGAGTATGACAGACCCCTCCGCCTCCCCCAAGGCGGAGGACATCCATGCAGGATTATCCACCCCGGCAAAAAAAAAAAAAAAAGGTCAAGTTGGCCCGCCATGCTGTACCTATGAATACGTATATTCATAATGACATAGGGATTATTTATAAGTACAAATGGTTGTTATGAGTTTAGCTTTGTGTCTGTTTATTTCATGTATGTTAAGTTGCCCAACACTTTCTATCTATCTCCATATATATATACCTCTATATGGAAATAGGCCCTTTTAACTCGATTTAAGGCGCCTCTAATATTTTACTAAACGCCTCTCATTCTCAGCCCTTTTTCGCGATAATCTCCAAGGTTATTTGATGAGCAAAAGTAAGCTTTCATGTAGATGTAGAAGTCTTATGCATGAAAAAAATATGGAATATAATTTTGTGAGTAGATAATTTTGTAATGGAAGTTTACCATCTTGGTATTACTTCTTACCTTTTTATCTTGCTATTACAAGATGATAGAGGGAGAGAGATAGAGCTTTTGCTCACGAAACCGAGTGAGCTTAACGTACTTCGGTAGAATGAGGATTAGGCTTTCTATGTACTGGCTGTGGAAATAGTTTAGTTATTTAGGAGGTATATTAGTATTTCTACGATGTTCAAGTTTCGTGGAAATGTAATTTCAAATAACGAGACTTGTAAACGTAGAAATTTTATTTGTAAATCACTTATACTCGTTAAATTATAGTTATATCTGAATTCTTTTTTCTTTCTTTCTTTTTTTAAAAAGACAACGCCCGCAGTAGGGAATTTAATCCCTGTGTTGCGGGGTACTTTACAAACATATAATAGACGGACACAAATAACATCCAGACTCAGAACAACTATTTATGGGTCACACAATTAGTTGTCCGGCGCGGGACTCGAACCCGCGACACGAAGCGGCGAGGCGACTGACTTAGCCGCTGCGCCACACGTGCAGTCAATTAAATCAAAGAAGTTTATTTTATGAAGCTGTAATGGGTATTAAGCTAGACCAACCGTTTCAATCTTTAGTGCAAATGTGAGCCGCCAAATGTCTAATTGTAGAATTCAAAATGAATTTTGTCTGTAATTATCATTTTACTAATTTCTTAAAAAAAACACAGTTTTTTAGTGAAAATTAATATTGATCAGGGTTTACAATTGTTTATTTTTGACTCATCGCTGCTCGTGCATATAGAAGAGTTAAGTCAGTTTGAAACGGGGTGTGTCCGTTTGAAATTCCAGGTAACATGTTGCGGCGTTTTCGTGGTAGCTTATCGTTTATATTTTTTACAAATACGATTAGTAGAAAAAAATCGATAATAATAATAGTTTTGTCGGCCAAATTTCGGCTCCACCGTCCAATCTGAACAGAGACTAGTCAGCTACGTAGGATATTTTATAATAGCAGGAATGTGTCCGAAAAACTGGTGCTTTATATTTTGGCAGTCTCATAATCCGATGGGATAACTAACCGATACGACCAAAGAACAGGCACAGAACCGACAGCTCTACGACCTATCCGACCGCCTATTTCCAGACTCTTAAAACTACTTTCTAGAACGTCAAATTAGTATTTTTTAACTCCAACTTGGATTTGAACCCAGGTCCGAAATGTTTAACGGTGCTAGTTTACCTACTAGCACCGTTAGCCACTATATAAAAACATTTACGAAATATCTTTCTAAAGCCCTTGTATCGTCTATTTATGTCAAATAGATGAAATAGGTATTTTATGTCAAATAGATGAATAAATTGAGCTACTCGGCACCCTCAGAACTATATTACCATAGCAAAGTTTAAATATCTAAAGGCTCTTCAGGCTACCAAGATAACTACCTACTACGGTAATTAATTAATTAGGTCTGAATAATATAAGGTTAAGATTTTAGAATTAGGGGTTGGAAGGAAGATTTTAGCCGTTTATTGTAATATTCTAAGTAAATATTACATGTTTATTCTATTATAGCTATTATATTATAGTTATAATATATATATATATATATATTAATATACACTTTTCGACGTGCCGTATACTGAATATTTCTGGAATAAATATAAAAGTACTGTAATTAGTCAAACCTGAATTTATTGTTTCTAAAAATGTTTTCAATTAGTATTAAATCATCTTTTTGAAAAGAAAAATCAACTTTAATAACTTCAACTTGCCACTCTTCCGTGCTAACTTCAGAAATATGTATTTTATACTCTTCAACACTTCTTCAGGTGATGAAAATCATCATACTAATATTATAAAGGCGAAACATAGTGAGTGTGTATGTTTGTTACTTCTTCACGGCTAAACGGCTGGAGCGATTATAATAAAATTGTATGTGGAGTTAGCTGGCACCCTGGATTAACACATAGGCTATAATTTATAAACTTTAACGCGGCTAAAACCGCGGGGCACAGCTTGTTAACCACATAAACAATTCTTGATTTTTAAATACAAGAAGAAGTTTCATGGTGCCGGGGTGGGATTATAGACATAATTACTTAATGTTTCTTATCCGTTTTTATCACACACTTTTCATAATTATTTTTGTATTACCTTGAGTTTTGTTTAATAGTAATATATACTCTAAAATGCAAATAACCTTCCACTTTCTCATTTAAAACGAGTGTCTCTATAAGGAAATTCATTTTGAATAAAATTAAATGGGTCTTTTTAGAAAAGGCTGTTCCTTTTGAAGCAAATTTGTATTTCTCTTGAGGGTCATTCCACTTATTGAATTACGTAGGTATATTTCAATTTGGTACAGCGGCTGTTTATTTCACTTTTGAATGGTACTTTACTCTCCAAACTTACGTTTATGTAATCGATGTTATGTGTATTTTCTTCTATACCAATTCCTACATATTTTCTACAAAGGTGCCTGTTTTGAGCTATCGGTGAATGATGTAACAACAAATACTATCAAGGCGAAAAACAATGTGGTTTTCGACTGTATGAGCTGCTAAACTGGGGAAGGCGGTGCATACCCGAGTGTCAGAGTTGTTTTAACCACCCTGTAGGCCCCTGAAATGGCTTAACGACTGTTGCCTAGTGACTACAACCAACACCGACAGCTTATCGTGCCCTCGAAATCACGGAGACGCTCAGAAATTAACCACTTTGGTGGTCTATAATAATAATAACGAAATGAGGATCAAAACACGGACCTTAAGGCCTCCGTACACTGGCTACAACATGGTGATTTGTACGGAGAAACCGAGGGATTCCTATTGGCGATGCAAGATCAGGTGGTTGCAGCGAGAAACTACCATAAGTACATCATGAAGGATAATATGGTGGACATATGTAAAGCCTGTGGTGTCGCAGGGGAACCTCTGCAACGCATAACATCTGGATGTTCTTCTCTTGCAGCCTCTGAATACTTGTATCGCCACAATTCTGTTGCTAAAATCATCCATCAGCAACTTGCTTTAGATCGCCAACTTCTGCCGGGCCCAAGGGTTCCTTACTTCAAATATAAACCTGAAACGGTCTTGAAAAATGACAGGTTTAAAATATACTGGAATCATCCCGTGCTGACTGACCGAATGGTAGGTGCCAATCGACCCGATACTGGCGTCATTGACAAACAAACGAAAAATACATCCTTTGTGGATATAACAATACCGTATGATGAAAACACCTCTAACGCAGAAAAGACAGAAAAAAAATACCTCAATCTGAGTTTTGAATATGCGCAAATATGGAAAACCGAAAGACCTGCGATCATCATCATATCAGCCGAATGACGTCCACTGCTGGACAAAGGCCTCCCCCAAAGATCACCACAATTGCCGGTCTTGCGCTATTCGCATCCAGCTGTTTCCAGCGACCCGCACAAGATCATCGGTACATCTTGTAGGCGGGCTGCCCACGCTGCGTCTTCCGGTTCGTGGTCGCCACTCAAGAACCTTTCTGCCCCAACGGCCATCGGTTCTACGAGCTATGTGCCCCGCCCACTGCCACTGCAGTTTTATAATTCTTCGGGCTATGTCGGTGACTTTGGTTCGCCTGTGCCAGAGAAACTCCGAGCATAGCCCTCTCCATTGCTCTTTGGGTGACCTTGAGCCGCCTGATAAGGCCCATAGTGAGCGACCACGTCTCTGTTCCATAAGTCATCACTGGCAACACACACTGGTGACTTGAGAGACTGCGATCATACCTATTATTATATCCACAAATGGAGTTATTCCTAAATCCCTGAAAATCAACCTCGCAAGTTTAGGGCTTGATATCTGGCTGGAGAGTTACATGCGAACGCCGGGATTGTGCGGAAATTTCTCTCCATGTAGCCCATAGATTTTATGAGTTGTATTCGTATTAAAATACCCTTATATAATATATTGTAAATAATAGTGGTAATAAACGTGTGATATCATAATATCTTAGGACATTATGCACACACGGTCATCTGAGCCCAAAGTAACTGATATACTACATTTACTACTTTTCTTTAGATAATATGGTATTATATGGATAATTTCACCCAGACTCAGGACAAAATCTATGGACTGACCGCGATCACTTACGGACCGGTGAGAGCATTCAGTTATGAGTTCGGACTGCAAGTAATGGAACAAATACTTCAATGTTTTTTGAAGCTGTACGTAAAACAAATCAAGTCGATAGAGCTTATCAGGAAGGGTTAAAAGTCTACCCATGTTTTTAGAATATTATAGGAGCTAAAAAAAATCAATAGGTATAGGTTAAGCTACAGGTAAGTTTTAATTTATCTTATGGGGAGTGATAACCCTAGTGTTAGAGTTAGTTACGTAGCTCAGTAGGCTTCTGGTAAGTCTTATTGAATGTTGTCTAACGATTACAACCGAAAACAACAGCCAAAAGTGCCCACCGAGGCACGGGGTTGCTCAGGCATTAAACCACGTTTATAGAAACTAACCTAAAACCTGATCGTGTTGCCTAGGTACTTACCTAATCTCACTGTTCACCTGTGAGATCGACTGGTTATGAGCCTTTCTAGTAATGCTATACTTAGTTATGAAAATACAACGCCGTATTGATTGGTAATCAATACGGCGTTGTATTTTCATAAGTGTGAGTGAACAAGGATGATACATTAATGCAAAACTTCTTGGTGTATGAGTAGTATAAGGAGTCTTCATTGGCTTCATTGCGTTGCACTCGTGTAGTTAAAACTTTTGAACGCCATATATTTAGTTTTAGAAAATTGGCTTTCTAAAGCGGAGGTGTAAAAGGTTAACGGCAAACCCAAATAAAATTAAAGGTTACACAATGTTTCAGGATTGTTCCCATTAGCAAAGATCTACTGACTAAAGATTTTACTGACCATATATTTATTTTTGTTTTTTGAAATTGTGTTGAGTATGTTTTTCGTGACTTAATAACGATTGTGGACAATCAATTCGAGTCGGACATTATAGCGTCACGCTTGAACAACACCGTTTTGACTGAACGAGCCGATGTGGGAGGGGCATATTTACGATTGCCTCCTTTTCTAGCGGTATAGTGTTCAACTGTAGGTGTAATTGGGCTTTTTCTGGCAAGAAAAACATCCAGTAACAGTCCAGAATCTGGAATATGGCGGTTTTATTTGCCCGTAAAGATACATTGATAACTCCCCAGTTGTCTCAAATAGATGTCGCATCCGATTATGAGAGTGAAGGAATAAATAATACACTTATGTATGGTCACTCCCATACTATAATTTGCCCTGCATAGTTGGCCGATGCAGCCGTAATTTCGGTTGCCTCGGGTGCTTCGTCGGTCTAGCGGTAGCGTGTTTATCCACAGAGAACGTGGTCCTGGGTTCAAATACCGGTTCGGGTCAAATGTGTTTTTAGGACTTTTCTCTAAAAAGAAAAATTTCCGCAACAGTCTGGAAGTTGGCGGTATCACTTGGAGAGCACGTAAAGCCGTCGGTCCTGTCCTTGACCTCTTTCCGGTCGTCCCATCGGATCATGAGAGTCATGGAATAGAAAGTGCTCCTGTGTTTGCGCACACACTTGTGCACTATAATATGTCCCGGCTAATCTTTATTGAGACGGAGAAATTCGGAGAGGAGGAAATTATTATTAATTACGGCTATGAGAAAATTATTTAGAAGTTGGCGGCTATTGGTGCCCTGCCTGTCATTTCCGTTGTCCGGATGCCATTTGTGTTTCTTGTCAGGGAGTGCTCTGGACCACGCCTTATCATAAAACTTGCAAAGCATTCACACGCATTGCGCTAATCAGAAGTGCACTTATGTTGGCACATATTGGATGGAGGCCTTAACATGTGTGTAAAAATAAGCGTATCAGGTCCTTTCTTCGCTTTTAAGTCTCCCCAGATGAGGCAACATTAACCGTCATAACTAACTGGGATAATCTGAGAAATAAAAATATTGGCGTAAATAGTGAACTACCTTGTCATGAAGCCGCTACGTTTAGTACTAAGTTTAAGGTTGATCCTATGTCTTCTAGGTGCAGGATATTTAGTAAACTAGAACCACGCAGCCGACAATCACATTCATACTTGTGCCACAATCCACTGTGACGCTATTTAAGGCCAGTTTATAGAAAGTACAGGTAGGGTAAAAAAAATATGACGATTCCACATAAATGTAAAATTTTTACGGAATAAATAATTCATTGTAATTAAAGGCGATACAATCTGTTTCAATGTATATAATTTTTTAAATATAAAATGATTTTGCCCTTTTCAGTCTCCGACAAAGTACAAAATATAATATAGTTTAGCACAGAAAGTGTTTTTAGGTAGCCGTGAATATCTTTGTTCCTGGTCTTGCCAGGAACAAAGATATTCACGGCTACCTAGCTATTTTATATTAAAAAAATTGAAATTGTGGTAATATTAGGTCTTTACGTATGAAATTGCCGTTCTGCAGTACTGGCCATTTCAAATCAAAATAATTTTTGTTTGGCTAAGAATTCTAATTTCAAATTAATTTTATTTTAAAAACATGGATTCTTTTTTCCAAAAGTAGTCATTTCTTTATTGATTAGTGTTACATTTTCATCGCATTTCAATCTTTTTCGTCATCATGGATACGTTAAAAATTCGAGTAATTATGGAATATGAGTACCGTCGTGGCAGCAACGCGGCACAAGCGGCACGCAACATCAACGACGTTTACGGAGCTAACACTACAAACCAACGCACCACCTGTTATTGGTTTGCTCGCTTCCGTTCTGGAAATTTCGACCTGAAAAATGAACCTCGCGGTCGTCCGAAGACTTTGGTCGACAATGACGAATTAAAGGCGGTTGTGGAAGCTGATGATACACAATCTACGGCTGAATTAGCAGCAGCTTTCGACGTTAGCGTCAAAACAATATTGGTCCATTTGCGTCAAATTGGCAAGGTAAAAAAGCTTGACAAATGGGTGCCCCACGAACTCAATGATCGCCAGCGCGAAGTACGCGTCGAGACGTGCCTTGCACTGCTCAACAGACACACAAATGAAGGAATTTTGAACCGCATTGTTACCTGCGATGAAAAATGGATTCTGTTTGATAACCGCAAGCGCTCAGCAAGTTGGTTGGATCCTGGTTCAGCACCTAAACAATGCCCTAAACGAAAACTTACCCCTAGAAAAGTGATGGTCACTGTTTGGTGGTCTAGCGCCGGTGTGATTCATCACAGCTTCTTACCAAACGGGGTGAGCATTACTGCAGATGTGTACTGTGAAGAACTGAGCACAATGATGGAGAAGCTGGCGCATCTCCAACCAGCATTGGTCAATCGCTCGTCTCCGCTGCTCCTGCACGACAACGCGCGACCTCATACTGCACAGCAGACGGTCTCCAAGTTGCAAGAACTGGGGTTGGAAGCTCTCCGTCATCCGCCCTACTCACCAGACCTTGCGCCTACAGACTACTACTTTTTCCAGAATTTGGATAACTTCTTGGCGGGAAAAAAATTCAATACCCGAGAGGCAGTACAAAATGCCTTTGAAGAATTTGTTGCCTCCCGTCCAGCTGATTTCTTTAAGAAGGGCATCAATAAACTGCCACTGCGATGGCAAAGATGCATTGATTGCATGGGTGATTACTTCGATTAATACAAATAAAAAAATTCATGAAAAAAATTCGTTTAAATTTTTTCATACAAAACGGCAATTTCATAGGTAAAGACCTATTATTAAAGTCACACACAGGTAATATTAAAGTCGGAGGACTGAAGTTTGGGCACGCTATTTCATTTAATGCTCTTTGATGCATTGGCTCACATATACAAACAACGGAACACAGTGAAACTGCAGGGCCAAGCGGACTTGTACGTGAAGTTCCATACAACATACCATCAAATCTTGTTTTCATAACACGCTACTTTATCCAGCATATGATAAGGTGATTTCGTACTAGAGAAAAGCGTTTTAGCATTTGTAGAACGTTAATTTAAATAGCAACTTTCGCTATTTGCTTTATAGCACAAATTTCCCGCGGGAAGTCTTTTAGTAAAGAGAAATGTAATAGGTACCTTAAGAATCTATTTGATTAAGTTGAGAAACTTGTTGAGTTTTCATGACCTTTTACAAAAAAGTAATAAAATCAGGTAAGTAGCTACTTAACTACTTCTAAGAATATTATTCAACCTTCTGCCTCTAAGTTACTAGTTACTTAAATTTATGTTTTTGTTAAATATTATCATTAGATATTTTATAATTTTAAAACATAAGATCTACGTATGCCTGATGTCTTTGAAAAAGAAGGCAGCCTAACAAACAGTTAATATCGTATTTACCATAAAGAGTAAAAATAGTCTATATACAAAAAATGCTTATTGTACAGCAACATTACAAAATCGTTTGGGCCACTAAATACCAAAGGAATAATCATAATGTTTAATGGTAACTGTATGATATTAAGTTTACAAATGCGGATGTGTTATACAAATGATATAAGACATCGCTTCTCAGTCTGATGCCTTGAGTTGCCCAAAAACTACATTTTACCTCTTTGTTGTTCATCTCCATGTTTATTAATTTACAAACTTAAATTAAATTCTTTGCAAATACAACTTTGGAATAATGTAGTGTACTGTGTACACATTGTTAGGGTTACTTTTGTTAGGCAATAGATGACACAACCTTGTTCCCATGTTGTTACTGAACTTCCTCAAATTTGATTTTGTCTGAGATCCAAAACTGAATTTTGTCTATTATAGTTATCTCATTATTTATTTATACTATTTGACATTTGTGGTCCGAGCGAACACCAGTTACCAAACACTTCTGTCTTAAGGGACTTCAAAGTTGGTAATTATGTTAGCAATACTGGTAGTAGTTGTGGTTGTGACTCGTGTGGGCTTAAAGAATAATCATTTAAGGTTTAAGGACCTACCCGAAATACCGGTAAAACTTTATTAATTAGGATGAAACTACTACAATATTCGATCTTCAAGCACCACATGCTAAATTTTTAATTTTCCTCTGAATATCTTCAACTGTGGATGTAAACAGCTTTAGGTCGGATGCTGTTGGTCGATACGCACATATTACACAATATAATTGCGATTCAACACACGTTTCCTCACACACACGCTCAATAGAGAGTTGGCATATATCTTTACGTACTGTTGGCCTCAAAGTAGTGTCAGTACTCTTCCACCGCCTAAATCTTATTATAAAAGCCGGCGACCCTATAGCCACAAATATTATAAGCTACAGGACTAGCATGTGATTCGAATGACCTGTATGTATGTACCTACGTACAGAAGTCCCTGAAACATTTTTCCTTCTAAAATTTCAATAAAATAATTCTAGAAATTCTCTATCAATAATTAATAAAGGTATTTAAAAACTGATTTAAAATAATTAAAGACCTTAATATACAGTTTTTATCATTGAATATTATAATCAGTTCATAAACAAAGAAATATTGCCTAACAGAATTTATAACCTCCTTCTTTTATAAACGGCATTTGGAACCATACATTTTTATTTACGTATTTTTTTATATCACTTCCTATTTTTACTACGATAAAGCAGTCTGAAAATAGTTTGGTGCCTTTTATGCCTTATATTGCCTCTTCGTAGGGCAGACCCAAAAAAATAATAACGTAGTTAAATTAATTAGGTAGGTAATGCATAACCTACACATAAATCTATGTAGTCAAATAACTTTCAATAAAAACCACTGATTGGTTAGACCACTTTTATCTAAATGAACAAACTTCAGAGGATTATCGGGAAAAACGCCAATATAAATCCGGACTGGACAGTGATGGAGAGTTTTTCTAGCGGAAAAAGTTAATCGATATTGAATAGCTTTCAAATTGATCCCAGAATTTGAATGAATTCTTCTGATTGCATGAGATAATTTAGTGAACGGAATATAATCATATTTTTGGTACGTTCTTTTAATAAATTGTTATAATTTGAACATAGATTGGAAGATTAAAACCATAAAATCATTTTTTAACGAATAATGATCAGGACACTTTTTAATAAACTATGATCCATCTTGTAGGGGCTTGCCCATGCTGCGTCTTCCCGTTCCTAGTCGCCACTCGAAAACATTTCTGCCCTTCTTTCAGCGTGGGCAGGTCCCCTACAGGATGGACCGATAATCTTGTGCGGGTCGCTGCAAGCCGCTGGTTACGAATAGCGCAAGACCGGTAATTGTGGAGATCCTTGGGAGAGGCCTTTGTCCAGCAGTGGACAAAGGCTGATGAAACTATGATACTGTACAAAAGAAACACATTATGACATTATAATGAATACAATAGCCTCGACTGTCTGTGTCTTTATCATAATGAACACGACTTTCAAAGACCATTCTTTAACGTTAAGATATCTACTTGTAAACATTGATGTAAATACAGATATTCAGGCGTTGTGAAAGTTTTTCAAATAAACATTAACAAAATGAAATTGCCGTAGTGTACCTACTCAACATGGCCGAAGAGACCAGGTAATTGGCAATTACGGCGCGAAGTTACCCTGAGATAAAATCAGACGTAGATAATGTTGAAAAACTCCGTGTTTATCTCTATTCTCTTGTGTTGTCTCGTGTTAAAAATATTTATAGGGCTAATTGAGCGTTTAGGCGACTGAAGCTGTAAATTATAAATGTTACACAAAGTGTAGGTAGGTGTTGATTATTTCAATATCATTTTGTTATAGATATAATATCACAATTTTATCTGTATTGTAACGGAAATTATGAACTTTTATTTTTAGAATATGTAGGTTATTTTTAACAATAATTTTGATATAATCATGAGTCTAGATTTAATAATAAGCCAAAATATACAATATTCAGGTCTGAATGACGAATCAGACAGGTCTGATGAAATTTATCACAGCGTCATCTAGTGAGCTAACGCGCACTTACCTAGTTTCAGAGCCCACCACAGTCCAACCTCGTCTGCGGCGCACCGCTCGCATTTCAGCCGTGACGACACGGTCTCGTGTCCGCCTATTGCGACTTGCGTTCATGGATAACTGCGCGGTGGCGCTTTCATCTGTCTCTGCTATTGGCAGCATTTTTCAGTTGGTTCGTTTCGGAGTAAAACCAGTTGCTGTGTTCGAAATCTAGATGTCACTGTTTTAAATTTAATCTTCTCACATTTTGTTTCTTAATAAACATACTATATTTATATTTTTATGAAGAAAAATATTTTGTGACAATAAGTAACAAAACAAATTGAAATAGAGATACAAATAAAACCCGTGTTTGATTGGCTCGCTAGTTATTGAAGATAACCATTGTTGGCTTAAGTTAGTTAGTTAGTGGTTACATATTATTGAAATTAAAAATACAATAATATAAATACAATTTATTAGTTATTGAAATTAAAAAGTCTTGAAAAAATAATGATTAATGATAAAACGATCATCTTTGTTTACTCAAATATGGTCATTTTTATTGAGTTTTAAGCCGATTATATGAAGTACTAGTACTGTGCCCGCGACTTCATCCGCACTTTTTGTAATGACTCCGTAAATGTTACATCAGAACATATAGGTATAGAGACACAACATTTGAAAAATGAATGAAATTCACATAAGCCTTACATATAAGCTTTCACCCCCTACCTAATTGTTATTTTACACCCCTGAGGGTAAAACTTTTACAAACTTTGAATGTCATATTTATTTATATCGAATCAACAGCCTCAAAATTATTTTCAAGTTTCTAGCTCCTAAAATTACGATATTTCCATGCAAGTTTTCATACCACCTTTCAACGCCTTGTAACCCTGTTTTTTATTTTTTTTTCGGCACCCATATCACGTGAAGCCAAAAGTTAGTATTATTGTATCATGCTAAAAGTGTTAATATGTTAGATTTAAGTTGGTTTGTGGGTATGATGGAACTGGAGTGACAGTTGTCAAAAGTTCCGAAATAAAATAAAGAATAAAAATAAAACCTTTTTTGCATTAAAAGCCTATATAGCTAGTATAGCCTATGCCTTGCTCTTGGCTCTAAACTATCTGTGTACCATTTCATTTAAATCGGTTCAGTAGTTTTGGCGAGTCAACGCGAGTTACTTTCACATTTATAATATTAGTAAGGAAAAGTAGATCAAGGTAAAAATTTGATATATAGTTTTTTAGAAAACATGTTCTTCAAAGAGGTATTTCTACAAAGAGGTAATTCAGTTCTCCCAGCGAAATGCACATGATTTCATCTACAAAAATGACGATCGACTAAAGCACCTCTTCATAAACCGCCATTTTTTCAGTTATGGGAGGGTGTCGAAAGTACCTGGGAGGGTAGTGTAATACAACACAAGTGTGCGTTGCCCTTTAAAGGGCAAATTCTTTTTAAAAGTTGACTTGCACACTGCGTTATGTATTGACGGACGGCCAATTTAATTTGGTGTTCTCGTATTTCGGAAGTGTATGTTCTGAAAGTTCATGACGAGATTAAACATAAATATCCACCATAAAGGACGCATATATATATCCGACGACATAAATATCCACCATAAACTTTTATACAAAAAGAAAAGGAATAAAAATACCTTTTTGCAATTTTCATTTAGATTATGCTTAAACATAATTGGAAACATTGTAGTGGCTAGGGAAAAGCTAATAATTAAAACCTACTTAACAGTTTTCTGTCGTAATAATTTTAAGGTAAGTATAAATATATTTCTGCAATAATAGATCATATATACGTCATCAACGTAACATTCGAATCTTTTTCAGTAAAAGGAAATGTTCAAACACTGAATGTACAATTTGTCCCTTAAACACTTCCAATTTATATCGTCTTGAACACAATCATAATGTACGGTACAGATTATACCTATTTACTGATATTTAATATTGATAAACGAGGATCAACAGTCTGTTTATCTAATATGAAAATTGCCGGTTTATGATCACGGGAAACTTGGAATGAGAAATACGTCCCAAAACATATTAAGCAGTTCTCCAGAGAGTTTGTTTCATTTTAGGAGAGTCCCGATTTCGGTAAACAAAGCATTGTGCTATGATTATTACACTGGATAAACAAAATTAAATAGCTCGAGGCAAGTACACTGGGTTTGTGTAATTTGTAGGTAGTTCATAAGTATATACGGAAAAAAAGGGAAAAAGAAAATTAGCTTGTTAAACAAATATAGGAATGTAGGTTTTTTGCAACTTATATATAAACAAGCGACGCGCTTTATATTGGTTATGTAATTAAAAGTTCATTATTATTTTTCATAATAATAGTTTCAGTTTAATATAATACAATAGAAACATATGTATTCTTAGTGCATTTAATACAACAGTAACGCGCAAAAGTGACTGCTGCATGGTGCCAAAAATATACTTACAATAAAATACCTAAGCCTTGGACGAACTTGAACACAACACTGTTTATTGTATTAAAGTTTCTATTTCTATTCTACTTTATTAATATAGAATAAAGCATAGCTGCTCGCTGAAAATGCAGCTGGGCGAATTTTTAAAACCCCTTTAGTTGCTTTACAATTTATCCATTTCAAACAAACATACAATTAATTAAATCTTTAAGATAATTAGTTCCAATATAATGTTAAGGATTCCATCAAGTCATTGACTGGATTCCAGTTTAATACAAGGTAAGAGAAGACTAATTGAAACTTCATAAATAAAAGGCATTAAACTTTTTGTCTCTACAATGTTACTCGGCAGCATTATCGTAGCGATGTATTAATTGACCATAAATAAAGTCAATTAAGGCTTTCTTGAAATAAAAATGCACATATCCAAATTTCGTATAGCCGAAAAGCAAACCAATATAATTTTAGCTTTAACACTTTAGATTATTGGTAGATGTTTATTGAATAGGCTGAAAATTTGAAATGAAGGAACTGTAATTTATATATGCCTCATAATTTTACCACAACAAAAATGCGATTGTAATAAATTTAGTTACTAAATAAAAGTCCTCTTAATATATATTTTACACAAAAGTATTCTAAAACTCAGTTACTATCTGTTTAGATTTTAGGCCTATTGAATTAACATCTACTGATAATTTAAAGTTTGTAACTATATAGTACAATGATATGTGTAAGTTTTATTTATTTAGTTAATTTAATAACTGTGTTTGTATTGAACGTAAAGGTTTTAGATGCTCATTTTGCAAACTTATGCGCTACAAGTAGTACAAAGTGTAGATTAAACTTAATAAGTGTAAGAATCTTTAAATAATAGTATTATTTATAGAATCTTACTTACTAATCGTATGGGCTGTGTGTGTTACCCTAGCGTCAGAGTTGTTCAAGCTGCTCAGTAGGTCTTTGACATGGCTTAACACACGGAGACGCTCAGAAAGTAAACCCCTTTGGTGGTCACCCATCTATGGACTGACCGCGAGCCTAGTTGCTTGACCTCGCCGATCACATACGCACCGATGAGAGCAGATGCTCTCACCGGTGCGTAATTAAGTAAGGTGCCAGATGGCTATGAGCGCCTTAAAATTTGTGTAATACTATGACTGCTACAAATATACCTACACAGTTCACACCCCTGCTATGAAAAGCCATATGATTTTATTTACAACGAAACCTGCATTAATTAAATAAAAATATATGTTTTTGCAACTTAAATAAATACATACAAAGGGTGGATTAAAGTTTATAAGTGTCCCCAACACTTATTAAGTCTAATCTACCCTTTCCACAACTTGTTGAAAATGCAAAATGAGCATTTAAAGAACTTCTCTCATATTTCCAATACGAAGACAGTTAAGGCATTTTGTACACAAATCCCACAAAACATAAACAGAGGAGGATCAATCTACCGTTTGGAAAATTTGTGCAACGTCAGTTTTCAATACTCACGAACTTATTTTAGGTACTTCCCATAACTAACAACTTTGTATAAAAATGCAACATTATTTTGAATAAAAATGAGGACTACACATTACTGTAAGTAGCCTACCCCATGAAAACAAATAACCTGTTGAACATCAGTTTGCAAAATCCACAAAATATTACGTTACTGTTACCACCCATACAAACATACACCTGGCGCCATTTGTATGAATAACGAACAATATTACACTCGAACTTGGGAAACTGCACTTCATTTAGTCTTATAGGTGGATTAAGCTTCTTACGTGCATACTTTTCATTTAGCATATCTTTTGTTTATTAATCTGAATTGTTTTGCGTTCATTTGTCAATTTTACTATTTTTAATAAAAAAATGTATATTCATTCAAGAGAATGTTTTCTACCATGAGAGTTTTACAAATAAATATAATAATTATTTTAACAAAAAGTATTGAGACTTTTCGGTCATGTACGAGTATGTAGGATCAAAAGGCTTTATTTATGCAGGTGCAGCTTTATTTAGTCAATGACGATCATAGATATTTTATCTATTGTAACAGCGAGGACATACTCGTAGTGAGCCTATGGTGTGTGACAGTTCTATCTATTCTGTAAGCAGAAAAAGTTGAGCAAGACAATCTGTATATAATATTAAAAGAAATAAATAAGAAGTTATTTTGTGAGTAAAACTACGAAGTTTAATTTCTCGATTTCTCGATTCCCATATGTATATTATTTAATGTGCCAAATTTAACATGCCGAGATGAGAGCAAAAGGTACACTTTGCGCGTAGTTCTAGATATCTAGCCAGAACATGTTTTGTAAAGCATACTCTGAAGTAAATATATTAATCGTTTTATAAACAATAGAAAATAGTGTGTTACATAATTACCTAACCTTTTATTAAACATTGTTAACTATATTTAACTCTGAAACGATTTTTTTACGTCCAAGGTTAATATTACAATGAACTAAAATAATCGCCAAGGACAGCAATACTTTATATTGCTAAGCTTTTAACGTGTTAAACAATATTTAAATGAAATGTTGAGGGAAGCGTCTTTGAACTGAGCAATAAGTAATTTGTAAACTGATATTGTACAAATTATTCACTACCAGGGGTAGATTGACATTAATATCACATACTATTTATATTCCACGTTGTATAACATTATTGAGTCAACGGTTTGATTATGATTTCGCAGTCAAAATAAAATCATCATCCACCCTTTTTTGAAAAGGGCTGTTTTTGTAGTGGTGTAGTATGTGGAGACTTGGTAATGTTATGTAAATTGTTCTTATTACCTTTTATAAAATAATATTATTTAAATTCTATGTTGCCTTAATGTAATAGGTTGGAGAAAAAGTTTCGTCGCATCTTTTAAGAAAATTCAAAACATTTTTTAATATAGTTTATTTACATTTAACTAAAGTATGTAGGTTGTTGTTCAATAACTTTTTGCCCTCTTGTAGGCAGGGACATGATCCCATTGCTATAGAAATTTTGGGACTTCTGATCAAAATACCGTGACAAGTGGTTTTGGCAGTCGTCTCGTGATGTTAACCTGACACTGCCTAAAGAATTCTGAGGAGACCGAAAAAGGTGAAAATCTGAAGGTACAAGGTCAGGACTATACGGTGGATGCATTAACACATCCCAGCCAAACTCTCTTTATTTTGCTACTCAGCTAAAGATGTGCGAGGTCTAGCGTTATCATGATGAAAACCACACCCCTTATGTTGATTAATTCCGGCCGCTTCCTCTCAACTTCTTGCTTTAATCTCATCAGTTGTTCGCAGTAGAGTTCAGAATCGATGGTCCTGCCTGGTGGTAACAGCTCATAATGAATAATGCCCTTCAAATCCCACCACCAAACACACAGCATCACCTTGTTGCAAGTTAACCCACAGTCTGTGTTTTATGACAAGTTCATACATACTATAATGCGAAAAGACTTTTTCCCCAGCCTAATATTTACTTCCAGAACAAGACGTGTATTAAATTGATGTGTAAATTTGTAGGTATATGTCAAATATATCAAAACTTCTGTTATATAAAACAAACAATGTCGTTTTATAAGATACACGTTTATTAGAGCATAGTTTTACAACATACTAGCGGTGCCCCGCGGTTATCCCCGCGTTAAACTTCATGAATTATAGCATATGTGTTAATCGGATGTAAAAGTTATATTGTTACAAAGTTTCATCAAAATATGTTCGGTATTTCTGGCGTGAAAGAGTAACAAACATCCATACATCTATATTCCATACGCGCAAACTTTCGCATTTATAATATTAGCAGGATAAATTTATCTATCTAGCTCAAAGTTGACAGACCTTTTAATATGGGTTAAATATTAAAAGATAATTCTAAAAATAATATAATTAATTGCATTTCACAGAATTTATGTAAAAACAACTGGAATTTGGCAGCGATTTGGATTGAGACAAAATTGTATCAAGATACAAATATTTGACCTAGTAAGTTTGAAAATAACAAATTTAATTATATGACATTATTATCTACACGCACCATAAATTTGTCAGCCGGTATATAGTAAAAAAGGCTGATTCATCTACGACCTGTTATATTATACAAAAACACCTTAAGCTACTTTAATTCAAAAAGTGCCTATACCATAATGTTGCATATCTAATAAGGCTTCCTGGAATCGAAAAGTTATCTTTAAGTAAATCTATGAAGGTTAATTAATTATTATTTCCTGCAATGGTCAGTTTTAATACTCTCTCATAACAATCCTAAACCATTTTAGGGACTTCAGAGCAAAAAACTTCCAGCCATATTATAAACATGTTACGTTCTAAGTTTAGTGATGAAAATTAACTGCACAGTTTAAACTCCAGAAAAGGCAGCGTAGATATTATTCTGCTACCTTTCCTAAACATATCATATATCATTAAATACAAATGTGATAAAGACCAAATTTACAACGAATGAATTGCGGTGGTGGTAGAGTTATTACTAATTATTACAAAAATTCAATGTATTTTTCAAGAATGTAGTACATTCATGGAATCATCTTCCTTATATCGGCCACTGCTATCCAGCAGTGGACGATTTAAGGAATATCCATAGGCCACCCCAAAAGGTTTCCACAACGTTCGCCACTTGGAGAGGTTTGCCGTAGTTTAGCGCGCCGCGCTTAGCATGTGATTTGGCGACTTAGGTGGTATATGGTGCACGCTGCTGCCCGACCACTTGCTGTATCCTTAAGTCGCCTTGGGCAACACCCACGGGTACCTTTCTGGGTCCGGAACGATACTGCTATTCCTATAGCTACGATTAAAAGAACTGGTATAGAACTTGGTACCCGCTGCAGTTCACGACTTTAGTAGATGTAACCAACAATTACAAAAAGTCCTTTATACCGAACTTGGCGCATTAGTTTTTACATATGTTTTTGTTTAATTTTCAATGCTCGAAATGGTACACATAAATTTATTTATTTTGTTTATCTTCTTATGTATCGACAATGTTACTCAACCGTCTGATTTCAAGAGTTCTTCGTAACTTTGTTGTACCTTCCGAATTTGTTTTTAATAACATCTACTATATTAACAACCAATTTATTTTGTTTTATTTGTATCTTGTGTAGATTTATAAGAAAAATATTCATGTACCGAAATATATGTTTTCACTCTAGATTTTATTGTAGTCTTTAAATCAATAATAGTACAAAGCCCCCAAGTCCCTTAACCACGGCCGAATGTAGTCTATTGTGGGCGGTCTCAATGACGACAATTAAAGCCATGAAAATAATAGGTCAAATAATAATAAGACTAAGGCTGACTACATTATGACATGTCATAGTAGCGCAAAACTTACGTTTTCTATATATCACTCATTATAATTGTTTAGTCAAATCTATATATCTATAACGTTACAAATTCTAAAGAAACTCAGTATAATTTGTACCATCTCACACCTAAACCGATATACCAATCGTAATATAATTTGGATTTTTGCATGTAGTTATTATAATATTTACCATGTTTAACTTATGTCTAACGGTCAAATATCCCCAATTGAAAGTGAAGCTTATGCTTTTGTGATAAAGTTGAAAATCTATAAAAGAAATTTGACAGATTGGGTAGCTGGATATGCTGGCGTCTGTACAATAATTACGGATGTTCTGCATTTACTTCTGGTTAACTATTTATTGCAAACCTGATATATTCGTACTTAACAGATATTTATTGTTAGTTTATACGATGTGTAACAGAAGCAGGTACTTTATTATAACCAGATTACCAGTTGGTAAAATACGTGATTCCAAATCTGCATCAGCACACTTATTGATCGAACTCTAACTTTTCTTCGTACAGCAGCGGTATTAATTACGGACCTTAATTTTCCCACAAAACTGATCAATCGACGTCAGCACATCCAGCAAGCCCAATCTGTCAAAATTCTTTTATAGATTTTCAACTTTATCACATAAGCATAAGGTTCAATTTCAATTACGAAATTTTAATAGAGTGGGGTAGCTTGATATGCTGGCGTCTGTACTACATATTATTCCATGTGCATGCAAAATACACAAAAAAGTATATTAACTCGCCATACAAGTATAACGATCCGCTGATGCATTTTGTATGGGGCGCCATAAAGGTCTTTTCGTTTTTTCAAATGGTTGTGTTTAATTAGTTCAGTTTCGTGGCAAGATAAATATCTATTAAGGTACGTCTACTATTTGTGTAACACTGGGTGTATAATATAAACACACATAAAAGAAATCCCAAGAAGTCAAACTTTGATTTAAAACAGTCTAAATCGATAATTAGTTTTTTTTATATAGTTGTAATATTATTTTTAATATTGTGTTATTAATCAAAATAATAAAACAATGAGACTCATTCGAGCGCTCGACGAGTTAGCAGCCCTTGAGAATGGTCCGTGGAGGACTGAAACACGTGTTGGGTATCGTACTGGCGCATGTAATTTCCTTTTTATATTGTCCTTCTTGGATGTGCAAATTTTTGCAGGCGGGAGCGCGGTGCAAATTGCATCCCGGCATGATTAAACTGACAATTAGCGAAATTAACACTACATATTGAGTTAGTATTTTGATTGTTATGGATTTCCGCAAAGTAACGCCTGATTCCATTACTTATTGTGTTATTTTTTTTATTATAGCTGAACACATTTAATTTAGGATCATTTTATCCACTTGACCGATTGATTGTGCGTAGCGGATCTGTCATAAACCTAAATGATTTCCCATATCTCATTAGCTCAAAGTGATTCTTCGACACTGATTCACAACAACTAAAAGCAAGTCATTCAATTGATTTCTTTTAAAGTGTCAATATTTTTAAATACAGTAATTTACCTGTCAAACTGATAAGTTGTTATTTGGCAGTATCTTAATTCGCAATTATACTCGAATCAACAACGGAAATAATTAAAGGGTTTTATAAGGAGGAAATAATAAATTAAATAAGTTGGTACTAATTGCTGCTTTATCGTCAATATGCATCAATTTACCGACTATACTAATCAATCAATCCTTACTTGGTAATAACCTCAACTTCTCAAAACTTTTAAGCTATTATTTGAAAGTGGTAATCCTACTAGTATTATAAATGTGAAAGTTTTTGAGTATGGATTTACAGATCTATGGTCATCACTCTCACGCAAAAACTACCTTACTAACTTTGTAGTATTAAACTTATTTGAATAACACATACTATAATGTATAAAGTTTTAGGTGAGTCAAACCGCAGGGCACAGCTAGTATATCATATTGAATTAAGACTGCATGTGGTTTATACATCCTCAGGAAACACGTAAGTATTTCAGAAATCATTTCCGTTTTGGGTATTCTGTATACAATGCTTGCGATTCCATCTTTGACACCACGGACAAATTTTTATATATTTTCATATTCTCTCTCTCTCTCGATCTCTCTCTCTTTCTCTAGCTCTAACATGAAAATGAAAGGTCATTCACAGAACTGAAAACTATTAAAAGTATTATAATTCTCAACAAATGCTAACTTGTCGCAAATTTTCTTTTGTTCTTCTCTTTTTCCCCTCAGTATTAAGCGCCAAACTTAATTGATACAACTAAATATTCCTGTCTTTTTCATAAGAACTATGTGAGTAAGAAATGCAATCATATTAACATAAGTTTAGTCGGTATTGCAAATAATCAGGAGCAATATCTGTCAAAATTATAATTTTTATTCATGTATCCTATCTGAGGTTTTAATAATTGGCATTTAAAGTCATACCAACTAAATTGTATGTGTAAGTATTGTTGTCTTTTATTGAAGTCGTTGACTTCAATTTTACTTCATGAATTTGCAATGGCCTTTGTTTATTTATGTTTCCTAAATAAATATTGTTGTGAAAGTGTAGTGTTTTTGCACTTACCTATCAATAGCGTTTTGAGATAGTAAAAAGACTGTTTAACGACTTACTGTTAATTCATACAAAAAATGTTGTTTTCTAATGAAAACAAATCGTTTTGTAATCTGTTTATCTAACGGGTAAATATTAATCCACAGGCAAACTGACACACAGACATTGGCTTCAAACTTTAAACAACACTTTCATTTTGAAATATCTACATTGAGATTAAGGTTTGAAATGTACTTTCTTAAAATCACCAACCACCTTTTTTGTTATTCTCTTCGTTTTGTTGTGTTGTCTAATTATAACAATATAGGTATAACAGTTAGAAATATATAAGCAAAACATGTCAATTTATTCAGAAGTATTTATATTAAAGAACGTGCGAAGAAATCACCTATCACTCACACACAATTACCTTGGATTTTTTCTGTTTCACCGATCGATTTAAAAGAATATTAATCACGGTTTAGTGTAAAAAAAATTACATTAATTTAAAATTCTTGTTCCAGTGATAAACGTTTACTACCATTTTTTCTTTGTTATATAGCCTTAGATGGTACTTGGTTTTCTTACGTTATGTTCATTGGTATAAATAAATGGTCTTCCTTGAAAGCCGTCAAGAAAGTTTTAATTGACATTGAAATAACAAGTCCAATATCGGTTTACTGGCCTTGATTTTCCTTGTAACCCTAACAAAATATGAATGGCATTGTTATTTTCAAAGTTGAATATGATTCAAAGGGTATTCCCCAAAAACCATTTAGGGACTTATGGACAAAAAAGTTAATCTACTCTTAATAAAATATGAACGACGAACTACGTGTTCTAATAATGATATTGACGCTCAAGGTATTTCTTGACTGTTTTATTGAATATTGAGTAACACTTATTTAATAAATATTATAAAGATCGGGACATGTTATGTGGTACAAAGTAAGTGTTATGTTTTTGCAAATATGTTTTGCGTTGATTAGATATTCTGCGCACGTCGTCGCGTGTATATAGTTACGAATTAGGATAAAGTTTCCTACAAAAGTTGTTTTGCTACCCAATAGTATCACAAAATACCTTTCTGTCACAGAACTATCACTTACATAAAACACTATCACAATCACAAGTGGTCACTCAAAGTCCACAACGCGAGGTCACAAGTCACTTCAAAGGCATACACAAATTTGTTACGTGTAAGATAAAGTTCCGCGCATACTTTCTCGCTATGTTTTAATTTCGATCGACGTTTATATTGGTCGAGGCGTAGTGTGGACTGCGCGTGCGAGCTGGCGCGTAAACAGCCACGCCACATCTTACTAGCCGGCTCACCAATCCACCATCACATCGTCGCCGTGTTCATGACATGTATCTGTCGCCCTAACACCATTGTGCTTAAAAAATATAGACTTGATTACTCACTGTCAACGATGTGTGACTCATACGACGCCGATGATTCTGAAGAAAATATATTTTCACGGTATTCATATTACTTGACTACTTTAAATGCTCATTACTTACTATATACCTACTCTCAGTGGGTTTTGAGTCAAAATTCACTTGGATCAAAACCTACTGACCCACTGAGAGTTAAAGTTATTTATTTATCAAATACCGACAAGAGTACATTTTTTTTTTGTTTAAATTTTGTAGTCTTAATTTTTTGTTTATTAAATTAACTAAATAATAACTACTAATAATAGATATATATCTTAAATATCTATGTAATCACAATTGCGATTAAATAAATTCAAATTCTACTACATAATATAAATATTGGAAATAGATTAAAACTACGTACAAACTAAAACTAACAATATAAACTTCAAATACAAATGCTACTTACAAATAAAACTATAACTTACGAAAAAAGCCGCTTTCAAGTCGCCATCTGCAGGTAAGGTGGCCAAAAAACTAGGCATTCTTGTACATATTTGATAAATAACTTGGGTGTAATTAATATTCATTATTGTTACCTCTTGCGTGAATCTTAACAAGTTGCTCAGAAAATTGTACATTATTCACTGAGGGTAGAAAGTAAGCAGATAGATTATATCAAACGAGGGTGCAATATTATTTGGGTCTAAGACAATTGGACTTTGTCATAAGTATATCATTCATGTCACGTTGTAAATGTATTATACCACAATTACAAGGGAAACAACGTTTGCCAAGTATATCATGACTGTGGTGGCTAATCATGCAGATCACGATTTTGATACCTATTCAGGAAGATGACGAATATTGTAACCGGTGTGGTAGATTCTAACCGTTGTAATTAGTCATATATAGTATAGATCTTGAGTTTGGTAGATAGCCTGGTGGATTATAACTGTGGGGTGTGGACTTTTTCTTAGGTGAAGTATGATGTACTACTGAGGCACTTGATCTATGCAGCGCCACCATTTGTCCTATTCCTCGTACTATAATTTTTTACGCAAAACGCATGCCTGTGATTGGTGAGAATAAAGAGGTATCCATCTTTTTGTTTCTGGACAGCCAGTATTTAAATAACGATATTGGTACTTACCTACTACCTTACCTAGGTATAATAATTTCCCCTCATCATATCAGCCGAAAGACGACTACTGCTGGGCAAAGATCTCCCCCCAAGGATCTCCACAATAGCCGGCCCTGCGCTGCCCGCATCCAGCGGCTTCCCGCGACCGGCACAAGACCGTCGGTCCACCTTGTAGGGGGCCTGCCCACGCTGCGTCTTTCGGTTCGTGGTCGCAATTCGAGAACCCGTCTGCCTCATCGGCCGTTGGTTCTACAAGCTTTGTGCCCTGCCCACTGCCACTTCAGTTTGGCAATTCTTTGGGCTATGTCGGCTACCTTGGAACGCCTGCGGATTTCGATGTTTTTGATTCGATCACGCAGGGATTCTCCGAGCATAGCCCTCTCCATGGCTCTTTGGGTGACCTTGAGTCATTCCCCTAACTTTACCTAATTTCTCTACCATCTTTTTAAAGCTGGCAATAGATTGCTTATGTTTTTAAACTATATTACATACGCTACTAGTGTGAAACGGAACTTACTTGCAATCGAATAAGAGAATCTAGTTTAAAGCCAGTGATTCTAAAATTTCCAATTCCTATGCAATGGTTACGTTTTGTTACTCTCATATTATTGTAGTAACACAATTCTTAACGAAAAATAGATGGTAATAGGTGGTGCGGCTGGCACCAGAATAACACGACCGGCTGCCATCTGACAAACCCAATAAGTACGAAAGTATTGAATGAAATTAATATTAATTAACTATTAGAAGTTCAAACTCCGCGAAGTGTCGAATGTACGTTTCGGGGTAAATCGAGTCTTGTTCAGATGTAGGTACTCAATGTTTAAAACAGTTTTAGTTTGATTTAAGTACATGGCTCGATCAATGTATACACATAGTTGGTTTGCCAGTCTCAGATGTTTGTGTAGTTCAGATATGCATTCTACATATTATGCTGAACAAATATACCATATTCATTTATATTGTAGCTAGGTTCAGTTTGCTTTCATTGTTGATTTCAGTTTAGGCAGTACATATAGTTCTACTTACCGCTGGGGAAGATAATTAGGGGAAGGACTTCCCTTCGAGATGGACAGCTGACCTAGTGACAGTTGCGGGAAGCCGCTGGATTCCGATCGAAAAATATTTTTTGATCAGCCATGTCTATTCGGACGTACACTAATTTGCACAAAGTCAATAAATTAATTAAGAAATACATGACAAATTTGAATATATTACAATAAAAAATAAAACTACCCGCACTAGGGAATATAATCCTTGTGTCGTGAAGTACTTTACAAACATATAATAGACGGACACAAATTACATCCACACTCAGAACAACTGTTTGTGCGTCACACAAATAATTTTCGGAAGCGGCGAGGCGCCAACTATTTTAATATGAACCGCCTAACTTATTATATTTATTTCCAACTAAGAATCTTTTACTATTTATCAATATCGGTATTATTATTGAACAGCAACTGCAATCTATATTCAAACCACTAAATCACGGAAGTATTTGCTTTTTCTTCTAATAAAATTCTAATCGACCATTAGTGTATAAATATTACTAGATATAATAATATTTAATTTCGTCTTCTTGTCGGTGTTTACGCGCGACCGGAGACCAGAATAGCTTGTGGCAGAGTTTCAAATATGTCGCCGTGTCCTAAACCGCATCTCTGAAGATGCTCCCACTGTCACAATTAATAAGCGATCACCTGGAAATTACCAGCTGTATATTTTTGCATCATATAGGCCGGTGCCTCTATTTGAACTTCAGTATTAGTTTGTTTTAATAGTACTTAAAGAAGCATTGAATGCAATGTTACTACATTAAAAATAAGTTTTAAGACGTACAAACATTTTTCTTTAGCTAGTTTGCAACAATATATGTTCTATCTCTTCAAAATAAGGTCTATTTTAAGATTATGATTTTCATAATTTGTTAAAATACTGAGGATGGGTACAGATGTCGGTCTATCAATGGCGCCAGGTCCAAGGACTTTATATATTTTGACTCTCCTTTTTTACATTTATTTAAAACATTCTAAGTATCAGGTACTCCTATTATAATTAAAGGATTCCATTAAAAATAAATGAATACTAAATGAATATGTCACTGAATTAAAAAAAATATATATCTGATAAGTTCCTGAGATAGCCAGTTCAGTCGATACATGTATTTTATTAGAAGCAGAACATCAATTCACAAAAAACCTCGTCTTAATCTGATTCGCACTTGTTTATTAGTAACATTTTATTTATAAGAAAATCAACAGCGATACCAAAAAATCTATCTTTATCGTACAATCAATATTGAAAGGCCAATTATAGGTTTTCCTAAGTACAATTTGAAAAGTGTAGATTAACTTAGGAACGGACAAAAATAAATATTAAGTTACATGAAATACATAACATAACACCATGGTTGACTGCTAATAATAGCTACTAATGACTAATAATAATGCTCGAAACAATAGCAAATAAAAAAAAATATACTTAAAATAAAATCTAGGACGTACATCACACGCTGACAGCTGACACGCTTATAGTGATTATCGTTGCATTATATCGAGACAAACTTTTAATTACTAATCACAAAAAAAATAGAATTATATAATCAAATAACGTAACTGAAATAAAGGATATTTATTCCTAATTTTTATAATTAAACTTGCAATGCCTGGCCACAAAGATCGAAATTTGTACCTAATATTATTATTAGATAAAGACTGTACAACACTTAGTCGCAAATAAACTTTTGACTTTGACAGCAAAGAATATCAACATCCCATCTTATACCGTGGGGGGAGTAAAAGTTGTCCAAGGCACGCGCCCTGTCAAAGGGCAGCAGCGTTTTTCTAAGTACAAAACCATACTGCAATCGGCAACCCGTCTGCCAAGCGTAGTGATTATGACATATCCACTCATATGATGGGTTTTTGGGGAAAGAGCAGCAGTGGAACTATTTTAGGCTGATATGATGATTATGGTGATGACGTAGAGCACACCCCATTTCGTCACACGTATGAAGACAGTCGTAGCCAGTTGAAAAACTCTACGTGTGTGTGGTTTGTTTGCCAAGAATTTTCTTTTTTTTCGAGAGCAGCTTTGAAAAATCTCGTCAGATTTAACAAGTGAAGACAGTGTCGAGCGCCATGACAAATGATTCACTAATTCTAATATATTAAAAATACTTGTGTTTAATACAGAAATGATTTCATTGGTTGCTTGTTATGTACCAATTTACTTTTGAATAATGCAAATATTATAATTCGTTGAGCGCCACATTTATCTAGTTCATCAGTTTGAGAGCTACGATGCCACAGACAGACACACACAGACACGTGAAACTTGTGTGAAACCCCGTCGTTTTTACGTTGGGGGTTAAAAAATAATAAAAGAAAAAATCAAAATGAATACAACTTTCTAAATTAAACAGTTCAAAAATTTTCTGACAGACCAACCAACAGTTTACGATCCAAAGTTAATTCCCTCAGTACTCAATTACATTTTATTGTCGGGAACTTTTTGGGGTATACAATTAATGAAAATAAGTAAACACATTAAACGGAGTGGAAACTCGGCAAGGAAGAACAGTTTGAATATACTGTAGCACTAACAAGAATGCCGTAAAGCCATGAAACGGGAACGTTCAGGTAAGTGAATTAAATCGGAGTGAGTTTGGGCACTCACATACTGCGAATGTAGATACAACCAGTAGCTAACATAATTTAGTTCATGTAAAAGTTTATGAAAACTAAGTCAAACTTTTACTTAAGTTATTAGGAAACAGTAATAATATCAATTACTGTGTTAAAATGTAAGATAATTTGCAAGATGTTTTGTATTGGTATGTCATGAATTAGGATAAAGTGTCATACAAAAGTTGTTTTGCTTCTCGATAGTATCACAAAATACTTTTCTGTTACAGAACTATCACTTACATAAGACATTATTAGAATCACAATTGGTCACTCAAAGTCCACAACGTAAGGTCACAAGTCACTTTAAAGGCATACACGAATTTGTTACGTGTAAGATAAAGATCCGCGCATACTTTCTCACTATGTTTTAATTTCGATCGACGTATCATATCATGTGATATTATTACTGTTTTCCAACAACTTAAGTAAAAGTTTGTCTTAGTTTTCGTAAACTTTACAGGTACCAAATTATGTTAGCTACTGGTTGTAAATAAATAAATTGACTCTATTAAGTTTGAGTACAACGCCACTTCAGTGATGAGAACGACACTCCACTCCAGTTATGAAAACGGCACTCCAGTAATAGAAATTGGTACGACACTAATGAAAAATTACTGGATAGTACTTCCTGAAAACAAAAGCAGTATAATACGAGATACGACGGCATTTTACGTTCATCTGCTTTTTAGATACATTTCTGCGAGGAATACGTACATACAGGCTTACATGTATGTACCTATATTAAAATTGTGTTCTGCAATTTGTACTAAGTATACCTATTATCAAACTGAGAGAATTAAATATAAAACCTGTTCAAGGAGTTTTATATTTAGTTCTAGTAGTTAGAGACCCTTTTATATTTAGTTCTCTCAAGTTATAGTTAAGCATTTTTAAAAGACTTGAGTGAAATGGAAATAAACGGCCTGTTTTAGTTAAAAGGACTCTACAACCTTAAAAGGGGAGGCGAAGCTGGAGTTGCGGCGCAATAAAAATGCAATTGGTATTTAATTAAATCAAGTTTGGACTTGATTTAATTAAATACCAATTGCATTTTTAGAAAACTGAAGACCGATGAAGTAAATCTAGGAAAAAGTGTATTCGTATGCCTAAGAATGCAACATTAATGGTATTCATGTTAACATGCAACCCGAATGTGAATCTGTAAGTAAACATTTCACTAAAACGTAAACACTACCGCTAAATTGAAGGGTCGTAAAATATGTGAATTATATTTTGGCCCTAATTCGACTAGCAACTATTGTGTAACCAAACTGCAATTATGTACCATATATTGGCAGTTTGTTGTACAGACGCCAGCACATTAAGCTACCCCCAATCTGTCAAATTTCCCCAATTGAAAGTGAACCTTATGCTTATGTGATAAAGTTGAAAATCTATGGATGTGGCGTCTGTACATAGCTTGTCTAATTCAAACATAATATTATACTGTATCATTAATAATCTTAACAAGCTACGAAATTATGAGTTTAAGGCTTCAACGCGCAGCTATTTCAAGAGAGCATTTAGATGTCAGGATGTAGGATCAAGGAATAAGGACCGGTTGGCGTGATTGGTAAATGCTTGCCTTCCATGCCGCAGGTCGTGGGTTCGATTCCTACCCAGGACAGATATTTGTGTGCATGAAAATGTCTGTTTGTCCTGAGTCTGGCTGTAATTATCTATCATCATCATCATATCAGCCGAAAGACGTCCACTGCTGGACAAAGGCCTCCCCCAAAGATCTCCACAATTGCCGGTCTTGTGCTATTCGCATCCAGCAGTTTCCAGCGACCCGCACAAGATCATCGGTCCATCTTGTAGGGGGCCTGCCCACGCTGCGTCTTCCGGTTCGTGGTCGCCACTCGAGAACCTTTCTGCCCCAACGGCCGTCGGCTCTACGAGCTATGTGCCCTGCCCACTGCCACTTCAGCTTGGCAATTCTTCGGGCTATGACGGTGACTTTGGTTCGCCTGCGGACTTCGACATTTCTGATTCGATCCCGCAGGGAAACTCCGAGCATAGCCCTCTCCATTGCTCTTTGGGTGACCTTGAGCCTTCTAATAAGGCCCATAGTGAGCGACCACGTCTCTGTTCCGTATGTTATCACTGGCAACACACACTGGTCGAAGACTTTCAACTTGAGACACTGCGGTATTTTGGACGAGAAGATTTTGCGTAGCTTCCCGAACGCTGCCCAGCCGAGTTGGATTCTACGATTTTACGATTGATTATCTATATAATTATCTATATAAATATGTATTTACAAAAGAAAAGTGGTATACGAGAATGTAGTATATCAGTTTAGTTTAGGATGAGATGGATGTGTGTGAATAATGTCTCAGAATGTTATAATTGTTATTGTTAGCGCTTTCTGAAAATGTGCATCAGTCATCTGTTTCTCCCATTTTGTTACAAGTAAGCACAAAAAATATTAAATGGAACTTGCTCTGAATAATTCGTAATATTAATTTACAAGATCATTGAAGCATATATTTAAACTGTATACATCTTCTTCATATCATGTAAAATATCTAGATGTGCGACTGAGATAGCCTCGCGATGAACTCGAGACCTTAAGCATCCTTCGCAAATAAAATGTATCTAGAACACAAAGCAAGTACATACTTGCAACAAAATGTCTCCTTTTTGAAAAAGTTCTTTTATTTCTTTGTTGAAATAACACACTTACTTCCTGATATCACGAAATTATGCGCTTGAAAACTTAAAATAAGAAATGGCGCCTTTTTAAACTTACAGCTGCCTCTAAGCAGACAAAACTTTAAGTAACCTAAGGGTGATTTCAGAGTCGCGCCGGCGAGCAGTGCTGTCCAAACGCGCGCGCTTATAATTACACTAGATAGTAGTTGCGTTTCACAGTCACGCAGTTCAAACGCGCCGCGTGTGAGACGCGCGCCGTCGGCCAGCGCTGGCGAAGCGCGCGCGGCCCGAGCTCCTCACTGGCATATAGCGTTTCAGAGTGACGCGGGTCGCACGCGCCGCTGTTGAGACGCGCTGGCCTCCGGCGCGTGCCGCGCGCGTCACTCTGAAATCAGCCTAAATGTATCCTGCTAGCTTACTGACACTTGTCAGTTTAGCTTGAATTCAAATTTGACAAAAAGATGTTGGACAGTTCAACGTACTTTTAGTCGCTAAATATAAGAGGGATTAAAGATCCTGGCTTGTAGTAGTTGGCTTTTTCTAAATATTTAGACATACTGTTGCTTGTTCAAGACACGATGCAAGTTGATTACGGGAGGCTAATAAAATGATTTCAACCGGCTTTGAGTACGGACAAGACTTTATGTATTCAGGGTATTCATGGTCAATACATGATAGGTAACTCGATAACGCTAAACGCTTTATCTAGTTATCGTTCACATACTAGTAGCTTGCAGTAAATACGTGGTAAAAGGTAACATCTCTAGTCATGTGTCATTTCAAACATACATATTTATCTATGCGCAAACATTTTTACTGGCCACGTGCTAAATTATAATAAGTACCTAAGTTTTCTGAATTAAAATATGTATGTATAAAATCCCATCTTCTCGGAGGAATAAGTATTAATGATTTAAGTAAAACAAAAACATGCCCTCCAAAGCACGCGCTTAACCACATAAATTCGACTGGTGAGAGTATTTGCCTGTGAGTCACACGAATAATGTAACAATTTACTTATGTATGAGATTAAGATAACTTAAGCTGGGTACTGAGTCGCGCCACTAGGCATCGTGAAAAAAAAGATAAACTTTAAAACAATATGTTTTATAAGTTATACTATAAAGACAAATATTAAAACTATTCAAAATTACCACCACAATAATTTCTCTTTATTTGAATTATTTTCTAGGCATATTTATATAAGGCACAGAATTTATGGCACCGCTAAATACAATGTTTTTATTATTTCGTGTTTGCGTTTCAAATTTGTTTTTCTGAATCGTTACTCGATCATGACAATCGTAAAAAAGTTTGATAGCTGACATAAAACTCAAGTTTGCTCGAGTAAGCAAAGACACCGAAGATTTTACGAACAAATGTGTGAATAACAATTATTGATAACCAATTTAACGTCGTGACAGAATACCCTTAAACCCTATACAGGAATATAAGAATAAAATAATTCATAATAAAGATTGAAATAAATAAAAACTTGAGAGGTGTCAAGGGACACCCGGATGGAGCGAAGTTATTTTTTATTATTTATTATGTACATAAAACCTGTATACACTCAACAAAAATAATCGTCGGGACACCACACTGTTCAATGCGAAATAGAAATGAAAATATCTGGCTTGCTTTCTATAAGAGAGATAGAGAGAGAGAGACAGACAGAGAAACATGCGCACGCCGCACAGCTGCAAAAAGTGTCGTGACAACTTTTCGTAAGAATTTTTTCCGTCTAGCCCCCTTTCGCAACGCGCGATATGGAACTTCGTTCCAATAATATCTTGGGACAACTAACACATTGCCATCCGATCCCAAACTAGGCAAAGCCTGTATTATGACAGCCAGAAAACACTTATATATTTCTAAATGCATACATACTATAGATAAATTACACCCATACACAAAACAAATAATCGAGTTCATCACACAAAGATTTGTCCCGGGTGGGAATCGAACCCACGACCTCTGGCTACCATTACTATGACTTTTAATAGTTATTTTATAGAAAAAAAAAATTGGACATTTTAATATTTATTATACAACATGTAACGTAATTAACGCACACCCTCAAACACCCGAATTAGAATATTATGTTGTAATCATAACACATACACTGATTTTTTTATATATACTAAATTAGTTTCTTGGACTAAAGTTTATTGTTCTTTATTTTGTATTGAATGACGGAATTTGCATAAATACTAATAAAACTGCGATTTTTAAAGTCTTATTACTTTGACTTACGGTCCATTTCAATTGGTTTTGACTGTACAGTGTTAATATGACAACAATTTTCGTAGTTTTAATTATTTTTGGAATAAAAAATTACCTATATTAAAAATTATTAGGTCTTTACGTATGAAATTGCCGTTCTGCAGTACTGGCCATTTCAAATCAAAATAATTTTTGTTTGGCTAAGAATTCTAATTTCAAATTAATTTTATTTTAAAAACATGGATTCTTTTTTCCAAAAGTAGTCATTTCTTTATTGATTAGTGTTACATTTTCATCGCATTTCAATCTTTTTCGTCATCATGGATACGTTAAAAATTCGAGTAATTATGGAATATGAGTACCGTCGTGGCAGCAACGCGGCACAAGCGGCACGCAACATCAACGACGTTTACGGAGCTAACACTACAAACCAACGCACCACCTGTTATTGGTTTGCTCGCTTCCGTTCTGGAAATTTCGACCTGAAAAATGAACCTCGCGGTCGTCCGAAGACTTTGGTCGACAATGACGAATTAAAGGCGGTTGTGGAAGCTGATGATACACAATCTACGGCTGAATTAGCAGCAGCTTTCGACGTTAGCGTCAAAACAATATTGGTCCATTTGCGTCAAATTGGCAAGGTAAAAAAGCTTGACAAATGGGTGCCCCACGAACTCAATGATCGCCAGCGCGAAGTACGCGTCGAGACGTGCCTTGCACTGCTCAACAGACACACAAATGAAGGAATTTTGAACCGCATTGTTACCTGCGATGAAAAATGGATTCTGTTTGATAACCGCAAGCGCTCAGCAAGTTGGTTGGATCCTGGTTCAGCACCTAAACAATGCCCTAAACGAAAACTTACCCCTAGAAAAGTGATGGTCACTGTTTGGTGGTCTAGCGCCGGTGTGATTCATCACAGCTTCTTACCAAACGGGGTGAGCATTACTGCAGATGTGTACTGTGAAGAACTGAGCACAATGATGGAGAAGCTGGCGCATCTCCAACCAGCATTGGTCAATCGCTCGTCTCCGCTGCTCCTGCACGACAACGCGCGACCTCATACTGCACAGCAGACGGTCTCCAAGTTGCAAGAACTGGGGTTGGAAGCTCTCCGTCATCCGCCCTACTCACCAGACCTTGCGCCTACAGACTACTACTTTTTCCAGAATTTGGATAACTTCTTGGCGGGAAAAAAATTCAATACCCGAGAGGCAGTACAAAATGCCTTTGAAGAATTTGTTGCCTCCCGTCCAGCTGATTTCTTTAAGAAGGGCATCAATAAACTGCCACTGCGATGGCAAAGATGCATTGATTGCATGGGTGATTACTTCGATTAATACAAATAAAAAAATTCATGAAAAAAATTCGTTTAAATTTTTTCATACAAAACGGCAATTTCATAGGTAAAGACCTATTATATAAATGGATTCAGTAAACGATTCTGACCAAAAGATTTTCAGGATGTGCGTAAATTAAATTACATGTTGTATGTTATATGGATATTTTAATAAAAAGAAAGTAGTTTGACTTGTCTCTCCATATCTCTCCTTTTTAAACCTCCATGTCTAGATGTATTTCCATAATGTGAATACAGTGCATTTCTCCAGTTTAAAGTGTCAACTCAAAATATAGTCCGTCGTATACTGATAACATTGTGTATTAATATCTTAGACTAGAGAGATTTTAGTGACCTAGAGTTACTAAATCACTTGTAATCAGGAGAAATTAGAATACAAAATATATTTAAAATTTTGTGCTTAAAATTTCAAATCCCATTTTGTAATTTCAGTTACTATTGTTAAGTCCTGAGCCAAAACGCATTAATATCTACATATACTACATTTAATTAACCATAACGAAAGCGCTCAATTGTATTTGCATTGTGTTAAGTGACCACTGTTTTGGAAGCGCGCCGAAATACTAACCTATTTTCGTAAAATTGGATGCATTATGTACCTACTATTATATTAACAGACAAATTTGTACGTCAGCCAAACTATAAACAGACTATTTCGCGCCCTCTTATATCCTACTTCCTACTAATCACACTAATATTATAAAGGCGAAAGATTTTGAGTGTGTGAGTGTGCATGTTTGTTACTTCTTTACGTCTAAACGGTTGGAGCGATTTTAATAAAATTTGGTATGGAGATAGCTGACACCCTGGATTAACACATAGGCTATAATTTATAAAGTTTAACGCGGGTAAAACCGCGGGGCACGACTAGTATCGTAAAGGCGAAAGATTGTGAGTGTGTATGTTTGTTACTTCTTCACGTCGAAACGGCTGGAACTATTTCAATAAAATTTGGTATGGAGTTAGCTGACACCCTGGATTAACCCATAGGCTAAAATTTATAAAGTTTAATACGTACAAGCTACTATTTTTATTGTTTAACTCGAGAAAAAACACGGGTACAGCTAGTTTTATAATAAAACCCACTGGTTATCTATAGATTTTATCATAATCATGGCAATAAGTATAACTAAGTATAGAGAGATTATTTCGAATTACGACTACGAAAATTTAAGAAAAAACTATATATTATAATATCTGGTATAATGTCCATAACCAATTGTCAAACCAAGAAAAAATATGTATGAGTACTGTTAAAAACAGGTGGCTTTTAAAATTAAACTGAAGAGTGCAAAACAAAGGCCATGAAAAGACGTCGCTCAAGGTAGTTCTTTGTAGAAGCGTTTTATTTGAGTCAACAACTGGGACAGTAAAATACAACCCTGCTTCTTTTATGAATACACATACCTCATAAAAATTGGAAACTGAGTTAGAACTAAAAAGGTAAGTGGCAACATTTATAACTAGGTATCTTAATTTAATTAATACAACTCCATAACTGTATCAATTAACTGATCTCTATAGTTTTTACGATCCTTGGTAATGATACAATGATACATACATACTCATGCCTATTTTCCAGATGGGTAGGCAGAGACAACGGTTCTCCATTTATCACGATAAATGCACTTAGCGGAATATAATCCATGTAATAGGCATTGTATTGTGTGGTCATTCACCCCAACTCATCCCGTGGAGGCGCAGAAGTCGAGAAATTATCTACCAGAGTACGGGCGATAAGGTCTCTCTGAGTTCTATGACCATCGTACTACTACTTGGTCTCACCGATTCGTAAGTATGACGGTCTGACGGTCACCGTAGCCTAGTTGGTAGTGCCCCTGCCTACGAAGCTGGTGGTCCTGGGTTCGAATCCCGGTAAGTGCAAATATTTGTGTGATGAGCACCAATATTTGTTTCTGAGTCATGGATGTTTTCTATGTATATAAGTATTTATCTATCTATATAAGTATGTATATCGTCGCCTGGTACCCATAGTACATATTCTCTCTCAAGGAGGGATTATAGTGCGGAAAATATCGCCAAATTTAAAGAATGTATGTCATGCCTATCATTCTCAGAGGTATACAACCAAACAAGCACAAATTCTGCTTTTAACGCTTTTTTAGACTTATTGTTACTATTTTACAATCTATGTTTCCCAATCGTTAAAATAAATGAGTCTAATAAAAAAAAACAGGTTAGATGGATAACTAAAGGAATCCGAACCAGCAGTAAAAATAAACGTTTGCTGCGTTACAAATATTATAAAAATAAATCAGAATTCAATAAAAATAAATATAAACAATACAGTAAACTACTCAAAAGTTGCATAATTAAGTCAATAAAAAAACGCAATGAAAACATAATAACAAATTCCAAAAATAAATGCAGAGCTGCTTGGAACCTTATCAAGGAAGAAACTGAGTGCTCAAAAAGTATACAACTAATAAGGACTATTAATACGGATAATAGCTGTCTAAATAATCCTATACAAATTGCAGAGGCTTTTAATGACTATTGGACAAAATTAGGCCAACAAGACAATACATTAAGAAACACATGTACATCACGGGTCTGCAATAGTATGTTTTGCCAAGAATATGACTATGATGACGTTCATAAAATTTTACTGTCCCTTAAAAATACAGGAGCGGTCGGATTTGATAATATTGCAACAAAGATTGTTAAAACATGCGCAATAGAAATCACTCCCATTTTAACATATCTCATAAACAGATCATTTGAAGAGGGCTGCTTCCCAGACAAATTGAAACTAACAATTGTAAAACCTCTGCACAAAAAAGGTAACAGGGCTGAAATAAGTAATTATAGACCAATAAGTCTAATACCAGTATTTTCCAAGATTTTTGAAAAAGCTATGCTAAAACGCATGATGGAATTTATTGATAAACATAAAATACTTAAGACCGAACAGTATGGTTTTCAAAAAAATAAACCCACTACTCTAGCATGCTTTAATTTGGTGAAAAAGGTTATAGATGAATTAGATAGTAAAAATAGAGTATCTGTCATCTTTTTTGACATGTCAAAGGCATTTGATTTTGTCTCACACAACCTTTTGTTAAATAAACTAGAACGCTATGGGTTTCGTGGACAAATCTTAAAATGGCTAGAATCATATCTTTTAGACCTGTAAACACAGAGTTAGAAGGTATACGATCAACGTTAAAATTAAATAGCTCGGGAGTACCGCAAGGCAGTATATTGGGACCTCTCCTATTTCTACTTTATATTAATGACCTTCCCGAAGTAACAAAAAACCAATGTACACTATTCGCCGATGACGTTTCTATCATTATGACATCTCCAAGAACTATTGACATAAATAATTATTTGATTGACATAAATAATACAATTCTTTCGATAATTAAATGGATGACTCTAAATAATTTAAATGTGAACGTTACAAAAACCAATATAATTCAATTTTGCACATACGGCTATCAAAAAAATAAACTAAACATTTCTTACAATGGACAAAATGTATCGGAGCCTGAGGACACAACCTTTCTAGGCATACTACTAGATAGCAATTTTTCTTGGAAGTTGCAAGTTGACCGGGTTTGCTCTAAGCTAAACAAATTTATTTACGTATTATATACATTGAGAAAAACATCATCACAGAGCACGGTCTTGTCTGCTTATTACGGATATATTGCATCTACCTTACAATACGGACTTATATTGTGGGGCAATTCAACAGAAGTACATAAAGCATTTTTAGCTCAAAAGAAATGTATAAGAGCAATTTGTGACATTCCACCATGGGAGTCGTGCAAACCATTATTTCGTACCTTAAAATTATTGACCCTACCTAGTATGTATATTTTTGAGTGTGCCAAATTTACTCGTCAACACCCTGACCTTTTCGTTAGAGCGAAAGATAAATTTCCACGTAATACTAGAAATCCTGACAGAATAGTCCTACCTAATATACCAAGAACGACACTATATAAAAAAAACTGCTATTGCATGTGTGGATATATCTACAATAAGTTGCCTAAAGATATAACAGACTTACACAATACAACAATATTTTGCAAAAAGCTTAAATCATGGCTAATAGAAAAATGTTTTTATTCTGTGTCTGATTATTTGAAACCCAATGCATAAATATCCGATGTTTAATTATTATTTTATTGCAAATTATTGTTTTTTTTGACTTTGTGACATTAATTTATTTCATTTCATATAATTTGTTGTTATGTTATGTTGTCATTATCATTATGTGTTTCATCATGTATTATTGTATTCATGACATTTAGTAAGCACCTCTAAAGTTGTTTGTAAATTTGTATTTGAATGATATGCTATCTAGGAATTGTTATAAAAAATAGGAAATGACATTATTGTATAATAATATTTGCATGACCATGTATGGCTAAGTGTTAAGGACCCTATTATATTTAAGATCTGCATTGTACCAACACTTATCGCAAATAAATTATTATTATTATTATTATACAAGCTTTGCTTAGTTTGGGGCTAGGATGATTTGTGTGACATTGTCCCGAGATATTATTATAAGTATTCGGCTACGGTTGAGCAACTAGGCACGCATATACTACGCTTTAGATCGCCAAAGTTAATTTCTAAGCATCTTATTGCTTCATAGATCACGTTACGCTGTCATTACCCACTGCCCAAACGATATAGTAATAGTTCAACCATTTCAGCAGTACAAACAGAGTTTGAAATGTATCTATGGAATTTATTATCAGCACGACCACATAATATAAAATTGTACTATTCACCACGGCAAGCGCATGAAGTTATATACGTTAATAAATTTCATGTTTGGGTGTGACAGTTTCGACATAAGAGTTTCCTATTTGGTTGTACTAATTCGAAAGCATAGTAGCTAAATCAAATATAGATATATTTATGCGAAGCTTTAGTAATTACGGTATACAAATATAGAGCAAAAATAAATAAACGGTTATTGCATGGGGTGACGTAAGAGATCACTCGAAAGTAACGATAAGTATTTCAATCTCATATAATTAATGTCTGCATTGATTAAGATCACGGACTATACTCAAGAAGTCCGGGCTACTGAACAAGTCACTGTACTCCTATTACTCGACTCCAGTAACGCCTTCAAAACCGTCGACTTCGATATCTTACTCGGCATTATACGCTCTCTTATTGTATCTCCAACGGTTATTGATTGGTTTCGAACTTAAATGTTTGGTTGCCGACAACGTATCTGCATAACTACCTTTTCTTCATGGTGTATTAGGTATGCTGTCGTGCTGCAGGGTGACGTGCTATCCCCACTACTGTTCGCTCTTTTTATTAATACTATCTTCAACAAACTCAATTCTTGGTACCATATTTAGGCTGATAATTGACAGATTTACAAAAAAGCTCCCCGACGTTAACAACTTAACAAACAAAATACAGGCCATTATAGTTAACAGCGCCAAGATGATTGCAACAAGTTACATTTACCATAGGTTCAATTTAATCACATTGCCATTTGGTATACTTATAAGATTATCAAAAATTTGGGTGTTCACATCGACAAACTGTCCTGGGACCCTCAGTTGCAGAAGCTAGGTCGCAAATTAGATGTTTCAGCGGGTTCCTTAAGATTCATTCGTAACTTTTTTTCCAACCATCACAAAAATTGCGCTAGCAAAATTAGTCTTTCTTTCAATTATCGACTATGTCGATAGCTATTCCTATGTCCTGTGTCCTTAGGCTATGGTTAACGCTTACCATTTTCAATGGATTATGAATACATAAATCTGTCAAGATTAGTATATTCTCATTGAATTTATAGTTCGCTTAGCCCCGTGTTAGGCTGCAGTTGTTAAATAATAGGTACTAACCTAACAAAGACAAAAACCACAGAAACATACCATCTTTCATTTTTGAACTGGTCAAGAAACGATCACGTTTCATACAGAGTAGTAAGAAATGCGTAGGTTTACCTTTTACTGTAAATCTTTATTTTATTCCCTTGAATGTTCTCGATATAATTATAAGTAATGCGTCCAAGTTTGCAACTTGTACAATAAAAGGGCCACTCTTATCGAATTATGGAAGTTTTGAAGGAAAGTGAAAACCAACCCCTCCTGTTTCCTTTTAACGATTTATTTATAGAATTCAAATTGAAGGAGCAGTCGCAAAAGTGCCTTAGTCACAAAATTGAGGTTTACAAAATACAAATCAAATTCTCCGTATATTATTCTTTTTAAGTTTAAAATACTACTATGTTGTGTTATTTTGGTATGTTATTTTATGGTAATCACAGGTTTATTTATACAGACGCCAGCACATCAAGCTACCCCAATCTGTAAAAAAATTCCAATTGAAAGTGAACCTCGTGCTTATGTGATAAAGTTGAAAATCTATAAAATAAATTTGACAGATTGCGGTAGCTGGGTGTTCTTGCGTCTGTACTTTTAGCTTAAGCTTCTTAGTTTTTATTAAGAGTATAGAAGTATTCTTTACCGTGATGAAGTTAACTTAGTTATTTGTATCTAGTCCCAAACTAGGCAAACCTGTATCATGAACCCCAAATTATACAATTTTAGGCGGCCATAAGTAATGAGATATCTGAAAATAATTGAAGTAAGTTAAATATAGCATACATTTAACGAACAAATGTGTACAAATGATTATTACTTATTAAGAAATGAATGTCTGTGTGAGTGTGTTTGTTTTGTCTTAAAATGACGCTGCACAGTGAGCAATCAAAGCATCAAAGCGATATTTATTTCGAAGCTAGCACCTATTTCCTACTCTTCAGATTGAACAATTTCCGTTGAAACGATTGACTGACTTGGTACGTAAATATTTATCGCCTAGAATTGAATGGACAGCTAAAACTATAAATACCGCCCACGAAAGTAAGTGCCTATTTAATTCCCACGGAAAGACGTGATCGATCTAAAACCGTACCTGAGTGTTGATAGCTTATATTGCCCACTGCCTCCAAACCGTTGTATTAAATTAATAAAACGTCAATTTAGCAAAACAAACAATTTAATATTGGATAAAATGACATCGCGTGTGAAGAACCAAGCACAAACGCTGCCAATGCCAGATTAATGGTTTCCTTCAATACGCCGTATAATGTCGTGATGAAATATCACTGACAGAATAAAAGAAAAAAAGAACTCATTTCTCTCGAATTTTTTCCCGGCCAAAGCTTCGACTACATAAAAGAATTTTAGGTTTTATTTACATACAAAATACACACCTAGCAAAAATATGTTAATACTTATAGCAAATTTGGAATTTGTTTTCATTTCCGTACAGACTAATTGGTAATCCGAAATGAGATGGCACTTCTAAGCCAGAGCCAAGAAGTGCCATTGCATGTGTTCTATTAATGTAAAAGTGCCCCAGAGGTATTTAAGAAGTATGGTGTAAATGGTACACAGTGAATAAAATAGTTGAATGGCACGGTTATTTTCGTTATAAATTTGGTGGCCCCACTCCTAATTTATTAAAACCAAATGTTGCAATGTTGCCAATAACATTATTTATTGAAGTAATTTCAGTTTGGGCGAAGTTATTTTTTCATTTAACTATAAGTAAGTTTACCTTTTTCTCTTGAGCTATAGATGCTAAGTATATTTGTTACATTGTACTAAAGAAGAACCCTAATAGTTTGGAAAACTTGGGATAGAAACGCTCGCTGTATTTCAATGATTCACGGGACAGTTCCAGTGAAAGCGTCGACGAGAATAATGGAATAGAAAAACTGTTGAAGACAGTGATCTCAGTACAATAGTGGAGGTTAGGTAGGATGGCTGCCTATTCGTCGCCGGCCAGTCAACCATTCCAATTCCCTTGAAACTGAATCTTAGTCACGTAGCGTTACGAATCAATTTTGAGCGGAATTGGAATGGTCGGTTGTTCATTTAAGAAGTAGGGCTCGGTATTGTTGTGCTAATGTTGGGGACAGACTACCGCCAGTGCCCCTCATGAATATTAACTGATATTTGTCTTACAGATAGCCACTCATCGCTGAAAATATCTATTCAATATAGACACGACACTCTAGTATACTGCTTTGTTATAACCGTTGTAGGTAAGCGAAACTAATCCACGAGTGTTTCGAATGTGAAAATTATGAATATTATACGGGTGACCATATAAATAGATTCCATAATCGACGCGTAACATTACGTTTATGCAAATACCTATTCAAAATATTACATGCCAGGCATTGTTTATGGCATTTGCGTCGTTTGTTGAGAATAAGTTGAAGTATGTAAACAAGTAAATACAAATCCCGTGAAATTACATTAAGCATACGTTAAGAAAGTTTCGACTGTAGCATTTTGTAGGTAACATGTAATTGACATTACCTACTGCTTTGTTTGAATTAGCTAAAAACGTAGTACTAATATAATTTGTTATTTAAGTATTTCACAAGATTTGTATGAAAACTATACAGTATACACAATACTGTAGGTACGGATGGATTAGGCTTCCGCTTCAATCCTAGTGCTGCGATGTCTCGCTCTTCACGCATACGTATGAAAAAGAAAACACCACTAAAATAAAAAAAAACAAGGTTTTATATTGTTCTATTTGTTACAAATTATTTTTAATATGTAAGCTTAATATTACACGAGTATAAGTAGGTATAATTAACTGCTCAATTGGTAGCACAAGTACATGATAATAGCTTACGAAGTATTTAAGTAACGTAATTGTCGGAGTATATAAATAAATTCAACAACAAATATCCCTGTAACAATTCTTTGAATGAATTAGTTAACTTTCGACCTACTTGTCAAAGTATGTAACCTTTTTTTGGGAATAAGCGTAACAGAGCAAGAATAAATAATATAAATAAAAGTTTCATTACAATATATACAACCATGTACTCGTAAATCCTACTTTAATACAGAATTTCATCCAAATAGTAAGAGAATAGCATTTATATGACAAAGTTAAGCAATGATACATAATATTAAGTTGTCTAATTATTTTTGTATACTAGGGGTGATATTATGAAGGAAATTTTGGCAATTGCAAATTATTAGGCTACAAGTGAACGTTTTTTAGGGTTCCGTAGCCAAATGGCAAAAAACGGATCCCTTATAGATTCGTCATGTCTGTCTGTCTGTCTGTCCGTCCGTATGTCACAGCCATACGGATATGGATTTTTTCCGAAACTATAAGAGCTGTACTGTTGAAATTTGGTAAGTAGATGTAGGTATTCGGTGAACCGCATTAAGATTTTTAGCCAAAAATAGAAAAAGAACAATAATTTTGAGGGTCCCCATACATAGAACTTAAACTCATAATTATTCTTTTCATCGTATCCATACATGTGAGGTGTCTTTAGATAGGTCTTTAAAAATGATATTGAGGTTTCTAATATCATTTTTTTCTAAACTGAATAGTTTGCGCGAGAGACACTTTCAAAGTGGTAAAATGAGTGTCCCCCCCACCCTGTAACTTCTAAAATAAGAGAATGATAAAACTAACAAAAATATATGATGTACATCACCACGCAAACTAACAACGAAAATTGGTTTGAACGAGATCTAGCAAGTAGTTTTTTTTTAAACGTCATTAATCGTAAACCGCAATTTGCTTTCATTTAATCAACTGAAATACTTGCTGCTACGGAACTTCATGGACGAGTCCAACTCGCACTTGGCCGGTTTATTAAAATTACTTTTACTTTTAGTACTTTTGTTTACTTTTTATTTATAACACCTTATGTACTGTATTCGTTCGATCAATCGATTCTACCAGGTATATTCAAAATTATATATGTCGGCGCAAAACAACATGCGATGAGCTACGTCATCGCTGCACGTGTTTCGAACTGTGTAAACAAGTGAATCACAACGACCGGTCGCCCCACTGCGATCGCCCCACTACAGTGTGAATAAAAGGGGCGCCCGTTCCAGCGGAGTATTCATTCGTTTGTCTGCGCTCGGACAGCAAACATCTAATTCATTGTGATTATTTAAGTGAAATTTGTAATGAATTCTAATTAAAAGTGATTTTTGATTAATAAACAGTTAATTGTTTTAATTATCATCGAAAATGGAAAACTCCAATAATAATGATCCTAATGACGTCGGTTGTGCCGACGTCACTATTTTTAAAAACATTACTGGGCCAATAGCCTCGTCATCAGAAGTGGGATTACCTGCCACTTCCGCTCAACAACCTAATGATGTAAGGGAATCACAATCTGGAGAACATATCCCAAACAATAATGGTAATCCAATGCAGCAAGAACAACCACAATTTAATTTGTTCAACACACCGGTAAACAACATGCCACCACAATTCATTTTGCAAATGATGCAAGTGATGCAGCAGATGTCGGAAAGATTGAGTAAGCCCCAAGAAGCGAAAATACGTATCAACGATATCTATCTACCTTCATTTGATCCTGATACCAATGTAGGGATACATGAGTGGTGCCAACATATTGATAAAGCTATTGAAGCCTACAATTTCAGTGATTTTGACATAAGGATGAAGGTTGGCAGCCTGCTAAAGGGAAGAGCGAAGTTATGGGTTGATGACTGGATGGTCACTGCAGCCTCATGGTGTGAGTTGCTCAATAATCTTATAACAACTTTTGAACCAGAAAACCGTTATTCCAGAGACATAATTCGATTCAGAGAACATATCTACGACTCTTCTAAAGACATTTCTGAATATTTATCACGAGCCTGGGTCCTTTGGAGGAGAATCACAAAAGATAAGTTGCCAAATGAAGATGCTGTGGAAGCGGTTATTGGATGCATAGATGATGAAAGACTCCGGATTGAGCTATTAAATGCAAGGGCTACCACAGTACCTGAGCTAATATCTGTTGCATCTTCGATAAGGACAACAAAGCGTTCTCATCCAAGTTCTAGCAATCAAAACCCAAATAAGCGACCACGGTTTTCAAATGCAAATCCATCGAGTGTACCTTGCCGAATCTGTAAAAGGTCCAATCACAGTACCAGTGAATGTTACTTCAAGTCTACTGGGTCTAAACCCGAACAAAGGAACAACACTAAAACTGAAACCACTAACAAGGAGGTAACCACTAACCAAAACAACAAAACGATCTGTTCATTCTGCAAAATACCTGGACACACTTTTGAAACCTGCTTCAAGAGAGAACGTTCAGTGTCATCATCAAATATAAATCTCATTTCTGGATCTAAACTAGCCCCTATCAAGGTGAAGATTGGACGAAAGATTTTTCAAGCAATTTTTGATAGTGGGGCTGAATGCTCACTCATACGTGAGTCCATACCGGCTCAATTACCAGGAAAAAGGATTGAAACTACAAATTACTTGAAGGGCATTGGACAATTTCTTATACTTTCAATAACTACATTGGTTACGATTGTGAGCATCAATGACATAAACGTTGAACTGCAGTTCCATATAATAGCGGACTATGAGATGACCACAGATATCCTGATAGGTATGAACTTGATAAAGAACACAAACCTTACCATGATTATAAATTCAGAAGGAACAACGCTGACATATCAACAAAATGTCAATCAAGTTCAAAGCATGAATCCTATCTTCGATAAATTGGACTGTGATCTGACGAATGAACAGGATATCACCACATTACGAACACTATTGAACAAGTATCAACACCTATTTATCAGGGGATACCCAACAACTCGTGTCAAGACTGGGAAATTGGAATTTCGTTTAAAAAATCCAGACAAATACGTAGAACGAAGACCATATAGACTGAGTCCTATCGAACGAGAAAAGGTACGAACCATAGTGAAAGATTTGATGCAACATGGAATTATACGGGAAAGTAAGTCACCATACTCCAGTCCCATTATCCTAGTGAAGAAGAAGAATAGTGATGACCGTATGTGTGTGGATTATAGAGAGCTCAACTCTAACACACTACGTGACCATTACCCACTACCATTAATTTCAGATCAAATTGATCAGCTAGCTAAAGGACAATTCTTCACTACTTTTGATATGGCAGCGGAGTTTCACCAGATACCTATCGCAGGTTCATCAATTGAAAAGACTGCTTTTGTCACACCAGATGGATTATACGAGTATTTGACGATGCCATTTGGATTAAGCAACGCGTGTTCTGTATATCAGCGATGCATAAATAGAGCTCTGAATTCGTTATTGGGTAATGCAGCTCAAGTTTACGTTGCTGACGTACTAAGCAAATGTGAAGATTTTGCCGAAGGACTATCCAACATTGAACGCATTCTTATAGCTTTACAGGATGCTGGTTTCTCCATTAATGCTGATAAATGCAGTTTTTTTAAGCGCTCAATTGAATATTTAGGCAATATGGTGTCAAATGGACAAGTACGACCTAGCCCACGTAAAATAGACGCACTGGTAAAAGCACCAATACCGACTACACCAAAACAAGTTAGACAATTCTGTGGATTGGCGGGCTACTTCAGAAAGTTCATTCCAGACTTCTCACGAAAATTAATACCACTATACGAGCTTACCAAACCAGGAGCTAAATGGGAATGGAATGAACGTCACGAAACCGCAAGAGAAGGGGTGATTCAGTGTTTGACATCAGCTCCAACGCTCACCCTTTTCCAAGAAGAGGCTCCAATTCAATTATACACAGATGCCAGTAGTTTAGGCTTTGGTGCAGTACTGGTACAAGTTATTGCGGGGCGACAACATGCCATTGCCTTCATGAGCTTAAGGACCACCGAAACTGAAAGTCGCTATCACTCTTACGAGTTGGAGACCCTGGCAGTTGTCAGAGCAATAAAACATTTCAGGCAATATCTTTATGAACGAAAGTTTACTGTGATAACTGACTGTAACGCACAGAAGGCCTCCAAACACAAAAAGGATCTGCTACCTAGGATACATCGCTGGTGGGCATTTCTTCAAAATTATAATTATCGCAAGGGTCAACAACTTCAACACGCTGACTACTTCAGTCGCAATCCAGTCGAACTAACAGTGAACATAATGACCCGGGATCTCGACTGGCTGAAAATCGAACAACGACGTGATGAAGCACTGCGAAATATTATGGATGGTATGACCAGCGACATTCCCAGCAATGACTACCTACATACTAGAAGACAATGTCCTCAAACGAATAATCCAGGATCCAATCTTTGGGCAAAAACGTTGCACAGTGGTCCCTAAATCCTTTCAATGGAGTTTAATAAACTCATTCCATACTGCATTGAAACATCCCGGCTGGGAAAAGACGTTACAGAAAATCAGAGACAGCTACTGGTTTAATAACATGAATACAAATATTCGAAAATTTGTGGATAACTGTGTGGTCTGCAGAACATCAAAAGGAACATCAGGTGCAATACAAGCTCAATTGCACCCAATCCAAAAACCAACTACTCCATTTCAAGTAATACACATGGATATAACTGGCAAATTGGGAACATCCGCTGACCAACAATATGTAATTGTCACAGTAGATGCTTTTACAAAATATGTGCTCCTATATCACACAACCAACAAGAATCCACATGGTACCTTGGCTGCACTGAAGTGTGCAGTACACCTATTTGGCACTCCAATCCAAATTATCGTCGACGGTGGAAGAGAGTTTCTGGGCGAATTTAAAATCTATTGCGATCGTTCAGGTACCTATAGAGATTCATGCTATAGCACCAGGTGTAAGCCGAGCAAATGGACAGGTAGAACGCGTGGTTGCTACGGTAAAGAATGCTCTGACTATGATAAAAAACTACGAAACAGAAGAATGGCACACGACGCTTGAAGAACTTCAGTTGGCATTAAACTGTACCCCTCATCGGGTAACGGGGGTAGCTCCACTCACTTTGCTTACTCAACGGAAACATTGTGTGCCCCCTGAGCTACTCACGCTTGTGAATATAGATGAACAGACCGTTAATATCGAAGCCCTCACTAATCATGTTCAACAAAAGATGATGCATAACGCAGAACAAGACAAAATACGTTTTGATGCAAAGAAAGCGAGGATCAATCAATTTCAACGTGGCGACTACGTCCTCATTAAAAATAATCCTCGTAACCAAACTTCGTTGGATTTAAAGTTCAGTGACCCATATGAGATCACAAGAATTCTCGAAAATGATCGCTACCTAGTCAAAAAGGTGGTTGGTAGAGGACGTCCAAGAAAAGTTACACATGATCAACTTCGTCGAGCACCTCAACCTGCAGATCAGTTAACCATGTCGGCGGAAGAAGATGACACCCCAGTATCAACAAATGAGCCTATACCATCAACTTCACAAGTCACGGTGACCGATCAAGAAACACAGGAATCAACACATTAAGCACTCAGGGTATGTTTTATTGTTTTTATCTAAATTCACAAGTAAACAAACAACATAGTACCACAGTGTACGCAACAACATAGTACCACAGTGTACGCAACAACATAGTACCACAGTGTACGCAACAACATAGTACCACAGTGTACGCAACAACATAGTACCACAGTGTACGCAACAACATAGTACCACAGTGTACCCCACAACATAGTACCACAGTGTACGCAACAACATAGTACCACAGTGTACGCAACAACATAATACCACAGTGTACGCAACAATATAGTACCACAGGGTACCTAGGCTATACTCATATCCAACCACAGTGTTGACCAATAAAATAATACACTTGGTACACAGATACCAAAATCAAAGAAAAAAGTTAACTTGCTACAGGTATCCTCGTCGGCAAAAGATCTACAACACGGCTAGTGCAGAGCGCGCACTGCCGGTCAGAATGGTCGTGTCGGCGCAAAACAACATGCGATGAGCTACGTCATCGCTGCACGTGTTTCGAACTGTGTAAACAAGTGAATCACAACGACCGGTCGCCCCACTGCGATCGCCCCACTACAGTGTGAATAAAAGGGGCGCCCGTTCCAGCGGAGTATTCATTCGTTTGTCTGCGCTCGGACAGCAAACATCTAATTCATTGTGATTATTTAAGTGAAATTTGTAATGAATTCTAATTAAAAGTGATTTTTGATTAATAAACAGTTAATTGTTTTAATTATCATCGAAAATGGAAAACTCCAATAATAATGATCCTAATGACGTCGGTTGTGCCGACGTCACTATTTTTAAAAACATTACTGGGCCAATAGCCTCGTCATATATTATAGTTACCATAGGTATTTAATAGTGCATGCTGTGGCTTCCTATAATTGGAGCCGCATCGCATAATAATTAATGGTATTAAGAACTATGTATGTTTAGGTCCACGAAATGCAACCACCCATCTCTTCATTGACCTTGCTCTATCATACTTAATCCAGACAATGGGAGCATGAGAACAACTTACTGTCTTTTTTATAATAAGTCTAGTCTTTTAAATAATAATAATAAGAAAAAAAGTCATACCCATGTGCAATTACTCACATACCTCTCACACACACACGCTTAATTACATACACGTAGGTACTCACACACACACTCACATGCACACACACACACACACAAATAGGTTGGATGTTAGTTTAACTTAACTTAAATTCAATAATAATGAATAACTATATAAAATGATGTATGTTGGTGCAGTACATTCCATACCTCAAGCACAACCGTGGCACGTTTTTACGACTGAACACTGTCTCCCGAAATACATACAGGCTTTAGCCCAGTTTGGAAAACAGTGTCAGTACCTTTTGTAATTAATCATGACAAAAATCTGTAAACACATGTGAATGTATTTTTGTTTTATCTGAGTCCAATAAATTATTATTATTATTTATAAAGTAGTATAGTAACACGGTGGTTAAACCTTTCGAAAATATGGGTACTGAAGTAAGTTATCTTTGTAAACAACTTTTTGACCGAAAGCGTTAGCAAAAATATGATTATGACGCTTTATAAAGGACACAAAGAACACACTTGCCATCCATATTTTCTAGTTAGCGTTTATCTCACTTTAAAACTTAATAATTTTTGCACGTTAGAAAATATGTGTATCATACTTGTAAAGTTGTATCTCCCAATTAGATTAACATAATTTGTTTGTTTAGTTTGGGGTAAAAATCATCTGCCGTATTACTAACCTGAGTAAATAACAAAATGAATCTTAGCAACTAGTCTAGACCGTGGTCAATCATTACTAAAATCATGTAGCTATAAATTGTAAACACGATGTAGCGCAGAGACTACGCCGTAGTCACGACCCTACACTACAGTGAACCATAGACTCTTTGTACCTTAACTACGCCGTAGTGACTACGGCATACGTCACATCAACTATGAACTGGATAGATAGAACTAGACTACCTTCGATAATCGAATATATTATGTAATTTATGCTGTGAATGTGACGAAAACATTGGCTATAACAATATATATTTTTTCGAGACCTTGTTTGTTCTTTTCGAGCACGTGTCCTTGTATACAAAATTTATTACAAAATTGATATTTATTAATTTGTGGTCATGATTATATGACTACAAATTAATTTTTCAAGTTTCATGATTTGGTATTGTTAAGTAGTTTATTAAGTTACTTAAGACAGAATATTATAATAGGTGCCATTCAATATTTTTTTTGTATTCTGAAGTTTTTTCCTTATATGCTACACTAGCTGTGCCTCGCGGTTTTACCCGCGTTAAACTTTATTAACTATAGTATATGGGTTAATCCAGGGTGTCAGCTAACTCTAACTTTTATTAAAATCACTAACTTTTATTAAAATCGCTCCAGCCAACAATCGCTCCAGCAGACGTGAAGAAGTAACAAACATACACACTCACACACTCACAAACTTTCGCCTTTATAATATTAGTATGATAATAATTTCTGATATTGGGATTTCATACATATTAGTTCAAGGTTAGAGATGAAGTTTATAACAAGGACATGTCAAATAAAAACTTATGTTGTTAAAGACACACCAAGATAAGAATGACACCTTTAAAAAAAATAACACAGAACCATAGATCATTATAGTTAGTATGTTCTTCGGCACAGAGTTATGCGTTACTGAAATACCTTAACTCTATGACTCTGTAGTTCAATACATTATGATCATACCTATAGTTTTACACAGACTCCGCTGTAGTCACAAGGTACTACCACCACTGCTTAACACTCCGTGTAATCATCACCGTTACGCTTCCCTAACACTACTTTTCAAGTATCAATATAGGTCCAAATGATGTGAATTTTATATCAAATAGCATTCTGTATAATAATCTCTAACCACTTACCCGCATATCCAAGAATGCCTTCGCCTCGGTATAGATGCGAGAGTAAGACCAAAGGGCGGGAGCGCTGTTGGCGGATCATCTTCCTCCTGCGCCGGCGCACCACTTACGCGCACCTCAGGCACGCGTAGCTGATGACGGCTCATAGTAACTTAATACCACGAATCCATATCGTGTTAACTTATATCTTCCTCTCGATAAACGTTTTTCGAAAATGTCGTATCAAAAATTAACAATTCGTCTATTTAATAAATTCGGTTTTATTTTATTCTTCGTATTATCTGGAAAGGGCAAAGATATTTTTTAGAATTTTAGTTAAGAACTTAAATAATAATAAATTTTCACGGAATGTGTTGCTAAATGTTATTATGCTTAATAGCTTTCGCTTTATAAATAACTCTTAGTCACTTTGCCAGCAAAAATAAATAGGTCCAGCTAAGATATAGTTAATTCACGTCTGTCTAACATAAGCATTAGGCGAAAATATGAAGTAATTTGTCTTGTCTTCCATTAGTACATTTATGTCGGTGGATAATAATGATATCGGATCATTATTTCGTCACGTGCATAAACGAATAAATGTGATATATTCAATACGACTCATGTCCATTGATGATTCGTTTTATAAACGTCGATTCTTGAATAATATATAGCCGTTTACGACATGATGACGGGGGTGCATAAGTGCCGGAGAAGCCACATCACTACATCCACTTACAGCGTCGGTGTTAAGCATAAAAAGATTTGAATTAATACAACCAACCCTTGGCGGCTTTCCTTTACCGGTTTATGCAACCATAATACGCGATATACAGGATTTATATTTATTTGAAGATATGTTACAAAGATATCTAAAATAAACCTAATAGTTTTGATATCTTTCCTTATCGATGATCTTGCATAAATAAAAACTTGTGTGTACTTATGTACACGCGTTAGAAGTTATACTTCTTAATATACAACTTGAACATAGTTATCAATTTTCATACCACCTAGAACTAACGTCATGCTGTTATTTTTACGATGCGCGCGCACGATGCGCGCGCATCGTAATAATTCACTCTCATACCACCTAGAACTAACTTCATGCTGTTAAATTTTTTGATGTCGGTGTGCGCGCGCATCGTAAAAATTCACTCTCATCATTTTTCTCCATCGCGCCAAAAGAAGTATAACTTCAATTATTTTCATTACGTTATAGATGGTGAGTTCTATAACTATTGACCATACATAATTGTAGTTCGAAGAACATTCAAACTAAAATAAAAACCGACAAAAGTAAAACAAAGTCATAGGTTCACTCACTGGGCTAATTTGTAGTTTTCTGAAAATATAATCAAAATACTTCAACTTGTTTTAGTGTTCATAGGGAACATACATACAAATAAGAATGAATTCCACGTAAGTGTCAACTAGAACAATTCATCCATCTGTTGGCTTCTTGCCAAACACCTGGAAGCGACGCGACCCCGTCCTCTTTAGTAAAATATATTATAGAACAATTTAGCTCAACAAAACAATACAAGGATTTTTACACCATTATTTTAAGGAGTCCGTGCCAAAAAAGTAAAAGGGGCTCCTTATGGAATCACATATAGCACATATGTGACGTGTTACGTCGATACATTTTATATTGTTCAATCATAAACAATTTATATTCAAAAACCTATCTTACATTTCAACCGAAAATGTGTACAATTTTTCTGACTTTAAATTTGAGGTCTTTTCTCTATGATATTTGAATTTAATGGTCAAGATAAACATCGTTATTATATTTCACTAGGGTATTATATATCTTTAGGGTAGACACAGCATCTTGTTTCCTAATAGCGGAAAAAATATAATGTTCATTCGTATGATGTTAAATAATATCTTCGAATGAAATGATAATGAATATTTTCGTTCTTATAGAACTCATTGCAAAGACAAATTCCGAGATTCAAACTGTACCAACATCTGCAAGCGTTAACACGCCGTCAACAAGCCACTTGGCGCTTATTTTGTCTCAGTGAATCTGAGCGCATATGAGTCAGATGCATGTTTAATGTACAAACATTATTGTACATTAGCATTGTGAAATACAGAATATATTGTATTTTCTTTACTATTTTTTGTACAATTAATGGAAATATGAATTGATATGCTTCCAAAGTACCCAAATAAATTTATGGAGAAAGAAGAGTAAAAGTCTTGATTTAAACGATTACTCAGTATATATTTTAGTACTCTATAAACTTCCCTCCTTGCCTTATTGTGAAACTTCTAAGTATCTAAAATAATGTTCCGCTGCCGGAAAAAGATTGCTCTCAACTGCCTTTTTTTCTCATTAACTTTTACAGTCACAAATTCTATCACAGAACGCAATAAAACTTTCTGACGCGTAATGTCTCGAGGGAAATTTAAAACCGTTTAAAAATATAGTAATTATAGGATACATTAAACTTAACGACGACGAATATATTGAGTTTCAAACTCGTATTAGAGCCTAATTCGTGTTGGAAACGGGTTTGTAATAGTGTAACTTTTTTTAATAAGATTAAGTAGCATAATTAATACTTTTTGCATTTTATTTTTATCACTCGAACACCCAAATTTATTCGTCTTATAGATAGATAACCTTCGGTAATCTGAGTCACACTTTTCCAAGCTTTATTTTATGAGAAATTCCATCAAAGGCTTTCGACCCACTTTCAGTAGGGTCGTTGTGGGATGAGATTTTTTGTGAAAAATCTGTGCACGTAACGGGGTGCTTGGTAAATGTGAGAAGAATATTTTGTCGTTTTCATGACGTCGCCGCGACGGTACAGAGAGATAGCCACCTTTTAATCTTTGTAAACAAATTCTGCCGTCTAGTGAAAAAATGCCCGTAATTTGCGTATGTTTTCCAAGAAGTTGACTAATATGTTTGTATTGGCAGACGTGTGTTCCGGTTAGTCTAAATCTTCTATTTCTACACGTTTTAGAAAATGTTGGTTCTTTTGTATGACTTGACATTTTCTATCCTCGGCTACAGACGTCCTTCTGAATCAAAGGTTGGGAGTTCGATCCTCGCACAAGACAAATATTTGTGTTCATGAACATGTCCATTTGCCTTGGTCTGTGTATTTTGTATAAAAGATAGATTTTTCTAGTATCCATATATTAAGCTTTGCTTAGTTTAGGATCTTACCCTTTATTGCGTAGAAAAAACATACATTTTAGATACGAATTACATAGTAGAAAAAACACGTACAGACAAGTCAACGTCACTCTCGTAATACGAAAACATTAATTACTGCCTGAACTATGTGATAAATCGTGGAAAAGCCTAGGATTTGTTCTTAGGCAGTCTAGAAGATTTTACAATCGTATAACATCGTGTAGCTTTTATAATGCGTATGTCTGTAACACACTTGAGAATAATGCATTAATACGGAACTCTCATCAAGTTCAATACATACGAAAAATCTAAAAAATACTGAAGTCATTTGTATGCTATTGTACAAACGATTTAATAATAAATAAAATAAAAAAGGTTTTTATTCACGTAGACTTAAAAAAAAAGCGCTAGTAAATGGTCAGAACGTGTTTGTAGTAATACAGTTATTATTTCTAGTTACTTATTATAGATATTTAGGTTGTACCTACCGGATTGTTAAAACATTTTTAAAATTAATTTTGTAATAGTAGTGATATTTAGCTAGCTTTTATTAAGTTATTGCCAAGGAGATTATGTTTAGGTTTAATTATTATTACTATCCTGTGATTGGATTGTATTATTATTATCCGTACCTATGTCCACACTGTATATCGTGGGTATGGTGGTCTTTCGTATGTTAGCAGTACGACTTAACGTTACCATAGTCACGTAGATCTTCAGGTTAATACGTGACTTCACGTGTAACTCTTCGCTGTTGGTGCACGTGTGTCGCGGCACGGGACATACTCTGTCCAGGCTTGACGTCAACGTCAGTTATTGGCAGTGCTGGCCGCTCGAACTAATCTAGTCCGGAATGCTATTACCACTGCTCTGTACCGTGCACTTCGCTATATCAATGTTATCCAGAATTACTCAACGATAGATTTATTCTTATGCACCATAAATACGTTCCTAACCGTTGCAGGGCGTCACGTTGAGGCGTGAGCAGGTACATAGTAACTTTTTTCTATGATTTTTTTATGTTAAAATATTATATATTAAGCATTTTAAGATAGTTAGAAAAATTGTTTAATAAATCAATTTATATCATACATCTAGATTTTAGTTATTACTATTCTAATTATTACTTTACCTTTATATAAAAGAAAGTCGGGTTATTAACACCATTATATAACTCAAAAATAGCTGCACCAATTTCGATGATCTCATTTTTTGGATGCGTCTCAAGAATAGCAGAATTAATGTTAAAATATCGGATGTTACTTTTTTGAAACATATTAAAATAAACTGAATAATTACATTGTAATGAAAAAAACAAACAACTGTCAAGATTGACAACACAGCATGTACTAGAGATTTTTAGAAAAATCCTTTTTCGTTGCCTGTCAGTATAGGAGCTATACATCGCGAAATATTGTGTTTGGTTTTTTTAAATATAAGAGATTACAGTTTGGTTGGTTTCGTTTGTGCAAGTGTTGTTAATAAAACTTATTGTGTAAGTATTAATATAAAAACTGCCGCGACCAATAAGATATAATCCTTCCCTACGGAAACCGATTCACAGAAGAATAACGTTAGCGCACTGGTAAAGTAGGAAAATCACAATATAAACTAAATAAATCTGTATACATCACAACCTCTGATACAGGACAGTTAATAAACAACCGGTCCGAATTTGATAGATTTACAATAGACCTGTTAAGTGGCACTGGGATCAGATTCCAAGTTCTTTTTCTATTTGAAGAGCAGGATATCGTCAGGTCTGCCGGGATAGCTAGTCGGACAAACAAAATTATATATAATATAATTATACAGCTTATACTTGACGGGCCTGTTGGCGTGGTTGGCGAATGCTTGCTTTTCACGCCAGAGGTCGTGGGTTCGATTCCCACCCAGGACAGATATTTGCGTGCATGAACATGTCTGTTTGTCCTGAGTCCCGGTGTAATTATATATATAAGTATGTATTTGCAAAAGAAAAGCAGTATATGTAGTATATCAGTTATCTGGTTTCCATAATACAAGCTCTGCTTATTTCTAGTCTGGGAGCAGATGGCCGTGTGTAAATAATGTCCCACGATATTATTATTATTATAGTGCATAATCTTTTCTGTTTGCAATGAGATGTCTGAGAAAAATAAATAAATATCCAAACACAACAACTTTAACATTACATAATATAGCAGGGTTGTATACTTCTTGGGTAGAATATAATATAATATAACAAAATATACGAACTAGATTATGAATATTATGAATTAATTAATTACGAATTACAGAGATACGAAATTATTCATAGATCAGCTTTTAAAAATAATTAGCGATGAGTTCGTATCTTGCTAATATTATTCATGTTTTCCTTTAACTTTCGCCTCAGTACATACTAAGCATTAGGCATTGGGCCTCCTACGCACTATGCGGCTGGCCGAAATGCGACCAGCCGTGCGGCTGACCGTATTCAGATGTTTGTACGAGAAAGTAGTTTTTATTCGCACTTTGATGCGACAGCCGGTCAACAATATTGACTGCTGACGGTTGACCGCATTCCGGCTAACCGCATAGTGCCTAGGAGGCCTTATTCTTACTGCTATAATGCGTTTTTTTAATATGAAACAAAACAAACTACATTTTATCGTTACAGATATTACCTAACCGTGTTTAACTAAGATACGTGTAAGACGCAAGTGCGTCACTATAGGATGCTATTCTCCATGTCACATCAACGTCATTCAATAAGTTGAAAAGCGTTGACAGGCTTTCAGAACGACACATGGTACAAACAAGAGCGTGATAGTGAATAACGATTTTGCATGTAATTGGCGATAGTGCGTGAAATGGATGGCTGTAACTTTACCCTCAAAGATTTAGGATGGGCTTACATCACAATTTTAGTTTCACAGTGACGGTAAAGATTTCGCATCTACTGGCTTTTTAGACATTTTGAATAGGAAATACCCGCAGTTACGACTTTAAGTTAAGTTAACCAGTTAAGTTATCCAGATGCACATAAAGTGTATATTCACAGTACAACAGGAATGATTGCTAATTTAATATCCAGATATATTATATATCTCAAAAAGAGAAGTTGTACGGGTCAGTAAACTTTAATGGCCTTAGTTAGAAATCTACCAAGGCCCTAGTAGTATGGGACAAGTTACTTACTGACAAAAACCAACCTGTGATATTAAATTAACAATCATTCCTGTTATACTGTGTATATACACTTTATGTGCATCTGGATAACTTAACTGGTTAACTTAACTTAAAGTCGTAACTGCGGGTATTTCCTGGTTCTCGCTCTGGTTTACGCTACTGACCTTTTTACGTGGGTACTTTTAATTTTGTACACTAGAAGTGTACAAGCAACATGGTGCGTTTATTAAGTGTCCGTCACGTGTGTACGCATTATGGGTAGCGATTGTGAACTTACTATAACTACATCAATATACTCACAACATTACACAACAAATTAGAAATTACTACAAAGTTTGCTTATAGAAAATTGGAACTAGACTGAATATTGATTTACTCTTCGTGGGTAGTTTAAATAAATAATGATAGATTAAGATGAAAATGATATTTAAGGTCGTATAGTACTGTTACTATGTTTAACAATAACATAAAATACATAAAGTTAGACAGTTTGATATTTATTAACCTTCAGTGGTAACCTCAACTTTATTACTATTCCTAGGTATTTCGAAATTTATTCAGTAAAGTTTGTGTTTTCTTTGTTTTCAAGTTCATCTAAAAGCAATAAAACATTGTCTACGACGTCTTTCTTTACCTCTTTTCTTCCCTGCAACAGCCAAACCATTGTTTTGCTACAGAAATACAAATTGCGTGATTATATTGAACTAGACTGTCATGCAGTTGACAATTTATATATTTCATATTTAGTCCCGAAATGTTAAAAATAAATTATAGTAATGAAGTTGTTGTAAAAGTATACGTATGGATACGAATGGATATGTATGGATATGGAACGCTGCCTCCTGTAACTAGGTTTCCTGGGGCCCTATAGTTGACAAAGAGAGAACCATTGCAACTGTAGCTATCTGCAGTAATCGTCGGTTTACATGCTATAGATTAATGGATCGTATGTGTTTCAAAATATAATTAATATCTGACATATTTAATAAATAAAATAAAATTAAGACAACCGATCTAGCAAATATTCACTATTCCTTCTAATTATCACTCTAACTCGACCAATATCCGCGGACATCGAATAGAAGAGGCCGACGCTTTAAAGCGGCGCGGCGGTAGCGAACGCATTGAGTTTGTTCCGTTGGATCTTCTCAAGTAGGTCGCATTGGACCACGCATAGGTCGCATTCATAGACACATGGGTTGCTCTAATAATAATTTCCCTTGATTAAATCGAGTAATATTAACGATTAAATAAATCGCACAGGTAGTCTTCTTTGCTACAATATTTTTATACAACTAGTAGATACCAATGATGTTTTACTACTACTATTATTTATTTATTAAGTTTGTATTCACAGAGCCCCTTTGTGTGAATAAAACTTACTTCATTTTCATTTACCCATATAAAAAAGTTGTCGTAGCTTCTTCATGATTTATCAGTCTCTGGGTCAGTTTATAAGTTATGAATTACTATAGTAATTTATAAAGGGGATCAACAAATTTAGTATTATATACGTTACATATAAAAAGACCACGCGTACACCTTTTGTGTCATACAACTTTAGTATGTATTAAGGTACTACAGAATTCTACCCTTAAGAGATTAACCCCATCTTGATAGAAACCTCACGTTTACATTATAACTTATCGATCTATAAGTACAGTTCTGAACTAGTTACAGCCGTGACACACGACTTAAACTTTCCTTTGGGACACTTAAGACGAATGACAGGTTTGATCAATGATATTATTTTGAAGAAGTGTCCACATACTCGTGATTTCAATAAAAAAGATTTTCGAATAGACAGGCCCAAAAAAAGCTATTCATGAAACGGTGACCTTGAATATCCTAACCTAAGACGCATCACACAACTGACGTAAGTTTCAGTTCCTATCCATCCAAAGGTTGTCTGGAAGAGATCGCTTAAGGCGATAAGACCGCCCATTGTACCTTATGTTCTTTATATTATATCCGATGTATTTTCTGTCCGCCTGAGTGTGTACAATAAAGAGTATTCTATCTATCTATCTAAGTAGGACACGATTTACTACGTACAAATGATCATTGATATACCTTGTAGGTATGTTGGTTGGAGTATACCCGTTTGGACTAAGTATAGTCACAACGTCTAACAAAAGTACCTACGCAATTTGACAAGATAATAGGTTCCCGGGACGTCTTGAGTGCTTCTAACAATCCACATCCGAGGTTCTTACTCACAGAGTGAGAACACTGTCGCATATTTTGTAAAGTGCGTCACTTTTGTACGTATTCTTATCTATTTCCGCGTGTGCTGTCCTAAGCATTTAGTTTTAATGGCTGAATCTAGTTGCTGGCAAACTTGAAAACGAAATATTAAGTTGACTTGTCTAAATAGTAAGTACTAAACTACTATTGTGCTACTGTAGACTATAAAACAAACTCAACTTAATTAGATTCATAACTTTTCAATTAGTACACCTTATGCTACCTTCATTAGATTCTTCCAATTTTGGTCCATTCAAAATTCGGTTGCCTGGAAGAGATCGCTTTTAGCGATAAGGCCGCCAATTGCATTAAAATAAGCTAATTTTCTTGTTGTATCCATTATTTTGTATTACTTATTTTTGCAATAAAGTGTACTTCTTCTTCTTCTTCTCAATTAGAAAAAAAAATCAGTTGCTATACCAAAAAGAGGACTACCCAAAACCCAAGTTAACAAATTAAAAACCTTGCAGACCCGGGTTTGATCCAAGGACATCATTATCTGCGGTTCTAAATCAACGAAACAGTCAAGGCAGAACAAAAAATTAAAAAAAAAAAACTATATCTCTATACTATAACACCCTTATTTAAAAACGAAGTCTAAAGTTAAACCGCAGTTGATCCTTGGTTTAGTCGAAAATCATCCAATGAGATTGCTTGATCCATAGTTCAACAGCAGTTTAACTTTAGACTTCTTTTTTAAAATAAATAAGGGTGTAAAAGTCGAAGAGCACTGTGGTAACTCTTTTGTATGTTCACAATACCAAGATCAGGTTTTTTATATTTATAGTTACTGTAAATATTAAAATAGATAAATTGATGCGTCATAATCGTCACTCTTGTTTATGTTTGTATCGTGGCAGAGGTAATTATGCCCAGACTACGTTCAAAAATAACTATCCTAGCTACAATTTTAATCCCGAGAAGTGAGTACTTCTAGCACGCACTATCATGTGATTATATCTCTAAGGTACTTAAGCTAAGTGAAACTAACAAATATTGTTGATATACTTACATGTAATAGCGTCTTTGTTAACACAACACTTGGAATTACTGCTATCATATTGCGTTATTTATTCGCGATAAACAATCCATACTTATCTAGGTACCAATATGCAATTTGATATTAGTCTACTTAATAATGTTACGTTACGCATTATAAGTGATATTATTAAGTAGTACTTTTCGTGTAACAAAAAAAGATATGCATATACTTAAAGAGTTACCCAATAATTAGGCAACTTATAGATCATCAGTGTATGGGAAACTTCTGATTGATACCAATACGGCGTCGTTTGTTTGAGGGACTATTTTTAGGTTTCCGCACCCAAAGGGTAACACGGGACCCTATTACTCTGTCTGTCTGTCCGTCTGTCACCAAGCTGTATCTCATGAACCGTAATAGTTAGACAGTTGAAATGTTCACAGATGATGTATCTCTGTAGCTAATATAACAACAAATACTAAAAAGCCATAAAAATTTTGTGTGTACTTATGTACACACGTTAGAAGTTATACTTCTTAATATACAACTTGAACATAGTTATCAATTTTCATACCACCTAGAACTAACTTCATGCTGTTATTTTTACGATGCGCGCGCATCGTAAAAATTCACTGTCATACCACCTAAAACTAACTTCATGCTGTTAAATTTTTTGGTGTCGGTGTGCGCGCGCATCGTAAAAATTCACTCTCATCATTTTTCTCCATCGCGCCAAAAGAAGTATAACTTCAATAAAATCAATATTTAAGGGGGCTCTCATACAACAAACGTACAACAACGTTTTTATAGATAATAGTACGGAACCCTTCGTGCGCGAGTCCGACTCGCACTTGGCCAGTTTTTCCTTGTTCAATCTAATATTAAACAGGTGGTGCAGATAAAGAAAAAGAAAAATGGTCCTTAAGATTCACTTTTAGTAGTTGTTAAGTATAGTGTACCTACATATGAAGGCTAACCGAACCAACAGTAATATTTATTTATATCTATTTAATTATTCCATTTCTTCCATTGAAGTTAGTAATTTTCTGTTTGACAAATCTCAGGCTGCTCTTTGAAACTTTTTGGTACAGACGCCAGCACATCGAGCTACACCAAACTGTCAGATTACCCCAAGTGAAAGTAAACCTTATGTTTTTGTTATAAAGTTGAAAATCTATAAAAGAAATTTGACTGATTGGAATAGCTGGATGTGCTGGCGTCTGTACAAAGGCGCTGCGGAGACATGGCTTATAATGTTTACTAGGTAATGAGGCAGGGTGATTGATGTTACCCATAAGTCTCATATTATTAACCTTTACGTAGAGCATTGTATAATATTTCAAAATACGTGCACAAATTCTTAATAATCGTGTTGTGTATTAATAGAGTTATATCTACAGTCTTAGCACGTGTTTCATTAGTATATTAGTACGTATCTACCGATCGTTATAATTGCTGGTTGCCTACCTACACTTCCCTTAAATTATTCTAATTACTTATACACGAGGCAAGTTAACTTAATAGTGAATCTAATAACTATCTAAATTCCCTACGAGCAGATATAACTCCCCAAGTCGGATTTGACGAAAGTTGGTGCCGAGGATTAATAATGAGTGAGAAGGAAGTTGTGGAGTTGCGTTGCTTACGTCACTTTCCTGACCTTAACATTGCTTATTTTGAAAGGCGAAGAGCTAATAACGGGCAGGGCAACCGGGCTATTAATCGGAGATCACGGCCTTCGCGTGCTCAAAGCGCCTGACATTTACGGAGCACGAACGTTTGCAGTTGAATATTGGTAGGCGTTCGATCATAGAAATGTTTTAATAAGTATCATAAACTACATTCTCTATGGATAGTCAGAAGTTTATTTACGAATAATTTTTCATTGTTTTTTATATTCTTTTTCTAACACATTAAAAATCCCAACGTTTCGTAATACGTAACTGGGAGAGCAATCGAACCCAGCTCATAACTTGGGCTCATTTTCCCTGACTTTTCAAGAATAATATTTTCCAACTAAAATTCCCAGGTAAATTTTATTGGATCTGTTACAGTAGTTCTTCGAAACACGTTGCCGTCATGTATCTATTTTAATTAGTGTAGGCATCCTAAACAACTAGGTATTCATTAAACTGAAAATCTTGTGTAAGCAAACGTGTACCTAGCTAAAACAAAGGATTCCCCTAAAGATTTTCACAATGGCCGGTCTTGCGCTACTCGCACCCAGAAGCACCCAGCGACCCTCATAATATCATGTACCTTGTAAGGGCCCATGCTGCGTCTTCTGATACGTGGTAGCAACTCGAGAACCTTTCTGCCCTTTATATGAGCTATGTGTATTAAGTAGGTATTTTGCAAACAATATCATATAAATTATAGAATTAGTTCTGTTTTTTTTTAATATGTATTAGCCTAATTCCATAAGATCTACTTTAAAACTATTTTAATTATTGTATGATTAGCATATGATTTCTATAAATAAATAATGATCGAAACATCCTGTATATAATAGGTCTTTACCTATGAAATTGCCGTTTTGTATGAAAAAATTTAAACGAATTTTTTTCATGAATTTTTTTATTTGTATTAATCGAAGTAATCACCCATGCAATCAATGCATCTTTGCCATCGCAGTGGCAGTTTATTGATGCCCTTCTTAAAGAAATCAGCTGGACGGGAGGCAACAAATTCTTCAAAGGCATTTTGTACTGCCTCTCGGGTATTGAATTTTTTTCCCGCCAAGAAGTTATCCAAATTCTGGAAAAAGTAGTAGTCTGTAGGCGCAAGGTCTGGTGAGTAGGGCGGATGACGGAGAGCTTCCAACCCCAGTTCTTGCAACTTGGAGACCGTCTGCTGTGCAGTATGAGGTCGCGCGTTGTCGTGCAGGAGCAGCGGAGACGAGCGATTGACCAATGCTGGTTGGAGATGCGCCAGCTTCTCCATCATTGTGCTCAGTTCTTCACAGTACACATCTGCAGTAATGCTCACCCCGTTTGGTAAGAAGCTGTGATGAATCACACCGGCGCTAGACCACCAAACAGTGACCATCACTTTTCTAGGGGTAAGTTTTCGTTTAGGGCATTGTTTAGGTGCTGAACCAGGATCCAACCAACTTGCTGAGCGCTTGCGGTTATCAAACAGAATCCATTTTTCATCGCAGGTAACAATGCGGTTCAAAATTCCTTCATTTGTGTGTCTGTTGAGCAGTGCAAGGCACGTCTCGACGCGTACTTCGCGCTGGCGATCATTGAGTTCGTGGGGCACCCATTTGTCAAGCTTTTTTACCTTGCCAATTTGACGCAAATGGACCAATATTGTTTTGACGCTAACTTCGAAAGCTGCTGCTAATTCAGCCGTAGATTGTGTATCATCAGCTTCCACAACCGCCTTTAATTCGTCATTGTCGACCAAAGTCTTCGGACGACCGCGAGGTTCATTTTTCAGGTCGAAATTTCCAGAACGGAAGCGAGCAAACCAATAACAGGTGGTGCGTTGGTTTGTAGTGTTAGCTCCGTAAACGTCGTTGATGTTGCGTGCCGCTTGTGCCGCGTTGCTGCCACGACGGTACTCATATTCCATAATTACTCGAATTTTTAACGTATCCATGATGACGAAAAAGATTGAAATGCGATGAAAATGTAACACTAATCAATAAAGAAATGACTACTTTTGGAAAAAAGAATCCATGTTTTTAAAATAAAATTAATTTGAAATTAGAATTCTTAGCCAAACAAAAATTATTTTGATTTGAAATGGCCAGTACTGCAGAACGGCAATTTCATAGGTAAAGACCTAATATTAATACATAGCTTTTCTGTAGTTAAGAGTACCTATTTATAATTCGTCGTTTAATTGAACGTTAGCCATTGATATGCCTTAATTTGGCATGAATAACTATAATGATCTCCACATCATCACGAAAATAGCAGCATGCTGTAGTATAAGAGCTAATTTCTATCAAAAACTTAACAATGATGTTATTTCGCCCATATTTCGACTGTGGTGCTAACTTTAAGCAACCTCTACTACCTGCTGCTATGTAAAAAGGCGAATATGTTTTATTAATTGCATCATTAAATGAAGCAAACGACACTAAATGTTTAATTTCGCAATCATTATTCTGCTGCGCATTTCACTATCTATCTATTTTATGCGGGCCTAATGTAAATGTATACAATTGAGTCACGGAACCCACGGATAAATTAGGGCGTCGCCGTTCGCATTCACAATGAGCGCAAACAATAAGCAATAATATATTTAGCATGGACCCCACACAGTCCAACCAAAGAATATTATAGACTATTCAACTGTTTAGTGTTTTATAGCAACATAGCATGACGGTCACCGTAGCCTAGTTGGTAGTGCTCCTGCCTACGAAGCTAGTGGTCCTGGGTTCGAATCCCGGTAAGTGCAAATATTTGTGTGATGAGCACGAATATTTGTTTCTGAGTCATGGATGTTTTCTATGTATATAAGTATTTATCTATCTATATAAGTATGTATATCGTCGCCTGGTACCCATAGTACAAGCTTTGCTTAGTTTGGGGCTAGGATGATCTGTGTGACATTGTCCCCAGATATTATTATTATTATAGTAGATAAGCAGGTATTCAATCAAGTTACTAATGCCCGCGACTCTGTTCGCAATTAATTAGTACCCCGTTGGTTCTTAAAAAAATTCTGTTGTATTCCTTGTCAACATCAGAAAGTAACAAAATAAACGTGGGCGCAAAATTACTTGATCACAGAATTTAAACTTGACGTTAATGATTCATTTTGTATATAATAATATTGTAAAATATTGAATTTCCATATGCGACATAACATTTTTCTATATTACTCATGTCTGTATAAAAATAAATTTACTGCAGTATGTTCCTGTGTCACTAATCAAGTTCTACTTTTCACATTGAAACTAGGTATATAATTCTAAATATTTCTGTGTCAGTTATCAGGTTCTACATAGCGTATTTTAATATGTTTTATTTTATATTTAACTGTTTATTGTTATTAGAACTAAGTTTATTAAAATTATTTACTACAAATTGTTATCCCAGCATATAAATATTTAATTTATGTTGTATACAATATATGTTAAGCACGATGGAGGTGCTCATTGAGCGGAAAAACAATACAAATTTTTATAAGACATGCATTTAGTGAAATTCATTTTATAAATCTTATATAACACCCGAGGCGCGTTATGAACTTCTGAAAGAATACAATTCGTATAATAACTATATTTATATAAATTCACAACACATATTACCAATGAAAAAAGACGTCTGAGGTGTAGTTGATAAAATCACATTACGACACTGACATAGAGCTGCTTATTCCTTTTTGTATATAGATCTGAGAAAGTGATATAAATAACATAATATGCCTTAATTATGACTGTGAATAGTGATATGTTGTATAAACCAACTTATTAATTTAGATGCTTTAACTTGGAGCGGTACCTGTTCACTTATCATATGAGAAGTAGTTACCATAGTGTCAGAGTTTTCCAAGTTTCCCAGTAGGACTTTGACATGGCTAGGCCTGGCATGGGTTAACAACTGTTGTCTTACAACCGACAACTGACCGTTTTATCAACAAACTTATTAATTTAGATGCTTCAACTTGGAGCGGTACCTGTTCACTTATCATATGAGAAGTAGTTACCATAGTGTCAGAGTTTTCCAAGTTTCCCAGTAGGACTTTGACATGGCTAGGCCTGGCATGGGTTAACAACTGTTGTCTTACAACCGACAACTGACCGTTTTATCAACAAACTTATTAATTTAGATGCTTCAACTTGGAGCGGTACCTGTTCACTTATCATATAAGCAGTAGTTACCAGAGTGTCAGAGTTTTCCAAGTTTCCCAGTAGGACTTTGACATGGCTAGGCCTGGCATGGCTTAACAACTGTTGTCTTACAACCAACAACTGAGCGTTGTATCAACAAACTTATTAATTTAGATGCTTTAACTTGGGGCGGTACCTGTTCACTTATCATATGAACAGTAGTTACCATAGTGTCAGAGTTTTCCAAGTTTCACAGTAGGACTTTAACATGGCTAGGCTTGGCATGGCTTAACAACTGTTGGCTAACAACCGACAACTGACCGTTGTATCAACAAATTTATTAATTTAGATGCTTTAACTTGGGGCGGTACCTGTTCACTTATCATATGAGCAGTAGTTACCATAGTGTCAGAGTTTTCCAAGTTTCCCAGTAGGACTTTGACATAGCTAGGCCTGGCATGGCTTAACAACTGTTGTCTTACAACCAACAACTGAGCGTTGTATCAACAAACTTATTAATTTAGATGCTTTAACTTGGGGCGGTACCTGTTCACTTATCATATGAGCAGTAGTTACTATAGTGTCAGAGTTTTCCAAGTTTCCCAGTAGGACTTTGACATGGCTAGGCCTGGCATGGCTTAACAACTGTTGTTCAACAACTGACATTAACTGGGTCTGGCAAATTAACCTGACCTCCGAGGCACTGACAAGCTTAGAAATGCAACCACTTTGACGCTCACCTATCTGTAGATTGACAGCGTTCCTACGTGTTTTACCTCGCTGATCACATACGGACCTGATTTATAGCGGTATTTAACTTCAACAGAAAATTAAGCACATCTTCCGTAATCTTATTAGTTTATAATAATAAAAATTATGAGACTAAAAATACGACTACATATCAATAAACCTTTATGTCTCGTATTTCGTGTGTTAGTAACCAGGACGAAACACGACGTACACATCGAACGTTCAATCAATCATGTGACGTTCCATATAGACCATGGCGGTTTTTCATAGCCAAAACGCGTTGTACTCCAATGACATGATAGTCACGATACGAATCTCACAGTCTTTATTTCCACAAAGGATCATGGACGGTTTTATAAGAGCCGTGACACGAATTTTGGAATATACAGATTTTAAATAAAACCACAATGTTGTTTTGTGGGAAATTTTTTTGCTTGATGCCTGTTTTCAGTCTTTCAGTCTAAGACACTTAACATTGCTGAAAGGATTCGGTCCGTGCTTCATCAAACTCAGTACAACTAAATTTGGGTAACGTATCTATGTGCCTATATTTGTATGACATACCAATTTCCGGGTATCATAATAATTTGATAAACCATTCTGGGAATGGTACCGTAACGTCATTCGCACTCATTGATTTGCAAACTCTTTTGGATAAGAAGACGGAAGTCGGAGGTGGCTCTAGCTATAAAAAAATATATATTGCTAAAACTTCGCTTCCGGCCAAGAGCTATTCAAACAAAATTATATATTCTTCGTGTTACTCCATCGCTACATTCGCAAAAGGATCCTCAAATTAACGTACTTAAAACTCACTTCTTTGTAAGTTTGTAAGAGTTCTTTCGAATCTTCTTTTTTGTATTGGGATCTAGAGGGTTATTTGTATTTAGTGACAATGTTCTAAATTGGAAGTTACAGAGGACTTCTTCGATTGCAATAATATCATTTTTGCAAATAAATGGGTAAAGTATAAGGTTTTCATAAATGTATTTTATAGAATAACCGAGCACAACTAAGCTAACGCAGACACATTAGCTAAATTGCGCTCCATGATATTTAATATATCCTGGGACATTATTCACACACGGCCATCAGTCTGATCCCAAACTATGCAGAGCTTGTACTATGGAAACCAGATAACTGCTATATTACATATACTACTTTTCTTTTGTAAATACATTCTTATATAGACAAACAGACACAGGTTCCGACATACAAATATCTGTCCTGGGTGGGAATCGAACCCACGACCTGCGGCGTGAAAGTATTTACCAACCACGCCAACCGGCCCGTTTTCAATGAATGTAGGTACGTAAAGTAATGGTGCATTATAGATTTGAGATAAATAAACTGTTTTTAAATAGGTTTCATTTTTGAGATGTAATTACTAAAAGAGATTTACAATCTTAAAAATTTAAAAATTACATTAATCTACTTTTATATTGAGAGAAAAAAAAACAAATAAATAGACCTATCACCCAACATTGGTACGAATACAATAAACAAATTAATAGGATTATCTTGTCACTAGTATAGGGGTGATTTTCATTTATCACCATTACGTCTCATTTTGTTCTGTCACCGCTTAAGGCTGTAACATTTATTTGAACGTACGAGTTTATGTATACTAGTATATACTGTTGTGATTGTTTTTTGTGTTTACAACGTGTAGCATAAATGTTAAGCATAATTAAGACCTAACTTAACCATGAAACTAATCACCGTGTTTACTAAAAAATTACTTAAAACGAAGAAATCGCGTAACATACATATACAAAAAGCATGCCGTCTAATTGATAACTTTTTCTTTTGAAATTCATAAGAAATATCATGGTTTGGTAAATTGCTGTTTTTTCACTTGTTCCTCAATATTGAAGCTAGGATGATAATTAATATTTTTTTTTGATTCGTAACCTAACTATTGTTAGAATGGAAGACAATTAAAAAATAAGAAAATGTATAATACTGTTAAAAATTTAAAAAATAGAGCAAGCGTTATTCGAAAGATTGAAGGATGTCATTTAATATTACTTAGCCGGTTTTATTTACTGAAAATATTTTTTCAGTTTGATCGGCGGCAGTCGCCAATTGAGTAACAATATAAAATAATATATTTTTGTGTTATGTATTATCCAGCTTTCCTTTGCTTATTGATCGAATCAATTCGGCTTATATAAACAATTATACTACCCATCAACACTACTACATATAATTGTAGCATTAGAGTCAATTTCTTGATCTGGCAATAATATGGTTAATCTATGTTACTTAAAATACAGGGCACCTATATTTATGAAACATCTCAAAAATAGGAAATCACAAATTTAATCGTCCGGCGGGTCTCGAACCTGCACCATCTACCAATCCGGGGTAGGCGCTCTGCGTTACGCTACGAACGATATACACTGGCAGATCAAATTTAGGATTCCCTTGCTAACACCCTTCCCTTCTTTTTTCCTTTTTTGAGATTAGATAAACGCTTTGCATTGCGAATAATGCTATAAAATTAAAATTTATGAATCATATTAATCTGTGTCTCAAGTAACTCTAAGACGTTCTCATATTTTTATAAGGCATTATAAGGGCAGGTATCTCTTCAAAGAGGTTTCCATTACGCAATTAGGTCAAAGGAAATCCTATTAAGAGCATATAGTAGATTATACGGTGGGTTAGGTGGGATCCTCAGTTTGATCTGACAGCTGACCAAGGTAATTTAATTAAATTATATCACGCAATGGCCCCAAAACTGCTATAAAGAGTATTATTATCTACCATACCTAGTGTTCACCATCACCATCTTATTTGAAACGCAAGAATAGAATAGAATGTGAATTTCTATTCGTGCTGAAATCTAGAGGAGAGCTATAAACAATAACATAAGCTGTCAGTCAGTTGATAAGCCATTACAGAGACCTACTTTATGTTGGAAATAACTGTGACACTTCAGGTAACCCATACGACTGTTCGATCCTAAGGAAAAAAGCTATGTGTGGCGTCCGCCGCCAATATATACTTTCAAAATTAAGTTTTGTATGAATTGGATGGAAGTGACTAACAACAATTAAATTTATTTTTACGTTAAGTAAACTAGTCTAGCGGTAGCGTGTTCACCTGCAGAGAACGAGGGTTCAAATCCCGGGTCGGGTTAAAAGTGATTTTAGGACTTTACTGTAAAAAGAAAATTTTCTCAGGCTGGGAGTTGGCGGTATTATACTCCGGTACCTCGAAGAGCACGTAAACGCGTCGGTCCTGTACGTGACCTCTTTCCGGTCGGTTGAGACTCTCTCATTATCCGATGGTAATAGAAAGTGCTCCTGTGTTTGCGCACACACTTATGCACTATATTATGTCCCGCGCAGATGGCTATTCTCTATTGAGACTAGCGAAATCCGGCTAGGGGGACATTATCATTATTATTTTATATAGACAAGTTCTGTGATGTATTCTGCCGAATAATATGGCTAAGGTGAAGCGGCAGTGTGCAGATCACATCTTGTCAAACCGACGGCTATTGAGACAGAAAGGTTCTTGCTGGAAGACGCAGCGAGGACATGACTCTCACAAAGAGGACCAATGATCTTGTGTGGGTCTGTGACGGTCGTTGGAAGCTGTTTGATGTGAGTAGCATAAGCCCGGAAATTGTTAGTTGATATAAATACTTGAACAGGAACAACTGATTACTCATACAGGTAATTTCCAACTCATATACTTTGCTGCTTATCGTTATCTTATCACATCGGCCTACCGTTTTATTAATAAAACATGCATACAATGCTTTTTACGGACAATTTACTAAGATTAACAGATGATTTTTAACGGATATGGTTATATGTATAGTTTCCATGGTGAGTTCAGAGCTTCATTAAATAAAGTATATCACAGCGTTCAACTGGGGAAGTGTCATCGTCTTACTTAATTAACTTAATTAGGTAATATTATTTTGTTAATAATATAGAGGGTGGATGTCTTTAAAGTCACTAGAGATCATCGAGGATTGGCCAAAAGTCGTCAACACGGAGATATGCCATGTATCTTAAAAGTGTACGGCTATATAGGCATGGTAAGAGCTTACCATCAGGTATAATAAAATTGTAGAATACAAAAGGTACTAGGCGTTAGCAGATAACTTTATTTGGTGGATAAGGCTATTATAATCATTGGCTACGTGGACTCATCCTATTCTTACTTAAACGGAATTAATGTGAAGGTCTTTCTGAATCTAAATTATATTGAGGATTTATATTCATTAGTGTAGTTTACTGGCTGAATTCAAAGGGCTTTCGCCTTATTGCCTATATAGCTCGGTATCGTAAATTTATACGAGTAAGTATTTAATTCACACTAAAATTGGGTAACAGTAACTAGTGTACCCGCTCTGGGTATGAAGACTCAAAGCTTTGTGTCTACGTTACCTTTAGCTCTGCTTTGAAATATAAAAAAAAACGATGTTCAGTCTTTTTAGAATTCCGAACCAATACAACATAAAAGAAATCCTTATGACACAGTCCGTTCATCCGAGGGTAACAGCGGTGTACTTTTATTTTGTTAAGCCAGGGAGAATGCCTATGCACGCCACCCGCAAAAAGTGTCTGCGGGTGAGTATACTTAACCTGCCGTGGACTTCTCTTGGCGCCTGATGGGGGTGCCCCGATGCCCTTTGCACCATGTCACGTTCCATGACACGTTCCCTACAAAACTATTTAATTTGACGGCTTATCAATAGAATATCTTTATCTGTACCTAACATTCTAGCGATGTTTCGCACCTAGCATAGAGCCTATATAACGCTTTTCCTATATATTCTATATTTCCTATATATAAATATTTTAACCGTTACGTATAAACAAAATAATATGATCGTTTACAATCTGTTGTAATCACAAGTAGATCATTAATTCTTTCGTATTAGCAATGGTCATTCTAGTGGCCGGGTTGTTTAAGGCCTATAGGCTGATGTCGGGACCGAAAGCTTAACTGTTTAGCTGATTCGAAATGATAACACTTTTCCATTTATAGACTGAATGCGTGCCTAGTCATTTAACTTCATCGATAGTTTTTGGATCGGTGAAGGCAACTATGGCTATGAACCGCCTATCACAAGTAGATACTGCTTACTGCTACACAAAAGCAGTAAGCCGATGTGTATCTACGATACTGCTCATCGGCTTTAGTAACTAAATAGTTCATAATTAACCTCTACCGCTTAAAATATTAGTCCTATTATTTATAGATTTGTTTACATCTGTTCATTATAAAATTGATGTGTTAAAATATTAGAATCATTTACAAACCTATTACGCTCGCATAAACATCCAACGGCCATCTTTACAATGTTTCAAACAATAGCTACTTCCAACACAGATTAATTTTGACACGCCGGACAGGTTATTTGTCAAGTAACTGCGCGAAGTTGTGACGGGAGGACGGATGGGATTTCATTCGTATACCCCAAGCTATTTTTACGCGCGAGTTTTGAGCGTTCATTCCCTTTAGCGATAGCGCCGTCATAGCAAGCGTTACGTTGGATGGATGAAGATCAGTTAGAACAATAAATAGTAATTGACAAAGAGAATAGTCGCTGAGCTATGTGTAATGAAATTCGATTTATGATACGACTATGATACTTTTATAATCAAGTACAATAAATGAAATCTAGCAACACCTTATTTTAACACTCCAACTCGTAGCGCATTCCCCAGGTCAAAGTGCCGATACATTCGATAACTTTTTAGTCTAGAATCAGTAGTACCAATAAAACATATAACAGTCCAGAGAGCATTTTACTCAGATAGAGTTTCGATTTCAATAGTCCCAGTCTGTGAATATCTTTCGATGCGATTCGCTCCAGTGCTATTCAAATCGCAAAACATTCTGCGATTCAGATTGGTGCGCTAAATGTATTTGCTTTTATCTTGATGAACTCTGCTTTGGAGACACTTTAGTTGGGTAAGTAGGTGTTCTTGTATATCTTTTGTTGAAGCACGATAGAACCTTGTCTTTTCAATGAATATTTATCAAATGGTACAAATACCTAAACCTAAAATTTATATAACCACCAAAATGCGTTCTTAGAACAAAATACGTTTTGTAAATTTTCTATTATGTATTACTTATATATCATGTTAAAAGGTTGTATTTATTTTAACCGACTTCAAAAGAAGGACTTATCAATTAAATTTAATTACTTTATTTTCTTTGTTACACAATTTCGCCGTTGTTTTTCAAAGGATTTTCATTTTTTTTTTATTTCTGAACCGATCAACGCCCTTCGACATACTGTTTAGGACAACCCTTATATGGTTGTCACCCCTATGATTGCCATCTAGTTGAAGTCGGTTCTATTTTTTAAACAGTAATTATTAATTAATATCTTGCTAGATTTTGTGTTTTAACTATTTTTTCAATTTTGTTTGTAATAAATAAACAAATATCTTGGGAAAGCTAACACACTGCCATATGACCCCAAACTAGGCAGAGCCTGTACTGTGACAATCAGACAACTGAGTAACATACATATATATATATATATATATATATATATATATATATATATATATATATATATATATATATATATATATATATATATATATATATATATATATATATATATATATATATATATATATATGTAAATAAATATTATTAGATGCATTATCACTAGGTACAGTTACTTAAATGTCTCACACTATTATTTGTATAGTTACTTTTGAAAAAAAAAAATCCATTGGAATAAATAATTACTTCCATAGACAAAACCAAATTATTAAAAATAAATAAATAATTAAGTAATGTAGGTACTGGGACTTTATTCACACACGGCCATCTTATCCTAAACTAAGCAGAGCTTGTACTATGGAAACCAGATAACAGATATATTCGCTCGATTATATACACGCTCACAAATTTTTCGCAAGAGTACTCAAATAATGCTTTGACGATTACGCTTTTAATTTCATTATTGGATTGCTATGTAACATAGACTGTGTAAAATTTCCACACACATTTCCATACAAGAGTCATATAGACATAAGAGACAAGCCCACGATTACGTCAGAGAGCGCGCCGGAGAGCCCTCGTTTAATTTTATTGTTGCGGAGGGATCATCTCTTAGCGATTGCACCTACAATATGTACATTATACTACATATTAACAGTTTTACGAGCAGCCATTATTGTTATGACTATTCACTGTTTACGCGTAGTTATTTAGTTATGTCCTCTGGAAATAGAAGGCCATAGAGTGCGTAAAATGCTTTATGTGTTTTAAACAGTCTTCAAAAACAAGGACACATTCAACTGCCCTGTGCCGCTCCGCTACACGTGACTGCACGTGTGGCGCAGCGGCTAAGACAGTCGCCTCGCCGCTACGTGTCGCGGGTTCGAGTTCTGCCCCGGATAAATTTTTGTGACCCATAAATAGTTGTTCTGAGTCTGGATGTAATTTTTGTCCGTCTATTATATGTTTGTAAAGTACCCCACGAAACAGCGTTTAGATTTTATGGTGCGGGCGTTTTCTTTAAAAAAAAAAACAATCTTTTTAGTTTTGAAGTAAAACTTCTTTACGTGCGCTTCATTTGGAGCGTAAGCTGATGAATGCGTGACGAGAGCATTACGAAAAGTGTGATCGGGTAAGGCGGGCAATTTTGAGCCAGTCTCATTCACTCTTGCCCAGCTAAATATGCAATGTCGTCTTCGCATATGGGGCCTTCCTCATACGGAATACAAATACAATACATTCAGTTTTCAAACTAATAACAAGCTACATGGAGAAGTTAAAAAGTAATATTAACACGAAGTAGTGCGCCATATTTTTATACTATCTATTGAGGAGAGAGGGACAAAGAATAAGGGAGAGTATAGTTTATATCTAACTTTAATAAGCATGGAAAATATTACCGTCTATTTTTAGGCCGTTGTATTCTTGTTGTGTTCTAATACTGTTGTATTCTTGGGCCTGATGGCGTGGTTGCTAAATACTTGCTTTTCACGCCGCATGTTGTGGGTTCGATTACCACCCAGGACAGATATTTCTGTCCTGAGTCTGGGTTTAATGATCGATATAAGTATCTATATATTTAGAAAAAAGTAATAAATGTATTATATCAGTTATCTGGTTTCCATAGATCCATAGATCAGATGGCCGCGTGTGAATAATGTGCTCCTGGGACATTATTTATATTATTCTTACAATATAGTAATTATATTTATAAACAAAAGATGCGCGTTCAAATTGATTAATCCTTAATAAAGTTACATGAAATCATTGGTTTTAACTGCCACAGAAATGAAGAATGGTGTCACATTTATGTTATTGGTTGAGTATGCCTTGTAAGTCAAATAAATATATAATAAAAAAAACTGTCAAGGGACACCCGGGTGGAACGAAGTTATTTCTTATTATTTATTATGTACAAAAAACCTGTATACACTCAACAACAATAATCGTCGCGACACCACACTGTTCAATGCGAAATAAAAATGAAAATATCTGGCTTGCTTTCTATAAGAGAGAGAGTGAGAGAGAGAGACAGGCAGAGAAACATGCGCACGCCGCACAGCTGCAAAAAGTGTCGTGACAACTTTTCGTAAGATTTTTTTCCGTCTAGCCCCCTTTCACAACGCGCGATAAGGAACTTCGTTCCAATAAATGTATAGATTACAATCCAAATGTACTCAGCAGCTGGTATGTCATCTTAACATGACCGTGCCAGTCAAAAGGTTAATACTTTTATATAAATATGTAAAACATGAAATATAAAGGTGATATCCGTTTAATATTGGCTGCTCTAGTATGAAAACGAAACAAAAGAGGCCCACAGGGAAATAAAATGCTATAATAGCATTTGGAATGTCATTTATGAATATTTTACATATTAAGGACGCTGCCATTAACTTTGACTCGATAGCTGAATAACGGAGGGTAGAAAAGGCCCTTGTAATAGAATACATCTGAAATACAAGAGGACAATCTTTTGTGAAAAATGATCGCTTTTGAGCACCGACGATGTTCCTCTATCAATCTCCAAATGGATTTTAGGGGTCGCGCTTTGGTTGAGGTTTTAAATTGCGGACTCTAAAAGAGCTTTGTATCCGTGATTTGTGTGTAAATAAATAAATAAATAATCTGGTTATTTACAATAAAATATTAACGGTGTAAAAAATATGGAAATCTTATATGATCTTTCTTATCACACTAATATTATAAAGGCGAAAGTTTGTGAGTGTGTATGTTTATTACCTCTTCATGTCTATAAGGCTGGATTTTAATACCATTTGGTATGTAGATAGCTGACACATAGGCTATAATTTATTAAGTTAAACGCGGATAACACCGTGGGGCATCGCCAGTATTATCATAATTATCAGAAATGGAAGTATCAAAAAGTTTATTAAACTGCAATTTTGCTATATTTTGCATACTTTCCCTACATTATGTCCTATGATATCTTTTTGTCTTTAGATTTAGCAAAAGTAACGATTGACCTTTAGTCTAGTGGTTAGTGACCCTGACTGCTAAGCCAAGGTCGTGGGTTCGATCCTTACTAGGACATTTTTTTGTGGGATAAACACGATTATTTGTGCTGTATCTGTATGTATTGATTTAGAAATGTATAAGTACATTTATCAGTTCTCTGGTAGGCATAGTGAGGGCTCTGCCTAGTTTAGGACCAGATAGCTATGTGTTAGTTGTGCCAATATATCTTTTCATCTTGCATATAACTCGAATACGAACATTTTGTAAATGGTCACTCGCAACCTTTAGATCAGAAAGCAAGTTCACTAATAACTGAGTCACGGTGGTCGTTAAATTCTTTTTCTTCGTATTTTTCACAACACTTTGAGTATTTAGTTACCAGAGGAGCTTCATGTCGTACTGACACATCACTTCTCCTTCGATGTACAAACGCCAGCCCATCAAGCTACCCCAATCTGTCAAATTTTCCCAATTGAAAGTGAACCTTATGCTTATGTGATAAAGTTGAAAATCTATAAAAGAAATTTGACAGATTAGGTTAACTGTATGTGCTGGCGTCTGTACCTATCATTATTCCAGTCGCTTAGACGGTTTTTTCACTATCCTTACAGTATGCCTGAAAAAATATCTTAATGTTGTACACGCTTTTAGCCCGCTTTTACAAAATAGCTCCGCGATTTGCTGGTATACAAGAAAAGTCATTAATGAGTTTATTTGCAAAAGCTCTCCAATATTTTCTATTATGTTTATATTTGGTTTTCCTTTCTGTGTGGGTTAATGATTAAAAATTTCTTCTTACTTTTTTCGTTTCAAAATAATAGGAATAAAATCGTGGTAGCAAATCTACTTAAAAGATACAAGAGAACAGTTACAAATAATAACAAAATAAATTATATAATTCCAAAACGTAGTACTTACGTACAGACGCCAGTACATCCAGCTACCCCAATTTGTCAAATTTATTTTATAGTTTCTCAACTTTATCACAAAAGTATAAGGTTCACTTTCAATTGGCGAAATTTGACAGATTGTGGTAGCTTGATGTGCTGGTCTGTACAATTAGAGGCAGCTGCGTAAAAAGCCATCTCACTTATAGCCCGCCATTTATCTCTACGATGCTGGGACATATTGCGGCAGATAGGTACTATACTCTGTAGATGTAGTGAGATACCAGTTCCATAGTATACTTACTACTACTATAAAAGATATGATAACGCTTCACTAGTATTAGGAAAACAACGTATGCAGGTACAATCAGCCTAACTCATGTGCACAATATCTATTAGTTATTTAGTTATCCGTCATATGGATCGGTTTCTAGTTTCTACAAGGTGATATATTTTGCCACCTTCCAAATTTAATGTAGATCTTTGAAGAACATAATAAATGTCTTCTTTTAGTTGCATCAAAATACACGTATTTTAGTAGTGAGTGGTTGACTAAAACATTGAAATATGACACCGGAAACTTAAACTTATCTTTTTTTAAGAGCTAGAACTATGATAATTGATTTTGATATTTACCAAAAAAGTGATTCAATAGTGAAAATTTGATATTACTTTTTGTTTAATGGAGACTTTTTACACTAAACAAACCTAGAAAAATATTCAAGACTGGGCTTTAAAGAGTACGTTCCACCCCAAAAGTAGGAATTACAAAAGGTTGCCTGTACTCTGTAGGCCTTTTTTACGATTCATCCCCTAAGAAACCTGTATACACATGGATGCGGCTTGAAGATAAGCGAACTTGAGACTAACACGCAACATTTACTAAAGAAAAAAATTCTATACCTTCAATTGAGCGATACAGTTTTAACTGATCTATTGTAGCAAAGTACCCAGAGAAAATTATGATTATTTTAAAGACAACGCTCGCATTAGGGAAATTAATCCCTGTGTCGCGTGGTACTTTACAAACATATAATTGACGGACTAAAAAGTACACCCAGATTGAGAACAACTATTTATAGGTCTTACGAATAGTTGGCCTGCGCGGGAATCGAACCCGAGACACGAAGCGGCGAGGTGGCTGACTTAACCGCTACGCCACAAGTGCAGTGTGTTTAAATCCATACATCTATACAAATAAATAAAATTGAAGTGTCTGTTTGTAATATTGAAATAACCGTTTTTTAATACATGTACATGTTATATATATACGACACATACACAAAAATAACATTTTTAAAATTTTTGTCTGTCTGTCTGTCTGTTTGTTCCGGCTAATCTCTGAAATGGCTGGACCGATTTTGACGGGACTTTTATTTGCAGGTAGCTGATGTAATAGGTAAGGAGTAACTTAGGCTACGTTCATTTTAGAAAATACAAAAAAAGAACTAAATAAGCTAATTCACACGCGGACGAAGTCGCGGGCACAGCTAGTATTATATATACTATAAAAGGGCGACAAACGAGCACGTGGGTCACCTGATGGTAAGTGATCACCGCCGCCCATGTAAGGAGGAGGTACTTCCCCAGTCAAGCTGCTCCTTGAGCTAATCAACGCTGTGCCCGGTAGTAGAAATTAATGAATTAAGCGAGGTATTACTTAATCTTTAATTTCTAAAAAATAAAAATATATTAGTACAAACAACGTGTAACAAAAATAATGTAGGATAATTATGGCACTCAATCTGCTAGGAACATCTCCATGAAATATAAGAAAATTTATAAATATTTTTCACTTCGCATATTAATGCGTCAGCAGATCGGTATTTTTATTATTTTTCTAAACATGTCAATCAGCTGACGCACTTTATATGAAGAATAAGTTTTTTTTGTTTCAGTAGATATTCAGTTCTTTAGGTATATATAGTATCTACTAATCCCTATCTTATAGCAATGGTTTTAAACAGATGGTAAATGATTGATTGTTATGAAGATCGCTCATAGCCAATTATCTAACTCGTACGTCAATTATAGGCTTCCAAAATAGCATGATAATAGCCATCCACGATTCAACCTTTTAAACGGTTTTAACCTTATATAATTGTACGTATTAAATAAGTTCCTGTTTTATGCAACACATAGGTAGTTTCATAAATTAAGTTGTATAAATTAAACATAACTGATAAAAATGTACGTCATCATCATCAGCCTGATATCGTCTACTGCTGGACCAAGTGCTCTACCGGCTAAGTCGCCGAACATCGATTTCTAAAATGGCGTTCTTATTATTTGTTTGAACACCATTTAAGAAATCGATGTTCGGCGACTTAGCCGGTAGAGCCCCTGGCCGCCCCCAAAGGTTTTCACAGCGTAACCATTTGGAGGTGTTTGCCGTAGTCACCGCGTTTGACATGCGAGTTGGCGACCGCAGTTAAGTGGTAGCTAGTACACAGGTGACGCTGCTACTGGACTATCTGCTGTATCACTTAGTCGCGTATTACGACAAACACGAGATATAACAGGGTAGTTATTCATTCTGAGCCGAGAACCACACTGCAGGTAAACGTCACATCAATAGTAATATTTGAAGACAGGCCCTATCGTTGTTACTTTTTAGTGCCCCACATAACTTTGTTACTTATTACTTCCTTTACTTACTTTGGTCTTAACACCGTAATTGATTATCTACAAAAATCATTAAATCTTACCTTCTCAATAGTGTTTATAGAAAAAAAATTGTTATCTTCATAACCGGCATAAAATGCGAATAAATTTATGAAAATGGTTGGTAATGAAATATAAAAATAGTATATAATACTGGGTTATTTGTAAAACTGTCGGAATTAAATGATCTGATGTTCGGTTATCTTTTAATAATTTTTTTTGGTTATTGACTTCTAGTGCGCTGACCAGGTAAATTAGATTTTTATGTTCCATTTGTATTTATTACTCTGTTGATATAACATACTCAACAAGGCACTTCGATCGCAGTCGGTTATAGTCTACGTTATCTACAAACGCTTTTATGAAGAACACTTAGATTACTACTTTTATAGTAGGTGTAAAATAAGTTTGGAGTGTAAAGCTATCTGGGATCTTTTTATTGCTGGTGATAAACCTTTGTACCTGGCGCTGTAGAAACAAAGGAAAGAAATGCTAACACAGGGTTATAGATTAAAATAAAACCTATAAGTCGGAAAAATCATGTTACTTTTCGTTTGGTAGGATTGACAAACTTATTTTGTAAGTCTTCAATTGTTTTATATCTGCTCATTCTCTGTATTATTATTTAGCTGACTTGGAGGCCTGTTCAGTACACATTAACAAAAAAGGAACGTTTCGAATGTACGTATATTTAAATTTGAATGTGTTCGAATTCTTGTTTTTCTAATCAATAATTTGAGAAGCAGTGCTTTGGTGGTTGTTATCTTGTGGCCACTATAGGTTTAGCCAATTAAAACCCTTCTATTTCATCGAAAACTCCAATTCGTACCCATATTTTTTTCTAGTTTAGCGAGCACATTCTCTGTAATATTATTTGCACAATTTGGAGGCCTGTGTTATCGCACTTTCTGTTAATTTGTTCTAGTTAACAAAAAGTTCGATATACGTATTGTTAAATTTATATTTAAATGTGATCAAACTCTTGATTAGAAAGCAGTGTTTTAGTGTTTCATGTCTTGTGGCCACTATAAGTTTGGGCAATTACAACGCTTCGATCCCACCGAAAACTCCAATTCGTGCCCATGTTTAGTTATTTTAGACTCACGCCTCGTACTCAGATTACTGTACCACAAGAATAAAACAAAAGTTATAAACTTTAGTACTTTATTAATACTTATTGTTATATGTCTTGAGCTCAATTTGTGATAGTTACGAACTTGAGGAGCTTGTATTTTGGAGAAGCTTGTGTACTAGGTAAGTCGATAAAAAAGCAGTAAAAAATCTTTGAGTTCAAACAACGAAACTTTGGAGTAAGCTTTAAATCCTATTTTTCGATATAAATAGAAAAATTAGCAATCATAAAGTTGAATGGTATTATATTTCGTGTTATTATATTGCCTTGGATGATGTTTGTTTCCACAATAACTTGGTTAAAATTTGGTCAATATTTTTAAAGGCTTAGTAGTAATCAGATTTCATAAAAAAACCAACCGATCTGTGTATTATTATAATATTTATTTGATTTTTTGCCAGACTTTTACTGTTTATTTGGCTAAAAGGTTTACTGAATTAACTACATTGAAAGTAGATATAGCAACATAACTGGGCCTTGTCCAATATTTTTATGAAATGGAAGTAAATATTAGTTTAGGATTACATGACATCAATGTTGTTTAGCAAACATCGAAGCTCTTTCAGGTGAAAATATATTGTCATAAGGCCAGTAGTAGTGTCACGTAGAAATAGACCGACATTTACACAATATTAAGACATTTCTAGAATACTACTTTAGAATCACATGTTCGCAATCTTCTGTAACTTGTTGAGAATATATTTCAGATATTTAAAAAATATCAAACCAAACCAAAGTTAAGTGCAAAGGGTATATTTATGTTAGTCTGATATTTAAACAAACACCTTCTCTATTTTTTACAATCTTTACGGAATAACGTATTAGATTAACACCAACATAACATTTCTAGTCTTTAATATTCCATCGGGCGGGAACAGTTTAATGATATATTATGTATCGGAATCCTTACGTGAGTTCAAAAGCTGTATCATCGTGTTTTGTTTCTTCGAAATCTTTTCAAAGACATATCTTACTGCAACGCCTTCTTTAACAACGTATTGTTACTGCAATATTATGATGACGAGCCAGTTGGTCTAGTGCTTAGTGTCCCTGACTGCTGAACCAGAGGTCGTGGCTTCGAACCCCACACGATTATTTCTGTGTTTGGGTTTTATTTATTTATATATGATATTTTCATATTGCGAAGCCTTGTTCAATCGACGTCTTGTTTGAGCAAAGGAGAAGTAGTGTTTAGCGTTCTTGCTTATTAAAAAAAACTAATACAAACTCGAATTATAAAAAAATTATCCAAATAGAGATAAATATTGTTTTTAACTATCATAATAACTTACGTTTTGTTTTTACATGTTTAAATATCATCTATCTTATTCAGAACCTCGGATAGCTTCTTAAGTATTACTTCACCGTAATTAAACAAGTTATTGTTCTGTAAATTATGTTACACTTAAGTCTTAATTAAAACGTCAGAATGTAAACGACTGCTTTATCTCAAACTGGTTTCATACTAATTGTCTACAAGTTTAACTTGAAACGTAATACCTAACGTACACTTTATCTTGGCGTGTTCAGTTTTGAAGCATCTGGGATATATATATAAGAGGCAGTTCTAATATAGCTAGTATTACATGTATGATAGCTCTTTATCTATCATACATGTAATACTAACCGCCCTTCCCGGTATGTAAAGGGTTCTTCACATACCAGGAAGTAGGTATATTTGTAATTCAGAGTATAGTGCCCAGTACAGGGACAGAGCCTTATAAAGGGAACTGGCAACACAAAACGTGAGACTCATATATGTTGGAAACCTTTAACTGTGTATTGTGTACCTTTATCGTGTTTGTGTTTCTCTAAAAGACGTCGTCGTAGCTTCCAGAAGAATGTAATAATCTTAATGTAATTTGAATCTTTTTCAGAAGATAATACATTATTTGTACAAATTTTAATATTCAATAAAGTGTCGTCATTAAGTATCATCTGTACAAGATTATTTGCCGTAGTCTCAACTGATTATAAAACTAATAACATGTGTGTGTATTTGTTAACTATACATTTCATGTCATATCTAAGTAAGATTATCTCTATTTTAGTAAATAAATTATGATAGCTCACGCCACATGATTATGTGTTAAAATTTACTGCATATAAATAAATAATAATAATATCTATGTTTTCTTTAGTCTGTTTTTCTTAGTTTAGTTTTAATTTGTAAATATAACTACTAACCAGGACAAATATAAATGTATATTTATTCTAAATGTGAACCGTACTACTAACTCTAGTAACCATGTCACTTTGAATGCTGTGGTTGTCTATAAATGTTGGAAGATTACTTCCTATTCTTTACAAATGTGTCCTTTGTCTTTTGTAAGTTTGATAACCCTTTAATAAATATATAGCTCGAAACCGCTGGACGCAAATAGCGCAAGACCGGCAATTGTGGAAATCTTTGGGGGAGGCAGCGCTCAGCTCTTTATGATCATGATGATGAAATAAATAAATATCTGGGGCATATAACACAGCGCCATCTATATCGTGACCATCTCAAAACTAAACAAAGCTTGTACAATGGATTACTTAAATACTTTTTTTTGTAAATATATACATACAATACACAGAAAAAACCCTTTGTTTGTTCTAATTATTTCTAGTTACATAGATATTTAGGCACACGGATTGTATGAAAACATTAATAAAATTTATTTTATAATAGTAATGATATCTAGCTAGCTTGTATTAAGTTATTGTCAAAGAGATTATGTTTACGTTTAATTATCGAAATTGCAGTTTCAGCTATATTTTAGTACATATTGTCTGACTGGTTCTGTCTATATTAAGGTACGAATTCTAATATTATTGGCGGACCTTGTGTTTATATATTAATTTGATTTTATAGCATTAATTGTTCTTCTATTGCCGATGGAGTATTTATATTTACTGCAAATATTCAGCATATACCTATGTCACGTTTCTAGATAGGTATTGCTCGTTAGTGTATATTAGCCACCAACATAGCGTTTCTCGACTGTATAAGAAACATCATACACCCTTATCAAGGGAGATAGTGTAAATAAACGACATGACGTGTAAACGCCTGTCAAGATTCTGATTAATTATGTACACTGACAAGAAGTGTAATTATTTCCATATTGTCACAGTGCTACCTAAACGTATATATTTCTATAGCCTTTAAGGGCGGCTTGCACGAAATTTCGTTTAAATATATCTTAAACAAATTTAACTAAATACGTTTAAATCGATAAATGTGTTTAACATGATTACGTTTAATGACCTCTTGCATCACGTTAAATGCGTTTATCGTGTCGGTATAGCAGTTTCCCTACATTTCGTTATAAGTAAGTAACAAATGACACTATTTTTTAAACCAAAATTTAGTTTTTCTGCGCGAAAATGTGCGTAAATTGAATCCTCCATGTCATGGAAACATAACCTTTCAAAATAAATGTCAATTTTTGCTAAACGCATTTAGCTGCGCTAAATAGCTATTCATGGGTTTTTAACTTTGACAGCTCTCTAAACGCGTTTAGCGACTTATTTAGCATGGTGCAAGGCGTTGCAATGACTTAAACGTGAATTTTAATTTAAATTGGATTTAAATAGTATTTAGTGCTATGGTGCAAGCCGCCCTTAATATGAAAGATTTCATTTTGTTTCTTCTAGTTTTAGGTTCTTTTACCAAACTTTGAATGATGTCAAGTCCATTATATCTTTTACAAATCAGTTAAATTATAAAATTGGTCTAGATTATACTAAAATATTAATGGAATCAGGCGTTAGGTACTATGCGGATATCCATGACAATTAAAATACAAAATTAATTTGTATCTAGTGTTAAATCCAATTGGAGAATGATTAGAAAAACATAGGATGGCAAACGAGCAAGTGGGTCACCTGATGGTAAGTGATCACCGCCGCCCATGGACAATTGCAACTTCAGAAGAGCCGCCAGTGCGTCGCCGGCCTTTAAGAAAAGAATAGGCTCGCTTCTTGAAGATTGCCATGTCATACCGGATCGGAAATACCTGGACCATGGAGGACTAAAACTCATGTTAGTTTTCATACTGGTCCATGTAATTTGCTTATTTATATTGTCCTTCTTGCATGTGCATTTTTTTTCGAACCGTAGGTCGGTACACACGGCTACATATCAAGCTATTATTTTCCAGTAAAAGCTGATCCCGCGTTGTATAGGGTTTCCATACAATGAGAGGCCAGCTTATATTTGAAATGTATAGCTTGATATGTAGCCGAGTGTACAAATTCCATCCCAGCATGATTACCATTGTATATATTATATAAATTTGATTTGGGAAATACTTATTTGATACGTAGTTAGTTACCTACATTGTCGAATCTAATTATGTTTTTATCCTTAGCACAAAATTGCTTGTAAAACACCAACAACTTCTCAAGACTAGATAGCTAATAAAAACAAAATTATTGGATTTCATAATTACAGTTTACAATGTAATGAGGCTCCCCCAGCAAGTTATAAATAAGCCATAAAGTATAATACCATAAGCAATAAGTTTTGTTCTACAAATTATGATAATTTAGTAGATTATTTTTATTATTATATGCCTCGTTGGTCGAGCGGTAGCGTGTTCACCCGCAGAGAACGAGGTCCTGGGTTCAAACCCTGTTGGCCCAATAGTGACTTTGGAACTGTGTCTCGGAGAGCACGTAAAGCCGTCGGTCCTGAACCGGACCTCTTTCCGGCCGTGTCGCAAAGCGTCCCATCGGATCATAAGAGTGATATGGATAGAAAGTGCTCCTGAGTTTGCGCACACACATTGTGCACTATTGTATGTCCCGCGGAGATGGCTAATCTCTGATGAGAGTGGCTGCCGTGGCCGAAATTCGGCTAGGAGAACATCATTATTATTATATTAAAACTCTATTACGTAAACATACGCTTGTAAAGCACGGGGAAGGGGGTGCAGCGCTAGCGCCTTTGAATTTGACCTATTTCTCTAGCCGCCAGTCATCCGTCAGTTTTGATGATGCGCGCGCGTTGCATGTGCTTGAGTGCCCCGACCGAGCCCCAGTCGCCGCCGCGGCGCACCGTATCGGTCGATTTATTGAGCAGATTGTGGGTAGGTAACTACAGTGTTATTTTTTTACCATGGCGTATCGGTATTCCAATCTATATCTATATATCTATACATATAATAAAATCGTAGGAAAGTCAAAACTGTACATGGAATATTTTTTAAAAAGGATGCTTGGGCCGTGATCTACAAACGATATCGAAGCCAAAAATATATTTTGTTGAATTTTTGTCTGTGTGTCTGTTTGTCTGTATGTATGTCCGGGCTAAACTCTAAAAATACTACATGGATTTACTTCAAATTTTGCATGAATATTACTAAGAGGTCGGGTCATCATATTATCACGCTATCATCTACGGTGGAAGAGCTATGATAATTTATAAAGTTTAACGCGGGTAAAACCACGGGGCGCAGCTAGTATGGAATATACGAAACTAATGAGGATGCTTGCTAGGTGTGATGACAATGTGTCGGAAGCCTGCAGCTAATATACAACAAGGTTTCTCAAAGTATATGTATCTTATTCAAGTGTCACTTTATAACAAACTTTTTAAGATGACCTGAGTCAATATTTTACTTAGAGTCACCGGAAGACGCAGCGGGGGCAGGCCCCCTACAAGATGGACCGATGATCTTGTGAGGGTCACTGGAAGTCGCTGGATGCGGATAGCGCAAGACCGTCAAATGTGGAGACCTTCGGGGGAGGCCTTTGTACAACAGTAGGCGTCTTTCGGCTGATGATTCGGATGATGATAATGATGAGTCAATACTTTTATACAAAATGTAGTAATTATGTACTACTTCTAAATGTATTAAGCATTTTGAAACTATAAATAATATTATGAAGTAAATAACGATCTTTTATTATTCTCTGAATAGTTTTGTCGTGATCCACGTGTATTGTAACTTTTGCATGACTTTGGTTGTGGTTGGATTAATTAAATAATGATCATCACATGCATTAACTTCTTCACTGTGTTACCTACTAGCTATTCCATGTAGGTATCATATTAAAAAAAAAGCTTATATTTTTCAAAATAAATATTTTTGAAAAATATATAAATTGGTTCTTTGTTTACTTTATTGTTTACATTTTTAAATCATTTTATAATTTTTGGTACAAATTGAAAAATGTGTTATGCATGTATTCAACCTACCCACTGAACTTAATGATGGACAGTTGTCGGTCCCAGTGGTCATGGACACTATCTATAATATCATATCAGCCAAAGTACGTCCACAGCTGGACAAAAGCCTCCCCAAAGAATGTGGGGATATGCCATAACCGCCACGCTTGGGACGGGTTGGCGATCGCAGTTTGGTGGTCAGAAAAATGCTGCTGCCCGTTCTCTGGTAGGTATTCCCTCGGACGATTTCTACGCCCCGCACGGGATGAGATGGGGTGATGATATTCTATGCCGTCACCACACAGCAAAGTACATGCAGACTCAAGATATCTTTAATAACCATAAGGTAATCGTGGTGTATCCATCTTGGTTAATAGTTTATAGCCCGGATTAGATATACTCTTACCAGACTAGGTCTACTCTTACTATACAGCCACCGCTAGGATCAACAGGTTAAGCTGGGAGCCGTTAGTTTTATGTTCGTAGAATTTAACCTGTACCGTAATAAAGAAAAATCCTAACCTCAAGTTGGCTGCACGTGTCGTGCAGCAATTGAAACAGTCGCGTCGCCATTTCATGTCCCGGCTTCGATTCCCTCGGAGAACAACTATTTGTGTGACCCATAAATAGTTCTCCTGAGTCTGGATGTACTTTGTATCCGACAATTATATGTTTTTTAGGTACCCACACAGACATTAATTTTCAATCATTAATTATACACATTCATGGAGACCTATAAATAGTTAATGCTGTGTATACCTAATCTAATAAGTTATTGTAATCTGTTGGTCTTCCTAATAATGTCAAATAAATAAATAAATAGCGGGGTTGCCTTTTTAAACAATAAAAATACCAAACTAATCAAAATTGAAGCAACAAATACAGTGAACCTCATAAGACTGTTAGATGTTTATTAAAGATATTAATAAAAAAAGTTCAAGCTATGATATGACATAGATGGTGCTCAGACGGCTTCCGGCATAGATAAGTAGGTACTCCAAGTCTACGTACTGTGCGGCAGCCGTCACCATGACGCGTACCATATCCTTGTTTTCTAATATAGTTTTATGAAAAGAATATGCAACAAACCGGCTCTCTTTCTTTATTTTTATCTTTAACTAAGGTACGCCCGCACTAAGCACTAAGCCCGCAGTAAGAAATTAATACCTGAATGACGTCTGACAAATACAACATACAAACACGAAGAACTGCATGTTCTTCGTGTTTGTCTGACTGACAACAAATATAGACACAATTAGCTGGCATGTGCGGGCATCGAACCCGCATATGATGTCTGTATCACGTCAACATACTTTTACCTTAGGAATACTTGTTATTTTCGCACGCCATTTCACATGTCGAAACTAGGTTTATGTACCTACATCCGGACTAGATTGTAGCAGAAAATTAGTCCCTTGAGTTTAGTTTCAGGGGCTAACAAGTTTGTCTTTAGGCAAGTGTTACTGCTTAGATTGTGCCAGTGACGCAATAGGCAATAAACGAGAACAACAGACACGCGTTAATATATTAAACGTGTAGGGTTGTTATTAATTGTATGCGTTAGTTTATAAGCAAATTTAATCAAAGTTTACCTAATTGTCCGGTGGGGACTGAAGCAGCATTTTGGTCGTTCCAGGATACATATATTCTATCTGTTATATTTTGTAGAAAATATAATGTCGTTCTGCATTGACACATTCAATAGGCGATTTATTTTTCAAACACTCTCACGAAGGTAAATATACATAGCAACTATAGCGCAAAATTATTGGGATTGTTGTGAAATTTCTCAGTAATAGTCCAGAGACAGTAAGTAGGCTATGAAATTAAATGAAATAATGAATTTATTCAGCACTTGGGTATTTATATACACTTGTACATACGGCTACATATCAAGCTATACATTCTACTATATAAAAATAAGTCGGGTTTTCCTTCCTGACGCTATAACTCCAGAACGCACGAACCGATTTCCACGGTTTTGCATTCGTTGGAAAGGTCTCGGGCTCCGTGAGGTTTATAGCAAAGAAAATTTATAAAATTTAACGCGGGTAACACCGCGGGGCACAGCTAGTTTCCAATATAAGATGACCTCTCAATGTATGGAAATCCTATACAACGTGAGATCAGCTTATACTGGAATTGTATAGCTTGATGTGTAGCTGTGTGTACTCGTCAAGCTCAAAATGCAGTAGGTACATAACCATGGTAGAAACAGTATAAAAGTAACAAAAAAAATATATTATTCCGTCCGTGCGGTCTGTCTTATCACATACCTCTTATCATTAGAACGTAAACCTGTCGGTTCCATTCCTGACCAACTTCTCAAATCAGCAGCGTGAGTGATCGACAAAAACCACTTACCATGAGGTAGACTATATGCTTGCTTATATGCAAGGCATTAATGTAAGCGTCTTATTCGATAATAGTAACCGCAGTCACCTCAACACCGATTTATTCAAGCCTGAAGAAATAATGTACGCATTTGCATTCGCACAAGTTTCTATAAATTTAATTGCAGATACGTTTTTAAAGGTGACTTTGGAATTTCTTGATGGATGAACGTTGTGAAATCTTATTTCAGAATCAAAATTAAGACAAGATTAAGTCATAGGCCTGTATATGTTTAGTCAAGTAAACCGAGTATTGGTAAGTTGCGGAAATCCAATTGTGCTGTTGCCTGAAATAATAACGTCGTGCGAGTGTTACAATTTGTCAACGTCATTAAAAGTCACTTTATGATTGAAGTTAGCGCAAACGTTTACTTAAACGTTATCAGACGGTTATTCACACACTGATTTGTTAGTGTTGTCAAACCAGTCTGAGGAATAAATAATGAATGTGTGTTTAGGGTTGTCAGTTACTTATCATTAATTAATATTGGTATGAAACTCGATTGAAGTCGTCGTCGTATCGTGAAATGAATAAAAAGGTAAATATAAGATACTGTTATTAAATTTGAAAACAATAACACTAGTAAACTTGGATTTTTTTCTTAGAACAAAGTCAGCACACAACGCAACGTACGGCTTGCCTAGGCAAAGCAGATACCGCAGTTTACAGACGCTTATGATACCCAGGGAATCACTCGCTCCTTGTTCACTCATATCTTTTCCTAGAATTGCTTTGGTTACGTATGAGGAACGCTTAGTATACCACTTAGTTTTATATTATACAGAGGACAATCTATGTAAACTTGTATTAGTAATGATTCATTCATAATAATAACCAATACGACTGTGGACAGAAATAAATCAAATTATATTGTATTGTAATGAGTTTAGTTGCTTTCGAATAAAAATTGACCATACCCTATCTATTTCTCTTTTGACTCAAAGATGAAATACCTATGACGCAAAGGGCACTTTTAGCGAATTGAAGTACCCTCTTAAATATATATAAATTAATGCCATCAAAACGTAATTAAATACAATTTTAATATTAGTAAATAAAAAAAATTCCATATAGCTAACACCATGCTCTCATTTCAAATTACAGATAATTTGTTATTCATATACATAAATCAAAAACATCTGGCTCATCGACATTTTCCAATTTTCAAGGTAGGCAGCCCTACGTTTACTTTGTGCCGTAGTGGTATTTCAATTTGTTTACCAACACGCTACCGACTACCGACGCGTTTAACGCGATTGCACCGTGTGGTAATTTATAAACTAAGTACGGGCTTAATAGTATGGGCGAAATCTTTAAAAACCGGGCAAATGTGAGACGAAGTGTTTCGTACCATTGTACTGTTTTTAGGGTTCTGTACCCAAAGGGTAAAACGGGACCCTATTACTTAGACTTCGCTGTCTGTCTGTTTGTCTGTCCGTCTGTCCCCAGGCTGTATCTCAAGAACCGTGATAGTTAGACAGTTGAAATTTTCACAGATGATGTATTTCTCTAACTGCTATAACAACAACAAAAAAAATAAAATTAAATAAATATTTAAGGGGGCTCCCATACAACAAACGTGAATTATTTGCCCTTTTTATAGTTAACCGGAACGGAACCCCTTGTGCGCGAGCCCGACTCGCACTTGGCCCGTTTTTATTTTAAACATTACTCTTGTTACAGTTGTTACAGCACATTCCCTTGAAAATTTGGACTGTCTAGTTATTACGGTTTATGAATATAGTATTTACAAAAAACAATCTACGTAATTAAAATCTTCAGATTTAGATTTATAATACAGAACCTGATGACAAAAATTAATTCTCATTGATAATTTCCAATTTTACAGGTAGGCGGCCCTACGTAAGCTACGTGCCGTGGTTGTGTTTCAATCTGTTTACAAACACGCTTCCGACATGTTAACCACGATCGCGCCGTGTGGTAATTCATAAACTACCGTCTGTCTTTATAAAAATAAATATGGATTAGGTTAGCATTTATTTTTAGGTTACAATCAAAATAAAATTGTAAAACGAATGTGGCATTATTTCGTTTTATTGTACTTTATAGCTCTGGTAACTGGTTTGTGGATTCTATCATTGCAACAAATCGCCAATTTTATTTGTTATTTTGCAGCATTTGTCTTGCTTTTATTTCATTAGTTTGATAAACATGTGAATATCTTGTTCTTTTTATTGCCTATAGCTAAGGCAGGTTAATAATATGGCTATGGCATGCAAGTATAAGTATACACCTTGGCACTGTCTCCCAAAAGACACTCCACACGACGAAATAGATATAACTGCTTGGCAGCGTACTTAAGAGACGGTACGTAGCCAGATGGGTCATCACCGAATGGTGGCAAATTTTATTTGGTTTTTTTTAGGATTCCGAACGCACATCGGTGTAATCGGCATGTTTGTATGACAAACATCTATTTTATTTTTCCGAATGAAGTAAAATGATAGTATCCATTGGTAGAGTTTTAAGGGCCGATTTAGCGACTATTCCCATACTATTTATGTCGCTAGATATATACAGGAATACAAGATAATTTCACAAACAAACAATAAAATTAATTTAATAATATCTATAAATAAACTATACTATATTCTTTAGTTTAAGTTTTTCATGTGGCGTCTGCTATATCTAATATATTTCGCAAATTTTAGGACATGCCATTGTTTTACTATTGTGTTTGATACTGTACTAAACGGCTGTGAATCTTCTTCAAATACGCTCCAAATGCTGTTCTAATACTTCAGCTAGATTAGTTAAACAGTACGGGAGCGAGTGCTTCCCATGAGAAATCACGTAACTGTCGGTATTATTTCAAACTACATTATTGATTGTAGCCGAATATAGGACCAAAGGATATTTGATATTTGTTTAGACTTAAAATTTCTAAGCGTTTCTGAGACAGCAATAATAGAGACTCTTGTCATGCAGACAGACAGATGGATAACGAAGTAATAATAAGAGTGTCATTAATGCTTCTCAGGTACGGAGTCCTATAAATTCCTTTAAAGCAAATTCGCGATTGTAATAATGCAATTTTTAGATAGAGAGCTTTAAACTTTTGCATTATCCTAGTAGGTATCCGTATCCTTACTAGTGAAATTAATTTATACGATGAAAAATGAACTTTATATCATTGGCGGTTTAGCTGTTTTAGCAAAAATATAAGAAATCCTATAAGAAATGAGAAAGGTCCCTGATACGATTTGAATGTTGCTTTGGATGCAATAAAGTTACTGTTCAGACTTGATTAATTCAATATCCTTTTCTAGTACTGATTTAAACTTAACAAGCTTTAGTAATATCACAGTCCTGATCAAATCAATTTTGTCTGGACGGATAAGGAAGACCTTTCTGTCTCAATGTAGGGATAAGCTGTCAATTTTCTATTGCACTGTTAGGTATAAGTAAGATGTGTCAGCTCATGATGAAAAGGAATTATTTTCTCCCACGCTGAGATCGTTACGAGTTGGATTTCTTGAAGTTATTGTCTTTGTTTATTTGTCTTTTAAGTCCTCATCGATATGGGTTTCAGGTATGTTTACTTAAATGATTTTCTCTTTTTCTCTAATCTTAATTCTCATAGCCAGATGCTCTCACCGGTCCGTAGGTGATTGGCGAGGTTAAGCAACTAGGCTCGCGGTTAGGCCATATATATATGAGTGACCGCCAAAGTGGTTTTATTTCTGAGCGTCTACGTGCTTCAGACGGCACGTTACCTGTCAGTCCCTGTAGTCCCTGTTACCTGTAGTCATTAGACAACAGTCGTTATGCCATGTCAGAGGCCTACTGGGCGGCTTGAACAACTCTGACACTAGGGTAACCGCTGCCGATACGATAAATAAGTATCTTAATTGAACGCCAATAGTATCATCACATACAAGACTATCTAATTACAACGTATACGATTGGAACCCGTATCACTAACATGTGTTCTCTTCCAAACAACCAAACAATGGAGGAATAGGAATTATATAAGGCTGGCGGTTGTTGATGCACTTAAACCTTGTTAACAGTACGCATTGGTACTAAACACAAGAGCGTACTGTTAGTAAATAAAATATAATAAATAGATATTACTGAAATATTTTTTTAGTCATTCCATGTCCGCTTTAATGTTAGAGAGGACGTATACACATAGGTTCTCTCAAGTTTTGTCGGGTTGCCTTTTCCATTATGTTATGAAAGTGCCTATTTTTGCACACACGTTTGAAGACTACATTTTCCGCACAATCGACCAATAATGGACATTGTTACTATCTTTGGATGAGATCATTACATCTCCAATGATAGTAAAAGTTGCTTAGGTTCAGAAAATATTAAACATGAAGTATGTTATTTTAGTGGAGCATAGTATTATGAACTTTATTTGAACAAATTGTACCTTAGAAGCCATTTTAAAGTAAAGGATAGTTTCAAATAAGGAGTGTGAATAACAGTCTTCACCAAATGATTGTTAACATTAATAAACACATGCAAATTGGGAGCCATATTTCGCTTTATCAGGTTTTCGTACATATGGCAGCTAAAGTAATATAAAAGAGTACTATTTAGGAATAACTAACTATTTCGGACGTTTTTTGGATTCATTGCGTAAAGTAAACAAAACTCTCCACAGACTCGGTTTAGACTTAAAGATATATATTTCTCATAAAAACACTAAGGTAAACATAAGAGACTAAGGTGTCCAGTAGTCTCCCTGTGCTTTTAATCGTCAACAATCCTTACAGCTCTTCCTTAAACCAGGAAAAAGAGGTCAATACTAGGTAGTGTCCAGATGCTACAGCCCAGAAGAAATATTGAGCAAAAAATCCACTTCGAAACTATCAACCTGAGTAGTACACAGAACCAGTTGTCATATTTAATGAAATATTTATTATAAAGTCCGATGTCATTCTGCTTATTCATCTGTAGTGGTTATTCACTTAGAGGTAAGAATTCCGTAGTGTAATGGAAATATTTCAAGTTCTACAGACCCGTTCGGGGCTTTGTCGCAAGAATTTACAACGAAACTTGTGAGCTACAGACACGCTGCAATATTATTATACACACAATTACTATTTAGTAAGTAGACACATACCTTATTTACATACACGTTGTCTAGAAGTACAACAGTTCAATGACATTAGGTATGTGCAGTCGCCACGTGAGTAGATACACTTCCACTACGAAAACCGTCCATACTGCCTACGTAAAAAGACCCTATTAAAGTTCGTTTACCGATAAGGCGTCCACTTTACGCTGTACTGTGTACATACGGGCGTACAAATATAAAGGGGCCTACAGATTATCACCTTCTCCAGTTTCATATGACACATCTCCTTACGGCTGCCCTTTTTAAAAATGTCTATGATTGTATATGACTAGGTGGCTTTTTTGTCAGGATTAATAATCGCCAATGCTAGTCTTCGCTAGAACACCACTCAATAGTCAGAAGAACAACACTAATTGCCATTTTTCCCATGCCAAATCTCCTGCCTGGATTTTAAGAATATATAATTTTTATAGATAAAGCTATTTTTCTAGAAGTTACCTGTCCAAAAATGAATAAAAACACCTACATCAAACTGTCAAAAATTTATCTGGCAAACAAACCTGCCAGCATAAAACAGTAAAAAAAATTAACGGTCGCCATATGATTTCTGAAATAAAGATTAATATCGATTCAGTTTTGAGAAGCAAAACAGTGTATTTACTCCCAGTAAGTATTATTCCTCTTAACTAATGCGCTCATGGTAGCCGGAGCTGACAACTTTTCATGTCATCTTAAGCATCTATCCTACTCCCTTCCTTTGCAAATCGAATGCCTAATACTTCGGTGCTACATGCATCTGTATGACCAACTTTTCATGAGTGTTATCTGATGTTTAATAAGTTCCCCTGTTCTTATAACCTGATAAAATCTCAAAATATAATTAACTCTGATTGTTAAACACTTCCGAAGTTACTTAGCTAATTTTAATTAATTCAGGATTGTTTGGTGCTTACAATGAGAACTTATGTCGTATCTATAGATCAGTAAAGAGGTCATAGGCGTTACGGTTTGCGTGCAAGATTTTCACGATTAAAGCCTTGAAAATTTGGAACCACATTTTAGACCAAATATGGTGAGGTTAATTTTAAAGAAAGGCACTCACGGATAGTTGCTTTCATCGGTATGTAAGTGATCGCAACTTAGTGCGCAGTTAGTTCGCCAAACTGGTTTAATTTATGAGCGTACCCGCGCTTTGAAGGGCACGTTAACTTGCCGGTCTCGGTTGTAGTCAGAGGCGTCGTAGTTGGCTTAAACATTTGTGATGTTAGGGTAACCACTGCCCATAAGAACAAAGATGTTTTAAGATATTCATTGTATTTTTCTTTATTCCTTACACATTCGCCAGATTTGCAAGTATTCAATATAACAAGCGCTCTTGTCAACTATACAACAGAGTAAATAAGGACTTAGACATATTTTGTAAAAAAATACCATGAATGTAAGAAAACTCTTACTGAATGGATAAAACCATTAACTTATGAGGAAACAGAGGCGTTAATGGAATAAAATTCCGGTAGACGGATGCAAACACACTCACACTCAGACACACAACACACACTCACACCTAATATTAAATTGTGTATTCTATAGTTTTAATTATGGAATTTTAGTAAGTACTTAATTTGGTTAGATTTGTTTCTGATTTATGAAGAAGAGAGGATCCCTCCAATACAGGAATTTCTGCTTTAAGGAAGGATTTCTCCCCATGTATAAGGTTTTATATTTAAGGCTCAATAAACTTTTTATTATTATTTTCCCTATAAGTATTTGCCTGCCCTGTTAGTGTAGTGGTTAGTGACCCTGACTGTTAAGCTAGAGATAGTGGGTTCGATCACAACCTAGGAGGAGAAATCTTTCTGTTATGAGCATGATTATTTTTCCTGTGTGTAATTTATCTATTACTAGCTGTGCCCGACGGTTATACCCGTGTTAAGCTTTATGAATTATAGCCTATGTGTTATCCGGATATATAAGCTATATTACTACAAAGTTTCATCAAAATCCGTTCGCTAGTTTTTGTGTGAAGTAGTAACAAACGTATACACTCACAAACTTTCGCCTATATAATATAAGTGTTATATGGATGTATTTAGAAAAATATAAATATGTGTATAAGTTCCTGGTTATCTGTTGTGGACGTGCCTAGTATGAGACTAGATGGCAATGTGTTAGTTGTCCCAAGATATTTTACACAATTTATGAGATTTTCTTTTTAATAAGAAGGTGAGTTAAATTTTTACGTAAATTTATTTGCATTTTATAACCAATGGAAGGATAAAAAGCACTATCGCAAACCCTATACAAGCCCATTTTGTCACGACTTTATCTTTATTATGGTGTCATAACATTTTATTGCATTTTTAAACGCCGAAGAAGTTCAAACAGGATTTAGTGGAATTTAGGGAAGTTTGTATTTTCATTAATACTGACTTGACTCTATAATAATAATGAAGGCCATCTTCATATTGTAGTTTTCAAACACAGACCACTTTTTAAGCTGGCTGGCTAAGGAGGTTTTGACAGCATCGCTGTATAATAAAGGCGAGCATTGGCTTGAGCCATTTAGCAATGTAAAACTACAAACAAAGTACGAAAAGGGTTCGAAGGTTCATAATATTTTAAAGAACTTTTGTGCAACTGACGCTTTACGTTAATACGCAAAGACCCGGACTTCACAGAATTGGAGAGGGCGTTTCATCATTACAAATGACTTCCCCATTCAGGCCTCCTAATAGGAGCCTTTATTATCAGAAACATTCTAATAGATTTTTTAAGACCGATCCGGTACCTCTTCATCTCCGATTGAATATGCTAGGCGTTAAACAAACGAGACAGTGAAAATCACAGTAATACATACGCAGGTACAGATTGAAAAAGAATTTTACAGTATACGATCAGTATTATTATAGACAATCATTGTTATTCTACCTATTTGTTCAATAGTCCGCACCTCTAAATGGCTCATAGCTTCCTCGGTGATAAGAGTGATGTATGTAGGTACTCAATACTAGATTAGTGTCGTATGGGCAATGGTTACCCTAATATCTATGTATATAAGTATGTATTTACAAAAGAAAAAATAGTATATCTAGTATATCAGTTATCTGGTTTTCATAGTACAAGCTCTACTTCGTTTGGGGATTAGATGGCCGTATGTGAATAATGTCTCACGATATTATTATCGGAGTGGTTCAAGCCGCCTGGTAGACCTGTGACATGACCAGTAGTAAGACAAGATACGACAAGCGTCTCTTTTCTTACGGTTTCAACCGTGACCGATCGATTACGAAGTAAAATTAAAAACCACTTACACTTGCTTGTATATGGTTTTATATATTATCCGATTTTTTAAGTAATAAAAATACTCAATAGCAACCCTAAGTCAGCAAGTTGGTGCTTCGGATGAAATGTAATGCTAATAGCTCATGTGACCCCTCTCCATTTGTGTCGGTCGAGCGTGACAATAGAGAGTGCTCCTGTACTTGTACACACCGCACCAACCGTCGCGTCGTGGTCGCAATTCAACCATGAATACATGTTTCTTTTACTCATATAAGTATACCTATCTAAAGATGAATGTGTATAAGGACGTTTTATGGTGTATTTGTACATACACCTGCTGCCGCTTTGGTGGATACACCTTGTTATGGTCTTTAATATCTAAATGCCAAGGGTGGTTTTCGTAGAGAAAATGCTTCCACTGACGTGCTGTGTCAACTTAACGAATTTATTCCCGCAACTATGAATGATGAGTATGTATGTTTGAAACTTAACATAGTTTTCCAATATTATTGCATAAGCCATATACGCATATGATCATTGAATGTTGATAAACTACTTTTAATACTAATAATACTGCTCCCGGCCAAATTTCGGCTAGGATGGCCAATCTAAACGGAGATAGCCAAGTATGTGCAGGACCGTGAGGGAATAGAGATTCTACAAAACTCTCATAATCCCATAAGGCATTTGTGCGATACAACAGGTCACAGGATCGAGGCTTTTTTTGTAAGACAACACCCGCACTAGGGAATCTAATCCCTGTGTCGCGGGGTACTTTACAAACATATAATTAGACACAAATTACATCCAGACTCAGAACAACTATTTATGGGCCACACAAATAGTTATCCGCCGCGGGATTCGAACCCGGGACACGAAGCGGCGACTGTCTTAGCCGCTACGCTACACGTGCAGTCTTTACGTGCTAAATTAATCCAGGATTTCGTCATATCGGCTTAAGGAAAGGAAGTGGATGTTAATTTAACTGTATGTTAATTTGTTGTTACTTGATTACACCATTGTGTGTGATGTTTGATAGATATATTTTTTAAAACTTTAACGCGGGTAAAACCGCGGGGCACAGCTAGTTAATAAATCATTTGGGATCAGGGTGAAACTATGGGTGAATGGATGTAGCTACCCATCTTTTAACTTTTAAATTTCATATTATTTAAGGTATTTTTAACCAAGCAAGCTTGGTTTTTCCTATTAATCTCGAGAGAGTTATCTAAGTTGATTTTAAATTGCAGATAGAATAAATCACTTTCACAGCGACGACGCCATCACCGTAAACGGATTTGTAAATTTCTTTTTGGCACTTTTCCAGAACAAATAGAAGTAAGTATTGCTTTATTGTACACTAATATTATAACATTATAATTAAATATTAACATGATTATACAAATGATGGTCTTATCGCTAGGTGCGACCTCTACCAGGCAACTATCATCATCATGATCATAAACTATCATTAAGTCAGCCGAGAGACGGTCACGTAACACAAAGGCCCAAATACATAATGGGATATGCCATAATCACCACGCTTGGATTCATGGCTCATATCCCAAAACTCAGAAGATGGAGAAGAGGAGGAGGAAGGAGAAGCTCCTTTTTTGAAATAAATTCCATCGACATGACTTTAACTCCCCCCACGGGATGTGATGGGATGGTGATAGTCTTCGCCGTCAGCCGCTTACGTGTAACGTTAAAATGTCCGGCGTAATAAATAAAATCCAACCCCACGTCAAAAACTTAAACAAATCTTATACATAACCTATACGATCCATTTCTATCTCGTTCCAAGTTTCGTACATACAAAATTTCCTTATAAATTGGGTTCCGGAATAGGGAGACGTCATTCGGCCTAATTTAATATGCTATTCAAATACGGCGCCTATATAAAAGAATCCCAAATGAGCTGATTTTGAGCTGACGATAATAATAATATGGTTCTATAAAATATATTTTATTATTATAAAATATACTCGTAGCCAGCCAATCAAAGGTTTGATAAACTTTTAGTAAACAACTGATATAGAAACTTTGAGGAATTCATACAAACGTCATAAAACATGTTTATAGCTCGCTGATAGTGTAGTTTTTGTGATTTCCTGCTAACAGGATAACAATGGAATCGCGTTAAAGTAATATAAATGTTATATTTTAATGATAATTTGTAATGACAGTTTAAAAATTATGTTTTTTCTCACTTTTTGAGTTCCGTACCAAAAAATAATAAAACACCCTCTAATGAGCGCCATATTTCGTCCTTTTGTTTTCATAGCGGTATATTTCAGCATTTTTTATTTTCAGCATGTAAAAACTATTGTTCATTTTAAATCCATACCTCTTGTATGGATTTAAAATGAACAATAGTTTTAAATTATGTATAACAAACCTTGAAACCAACACATGATCAACATTTTCTAAAGTATTTTTTTTTAATTTTATATATAGAAGGAGCCGATTCTTAATTTTGAAGTATTGCTAAGTATTAGTACACATGGAGAAAAGTATGAAAACACTCATGCCAGGCTGTTTTGAACATATCAAAATAAATATGTCATTCATACTTTAAATGCCTTTTCTTCGTAGTTAGCGAAGCAAGCGTCAGAGGTGATTATAGTTAGTTTGTTTATGTACTCGTACTTATGTATTATAGGAAAGTAAATCTTTTTGCTACTATCTCAGCCATTAAAAATTAATCTAAAGACATTAAAAATCAAATTTTCCAAGTTGACCAATATTTGGTTTATGACTTCGTGTAACCTTAATTAAGTTTCAATTGAACTTGAGAACAGGGGTTCCAGGCACGAAACATTGGGTGCGCGCGTGTTGAACTTGGATGGTTTTGTGAAATAGTATAGGTATTTTATGTTTAGCGACGACAAACGTGATATTTGTCAGGGTCAAAATTATTATTCTCATCATGCAAGAACCAGTTTATATGCTTAAGTAAGATTTTTGCTGTACATCCAGTTTAAGCTAAAATAGAAAAAAATGCAATGGAAAACAAATATGCAAATGATACCCAGTTACTAGTAAAATTAACATAAATGAAATCAAACGCCGAGACATCTTTTTATTGTAAATTACATCAAAAGTTTTTAAGGTAAAAAGAGAATGAATGCGTATTGTTGTTCTGCTCATGTAAAAGTGAGAAGAAAAAGTTTTGTTAAGTAAATTTCACAGACAACAAAATGTATACTAACAATAAAAAGAAAAATAAAATATTAACAAAGACCCTTGTGGTCCGTGCAAGACTGAAACGGCACCATCTCAACATTTTATAATTGTGACGGTGCCGAGTGATTCATACAATGAGAATTCACAATCATTAACGTTAAAATTTGGTGTAGTTGGGTTCTATTTTTTCAAATAAGATTAATAAAATAATTATTATTACAACTTAAACTTTTAAAAGGCCGAACAAAAACTTTAAGATATGTTGCGAAAAGTTACTATAAATTAGTCATGTTAAATAGTGTACTAAAATTCCGTTGAAAACGAGTTACTTTTGTGTAGCAGTGCATATTACAAAGTTTTTGATTACTTATGTGACAAAGTGCTTGGGATTGAGTTGTTCTGAGTCAACACACATGATTGTTATTAATCTTAAGTTAATTTTATTTCAAAAAAGGATTCCTTCTGAGTTCTCAGGCAGTGTTTCTGAGTAGCTGCCACGATATGCACTGCATTGTAGGGTAAATAAATAGACGATTCCACATAAATGTATACATTCCCCAAACATAAGCGAGGTAGTATACATTTTTTCACAATTTTGACCCTAAACCGACTTACGGATAAGAAATAAAGTGAATTAATAAGGCATTGCCTCCACATTAGTTTAGGTAAACTAATTGGTTCAGTCAAGAGTCAAACCTTGACTTCCGGCACATTATCAAAGTCACGCAAGCGGAAGTCTTAGTAAATCACTAAACACTGAATATACCTACATATAGAATATTTCACTATGTTAATAAAGGCCTAAAATAGCAGAGCTATGAAGCCGAGGATCTGGGTTAATACGAATATCATTGGTTCTCATTAGCATAATCCCAAATGTAGGTAGAATACTAACATTCATTTTTATGATTATGTGAAAGATCCCCACTTTGAAAAAGTTAAGGTCGCGAACTAGGTGATTGATTTAACTCAATACTGTGAATGATAACTCTGTCGAACTGAAATCAAACTGCATTTGTATTCAGTTTAGTACCGTAGTTACTATAGACAGGTATATAAGTACAAATTATTGCACAAATGTAAAAAAATAACTATTAAAACGACGCTCAATATCTAAAAAATATAACTCGCGGACTTATTGCGTCATTTATAGGATGAAATAGTTTAAGTTTCAAAATGGCACGCAGATATTTTACCATCGTTAGCTCTGCGAAATGTAGCAATACCAACTGAAATCCTTCTAATATTATATATGCGAAAGTGTAAAATATGGACGTTACTTTTGCTCCTCTTTTTCGCAAAAACTACCGACCGGATTTTGATGACACTTTGTAGTAATATAGCTTATATAGCCGAATAACATAGGCTATAATTTATAAAGTTTAACGCGGGTTTAACCACAGGACCCAGCTAGTTATATACTATACTTGAAAATGTATTTACATATAATCATATTCAGACCTAAACAAGTACAAAAAAGTATTAAATATTTGTAATTTAAAAACGAAAATAAAGTACCTAACTAATTATTCAAGTTACAGCATTAGATAATAGGATAGATTTTCACCACACTTTGAAAGGATTGTATAGTGTTAGATGACGTCATATTAAAAGTAGCACAGCGTTCCACCGTCGATTTGCTTAAAAAGTGACCTCACCCCCAAAAAAATCCATATACTTATCATGGACTAATCAAAATGTCAAAAAACCTCGGCTTTTATTTAAAAAGAGCTGGTAACCATATCAATTTTAAAACAACTATTAATATATTGATATTAAACCTATGTAAGGGTAAGTATATCCTTTTGCGATTCCCCTAATGATAAAACATATTATTCTGCTAAGGCGTGTGTTTTCTGTATTATCGTCATCGATGGATATCTTGGGCTGTCTGTTTGTCAAGCAATACATTATAATCTATCGACGTCGCTTGTCATTGTTTGATTATAGGCACTTAAGATTATCAGACTCTGCACAGTTAGAATAGCTAATGCCATCCATCGATGTTCACTAGTAATCGGAGTAGATAGAATTATTTGGGGCTAAAGACTTCAAATGTATATACAAGTACTAGTAAGTTTCTGAATTAATAAAGATTGCATCATCAAAAAATAATTCGATTCCATCTGACATTATCTATGTAAAATATTACGTTACTTACCTATTTTTTTTCACTTATGTTTAGGAATAATAAATTTTTTTGCGGTTATATTTCAGATTATCATGTATGCATACATTCGCATGAGTTCCTCTAAAGATCATTACCAACGTTAAAAATAAGAATATTACGTAAATGTCAGTGAATCCAGGTATCCCAGGCATGTCCATACTATTAAATTTTGTCGCAAGTACCAAAAGTCGCTCTGCCTACTCCAATATATGATGATCATAGCAGTATCTATTACAAAAGATATAAGTTCAATCGGAATAAATTATACTTCTAGCTTCAAATTCAGTATATAAAATAAATTCATATGTAACAAGTAAGTCGGGATGATCAATGGAAGAGACAAGGTATAATTACAGTTTAAAAAACATAGAATCAAACTCATCCCTTCTCTACAACCAATTTAAAAAAATGTATATGGGACCAAATATCGGTTCACCGTCAACGTAGAAATCACGTAATATACATCCCAAACAAGGTATAGTATAGTCGTATATTGACCGATTGCTAAACTGTTTGTTGTTTGTTTATTCGTTGTATGTACATTGTACATAGTTTAAATTCTGTGAAATAAAAATTAAACGCATGTACTACCAGTAGCAAGTTATATTTGCAATCCACAATATAAATATCTCGTTATTTTAATAAGACGAACAGAAGCTCTAAGACAGGAAATTGAAATCTTAGAAAGTTTTAATCTTTGACGACACAATAGGGTGTCACAACCCCCTTCTTCCCGCGTGTAATTAACGGCTAAGAACCAGAACGAAGATAAATGTAAATGACTCTTGACATCTCACGCGTATAGTACACACGGCTATACATTTCCAGTATAAGCTGATCTCACGTTGTATTGGATTTCCATACAATGACAAGTCAGCTTATATTGGAAATTTATAGCTTGATTTGTAGCCGTGCGTACATATCGCTCCGAACTTTAATGGTATATTATACAACATAGCTTACGGGTATTAACTCGACCAATCTTCGCTCGTGATCACGATTAATGCAACTTGGTCGAAACTTCGGGAAAATAACAAAAGAAAGGTTAGTCGCGCGTATTTGTAAACAACGTTGTAAAATTATTTCAAAGTGTATGTTTTAAAAATATCGCAGGTGAAGCAATGTCACCGACATAGCCCGAAGAATTGCAAAACAAAAGTGGCAGTGGGCGGGGTACATAGCTCGTAGAACCGCCGGCCGTTGGGGCACAAAGGTTCTCGAATGGCGACCCCGAACCGGAAGACGCAGCGTGGGCAGGCCCCTTACAAGATGGACCGATGATCTAGTGCGTGCATCCAGCAGTTTCCAGCGGAAACTGCTGGATGCGAATAGCGCAAGACCGGCAATTGTGGAGATCTTTGTGGAGGCCTTTGTCCAGCAGTGGACGTCTTCCGGTGGATATGATGATGATGATGCATGTTTTAAAGGTATATTCGTGGATCTATCCATATATATATTCTTGCGACGAATTACAAATTAATAGAAACACGAACATGTTGTATAAAGTTTTGCATGGAATTAATTTGTATTTGTTCCATGTATGACACAATTTCTAACAGTTTTGGAACGAAGTTCCTTATCGCGCGTTGTGAAAGGGGGCTAGACGGAAAAAAATCTTACGAAAAGTTGTCACGACACTTTTTGCAGCTGTGCGGCGTGTGCATGTTTCTCTGTCTCTCTCTCTTTCTCTCTTATAGAAAGCAAGCCAGAACAGTGTGGTGTCGCGACGATTATTTTTGTTGAGTGTATACAGGTTTTTTGTACATAATAAATAATAAGAAATAACTTCGTTCCATCCGGGTGTCCCTTGACACCTCTCAAGTTTTTTTTTTATTAAGTGGCATTTATTGTAATACAATTGATAATTACTTAGCTAGAACATTAAATTCGATTTAAAGTATGAACGAGTGATACTACATTTTCAACAATTTGTATTTGAATAAAATTTACGACTATTACGCCATAATATTTATTGATTATAAACGCTCAATAATAAAGAGTCCGGTCGTAAAATTTTGCGCGAACTATAGGTGTATGTTCACAGCGACATTCAGCAACTCAACAATTTGATTTGGACGTCGAGACACACTCATGAATAATAAAAGAAATTTAGATGTTGGGTTAAATTACGTGACGGCAGACCAATGTACAAAAACTCCCGGTATTATACCAAATAAAGATTGTATATAATATTTGGAATAACTGATTTGAAGATTCGTGTTCAGAATTTTTTGTATGCAGGTAATGAATTTCGTGAAGTAATTACAGTGAATTCTAAAGCTAATGGCATACCTATTATTTAGCATTCTTATTTTATTTCATTGTGTATGTTAATATGTGTATGTATGTATTTAAATTATTTGCGCGATTGCACTTTACCTCTAAAATGACGACTGCGTAGAACATGTTATTATTAGCGTGTTCAACTAATATATTATTGTACACTTTCTTTTTCTCGCACACAAGGGTATAAGAGCGCGTCTATAGAGGTATAACACATCTTCATGACACGATGCTCTTCAAACTTTTTCATGTAAATCGCTCTGTGGCGTAAAGCCCACCCTACGGGACCACTTTGCAATATTGGAAGGTACGAACTATTTAATGATCATAGCAGGAGATATCAATAGCATTCAGCAACATCGTGGCTGAACCGTATCCTAACTACCAGTTGAATACAAATTTTCTGTAGTAGGTCTGATATAGGTAAGGGGGGTACCGGAGCAGCATACCCGCGTTCCCGGGACTCCCCCATCAGGCGCCAGGAGAAGTCCACGGCAGGTAGGTTTAGTCGGTGCAAGTCCGACATACCCACCCGCAGACACTTTTTGCGAGTGGCATGCAAAGGAATTCCCCCTGCCTAAACAAAAAAAAAAGGTCTGATATAGGTAGAGGAGAAGCCGGTAATCCGGCAGGACAAGTAATTGTCCTCTCGAGGTGCGAGTCGTGACTACGTGGGACATTGCGCAAAAAGGAGAACCGGAACAACTTTCCCGCATTCCCGGGGCTTGCACCTCAAGGGCGAAACAAAGTTCACGGCTGGTTAAATATATTCGGTGCGAGTTTGACATACTTTCGAGGGGACAACGTATCAGAAGGATCTGTAGACAAATCTTATGGACTATAATAAAAAATAGTGACTGTATAATTTATGCTCATGGCCACTGACTCGTAGTACTCGTATGTTATTCTCCTGGTCAAATATTGGTTATAGTGGCTTGTCTCAACGCAAAAAAGCCACCTGCGTTTCAGCCTGACATGTCAGCCTATTGACGACAACTGCTGGACAAGAGCCTTACCCAGGAATTCGGTCAAGTTATTCCATTATCACCACGCTTGGCGGATGGGTTAGCCATCGCAGTATGGTGCTCATAGGGAGAAACCCTGCTGCCCGTTCTCTGATTGATATACCCTCAGGACGATTTCTACGCCCCCTACAATATGCGATGGGATGGTGAAGAGAGACGTATTACATTATTATTAATAATTATTCATTTTATAACTTCTCCTTGTTTCTTCCTGATTAAAATCGTTGCGGACTCGAATCCAAGACAGTTAATGCGATTCCCCGGGACATGCCTGAACCTCACTGCTCAGTGTCATTTAATTGTGTGCCACTGTTGATTCAGGCTTACAGGAGTTACAGTGGTAGTTAAGAGGGAGGAACTGGTCCCGTTAATCAAAGTCATGTTACATTGCATAAATGTTTGTGTTCACACAAATGCGCTCTCTTTCCATCAGTCTCGTGACTCGATTAAACGGGCTAGTGAACTGGACTGGAGATACAATATATAGATAGATGCAAGACCAAGGACTTTAGGTAATCTACAGGCAAGAACCGCCAATTCCTGACCCCAGGATGCTATTGAAAAACTACTTTCTAAAAGTTACCACTGTGACTCTGTTGACAGTGAAGCTGTCTTCTGATTCAAGGGTTAGATCCTCGCACAAGACAAACATTTGTGTTTGAACATGTCTATTTGTCTAGGTCTGGGTGTTTGTATGTAAGTGTGTTTATAAAAATGTCAGTAAGTATTGACTGGAGTCGCGGTACAGCTTTGCCAGCACCGCGTCGACGTTGTGCGGTACCGACGCTCGAAAGACGGTGTGGAAGGCCTTAAACGTACAACAAGTTTGCTACAGCTAAACTAAAAAAAACCTACATTAACATTGTGAAAATCCTCCGTATTCCCTGCGTGGTTTAGACAGATATCTTTGCAATGTCCCATACAGATTTAATTTATATTTCTATACAACTCCAGGCTCAGATCTAAAAATCAACGCGGTATCGTATTTTACATTAACCGTAATATTTATATTTATTTTATAAGGGGAAAAAGGACTAGAAATTGTATAGAATCAATACATAACCAGAACCCTTATCGAAATACCTATACAGACGTACACACGGCTACACATCAAGCTATACCATTCCAGTATAAGCTGATCTCGCATTTTATAGGATTTCCATATAATGAAAGGTCAGCTTATATTGGAATTGTATAGCTAGATATGTAGCCGTGTGTACGTGTCTTAGATACTAATAAGGTTTTATATAATGTCTTCATTTATTGTAGTATATAGTACCTTTAAAGAGCTTGGGGTAATTAGTAGCCACCTTACAAATTCGTAGTTAGAATTGTTTTTAAGCCCTAAGAAACCAAATTGGTTTTTCGTTTGTTCCGTGGACACTAGTTACGTAAATTCTGAATTACTAGTGTTTATTTAATTTAAGCTTGAGTAGAGAATATCCAAACAAAGGCTTGATAAGTAATAAGTTCTTCTTCTTATCTTTGGTGGATGTACTTGCGTATAGCACTTTGACCCTGCAGGATCTTTTGTAGGTACTACCCCCCACTGGTGTTTATTCTATCCCTAGAGCCCTGAATGAAGTCTGCACAAAATCCAGTATGCTTCTTTGGGGTAGATCATTATAGTCTCCTGGTTCTGGATATGCTATAAGTAATTAGTTAGTATATTCTTTGAGGGGTTTTTTTTTGTTTTATGGCAATCTGCCGATGTTTTCAGCAATTTCTGCCAGTGTCACGTGTTTGTTGACTGATCATGGAAAACTACAAAGGCTAATTAATACTTTACTTTATATTTGTGGCACTAGTTCTTTGAAGGTTTAGAAGTTGACATTAACCAATTTTATTGTGTCAAGCAAATTCTGTCAATCCATATGTCCTTACACGTGCGGGCTAAAATAGAGTAAACAGAACACTTTAATAACCTGAAACATAGTGAAATTTATTAAAATCATGAAATGCGGGCTAAATATATATCGTTATAACAAATCTAAAACAAGTAAGTTTTATCTTATCATAGAATGCATTGATAAAAAATAAATTGATTTGTTATCTGTAGAGATTCTCTTGTTTTAATCATTTATTAGTAGATAGTGATTTATTCTACCGAGTAAAAGTGATTCATTAGTAGTTTGAGATAGTAGTGATTTATTCTACTGAGTAAAAGTGATCCATTAGTAGTTTGAGATAGTAGTGATTTATTCTACCGAGTAAAAGTGATTCATTAGTAGTTTGAGATAAAAAAGGTGTTTAAAATACTTAATAACTGTCAAATTAGACCTAATCGTGTTTACAACATAATTCTGGTACTAAATCGTTATTGACTGTTGAATAATACCTACAGCTTCTAAATAGCTGTAGGTATTATTATTTTGATGTATAAGTTTTGCTTATCTAAATAATACAAATTTTATAAAAAACCAGTGAGGTGAAATGTTTGTTCGAATACCACTTGAGATATGAACGGCCACTAAACACTTCCTGGCTTTCATCATATCATGGCCAGTTACACTAAATGAAAAAATATGACGAAAAAAATTGATTCACTTTTTAATATAACAAATTAAATCAATCTGTAAAGCTTTTCGGTTTAGAGAGCCCCAAGAGAATTAGATCCCTTACTTGTAAAAATATAAATGGTTTTAGTAACGCGCTCGAATTAAAAATGACGTTTCAATACTTACTTACTTCACATATGGGTAATGGTTACCGTAGTGTCAGAGTTGTTTGAAACGCCCAGTAAGAATAGGAGCGACAGATTTACGTGCCCTCCAAAGCACGGAGGCGCTCAGAAATTATAGCCACTTTTCTTACTGACCGGTGAGAGCAAATGTCTATGGAGCCTTATCACATTTAAATAACTCAACCAGAACGCGTCTCCAACTTAACTGTGTCTTAATATTTTAGTAGGTTAAGAGGTTATTTATTGTTTTTAGTTACAAGTGACGCAAATAAAAGAGTATTATATGACATTAAATTACCTATACCTCGTAGTAAGACTATAAGTGCAAACAAAACGCTGACACGAATGCGTAAGCGTTTCTATAATGAGACTCATTACTATAGCAACGGAAGCATGGGGTAAATGCGTATTCGCACGATATCATATAACCGTTGTTATATCAAACTACAATGTTCTAGATATTGAATGGCAGGGTAAACGTATAATATAATTTTATAGACTCCGTTACGGTAAGTGAGCCCACTTATGCTTATAAAACTAAGTACCTATCAGAGGATTGGGCGGTTTATATTATACGCTTGTTTGAATTTAAAAACATTTGCGGCTGGTACCTATTTAAAACAAGATTCTGTAGTGTTCATATTTTAAACTTAAGGTAAACTCCAACTGTTTGTTGTTTTAGTTTTCATTACTAAATAAATGTATATTAAAAATTGATTAAGTAAGCATAATTTAAAAACTGTTTTAGGAAACAAAACGTCCACTAAAAAGTATAAACAATTTCAGGTTACTTTTAATTCCTAACATTCAATGTTGGTTACAATAAATCACAAAAACACCTTTTAATCTTAAAATTTAGCATAAAGCTGAAATTAATATTTTTTTTTACAATTTGACATGAACAACTTATTCTCTTAACACAACATAAACTTATTTACTTTATAGTTATTTCATTAGAAAAACATTAGTTACCAACCCAAATATCTAAAAACTGCCAATGGATAAAGGTTTGCTACTTGAACGAAGATTTATCTTTATCTTTATGATGAAAATTGGACGAGGAGATGAAGAATACGAAAAATATCAGCTTAGAAAAAAATCGCTAGCAGAAGGCACATGCTTTTATTAAAAAACGATCTATACAAAAATGGCGAAAATTTCCAAAGCTATTTGAATTTATGAATTAAACATAAAAAAAATACTCTTCGAAAATGTATTTATGCGGAGCTCTATATCCTGAAGCTTGTTATTCGTAAGTTGGAAAATCGGTTAAGATAAACAAGAAATATTCGCTTACAAAATACTAACAACTTAAGCCCTGGCGACCTTACATGTTGAAAACGAACTGTACGGCTTCAACGCTTCGCTGACACTTTATTTAAGAAGGTCGGGATTAAAGTTAAAATAAAACAGGTTTAGGCTCAACATAACGTTACAGAATAGGTACCTGCTAAATGAAAACGTTACGTAAATTTTTTACGCGTTGCGTGGCCTTTGCGGTATATAAAATTTAGGGATTTTAACAACTGCAAAGACTATAATGTTTATACTTCTTTCGGCCTCAAATTTACCACGTTCACATGTGGTGTTATCCTCGTATAATATTATAGTACTTCAAAGTTCCTATATACGGTTCAACGAACTTTAATGAAGATATACCCAAAGAGAATGTCAAGAAAGGTTATTAACAAAAATACCGGCCAAGTGCGAGTCGGACTCGCCCATGAAGGGTTCCGTAGCAGCAAGTATTTCAGTTGATTAAATGAAAGGTAAATTGCGGTTTACGGGTTATGACGTATTAAGAAAACTACTTACTAGATCTCGTTCAAACCAATTTTCGGTGGAAGTTTGCATGGTAATGTACATCATATATTTTTTAGTTTTATCATTCTCTTATTTTAGAAGTTACAGGGGGTTACTCATTTTACCACTTTGGAAGTATCTCTTGCGCAAACTATTCAGTTTAGAAGAAAAATGATATTAGAAACCTCAATATCATTTTTGAAGACCAATCCATAGATACCCCACGTGTATGATGTACGATGAAAAAAAATTTTTGAGTTTCAGTTCTATGTATGGGGAACCCCCAAAATTAATGTTCTTTTTCTATTTTTGTTTGAAAATCTTAATGCGGTTCACAGAATACATCTACTTTCCAACTTTCAACAGTACAGCTCTTATAGTTTCGGCTAAAAGTGGCTGTGACATAAGGACGGACAGACAGACAGACATGACGAATCTATACGGGTTCCGTTTTTTGCCATTTGACTACGGTTCCGTAGCCAAATGGTAATGGCCTAATAATAAAAGAATGGTTTAGAGCCCGTCAATAAAAACGGAAATGATTCAGCCAAGTTTTTTTTAACTCTTTGTTTGTGTGTTTAGGCTATACTGCATCTCGGAAGCAGGATGTCGAATAAAAAAAATACTATTATAATCTGTTTACAACAACAGAAAAATTGCATAAAAATATCAGTTGAATTGAGGAACTCCGTCTTAAATCTGAAAAAAAAAAATCTGTTATTGGCCACGGCCAATAACACCGGATTTTCAGGGATGACATGTTAGGTTTACTTATGAGATGAATAGCTGAAACTATTTCCTAATTAAATGACTAAACTCTTTTGTTATCTGATACTTAGTTTTGTGTTTTCGTGTTATTTATTATACGCCACTATCCCTTTGACATTATAGGCTTATGGTGCTGTATATGGATGATGTATTTGTTATTGAAATAAGTTTAAATGTATCGCAATAATAGTTAGATATTCATCAATTTTGGTATCTTTTCCTAAACTAGTAGGATTGTCCACAATCGTACAGTTATGGACGGTAGACCATATATATATTCCTTACGTTTTCAGTGAATATGACACCATGATCACAACATGACACCGTTGAAAGGGATACTGGCGTTTTCGATAATTAAGTACTTATATATAGGGTTTCACAGTCTACTCTCAAATTTAGATTATAGCCTACTACGTAATCGGCCTCTCTTATTACTGTTCTCGAGTACAAAATGTTAATATTTAACTTGAGTAATCAAAAAATTGTTACTGCATAACTACTTAAAGTACAAATACATATATTTATGAAGATATAATTAAGTTTAATGCTCATGTATATACGTAATGGATTAGAGTTATAAAAAATTCAATAAGTAGATGTGACATGAGAACGGAACGGAACTTTGAAACCATTAGTGTTATACCGACGGTAAACTGCGTTAAATGAACCACTTGAAATTGAGCTTTAAAGTAACTAATCTCAGTCAAAACTCTGTGGACACAAGTCATTCTAGAGATGGGACGAAACTTCAAGATTAGCTTTTAATGCGCAAGATGCAGTTTTGTGTATCAAAATTGTTATATACATGCTACAGAATGCCATAGCAGACATAATAATCTATATTACAATAACAACCTATATTATAATAAGAAATATTAAAGTAAATTTTATTTAGATATCGACACTTTACTCTAGATATATAGTGTAGCGTGCGGTGGGTCACGGGGATTGGAAATAACACTAGTCTTTGCAAACGGAACATTTATTGACGTCAACAATGACAGTTGGTGTAACACTCAGATCACGGAACACACATATACATTAGAGGCTAGAGTTGGTTCTACGACCTATGTGCCATCCAGTGCCTTTAGATATCAAATTCATACGAATAAATAGATATTACTGACTCTTCCATTACGTCACATAGCCCTTTCTTTAAACTACCGGTTTAATTCTAACTTCAAAATTTGACGGCAATATTTCGGGTATAAAAACAAAATAGTCTTACTACTACAATTTTACGTATGTTAAACGAAACAGTGGACGCATCTACGAAGATCAGGCCTTTAAACACTAAAATATTTTAGTTGTACGCCTAACAATTTGTATACTTCTACGAGTATGCTGTGGCATGGCGTGTAACAAATTTGTTCTAAGCTTGAATCCCTACCATTTACTTAATGTCTAGCCTACTTAATTTAGTGCTTATTGCGTAACAACTTGACATTGAATTATTACGAAGCTAGATTTCAAGAAATAGCTAAGCCTATTAGAAATGTGCAAAAGGGTTTACTACGATTACACAACTTAACCTCTTTGTTAATGATAAGTACACTATTTTTACTAAATTCTTAAGACCTATAGGATTTTCGTAATACTTTAACGTAAACTATATAACGTACTAGTAGAGACGGCTAAGTCAGACAAGGAAAAGTGAGCTTGTACCTAATAAATAAACGCTTGTATTCCATAATTATCCGTATGTAATGTGCGTATATATCCGAGTAGCATACGTGCTACAAAACCAAGTATTTCTTTATTGTATATTGCTTGTTAATCACAAAAAATGTAATAATAAAATAGGACTCATCGTTTTCTATTTTATTACCTAGAATATATTATTATCTAACCAATATAACAAATATGCGAGTGGCTATGTAATCTATTTCCTCTATTTTATAAAATAAAAAGCGTTGTATAACAAAAATTAATATAGCTTCAAGAATATTCGTCGGAAATTCATCATCATCTATATTTTTATAAATAGTCCCGTTTGCAAAATAAATTTAACCAATTTCAAAAGCGGAGGTTATCAAATCTGGTGTATGGTTTTTTTATCTCAGTGTGTATGTCGCTGGATGCGGGCCGCACAAGACCGGCCATTGTGCAGATCCTTGCGGAAGGCCTTTGTATAGCAGTGGACGTCTTTCGGTTGATATGATGGTGATGATGTACATATGTTACGCGATAGCCGTATGATTATAATAATAGTAATACTGGTAAAATATTAAATAGGAATATTTCAAATTTTTACTTTATCAGAAACTAATAGAGTTCGAAATACGGTAGCAATTATAATGCCATTGCCCAATATAGTTTTAAGTTAACATATTTGTATAACTCCGTGTTGACAAAGATTATGTATATAAACATTCCAACTTAAAAAATCTCTAAAACTTGAAACTTTACATCTCAACGTTATCAAGTAATTTAGAAGATAGGTAATTAATGGCACAATATTTTTATATTAAGATTATTTATTTATTTTATTTTACGAGTATTAGCAAAAATATCCAACGTATTAGGAAACTTTACTGCTTATTATTCTTCTTCTTCTCTATCGTATGAGCAGTGGTTACCCTGGTGTCAGAGTTCTTCAAGCCGCCCAGTAGGCCTCTGAAATGGCTTAACGACTGTTATCTAACCACAATTATCGGGAACAATATCTTAACGTACCGTCGAGATGCTCAGAAATTAAACCACTTGACGGTTAGCCATCTACGGGATGACCGCGTGCATGGGTGCTTCACCTCGCTGCTCACTTACGAACGAGCGCAACTGGCTGAGAGCTACTTATTATTTATACTTGATCACGAAATCGACTCTAATTCAAATTCACAGAAAAGTAAATTTTCTATCTCCGGCATTAATTATAATATTATCTTTCTCTTTAGTATCTTGGTAACTTTGATATATCATATTTAAATATCTTAGAACTTTTACAGTTAGTGCTAAAAGAAAAAACACTTTTACATTACTTTACTCAGAGTTTTAAATTTGCAAGTAAAAATCAACCATTGTATAAACAGTAGATTTGCACTTGATTTTACTACATTTTAAATCGCGAATGTAGACCAGTGGGATCTTAAGAAACCTTTATCCTTACCCAGCCTTAGCACTCTTCTTACCAAGTTTTATCACGATCAGTTCAGCGGCTTACTCTTGAAAAGGCAACTTACTTAAACTCTTGAAAAGGCAACAACTTAAGGTTAAAAAAATAATTGAATTAGCATAAAGCATTCGTGCATGATGAGAGTCCATTACCTAGTTCAGTGACCTATGTATTGCTGGGTAACAGCATTCCGTGCCATCGGAATGTCTGTAATTCTGACTAAAAAGAACCGAGTGTCATACATAAACCACATAACGTACCAAAATTAAATACTATGGTAGTTCGACAGTTTGAGAAATAAAATTATTTATTGTCTTGTAAAAATAAACTGGTTAATGTTAAAAAAGCGGCCAAGTGCGAGTCGGACTCGCCCATGTAGAGTTCCGTAGCAGCAAGTATTTGAGTTGATTGAATGAAAGGTAAATTACGGTTTACGAGTTATTACGTATTAAAAAACTATTTACTAGATCTCGTTCAAACCAATTTTCGGTGGAAGTTTACATGATAATGTACATCATATATTTTTTTTATTTTTATCATTCTCTTATTTTAGAAGTTACAGGGGGGGGGGGGGGGGGCATTTGGCTACGGAACCCTAAAAAGCACTTATTCTATTACTATTCTTTGCTTCGTATTTCAAAAGCAGTATAAAACTTAACTGTATATATCAAACGGTAAGTCAATTGCGTCTGAAACTACTTAAGTGTTAAACATTAAACTAATAGATTTAAAAATAGGGATAAGTATTCTGCTACGCGGCGCTGCACATTGGCGGTTACGTCAATATTAACCCTTTATTTTGTAAGAGATAAAATATGATACAAATACAAAATATACGAGGTAAAATTATATTCTAGTTTCATTTTGAGATTTGCTCACGGGTCCGTAAATCACTAGATAGGTTAAGCATCTAAATGAGAGGAGAGTCTGTATCGTATGATCGTGGTATAATTTCTAAGCGTATGTGGTTCGGTTGGCACGTTAAATTGTTCAGTCGACTGTTGTCTATACTATGTCTGCCATAGTATAGACTCTATACTATGGCAGACATAGTATAGACAACAGTCGTTAGGCCATAACAAAGGCGGCTTGGACAACTCTTGACTTACCCATGGTATACACAAACTGCCCTGCCTCATTTATTATTAAATATGTACCAGATCACTAATATTTGAGTTAGAATTGAATAATACTTAAACATAAACTATTTATGTACCTTAGTAGAGAGAGCTAAGTCAGACAAGGAAAAGTGAGCTTTTACGTAATAAATAAACACATGAATTCCATAATTATCCTTAGTAATGTGCGTATATTATTCTAATAGTACACATCCAAGTATTTCTATATTTACAAATACGGTTTCTTAATCGCATAAAAATGTAATAAAAAAATAAGACACATCATTTTTAATTTTATTACCTAGAATATTATTATCTGACCAATATAACAAATATATGAGTTGCTACGTAATCTATTTCCTCTATGTTGTAAAATTAAAAACGCTGTATTACAAAAAATTAATATAGCTTCAAGAATTTATGTGATCACGTTATAACTATTAATGCCGCCATATAGCGGTCGTCAACATTTTGAGTTTGTGGTGTTTATGAGTAGGAATGAACTCATGAAAATGCTCACACTCGTCTCCATTTCATGTCGGTACTGCACGCTATAGCTCTTAGGTTTGAATAGAGGGCAAACGAAGCTAGTGCGGTACAGTATAAGTTTTGAAGAGCTTAAGTGGAGGAAACTTCATGGGGCCCTTCTATCTGGCAGAACCTGAATAGAAATTTATTTGGCTTAACAAAGGTACTTGGATTTAAGTTTAATATTGGGTTATTCTAAAAGACTTTTAAAATAAACTACGTATTTTTATAAGATACAGAGGAAAATATCAACTATGCCTATAAGGTTAAAAGAAGTATTGGACGTGCAGTCGGAGAAAGAGCGAATCACACGAAAAGCGATTAAAAACATTGAATACGAACAAATCATATTTCTTGTATGGAGCCCTGCTTTTAATTTTTAGTTAATATATATTTTTTAATCTGTTTTTAAAGCGTTAAAAGGAATCCATTCACCACAAATTCATTCTGTGCAATGCATACCAGAATAGAAGAATGGAGGTATGGCGGATACTCAGTAATAGGGTTCCAAATATTATTATACACTCACATATTTCTAATTCTAGCTCAATAAACAATCTTCCATACGTGTATAATACTACATAGAGTATCGGCTTACTATCAGGAAATACTTATTAAAATAAAGTAAAAAGCCTAGAAGTATTCGTTCCAAAACGGTTACACAATTGTAACAAGTAACACGTATCTTATTAAGAACTACAATACAATACACCGATATTAGACAAAATAATTGGCAGAACTCTGAGAACAAAATTTATTGTGTTATGATAGCGGTCAGTTAGTATCTACCTTGATAATATAACTTTTTAATTACCTCGTGAATATAGTGGCAGCATTTTCAACAGCAAAAATGAGGTAACAGTTCTGGTCATAAAGTGCACAGGGCTTTTCTAGCGTGTAAAACTTACAGTAGCACTTCGGGGTTAGGATGGAAATGGTTCACTGCCAAGCCTCGGAGAGGACGTACGAGCCGTCGATTCTGCGAATGATCTATCTCCTTTACTACCTTTCCATGCTACTGGATGATGCGGGGCTTATTACAATCCTTCTGCATTGTAATAAGCCCTAAGGATTGTAATAAGCCCTATGGTGGTAAGGTGAATAGTTGTCGAACTCATACAAACTGAATTTAATCTGGTTGGAAGTTTTTTTGCGGGCGGATGGCGAATGTCATCATCACCCCATCTCGCCTCGTGGGGGGCGTAGAAGTCGTCCTGACGGAATATCTCCCATAGACGGGCAGCACCGTTTTTCTGTGAACTGTGCCCATCAAATTGATGATCGCCAACCCGAATGCCAAGCGTGGCGATTATGACATATCCCCCTATTCCTTGGGGAGGCTTTTGTAGATATAATTTGGCTGACTTGAAGATGATATTGACAGTAGTAGTAGTTTGACATACACTTGGACTACGTACTTGCCCTTTCAGTTAAGATTGAAAACCGGCCAAGTGCGAGTCGGACTCGCGCACGAAAGGTTCCGTACCATTATCTATAAAAAACGAGCAATAATTCACGTTGGTTGTATGGGAGCCCCCTTAAATATTTATTTTATTTAATTTTCTAGTATTTGTTGTTATAGCGGCAACAGAAATACATCATCTGTGAAACTGTCTTACTATTACGGTTCATGAGATACAGCCTGGTGACAGACGGACAGACAGACAGACAGCGAAGTCTTAGTAATAGGGTCCCGTTTTAAACCCCTAAAAACCGTGGTTCAAGGTAACTTAATCTTGCCCAACGACTTAAAAAATCCACTGTACTTATCTAATAAAGAATTTACTTACGTAAGCTGTTCCAGAAGCTGTCAGTACAATTTAAAATAGTAAGAGACAACTGTACGTATTGTCTTTAAAAATATTCCCCTCCAGTCAACTAAAACAGCATTCAAAATATTTAAAAACAGAATTATGCGCAAGGTCGAAAAACAATCGTCTGAATTCATCGAAGGCCTTATCAGAAGTATCATTGTTTTAATGCACACCTATATCTGGGCCGAGGAAGTGGACGGGATAGTAATTGGATACTTGTAGTGGCTAATAAATTTTGTTGTTTTAGCGGGCGCGTGGAAAATAATACCCCGAAAATAGATAAAAAATATATAGTTGGCCGGAAAGTTTTTTAAGGACGTTATTAATAAATAAAAGCTCGGAACAACCTGACCTTCTTTATTACAGTAAACATTTCGTAAAATTAGATAAATGTTTGAACTTGTACTGCCCTTTCTATTCGAAGCTGATAGTGTGTGGTGGGGACCACGAACACAGCTGAAAAACGGTACAGGATAAATTTGACTGATAGCAGTCAAATTTATCCTGTACCGTTTTTCAGCTGTGTTCGTGGTCCAATCCAATCCAACTTCCAGAACTGCTTATAGAAGCAGTTCTGGAAGTTGTGAAGTACATCTTCTATATATAATTAAGGTAATAATAGGTAGAATTTGAGTGCACGTATGGCACAGAGGTTATTCCAGTCGCCTTGCTCCTACTTCTTCGCCCTAGAGTTTCGAGTTCGATTATAACACACACAAATAGTTGTATAACGCAGGGAAATTATTTATGTGGTCCATATACATTATATTTTTATATACTGTGGACATGGGTTTCATCGCGATCCACAGTATATAAAAATGTGTACAAATCGCGAAAGTTTAAAAACATTCATATACATTTTAGTTATTCTTAGTCTGGGTGTGTTTTGTGCCCGTGATGAATTGCTAGTTACAAAGTCTTATATAACACACGCGTACTTTTTTATTTAAAATAAATAGCATTATTATGTTGTACTACATGTAGGCAAGATAAGGAGCGTGGGTAATGCGTGTGTAAGGCCATGTGTGTCGTAAACGGCATTATCGATTTCCTCCAGATGAACCGTATGCTTGTTCTTTAACTTAATAGTTTAAAAATTATCTGCTGGACAGTAGATACTTGATAGCGCGACAGTTACCATGTTAATTTTAACTATTAACTATTTTTTTAAGACTACGCCCACCTTATCTCATCCCTGTGTCGCGGAGTACTTTACAAACATATAATAGACGGACAAAAATTACATCCAGACGCAGAACTACTATTTATGGGTCACAAAAATAGTTGTCCGACGCGGGTCGCGAACCCGCGACACGAAGCGCCGAGACGACAGTTTTAGCCACTGTGCCCCACGTGCAGTCGTTCACTTAATACGTAAAGTCTAAATTTAGTACACCCAACGACGACACGACACGAATTAAGGGACACGACATCTCAGTAGTCCTATTTAAAAGCGATCTTGTGCACCAGCGACGATATTCTTAGTAAGTAGCAATGGTAGTATCATGCCGTCAATAATTTAACCGTTAGAAAACCCCCGACTCCCACTACAATTACATCATTTTGGAAAGGGAAGTAGGAAAGGTAGGGCATAGCGTTCATTCGCTCAAACGCCCGACTGGAGAAGTACCTCCACCTTACAGAAGATATTAATTAATAATAACATGAATCATTTTAATGTTGTGTTTCCGAGTGTGAGTAAGGCCGCCAGAGCTCATTGGGGTGGGGGAAGGGTCAGCAACACTTGTTAGCTGACTTTTAAAGGCCGGCAACACACCCGCGACACCTTTGGTGTTGCGAGTGTCCATGGGCGGCGGTGATCACTTACCATCAGGTGACCCAATATTTCGTTTGTCGCCCTCTGATATAAAAAAGGAGCTGATACTCTTACACTGCTGGACCCATTATAGCCAAACATACTGGCTTTCAAATAAAAAAACAGCTTCGCAATCGGTCGATCCACTTGAGAGCTATTATACCACAGACAGACACACTCACAGACATGGACGTCAAACTTATAACTCCCCTCTTTTTGCGCCGGGGCTTAAAATTGGAAATCATCTCTAGTGCACATACGCCCTTAATCTTAACCCTCAAGGTCATTAACGATTGCGTGCTTCTTGGCAAATAACATTTTTTATGAAAATAATCGGCGGCGGCGTTAGTATATATGTATGTAATATTTTTTGCGTTGCATTATACACTACGTTTAAGTACCTACTCATAATGCCACTTCATACATCTACTGGTATGGTGTTGGTGTCCTTGTGTCGTGCGCTAGCTAATCAGAATGACTAACAATATACTGATCTTATTCTACTCTTTAAAATTCATTTATTCCGATCTCATACTAGGATTTCTCAAGGTCAAATTGTGCGTCTGTTATTTCCAATGTAAAACAGTCAGAACTAGAGTTTTTATTTCAGTTCTATAAAACGCCGGGGAAATGAGAGTCCATTTTGCAAACCCAGAGTTCAGTATATTACTAAAGCTACTCAAAATTATAAACTGGGCAACATAGGTAATTTTTTATTCTTATATATTAAAAAACACTGTGCTAGTTGGATACATCGCATTACTTCTATTTTACTTACGCAATTTATTAATGGTAAGTATTTTATCAATTAGCACGGAGTTAGGGGAAGAAAGGTTCTTTTTATAATTTTAAAGCATAAGACGGCGGCGAATATCAGAATATCATCATCCCATCTCATTCCCCCTCGGGGGAGGGCGTAGAAGGCGACCCGAGGGAATATCTACCAGAGGACTTGCAGCGGCGTCTCTCTATATACTATGACCATCTTAATGCGATCGCTAACTCGCCTGCCAAGCGTGGCGATTATGGCATATCCTCTCAAGATGATTCTTGGGAGAGGCTTTAGTCCAGCAGTTGGCTTTTTATAGCTGTTTTGATGAAATCATAAAATAGTAAAAGCAGATAATTCGACTCTGGAATATGCAATTAAATCCATTTAAACTAAAACTTTAAAATCTCTAGATTGACCTTTTGAGCAAGAAATATTTCCTATTTTTTTTCATTTGTCAATACGGATACATTCAATAGCAAAAGCAGATAATTCTACTATGTTTTTTCAATACGGTCGGGTAACAATATCTAAAACCAGTTTAACTTTCAATAGCATTATTATAAACTGTGATATAATAATAATGTCCTCCCGATCGAATTTCGGCTACGGCGGCCAGTCTCAATGGAGACTAGCCAATTGCGCAGGACATTTTCGCAATTGGCTTGTTTGTGGTCAAGCACAGGGGCACTTTCTATTTCTGCACTCTCATGATCCGACGGTACGTTTTATAATATACTGCCAACTTCCAGACTTCGGGCTGACAGTGAGAAATTTCTTTTTACGGAAATATCCCAAAATTACTTATTGGCCCGACCCGGGATTTGAACCCAAGACCTCTTTATCTGCGGTTGAACAGCCCACCCCTAGACCAAAGAGGCACTGTGATATACTGCTGTGACAGACGGACGGAATATTTCGCACTATAAAGGTTCCACTTTACAACTTTGGTATGGAACTCGAATACATAATAATTTCGTGAATAGCACTAATTGACGTATAATTAACATGTAGACTGTTTTTGTAACGACTTTTTAAAGTAACTTTTATGATTGTGGGAATTGTAATGGCCAAGTACCTACTCGACGAACAAAGACCATATATCTCTTCGTGAGGTAACATTGCCATACCGCAGCTTTAGTACCTAATAGGAAAGTTGAAGTACGCCTAGTCACGATAGACCTACCTATAAAGTTATTTCAAGATTTGGTACGGTCACAAAATAGTTGAATATTGGTATTTATTACAAGTATTTACATAAAATACTTGGTTCCGACATTGGATCGTTTGTACCAAGCAGATGTACTTATGGATATTTTTATCTTTCGGTAGCTAAAGTAGCAATTTTATGCAAAAGTGGTGATGAAGAGTAATCATCTCCTCATATTACTGTCGTGAAATTCCTTGAATTCTAACCATCTTAAGCTATGGCGCTTTATTTCAAAAGATTATTTCTTTTATTTAAATAATTAGTAACTTAGGTCTAATACATTTTTAAACTCGCCAAACTATATTGTTTAACGGTGAGAAGCGCTCTTATTCTACGACTTAAACCTACTTTACTCTATATATTATACTAAATATCAACTAATAAGCTACTTAATCATATTATAACTATCAACAGATATCATATGTACTTAATTACTACAACAGTGCATCTTTTAATTATACTGAGATAACAAAAGTCCTACTCAAGGTCAAAGTCTTACCAACGAGCTATGGAGTGCAGGGTACTGGCCATTTAAAAATGTGTTCGCGTTAATTACATCACTCTGTGCTCCGAAACACACCATGACACTTATTGGTAAAATTCTGCCACTTTCTTAGAAATATTTTTGTTTATACTACTCCTACACAATCATAATAATATGTTTCCTTGATCCCTTTATAACCAATTATATTTAAAAACCTGGTGATACTAAGCACATATCTAACCAAGCTGCCAATCAAGATCCTTAACGGAATTATTCATCGCGCACGAATTGTTCCGTATCATGCCAAAAACTTCACGTTTTTTGTATGGAATCTCCCTTAAATATTTATTTTATTCTGATTGTTAATATTTGTTGTTATAGCGACGACAGAAATATATCATTCATGAAAATTACAGCTTTCTAACTATCACGACTCATGAGGTACAGCCTGTTGTCAGATGGACAGACAGACAGCGGAGTATTAGTAATAGGGCCCCGTTTTAACCTTTTGTTACGGGATCGTAAAAACTAAAGTGACATAGTAAGTATTTAAGAAAGAAATGAAAAGATGATTGATTTTTTATATGAAAAGGAGGCAAGGAAACCGGCGTTTAGGTTGTGTGTGACATTTTTGTGTAAAGTATAAGAATTCTTTACGAGTAATATTACTTCCCAATAATATTATTATATTAATATCATGCTTCCAGTAACGTTTTATATTGTTCTCGCTCCAAGACATTGCAATATAATTTCTTAGTCACTTTTTACGATACCGATGGGATATTAGAATCTTATAGAGCACTTGTCTGAATACTTTTTTCAATAGCAACATAAATTACATAGAACTCTATATCAACTAATTATAGAACTACCTACTAAATAATCTATAGAACTATCAACTAACTAATCTATAGAACAGAGGTTCTACAGATCTGGAATTGAAAACCTATGAGCCTATAGAAATCATCACAGGCGTCTATCTTACGCACCCTCGACGGCGCTCCATGAAACAGCTACACTACCAGATTGCGCCCGCGATTTGCCCGCGTAAATTGTTCCGCCTAAAAGTATTTTTACGCAGGCAAAGTTACGGGTAGCAGTTTATGTTTGATATGTAAAATATTAAAAAGAAAAATTATGCTGGGTACTTAGAAATGCTAATCTCCCAAGATAACTGCAATACATTTTTGCAAGTCTGTAATACATTTTATGGGATATACAATTAACGTATTTAATTTAAATCCCATAAAATATATCTATGTGTGAACGAGCCAGCTGCACGCTGAAACCTCAATCGTTAAGCTTTTAGTATAATTTCTTGATCTATAAAACACAAGTAATAAATTTGAACATTCAACTGCTATTAATATGTAAAAGGGGACATGATACAAATGAAATGTCCCTACGTTCTTATCCACCGTATTATGACGTATAGAAACCTCATTTATTTTATAGTTAAATGCTGAAGAGACCCAATTTTGTCGTTTAACATAATTCCCGTCCGTATAAGCCAACACATACAGCTCAAAACTGAGTCAACGGAAATCTGTAAACATTGGCTAAGAATATGGAAAAAGATATAATTACATTTCATATTTAAACAGTACAAGAATCTATGGAACATAGTTTTATCTTATTAAAGTATGCATGTATTACTTTTGAATAATTAAAATCGAGAAAAAGAAAATGGGTTTATTTTTACGAGACTCTAATTGTTTTTATCCAGGGAACATTTTGAATCTTATTTTCAGCTCACACAGACGCGATGTCAATAATATGCATTTAGAAAAAGACATCATTTTTATAAATAAAGCCAAACTAATACAAATATTTACTATCACAACAAAAAGTTAAATTTGATTATTATAGGTTTTTGTATCGTTCTATATTAGTGTTATGTATTGTAATGTTATCAGTGAATTGTTTTTATTTAGATTATAAGTTTATTTTAGTTGCCTATCCTTAATTTTAAAATGTGTTCTTAATTTTATTTTTTGCTTTGTTGTGTATTAAGTTATGTTAAATTTTAATTTATTATTATATATATTTATATTACTGTCTATTTAAATTACTATGTCATTGTGGCTTATATCAGCCTGTATCGGAAGATCAGCGCTGCAGTAATACACCTGTGTTGCCGTAGCTAATGCTGAGATAGGGGCCTTTTTTGACAACCAAATTTATTATGTATTATAAGATTATCTACGTTTTTTGTCAAAAACAAACATCTCAAAAATGGGAAATCATAAATTTAATCGATCGATTAAATTTATGATTTCCCATTTTTGAGATCAGATAAACGCTTTGCATTGCGAAAAAAAATGCTATAAAATTAAAATATAAAAATAAATATTTTTCATTTCATTCCATTTCATATTAAACAAGATTTATGTGTGCTCCTGAAAATGAACTCAAAGTATTAGATTTTCGTTAACTAGATTTTAATCCGAGCCGCTAATTAACTATCTCACGGTTCGAATATTCGGACTCTAAGTGGGCTCCCACCTTCCGTTAATACCCTAGCGACAACCAAATCTGCTCCACCGAGAAACTTATATATCGTGCTCAGCGATTTTGCTTTCATGAGCCTTGAGTGAAGATAATCTCGGTCGTATATCTTACTCGGCCTCGCCTTCGGGGATTACTGAGGCAGGCCCGCCACTCGGCCGCCCTACCCGATGTTTAAGTAGTTATTGAGCATTGCAAGATGTGTCAATCATAATCAATGTTCAGGACTTGTTACGAAGATTAGAGCCTTAAATATTGAGCGAGTTTGAAAGCACTTAACATCGATTTGGTATATTTAGAGCTCTTTATGTAAGATTCTAGGCTGTAAAAAAATGTAACGTTGCCAGACAACTGATAGTAGCAAAGTATTATTTTTTTTGTAAAACATTTTGAACTAAGGAATATAATTAATTAATAAATACGTAATTCGTAAAATTCTGTAACTTCTGTAAATCCTGTAATTTTAATACAATATTCAGGCTTTTCTTTAAATAAAATAAATTATACGCCAGTTGTACAGACGCCAGCACATCAAGCTACCCAATCTGTCAAGTTTCCCCAATTGAAAGTGAACCTTATGCTTATGTGATAAACACAAAATTATTGATTTAAAGGTCAAGTGTACACCTTTTTATCTAATCTATATGTTATTCAGACATAGATCGGTTGACAGCAAATTAAACATGACCAAACATTTGATAATTTAATGAAAATTTTGCCATTTTAATGCATTGAAGTTTCAACAAAAACCTATATGATTATAGTTGTAAATAATATTGTTACGATTTATATGTATTTTTAGTGCCACAATTATGTCCAAAAATAATAAATCAATTTTAGGATCGGACACCCTTAGCATATAGGGTATAAAATATTTAACGAACTATTCTCAGACCTACCGAATATACATAAAAAAATAAAAATAACAATTGGTCAAACCGTTTAGGAGTTTAGATATAAACACTGTAACACAAGAATTTTATGTTAAATAACAGTGGAACTTATCATCAATATAACAATCGGAATTGTTCACGTCGACTTTTTTAATCGTCTCTCACTTATGGTCCAATGCCAAACGTCCGTAAAGAAGGTACGCTTCAAAAAAGCTCAGCATAAAATTCATAGGTATTATGAATTCTAAAATGTAAGCGATATTTCATAAAATCTGTTTATTCAGTACGTTGTGGTTCGCGACGGATAACTCTGGCTATGAATTATTAAATCGCACACGTAACTGATTTATATTCATCGTAAACACGTCATGAGATAATGTACCGTATGTACTCTACTCTTACACTGTATTTTTATATAGGTTTATAAAAAGAAGTCAAACTTAATCGTACACCTAAAGAAAAAACAAAAAGCGATAGTACCTATATTTATAACTAGCTGTGCCCCGCGGCCTTACCCTTTAAATTATAGCCTATGTGTTAATCCAGGGTGTCAGCTAACTCCATACCAAATTTTATTAAAATCGCTTCAGCCGTTTAGTTGTGAAGAAGTAACAAATATACACACTCACACACACACACAGTCACACACACACACACACACACACACGCGCTCACATACTTTCGCCTTTATAATATTAGTGTGATTAGAATAGTACAATTGGTTTTATCAGAAAATGTGATCTTCGCACAATAACTTGTTTCGTAAATGGTTAGGTAATTGAGTTTTTAGAGATGGGGTAGTTGCTAAAAATATTTTTTTTCTGAATATTTTATTGATAATGTATCTAATCTAGTTTATAGTTATTGTTTTGCTTAACAAACACAATAAAATTAAAAATAATTAAGATATTTGATAAATAATAAAAAATAATGGATGGTCTCGCTTCGAATACTATAAATAAATTAAAATCTAGCACATAGTATAGTAGTATATATTAATAATAACAATTGAAAACAGTTCAATTTTAAAATTGTAATTATTCATAATGTTGAAACTTACTAGATATGTAGCTACTACATGAAGTTCAACGGATATGTCAAGATAACAATATTCCAATTAGATAGCTATGAATGCCTGTTATGTTATCACGCTTGACATGATTTAGTAAAAAATCATTCGAGGTTTAGTCTCCCCATCAAAATATAAACGTTTGATTTAGGATTCATCATGTGCCAAAGTACGTCCACAGCTGGACAAAAATCTACCCAAAGAATATACCCATAATATATATTAGGATATGCCATAATCGCCACGCTTGGCAGACGGGTTGGCGATCGCAGTTTGATGGTCATAGTTAATAGACAAATGCGGCTGCCAGTTCTCTGGCAGGCATTCCCTCGGTCGATTTCTACGCCCCCCACGGGATGAGATGGGGTGATAATATTCTATGCCGTCATCGCAGAGTAAGGTTTAGGATTATGAGCATTGAATTCACTCAGTAAAATTCTTAACCTGATTTGGGACCGCCTCCCTTGTTAATACTTCATGCGTATACCTACGATTAAGTCTAAATCAACTTAATCGTAGGAATACCCATGAAGAGTCTCACAAGCTCTGCGCTGAATTTCACATTCTACTGTTGCTTGGTCCCTCGTCGTGAAATAACTGATGTTATATACTTTTTGGAATTGTTAAGAGGATCTATTGATTTTCCGGAACTTCTGTCGATAATCTCATTAAATGTACCAAGAGCAGCAGCAAGACCGACTAATCCTTTTCATCTTCCTTTAGCGCTAACAAATAATGGACAGAATGCATATCTGTGTCGAGTGAGTAGTAGTCTCATTAAATACTAGCAGTGCCCGCGGACTTCGTTCCGACTTATAAATATTTATGTCCCTGCCCGTTAGTCCCCCGTGATACTTCGGGTTAAACGTTCGGGATAAATTTTGGATATTTTCATAACCTATGACACTCCACAATAACGTAGCATTCTATTGGTGAAATAATTTTGAAAATCGGTTCAGTAGATCCAGAGATTAGCCCTTACAACGTCACAAACTCACAACCTCACAAACGTTACCTCTTTATAATATTAGTATAGATTACATAGAGCATAATTTTGACATTTTTAATGATAGCTCAGAGGTAGTACAACGGTTGCTTAGTCAAGCCTTTTTAAATATTCAAACTAATTAGGAAGAGAGTTTTTATTATAATTTTTATGTAAGAATGCAGCACATACTAACTGATGTAAAATATTACCTATTCGCGAAGATCTGTTATTGGATTTTGTCGCTTATTATACTGTTATCTTTGTTACCATTGTATAGCTGTTGGTCTTCCAAGAATAAATAAATCTAACTGTATTATAAGCGAACAGCATATTGCCAGAACTGAAAAGAATTTCGAGATATCTAATACAGCAGCAACCCCTATAAGTTTCTGTTTTACTTGTAACTTCTGCTGTAGTTAATGTCATACACGTTAACGGCGAAGTCGAATAAAAATGTAAATTTAGTTAGGAGTTCTTTCGTCGCATAATATTGGGGGGCCAAAGTGGATCGTTACGAGGCTGCCTTACGCTTGGCTGGTTTCAGCTAAAGGAATTTTATTGTTCCTGACAGATGTGGTTGATAAAACGGCAGATGATGCTGAAACGATCTAGTACGAATGCTCTTTCAATCTCGTTTGACATCATCAAAGTCTTTTGCGTTTTTTACGAAATTGCTTTTGACATGCAGAGGCCACGTATCTTGGAATTTAGAGTGGCTGTATAAATTTTACTATTGGTAAAAGATTGAATAGATGTAGATAAAAAATGTGATTTATTCATGATCTAGCAGTCAAAAGCGTCTGACCTCCAAAAGTAGAAGATGGAATTTCGTATCACGTTGGACCATTTCATTTATAATTACGCAATTAAGTTAAAGCAAAAAAGGTGTGCAAAGATCGTTACAAATGGGAATGTCATTTCTGCCTACCCCTCTGAGAAACAGGCGTGAGTCAATGTATGTATGTAATTATGTTAAGTTCAGTTATGTATTCAGTAATAGATTCTTATCCAAAAATAGTTATTGAATAAAAAAGACTTTGTAAAGTGCCTTATTTCAATAAAGCAATATTCTTTTATGATAGCATAAAATGTTATTGATTCAGCATAATTAAGGGCGCGCGCCGAATTAATTGTATTTTTACCTTTCTCTTAACCGAAACATAAAAACGGAACTTTCTTAATCAAAGGAGACTAGAACGAAATAAATTACTGTCAGTTGCAAAGTTCAAGAGAACTTAACGACTTTGAAATCAATTAATTAAACCACAGTGGTACAAAACCTACAATACCTACCGACTGGCTCACTGTGTCTACGTTACAACCATTTAGTTGAATCAGGCATTTAATCAGATAGCTTGGCAATTATTTCTTGAATACGATTGGATAACTTGCCTTTTGGTAGACATAATATATGTTGCGGTAAAAACAAAATTTCACTGTATTTAAAAATATGATACTGAATTGTGTTAGGACTGAACGAACACTGCTTCAGTATATTTAGTAAGTAGTTTGCGTTGATGAACGCATCAGCTAGCCGTGATTAAAATTAAACTGATCTTGGACCGCAGCTTTGGTTCTTTGGCTTAAGTTCATTATTTTAAACAATAAGGTTCACACCGAATACTGAATCCTGTCACCAATAATTATAGTTTAAAAACATAAAACCGTATTCAACGATTCATTGTAAAATCGTTCAGAATAAAAGTAATACCAGTATGAGTCGTTTCCTTAAGCATTCCCCTTACTCTATCAACTACGTGTTTCAATAAAAAAAAGTTGCATTGAAATAACAATACGTATGGTTTCTTGTTAATATTTTAGAAATAAAAGTGATGGTAAGGCAGTGATCCTTAGCTTTAAAATGAAATTAAACTGAATGAAGGAAGCTAATTACCGCTAACTAGTCACCAAATATAACGACTGTGTATGGATAATACTGATATATATAGTATTCTTTTGTATGTGAAGATTGATAGATTTAGCTAATAATGTCCACTATTCAGTTTCCTAGGAATGCTAAAAGTGGCCCTGAAAAGCTTTAGGTAAGTGAGTCGGCAATATGAGTTCCAAACGATTCCAAATTGAAAAGAGCAAATGAATCTTTCATTCGAAAGCCTTTCGGCTTAGGGACGGGAAATCAGACTACGCCGCGGTGGTCCGAAAACTTCATTTTTTTTACTGAAGAGTATTCTGTAGTACGAAACTGAAGGGAAAATTCCGTTTTATTTCGTACTTCATCAGACTTTCGAATGGAAAATGGTTCTCAAGTATATATATAAATCGCTCATTTGTACTAAACTTTTATTATGAAGTTATTAAAACGTAGGTCGGAAGCTCCCACTATCAACAATGAATACCGCAACTTGATATTTACTAAATTATATGTTTCATTGTGCTATTAGTTTTTAAGTCAATGTTGACGAGCTAGAGAAGACACTTCAAGGAACTTAGTGCCTACCTGATCGGTTAAGAGAATAATTCAAAGACATTCATGTCAGCATCCTTGACCAATATAGTTTTTGATAACCCCTCGAGGTTATGCCGGGAACTATTTTTATTTGGTTGTCTGCATATTTATTGTGCACAGACTCTTTGCTGAATACATAACCAATTCACATTATTATAATTTAGCATTTGCTAGTTTGTCAAGGTGTAAATTGCTCTTTCCATGAGCACCTTCTTTCTTATTCGTGAGATCTAGGACACGAGGGATAACCCGGGAAGTAGTTTTCACTGGTCAAAGCCATTTCATTGTGCACCAGTGTTGATCCCGAATTTCAGAAGATGCAGTGGCGGGACTAGTTCTTAATCTTTTACTAGTTTTGTGCTGATTGGGTTCACGTTTAAGTAGAAAATTTAACCACTATATTAAACAGATATCATATGTTCTAGGCATATTATCAGTAATCCCAAAAATATGATAATAAGACTGTCTTATACGCCCTTATTCCATTTACAACGTATTAGTAAGTGGTTATTTTACACTTCAGGAAATAAAAGCGCAACGACCGTGTACAGACAGGAAATGCGTAATTACAGAGACAAACAAAATGATTACATAAATTAATGTCTTTGTTGTTTTTAGTCAGATCTAACGATTTGCTGAATGTGTTCGTACTTCGATACCAATATTATAATTCCAAAAGTCTGTTCTTCACTAGTTTTTTATTACTTCATGCCTCAACTAATGAAACGATCTCCGTGAAATTTGCAATTAACCGATAGTTTTACATTTGTACAAGCTACAGTTTTACATTTTAACATTAAGATAACAAAAGTAGCATACGAACCAAATTATAAAGTATAGTAATACCCTTTAAAAATTAACACAGTTTCTTCTAAAACCGCTTAATGATAAACACCAACTACACTGATTTTATTTTTTCTCACGTTTCTATCACCTTTGTATGAAAACGACTGACATTGTGTTTTGTAATGTGATATGATGCATTTTTAGTTATTCTAAATAAAAATAATATGTTAGTCATCATCATCATAAGAGCCGAAAGAAGTCTAGTGCTAGACAAAAGTCTCCCCAAGAATGATGTTGGGGGGGATATGCCATAATCGCCACGCTTAGCAGACGGGTTGGCGATCGCAGTCTGATGTTTATAGTAGGTACTCAGAAAGAAGCTGCTGCCCATCCTCTGGTAGATATTCCCTCGAATCGACTTCTTCGCTTAGCTTAATGCTCAGATTCCAAAATGCAGCCTTCTAACTCGCACATATATGTAGATGTTTGCGTGTAATAAAATTATTGTTTGTACTTTAAAAAAAAACATACTTTGGTCATCTTGTGAAAGTAAAATTCCAAAATATTCAGAACAGTTCTTTTTTATAAAGACCATTAAATATGGGTATAACGTGCGTTCCCTATTTCTCTTGGTGACAATACTTGTTCCATGTATTTTGGAATATTTATCTTACAGAATGACGATGCTTTGAAAGTACCGTAACATTTTTATATCCTATAAAAAATGTAATGGGTGAGGGAGATAGCTGCGGGCTCAATTATATTCCTTAGGCTCCACGTATGAATTCGAACTATCCGTTTACTTAAGCCGTGTATTAGTGAGGCACACACAATTTGTGCCACGTTAGTAACTGGCCACTTATTAGTTATGCGTAAACAATAACTAGCTCCTCTATAAATATAAACAGTGCAATTATTAAGTGTGTCGTTTAATTTAGTGTGATAGAAACTAACATAATGATATTGATAAGATAATATTCTAGTCAGTATAAATACTGTCTCACAATTGACTGGGGTGGCACTGATATTCGTTTTAGGCTGGAAATCACACGGTCTAAAAACAAGCGGACTTAGTATTAAGACTGTTAATTATATATTGAACCGAATGATATGATTTGTACTTAAAACCTATGGTTTAGTAAAATATAAAAGTATGATAAAAACTAATTAATCTACTTTTATCAATGGGACTCCAAATTGTCAAGTCACATCTGTACCTGAAAATTCATACGAATTGATCAAATGAGTGAACTTAAATTGCCATCAATTTGGCCTCGGTGGTAAACAGAGGATATTCATCAAGGGGCGTGATTGTTATTGATTGGCACTCGACTTGCTCGTGTCCAGCGTAATAATCTCATTCAACATTATAAGTGGATGCATTTTAAAAGCAAGCTCCAACTCGTTTTTAACCAATCTTGGTCTATTTTGTGCCACCATATGCCGTTTGGAAAACATTTTATTTTTTATTTTTTGGCTTACATAACGTTTACAGTTAGCCTAGGAAACTCTCGCTAGGCACCGAAGCAGTATACCCGGGTCTCCCCCCATCAGGCGCTAGAAGTCTACGTCAGGTTAGTTTTAGTCGGTAATAGTCCGTCATACCCACCAGCAGACATTTTTTGCGAGTGAAATGCCCAGGCAGTGGTAACCCTGCCTTATAAAAAAAAAAGAAAAGGAAGCTCTCTCTGCCACTGCAGACAATAAAGGCCAGTGAGTACTCAAGCCATCTAAGTTAATTAAAGTAGAAGCTAAGCAACCCGCACCAGAGGGCCACCCTTTGGGGTTGGAATCTCGGCTCAGGCTTGTTACTTGAGGGTAGATCAATGAGGAGGTCGACTGACAAAGATGTTTTATGCAACTTATGTACTACCTTAATACCGGAAGACGCGAAGCTGCTCGACCGCTCTTTTGGCTGGCCTATTGCTCTAGTGGTTTCAATTCCCTTCCAGGACGAAACTTTGTGAAATGACCACAATTATTGCTTCGGTGTCCGGGTATAATGTATCTATAATATGTATGTGTTTAGAAATATATATTATGTATGTTAGCGGTTGTCCGGTTGCCATAGTGCAGGCTCTGCTTAGTTTAGGATCATATGGCAGTGTTTTAGTTGTCCAAGATATGTATGTATTTATTTCTCTAGATGAAAAGCAGCAAACGCAAACGTTAGCATGCAAATAATGAAGTGGCCTCTTCATTGATACCTATGCTGACGTCTGCGGTTATATTCTTAGTCGAGTTCGGTATTACCATAGCCGTATGTATATAGAGTATCTATCTGGATACTCTAAAAAATTACCTTAATTTAGCTGACAAAAAATAATGTACCACCTAATGTTTAAATATAACTTTTATTATATAGCCTACTGAAGTTGTATATAAGGCCGTATATATTTTCTCACATAAACGCTTACTAAGACCTAGTGGGTTGGACTTACTTTCTAAGTGATTGAGAGTTATCGTTATCTTACCTGCAGATAGCTGATACCTAAAAGAACTGCCTTCATGGTGCATTCTTTTCATAATATTAATGTTTATTTTAACATTATAAAGTATGTGCAATAAATACTCTTGTGCAATATTCTTGATTTGGTCTTGGGAGCTGATTACCTAATTTTTGAATAAATATTATATTTCTTTTAGCATTATAATTTTTTCAATTTTTAGTTAGGTACGATAAGTCCCAGTCGACGACTGAATTGATGCATTCCTAATTTTAATACTTAATTATAAAAGTTACATAGAAAACATTACTGTCCAAGAAACACCACCAAATTCAAATTAGTTTTTTATTTATATAACCATTTTTAAAAAAGCATACGAAACGAGGTTTAACGTATTCTCTATCGAATATCATAATCGATTCCCAAAAACCGGAGAAATCACGTCAGATACCTTACTCAGTTTTTTGGGAATCAATTATGATATTCGATAGAGAATACTTTAAACCGACTGCATTATTGTTATTTTTACTTTTTTATATTAGGTCTTTACCTATGAAATTGCCGTTCTGCAGTACTGGCCATTTCAAATCAAAATAATTTTTGTTTGGCTAAGAATTCTAATTTCAAATTAATTTTATTTTAAAAACATGGATTCTTTTTTCCAAAAGTAGTCATTTCTTTATTGATTAGTGTTACATTTTCATCGCATTTCAATCTTTTTCGTCATCATGGATACGTTAAAAATTCGAGTAATTATGGAATATGAGTACCGTCGTGGCAGCAACGCGGCACAAGCGGCACGCAACATCAACGACGTTTACGGAGCTAACACTACAAACCAACGCACCACCTGTTATTGGTTTGCTCGCTTCCGTTCTGGAAATTTCGACCTGAAAAATGAACCTCGCGGTCGTCCGAAGACTTTGGTCGACAATGACGAATTAAAGGCGGTTGTGGAAGCTGATGATACACAATCTACGGCTGAATTAGCAGCAGCTTTCGACGTTAGCGTCAAAACAATATTGGTCCATTTGCGTCAAATTGGCAAGGTAAAAAAGCTTGACAAATGGGTGCCCCACGAACTCAATGATCGCCAGCGCGAAGTACGCGTCGAGACGTGCCTTGCACTGCTCAACAGACACACAAATGAAGGAATTTTGAACCGCATTGTTACCTGCGATGAAAAATGGATTCTGTTTGATAACCGCAAGCGCTCAGCAAGTTGGTTGGATCCTGGTTCAGCACCTAAACAATGCCCTAAACGAAAACTTACCCCTAGAAAAGTGATGGTCACTGTTTGGTGGTCTAGCGCCGGTGTGATTCATCACAGCTTCTTACCAAACGGGGTGAGCATTACTGCAGATGTGTACTGTGAAGAACTGAGCACAATGATGGAGAAGCTGGCGCATCTCCAACCAGCATTGGTCAATCGCTCGTCTCCGCTGCTCCTGCACGACAACGCGCGACCTCATACTGCACAGCAGACGGTCTCCAAGTTGCAAGAACTGGGGTTGGAAGCTCTCCGTCATCCGCCCTACTCACCAGACCTTGCGCCTACAGACTACTACTTTTTCCAGAATTTGGATAACTTCTTGGCGGGAAAAAAATTCAATACCCGAGAGGCAGTACAAAATGCCTTTGAAGAATTTGTTGCCTCCCGTCCAGCTGATTTCTTTAAGAAGGGCATCAATAAACTGCCACTGCGATGGCAAAGATGCATTGATTGCATGGGTGATTACTTCGATTAATACAAATAAAAAAATTCATGAAAAAAATTCGTTTAAATTTTTTCATACAAAACGGCAATTTCATAGGTAAAGACCTATTATAGGCATATAAAAAGTAAAAATAATAATATTGCAGTCCAATTAACCTCTTGCTGTTTTGAAGTGGGCTTTGTGTAATTGTGTTATTTGTGTTTTTTGTTAAATTGTGTGGGTGTTAATTTGTTTTGTATGAAGTAGTAGATAGGTTAGTAGCCACGCTTGGCGTCTTATATTATGTAAATATTATCTTCTCTCTGTAAGGGAATGTAAAATTCGTATGGGAAAATAAATAATCTTTAACCGTAAGTCGGTCAAAAAGTAAGAACAGTTCTTTCAGTTGCACGTCATACGACCTACTGATAGAGCCTAGTGCAACTGAACTAATAAATTGTTATTTATATCAGTAAATTAAAATTAGATTATAAGTATTAACATAGAATAAGTAAAACATTATTAACCTACTAAAACTAGCATATTATGTTACTAACATATTTTTAAGACAATTTGTTACTAACACAGTGGAGCCTATGTTGTTCTGAAATAAAGAATTATTATTATTATTATAAATCCTTTTATTTCCCGTGATAATGTAATGGGGTGAGCTCGACATTAACTTTTCTAAAGTGCAGTTAAAAACGTCATCATAGTTAATTATGGCTACAGTTAATATTTCAAGTGAACAATTATATAACATATTTTTACTTTATAAGTATACCTAAATGTACACAAATTTCATCCTTGTATATAATATGATGAAATTTTGTCAAAGTATACATTGGTTATTTGGGGTAAACAAAAAAAATGTATGGTCCCTTTGTGTGAATTAAATTGTGACTAAAAGGTTACTAAACAATAAAACGATTTTACTACTTTGTATATTTATGGAGATGTAATAACGTAGTAACAAAATAACAATATTAAATTTACTCATTTAATTAAATAAAGTAATTACATAAAAGTTATATTATATAATTTATGTTACAACATAATTGAATAAAAATACCAAACGTTAACCGTAGGCGTATTTTATAATTTGATACTAAATATTTGGATGTAAACATAATAAGGATGTCTTGAAAGGGCAGTATCAAATTATAACATTAGGTACACATTGTTTTAGACAAGAAGAAAATTTTATTACATTATAATGTTAAAATAATAACATATACAAACAAAACTTTGTTAATTTCGTTTTACCAGATATTAATAGAAGTTATTACTTGTAAGTTATCTTTTGCGTAATTAATCTGTGTACGTTTTTGTTTTGAGATAACGTACAGACGCCAACACATCAAGCTACCCCAATCTGTCGAATTTCCCCAATTGAAAGTGAACCTTATGCTTTTGTGATAAAGTTGAAAATCTGTAAAAAAAATTGACAGATTGGGGTAGCCGGATGTGCTGGCGTCTGTACGACATACGTTAGGAACCAGTGTTTCAAAATGTTTCAAAGGGAAGTGGTAAAACCGAGCATAGGTTTCACAAATGGATGCTTATTATAAGAAGCTGATATCATTACTATTGGTATTTTCTGCAGGTTTTTATCAAACGAATTTTTTAGACGTTCTAATGAATTGAATGCCTTTGTCTCGGGGTACTTTACAAACATGCAATTGTCGTATATAAAGTACATCCAGATTCAGAACAACTATTTACGGGTCACACAAATCGTTGTCCTACACGGGAATCAAATCCGGGAAGTAGATAGTAAATAGTGAAGTGGCTAGGCGACCTTCTTATCCGCCACACGTGCGGCCATAATATATATCACAAAATCGCAATATCATTGTTTTTTCCCGACCCTGGATTTAAACCTTGAAACTTAATATCTGCAGTTGAACACGCTACCGCTAGACGAAGTTGATATACGGAAAACCCTTCAAAACTTTAAGGTACATTTTCGCTTTTCTATACTTTAAAATGGGTATTAATCTTCCTAAGTAACAATTAAAAAGTCAGCTGCGAACACTTAGCTTCGCGCCAAAATTGGCAATACCTCAAACTCTCACTAAATGGAAAACGTTTAAGCCAAGCATACCTCCCTAATTAAAAGCTTTTACTTTAAAGTCATCAATTTCCTCTTACTATAAGTTTATTCTTCACTCTATATATTTATAAATTAAAAACTGTGTCTATGAGTCTTCTTCTTTATTCTAAGATTTAATACAGTAGTCTTGAGAGAATTTTTGTTTTTTTTTTTATGCAAAATGGGTTTGCGCTTGACCACGATCTCACTTGATGGTAAGTGAAGATGTGGTCGGTGGACCGAGCGTACCCATAAGATGCCTGTTCACTCTAACCTTGAATAAACCCATGTTATATGAGTCTGGGAACACGTCGTTTGGGAGGTTGTTCCACAGCTTAGCCGTGCGTATGATGAAAGAGGAAGCAAAACCCTTCGTACGGCATAATGGGTTGTCAATAACATAGCGGTGGAGAGCCTCCCGACGCCTTCTAGTCCGATGAAAAAAGGGAGATGGAGGGATAAGTTCATGCAGGTCTTGAGCACATTCTCCATGAAACAGCCTCTAAAACCGATAAACTTGCAACCTGACGCCGATGATCCAGGTTTTGCAGCTTTTTACTTGTTAGGTCTATCGTGGATGCGAGCGCGTCTGTCTATCGAATCCAAAGAGTCTAGGTGATACTTTGCGGAGCCGTCCCAAAGCTGAGAGCAGTACCTACTCCATGAAGGACTCGGACTTGAAATTAAAGACGTATAATTATATACTAAACTATTTTATAACATCCTGTATCAATGCAACCAGATGCTTAATCCGTTGTCAAACATTTTCCTCATTATTTTAACACTTAACGTTAGTTTTAATCATTATTATTTTTACAGATCAAGTTCAAAACCTACTAAAAGGTATAAAATAATTACAAGTATACACAAATTTATAACTTTTGAAGTAAGTGCCAGGGAAAATAGGGAACAAATATCTAATTCATTTGCACAAACTTAAATTTTATAATTTTGTGTACCTACTGTTCTGTAGCTATAATCGTTATGTTTTTTAAACAGTTCTTTTGTTTCCACAACTTACCTAATTTGTTATAATGACGTACACAGTTATTTTAATTAAAATATCCAGACATATTCTAAGTCCGCTGTAGGAGGTTTTTAAAATAAGATATCTTAAAAGAGAGTAATCGCGCCCGCACCTACATACAGTGGACTTTCAAAGTGCTAGACACTTTACTTTGACACTTACTTGACACTTTTCTAGATGTAAAAACCATTAAAATGGCCCGGCTATTGAGGTAACATTTATTTATTTACAAAATTTTGCTTTTGTACTATAACGAAAGTATAATTAGAAATGATTAAATCTTTAGGGGTGTCTGGCAGAGGGTTGCAACTGTCATAAGTGTCCGGCAATGGGAGACGAGAATTCTAAAGTTATCCCGTAAGTTGAGCTTTATGATTTAACGAATTTTAGGTACAATTTTATACACATTTACTATCTTTTACCTGCCAAAGTAACCATAAACCAAACTCCATATTCGCTGGTTGTACTTACCTGCATAGGGGACACGTGCAGAAAAACTTTCAGCTTTTATAAAACAGCGAAGGTCTGGCTGTCGTGGGCGAGGTAATAGAGATATTTACAAATATTACGTACTAGCTATGCCCCGCGGTTTCACCCGCGTTAAAGTAGGTTTGGCGTAAAAAAGTAAGAAACATACATCTATACTCACAAACTTTCGCATTTATAATATTAGTAGGATCTGTACCTCTAGCATTTTTGGCAGTGCACGCCGGAATAGCTCGCAGAAGGTAGATTTTTTCATCCTTAATTGACACGTATCGTCATATTTTGGACAAATCACGCAATATTTTTATAAATTGTAGCATGTTATTCTGATGTATACGCTATATTATTGAAAAGTTTCATTAAAATCCATTCAGTTAATAATTAACTGAATGGATTTTAATGAAACTTTATTAAATTATAATATATAATTTTAATGAAACTTTATTAAATTATAATTATAATATAATAATAATAATATCTGGGGACAATAAATAAATACTTACATACATAGAAAAAGACGTTAGTTGTTAGTACGTGAAAGAGTAACAAACATCCATCCATCCATACTTACAAACTTTCACGTTTATAATATTAGTAGGATTATTTATTCAGATTTTTATAGGACATTTATCTGCAAGTAAGTCAATAATGCAAAATGAAAGGTCTCCATGGTTGCGCTATTTTATATTATTTTATTTTATTTTGTTGCTTAAACATACAGCTAGAATACAAATCACAAATGGCACAAAATATGAAGGCCAATTAAAAGTTTTCACAGATACAAAATTATATTTTAAGTTATTACAAACCCCATCTAAAAAGTAGCAATAAAATTTACTACAACTGTTATTAAATATAATTTACAATACTAATTGTTGCATCTACCTGTACAGACGGTAAGCATCTTAAATATATTTAAAACAAATTAAATTGTATGGATCGTTTTTAGACTCCACTCCCTTTGAAATATGACTACAATTAGCATAGGCCATTCTAAGGAAAAAAAAAATCAAAGTAAAAATTGTAGTAATATTATCTCTGCCTTTTTATCTTTTATCTGGGAGGTTCTAAGTGAGATATTTTTTTTGGATCACGTCTTTTAATTGTTGGCCCTGAAAGAAGGTAAATAAAACTAAGCCTATACATACTAATTGATACGATAGTACCCTACGAGTAATATTTTTAGGGGTCCGTACCTACTCAAAGGGTGTTAACTGACCTTGGTTACTAAGCCTCCGCCATTCATCCGTCTGTCTGCAATTAGGTTTTACTTCATTAATCTCCTAGTTAGACAGTTGTAATTTTAACTGTGTGTATTTTTATACCGCTGTAACTACAAATAATAAAAAATTATAGGCCATACAAGTCACGTTACTCTGTTGATGCTTTTTGTTCGGCCTTGACCATTGCTGTAAGATACATATTATGTGATGGTATGGAACCTTTTATGCGAGTCAGGTTTATATACAATTTAAATAAATTTTCGATGGATGGAATAAATTCACCAAGTAAAATTCAACTTAGTCCATATTTTTAATTTGAAGCCACTTTACATACTTTTGAACGACGTTATCAACTAAACCCGTTTATTTTTGGCATATATACCTACACGGATTTGTAAGGTAAAGTTAAATGGTTTTCTCTCGGAGATCTTTTCAATTCCCTTGCTTATTATACTTTTTGATAACATCAGACTATAATATTAGGATCTGAGTTAAATATAAATAAGAAAATTGTCATAAGTCATTACAATTTTGCTTTTTTCGAAGGTAAAATTTGTCATTAAAGGAACTATAATAACAAAAAATATTTTAACAGCATTTACGTGCCACAGCGTTTCGTATATACCTACTACGATGTCAATAACTGATATGTATATACACTTATGTTCGTATGAATTTTTCCAATGGAGTTCAAAACGGCTATTTCGTTAAATTTTTTAGACTAGCTAATAAGTTTTTTGGCGATTGGATCAACATAATATTGTGTTATATTTTCCATACAAATTTGGATTTAACATTACTTAATCCTGCAATAACAGCTGCCCGGATTTTTACGCAATTCGGCATATTTGAAATAACAACACACCATAAATGTAGGCTTGTATGTATTATCCTAATAGACTGCAGAACGGGCTGTAGCAGTTTGAAAACATATTCCCGTTTTGTTTTAGCAATTTTCCTACAGTGGCAATGATACGCATGCCGAATCCATACAAATCTGGCATGGACTCGCCGTGATGGAATTTCTGTTTTGCTTTTATGCAACGTTTTATTAATATACCAGCTAGTATTTCAATAATACTCATATGTATATAAAATTAAATATAATAATCATTAAAAACATTCTAAACAACCAGTTTTACAATTAAATTTAAAGTTTAAATTTACTTAAAATCAGTTTATTTATTACGAAATTGTTGGACTTTTATAGTTTGTATGGAATGCTATAAACGTTCTTAAATACAAAACTGCCGATACTATGTTGTTCAAATTCGCTTATGAATATCCAAGATTTGCTACAGAAAACAGATTGTATGACAATGAGTTCAATAAGAACGGACTCTCAGTCCGTGGGAATTAATTCGTGAGAACAAAGACAAAAACTTTGAATTAAGAATGGTGTGCCAGATAACCAAGAAAATAGCGAGCACAATGAGTGCCTTCTATTAGTGATATACCGTTAGTCTAGTAAGTTTGCTTAAAAATATGTTTTTCTTCGAATTTCAATATGTTTTTATCAGTGGATGTTATTATTTTCAATTCCTATATGTTCTATTTTACCTCATTGATATAAAGGTAGCGTATTCAACCCCTATGATGTCTCGAGTCGACCAGTATAGTAATTATTGGGATTTTTATATAAAACATTCTCAATAGTAACCCTGGCTCAGAAAATGGGTAGGTTACCTCCATGTGCCTCGGAGACTTCTCTCTAGTCACCCGAGAAGCTTAATCTATCGTATCGGATAATGAAAGTGATGGAATACAGACTGTATCTTGCACTGTAATTTGTCTCACACAGTTGTCTAATCTCCGTAGAGATTGGCTAAAGGAATGTGACCAAAAGGACATTATTTTCAATATTCTATAAGGCCTATAAAGTAATCCAGTCTAACATACTCAGTAGATAGAGCATTTAGTTATTAAATTAAGTAGATTTAACAAAAATATGATTATATGTATGACATGCTATATTCAATCTTTAAGATATTATCCTAATTCTTACGTAATAGTACGATTTTAGATATTTAATTCGCGAATAATCGAAACTAGTTTAAGAGGGTAGTATAGATTAAAATTATGTCTCTGTATTATATTTAACCAATTAACGTTGCATTTGAGAAACATCAGGTCAGGTGTTAGCTCTTCCCTAATCAGATTACTAGGTCTACACCACAATGTTAGCTGTGCCCTAATCAAACTACTCTATACTGAAATATCATCGAGAAACCTATCTCGAAAAGTTTTACAAAAGTAGGTTAACCCCAATAATTAATATATTAATAATTTTATTATATATACGAGTATTTATTAAAGTCAGTGGATATACTCTAAATACGAAAACCACCCTCACTTTATATGCAATTCAAACGCCTTCAGAATTACTTACTTAATGTATGGGCAGTGGCTACCCTGGTGTCATGGTTGTTCAAGCCACCTAGTAGGGCCTCAGACGAATGGATACAACCGAGACCGAAAGCTTGACGTGTCCTCCGAAGCAGAAATTAAACCACTTTGGCGGTCACTCATCTATAGACTGACCGCGAGCTCAGTTGCTTAACCTCGACCGGTGAGTGCATACAGAGGCTATGAGCGCCTCGCATTCAAAATAAAAATGTGTCAACTGACGTGGCAGGACGGGACAATGACCTTCTTGATCTTGTTAAAAAACATATATGCCAAATGTAATTCTATTTTAAAGACCATCATTGATCCCAAAACACGACCAACTAATTAACTACCTTCGATACACAGAAAATAATTACAGTAACTTTAAATAAAATGAAAACAAAAAAATACATAATTCCTACTCAATTTAAATTATTAACAACAACTGACGTACAGAGTTACTTTATAAACTTTTCTTAACAGACTGCAAAAGGCGGAGGTTATCAATTTGAATGTATCCTTCTCTTATCTATGTTCCACGATTTCTTCCTTGTCTGTGAACACATTTATTTAATCATTTTTTTATAGGAAATACTTTTGGAATGGTTACATATGTAAATGTTATGAAATCTTTATTTCAAAACAATTTACTACAAACATTATAATTATTATCATAAAGTAATGCATTTGGGCGAACCAGAGTAACCGACATAGCCCAATAGATAGCTAAGCTGATGTGGAAGTGGGCAGGGGCATAGCTTTTAAAACTGACGGCCGTTGGAGTAGAATCATGTGAGGGTGGGTCGCTGGAAGCCCCTGGAAGCGGGCAGCGCAAGATCCGAAATTATGGAGATGTTTGGGGAAGGCCTTTGTCCATCAGTAGATTTACAAAAACACGATTTACAAAAACACGTCGAAAAGATTTGTTGTACTTAAAAATTATATTCTTTTCGCAATTAATGATTTTTTTTATATTTCACCCTGTTTTGAAAGTTTTCTGTTCACTCTATTTTTACCCTTACTAGCTAGTATATACGGGCGAGACTAGTGTGATACGATGAAATAAGGTATTGTCAGGTTTTGCTTTCAACACTAATAGCACTAATAGACTCGCTACAAACCGTGCGTCGAGACAAAAATAAATCTTTTATAAACTTGGAATTTACTTCAGTGTAATGCTTCCTAAGAATAAAATTCTCTACTTGTCACAAAACGTTACAATATCTTCCAACAGTAATTCTTTGAAATGGGACAGGCAGTATGTGTGATAGTCCACAGATATAGGCACCATATGGCCGTTATGGAGTATTTATATCCCCATAACCTGCAACTGACGACCTCTCGATATCAAAAATACCAACCTAAAGTCAAGTGTAGTTGCGAAGGTTTTGATTGTGTGGTAGAAAAATAACAGTTTCAGAATAGTAGATAATAAAAATATCTTACAGCGAGGGTGCAAATCTATAAAAACGGCATATAAGACCCTCTGTGAGTAAGGTGCTTAGCCGAGAGTTGGTCTACTTTAAGTTTGTCTTAATTGTAGGAGTAACTTTTTTTAAAGACAACGCTTGCTCTATAGACATCTCTGTTTCGCGGGGTACTTTACAAACACTTAATAGACGGACACAAAGTACATCCGGACTCAGGTCAACTATTTATGGGTCACATAAATAGTTATCCTGCGTGGGAATCGAACCCAGGTCACGAAGTGGTGAGTGTCTTAACCGCTGCGCCAGACGTGCAGTCAAAACATATGAAATGCATTTTTGACACCTTTTCTATATTTATAATATGTTTAGGTTATCATTTGTGGCACTTTTAGTGAATGCTTAAATATTTATATGTGAGTGAGAACCTGTAATTGGGTTTATGTTACTTATTTTTATAACAAGTCTTTTACTTAAGTAGCTTCCATGTATAGAAGTATACGGATATAGGTAAACACATCGTTTAAAATCTTTTTGATTTCCATAAAACGCGTATTATACAAGTTGAAACCTCTTTTATTCTATTATCAAAATTTAAAAATGTTATTAAATTACAAAATATGGCGACAAAGTTCTTAGTTATTCGTTACGTTAAGTCTAATTATTTATTTTTATTCATCATCATCATCATATCAGCCGAAAGACGTCCACTGCTGGATAAAAAGACCTTCCCCAAAGATCTCCACAATTGCCGGTCTTGTGCTATCCGCATCCAGCGACCCTCACAAGATCATCGGTTGTTTTATTAATATCTATTAATTAATGGAATGGAATTAAATCGTCTTTTAATTCTTTCCGTGTGAGCTTAAGAGCCATGACAGTTGTCGATTGAGTTGAGATGAAACGTTAAAAATGGTGTGGGGACGTTAAAAAATGGTGCTATTCAGTGCATTGTTGCTAAGGCCCAACACATCAGCCAAAACGTGATATCAAGGTTGTGGTCACGTTATTGCATTACTGGGAATGTGGCTGAACGGAACACGGGTAGATATCGTGTTACTATACAGAAACAGGATCGATGACTCCAAATATGAAGGCAACCCAATATAGCAGCGATATAACTAATACAATGGCTCTACAGGGGAACCACCAGTTGCTGTAAGTGACCAAACCAATTTAACCCAAAAAAATCCGGATTACTTTATTGGTTACTTGAATAATTAATGCAATGCTGTGAGCTTTGCGTTAATTATTCAAGTACCCGATAAAATGATTATATTTTATTTAGTTACATTACAATCAATGTTATGATTGTGAACATTGCAAATGTGAATTGTACAGATGCCAGCACATTCAGTTACCTCAATCTGTCAAATTTATTTTATAGATTTTCAACTTTATCACAAAACCATAAGGTTCCCTTTCAATTGGGGAAAATTGACAGATTACGGTAGCTTGATGTGCTGGTGTCTGTACCAATATTGTACATTTTATTGTTGGTACTGTTTTTTAAAGAACTTTAACATACCAGCTTCTCTGGCTGCTGGTTTGGAAATAACTATCTTTGAAAATTATCGAGAAACAAGAGCATCTTCAAAAAAAAAATTGAAATTTTGGACAAAAATAATCGTTTAATTACGGCGATGATTTATGAAAATTTGGAACGTGTCAGTAACGAGTTTTGTTTCGATTGAAAAGTAGGAGGTCACATTGATACAAATAGAAACCACATTTTGTACTTTTAAGTAACCGAGTTTGTGTGAAATAAACCATTAACATAAAAAAACACTCTGATAAGCAAAAAGAGAAGAAAAAAATATCATCAAAACATTCAATATTTCCTTAACAAAAAAGTGAAAAAAAAACATGAATTAATTTTAATTATACAGTTGTTCATAAAAACATATTAAAATACAGAGTAACTTATAATATAACGGTTATTACTGCAGTTTGCGTGGTTGGCAAATACATACCTTTCACGCCGCAGATCGTGGGTTCGATTCCCATCCAGAACAGATATTTGTTTGCATGAACATGTCTGTTTGTCCTGAGTATATGAAGTATATCAGTTATCTGGTTTCTATAGTGCAAGCTCTGCTTAGTTTGGGATCAGATTGCCGTGTGTGAATAATGTCGCAGGATATTATGATTATACTTACTATTATATAGTTACTTGGTATTTTATTAAAGACCCGTCGGTTATACGATTCGCAGCTGACGTATTACATTTTCAAACATCTAAATAATTCTAATCGGTTTTTTCCTCTTTCCGCTAATTTATAAAACAATTATTATTGTTTGTCAGCTTCCCATGTCGACGTGTCGTAATTGTGACGTAACGGTTTTATTACGCTGCTGATTATAATGCTCTATGCGAGTTTTATCACTCTATATAGTAATTTCCCAGCTTCCTATGTAACTAAATAAACTATGACCCGTATTTAGAGATGAACCGTTATTAGGCATTGTCCTTATATATACATACATACATAGACACACGCCTGTTTCCCAGAGGGGTAGGCAGAGACAACGGATTTCCATTTGTCACGATCTTTGCATACTTCTTTTGCCTCGGTTACTGTCATTATATTCTTTATACATGCTCGCCGGTTTAGGGTACTTCTGACCTGCCCTTTCTTGAGAACATCTCCAATTTAGTCAGAGAATGTTCAACGTGGTCTTCCCCTTCCGGTTGTCCCATTCACACAGGCCAGGTATACTTCTTTTGCCAATCTTCTTTCATTCATCCTTTCTAAATGGCCAAACCATCTAAGCATGCCTTTTTCAATCTTTGTGACTACATCTTCTTTCACACCACAACGCTCTCATACATCAGTATTTCGAATTCTGTCTCTCAAAGTCACACCACACATTCTTCTCAGATCTCTCATTTCCACTGCATTTATTTTACTTTCATTCTTTTTCTGCCATACCCAACTTTCACTTCCATACATTAAAGTTGGCACTAACACTCCATCGTGCACGGCTAGTCGAGCCTTCTTTGATACTTGCCGGCTACTCATAAAGGCGTCGATTGTCCTTATCATCGTACTAAATGGCCTAATGGGTATATCTGACAGGTAAATAATATAATAATAATATAATATCCTGGGACATTATTTACACACGGCCATCTGATCCCAAACTAAGCAGAGCTTGTACTATGGAAACCAGATAACTGATATACTATATATACTACTTTTCTTTTGTAAATACATACCTACTTATATAAATAATTACGCCCAGACACAGCACAAACAGACATGTGCATGCATACAAATATTTGTCCTGGGTGAGAATCGAACCCAAGACCTCCAGCGTGAAAAGCAAGCATTTGCCAACCACGCCAACAGGCCCGTCATAATATAATAAATAAATACAATAAATAACCTGTTTGTACAATGTGAGGCGAAAAATAGATGTGGAAGTAACTTAAAGTACAATTCTTATGAAACTGATCAACTTATATAGCACTCCAACACGAAGTTATGGTGGTCCTGGGTTTGAATCCCGGTAAGTGCAAATATTTGTGTAATGAGCACGAATATTTGTTTCTGAGTCATGGATGTTTTCTATTTATTTAAGTATTTATCTATCTATATAAGTATGTATATCGTCGCCTGGTACCCATAGTACAAGCTTTGCTTAGTTTGGGGCTAGGATGATCTGTGTGACATTGTCCCTAGATATTATTATTATTGACTTCCCATATAAAATTGAGACGAGGGTGCATTTTGTATAGGGAGCCAAATTTTTATCCGTGTGTAACTTAATCTGATTTTCTTTTATGTGTTTAGTTTCATGGGTAGATACCGCTCCTAAAGATACTACACTATTTATGTTACATCTTGTATATTTTTAAACATAACGCTCACTCTAGGAAACCTTTAAACTGTAAAATTATAAGTATTCGGCGTCGAAACTTCCTGAATCTTCTTCCGGACCATAGCAGAGCTCCGAAGATTTTAACAAGCAAATCAAATTTACTAATTTTATCAATTCCCTTTCTGAAATCTTTATTGGTATGTTGGTGCCGTCTTTCGGCTTTGTTATATAAACATGAACAATTTACATTTCCAGTAGTTAGTTTTGTAAGATGCTTTAAGGTGTCACCATGTCCGTGAAGAAGACCGTAGTTTGTTATATTCTCTTTGAGCAAGACCGCGAACGAGTCGCGACCACCATTGCGTTCATTGTACCTTAATTCGCATTCCCAATGGAGATCCTCATATATCCTTATATCAGCTGGGTATTAACGTAAATCGACAGTTTCTTTCAGACAATATGTAGTAAAAATATAGCTAAAATTAAAAATTTCGATAATTATACCTACACATGATCCTTGACAACTTAATTTAAGTTAGCTAAATATCGTTACTATTATAAAATAAATGTTATTGTAAATTATTTCCTACAATCCGTGTACCTAAATATCTATATGTATCTACCTAGAAATAATTATAAATTAATTATATATTACTACGAACATGTTCTGATTATTTACAAGCGGTTTTTTAAAGTCTACGTGAAAAAAAACCTTTTTTATTTTATTTCTTTTTTGACATTCCATTAAAATTGACCTTCTTATGCAAGCCAATGACTAACTCCATGAGTCTCGACTGTGTGATTGGAACCGCAAAGAGGGCGCCCTTTGGCTCATGTTATTTAGTCTATTGTCATATTTGGAAGATGGCTTAAGTTTGGTGAGTTCCTCTAGGTACTCACCTTTATTTCCCAGTACGGCAGTGTACGCCCCCTAGGCTAACTGTAAACGTCGATATTAGGTAAAATTGCTATCAAGTTAAGATAGCCCCTCAAGTTTTAAGTTGGGCATGATTCTGCCTTCATATATAAAATAAAATTCATTTGGATGTTCAAGTAATAAACTCGCTCGCTTATAAAAACATTGAGACACTGCTTACGTTGAGAGACTTATTGATATTCTCATGTTATTTCACATTGAATCAGAAAAAATAATTATCAGTCTAATAAAACAATTTTGAAATATTTTGCTAGACGTGTCTGTTAGGCTAGGAAACTTTCAGCATTATCAAGAAAACGGGATCTCCAGTCGTCTAGCAAAATAAAATAAAACTAAAAACTTAGTACCCCGCACGAGGACAAACTTTATGGTTCGAACCTCGTCTTAAGACTGTTACTGACAGGTAGATGATTGAGAGCGCCCATTTTAAGGCAAGTTTTGTGAAGCTAATTGATGTATCAACGTTTTTCTAAGATGCGGGCAAACAACTGACATAAGATGTCTTTATGTACAGATGCCAGCACATCCAGCTACCCCAATCTGTCAAATTTCCCCAAATTGAAAGTGAACCTTACGCTTTTGTGATAAAGTTATAAATCTATTTGACTGATTGGGGCAGTTTGATGTGCTGTCGTCTACATAAATAGATCTGCTATCAGTTCTTTGCCCGCATCTTACATTTACCCGCGTCTGTACATTTGTTTTTGGGAATTTACATATTGTATAGTATATAAAGGATAATTTTAGTAGCTATTTATGATGTAAATGAGTGTGTAATATTTACAATGTTAAATAATGTTATTATAAAGCAAAATATATAAACCTATAATTTATTTATATTTATTGTTTTGTAACAGATCGCGTTATAAGGTAAAATTACAAGGTATTAATAACCTAAGCTATGTTCTTACGACGTGTTAATATTTAAAAAAATATAATATTATATAAAATATTAAATAAATAATATTTTGATTTGCCAAACTTGAGATCGTTTGTAACATTTCATTTATTAATCCGTAATTGATATTTAACAGCTGGTCATTTTGTTGCTTCGACTAAAATCTTTCGAATCACTTAACTTTTATTAACTTTAATGCAAACTGAACTTAAATGCTTAAATTTATTCGTACCTATAACCTATAATCCTACTAATATTATAAAAGTTAAGATGTTTTTTACTCTTGAGTGTGTGTTACGACCGAATGTGTTTTGGCATAATTTGCAATTTACATAGCTATATATGTATAATCAAAGGTACCACCGCATGGCCTATTAATACCTTCAACTTAACAATAACAATGTTAACTTTATACCAGCACTATAGCATACTTTAAAAGGATATCAATTATTATTAATGGTATAAAGTACTTCGTACTGTAACATGAATTAATTGTTGTAGCATTGTAACAATCACTAAAACTCGGTAAGTATAGATAAAGTACGTATCCTATATAAAATCGATAAAATGCACGCTGTGATTTCTATAATCTGCTGCTTACTCACGATATTTTTTTTTCTCCTTACCATAGAATATAAAACCCAGCACGTATTTAATTGCACATTAAGATGCGTACGGTAAATTGATAGCTCTCGTCACGTCCTATAGCAATGTATACCTACTTACTTATATTCATAACTGAGACTATTGGACGACCCATGTATTCATTATATGAAAATAAATAGTTATTATATAACTATTATACATACAAGATTTTACAGTACCATTTGGAACAGTAAATTTGTTTTTAGGTTCCTGTAGGATTTGCATTTAAAAATACTATTTTTTTGAGATAATACAGGATGGTGATGAAATAAACTAAAGTCAAGTTTAATTTTTGAGTTATGAATGCGTAAGAGAAACTGTGATACCGAACTTGTAAACAATTATATTCGTATCAAAAATTACTTTAGGCCAAAATTAAGGCTTTCTCGTGACATTTTTCAATAACACCGATTTACTGTCTTAAATTCTTACCGGCAAGGTCAGCATCAGCATCAGATCCGTAAACAAAAAACCGGATTCCATACGTCACATTCAGATCCAAGTAAGCGAACATATTACTCGACACATGAACATCTAACAAAACAATGTGATTGTTTCATTTAACCGCTATTTCCTGCTACGTTCACGAAAGAAACACTGTTTAACACGCATTATAAACAATAGGTATAAACACAACACGATGAGACAGAATTACCGGCAAAGATACTATAAAAACACCGAAAACAAAATGCGATCCTATGTTACCAAGGTTATATATTTAGCAACACATTCCATATATGAACTCGGTACAAGAAAAATCTTACCCGAAAAAAACAACGCGACAAAAAACATACAAATGTTAACAGAACGATTAAAACTATCGAACGACGCCGTGCACTGACGTGCTATTCGGCGGTGTTAATTGCTAATCGGACGTTATCGGGAAATGTAGGTAGGAGACATTTCGTAGGCATGTGCCTGTTACGGTCTGCGGAGGGCGCGCCGCGGTAGCAGCGCGCTCACTCGCGGCTAGAGGAGGACTGTGCGTACGGCCCGCTCGGCAGCCGAGCCCGCTCGGGGCGGAAGCGGTGGCGGTGGCGGGTTGCCCGAGTTATCGGACCGCAGACCGTACCAAGACACTCGCTTGACGACTCTCCGCCCGCTGCCGAGGGAGCGCACCGACCTGGATCATCCCTCGTGCGTTAATAACAACTTATTACATGTATAACGCTCATCACCTGCTACCACGACAACACGACCTATCGCAATGCAACCTTTCATTATGTCAAAATGAATGTCAGTCAGTGCCCTTGACTAAAATACAATGCGACTCAGTATATTAACACTTGAAACTGTTATGACATTCGATATGTTAGTGTACGTTAATGAGGTAGTAACGAGATTCTAGGAACACTTATAATAATATGATTATAATAATATTAGTAGATATACTGATTCAGGAGTATAGATTTTTATGTATACAACAAGTATATACAGAGTGAAATGTAGAAGGATCTCAACATATCCATGACTTTCAATAGCATGTTGAACATTCTATGCTGAACTGCCACTACAACTTTCATGGAGAAAAAGAAAATAAAAAGTTTGCGTTTAAAAAAAAGAAAATTTTTACGAGTAATCTAAATTCGGATGTAAGCTACATTACTTCTATAAATATGTTTATATATAAATTGATGAATGTATTTATGTTATCTTTAGACTCAAAACCGGGTGGACCGATTATGATGACATTTTCAGACATTCATTATCACATCCAATTTTTGTTATTTATCCATCTAATTTCGATTTTTTGTTACTCAATAACGCCTAAACGTTGGGATTTTGGGATTTATAATTTAGGTATACATTGACACACATGCTACAATATAGTTACACATAAAATCGATGTTTGTATGTATTTTACAACGTATTAACAATTTATTGGATTTTTGGTAATTTTCGTTTACGTTGCACTGTAACACATGTCGATTGCAACTACAATAATATGTATACTATAATACTGTTATATTATTATACTGATTGTCTTGACTTGGGCGTTCAAATGCAATTGTTAAAAAAAATATAGCTCATTTTTAAATTTCGGTAGTAGTAAGTATATAAAATTATGTAAAGATATTTTTTGCAAGATACATTAAAAATGTATTTTATTACAATCCTCGATACTACATAGAAATCTTTATAATATATAATTAAATATTTCCCTTTGGCCTTTTAGGACCACGTTTAATGACAGGAATATCATTAAACGTGTCGCAAAACGGCCTAAGGGTAATCTAACATTAAAATTAGTTTATCTCTACAGTCCACTACACTGCATCTGGGGTGTTCTCAAAACTTTCTGATGAGCAGATTAAGATGTAACAATGGAGAAGCAATGAAAAATATTCATGAATTTTACATTTAGTTTTAAGCCAAAATTTGCAAAATGTGAATTGCTCGACACAAAATAAAAAAGAAACTCCTTTTACTTAGAATATTCACCGACTAGGCGACTGCCCGTTAGTCTAGCGGTAGCGTATTCAAACGAGGTCCTGAAAGGTCGGACCCAAAAGTGTTATTTGGATTTTTTTATCAAAATATAATCTCAGTAGCAGCCCTAAGTCAAGAAGTGGGCACTTCTATACCTCGTGCCCTTTCCCATCGGATTTTGAGAAAAGAGCAATAGTGAATAGGCATGCGCATGGGCATGTCTACTCTAATATTTCCTTCGAAGTTAAAGCTAAAATGTAACTAGGAGCACTATTATAATTTTTACGATGGTAAACAGTAAATATAGCTCATGGGAAGCGTGACGTGACGATGTTTCACGATTTTTGTTCAACCAAAATGTGCTCTATGCGCCTAAAGAAGTTTTCACTCCAAAAACAAGTCTAGAAATTCGGGGAGAAAAAAAAATTATTAGCTTTTTTTTTATGCTGAATGGGTTTGCGCTTGACCACGTTCTCACCTGATGGTAAGTGAAGATGTGGTCGAAGATGGACTGCGCGTACCCATAAGATGCCTGTTCACTCTAGCCTTGAATAAACCCATGTTGTATGAGTCTGGAAACACGTCGTTCGGGAGGGCGTTCCACTGCTTAGCCGTGCGTATGATAAAGGAGGAAGCAAAGCGCTTCGTACGGCAGAATGGGATGTCAACAACAAATCGGTGAAAACCCTCCTCGTCTCTGCTTTTGTACGAAGAAAATGGCACCTAGGAAATTATATTTATATGATACTAGCTGTGCCTCGCAGTTTCACCCGCGTCAAACTTTATAAATAGCCTATGTGTTATTCGGATACATAAGCTATATTACTACAACGTTTCATCAAAATCCGTTCAGTAGTTTTTGCGTGAAAGAGTAACAAACATCCATACTTACAAACTTTCGTATTTATAATATTAGTAGAATGATATATTTGAAACTATCCTTATTTACACGTGGCTATAAAAGTATAGTGGCTATAAGAGGTATTTTATTACCAGATGTAAGTCTATGTATAACCTACACTATACTATTATCTTAACTTTCCCTTCAGAATGATACAGCTGTCTCCGGACTATCACAAAACCGGGTAAATGGTTTCCCAAAACTTCCGTGCCAAGTTCTTTCACAATAATATACCTATTGTATATAAGACTACAGTATATTATTGGTAACTGTTTAGGGTATACTGCCGAAAAGGTAAAAAGGAAAACTTTATGGTGTGAGCCAGTCTGTCACAAGGTTACTGGTGCAATAACGACAAAAATTTGCATTACTTTTGACTTCTGATGAATAATCGGGGTTGATTAATACGGTTTCTGGTATCTAATATATTGTGATATAAAATTATAACATTTCAGTCATAAGTAAAACCTACTTAAAATTAGCTGTTATTAAATTTTCCTTTTAAAAGATAACAAAAATCGTATTGAATCGTTTATGTTATTCAATTTAAACTGCAAAAGGAATGCTGTTTAATCGGTTACGGCTTTTTTATGATTCAGCAGTAAACAGAATACATTGCCACGTTGTGCAAATATGTGCTAATAAAAGTTCGGGTGAAATTCGAGAGGTAAATAAACTTGGAAAATTGGAGTTTGATTTTGCTTCTGTGTGTCTTTTATATAAAGGATCGACATCGAGTTTCTTTAAGTCTTGGGATGATTAAAGGATTGTATAAAGTGAATGGTATCTATAATGATAGAGTGCCAGTTCCAATGACATCACAAATGAATCGGATATTCATCGACCAGATGACGAGATTTTTAAAATTGTTTAAAATTGATTGTATATATACTTCAATCATTATTTTAGCTGTGAGCTGCTAGGTGCGTAACAGCAGATAAGCATAAGTTCTTTATCGTAGTTAAATACATGAACCCCGTTCCAAAGGGTTGAATGAAATGCCAAAGCAAACCTTCACCTAGAAGTGCTATCTACTCACGAAACTAAACATATTAAAGAAAATTAGTTTGTGAAATATGGAATAAATACTATTGGTTCCCAGTTGATCGTTATTCTTGTATGGAGTACAATTTTTTTACATGTTATTCAGTTTCATAGGCAAGATGAACTTCTTATGTTACGTCCTCCATTTATGAAATACGAATTAATAAAATATCGTATTTTGTTGCTGGTTTTGCTGCTGTTGTTTAATGACTACAACCGGGACCGACAGCTTAACGTGCTTTTCGAATCACCGAGACGCTCAGAAATTAAACCACTTTGGTGGTCGCCCGTCTATAGACTGACCGCAAGCCTAGTTGCTTAACCTTGCAATTGCTTACGGACCGGTGAGAGCTATGAGTCTATGTTAACACACTTGCAACAGCAAGTCTTGTATCCCGCACTTGTCTTTGTACATTTTATCCAAGTGTGAGTTCATTAAGCAACAAATTCTAAATATGAAAATACTAGCTGTGCCCACGTTAGGCTGATTTCAGAGTCGCGCGCGCGAGCGGCGCCGGCCAAACGCGCGCGCTTACAATTACACTAGATAGTAGTTGCGTTTCATAGTCACGCAGTTCACACGCGTTGCGTGTGACACGCGCGCCGTCGGTCAGCGCTGCCCGAGCTCCTCTGGCAGCTAGCGTTTCAGAGTGACGCGTCTCGCACGCGCCGCTGTTGAGACGCGCTGGCCTCCGGCACGTGCCGCGCGCGTCACTCTGAAATCAGCCTTAAACTATATTAATTATAGCCTATGTGTTATTCTGATGTAAAATTTATATTATTGTAAAGTTTCATTAAAACCCATTCAGTAGTTTTTACGAGAAAGAGTAACAAACATCCATCCACACTTACAAACTTTCTCGTTTATAATATTAAGTAGGATTTATCAAATTAGTAAGCAAGCGGAATAATTATGACCTTTACTTGTTTAATTTTACTGTGTGGTGACGGCGGTGAATAGCAGAGTATAATCGCCCCATCTCATCCCGTGGGTGGCGTAGAAGTCGACCCGAGGGAATATCTACCAGAAAACGGGCAGCAGTGTAGTGTATCAGTGTACTACCATAACGGCATATCACTTCAAATGATGGATACAACTCCATTGTAGAAATCTTTTAGGGAGGCCGTGGGCGTCGTTTGGCTGACTTGATGATGACGATGATATAAAATATCGAATCTGGGCGCTTAAGGATAGATTAAGGTGTTTTTCCAGCCCTCAGACGTCCGTTAACATAAACAAGAATAAGGTAATCGTGCGAAAAATCCCGAGAAAATTGACAATGGACCACCAAATGTGCTTTCCCGATTCTCACGAACGCACGCTGTCGTTATAGTCCTGTTAAGAGCCGTGAAGACATGTGAAGTATCAATAATTATTGGCAGATCAAAGAGAAAAAAAAAAGCTTAGACGGTGGAAGTTCACAAAAGCATTTTGGGACTCATCCTAACTACTCTCCGCTTTTATTCCAAAAACAATGAACCTAGGATGTGTTCTAAAATCACCAGAAGTTTCTCATGCCGTGCTCTATTTCATGTCACATGTCTGAGTAATAATTTTGGGTAATCAATCTTATTGTATGAACCAATTTGAAAAGCGAACAATGCCGGTGTTTTACAATATACGTCTCAAATAGGTAGCCAAAAATTACATATGGCTGGAATGGAAAGTATTGATCGCCTATTTTCAGTCCTTGTTATTATCATTTCGCTACAGATTTACGGAGGAGTGCGATAATAATTGCATTGTAATAACCAGTTATTGACGTCATTTCGCGATAATTCACATTTGCATTATTTCTTTTATTCAGACCAAATTGTAATATAAAATTATGCCTAACTGGTTTTTATATAGCTTTGTATACTAACTTACCTGACTTGACCAATTACTTTAGACGGGTTCATTTCGCTTTTTATGCATTGAAATACTTAGGTAATCTATAAAAACTTCCTAACAAGTTTACTCCTTCAAGGAAAACCACTTTTCATCATCATAACTTTGGATCTAGGTACGCTATGTTTTTTAATGTTTTAGGTCGGTAATGCGGTCTCAATATTTAGACTAGAGGTTCATATTTAAAGCTATCTAGAATAAAACTATATAGTCTTATTTATTTATATTTATATTGAAATCAGCTTCCAGTTTCCAAATGCGGCTAGATACTAGCATAAATAGATTTATCGGGTTAATGCTGAAACCAGATGTGAGTGTATTAGGCTTCTGATTACCAGTTATCATTATCATAGATGTCCCGGGGATCAACGTGTAATTCGGAACAGGGAGGGTAGACCCACAAATCAGCTAATATGTACGAATTTACTATTATTACAAATTGACATTAAAACCGAAAAGTAAAATAATACATACGCAATAGTATTTACCTACACCCTTTGCTATAATGTAGCTTAACAAAAGTAAAGGGTTTATTCTTAGGAAGTAAATAAATATTAAAAAGTATACACTTTAGTTCTAATCATTCTTTAGGTCTGTCAGAATATGTGAATACATAAATCCCGATTCCGATAACATAGAAATAAATGAAAAGAGACTGTATTGCTCAGTCCATTATGCCTAGAAAAGCCTTTTCCACATTACTTAACTATAACAATTTAATCTGACACGTAGAACATATTGGGCAATATATTTTCCGTCAGCAAACTCCTAGACTGATTAATAACGAGACATAAACATGTCATTCCACCCTGGCTCTGGCTAAAGCCAAGCCAAGCCCTCGACAGAAAATATGTTCAGTTCGCAATCGAAACACCTGACGACTACAGATGGGGCACTGAAAGTGTCGTATACATGAAACAAATTGCGTACTTACATTGCCAAAGTATATTCCAAATAGATGGTATCAGAAATTGTATCACACAGTGGTATATAATTTTAATTTTCTTTTTGTGTTCTTTGTTGTGTGGGCCGTAAGAAAAATGTTATGTAATGTATCTGAAGTTCAGAACCTGCGGCTGAGAACGTAACATCGTACGGTTAATTAACTTTGGAGTTTTCCTACAACGAAAATCAGCGCACAGATTTGTACCGACTTTAACTAGGTACATACGCATTAGCAGATTCAATTGTACACACTGAAAGGTTATTATATTAAATTACTGGTAAATGGAAAAAAAGCTTACTGCTAGACGTTTTACACCAGCAAGCATTCTTTGGGCCAATCATACCCAAAAAGGAAATAATGCCTTGCGAATCGAATATAATAATTTCACGCCTCAGGGCGTTGTTGAGGCTTCCATCTTACTGTAGTGCGTTAACTATGTTTGCTGAAGCACATATGGATGACTTCTTTGCCATAATGTATCAGACGGTTGCCTCAGTAATAGAGCACAGAGGTTGGATTGGCCTACAATCGGTAGGTTCGTCAAGCTACATATCAGCTTTTTTAGGGTTACTACCCTAAAAAAGTTGATATGTAGCTTGACAAACAAACAAAGATATTGTTAAGTGTGTTGTCTTGTATTTTGTTGTGTTTGAGATTCTGGTTATGTGTAATGTTTTATTTACTTAACAGTTCTTAATGTACAGACGCCAGCACATCAAGCTACTCCAATCTGACAAATTTCCCCAATTGAAAGTGAACCTTATGGTTTTGTGATAAAGTAGAAAATCTATAAAAGAAATTTGACAGATTAGGGTAGCTGGATGTGCTGGCGTCTGTACTAAAAATAATCTTGGGTAATTTCCCAGAATAAAAATATGGGTCATGTTGCCTGAAAATAATATTTTTTTATTACCTATTATTTTATTTAAAAGCAAACCCAAGCGTATATATAGTTTATGAAAAATTGCTTAATTTCTACGTAGTATTTCCAAAATAAACCTAAGTTAACGTCTGTAAAAACGAAATTATGTATTGTGATGGAACAATATCATTTCCAACACCGAGAAACTGATCGTATACAGTACCAGAGTCGCTTATCGAAAAAACCGTAATAAAAATTACCCTCTACATATTTTATTTTGGTAACTGCACTAGAAGATACATATTACTAACATTTACAAACTCCATCCAGAGCTGTACTGGTTATTTATTGCACCTAAGAAAACAAAATAGTTCTTATAAAATATAATCTTTCATCACGTCTACAGATATTTCATATAAATTCTCTGATTTATTGCATTGTAAGTAGATCACTCTCACTCACATACCTATTTAATATCTAACAAAAGTAACACATTATATTAAGCATAAATAAAACAAAAATGATATCACTGGTTAGCGAGAACACTGCCGACAAACTTTTATGCAGTTCAGCAGATTTTATTTATTTATAGTTTTATTTTACAAGATTTGTAAAATAAATAAACAAATAGAATGTAAAATATATTTGTTTATTTATTATAACACTAATTTATTATTATATGTCTTGATCCGTTGGTATTGACCAATGTAGCTGTAACTAAATTTCAAAAACAACAAGTATTCCATATTCCATAGTATCTAATTATTTTACAAACCACGTAAATTATGCGGGCCGCACCGCATTTATCATGAAATAAACAGTGGTTTTATATAAGTTGTTATTGTAGACTGTAATTGTAAGTTTTCGATGCAAATTTATTTATATAACTCGTATTTACTCATTTAAAAAACGATTACGAAATATATTTACAGATTTAGTACAAAAGTTAACTACGAACAGATTAAAAAATAGTTACCATGGGAACAGTAAGCTTGTAAGCAGTATTTTATAATAACCTTAGCTCTTATTCCTTAAAATATAAACAAGTTAACTTACGTGTTTTTTATTATAAGTCGTTACAATCATATAGAATAGAATAATTTATTTCAGTTCACCAAGTGTAAATTTGTTTAAGTATTTAGGATAAATATTATTTAAGTAATTTTTATGTATTTATATGTATTTATTTTATGTAATTAAGGTACACTATCTTCTCCACCTGTCGTTATAAGCTCATCCAACACATTGGGTGCCTGAAAGAGCTTCTCTTTTATCGTTACCTGAACATTTATAATGTTAATTTTGTTGATTATAAATTATTTAACTTGTAAGTATTATGGAAGAAAAAAATCACGTTACCTTTTCCAAAACGTTTCTGTGTCACCAAACAGGAAACTCACTTACCTGAAAAGAAAATAACAATGGCTTAAGTAAAGTGCATTTAGTTATGAACCTCATCAGGTAATCTGTAATACGATGTAGCATGACAAAACTTAAATCTAAAAATCCTTTAATATAAAATCTATAATTTCTTATACAAAATATCAAAATATCCATCAAAGTGGCAGTGGAGAAACTGAGCTAGTTGGAACATCGTCCTATTTTTGCCGTAATACTGATGATAGTATCTACAAACTGTAATTAGTCTAGCTTTTTGCAAAACCTAACGTTGGAGATAAAAAAGTCTTACAACTCCCCGCCGGAGTGGCGGGAATTTTAACGTTTTATCTGGCGGGGTATTGTAAGACTTATATGATTTTTATCGAACTTTTTTGTATATTATTTATATTATAAAATTTTCGCCTCTCAGTGTTTAACCAAGCTCCTCCGAATAGCTTAAACGATTTCTATGATTTTTTATGGATATTCGGTAGGTCCGAGAATAATTACGTCGTAAAACATTTTTTGCTACCTCTGAGTGATAAGGTTGGGATTAATTTTTAGGATTTTATATATCCTTCATTTTCAATCGACGGTCACCGTAGTCTAGTTGGTAGTGCTCCTGCCTACGAAGCTGGTGGTCCTGGGTTCGAATCCTGGTAAGGACAAATATTTGTGTGATGAGTAGGAATATTTGTTACCGAGTCATGGATGTTTTCTATGTATTTAAGTATTTATCCATCTATATAAGTATGTATATTGTCGCCTAGTACCCATAGTACAAGCTTTGCTTAGTTTGGAGCTAGAATGATCTGTGTGACATTGTCCCTAGATTTAAAAAAAAAATCCCTTTCCCCAACCGCATTTTTAATAGCAATATTAGGAATGTAATAATCTTCAACTCTCAGTGGTCGATAACTGATCAATTATATAGCATATAAATCAGTCGACCCGTGACCACGGCTGGTGCAATCCATGCCGAGACGTCGGGTAACCTAAAGGTAATGCCTTTGCCTAATCGTTATCGCGATTGAGACCCGTCTCCACAATATATAAAAATGTGTACAAATCGCGAAAGTTTAAAAACATTAATTATATTATCAATTGATCAGTTATCCCCGACAGGCGCCAATATAATCAAAGGATCATATAGATATTCTTTATGACGGCTGCCATGATTCATTTGGTAGTAACCCTGCTTTCTGATCCAAAAATTTGAGGGTTCGACCTACGTAAAAACAAATGTTAGTGTTTTTGAACATGTATAAAAAAGTAAATAAGTATTTCTATCCGTAATCTTGTATCCAAAGTCCAAGCTTTGCTTCGTTTGAGCTAGATGGCGATGTTTGGTATATCCCAGGTATTATTATTCTGTTATTAACACTTTTCACTTTTGGCCTATAGCAACCTACAGTATTATAATTTTTACCATGTCGGTATTGATCTCCAAAACTACATAGTAAAAGCGATTGATCCGGTTGAAACTAGCTACAAATAAAATAGACACGCATACACAGATTTTAAACTTTAAATGCTCCTCCTTTCGGTCACAAATTATATACAATTCTTTATTGCACACAGAAACAAAAAAAAGAAATACAATTTATGATAGGAAGACATGTACATAGGCGAGCTTAACTTATTAATGAGTTTTCTTACAGCAAACCAAATACAGAGGACAATTTGTTTTACAGGTTACAACATTATCTAGAATAATTACGAGTTTTTAGGGACGTAAGTACGTAGTCTTGAGGTTAAAAGATAATAGAAGACGAAAACGATACCAAAAGGCATGTAAAAAGGTATTAAAAGTTGTTGAATTTGTCGTGAAGGCTTTGTGCGGGCTGGGTGCGCCTCTATCGACCCGGTGACGTAACAAGCGGGTCCCGATGCCCTCGTGGTACGCCTCACACTAAGCATAACCCACAGCTACCCCTAATTTAGTAGACAAAACTTGTCGACCCACCATTTGTCTTTAATAAACTTTGCCCTCTTAAATGATTAACTTTTAGGCTAAACAGAGTTGACGCACAATTTACAAAGACCATTACGTAAAGCTATTTCCGTTCTTCCATTTGCTTTTCATTTTAATTTTGTTTAAAATTAGTAATGAGCTCACAATGTTTCTCTAAGTGCTGTCACAAATCACGATATTATGACAGGAGTTATAGTAATATTTTATTTTAACATTAGCGTCGCTCACTCGGATATTAATTTTGTGTGAGGGGGCAGAGGGTCCATCATCACCCAAGATGTCTTTTAATGTTCACAGTAGACAAACAAACGTGGCAGGAGTGTAATAAAATATTGTGGGATACTAACTTAATGACTTAAATTTACACATAGACTTGAGCGATTTGTAAAATATCAGTTTATATGAAGGCGATTTACAAAACAATTAATATATTTGCTGTTTATGTTCAAATCAAATCAAATCAAATCACTTTTATTTGTTAACACAGGTAAAAAAAATACAGATCTTACATTTGGTGAACAGAACGCTATGTTATGCCCGAAGGCGTACAAATATGGTGTGCATCTAGCTCAAAATTACGAATTTAAATTTCACAAAAAAAATAATATACATATTTGAGAATCATGCATAATTTAATTATCTAAATAAATTCATTAATTATATAATAAAACTTGATGATGTTAGATTTAAATGTGGAATTATATAATTATAAATGTCAAGAAAAGAATCTAAGTACCTTTATCCAAATAATTAAAATGTCAAAAAGAGAAAAAAAAATAGTCACTATAATTCAAAATGTCAAAAATTATTAAATGTCAATATTAATAATAAATTTCAATTCCAAATTAATTTATCATTTAAGTTTTTGTCCTTTAACACAGAAACAAAGCATTATAACAATAACTATTTTTTTTTTATATTGAGCCATCATTGAGAAATTCATCCAGTGTGTAGTAACATTTGTCACTAAGCATGTTATTAAGTACCTTTTTGAATTTTGTTACTTGCGTATTTTTAAGGGCATCTGGTAATTTATTATAAATTTTTGGAGCGTTGCCGAAAAACCTTTTACGCATTAAGGCTGTTTTCCATTTAACAGACACAGTTAAGTGTATATTTACACATTTGTTTATTTTTATTTACAAAAGACTGCCTCGTCGGTCTAGCGGTAGCGTGTACAACCGCAGACAATGAGTTCGTGGGTTCAAATCCCGGGTCGGGACAAAAAGTGATTTTGCAATTTTTCCGTAAAAGAAATTTCTCAGTATCAGCCCGAATCCTGGGAGTTGGCGGTATTATACTCCCGTGCCTCTGAGAGCACGTAAAGCCGTCGGTCCTGTACCTGACCTGTTTCCGGTCATGTCGCTAGTCGTCCCATCAGATCATGAGGAAAGTGATGGAATAGAAAGTGCGCCTGTGTTTGCGCACACACTTGTGCACTATAATATGTCCTGCGCAATTGGCTAATCTCCATTGAGACAGGCCGCCGTGGTCGAAATTCAGCCGGGAGGACATCAACATCATCATTTACAAAAAGCACTAGAATCTTCGTGATGTATCAACCAGGAAACTTCTAGTGAATTTCTAATAAAAAAAAAATTGGGAGTTTTTAAAAGATAATACTAATACGTCTCTGGATTTCGTTTGAGCGCTTTAGCCGTGCACTCAATTTCCAGGCCCTTTGTGTTTACAAACGATTCTCTGCACAAGCAATACCTCAAGTTTTAAAGCATAGCTTTATAACATTTTTAGAATGCCGTACACAAACGGAGCCTTACTGCTGTCACTCAGTTCTCTTTCTGTCATGTGTTAAAAGCGATTATAGATATCCATAATTATCCCTTACCATAGACCTCAAATTTTGATATTCAGATTAGAATGTTGATTCCAAGGCGAATTATCAATTGGGAGAATGGAATTAAACAATATTTCAGAACAACGTTTGTATGTTGCGATTAAACACTTTAAATTGCATGAGTGTTTGCATCGTATTGACAATATCTACGGAATCTTAAAAAAAAGAAGTCGCTACTTGTTCATAGGTAATTTCTGACTGTGGATTAATTGTCGTTTTTACTATTCCAGAAAATATTGAACAAGTTGTTTATAATTCTTTAAGGGTATATCATATCATGAGCATACTTAATTATTATTATTTCCATCTATAAACTTTTTAATTAATATAGTTTTAAGTCATATATATTCTTATCTATATATTGGTATTAATATGGCAGTTATTAAATTAAACCCACTATATTATTATAAAGGCGAAAGTCTGTGAGTGTTAAGGGGCCTTTTACAGTCCACTAGCGCCGCCAATCGAAAAAATGTCATAACTCGTAAATAGAATCATAAATACAAAATGTGGTCTATTATTACTGTAGAAAAGGCAATAACGTAATTTTATAACACATTGTCAACACTTGAAATATAGCTGTTTAGCTAAATCGTGCATTTGTAACAAAAATGGCCGTTTATGTTTTGAATGCACGATTAACTAAACAGCTATATTTCAAGTGTTGATAAGGTGTTATACAATTACGTTATTGCCTTGTCCACGGTAATAATAGAACATATTTTGTATTTTTGATTCTATTTACGAGTTATGACATTTTTTCGATTGGCGGCGCTAGTGGACTGTAATAGGCCTCTTAATGTTTGTTACTTCTTCGCGTCTAAACGGCTGGAGCGATTTATTAAAATTTGGTATGGAGGTAGCTGACAGCCTGGAATTACACAAAGGCTATAATTTATAAAGTGTAATGCGGCTAAAATCGCGGGGCACAGCTAGTAATTAAAATTAAATGGTAGCTTAGTCTTAGTAAAATTGTCAATATTGATTCAAGAATCCAATGAGTAATGGGCATCCTTGGAGTGCAATCACACTAATATTATAACGGCGAAAGTTTGTGACTGTGTGAATGTGTATACTTGTTACTTCTTCACGTCTAAACGGCGGCACCGATTTTAATAAAATTTGGTATGGAGTCAGCTGACACCCTGAATTAACACATAGGCTATAATTTATAAAGTTTAACGCGGGTAAAACCGCGGGGCACAGCTAGTAAGTAATATTGCTCTCCAAGGATGCCCATTACTCATCATTAAATAAACAAAATAATGCTAGTAAGTCGCTTAATATGTTATTTAAGTTGCTTTCGTCTAGAACTCTGGTGCACCACATATTTTCTAGTGATTTCAACAAGTAACAATCTCAAACTTTATATTGTGCTTAGTAACGGTTTAATTTTTCACGCTCAATATAACATATTGTATGAATAAGTATAGCTTTTCGTAGAACTCAATTGCCTTGCTTCAGCAAAATGTATTGTTATTTAAATCGGTAATGTGAATGATCATGCTAGTTCTCCAGTTTAGACTTCTCACACATAAATATAGAAATGGTTCATTGTTTGTTATGTACTATCGCGATGCATACGGCACACCACTGTAAAGTTCTTTATGATGCTGCATAAACTAAAAGTTCTAATACATTTGAATAAAATTTTCCAAAAGAATGATTTTGATAGATAGATAGATAACTAATGCACACTGAAGACATAAACTTAAAAAAAATACAGTAACAAAGAAATAGTACAAGTGGCGGCCATATCGCTAATCGCTAAAAAAGGATCTCTTCCAGGCAACCTATGAATGGACCAGAACTGTTAGTGAATAGAAAGACGGGGGTAGTAGGTGGTGTACACAAAAAAATATGGCTGAATAGCATAAAATTCAATTGAAATTGTACAAAGTTAAGTTATTCTTTTAAGAGCTTTTTAAACACAGTCAGTTACTGGGCGCGTGTTATCAACACAGGCAATGCATTCCACAGACGAGCAGCTTGCACGGTAAAGGATTGATCAAATGTAGTAGATTTTTAGCTGTTTTAGCTACAGGACATCTCATAGAAGTCAACAGTGGTAGACTGAAAGTATCCCATGGTACTTAAATTCTTGTACTTTAACATTTACATATCAATGTTAGCCATAACAAATGTTCCACAATGAAACAATACTATTATAAATTCCTACAATCCACACACTTTGCATACAGCCGTGCCCTTATCCTACTTTTCTTACGTCACAGTAAGAAAATACTCGTAAGTATTTTCCTACTTAACTGGAATCAATAATGTGAAACAATCAATGAATCAATAATAATGTATGTAGAACACGGTGGAGGCTACTTAAAAACTCATTACAGGTATACTTAATTTTCTCGTTGTTAAGCCACCCTGTAGGCCACAATTTGAGTTACTGACTGCTGTTGAAAGAATACTTACAGCTGGGACCAATAGTACCCGCTACAATAAGTATCTTCGAAACTAAGAGACGATCGTAAACCAGTTTTACAATCGCGCATCTAGCTACTGATCCCGAGCTACGGTACTTAATCTTGCGGATCGATTACGAACTGGTTAGGACACCTGCGGAGCAAGCATCCGACAAGAATTCATTCTCCAATGAAAACACAGAATAATACACAAGCCTATGACTACGAGGAAGGTAGGTATTGGTAGCTCACTGGCTATGACAGCCATATCATCATCATATCAGCTGAATGACGCCCACAGCTGGACAAAGGCATCCCGCAAGGATCTCCAGCGGCTTCCTCTCACGAAATCTTCAGTCCATATTGTAGGGAGACGAACTAGAAGAAGCATCGTGGGCAGGCCGACCATGATACGTTCTCCGGTTCGTGGTCTCCACTCGAGAATCTTTCTGCCCCTTTGGCCGTCGGTTGTACGAGTTATATGCTCCGCAGTGTCACTTCAGCTTGGCAATTTTTCGGGCTATAATTTGGTTCGACCGCCGAATTCGACATGACTGATTAGATCTTGCAGGAAATCTCCAAGCATACTCTCTTCATTGCTCTTTGGGTGACTTTGAGCCTTGTTATGAGTCCTGTAGTGTTCTATCAGGTCATAGGTCAACCAATTTGTAAATATGATTTAAGCAATTAGTATCCAACCACCCAATTGGTTGTCCTGGGGTGTTAATAGAAGAAAAAACACAAACGAAGAGACCCAGCCCCCGTTTTAGAAATGTGACGTTTTCGATAGGTTTTTACTCGATGACTGACAAACTTGTACGATGTTACGGAACCCTCTCTGTGCGAGTCAGATTCGCACAGAAAGTCTCTTTCCATTTTTATATTTACTACACTCTTTTTATGTTTTCCGTCATGTAATATCTAATTTGGGCGTGGAGCATTTAATTAAATTACCTAAAACCTTGTATATTATGATCCAAACTATCATCATTATCATAGATATAGATGTCAGTAACACAAAATAAATGTTTCACGACATTTATGTTACTGACATCGAAAAATGATGACAATATTCATAAATAAGGCACCAGACTAAATGATGTTCGTGTTTTAGCACAATATGTCTCTAAAGTATTATGTAATGAGTAATGTTGGTTAAGAGACTTGAATAATTTTATTAAACTCCATAAGCACGAAATGCTTAAGAGGAAATCACAAGAAACTTAAAAAGAATTTTGTATAATCCCTGTGTATTTAAGGTACTGACATCAGCCAAATTAATGTTTTCTTCAATTTTCTGGCTAATACTACGAGGTTCATCTTGTTAAAAACATATGTCCTAAATCTAACTACATTTTAAAGAACATCATTAATCCCAAAACAGGATTCTCACTCAGGTAGTTTAGCCCGATAGAAAAAATAAACAAAGTCACCGCTAAAAACTGCTGTTTTAAATCGAAAGATTTGTTACATTATCATTATATCAGCTGAAGTTGCTACAGGTGGACATCTCCAAAGATCTCCACAATTGATGGTCTTGTGCTATCCGCGTCCAGCGATCATCTTGTAGGGGGACAACCCTTGCTGATTTTTTTACCAGTCATTTATCTTCGTCAAATTATAATAAGCTTTTTATTTATTTACGAAGTTTAACTAAAAGCGGGTTTAACCACAAAACATAACGGTGCTGCCTGCGTTTAACATAAATAACTTAAAGTAATTGTCATAGAATATTTTAGTCTCACATAATAATGTTTAGGTGACAAAAATATTTCAAATTCGGAGAGAATTTACCAATTCGATTAATGTAATCAGAAGCCATCAAGGGGATCCAGTTCTGACAATATAAAGCAGTAACTCACTTTTACAAATTTCGCTCTTCCATATTGGTTAGGTGGAAAAAACCTCACAACGATTTAAGCCTATATGCGAGCTTAAGCCACACTCCCATAATGTTCTCCATTATTTTAAAAATGTTTGTCTGGTTTCTGTTACAATTAGGAATGTATTAATTCTAAATACAATTAACTAAGTATACATACTTCTGTCCATGTCTTAATAAATCTCTTTTTTTATCAGGAAATTCGCACCATCTCTCTCTTTTTAACACGCTTTTATTAGCTTCACTTGTAACTATGTATGTCAGAAAATATTGGAATCTTAATTAGACCCACTTCCCGGTCTCCGATTAGGATGAAATTTTGCGCACGCTCTGAATTCTGATGAGAATACATGACTAACTAAGAAACGTCATTACAAATCCAATATGGCGGCCTGCCCAAGATGGCGGACTGGCTGTTTGAAATCCACCCCCATGATATGGGTACCAAACCAAAGGGTTTGCTGTCAGGAATACGAAAAAAATAGTCACGTGACTTAAATTTTGTTATTTTTAGTGCGTGCTATAAGCGTGTTTATTAGTTTTTTAAACTATTATATTTATTATTAGAGAACCAATGCCATTTATTTCATTAAGAATTTTCTTAGTGTTTTTCTTTTGTTTTGGTATTATAAAGAACATTCTAGAAATGTTACAAAAGCCGCCAAAAAACCATTACTGTTACTGGGATTTGAACGTCGAACGTGACAATAAAATATTTAGGCTTCCAAATAAAAAGTTAATACACAAAGGCAAAGAGTAATATGTGCACTTTCTGTAAGTACAAACACCCCTCGTTTCACTTTCCAAGCAGTTTATTGCTTTCCATTTACATTTTACGATTTTCTTCAAGGATTCTTTGAAAAATAATTGAGTTTTTTAACGGCATCTACAAGTCTTTACAAAAATTCTTGGCCTATAAATAAAATAAAATAAAAAAGGTTTTTATTCACGTAGACTATAAGACCTTAACACTGAAAAAAATAACACTAAACTAAGTATACTGACATAATTGATAAAATTCTTCAGTTAATCTCCCATTTAAGTGCCTTTTTCCTTTTACTTTACAAACATGCAATTCATGGGCACAAAGAACACCAAGACTAGAACAATAATTTATGGGTCACACAAATAGTTGTTCTGTGTGGTATTTGAACCTGAAATACGAGGGCGCCGAGGTAGAAACGAGGCTGCCACCTTAAAAATTGCGGCCAGTAGTTTAACACATTTTTTTTTATTTTTGTGTGCAATATCTTCACCGTTCCGGAAGTGCCCGGTCAAGGCATGCGGTGTAGGAGTGCTTTAATTTCTGAGAGTGTCCTTGTATCTTTCAGTCCCGGTTGTTTGAGAACAGTCGTTAAGCCATGTAAGAAGCTTACAGGGTGGCTTGAAGAACTAACACCAGAAAAATCAATGACCACCACCATAATGATGATGTCAGAATGAAATTAGCCAATTGCGCAGGCCATATTATAGTGCACAAGTGTATGCGCAAACACAGGGGCACTTTCTATTCCATCACTCTCATGATCCGATGGGACTACTAGCGACACGACCGGAAAGAGGTCAGGCACCGGACCGACGGCTTTACGTGTTCTCCGAGGGTGTAGTACCGCCAACTTCCAGACTTCAGGCTGATACTAACACATTTATTTTTACGGAAAAATCCTAAAAATCACTTCTTGGCCCGACACGGGATTTGAACCCAGGACCTCATTATCTGCGGTTCAACACGCTACCGCGAGACCAACGAGGCAGTCCCATACTAGAAGAACTAACATTAAGTTTCTATCTCAATAGTTGTTACCGTGTTTTGTTATTTAACCATATCCATAACGTTTCCAATAGTATGTCTCCTTTTTACAGTGGTTAAAGATTAACATTTCTTATAGTGTATAGTTCCGCTTCAAGGGAAATAGCTAACTTTATAGGGGTATTGACCGAGCTTGTGACGTAATAGCTACAAAATGGTTTTCTAATCTAATAAATACGTTTCGTACGTGTCGGATTATACTGTACCCCTTCAGTATGTATATAATACATTGCCTTGTAGAAAATAATGAGTAAATGTTTTTGTTCACTACCTTCTTGGACTTACCAAGAAAGTGGCCAACTACAAATATATATGTTATGTATAGTAAAATTTGTTTATTCCAATTTCAAAGCTTAAAAATTTTGTCAAAATTTGTAATCAGCAAAGTATTTTTGAATCATATATTCAATTAATATATCCTGATTTATTGTAATATGAAGATTAAATTACAGCTTACTATTTTTCATCGACCATAGAATTGCATAATATGTTCTGATCGATTTTTTTTTAAATTTTACCGTTGTATTGTTTTCTTAAAATAGTCATTCCAAACGTAGTGTACTATATTTTGTTGGTTTACTAATCTACTTGTATACTAAAGATTGAAACAAGTTTTGACAACGTCGGTACTAAGCTTGTATAATCCTATATTACCAAGGACTTAACAAACATAAACAAATATATTTAAATAAAAAATAAATATACTAAAGATTGAAACAAGTTTTGACAACGTCGGTACTAAGCTTGTATAATCCTATATTACCAAGGACTTAACAAACATAAAAAAATATATTTAGAACTTAGAACAACATATAAAGCTGTAGCTGTAATTTTTTACCTTGGCGGTATTAATAATAATATCCTGGGACATTATTTATTCACGGCTATCTGATCCCAAACGAAGCAGAGCTTATACTATCGAAACCAGATAATTGATACACTACTTATACTACTTTTATTTTGTAAATACATCCTTATATAGATAAATTACACCCAGACTCAGGGCATACATTTTTTTTTTTTTTTTTTTTTTTTTTTTTTTAACATGACGCTACAGTTAGCCTAGGAGGCTTTCACTGCTTCACCGGACTATAGAGGCGAGCAGAGGGCTCGAGCCGTCTAGAAATTAAGTAACCCGCGCCGGAGGGTACCCCCTGTGGGGTTCGAACCTCGACTCTGGGCGATTACTGGCGGGGAGAGGGCAGAGATCATCATTTTAGGGAGTTTAGTGCAACTTTCGCTCTACGTTAATGACATGACGCGGCCCCCCGTCCGCGTTGAGGGGGGGGAGTTTATCGGTACGATATCAAGGCATACAGATATGTTCATGCACACAGATATCTGTCCTCGGTGGGAATCGAACCCACGACCTCCGGCGTGAAAAGCAAGCATTTGCCAACCACGCCAACAGGCCCGTCATTATACTTTTGTCATCTAAAATAAACAAGTATTAAATTAAAAGTCATAATGACACAAATTCAGTGTCAAAGTGAACTTAATTAGTATTTCCTGTAATTTACATCTTAGCTTCAAGAAGAAAATTTAACTTGTTGTAGCGCTACATAAATTATCACGAAACAAAACCTTCACTGCATACAAATTACTGTATGTAACGTTTGCAAAATAAAACACAGTTTTTTTACATATGTTTTTGTATTTAATCATAGGGTACTTGAGCTTTCATTTCAAGATGCATTTATGGCAAGACTGTCTTTATAAAACATACCTAATTAAATTGATACCTAAATATCTCTATACATATACAGGATGTAACTTAATTAACGCACATCATGAAAATAGTTTGTTCAAAATCGTTTACTGAAATTCTTTATATCATTTTCAATATAGATATTTTTTATTCCAAAATAATTAAAACTACGGAAATTATTGTCATATCAACCCTGTACAGTCGAAACAAATTGAAATGGACCGTAAGTCAAAGTAATAGGACTAAAAATCGCAGTTTTATTTGTATTCATAAAAATTCCACCATTAAATACAAAATAAAGAAAAGTAAACTTTATTCCAAGAAACTAATTTAGTAAATAACAATGCATATACGTGTTAAATAACAAATTCAGTGTAGGTATGTATTATGATTACAACATAATATTCTAATTGAGGTGTTTGAGGGTGTGCGTTAATTACGTTACATGTTGTATAAGTACGTTTGAAAAGAAAATTATAGAAAAAATATGACCATAGTTGCCATTATGATATTATATATAATATTATTATACATTAGACCAAATGCTAAAATAATCAGTAGGCATGTTTTAACATGATAATAATTTTACTTCAGTGCTAAGAGATAGGTTATAATTATATTTGTTAGAATCGGGGCCATTGTGTTACAAACTTTTTTCAAAGGGTCAAAGTCGACTTTTCGTTTCGTTGTAAATAATATAAACAAAGTAGTAATAATTGCGTAAAAATAAAACGCATCTATTGCTGCATAAATACTGATAACTTAAATTACCTTTTTTTTACGTGGTGGATATGCTAGTCGTGTGGTGTGGTGCTCGACCCACTAAAACCACCACGGTAGCCAGCATCACAGTGCTTGTAGCGGGGGTTCTGGGTATTCGTGAACGATCTCGCCAGTACCCCCGCTGTACACTGAGCGTCCGCGAGACTCCCACCCGGGGAGGGGAGCCTGAATGCCTCCCCCTCCCCAGTACGCACAAACGTGTTACCTGAGCTATAGCAGGTTACCCATACCCGGGACCCCCCTCCAAACGCCAGCGGTCCCAGGGAACTTAAAGTACCTAGACCAACGATTTTATTCATAATGACCTCCACTAAAAACGAGATTTTCCAGAGATGAGACTTCCTCATTCTATTTCTTAGTCTTAAAACGCCCCTCTGTATGAAGTTGTTCGCTATAACAACGTTTACATTTTTAATCCATATCTACACCCAATTAAAAAAAATCTAAATTGTACCCAGCGGAATTAATGGCAAGGTTTATAATATTGCCAATTTTATATCTGAAATACTTCATGATTCAAACTTGTAATGAGTCCCCGTATCTAAAAATTAAATAAACAAACCCAATTTTATAATCGCCTGCTTAATGCTCAGTTAAGCAAACAAAGTAACAACAATACTAGATGTTGCAATACCTTAAATATTGCATTGATTTATGAGCATTTCTAGGATCCATCATAATATATTACTAAAATGGTTGATTAGTTTAACAAAAGCATCTATGAAATATTTTAAAATTAATACTTTATAATGATTACCACATACATTTCTACAGTAGACGAAAGTTTGGGAGTGTGTGACTGTGTGAGTGTGTATGTCTGTTACTTCTTCGCATCTAAACGGCTGGTCTGATTTTACTAAAATTTGATATGGAGTTAGATGGCACCCTGGATTAACACAAAGGCTATAATTTATAAAGTTTAACGCGGGTTAAACCGCGGCGCACAGCTATTTAATGATTACCACGTACATTTCTACAGTAGACGAACTGTGTCTACAAATAAAACAAACAAGCCTAAGCTATAATAGCTCCTCTAAAGTTTTATTATGCAAAGTAATAACAGTACTGGATGTTACAACACCGTAGTGCAGCGGAAAATGCACTGACCGGAATGATTTACGAGCAGTTCTATGGCCCATCACACTAACGTTTATATTTCTAACATTCATCACACCAAGTTTATTATGACACGCCATTTTAAACACTAACAGACCACTATTACTAAATTGACCAACATATACCTGAAGATATGTGGAGTTTACTGAATAAAAGTAAAACATGCGTTTTGGTGTACGTATTGGTATGGTCTAGGCTGAATTTTATGAATACATGGTACCTTAATCTAGCTGGACGGTCCAACTAAATGACAGCAGTGACAGACTATATATATTATTTAATATTATGAGAGATGAACCAATTAATACCAAAGTAATATACAATAATTGCAATAAAATGGTTTTTAATAAAATATTTTAAGGCCCAACTTTCTTTTCGTCCAGCTAGATAAAAGCACTATTGCTTACCTACTAGAAAGGCCGACTATGGATGTTATTTAAAATAAACTGCATCGAATTATTGCCGAAGTAACATCAGAAAAGTATAGTAGCTAAAGGGGTTTATGAAATATTTCTCTCTTGAGCTATTAACAAAGTTAAACTTTTCATGAATATTTAAGAGTTACGATGGTAAAGCCATACAAGCCCTTTCAATTACTAAGAAGAGCTTATTTTTTATCTACAAGCCAAGGCAAGCTTAGTTAGATATTATAAATAGAAAACCACTATATAAAAAAAAAGGAAATTATCGTGTTCAATTTTACAAGGAAGCGTTTTAGGGTGTATAGTATACTATTTTTGACAGACTTACCCAAACATCTTGACAAAACGACAAATGTACCTGTTCTCTTTGCAGATGACATATATGTATGTACAGACGCCAGCACATCAAGCTATCCCAATCTATCAATTTCATTTTATAGATTTTCAACTTCAACACAAAAGCATAAGGTTCACTTTCAATTGGGGAAATTTGACAGATTGGGGTAGCTTGATGTGCTGGCGTCTGTACATCCTCATAAAATGTGAGAGCAATAATAACCATAATATAATGATAAATTACATTTTAAATAGAGTAACCCACTGGCTATAAGATTACAAATTTGAAATCAACTGTAGCCAAACAAAAATAATACAAATCAGATCGTACAAAAAATCACGCCTAAACACTGACATAATATTTCAAAATAAACCCATAGAAACTGTTGACAGATTTAGTGTATTGGGAGTGAACATAGGTTTGTGTTTGTTTGTTTGTGAATGGAAAAGTGCATAAAGAACAAATAAAATCGAAGTTATCTTAATTCAAAATACGGTCTCTTCCATATTAAAAAAAATACCAATACAAACACGGGTTTGTATAGAATAAAAATGCTGAATTAAAGTACATATTATATGCCAGTTAAAATATATAACAAGTTACCAATATATATAACAAATAACCAAAAGACGGTGTTTTCAAAATGTGCTAAAAATAATTTTAGTAAATCATTGGAAATTTGTTTTTATTTAATGTAATTATATTGTTTTCAAGTTTTATAATGTATCTAATAAATTACATCCCAAATCTTTGAATCTTTGACTCTATTTTTGTATGGTGCGAAAGTGCCATTATCTCATAAATATCAAATGGAAATCCGTACCTAAAGTTCGCACTAGCTTTTGCTGATCGCAGACGCACGTGGCCTGTAAGGAGTCAATCCACTCACTTAAAGCTCGTGGATAAGATTAACCAGATCAATACGAGTTGTCGCACATCGACTCCAGTATCGGGGCTAGTACCTACGAGCTGGCAAAGTGTTTCTAGGTATCAAAGTCATTGGTAACATGATATAAAAGATATCCCTCTCTAAAAGCTATGTTGTAAGTTGTGTTCTTATCAAAGTTTTAAGTAAAAGCGTGGTACTATGGCAGTAGAAAAGAAAAATAGGGCATATCACGTTTTGAGTTGAATACTTATATTGTGGTAAAATACAATATATCCTATGAGTATAAGACAAACTCGTGCATCGTCCAAGAAGTCCATAGTAAAGTGACAGGTTCAATATATAAGTGCGTGTCCTGGTACATTGTGGTACTACGTTACAAGGTTTAATAATTTAAAAATGAATATAACTAATTATTTAAAATAATTATGTTCGCGCTAAAATTATATGCTTCGCCTAGGTTGAGACACGGCATACCGTATGTGTAAAGTAGTGTCGTTAATTGCTCAACAATCGATTATCAGTTATTATATTTATGTAATTCCTAACTCCCGCCTGCAATAGCAATAACCGTGACTGAAAACTTTACTTACTTTAATATCCATGTTAGCGTACGTAATATTTGTAGGTGATTTATTAGGAACTAGCTGGTGCCCGCGACTCCGTCCGCGACAATTTTGAATGATTACCAATGTAACTACTTACTTCTAGCTTAATCTAAAAAAAAATACTTTTAAAACAAATAAGCAATATAAATTTAAGAAAACCTAACCTATAAATAACCTAGTTAAGAAATAAACTAAAGACTACTTTGCTACTGTTATTTAAAAAAAAGTCCCGATATCATAAACCCAAAAATATCAAAGAATACATATCAATTGTCCTTAAGTAAAGTCAGTAAGTCAAATAAAGTAATATAATAATCAACGATACATTAATCACCAAGGTAACTCCCATTAGCTTAGGTTGCGACTACGGCATTGATAGGTCTAATATCACATTTTGTGACCGAAACCATAGCGCGATCTAAAACGATGATTACACCATCTACTAACAAAAATATAACCTTGTAAAGCGGTAAAATTAAGATGTGGGCATATATATTGGGTGAGATTTAGGCGATCATCTTTTGATTCAGTTTTGGACTACCTTTTACTTCAAGCATTTATTTATTTTAACCGAGTTACAAAATTGTGAACTTGTAGATCAGTAAAATTAAGATGATATTTTTTGGGTGCGATCATCTCGACACGAACAATTTATACTACGCTAACTCGAATTTTGGGTCAATGACTTTTTTATCCCAATTTTATTAAATTGACGTTTTTTAATATGTTATGAAAAATACCAAAAAAAAGAAGTTACAAATCTTATAAAACGCTAAAGCTTTACTTAGACGATAACAAACACAACATTTTAAGCAATAAGAAACGAATTTCTATATAATTTAAGTTGGCGTACATTTTTGGTGTTGACCTATTGAATCAGTTATGGATTACCTTTTTTAACAACAAATGATTCCCTTGATTGCTTTATTTTTAACTAAAATAAAAAAAAAACTGTTTTTCATACAAACTTACATCCTTATTTTAGTCGTCTTTAGGGGTGGAATTTCCAAAAGTCCTGATAATATATTTATAATGTCTAAATGAAAGGCGAAATACTAATTTTCATGCGTTTACCTTAAAAAGTGTCACATTTTTCATACAAACATCCCCTATTTGTCACCTTACGTGGTAGAATTCTCGGAAATCCTGAAACACATACTTTTAATTTTTAACTGTAATGCTAAATACCAATTTTCATGCGTTTAACTTAAAACTTGTTGGCACTTTTTTCATATAAACTTACATCCCCAATTTTACGCCCTTGGGAAATATATGTTTTAATTTTTAACTGCAAGTCTATATACTAAAGCCTTTAACATCAAAATTAAGCACTTTCATAAAATATTTCATCCCTTATTTTAGTCCCTTAGGGGTAGTATTTTCAAAAACCCTTCTTCAGGGGATGCCTACGTCATAAAAGGTAACTACTGTCAAAATTCAAGTCCTAACTGCAGCCGTTTAGACTGTGCGTTGATACGTCAGTCAGGCAGTATAAAATTATATGCCCTATTTTCCGCCCTTGTGGGTGTAATTTCCAAAAATCCTGAAATAAATATATTTTTAACAGAAAGGCCAAATACTCATTTTCATGCGTTTAACTTCAAAAATATCGCATTTTTCATACAAACTTACATCCCCTATTTTATGACCTTCGGGGTGGAATTTTCAAAAATCCTGAAATATATATTTTTTATTTTTAACTAAAAAGCCAAATGCTAATTTTCATGCGTTTAACTTAAAAAATGGGACTTTTTTCGTACAAACTTACATCCTCTATTTTTTGCCCTTGGGGGTGAAATTTCCAAAAATCCTGAAACACATATTTTTTATTTTTAACTGCAAGGCCAAATACCAACTTTCATGCCTCTAACTTCAAAAACGGCAAAGTTTCATACTAACTTCGCACCCCCGTTTTACCCCCTTAGGGGTTGAATTTCGAAAAATCCTTCCTTATTCCTTGTCTACATTATAAAGAAAACATCTGTGCAAAATTTCAGCTTTCTAGGGCCAAGGGTTTGGGCTGGGCGTTGATGAGTCAGTCAGTCAGTCAGGACTTCTCTTTTTATTTTTTATTAGGAATAATAATAATATATTTATTTCAGATTCATAGATCCATAGTTATTAGTTAGTAGTGGCTTATAATTATGTTAGTAGGTACTACACTAATAAATATACCTTACATTAAAAATTGGAGCCCTGAAAACCATGTGAACACTGTTTCAGTGGCTCACTCCAGTTCTTTTCCTTAAAATTGACAATTAAAATAGCTTTACTATTAATATTAATAGTAAAGCTATTTTAATTGTCAATTTTAAACTGTTTCAGTGGCTCACTCCAGTTCTTTTCCTTAAAATTGACAATTAAAATAGCTTTACTATTAATATTAATAGTAAAGCTATTTTAATTGTCAATGTTAAGGAAAAGAACTGGAGTGAGCCACTGAAACAGTGTTCACATGGTTTTCAGGGCTCCAATTGTCAATTTTAAACTGTTTCAGTGGCTCACTCCAGTTCTTTTCCTTAAAATTGACAATTAAAATAGCTTTACTATTAATATTAATAGTAAAGCTATTTTAATTGTCAATGTTAAGGAAAAGAACTGGAGTGAGCCAGTTCTTTTCCTTGAAAAAGAACTGGCTTTTTCAAGGAAAAGAACTGGAAGTTCAATAGTAGGTTATTAAACATAACCTACTATTGAACTAATATATATTAGTTCAATAGTAGGTTATGTTTTTTATTATATTTTTTGTTTTCTTATTTCCTGTAAATAATGTCTACACCATTTAAAGTTTGCCTGGAAGCCTTTGTCATACTACGCGGACGAAATCACGTACTCAACTAGTCGATAGTACTAATCTTGTTGTATCATAACAAGTGGGTATTTTTAGCATAAAATATGTTTATTTGAAACTAACGAGGCGTGACTCGTCGGTACAGCTAGTTGAAGGTAGGCATAAAACACAAATTAGTCAATCTCAATTTTCTAAGAACCTCTTTGCATATCAAAGAGAACATGGAAATTGGTGGAAACATTAGCATAGCTGAGATGTTAAGGTCAAAGTATTACGTGACATATTTTTTTCTAGCTCTGATTCCACAGAATAGATTTACTAACGGCTGCTGCTGCCATCTCCTGCCGAACTACACGATGCAGTGGGCCGAGGATAAGTAAAAAATTTAGAATAGCAGTGGAAGTTATTCCATTCTGCCTGTGGTAGCTGAGCATGTTAGTTCTTGGAAGCTTTGAAGTTTCAAACTGTTTTCTGGGCCATCATACAACTGGTCGGTATGTTATCATTAGGCGAATTATCTTTTATGGATCGACATGGTCATGGATAGTTTGAAGCGCTTCTTTATTGCTATGGCTCTTCTACATTGACAGATTTTCCACCTCTATGTGTTTATTCCAATTTAGCCTGATATCAAGAGTAATAGCGATTAACCTCCGTTGAAAGGTTTAGTCCAGTGCCAAAAACTTTCAGTGGGTTCGTGGTATTTTTTATATTTATTTTTGGATAGGACCAATTCAGCGTTATTAGATTGAACGTGTGTTTAGACCACTAAAACACGACTTTGAGGGAGGATTGCATATTATAATACATAATATTTTTAGAGTTGTATCATTGTATCAATATTTATGTCGTCAGTATAGCTGAATGCATACTAGCACCTTTTGTCAAAGCGTGAAATAAGTGGTCCATCACGATGCAGGGAAAGGGCGATCGGCCATCTTAGATTGCACCCTCACTTGAGACAAAACTTTTTGCACCTTATTATCTTCGATAATACACACTGTCTCCACCATCGTGTCATTCCAGTATATTGAGTAGTACAGTATATTGCTAAGTTACAATATACTGTATTGTAAAGATTTTTTAATTTGTAAGTTGCAATTAAAGATTTACATAATTACTTTATTGTCTTCATTAAATGGCCTAGCAAAATGTGTTAGATACGTATTCATGTAAATAGATATGTATATTGAGCTCGGTTATCATAACACAATAGACAAATTATTGTCGTTAAAAGTTGAAAGAAGCCATATAAAATTAGTTAGCTTCGGTATTATTTAAAGATTTTAACACTTTATTGTATGATAAACATCATTAGATGGGCTCGAAGGATTAGAAGAGGAAATTTCGTCTTCTAACAATACTAACACATCTAATGACTTTTAGAAGATATCACTGTGGGTAAGGTACTGTACTGATATTTTTAATTACTTCATAATCATCATCATCATCATATCAGCCGAAAGACGTCCGCATCCAGGGGCTTCCCCCGACCCGCACAATATCACTATAAGATTACTTCATAATACTATATCATAATACAGATTTTGATGAAACTTTATAGTAATATAGCTTAGATATCGGAATAGTAAATAGGCTACAATTTATAAAGTATAACGCGAGAAGAACCGCGGGGCACAGCTAGTATTTCATATAACAAAGGCAGTGAAATATTATAAACCATTTCATCTTCCTTTAGTATCTGGAAGCTATTGCATTTCTGTGGCATTAATCTATACATATAATAAAATCGTAGGAAAGTCAAAACTGTACATTGAATATTTTTTAAAAAGGATACATGAGGCGTGATCTACAATCGATATCGAAGCCAAAAATATAGTTTTTAGAATTTTTGTCTGTTTATCTGTATGTATGTCCGGGCTAAACTCAAAAAGTACTGCACGGATTTACTTCAAATTTTGCATGAATATTACTAAGAGGTCGGGTCAACACATAGGCTACATATTATCACGCTATCACCTACGCGGGAGGAACTGTGATAATGTATAAAGTTTAACGCGGGTAAAACCGCGGGGCACAGCTAGTTTAGAAATATTTGACTATAAAACTGAAACTGTTTTTTGTCTAAATTAAACACTTAGACAATAAGTTATTTAAAATTAATCCATGCTTATTACATATCATCATCAGAATCATGTCAGCCGCATAATATCCACTGGAATGGTGTCCATCATATGGAGGGATATGTCATAATCGCCACGCTTGACGTGTTGGCGATCTCAGTACGATGGTCATAGTAGAGAGAGAGACGCTGCTGTCCGTTCTCTGGTAGATATTCCTTGTTACATATACCACTATTTTTTCGTGGAGACCTGTAATTGGCTTTCAATTACTTTTGTTAGCTTTTTATAAATAATTTTTAAATAACATATAATTAAATAGGAATCCATTACAAAACGTCTCGTCGAAGCTTCTCATGATCAGAAGGTTGGCTTATACTTGGGTCAAAGAAAAAGCCTTGCAGATCATTGTGGCAATACCGCCAGCCATCTGGGGTGTTCGACTGCTGATTCCGAATAAATATAACTAACATAAACAATAACAATATAATAACAATTATAAGTCATACTCATAATTGTTATTACGTTAGTTATATTATTTTACTGTCACGTATTTGTGAATATAAACCGTTATCTTTAGTGTTTATAGACGATCACATACACAAATTGAATATAATATCTACGTCAGCCTATAGATATGTGACTTGTAATGTCTATGTATGGAGCAAAATTTCAATCAGATTCCGTTTTCACTCCCCGCCGAGTATTCAACAAGCAAAAGGCGGTATCGGTTCTTCACGGCCAATTTATTTGGAAACGATTTTGTGGATCCCTGAAAGTGAAATTATTGGCTCTCAAAACTAAGCGAACCTACTCCTAAAATAGGTCAAGGCATATGACTCCTTCACTTTAGCTGATATGGACGCCACCGCCTTAATTAATCACTGATTTTGATCCTCGTTCAGTAAACCAGACCCTAAATCTTAAATTGATTTAGATTAATGTTATATTTAAGGCTCCGTCTACGTTAGCGTAAACGATTTTGGCATCAAGACGAGCGCTTACACACTGTTTATATGTCCACAAATAAGTGAATGTAGTGAACAGATACACTCTAAAGACGCTAATAAGATCTCATGTGCAAATAGTGGAGCACAAACATGTATTTTGAGCTGTTACTCTAGATCTGCATTGCTCGGTGAATAAGTGACAGCCTCTAGGCTAACCCTCCCTCTGGCTCGGGGTACTTAGTTTCTAGTATTATTCTTTAAACGGCTATAGGTTCTTTGGTTCTATATTCTAGGCGACTCAAGACCACGCTCGCTTCTATTGTCGGGTAAAGAAGGGTAGGCCAAGAATCCTTCTTTTTTTCCTTTTATAAATCCCCGCCGTGTTTAGGGAAACGACGGGGTATATGGGAGTTACCCACTATAACCACCACGACAGCCTAGCCTCTAGATGCTTTTATTGGTGGCTTCTGGAACTCGAAACGAATGCCATCCGGAAAGCCAAGCCTCCTAGTCCTACTGTAAACGTCTTAAAATTAACAAAAACCGATTTAGATTGCCATGGTATGTTTTAATAAATGAATAGGAAATTAACTATCTATCTTGCCATTAGGTGCTAAAGTTTTATTCATAAAACATCTGCCGAGTGAGCGCATTTATTGTGAGTAGACGCAATCATTGTGTGAAACCTGTGTTACGGACAATATAAAATGAAGACACGACACTAGCGTTGCGTACACCGCCTAAGGGATTTAATTCTGAATGTATCCGGCCTCCTCCGTACTTTGGTTAGACACGTTAAGCGGTCGGTCCCTGATGTAGTTAATAGACAACAGACGACAAGCATCATACACAGGGTTAACAGAAAGAAGAAATCACAATAACAATGTTAAGTTTATTTATTTATTTATTGTACTTCCTCTATTACTTTTGCTGCCCTCTTGTGGCGGGTTATATTCTTGCACAGGTAGAGTATTTAAGTGACCCATTTACAGTTGTTCTAAATTTGGATGTGATTTGTGTCCGTAAGATACATAGTTGAAAAGTCTACGGCGACACAGGAATTTAATTCCCTAGTGTGGACGTTATCAATATGAAAGAAAAACAAATAAATTATTCATGTTATAGCTCTTTAAGTATCCTCATGATTCAGTAATCATGAGGATACTTAAAAATCAAAACGATAATAAGTTAGTTCCATACAAAAAATGTACACCTACATGACTCGCTGCGTCTACAGACACGCTCGGTAAACGTCAATATAAACACGCCTTAAAGTTTGAACTATCAATAACTGTAATATATTGCTTTACTATACTATTATAATATATTAATTTATAGTTGTTCTAAATCTTGGTTGTAAAGTTTCGCGCGACACAGGAATTCAATTCCCTTGTGTGAACGTTGTCAATATGGAAGAAAATCAAACCAATAGTTCAATACTGTAAATGTAGACCTACATACATGATTCGTCGCGTCTACGGACACGCTCGATAGAAGCCAGTATAAACACGCCTTAAAGTTTGAACTATCAATTACAAGCGGCCCGTTACCCTGTCTGTGTGGTTTAGCTTGAAATGGGTTAAAGTTGTAACTCAGCTGTAACGGAATTTTTAATTGTGGAACTGAAAATATCGAAGGCCTGTAAAACAGCTATAGTATGGGTACTTATTTGTAATAGATATCAAAAGGAAGGCCGTTTTTAATTCGACTGTATGGCTTTCTTGCGAATAATTGACAGCCCGGTTAGCGTGGTTTCACGCCGCAGGTCGTGGTTTCGATTCCCACCCAGATTTGTGTGCATGAACTTATCGGCTTGTCTTGAGTCTGGGTGTAATTATCAATGTAAGTATGTATTTACACAAGAAAAGTAGTATATGTAGTATATCAGTTATCTGGTTTCCATAGTACAAACTCTACTTACTTAAGGTGCGTAACGTAAGGACCGTGCGTAAATAATGTCCCAGGACATTACTATTATAATAAAAAACATAACGTTAAAAAATGTATCCGACAGTAAATTTTTGTTGATGTTTCTGCCTTGAAAACCACTTTGCTAAAAGTGTGACGTAACATATGAGATAACACAACCATTCCCAAAAAGTCATTGGTTTTCCTAGCATATATATCCACGAAGCCAAAAACTAGTACAATATCTTCTTAGAGCACAAAGCATGTGAAAATCCGTCCATTGAAGATTGTAATATGTACTGTACAACACACATTCTCAGTTCCTTCTCATAGCGATGAGCAAAGCTCACTAAACTGGAACGAATGTGTGGATACAAACATTTGAATTCAAAATGAACGTGGGCACGCTCCAACAATCTTATTACCATGGAATCGGAAAAGTGCTATTGTGAGATTCAGTCAGCATTTTGATTCATTAAAATTAGTTAGAATTTATAATTTTTTTTTGCCTGGCTATCAATGGGGAACGACCTTAATAATATTAGTTTTAGAGTTCTTTATGTCTTAAGAACGCACATAACCTATAGGCGGTGTCTAGATTGCGCATCACTTGCACGAACGAACGATGATCGCATCGAATTGTTCGTATAAGATCGAACTCTTGATTGAAGTTTGCGCAAATAGACGTTCGAGGATTTCCATCGCGTGATTGCTACGAGTGGTCTTCACTCTGTTGTCTGTCTATATGTTCACCTGCTGTCTTCGAACATTGACGGATAAATCTATTATAATGTCCTCTTACTCGAAATTCAGTCACGGTGGCCAGGCACAAGTATGTGCGCAAACACGTGCACTTTCTATTGCAACTCTCTCATGATCTGATGGGACGACTACCGACACGATCGGATAGAGTACAGGAACAGGGCCGAAGGCTTTACGTCGTCTCCAATAAATACCACCAAACTTCGGACTGATACTGAGAAATTTTCTTTACAAATAAATCGCACAGGCACTTTTTGGCCCGACCCAAAACCTTGGAAACCATTTTCTGCGGTTCAACACGCTGCCGCTAGACCGACGAATAAATCAAGATAACGGAATTTGCTGCATGAGTAAGTATACAGGTAGTTTACTAATTCGTGTAAAAGTATTAACCCCTACAATCGATACATATGCGATGATGATGATTGCGGCTTTTTCGCATATGTTATTTATAATAAATAAATTGAAATGAGATATATTTATTTCCTCGATGTGGAAGGTTTAATAATGCCTAGGTTTAATATGACCAGCCGTATCTTTATAATGTACAAGACAAAGCTTTTAAATTTGATGTTTTATCTATAGAGAGACGCCGCGCCGTAAAAAGGTTACTGTAGATTTTAATTAAATTCATGTTGTTAACATTATAAAATAAGTTCAACAATGTTTAATATTGACTCAGAACTCGACAAAACGGTTTATGAAATTGCCATAAAAAAATAAGAAATTGAAACTGGGTATAAGTACATTAAAGTTGTTTCGGTGAGATTCAGACTGGGGAAGTAGGTATCTCCGAATACAGAAATTCGCACATCACTGGAAGTTGTTGCATGCGCATTGTCATTACTTATATTTCTTAAAACTGGACCGTATATCTTAAGTATAGATACTAATAGATGAAAAACGCGTTTGTATTTCGTTGGGATGGTGCCAGCAAAAGGAATAACTACATTTTTTAATCAAAAACTGGGACTAGTTTGCCTTCAGCAGCCTTACAAGAACACCATGTCTGCAACAAATTCCTTTTTGTTGTAGCTGAACACATTTATGATGCACTTATTATGATTACAATGAATAATATTTAAATACTATTTCTTCATTTATATAGGATGATTGCTGATTTAAAAAGAACTTCCATTTGAAAATATCAGAATATTTTGTATAACCTACGTAAATAACTAGCAACTGTAATTAATTCCGAATTTTTGCATCATTAGCTTCATAGATAAGATGGAGGAAGAATGTTAATTTTAGATAGTTGGTCGGATAAACAGTCACAAGTAAATAACGGGGATAATAAACTGTTTTTGATTGTGCAAACACAATTTTCGCTGTGTATACCCCACTTGAACTCATACCCAAATATTGACTTAGCCTTTTCTGAAAGATAATAGAAATCTCTTCTCAATGTTCTATATAACGTAAGCAATATCTAAAACTCCATTCTAATACCAAACATTAAAAGTTGCCCAGGTATATTGTTCTTACAGAAAAACAAAAGACGAATGGTGCCGTATCATAAAGACATTTCTTTCCTTTGTTATGAAACTCTAATAAAATTCATACAGTTGATGTCAAAAACTGAAATAGTCGTAAATTATCGTCTTTGCTCGAACTGACATTCCAGCTAGTAAAATCTATTTATAGTACCACAAACTTATCTGACCCGCTGGCAGCGTCGCTGTTATCGCATTTAGTGTTGCTAGTAACTATTTTTTGCAATAAAGTGGGTAAAAATAATATGCACATTGTAACGTAAATATTACTACACTAAAAAGCAAACAAATACTGTCATTACAAATCTTTATATTTTTATACAATAATTATGATCATTTACATAAAATGTATGCTGAGTGTCCTCTAACGGGGATACTCCAGGTATTATGATGTCACCGGAATTGTTTAATTCAGAAGTCATTTTTCATCATCATCATTATCATAATCACTGCTTTCACTTTGACTATCACTACTCAATTGATTGATGAAAGGCTCGTGTAAGTATCCATTCCTTTTTCGATACTCATTTTCAATATTTTTTACATGATTGCAATGCTTTTGCCATTCATTGACTGTTATTTTATCAAAAGCTTCTGCAATCAATGTAGGCATTTCAGAATCCGATCTACCAATATTCTGATTTGCTATAAATTTTTGCATCTGCTTGCTCTTTTCTTTCACAAGTTTTCTTACAAATCACTCCCCGACACCTACAATGGAAATAGCATAAATTCAAAAATTATTAATATTTTAAAATATGTATTTAAATTTAAAGTGCGAGGGGGAGTTTTTTCAGAAGCTGACAACACTAACCTGTAGCAGCAGCTACGCGTTCATACAACTTATTGAAGGGTATAATTGGTGCCTGAAGGTGTTTTTCTTCATTCATATAACTCAATACTTGTAATATAACGTTCCTCGCATCACTTTTTAAAGCTTTCGGCATTTTAAACAATTAAAAACCACAAAAAGAAAAATAAATACGCGCAACAAACAATCAATGGCAGGAATGTCAGGGAATAACAGCCGATTGACATTTCCAACTGGCGTCGTTAGTTCTACGTTTGGCCACCGGGCCAGATAAGTTTGTAGCACTATATTTACTCCATAGGTATTTCTGCTTAAAATTTTTGGTAGATTAAAAAAACAAATAAAGAACTTTATCATATTATAATACTCTTTGACTATTGATAGATGTACTCGTAAGGATTCGGTAAATATTTTAGGCATTGTGGCCTGGAATGATGAATTTTAGTTGTAAGAGTTTCTTTAAATTTATTACTCGGTCATATTCTATTTCTACACCAAACTTCTAAATGAGTCAGTCTACACAAAGTTGCTAATATTAATAGTACTGGTCTCCGCTCCAGAATATAATAAATATGGGTGAAAGACTGTTTTTCTTAAAATAAATTATTTTTGAAGAGTAAACTTTTTTGGCGGCGTTGCATTTTTTTGGGTGGGGACAAATGTTAAACTCGCGTCAAGACATGTGACCTGATCGAATATTCGTAAGACGGAGGGTAATATTTTTAATCACACTGCCCGTTTATATACTCACATGACCACAGCATTTTTTTACAACCGACTGTCTAACCAAATTTAGTTATATTTTTTAAATTTATTCCCACCATAGGGAGCGAAGCAATTACTACGAGACTATTCCGCCCAAACGTAGGAAATAGCATCTTCCACTCGCTACTCGGATCAAATATATACTATTTTCCGAGTATGAGAAATGAAAAATAGTTTTCACTTCTATCGGGCAGTCCCCAAAGACTGCCCCGCATGTTCTTTTTTAATCAGACAGGAGCATATTAAGGAAATTGGAGCGCTATAAATTAGGAAATTTATAGCGCTCCAAACGGGATATTTTTATTCGATAAATCCAGGATAAATCATATCTAAAGTTTCAGTGTGTGAAACATCGCAGGAATATTGGTATCAATCGGTGTAGAACATAAATTTGTACCAGTACTGGTACAAATTTATGTTCTACACCGATTGATACCAATATTCCTGCAACAACACATTACTAATGTCATTCGAATAGCCTTTTGGTATTTTTGATATATAATATTTAAAACAATTATTTATGTGTTTCTCCTGTCTGTATCTAAAATATGGCGGCCATATTGATTTTGTAATTCAAAATATGTAAGAAGATTTACAGATTTACTGAAAGAGCTATGTAATATTTCTTTATTATTTATATAAATGTCTGTATTTGCAGTTAAAAAATAATAATATCTATATCCAGCCACTCCCAGCATTTATTTAGCATTCTATTTAAATTTTGACCTAGTATGCAAGATTTTCGTAACCCACTCACGAGAATACATATCTACGTACATATCAAGACTACACACTTCTGTGGAAAATTTACTGAATTTGTTGCGTAAAAAGCAGACAAATAATCGGAATTTTAAATTTGAGGTCGTTAAGCAAACCATTTAGGCGACTGCCTTGTTCTGTATTTAAATATATTCATAGGTACAATGTTTTCTATTCACGACTTAAGTTTGGTAATCTTAGTTTGTGTTGATGTATTCTCAAAGAATGAAGGTAGAGTAGAACAAACAAACATTTTGGTAGGTATCCATAATAAAGATGAGTTAAACTATTCTAGTTGAACAATTATAATTTGTGGTAAATTTAATGATTGAACAGTTCCATTGAAACAAAACGTTACACAATGCAATGAATGTAATGTATGTGTTGTTTAAATAGATAATTTGTGGCTCATAATAATTTGTTGCAAATTTATAAATACTTTTAGCATATTTATTCATATTCAGTTGTCTGTTTGGTAGAGATTTTTACACGTTTTTTTATCCTCGGACATAGTACAGACCCTAGCAGATCAAGCTACCCCAATCTGTCAAATTTACCCAATTGAAACGTATGCTTACGTGATAAAGTTGAAAATCTTTAAAAGAAATTTGACAGATTGGGGTGGCTGGATGTTCTGGCGTCTGTACAAACAGAAACATATTATTTTTCTATCAATATATTTTATTATTGTTGATATGTTTTTTTTAAGTTTATTGAATAACTGACCGTTAAGAAATTCCAGTTCTTCTACTTACTCGGAGTTGGATGGTTTCAACTGGAAATTATTTTGCACCCTTTTCTTCTATCATGCCAATCCAGGAGAACCACTCTGCCGTTAAGCTATGAACAATACACTGGCTGGCTGGAATATAGTAAGTAAAGCTACGGCGTAACCAGAATAATTATATTCATTAAATAAAAAAAAATCCTTCATTAACGTCACATATGACTGCCGGGACTGTTATCATTATGTCAGCAGAGAGAGGTTCACTGCTGGAACATACCTCCCCCAAGGATCTCTACAATGGCTGGTTTTGCGTTGCTGGCTGAAGCTAATATTCAGTTTATTGGAAGATGAAGCAGCGTGAATATAAAGAAAACGAAGAAGAATACGAATCCAATCTAACGATCGCAATTCAGACGTTCAGAAAAGACTTACGAAGAATGTTATGATCAAACCAAGTGCTATAAAGTCAAGACTTTATGTATTAACTTTGAACCAGAGGTGAGTGATTAGGCTGCCAGCTATTATATTGAATAATTTGGTATTCCAGTGATTATAATATTTATATACATTTGAAAATTTTTACATTGAGGTCTTAATTTGGTTAATAAACCATTATTTAAGCGAATACTTACATACGAGTATTGTGTGGTATTATTTAACCCGAGTAATAACTTAATAATAATAACATAATTGCATAGGCGTAAAATATCTAGTAGAGGTGGCTGCAAAGAATTATTTCCGTACTTTTATACATCTTCAATCAGTGTGCGCCGCGTCCACCGCTACCATAAAGCAACACGGCCCACCGGCAGACCAGTACGTGGTCCCCACTGAAGAACCTTTCTGCGTCAGCGGCTATCGGTTCTACAAGTTATATAGGTACCCAAACCCACTGCGACTTGAAATTGGCAATTATACAGGACCGTAATACATGGTAGACGTTCTCACCGGTTTGTACGTGATCGGTGAGGTTAAGCAACTAGGCTCACGGTCAGTCCATAGATGGGTGACCGCCAAAGTGGTTTAATTTCTGAGCGTCTCCGTGTTTCAGAGGGCACGTTAAGGTGACGCTCCCGGTTGTAGTCATTAGACATCAGTCCTACTGGGTGGCTTGAACAACTCTGAAACTAGGGTAACCACTGCCCATACGATAAATAAGTAAGTATGAATTAAATCTGTGTAAAAGCCAGAATCTATTCCGCCTTATACTCGTAGTTATCTGATAATAAACACAGTATGCATTTTTACCGTTTCATTTGAATGTTTTACCATCTTTTTTACCCTTAGTCAAGATTATGAAGCAACATTGCTATCCTAAAAAGTGCAAGTAACGAGAGCAATTTGGTGCGGCTGACGGCGTTGCGAGTGCGGAGAAACCTCGCGAGCGTTTTCACGATTTAATTGCTTGGCGCTGTTCCATCGCACGTCGACCGAGATTACTTGGAGTGTGCATCTTGAGGTTTAAAGATGCTAAATAAAAATCAGATGTAAATAAAGATATCATTGATGAATTTTAATTTGAGATAGTTTTAATGATAGTAGATAATAGTGACTCCATTTAGAATTAGGCCTGCCATTCTAGATTGGAATCCTAGACTATAAATCGTGCAATTGAAAGAAGACTGCATGCTAATTATATGCTTATATTAATATGAAAGTGCGGGTGGCAACACTAGCAACGATACATAAGATAAGAAATAAATTAAGAGTAATTGTCCTGGGTGATGGTTAGGAACGAATAAGCAGTTTGAAAATGTTATTAAGAACAACAGTATGTGGCTAAGAGTCATGCAAACAATTTGATGTCATTAGAATTAGAAGACTTGTATAATGCCGAACCAAAATATATTAGGATAAAAGCAGAGGTAGGCAAGTTAATCTACTTAGTTTTTTTTGACCCAGTTAGCCTGGGTAGCTTGCACCATACAATTCTCTGCTTAGACTTTTGTAAATATAGTACTCTGTTCGAGTACGTAAATACGCTCAATAGCTGAAGTCATCGATAATGAAGACATTTTCTAGGAAAAATAGATGATATCTAAATTACTACATGAAATTGAATGAACTGCTATAAAAACACGCAACACGCATCAGTTGTAAGACTTCAATAAACTTGTAAACCATACAATGTCTGTGCTAAAGATACAACAAAAGTTATTTACAGGTTCAATGAGTTCACAGTGAATGGGTAATTGGTAATAAATGCATGCAGTGATTTACGAGAGTGAGATGTTTTCTCGTTTCCATTAGATAAATACCTAACTCGAATGTAGTTGATATGTTTGTAATTGTGTTTGGCATATTTATTAAGTGAGCGGTAAATGTACATTTGGTGTGATGATTCATAGTAACATAATCTTGATATGGCGTTAGTCTTAACAAGTTTAGTATTAACTCATCATAATAAAACTATCAACAATTATGTATTTTTTAAGGTGTTGGGTATATTTCCGGTAAGCCTGCCGCATTGTTGTGTTGACCACAAAAATATTCCAGAAATAATAATAAATATATTGGTGTTAGGACATAATTATGTAAGTTTATAGAAATCCATAGATATATGCTATAAATAGTTTGCCCGATGGGAAGTTTTCGAGACGTCAGTCCCAAAATTCACACGTTTGAAGGAGATATTATTATCTGGTACATAATATAATACCATAAATAAAAAAAATATTGCTATAAATCTCAGCAGTTAGGTCTGGGAATATCGGGAAAGAACCAATTTTTATATACCTATTAAGATATTTTATCGACTCACGCTCTGATTGCTACTGGATCCCTTATACAATAAATCATAAATGGCGTAAGGAATGAAAAATAATGAAACTAAGATACTATGAAATCTTTGAAGTTGTTCTTACCACGACGTAACTTTATTGGGGATGATAAAATTAAATCAAATCTACGAGTATATAAATAAAAATGAATGTTTGTACTCTAAACAATGAGCGGATTGTGACAAAATATTGGTGTAGCTCTGCGAACGTACGCGAAGGTTCCGGGGCTATCTATATCTATACATATACTAAAATCGTAGGAAAGTCAAAACTGTACATTTATATTTTTCTAAAAAGGTTGCTTGGGGCGTGATCTACAATCGATATCGAAACTAAAAATATAGTTTTTAGAATTTTTGTCTGTGTGTCCGTTTGTCTGTATGTATATCCGGGCTAAACTCAAAAATTACTGCATGGATTTACTTCAAATTTTGCATGAATATTACTAAGAGGTCGGGTCAACATATAGGCTACATATTATTACGTTATCAGCTACGGGGGAGGAGCTGTGATAATTTATAAAATTTAACGCAGGTAAAACCGCGAGGCACAGCTAGTAGAAGCTAAAAATATAGTTTTTAGAATTTTTGTCTGTGTGTCTGTATGTCTGTATGTATGTCCGGGCTAAACTCAAAAACTACTGCATGGATTTACTTCAAATTTTTCATGAATATTACTAAGACGTCGGGTCAACATATAGGCTACATATTATCATGCTACCACCTACGGGGAAGGGGAGCGGCTATGATAATTTATAAAATTTAACGCGGGTAAAACCGCGGGGCACAGCTTGTAAATGTATAAATTGACTTTTTTTCGTGGCATTGCAACGCATGCTGAGTGTAACAGGTTGTTTTAAGTTAAAGTAATAACTAAAGACGAATCTAAAGAGTGTAAACTTAAAGGGCAGCCATTGAAAAGTGGCTCTATCTACCCCATGGCTTCCTCATGAGATGAACACGATGATGACTTATTATTGTAACAGGGTAATATAGAATATAGATAAATTTAAAATCGTAAAGAAATATGCCAGTTAGAAGCAGGTTAAAATAACACGAAAGAAATTGCGATTAAAGCTATAAATAAAATTTAAGTAGTGTTCTTCAGAAACTAGCGCGTAATGCATTGCACCGTAGGGAAAACGATTGGCGATCGCACATAAAAGTGACATTTTAACGGTATAGGTGATTAAATCAGCCAACAGTAACACGTTAAGCTATTAAAAAAAAACAAAAGATTTTTATCTTCTTTCCAGAGCATTTATTCATACATTAATCATGTAGCTAATCGTGTAAAGAACCACATTACTGAGTTAATTATCGCACGTTATCCATTGTAGCGTGTCCTCACGCTGAATAAACAAACAAAATAAACTCAAGGAGTCCCATCCTGTGTCTCTAATTCTATTATCTCCGGTCCAGGGTTAACACGTACATGTACGTGATTCTACTTGCGTAGTAACTTTCTCTGTTGTTTACAATGGAATGTCTCTCTGTGAATTTCTTTAAACTCCTTAAATGAATCTGAAAAAAGGCGAGCAGTGCATATTTGTAGGTATGTACGTTGGTAGTTCGGGTGTGCACACCGATGTGTTCGAAATGCACAATATAAGATATTATTCATTTGGTGGCTCAAGGCCAATGAATGGCACCTTCTGTGTTTCATGATCCCAAGAAAGGAGGAACGTCGAATATTAACGGTGATAGCATTTTCCTATCCCCAACAGAAGATGCAAATTCCATCTCTTCTGGATGGTCTAATTTAAGAAGTATGTATTAGGTATAACACATTTGCGTTGCAAAAAAAAGAATTTAAACAGTTGAATTTGTTAAAGATTAAAAAGTTGAAATATTTTACAGTTACATATAACGTTAGGTACTATAGGTATTATTGTTGATTGACAAATTTTTAAAATGCGTAGTTTTACTGCCCTCGCCATACACTAAAAAGAAATAACTTTTTAATGTATTGCGGGGGCAGTATATCTACGCATTTCAAAAATTAGTACCGACCTATAGTTCAGTTTCAAAATACATTCCTGACAGGTAGGTAATATATTTGTCTAACAAGCTGAAATATTAAATATATGTTGTATAACTATTTTATTTTAGTATCACTCACACCTACGCTGTAAAAAGCTTTTTCTTGTGTCGGTGTTTTTGGCATTCTACATAATATGTTTTTACGGATAAACCGCATAATAATAATAATTTACATTCTTGATGAAAGCGACGTAATAGCATTTCATTTTCATAAATATTTCATAACTTTAAAATTGCAGTTGGCGCTGTCATAGTTGGTATTTTAAGTAAAACTTTCTATAAAGTTTCTATAAACGGCAGGAAAATTGCTTTGTTAGTCTAAGTTGCAGAAATATAAATTTAATAAATAATAAACATAATATTTCCATTGGCATCTGCGCAAAATATTACGTAGGTAGGTTCTTGCTGTAGATAGTACAGTCGATGGCATATCGGTGAACTAAGTACTACTAATCGGTGAAGAAAGTATATTTAACTGGGAAGGGTGGGTTTAATAGTAAAAATGTATCGACTGAAGTGATGTTAATGTAACATTTTAATGGATCAGTGGACATCCAAATTTTTTTTATTGGAGAATTGTATTTTGAAAAACACTGATCGTAAAAATAAATGCATTCTAATATTTCAGAAAACCTCCTCTCATCTCCTTACGAAAAACTGATTGAAATATTTTTAAATTAGGAGTAATAGAGGTTCTATTAAGAATGATCTCAATAGAACCAAACCTTTATAAAGTACTCTAGTATAAACTATGTTGTATATATTATGCACAGAAAGAGTCCTACCTTAGACAGCCTGATATCCCTTATAAATTAGGAACTCATTTAACAAGTGGGTTCAAACAAGAAATTATTACTGCCAAGTAATAATACAGGAAAAATATTTATATTCCTTTGTACCAATATTTTCATACGTGTAATAAATACAGTAAAATGGAGTATATATCTAAGGATAGGGACAATTTCCATACATAATTTCAATTTAGTTTCTGTCCCTATTCCCTGAATGTTTCTTCACCTCGTTTTACGTACATATTCCATCGTTAAATATTTTATTGCATAGATGTCATGGAGGCGTACGCACGTGAATCTTTCCTGAATAAACGAAATCACTGGGCTTATTACGTGTTTTGGAGAATCCTAGCCATAGCGAAATTTGTACATTAATTGTTTTTCAAATAGCTAATTTGAACAGAGACATGAAAGACAATAGGAATTCATCATTTCGGTTATCACATTATTATGCAAATTTTAGCACGATTCACGCACTTAGCTCTCGAGTGGCCATCCAACCAGTCTAATTCAGATTAGAATTATTACTTGAAAATACAATTTCATGTCAAAATCCGCTGAAACGGTCGCTGAGTCGTTTGAGAAGTAGGGGACGGAATGTAACGTCGGTTTCAGGCAGCAACTATCGACCGTTGCTTACGTAACAGTACGCTCAACTGTGAGCTTTTGCTCTCTATGTATCCATTATTACTATGTACCTTCATTTGCGTTGCAATTTTAGTAACGCTGGACGTTCTTAAACTTCGTCTAATATTAGCTAAATATGAAAAATACCTCCTCAAATGTAGTCACGCCCATTGTTGTTATTTTTGTTTCGATTTTCAAGCAGAATATAGTTTAATGTTTGTACTAGTAATTGGATTACATCATGTCTGAATAAGCAGCTATAATCCTAATTTCAAGAGTTGTTCGAACTAGGCATCAGTCTATGTTGCCGACTACAGTGCAATGACGAGGGACCGCTAGTTCAAGTTCCCTTCCAAAATTGCCTTTCACGCCGCAGGTCATGGATTCGATTCCCACCCTGGACAGATATTTGTGTGCATCCACATAACTGTCCTGAGTGTGGGGGTAATAATCTTTATAAGTATGTATATACAAAAAAAGTAGTTTATGTAGCATATCAGAGATCTGGTTTTCATAGCACGAGCTCTGCTTAGTTTAAGATCAGATGGCCGTGTGTAAATAATGTCTCAGGATATAATTATTGTTATTATTATAAAAACACGGAGATGCTTCGAAATATAACGACTTTGGCAGTCTCCCAGTTGACTGTTTATATGAGCGCCTTATTTAATAGCTATTAGAGATTTTTATATCTTCTATTATTTATTTAGAAGATATAAAAACCTATTATATCTTTGTAGAAATAACTGTAGACACAGGTATCCCACGGATTAAACGTGGAGGTTCACCACGTTTTTAAGAGAGGTAGGGCACAGCGTTCGTTCGCTCAAAGAGCAGCCCGACTGGGGAAGTATCTCCACCTTACTGAAGACATTCTTTAATAATAACTTTAATGTTCTGTTTTAGCGTGTGAGTAAGGTCGCCAGAGCTCATTGGTGTGGGGGGAAGGGTCAGCAACACTTATTTGCTGACTCCTAAAGGCCGGCAACGCACCCGTGACACCTGTTGCGAGTCTCCGTGGGCGGCGGTGATCACTTATCATCAGGTGACCCGCTTGCTCGTTTGTCGTCCTATGACATAAAAAAATGGTATACGATAAACCAAATTTGTTAATACCCTTTTATGTAGCGTTGTTTTAAGATCGACGATAAATTTAATTTTATTTTATATGCCACACAAATAGTTGTCCAGCGTGGAACTCGAACCCGCGACACGAAGAGGCGAGGCGACTGCCTCAGCCGCTGCGCCACACGTGCAGTCAAATTTCTTAGTCAGAACCACTTTTAACTAAAACAATTTACCCAATACTTTGCAGTTCAAAGTACTTTTGACCAACGTCCTTAGTTAAAAACACTTTTGACTGCTAAAATCAGTGAAAAATGTTTTTAACTAAGGGCAGCTGTTATAAATACTTTTGCCTAATTTTTGCAGTCAAAAGTTGTTTTGCCTGGTTATGAGTTGAGACTTTATATATTTTTATGACTCTGATCCTCACTTTAACTGTATATATATGTTGTTGCAGGTATCAACATTATTTTCCGTAGGTTCCAAGCTACAGTACGTAGCTTTCACCTGTTACCTCACAACAAATCTTATAGATTTAATACAACGAGACTGTGACAGATTGGCCTATGCCTCTGACAGACGGTTAAATTACTTAAGATAAAGACAGACAGGCGACAGTTGAAGAAAATGAAATGGAAACATGCCGGAAATATCATTGTCGAGATAATACAAGAAGTTTAACGAAAGTTGTTTTACATCTGGTTAAGTCTGGAGCAAAAAAATATTATCAAAAGAAATTGCTATACTTTGTTCATGCAGATCTTACCTAAGTTAGGTTTAAGTTATTGTAATACCAAAGTAGCCGACATAGAACAAAGAATTGCCAAACTGAAGTGGCAATGGGCAGGCCACATAGCTCGTAGAACTGAAGGCCGATGGGGCAGAAAGGTTCTCGAGTGGCGATCACGAACCGGAAGACGTACCGTGAGCAGGCCCCCTACATGATGGACCGACGCTCTTGCAAGGGTTGCGGGAAGCCGCTGGATGCGGGCAGCGCAGGACCGACTATTGTGGAGATCCTTGGGGGAGGCCTTTGTACAACAGTGAACATCTTTCGGCTGATATGACATGATGATGACAATATATATCTCCTTGTTTGGTTATTGTTACTTAATTGAGTTTAATGTAAATATTATGAAATAAGAATAGATTTCAATTCATAACATTTAAATCAAAGATAAACCTTCCGGGCTAAAAGAAATTATAATTTGAAATGGATTCAATTAATATACGAGTAGTACATATATGTATGTCATCAATTACTACAGACGGCATCACATCCTCCAGATACTCGTAACGTAAATCCAAGTATATCTATTCGTTTTATTGCCGTTTAATAGAATAGAACGTGATAGACTCCTCGCGTGACCAGAGGGCTAGAATATGATATTGCAAACAAAATCCCTGCCAGAACGCTGACAGGGATTTTGTTTCTGAGAAAAACTTTGACCCGTTATGTAGGCTATGATCTATCAATGAAAATGATGTATTTCATACAAATAAGACTTAAACTAAACATAAGTACCCGACTAGCCACAGTGTAATTAGTATATACGTAATGCATGATGACACAAAAATATTCTCATTAAAATTAATAGTACAAACTGTACTATTAATTATTAGTACCTTCTAACCCACCTGTAACCACATTGTTTGTTCATCGGAAATCTGAAAATTCAAATTTCATATAATTAAATACGAGTAGAATGAAAAGAATCCGATTATATTTAAAACTAGTTAATTTCGTTACGATATACAACATGTAACGTAATTAACGCACACCCTCAAACACCCCAAATTTTTAATTTAACATGTATAAGCATTGTTATTTACTAAATTCGTTTCTTGGAATAAAGTTTATTTTTCTTTATTTTGTATTGAATAATGGAATTTGTATGAATACTAATAAAACTGCGATTTTAAAAGTCATATTACTTTGACTTACGGTCAATTTCAATTTGTTTTGACTGTACAGGGTAAATATGACAATAATTCCGTAGTTTTAATTATTTTTGGAATAAAAACTTACCTATATTAAACATCATATAAATCGATTCAGTAAACGATGCTGAACAAATTATTTTCAGGATGTGCGTTAATTAAGTTAAATGTTGTATATTCTTTTATCTGAATTAATATTTGATGTAAGTAGAGTACTTATTTCTCTTATTTTATTCTTTAATTGTTTTTATGTTTGCCGTGATTCTGCTATTTAATAGGTGTAATTTATTGTAAAGTAGGGTCATTTTTGGTATTGATTGACTGACTGCCCCATTGGTAGTATGTTCACATTCAACCACGGTTTACGCAGATACTATGTATATTGAATGTAAACTATGTATGTATAATGAGGTCCTGAGTTCATATCCTGGATCGGGCCGAAAAGTGATTTTTGAATATTTCCGTAGAGAAAATTTCTCAGTATCGGCCCAGGGTGTTGGCGGCCGTCGGTCCTGTGCCTAACCTCTTTCGGGTCGAGCATAGAAAGTGACCGTGTGCACACACTTGTTTACTATAATATGTCCTGCGCAGTTGGCTAGTCTCCATTAAGACTGGCCGCCGTGTCCAAAATTCGGCCTAGAGGACGCACACATTAAGTAAATACGCCATAGTAATATAATTTGATGGTCAATATATCGTTCAATTAGGCTGCCAGCTCGCCTACGACCGCAATAACAAGCCGCGCCTAATACATCTGATCTCACAAATAAAAAAATGATGGCTCTGTTTCTACTCCTTATCTACCTACATAAACCTTATATTAAACAAATAAGATATTTTGTTAAAACATACACAGTTAACATATACTTAGAAAAAAAAAATAAGAGCATAATACCAGTAATGTTTTTTATCGGTTCAACTGACAATTTCAGTATTCAATTTTCTTTTCAATCTATAACTTTTTGAGGCTCTTTATATCACGACATGGCTATGTAAGACATTATATCCTATTTGGATATAATGTTTTTTGAAAGATATCATGATCATCATATCGGCCGAAAGACGCCCTCTGCTGGACAAAGGCCTCCTCCAAAGACTTGCTGGTCTTGCGCTAACCGCATCCAACGTCTTCCAGCGACCCTCAAGATTATCGGTATAAATTGTAGGGGGCCTGTCCAAGCTGCCTCTTCCTATTCGTGGTTACCACTTGAATATTTGGTATCCGATTATTTAGTTGATGTCTTAAATATACACACATCAATAAAGTCTAGGGATACGTTATTTTGAAATCAAACATGGCTTTATTGTTTAAAACCTATTTAGTTTCCTTAAAAAGTTTATTTACAGATTTAAACCTTGTCTATTCTTAATTCAAAATTTAAAAATTAAAATGAGAAACAAATGAAAACACGCAAAGCACAGCGCAATCTTGAGTTGTATCTAATTTCAAGAAGTTGCATTAAAATTTTTTTTGCGTGTTCATTGAAGAAAACCTGATAAATTGTTTTATTTTCTTTTCTCAATTGGTTGTGTAAGCTTTTTAGCGTCATGCCACGCCATCATTTGAGTCGAGATGAAATGTTACGGGCAGTTGGCATGTTACAAAACGGTGCTATTCAACGCGTCGTTGCTGAGTCTCTGGGCACAAGCCAAAATGTGGTATCCAGGCTGTGGTCACGTTATCGCGCTACTGGAGATGTGGCAGAACGGCACACAGGTAGATATCGTGTTACCACTCAGAGACAGGATCGATTTCTCCAAATGACCGCCAGAAGACTACCCAATATCACAGCGATGCAACTAGTGCAAAGGCTCCAGGAGGGTCAGCAGCTGCTGGTGAGCGACCAAACCGTGCGAAGGAGGCTGCATGAAGTTGGTCTTCATGCTCGCAGACCGCTACGAGTCCCAGCGCTGCGACGTGGCAATCGCGGTAGGCGACTTTTATGGGCTCAAGAACATTTGACATGGAGTGATCAACAATGGTCATTGGTGCTGTTCACTGATGAGTCCCGCTATGGATTTCATCCAGATTCGAGACGAACACGCGTTTGGAGAACTCCAGGCAGGGTCAGCCGTCTCCGACATCCACAGGAGGTCCACTCTTACCAAGGCGGGACAATTATGGTGTGGGCAGGAATACGAATCGGCGGACGAACCCAACTCATTTGGATTCAGGGCAGCATGACTGCCCATAGATACCGTGAGGAGGTAGTAGAACGTGTCATTGTCCCGCTCAGGGCCCTAACGGGGCAAGAATTTCAGCTCATGCATGACAATGCACCTTCCCATACAGCGCGGCTGGTGAGGGCCGCCCTTCGAGAACACGATGTTCAGGTATTAGATTGGCCTCCACAGTCGCCAGACTTAAACCCAATTGAACACGCCTGGGACATGTTACAGCGAAGAGCATTGAGGGATTTTCCGCCCAACTTGACAACAGAAGAACAACTTTTCGAACATTTAAAAAGAACTTGGGACTGCATACCCCAGCAAGACATTGACACCTTAATTTTAAGTATGGAAAATCGTTGCCGCTGTGTGATTAATGTTAGAGGAGGAAATACCGATTACTGATTATCAGATTTGGTAAGATTTTTATTCATTTAATTCGATTGAATAATTTTATAAGAATAAAATGTTTTTGTTCACTCAGTAATTTTCTATGGCTTAATTAATTTAAGACTTTTATTAATTAGAAAAACAAAATCGCATCGTGTTGTTAATGTTTAAATATCGGCCATGAAATTATCTTTAATTCTTCCATTTACAGTCATAGCAAAATGTTTATAGTTTTCTAGATAATCAATGAAATGTTCAATATCCCTAGATTGTGTTGATGTGTGTATATTAGCCACTAACAATACCATTCTAGCCCAGTAGCGTCATTTAGTTTTAACTTTCATCTTCCATTAAAAGAGGAAGAGTATATATGTCTATGTGCTTTAAGTTTCTCTATGGTACAGTCACTTCAAAAACTCTATGAGAAAATCACTCCAATACACAGGAATGTTCTCAGGAAAATTTCATAAAGAACTATTCAGGCGGTTAAAGATATTTAACTTTTTGGAAATATTTATCATCGCTTTAATTTCATTAGTTATTATTTTTTGCCAAGTTATAAGAAATAATTTAGTAAAATAAACTAAAACTCGCATAGAAACAATTAAAACGTCGTGAAGGCTGTCTTTGACAACTTAAGTCACCGAACCAAACGAACTAAAGAAAAAGTTTGTGTCAACGGCAGCTTCATTCAGGTCAGAATGGTTTACTAAGAAGTTTAAGTTGGTACGTCATAAAATAGAACACTGTTATATAGTAACGACTATGGCAGACGTACTAAAGGACATGCGCTAGTTAAAAGTTAGTTTGTGGAGTCTGTTAAAGATGTAACTACAGTAACTAACCCTTAATATAATAATTAAATAAAGCGGTTTTATTTACATTAGGCTTTAAAAATGAAATGTTAATAGTCAGAACAAGTTACGTAACGCGCATTTTACTTTCATATTGACCTCAAAATATAAAAATATATATAATTTTGGGTTTTTTTTTTGACTTTCTCAAAAAAGAATTGTCATTATGCCAAGTATTGGCTATTGCCAAGCTATGATTTTCATATTTATTCCAAGATTGTAGTATTACACTAACTGTATTGTAATAAATTTAATTCTTTTTTAGGGTTCCGTACCCAAAGGGTAAAATGGGACCCTATTACTAAGACTTCGCTGTCTGCCTGTCTTTTCGTCTGTCACCAGGCTGAATCTCATAAACCATGATAGTAAGATAATTGAAATTTTCGAAGATGATGTATTCCTACCACTCTAACTGCTATAATACAAAATAAAATAAATATTTAAGGGGTCTCCCATACAACAAACGTGATTTTTTTGCTCGTTTTCATAAATAATGGTAAGTAACCTTTCGTGCGCGAGTCCGAATCGCACTTGGCCGGTTTTAAATAAGTTTTGTGCAACAACCGCTCTTCGTTATATCGTATACCTACTTCAAAATACGGGCTACTTGCTCGAGGCTGGTCGCAGCGCATTCGCAGTCGTATTCTCAGCTCGCGATACTTTGGATTTTATACAGTGTCAAAAGAGTTTCTAAAAACTTTAGTTGATCTCTCTGATCAAATGGTGATTTCGTCATCCAGGTGGTCTAAGACATTGCTAGGACGACGGTGTCCACGGAAGTGATCGTGATGTATTCTACTGCCAGGATCATAAAAAGACTAAAATGGTCTAGGGCGGAGTAAAAAAAACGTTTAGACGGTTATTCCTTCCCATGCTGTTGCATGCAATAAAACCTTGACGCCAATTGAAAACCGGCGTCAAGGTTTTATTGCAAACGATCCACGCCCAGGGAACGGTCACCATAATTTTCCCATTGCCTTATGAAAGCGTCAATCGATATCTGTAGTTTTCAGCATTATTTTCTAAGATATCAATCAGCCGTTTTTTGAGTTATAGTTGGAATTTATTGAGAATTGTTAGGTTGTTTTATGTCTCGGTAAATTTTTTTGAAACTCAAAAATAGAATTTGCTGACGTTGCTAGCTCAAGTCGATTGTTTGCCATGACTTACCTAAAAACCTTGTAACAATTGGATACATAATATAAACAGGGATCTGGCGTTACCACAGTTTTGTTTTTGTGTAACACAGTTTATGATGTGTGAAACGGATCTGTTATTGTTACCTACTTCTATTATTATATAAGAGTTTGTCAATATTATGTTGTATATGGAGAAGTGTGTATCGGAGAAGACGTTAACACACATACTTCCCATACAGAAGACGCTGAATGATCTAATCTTCGCATCTTCTATCTACAATCCAAAAACCGCTATCGAAATAATATCAGGGCAGATATTTATGTGCATGAACATGCCCCTTTGTCCTGAATCTGAATGTAATTATCTATATAAGTATGTATTTACAAAAGAAAGGTAGTGTATGTAATTTCAATTCAATTCAAATAATTTATTTGGGAAAAATATCCATACAATACTTAGCCTAATGTTAGTATCAATTATATTAAGGGTGTCTGGACTCTTACCCACCTGTGTAAAAGGGGAGAGTCCCACCGGTCTGAAAACACATTCAGGATGCCATTGGAGGAGAAGCGCAAGCACTCCGTCATGGAAGCGCAGCGCCTCTGCATGATCGCGGTGAACCCGTCGACGCACGACTCCGCGAACATCCCTGACGCGCTACACCGCCACGGCAACCCAATAATAGGTAATAGGTATATAAGTTATCTGTTTCCATAGTACAAGTTCTTCTTAGTTTGGGGATCAGATGGCCGTGTGTGAATAATGTCTCAGGATATTATTATTATATCTTAGTGCTCATTCATAGTGAAGTGTTTACGAGATTTTTTGTTCAAGGCAAAATTTATTTGAAGCACAAATCTTGCTTCTTCTCTACAAATTGTGGATTTTCTTGCGCAGGCTTTCGTCTACTAGCCCAAATGCCACAACTCCTGGCTCCGTTTGAAGGGCAGAGCGTTCTGCACTTGGTGTTCCTAAAAATTACGCAGTCGACAACCATTTTAAATTACATGCTTCATAAAAAATATTTTTCATAATTTATATTCCATAATATTAATATATAACTATATCTAAGTTATTTATGTACAGTCCCGCAAACTTATCTGGCCCGCTGGCAGTGTCGCTGTTATCGCATTTAGTGTTGCTAGTAACTATTTTTTGCAATAAAGTGGGTAAAAATAATATGCACATTGTAACGTAAATATTACATCACTAAAACGCAAACAAATACTGTCATTACTAATCTTTATATTTTTATACAATAATTATGATCATTTACATAAAATGTGTTATCTAACGGAGATACTCCAGGTATTATTATGTCACCGGAATTGTTTAATTCAGAAGTCATTTCATCATCATCATTATCGTAATCACTGCTTTCACTTCCACTATCACTACCTAAATGAATGATGAAAGGCTCGTCTAAGTATCCATCCCTTTTTCGATACCCATTTTCAATATTTTTTACATGATTGCAATGCTTTTGCCATTCATTGACTGTTATTTTTTCAAAAGCTTCTGCAATCAATGTAGGCATTTCAGAATTCGATCTACCAATATTCTGATCTGCTATAAATTTTTTGCATCTGCTTGCTCTTTTTCTTTCACAAGTTTTCTTATAAATCACTCCCCGATACCTTGAATGGAAATAGCAAAAATTAAATAATTTATGAACATTTTAAAATATGTATGTTAATTTAAAGTGCGAGGGGGAGTTTCGAATTTTTTCGGGAGCTGATAACACTAACCTGTAGCAGCAGCTACGCGTTCATACAACTTATTGAAGGGTATAATTGGTGCCTGAAGGCGTTTTTCTTCCTTCATATAATTCAATACTTGTAATATAACGTTCCTCGCATCACTTTTTAAAGCTTTCGGCATTTTCACAATTAAAAACCACAAAAAGAAAAATAAATACGCGCAACAAACAATCAATGGCAGGAATGTCAGGGAATAACAGGCCGATTGACATTTCAAACTGGCGTCGTTAGTTCTACTTTTGGCCACCGGGCCAGATAAGTTTGTGGCACTATACGAACAGCCCACATTGCACGTGTTAATTGATTTTGAAGAATTAACAAGGAGCAAACAGTTTGTTATTCTCAGAGAGTAAATAAGTTGTTGAATTTTTAATAAAGCGTTGAAAGAGTATCGTTTTTTTTAAATGTTGTCGTGGTTTCGCCACTCAATATTTCATCTCACCTTTGGCTATAATTAACTTCATGAACGTCCTAAATTTATACAGAGGTAGAAGAGAAATTCTTCTAATTCAATACTTTCTTGAGGCAGAATGCCAATTTGACTTTACATTTAAAAAAGTTCACTTAGTTAACCACTGCAAATAAATATAAATACGAATATTATGAAGAATATTATTTTGTATTCCAGTAACCTAAAAGAAACTGTTAACAGGCTTTGAGGAGTGTATTAAGGTACTTAAGCAACCTTTCGTTTATTATCTTTAAAAACGAACTTTGTCGAATAATTCTATTCCAATTTCCATACTACCCACTGATTTCTTTTGTAAATTATATGTAAGTAATAGTAATATTCCTGATAGTTAGTTTAAAATAAAATTAAGTCAAATATTTAAATTACTTGTACCTAGTGCGTAAGCGTTTAAATGTAACGAAATTATAAATATAAGTTTCTCATGTATGTGAATGTTATTCTTATGAGAAATAAAGATTCTTAAACCGTAATTATCTACTTTAAAATTTTCTGACCTCATAAAATTTTAAAACATTGTAATCCTGTGCATAATTATGGTCCTCAGAGCTCATAGGAGAGGGCAAAGTCAGGAACTCGTCAGTGATGCCAGGTGTGTATGTCGCAGGAGGTATATACTACATTGGTTGCTTATCATCGGATGAGCCAAGCATGCGTCTCATTCGATGATAAGATGATTGCTCACTTCGGTAGTACAAAAATATGCCGATTAAATGATTTTGTACGAAGTGACAAACTGTCTCAGCGTTATTATACCGACCGTAAATCGAGTTTGATTTAATCATTTCGTTCAAGATTTTTTTACATATATTAATTAAAGGCCTATAAATGAATAAATAAAAATAGGTTTTCATTCACGTAGACTGTAAAAAGCGCTTGTAAATAGTCAGGACATGTTTGAGGTAATATAATTAAGTAAACATAATTATTTCTAGTTACCTAGATATTTAGGTACACGGATTGTATGAAAACATTTATAAAAATATTTTATAATAGTAATGATGTTTACCGAGCTTGTATTTAGATATTGTCAAAGAGCTTATGTATAAGTTTAATTATCGAAATTTAGCTATATTTTACTACATATTGTCTGAATGGTTCTGTCTATATTAAGGTACGAATTCAATATTATTATTATGGTGGACTGTCTGTTTACCACGGGATCCAATGCGCCCCAATTAAATTGTTCAGGATCTCTATTAGATTACGGTAAACAAAAAATAAAGTTAAAAACATCCTGCCAAGTGCGAGTCGGTAGCGTACAGGAAACGACGTAAGAGACGAGCCTTTATAGCCGTTTTTAAGTCGGGAAAAACATCGAAAGTATCATTTGTTGTTACGACCGGACGTTACAGACGGATGGACAGTGGAGGCTCGGTAAATAGGGTTGGCGCTATTTGAATGTAAAATCCCTAAAAAGTATGCTTAGTCGTCGAATTGCCAAGAAATCATCTCTGTTTTACTTGTACGTGTATAGGGGTTCGTCGTTTTACTTCGGGACCTTGTTTTATATTTCATCATCATCATATCAGCCGAAAAACGTCCACTGCTGCACAAAGGCCTCTCCCAAGGATCTCCATCTCTCTCTCTCTCTCTCCGGGTCTTGCGCTGCCCGCATCCAGCGGCTTCCCGCGACCCGCACAAGATCGTCGTTCCACCTTGTAGGGGGCCTGCCCACGCTGCGACTTCCGGTTCGTGATGGCCACTCGAAAACCTTTCTGCCCCATCGGCCGTCAGTTCTACGAGCTATGTTGGTTTTATGTTTATCTCGAATTAATTCTGAATAAATTATTTAGACATTTGACATGTTTATTTATAATCTCGTATACAAGGCAGGTGTATCTGCAAACTTATAATACTTCAGAATGTTGCCTAGTTATTAACTAGACTAGTCAATTTCTGTCTAAGGGTAGTAATATGTATTCAGTTGTTTCTCTCGTACGACGGGCTATTTTATTTTCTTATTGATATTACAGATATCGTCCGTCCAATAAGTCTGCCCACTGAACGTCGCCTGAGGTCACATTTTACTTTCACTTGGTATATTATTAAGATTATATGTATTGTATTGTAAGTTTTTTATAGAATAGCAAGGCAAACAAGCAATTAAGTCACCTGATAAGTGATAACCACGGCCCATGGACACTTACAATAGCGGAGGGGTCGCAAGCTTTTAAGTAAGGAATAGGTTCACTTCTTAAAGGTTGCCATGTCATTACGGATCGGAAATACCTTCGCAGTTAATTGATTCCACAAAGTGAGCGTTTAGTTCCACTATGTAAAGAAAGATGAATGATCTAACTGATAACTTATCATATCAGCCGAAAGACGTCCACTGCTGGACTAAGGCCTCCCCCAAAGATCTCCACAATTGCCGATCTTGCGCTATTCGCATCCAGTAGTTTCCAGCGACCCGCACAAGATCATCGGTCCATCTTGTAGGGGGCCTGCCCACGCTGCGTCTTCCGGTTCGTGGTCACCACTCAAGAACCTATCTGCCCCAACGGCAATCGGTTCTACGAGCTTTGTGCACCGCCCACTGCCATTCAGTTTTGCAATTCTTTGGGCTATGTCGGTGACTTTGGTTCGCCTGCGAACTGATAACTATTGACAGGCAGCTATTACTAAGTCAATACAAGAAGTCGCGGCGCGTTCGCGGTGATACTCTCGGATGGCGAGTACGATTTGGTTTGAATGACACAAGAGTGTCTAATGATCTTGACTCGCTCTAGGTAAGTGGTGGTCTCATCGTTCAGATAGTTCTAGAAGTTCTTGGGATGATGGTTCTTAAGTAACTTGTGAGATGGGATGTATTTGACCACCTCGACCAACAAATGACTAAAATGGTGCGTGGCAGAGTCAAAGAGACGTTTGCTTCATGCAATGCTTGATGGCAGGCGTGTGTGAGTGGCGTGAGGCATGAACCGGTTTTGAAGCATTTGAAGTAGTACTGTGGAACCAACCAAGAAGATGGTTTTAAAACGACGTTCATTGGACCCATGATACTTTCTTATCGTCTGGGCAGTAGTTACCCTAGTGTCAGAGTTGTTCAAGCCGCCCAGTAAGCCTCTGACATGGCTTAACAACTGTTGTCTAACGACTACCACTGGGACCGACAGCTAAACGTGCCCTCCGAAACACGGAGACGGTCAGAAAAAAAACCACTTTGGTGGTCACCCATCTATGGACTGACCGAGAGCCTAGTTGCTTAACCTCGCCAATCACTTACGGAGCGGTGAGAGCATCTAGCTATGCGCTATGAGCACCCATGCTGACTTGTAAATTTATAGATAGATAGATAGATAGAATACTCTTTATTGTACACACTCAGGCGGAAAGAAAATACATCGGATATAATATAAAGAACATAAGGTACAATGGGCGGTCTAATCGCCTTAAGCGATCTCTTCCAGACAACCTTTGGATGGATAGGAACTGAAAGTAAAGTAAACAGTAGCAGGAGTGCAACAAATAAATTATACTAAGGAACTGTGATAAATATATTGCATACCAAAAACTTAGTATGACTTCACAATTAACGTATGTTAATAAACATATCATACACTAATTATATATACACACTAGTTGTGCCCCGCGGTGTTACCCGCGTTAAATTTTATAAATTTTCTTTGCTATAAACCTCACGGAGCCCGAGACCTTTCCAACGTCGGTTCGTGCGTTCTGGAGTTATAGCGTCAGGAAGGAAAACCCGACTTATTTTTATATAGTAGATATAATATATATATATGTCGGAGAAATTAAGTAAAAGGCCTATTTATTTACTAGTAACGCCATCTATTAGCGTTTGGAAAACACTACTCACTGAGTCAGTAGTTCGAGTCGAGGTTGTCTATGAACTGTCTGTCGCATGTGACGTTTTTGACGTCTGTCAGTTGTCTAAGTGACATTAGTGTGTTAGCGACACGACACAGTTGGCATACAGAGCTCGACAGCGCCGGGTGTGCGCACTGATTCTTATAACCACGTGCATGATGGCGGACACCGACGATGTTTCGGAGTTAAATCCGTCAGAATCTCCGACAGCAGCGGTGGGATCGATTCCAAAATCATCCTACGTGTCTACCGCAATGCCTGCTACTCAAAATCAAGAATATTTTCGTGATTCGGTTCCACCACGTAGCGAAAATAGTGTTTGAAATTTGAAAAATTACGATGAAAATACAACCCCGCTGATTGTGAATTTACGGCTGTATCGCAAACTCGTGAACCGATTACGAAACTCGATACGTTACATTGACACATCTTCGATGTCGAGCTCGCAAATGGACTTCGAAGTCGTACCCGTTGTGCAAAACGTTAGACGAAGCAAATTAGCGTGTATCAAGACAGTTTGCGGCGACCGAGAGATTGATGACCTTTTTCAAGATATGATGCCGTATGTTGCAGTGACCGTGCGAGAACTTACATACGTGGAGTACTCGACTTACAAGCTTGCCTTGATTGACCGGTTGGTGTCTGCTTGGAGCGAAGGTAACCAGATTTAAGTTGTTATCGCAGGTATCTCGGATGCTCAGGTATGTTAAGACTTGTTTAAAACATGCCTACTGATTTCGTGTTTCGATGTGGTTACTTGCGAAGAGCGGAGTCTCTCAGCCAGTTCGTGTTTATTGTTGAAGAATAGTTTTTGGTGCATCAGTGAACGTGGAAGAAGTTTTTATTTAACAATGAAGAGAGTACGGGCTCTGATAGTTGGGCTGCCTTTCTGTCGGTCGAATCTTTGAGTTAAAATAATTAGTTTGTTCTTTTCGAGGCGAAGTTGATCGTGCTGTCTCTTTGCAAATAAGGAGACGGCATGGGCGATTCTGCATTGGGGAGAAGTCACCAGATTGTATTAGAGTAAATTTAAAGTAACCTCTAAAGTATAAGTGCCTCGTGTCGAGTGGTGAATTTTTCTTTTATGAGAAGAAACCTGTAAATACTTTTATTATATTGTTTAAAAGGCACTTGATGACCTAATGCTGCACTGAAGTATTTTTAATATCTGTGAAATTCATAACACGTGTTGTTTTGTGTGGTTTATACTTTTTAGATGTTGAAAATATGCCCAACGTCTGTTATATTTAATTTTTATGGTGACAATATGCGCGTTTTGAAGCTTAAATAGTTTGAACGGTTTATTTCGAAGTCTATGGATGTAGTGTCAAGTTAGATCACATACACGCTATTGTGGACAGCGGTACAGATTGTTCCCTAATTCGTAAATGATTTGTTGATAACCTTGCAGGTACTCGAGATTTTATATCCACGCGCCTGACAGGTATTGGGTCGAACATTACATTTTCTTTTTCCCGTATTAGTCTGCCTGTCAAGGTCAACGAGGTACTCGTGTGTGAGAAGTGACATTTGTAATTGTAGATTCACATATTTTGCCGCATGATGTTATGATAGGTAGAGATGTTTTTACCTAACCGGGGTTGAGCTTGACTATTAGTAACAAAGTCCTCCACATCACTCGCGAGGTCCATGCTGAAGTTTGTTTATTACAGAATCATGACACTTGTACAAGCTATCGATACTGATTTGATCGACTGTAAAGACGTTTCTCAATTACTGACAAGTGGAGAGATTCCTGTCTGTTCTAGTAATAATTCATCATCATTATGTTAGCCGAAGGACGTCCACTGGGCGGAGGCCTCCCCCGGGAATCTCCGCAGTGGTCGGCCCTCCTTGTGGGGGACTTGCCCGCGCTGCGTCTTCCAGTGCGTGGTCCCCGGTCGGGAGCCTGTCTGATCTAGCGGCCGTCGGTGTTGGGAGCTGTGTGCTCCACCCGCTTCCGTTTCGGTTTGGCAATTCTTTGGTTATAATCATAATCATAATATCTTTATTTGTATAAATGTGGTGAATGCAGGTGTTATTGTTTTCATCATTTAAGTTTCACACAATTGCCATATTGTACATGGCATAGAAATGTTGTACTTACAAACTAGGTATATTGAACTTAAAATACTAACTTACTGATTTGTGACACAATTTTTATGCCGGCTACTTTGTTTCGCCTGCGGATTACGACGTTTTTATTCGATCGCGCAGGGATACTCCGAGCGTGGCCCTCTCCGTTGCTCTTTGGGTGACCTTGAGCCTTCTTGTGAGACCAGTAGTGTGCGACCACGTGAAAGACTTTAGACTTGAAACACTGCGTTATTTGTGATGAGAGGATATTGCTTAGCTTCCCGAACTATTCTAATTAATGGCTTCACTATAAACGAAAACTACGAGCGTAGGTTCTGGAAGGCAGCTTCAGGTGAAATCCAAATCGCGCTAAATTGTACCATAGTTAGAAGTACAGTTAGAAGTCCGCTTCAATTGTTGATGGGTTGTAATAAAAGTTCTCCTCCAAAATTAATGCCCTTGTCCAAAAAAATGGTAAGGTTAACCTCTACAAACTTAGATGTTAAGCAAAATGCAGGATGGACGAGCTTGCTCATGCTGATAAGGTGCGTTATGGCAATAGCAAAGTTAAAATTCGTCCATTTAAAATAGGAGACGTTGTTTTTGTCGGAAAGAACCCTAACAAATTGTGTTATTTATTTTGTCTTTTATGTAATTGTCCTGTTTGAGCGTGTACAATGGGGAGTATTCTATTCTAACAATAAACAAATGAAGTGAAAAGTTTTCAAATCCTTGTAAGATAATAGAGGTCTATGACAACGATAGATACAAGGAAAAGCCAATAGCTGGTGGACGCGTTAAGTACCTACGTATGTTACGAAAAACTTGAGTTTGACAGTTGTAGTCAGAAATAACAGTGTAGTTAATGCCGATAGTTGAGTTAAATTCTAACGTTTAAAATGATTATTGGAGTTCATTGTAAGACACATTTATGTGTTACATTATGAGTAATAAAGCTGGTTGATTTGAAATAAATTGTGTGACAAGGGAAATACCCTACTTAAGAGTTCCTGAAACTTGAGCATTGAAAGCACCGCGCTTTGTGCTTGAAACGGTTGAGCATTGAAAGCTCCTCGCTATGTGCTTGTAGCAGTTGAGCATTGAAAGCTCCGCGCTTTGTGCTTATAGCAGTTGAGCATTGAAAGCAGCTCCACGCTTTGTGCTTGTGGTGGTTGAGCTTTGGAAGCTCCGCGCTTTGTGCTTGTGGCGGTTGAGCATTGAAAGTTCCGCGCTTTATGCTTGTGACTATTGAGTATTGAAAGCTCCGCGCTTCGTGCTTGTGACAATTGACTATCGCAAGCTTCGTGCTTCGAGTTTGTGACGGCGCATTGCGCACTTACATATAATATTCCAGGGTGGAGAACAACATTTTCGAACTTGTAGCAAGACCTCTAAGGAGTATGTGATAGTCATCGTAGATGATTTTACGAAACTTTGTCAATTAATGTGTGTAAAAGATTTAACATTACGATCTGCTTGCGAGGCACTACGTAGCTTTGTCCACATATTTGGAACCCCGAAACGAATTATCTCTGATCAAGGTACATCTTTTACTGGTTAAGACTTGCAGGATTTATGCCGAGGTTGGGCCATTGAGTTCCGCGAGATTGCTAGTGGTGTTAGCCGAGCTAAAGGTCGGGTGGAGCGAATGATGTCCACCTTGACAAATTGTTTTACAGTGGCCGAAAATTATAAAACTGGATCCTGGAAGTCTGTTTTAGGCGGAGTAAAACTCGTTTTGAATTGTACTGTAAGTAAGAGTATAGAGAAAAGCCCCTTACAGGGTAGCTAAAGTGTGTTCCAATGAGCGTTATATTGTGGAACCAGTATCTGGGGGACGGGCCCAATATGTGTGCCATGAACGACTACGTAAATATCCAGCTAGTTTTCCTGAATTGTCAGAATGTCTTGATTCTGTAGAACCCATAATTGAATAGTTTTATTTAATTATGGAACAAATTGTTTTGATTAATTTGGTATTCTAATTTGGTGTAATTAGTAATTTGGATTGAATTACTGTATTGAATCATGATCATTGTTTGAGTTGAAACGATATTTACATTGTTTTGTTGAACGTAAACCTGTGTTGATAAAAGACTTATGTTCAATGCTGATTGATAAAATGTTTTATTTAAACTGAAAGCTACTACGCTTTATTGAAGGGTGGATTGAAAGCCTTATCGCTTTGTCCTGATGTCCTGCTGAAAGCCATCACGCTTTGCAGTAAGGTTGGGCTCATCTGTCGTGACCCAAGGTTGATGCTGAAAGCTGCAACGTTTTGCAGCGTGTTTTAAGTGCTGCCTCTGAGCAATGCTGAAAGCTGTAACGCTTTGCCGAGTAATTAAACTTTTGCTGAAAGCTTCAACGCTTTGCTGTGTGTTGCAGTTTATGTTGAAAGCTTCAACGCTTTGCTGTGTGTTGCAGTTTATGTTGAAAGCTTCAACGCTTTGCTGTGGGTTGCAGTTTATGCTGAAAGCTTCAACCCTTTGCTATGCTCTGCATTTTATGCTGAAAGTTTCAACGCTTTGCATTGTGTGAGAGGTACGCCCTCTAACTAATGATGAAAGCTTTTACGCTTTGTGGTAAATGCTGAAGGCCTTTACGCTTTGCTTTGTGTAACATTGAAAGCCGCTTGTAACGCTTTATCTCCTTGCCAAACTGAAGAGCTGTAATTCATGTTGATTATGTCAGCGAGTAACAACGCGAGAGCGCGTTGGTTGTCAGAATGGCCGTGTCGGAGAAATTAAGTAAAAGGCCTATTTATTTACTAGTAACGCCATCTATTAGCGTTTGGAAAACACTACTCACTGAGTCAGTAGTTCGAGTCGAGGTTGTCTATGAACTGTCTGTCGCATGTGACGTTTTTGACGTCTGTCAGTTGTCTAAGTGACATTAGTGTGTTAGCGACACGACACAGTTGGCATACAGAGCTCGACAGCGCCGGGTGTGCGCACTGATTCTTATGACCACGTGCATGATGGCGGACACCGACGATGTTTCGGAGTTAAATCCGTCAGAATCTCAATATTATATTCAAGTGTAAGAAATTATGAACATAGGTAGTGATCCTTAACAAGTCTATGAAAGTAGGGAGAGTCTGGGCACGTCTTAAGATTGGCAGAACATTCCACAATCTCACGGCTTGTACAACAAATGACTTATCCATGAATGTAGTTGAATGTGTAGGTATATCCAGCTTCAAGTTATTTGTTGACCTTAGGTATCGCGAATGTGTGTCACAAAGGAAAACAAAACGTTTTTTGAGATAATTCGGAGTACAGGGATTGAAAAATATATTATACAATAATGAAAGAACATGGGCATTCCGACGAAGACGAATTGGCAACCACTTAAGCTTTACACGAAATAATGAAACGTGATCATATTTGCGGAGACCAAATATGAATCTAATGCAAACATTTTGGAGTCGCTCAAGTATATCCAGTTGTTCTTCTGTGAGGTCAAGATAGCTGGCATCGGCGTAGTCGAGAATAGGCAAGAGAAGAGACTGTGCAATACCTTATTGGCACAAAGTAAAATATGTATATATACATAGGTATAGTTGAAATTTATGTATGTAAGGGACTAGCCACTTAAACGTTCACGCTTTTGCACAGAAACATGTTACTTTCTAACTTGTGTCTCTTTATAAATAATATTATCCTTAGAAGTGGCATTCAGAAATTAGGATAACATAATCATTGTTCATCTCAATAAAATTTTATGAGCCTTGATCTAGGTATACTTTGCCTTACGCAAGTGCTCCGAATAAATTGCTTTTACCTTGATGTCCAACAACTACAATTTAATATTAGCCCGATATCAATATTTTTTTTAAGACCTATCCATAGATACATGTAGGGTACGATGAAAAAAAAAATTGAGTTTCAGTTCTATGTATGGCGACCCCCCAATATAATTTTTTTTTTCTATTTTTGTGTAAACATCTTAATGCGGTTCACAGAATACTACCATTACCAAGTTTTTGTAGTACAGCTCTTATTGTTTCGGTAAAAAGTGGCTGTAACATACGGACGGACAGACAGACAGACATGACGAATCTATAAGGGTTCCGTTTTTTGCCATTTGGCTACGGAACCCTAAAAATAAGTAATACGTCCATTCTTACTTTTTATTAATTCGGCCAAACTATACCCGACGTGTAAGGATTCGGCTAAGGGCTGATGAACTGACTGCATCTTCCACAGAGAACGGAAGAAGATAAAAAAAACTATACCCGCCAGCTAAACTTCGAATATCCAAACAAAATCCTAATTAGAGTAATTAGGGTTTTTTAATTTGACGACCCGACGACTGCAGCGAAAGTTTAGTGAAAACTAAGACTTCCTTGCAGCCGTCTCTCTCACTGCCAGAAGGCGTGTTCGTTTTTATATGGTCAGTAGTTTTGAACTTGGTATTATTAATAAAATTCACAGATATTGTGGGTATTCTTAACATTCTGCGACTTCATTAAACGTCGTTTTACTTTAATTTAAGTTTAGAAGCTATGAACACGATTTACTTGAGTTTGTATACTCACTGAAAAATATTGTAGGTTGTTTTTGTAGCAAATTGTACCCCCCCAATCCTTTGGATAAAATAGAAACAGAACTGTAACTGTTAGATCAGAAAATAAAATTAAATGGGTATCAAAAGGTATTCGAATGTGTAGCAAGAGACAACGCTATTTATTATGGCAAATGAGATTAAAACCAACTGTTGAAAATAAAGAAAATTTCAAAAATTATACTAAAAGGTTTAAAAAAATCGTTAAATTAACAAAAAAGGCCCAAAATAATCATTTAATTAACAATTCAAAAAATAAAACAAAGACGTCTTGGCAAATAATAAATAATAGCAAAAAAATAAGTGAACCTATTATACGAATAAAAAAACAAGATTTAACAATAAATGACCCAAAAGAAATAGCAGATTCGTTTAACAACTATTTTATTGATCAAATAGGCCAAATACCAAATAATAAAACTTTAGACGTCAAAAGAATTGAATACAATCCACATTCAATATTTATATCACCTATTGTACCGCAGGATGTAATTAAAACTATACACCACTTAAAATCTAAAAAGAGCCTTGGATTTGATGGCATATCAACTGAAGTGATAAAATTTGTCTCTCATATAATAGCTGGCCCACTAACCCATATCATAAATAATAGTATAACTGCAGGTATATTTCCCGAGAATTTAAAAATGACTGTTATAAAACCACTACATAAAAAGAACACGAAGGATGATATGACCAATTATAGGCCAATTGCATTGATTCCCGTTTTCTCCAAAATAATAGAAAAAATCATATATGAAATCATTTTTAACTTTTCAATCAAATTTAATATTCTATGTAAAGAACAAAACGGTTTCATGAAAAATAAAAATATAAATATGGCTATATATGATTTACTAGTTACAGTAATGAAAAATGTTGATAATAAAATTCCTATATGTGCAATTTTTATCGATATGTCGAAAGCTTTCGACTACGTCAATCATATTCTTTTATTTGAAAAGCTTTATGCTTACGGAATACGCGGTAATGCCTTAGATTTGATCAAGTCGTATATCAGCGGTCGTAAGCAAATCACAGAAATAACGAGGGTTTCTACTAAAACTAGAATTGAACAAACGTATAAATCTACCTCGAGAGAAATAAAATTCGGAGTTCCGCAGGGCAGTGTCCTGGGGCCACTTTTATTTCTGCTGTATATTAATGATCTCCCTCGCCAAATCAATCACCCAATGGTTTTATACGCGGACGATAGTACAGCATTAATAAAATGCTGTACGAAAACGACGTAAACGATACACTGAAAGTACTAATTAACTGGTTAAATCATAATAACTTACCATTTAACTTAAACAAAACAAATATAATGCACTTCTACCAAAGACTGCGTATTGGAAACTTAAACATAAATTATAATAGTCAAACCATTGAAAGAGTTGAAGTCGCTAAATTTTTAGGTATTACATTAGACAGTCAATTAACATGGAAAGCTCAAGCTGAAGAAACTAAGTACATCTGCTTATGCATTGTATAACCTTTCGAAAAAAGTAAATATTAAGACAGTACTAGTAGCCTATCACGGCTTGGTGGTCTCGATACTAAGATTTGGTATTATCTTTTGGGGCAATTGTACTTATAGAGAGGATATCTTTCGTGCTCAAAAACGCTGCATACGTTCAATGTTCAATATTAAGGTCACAGACAGTTGTGTCCCAGTTTTCAGAGAACATAAATTGTTAACATTCCCATGTATTTATATTTTAGAAATGGCAATATTTGTTAAAACCAATCCTCAACTATTTAAATCTTTAAAAGAAGCTCGATATCGTACAGTCTCTATGAGATCACAGTACCAAAACCTATTGTATGAAGGTAACTGTAAAACAGCTTTGTTTAAAAAAAGTGTTATGGGAATGGCTCCTGTTATTTTTAATAAAATACCTAATTGTATTAAGGTTCAACCTTTAAAAGTTTTTAAAAAGAGACTCACCACGTTATTGCAAAATAATTGTTATTACTCAGTTCAAGAATACTTAAATGATGCTTCTATAAATTATTTTTTTATGCTACTGACGTTGTATTAGTTTTAAGGGTATTGTGAGCAAATGTGGCTCATAAATGTTTGTATGCCTAAATAGGCAGAATGTACAAGGATTCGTTATTTATCTGTAACACCAATTGTAAACACCTACATTCTTTGCAAATAAATGATTACTTACTTACTTAGAACGTAAAAAGTCTTGCAAATCTATTGCACAACTAATCTATTGATTACATTATTAAAGAATAGTACAGACGCCAGCACATCCAGCTACCCCAATCTGTCAAATTTCTTTTACAGATTTTCAACTTTATCACAAAATCATTAGGTTCACTTTCAATTGGGGAAATTTGGCAGATTGTGGTAGCTTGATGTGCTGGCGTCTGTCTGTACTTTGTTTGGTACAAAAATATGAACGCGCTTTGCAAAAATTTAGCCTATCCAGTGTGCAGTTATAAGTGAACTAGTGAGAAGTTAATCCACCTTAAAGGAGCATGTACCTATAATAATTGAACGTAGATCTCTTGTGTAAGAGTATAGTTGCCTTTATTCATTGATAACCATTTTAATAAAATGTGTCTTTGGTTCATTAGAATCTTGTGTAGGTACAATAATAAAATAAGCAATCAAAAGTGTTAGACTAAATCTAATTAAATGTATGGTCAAGCAAATAACTCTTCAATAAACAACCAAAATTTAATGGGTAAATCAAAAGTAAACAATTAAGACCTACCAAATTAATATCTTTTTCATTTAAAACTATTTAAATTTATCTCCCTTTCATAAACTTCCAATGGACTTCTGACCGACCCAGTTTCTAAAAAGGGTGCTTGTATATTTTTATCAGAGTTGTAATACTGTTTAAAAACTAACTGGTGAATAAAGTTTTGAAAAGTTGCTTCTTGGCTGCTTCAGATAAGGTTTTGTCTTGACAGTACAAGTTGAGAAAGGTTGTAAAAGGTTTTATTCAATTCGAAAGTCTTAGTTTATAACTGTTTTATTTTCGTTTAAATTAATTTTATTCCATTCAGTTTATATTTATAGTATTACAACATTTACAACTATAAATTTATACATCTATTATATCTATTAATTTTCTGATAAGACAAATTCTCAATAACAGCATGAAGTCTGGGGGTATCACACCCCCCTTGCCTCGGAGTATACTTAAACCGTCGGTCCTGTACCTGACCTCTTTCCGGCCGCGTCACTAGTCGTCCCATCGAATTATGAAAGTGATGAATAGAAAGTTCCCCTATGTTTGCGCACACACTTGTGTACTATACAAGTAATAGACTTGTCAGATGCCTCAAGCTTCAATGTATAATATAATGTGGGTACCAACAAAGTCCCCACCCAGAAGGCTGGCGTCGTTTGAATTGGACTATTATACTTATTCTTGATTCAGACGGGCCACAAAGCCCAAACGGCTCAAATATATAATTTCTTTGCCGATTTGTATACCTAGCCGCTTTAAAGCTTTTTACTGATCTGCCTGACACAAGTTTTAAAACACATATTAAACGTATACTTATGGCTAGGGGTTATTACACCACTAAAGAGTACATCTATGACAAAGACGTCTGGCTCTCACTTCCTACCTGCACATTGCTCGCTGGAGATCTTGTAGCCATATAGACATGACTGATCTGCTGTGTTACGTGAACTATCTGTAAATGATTGCTATCATATACTTAATTTAAAATTATTGACTCTGTCTCAAAATGAATAATGTTATTGTTTCGAAGTTTTTCTTTTGTATACCTAAATATAATCTAAAATAATAAGCATTCAGACAACCGATCGAGCATATATTGTGTTTGCCTACTAAATAATTACTCTAATTGGACCAAATCCCGTGTTCATACCCGCTTGAGTATGTTTCGCCGGACCGTCTCAACTGGGTCGTGTTGAAACCGGTAGTAGATGAACCCACTGAGTTTGTTTCGCTGGGTCTTCTCAGTTGGGGCGCATTGGATCCGGTGGTAGCATTAAAGACCGACCGTCGTTATTAACACAAGGTCCGTCATAATAATAATACCTTTAATATAGACAGAACCATTGACAAGATGTAGTAAAAATATTAGACTTAAACTAGATAATTAAACATAATCTCTTGACAATAACTTGATATGAGCTAGCTAAATATAATTTCTGTAATAAAATAAATTTTATAAATGTTTTCATACAAGATGTACCTAAATATCTATGTTACTAGAAATAATATCTAATGTATACAACTATATTACTACAAACATGTTCTGACTATTTACAAGCGCTTTTTTAAAGTCTACGTGAATAAAAACCTTTTTTATTTTATTTTAAAGCTTCCGTAGAAGCAGCAGCAGTAGCGGCACGTGTGCATCTGACATAAGATTTTATTGTTTTTCTAGTAGGTTCACTCTTTTTTGTTGTCTTTTCGAAGTCTGTTGATGCAAAGAAAATTGTGGAAGCATGTGTGGCTGCAGAAAAACAGGCCTCAATTATTGTTCTGAATGCAGCAACGTCATGGAAATATCAAAGTCTATGGAAGACAATGAATTCTAAGATGAACTTCGAACAATGACTCCAATTTTAACTTCTGTCACTCCCCAAACCTTCACATTCGAAGCATTCGCAGTTGCTCACAGACTTTGAGGTAAACTCCATCGTATACCGTCGCTTCAAAACCATCACCCTGGGGCCTCAGCGGAAGTGCATCGATGTGCAGCTGATCACAGACTTTGAGGTCCAAAATCAGTAGCCGCCCCCATTAGGCGCTATTTGAATTTCAGCGCTATGGCAATATTGTTGCATCATATGCTGAGATGGTAGCCTTTTCAGTTTGCATAGACTATATATGTTATGCAATTCAATCAAGACAAACATTTATAAGACATTATAAATTATTCAATATTATAATAATATGTTATGTAATTAAATGAAGACAATCCAATCTAAATCTAATTAACTAATATCATCTATTCTGTATATAATTATATCCATACAATTCATTAATTAATACTCTTTCTTTCCTTTCTCTTCTTTCTTTTCCTTAGCCGACGTTCGAATCCCAAGGGGTATGTATGCCCTCTGGCGCGGGATATTTAATTCTTAGTTTTATTTAAATAAATAAATAAAAAAGGTTTTTATTCACGTAGACTTTAAAAAAGCGCTTGTAAATAGTCAGAACATGTTTGTAGTAATATAGTTGTATACATTAGATATTATTTCTAGTAACATAGATATTTAGGTACATCTTGTATGAAAACATTTATAAAATTTATTTTATTACAGAAATGATATTTAGCTAGCTCGTATCAAGTTATTGTCAAGAGATTATGTTTAATTATCTAGTTTAAGTCTAATATTTTTACTACATATTGTCAATGGTTCTGTCTATATTAAAGGTATTATTATTATGACGGACCTTATGTTAATAACGACGGTCGCGCTTTAATGCTACCACCGGATCCAATGCGCCCCAACTGAGAAGACCCAGCGAAACAAACTCAGTGGGTTCATCTACTACCGGTTTCAACACGACCCAGTTGAGACGGTCCGGCGAAACATAGTCAAGCGGGCATGAACACGGGAATTGGTCCAATTAGAGTAATTATTTAGTAGGCAAACACAATATATGCTCGATCGGTTGTCTGAATGCTTATTATTTTAGATTATATTTAGGTATACAAAAGAAAAACTTCGAAACAATAACATTATTCATTTTGAGACAGAGTCAATAATTTTAAATTAAGTATATGATAGCAATCATTTACAGATAGTTCACGTAACACAGCAGATCAGTCATGTCTATATGGCTACAAGATCTCCAGCGAGCAATGTGCAGGTAGGAAGTGAGAGCCAGACGTCTTTGTCATTGATGTACTCTTTAGTGGTGTAATAACCCCTAGCCATAAGTATACGTTTAATATGTGTTTTAAGACTTGTGTCAGGCAGATCAGTAATTTGAGTAGGAAGCTTGTTATAAAACCTAATACAATTTCCTAAAAATGATTTATTAGTTTTGCTTACTCTAAAGCCTGGCATGGCTAGTTTGTTTTTATTCCTAGTATTTATATTATGCAGTTCACTTTTCTTTTTATAATTATGAATATTTTTTCTAACAAACATTATATTCTGATATATATATTCCGATGGCACAGTAAGTATTTATATATTTTTTCCGATATGCTGGCCAGTTTCCAATGTAAAAATATTCATGCTATCCTTGTTTCTGAGTCTTGGCTCAAACCTTGTCTCCCTTCAGCCTCTTACTCACTACCTGGTTTTCAGCTCATCAGAAATGATCGAACTGGAACCGGTGGTGGTGGAGTTGCGATATATCTTCGTCATCATTTCAACTACTCTATTCTTAGTTTATCCTCTCAGCCACCTTCACCAAACGCTGGTGAACATCTTCTACTTGAAGTTGAGCTACACCATTCCAAAATTTTACTTGGTGTATATTACTGTCCTTCTCTTCGTATAAATTTCTTTTCTTCTTTTGAGCTCTTACTTGAAACATTCACTCCCAATTACGACCACTCAATTATAATGGGTGATTTTAACACTTGTCTGTTAAAGAACGACTCTCGTTCATCCTTGTTAACTTCTGCTGCAGAATCTAGTAACCTTTGTATTCTTCCTCTAAATGCAACTCATCATTTCCCCAATTCCGCTCCTTCGCTCCTTGATATTATTCTTGTCTCTTCTCAAAACCATGTCGCTAAGCACGGGCAGTGTTTAGCAGATGCCTTTTCTTACCATGACCTTCTCTTCCTTTCTTACAAAATTCGCCCACCTAAGGCAAAATCTAAAATACTAATGCAGCGCAATTTTGGTGGTATAAACTTGGAACATCTCCGAGCAGATGCTAACAGCATTGACTGGTCATCTTTAATAGCTGCAGAGTCGATTGACGAAAAGGTGCAAATATTTAACAAAACAATTATTAACCTCTACGATGTACATGCTCCGAGTCGTGCCATCAGAGTGAAACATTTACCTGCGCCATGGCTATCTGGGGAAATAAAAATACTTTTGGACAAAAAAGCCTCTGCCAAATCTCGTTTTAGGAGTAGACCTAACGACTTCAATCGGGAGAAATATATCAACTTACGAAATCATTGTAATAAGGTGTGTAGGAGTGCACAACGCCAACACATCCACAGCTCCATTGAAAATGGAGATCCTGCAAAAATATGGAAATTTCTACGTTCTTTGGGAGTAGGAAAAGCTCAAAATAACGCTATTCCAAAAAACTTTGATGTTAATTCTATGAATAAACACTTCTCTGCTTCGCCCAATTTCAACAGGGCAACCAAAACTAGTACCTTAAATTCTCTTTCATCGATTCCTACTCCCAATTACACTTCCTTTACTTTTAGTCAATTTTCTGCTTGTGACGTTAAGAAGAGTGTCGAATCCATTTCATCAAATGCAGTCGGAAACGATAGTATTACCCGTAATATGGTCCTTCCTATCCTCAATGAAATCCTTCCCATTATTTGCCATATACTAAATTCTTCTATTACCCTTGGCATTTTTCCAGCTTTATGGAAAGATGCTAAAATTATTCCTCTCCCCAAAAAATCCAACCCCACATCCTTTTCCGATTATCGCCCAATTTCCATATTACCTTTCCTCTCCAAAGTCCTGGAACGCCTCATTTATAATCAGTTTAGTACCTTTCTTACCAAAAATAATCTCCTCAATCCTTACCAATCCGGTTTCCGTCCTGGACACAGTACGACCACGGCCCTGGTCCATATTACGGAGGACATAAGATCTAGCATGGAGCGCGGAGAACTGACAGTGCTTACTCTTCTGGATTTCAGCAATGCGTTTAATACCGTAGATTTTGACATACTACTTGGAATCTTGCGCTCTCTTAACGTATCTCCAACGGTCATTGACTGGTTTCGTAGTTACCTGTCTGGCCGCCGGCAGTCTATTTGTATCGATGACACTCGTTCCTTTTGGTGCAACACAACTGCAGGCGTTCCTCAGGGTGGCGTTTTATCTCCTTTACTTTTTGCAATTTTTATAAATTCTATCTCTAATCAACTTGTCTCCTCCTACCACCTTTATGCTGACGACCTTCAGATATATTTCCAAACTCCCCTAGATAGGTTATCTTTTGCGGTCAGTCACATAAATACAGATTTAGACAAAATTTGTGGGTGGAGTCGTGCATACGGGCTTCAAGTCAATCCCATCAAGACACAAACCATCATAATCGGTAGCCCGAGGATGATATCAAAAGTGCCATGGTCACAGCTTCCACAAATAACGTTCGATGGTACTGTAATTGAGTTCAGTAGAAGTGTTAAGAATCTCGGCATCTTTTTCGATTGCAATTTGTCCTGGGATACTCAAATGAAGTGTGTTAGCCGTAAACTATACGCATCGTTTGGTTCTTTACGTCGACTACGCAATTTCCTGCCTATGACCACTAAAATTGCGCTCGCAGAATCCCTTCTTCTCCCAATACTAGATTATGCAGATGTCAGCTATCTGGATCTTACCCAAAACCAGCTTGATAAACTTGAGCGCCTCCAAAATGTCTGCATAAGATTCATATTTGGCCTTCGCAAATATGATCATGTCTCTGAATTCCGTACCAAGCTCAAGTGGCTATCCATACGCCTTCGTCGGGATACTCATATACTTTCATTGCTCTACAACATTTTGTTTACTCCATCCTTTCCTTCATACCTTAAAAAACGGTTTTCTTTTCTATACGAGTCACATTCGAGAGTTTTGCGATCATCGGAAAATCTTAAGTTAAAAATGCCAGCGCATTCCACAACCTTTCTTGATAAATCCTTCGCTGTTCAGAGTGTTCGTTTGTGGAATGCACTGCCAATAACAGTACGCCAAGCACAAAGTTTACACAAGTTCCAGAAAAGTGTAAAGGATTACTACCTATCACTATAGGATACATTGACAGAACAAGTAGGTAATATTGTGATATGTAAGTTTCTATCTATTATAGGTATGTATGTATTTATATAGTGTGTATGTATGTGTATAGTATGTATATGTATAGTATGTATGTATATAGTGTAAATAGTAGGTATATATAGTAGGCTCTTGTACTGAGTACCAACGGGTACTGTTAACAAAGTATACGTACACCGACAACTGCCCTCTTAAATAATCCCTATTATTTTCCATTCTTTGGTTGTCTGGAAGAGATCACATTTTAGTGATAAGACCGCCAATTGTATACTTTTTATTTACATGCTCCTGTAATGTAAGATCTTAATATTGGTGTACAATAAAGAGTTAATCTATCTATCTATCTATCTAAGTATATTTATTTATTTAAACAAATTTCGCAAAGAATCGCGACTGCCTAAACCATAAATGGCTCTGACTACTCTTTTCTGCAATACAAAAATAGTACCTATGTCAGCCGCCGAACCCCACAGCAGAATGCCATACGACATAATGCTATGAAAGTACGCGAAATACACTAATCTAGCAGTTTGTTCATCTGACAATTGCCTTATTTTCCAGACAGCATAGGAAGCCGAACTTAATTTACCTGCTAACTTTTCAATCTGAGGACCCCATTGCAATTTTGAATCAAGTGTCAATCCTAAAAATACGGTCGATGGGACTAAATCTAATATTTTCGCATTAAGTGCAACTGTTGGTACAATTTGAGTCACATTCGGCAATGAGAACCTGATGCATTTAGTTTTCCCTGCATTTAACAAGAGATTATTTGCCGAAAACCATTCTGATATAAAGCTGAGTGTTTTATTATGCTCAATAAGATCTTTATCCTTTCTATTTACTTTAAATATGAGCGACGTATCATCAGCGAACAAAACTATCTCTGATACTTTCTCTACCAGATAAGGGAGATCATTTATATAAACTAGAAATAAAAATGGGCCCAATATAGATCCTTGGGGCACCCCCATTTTCACAGGATGACGTGCCGAAGTGACACCGCCTATCGAAACCATCTGTTGTCGCCCCGATATCACAAGATCAAGAGATGTGTCTGATATTCCATAGTACTTCAGTTTAACAACGAGCGTACGATGATCAACGCAATCGAAAGCCTTAGAGAGATCACAGAAAACTCCCAGCGCATCCTGTGATCCCTCCCAAGCCTCCAATATTGACCTAATTAATGTGCAACCTGCATCCTGAGTAGAGCGGCCCCTTGTAAACCCCAACTGCTTGTTATGCAATATCTCATTCACGTTAAAGTGCGACAACATTTGGCTGAGTATCAGCTTTTCAAATATTTTACTTAAAGCTGGCAGTATTGAGATAGGCCTATAATTCGTGGCATTTTTTGAACAAACTGCCTTGAAAATGGATATTATCTTACTTATTTTCATTAAATCGGGAAAGACACCATCACTTATACAGCCATTGAAGATGGCTGCAAGGATTGTAGCAATGTTTAGTATGATTGATTCAATTGCTTTAACAGACAGTCCCCACAAATCTTCTGTGCCTTTCCTTTTAATACTCCTAAAAGCTTTTATAATATCATCACTTGTTACGGATTTATACCTAAAGTTAGGTACAGTTTGTTTTACGCTTTGATTTAAAAAGAGTTCAGCCACATCTGGTAATGATGCGAGACACTTAGTAATATCCACGGGTATATTTGCAAAAAAAGCAGCTAAAATTGGCAATGGTAAGCTTGTCTGAAACCAGTTCATCACCAATATTCAATACTAATGTTTGATCTCTTGATCTACTTTTACCAGTTTCAGTATTAATTATTTGCCAAGCTGATTTTATTTTATTATCAGATTTTTTAATTTTATCTCTTATATATAAAGATTTAGCTTGAATGCAAACCTTTTTAACATTTTTTTAATAATTTCTAACATAATTAATAAAATTGACATCAGGGTTATAGGACCTTCTGTCATACAACTCATATAAAAAATCTCTACTCAGTCTAATGCCTTGAGTTGCCCAAGAACTAAATTTTATCTTATTACTGTCAACCGTTATGTTTTTTATTTTACAAGCTTTATATTTATCTCATTTTTTATCTTTACTATTTGGCATTTATGGTCAGAGCGAACACCAGCCACCAAACACTTCTCAGAGACATCAAAGTTGGTAATTATGTTATCAATGCAAGTAGCAGATGTGGGTGTGACTCTCGTGGCCTCAGAGAACAAGCATTTAAGGTTAAAGGACCGAAATACAGATAGAAATATGTTTATTTCAGGTGAATCTGCTAAAATGTTCATATTAAAATCACCACATACAAGGATTTTTTTTACTTTTAATTTTCCTAAGAATGTCTTCTATTGTTGCTGTAAAAAGCTTTAAATCGGATGCTGGTGGTCTATACACACATATTATACAATAAAACTGCGTCTCTACACATGCCACCTCACACACACGCTCAATATATAGTTGGCATATATCTTTACGTTCTTTAAATTTAATTTGGTCTCGAAGTAGTATGAGTACTCCACCACCCTCTGCCGAAACCCTATTATAAAAGCTGGTGACCCTATACCCACAGACACTAAAAGCCATCTTGTGTGCCTTCAGCCATGTTTCTATTTGCTAAAAGGCTCGCCTTTATTAACTAGTGACACAGTGAAAGCCAGAAAGGTGAACACCGTAACGTATGTTAGATTGAATAAACTCATACAGATTAAAGTCATATAGGTATACTTATATATTACATAGTAACTCCCTAACGACAACCGGGACTCAAGTAGCAAGTTTTAATTAATTTGTTATCACATACGGTTCGCGATTGGTTCTCGATCAATAAGTCATCCATCGGAAGCGAATGGAAAGTTAACGATGATAAAATGAGCCGTATGTTAAATATATAGTATGCGAGATTCGCGTTTCTTTAATGTTTTATTAGAAAAATAATGTGCGAAGTTCAGTCAGGTTTTATTTTTAGTGCTTCTCCGGCACTAACTACAGCCGGCTCCTCTTTATTAAGAGGAGCCGCCAAGTTTGCATGTCGTTCAAGCAATGCTACTTAATCCTAAACCATTATTTGATGAATGTAACTAATCCTACGTTGACCGGTGGACCAAAGACAAGGTAATATAATGAAGCTGGTTGAAGGAATATTGAGTGTCGTAAAAAATCACACCGTGTTTAACTTTTACAGTTGTTTATGTAACAAAATGAATTAAGATTTTCAAATATATAATAATAATAATGAGATTCAGTTAAGAAGATCAAAGTAATCCCTCTACATTTATAATAAATATGATGAGTCTCGAAAAATCTCAAAGAGATGGTAACACAATATCAGAAAAAAATAAATGTCCATCATCAAAGTAAGCCCATCGACCGTCACTCACTCATCCTACCTCTCAGGGAAATTGGTCGAGAAATCCTCGTTTCCCATCCAACAGAAGGGGGAGGTCAGAGGAGACCGGCAACAATGCACCGTTGGTTGTATGCCTCACAAACGCAGATAAAGGACTCCATCGGGAGATAATTATGCCGTCGAAGAATCGAGAAAGATTAACCCAAATACAGAGCGGGAGGTACCAGATCAAGCTTACGGATTTATCAAATGAAAGTGGTCCAGATATTCATTTCTTATTCTAGCGACTTGTTTAATTCTTTGAAATACGAACCAACCATGCTTAGGCTGTCGATGCATTTACTTTTTATTGCAAACCCAAATATTATTACGCGTCCGCCTTTCTCCCTAATTGTAAAATGCGTGCGTAAGATCATCGAAAATAGTAGGTATTCGTACGAAGGGAGATTTTCCTAATTGATACTATGATATCATTGATACTGATATAACTTAATACAAACTAGCTAAATGTCACTACCATTATAAAATAAATTGTATAAATGTTTTAACATTCCGTGTACCTAAATATCTGTAATAAGTAACTAGAAATAATAACTGTATTACTACAAACATGTTCTGACTATTTACAAGCGCTTTTTTATAGTCTACGTGAATAAAAACCTTAGTTATTTTATTTTATACCCACATATTTCTTCTGAATCCTAGTTAATTTATTCTTCAATCAAGTTTCATGGAACATCGTTCCCTACACACTGAGCTTACTCTAGTGTTTGCGAGGTTTCGTACAGCATTCATGACAGCACACGTGGCACAACGGAATCACACAAGACTCATTAAATCTAATGATGGCTTCACTAGCTGGCAATATTATCGAACAATACAACGTCACTCTAAAACTTTGGTAGCGTTTTGTTCCTTTAATAATATTGAAGTTTTTAGTGGTTCTAAATCATCTGTTCTTTCCTTTTCAACGGAGCAATTTAGCCACAAAAGCCACCGCATTATCGCTTTATCGCTGTTGCTAAATTTTAATGTAGGTTCCGACCATAGTGTAAAACGATTACCGAAAGGAGCTTACATACTTAAGCCAAATAAGCCCAAGTATACCTTTAGATGGGATCCACAATTGGTGCTTAATCTATGTCTCTGGTACTCTATCTAAGATTTGAGTATAGAAAGAATTACCAAAAAATTGGTTATTTTATATAACCAAAATGTAGGTATCTATTTATTCAAAACTATATTATATATCATCATCATCATATCAGCCGAAAGACGTCCACTGCTGGACAGAGGCCTCCCCCAAAGATCTCCACCTCCCTTCTGGCCGTTAGGGTAGAAAGGTTCTTGAGTAGCGACCACGAACCGGAAGACGCAGCGTGGGCAGGCCCCCTACAAGATGGACCGATGATCTTGTGCGGGTCGCTGGAAACTGCTGGATGCGAATAGCGCAAGACCGGCATAATACGCTATAAGCAATGTTTGTTTTTTTTATAAATTGAAAATTCTATGACATGATTTATTACGTTTGGCTTGTATTTATTAAAAGATAAATTACTCAATTATCATCATGTAAGCCGTACGTCCAATGCTGGACAAAAGCCTCCCCAAATAATGGGGATATATACCATAATCGTCACGCTTGGCAAACGGGTTGACGATCGCAGTTTGATGGTTAAAGTTCACAGAAAAACGCTCCTGACCGTCCTCTGATAGGTATTCCCTCAGACGATTTCTACTCCCCCCACGGGATGAGATAGGGTGATGATATTCTATGCCGTCACCACACAGCAAATTACTTACTTTATCAAAACTAATTTCTCTGAAAATCTACTTTGTAGATAAAATATATCTGACTAATGAAGCGACGAATATATATCACTGAAACTTCTTGAATATATTTGTAAATATTTTCAATGACACCTGTTACAAATTTATTAGGTATTATTTATAAAGGTCCCATAATAAACCTCTACAATTATAAGCTCAGATCAGTGGTTGAAATTTAAGTAATTTCACTTGCTACCTACTTATTTATAACCGAACCGAGCAACAAAATGTTTTAATGTTCGATTCAAGTATTATTATACCCCGATATAATTTAACGTACACTTATTAAGTAATGTCATTTTCTTGCTTCATTGTTCTAGTTAGTTCTATGGATGTAGGTAGGTATTGTATTTATTGACCCACATAAAAATGTTCGTAAGAAACGTGTCATTGTAGTTTAAATACTAGAAGAAAAACAATATATTTATATAAATTAATATTTAATTACTGTTATAAATACACCTATGTAAATGTAATTCATATATTAATGTATTTATTTGTAATCACATTATATTCAGATACAATGTAAATTGTTTTATGAATAAATAAATAAAATAAATTTGTGGCCGAACTATGTTAAAACCTGTATCTCGACATACCGCACCAAACCCTCCCAATGAATTACTGTAGGTAACCAATTTTGGTAACTGGTAGAATGTCTTCTTACTTATAAAAGTTAAATTAATTGCAATATAAAGATAATCTAATAGAATGTCATTGATCTAATAAATTATAATGTTTATAATTATAATTTATTATAACTTAGATCCTGTGTTTAATTTAATTTTATAGTTACGTAATTCTTTCAGGAGCTACCTACTAAAAAATAACTGTTGAATGTACTAAAGTAAGAGCTGTCTACACTACATAACATTATTTTAACTAGTTTGAAAATATTGGAAGAATTTTTAAATATTTCATTTAATCTAGCAGTTCCTTCCCATTGCATTGAACTGAAACAAATGAAAGAAAACTATACAGCGCCATCTATCATAAGATGCCAGAACGATGAAAATCCTACAAACGCCGACCTCATCTTGAAGCTACAAACACATGAAATTCAGTGTGCCACTAAAGGAAGTACTATCGAGCCGTCTTCATAGATGGCGCTAGCATTTGGACCGAAAAATATATGATTAGCTATAACAGTGTATATAATAGTAAGTTAAATAATTGAAGCAGGTAGGTATTTTTATTTAAGTATCTTACTATTTGTTACCGAAATATTGTATACCCTTACCGCACCGTACCGTAATCAAAAAAATATACATGTGTTTGTTTGTTTTAGGAAGTTGCCAAATATAATGAAAATACCTTATTTCTTAATATCTAGAAACGTTGTAAAGCAAAAAAAATATATTTTATATTTGTGAAAATACAACTTTTTTTAACAGTCTAACCAACGTGCTTGAGCACACAATATTCGGGACATCCTGCTACATTACGAGTATATTATTATAGTAGGTACTCGTCATAGCTAATATTATGACTTTTCTTGGAAAATCTTCTTTTGAAAAACATCAAAGTTATTGTATGTATTATATAATTATATTAAAAATTACCTAGTGCATTTTATCTGGGCGACGGCCAACATTCGTGGTTATTATAATTATCTTCATAAAATTAAATATTTATCAAGATAATAAATTTCAGTTCTTTAAGCGTGCGAATTTTTAGTCAATAAATTAAGAAATTAAATTACATCCACTAATTGGACTATAAATAAGTAACCCACTAAATATGAAATAGATAAGAAATAAACTCAATCATAAAATTATGTAATTCCTTGGAAATAAAAGTGATAGTATAAGATCTGACGACACTATTTTTACGCTCATCAGATTTTTCTTTAAGGTGTTTTTTTTATTACATTAACTTTTGTATTATATAGATAAAATATTTAGAACTACCTACTATAGGGAAACTTTTGTACAAATTTTTCACTAATGAAATAGACATGGCTGCAAATGTGTGTGTATGTGTTTTGCACTCGTCACGCGTGTATTTAAGTATTTTGATACAGGTTAATTTGATATTTGTATTATCTCTAAATAATTATTTCGGGGTCACGTAACCATTATACATATTAGCACAGATAGCTTAAAATACCATAATCGCTGTTAATTTCAATTCTGGTGGGGTATCACATGATATGAGTGTTATCACCGTTGTAAGAACAATACTAATTAAACAATATAATTTTATATTTATAATACAGTCACATTCATAGGAAACCCCCATAAAACAAAGTAATATAACTACGATAATAAGTAAACGAAAAATATTTATTTCAGATACGCAGCAGATAAAAATTCTGTCGTTGTATCTCGTATTATCATATGCCATCACAAACCATATTCTATAAATTTACCACTGAGTTTGATGCCAAGTGAAATTTTATTATGTTATTTTTGTGTGAGTATTTTTATATGGCACGTGAGACTATAACTATTAAATACAAATTGTATATTTCCTTACAAAATAAATTTAGCACTACGTCAATCGAAGAATTTGGCTAGCTATCATTGCAAATTAGATGACAGTGCCCACTTTGTAATTCTAATTTGTACCATAAACGATAAATGTACGAATCAAGGGCCTTAGCCAAGGGCAAAGTTAGTCCAATAGATTTTTTTTGCACGATACTTCTTATATTCTTATTAACGGAAAATATATCGACAGCTATTTTAACATAATTCTTGTATTATGGAAGTGACTATTCCAATCTTAATAAATGCAGTATTTTATTACCTACAAATAAATTTGTATACTTACTTACCTATCGTATGGGAAGTGGTTACCCTAGTGTCAGAGTTGTTCCAGCTACCCAGCGGGCCTCTGACATGGCTTAACGACTGTTGTCTAATGACTACAACCGGGACCGACAGCTTAAGGTGCCCTCCGAAGTTCAGAAATTAAATCACTTTGGTGGTTACCCATCTATGGACTGACCCCCTAGTTGCTTAACCTCTCCAAACATTTACGGACCGGTGAGAGCATCTAGCTATGAAATATTGTATATTAACCATTTAATTGTGATAACACATGATTTTAATATATAAACCGTTAAGAACTTTTTATTGTTTCACAACATATCGTCTTGTACGAGCGTTGACTGCATTTATGCGAATATAAATGTGTGTAGGTATATAAATTGATAATCTAATTCTGGTTATGAGCTGACTGAATTTATAGCGTGTGCCTAGCCTACTTCTGTTTATTGAACTAAATAATCTATGTTAGTATGTACTTAATAAGCATAACATTCATAATTTATAGTTTTATATCTATTGTTTGCAGTACAAAGTAACATATGATTTTGATATGTACATTTTGCCAAGGTTTAAGAGCTATTTTTAATTCGTTAAGGTAAATGTCTTGTACGATAAGCCATATTCAACTGGCGTCATATAATGTAACTCAAATTATTAAATAAAACATTGTATGAAATCATAAAAATAAAGAAAATATAAAACAGGACTCGCACGCTTAGAGGAACGTATTTACTCTATTAAAGATATCCAGTATATTCCTACAAGGATTCACCCCATAATCAGCATCATGATCATCTTCATAATACATATGAGCTGAAAGACACCCATTACTGGACAAAGGCCTCCCCCAAAGATCTCCACAGTTGCCGGGCTTGCGCTCCGATAATCTTATTTAACCCTAAATATTACTTCCCTGCAGAGTCAACGTGTAATCAGTGACTTTATTCCCAATATATGTTAAAATACTACTTCCAACTAGCCGATAGCAAAATAATATGTATTGAAGCACTTTGTGAGTAAAATAAATAGAAAAAAAAGATTAATGAAACCTTTCTACGGTACGTCTTGACAGTTCAAGGTCCTCCATTTGATTATTGTCATGGTTAACCATCGGTAAACAATTTGATATTTCCTTCCTTATAATAAACAGATAAACAAGATTATTGTTCCCTAGCTTCGCTGTCATCCAGTAAATAATTTACAAACACCATCAAATTTCCTCTTGATTAATTTTGTGTAACAATTTCATTCATCTTCCTCTATTCTATTTAGTAAATCTATTAAGCTCTTTACAGACAAAGGAATGGTGTATTGTGATATAAATCAATAGAGAGATTAATTTAGATTAGAATGTTGAGCATGGCCAAGTGACATAACGTCGCGGTAACGTTTGTCAACGGCAAACTGAGATGACAAGTGGTATAATGAATCATTCTGAAGTGTTTTGTTCGAGTTTCATAGGTTGTGAAGTGATTAGCTACGTCTCATAATATTTAAATAAATATACAGGGTGTTTCTCTAGTCGTGTTAAAGCCTTAAACCCTGTAATTTCTTTTGGAATACGCCCGTATGTAGTACATCAATAATGAGGGATCGTCCATTATTTGTTCGCTTAAGGCTTTCTGAATTCTTTATATTTCACTTTCAAGATTAAAATAAATATTGTGATTTTGTAATGATTAGGAACATGTAAGTGTAACGGATAACATGAATCATAAACTAATAAAATTATACCAACTACCTAAAATATTATTATGGAATAAAAACTAAATTTAGTTTTCGATCATCAACACACTGGCATCCGATCTCAAACTAGGCTAGTACTACGACAGCTAGACAAATACTAAACATACTTCTATTTTTAGGGTTCCGTAGCTAAATGGCAAAAAACGGAACCCTTATAGATTCGTCATGTCTGTCTCTCTGTCCGTCCGTATGTCACAGCCACTTCTTTCCGAAACTATAAGAGCTGTACTGCTGAAACTTGGTAAGTAGATGTATTCTGTAAACCGCATTAAGACCTTTGCATAAAAATAGAAAAAGAACAATAATTTTGGGGGTCGCCATACATAGAACTGAAACTCAAAATTTTTTTTTTCATCGTATCCATACATTTGGGGTGTCAATGGATAGGTCTTCAAAAATGATATTGAGGTTCCTAATATAATTTTTTTCTAAACTGAATAGTTTGCGCGAGAGACACTTCCAAAGTGGTAAAATGAGTGTCCCCCCCCCTGTAACTTCTAAAATAAGAGAATGATAAAACTAAAAAAATATATGATGTACATTACCATGGAAACTAACAAAGAAAATTGGTTTGAACGAGATCTAGCAAGTAGTTTTTTTTTTAATACGTTTTAAACCGCAATTTGCTTTCATGTAATCAACTGAAATACTTGCTGCTACCCTTCATGGGCGAGTCCAACTCGCACTTGGCCGGTTTTCTAAATACATACGTGTCATAGCTATATTACACCCGGACTCAGAACAAATAATCGATGCTTTGTGCTTAATGTACAAAGATTTGTCCTGGGTGGGGATACGAACTCTGGTTTAGCAGTCAGGCTCACTAACCACTTGATCAGCTGCAAGCCAGTCAAATGATTTGAAAGTACTGTGTAGGTTTTCTTAGCCGGGATTTTCTGTGCCCGTCGTAGATTATAGTCTGTAACTTGCACGACTAATAACCAATTACCTACGCGGGTACGTTGTAACGGGCTACGCAGGTGCTTGTGTTATGGCGTTGACATCAGATTGACAATTTGTGTGTGAAGAACAAAAAAAAAAAACTCGTCAAATTCAATTTAAAGTATTAATATAATCGTAGTACATTTTACAATTAACAAAATTTTTTAATATCCAACTTGTCATAAAGACTTTATTTTCTCGCAGTTAATGATAATACTGAGTATAGTGGGTTTTGTTTTATATTTTGCCCATACTTGGTAATGTTATACGATAAGATTTGATGTTGTAAGCCTCTTAATCTATCGTAAATTAGTATATCTACAGAAAACATATGCTGATGTTCAATGTTAAAATTTATATGATTGACGTGCTGAATGTCTAAAATGAAAATACAATAGCACGGAACTCAAAGCATAGTCAAGACACACACACAAAAGAGTCAAGAAATATTCTTGGTATTGAAACTGTCGTATTTTACAATAAGCCACAAAATGACTCTATATTATGTGATAAACTCATCCTATGAGAATGCAGCCTCATCCATTTGTATCTGACTGGACTCTAAATGTGGTTATTGAAGCACGGCCTAAGTTTATCTTCTACTTGAAGCTCAGCAGTCAAATTTTCCCGCAAAATAATAAAAAAAGGTTAAATTAATACTAACGATGAAAATATTCTCATCATTAATCATGCCCAAAGTAAATTTTTGGTTCTTTTTTTAACTTCTGGTTTACACCATATTAATTTTTTGGTTCAAACCAAGGCGTTGGTTCAAAATTTTATTTATGGTTATAAAGTTCCTAGTAAGGGGCATTGTCTACTTTGGATAAGGCCCAGTCTATGTGCTTTGGCATCCCATCAAGGCATTACAGGTAGAATGTGCTGATCATCCTTTGGCCCTAAGGAGACAATTTATTGCTTCTCGATTTTTATCCAAAATTCAGTCATCTCACTCTTTAATTGATAAGTTATTTGATTTAAGATCTCAATAAGATATTATCACAATAAAAATAGTCCTCTATCTAATTCTTATCACCTTTCAAGAGTACCAAAATTCAGTGACTCTATAGTTATATTTCCTAGACTACCACTCTATGGTTTTGATTATGAAGTTCTACATCTTAAACCGGAAATATAATTTGATATTGGTTTGGCAAAAACGGATGCTACCTGTAATCGGATGAAAAGTGGAATGGATATCAAAAAATGAAGGCTTCAAAATTACCGGATACAAGCCTTCATGAGCTGCAGTAAATTATCAAACTATTATTTTTAAAATATAATTTTAAAATATAGTTGTCCTAAGGAATCTACAGTATTCACTGGAGAATGTACACACATAAGTCACAATATAAATAGAGTCGTAATTGTTTCTTATTTCCTAAGTAGGTGCACTTAAATCAATCAAAGCTGCATAACGTTATTATTTCAGAAATTAAAAAGTCTCTTTTGGCTGTATTGAAAAGATAAAAAATTTCCCCAACTAGTATAGATCCTAAGCCATTGTGGTATTACTATTATTATCCGTCAATTTTCATTGAGAACAATTGCATCGTTCGTTAAGTAAATTTAAGTTTAAAGTACAAGTGCATACTCTGCAAATAGTACACGTGCCGACTCAGCCGCGCTCTCCACAATGACACACATAATAAGTTCCAGTTCCAAAAGGAGGAGTGGGTGATGGTGTCGACGGGTACAGGCCGGTAGCAGTACTATCATCCCCTGCTGAAGTATTTGAATCCGCGTTGCAAAAGACACTGTATGGTCAAGTACAGGGGCAGCTGTCACAAGTGCAACATGGTTTTCGACCGGGTTGCAGTACAACTAGCAACTTGCTGAACTACATGACCCATCTTGTACCTGCAGTGGATAGTGGGGGACAGATAGATGCCACCTACTTCGATTTTCGGAAGGCGTTTGATGTCGTTGATAACGACATACTGCTAAGTAAGCTAGCTGGCATCGGATGCACTCCCCATCTTTTGCGATTCTTAGCTAACTACATGGGAGACAGACGGCAGTATGTGGAGTACGGGGGATGTAGATCAGATACATATTTTGTCAGGTCAGGAGTCAGTCAGGGTAGCAACCTAGGTCCTCTTGAATTTATCGTTATGGTCAATGACCTACCGGAGGTCATAAAAAATTCAAGCTGCTTATTGTTTGCCGATGACCTGAAAATGTTTATGCCAATAAAAAGTATTAAAGACTGTGAACTATTTCAGAGTGATATATTGAAGGTAGCAACTTGGAGTAAAGCTAATAAATTAGATTTTAATATTACTAAATGTTTAACAATCTCTTTTACTCGAGCACTGAAACCGATAAGATATGAATACGAAATTAACGCAATGAAATTAAAAAAGAGTAACAGAAATAAAAGACCTAGGAGTTAAATTTAATACAGATTTACAATTCCGGAATCATATTGTCAGTATATGTAAAAAAGCCTATAGGAATTTGGGATTCATATAACGTCCATCCTACGGTTTTAATAACACTAAAGCTATAATCGCCTTGTACAATGCTTTAGTGAGGAGTAAACTCGAAGGCAATGCAGTTATCTGGGCTCCGCATGAAGCTAAATATAGCCTTATGTTGGAGAGAATTCAAAACAAATTTATACGCTATTTGTATTTGAGATTTAATGGAATATATCCATTTTACCCTTTAATGTATCCAAAGGAGATACCCCATTTCAGGCCTAACCGTTACATCAATCAGATATGTACCAAAAAATCCGTCTATTTTTCGTAAATCATCCACCAAAATCTTAGCCTTAATTACAATGGCCAAGTGTAGAAAATAGGCAATTTAATATTTTTTGTTTTAAACAGCCTATGTAAACCGCTACACCACTTATTTCAATCTATGTCACTAACTTCACAAACGCTAGTAATCCACCATAGAGCGCACCATAAAAAATGTGAGATTAAATGGAAATCGATACTTTTACAAATAATTAAATAAGACTTCATTGTTTTAGTCTTATTATTTATTTAGGAATTACAATAAATGTGTAATAAAATATGTGTCGAATCAAGTATTATAAATGTAACCTGAATTAAAAAACATTAAAAGCAATAAATAATCGATAAAATCGATTGCATCACGGATTGCACTTATAAACGTCAAATGTCAGTCTGTCAATTGTCATATAGTCGTATTTTTGCGTATGTTTTTCTGTATTTCTCGAGATTTATTATATCATTTGACCTCTGCTCGAATATTGGACTCCGAAATTGATTGCCTCCTGATTGACCCTTGCTTGAACATTGGATATCGTACTCTGCCACCCTGCTGACCTTTGCTAAAAATCCGGATCTGGACTGGTTGATTCATAATGACAGCATGAACATGAGCCTGTGCATTCATAGTGGAATAGCAACGGATCGCTGCAACACAATAGGAAGGCGTTGATTGGAATGAAGTTATACTTTCAATTGTACAGGAATGGCTCGCGCTCGAAACGGTTAGTATCCGATATTTATGTAAACAGTGTAATCGCCTATGTTCAGTTGCGTGTTGATGGTTGTATTATAAATATGAAACCAAAAATGTGCATGTTCATATTCGAAGATATATGACATCACTAATATAGACAGAACCTGCCAATTACAGCCTTTCCTGCACTACACTAATACAGACAGAACCTTTTTTTTTTTTTTTTTTTTTTTTATCGGGACTAGTCCCTCCCTCTTACCCACCACTGCAACTCCTGTAAGCCAGGATCAACAGTGGCACACAATGAAATGACACTGAGCGGTGAAGCTCAGGCATGTCCCGGGGAATCGCTTTAACTGTCTTGGATCCCGCAACGAATTTAATCAGAAACAGAAAAAAGGAGGAGTTAGAAAATGAATAGTTCCACTTCCCTCCAGAGCAAAGCGGGAGACAGAATGATGTAAAGAGGCTATAGCCTCATAAAATGAGAGATTTGCAACTAGAGAAGCCAGCTGCAAAAGCACTGAGGATCAATTTAAGGGTCCTAAGTGAGCTGTTATATTTGATTCCAATAGTAGGTATGGCAAAAACGCTTAAACGCACGGAAGTTGTTCCTTGTTGCTACAAGATCCGTATAATAAACTACTCCAGATATTGGTTGCAAGCTGTTTAACATAATATCACGCTGATCTTGCCAGAGATCACACTCCCACAGGATGTGGTGAGCAGTTTGTTCATATTCGTTACTGGATGTTGAGCACAGACAGATTGGTGAAGATACTAATTTGAAACTATACAATTTACTTTTAAAATTGCCGTGTCCGGTAAGAAATTGTGCAACACAATGGTCTATGATTAGCCAAGTTTTATTTAACCGTTCGCGTACGTCCGGAAAGAACTGGTGCAGATGGCGACCCTTGGTTGACGTATTCCATCTACATTGCCATTCATTTAGTAGTTCGTTATTTAAGTCAGCTATTGGCATAAATAGCCTGGTTATTTTCGCACGGTCGCGTAATGATAAGAAATCATTTTCTAAATTATCGCGCGTAGAATAATACATTGCTGCTCGTCTTTGTACTTCAAGATCAACCGGTAGTACACCCGCTAGGCCAGGTAGTGCCTCTGTGCTCACTGTTCTATAGGCTTTACACAGAAATATCAACGCCAACCTCTGGCTTTGTAGTAATTTACGGCGAGCAGCTCCGATGGTAGCCCTATCAGCCCACACAGGCGAGCCGTAGCATATACACCCAAGATAGGTTGCCCCGTAAATGATTTTAAGAGTATTAAAAGAGAGGCCCCAGGTTGCCGTCGATATCCTTGTAAGTGCAAAAAAGTTTCGCTTAGCTTTTTCCCCAACTGATTTAATATGTTCTATAAACGAGAAATTCTTTTCTAAAACTAAACCCAAATAACAGGTTGATATTTTGCGTTTTACAGTAACATTATTAAGTTTTACGCCCGGGGGGGATTTTAGTTCACCTTTAAGAAGGAGTTGGTAGGTTTTATGAGGAGCAAATGTAAGGCGATTTCTTTTACCCCATTCACTTATCATACTTAAGCAAGTTTGAGCCCGATTTTCCAACTCTCTCCTGGAGTTACCCTGTATAAGTAAGAGGCCATCGTCAGCATATGCCGTTAGAGAGCAGCGTGATGGCAAGGGTAATGTCAAGAAGTCATCAAAACCCAAGTTCCAGAGAGGCGCGAGCACTGAGCCCTGGGGGCAACCCATGGTTAACGATTTAGTGACTCTGAAGTGACCAAGCTTAAGAGTTGCAGAGCCATGTACGAAATAAGATGTGATTATCGAATATATATTACTGTAACAACCGCGTAACTTAAGTTTTTGTAACAAAATTGGCCACCAAGTATTATCAAACGCCCCTGAAATATCTAGGAATATGGCCAAAACGTATTTACATTCGGACGAGTTTACAGCTTTCCTCACTGAGATAGCTGCGTCCACTGTCGATTTACCCGCAGTAAAACCAAATTGATTTCCGTGAAATTTTGGTCCTCCCGGCAGCAATCGCGGTACAATAAGCCGTTCTAGAAGCTTGCCTAAGGAAGGCAGTAACGTTATTGGTCGGTATGACTTAGGGTCTTCAGGCAGTTTATCGCCATTTTTTGGTATAATACGAATAAAACCGCTGCGCCAAGAACGCGGAAAAGTCCCTTCAGATATGCAACGATTAAAAACTTTTAGTATTGAATCACCGGATTGTTTTGTGGCTTCTATTATCATTTTGTTGGATATTTTATCTTCACCTGAAGCTTTGTTAACAGGTAGCGATTTCACAGTATTCATAAACTCATTAATTGTAGGAAGACTAGACATATAGGTAGCGGGTAGATTGTTTGCCCACTGTCTAATCTGCTTATGGTAGTCATTATCGTTCAAGGAACTATCATCAGGTATGAGCGAATTAAGTAAGGATTCCGTGGTCTCCTCTATGCCACTGGTGTAGGTATTATTGATTTTTATGTTTTGAATATAAGCTAAATCTATAGACCTATTTGCTTTAAACTCATGGTATAGGGGCGACCACGGGCCTTCTTTATCTAATTTATCGACTATTTTTCTAATAAGATTGCCTTTGGATTTCTCAATTGACGAGCGGTAACGTGAACGAGCTATTTTGAGATTTATATATGCATTATTTAAAACATCGCCTACAATTTTACGTTTTTTTAGTTTATTATATTTTTTACGTGCTCTCCGAAATTCACATCGAACTTTAATTAAGTAGTTATTCCACCAATCGCATCTTCGAATATTAGTGATAGGGACGCGGCCTATGGCAATATCGGCACAGTAGGTAAAAGTGTCCGACATCATTACAGCACATTCCTCTGTTGTTAGTTCATCCCGGGTGAAATCCCTGGCATGCGCGGCAAAAAGAGCTCTGAAAAAATCCCAATCGGCCCCTTTGAGCCGATATCTATAGTTACCGTAAATAGCCGTAGGTCTTTGTGCCAACCGAGGAACAAACTCGTACACGATTAAGCGGTGATCACTGGATGAAGCGTCAGGCAAAACACGCCATCCATCTATTCGGACGTCTGAGCTTGAAAAAGTGACGTCAATAAAAGATTCGCCAGTAGGGCTACAATAAGTAGGCGGTGCATCAGGAGTGTTATGTATTGATAGATTCATCTCAGCGACGAAATCTTCGACGGCGTTCCGCCGTTCTGTATCGCTTGAACGGTATTTGCCATACCATAACGTAGAGGATGCGTTAACATCTGCGCCAATAATAATTTTGTGTCCTTTGAGGGACATCAAAACATGGCGCAAGTGATGTAAATGGGGACCGACAGGATCTGAATACTGAAAATAACAGCTCACTACGTAAACTTTGCAGGATGGGGATGATATTTCAGCGACAGCACAGTGTGACGTCATGAGGTTTCGCATAGCGCTTACCGTAAAATTAGTACGCGTTACGTAAATAGCAGCCCGTGATTTGTTGTCTAGCTGCACCAATTTATTTTTTAAACGCGCATATTGATATTGTTCTTGAACAAGCACTATATCTAAGTTGTATTCATTGACTAAAGTTTCCAACTCTGATGTCGCAACCCTATCGTTGTGAAGATTTAGCTGCCCTATTTTTAAGTAAGCCATATTAATATTTGGTATTTAGCACTAACTGCTCAAGTTTATGCTTAAATGTGGGGCAGTTGTCCGAGCCGCATTTGTGGTCGTGAGGTTTTTTATATGTTTTACACGATGCACAAACTGGTTTAAATTCTGGGTCATTGTGGTGCTTACATGATTTTGTGGGATGTGCTTCTGCGCATAAGGCACAGGTAGGTAATTTATTACTACAGTACTTGACAACATGCCCATATTGCTGGCAGTTTAAACACCGAACTACCTCTAAATCATCAATAAAGCGGCATGTAGCCCAGTCGATGAAAAGTTTTTCTTTAGTGCTGACTAAATGTTTTCTAATCTCCGGTTCGAGCTCAATTCCCACCCACTTGCGCCCATTAGCTACGTTACGCTTGCGCACAATTTTAGTTTTAGACGTAAAATCGTCTTCGCTGACTTTAAGATCACTATCTTTGATATTTTGCCTGTATAACGCCGTTAAAAAGACCTGGTCGTCCATTGACGACGGTATATCTTTTATAAGTATGCGCGGTCGTCGCCCGGATGGAGTTTGAAGTTTTAAACCCGCCGAACGAATGGCCTCGACAGAGCGAATTTTATTGAGTTGGGTTTCATTTGCCACTCGGAGTACAACGCCAGAATTGGAAGTTTTTTTAACGCCTACTATTTGAAAACCGTCGTCCGCGGGTTTTATAGCCTTCATAAGCGCTTCCTTGGTCGCCGACGAAGTCGCGTACTCCGCTGATCGCTCAGCGGTGGGATACGCAATAATTGAAGGAACCGGTTTTCGCGTCTGTACTATGGGGGCGGCGGTTTTTTTCGGTAAACGCAGTTTTAATTGTTCCGCGTACGTAGGAATCTCAGAATTGGTTTTATTTACGCAAAGATCTAACTGACGTTCTGCGTTCGCCAATTTAGTTACATTGCATGAAGATTTAAGCGCAAGTAATGAAATAATACTGGTAAGGCGCTGCGTACAATCCATCACCGATAGCTTATTCGCGATATTCATACCCGAGTTGGAATCACTGACTAATTCGTTAACTTTTGACAGATAAACGGAAGCTTGTGTCACAAGATCGCAATAATTATATTCCGCACTGTTTGTATCGCTAATATTTAATGAAGACGAATAATCGGATTGAGATCCCCGAAAACGTTTTATGTCCGATTCCTGTTGACCATCGGGAGTACAAAACGTCGGTGACGCATCGTCTAACACTCGTTTGTTGAAGCCTGAAGGGGGCGTTCTGGGAGTCTGTTTACTTCTCCCAAATGCGTTTCGCCCTCTATCAGGGGGGACATCATTCATTTTTGACATGTTATTCACACGAAATAAGCAAGCGCTTTAATGTAAACAGCACGATAACTAATTTAGCACGATAACAAGTAACTGTGACTATGACGCGGTACCCTCACAAGAAAAAAGTTAAACTTACTCACCGAACGATAATTTGAACTAAAATCCAGATATTACTTATTAAAACACTTAAAAAACTTACAGATTGTAGTATTTAGCACTAACACTAAAGCTAGAAACAAAACACAGGTCACAAAACAATCACGAAATAGTAGAAAAATAATATTATTTCACAGCGAACCTCCGACGCACTGAGCCGTAGCGTAGCGGGAAGGGAAGTGAAGCGGGAAGGGAACAGACAGAACCTGTTAAATACAACCTATCAATTACATCTCTCAGAGAGGAGGATGGTGTCCCTGCAGTGGAATCAGAATAAAGCTACTTATATTTAACCAATTGTGCCTCTTAGATAATAGCAATAGTCAAATAATAAATGTTTGCTTCTTCAGGTTAATGAAAATGGCTTTATCTGCCAAGCCTGCTGGAATAATGCCAATGCTGTATCTCGTGATAGAAATATACCACAAAAGAGTGAACAGACATACACATGACACCAACGAGTGTGTATTCATTGTGGACATTTGCTTCTGAGAAGAGATTGTTGCCATCTACTTAGGACTGGTACGGTGTAAGAATGCCGAATACACAAAGTTATAAAAGAATGGATCCTACCACACACGGTTAGTATATTAATCTTATTTATGGTTTTTAATAACATACTTTAGTTTTGACTGCCATCATGGTCTATTGTTTAGGCCATAGTTTTATTGGATTTGTCCATTCATAATCTCAGTAGCAGGAGAATCTAGAAATGTGCCTGGTAAGTGGCAATAGGCTCACCCTTATTATGTAGAACTTAAACTTAGATGGCAAGATGTGGGTGTAATGTTACACCTGTGCCTTCAGGGAAATAATCTTGTGTCTATGTTAGTATAACAATACTTTAGCTTTGTTTTGATAATAAGGGCATAAAATGTTCTTTGGTATGTATAATCATTTAAGTGAATAAGAAAGATGGTTTGATAATTATCAAGCTCGTACATCAGGATTTCTTTAGATCAATCTTTCAAATTGGGCAATAACACAACACATATCTGGTGCCACTAGTTAATGTAGATAAATTATTTTCAGGTGGGTGCTTCAAGTGCTGTCTATCATTCTTGTTGGGTGCCAGCAAATAGAGCATCTCATCATTTAAGTACAGGGCCGTCAACATCTTGTGCATGTTCATCAGCTGTTGATGAGCCAGATAGTGAGGACATTCCTCATGTAGAAGAACCTTCAACAAGGCTAGAAACTAATTCTGCACCAAGGGCACCAACTGTTGGAACTCTTATTGTTTTACCTGACTATTTTAGAGCTGTGGCAACTGAAAGTAGATGTTTTGTGGAAGGCTGTCGCAGACATGAAAGAAACACAGTAATACTTAAAATTATAATTCCAAGCAATTTATGTAGATACAAATGATGTTGGCGAGTTTCCTGAACTAACACAGAAGCACATACCAAATTAAACAGGCCCGTTCTTACCATGGGGAGCATGTGAGAGAAAATGGCTTATATATCATAGAAGTGTGTAGAGAGGTGGACGGTAACCTACAGCAAGAGCTGTCGACATCAGGCTCAACCTGGATGTTATTGTATTTAAGTTAATTATAAGTTGATTAGTAGTTGGATGTATTTCGTTTACATCCTAGTCTTAGTGGTAGGAATGCTAATATTCAAAATTATTGCACATGTATCATTGGAAAAAGAAGGATTGGTTGCTGTGCCCACACCATGAGCATAATATGGTATCTTGGTTGGGCATTGTACAACGGTAGTCAATTGCCTCCTGCACAATTTTTCTATACAGTGTTATTAAATTATGATAAGCCTAGTGAAGAAGTGGATTAATAAAACCATTACTCACAATTATGTGTTTTTATTTTAAAATATTATTATTGCTATTTCAGATTACTGTTATCTGAGATTTTATCAAATACTAAACAAATAAATAATAATAAATGAATTAATATTTTTGTCCCAATTAAATAAAATAAAGAATTTTGGAACAACAAACCCAATGCCATCTGAACCCAAACTAGGTAGAGCATGTACTATGGCAACCAGCTAACTGATAAAGATACCTGTTTATGTTTCTAAATACAAATATAAATAAATTACACACAGATACTGAACAAATAACCCAGCTTATTACACGAAACATTTGTCCTGGTTGCGGACCTACAAGACCAACAGTAACAGTAGTTACAATAATAACAAATGCAAGCCAGTAGTGTTTTAAGCGGGCCTTGACTAATAAATGTAGTTATCAGTAAGATCAATCATATAAATCTGAAGTCACACTGTAAGCGCTTTTTTATGTAGAAACGTACTTAGGTACTTATGTAGGGCATGTGCGTTCCATACTGATAAATATAGCTAACAATGTCTCAAAAATATCATTTGGGTAATTAAATAACACTGTCGAGTTATTTTAATACAAAAATATAATAGAGAAATGACCAAATCGGAAAAACAGGCATTTACTTTTACGTTAAATATAACCTAAAAATTAACAGTAAACGTCTGTTTTTAGCAATTTGGCCATTGCTGGGAGACGTGAAAATTGGGCTCGTGAAATCTTTCAAGATGCTTTAATTTATGGCCAAATTCCAGCTCTGTAACACCAGGCCTGAGTTTCTATGGAGTTTGGGTTTCTCCTTTATTAGGCATGGTAGGATATAACGAGCTGCGTGTACGGCGAGAGCTGTACCTGGTTTCCTACATTTTTAAAGTAATGAGGGGACAAATAAGTAACGCTTGCATTTTAATAATTGTAGATTTTTGCATCCCTGAAAGATATGTGTGGCGACGCCGTCAGCCACCACTGTTGGCCGTGCCACAAGGGCGCACCAACTTACTACGCAAGGCGCCGCTCACACGAGCACTACACACCCTTAACCAGGTAGCGGAAAAAATTGACTTGTTTTCATGTTCTCTTAATGAATTCACGAAGATAGCGTTATTTGTAATAAGCTACAATCAATAGATAGTTACACTATTGCATTAGGTTAACACCTGTAAAAATAGTTGTAAGAGAAGAGAAATAAATAAATAATAATCATTGCTAAGAAAGTCCAACCTAACCAAAAACTTTATTTAAGTAAAGCTATTACTTGCAAAATGGCTAAACGCAAAACTGAAACGTAGCACATGCCCTACAAAGCATTTAATGAACAAAAGGCTGAAAAAAAAAGAAAAAATACAAAATGTTATCCCAGTTATGAATTAAAAGAACAAGTCATAAGCCTAAAGCAACAAAAACCTGTGGAAAATCAACTTACGGTGAAAGACGTTCTTTAATTAGTGTCACATCACACTGAATAGAGGAGTCTTTTAACGGAAGTCACTGCTGACAAAGATTTTTGCAAAAAAACTGGGTGTAATAGACAAAAGGAACCATGGTAATGCGATCAGTTTCCGCTTTTTTGTCATACCGCCAAAATCAAAACCAAAATGAAGAAAAATCTGTTTAAATTATGCATAAACCCACACACACAAACGCATATCATACATACACGCATGCACACACACACACACACACACACACACACACACAGACACACACACACACACACACATAAAAAACTACGCTACAGCAAACGAGTCTTCAATATCATGTAAGCGTTGAAGCTATTATCAGCTACTCGATATTAAAGAGCTAGTGAGCCGGTTAAAGAAAACCAACAAACCCTAATTGTGTCGTGATTAGTGCATTTAGTGGTAGAAATAATATTATTTTAAAGAATACATGAATGAAAAATGTGTTCTTTTCATTTCTTAACAATTATTTAGTTGAAGTCGACTGGCGTGCAACCGCGTTTCCATCTCATACCTGTAATATCAAATCATCAAATTGATGTGAAATCATCTTTGTTTCTGTTGCCTCATGATTAAAATTCATTTATCATTTAATCAATAAACCAGTTATAATTTCTTGATTTCATTACGAGCTTAAAGCTGCAAATATCTTCATCGATAAATGGTCATTATAGGAATGATTTGTTACTTAGAATAGTATGTTTTATTTATATTGGCATAATGTGTGCCAACACTATTACGAATGAATATTAATTTGAATACTTGTTTTTTATATGGTCTCTCTATATCAAATAAATTAACCGGGCATTTTTTCCTTATTTCGGCTTAATAAATAATAAGTAGTCGACTGACTAGAAAACTATCCACAAGTGTTTTCACAAACATAGGTTTACTTTCTATTCCCTCACTTTCATAGCCGGCAATCCATCACAATCGGGGTGAGGTCAGGCGCCGTACCAACCGTTTTACGTGCTGTCCGAGGTATCCCCCCTGCATTGCCAACGTCGAAGCTACTTCTAAGTTAACTTATCCTACAACAACACTTATGGCCCGACCAGATATCGATAGGTAATCCAAAATCATGAAGTTAATTCACACGAACTTAAGTTATTATCCTCGCAAAAGGAGCTCAAGGCTTTCTCACACAAGTGAAATGGGTATCCATGTGAAAACTTTTGATAAAAACGAATGCCGAAGTTTTGGTCAGTTAAAATCAATACTTTCTAACTTAAACCAGCCAACCTTGCCAATTGGAAGATTTTTCGTTTTGTACTTGAATACGCTATTATATTAAAAGTTGAATCTGGCTAGAATAATTTACAGGTTTGTGCTTGATTGCTTGAATACAGCTTTGCTACAGATTTTCTCTTAATTGAAGGCATCCATGGAAAAAGGCTATTTGTAACCACTTTGCGTTCTCTAATTTTATTGAATAGGTAAACTTTGAGACAGTGTTTTTTTCAGGGTTCGTGGGATCTGTAATCCAGCTGTCATACCCTTATTTTACTGATAATAGAAATGATGACAGCTGATTTGAGCAATAAGTAGGCGCAGATTAGGACTGGTCGCTTTATTTTCCTTACAATTACTTGCTTTCGTCTCTTTTTCGTTGGATTTTTTAAGGTTTTCCGTAAAACAAGCGACGCTGTATGTCAAACACCCCGGTGTACGGAATTGAGCCGAACGGTGTTTTATTGACTACCATTATGGCTTTTAGCGATAATTAAAAAAATAAGTATTGTACTGAGTTTTTTGGCAGTGTTTCTCAGTAGCTGCCACGTCAAGCACTGCATGGTGGTAAAATAAAGTGACACTTCAAAAAATATTGTAATTTTTAACTTAATAACGATATGTATGACTATGTTGGACTCGCACCAACTAAACCTGTGCTGTCGTCGAATTCTGTTCGCGTCTAATGGAAAGAGCTGGTAGGTTGCTCCGGTGCCCCCTTTTTGCGCCATGTCCCAGATGGTTGGGACACGTACCCTGGGAAGGTTCTGGTTTGCCCTCCCGTATTAGATCGCGAAGCCTTATCTAACGTCTGTCAGAAATATACCTTTTGTTATATCAAAATACTTGAAATCTACTTTCCTAACTTTTGACAATTACCGGGCACAACTAGCAATCTGGTAGGCTTTGAACCTTGTAAAGACATTTTGTAGAAAGAAGATTGATTTACAAAGTTTACAACTTCACTGAATTCCCCGAGTTATATTTCTCCTGTTTTGTGATTTGTTTATAAACTGTAGACCACGAAAAACGCTTATATTTCTATATTTCTAAGAAGGGATCTATTATTTTGACGCTTTATAAGCAATGATACATATGGAGATATATATATATATATATATATATATATATATATATATATATATATATATATATATATATATATATAGCGCAAGACCGGCAATTGTGGAGATCTTTGAGGGAGGCCTTTGTCCAGCAGTGGACGTCTTTCGGCTGATATGATGATGATGATGATGATATATATATTACAATGATTTTCATTTTGTTTTTATACTTAGTAAACATTACGTGTAAAATAATATATAATTATGTTAAGTAATTATTGAACTGATACTATCTATACCTATATCTATGGGGGGAAGCCTTTGTCCAGCCGTGGACGTCTTTCGGCTGATATGATGATGATGATGTTCTATATATCACCATATCAGCCGAAAGACGTCAACTGCTGGACAAAGGCCTTCCACAATTGACGGTCTTGCGCTATTCATATCCAGCGGTTTCCAGCGACCCGCACAAGATCATCGGTCCATCTTTTTTTTTTTTTTTTTTTATTTTAAACTTTATGCACAACAATGTACAAAGGCGGACTTAATGCCGAAGGCATTCTCTGCCAGTCAACCTTGGGGTGATGCAGAGATTACATGGTAGGTGCACTACGAGCTTAAAGAGTAAAACTGAGAGTAAAAATGTAGATACTTCATACAATTACATAAAATACACAATACCTATATTATAATATACTACTATATATCCATATATATTATACATATACCTACATATAAATAATACAAATAAATAAAATAATACTAATGTGATGATTCTGCCAATAACTTTTTGGTTATATGCTCCCGCGTTTTCTTTTTGAAAGAATAGCGACTTTTAGCCATTCTGATTTCTGATGGAAGAGCATTCCAGAGGAGAATGGATTGTATAAGAAAAGAAGTGTGGATGAAGTCAGAGCGGTGTGAAGGACAGTGAAGGATGCGGTTATGAGAAGAACGCAGATTTTTATTGTGTTTTAAATGAAGGTATTGAAATTGAAAAGTTAGATATGAAGGAGAAGAAACGGAATCTAGTAAAGTGTATAGAGTAGTCAGAGCACGTAAGTTTCTGCGCTGGCGAATTGGTAACCATTTTAATTGCGCGCGGTAAGATGACACATGATCGTATTTTCGTAGATTGAAGATGAACCGAATGCAGTTATTTAGAAGTCGGTCGAGCTTATTGAGGTGATCTGCATTCAGGTCAAAGTAGCACACATCACCATAGTCAATTTTAGGAAGGATTAAGGACTGCACGAGCATTACTTTAGTTTTAGATGGAAGGAAGTTTTTGAGACGATAGAGACTCCGCAGAATGTATGTGACACTCTGGCTGACAGCAGCAATCTGGTTCATCCAGCTAAGAGTCGTATCAATCTGTAACCCAAGATTCTTTACACATTGGCTGAATGGAATGGCGGATTGATCAAACATGATGCGTGGCATTTGATCTAAATTTATTCTGCTCATCAAACGCGAGCTTCCTACTATGATGGCTTGGCATTTGTCAGGGTTGACTGTGAGGCCAAACCTATCAGACCAGCTTTTGATTAAGTCTAAGTCCCTATTGAGCTTCCCAATGACTTCAGGCAAACTATCTGTACCCGCCTGAGCATAAAGTTGAAGGTCATCGGCATAAAGATGATACGCACTCTGAAGATCATAAGTTAAAAGGTTTATAAAGACAGAAAATAAAAGAGGAGAAAGAATACCGCCTTGTGGAACGCCTGTGTCGAGGTTTGTCCAGTTTGATGAAGTCTCTCCGACACGTACTGACTGTTGACGTTCCAGAAGATATGAGAAAAACCATTCCAGCGCTTCGTCTGAGATCATAAGATGGGAAAGGATGGATAGTAGGATATCGTGACTGACGGTATTAAATGCGTTGGAAAAGTCCACCAAAACCATGACCGTGACTTTGGTTTCCTCCATGCCTGCTCTAATATCGCCAGTCACTTTAAGGAGTGCAGTGGTCGTACTATGCCCTGGTCGGAAACCAGATTGCAGCATACTTATTAAGTTGTTAGTGACTACAAAACTGGAAAGCTGTTTGTGGACACAGGATTCTAGTATTTTAGAAAGAAAAGGAAGTATGGAGATTGGACGGTAGTGCGTAGGAAGTGAAGGATTAGAGGCTTTAGGAAGGGGAAGGACATAGGCTTTACGCCATAAGGACGGGAATGATCGAGATTCAAGGGAATGGTTAATAATATGGGAAATGACAGGAAGCAGTTGGTCTAAAATTGAGGTGATCATTTTTCGGCTGATACAATCACAACCAACTGCATTGGATTTGATAGAAAGGATTATCTTTTTGATCTCGTTTGAATCGACTGGAGAGAAAGAAAAAGGGTTTATATTAGGACGCGCTAGACCATTTACAAAGGCAATAGTTTGAGATTTGGTCAGATGATCAATGGACGAAGTAGTGGAGAAATGATTATTAAGATCATCCAATCCAACAGAGGTGGGAAGGTCTATATGTCGCGGCTTGCCGATACCGAGAGTTCCTAAGAATTTCCAAATACCGGCAGGTGTAGAAGAAGATATACTGTTTAGAATATGACGGCGTTTAGCGTTGCGTATCATCTGATTACACCGATTCCTAGCAACCCTATAACTCTCCCAGTTATCGTCACTACGTTCCCTTTTAAACTTACAGAATGCTCGGTCTCTTTACAGAATGCATCTTGTAGGGGGCCTGCCCACGCTGCGTCTTCTGGTTCGTGGTCGCCACTCGAGAACCTTTCTGGCCCAACTGCCGTCGGTTCTACGAGCTATTTGCCCCGCCCACTGCCATTTCAGTTTTGCGATTCTTCGAGCTATGTCGGTGACTTGGGTTCGCCTGCGGATTTCGACATTTCTGATTCGATCTCCCAGGGAAACTCCGAGCATAGCCCTCTCTATTGCTCTTTGGGTGACCCTGACATAATGACTGATGAATAATGACATAATAAGTGACCACGACACTGTTCCTATATATACCTAGTAAATATATTGCTAATGGTTTAACATCTTTCACGACAAACTAATTTAACGTAATAACCTATATTTAGAGGTATATTTTAAGCCGTATGATAAAGACGGGGAAGCTTAGGATTGTCAAACTAATTAAACTGATTGTTCGGAATGCATATTTGGTTGATAGGTTATCACGAATCGCTTATTTTATCTTAAAATTACGCACTAAGAATGACCTGTGTTAGGAGGAAATGCAATAATATTTAAATAACTTCAGTTGGTGTTGATCACTACTAATGTTATAAACGTGATAGTTTGTAAGTATGGATGGATGTTTGTTACTCTTTCACGTAAAAACTACTGAATGGATTTCAATGAAACTTTACAATAATATATCTTATACATCAGAATAACACATAGGCTACAATTTATAAAAATATTGTGTGAATTGTCCAAAATATGACGATAAGTATCAAGTAAGTGGGAAAAAATCTACCATCTGCGAGTTATTCCAGCGTGCACTGCCCACTGCCTCTAGCGGGTAACATCCTACTAATATTATAAATGCGAAAGTTTGTGAATATAGATGTATACCTAATTGTATGTTTGTTTCACTCGCCTTAAAGTAGTTTTGACGTATAAGTGATACGCCAAAACTACTTTAAGGCGAGTGAAACTGCGGGACATAGCTTGTAACGCATAAAAAGATTCAATACCAAAGGGTGTGATGAGTCTATAGATCTAAAATTTTAGTTTATATAGTTTCATATTATTTGACTGCACTTGTGGCGCAGCGGCTAAGACAGTCGCCTCGCCGCTTCATATCGCGGGTTCGAGTCCCGCGACGGACAACTATTTGTGTGACCCATAAATTGTTGTTCTGAGTCTGGATATAATTTGTATCCGTCTATTATGTGTTTGTAAAGTACCCCGCGACACAGGGATTAGATTCCCTAGTGCGGGCGTTGTCTTATAAAAATACTTATACTACATAATCTACATGTCTACAGCATTGAGTACTTACTTACGTTGTATTTAGAAACTTAAACCATAATAGCTATTTGATATTTACTTTATATCCGTTCTGTATTCCGATGATATCGAAGTAATCAAACAGTATTCAAATTTTAGATCTAAAATAAAACAACTGGTGTTCCAACATCCTTCCAACAATTGATTGGAAATACGTTTGGATAAGCGCACCGATAAGCGCATACTTTTCTCAGAACACAGTTACAATTAAAACTAGAGTAATTACTGTGGGATTATTTTGAAATTCTAATAGACATAAAGTGTAAATAGCAGCAATAGGCAAACATTGCCTTCAGAACTTTTAAGTAACAAATTTCTAAAGAAATTAGTACATATTTTTTAATTAGTACATTATACGAGAATGGCTTTCCATCGAGTGAGCCCTGCTTATCAGCTGAATTTGTAGTAAGACAGTAGTGTACCATAGATCTAGCGCAAGCCTTTGTTCAGCTTACATCTTTATGCTAAGTTTGTGCCCAACAAGCAGCAGCAAACCTTTTGCAATTTTCTTAATACTTATTACATCTAAGTTAGTTTACATACCAACTAGCCATCGTGGACATTATTTTCACGGAGGGCACGATTATTATTCATTCTTCTACCTTTATCAATACTTTAAATCTCATTTATCAAACATATAAATACGTAAAATAGCGAAGATATGGCTCATAAATTTGTATGGAAAAAATATTTTAGATACCAAACATCATCTAATCGAAGGAGAACGAGATAAGTGTTAACTAACCCTTAACAAACAAACGGTGACCGATTTACTTCGAGTGCAGAAGTGACTCATGCATTTTATTTTATTTGAAATAATTGCAACAGGCTTTTAAATCTGCCAACCTTGGTCTTAAGAATATGTTTCATTCAAAAACGTGACACTGGATTGCATTTACATATAACATTATGCTCTACTGCTTTAGATTTACGGTTCAATATATACGGTCATTTGTGAAATATAGTACTATTATCTAAGGAATGATTACTATTTCAATAAAACTCGAAATAACCCAGTATCTCTATATTCTTGGTTACTAGTACTAAAATAGAAAACAAATATTAGGTCTTTACCTATGAAATTGCCGTTCTGCAGTACTGGCCATTTCAAATCAAAATAATTTTTGTTTGGCTAAGAATTCTAATTTCAAATTAATTTTATTTTAAAAACATGGATTCTTTTTTCCAAAAGTAGTCATTTCTTTATTGATTAGTGTTACATTTTCATCGCATTTCAATCTTTTTCGTCATCATGGATACGTTAAAAATTCGAGTAATTATGGAATATGAGTACCGTCGTGGCAGCAACGCGGCACAAGCGGCACGCAACATCAACGACGTTTACGGAGCTAACACTACAAACCAACGCACCACCTGTTATTGGTTTGCTCGCTTCCGTTCTGGAAATTTCGACCTGAAAAATGAACCTCGCGGTCGTCCGAAGACTTTGGTCGACAATGACGAATTAAAGGCGGTTGTGGAAGCTGATGATACACAATCTACGGCTGAATTAGCAGCAGCTTTCGACGTTAGCGTCAAAACAATATTGGTCCATTTGCGTCAAATTGGCAAGGTAAAAAAGCTTGACAAATGGGTGCCCCACGAACTCAATGATCGCCAGCGCGAAGTACGCGTCGAGACGTGCCTTGCACTGCTCAACAGACACACAAATGAAGGAATTTTGAACCGCATTGTTACCTGCGATGAAAAATGGATTCTGTTTGATAACCGCAAGCGCTCAGCAAGTTGGTTGGATCCTGGTTCAGCACCTAAACAATGCCCTAAACGAAAACTTACCCCTAGAAAAGTGATGGTCACTGTTTGGTGGTCTAGCGCCGGTGTGATTCATCACAGCTTCTTACCAAACGGGGTGAGCATTACTGCAGATGTGTACTGTGAAGAACTGAGCACAATGATGGAGAAGCTGGCGCATCTCCAACCAGCATTGGTCAATCGCTCGTCTCCGCTGCTCCTGCACGACAACGCGCGACCTCATACTGCACAGCAGACGGTCTCCAAGTTGCAAGAACTGGGGTTGGAAGCTCTCCGTCATCCGCCCTACTCACCAGACCTTGCGCCTACAGACTACTACTTTTTCCAGAATTTGGATAACTTCTTGGCGGGAAAAAAATTCAATACCCGAGAGGCAGTACAAAATGCCTTTGAAGAATTTGTTGCCTCCCGTCCAGCTGATTTCTTTAAGAAGGGCATCAATAAACTGCCACTGCGATGGCAAAGATGCATTGATTGCATGGGTGATTACTTCGATTAATACAAATAAAAAAATTCATGAAAAAAATTCGTTTAAATTTTTTCATACAAAACGGCAATTTCATAGGTAAAGACCTATTATTTGGTACATGTACTTATTTAGATTAATTTTAAAGTTATTTATCCAAAATTATTTTATATTGCACTGTAATGTACGTAACCTAAGAAAATCAACAGTATAAAAATATAATCTTGAGATTCTAGTTTCGTATAGACATGTGATGGAAAATATATTGAGATTCTATCACAAATCTGTACAAAACTAGGATCTAAATCTAAATGAAAGTAATGAAAAAATACACGAATAAAAAAAATAATGAGAAATAATAACATTTAGACATCAGTTTACATGTTGCTGTCCCACACTCGCTATAATTGAATGAATATAGCCCATTTTACACGATAATAATGATAGAATTTTCTAAAGCAGTTAAGCGGTCTAAGTATAACTTCTAACGTAACTGGCTATGAGAGAAAAAAATGTGTGCTCGCACCTCCTTCACTTGACCCTATAGTAATACAAAACGCAACGTAACTCTGTCTCCCCTTCTATCTTCACTAACTTATACCTTCGTCTCAACTTCCGTCCGCCTCCACCTATCACCCTTTTCGTAACGCTCTCATCACTTCCTAAGACATGTGTGCGTAACGAAGTCTTACTTCAAAAAGTGTCATAACAAACAAAAAACCTTCCAAACAATCTTTTCACTTACACAACCAATATTATATGGTTTAGATATGAATTTAAAACTTGGAAATTTATATGTAACAAACAGTCATCACCCAATATTTGTTGTGACCTATTTGTATATTCCAGTCTCCCTCCAGGAAGTGTAACTGTCAACCTGCCGATTGAAACGTTATTCAATTGTCTATGGGACAACGAATCTCGTGAAACAATGCGAACACCGAACCTGCTCTAAAATGGGATAAGTGAAGTATTGACGCCCTGCTTAAATTGGATTTGAAGCGATTCGGAATTTTCCGGACAGTAAGGAAATGAAGACGAAATACACTAGCTTTCCATAAACTCGATTTGGTTTCAATTTACTGTTTTTGAGGAAACATTAGACATTTCGCGATAAACAAATTTATAAATTGACACAAGACGTGTTTTCCCTATAAGGTGGATATCATTCCGGCATGTTGATATCAGGATATTTAAGACGACTTCTCCCCACAGGCTGATAAAAATAATTGTTTGTAAAAACAATTCCATTACGCTTGGTTGGAGGTTGGTGTCTACTGATCGCCTGTTCGGCTCCGCTTGTAAGTCAGCTTATAAAACAGCAGTTTTAACATTCCTGTGTTTCAGATAGTGTCATAATTCTTGGCCATTAAAGCATTCTTTAAATAAATAAATATAAATAAAAAAAAGGTTTTTATTCACGTAGACTTTAAAAAAGCGCTTGTAAATAGTCAAAACATGTTTGTAGTAATATAGTTGTATACATTATTATTTCTATTTACATAGATATTTAGGTACACGGATGTATGAAAACATTTGTAAAATTGGTGTTATAATAGCAATGACATTTAGCTAGCTTGTATTAAGTTATTGTTAAAAAGATTATGTTTAACTTTAATTATCAAAATTTATAGTTTTAGCTATATTTTTACTACATATTGTCAATGGTTCTGTCTATATTAAGGTATTATTATTATGACGGACCTTGTGTTAATAATGACGGTCGCGCTTTAATGCTACCACCGGATCCAATGCGCCCCAACTGAGAATACCAAGCGAAACAAACTCAGTGGGTTCATCTACTACCGGTTTCAACACGACCCAGTTGAGACGGTCCGGCGAAACATACTCAAGCGGGCATGAACACGGGATTTGGTCCAATTAGAGTAATTATTTAGTAGGCAAACACAATAATGCTCGATCGGTTGTCTGAATGCTTATTGCATATTGCAGATAGTTCACGTAACTCAGCAGATCAGTCATGTCTATATGGCTACAAGATCTCCAGCGAGCAATGTGCAGGTAGGTAGTGAGAGCCAGACGTCTTTGTCATCGATGTACTATGTACACGTTTAATATATTGTGTTTTAAAACTTGTGTCAGGCAGATCAACAATTTGAGTAGGAAGCTTGTTATAAAACCTAATACAAAAAAATGATAAAAATGATTTATTAGTTTTGCTTATTCTAAAGCCTGTGTATTTCTAAAGTGGTCAACGGAGAGCCGTTTTGCTACGTTGAATGTTGGAGGAGGAATAGAAGGTAAGATGGACGAAGTATGTCAGCTGATGAGTGAAAAGCGGATCGATGTGTTGTGTGTTAATGAGACGAAGCGGAAAGGGTGTGATACTACAAAACACGGACTATACACGGCGTATTGGTCTGGAGTACCGAACACCACCCGAGCTTGCCAAGGTGTGGGTCTCATTCTTTCCACGAGTATGTCTGAGTGTGTGACTGAGTTCGAATGCGTGAATGCAAGAGTAATGTGGTTGAGAATGAAAGTTGGTATGACCCGTATCTTCCTAGTAGGAGTGTACGCTCCTGTAGATATGGGTGCAGTTGTAATACAGCGAGAACAAGAGGAAAGAAAGGCATTCTGGGAGACCCTGAGAGATGTGTTGCGGTTAAGTCAGTATAATGAAAGAGTAATAATGTTAGGTGATTTTAATGGATGGGTTGGGGTGAAACGTGATGGTTTTGAAAGAGTACTAGGTCAATTCGGTGACGAGAGTGAGAATGAGAATGGGTACAGTCTGCTTGAGATATGTTTGGAATGGGGTCTTTGTGTTACAAATACTATGTTTGAACATAAAAGAATCCATACGTTTACACGAGAGAGGAAAAATGTGAGAAAGAGTATGATTGACTTCGTGATTGTAGATGAAAGACTGAGAAAGAATGTTCTAGACACAAGAGTCTATCGTGGGACCGCAATCCATACAGACCACTTTCTGGTAATGAGCCGAATAAGTGGTCTATTCAAAGGATGACGCCACCGAATCCCTGAGACTGAAAGTGTACTAGAGAGAATAAAAGTAGAGGAACTGCAAGAGGAAGAAGTGGCAGATGAGTACAAAAGTAAGTTGGTTGAGAAGTTTGAGGGATCTGAAGACATAAGAGAAGTAGAAGAGCTATGGAAGGTAGTCAAAGAAGTTGTGGTGAGTGTAGCTGGTGAAGTGTGTGGTGTAATAAAGAGAAGAAGAGGAAGAAAGATGAAGAATATTTGGTGGGATAAAAGTGTACAAAAAGATGTATGTGAAAAGAAGAAAGCGTGGTTAGACTGGCTAGCCACCAGAGCAAACGAACGAATGCATAAGGCGACGAATGAAGATATAGAAAGGGCCTGGAATGATTATAGTAATATGAAAGGAATTGTAAAGGATGTGGTGAACGAAAAAAAAATGAACAAAAGGATAATTTTGATAGAAGGTTGTCTAAGGATTTTCAGACGAACATTAAGTTTTTCTGGAAATCCGTTAGATCAGTAAGAGGCATAACTCAAACCTCAGAACTGAAATCCATACGAGACCAAGATGGAAATATAGTGAAAGGGGAAGAATGCGTGTTAAAACGTTGGAAGGAGTATTTTGAAAGTTTGTATGAAAGAGGTGTAACAGAGAGTGAACGTAGTTCACTAAGTACAGTTAGACAAGAACAAATATAAAGATGACATTGGTATGGATGAAATTGTGAAAGCTATTAAGGGTATGAAATCAGGTAAGTCACCAGGGTATGACAGGATAACTTCAGAGATGCTGAAGGCTGGACATGGCGTCATAGCGAGTCAGCTGTGCAGCCTTTTCAATTTATGCTATACCACCGGCCAAGTGCCAAGTGATTGGTGCAAGGCTGTCATCGTACCTCTTTACAAAGGGAAAGGCTCACGGCAAGACTGTAAAAACTATAGGGGCATTAGTCTGCTCAGCGTCGTTGGTAAGTTGTATGCAAAAGTATTGGTTGAAAGAGTTGTGAAAGAAACCGATGCGAAAATATGGGATGCACAGGCGGGTTTTCGGAAAGGAATGGGATGCACGGATCAGGTCTTTTCTCTGCGAAGCATAGTAGAGAAGTTTTTGGGCAAAAACCAAAAGGTTTACTGTGCCTTCGTAGACTTAGAAAAGGCCTACAATAGAGTGTTGAGGAGTGAACTATGGTCGGTACTGTCCATGTATGGGTTGAACGACAACCTTGTTCAAGCACTGAAATCTCTTTATAGGGATTCCAGAGCTTGCGTGAGGATTAACGGGTCATACACCGAGTGGTTTAGCATCCGAGAGGGTGTTAGACAGGGATGTGTAGCGTCACCGTGGTTGTTTAACCTATTCATGGATAGCTGTTTAAAAGATTTGAAAGAAAGTGAATGCGGTGTAAGGATGAATGAGTTACTCATCAAATGTCTGCTTTACGCTGATGATCAAGTTTTACTTGCATCATCGGCGGACGAGTTGCAGGTGATGGTAACAAGTATGCATGAATCTTTTGAAAGGAAAGGGATGAAAATAAATGTAGGTAAGACGAAAGTAATGGTGTTTGAGAGGGATGAATACACGACAGCGTGTGATATTGTGATTGGAGGAGAGAAAGTCGAACAGGTGAAAGAGTTTGTATATTTGGGAACTTTGTTTACGAGAGATGGGAAATATGAAAAATATATTGTTAGAAGAGTAAATGCGGGGAACAGAGTGAATGGGGCACTACACGCCTTTATGAGTAGCCGGCAAGTATCAAAGAAGGCTCGACTAGCCGTGCACGATGGAGTGTTAGTGCCAACTTTAATGTATGGAAGTGAAAGTTGGGTATGGCAGAAAAAGAATGAAAGTAAAATAAATGCAGTGGAAATGAGAGCTCTGAGAAGTATGTGTGGTGTGACTTTGAGAGACAGAATTCGAAATACTGATGTAAGAGAGCGTTGTGGTGTGAAAGAGGATGTAGTCACAAAGATTGAAAAAGGCATGCTGAGATGGTTTGGCCATTTAGAAAGGATGAATGAAAGAAGATTGACAAAAGAAGTATACCTGGCCTGTGTGAATGGGACAACTGGAAGGGGAAGACCACGTCGAACATTCTCTGACCAAATTGGAGATGTTCTCAAGAAAGGGCAGGTCAGAAGTACCCTAAACCGGCGAGCATGTATGAAGAATATAATGACAGTAATCGAGGCAAAAGAAGTATGCAAAGATCGTGACAAATGGAAATCCGTTGTCTCTGCCTACCCCTCTGGGAAACAGGCGTGAGTCTATGTATGTATGTATGTAAAGCCTGGCATGGCTAGTTTGTTTTTATGCCTAGTATTTATATTATGCAGTTCACTTATCTTTTATATTTATCAATATTTTTTCAAACAATTTTTTTTTTTTTTTTTTTTTTAAAGGACAATGCCCGCATTAGGGAATTTATCCCTGTGTCGCGGGGTACTTTACAAACATATAATAGACGGACACAAATTACACCCACACACACAATTATATTCTGATATATGTATTCCGATGGCATAGGAAGTATATTTATTTCTTTAAACAAAGTTCGCAAAGAATCGCGACTGCCTAAACCATGAATGGCTCTGACTGCTCTTTTCTGCAATACAAGCCGAACCCCACAGGAGAATGCCATACGACATAATGCTATGAAAGTACGCGAAATACACAAATCTAGCAGTTTGTTCATTTCACAATTGTCTTATTTTCCAGACAGCATAGGAAGCCGAACTTAATTTACCTGCTAACTTTTCAATCTAAGGACCATTGTAACCCATTGGACCCATTGTAATTTTGAATCAAGTGTCAATCCTAAAAATACGGTCGATGGGACTTAATCTAATATTTCCGCATTAAGTGCAACTGTTGGTACAATTTGAGTCACATTCGGTAATGAGAATCTGATGCATTTTAGGTAGGTTGGTGGATTAGGTAGGTAGATGGATTAGGTAGATAGGTAGATTAGGTACGTACGTAGGTAGGCGTATGCAGCAGTAATTTTCGAATAAACTATTATTCAAATATCGATATCTAATACAATTTGATCACACTTGTGACGAATTCTTGTAAAAAATCCGGCCAAATGCGAGTCGGACTCGCGCAAGAAGGGTTCCGCACCGTTATCCATAAACCAGTTTTCTATTTTCAAAGTAGAATATTTTTTTCCTCAAACAGCAACCCAATTGGGTAAGTACCTCCACCTTATAGAATACATGTTAATACTTAATGTTGTGCTTTTGTGTATGAATTAGATAGTTAGAGTTCACTTGAGTGTAACCTATAATATATTATGTTATTATTTTTAACGTACCTTATAATTTTCCATACTTTTAAAACTAGCACTAGGTACCTTATTTTTAAATTTGAACTAGACATACTATAGCTTATATGTTTTGATGAATCTCTAAACGTATGTCACTATATTAACAGCGCTCACGATGTTCGCGTTCTTTAGAGACATAAATAACGTAGAGTACGCCTAACATAAAGTGGCGTGTTCAGCCACCATATTTGTGGACTGTTCTACAACATTGTAACCTGTACATTTTGTAGAGAGTTGTGCCAGTTAAGATTAAATGAACTCTACCTAAATATCACAAATCTCGACACACGCGATCACATTTTGCAGTAACATTTGTATGTTAGCGCAAGCATTAAGGAAATTATATTAGTCGAGTAGGTACCGATACGGTCTCTTTGGTCTAGCATTAGCAAAACATGACAGTTCCCGGTACAAAGTTCGACTTATACAAAAATTTTTAATAGGAGTTTACTAAACTCGCAGAAACAACCCAAATTTAGAAAATCTGTGGTGTTACACTCTGTGCACGTAAAGCCTTGGCTTGTTGCTGATTTGTCACTGAATTTGTCAGGCTGCCATCACATAAAAATTTGGCTTTGTTATTCTAGTCCTAGGGTGCTCAACCATAGATAATGGAGTCCAGATTGGTTCAAGTCGCGGCTCGACTTAAAAAAGTATTTTGAGATTTTTCTGTTAAGTCTCAGTATCAGTCCGAATTCTAGGAGTTGGTAGCACAACACCCGGTAGTGCCTCGGAGAGAACGTAAAGCCGTTGGCCCTGTATAGCACCTCTTTCCGGTTGTGTTTCTAGTTGTCTCATCAGATCATGAGAGTGATAGAATTGAAAATGCCCCTGTGTTTACACACATACGTGTGCACCATAATATGTCCTGCGCAGATGGCTTGTTTTGATTGCGATTGGCCGCCACGGCCAAAATCAGAATAATAGGACGTTCTTTTTATACCTATATATCCTGTGTAAGCTAGTCACCTACGAGATTCTCCACCGAGCAAAACAAACTGAGGACTATATATTAACCTATAGAAAAGTTACTACCCACAACCGCAAGTTATTTTCGCGTGACTATAACAATATTATACGATGTTATAAAAAGTATGACGTATGAATAATGAATCTGTCTCAGTGTTTTTGGATGTTCACATTAAAAAGTTACAAGGGTAAGCAATATACCTATGTCAATTTAAGCAACGGTATTTTTCGTAAATGTCCAGTTTACTTCTTTATGGTTTATAAAAGTGACCATTGTAAAAATACATAATAAGTACCTATTACGTACGGAACGTAGGATTCTTACACACTTAAATAAATAGAAACTCTTGTTACGACGCAATAAAGTTCAACATTCAAAGAAGGGCTCGGGCGGGATCTGTATATCTTTAGTTTTATTTACCTGAAGTAGGCATACGTATAATATATATAAAGGAACAAAGGATCCTCTTCTAGTCTGACCATTCGATCACCGTTCTGTCCTTTTCGTCAGTATAGTAATACTGACCTTGCTCACTAAGGCTGACGCTTCACTGTCATACTGAATTTCTTAATTAATTTTTTTCATTCGAGATTACATATGTCTATCGAGGTGGCGCACTTTCACACTAACATGAAACGCGTTATAGTACTTCGGGGATACATTTCATTGCTATTTTGAAATTGGAATGTGAGAAGTTACAAGTTCATTGTAACTTCTCACCCAAAGTGCCGAGTGCTTCAGCCGACGTAAAAGGTAGTATTTAACTTCTTACCCAAAGTGCCAAGTGCTTCAGCTGACGTAAAAGGTAGTATTTTTTTAAATTTATTAAAACATGAATTTTGTGGAATAATTGCAATTTCGTCAGAGTAATATTAAAACAAACCTATTTATTGTGCAAAATCTTACCGAGCAATGATTTTAAGGCTCAAATTAAAAAAGTGTTACCTATGTAAATTTGTTATCAAAAATTTTATTTAAATAATATGAAAATAAATCTAAACGTAATCTTTAGTTAACGGTGCTCATATTAATCTTGATTGCGTACACACACACACACACTGTATTAAATAACAACAACAGGTGCGCGTTAATTTTTAGGTTAGACGAATTAGGCTGTTCGGCGCACATGGAGAATTATTTTTAATATTTAGTTTTGACGAATTAGACAGATCGGCGCAAATGGAGAATTATTATTTGTGACATGTTTTAAATTTTTAGGTTAGACGAATTAGTCAGATCGGTGCACAAGGAGAATATTTTGTGAAATATTTTTAAGTTTTAGGTTAGATGAATTAGACAAATTGGCACAAATGGAGAATCATTTGTATAATATTTTGAATTTTTAGGTTAGACGAATTAGACAGATCGGCACACATGGAGAACTATTTTTAATTTTTAGGTTATACGACTTAGACAGGGTCGGGAATTATTTCCTGCTGAACGCATGTGCTAAGATTAATAATTATATCGTATCTTAGCTGAGCTATTTATTAACACAGCGCAAACACTGTAAGGCAAAGGATTAACGTGATGTATATTCGATATAGAGGTAATCCATTTTGGTGGGCCTATAATTGAAAATAGTCTACTATTAGGGATAGACCACATCATTTTGGTAAATAGTTAGTAGTTCAATCCTGTACAGTGACTTTTAATAATTCGAGTATGTTTGTGCTTTATGTTCTTATGTTTCTTCCGGTGGTGCCATAAAACAAGTGAAAAAACTTAATTATAATTTTTATCCGTAGCGTAAAATAAAGAGTGTTATTAATTGCATTTTCATTCTATTGCCACAATTCTCCTTCATATAATCCAGGTTTTCTTTGCCTTAACCAAAGTTCAATGATAATTTTTTTATGCGCGTAGTGATCTCACTCTCGCGTTTATATGTTTTACAGGATATCAAATTATTGTCAGCACTCTTGAAAATGTTCATTTTGTAATTAATAACATTTTCAGAACCAAAAGAAATAGAAAAACTGTTTTCCTATATTTATTGGGGTCATTATAAATATCAATGATGTAATATGTTTCAGAATGCGCATACTATTATTTTGTTGCATATAATCAATGACGTGTTATACATAATGTAAATATCACGCGATTGGAACAATATTACGTACCTAATTTGGTTCCTAATTTATTATGAATATTGAATTTTGACTGCATGTGTGGCGCAGCGGCTTAGACAATCGCCTCGCCGGTTCGTGTCCCGGGTTCGAGTCCCGCGCCGGACAACTATTTGTGTGACACATAAATAGTTGTTCTGAGCCTGGATGTAATTTGTGTCCGTCAGTTATATGTTTGTAAAGTATCCCGCGACACAGGGATTAAATTACGTTAATAATGCTAGAAGTAGTACAAAAAGGTACAGAGGCCAGCACATCCACCTACCCCAATCTGTCAAATTTATTTTATAGATTTTCAACTTTATCACGTGAGCATAAGGTTTACTTTCAATTGTATATATTTGAGAGATTGGGGTAGCTTGATGTGCTGGCGTCATAATTACTATTAACAATAACATAAGCTCACAAGCATCTCTCAAAAATAATAATAAAATCCCTAGTCATGCTAATCTGCAGGTGCCTCTGTTCTAGTTTGTTCTAAAATCAATATATGTAGCTTCTACTGAATAATTTTCGTACATTACTGCTTATGGACCGAGAATATTTTAATTACTGGAGTGCAAGCAGCAATGTATCTCTATACCATTTGCAGCTTGACATAGTAAAACTAATGCCATATGCCATTTTCCAGCTTCGATTTGTATGGCGTGGTTTGTCCATGTTTATAGAAGGTCATTACATATTATATATAACACACATAAAGAACGAGCGAAAAGTCCAGGCCTTAAACAAGCGATAACTACTAAGATAACATTAAAGTTATCGTTTTTTTACGTGTTAAAAATTAACCCTTCGATGGATTTGAACCCATGACTTCTTCCTTTTCTCAGCATCGCAGTAACGCACGATCCAACATGTAATAAGTGTCTTAAAACTAGTTCAATAATCTTACTTACTTATAGTATGGGCAGTGGTTATCCTAGTGTCAGAGTTGTTCAAGCCGCCTAGTAGGCCTCTGACATGGCTTAACGATTGTTGTCTAATGACTACAACCGGGACCGACAGCTTAACGTGCCCTCCAAAGCACACGTTCAAAAATCAAACCACTTTGGCGATCACCCATCTATGGACTGACCGCGAGCTTAGTTACTTAACCTCGCCGATAGCTTACGAACCAGTGAGAGCATCTAGCTATAAGTGCTTCAACAATAGAAGGCAAATATATAATGTACGTGTAAGTAACATAAACATCGAAATTTCATATGAAAACATTAACTACGACCTACTTCTCGAAATGAAATATTTATGACCAGAAAATTACCAAGATGGAAACGAAATGAAGGGACTTCTTGAAAAGTAATTTTTGCAAACATCTTTTGCCCGCATCTCAAATGACTGAAGGGTCAATAGTCAGAAATTACCTCCCTTTGTTGGCCGCGAAAGAGACTGAATTAATCATAGACCAACATTTTTTGCTAATGTTTCTCTAAAACTGTAGTATTGCTTTAATTACCAATGGCAAATATTGAATTTAGTTTACTTTTCAATTTAGACCACTCAGTAGACGTCTGACCGGCCTAACTACTATTGTACTACTATACTATGCAGAATGGTTTTATTTGCTTTCCGCAGCACACAGACGTTCCTAAAGTTTAAACACCATCAATTTTAAAAAGTCTTGTTTTTGATCGTCAAATATAACTAACATTGTTTTATATTTCACAGGTATTTTAAGCGGGACTAGTCCCTCCGTCTTACCCACCACTGCAACTCCTGTAAGCCAGGATCAACAGTGGCACACAATGAAATGACACTGAGCGGTGAAGCTCAGGCATGTCCCGGGGAATCACTTTAACTGTCTTGGATCCCGCAACGAGTTTAATCAGAAAGAGAAAAAGGAGGAGTTAGAAAATGAATTTCCACTTCCCTCCAGAGCAAAGCGGGAGACAGAATGATGTAAAGAGGTATGTTGCAAGTTTCATGTAACTGCCTTGTTGGTCTAGCGGTAGCGTGTTCAACCGCAGATAACGAGGTCCTGGGTTCAAATTCCGGGTCGGGCCAAAAATTATTTTGGGATGTTTCTGTAAAAATAAATTTTCTTAGTATCAGCCCGAAGTCTGGGAGTTGGCGGTATTATACCCCCATGCCTCGGAGAGCACGTAAAGCCATCGGTCCTGTACCTGACCTCTTTCCTGTCGTGTCGCTAGTCGTCCCATCGGATCATGAGAGTGATGGAATAGGAAGTGCCCCTGTGTTTGCGCACATACTTGTGCACTATAACATATCCCGCGCAGATGGCTCATTGACACTGGCCGCCGTGGCCGCAATTTGGCTAGGAGAACATTATTATTATTATGTTGAATTTAATAATGGTCACCGTAGCCTAGTTGGTAGTGCTCCTGCCTACGAAGCTGGTGGTCCTGGGTTCGAATCCCGATAAGTGCAAATTATTTGTGTGATTAGCACGAATATTTGTTTCTGAGTCATGGGTGTTTAAAACAAAAATACGTAGTCGTGATTTTAACTGTATGTATATCGTCGCCTGGTACCCATAGTACAAGCTTTGCTTAGTTTGGGGCTAGGATGATCTGTGTGACATTGTCCCTATATATTATAATTATAATTAAACTACGAATAACTTTTCTGTTTCATTTTAGAGACTGTCTTTATTACAGCACTAGATTTTACCTTTTTAGTTTACTCGTATTGTCGTAAATTAACTACAGAAGAGTTAACAAAGCTTCGATAAAATATTGAATTTTCTCTCAATAATCCCGGGACAACATTGCGTTCATACCAATTTAATAAATGGTAAGCAATGTTTTTCATTGAGCTTGATTTAATACAAAATACAAGTGATATTTACTCGTATTTCGCGTTACGTTCATCTCGCCCAAGTAACAAAACAAATCGGATATTCAATTTAATTCTGTACAAAGTAACAAAACTTTGGTAAAATTGATTTCTAGCGTAGGATGATCTCGGGATTTTCAAGCGGAATCTTGTTACTAAGCCTATGCCGTCCCGTCGGGCTATAATAAGTTCTATGTATAGAATGTACAGACGCCAGCCGTAAAGTTAGCCCAATCTTTCAAATTTCGCCAATTGTAAGTGACCTTATGCTTATATGATTAAGTTGAAAATCTATAAAAGAAATTTGACAGATTGGGTTAGCTGTATGTGCTGGCGTCTGTACAATATTCTTATTTTCAAAGAATATGCGTCTAACGAGGCAAATAACATAAAAATAACACTATATCATTCCTTACACACACGCGCGCGCACACAATTAAATGCACACACGCAAGCATGCACGCATAAAATAGGCTACTAATACTAGCTTCTGCCCGTGACTTCGTCCGCGTGGAATAGTTATTTTAGGCTAACGCTAGCTTTAATCTACCACTTTGTTTACGTAGAAGGTGAAAATGGTACCTATGAAATAACGGGGGCCTCCCTTCCCCCTCATGACTGCGCGCACGCCTGCCATATCATACGAGTAAATGCGCGCGCAGTACTTGATAATTATTTTGATACTAACTAAACTGTGATAGTACAAGCTTTACTTAGTTTGGGGCTAGGATGATCTGTGTGACACTGTCCCTATATATTATTATATCTCCTAAGATTTGTATTGAAATCGAATGATGTAAATAGCAATTTCGTTTTAAATTAAGTACTTGTGATAACAAATTGATTTTGATAAGGATTAATATCATGTTTATAAAAAAACGTTCGCAAATAATATATTATTTTAGATCAAATTTGGTTAGCATAAACAAGGTTATAGTGAGCCAACCTTAAAAGAGATATAGACATATGCTGTCACGGACTGTTTTTTAGAACTTTTAAAGTGACACAATTCTGTCATACGTGATTTGGCGGAAATTTGACCGTTTCGCCGAACGGAATCTCCCAAAAGGAATAAAAACCGGTTTTGTAACATATTTTATTGGTGCTCAGCTCCTATTGGTCTTAGCGTGATGATATCGTATAATCTTCGTCGTCAAATAGACTATATAACACTGAAAGATTTTTTCGTATCAGTAGTTACTGACATTAGCGCATTCAAGGAAACAAACAAACTCTTCAGCTTTGTTTATTAGTATAGATAGGTATTAAAAAATTAAATTAAGAAACCAGATGTGATAGGAGTAATTGGAGAGTATTTTTGAAGTTTCAAGATCTCATGTAGTGTGGGGGGTTCTATATGTAATCCAGCTTGATTCTTAGTTGCATGTATTAAATAGGCTCCTGTAACTGTTTAAAAGTACTTGGTATTTTTCTAATTGCACTAAAGAATTTCTAGCGGTTATATTATGATTAGTTGAGTACACACTATAATCGTGCCGTAAACGTACGTATGAGAGATCAACGGTGTCGGAATGAGATAAAAATAACCACTTACAATTTCTTTGGCAGTGGCAGTTCTAACGATACTTCTAATCCGGTCGTTACGTTTTTATCCACCTGTAGATCGGAATAGGGTTGCCAAATACATTTTTGAATTAGGTATCAAAATCTTGTAGCTTGAAACTTTTTTTTTTATTTGTAATTTCCTCGCTTAGACTCTATTCTATCAGATTTTTACATACGGGTAATAAATAATAACAACATTTAAAACTATCTTTAATATCACTTATCTACCTACAACAAGGTTAGGTAGTGAGAGCAAAATTTCGGTAAAGCATGTATAACGCTATAACAAATATAATATCATTATATAAGCCATACGGTAACCGCTATCCGTTAGGTGGGCAGTATGTTTGTTAATCTACTTGGTACACAAATAAAAGTCAATTCTCTAAGCAATAAGCGAGCACAATCAATTGATACTGATTTAGACACCAGGGCATATTCGGATCAAGGCGGTTTCCAGCGACCCGCGAAAGATCATCGGCCCACCCACCTTGTATGGGCCGGCCCAGGTTTCCGGTTCGTGGTCGCCTCTCAACCTTACTGCCCCAACAGCCGTCTGTTCTCGATCTTGGTCCAGCAGTGGACGTCTTCCGGCTGATATATTATTTTAAAAAAAGATTCCTTCTGATTTTTTGGCAGTGTTTCTCAGGAGCTGCCACGTCAAGCGCTGAAAGGCAGGGGAAAAAATATGACTATGATGAACTAGGCCTATTTTAGAAAAAAGCTTCAATTTTGAAAGATGCTATGAAGATGCTTGCGGTATTTGTGATATGACACTTGTATTAATATTAAGAGGTGGCGTCTAGGGAATCTCTATGCAGCGGCAGAGATCGGCAAATTTTCAAGTACTCGTAATTCTAGTGTAGCAGCCCTATAACCTACCCGACACGTCAGCGAATATACAAAATGTATGTATATCTTGTTATAGTTGAACACGAGCACTAATATATAGCTGTGATATTTTTGATTTCATGAATGAAGGCCACGGCACCTATAGATATCCGCTAATAAACTTGCCAGGTGACAAATTGGGATGGAAGACGACATTCTTCACAAGTTTTATGTTACAGTAAATTTAAGCAATTTTATTACGATATTAAATTTCAAACGAACGTAGTTATTTGTTGTAATAAAATTATGATAAAACCCTTAGGATAGGAATAAAAACACGCAATAAATATAAATTTTGTATTCAATGCCCTTTGGTTGAAAGTAATTGATTCACTGTGGTTTTAATGCCTGTCTTGAATTGGTTAATTTTTAATAATATAATAATAATGTCCTCCTACCGGAATTGCCACGGTGGCCAGTCTCAATGGAGACTAGCCATCTGCGCGGGACATATTATAGTGCCCTTGTGTTTGCGCACACAAGGGCACGTTCTACTCCATCATTCCCATGATCCGATGTGACACGACCGGAAAAAGGTCAGGTATAGGTTTGACGGCTTTACGTGCTCTCTGAAGCACGGGGGTATAATACCGCCAACTCCCAGACTTCGGGCTGATACTGAAATTTTTTTTTTTTTTTAAAGTCCCAAAATCACTTTTGGGCCGACCCGGGATTTATACCCAAGATATCGTTCTCTGCGGATGAACACGCTACCGCTAGACTAGCGAGGCAGTCAATATTATAACTTATACTAAGTCAATGCACGAATTTCGGAAACTCATTTTTGTATCGCGGTGTATTTTAGGAAAATATCATTGACGAACGAAACGAAAAAACTATTCAGAAATATGTATATTATAAATGGATTATAATTATTGCGTAGCTAAAATAGTAAGTTACGAGTATCACCGTCAATAGCTTAATTATTGCTTATTGTACTCTAAAGTACCTACTTTGATTAATTAATCTATTGAAGGTGATACTCAAACACCACGTTACCAACGCACTACGTTTTTTACCAACGTAACTATTTCAGCTACGCAATTATTATAATCCCGATTCTTCCGACGATATTTTGAACAGGATTACGATTCCTTTGTATTTTGTTTACATTGAAATATACTATATATTGGATTGGCTCTAAAATAGTGCATTTAGACCATATAAGGTTATTTCACAGTAAGTATCATTCCCATCACGAGCGTTTTCAACCCACCAAATTAAGCGTCGCATGTATAACCTTTTAATATAAAGAATATGAATAAATAAAGCAAGAATCTATAAAATAAAATAAAAAAATAACAAAAAAACATTATGTTTTAAAAGAATAATATTTTAATTACCTCGTAATACATTATAAAGAGCGTTTAACACACGTAAGCGTGACCTAACACCGTTCTTGAAGTAATAAACTTTTACGAAGCATATTAAACAGTTGTCAACTTTTAGTACTGTTACGCACATTATATCACGAGCTGCTAATTAGGCTGCTGTTCTATTTTTGCTGTTATTGTTGTATACAGAAACGGTTTTGCACAATGGCACGTTCTTTTTAAAATAATTCAAATGTGCATGATTCTTTAAATATATACAGTAAATAAAGAATATAAGGCAATTATTATCTTTTCTTATTAGTCGTGTTATGCAAAGTTATGAAAATAAGCCACCGGCTCATATTAACAGTAGAGTCATCATCATATCAGCCAAAAGACGACCACGGCTGGACAAAGGCCCCCCATAGATCTCCACTATTGCACGTCTTGCGCTATCCGCTTTAAGCGATTTCCAGCGCCCCTCAGACGATCATCGGTCCATCTTGTAGGGGGCCTCCTGCGTCTTCCCGTTAACAGTAGGGCAAGTTAATTCCCTTGTAATGCTCAATTTCAATATTAAAAAGAAATAAAACAATATAACGAAAGAGAGGCAGACCGAGACGTAAATATATGGACCAGGTGCAGGAAGTTGTGAAATTAAATGGTGAGTGATGGCGAACAGCCCCAAAAAATTCTGCTGTATCTTATTAATATCTAGGGACAATGTCACACAAATCATCCTAGCCCAAACTAAGCAAAGCTTGTACTATGGGTACCAGGCGACGATATACATACTTATATAGATAGATAAATACTTAAATAAAGTCAAAGTCAAAGGTACTTTATTCCGTAAAAATTTTACATTTATGTGGAATCGTCATATTTTTTTTTACCCTACCGTGCAGTGCATGACGTGGCAGCTACTGAGAAACACTGCCAGAAAACTCAGTAGGAATCCCTTTTTAAAATAAAATATACTTAAGATTAATTACAATCATGTGTGTTGACTCAGAACAACTCAATCCCAATCTAATTGAAGAGTACACCAAAAGCTTTCACTTACAATATAAAGGTCGTAATAGAATAGCTGTTCAGTGCTATGCCGCTGATAAACATCAAGCAATCATTGATGGCTTAAGGGCAAAGAACATCGCCTTCCATACATTCACAAGAAAGCAGGATAGATTGCCTAAGGCTGTTATTAAAGGACTACCGTCTGATTTCCACGATGTATTAAAAGATGAACTAGAATCTATGGGTTTCCAAGGCGTCGTGGTGACAAAGCTCCCATCAAGTAAATACCCGGATGCAGTGTTTGTCCCCTTCATGATCCAGCTAGCAGCAGGGAATGATATGGCAAAATTTAAGAAGATAAAATACATTGGCAACTGTGTGGTAGATATTGCTAGATACAAACCAAGCACATCAACAGTGACACAATGCTTCAGATGTCAAAAGTTTGGACATTCCTCACGCAACTGTAACCTACCAGCTAGATGCGTCAAGTGCACTGAACCACATGCAACCAAAGAGTGTCCAAAGAAAGAACGAAACACTCCGGCTCGCTGCTGTAACTGTAACGAAGAGCATCCTGCGAACTTTACGAAGTGTTCTGAACGTCAAAAATACATCGACAACGTCAAATATAAACAGAAGAAGCACGTTGAAGCTAAAGTATCCATAACCATGCCTGAAAAACCAGCTAAAGTGACCAACGCCTGGACACAAGGCCCCCCACTTTCACCAATAATACAACATTCACCGGTTAAAGAAAATTACGATCCTACTACTAAGGAAATACTGGAGATCCTAGTGATAATTAAAAAAATTAGAGCAAATTTTTCAGCATGCCAGTCCATGGTCGACAAAGTCGTACTTATTGTTACCCACTTAGGTCAGTATATCTAAGACCACTGAACTACGCATAATATATTGGAACGCCGACGGGGTCGGCAGCAAGCAGTGCGAACTTCTAGATTTGGTAAGTCATTTAAATATTGATGTGGTAGCTATCTGTGAAACAAGATTGACCCAACGTATTAAATTAGAACTTCCTGGTTACCATTGCTACCGAAATGATAAACATACCACTGGAAGGGGTCAGGGTGTGGCAATACTAGTTAAATTTGACATCCCTCACACGCAACTATCAACCCCCTATACTAATCTGCTCGAGGCCATCGGTGTCAAACTCAACATAGATAACCATCCAGTTTGTTTATTTTCTATCTACCAATCTCCCAACCTCCCGCTTCTCACAACCGATGTCGATGCTATTCTCCAAGTAAATAATAAAGTGATGCTCATGGGAGACTTTAACGCCAAGCATGATCATTGGTTTCCGGGCACCAGGAACACCAGTGGAAATATCCTATTCAATCACATGCTTGACAGGAAATACGTAATATATGCTCCTGATAGTCCCACTCTGGTTCATTATCGGGAAAACCAAACACAGTCCCTTCCAGACATTGTTTTGTCTAAAAACATCGATGATGTAAACGACATACAAACAATTACGGCGCTATCATCTAATCACTTACCCGTATTCTTCAAAATACATGTATCATTTGAACGCAAAGTAGTAAAACGACTCAACTATGCAAAGGCGGACTGGTCTCTTTTTCGATCGCTGTTGAATGATGATCTGCATCTATCATCCAATTTCATCAAAACAACTGAAGAAGTTGATGTGGTCATTGATAACTTTACTACAAGTGTCATAAAAGCTAGAGACAAGTCTATCCCTACCAATACCGTCACTGTCTCTGTAAAACCACTCCCACGCAAAATAAAAAGGCTCATCAACCGCAGAAATCGCCTACGCAGACAACACCAACATGAGACAAATACAGAGCTTCGCAAACACTTTCGCTCACAAATCAATCTGCTAAATAATAAGATCAATGAAGGTATTAAATGTCACAATGACGTTACATGGCAAAATAAATTAAAAAGGGTGGACAATCCGACATCCGATCTTTGGCGACTTGCCAAAACCTTAAGATCATCCTCATCCACCATAATTCCACCACTTAAGACAGTCAATGGTTCTACTACCAATTGCCCCAATGAGCAATGCGACGTGTTTGCAAGCACATTTCAGAAAAATATGTCGCTTACAAATGATTGGGACTCTGGTTATTTAGAAACAACAGTGTTAAATTCGGTTACTGAGTTCGCGATGTCCGAAACCCCTTCTATATTTACACCTGTAACGCCCAAAGAAATCTGGAACTATTCTAGAAATTTAAAGACTCGCAAAGCACCTGGACTGGATAACATAGCAAACATTCTCATCAAAAACCTACCACAGAAAGGTATTGTGCTCCTTACTAAAATATTTAATTCATGTCTCTCACTGTCATATTTCCCTACGACCTGGAAATTGGCTAAAGTAATTGCAATAAAAAAGCCCAATAAAGACCCATCGATGCCTTGCAGCTATCGACCCATTAGTTTACTTTCATGCCTAGCTAAAATCTTAGAAAAAGTTATTAACTCCCGACTCCTGAAATACATTAACCACAAACTAATTAATGAACAGTTCGGGTTTAGACACGCTCACTCAACAATACAACAGCTTGCAAGAGTGGCTGAAAATGCCGCACATCATTTGAACCTAGGACAATCGACTGGAATGTTCCTACTTGATATCGAAAAAGCGTTTGATACAGTCTGGCACCAGGGACTTATTTACAAACTTATTAATTATAACTTACCAACCTCATTAATTAAATTGATTAGTTCTTATATTTCGAATCGTAGCTTCAGGGTACATATAGGCGATTCGATATCATCACCTTGTCTCATCCCAGCCGGCGTTCCCCAGGGATCAATCCTAGGCCCTTTACTCTTCCTGATTTATCTAAACGACATACCAAAACAGACGCGTACTAGCCTTGCTTGTTTCGCTGATGATACTGCTTGCTACTCCACTTCAGATGACACCGATTTAATCATTGGTAGATTACAACTGGCACTCGATGGACTATCTGAGTATTTCAAAAAGTGGAAACTAAAATTAAACACCACAAAAACAGAGGCCATTATGTTTACACGCAAGAGACAAATACCATCTAGAAATCTAAAAATAGAAGGCCACACAATTCCGTGGAGCAAATCGGTTCGATACTTAGGGTTGACTTTTGATACCAAATTGAATTGGAATAGCCACATTTTTACCTCCGTCTTAAAGGAGCGAAAGCGTGCAAAGCTCTCAGCCCTCTACTAAATAGGAAATCTACGCTAAGCAGTCACACAAAGCTTTCAATTTATTCAACCCTCATTAGACCTTGTATAACCTACGGGTGTCAAGTATGGAACAACACTTCAAAGTCCAATCATCAGAAATTGCAAGTTATCCAAAACAGAATATTAAAACAATCATATAATACACCTTTCCGGACAAATCTAACCAAACTACATGATAAAATCAACTTTCCCAAACTATTTGTTTATATTCTCAAATTATCTATCAACTTTTATAAAAATAAAAATCACTTACACCCAAATGAACTTATATCTATTATAGGTCTCACCCGCCCTAGTCATAACAGTCGATACAACTACGTCACGAAGCTACCACATCACTATTCACTCGAACCGGTCGACCGGCCGGCAAAGTTCGCCTTCTCTCGGACGACGTCACAGCATGCCGTGACTGGCGCTTCGCACTGTTTAGCTGCATCCAATTAACTCCTACCCCCGCGTACCAACATATTAATAGTGTTCCCGTTGTTCAATATATAGCCCTTTTTCGTTAATTGTAGTCTAGTTTACGGCGTAGGCATAGCATACTAATTAAATAAGCTTTCTTCATTAAAATGTAAACCGGTCGAACTAAGTATAAGAGTAATGATAGTAGGTATACTGCCCTAATATAAATTGTGTTACATGTTACTTGTGATAATAATGTAAATATTTAATTATTTGAAGTGGTTAATACTCAATATTCATTATTGTATTCATATGTATATGCATCGAAGTATGGGACAATAAGCACGTAAGTAGGTACAAATATACAAATATAAAAAGCAGTTCCCATATATTCGATTATGAGGGCGTTCTACCCTCCGTGCCTCGGAGAGCACGTTAATCCGTCGGTCCCGGTTGTTAAGATAATATCATTAACAATCGTTAATTACTGGTATTTACTTGTAAGTATGACCACCAGGATATATCTATTATGTTCCAACATAATGTACACTCATACAAAGTGTGCATTCATTTAATTTATGTTTGTTCTCAACCCTCACCTTGTATTAAACATTAACATTATTATATATAAATGTATAACAGGCAACGCGCTTGGTGAACATGAAATGTACTAAACTTGATTGTTAAACCCAGGAGTTATTATGTACACTGGGCCTTGTTAACTATTGTTACTTATATATGAAAATAAAGAACTTTAAAAATCAAAAAATCAAATCAATCCCAAGCACTTTTATCACTTAAATAATCAGAAATTTTGTAATATGCCCTGCTACACAATTTGGCTTTAATAATTCTTTTAAACTTATTCGTAGACAATTCTCTAATATCATTGGGAAGTTTGTTATAGAATCTTATACATTGCCCCATAAAAGAGTAACTTATTTTGTGGAGACGGGTAGTATGCAGTATTAGATTATTCTTATATCTAGTATTTACATTATGTGTATCGCTCCTTTTACAGAAGGAATCGATATTTTTATGCACATATAGTAAGTTTTCATATATATACTGAGATGGTACAGTTAGAATGTTGACCTCTTTGAATTTTTCTCTTAGAGACACTCTCGGGCCAAGATTATAGATAGCTCTTACAGCTCTTTTTTGCAATATAAATATGGTGTCAATGTCAGCAGAGCTACCCCAGAGAAGAATTCCATAGGACATTACACTATGAAAATAACTGAAATAAACCATTCTAGCTGTGTCAACATCAGTCAGCCGTCTAATAGTTTTCACTGCATATGCTGCAGAACTTAATTTGCCGGACAGTTTTTCTATTTGTGGGCTCCATTGTAGCTTTGAGTCAATAGTGATACCCAAGAACACAGTTGATTCAACAGGGTCCAACCTAGCTCCATTAAGTTGTACATTGGTTGTCGCCTGTTTCACATTCGGTGTAGTGAATTTAATGACTTTAGTTTTCTTATCATTAAGCACAAGATTATTGGCATTAAACCAATGAACAACTTTAGAGATTGCATCATTAACATCGTCAAAATTGCTTAATTGTCGGTTTATTTTGAACGTCAGGGAAGTATCATCTGCAAACAACACAATCTCATGCTTATCCCTTACGTAGTAAGGTAAGTCATTTATATAAATTGTGAGAGAAGTGGTGAGAACAGCAAACCCTAAAAAATCGCCTGGTTACGATCTTGTTACCAATCGCATACTTCAAGAATTACCTGAATCTGGTATTGCGTTTTTAACTTCCCTCTTCAACGCAATAGTAAGACTACAGTTTTACCCACCACAATGGAAGGTAGCGCAAATTATAATGATTCTCAAGCCCGGCAAATCCCCTGAAGAAGCAAAGTCATACAGGCCAATAAGCTTACTGCCGATTCTTTCAAAAATATTTGAAGCACTACTCCAAAAACGAATGCTGCCTATTATAAGGAATAAAAAACTAATTCCAGACCATCAGTTCGGATTTCGAAGTCAACATGCTACGGTTGAACAAGTTCATAGACTAGTAAAGAATATTGTGAAATCATTTGAAGAGAAAAAGTACTGTAATAGCGTATTTATAGACATATCTCAGGCTTTTGATCGCGTTTGGCACGAGGGACTCCTTTTCAAATTAAAATTAAACCTACCAAAGTACTTGTATGGCGTTTTGAAATCTTTTTTGCTGGGCAGATTCTTTTTTGTCAGAACTGGTGATGCAACATCTAACCTGTACATGATGGACGCGGGTGTTCCTCAGGGTAGCGTACTGGGACCGCTCTTGTACCTACTATATACAGCAGATCTACCGACATCTACTTCAGTCACTACAGGTACATTCGCTGATGACACTGCGCTAATGGTTTCCGACAATGACCCCTTACATGCCACGACCGTGCTACAACAAGGACTAGACGAAATGTCATTATGGCTCAAAAAATGGCGTATTAAGGCAAACGAAACGAAATCTACCAATGTCACATTCACACTGAAGAGAGCACACTGTCCTCCACTAAAACTAAATAATGTAGAAATCCCACAAGAAAACCATGTGAGATACCTTGGACTACACTTGGATAAACGATTGACATGGCAAAAGCACATTTTCACAAAGAGAAAACAACTAAGCCAAAAACTGAGACAACTCTATTGGATTATCGGTCGAAAGTCCCAATTATCGCTTGAGAACAAAATTCTCCTGTACAAAGCAATACTGAAGCCCATCTGGTCATACGGTATCCAACTCTGGGGCACTGCCTCCAACTCAAACATAGAGATCCTGCAACGGTTTCAAAATAAAATGCTCAGAATAATCACCAACGCCCCATGGTTCGTGCCTAATGATCAGCTACACAACGACCTAAAGATGCCTACAATAAGGGAAGAAATAATAAGATATACGAAATCGTACAAAAGAAGGATAACCAGACATCCGAATGCCCTCGCGCAGGCATTAATGAACGAAGAACAAAATACGCGACGACTGAAGCGGAAAATAACCCAGGACTTAACCAGTCAGTCACAAATACAGTAAAATAAAGAATAGGGCTTGACAATGGTCATTAACCTAGCAAGACACCTAATGTAACCCACCCTACAAACTGCTGAATGTCCCAGAGAAGGAGACAGATTGCAGTAAAATCATGAAAAAAAAAAAAAAAAAATTATATAAATTAAAAACAAAAATGGGCCAAGAATTGACCCCTGTGGGACGCCCATTACCACTGAAGATCCCGGAGATATTTTACCGTTTATTTCGACCTTCTGAATTCTATTACCCAAGTAAGAAGTCAGAAGTTCGAGAGCCTTGTTCCTAATACCGTAGTGGTGTAATTTTCTGACCAGAGTATCATGATGAACGCAATCGAACGCTTTGGACAAATCGCAAAAGAATGCATCTTGCGAGTCTTCCCACGCCGCGAATATACTTTTTAATAAGTTGACCCCTGCATCTATGGTTGAACAACCCTTTGTGAATCCAAACTGTTTCCGGTGTAGTAAATTATGTATATTAAAGTGTCTGCGCAGCTGGCTAAGCATAAGCTTTTCAAATATTTTTCTAAGAGTGGGCAGCACGGAAACAGGTCGAAAATTTGATGGGTCTGAAGTATCACCAGCTTTAAACAAAGGAATGATTTTACTATACTTCATCAAGTCAGGAAATACACCTGATGCAACACAGCAATTGAACACAGTAGCTAAGTGTGGGGCGATTATAGTAATAATTGATGAAATAGTCTTAACAGATAGACCCCACAGATCCTTTGTGTTTTTCATATTAATACTCTTGAAAGCATTTAAAATATCTTTAGGGCTAACCACCGAAAATTCAAAAACTGTGTCACACGACCCTACGCTTTGCTGAAGTATCTGCTCAGCAGATGTAGAAGAACATGAAAGAGAGTTAGTAATTATGACCGGAATATTCGAAAAATATTTTTCAAACTCAGTCGCAATCTCCAAATCGCCTTTAATATCTATGTTGTTTATTACTAAGTTAAAATCACGACTACGTATTTTTGTTTTAAACACCCATGACTCAGAAACAAATATTCGTGCTCATCACACAAATATTTGCACTTACCGGGATTCGAACCCAGGACCACCAGCTTCGTAGGCAGGAGCACTACCTACTAGGCTACGGTGACCGTCAAGTCTTATTTAGGACATACCTATTATAGGCAGTTAATGCTGTACTAATGTTTACTGTCTGTCTTATTTTTTTTAAACGTATACAAAATGGTCTCTTTTGTTTAGGTAATTTTTATTTTTACTTATTAATTAAGTACAGATTTTTAAATACAAAATTCTCAATGCCTTAGTTTCAAATGTACTCCATGTATGTATGTTTATTTTCTGAATGATTTATGTTGTTTTTCAAATCCTTTTCTAAATAAGCTTTAGAGCCTACAAATTAAGTTGTATAATATTCCGTCTGTTGCGTTTGCGTATCTGTATCCACCCGTTCGATCAATGACACGCTACAGTGGAATTTGCCCCTAATAGATAGGCTGTCATGGTTCCGTCTATTGACTAATGGCCGTATTCTTTAGACATATAAAGCCTTATAAATATTTACTTGTGTGTGTAATGTGTCAATTTCATAAATGTTTTATGTTAGGTACCAATTCATCTTTCTTGGCGAGCGGATTTCAGTGAAACTGAACTTTAACTATGTGCACAAAATATTACTCCTTAAATTTGATAATGGATTATATCTACTATTTGGGGTCATACATAAACGAAGACAATTGAATTGCCTCCTTGTAGATGTCCCGTAAGGTCAAGATCACGACTTTCCTAGAACAATTCAAGTTTATTAGAAACTCGCTTGAGCTCTTGTTTGCCACTACTCCCCGGTAAAGCAGTGAAAGCCTTATAGGCGAATCTATACTAATATTATAAAGAGGTAACGTTTGTGAGTTTTTGACGTTTTAAGGGGTAATGTCTGGATCTGCTTAAGCGATTTTCAAAATTATTTCACCAATAGGAAGCCACGTTATTGTAGAGTGTCATAGGCTAAAAAAACCAAAATGAATAACGCATCTTTACTTAAACTTGATTGCGGGACAAACGGGCAGAGACAAAAATATTTATAACGCGGAACGAAGTCCGTGGGCACTGCTACTATCAAATAAAAAGAAAATTATTATATATAGTATAGGTACTTATATCCTTATTAGTGTATTGAGTTTGCAAATGTTTTGGTATTTGTTTCTTCCTCGTTGAAATGTGTACAAACTTTCTTACATTCAACTGCAGCTTGCAAAAGTATTTGTTCAAACAATCTTTGCCTAAAATTTCAACAGGGGTTGTTTAAATTTAAGTTTAGGTAGAAATAGAACCCACAAAATGCTGCTGTTGCTCCCACGAGTTGCAGTGATTCGAACTGAATAGCCTGCAGCGTGTGGTGGCCATACGGATCGCACGAGGATACCGTACGGTATCCTTTGAGGCGGCGACACTCTTGGCGCGCCTCCCGCCTTTCGATCTCCTGGCGGCTGTCGACGCGGCGGTTTTTACCGAAATACGCGTCCGCCAGGGGAGTGGGGGGGCGCCGGACCGGACGCTCATTGAGTATAGACGGGATGTACACCGGCGCGTACTAATACAGTGGCGCGCACGACTTGAGTTGCGCCTGAACGCGCGCCAACGTGCCGTCGGTGCTATCCTGCCTCACCTCGAGGCCTGGGTGGGAAGGAAGGGTGGTTACGTCACCTACAGACTGACTCAGATACTCACCGGACACGGGTGTTTCGGTGAGTATCTGAGCCGGATCGGCCGAGAAGTGACGACACATTGTCACCACTGCGGAAGCGACCTGGACTCGGCCCAGCATACGCTGGAAGAGTGCCCGGCCTGGGAGGCCGAGAGGCGAGTCCTGGTCGCAGCGATCGGACGGGATCTGTCCCCACCAGCGATCGTAGGCGCGATGCTGGCGGGTGACAAATGGGACGCCGTGGTCTCCTTCTGTGAGGCAGTCATGCTCCAGAAGGAGGCCGCCGAGCGGGTTCGGGAACGAGCCGATCCCGCTCGTAGACGGAGGAGGCGTCGGGGCGGCGGCGGCAGCCGGTAGCCCAACTCCCCTCGGGGCTGCGGTGGCAGTGTGAGAAGTGTCCTCTACTGCGGCCACTTACAAGCAGCTCCGGGAAGACAGCGATCTGTTTGTGGCACAGTCGCTGTGCCAGATTGGCAGGAGTCGGCAATAGGGGAGGGCAATCCCAAACCCTCCCAGGGTACGTGTCCCGACCATCTGAGATATGGCGCAAAAGAGGGGCACCGGAGCAGCATACCCGCGTTCCCGGGGCTCCTCCCATCAGGCGTCAAGAGAAGTCCACGGCAGGTAGGTTTAGTCGGTGCGAGTCCGACATACCCACCCGCAGACACTTTTTGCGGGTGGCATGCGTAGGCATTCCCCCTGCCTAACCAAAAAAAAAAAAAAAAAAAAGGTACACATGTATTGATAGTATTAAAACATTAGTAAAATTTATTTTATAACAGCAATGATATTTAGCTAGCTCGAATCAAGTTATTGTCAAGAGATTATGTTTAAGTTTAATTATCTAGTTTAAGTCTATTATTTGTAATACATATTGGCAATGGTTCTGTCTATATTAAGGTGATATTATTATGACGGACCTTGTGTTAATAACGACGGTCGCGCTTTAATGCTACCACCGGATCCAATGCGCCCCAACTGAGAAGACCCAGCGAAATAAACTCAGCGGGTGTCTCTACTACCGGTTTCAACACGGCCCAGTTGAGACGCTCCGGCGAAACATACTCAATGGGGCATATACACGAGATTTGGTCCACTTACTGTAATTATTTAGCAGGCAAACACAATATATGCTCGATCGGTTGTCTGATTATTTATTTATTTTAGGTTTAATATATTAGAAAGAGAAAATAAAAACGTCAAAATAAAAGTAACATTAATCATTTTGAGACACAACCAACAGTTCTGAAATTCGTAGAATATTTAAATAATAGATAGTTTTATTACAGATAGTTCATGTAACATAAAAGATTACTCATGTCTATATGGCTATAAGATCTCCAGCGGACTATGTGCAGGTAGATGCCGACCGCCAAATGTCTTTATCGTCAATGTAATCCTTAGTAGTGTAGTAACCCTTAGCCATAAGTTCATGTTTAATGTGTGACTTAAACTTATTATCAGGTAGTTTAGTTATATGAATAGGGAGCTTGTTATAAAACCTAGTACAATTTCCCATGAATGACTTTTTTGTTTGCTAACTCTAAAGGCTGGTATAGCTAGTTTGTCCTTATTTCTTGTATTGACATTGTGCAAGTCACTCCGTTTTTTATACTTATCTAAATTTTTCCGCACAAACATTATATTCTGATATATGTATTCAGATGGAACAGTAAGTATATTTACCTCTTTAAAAACGCTTCGTAGAGACTCGCGACTGCCTAGATTATAAATAGCTCGGACTGCTCTTTTTTGTAATACGAAAATAGCACTTATGTCAGCTGCTGAGCCCCACAGCAGAATACCATAGGACATAATGCTATGGAAATAAGCAAAATATACTAGTCTAGCAGTTGGTTCGTCTGACAATTGTCTGATTTTCCAAACTGCAATTTTTGTCAATCACGAAACTTATTGACACCTCACCAGAGTGTATTAATCACGAAAATTATTTCGATAATTTCCATGTGTATTTTTTGTTTACTTAAATCACCATGATAATTAATCTTTTAACTAGATCAAACAATTAAATACAAAAATTAATAGATATACAGATTTATTTATATACTTTCTTTGTATAAACCTATATTTATATTTTAATTCACATTTAGTGCGAAATTAAATTAAACAAAAGTATATTATATACTCAAATCGATTCGGTTCTAGAGAAAATAGTAGTACGGTAATATTTGCTATATTTCAAGCATTGGGAAATCTAAACTTAATAACAATATTGGTGTTCAAAGTATAAAAATGGTAATTTACGGTCTCATAAACAAAGTTTGTTAGGTATACCTATATTTTAATCTTATATTCTTCAACGTCATGTTATAAGCTATTTATGTAATGAATAATAGTAGAATTCATTAATACAGCACAAACCTAACCACCCGCAAACTCTGCAAAAGCTATAGTTGTAATTTTTAACCTTGGCAGTATCGATAATAATATCATGGGACATTATACACACAGGGCCATCTGATGCCAAACTAAGCAGAGCTAGTACTATGGAAGCCAGAAAACTGATACCTATATTACATATCTTATCTTATCTTTGTTGGGGTGTACTTGCGTATAGCGCTTCGACCCTTCAGGATCTTTTGTACTAGATATATTACATATACTACTTTTCTTTTGTAAATACATACTTATATACATAATCATTGACTCTACTTGTTTTCTATGTGACCGGAATTTAAAACATATGAATGAGGGCATAAATTATGTGTAATGTCTGTAATAAAGTTGTATGAGAGCTATTTGCAATAATTAATACATAATGAAATCAACTGAGATGAATATTTAAGTTTACTGTACAGATTTTGATGTTAATGTTATATAATAGCTATGAGCCGCGTTTATAAAGTTTCACCAGCGTTAAACTTAATAAATTATAGCCTATGTGTTATTTGGATATATAAGCTATATTACTATAAAGTTTCAAAAGTTTCAAAATCACAAATTTTCGGATTTATAATATTATTAGGATTATTATATTATTGCAAAATATAAAGATATTCTATAATTTAAGCCGCATATACTGAGATCACGAGCAGAAAACCAGCTGTTTATCACGTGTGTTGCAGATATTATGTGGTATACGGATTTGTGCAATAAATTATTGCTCTTCAACGGCGGAATCATATCACAAACAAATACATCGGGTAAAAAGCTACTTTTTCTATCGCTTGATATATTATAATTAAAAAATACGTGCAATGAATATTTAAGACATATCACACAACGCCATCTAGCCTAAAGTATGGAAATCATACGTTTTTGTGGAAATACATACATACAATACACAAAAAACACCCAGACCAAGACAAATAGACATGTTTTTGGACGCACAAACGTTGCGAGTTCGATCCTTCCGAAGAAAATATGTTTTGGGCGTGGATCGGACAACCTGGATTGATTATAGGGTTAACTAATTCGAAATATGAAAATCATAGCAGCTGTCCCCTGTAATTTGATAGCGACTGATAAACTTAAATAAGTACTCTGAACTGGTAAGACGATGAATTTTCATTATGTTCACTACTTTTAAATCTCCAGGTGAGTACAAAAGTCTGTACAGACAAATCATCCAATCCAATATATTTTAATATTTCCCTTAAAATTTTTGGCACATAGACGTATGATTACAGTTAGCAGTTTCGTATATTCAAGATTGTTTGCCTTAAATCTGCAGAATAAAGCCTCTAGGGGCTAGCGTTAGGATGTTCCATAATATTCGAATTTGTTACCATAATTTATCGATAGCTTCAGCCGGAAAGTTCCAGCCCGGGCTATAGAGTATTATTAGGATTTTTCTTAAAATAAATATTCCCACTGGCAGCGCAAAGTTCGGAAGTTTTTAGAGCCATTCTTCTATGTCTCGGAGAGCTCGTGAGGCTTTATGTTCTCATTACTGACCTTTGAATCCAGCCGCCCGGCTTATAATTCAACTTGGACGGCATGCACTATTATTTATATTATTAAAGTATAAGATTCGACGACACTACTTCAGCGCTCAGAAGTTTATGTAAAAAGATGAAATATTATTTCTACTACTTACTTATAATTAAAGTAAAGTAAAGTAATACGTATGTACTGGATTATAATATTTATTTATTTTTATTTAGAATAGACAATGCCCGCACTAGGGAATATAATCCCTGTGTCGCGGGGTACTTTACCAACATATAATAGACGGACACAAATCATATCCAGACTCAGAACAACTATTTATGGTCACACAAATAGTTTTCCGATGCGGGAATCGAACCCGGGATACGAAGCTGTCGTCTGTGATTTTATTTTTAACCGACTTTAAAAGTTTACTGATATTTTTATGTGCATCGGATTTGAACATACGTGCATAAAATGTAAGTACTTTCAGGAAGATTTTAATTCATATTTTCTTATTTTTCATCTCTTAGATGATAGTTAGGTAGTTAACTAACTATTAGCTAAAGCAGCTTTAAGGACTTGGTTGCAAAATTACACACTTAATTTACAATTCATTATCTATTACTTACATTTTACTTTTATTGTCTTTTAAGTAAGAAATAAATAAAGAGTAAACAAATAGTGAGGAAAAATCGAGTTCGGCAATACCATAAAATACAATAAAACTAAAGTAAGTTGACAAATTGCTTTCGAACAAAGCAGTTCGGGCATTAAATTCTTCGGATCTGTCATTTATTACTTTTGTCCTCTCCTTCAAAGCGTTAGCTCGATAAACTTTTTAAATACGGTACGATAATTACAATGTATACCTATGGGCAAGGATTAATTCTAGGCAAGTTAGCCCTTCTACACATGAACTGCAACGTCCGTCCCAGTCCCAGCGGCCCCATAGCTAATGAAGTTACGCTCTATTACCCCTGATATGAAGATCGTTAAATGATAAAACTTTATGGAACTATGTTAAAAAGCCTCCACGACGCAGTTAGTGAGTGTAACTTGACAGTTTGGTTTAGTCCAGACTTACTTATTGTATGTGCTGTGGTTGCCCCAGTATGCCTAACTCTTATTGAATAATGTGTTTATACATTTCAAGTTTTGTCTACTAACTTTCATGTAAAAATAATTCTTCTTTGTTTCTGTGTTTAAACCTCAGTGTGTACGCCTTCTTTTAAAACCTTTACCTTTCCTGGACTTGAGCTTATGTTTGCGTGAAACACGTTGGCTACTGGTTCCGGTGATTTCACCAGCAATCATTCCTACTGTAGACAATTTCTTCTTGCGATGTTTCTCTGCTTATGTAACTGGCAAGCGAGTTAAATAATTCTCTTCATATTCTGTCTTTTCCTGTTCAAACTTTGATATCGACTGCTTGACATGATTTCCTGTACTAAGTATCAGAGTTGTTTAAGCTGCAACCGCTGACATGGCTTAATGACTGTTGTCTTATGACAACAACCGGGACCGACACCTTAACGTGCCCTCTGAATCACGAAGATGCCCAAAAAATAAGCCACACATTTGGTGGTCACCCATCTACAGACTGACCGCGAGTCTAGTTGCTTAACCTCGCCGATCACTTACGGACTGGTAAGAGAATCTAGTTATGAGCGCCTCGTTTAGTCCAGTAGTCGTTTATTATTGTTTTTACAATTTTCTTCACTTTATCTTATGGCCAGTGGTTCCTAGGGTAACCAGAGTGTCAGATTTTTTCAAGACATACAAAAACCAATGAAATGGCTTTCAGTTTTGTAACGACTACAAGCGGGAACGACAGCTTAACAATGCTCAACCAGCAGCACGGAGACGCTCAGCAATTAAACCACCTTGGCGGTCACCCATCGATAGACTGGCCTAGCTCGTTTAATTCATGCTTAACCTCCCCGATTACTTACGCACCGGTGAGGGCAACTAGTTGCGAGCTCCTGATCGCGAGATAGAAACTATCGCCATAGATAAGCCAAAAATAGATCAAGTGAAAAACAACATTTATATCAATACACTAATCAAAAACAAAATACCCTCATTGGAGCACTTGTACAAATGAGTGAGAATGTGAATGTTACACGGTCAGCTTATGCGGGCTTTGGGCGCCACCATATTGGCCGTGGCCGGCTATAATGCGAAATCCGATAGATCTACGATAAAAATGGGGGCGATGTGAAATAAATTTCATTTTAAAAGCGGTGACAGAAATATCGTTCAACTTTATTGTTGTTTCAATTGTTTGTATCAAATTAATTAATAGCAATCTACAATATCACGTAAGGTTTTGCCAATGTTATAAAAATATAATTTGTCGGATTTTCTGGCTGATCTCAGTATCTGCGGCTTAAACAATAGGATATCTTTATATTTTGCAATAATATAATAATCGTAATAATATTATAAATCCGAAAATTTGTGAGTATGGATTTATGGATGCTTGTTACTCTTTCACACAAAAATTACGGAACGGATTTTGACGAAACTTTTAAGTAATATAGCTTATATATCCAAATAACACATATGCTATAATTAATTAAGTTTAACGCGGTGAAACTTTATAAACGCGGCTCAAAGCTAACATCAAAATCTATACAGTAAACTTAAATATTAATTTCAGTTGATTTCATGTATTAAGCATTGCAAATAGCTCTCAAGTTGTATGAGAGCTATTTGCAATGCTTAATACATGAAATGAAAAAAGGTTTCGTCAAAATCCGTTCCGTAATTTTTGTGATTACAGACATTACAAAATAATTTATGCCCTCATTCATATGCTTTAAATTCCGGTCACATAGAAAACAAGTAGAGTCAATCACAAACGATTATGTATATAAGTATGTATTTACAAAAGAAAAGTAGTATATGTAATATATCCAGTAGGTACAAAAGATCCTGAAGGGTCGAAGCGCTATACGCAAGTACACCCCAACAAAGATAAGATAATGTCCTCGTAGCCGAATTTCAGCCACGGCGGCCAGTCTCAACAGAGATTAGCCATCTGCTCGGGACATATTATAGTGCTCAAGTGTGTGCGCAAACACAGGAGCACTTTCTATTCCATCACTCTCATGATCCGATGGGACGCCTAGCGACACGACCGGAAAGAGGACACAGGACCGACGGATTTACGTGCTCCCCGAGGCACGGGGGTATAATACCGCCAACTCCCAGACTTCGGGCTGAGACTGAGAAATTTTTCTTTTTACAGAAAAATCCCAAAATCACTTTTGGCCCGACCCAGGATTTGAACCCAGGGCCTCGTTATCTGCGGGTGAACAAGCTGCCGCTAGACCAACGAGGTAACTGATACCTACATTACATATAGGTATCAGTTTTCTGGCTTCCATAGTACTAGTACCTCTGCTTAGTTTGAGATCAGATGGCCCTGTGTGAATGATATTATTATTGATACTGCCAAGGTTAAAAATTACAACTATAGCTTTTGCAGAGTTTGCGGGTGGTTAGGTTTGTGTTGCATTAATGAGTTCTACTATCATTCATTACATAAATAGCTTATAACATGAAGTTGAAGAATATAAGATTAAAATATTGGTAAACCTAACAAACTTTGCTTTATGAAAAACTGATACAAACGTACTTCAGTATAACGGGGAAACCGTAAATTACGTTTCTTATACTTTGAACACTAATACTGTTATTAAGTATAAATTTCACAATGCTTGAAATATAGCAAATATTACCGTACTACTATTTTCTCTAGAACTGAATCGATTTGAGTATATAATATACTTTTGTTTAATTTAATTTCGCACTAAATGTGAATTAAAATATAAATCTAGGTTTATACAAAGAAAGTATATAAATAAATCTGTATATCTATTAATTTTTATATTTAATTATTTGATCTAGTTAAAAGATTAATTACCATGGTGATTTAAGTAAACAAACAATACAAATGGAAATTATCGAAATCATTTTCATGATTAAAACACTATGCTGAGGTGTCAATAAGTTTCGTGATTGACAAGCATAATTATATAATATATTTTCAATTTTAGCTTACAGGATTTATTAAAAGTAGCGTTAATATCGTTGCGCGTATGTAAATGATTTTATGCTATGTGGCAACACAAACCGCAATGATATCCGGATACGTGGCGTTACAAACTGCCGGTTAACTCATAACCTAATTATAGAAGCCTGTTCATTAAAAATTATGAAGAAACGGAAAACTTATTGCATGTTCCATCTTAATCTAATGAAAATATAAGTAACACAAAATATAAATATATGTATATACAAAAGTCTGGTCAACAACACACACACACACATAGACACACACACACACAACACAAACACACACACTTACTCACATGTACTACAGCTTAATCGAGAGGTACAAAATTGAAATCTACCTATCCAGAGTGTGGAGAGACTGGCGATCTGTCATACAGGTCTCCTAGTACAGACACCAGTCTCTCACATAGATTAATCCTAACTACACCTAGTAATGTACACCTAGATTAAGTATATTTAATGTACAAAATTCTGTGTGAGAGAAAAAATAAAGTTAATTAAAAAAAAACCGTACTTCTCTAGCAATGTCAGATCTGTATCAACTGTGGTACTCATTTTTTATGCCACACATCATTATATAAATTATATAATGATGTGTGGCTATATAGAATATCACCACCCTGTTTCATCCCGTAGGGCGGGCGTAGAATAGAGAGGGTATATCTACCAGATAACGGGAAACAGCCTCTCTGTGTACTATGACCAGCATACTGCGATCGCCAACCTGTTGGCCTAGAGTGATGATTATGGTATATCTCTCTAAGTGATGGATACAACTCCATTGCGGAAATCTTTTGGGTAGGCCTTTTTCCAGCAGTGGACGTCATCCAGCTAACATGAAAATGATTAGTACGATAACGATGAATTAATTTAGCATATTGGCTGAATAAAGCTAAGGTGACACTAATATTTAGTTTTACGAACTCCGTACTTCCGTACGAATAATATGGCGAAGGACATAGTCCAAGAGCTGGCACGCATTTTTGGGTAGGTATTTGAGGCAAGCTGAAAACTTGTCCTATAGCTCTTCAGACACACCCCAACACGTGAATGTTATTTATCTATTGTATAAACATTAAACTACAACATATAAAAATTTCAGCTTGCCTCAAATACATTATGGGGTTAAAAAAAAAAAAAAAAAATTTAGAGGTTGGTTTAGACCCGCTACCCGCCTGCCAGGTCTGCAGTTCCGTGTTGGGGTGTGTCTGAAGAGTTAAAGGACAAGTTTTCAGCTTGCCTCAAATCCTACCCAAAAATGCGTGCCAGCTCTCCTAATAACAGTTCAAACAACTCCAAGACAGTTAATGCGATTCCCTGGACATACCTCAACCTCACCGCCCAGTGTCATTCAGTGGTGGGTGAGAATCGGACTAGTATAAAATTTAGTCCTTGTCAATGTGTTTATAAAAATAACATCATATTGCATACTAGCTGTGCCCCGCGGTTTTACCCGCGTTAATCTTTGTAAATTATCACAACTTCTCCCCCGTAGATGATAGCGTGATAATATGTACCCTATATGTTGACCCGACCTCTTAGTAATATTCATGTGGTAAATCCATGCAGTACTTTTTGAGTTTAGCCCGTACATACAAACAGACAAACATACAAAAATTCTAAAAACGATATTTTTGGCTTTGATATCAATTGTAGATCACGGCCCAAGTATCCTTTAAAAAAATATTCAATGTACAGTTTTGACTTTCCTACGATTTTATTATATGTATATTTCCTACGATTTTATTATATGTATAGATTTACGAAACAAAATGTAACATCCCAATGGGCAGTTCCCATACACTATCAGAATAGCTCACGCTTCTTGTGTTAAAAACCTTTTTTGTACCAAACTGACGTGCGGGTAAACTCCAAATGGTGGGTTATACACTAATATCGTAGTCAAAAAAGATTTTTTTTTTGTGCAAAGACTATTACTGCATTAGAGAAATTAATCCCTGTGTCACGGGGTATTATACAAACACATAATTACCAGACACAAGGTACATCTAGACTCAGAATAACTATTTATGATTCACACAAATAGTTGTACTGGAGAGCAATCGAACAAGGGTACCAAGTGGCAAGGCGACTGTCTTAACCGCTGCGCCACACGTGCAGTCTGACTCTTATTTTGACAGTAACATTTCTCCTTTCAAATTAAACATAGATGTACAATATTTACCCGGTCGTATTGAATATATGTATATACTTATGTTTTAAATAGCCATAATACTCTGTACAGGTACAAATTTTAACAGCTGTCATCGATATTGACGTAACTAAATATGTGTAGTGCCTCGTGTCGGGAATAAATGGCTAGATTTTTTGATGTGAAACATCTATAGCCGCACGTAAAACAGATTTCTGGCGTGGCGACGCATGCCGTGGAGACGCGTCGCCACGCTATACGATAGTAGTGTGTACGGTGTGGCGACGCGTCGCCATGCGCAACCGACTTTTTATTTTATCATTATGACATATTTAGTTCCTATCACAATATGTTCTTTTCTGCATATTACTTTTACAAAATAATGTCGATGTTTCACATCTGCCAGGCGTCCCGTGACGGCTCACATTTTTTTTTCTAGACAGTGCTCACACTTGGTAGATTAATCCCTATATCGCAGGGTATTTAAAAAATATATAATTTGCACACAAGGGTCACACAAATACTTGTCCTGGGCGGTTCCATTTCCGCCCAGGACACGAAGTGGCGAGGCGACTTTCTTGCGCCACGAGTGCAGTCATGTATTATATGATTATGTGGTGAGCTATAGTGAATTAACAGAAATTACTCTAAGCTTACTATTAACGACGAATTTATATTAATAAACTCAGCACATTTTTAACGATAACTGGTCTCTCATCTCGGATGAAGTATAACGGTAGAGCAATTAGTGAGTAGATATTTACATAATTGTTTCATCTGAAGCACGTTCCGAGGCTTGGGATAATCTTCAGCGGAAAATACAAACACTTTGTTTTTAAACAGTTGGGAAAAACACCGAAATTGTTATTCGTGGTCGTCATTTTTTACTTAGAGCTTTTAGTAAAACCAACAAAGTTTTATTGCACTTGATGAAATATTTAGATATTTTCTTTTTATATTAGAATATCCCATATTTAGTAAGTATCTGTAACTTTTTAAAGCATCAGAGGATCTTTTACTATGTTTTAATGTTGTAATTATACTCACGTAGTTTAATTAATTTATAGGTTTGGAACAAGCTGTAGGTGAGGAATGTCTAGATCGATTTATAACTGTGTTTGTACATTTTTCAGAAAATGATTTCGTGTTCAATTTTTTTTGAGATACTTAAGGGGCTGACCATAGAAAAATTGTGTTTTTCTGCAAATTATATAAAACAAAAATAATTTTCGAATAAAGTGTTATTTTATATGTACTGGTATCTCTACTACAAAAGAGTTTGCGTAGGAAAAAGTTTGTGGTCTTATATTTATCATACTGTTTTTATTTTTCCCGTAATTAACCTCTTTTTGTCCAATATCATTGTTTCTTATTTATTCTATTTTGTTTCAACCCTGCTAGTTTGCTTGGGCATGATCGGCGTGAAACGATAACATGTTGTCAGGCATGTACGGCCTCGCTGCCTAGCCTCTTTTCAAACATGTTTCCGTACAAACGTCGAAAGGTGATCACGATTTTAGATCTATAGGAATATAAGAAGACGTAATTATTCTGCGCTATTTATGTTCATGTGCGTGGCATGTGTTATTCAAAAGCGTAATCTACTTAGGAAACTTTTTGGTAGAAAATCAGTGAACGAAATATATGGGAGAGGAAATGATCCGCTTTGACGCGTTCTCTTTAAGTATTTGATTGGCAAAGACGGGCCTGTTGGCGTGGTTAACAAATGCCTGCTTTTCACGCCAAATTTTAAGTCCTACCCAGGACAGATATTTGTGTTCATGAACATATCTGTTTGTCCTCAGTCTGGGTGCAATGATAAGTATGTATTTACACAAGAAAAATAGTATATAAAGTATATCAGTCAAGCGGCTCTCCTAGCCTTGAACTCTGACACTATAACATCAAGGCTGCTTATGAACTGCATTGACAGTCTCAATACCCTGTGCCTTAGGAACAAGGTGATGCTTCGATGGGTACCGGGTCATGCGGGTATCGAGGGCAACGAAAGTGCCGACGAACTTGCACGGGCTGGAGCTAAATTGGTCCAATACGGCCCTAAGCCGACATGTGGAATACCAAAAAGCACAGTCCAACTCACCCTAAGGAACCATTGCAAACAGGAAACTGTTAAACGCTGGCACAAACTTCCCAGTTTAACTCACTCCAAAAAAGCTATCAAAGGCTACGACCGTAAAACTGCGAACGAAGTCCTCGCGCTTAATAGGAGGAACTTATGCATCATAACTAGGGTGTTAACGGGACATTGCCGTCTCAGGGAACACCTGTCCACGGTGGGCATCGGAGACTGTAGAGTGTGCAGATTCTGCAATAACGCATACGAAACACCTCTACACCTGCTCTGTCACTGTGAGCCACTGTTGCATAAACGTAACACTGTCCTGGGCCAACACTTCTTGCACCAGGACGATCTTATCGATACTCCTCCCAAAAAGATTCTGCAATTTATCTATGTTCCAGGGTTAGATAAAAAATTTAGTTGGAGCGGCGAGCACAATAGTTCATCACTGGACGCAGTGTTACCAGGACCTCCGGGGATTAGAAATAGCCGCCACCAAAAGACTAAAAAAAAAAAAGTATATCAGTTATCTGGCTTCCATAGTACAAGCTCTGCTTAGTTTGGGATCAGTTGGCCGTGTGTAAATAATGTTACGTGTTGCAAACTTTATTCCATGATTATAGATCTATGCCAATAGACCATCGAAGGCTTAATAGACCTCTGCTTTTTATGGCTACACACGGAGCGAATGTGCACTTCAGTAGTTGAGTTCAATCTGTGCATGAAAGCAACTTATAGGAAATCAATTAGTATAGGTAGTAGGTAGGAGGTAGTGTTTTCCTAAATACATATACTGATTTACAAACACGGTAATTTTTTACTTATACTATATACTTTTTTAATTTTTTTTGAAACTTTAAACTTACTTTCATTCTTACATTGACTTTGAACGACTTCGTCCCAAAATATTGTATTATTTTCGTGATCGAAAACGTTATTACGCCCTGGAACAAATTTATTCGATATTCTGCTGAGATGTCAAATTACAATTAGAACCAAATCATACTCTAGCAATTTTCCCGCGTTAAATCCATGGAGACGCAAATATTTATAATGGTGCCAAAGTGTAAAAACAAGTGACAAATGGATAAAAAAAAACGCATTTTAAATCTGAAAAGTTCCATTTTGCATGTCAAACTGCCGTAATTCGTTTTTTTATATTGTTTATGGAAGTGAATAGTTCTAAACATTTGTGTGGCCTTTAGTTTACAAACTGTCCAATAATAGAGTTACATTACTTTTCACTCGTCTCCGTTAAAGAGACGTTATGATTTTTTTTTGTTACGTAGACATAAACCAGCCTTATTGTTTTAAATTTATTTTTTATTATGTACACACGGCCATCTGGTCCCAAACTAAGCAGAGCTTGTACTATGGAAACCAGATAACTGATATACTACTTTTCTTATGTAAATATATACTTATGTAGATAATTACACCCAGACTCAGGACAAACAGATATGTTCATGCACACAAATATCTGTCCTGGGTCGGCGTGAAAAGCAAGCATTTGCCAACTACGCCAACAGGCCCGTCAAAAATTATCTGCTTGCTGCAAATAGTGATATGAAGGACGATTCGTTCTTCATTTTTAGATTTTCGTACACATTTTGAGCTTTTTCGTACGGTCGCCCGCCCGCGGGCTAATGTTGCCACTATTTTTAAAGTCAGGTGTACCACTTTATTTTTAACATATCGCCAATCCACATTTATATACGAGTATATTGCGAAACTAAATTATATCAGAATTTATCTGCGTGAAAGTCTTTAAACTTTTACTTTACCACCAAGTTTATAAGTTATTCACGCTCTAGATATTTTCTCATGTGCCCTTTTAAATATATTATACATTGTATATCAATATATAGCTGATTTAATGGCATAGAATAATTATTATACAGGTAGTGGTTACCCATCAGCCTTGCCTTGTCAGCCTCGGACATGACTTAATGACTTTTGTCTAATGACTCAATCAGGACCGATAGATTTACGTGCCTACCAAAGCACGGACACGCTCAGAAATGAAACCACTTTGACAGTCACCTATCTATGCTCTGCCTATTAAACTCACCGATCACTTACGGACCAGTAAGAGATACATCAAAAACTTAAGTTCAAAAATCATTCAATTTAGAAACATATTCAAATGGAAAATAAACTTTCATAAACATCTACACCATGTTTAAAAACGAAATCAATATATTCGAAATAACTGTTTAGCTATTTATTAAATGTAAAATACCTTAACCTAGTAAGAAACTACTAAACTCAACAATTTATTAAGATTATTTACAAACTATTAGCATTATGATTCCTTCTTTAATCTTCGAAACTAAACATTCAATCACTCTTGTGTTTTTTCCGCTCACTATAGGTACGAATTCACACGGTGATTATGTTTTTTAAAACTTCTTCAAAGAAATTCAATAAAAAGAAACAAAGCATGATTCTAGTTTTTGCAAGGTGAATGAAAAACAAATGGGTAAAACGTTTACATTTAACGTAGGGCGTAGTAATTACTTCACAACAAGACTTAAAGCAATAAACCACGCATATGCACGGGGAAACAATATGACACAAGTATTACGTTATATTTACCTAATTCCCCGAAGGCAGTAAAGTTTATTAAATTTGTATGATATTTTAACATTTGTAAGTTTTCATAAAGAGTTTAAATAACTAAATATTTGAAGGTACATAGCTCGTCGTCTCGCTTCACAGACGTATTAGCGATCGCAGTACGATGATCATAGTACACAGAAAAACAATGCTGCTAGTTTTCTGATATATTTATTCTCTCGGAGCGACTTCTTTCTTCCATAGGATGAGATGGGGATATATTTTAGGGAGATATATTCAGCTACACTGCCACTGATCGGAAGATGAAGGGAGGGCAGGCCCCCTACAACGCAGACCGACGACCTTGCAAGGGTTGCAGGAAAACGCTAGATGCGGGCAGTGCAAGACTGGCAAGTGTGGAGATCCATGGGGCGGCAGGAGCATAGCAGTGGATGTTTCGGCTGATTATGGTATTAATATATAATATAATATGGTACTAATATATATTAAGTAGAGTAACTATCAAAGGATATGGATAGAAGGCGATAACAGTCCCTAGTGAAAATGAAAAAGGAAAAGGCGTAGCATAAAATTAAACGTAAGAATGAGCATTTTTAGTTTTGTTTATTTGGAGCACGTAAAACTAAAAATGCTGATTCTTAAGTTTTTGAGCCGAGTGGAACAACACTGACAATAAAGTAACCTTACTTGTAAAATACCATGGAACTGTGGAAATCCTCAGCTGGATCTCTACACTCAAAGGCTGTTATCAGGGGCTACAACAAAATATTGTCGAAAGAATTACTTGAATTCAAACGTTACAAAACATGTGCGGTAACTCGAATTCTCACCGGACACTGCAAGCTGAATAAGCACATGTTCAACCTAAAGTTGGCCGACAGCACAATTTTCAGATTCTGCCAAGAATCAGAGGAAAATCCTTTGAATATTCTGTGCTCGTGCGGGCCGCTTATGCGTTGTAGAAGTATCCACTTAGGACTGCATATTATGCAACCTGAAGAGATACAAACACTCACTGCACAATCAATCTGGGAGTTTTTGGAAGCTGTAGGATTGAGCAGTGAACTTTGACAAAGTCAAGGAGCTCTGCTACAATAGATCAGTAATCGTCGAGGTAGCAAGATGCCATCAAGGCATCAAGCCCCAAACAAATAATAAAATAAAAAACCATACTTTATTGTCAGTGTTGTTCAAATCACCGAAAAGGCATAGTGTAACAACTATTGTTTAACGACTACAACCGGGGTCAACCATTCAACGTGCCCTCTTAACAAGATAACCACTTAGTTGGTCACCTATAAACAGACCACGCGCTTAGATATGTAAACTCGTCAATCACTTACATACCATTAAGGGCACCCAGCCAACAACGCACGGCTTAAGTACTGATTATTGTTTATTAATTTTTCAAATATAATTAAAACTCCTGAACTCCTTTTTATCAAGTCCTGACAAAACAAATAAAAAGTTGTTCTTTCCTCAAAACAACAACATTCACTCAAATGAGTCCAATAGCTAGGTATAGGAAATGTTGCCAACTTTCTTCGACCACTTGGTAGGATTCAAATTCTGCCTAAATTTGTGAAAATGTCTCGTTATTTATTTTATATTTTAACCTTACCGTCAAAAACCTACAACTTTAACAACTTGTTTAAAAAGAATTGTATTTTTACGGCTTTAATAAAATCTTGCTTTCAGTTCAAAAAACCGCAATGAAATTGAAATAATATCATTTGTTTAGTTGCTACATATATACAGTTATAGGTTTTAACCAGGAAGTTATTATATTGATCTCTCTATCTTACTTAACCCAGACATAAAGAGTATCAAGATGTCAAGAATCATTGGTCTCCTATTTTTTAACAAGTAATGTAGTAACAAGCTGGTTAATCGATCAGCTGCTGTATGACGAGCGAGCCCTGATTCTGATACTTATCTCACTTTATCTTACTTAACCCAGATATTAAGAGTAACAGGACGTCACCACTCATTTTTCTGTTGTTAATTATTAAGTGACGTAGTAAGAAGTGGTTTACGGCGGTGTTTATGATAAGGGGCCACTCATTCTCATACTGATCTCACTATACTATGCTACTACTATCTTCTTAACCTTTTATAACGATATAGGATCGTCACTTATTGCTAGTAAGCTATCTCTTATAAAGTGCTGTAGCAAGGAGCAAGTTAACTTATATATCTATGAGGAGCGACCACCCATCCTTATATCGATGTCATAGTGACTTACTAAACACTGGTTTTGTGTCTAATGTTAAAAAGACTTGTAAGGTGTAAGTACTAAAACAGTTACTTACACTTTACAAGTCTTTTAAACCTGAGTTTTTAAAACTTACACACGTCACATTGCAGTACTGTAGGTACTCATTGAAAACTCCATCCAGCAAGTGACCACTTGTAGTGTACCGAGAGGAGACGAAACTTTGCCTTCCGTTTTAAGGACATCCACTTGTATGTTTAACAGCTGGCAAGTTTCAGTTGGAGGGTACCTACTCTAGAATAGAACCTCTTTATATTGCTATCTTATGAACGCATCGCGGATTATGTCCCAGCTTTAGACTGTCGGAAACGGAAATAAGTAACCCTTGTGGTGCGACTCAGTCCGTCTGTCTATCCATACTCTCATCACCGCACTATATATCAACCAGCTACTCTACTAATAGATTAATTATCCAAATATAGCTTTGGTTCGTGTTGGCTCGATGGAGAAGTTAAGATTTTTTTTCTTTGACAGTAAGCCATAGTGGGTCGTGTCACAATCTCAACGTATAAGTCAATCTTTGTTATTTTCGGCTTATTATTAAAAATAAATATCTCGGGGTTATATCTCACAGCTTCACCGAGGCCACACTAACCAATGCTTGTACTGTCGATTCAAGGATAGGCTACAACTTACAGATAGATGTACAAATAATATCATCCCTCATATCTTCCATGTTGTGATGCACAAAATTCGACGGAGTATTAGGTTAATTACATTATGCAATTATTTGCGCTCAAAATTGAGTGAAAGTAATAAACAAACATATGGATGTTTGTTTATTACTTTCACTCAATTTTTGTAAGGTTTAACATGAATAATGGCGGAAATATAAGCAGCGCAAATTACCCATGAAACTGTACAATTTAAAGAAAACCAGTTTGTGAAATACTTATTGTTTTTTTTTACAAGCCATACAAATGCGTCAACTGGTCAACAACTTTTTATACTTAGAGAGTTAATTTCCTTTTGTATATTTTTGAAATTGTATGAACTTACTTCCATAAACAAATTAAGTATGTCATTGGTCATGGTGTCGTCCACTATTTATGAAATATCAAAATTTGTGTAACTATTGTTAGGCGGACTAATAGAGTTAATCTTAGTTTGAATGCGTTAATAAGGTTATCCTATTCCTTTAGGTAAACAAGGGTTTAAAGACTTAAGTCACAAACATATGTACGTACGTAATTTACATGTATTAAATTTTAAAAGAGTTCAATTAAAATTGAAATTAAAATTAAGTTTCAACGTTACATAAAATTACACAAAATTATGTACTCGTCGTGCGTTACCGATATGGAATGTTTTAATGGAATTGGATAGGCTGAATGTGGATTATTTAATAATAATAATAATAATAATATCTGGGGACATTGTCACACAGATCATCCTAGCCCCAAACTAAGCAAAGCTTGTACTATGGGTACCAGGCGACGATATATACATACTTATATAGATGGATAAATACTTATATACATAGAAAACATCCATGACTCAGAAACAAATATTCGTGCTCATCACACAAATATTTGCACTTACCGGGATTCGAACCCAGGACCACCAGCTTCGTAGGCAGGATCACTACCAACTAGGCTACGGCGACCGTCAAATTATACACGTCATTTATCTTTATTTTCCAAAATCGGTAGCATAAAGGAGAAGAAAATGACTCCATACATTCCTGGGCCCAGGTGTTAACTGAATCAAACTAGTCTTATTTGTGAGACGATATAATAACAAGACCTCACTGAAATTTTGGTGAAATTTGGCTATCCAGGAATCAAGTTATATGAAGTATAGTAAAAGTAAGGTTAAATTATAACATTGTAGTTTTTTACAAAATATTTTTGAATGGCTTCGGTTGTTTATGGTTTTATGCATGGAGAGTGTGACATGTCAAAGATCTGGCACGTTTGGATCCCCCGCGCCCCTACGTGCGCACTTAAACCGAAAGATAACGAACGAGCGACAGTCAAAGAGTATGTAAAGGCTGTCAGGCAGAGAAGTGGTGCCCGAAGAAAAATTAAAAGAATACAATCCGCTATGAATCGATTCCACGAAAAACACATGTCACTCGATTTTAAAACATATTGAGATTTTACCGATTTATTCTTAATCGATTGCGAGCAATTCATCATTATTTTATCGATTATTTCGTTTCATAACTGAATTTAAGTTTTCTCGCTTCCTAGATAGAAACATGATACCATATTTTGTGATTTCCTTTAGAAAAATATAAGGGTTTTTTAAATTCCCATTTCAACTTTTGAGACGGCCCAGAAGTTTCCTTCAAAACATTATTGATAACTTTAGATAAAAAAAGGTAATTTAAAAATAAATAAAATTTACAAAATTGTGTCGTCTTAATAATTCATTACATTAAAAACAACAAACGTCGTACAAATATGTTGTGCACAACTTTTCTATTGTTTGCGTGTATAATTAATGTTACCGATTCTAGTACAAAAAATGTGTTTTGCACAAATTCACGTTAATCAAGGCCCTTAATATACTGCACTGAACAGTCTTACTATTGAAATGTATGTTTTAGTAATAATTTTAATTTTGGAAAAACGAAATGTATCAATGTTACCAGCTAATTGTACACCAGTGTTGTATTAAATAATTAAAAATAAATCTTAATTTTAAAGTGTTACAGCACAATATTTATTTTGACAGAAGCAACTTACAATTTTTACCGAGTAGATGTCAACTGTATCCTTTCTACAAACGTCATCACAAACGACTAAATATAAACTTCAGTCTTCGAACATCATTTAGTATCCCAAAGTTATTTTCTTTTTAAAGCGCATACCCGGTGAAACAGGATGAACGACCTCATATTTTCACAAAGAGCCTTCCGTCTGTAAGCCAAGCTCATGTAAATTATTCGTTCGTCTCTATGAGGTCGACGGGTAAAGTCGTTGAAAATATATCTACATACACAAAGTAAATAATCTAATGCGACTGTGATTGTATACAGTCAACGTTGCATAAAATTATTGTATGTAAAGGATATTACATAAGTTGGTAATTCTCGAAGAATATCCTTACCTACCATATAGTTTTAGGAGTTTGTGTTTACCGTTCAAATTGGTTGTTTAGAATCGGTACCATGATAACCGCCAATTTTTATTTTTCATTTTTGTCATCAACGACCCATATTACGTCTTGAAGAAGCTAAACGATCGCAAAATTGTGCAATAAGGGTCACTTTGTGAAAAAGCCATCATTGCACAGATTGCGTTATGGCTTGGCTTCTGCAAGCCATTTAATAAAAGCGCCGGTAGATTATGGGTACGATTATGTAACTGAGCTTCTTCTGATACCTAGCTTAAAGGAAATAGTTCCTTATTTTCTGCAAAGTGGGTACCAGAAAAATTCATTGAAATTGGATGATTCGTTCGGCCGCTAGAAAGTCACAAAATAAATCGGCACTCACGACATAAACATAAACCTTACAGCATCTGTCCACTTTTGTTTAAAACAAGATTCAAATGACAGAATGGTTTAAATTCCATTAAAATGTTTCGTCAAATCATTGAGATTGAAAATGTAATTAACAAACTTTTGTCACTGGAATCCTTTTCACTTTGGCCCCTTCACAAAAGTGATATCACGATAGAAGGAGTTCAACGACCTCTATTTTAGAAGTAACATTACGTACATAGGTAAACTAGCTACGTGTTATCAGTATTTTATGAGTATCATCAGCTGATTTGCTCATCGCTACGTTACGTAAACTGTTCTGCTTATCGTAAAGTTTTGCTAAAGATTATCGAATATTATTCTGTAGTTGCGTCTTAGAGTTTCGAGTTAGGGATTTGCCTAATAATCCTTTACAAATAAACTAAGAAATGCGAACAAGGTTTCGGTAACTATAACTGATAAAATAGCCCTTTATACCCATTATATAATATATAAATATATCTTCTTCTGTTGGCGTGGTTGGCAAATGCTTGCTTTTCACGCCAGAGGTCGTGGGTTCGATTTCCAAAGACAAATATTTCCGAGGACAAATATTTGTGTGCATGAACATGTCTGTTTGTCCTGAGTCGGGGTGTAATTATCTATATATTAGGTCTTTACCTATGAAATTGCCGTTCTGCAGTACTGGCCATTTCAAATCAAAATAATTTTTGTTTGGCTAAGAATTCTAATTTCAAATTAATTTTATTTTAAAAACATGGATTCTTTTTTCCAAAAGTAGTCATTTCTTTATTGATTAGTGTTACATTTTCATCGCATTTCAATCTTTTTCGTCATCATGGATACGTTAAAAATTCGAGTAATTATGGAATATGAGTACCGTCGTGGCAGCAACGCGGCACAAGCGGCACGCAACATCAACGACGTTTACGGAGCTAACACTACAAACCAACGCACCACCTGTTATTGGTTTGCTCGCTTCCGTTCTGGAAATTTCGACCTGAAAAATGAACCTCGCGGTCGTCCGAAGACTTTGGTCGACAATGACGAATTAAAGGCGGTTGTGGAAGCTGATGATACACAATCTACGGCTGAATTAGCAGCAGCTTTCGACGTTAGCGTCAAAACAATATTGGTCCATTTGCGTCAAATTGGCAAGGTAAAAAAGCTTGACAAATGGGTGCCCCACGAACTCAATCATCGCCAGCGCGAAGTACGTGTCGAGACGTGCCTTGCACTGCTCAACAGACACACAAATGAAGGAATTTTGAACCGCATTGTTACCTGCGATGAAAAATGGATTCTGTTTGATAACCGCAAGCGCTCAGCAAGTTGGTTGGATCCTGGTTCAGCACCTAAACAATGCCCTAAACGAAAACTTACCCCTAGAAAAGTGATGGTCACTGTTTGGTGGTCTAGCGCCGGTGTGATTCATCACAGCTTCTTACCAAACGGGGTGAGCATTACTGCAGATGTGTACTGTGAAGAACTGAGCACAATGATGGAGAAGCTGGCGCATCTCCAACCAGCATTGGTCAATCGCTCGTCTCCGCTGCTCCTGCACGACAACGCGCGACCTCATACTGCACAGCAGACGGTCTCCAAGTTGCAAGAACTGGGGTTGGAAGCTCTCCGTCATCCGCCCTACTCACCAGACCTTGCGCCTACAGACTACTACTTTTTCCAGAATTTGGATAACTTCTTGGCGGGAAAAAAATTCAATACCCGAGAGGCAGTACAAAATGCCTTTGAAGAATTTGTTGCCTCCCGTCCAGCTGATTTCTTTAAGAAGGGCATCAATAAACTGCCACTGCGATGGCAAAGATGCATTGATTGCATGGGTGATTACTTCGATTAATACAAATAAAAAAATTCATGAAAAAAATTCGTTTAAATTTTTTCATACAAAACGGCAATTTCATAGGTAAAGACCTATTAAGTATGTATTTACAAAAAAAAGTAGTATATGTAGTATATCAGTTATCTGGTCTCCATAGTTAGCTCTGCTTAGTTTGGGATCAGATGGCCGTGTGTAAATAATGTCCCAGGATATTTTTATTATTCCCATATTCGTAGAATAATATTATTCTACAAACTACTTAACAAATTTACTTTGGATCAGCAATTTATGAACTGGTAAAGAGTAACAAAAAGCTTAGGCTTGTCACTATATTATATCGATAAATTAGGAGCATTATGTTTTGTATATTATTAACTATTTTTAACGTCATAAATAGCCTATTATAACACGTACAAATTCAGTTATTAGCAAAAAAACGAAAGTACAATAACGAATCTTACTGTCATCCATCTACTACAAGGCGCGGATCACATGTTGTATTAATATTACTCACGGCAGTTTATCTCAATGGAAAATAGTTATATACGCCGGATATATTACAGGCCTAAGTGTCCATGTGCAAACTCAGATGTATTTAAATAGAGCCACTGTCACGCTTAAGGTAAATAGTGGAACATCGTTGGGAAAAGTTCCTGCCGGCTACTACAAAGAAATACTTCGAATACAACATTTAAATTTCTATGAAACTCTATGCTCGTACCTGTCATCATTATTGGTATATGGACATGCTATAACTGTATCAGAGGCAGACAAATACTACTTATGTATTTGTGGAAGTAATGAAATTTTTTGACGTCTATCGTTCTGTCTCACATGCACATTAAACGGGTTTGGCAATTAGACCAACATCATTTTTGTTTTAGTGGATTCCACACACCTCAAAAGTTACAGTCATTTGCAAGTTCTCTCTAGATATCAAATACAGAAATCTTTATGAAAAATATAGTAAATACTATAGAAGTTAATTTTCCCATTTGTTCTAATTTATCGATATTATCTAAATTTAGAGATTAGTAGGCTGATAACGTGTTTTTATCCTTCGAATTCTACAAAATCAAAAGCATAACTTAACTTCTTTAGTAAGCTGAATATTATCGTCACTGATTTAAAATCTCTAACTAAGAATTTTAATTATATTTAGTATCTTACAGTAAATGCTTCTACATAAGTTGGTTAGTTTATACATGAAGGCACTGGTTGAATATTTATCTGAAGTTCAAAGCATCGATTTATCATTTCATTCATACGTCACTTAGCAAAGTGAAGAAGTTACGGTAAAAGTTTCCGGCAGATATAGATCACTCACTATTCTTTCTTTCCCCTTATAGATACGGTTCATATCAGTACTATTCACTATTCATCTTGTCTTGGTTGATTAGTTGATTGATAGGTAAACACATTAACGGTATGCGATATTTTCTCCAAGATGTTATCGATATCGTTAATTGGAACATGTCTAGCCTACACACACAAGCCAGTGACAAGTTGTGTGTCACACGACGTCGCCTCGGGGGATAATACGAGAAAACAAACCGAATTTATAAAGACAAAATGTCTCGTCGACATATTCAACATTCGGATAAATAGTTTCAAAAGATAAATAACTGAAAATAAATGATTATTTATGGGGTTGGCATATCCTTATTGGACAAAAACCCATAAAAAAATAAAATAAAAAAATAAAATATTTTGATCATCACTTTTAAAAGGAATTAATTCAAATAATAGGTCTTTACCTATGAAATTGCCGTTTTGTATGAAAAAATTTAAACGATTTTTTTTCATGAATTTTTTTATTTGTATTAATCGAAGTAATCACCCATGCAATCAATGCATCTTTGCCATCGCAGTGGCAGTTAATTGATGCCCTTCTTAAAGAAATCAGCTGGACGGGAGGCAACAAATTCTTCAAAGGCATTTTGTACTGCCTCTCGGGTATTGAATTTTTTTCCCGCCAAGAAGTTATCCAAATTCTGGAAAAAGTAGTAGTCTGTAGGCGCAAGGTCTGGTGAGTAGGGCGGATGACGGAGAGCTTCCAACCCCAGTTCTTGCAACTTGGAGACCGTCTGCTGTGCAGTATGAGGTCGCGCGTTGTCGTGCAGGAGCAGCGGAGACGAGCGATTGACCAATGCTGGTTGGAGATGCGCCAGCTTCTCCATCATTGTGCTCAGTTCTTCACAGTACACATCTGCAGTAATGCTCACCCCGTTTGGTAAGAAGCTGTGATGAATCACACCGGCGCTAGACCACCAAACAGTGACCATCACTTTTCTAGGGGTAAGTTTTCGTTTAGGGCATTGTTTAGGTGCTGAACCAGGATCCAACCAACTTGCTGAGCGCTTGCGGTTATCAAACAGAATCCATTTTTCATCGCAGGTAACAATGCGGTTCAAAATTCCTTCATTTGTGTGTCTGTTGAGCAGTGCAAGGCACGTCTCGACGCGTACTTCGCGCTGGCGATCATTGAGTTCGTGGGGCACCCATTTGTCAAGCTTTTTTACCTTGCCAATTTGACGCAAATGGACCAATATTGTTTTGACGCTAACGTCGAAAGCTGCTGCTAATTCAGCCGTAGATTGTGTATCATCAGCTTCCACAACCGCCTTTAATTCGTCATTGTCGACCAAAGTCTTCGGACGATCGCGAGGTTCATTTTTCAGGTCGAAATTTCCAGAACGGAAGCGAGCAAACCAATAACAGGTGGTGCGTTGGTTTGTAGTGTTAGTTCCGTAAACGTCGTTGATGTTGCGTGCCGCTTGTGCCGCGTTGCTGCCACGACGGTACTCATATTCCATAATTACTAGAATTTTTAACGTATCCATGATGACGAAAAAGATTGAAATGCGATGAAAATGTAACACTAATCAATAAAGAAATGACTACTTTTGGAAAAAAGAATCCATGTTTTTAAAATAAAATTAATTTGAAATTAGAATTCTTAGCCAAACAAAAATTATTTTGATTTGAAATGGCCAGTACTGCAGAACGGCAATTTCATAGGTAAAGACCTAATATGTTTGTAATAGAAAAACACTCGCTCGGGTCTCGGTTTAAAAAGTCATATTCGAGATGCAATATGACTTTTTAAGCCGAGAACTTTCGTTTTACTGCGCTTCGTATCATGAAACGAAACAAAACCTATACGACCTACAAATAGGTACAAAATTTAACGTGGAAGATTAGCAGGATTGTCTTGTACAGACTCTCACACTGATCTTCCCAAAATAAATGCCTATTACACAGTGGAAAGTCGGTCATACCAAACAAACCTATAGTGCCAATCTGAGTTATAGGAACTGCAGATGTTTGAAGTATGCTGTAGGAATTGTGGATGATATACAGATTTGCTTTAGACAAATGATACTTACATAAGTCTCGAATTTTAAATTATTCAAATTGTCAGTTTAATTTAAAATAATTTAACTCATGTCACATTGACCAATACTAAATTTGAATACCGTATACAATGTTTAAAACTGAACGAGACTTGTTCAATTGCAGTTCAAAAGAGCTCTTTCAGATCATATCCACGGCTTTCCCTTGAAGGATATTTTTACTACAATATACGGGTCCTAAAGTAGATCTTAAGTCGGCAATCAAGCGTCCGCCGTACCTTATGTAAAGCGGCTACTATGCGCATTACTACTGTTTGTTTCAAAGCGGTTACAATGCTAGTTCTAGTGCTTGAGGCTCGTAATGAACATAACGCACATAGGCACACTCGCAAAACCAGAGGTGTCGCGAGTGCGTTGCCGGCCTTGAAAAGAGTCCGCAAATAAGTTTTGCTGACCCTTCCCACCCCCCCAACCCGATGAGCTCTGGCGACCTTACTCACACCCAGAAACACAACATTAAATTATTAATGTCAATATTAACGAATGTCTTCTGTAAGGTGGAGGTACTTCCCCAGTCGGGCTGCTCTCTGAGCTAATGAACGCTGTGCCCAACCTCGCACTACGGTGACTTTAAGTATAGGATTAACATTATTAGGCAACTGCAAACTTGAATCGAATTGCATAAGATGGGAGATACTTATCCAGTTAAGCTGCTCAGTGTAAGAAAACGTAGTATACCACGTGTTAGTAGTTATATACTTGCTCATATGTATAAATTTTTCATTACCTATCTAAGATTATATCTTCCATATATCTACCTCTATTGAAACAATATGAATAATTCAGAAAAATAATGAGATTCATGAACCTTCAGGGGTAGTATTGAAATGTATTAATGAAAATTAGATTGGCCTTATTTTAATAAATGTCTTGACATTTTTATTACCACGACGACTGAGTTTTAATGAATCACTAAACGAGTTTATTTTTTAATGATGTCTCCCGTAATCTGACATTTAACACATTACGATGGTTTGTTGAGACTAGTGTAGACAAATTAGATACACTACATATCTATTTTGGAAACGCGTGTGTGTCGGAAATATTCTGCATATTCATAGAGACATGGATTTTCGTCACTAATAATATTTCGAGGTAATAAGCGAGTGAACCGAAGACAGTTCGTACCTTTGATCTATATTCAATGTATTGGCAAAATCACGGGCCCTAATTTCGCACTGCCACATTACATTAACACACAGTCATCAAATTGGTACTTACGTGAGATGCTTTACACATTTGATATTATCTTATTCTTTTGATGTATACGTGGGCTACGGAAATACGCGTTGCGCTGATGCTTTTTTGTTTAGTTTAAGGTTAGTCCTAATAATAATTACAACAATTCTTTCATTGCTGAAAATAGCTATTGACTGGTTAATTGACTTTATATAAACTACTCTATTTTTGTACATTAATTTAAGTTTTGGCTATTCCAACATAACATGTATCGATAATGATTTTTTAAATTATATTATATACTTATACCAACTGTGCCCACGACTTCGTCCGCACAGTTTGTAACGACTCAGTAAATATTACATTAGAATATCTCTAATGTTTTGTATCTAAAATTTATAAAACATTCACATAAACCTTACATATTTCCATACAAACTTTCATCCCCTTTTCCCTATTGCTATTATATAGCCTTGAGGGTAAAACTTTTGCAAAATGTGAATTTCATATTTATTTATATCGAATTAACAGCCTTAGAAATAAGTTACGAGCTTCTTGGTTTAAAATGAAGATACTTCCATGCAAATTTTCATTCCCCCTTTCATCCCCTTACAACCCTTTTTTCGTATTATGAATAACCTATGTCCTTTCTCAGGCTCTAGACTACGCGACAGTCAGAAAGACAGAGTTACTTTCGCATTTATAATATTAATAAGGATAACCATTTTGACAATTAAGTACAGTAATTGTCTTAACCGCCCACTCGGTCGATAACAGTTAGGTATGTGATTTGTAGACAAGATTGCTCGAGAGCTTCTACTCACTCATGAAACTTAATTGATATTATGATCGATAAACAATATAGTTAGGAATCAATTTCTGAATCTACGATTGACAGGCGGAAACGATATTTCAAATTGATCTCTGCGTTAATTTTATTAATATATATCTACTTACGTATCTACTAGCAAGATTTTATCATTAGATACGATTCTAGTAGAGAAATTTATTGTTAACCGACTACAATAAAAAAGAGGTTCTTAAGTCCACGATAAGTTTCTCTATATATTGGTACATGTATTCTCCGGTTCTTATGGACCGATTTTATTATTCAAGAATTCGATGGGTTATATATTCCAAGTTGGTCCTATAAAATATTGTAAAAAGAAGTTGAACTGTTGAAGATTTTCTAAGAATAACACTAACAAGAAAATGATAATATATTGTAATTATAATTTCTTTTGATCGGTCAAACGGATATTCATGAAACATTAATGTAACCAGCCTGATTTAATTTAAATTAGATTGCAGAGTTATGATGCGACAGAAATACAGACACGCTGACACGCGGATAGAATATTTCAATTTATAACACCTATTTTATACGTCAGAGTTTAAAAATGAGATAATTGAGCTTAGTAGTTTCTGTGACCAAAACAAAGTCAACGAATGTAATGGGAAGATCAAAGTGTTGAGGCACTGGAGACGAAGACAAAGTTGCAGACTACGATGTCTGAGTGAACGAATCTATACATATAATAAAATCGTAGGAAAGTCGAAACTGTACATTAAATATTTTTTTTGAAAGGATACTTGAGATTGTAGATCACTACAATCGATATCGAAGCCAAAAATATAGTTGTTAGAATTTTTGTCTGTGTGTCTGCTTGTCTGTATGTATGTCCAGGCTGAACTCAAAAAGTACTGCATAGATTTACTTCAAATTTTGCATGAATATTACTAAGAGCATATAGGCTACATATTATCACGCTATCATTTACGGGGGAGGAGCTGTGATAATTTATAAAATTTAACGCGTGTAAAACCGCAGGGCACAGCTACTAGAAAATAAAATGTCTTAAGTCTGTTGACTCTGTGTAGATTTAATTGTGTCTGTACACATTGAATACTTAGTTTATAAACTTTAAATATGTTCAATGGGAAATAATGAGGTCATCGGTTCCAAAAAACAGAAAAACGGCCCAATAAAAACAGTGATATTCAAAATCAAAAATCATTTATTCCATAAAAAAATTACATTTATGAGGAATCGTCATTTTTTGTTTTACCCTACCGTGTGTTAGAAAAACTCGTACTGCACTTGTATACACACTTTATTACTAAACACAAGTTATCACTACTAACACGAAACGTAACTCGAGATCACTTTTCACGTCTGTCGCCGCCACCAGAAAAAAAAGGGACTACCCGCCAACGCATGTATATTTATATAGTTAGTGCAAACAGTGTTGCCATGATAAACCAGTAACGAACGATTTAATAATTAATAGTTTTCAGGAAAATTAAAATGATACCATTGCCAAAACTTAAAATAAATCTTTTGATTATTGAAAATATAAATCAACATATTTTCAATAATCTAACATTCGGCTAATCCTGACGTAAAACGCGACCTCGCGTTTAAAACAAAAAAAAACAAATACAAAATACAGAAGGCACATCTTCTACAGGTATTCTCACCCCTATCACTTACTCTTAGAAATTTCATCGACTATAGACACTCTCATTCTTAAGACTAACATTAACTATAGGCACTCTCGCTCTTAAAACTAACATCGACTATAGGCACTCTCACCCATAGCGACTCACTCTTAAAACTAAGATCGACTATAGGCACTCTCACCTATAGCGACTCACTCTTAAAACTAAGATCGACTATAGGCACTCTCACCCATAGCGACTCACTCTTAAAACTAAGATCGACTATAGGCACTCTCACCTATAGCGACTCACTCTTAAAACTAAGATCGACTATAGGCACTCTCACCCATAGCGACTCACTCTTAAAACTAAGATCGACTATAGGCACTCTCACCTATAGCGACTCACTCTTAAAACTAAGATCGACTATTGGCACTCTCACCCATAGCGACTCACTCTTAAAACTAAGATCGACTATAGGCACTCTCACCCATAGCGACTCACTCTTAAAACTAAGATCGACTATAGGCACTCTCACCTATAGCGACTCACTCTTAAAACTAAGATCGACTATAGGCACTCTCACCCATAGCGACTCACTCTTAAAACTAACATCGACTATAGGCACTCTCACCTATAGCGACTCACTCTTAAAACTAAGATCGACTATAGGCACTCTCACCCATAGCGACTCACTCTTAAAACTAACATCCACTATAGGCAATCTCACCTATAGCGACTCACTCACTCTTATTTACTCATCTCTTACAAGCCCACTTGTTACAACTCTCTTATAAATCTCTGGTTAATTAAATATATTGCAACAAGATGTCTCTCTCTTAAATACTTTGCATAAATTATATCCTCCTTTATTATTCTCAATATGTTAGACAATCATTCATTCTCTTTGTTAGTTACAATTATGGTTAACTTTCGCAATTCTTATGTTTAAAGTAAGAATACATCTTCATCTAAAGATCATGTTATTAATTTTTCATTAACTTGTATACTGAATGTATACTGTATACTGAGTGTATACTGAATATAATAATATTTACTACAATTGATTCAGATATTCACTTCTACGGTATCTCATAAATAACTACAATTCACTGTCATATCAATATGTATGAATTCAAACATACATCATTTACTCATTTCATCACAGTACATAGGGTATCACTCGTCAACACTTGATTTTAGTTATAACAAGAAGCATTTAAAAACCACCTTCTCCACTGAATCACTTGTCATTGCATCATGAAAACCTAGTTCAAGGGAGTAACAGCAAAACCGACAAACCGACTTATACGGTTTACAAACTTGTTTTCTAGAAATGGGAGTATCTTCTACCTCATAGTCATCATTACCGATAACCATTGTGACTCTAAACGGCCCTACACATTTAGGGCATATAAATTCCTACTGTCCCGGGTCTGAACGAATATCTTTTTCGATTCTTAGTAAATCGCCTAATTTATGGGTTGGTTTAATGTGAATTCGCGATCGATCGGCATCAGACCTACCCAGCCTCATCTCGATCTAATGGAGAGGTAGATTGAGAGACTAGGAAGTTAATGAAGCCACCCGAAACACCGGTTGTTTGCACCAAACAAGATCTTAGAAGAACGGCCGATGGATTTGTTAATGAAATCGTTCAGTAACGATTGAATTTGCGGTAAGCACAAATTTTATTACATGATTAGCAGCAGTTATGACATCGACCAGAGTCCGGTTGTACCTCTCAACCTGGTAAATGACCAGCTGGTAGAGGCAACTGCATTTAAAGTATGTTAGATTATTTTATCATTAATATAATCTAAAAAACTCTTTGTTAATGACACTTGTACCACGGTCTGATATTAGGAGTATACGGGTGGTACTCCAAACATCGAGTAATATTATGTAAATACCTGAATAGTAGTGCTAGTCTAGCATTTTATGTATATAGATTTCGTAAAGGTATTAATGATTACTAAAATATGTAAATTTTCTTTTTAATTACAGGAAAGGCACCGTAATGATCAGTATGGAGTAGTGATGTAACGAATATTCGCATTCGCATTCGCATTCGCGGATATTCGCATATTTTTGCATATTCGCATTCGCATTCGCATTCGCAAAATTAACGCGAATGTTTTGCGAATATAAAAAAATAAAATTTGAAGGTTAATAGTTGGTTAATAAAACAAAATTCATTCATTTCTTATGTTTTTTACTTTAAGAATAAGTAACTTAACCTCGTAATCACATTATCAGTCTTCTCTTTATCATTTGATATTATTTATTTATTTAAACTATATGCAAATGAAACTTACAAAAATGAATTTTTCCATTAAACTTTTCTCAGTCTTTAGATATATTTTCAAAGTATTTAGATAATAATGAAACTAAAACTATGTTCAGTACAGTAGACCATAAAAATAGTCTAACTATAAACAAACAAAACAAAAATAGATTCTCAAACAAAATACTTCTCTCCTTTAAAAAAATAACAATTAATTATATTTTTTTAACATATTTTTCATGTTAATAATTGAACTTCAGTAGAGGAATATTAAACTTGAAAAATAGAAGCTTTGAAGCCTTGTCTCCTTCAAGTCTGTTTCGATGTGGCGCGTAATTAAGTCCAGCGCCACTAAACACGCGCTCGCTGGGGATATTTGTTGGTGGTGTAACTAAATAATGTCGAACTACAGGAAACAGAAGACGCGTACCTTTCTTTGTTCACTTTCCACCAAGTTAAAGGGTCGACGTCATTTGCCACGCGTTTTTCCGTTCAGTATTCTGTGATCGTTTTACGGATTAAAAGATGAACAGGGTCAACAGGGTTTTGAAAAGTATTAAGCGGCATGTTCTCTTCTTCACTGCCGCTCGCATCCATTAATGAAAACATTGTTTCTTTCAAAGATAAATTATATGTTTGGGTGTCTTCATTTAACCTGACACGCTTTGCATTCGGACTGCATGAATTAAAAGATACGTCGTTTTGACTGTCTCTGACCAAATCTAAAATATGTTCTATAACGCGTTCTTTAGTAGACGTATTTTAAAAGAACTTGTTTTTGTATCTTGGATCAATGAAGGTCGCCGTGGCAAACAGAAGGTCATTCTCTAAACCAGAAAATTTTCGAAATAGCTCTTCTTTTAAAATGGTTATCGTATCACCAATGTATTCATCAGATGCATCAAGATCACTAACAATTTTTTCTAGGCTAGCGATTAAAGGAATCAAAGAAGATATAGAAACATCGGCAGCGCCAACACTTTAGTCAGTTCTTCAAATGGCCTTAGCACATTGATAAGCTTTTCAATTGTCATCCACTCTTCAGACGTTAATAGGGGAATTCTATTATTAGTTGATGCATAAATACATAAAGACTCTTTGACTTCCAAAATACGTTCAAGCATATAAAATGTGCTGCTCCACCTAGTTGCACATTCTTGTTTAATCTTAAGGAATTTTTGATTTAGCCTTTTCTGTATATTAGCAAGCTCGTCTTGAGCAGAAGTTGAATGATGAAAATGAGTTGCCATCTTTTATAACATCGGATGCGTTCGTATCAACTCGTATATGAACCACCTTTTAAAGATGGCAATTGCTTAACCTGTCAAATTGGTACTATTTGTTTTGTAGCAATCTATCGTTCTCCCTCGTTAAAAAGTAAAAATAATTTTGACAATTTCATAGATAGCTTGAACGCTGTCTACACAACCCTTTCAACTAAGAACATTGTTCTTGTAGGTGATATAAACATTGACATCTCCCCCAATAGTAAAGACCCTGTAGCAGAAGAATATCTTACTTTCAATGCTTCTCATGGTCTTTTTCCTACTCACAATCATCCCACAAGAATCAGCACATGTCTAGACCACCTACTATCAAATTTGAATTCTCCTACAACTACGCTTGTTTTAGAATCGTATATTACAGACCACATGCCACTGGTTTTCTATATTGATAAAACTATACCCAATTGTAAACACTCTTATACTAAAACATCCGTGGACTACGTAAAAGTTAAAACAGATTTAGACGAAACAGATTTCTCCCCCATATTAAAATTTACTGATGCAAATACAGCTGCGGACGAGATTGTGACACAAATATCATCCATTGTAATAAAAAACACTCTGACAATTAAGCTTACAAAGAAAAATAAGATCCTGAAGCCATGGATGTCTGTGGGCTTACTCCGATGCATAAGAAACCGTGACAAACTACACTTAAAGTCTAAGAACTCGCCAGACAACATGACTCTTAAAATAACATACACACGGTATAGAAATTTTTGTAATGGCCTTCTCCGCAAGTTAAAAGTTCAATATTCTAAAAGCTTAATTGATAAAGCAGGTAACAATTCCAAGGCTTTATGGAAAGCTATAAAAACTATTACCAATACAAGCAATGTTAAACGAAATCCAGTTGAACTGCTAAAAATATCTCATAACCCATAAATATCGATTAATAATGTTTGTAAATACTTCAACGAAGTTGGTAAAAACCTAGCGGATAACATAGTCGCTTCCAATTCTCAAGCTCAGCCTTTGACATCTGCTCTTGAGTCCTCAATATATAGTCCATTAAACTCTATAGCCATCACAGAAGTATCCAAATCTGAAGTTGAAACTATAATAATGCAACTCCGTCTCGATTGTGCTGTAGGATGGGATGGCATTTCTTCAAATATCCTGTATGAATGTAGAGAAAAATTGGTCCCCCCCATAACTCATTTATGCAACCTAGCCATAAGTACTGGTGTTTTCCCAGCAGTCCTTAAAAAAGGAATAATCTACCCTATTCACAAGAGTGGTGACAGAGATTGTGTCAATAACTATCGCCCAATTAATATACTCTCTGCGTTATCCAAGATACTTGAAAAGATACTAAATAGCGCCCTCAAAAACTACCTCGGTAAATTTAATATTTTAGCAAAAAACCAGTACGGCTTCCGCTCGGGTATATCAACAGAAGATGCTGTGCTGGATTTGACAACTGCAATTAGCAAGAGTCTTGATGCAGGAACTAAGTGTTTATGCAAATTTTTAGACCTCTCTAAGGCTTTTGACACGGTCTCTGTCCCAATTCTACTACATAAATTATACAAAATAGGGATACGAGGCACACCATATAACATCTTTAAAGATTACCTTTCAAACAGAAAACAATATGTGAAAATAGAGGATTATCTGAGTGAAGAGGAAACAGTCTCTTATGGCGTTCCACAAGGGAGTATCTTAGGTCCCACACTATTCCAAGTCTATATAAACGATCTCTGCACTATCTCTCTTCCAAACACTAACATTTTCACATACGCCGATGACACGGCTATTCTAGTCTCTGGACCAAACTGGCAAGCTGTGAGAGAAAGAGCAGAATTATCCCTTGCTAAAGTTATGAAATGGTTAAAAAACAACTTATTGACTGTCAAATACGCTCCATACTATGGAGCGTATTTGACAGTTTAATAATTTGGTTATAAGGTGGAGCTTCTTTAACCCCGGCTGGAATCTTATTATGCGTGCCACTTAAGCAAGAGTTGCAAAACTTTTAAATAAATCGTCTCAATTCTCTTAAATATAAATAAATATGAAAATTTGAGTAACTCTACTGTAACTCTTTTGAAACATCTTTCGAAAAACCTCGACAGTGTCTTTAGTGTCTGAATAATTTAGGATACTCATTATTCTTTGTATCACCTGCACTGTGCTCAGCCACGCATCATCACCTATTGCCAAAATATCGACAACGTCCACTACGTCCTTAGACTCAGATATTTTGTACATCAGCATGACCCATTTTTGTCCCTCTATGTTCTACTGTAAAATTATATTCCTTCATTGTTAGGTACCAGTGAGCTAGTCTAGGAATACTTTTTAGTCATTTTGCTGCTTTAGACATTTCTTAACAATAATAAACGTCTTTCTTAAAACATGGACTCTGAATCGGAAGTGCTTAAGCGTAGTAAAATGTAGTTAAATATATCTAAAACTATGAGTACTGACAATTTATATAAAAAACTAAATAACCAATTTGACAATAACTTCAAAATTACCCATTTAACTAAAACATTATTATCTCAAATAAAATTATATTCTGGTTGATCAAATATAACTCTCGATCGAATATATACTTGTACCCAGAATCTATATATCTATATTTAATTTATGATACTATCCATGTTGCGGTTATTTACAAGTGTTTCCAATGTCTATGTGAATAAAACCGTTTTTATTGTATTTTAAAATGGGTCTCGTTGTTAATTTTGAATTTAGTTAATTATTAATATCGTTTAGCTATGGCTCATAAAAACGCCATACAGTATTCATTTTTGTAAATCTATTCAAAGGTTTTGCTATCATTGATTAATTGTGAATAAAACGTCGAGAATAACTAGCGAGACCAGCTAACTGTCGAACCTCGTAAACGTTTTTAGTTATGGGAAAATCAATAACTATAACAGCCTAATAATTAGCAACTCAAGTTGTATACCGTTTAATATTCTCACACATGGGTACTTGGTGATACCCTGATATTATATCAAGGCTTGTAAACATATTATTAATTACCCCTTAATAGATTTGAATTATGTATATCCGATCCGATCCGATCGGATTGATACTCAACACGAGGCAGAGGATATTTATCTTTAAGTGTCTTCTATGTAGGAATCTATAGTCAATACACAGGCGTTTATCGCCATTTTTTTTCAGCATCATTTAATAGGACTTTATTAATAACATCCTAGGACACCACTCACACAGGGGCATCCGATCCCAAAACAAGCACAGACTGTACTATGGAAATCAGACTACCTACTGATATGCTACATATACCACTTTTACTCTGCAAATACATATGTACTTATATAGACAATTACACCCATATTCAGGACAAACAGACATGTTCATGCGCACACACATCTGTCCTGGGTGGGAATTGAACCCACAACCTCCGGCGAGAAATGCAAGCACCCGCCATTAAGCCAATAGGCCCGTCATCATAATCAGAAGTACTTTCACGTATGATACCTTTAGAGAGTAAATCTTCTATAATCTTATTTAGAGGTTCTCGTTAACTCTGGGAAACGATATGTGGATATATCCTACAGGACCATTATCGGTCAGGGTACTTTCCATTTCAGTCAGATTTGTTTTACCTAATTCTAATTCTCTTACATCCATTGCAAAACAATGTCTATATTTCTCAAATGTGCAATTCATGTTTGGGATCCTCTGTAACTATCGCACTAATTTTTACATTAGCTAAAAGGTAAGGGTTTAAGCTATTTGGTTTCTGTTGTTCTACCTACATATTCTGTATTTATGACCGGGCTAAACTCAAAAAGTACTGCATGGATTTACTTCAAATTTTGCATGAATATTACTAAGAGGTCGGGTCAACATATAGGCTACATATTATCACGCTATCACCTACGGGGGAGGAGCTGTAATAATTTATAAAATTTAACGCGGGTAAAACCGTGGGGCACAGCTAGTGTTTAAATAATTAAGTGATAGGTTAGTTAGCATTAAATACCCTTTACCTGCTTCAAACTTTCAGAGACCTGATAAAACATTATAACATATTCATTGTTACGTAAAGTTAGAAAAATATGTTGAAACAATAACTGTCCCGAGTATTTACTATTTGTAATGACATTGATGGGCATTGTAGTTTTTGGTTTTATAGCGTTATAATTTTAGGCATACACTTTAATTTTAATATCATTGTTAAAAACATCTGGGGTTTGTATTAAAACTAATTCATCATTAGATTTCAAAACTATTACATTAGGTTTTTCCATAAAAGCTACCCAATTATCATGTAAGAGTTTCGCGTCATTGTCAATATTTAGTAGCATGGCCTATTTTTTAACAAAAGTTACACTTATCTATGGGTTAACTACATTTAAAAATTATAAGCCCCATTTCATTACAATTGTTACATCTGTACTGTTATAACTTTAATTTTGTTGTTTTGCCACCTTATTAAACCTACTAAACTATTCCGGTTAAGATTTTTGTAAGATGGTGTATTAGTTTCATGTTAAGGTACCGTATGCAAGTAGTTAATGATCTGTTCTGGTTCGTCAGAACTACGGGCACCTACCCCGATTCGGACAAACTTGTCATCGATACCACGTATAAGGCAGCACATTTACTTATAAGCGCAATCATATCGTAGTAATAATGTTCTAGGGGTCGCCCAACCCTACGCCTAAGTTTAACATTGTTGTTAATAAAAAGATAGCCGTAGTTTTCGTTCGAAGGAAAATCAAGTTTTTACTGTTGTATCACTCATCCCGATAATGTAGGACTGAGGATAAACCCTGATACCATTTTACCACTTAATTTAAGAAGAGTATAATCACATATTTGGCAGTAATTAAAAAAAAAACATCCGTGCACATTCGTTAACCACGTTTATCCAGGATCATATTGTCAGACCATGTTCACTAGGATCAAATTTTGGAACAGCGCTAAAAACCACCGGAAAATTGTTTTGAGGCCAAAACCTAGGAGTCACTGACGCATAATTACTTTTGGGAATATAAAATGTAGCAACATTATTTGTTGCCCTGTTAGGTATTGTTAGACAAGTAAGGATCAGTTTGATCGTTAACTACAATGGGAATATTTAACTTTATTTATTACAACCCATGTCAACGGGGCAGTTTTAGTAGACACCCGGTTAACATCTTACTCAGAGACCTATGCCTGCTACGCTCAACATGCGCTTGTCTTTAATACCTATGGGGATGCTTATGGCCACGGTCACTTTTCATTTTACGTCGTGACCCACGTTCACGATCGTCATGTCACTAGAGCTAGGATCTGTAGAAGCACTATCTACGCTCGATTCCCGCCGTCTTCGCTTAGATCTTTCCATTATACATAGCAGTGATGCAATGAGTACATGATTCGAGATACTGTGGTACTTAGAAAGAGCAAATTCATATCACTAATATATATGCAACACACATTAAATATAAATTATCACAATATTGAATTACAGCATAAATATGAGACACCAGCAGTGAATCCAGAAATAGTGTCAATAAGTAAATAGACCACCTTAGCCAGAAAATATAAATAAACTAGTAGGCTATCGAATTTAAATTAAAATTATATGCTGTAGGTACTATAAAATTAATAATGACAGTTTTAAAACAAAGATCGAGGACAATTATAGGTTACTTTTCATGAAATAGCAGCTTAAATATATTTTCTGGCTGTCATTTGCAAATTAAGAACACAAACACTGACGAAATTCACTTATATATCACTCACATATCACTTTCACTAAACTTCCGAAAAATGTGTGTAATATGATGTTGATGCCGCACGCGTACTTTTTGCATAAATTTGATAATCAGGATCTAGTAAAATTTTCTCTCGTAACATGGAAGTCAAATAACACTTTAAGATCTGACCTTAAACATCCGGAGTCCAGGAGACCGCAGCATCGGGCACGTAGATACACCTTGTCACTTCTGACTGTTAGAAAAACTCGTACTGCACTTGTATACACACTTTATTACTAAACACAAGTTATCACTACTAACACGAAACGTAACTCGAGATCACTTTTCACGTCTGTCGCCGCCACCAGAAAAAAAAAGGGACTACCCACCAACGCATGTATATTTATATAGTTAGTGCAAACAGTGTTGCCATGATAAACCAGTAACGAACGATTTAATAATTAATAGTTTTCAGGAAAATTAAAATGATACCATTGCCAAAACTTAAAATAAATCTTTTGATTATTGAAAATATAAATCAACATATTTTCAATAATCTAACACGTGGTACTTGGCAGCTACTGAGAAACACTGCCAGAAAACTCAGTAGGAATCCTTTAAAAAAAATATACTTAAGATTAATTACAATCATGTGTTTCAGTTGTTTCACTCAGAACAACTCAATCCCAAGCATTTTTGTTACTTAAATAATCAGAATAATTCTTTTAAACTTATTCGTTGACAATTCTCTAATATCATTGGGAAGTTTGGTATGTAATCTTATACATTGCCCCATAAAAGAGTTACTTATTTTGTGGAGACGGGTAGTATGCAATATGGGATTGTTCTTATATCTAGTATTTACATTATGTGTATCGCTCCTTTTACAGAGAAATAGATATTTTATTGCACATACAGTAGGTTTTCAAAAATATACTGAGATGGTACAGTTCGAATGTTAACCACTTTGAACTTTTCTCTTAGAGACACTATCGGGCCAAGATTATAGATAGCTTTTATAGCTCTTTTTTGCAATATAAATATGGTGTTAATGTCAGCCGAGCTACCCCAGAGAAGATATAGATATAGGACATCATTTATTAATTGATTGATAAGAATTAGAAAGAGCACCTGTGTTTGCGCACAAACTATAATAAAGACTGACAACCATAGCCGACATTCGATCAAGAGGTTGCACCGTGTAATGTAAAATAAAATAATTTTACTGATTTGACAATTTATGTCCACGCAAAAAAAAAAAAAAAACGAATTGATTGCGAAAAGTTTGTGCGTAGGGGGGTGAGGTGGAAATTAAATAGAAAAATAACATAGCATGTGTAGGTTAATGCCTTTACATATATATCGACTATGTACAAACAATACATACATATCGGAAGCGAAGTGCTTCGCTGCTAAGTCGCTTTAGATGCAGCACTAACGGTATCCTGAGCGTATTGTCCGAGCGGTGGGACTCGGCGATGTTGGAGAGGTGGATGCACCTGCACGCCAGTTCGTCACCATTTGTTAAGTAAGTGATGTATCTATTAATTCTAACTTAAATTTGTTTTATTTGTAATTTATTTTATTTTATTTTCAATTGAATAATTTTAGTGCATAATATGTACATTTATATTTAATAATTTGTAGTGGATATGGGAATAATTTCCTGAAATAAAATTATTATTATTATTATATTATTATATATCTATGGCATAAATTATCATCATCATTTCAACCGAATGACGTCCACAGCTACTGGACACAGAGAGACGCTGCTACCCGTAGATATTCCCTCGGGACGACTTCTACTCCAAGGTGAGGTAAAACACATTGGCACGTGATCAGTTTATAGATGGGTAACCGTCAAAGTGCTTACATTTCTGAGCATATCGGTGCTTCGGATGGCATGAAAAGCGGTAGAAGGCGGTTGTCGACGAATTGTTTTTTAAGATTTGCCAGAAGCCATTTGGGCGGCTAGAACGACTTTGTCACTGGGGTAAACATTGTCCAGACGGTAAAGAAAGAAAAAGAGGCTATCGACAACATAAAATTATTGGATTGATCATATATGATGATCATATATATTTGTGATGAAATACGTCGCTAAGAATTCTATGTAGTAGAAATAAGTTATTCATACTAAGATTCCGCTGTCTGACCGTCTGTCACCAGGCTGTATCTCATGAACTGTGACAGTTAGACGGTTGATATTTCCTCAGTTGTTCTATTTCTATTGCCGCTGTAACGACAACTAAAATATAATGAAATAAAGATTCAACGGGGCTCCCATACAACAAACGTCATGTTTTGCTGTTTATATAGATAATGGTACGGAATCCTTTCCGGCTCGCACTTAGCTGGTTTTTTAATTACTCACACAGATTTTTTCTTAGCCCGAAACTAAACAGGATTTTTATAAGCCAACAACAACATTCAAATTATTGCCTGTTAATGCCATGGTTTTAGAGTAAATGTCGCCCTCATTTTTGTTGGAAGAACGTCTCTGAGAATTCTAAAGCAAAAAATTGTTTTTAATTTATCAGACTTCAGGTAAGTTTGCGAAAAAACAATACGATTTTAGAACTCAGCCCTGCAGCAAACTAGCTAAATTTCACACGGCAAAAGTATGATAACGAACGAAATTTTAAGCCATCGACCCGCCCCAGCTTCCTTTGGGTAGATAAATATAGGTCGTAAGAATCAAACCCCCTCTAAATGGCAACATTATAAAAACCTTTGGGGGAGGCCTATGACCGACAGTGGACGATATCAGGCTGATGATGTGACTTTACGCCAAATAAGGACTTTTATTGTATTTTTTGCAGGGAGCTCAAATTTTTCTGATATCGAAAATTAACCATTCTGCTTTTTGACAGTGTAGCTTTATAAGTGCAAAATCTTTTTAAAATGAGTTTATTTGTTTTTGAGTTTATCAAATAGACAATTAACAATAATAATATATTTATCGTAATCTAATCTTTTCTATTTATTATATAAGTTTAGAAGTCTAGATTACTTACACCTTACCGCCAACACATCAAGCTACCCCAATCTGTAAAATTTCGCCAATTGAAAGTCAACCTTATTTTTTTGTGGTAAAGTGGAAAATCTATAATAGATATTTGACAGATTGATGTAGCTGGATGTGCTGGCGTCTGTACTTTGTTTTTATCCCCGAAATTCGTTTTTTTCCATCGAGTTTATGCCACTTTTATAGTAGCTCCAAGTATGAACTGACTTTGACGAGACATTTTGTTTGACGGCAAACAAACATACAGTTTATGCCCTCGGGTTGCCGATTTTTCCCCCTCTTTCTCTTTGGCAATCTTAATTTTACCCGGGGCCACTGTTTCAATAAAAGAATACTATTAGCTACTCTGTAAAGCATACAATGCCCTATTTCAAGTAGCCTATATGTTGACCCGACCTCTTAGTAATATTCATGCAAAATTTGGAGTAAATCCATGAAGTACTTTTTGAGTTGAGCCCGGACTTACATACAGACAAACAGACAAAAATTCTAAAAACTATATTTTTGGCTTCGATATCGATTGTAGATCACGCCCTAAGAATCGTTTAAAAAAAATATTCAATGTTCAGTTTTCACTTTCCTACGATTTTATTATATGTAAGATTCACCTTTCCTCTAGGAAAATCCCGTTGGATAATTCTAATAGCCATACCACTCTTTACATAATAGAAGTCACTTGTCTCCTACTGTATAACATTTTTTACAGACGAGAAAAACACTTACATTAACATGATGACAATAGTCCAGCAAAAGTTATATTGTAAAGGTCAGAAGGTTTGTGCAAATTGTGTACCTCGCATACTCTCCGTATCATGAGCAAACGAGCTCACTAATGAAGGTATGAAGTAATGCGTTAAGGCAATTCTAGTTGAAATGCGATGAAAATAAAAACGTATGAACACAGAATATGATTATATAATGAAAAAACAGTTTTGTAACCTTACCGAATGAGAATCAGAGTGTTAGATAATTAATACCTAGACTCCCAAATTATCATTGTTCGTTCGTTTTCAGCTAGCTTCATAGTATATCAACGCTGTTTGTCGTCCACAACAGTACAAAGGCCTCCCCAAAAGATCTTCACAATGAATTTGTGTCCATCATTTTGGGGTGTACACCATAATCACCACGTTTGGTCGATGGGTCAGCGATTGCAAAATGATGGCCATAGGTCGCCGAGAGACGCTGCTAACTCGTAGATATTCCCTCGGGACGACTTGTACTCCCTCCAGGGGATGAGATGGGGTGGTAATTTCCCCACCTGAGACCCTGGAAGACATACAATGCTCGATGACCTCAGCAGAGTCCCTCAACAAGTGGGTCTGAAAATGAACATGGATAAGACGAAAATCATGTCAAACGTCCATGTTGCAACCACTTAATTGAAAGTTGGTGACTCTGCACTCGAAGTTGTAGAGAACTATATTTACCTAGGACAGACCATCCAACTAGGTAGGTCCAACTTCGAAAAGGAGGTCAATCGTAGAATCCAACTCGGCTGGGCAGCGTTCGGGAAGCTACATAACATCTTCTCGTCCAATATACCGCAGTGTCTCAAGTCGAACTCTAACCACATGGATATTATGTGTAAGGTGCATATGAACAAAGGATTTCAACAAGTTAGATATTTATGAGATGTAATCTAACTTATCAGCGACCCTGCTGTTAGCTAAGCTTGATTTTCGCTTTTTTATAGTTCTAAGATACAGAGAACTCAATAATGGTAAGGGGTTACTGAAGCTAATGATACTTGCGACAATTATGCCATCACCGACCTTTCCGACCCTATCCGACGAGCTCTAATGAAACCAGTTCGGCCCCGCATAAAATAATACGCTTGAATTTGATTGAAACTTTTTTTTTATCCTTTTTTGAGTTTATAATCGACGTCAAAGACTGTATATTTTATTTCTTTGTTTTTTGTATGTATGTTAGGTACCTGATTTCTAGATTTATAGATAATTCGATAGGGAATGCTTTCGGAAAGGTCACATGTAAATTTCGCTCTTAACGGTATTTTCAAAGAAAAGTGGAAATCGGTTTTAAAATTTTAAATAGTAATTACTCAATAAAGGCTGGTGCGGACATATGTATGTATGTCGCGCAGGCACGGTGTGCTTCGGCAGCTCCAAGGACGCTTTGGTATGACGTGGCACGTCGTCGTGGCGTCGTTATTCGCCACAGTCACAGCCACCACACCCATTTCAAACCTTATTGCAATTATTTTAGCCGTCATAATCCTGTGACGTATCTCTTGCGGGCAGTTGCGGGATGCCACGGACTGCACACCGCGGCAGTCCGTGGAATGAATCGACATGCCATGACATGCCTGCAGCATGCCACGACTTGCCGTGCCATACCGCAGTATAATTGTATTGAAATAAAGTAATATGAATTCCAAGTTCAATAAAATAAGGATAATAACTTGATCAAAAATAAAATACGTGTGGGCTACGCAAAAATACGTGTTTTGGTATAAACTAGCAAATTTGTTTGCATTAAAAAAGCTGTTAAATTACGATTAAGTACCTATTACAAAATTATGGTTTGATAAAAAAAAAATGTTTGCTTACCTTAATCTAATTTTGGAGGATAGCCGATAAACTAAACAATATTTAGAGATTTAAGTCAATTTAAATTTGACTATGAAGTATCTAATGTCTTACACAATAAGCTCCAGGCGCTGATGAAGAAGAATTTCTACTGCCAAAACTATTTTACTCTCCACATGTATGTGAAAAACAACTATTCGAAAGTCACTAAATCACACATATTTCTATAAAGTAGTTTGTTCAAGAATATGTTTATACGTCGACACAAGGTGTATAAAAAATTGTGGTAGTAACTTGAGGAGCTATAATAATAATGTAATAATAATAATGGACTGATTTATGTCTTTCACAAAGGTTTGGTGTACATACGAGTATTATGTAAAGAAATACATAAAATAAACTATCATTCCTTTGTGAGAAACTGACGTCTATAGTAGGTAAGATCTGTGTTACAGATCACCAGGTTCCCTCCCACTGGTTCGCATATTGGCGATACATATACTTACGTTATAACAATATGTAGAAAACAAAAACACCTGACTTACCCACTGATGAACTCATTAACGACCAGTTAAACCCAAAAATAAGCTAAAAAATATAGAGATAGATAATTTAATACAATTTTGGTAGATACAGGTTATCTACCAAAATTGTATTAAATTAAAATAATTTATATGAAAACAATACCACAACAAAGTCATATTATTTGTAACATTAAACAGAGTTCAGTGACTGTCCCTTGTCTCAAAAGAAAAATAATAAAGAATATCTAAACAAACAATACCAGTGTCAGTCAGCCGTGCGTCACGGACTCGGCGACCGCTATTTGAAAAGATTCCCGAAGGGCTTGGAAATGTATGACGAACTTACTAGATGAATAAATAGAGATGCGTGCAACCGATGGGAACGAGATGAATTTGATATGAAAACGTACAAACCCGTATTTTTTTCTTAATAAGGCAGCAGGAATGCCACCCGCGAAAAGAGTCACCGAATAAACCTAACCTGCCGTGGACTTATTCTGGCGCCTGTTAAAGGGAATCCCGAGAACGCGGGTATGCTGCTCCGGTGCCCCCCTTTTGCGCCGTGTCCTAGATGGTCGGGACACGCACCCGGGTAAGGCTCTGACTTGCCGTCCCCAATTGCCAACTCCTGCCAGTGCCGTGCGACTGTGCCACAAACAATTCGTGTCTTCCCGGAGCTGTTTCTAAGTAGATTATACTATCATTCACTTATCGCTGTCGGGGTCTAAAATAAATCTTTAAACTTGGAATGATGATATTTTGTACAGAAACCTCTGCAAGAGTTTATAAATAAAAGTAACCTCTGTGGAAAATATAATCTTTTGGTATATGAAATGGCAAGGAATAAAGCCGGATTTTTAGAAATTCCTTTGGGATACGAACCACGGAGCCACGCCGACGGAAGAGCAAACAAAAACTAGTCTATATATACATAGTCGTATTAATATACTGATATTTAGAAATCAATAAGCTGCTGTGTACATAAATACTTTTAAATTACTTTGTATGAAAGCAAAGTTAAATAAAATTAAGAACAATGAAAGTGTATTTTGTATTGACTTTCCTATCTCGTTTTCTCTTCTTTGCGTCTACCGAGCCATTTATAAAGGCTCCCCGAACTCATGTCTATTGAAGTAAAATAATGTTTCAATAATGAAGCGTTTTATTTTTTATAATGGAAGCATTGGTAGTAGTGACTGTGTACTTGTTCGCGGCTAGTACGGTCTCGGGTTTTATTCTCGGGTCGGAGTAAGTTCTTATTCGAATTTCGTGACAAGGAAAGTACACGAAGATCTCTTCATTTTATAAACATTGTAGATTATCAAGTCTACAGGTTTTTAGTTTTCGGTGCCCTGCGACATTGACTATAGTATACCTGACGGGCTTTAGATTATCCCGCGACTCTATTTCCAGGTGTATTGCAGACGGTGAATAAGTTACCTTACATTTCTTACGAATTTCATTTTTCTCTTCTTAAATTATTTATAAATCACATCCTCATAGGTATAAATTATTCTATTAAATTGTGGAGTGACTTTTCAAACAAGCAATTCATGAAAACAAAGCCCACCCAGACTCAGAACAACAATTTATGGGTCACATAAATAGTAATCCCTCGACAGTGCCGACGCAGTAGCGAGACCTTAACACGTACCAGCTACTGTTTTATTCCTTTGGTTAGATTTTGTGGGATCTTACTGCAAGACAGTATTTTGTCGAACTTTATATAACATTTCTACTCTTTAAATATTTAAACATCCTGCGGAAAGGATAACCCATTTCCAAAGGATATAGAGTGTGCCAGCTTACAATTCGAGGAAGAAAACTTAGTTTAAATGGAATCTGTATTAAACGACAGCGCTAAAGATTTTTTTATACATGGACACTAATAATTATACAGAATTAAAACATGTTACCTTTACGCCAATTTCCAAATGTCTACCATCAAGTTTGTGCCTTGGTGGTCGCGGCAGACGAATATACCCCGATGGTCCGAAACACTGTCATCATGGACGATCCGGACAATGAAATCATGACTTACCTGGAACAAGAAGTCAAGGTTATTATTTATTATATACTCTCGTAACACTGAATACGATCCGATATATCGCTGGCTGAGAGTACGATCGCGATGGCGCTACGACCACCATCACTTTTCAAAACCCTTAATTTGCATTCCTATTGATAAAATGCCTCCGATCCTTAATCAGAGGAGCAACCCGAGTCCTAGATAATAAACAAAGACTGACAGTTGTACAAAACATAACTAAATACGCACCGTTTTATGCACCTCCTCGTCAGATTTGGAGCCTATAGGTTTGAACCCCAAAAGCGAGTTAGGTATTTAATTTGTAGTCTAATTTGGTGGACGCCTTTTGCTTCCACTTGCCATTTTTCTCCAATTAAAACATATCAAAATTTGAACGGGCGGCCCCTTTACATTTTGGTTTGTTTTATAGAAGAAACGTTAAGAGAAGATTTTTTGATCTAAATTGCACTTGACCGGCTTTATTAATTCATGTCTTACAGTTTTACTAATTATTAAAAAAAGATACTAATCTATAGTAAATTGGGCGTTTGGTTTGTCACTTAGACTCCTAATTGGCCTATTGTGCCTGAATACTCGAACCATTTCAGTTCCATACAGAAGTCAAGAAGATCACAAAACCTTTACCTTGGCCTTCAAGCTAAGCGTTCTTGCAGTATACTTGGATCATTTAGCAAATTCTCCTTCAAAATTGTGCCATAGTCACACAATTTTGAAGCTGTATAGCTTACGGTTATACATAATATTTTCTAAGTTGGCTTTTATGAAAATTGAGATGTCCTCGGCGTAGCCAACAGTGTAGTAGGTACGTTTTGGTAAAGGCGTCGTTATACTATATCATTTAGCACTATGTTCCATAGCAGGAACGAGAGCACCCCTCCCGGAGAACACCCTTTTGCTACGACGCCTCCAGCCACCAGTGGTACAAAGGGTTGGATCCATTCCAAATTTGGCAAGGGAATGCTTTATGTTACAGAATTTTGTTTTATTAAAGGCTCCTTCGATGTCGACGAAAGTGACTACTGACATCACGTGATGGAAAGGAATCTGTTGATATTCCTGTTCTGTAGACATTTTGTCAGTTTCATTATAGTGCACCATCTCTCAGGTACATATGTATCTACAAGACTTTCCAAAGACTAAAGCAGTTACTTACCGATGTTTAAAATCACGAATTATTATTAAATCAGGCTAATAAATTACTAAAGAGAAAGCGTAATAAAATAGATTCTACGTAATACTCAAATTATAATTAAATTTTATGAATCCATTCAGTAAGTATCTCATAAATTAAATGGCCATATAAAACGAGTTAAAACAAAGTCATGCGACTGTGAGCCAAACATTAGGCATAAATACGTCGTCGGCTACCTGCGCCGAGTCGCCTATTTACCAAAGTAACAATTGTAAGCTCTGGCACAGTCAACAACTTTGTTAATATTGTTTGAGAAAAACATGTTGAATTATGTTTCAGGCTTTTTAATAATAGCCTTGACAGTTAAAAACTTACTCATAAATTTATTTAAGAATCAAATGAATCATCTAATAGAGTTTATTTCATATTATGTAGAATTTCACAGTGGCAACGTTTTATAAGTTACGCCTCAAAGTTACATAAATATTAAAAATTGCCTAAATTTAAAATCTAAACTTGACTCTGAAATTTTACTGTTAAAATGCCGGTACCGATTCGGCATTTCAACCCTGTTATTGATATTAACATGACTGGCAATTGCATCGATGTGAAATAGAATAAAATAACGGTTTGATTTCAAAAGTCATTAACGTACGATGAATCATGTTATTAATATGTTGTCGAAATTTGTTATCCTCTTGCCAACACATTCCACTGGGAATTTTGGCGTAAGTATCGCCTAGCAATAAATTGGTTCATCTGTAAGAACATACCTAATACACATGTTGATTCATATAAAACTAAAATCACGGCCCAAATTTATAACTCAATAAATTTAAACATTCTTCCAAAGTTAGTCATATTATTCTGGATATAAAGTTTATAATTATTATTGTTGTAATATAATTGACGCCGAATACGGAGTTTATAAATTTCTTGTAGGTATGTTTGGGTGTTAAGTCGACATCTGGCATTAAATGGTGATACTAGTCTAGATCATAAGTCTAGATTTAATGTGATTGTTATGGGGAAGCTGACAATATTCTATTATTTACTTGAAATTTGCAAAGTTTTTCACATATCCTTAACGCTTGAAGAAACAGTTACTTGTGAACAATTTCTCTTAGTTAGATGATACACGATCACGCAGCGTCTGTGGGCCATAGTACGGTCGCACATACTGCAGTACATCGGACATGTCTCTAGACGGGATAACGACTCCATAGAACTACTGGTTGTGCACGGAAAAGTGGAGGGAACCAGATCGCGTGGCAGGTCACCTATGCGCTGGACTGACCAAGGGAAATCCGCCGTAGGAATCTGCGTAGCTGACTGCGCTATACAGTCCGCCAACAGAGAGAGATGGCGGGAGATCGTGTGGAAAGATGTGTCCACCTTTACCACCGACGTGGATGCCTTGATGTGACCACGACCGCTCTGCCAAGAGCGTGACGAAAGAGAAGAAGATGATACAATAACCATTTTTCTCGCATTGTAAATGCGTATACTAATATGTAATTTACTGTAAAGTAAAGTAACTGTGGACTTGAGGGAACTTTCAGGTGCCATCTTAATTCATAAGAAAGCACGGAGGTAAAACTTAAATATCAGAGGCGAAGTAAGAATATATTTCGTAAGTGAAGCCAATGAGCAAAAAGGTCAATAGAAATTGGCTTATTTTTTTTATCTGCTTTGCAATAGATGGCAAAAGATCATGAGATATCTTATCTAACTGACCAACTGCTGCTAAGTACCTAAATTATTTTTAGTTTACGATCTAAACGCTAAAGTTTGTAAGTATGGATGGATGAATGTTTGATTCTCTTTCACGTAAAAAGTACTAAATGGATTTTAATGAAACTTTACATTAATGTAGCTTATACATTAGAATAACACATAGGCTACAGTTTATAAAGATACTGTGTGAATTGTCTAAAATATGAAGATACGTGTGAAGAAAGTAGGAAAAAGTCTACCATCTGCGAGCTATTCCGGCGTGCACTGCCAAAACCGCTAGAGGTACACATCCTACGAATATTACAAATGCGAAAGTTTGTGAGTATAGTTGTATGGATGTATATTTGTTACTCTTTTACGCCAAAACTACTTTAACGCGGGTGAAACCGCGGGGCATAGCCAGTTATATCACATATAATAATGTAACCTTTTATTTATAATATATCCCTATATCCACTAAAAATTTTCGGAATTCCACCCCTAAAGGTGTGAAATATTGGTTTGACATTTAATGGAGGAATGTTATTATCAAAGTCATAAGCATGAATTTTAATATTTGAATTCTAGTAACAAATATGTACACTTGTTTCGGCGTTAATGGAAAAACCACTTTATAAGCATGGAATTGGATTGAAGGTTTGTATGAAATGACCGTCAAATTTACAATTAGAAACTCGTTAATTTCGACTGCACGTGGCGCGGGTTCGAATCCCGCGCCGGGCAACTATTTGTGTGACCCATAAATAGTTGTTCTGAGTCTGGATGTAATTTGTGTCCGTCTATTATATGTTTGTAAAGTACCCTGCGACACAGGGATTAGCTTCCCTAGAGAGGGCGCTGTCTTTAAAAAAATATATTTGATAATTATATCTCTACGTATGTGTTAAAAAGGGGATGGGTGTTAGTGTGCTGAGTTTGTAAATTTCAAAGTAATGGACACGGAATTCAATATTTCAGTACCTGAATATAAATGAAAGAATCACTTTAATCCACATAGAATATTAAATTCGCATAGAAAGTTAGAGATGTGATAAAAAAGCCTGTTGAATGAGGAAGGAAAAAAATAAACAACCTATCCTAAGGGATATGGTTTAATATTGCGCGAGACTTGATTTGATACTATCCGTACCTACACTATTATAAATGGGTAAAGGTTTGATGTTCAATTAAAATTCGGGTAGATATTTATCGGATTTTCTTGTAATTATTGCAATTCCGTACCAGCGTCAATTTAAGACGGCGGATTTTTCGTAAGTAGACCTAAGACCACACTCTCGAGTATGGCCGAGTGTTTGGGGGTTGCTTTAACAGAGTTTTTAGGCTTACTAGCCTGGGTCTTTCGGGCCAAAGCTTTGGAGATCTGAGGCTTGCTCACTTGAGATGTGGAGGCCCAGGTTAGGGGTAAATACAGTCTTGGCGGGGAAGTGCGTAGGATAGGCTAGAGTAGTTTCGGACTCTATTAGTTGGCACTGGGTCGATTTTGAAAGCGTTTCTTCACCCTGACTTGTCTACTTCACATTCGCGGCGATAAGGACAGGCTAGCGAGCTAAATCTAGACTTTGTATCCATACCATCCTCACATAGACCAGTCTGGCATCAGGGATGTCTGTTGTTCATCGAGAGATTACGATGAAAATGAGTTAGGCTGGAGTTGGGTGGATTTGTTTTGCCAATTCCGCCCAACGCCACGGCATATGTACCATATTCAGGTGACACTGCATTAAATGCCGTGCTTGAGATCATCTATTAATGCATCGAGCTTCCTTAAATCAATTTAATTTTATTTCAGAAACTGAAGTTTGTTTGAGGTAGTTTGCAGGATTGCGATGTAACATGGCGCTTCCGAAAAGCGATTAAACAGATTAGTTATTTATAGGATTTGCGAACAACAATTTAGTTGTTGTATTCAAACAATATAATCTGTATACGCACATAGTTATAAACTCAGCACAAAATACAAAAGCAATGATCAAGTAGCTTATTTTAAACTTGATCTAGCGACTGAACACTATACTCTGTTTAGTTCAGCTGCGGCAATGAACTGAAACTTTGATATTACATTTAAAAACGACGATTCATCGCAGCAAAGTGCCCAAATTCCAATGTAGTATTCAAGCATCACTATAACGCGCTATTTAGATATGCCAATAGAACGTAGGAAGTCGTCAATATGCGATACGGCATCCACGTAGCTTTAAGTCGTTTGTTCACTGAACAACGACTGATAGTGGCAAAACCGTGTTTACTTGTAAGCAGTAAGTACTATCCGTCGAGGTTCAGTGTACAATCGCTGATCGCTGAAAAGCATTAAATAATCCTTTGACCCTTTTAACTTTTAACGATTATATTAACGTACATTATGTAATCTGAGTTTGTATGTATAAGAGTTGCTCCTTAATTTATTCTGTCGGTTATATGTGCCTGGCATCGTCAGTGTCGCTACTAGCATGAATTATTTGCGAAGCCGCTGCATCATACTGGCGCTAGAGCAAGGTCTCCAGTATGTCGAACCCTGGATGTGCTAAACGCCCTCCTGATTGCCTATCCTGAATGTGATGTGTTTGCCGGTAGATGGAGAGATATTAGGCGAATATGTTTGGTTTTCTGCGAAAGAAAGTATGCAAGGATGTCCAGTATTTAGTATTGAATTTTGTATGTAACCTTAAAAATAAATTATGTAATGTTTCTATGTTAATTAATGTAATTGGTTACTAACGGTTTTAATTAAATATAAATAAATAAATAAAGAGTATTCAGATGCGGTAAGAAGCCTCCGGGAAACAAGAAAATTGTTGGTTATTGATGTTTAAATTCGCAAGTTTGTTTTAACGCTTATAACGGTAGTAAATGAATAACGACAGCGAGAAAGATAATCCAGTCAAAATGTTGAGCGTGACGTAGAAGCTTATGAGACGAATTGTTCATGCTTAGTCAAACACGATTTTCCCTGAAAAAATAAGTTTCTTACACGAAAGAAGCTTAGCATTCTTTGTTTTGCAAAATTGCGCCTATGTAGGTACTTTAAAATTATTCATTTTTCTTTTATTATTCTACATCGCTGGAATGGTTATAAGATTTGATGAAATATTTACAGTAAAGGGATATTGGATATAAAATATTTAACTAGGTAACAGTCACTAGAACTATATATTATTTAATACATAGTTTCCAAAAAAATTAAGAGTGTAGTGTATAAGGTGGTAGTTGCGAAGATATAATTAAAATAACTAGTATTCAGCACGAAGCACGTGATATTACTGTAAAAAATACCTTCTTGTTCTCGTTAAATAAATACGATTGCTATCCTGCTTATGTTAGTTTTGTCTAATGTCTCCGGTAGAGTGAAATGTGGGACATTTTGTAACGATACTCTAGGTTTTTGGTAGACAAATTAGTATGACACCTTTTATTGTTATCTTGTGATCAATTGAAAAACGCGGTAAGTACTATGTATTTTGTGTTAAACACAGATTTCACGCAAAACCATGGTTATTACAAATTAATTAAAACTCATAAGGACCTTTTGCACTGTATTTGGAACCACTTAATTCTGATTTAGGTGCATAAAAACGTTCATTATTTCCAGTTTATTATGTACGAAGTACCTTTTATGATTACAATACCAAAGATGACAAGAGATATGGATCGCAAAAAGTGTAGACTATTAATAACATAATTAACTTAATCACTGAAATTATGCATTTCAATCGCCGAGTCACTATTACGGGGATGGTAGAGGGTGTTAGTGACGCAGTATATTATCTAGAAAAAATGATCACAAACATATAGCACATCTCTTAAATGGCCGCCCAATAAGTACTCAAATCCTCCAAAAAGCATTAACCAGGAAATATTGGATAAAGTTGCTAATGAAGCAAAATTGCTCAAACGAAGCATTATTCCAAAAAGTATTCTTCGACGGAGACCCATGTAAAACTTCAAAAAGCACCTCAAACCCGATCGATTTAAAATAATGTTGCAATCGATATCAAAAAGTTCGTACCGTAAATATTTCGAAGATTGGAAAAAACGCTGGATGGAAAGTTTTATATACGGCGGTAAATACTTTAAAGAAACAATATTATTGAAAAATATGTATAAATTATTAATTATACGTAATTACAGTGCATTTATCAAAAATCTGCTTAAATTTTGCTAATACTCCAAATCTATTTTTAGTAATTGGTGTTACTATACTAATTATCTACTAGTTATTAGTAACAAATGGCTCTTAATAATACACATCAAATCCACAACGCTGCACCTGTAACACATTAACACATTTATACTTTGAAGTATTCTCAGAACTACTCATCCATAATACGTAATCAGTTGCTACCTGTTACAATCACAAATTTTAATATGAGTGGGAAGCCCGATTAGCCGATTTATACGAGCTATTAATAATTTTATTAATATACATTCCACATAATTCAGTTGTCGTGATGATGTACTTGGGTGGTAGATTTAGGAATTATCTAAAGTGTGCCATAGATAACGTATAATTAATCTATGGCACACTCATAGAAGTCGTGCTAGTAAATGTATCTAATTAGGGTTCATTACGTAATTAAATAGTCCTCTAATCCCAAACTAAGCCGAGCTTGTAACTAGAGAACTAATATATTACATATACTACTTTTCTTTTGTAAATACTTACTTATAATAGATATTTACACCAACTCAAGACAAACAGAATGTTCTTGTAGACAAATATCTGTCCTGGGTGGGAATCGAACCCACGGCCTGGGGCGTGAAAGGCAAGCATTTACCAACCACGCCCACCAGCCGGTTTATATTTGAATTTTGTATATGTGGAAAACTCTTCTTTCTTATTCAATACTATTTGTATTAAAAGCAGCAAAAGTCTTATAAAATTCATTTTGAATATACAATGAGCAGAACTATAGACAAACAACCAATTAATTTGAATTAAATAAATATTAAAAACATTGCAAACTGAAAAAATAATGGATCTGCAAAAAGCAGCAGCAACAGGGTCCAGACTGCCTCTGGGCAGTCATGCTCCAGAAGGAGACCGCCGAGCGGGTTCGGGAACGAGCCGATCCCGCTCGTAGACGGATGAGGCGTCGGGGCGGCGGCGGCAGCCGGTAGCCCAACTCCCCTCGGGGCTGCGGTGGCTGTGTGAGAAGTGTCCTCTACTGCGGCCACTTACAAGCAGCTCCGAGAAGACAGCGATCTGTTTGTGGCACAGTCGCTATGCCAGACTGGCAGGAGTCGGCAATAGGGGAGAGCAATCCCAAGCCCTCCCAGGGCACGTGTCCCGACCATCTGGGACATGGCGCAAAAGAGGGGCACCGGAGCAGCATACCCGCGTTCCCGGGGCTCCTCCCATCAGGCATCAAGAGAAGTCCACGGCAGGTAGGTTTAGTCGGTGCGAGTCCGACATACCCACCCGCAGACACTTTTTGCGGGTGGCATGCGTAGGCATTCCCCCAGGCTAATAAAAAAAAAAAAAGTTCCAGACCAACGGCGCGCGGCGTGGCAGTTACGACTCTCCTCCTGACAATGCCAAACGAGTCCAAAGCCCTCCTTGGCTCTTCATCCAACCGCTAAACTTTTATTATAATATTACGACAAATTAAACTCGATGATTTCATTGTTCGATTTGTTACTGAATCCACGTCCCAGGTCGATCATAAGACTAACGGAATAACATAAAATTAATGCATTGACATCTGATTTAAATAAGTATAAGTATAGTACAGTAAAATACTCCTTATTGTTCATAAAAGGACATTCTATAATTATTATTAAAATATGTATCTTAACCGGATCAGATGTAAGTCAAAATACAGCTGTTCTATAGAACACCGCAAAGTGGGTAAAATTACACTTTGAATAATCACTCTTATAAATAAATAAATAATAGCCTGGAACATTATTCACACAAGGCCATCTAATCCCGAACTAAGCAGAGCTTATACTATGGAAACCAGATAACTGATATATACTACTTTTCTTTTGTAAATACATACTTATGTAGGTAATAACAGCCAGACTCATTACAAACAGACATGTTCATGTACACAAATATCTATCCTGGGTGGGATTGGAACCCATGACCTGCGGCGTGAAAGGTAAGTATTTACCATTCACGCCAACTGACCCGTCAAAATAAAATTATAGAAACAGGTAAATCTGAATAGATAGAAAATCATAAGCTGATACATAATGTATACATAGATCCAAGGCATATAAATGGCTCCGTTACTCTGCAAACACTCTTTTGTGCCACTGTTGCCAGTGTATTGTGCAACTACTATTCTCCGCAATATTGCTCGAAGCTTTTCACGTCACCGTGGAAATTGATTTCCTCGTTAATCTGAAGCTTGTGCGGCTGTCGAACGAACAAGTTAAGCCAGTTAACTGTTGATATCGGATTATTATGTAGTTTGTAGGTGGTAAGCTACCCGCTTGCTTGTGAAATATTACACACAAGTTATTATATATCGCACTAACACTATTGGTACCTACGTTCTATTTTGTAAAGTTGAGTTGTACGGGCGTTGAGGCGTAAATACACTTAAAGCTATATGCACACACATGAGATATATGCTAACATGTACAGACGCCAGCACATCAAGCTACCCCAATCTGTCATATTTCCCCAATTGAAAGTGAACCTTATGATTATGTTATCAAGTTGAAAATATATAAAAGAAATTTGACAGATTGGAGTAGCTGGATGTGCTGGCGTCCGTACAAACTATTATATACATATACGGTGAAATAATGAACTTTATTTAGATAGGTGGGAAATAAAATAATACTAATAGTAATAATAATGTCCTACTATCCGAAATTCGGCTACGGCGGCCTGCCTCAATGAAGACTAGGCATCTGCGCGGGACATATTACAGAGCACAACAGTGTGCGCATACACAGGGGCAATTTCTATTCTATCACTCTCATGATTCAATGGGTTGACTAGCGACACGACTGGAAAGAGGTCCGGAACACGACCGCCGGCTTTATGTGATCTCCGAGGCACAAAGATACTATACCGCCAACTCCTAGATTTCGGGCTGATTCTGATATTTTTTTCTTTTTACACTAACATCTCAAAATCACTTTTCCCAGACCCGGGATTTGAACCCAGGACCTCGTTATACAGATTTAAAGACTAGGACATCAGATCAGTTCGTTGGTAGAAACCACGTCAATGTCTACACTTGCATTCAAAAAATCACCCTTACTATTTATCCAATAAAGATGCTGTCAAGGTCAAAGTGTTTCCACCTACTATTTCATCGTGATGTATACAGTGAAGAATTCATCTGACATTATACACCGACGTGGCATCGACTGTATCGAGACTAGTTTCTCCCTCTTACTCACTACTACAACTCCTTTAAGCCAGGATCAACAGTGGCACACAATGAACTGACACTGTGCGGTGAGGCTCAGGCATTTCCCGGGGAATCGATTGAACTGTCTCGGATCCCTCACCGAATTTAGTGAAAAAGAAACAAGGAGGAGTTAGAAAATGAATAGTTTCGCTTTCCTTCAGAGCATCGACTGTATATATATATATTATCTTGACAATTAAAGTTATTTGAAAGACAGATTAAGAAGTATAATTAATTAGGTAATGATTAAGAATAAAATCGTAGAACCGAGACCTTTACGTTCCTGCCAAATTCTAGACTTCGGGCTGCTATTGGGTATTTAGCTTGCCAGAAAAATCCCCGGAATACTTTTTGTTCCATTCGGGATTTGCGCCCATTACCACATTATCTGCGGTTGTTCACGCTGCTGCTAGAACAACGAGGCAAAATATACCTTTTATAAAATAAAACGAATCGAATGACCTATTTCCTGGTATAAACATAGTCGTACTTACAACACCAACTCGGTCGACACGCTTAGAGCTAAACACCGTCTTAGTTACGTGGGTAGTATGGGCGATTTTCGCAGTACAAGTTCACTACGTCAGTGTTGACTGAACAACATTCACGGAATGAAAACTGGCTTTTACAATCTATATTTCTCTCATCGCGATATCAAGAATTTAAGTCGTTCATGAATAACTTTCTACTTTTACGTGGAGCACTTATTCCCTGACCTCAGCTAAATAATATTTATTGTACATGATGTGTTTCTATACGCCTAAGTGGAACCTCACAGGATAATAAATACGGGTAAACTGGATAAGTTTATAGTCACCTTTTAAATCTTAACTATAATAATACATATAAGAAACTATTTGTATGTTTGTTTATTTTATTGTGATGGATAAACTTGAAAAACAATATAACTTATTTTAATTATTTCACATAAGCTACATTATCAAAATATTTTATTTGTTGTTTTATTTTCTAAAAAAGATAAAGATCCCTACGAAAATTACAATAATGTAACTTACAAAAACTCAAACTTGTCTATAAAAGCAATTATTTGACGTTCATTACTAATTTAAAACACTAATTTATCTGTCTATCTATCTACCCCTGAGAAGCCCTTTATAAAATATAATTTAAAGGTTTGATTGAAATACGCTTTTTACTATAGTATCAATCAATATTAAAATTGTCTTGATAAAAAAGAATTAGAGCAAATGGCCTAACAGTCAATCTGCGGATACATTTAACACTATCTTTTTGTATGTCGGGGGTTCGATTCCCTCCCAGGACAGATATTTGTGTGCATGTGTGTGTGTGTGCTTTGTTTGAGCTGAATCTGGTTGTAATTATCTATATAAGTATGTATTTACTACAGAAAAGTAGAATATTATACAGTACATTAGTTATCTGGTTTCCATAGTACAAGTTCTGCTTAATTTGGGATCACATGACCGTGTGTCCCAGGATATTATTATTATTACATAGGTAGTAGAGCCGTTATCTGTTTACAAGTTTATACAAGTCAGTCTGGACTGAAAAGAAAATCATAAAATAATAACAGGCTTTTACAATCTATATTTCTCTCATCGCAATATCAAGAATTTAACTCAACGATTTAATGATCTTGAATCCAATATGAAAATAATATACTGCTCGATATCATTTTAACGATAGCATAAGCGAAATATTACACTCTAAATGTAAATCTATCCAGTGTCTAGGTACGATAGTTCAGAAGTTATGATTGCACATTAAAATGCGAAGATAAAACATTTTAGAACCTTATTATTCATCTTTTGAAAAAAAGGTATTATTCAAATACGCGGTTTATTTTACTATGTATCTTTTCTTCGCAGCAACATTTTTGCGATATGTTTATCGAGATGATTTTCGCTTACTCCCTCTCAAACCTCAGATAAATTTTATTAATTGTAGATTTTACTCATTACCAAAACAGCTACACTGTAATAAAAATATATTAGCGTTTTGTACTGTAAAAAACTGTAAATGCAACTGCAAGTGTATAAATATCTACCAATAGGACTTAGTGTCTCTAATAAGATCTGTGTACGGCATCCCGGCTTAGATACCTTGCACATAACAATACTCGTCTGCTAGAATCTCGAAACTCGCACAAACACACAATAGGAAAAGAAAGTCACATGAAGGGGGAATAACGCCTTTTATACGTGACAATTTCTACCACTCAATTCCTACCGCAGGCCGCATTAAGGAACTACATAAAAAGGTTCGCTTCTGTCATGTAAGTGTCCCACAACACCTAAGCATCGAAGTATCTTTCAAAACAGTGAAAACCATGAGTCATTAATCATACGTGGGTAGTAAGTAGGTACTAATACGTTTAAGTCAGTTGTTCACAAATAACTTTCTGCTTTTACGTAAAGCATTTATTCCCTGGCCTGAGCTAAAATTATATTGAACAGGAATGGAATTAAGTTAATCTCTACAGGACTTAAGTAAAGATTTTGTTTCATAATTATGAAACTGTTGGTTTTATAGGTAAAAACAAAACTCTATCCCTTCTTCTCCACGCAACGGTTACCTAAAAATAAGAGATTGTCGTTTCCTGTGTTTTATGAAGTAGATCGGTGAATTTATACACGTGCTGTATAGTGTACTATATAGTACAGGAAAAACACGCCGATCCAATTCATGTGCAGAGTAGTACAATACTACTCAGAAGAAATCAGAAGGTAACTTTATTACACTAATTTAATTAGTCCACAACCTACTTAAATAAAGACTTATTCACACTGACATTTAAATTACTTTGTAATAATAATTTTAACACAAGTTTTATTCTTAAACATTATATAGAAATATAATTATTAAAAAAAAATATGGATATGCGATTATTTAATATTATTTCTGGTGTATTTTAATACCCGATGGAAAACATTTGGATTTTATGATTCATATACTATGCAATGTGTAGAAATCAGTCTTTAAATAAAATAAAAAGGTTTTTATTCACGTAGACATTAAAAAGCGCTTCTAAATAGTCAGACCATGTTTGTAATAATATAATTAAGTTTACATTATTATTTATGAACACACTGACCCGGCCGAAGTAAATTCGATCATACACTCATTACGTTCCAACGCTTCTACCGGTTGGGATGGTATATCACCAATTATCCCAAAGAGATATTCTCTATACCTGGCACCCATCTTAAGCCCCATATTCAATCTTTGTTTCGACACTGCTGTCTTTCCAGATGCTTTTAAAAAGGCGACAATACATCCTATTTCCAAGGGGGGTGACGTGAGCCTTCCCAACAATTACCGTCCCATTTCAGTCCTAACTGTGTTGGCTAAAATACCCCAACGTCTTATCAATAATATCCTAATCAACTATTTGGACCATAATAATTTTATCTACTCTCATTAATTTGGATTCCGGCAGAAAAAATCCTCCTGCGATGCTATTCACGAGCTGACAAATTTTGTCGTTCACAGCCTCACTGAGCATTAAGAAGTTCTAACAGTATTTTTAGACCTCGCAAAAGCGTTCCACAGGGTTCCCGTAAACACTCTCCTTATCAAACTTGAAAAAATGGGTATCAGAGGAGAACAATAAGAACTATTTCAGAATTATCTCACAAATCGTTCCCAAATAGTCAAAATCAATAATAACACAATTCAGGAGCTACCTATTTGGTATGGTGTGCCACAAGGCAGCATATTGGGTCCTACACTATTTTTAGTATTTATAAATGACCTTCGCCAAATGAAAATCTCACATTCAAAGACTGTATGTTATGCAGATGACACAGCATTAACATTTGTTGGTGATACGTGGTCAAAATTGGAACGCAGAGCACAATATGGGTTGGAACTTGCATCGAACTGGCTTATTTCCCACATACACACTAACACTTAACACTGAAATAACTAAATACATTACCTTTTCTATTAGCGCAATATCACAACCACGAACCCCACTCACACTGAAACTACATTCCTATAATAAATCATCGCAAATATCATGCACTTGTCCATCTATATCATCAGTTGGCAGTATTAAATATTTAGGGGTGACCTAAGACAGATGTTTAAATTATAAATTACATATAAATTCCCTTGCAGGCAGGGTACGTAAACTAATTTATATATTTAAAACTTTGCGCCATATTGCTAATCAAGCCATTATATTACGTAGTATATATTACGCTATATATTGTCTATTGTCGCCTACTGTATTTCCTGCTTGGAACTTTTCCACTCGAAGTGGCACACAGAGCCATACTAAAAGTGTCAACATTTAGGCCTATTATAATTTTCTCAACTAATACTCTTTATAGCCCGTGTGATGTTTGGAGTATTTGGGTGTTACAGAAGGATGGTATGAAATATAAATTGTTGACGTATATCAACAATTTATATTTTATACCATCCTTCTGTAACACCGAAATACTCCAAACAAAAAAATAACAAAACGTCGAAAAGACAGAATTTGTCTTATTCCGAAACCGAATACATCCTTCACCAAGCGTTTCTCCTATTACTTGTGCCCACACCTATACAATAAAATTAACTTACCATACCCAATATACGGTTCCTCTCACTTTACTTGTAAATATTTAATCAAATAATTTCTCCGACAAAAATCCTACGACGAAACGAAAGAATTATTACTGTGATTACTTTTAATTAGTAAATACTTATGTATTAATTCAATCTACCGACATTTATTTCTTAATACGGTTATATTCACCTGCTTTATATATTTATAATAATGAAATGAAATAATGAAATAATGAAATTTATTCAGCACTTGGGTATTAACATACACTTGTACTTGTCAAGTTCACAATGGAGTACATAAACATAGTCGAATGCAGTATAAAAATTACAAAAATATAATTAGTCTAAAAAAATTAATCTATTATTTTGAAATTTAGTTGTACAATATTAAAATTAAAGAATTGAAGGCAATGAGCATTTGGCTAGCGCAGAAGGCTCTTAACCAGTAGCTTAAATTAAACAATTAATACCCGAGGCCACCCTGTTAGGGTTCGGGCCACAGCTCAGGGGGCCGCTGAAGCAAAAGGACAGAATTCATCTCATATTTATCTAGCAGCACAATATAACACACATACACACACGCGCCCATTCAAACACACACGGACATACCATTTTACTGCATATTATTTGTAACCTAATTTAGTACCTAAGTAACTGTAAAATAATATCATACCATAGGGAAGCGGATTGTTGTTCCTTACTACAGGTTAGTAATTAACCTATCTAGGATAACAGAACTACACCCACAAGATTGTATCAAAAATCGTTGTAAGAACTGCCATGTGTAACTATTAGTTGTTATTACAATCCAATCACTTTTTATGAAAAAAAAAAGATATATTATTAGTATTACTAGTTACATAGATATTTAGGTACACGGATTTGTGAAAACATAAAATTTATTTAATAATAGCAATGATATTTATCTAGCGTGTATTAAGTTATTGTCAAAGAGATTATGTTTAAGTTTAATTATCAAAATTTATAGTTTTAGCTATATTTTACTACATATTGTTTGAATGGTTCTGTCTATATTAAGGTATTATCATTATGGCGGACCGTGTGATTATAACGATGGTCGCGCTTTAACCATCCAATGCGCCCCAACTGAGAAGACCCAGCGAAACAAACTCATTTCATTGTGAATACTCAAACCGCATATTTTAAATATTCAATAAATAAATCATGAGTAATACTTTTAAACGATAAATGCATTTTATAACTAAAGATCATTGGCTGATTACACCAAACACATATATTAATTATATAGCTAGAAATAGCTTCTTAAAATTATATCTGATTTAATATAATTTTATATTCTATAGACAAATATTTCACGAAATGAAAAAGATTGTTCAATATTTGGAGCCTTGATAGATATTGCATTATTGGTCATATTCAATTTTCCACCATGATGTGATTCAATCTAGCATCAAATCTAGGATTGCTTGCGGCGGCAAATAGCTTGCGGTGTTACGGAGGCGTTCAATTTGTCATATCATGTCTACGTACAGGCGGCAGCACATCCAGCTACCCCAATCTGTCAAATTTCTTTTATAGATTTTCAACTTTATCACAAAAACATAAGGTTCACTTTCATTTGGGGAAATTTGACAGATTGCGGTTACTTGATGTGGTGTCGTCTGTACCTACTACTCATAATAACGCGAAGAAAATATGATAATATGGCTCCTATAAACAAATTTCTTCATGAGGAATGAGTTTTGTATTAAAAAGGTTCCAAGATCAAGCTGTAAAATGTCAACCATATTCGATTAACACGTGACTCGTTCGTGATTCTCCAATTTGTGTACTCTCCCACGGTACCTGGATGCACCGCGTAGGTATACCTTTAAATCTTGACTGACTTGACGGGAACTAACAAAGCGAAACATAAATAATATTAATACTCTATAATATCGATTTAATGCTGGATTAGAATTTTGAGAAGTATTTTGGTGTCAGTACTGTACAAATAAGCTCTCGCGACCAAATCCTTTGGATGTTTAGCAATGATTGTATGAGTTATTAATGAATGAAATTGCTATTGGCAAGTTCATATGAAATAACTAACCACCATTTATCTAATTAATAAAAAGTTATGGGGTAAAATGTAGTCTATATGATTTTACATTTTAAGGAAACCCCACAAATTTTGTAAGATCGTCAAACAAGTTACACGATATTGAACCTAATTCTAATGAAAATATTTTGTTCATTTAATTACGACTGCTACCACTAATGTACAAATTACAACTTTCATAAATCAATTTGGCTTACCAAAGGAACTTAGTAGATACAGTCATATAGATTAATATGTAAAAAGCTCATACAGCACTATGCCAATTTTTTACTACTGTGTATGCCATGAATGCCGGTAGTACGTTAAGATTCACTTATTCTAGTTACAATAGAAGCAACTTCATACTACTGTCAATTATTGGCACTTTGTCAATTGAAGGATTACCATATTATGAAAATGTGATAATAATTTACTATTTTCTGTTCGTTTTTAGGTATATTATTAGATATCAAGTTTTTTTTTATTCATTAAACTAATCTCGAACTAACGTCCCTCATCATTTTACAATGTGACAAGTAGGTAACAAGCTTGCATTAACCCCTTACTAAATCTACATGAAATATGATAAAGCGTTATTTCCAACTAGAAGCCATATTTTCATGCAGCACTATAACTCAAGCCTGAAACTTCACTAAAATAAGCGTAATAAGTAATACAGATTATTTAACCCAAAGTAACTGTCTCTGAAGCAAAATTTTACACGAAATAGTGGTGAAAGTACGAAGTTCTGTTTAATTAAATAGGAGGAATTATGGTTTCATAAAACTACTGCGGTATAATAAAATCAAGTACTTAAAAGCACCGTGTTTGGCGGAATTCGGAATAATATGTATATGCCCTTAAACCTCGACTGGTCCGGCTTAGGATACAATACAATACAAATACTCTTTATTGTACACCAAGATTTATATATAAAGTATATCATATCTTCTTATCGCTAACTCTTCCAGACAACCTTAGGATGTACAAGATCAGCAATAAGAAAAATTAAATGAGTGATAAGGGTGTAGCAACTTAAGAAAGAAATAGTATAAATAACGTGTAACAGAAAGAGTGAACGTAACTTAAGGGGCATATACGGTCTCCTTAAGCCTACCTATACACAAAATCTCATACCGAAATACCATCATTTTAATCTTGATCGTAAAATAATATACCATTCAATATATCGACAAGTATTTTTATCGATGTAACGAACATCCGTACTAACACAGCACAGCTGATTCTGATTTACGCTATAAGGTTCATTACCCTTGCGGCTGAGTTTTGCTAGTGTTGTCCATAATGTCGGTAATCTTACTTGTTGATTTAGGTTGTCGATAGAAAAATAAATTACTAGTTGAATAAAAAATGATTATTTCTGTTTGAAGTTTCGTCCATAGGAAGCCGTCCTGATACCCTATAACCCCCTTAAGTTACGTTCACACTTTCTGTTACACGTTGTATAAATAGACTAGTCTAGTCAATTGAGAGCGAAAAGTGTGAAACATTATCTTGAAGTAATGCCTACAGCTCGTAGGTATTACACATATATAAATAATAAAATACATATTAATATGTAATTAAATAATTGTTTATATATATAGGTCACCGCAGCCTAGTTGGTAGTGTTCCTGCCTACGAAGCTGGTGGTCCTGGGTTCGAATCCCGGTAAGTGCAAATATTTGTGTGATGAGCACGAATATTTGTTTCTGAGTCATGGATGTTTTCTATGTATTTATCTATCTATATAAGTATGTATATCGTCGCCTGGTACCCATATTACAAGCTTTGCTTAGTTTGGGGCTAGGATGATCTGTGTGACATTGTCCCCAGATATTATTATATTATTATTATTATTACACACAACATATATATAACAAATCTCAAAGCATATCACATTAATAAACTTTAAAATAATGACGCCTGTTAACACTACTCTCATTAGGGAGTTATTTTACTCTCAATAATTAACTAGGAAGTTCAGAAGTAATTTTCCATCTCTTAGGATCGTAGAATTATGTTTACATCCCATGGCATTAGGGTTACCCTGTCCTTAACTTTATACCTTGTATATACAGCTTAAAGCCTTTTGAGAATAGATTGCGAGCTCGTCGCTAGAACAGAGTACTTCCTACAAAAGATGGAGAAATATTATAGTAGCGATGGTGGCTTGTTCTGTAAAAAGCGTGATTATGTAGCTTTTAAAATCGGTTCAGTGAAGCAGCAAAAGTGTTATTGATTAAGAAATTCTTGTCAAGGAATTTTATGGGATTATTTTATTTACATTCATTTTTATACAATTGTATTATATTTGCATCTGTACATTAAATATCAATAAAGGTCAAACTAAGTATGAAATGCTAAATAGTCCTCTATATCGGAGGCGCAACCAGTATACGGCTTGTTGACGGATTTTTGTACAGGAATCTGAAGTTTATCCCTTGTCGGAACAAGAAAAAACACGGAGTTCCATATTTTTTTTAAATAGTAATCAAAATGGAAGAAATTGTAATAAATATATAAATAGAATGGTCGAATCAAATAGGGATAAGAACATAAAGTTTTAAGTAAGTATATACATATGTAATTAATATCTATCTCTTTACGTCTCAGCTGATGAGCACATCCTTAAATTTTAAGGATGTAAAATAGATCTTGGTCTGAAGTAACATAATTAAATAGCAACACACTTCAACAACAACAGTACCGGAAAAAAAATCGTATTTTTTTCAGGTGGAAATTTCACGCGGACAAAGCTCCGAGAGGTGAGAGCTAGCCATTTATATTATATATATATATATATATATATATATCATCAGCTGAGACGTAAAGAGATAGACAGAGACAAACCAACTTACATAAAACAAGACGCCATGTCGGAATCAGAAGATTATTAAATAATTCAAAATGTAACAGTAACTTAGTAAGTATTTACTATTATTATCTTTTACAATACCGAGAATTTAAAAATCAGGTTAATTTTGAAGAGATAATAAACGAACCAATTCATCCACATTGTTGGAATTAGAATTATAAGGTCTTCAATTATAGGTAACGAAAACAAAGTATATTTTATTATATTCATACAAAATACAGAAGAGTTATTAAAAAGCTTCATATAGCTGTAATAAAATCTAGTTCACTTTGAAGCGGTAACAGGCTAACCAACTTACAAATAGGCAACCTGACGGAATTACAATATAAATAAGAATTTGAATATTTAGCGGTAATTAAGTATCTTCTATTCTTATATTTATAGTACACAGAAGGGTGATAAATGCCTTCATCAATGCCTCTATTATAAAAATCTGGTTCCTTTGGAAAAGTTAATAGGCGAAACGAATCGCAATCAGATTTTCAGAATTTTAACAAGGATTTCAATATACAGCGATAACAAAGTGCAGTCTACTATTATTCTCTCTTACATTACCCAGAAGAGTTACACATTCCTATATATAGTTACCGTTAAGATCTTGTTAACTTTGAAGAGGTAATAAGACGAAGCATTTCCCGTTTCAGTTTACTTATCGTATGGGCAGTGGTAACCCTAGTGTTAAAGCGCCCAGTAGACCTCCGACATGTCCCTAACGGCTCAACCGGGACCAACAGCCTCACGTGCTCACAGAAGGACGGTAACGCTAAGAAATTAATCCACTTTGGCGGTCACCCATCTATGTACTGACCGCGAGCCTAGTTGCTTAACCTCACCGATCACTATCTTACGGACCGGTGCAGCATCTAGCTACGAGTATTATGTGTTCATAATCTCTTACAACATTCAGAAGAGTTATGAAACGCATAGATATAGCTACCATAAAAATCTTGTTAACTTTAACGAAAGTGATAAGATTAGATAAAAATATTCCCATTTTACTGCCATCTTTTATCTCGACATTTTTATAATTTGAATATTGTACAGGCTGAATTCTACGTTATACCATTTTCGTAAGATAATCCCTCGAATTGGATTTATTTTAATGCTTTGCTGTCGGTTTCGTTTTAAATGGCTAATTAAAATGGTCTATAGGTAGGTATAGACCATTTTAATTATGTTCTAAATTGAGTACTATTCGTCCGAATCTATTTTATGACTTAATAATAAATAATATAGGGTGGTATTCGTTTAATTTTCACAATGATAATTAATTAATAAGGTGACAATAGACTTGCGTTAAAATGGCTATTGGTGAAAGCTTATTCAAATTAAATTAAGTAGGTACTTTAATGAGTTTTCATCATTTTAAAGGTATTTTCAGTTGAAACTCAGCGCTCTTAGTAATAATTTTGTGTATGGCTAATAATTTTATACTTTTTAATTAGTTTTGTAATCGGTGGTTTAATTTTATAATAGTTTTATGGTTTTAATCATATTGCTTTCAATTAGATATATGTGTGAGTGAAGTAAGTAAGTAATCTTTAATTCGCTCAAAATATGGTAAAGACAAGATTTTAAAGTCATCGCAATGAAATGTTTTAACGAAATGGGGACTAGCCCCTTCCTCTTACCCCCCACTGCAAATCCTGTAAGCCAGGATCAACAGTGGCACACAATGAAATGACACTGAGCGGTGAGGCTCAGGCATGTCCCACAGAATCGCTTTAACTGTCTTGGATCCCGCAACAAATTGAATCAGAAAGAAACGTTAGAAATAGGAGTAAGGAAATGAATAGATTCACTTCCCTCCAGTGCAAAGTGGATATTTTAAAGTAAAATAACATACTGCATTTTGTACAGTAGGCAAGCTTCAGGTTTCTGGTCTTGGGTTTGAGTACGATCTTTAGAGATTACATGGGAAGAGGACACTTGTACGCTTAAGTGGTATAAAAGTCTAGATGGGATTTGTTCTCAATGCAAGGGTTTCTCTGTTGCTGGCATTATCGTTAAAAAATCTTTAGAATAGATTCTAGACACCCAATGGTTGGTAGACATCGATTCTAGGCGTGATATTTACTTTTAGTTCTTAAAGTATTTGCTGTGACTTAGGTTAACTATTGTTGCCTTAAGCCCGTTCAAACTTTGACTAACAAATTCTCAAGTTTAAACTTATACAAGACTTAAAACTGAGTTTAATCTTTTGCGATGAGCTTAAGCATATTTTGAGTTGTCTGTAACGAATATTGGCAATATGTCCTCTAATAACTTTACTGCAAGTTCATTTGTCTTGCTTGACTAGTCTTCCATAGGATACATATCAAGACAAGCTGTAATTAAAGATCATCTAATAAATGAACTAATAATTTTAACGATATGATAAAAACCAATCAATAAATAATTTATCTGCATTATAAAAGGCCAAGTGCGAGTCGGACGCGCACTAACATTTCCATATCATCGTACAAAATTGACAGTCAGCGAGCATAACATATTACATTATTATCTTTAAATGTTATATTTGTTATTATAGGGACAATTTTTATTCTTTTTTTAACTAAAAGACAACGCCCGCACTAGGGAATTTAATCAATCTGTGGCGGGGTACTTTACAAACATATAATTGACTAACACAAAGTACATCCAGACTCAGAATAACTACTTATAGGTTACATAAATAGTTGCCCTGCGTGGGAATCGAACTCGGTCTTAACCGCTGCGCCGCGCCACACGTGCTGTTAACTTAATTTATTTATGTTTTTACTTTTTTTATAATCATTATGTGAAAACTTCATTTATCTATTTAATATGGTGCTTGAAATTGATGGCAGATGGACGCATGGTAGGACAACGGAGACTTAGAAAGAAGCTTCTGTTGGCACCCTTTGCGAACATTACTTTTAAAACCATGAGCAAGGTAACACCTAGATGACACCTAAGCTGACTCATCAACCAGCCATTACCCTGTAAAGTAAACACCACGACAGAGGTTACACTTGAACCAGAAACATCAACCTCACTGCCTTTATAATAAAAACGCTACCAAGGACAAAGTATATCCACAGATCTAGCATCGTTTATACCTACGTAGAACATTTATATTTCACATTGGCTTAGTTTAAAATAATAAGACCGGGCGTTTCGAGTCCCTATGGGATAGAGTATAGCGAATGAAAACCTAGTTCCAAATAGAAAACGTATTTATCCGTAGAATAGGTGAAGGCTACAGCGCTAAAGTGCCTTAAAAGATATGAAAACGTAATTGTATCTTATTGGCTTGGGTTCAGTTCTCATATGGATATACCAGACCTAGATTCTATAAGTATATCACTTCGTGTATGTCCCGCCATTTCAAGTTCTCGTAGACATCTTAGTGCACGCAATACTCTTACCACTTTATTGTGCACAAAAATACCATCAGAAACGAAGTTTCTATTTTATAATGTCTTTTATACTTATAAAATGCATTAAAAACATCGAATGGAAGAAATATGAGGGTAACGTAGTTGTAAACTGAACCCAAATAAACGACTCTGACAATTATATCAGTTAATCATTAGATTAAAGAATTGTCAGAATGTTTGCGTTTCTGTGAGAATTATGTATCTATGATTGTATTTTAATATCAATGTTTATGTTTATAAATTAATATTTAAAATAATTCTTGTAATAATTATCTTTAATTATTGTAATTGGTGTTCTACCGTTTTAATTAAAGTAAAATAAATAAATAAAAAAAAATTGTAATTAATGATTAGTTTAAGTAAAATAATTGACATTATCTACATATTGTTGATCATCAGATTAACTAAATTAAGTGAGATTAGCTTAGATCAACTAAAATAATTGTTTTAGTTAATCTCAATCATCATAATCCACCCGCTCGCCCGTGGCCGATAACAAAACCTATTAAGAAGTATAAAATAATATTTGCAATACGCAGGTATCTTTATTCATATACCTTCGAAATAGGCAAACAAATACAATGAATAACCCTACGTTATTATCGTAAGAGTTGTTATGAAAAGTCGCCAACATATTTTTTGTAGACTGACCGCACTAGCGAGTGAAATCCCGGTACCGCGGGGATACAAAAAGATCTCCAGTCTTAACAGAAATATCGAACTTGAAAGACATGGGTACTATATATTGTGGGATGGATATAAATATTGTGGGATCAATCTATAGATTATTTGCACAACGCAAAACACTAACGATGTATAAACTTAGTATGATTTCACGGGGAAGTTGGATATCCTTAAATATCCCAAACTCACATATTTCACATATATATTTATTTTTTATTACTTAGTATTTTAATACATATCAACTTTATTGTTGTTGTAACTACCATATGAGGCCGACCACAGAAAAGATGGGATGATGACGTTAGACAAGTAGCAGGAGTCACATGGAACAGATTGGCTCAAGAAAGAAAGGAATGGAAAAGGTTGGAGGAGGCCTTTGCCGATTGGCAAACAGATCCTGGAAAGATAACCAACCAACAAATATTCGTTTAAATTTAATCATATCTATTAAGTTTAAGATTTTAATGCTAGTCCTTTACATAAGTTTAAAAATTCATTGTACTAAGAGATCTGAATAAAAGGCTATATTATTATTATTATTAACTACCATATGATATAAATATTGGAGGTCAATCAATAGATATATAGTCTAAAACTTGTATAGCTCCATGGGCAGATTGGATATCCACAAATATCAACATACTCGTATCAACTTTGACTGCTCCAGCAAAATAAATATCGATACCGCGGGCATATAAATAGCTGCCAGTTTGCACAGAAACATCGAACTCGAAACACGTGGATGCGAAGAAGCAAAATGACTACCGTCATTATCTACTGTATGATGTAAATACTATGGGATCAATCTATAGATAATACAACTTTGTATAATGTGATGGGCACATTGGATATCCAAATATCCTAAACTATCCATATAACATGTTCTATATACAAATATTGCTGCCTAATTTTTTCTTTGCGATACATATTCACGTATGAAAACATTATTTTGCTTGACAATTAGGTTCAAAAAGAAAATTACATTTCGAAACATTGGCCCGTAAAATAAGCAACTTTTTCAACGAATTGATTGACCCAAATGTGAATAATATGTAAATTTATTGTCATATATTACTTATTTAAATCCCTCATTCGAGAACATTCGAATAATTTTATATATCGTCAGGGAGGGAACGCAAATTTCTTTGCTTGTGGTTTAGTACCTCGTAAATCTGGCTAAAAAGGAAAACGAAGAATGGATTTTAGGTTGAAAACTGGAATATTAAACGTAATAAGTAATTTTTACATCCCCTTTTTTGAAATGTCATTTACAGTTAACCTAGAAGGCTTTTCGTGCTTCTCTTACATCCCAACTTACATACGCACTAGAGATGATAACGTAGCCCGCTAGTCAAATTTCGAACGCCAAAGGGGATGAACTCTGGGGCCAAGTAACTCAGTTTGTATTTTAATTTGCTAGGTAGCTCTCACTCGCCTCTATTTTCGGGTGGGCTAGTAAAATGATAACATAAAAAAATGCACCCTAGGGAGTGCTTTACCGACGTACGATGTGGCATGGACGGCACATTCATATTTAATACGGGTTATTGGACAAATTAATGTTTTATACCATGAATATTAATATAGTAGTTTTGGGTTTCACAACGCATTCATTTCACTACAATTATATAAATCAATTATGCGTTTAAAATTGTTCGAGACTTAGTACAAAAGTACAGTCATGTACAAAAGTTTTAGTTTTAATATCGGACTTAAATAAATATCTTCAAACCATATTTCATAATATAACTATAGGCTAAGAAACCATTTCATGTTTCGCTGATTGTCTTTTTTGTGAGTCCCTAATGCATAGGGGGTTATATTAGCATAGTTTCTGTGAAGCGATTTTTTTTCTGACTATACTGTACTGTACTGTTATACTGTTTATCTTCACAAATTGCATGTTATGTAGGAAGTAAAATGCATTAAAAACTGTTATTATTAGTATTTTAAATAATAACAGTTTAAATTTAATCATACTATGTACAGCACCGAATATATCACAACAAACATTTGACATAATTTAATTATAATTTTAATGTGATATTTTTAGTAAATTAGTGTAATAAATGAATCCAGTTATAAATATAGGTAGGTATAATAATAATAACATATACATACAAGTGCCTAGTACCTATTAGGTATCTCCTATGTCAACCGCGTGATATCTAGAACATTATTCACCATGTCAACGAAAAGTATAACAATTAAAAGATCTCAGGTACCCGTTTTCTATTAGCGGCACTTGTTTAGCAAATATGTGAGTAATTTATTTAAGTAACAATCTCTTAAACGTACACCTGCAAGCATGTCCCACTACTTATTCGTCTCACGTCGGTTCCCCAAGTAATTACTCCCTACATTGTGTTCGCTTACTCACAAGTGACTTGAGACCACAGAGTGTATAAATCTACGAGTATACCTACAGGTTCCAAATACCAAATTAAAAAGTTCTCAAGCGTTAGTAAATCTAAAGATTTTTTCAATCCAAACAGATTGATTTAATTGCAAATAAAAAAATACGCATAAATGGTAATTGATCTGTATCAAGTACCATCTGTGTCGTTTAGACGTATGCCGTCAATGTATCTTATAAATTTCTTTGTACGTATCAGTTAATACCCAGAATGACGCACTATATAATTGGTATACGAGACTTACGTCACGTCTTTACGACATATACTGGCTACATATAATGGCTTATATATTATAGGTTCTATGTATGTTCTATACTGCGTACCTATGTTTTTTTATTTTAATATAATAGGACGGCGAACGAGCAAGTGGGTCACCTGATGGTAAGTGATCACCGCCGCCCATGAACACTCGCAACACCTGAGGAACCGCAAGTGCGTTGCCGGCCTTTAAGAAAAGAATAGGCTCGCTAATTGATTCCACAGAGCGGTAGTGTGCGGCAAAAAGTTTCTTGTGAAACGCACAGTGGTAGATGACCATTCATCCAGGTGATAAGGATGAAATTTTCACTTTTGGCGAGAGGGTCTGTGGCGGAATGTGGCGGCAGGTATAAGCATGAATAATTCCTCTGAACACAGCCCATGATAAATGCGGTAGAGGACACATAGAGACGCCACGTCTCTCCGCAGGGTAAGAGGCACATGCCAAATAGTGGGACTCCCGTCGTCGTCAACGACCATTCGAGCTGCACGACGTTGTATATCATAAGGAAGAAGATGATACTGTGGTTTGTGATGTACATAGTTAGTTGGTTGGGCGATTGGTTTCTGCACTTGGCCTCCTAATTGAACCATTGTATGGGGACTTATTTGGATACTCGAACCATCCCAGTTCCATCCAGAAGTCCAGAAGACGATGAAAACTTGGATTGAGAGCCTTTTGCAGTATCTTCGGATCGTTCAGGAACTTTGCCCGTTGGCAGACAACACTCTTGCAGTACGAGTATATGGTATTTGTTTAGTATACAGGGTGCTTCTCACCATGCGTAGATCTTTCCTGTTCAAGTGTAATACACCACGAGATCGGCGTTTGTTCAGTGATGGTAAATAATCTTTTAGCTGTCTACAAGATTCTAGATACGTTCCCTCTTTTTCAAATTGCTGTGTGGTTTTCTCACTCAGCCATGTTTACAATTGGTTAAAAGGTATGGGTATAATTGGTTCAGGTTCCATTGTTGTCGTTTCCGATCCCTTTCTTGCGAACTGGTCCACAGTGTCATTTCCTAGGGATCCATTGTTCCCTCAAATCCACTGTAATGTGACCTTATTTGATGAGATATTTTCGAGTTCACAGTGGCACTCCAGGATAAGTCGTGTACCTACATAAGCACATGTCTGCTCCCTTCCTTTGCTAGTTTAAAACAATTTAATCCAAAATGCATTTCATGGAATCATAATTTTTACACGCTAATGCGTAAAAATATTGCCTCCCTGGTGCGCTGGTGGCGGGACAGTTCCAACAAAATGCTTGTTGTATTTGCTGAAAGAACGGAGAGCGTTGTGTTTGGTAGGTTCATTCTGTTGCACGTCATACGACCAACTATAACTGGTGAGACTAGTGCAACTGAACTGAGAAATTGTTATGTATATAACTCAATTAGATTATAGGTATTAACATAGAATAAGAAAAATACTACTAACCTACTAAAACTAGCATATAATTAAGCTACAAAAATATTGTTAAGATAATTTGTTACTTACACAGTGGAGCCTATTTTGTTCTAAAATAAAGAATTATTAGTAAAATTTGATTACGTCTCGTCGTAGTTAACAAAGATTGACACATCAAAAAGAATAATAAATAAAAAATAAAAATAATTAAGTAAGTCCATTAAGTTTCTTTGTATACATACAAAGAACCTCACACAAATAAAAAGGTGGCTAAGGTTCGCTTTTATCTACCACATAATTTTGTTAACTTTGCCACAGTGGTATGTTTTCATATTGATGACCCAGTATGGGGTGGTCTCACGTTTTTATCTCATAGTCTTCACGATGCTGTTGGAGCTTCGCACACATGCGAATATATCGAAAAATGTTATTGTTTTTAATTTAGATTGAAAATAATACTTAAAAAAAGAACTTTGACGCGATTCTGTAGTACTACCGGTAGTTTCACAGAAGCGAGAATAGTTTTCACGCTGTCAATCGCAAGCGGTGTGCCTCCATCATACGTCAGGTACGCAACAGCCACAACAGCATCCTGAAGACTATATGACAAATAGATGCGACAGCCCTATACTGGGATAATATTGGGCGTTAATCATAAAATTATCTGTATATCTGAGTAAAATCCACGTATTGGATTTGGTATTAAAATGGATTTCCACTTTCTCCCAAATATTATATTATTATGTTTGTAATGATAAAGTATTCAGAGAACTCACACAAGTATAAATATCTATATGTCATACCTCGTCTTTGTTCCTCAAGACTTATTTCCTACATTGTAAAAAATATAATTGAATGGCTTACACGCGCTTTCAATTCATAGTCCTGGAGAAACGATTCTAGATTGTTCCAGTAAATTATGATTTTGCTTTGAGTCGTTAGAGGAATACTAACCTCCAAGTTTAAACTTTATATTGTCTAGAATAAGATTCAATTTCTAATGAAAATGATCCTTTTCATCAGTCATATTTAAAAGTGACATAGTCAATTCATTGTGTAGCAGCGATCTCGTTGTGCGAAGATGTTTATTGTTGAATGCAATTATGTCGTTTAAGAACATTATTCCATAGCTTCTTGTTACATTGTATAATATTTTATAATGTCACAAGTGTTAGTATAATAAATAAAATATTAAGTGAATAAATAACGATGTTATGCATAATCATGCAGGGTTTTATGTAATAGTATCTCTCCAAATAGAATGTTTGTCAAATAATACTTAGTTCATAAATCACTATAATCAAAAAGTAAATTATCAAATCGTTTAATAAATAATGATTAATATTTCCTAATAATAATTCTGATTTAGATTCTTACGCTTGTTTGTCAACTTATAGCTTTTTTTTTCTAAGATGAACTAATAACGATTCTGTGCAAACAATCTTCTACGTAGATACTTATACAAAAAAGCAATCGAAGTCTAACGTATTGAGCTATTATCAAGTTGATATCTAAACCTATATAACAAACTGGTTTTCGTAAAATACGACTCTAACCGTCACAAGGTAATAAAGACTGTCTTAATGTTCAATATAAAGATGAATTCACGTCAGTGCGATAGTCTGCCATGTCAATACACACAATTTCGAATGTTATCCAACGCGATGACTGTTAGTGCAAGAGTATTCCCCATCGAATCACACATAGTCGAATAGAACGCGGCTATGCACGTGGTCTCGGAGTGAAGAATTGCGGAGGTAGTGGCTACGCTGTCGGATCTTCGACATATACTTTTCAGCGTAATCTACATAGTCGAGGGGACCCTGACCGTGTTGTATACAACATGTAACGTAATTAACGCACACCCTCAATCACCCCAATTAGAATATTATGTTGTAATCATAATACATACACTGAATTTTTTATTTAACATGTATATGCATTGTTATTTACTAAATTAGTTTCTTGGAATAAAGTTTATTAATCTTTATTTCTATTGAATAATGGAATTTGTATGAATACTAATAAAACTGCGATTTTAAAATACTTATTACTTTGACTTACGGTCCATTTCATTTTGTCTTGACTGTACAGGGTTAATATGGCAATAATTTCCGTAGTTTTAATTATTTTTCGAATAAGAAATTACCTATATTAAAATGATATAAATCGATTCAGTAAGCGATTCTGAACAAACTATTTTCAGGATTTGCGTTAATTACGTTACATGTTGTAGACCACAGTGACTTTGTACCGCGACGGCGCTGGTCCCTGCGCCGCTCGGACTCACTGGGGTGCCAGTGAAAGTGAAGAAGGGATCCCGTCCGATCTCCATTCGTAAGCGGACTGGTTCCGCCATTACCCGTTTAGGTTTGGTTAAAACTGCGACCATAAATCGCACGAGTCGAGCAGGCGACACAAGCGTTCCGCGGAATCGGCCGGCAAATTCCAGCAACAAATTAATATGAATAAAGTATTGCAATTACGTAGCTGTAATACATTCAACAATGTGTGAATCGATGCGAAATACTTTCGAACTAACGTTTCGGTGTAACAGTTCATAGCTATTTTGAACTTCAAAATTCATTATGACAGTCGGTAATAAAAACCAACCAAACCGAAATCGTGTTATAAAAATATTACGCCATTGGATCCTACTGTTCAAGGATTTTACATACAAAAAACAATGTATATTTAAGTTTGTGTAAATGACAAATGACAATGATTGATGATGTATTTTGATCAGTTAACACAGGATCGGATACTCTGTAGTACATTCAAGTGAAGTAATACATTGTTGCGCTAAGAATATAAAAAAAATACGATGAAAAAAAAAATTTTGAGTTTTAGTTCTATGTATGGAGACCCCCCAAAATTATTGTTATTTTTCTATGTTTGTGTAAAAATCTGAATGCGGTTCACCGAATACATCTACTTACCAAGTTTCAACAATACAGCTCTTATAGTTTCGGAAAAAAGTGGCTGTGACATACGGACGGACAGACAGACATGACGAATCTATAAGGGTTCCGTTTTTTGCCATTTGGCTACGGAACCCTAAAAATGGTCACCAAGGAGGTAGAAGAACATAAGTTTCATGATGTTTTGAATTATCAAACTCAGTGCACACGATGTCCCTAGGGGATAAAAGCGACTTTTGCACTCAGATATCGAAGAGGAATTATACTCTTTCCGAGATGGGGGCATGAAGAGTGTATGATAACAATAAAATATTTGTAATTAAAATTTGAAGATGGCAACGCGGAAATGAGACGCCCCTGTTATTAGCAATTTAGTACAAGGAAATGTGGATAAAATAGTCTAAAAAGTTAGTTGAGTACATTTAAATATATTATACCACTACTATTATTGTAACACCACATGTAAAAATGTACGACATGCATCTTTATCTTATAACTTAAAAACAAACTAAATTTTCTGATTGTTTAAGAAACTTAAACCTTATTAACTTTGTTAAAAATGCGACATCAAAAAAAGAGATAGAGAATATATTTTTAACATTTTTAATTTAAAAACAGAAATCAGAAGGGAATTTCGCTATCCTCATTATGCAATGTGTTCTTATTCAAGGGACTTATCTTAAATACCTACAATATCCAATCTACAAATAAATATATTTCAAATAACTTATTACTTCCCGGTCCTCCTCCCGAAAAAGATACGAAACTTATTTTGAAGAAAATCTACTGCGATCAGTAACATAAGCCTGTCACTAATCCAATAAACATTCTATCGAATAGAAGATTTACCCTATTTATATCTCCTTTTATACCACAGAGGTAAGCAATATTGTCAATTAAATACACAATAGCATCGTTTCAAGCACGTCATTTTGAAGGTCAAATAACAAGATCTTTAGAATACCATTTGTGCCTTCGTTGATTTCTCCCCGCAGAGTAAGAGCGTGTTTATTTTCAAATTAACTTATTAGGATTCTTTACCTAAAATAAAACCACGAAATACATTATAAAATTTTATTTTTGTTTAACACAGAAAGTATAAAATATGAATTAGGTACTATATTGGACCTATATTGTCGACGCAAAATGCCGACAACTACTGAATATAAGCCCTAAATTGGCTCTGACTCCTCTCATGATGCTCAAACATAACCAGTCATTTTAAATGGTATAATAGACATTATGATGAAAATGTGTTACATATTATTATTATAATATCGACTAGAGCTCTACGGGATGGTTCAAGCGAAAATACTCCAATTCCTTTTACATATTCCTTGACATTATCCACAAATTCAATTTTCTTTACTTTCCTCTATTGGACGATTAACTGATATTCCTGGTAATAGTATATATTGTAGAGGATGTATACTTTTCCTTTGCAACGTATATCTATCTATCTTTATATTGCAGAAAACAAAGAAATAGGATAGGATAGGAGAAATATATGTAATTAATCTATTTTTAATTTGTTTTTGAATTAAAATAAATATGACGTTTGGCATATCTATTATGCGTCCACTGCTTTAAATATTGTTCAAATATGTATTTAATTAAATAACTTTTATAACTGTAAAGCTGTTTTAACATCCTTCAAGTTATTAAAAACTTGTCCAAAACATTTCTGTCATAATTCCGAAAGGATAGTTATTTCTGAAACATAAATTTTTCGTATGACTAGCACACGTCTGGGCATTCATTTCAGTGATTTCTATCGGAATATTAACATTAAACATCAAATGATAAATTTCCGAGGTGACCGTTCTAGCATTATATCGGGAACATATTCTAAATGACTGGGGATCTGTAGTCACGTTGAAAGACATCTAGTAGCATATGCTGTACTTGACTTAACAAGCTCAATAGCAAAGAGTCTTGATTCCAGAGCCAAATGCTTGTGTATTTTTCTAGACCTCTCGAAAGCCTTCGACACAGTCTCTGTTCCAATCCTACTAAATAAGCTCGACAAGGTAGGAGTACGAAGGACCCCACACAAAATGTTTAAAGACTATCTCTCAAACCGAACACAGTCTGTCAAGATAGAAAACCACTTGAGTGAAGAGGCCATAACCACCTACGGCGTCCCTCAAGGGAGTATTTTGGGTCCCACACTCTTCTAAATATACATAAACGACCCTTTACACAATCTCTCTTCCACACACTAACATCTTTACTTACGCTGATGACACAGCAGTTCTAGTTTCTGGCCCCAACTGGAAATCAGTCAAGGATAGAGCAGAATATTCTCTCAATAAAATCATGAATTGGCTTAGCAATAATCTACTGACCCTAAACTTGGCTAAAACACACTATGCTCCTTTTGCAATTTCAAAAATAAATAACCCCCCAAAAGATTTTACAATCACAGCTCATTCCTGCACATCAACGAATTTTTGCAACTGCTCCAAGCTTACTAAAGTAGAATCGGTTAAATACCTGGGCGTACAAATCGACAGTGAACTGAAGTGGGATACGCCTATAAATCTTATGACAACACGCGTGAGACGGTTGATACATTTATTCAAAGTACTAAGGGATACTATGCCACAAGATAAATTAATAAACGTTTATTTGGCGCTTTGTCAATCCGTAGTGCAATACTGCATCACAATTTGGAGTGGGGCAGCCAAAACTCATCTTATAAGCCTAGAGAGAGCACAAAGAGCAGTTCTGAAGGTGATACTTAGAAAACCCTATAGGTATCCGACGGTAAACCTATATAATGAGTCCAACGTCTTAACGGTTTGACATCTTTTTGTGCTCAGACTGACCCTGAGAAAACACTTGACTGTACCCGTACCCGATCCAAATAGACGTAAAATAAAGCCAGTCAACCATAGTGTTCCGTGCAAAACATCCTTAGGTAGACGACAATATCACAGTCTCAGCTCCAAAATATACAACCACGTACACAAATAATTAAATATTGCTGGAGTTAACAAATACAAAACAAAACTTATAGTTACTAACTGGCTACATCAACTCGACTACCAGAAAACTGAAGACCTACTCATGCATATTGAATAATGTTAACATTCCCAAACATACAGTCAAAAACACACACCCCTACACACGCAAACACACACACACACACACACACAAATACACACCAAACATACACATACCACAGTTGGATGTATAATAAAAGAAATATTCACTAAGTAACTACCTATTTCATTGTGGTTTACTCAATATAACTGAACTAACCTGCTGAAGTACATTTAGCGTCAGCAACCAATAAGTCACCACTCCACGACTGAACACTGTTTCCCAAAATACAGGCTTTAGCCTAGTTTGGTAAGCAGTTTCAGTACCTTTAGTATAAAACAAAACTGTTGTGTCAACTAAACCACACCTGTGAATGTATTTTAACTAGTGTCAAATAAATCCTTTTTTTATTTATTTTTTTATATTTCTAGTGATCATCTGTCTTGATTGGCTTACCATATAGTAAGATAGATAGTTCAAAAAAAAAAGTTAAATAACTGTGCCTGCGTATGTTAAAGTATTTCGCACTTTCTGTACAATATTAAATGCTTTAGTTAGAAGTCACACCACGGTATATCAGTTAAAATTAAACAAAACAAATAGTTAGTAATATACGTAAGTCAGTACTAAATAATCACGTATTGTGTGAAGCAATTCCGTGAAGCTAGTATAGTATATGGAAATAGTGTCCTACCAAAGAATATACTTTATGGACATATTAACGGACAGTACACACTAAACAAACACCGATTCAAGATTATAGTCACAGACAGCCTTTGCAGGACTTGCACTGAAACTGAGGTAAAACCAAAACACGTATTGAATGTAACCTGCCAACGGGACAAGCTCCTGAAGGACCCAAATACACCTCAGAAGGCTAAGCTAATTTTTCGAGGCCTTTTGGACTTTTGGTTGGACCTGAAATGCTTCTACTAGCCAAATAATGTCACTCATAATGGCCTAATCAAGAGGTTATGTGCGGAAACCACCCTTCCAATTAACAACCTAAAGAAGATAGGCTGCTGATTATTTCACTCTTACTATGTTTAAATCTAAGCTCTACTATGGTAATTTCACGATTCATGCAACATTTTTATAAGCACTATATTTTAAGTTATTAAGGATGTATTAGGATTTGTTTTTTAGTTTATCGTGAGCTTGTAATGCTTCTAAACAACATTTTGGAGAAAAAGTAGTTGCCTAAAACTTTGTATATCCACTTAATAAAATACAAAAAATCCTGTTATTATTCTTGTTCTTAGTTTCACGACCAAAGGGATGTGTTCATCTTTGACACATGAACTGCCAAGGGAATATTCAGGCAAGTCACGATGTAAACCTCCCGGGTTATTATTTAATAGCGTTAGCATGTGGTTCTAATGTAAGCATTATGTCTACGCCTACATTGTTATGGCTTACTATTTATAAGGGAATTGTACGCAAGTTCGAGTTTACTATTGACTTAAACATGTTAGGGGGCGGCACTATTTACTAACATACGACGTTGTTTGTTTAAAATTTTATTTAAATAACGCATAAAGTGGAAAGTGGTTGTGTGTCATCATTCAATTTCTTGAATATTATATTTTGTAAATTAGGCTTGCCCACGACTCGTTTCAGAAAAAAACTATTTGAAGTTTACCTATCTTGAGAATGTTACTGTTAACTTTGAATTTACAAACTTGCTTTCACAGAAGAATGTGCGGTCGAGAGCCATTATTATGGGGATAAAAAGTGATCTAATTAATTAATATAAACGAATTGTGATGAGATTTTATTTGATCTTCTAATAAGTTGTGCATCCTCATCGTCAGCATAGGCCAACATTTTTTACAATATCTAGACTTGCATAGGCTTGCGAAAACGACTGCAACTAAAGACTCCACCTAGTTAGATCGCTTTTTATCCCCATAATAATGGCTCTCGACTGCACATTCTTCAAATCAAACAATAAAGTGCATACTTAAGTTCATTCAGTAGAATACACAGCAAATGTATCCGGGCGTAACTGAAAATGTATTTCGCTACTAGAAAAATAGGTTAGGTCAGGTTAGAACTGCGTAAGCCGGGGACGTACGATACGTTCCCGCGACCCCCGGCACAGGTGTGAGATGAAACACCGGGGTGGTTTTCAGTCAGTAGGAGTCTGACAGAAACTCGTACTCAGATAAAATTATTCTCCTGTTCAATTTTATCAACGGCAACCCAGACTTACTGTAGACTAATATTCTGGACGGGACATATTCTAGTGCACAACCTTTCGTCACTCTCATGATCTTACGGGCCGGACACGGCCAGAGCGAGAGAAATATTATTGCAAACCAGTATTGGAGTTTCTGGAGTTTGTCTTATAGGTCTCGAGTCTACTACAATCTCCAGCCCTTTCGAAGGTTTTAAATTTATTTAGTACTTTATTGATAACTAGCTGTACCGTGCGCGCATTGCTAAGCCACTAAATAAAAATAAATTTAATAAATATGGGAATAGTGCTAGCGCCATCTGTCGAAAATTGGTCTTACCAACTCATAAGTTCGTGTGCTCATGCACAACACTTTGATCACATCATTAAATGCATAGTTTACGATTCTATAAAGGACATACAGACAAACATATTTTTTTTTATATATATTGACGATTTAACGATGTTATGTAAACCTTTAAGAGAAAGTAATAAACTATTTTATTATTATAATTGGAAGAGATCAAATTCAATTTGACTGTAGGTGTGTACCTGCCTTAATACTACTTATATCATCGCCACTATCAAAGGTCATGAGCAATTGAAACCAATTTATATTGAAACATATATACCTACCATCGTTTGTTCAATGATGAATGGGGTCCCCTAACTATATGTTGGGTAGGCGAAACTTGCAGAAATATATTCGGCTCTTAGTACTGGGTACAGTAAACTTCCGTGTGGGAACTGTGGGATGTGTTGTGTGGGATCAATCCCCGCACAGTGAACTTATTTATTAATTATTTTCTATTAATGTGCCAATGCAATGACTCATACGATGAGTAATATCTTACGAACGAATGTACGAAACATTTTTATTTCTGATGAACGATCTCCAACTCAGTTTAGATTTGACACCGACTTGGAGATATTTTAATTATGAACATTTTAAATCATGAATAATTATTTTCCAGCCGTAAATTATATGTTGGTGAAGTCACTCGTGACCAGCGATATAGGGATTTCCCTGATGTGGACGTCTTTTAATACGAAAAACAAATATAATAACGAGCTTGATGGAAAATTAAATAAAACATCCCCAAATGGTTGTTTAACAAATATTTTAATAAAAACATTTTTTCATTGAAATATAAGCAAATTATTGCAAGTAGAATTTTGATAATAATATATTTAAACAAGAATTGATTATGCAGGTAGTGCAGATTCAAATCTTGCAGTTGACAGTTTTAATTTAAATTAAAAAGTGGTTAGATTGATGACTCTTAGTGTTCCTCATTATTAAACTAAATAACAAACTTGTGTCATATGTGTCGATTGCAGAATAGATTGCCTTGATAAAGAAAACCATAAAGTTGAAATCACTGCGTGCCGTCAGCATTCCGCTCTATTTTTCATTGGTAAGTAGGTACTTATTTACGATACCGAAAATAGATTAATGTTGCGCCAGACATCTTACCCCTAGATCTATAAACCCATTCCCAGACTTGATTACCGATCGACATTATCTCGAATAGGTGAAATAACGAAAGACATAATTCATGATTGAACAGAATAAAACAATAATTCCTGTCATTTATATTAAACGAAAGGTTAAAAGAAAACTTTAAGCAAGGTTTCGTCCATCCGCCTGTCACAGCTAAACGTTTGAGAATACAAAATTGTTTTATTTGCACACAGGGTCGGCATCAAGAATCGATACTCCAAATTGATCATTCTACTTACTAATATGAAAGGGCTTCTTTTACACATTTCAAGACATTTTTCTATTTTATTAAAATTATGTCTCGTTATTTCTGACTTGTGACTAAGAATGTAAATCTATATAAATAAAAAGAGAAGTCCTGCCTGACTGACTGACTCATCAACGCCCAGCCCAAACCCTTGGCCCTAGAAAGCTGAAATTTTGCACAGATGTTTTCTTTATAATGTAGACAAGGAATAAGGAAGGATTTTTCGAAATTCAACCCCTAAGGGGGTAAAACGGGGGTGCGAAGTTAGTATGAAACTTTGCCGTTTTTGAAGTTAGAGGCATGAAAGTTGGTATTTGGCCTTGCAGTTAAAAATAAAAAATATGTGTTTCAGGATTTTTGGAAATTTCACCCCCAAGGGCAAAAAATAGGGGATGTAAGTTTGTACGAAAAAAGTCCCAATTTTTAAGTTAAACGCATGAAAATTAGCATTTGGCTTTTTAGTTAAAATTAAAAAAAAAATTGTTTCAGGATTTTTGAAAATTCTACCCCGAAGGTCATAAAATAGGGGATGTAAGTTTATATGAAAAATGCGATATTTTTGAAGTTAAGCGCATGAAAATGAGTATTTGGCCTTTCTGTTAAAAATATATAGCATTTATTTCAGGATTTTTGGAAATTACACCCCCAAGGGCGGAAAATAGGGGATATAATTTTATACTGCCTGACTGACATATCAACGCACAGTCTAAACGGCTGCAGTTAGGACTTGAATTTTGACAGTAGTTACCTTTTATGACGTAGGCATCCACTGAAGAAGGGTTTTTGAAAATACCACCCCTAAGGGACTAAAATAAGGGATGAAATATTTTATGAAAGTGCTTAATTTTGATGTTAAAGGATTTAGTATATAGACTTGCAGTTAAAAATTAAAATATATATTTCAGGATTTTTGAATATTCCACCCCCAAGGGCGTAAAATTGGGGATGTAAGTTTATATGAAAAAAGTGCCAACAAGTTTTAAGTTAAACGCATGAAAATTGGTATTTGGCATTACAGTTAAAAATTAAAAGTATGTGTTTCAGGATTTCCGAGAATTCTACCACGTAGGGTGACAAATAGGGGATGTTTGTATGAAAAATGTGACATTTTTTAAGGTAAACTCATGAAAATTGGTATTTGACCTTTCATTTAAAAATATGTATTTCAAGATTTTTGGGAATTCCAGCCCTTTAGGGTGACAAATAGGGGATGGAAGTTTGTATGAAAAATGTGACATTTTTTAAGGTAAACGTATGAAAATTAGTATTTCGCCTTTCATTTAAACATTATAAATATATCATCAGGACTTTTGGAAATTCCACCCCTAAAGACGACTAAAAAAGGGATGTAAGTTTGTATGAAAAACTGTTTTTTTTTTGAGTTAAGAGCATGTAAATTGATATTTGAGTTAAAAATAAAGCAATCAAGGGAATAATTTGTTGTTAAAAAAGGTAATCCATAACTGATTCAATAGGTCAACACCAAAAATGTACGCCAACTTAAATTATAGAGAAATTCGTTTCTTATTGCTTAAAATGTTGTGTTTGTTGTCGTCTAAGTAAAGATTTAGCGTTTTATAAGATTTGTAACTTCTTTTTTTGGTATTTTTCATAACATATTAAAAAACGTCAATTTAATAAAATTGGTATAAAAAAAGTCATTGACCCAAAATTTGAGTAAGCGTAGTATAAATTATTTGTGTCGAGATGATCGCACACAAAAAAATTTCATCTTAATTTTACTGATCTACAAGTTCACAATTTTGTAACTCGATGGCTTTTATATCGTTTCAGATCGCAGAACTCATTTGACATATCGGTTAAAATAAATAAATGCTTGAAGTAAAAGGTAGTCCAAAACTGAATCAAAAGATGATCGCCTAAATCTCACCAAAAATATATGCCCACATCTTAATTTTACCGCTTTACATGGTTATATTTTTGTTAGTAAATGGTGTAATCATCGTTTTAGATCGCGCTATGGTTTCGTTCACAAAATGTGATATTAGACCTATCAATGCCGTGGTCGCAACCTAAGCTAATGGGAGTTACCTTGGTGATTAATGCATCGTTGATTATTATATTACTTTATTTGACTTACTGACTTTACTTAAGGACAATTGATATGTATTCTTTGATATTTTTGGGTTTATGATATCGGGTCTTTTTTTTAAATAACAGTAGCAAAGTAGTCTTTAGTTTATTTCTTAACTAGGTTATTTATAGGTTAGTTTTTCTTAAATTGATATTGCTTATTTCTTTTAAAAGTATTTTTTTTAGATTAAGCTAGAAGTAAGTAGTTACATTGGTAATCATTCAAAATTGTCGCGGACGAAGTCGCGGGCACCAGCTAGTATTTGATAAATAAGAAACGTGTACATTCTTAATCTTAAGGGTTATTTTAAGGGGTACACCCTTAAGATTAAAATAAAGAACTGGTATACTAATAGTTTAAAAATGTTTATTTGACTATAAGGCAATGTATTAACCGGTACAATTGCTTATAATTAATCTTTTACAAATAATATACTTTCAATAAAAAAAACTTGAAATATAACCCTTAAAACGATATATGAGTGATTCCTTTTCAGCTTATTTTTGATCACATTACTATATCCTACCACAATTCATTACATTGAAAACTGTCGTGTTTTATATTTGCACAAGTATAAAGTGTACCTGTATATAAGTAATCATGTCATGTTTCAATTGTTATAGCGCGGCATAGTATATCTATATACATAGCTATCTGTCAATTTAATTGGCAGAATAACTATCGTCTATGCGGTTAAAATGTTGAATAATGACTACGATAGAACAGCAATTTATATCTTCAATAAATATCACAACTGTATTTGAATTGATTCATATTACATCGTTCGTAATTTTAGTAGCAACCGCTTACAAAACTTTGTTATGGTACAACCTACGATGCTGTTTTTGGCTCCGGATCTAAACATAAATCCAGATATATTTAGAATGTAAAAACAAACTACTTTTTGTTACTGAAATAATATAAATATCTCATAGCTTTGTCTGTAACGATTGATCAGAAATGCTGCGTAAGAACGGGCTTGCCAATGTTTCATACTAATTGGAAGCAATATTTAATTTTAGTAAGCGTACTTATAAGATCGTGGAGGGCATTTGTTGATTATATGTAAAAGAAATAGTAGTTCGTCGTAGTAGTTTGTCTCATCTATAGAAAAACGCGCATACTTTTATGTTTGTTTTTTTAAATGAAAATATTTTATTTCTTTAACATAATGGTACATTATGATTTTTATTGTTGAGACCTAATTAAAGTAAAGTACACCTGAGTCAGAAAATCACACTCGTCCATATCCAACACTATATGGCACCCGAAAAGCTTCTTATCGCTCATAAATCTTAAGCATCTTAGGGTTAGGGGTTAGTTTTAATTTATTTTAATAAGTAGTTATTACATTGCTGGTAATGAAAAATAAACTTAGTTATAGATGATTCCTAGCGTAATTTTATTTCGATATAGATTGTTTAAAAGTACGGCGTCTGCACTAGACAAATTATTTTCTGTGTTGCCGGAGAATTTTACAAACATTCAAATCACGGACAAAAGTCAAATCTGACTCAGAATAACTATAAATAGGTCACAAGCATAGTTATAATGTGTGAAACTCGGTGCCGTGGTAGTAGCTATGGAGCCTTAACATTAATATACGTGGTGTGAAGTACCCACAATGTGCATTAACAATTCCTTTGAAAAGCTATAGTAACCCTATGCCTTTTATTAAAAAGCAAAAACTTCTAGGAAAAACAAAAGCGATACTAGAAAGCATCGTCCCGGCGTTCGCTTCATGAAATATAAAAAAATAGGCACGACCATTTGTTTTGTGTCAGGCTACAACCGCTGTTTCAATAGCCGACTCCATTATGTTATTAGCAAGGACACTACAGGTTCAGAATAATAAATATAATTATTAAAGGTTCCATTTTCGGCTAACAAAATGTATTTTCAGTGCGCACAAAACAATCAGGTTTGCGTATTAATAACTTTATGGCTGCAGTTTGTTTAATTTTTACATAATGTTGTAATTTTTACTCAATGATGAATCTTCAACATCATATTGCGAATTTACTCACAAGCTCACCATGCCGCCTTTATTTGTCTATACAGAGTTTGCCTCATATTTGAATTTAAATGAACACTTCTACAAAAAACGAATGTTTCCTTAAAGTGGTCAATTTCTTGTTTACGTTTGTTTGTGTTTATGTTTAGTTTATAGCGTCTTTATTACGAAGGCATTAAGGGTACCTTTCCTAGTGCAACTGTATACACTAACATGCCTTAGACTGTACCAGTGTATGCGGATGACAACATTAGTCACGCCCTGGACACCTAATGAACTATCATTCACAAATGAAAGTACTTTGTTATAAGACGCCGTCGCTACTAGGAAATTATACATATCTAGGAACAGTTCTTTGCTTCACGTTTTCCATCTACATAAAGTATGCACTTGTTAAGCATACGGTATATGCCTTGTAATAAGAGCTTCAGTAAAAAATAAAGTCAATAATGGAACTATTGCGGTTCAAAGAAAATTGTGTCAAAGGGTTGTACGGTGGGTTCATCGGTACGCCACATTACATTGAATTGTGAATGAGCGACGTTAAAAGAGTTGTGAGAAAGACTTTAAGTACTACTGCTTAGTACATTGTTGGTAGACATTCATCTAGCATGCATATCTTCCTTTGAAGAGCTTGCAGGAAACAAGTGCCGGAGGTGTGTCTAAATTACGGAACTATTTTATGACGCTTTTATAGTTTCCCCGCCCGGGACCAAAACTCCCGGCTGACGGATCTTTGCCTTTATTAAGAAATTCTCATCTGAATATAGCCATAGCAGCCATAGAGCAAGATTTTGTGTATTCATGCGACTATAAATGTTGAAACTTAAAAAACAGTATAACTGGATATCATTATACGGTAAGGAAGTGTCAAAACAACTTGAATTTTTATATTGCTTTTGTAATGTAAACCTTCAGTTTGTAAGGTTACAATTAGTCTAGAACTGGTTGGGATGCCGTCTGTAATGGCGAAAGTTCATGGCTAGTAGATTTATTACTTGGATTAAAAAGATTTTCAAGCAATGACGAAAATTGCACAATACTGCTGGAGTGACTTATATAACAATGATCGAACTTCACTTCGTTTCGTTTCGTTCGTTTGATCATCTTATATTTAATAACGTATAAAGCGCAGTCAGTGTAGCTTTGCAGTTCCTAATTTGTTTCTCTATTCGTGTAGGTATTACAATGAATCATCAACGAAACGTGAAGGGGTCAACTCATGACGTTATTTTAAACAATCTTTCACTAATTCTAATACTAAATATATAGAGTATAAATATAGGGTAATTGTCTGTGTATGACACTTAAAATATTAAATAAAAGCCTAACAAGACTATTGCTTCATGGCGATCACGGCAGCAAAACATAAAAGTACGTGAACAGAAACTCTAAAACTTGTACTTACTTATAAGTTTCTTCTTGACGGGCCTGTTGGCGTGGTTGGCAAATGCTTGCTTTTCACGCCGGAGGTCGTGGGTTCGATTCCCACCCAGGACAGATATTTGTGTGCATGAACATGTCTGTTTGTCTATAGAAGTATGTATTTACAAATCAAAAGTAGTATATGTAGTATTATACCAATTATCTGTAACGTTAAATCGAAAAAAAAACACTTGTTAAGCGTTCGTGATATAATTAGCACTCGCCTAATTTGCGAGGACGGTTTAGCAGACAAACGTATTTAAGATTCATACTGAGAAATAATTATGAAGAACAATTGTCCGGTGACGCAGTGAAAGTCTTCTAGGGTGACTGTAAACGTAATTGCTATAAAAAGAGAACAAATGACGGTTTTGCTTTCTTTGAATAAAAAGGTCGTATTCTTTAGTCCTAAGTTATAATATTTAATAGATATTAAATTAAATGTTCACTTGTTTCATGATACTTTTTAAACATCGCAACCCGCCTTTTAACGCTTTTACATAAAGCTTCACAATTTGTGCTTTAAGTTACAGCCTTATAGTTTGGCTGGGTTCCAGATAAAACAGCCAATAACTTAGATTAGGTTTCTTTTGGAAAAACATTGGCGACGTAAAATTTAATGTAAAATGTGGTTTTCTGTGCCATTTGACTACGAATCGCTACGGATCTACGGAAAACGGCGTAGCAACATCACATACTAGAATGGATATCGCCTCACACAATAGTTTCAATTTAAATTTCGATACAATTGAAAGGACTTCGGCAAATCCCGGCCTGTGATGGACAAAAGTTTATTACTATTTAAAAAAGATATTGTAATATTTAAAATCCCTCCATGCCTTTTATTTCCTTGTACAACATGGGAAAATGATTTCAATTCTTAAAAGTAAATCATTTTATTCCGGCATTCATGCTTCTTAAACTGTCTTATAGGGTCTGGCTGCTTCGGTCTTTTGAGCCGTTAGGGAAATATATTTTTTTCCAGTCTTGCAGTTATTATTATACTGTCATTGTCAGAGGCGCTATAATTCCACTGTATTGAAATATGTATTATTTGCATACATAATATTATCCTCAATATTCATAATATAAATCAATAGTATGTATGGTATGTTAATTTATAAATCAATAAAGGAATCGATTCTTCATAGTAATGGCAACACTTTTTTACCTGTCATATTGAACTGATTGTATTTTTATTTACATTCGTGTTTAGGCTTGCTTGACTTGCATCGTGAATGTTTTCTAGTGTCTTGGGTAATTACGACGACCGACGACCTTTGGCTTTGTTTCTGGATTCTGTTTTCGAGTTCCTGGCTTTCTTGGACTTTGGATCTACGCATCATAATATACCTCTGCTATTCGCACCTCGGAGCACATATTTTGTCCTATGCAACTATGGCCGCGGTTATTTTTTTGAATAGGTGTGAACTTACCACGGTTGTGATAAACATATCTGAACCTGTTTTACTTATTTATATATAGAAAGTAGTATAATCATTACAAAAATTCGTTCCATGATCTAATAAAATATTGAAATCTTGTTGACCTTATACGCCTTATATTACATAACTCCCATGTTTTACATAAAAAGTAAATATACAGAGCGATAGAATATTAGTACCCCTTCAAAATGCATATTGTTTTATTTATGTCCATTGCAGGCCATGTTTGTATGGGCCGGTTGCCGATCTCCTTTACTCACTTATGTAAATTCGACAAATATCAGACTTTTAATGTATATCTTATCTTAGGACATTCACATACGGTCATCGGATCACAAACTAAGTAGAGCGTGTACTATCGAAACCAGATAACTGATATACTACATATAGTACTTTTCTTTTGTAAATAATAATAATATCCTGGGATATTATCCACACACGGCCATCTGATCCAAAACTAAGCAAAGCTTGTACTATGGAATCCAGATAACTGGTATACTACATATACATGACAGACATGTTCATGCATACAAATATTTATCCTGGATGGGAATCGAAGCCACGAGCTGCGGCGTGCAAAACAATCATTTACCAACCACGCCACCGGCTCATCGCTTTATGAAGCTGAATTTTTAATAAGTTTAATGTTATATGAAGCCGTTTCTGAAAACCTAGAGTAAAAAGTAACACTTTTTATTACGAACAATCAGTCTGTACAATGGACGCCATGTCAGTGCAATATGTTAACTATCCGTTATTTATAGTCAGGCTATGAAGGTTAAATTGAGGTACACAATCTGGAGGTTTCCAAATTGTCCACCAGTCCTAATGGGTACTCATTTTAGTCGACTTCGTGTGACTTGTTAATTTTGTAAATGTGCGCGGATGCACCCACCGTTTGTTCAACTTGTAAGAGGTTATTTTAATTGCTTGAGTGAAATGGAATGATATTGTTTCATCATATCAGCCGAAAGACGTCCACTGCTGGACAAAGGCCTCCCCCAAAGATCTCCACAATTGCCGGTCTTGCGCTATCCGCATCCAGCGATTTCCAGCGACCCGCACAAGATCATCGGTCCATCTTGTAGGGGGCCTGCCCACGCTGCGTCTTCCGGTTCGTGGTCGCCACTCGAGAACCTTTCTGATTACCTCACAATTATTTTGATTAACGAGATGTCATCGGTTCTGTGCGTGCATTAGCCCACATACCAGCCAATCACAATGTAAAAACAAAAAACAATTTAAAAAAAGATATTTTATAAAATCGGAAACAAAAAGCAAAAGAAGACGAAAAAAGCGAGCCCGGAGTTTCTTTGTGGCTTCGGACACTTCCACCTAGGTAGCTAGGGAAAGCCGCAGGTTAGCTAGGGTAGGATCCTCAGCGGCGAGGATCGCGTTGCCCCCTTAACTTGCCCCCCATTTCGAATTCCATCTTTTTACATCAGCGCCCGCCTGAGCCCGAACCGAACCCCATAAGGGTGCCCTCAGGTATTAGTCGCTTAAATTAAGCTAGTGGTTGAGAGCCTTTTGCGCTAGCCAGCTGCTCGTTGTTTTCAATTCTTCAATTTTATTATAATAGGTCTTTACCTATGAAATTGCCGTTTTGTATGAAAAAATTTAAACGAATTTTTTTCATGAATTTTTTTATTTGTATTAATCGAAGTAATCACCCATGCAATCAATGCATCTTTGCCATCGCAGTGGCAGTTTATTGATGCCCTTCTTAAAGAAATCAGCTGGACGGGAGGCAACAAATTCTTCAAAGGCATTTTGTACTGCCTCTCGGGTATTGAATTTTTTTCCCGCCAAGAAGTTATCCAAATTCTGGAAAAAGTAGTAGTCTGTAGGCGCAAGGTCTGGTGAGTAGGGCGGATGACGGAGAGCTTCCAACCCCAGTTCTTGCAACTTGGAGACCGTCTGCTGTGCAGTATGAGGTCGCGCGTTGTCGTGCAGGAGCAGCGGAGACGAGCGATTGACCAATGCTGGTTGGAGATGCGCCAGCTTCTCCATCATTGTGCTCAGTTCTTCACAGTACACATCTGCAGTAATGCTCACCCCGTTTGGTAAGAAGCTGTGATGAATCACACCGGCGCTAGACCACCAAACAGTGACCATCACTTTTCTAGGGGTAAGTTTTCGTTTAGGGCATTGTTTAGGTGCTGAACCAGGATCCAACCAACTTGCTGAGCGCTTGCGGTTATCAAACAGAATCCATTTTTCATCGCAGGTAACAATTCGGTTCAAAATTCCTTCATTTGTGTGTCTGTTGAGCAGTGCAAGGCACGTCTCGACGCGTACTTCGCGCTGGCGATCATTGAGTTCGTGGGGCACCCATTTGTCAAGCTTTTTTACCTTGCCAATTTGACGCAAATGGACCAATATTGTTTTGACGCTAACGTCGAAAGCTGCTGCTAATTCAGCCGTAGATTGTGTATCATCAGCTTCCACAACCGCCTTTAATTCGTCATTGTCGACCAAAGTCTTCGGACGACCGCGAGGTTCATTTTTCAGGTCGAAATTTCCAGAACGGAAGCGAGCAAACCAATAACAGGTGGTGCGTTGGTTTGTAGTGTTAGCTCCGTAAACGTCGTTGATGTTGCGTGCCGCTTGTGCCGCGTTGCTGCCACGACGGTACTCATATTCCATAATTACTCGAATTTTTAACGTATCCATGATGACGAAAAAGATTGAAATGCGATGAAAATGTAACACTAATCAATAAAGAAATGACTACTTTTGGAAAAAAGAATCCATGTTTTTAAAATAAAATTAATTTGAAATTAGAATTCTTAGCCAAACAAAAATTATTTTGATTTGAAATGGCCAGTACTGCAGAACGGCAATTTCATAGGTAAAGACCTAATACTATCGCTAAATGTAACAATAATAGCATAGTAACTTTCTATTTATTATTTATTTAAGGATATTAAAAATATATGTGACGAAACAGACCACACAGACGGACTAATTTAAAATATTTTGTTGCTTTAATTACTGTGTTTATGTATAGCATTGTGAGCTTGACAAGTACAAATGTATGTAAATACCAAAGTGCTGAATAAATTTCATTATTTCATTATTACGGTAGTTATTATCAAACCAATGTATTTTTGTATTGCACCTACATTGAGTATCTGTGCTAGGAGTTGGTTTTACTTATGTTATACTTAAAGGGTATGCGTTTTTCTTACTACTAATATAAAGTAGGTACCTACTCTAGTAAAGACAGGTTATGCTAAGAGTATATAATGAGAGACCACTAGTCCTTGTATGTACTCGTAGTTCGCGCTATGTAACATAACCTAGATATTACCATCGTGAACTCCGCTTTCTGCTAGCCTGTATCCAATAAAATGCTGGTTACGCACGTATCTCATAAAATAACAGGCAGCTTCAAAAGAAATATTGTAACATTTAAGCTAAGTCATAGATTCCACACTTTCTATAATTCCGTATAAGAATGGTACTAATAAAATCTATGTAATATCGTGTTAAAAAATATAGGTACCTGAAAAAGAAATCAATACAGTTATATTCAGTTTATTTTATTTGATATCCTCTACCTATAATTTGAACCCCATACACAGATGGGTTCAAGTAAGCAGAATTGTCGCTAAAAATGAATACATAAAAATGTTTTATTTTAGTTTTTTGGGTTTTTATGGTACCGTATACTATACTCCCTATATTGAAAGCTAAATACCTAAGGGGTTCATAAACAGGTATCTTTCGGTCTTGCCCTTTTTTTCCCCCTATGAAACTCATTTTTTTTTATTATTAAAAAAGCACCTCTCTGTCCACCTCTCATTTGTGATTTTATTTAAATCTTGACAAAACTGTAGAGTTTCTAAACCACTTATTTGAAGAATGGCAAAAGAAGTATTACCTGGCCCGAATGAATGTGTGAAAAACCACGGCAAGGTGAAAACCTCGTAGAACATTCTCTGACCATGGAGATGAACCACCAATCGGAGATGTTTTAAAAAAAGACCAGGCCAGAAGTACCCTTAACCGGTGAGCATGTATGAAGAATATAATAACAGTAAACGAGGCAAAAGAAGTGTGCATAGATCGAAAGAAGTGTGACAAATGGAAATCCGTTGTCTCGGCCTACCCTTCTGGGAAACAGGCGTGAGTTTATGTATTTAGCTATAATTAATTTAATGTTATGAGTGACCTACATTGAAATTTAACAGTTAATCTATATGAAAAAAAAGGTTTTTATTCACGTAGACTTTAAAAAAGCGCTTGTAAATAGTCAGAACATGTTTGTAGTTATATAGTTGTATACATTATTATTTCTAGTAACATAGATATTTAGGTACACATTGTATGAAAACATTTATAAAATTTATTTTATTATAGCAATGATATTTACCTAGCTCGTATCAAGTTATTGTCAAGAGATTATGTTTAATAATCTAGTTTAAGTCTAATATTTTTACTACATATTGTCATCGAAAGTTGAATCTAGTTACACAGTTACAAGTACATGATACTCAAGCAACCGGATAAAATCCAATACATAGTCTTATGTATAAATACGATACCAGACAAATATGAGCAGGAAATAAAATAGCTTCCACAATATTCCGCATATAATATATATGGTATTGTATTGTAATAAATGGAACTGTTCTTCAGAATCAGGTGACATCGGAAATCAATTACCCGACCGGCGATCAATCATTTAGGATACTTATGTGCTACGAACAATGTTTTTATGTATACCGGATACAAAATAATTTTGTCGTGCTATTAAATTGTGACATATATAATGTATATGGGTCAATTGGTCTAATTGACCCAAATAGGCCTTTACGCTGTTCTGGTGCTCAGTCGAAATTTGTTGTTCAAGATCATTATCATAAATATCGTTATTAGATAACTATAAACATTAAAAATTACTGCTTTAAATAAGTATAGTTTTTAAAAACACTTTTTTCAAACTTTTTGTAGTATATCTAAAATACATAAAATTTATATTCAGAATAAAGAGGTAGTATATTTCTGATACCGTTTATTGTACACATAATGAAGTAGAATACATAAAAAACACCAACCATACAGTCAAACTGATAAGCTGCTTCATTTCGAAGTCAGTTAAGGCAGGTTTCAAAGGCAGGTAGAAGGGTGGATAAAATAATAAAAAATATATTATTTATTTCGTTTTTAGCGTGATATAATAATGCTTCTGAACATCCAATTAGCACAATTAATGTTATGTTGTATTATTTTTGACATAAGTAATAACAACATGGCACACAATTAATTATAAATGTGTTTTAAAACGCGCGATAAAGCTCTGTCATATTTACCCTGAAATCTTACCGTCCTTAGCAAATTTGACGGCAACTTCGGCGCCATTTACAAAATAAATTATACAATATTTCTGTAACCTTCTTATTACTCATAATGTTGGAATATCAAAAACATTTATATCATTAGCATCAGTAGATGCTGAGATCTACCGATGTGAGGGACAGAGGGATGAACGAAATCGAGGCAACAACTTTGTTTTTACTGACTTAAAAAAAAAATAGGATATTAGAATTTATAAGACAGCTCCAGTAGTAAAGTATGTATATTAAAAAAACTGTATTACGATACGAACTAAAAAGTATAAAATAATTCCAGCGTTTCAGTGTATGTATCATCATCATCATTATCAGTCGGATATCGTCCACTGCTAGACTTTGCCTGAACCCAACGGTTTCTATAATGTTGCTCTTTAGAGGGGTTTGCCTTAGTCACCGCGCCTGGCATGCGAGTTGGCGACCGCAGTTAGATGGTAACTAGTACACAGGAGTTGCTGCTGCCCAACTACCTCGTGTGTCCCTTAGTCGACTTTTGCGACACCCACGGGATGATATGGGGTGGCATTTATATTCTTTCTAGGCCGGAACCCATATCATCATCCTGTTATTCTTTCTAGGTCAGAAACCCCACCAAATTATGTATATTCGTATCATATTGTGTGAGTCTGGATGTAATCTATACATATAATAAAATCGTAGGAAAGTCAAAACTGTACATTAAATATTTTTTTTTAAAGGATATTGTATTTTTGAAATTTTGTCTGTTTGTCTGTATGTATGTCCGGGCTAAACTCAAAAAGTACTGCATGGATTTACTTCAAATTTTGCATGAATATTACTAAGAGGTCGGGTCAACATATAGGCTACATATCACGCCATCACCTACGGGGGAGAAACTATGATAACTTAAAAAAATTTACGCGGTTAAAACCGCGGGGCACAGCTAGTTATCTATATAAGCATGTATTTACAAAAGAAAAGTAGTATATGTAGTATATCAGTTATATAACTTTAATGTATGGAAGTGAAAGTTGGGTATGGCAGAAAAAGAATGAAAGTAAAATAAATGCAGTGGAAATGAGAGCTCTGAGAAGTATGTGTGGTGTGTGACTTTGAGAGACAGAATTCGAAATACTGATGTAAGAGAGCGTTGTGGTGTGAAAGAGGATGTAGTCACAAAGATTGAAAAAGGCATGCTGAGATGGTTTGGCCATTTAGAAAGGATGAATTAAAGAAGATTGACAAAAGAAGTATACCTGGCCTGTGTGAATGGGACAACCGGAAGGGGAAGACCACGTCGAACATTCTCTGACCAAATTGGAGATGTTCTCAAGAAAGGGCAGGTCAGAAGTACCCTAAACCGGCGAGCATATATGAACAATATAATGACAGTAATCGAGGCAAAAGAAGTATGCAAAGATCGTGACAAATGGAAATCCGTTGTCTCTGCCTACCCCTCTGGGAAACAGGCGTGAGTCTTATTATCTGGTTACCATGGTACAAGCTCTGCTTAGTAGTAGTAGGTCGTGTATGAATAATGTCCCAGAATATCATTATTATTTATTAATATTCTTATTGACAACAACTTCAAATATGCTAATTTAACGAGAAGCCGAAACTATTATAAAAATATTTTTTATAATGTTTTGAAGTCAATGTTTTTGTTTTTAAATGTTTATTATTTTGGTACGAAACCTTAAAAGCATTTCTGCGAACTTTTGCTAACTAGTTAACTCAATAGAGTGTCGACTGCCTTGTTACCGGTCAACATTTAAATGGTAGCGTTTAAATAATTATAACAATATTGATGTAGTAGAGTATTGTCAAAATTTTGTTAACATTAGTGAATATTTAGCGAACGAAAAAAGATACTGTGTACAATATACTCTGCTATGCATTGATCAAGCAATTTATTTGGTCAACACGCACTATATTATTGGTATTTATATCAATATGATTAAAGTATTCTTAATTAACCTTTACATAGAATATAAAATTCAAATTGCTATTTATGTACATGACCCTTACACACAACAAAAATTTGGTTCTTCTAAGTCTGGGTGAGTCTAAGAAAAATAAAATATAAAAAGTAGAATATTCGAGCCCGCTATTCTAATGATTTCAGATGTCCAATAAACTAGATGCGATATAAGAAAAAATTGTAGTAAACTGTTCATTTATTTTTGGGTTTTAATAAGTAAGTACTAAAGTAAACTTAGTTTTAATAAACTAATTTACTGTTTTATTACTGAACTAAACTTGTAATAATGTGAATTAAAAGATCTAAAAAATTTCAATATTATCAGAACAGAACATCAACAGAATTCTAAATTATTAATATAGTCAAAATAGACTATATAGGTAGGTAAAATACTCCTATAAAATTTACGTAATCATTTTATTTTGTATGTTGTTCTTTTCAATACTTAATTTATTAATAAACTAAGGGTTCTATATCTTCTTTATTCGCAGAAAAAGAAAAATATAATTATTCTCTCAATAAAATTCACATAACAATTATTTAAATAACTTTGGAGATTCGGATGTAGAGTGACCAGATTTAAGAATCTATGTTCCGAAGCATTGGTGGATTAAATTTTGTTTGCGTTGTTAAATAATATAACTATTAAAATATAATAATTAAATCAAGTACAAGTCAGTCCTTTAGTTAAGTAACGGAATCAATTACTGTACTGACTCTCGATATACATCTTTTTGCTGCCGATTGTACCATTCAAAACACTGCAGGCTTTATTCAATTTTACTTTAATAATACTGGATTATAACTAGAATTATTCAAAACAACCGCCATTGCGCATCGAGTTTGTTTTGCATTACAGAACTAATAGCATAATGGATTGCCGCAAGCCGATACCGAACAAATAAAACTGAGGTAAACTCATTTTCCTAATAAAATTTCAATACTTTTTGATATTTGTATCTCGTTTAGATCGAGGGCAAACATAATAATATATTTTGTTAAACAGTCTGCATGTATTTCGGTTCTATTATTATTATGAAACATTAATTTTACTTAGGTATATTTCCAGTTTAATATACTAAAGTATGTACATACTAAGTCTTATCTAAAAATAAACCCGCGTTTTCTTAGAACACAATTATATGGAAGATATCCAGAGAATTCATATTTGATTTTGACTACATAATAAGGATCATGAATTAATTAATTGTTAATGTTCGAAGATATAATAAAGCATGTTTCCTTTATATTAAATTGTTTTAAATGTTCCAATAATCCAAAGGTTACCAGAAGAACTAAAGACTAAAGTCAGGCTATCTGTCTGTCTGCCGGTCAAAAAGCTAAAGCTTATTAGCGGTAATATGTAGACGCTTCATATTTTCCCAGAATATATGGTTATAATGCCATTGTGAAAATGAAGAGCGTTCATTTCAATGTTATCAACATAAATAGTATTAGTAATCCTTAATTGCGCAATGGTGTCATAGTTACCACCTCTTTTAAAACTCTATAATGTTGTAATAAGAAAAAATGAATAATGAACATACGCTATGATCGACCTTTCTATAACCCTTAATATGATGATATTAAGGGTTAGATAAGTAAGATCTTTTTGTTAAATACTTTTTAGTGTAACAAATCTCACTTGACTGGTCATTTAAAAAGCTAAATATTACTTAATATAATAATTATATCTTGTCTGATTTAGTGTTTTTGTAAGTCACTTTAATCAAAATCCATTCCGTAGTTATTGCGTGAAACAAACATGTTACAACAGAGTAAGAAACATCCATACACCCATACTCACAAACTTTACACATTTATAATATTAGTATGATTTCATTTAAATGTAATGGACACAAAGCCCACCCCAGACTCTTAATAATGTATGGGTACATAGTGGTCCTTAGTGGGAATCTAATCCAAAATACGAAGGCGCCGATATAGTATCGAAGTGACCACCTTAAGCGCCTCACGTGCTTGTTCGAATATTATAAATGGAATTTGTGGCACTTAGCGTATTAGTTAGAACATTAATGTATTATTAATTTCATGATTATTGTAGCAAACTTCCAGCTCCCTCATCAGATCATTGCATTGTTATAGAATTTAAATACATATACAACATTTCCAATGTAAGTCTAAGTGTATATATTATGTCAATATATAAATTAAAAAAAATGATTTAATTTGTTATATTTCATGTATATCAAATATGTTCATATTACTAACAGTTAGTAATATTAACATATTATTATATACACAGTAAAGAGAGAAAGAAAAATTGCGTAAAAACATAATACAAATAATAAAGAGGCATACAGATGAAAAAAAAATTCAATCAATCTAGTTCTAGGAATTGAATTTGTAAGACTTGATCGCATAGGTACAGTCGGAAACAGATCAAGGAAAATCTTAAATTAGTTAGTAGTTAGTATTGTATATATTTTCCTAAATCGAGCTCTATAAAATAAGAGTGTAGAATGGAGTAGGTTTAGGTGTAGGTTTGGTTGTAAAAAATATATTTACTAACTAAAATCTGCCAGTCTAAACTGGCACGCCTCTCCTCCACAAATTTGTTTTACATATAGGTTGGCTTTGCCATTGGACCATCTATTCACAAAAAAAAACGAATCACTAACGAAGTAATTACTAAAACTTTTTGGTTTACGTCAAAATGTTTTCAAGAGGTTTTTCAGGTTTTTTGTACATACCTACTTAAGAAGATTAAGAGGTAGCAATAAAGGATCACAAGGGACGCTAGGGGTTCAATCTAATCATTGCGGACTGGGATAGCTTAACGAGCCTACTGAGACAGGCTTGCTAGTTACTTTCATAAAGCAATAACAATTGTTTGAAAAAAAGGAAATCCTAACTAACCATATTTGTCAACGGCGTCTTAGTGGATACACTTGTGGTTGGTACAAAGGTTACAGCATGGAATAATGTAGTGGGGTTTTTTTGGTTTAGTACAATAAACTTGTCTAAAATAAATGATACGGACGGTAACGATGCTACGGTAAACGATTACCATCTAAGATCTCCAAAATTGGTCCAGCCGTTCCGGTGTTATAAATACTGCTAATTCAAGTTTGTTTTGTATATATGGAAATAACAAGAACCAGAGTTAATGGGTTTTTTTGTATATCAGAGGGCGATAAACGAGCAAGTGGGTCACCTGATTGTAAGTGATCACCACCGCCCATGGACACTCACAACACCAGAGGAGTCGCGAGTGCGTTACCGGCCTTTAAGAGTCAGTAAACAAGTGTTGCTGGCCCTTCCCCACACCCCAATGAGCTCTGGCGAGTTTACTCACATGCAGAAACGCAACATTAAAATTATTAATGTTATTATTAAGGAATGTCTTCTGTAAGGTGGAGGTACTCCCCCAGTCGGACTGCTCTTTGAGCAAAATAACGCTATCCCTACCTCTCCCGGTGGGGCCTATAATAAAATATTGTATCAGATAGTTGGAGATTTATTTAGGTTTAGCTTTGTAATATTTTATTTATCTGTGGTATATAATAATATGGGCAATTTTATTAGAAAACTGTATAAACATTTATGCCACTGACTGTACAATAAAGACACAAAGCATTGAAGATCTAATGTCATTACCATTAAAGTAATTAATTTCGAATATTTGTTTTATTTCAAAATACCAATGGAATTGTAGGCAGCTTCAACGTACGTGGTTTGAACCCAAAGTACCTAATAATAATATGTGAGGGTCTTGTAACGTAATTTAGTATTATTTTAAGCATACGGTTATCGTTTTATGTTATTTTTCGATTAAAAATGTATTGTTAAATAAGTCGTGGATTTTATATTCTTAGAATATATTGTCTTGTTTAATGTTTGATTTCATTGTAAGTATACCAAAATAGTATTAGTGGAGTACATACATTACATAAATAGCATTTAATTAATTTATACATCACGATTCAATTTTGCTTATTGTTTGACTTCTTTACAGCTCTATCATGGCCTAAAAATGGTCCAATTTTATCTTTTCCAAAAATATTATGACGAAAATAATTTGTCATACATTTTGCATGGGACGGGTTTTTTTGATGGTATGCCGAGAATGGATTATTTTTTGGCTTTTAAAAGTTTCTTAGCGCATTACTAAAGTAAGAAGATCACAAAATAATGACCGTATACAACCCCATCTCTAATACATGACAGTTGACTGCACTCCTTCTAGATTTACGATTGATTATATTCCATTTTTTTTTCTATTTGCAGGACAGGAAAGTATCTGCCGGGACAGCTAGTTTTTATTATAAAAATATCACTTACTGAAATGAAATGAAAAGCATTTAATTCAGCACACAAGAAAATGAGAAGTACAAATATATAACACACAGTTCTACAAGACATTACATAAACAGATTTCGGAAAACGAAGAAAATTACTATTATTGCATGTTCTGCCGAAAGGGTTACCACCCCAGCACTAGGTAGGTGGGTTAAACCTAGCGCTGGTTTTCAGTTGGCAACCCTGGATGCTTTATTCTATCTTGAGAAAATACCTAAATTAATATTATTATGGATTATTGAATAGACTAGTGCTCTTAAATATACCCATGTCTAGAACATAAGAAATGTATAGTGTGCTTAAAACATCAAAAATAAGAAACATATAATTGTCTTATGTAACGAAACAAATGTTTTAAGTGTTCTCGTAATCTTCTAACAGTGGTATTGGTTACCAGTAATTTTTGACGATAGAGTTCCCTACGTCTACAAATTATTACAAAAAAAAACTCAATAACATTTTATGACTATAAAGTGTCTAAATCAATCCTTTAACCTTACTATCTACAAATGTAGACGCTACCACGAAAATAACGAGACTATCTAATATTACCTCTGTAATATTATTGTCAGGAGTAGTAACTCATATTCTAGTCGGAGTCAGGGCTTAAACAATGCAAAGATAAATATTACGGTTTTCTTTTTACAGTCGTCACAAAGACGAGTTTTTTGCCGTTTTTTGGCTTATTCCGGTTTTCCCCCTTGAGAGAATTTCTACAGGGGGGAAAACTGGACACTAATTTAAAAACCATCCAGAAAGTCCCCTTGTCATTTTTACATATCCAGTTTTCCCCCTTGAGAGAATTCCTTCAGGGGAGAAAACTGGAACTAATGTAATTACAGCTCGAGAAAATCAATATATATCATGAATGTAAGAAACAAAGAAACAACCATGTAATGTATAATCAGTCTTTATTTATTCATAGACTTTTGTAATAAAATGTGCTGAAGAGGAAAAATAATCACAATAAAGGACATGAATGAAATTCGGTTGATTTTTAGTAGAACTTATAATTAAAATACTATACTTCAGTAATTTTTTTTACCTAGAAAATCTGACCAATTTAGAATATGGTTAAAAGTTTCTCTTACTTAAATAATATCCCTTACTTAATCTATACATATAATAAAATCGTAAGAAAGTCAAAACTGTACATTGAATATTTTTTAAAAGGATAACTGGGGCGTGATCTACAATCGATATCGAAGCCAAAAATATAGTTTTTAGAATTTTTGTCTGGGTGTCTGTTTGTCTATATGTATGTCCGGGCTAAACTCAAAAAGTACTGCATGGATTTACTTCAAATTTTGCATGAATATTACTAAGAGGTCGGGTCAACATATAAGCTACATATTATCACGTTATCACCTACGGGGGAGGAGTTGTGATAATTTACAATATTTAACGCGGGTAAAACCGCGGGGCGCAGCTAGTATAACAATAATACAGTTTTATTAAAGGAAAAACATTGATAGATATATGAAAAAAACTACATTTTTGGCAACTTGCTAAATAAAATATCAAAAATCAAAAACAAAAGAAAAATAGTAAAATGCGATATAAAACGACCCACGATGTACAATGAATTAAATATTTTTTTGTGTGTAAATCTTAATGCGGTTTACAGAATACATCTTCTTACCAAGTTTCAACAGTACAGCTCTTATAGTTTCGGAAAAAAGTGGCTGTGACATACGGACGGACAGACGGACAGACAGACAGACAGACATGACGAATCTATAAGGGTTCCGTTTTTTGCCATTTGGCTACGGAACCCTAAAAAGTTAATGCACATACATGGATACTTGTGAGTATGGGCATGATAAAACCGTTGGGTTTGCGAATTGATAAACGTACTTACACCTAATTACTTAAGAATTTAATCAAAAATAAAAATTTACTTTAATAATGATTTGTCCACGACACTTAGTTTTCTTGCGGGTCACACATCCCCACACATCTGATCCATTTTTGTAACTTTTTTGTAGCACGATTGGTGACCAGCACGTAAAATAATTTTACTATTTTTTTTATATATATAATTTAGCATTGGTATATCACGAGAGGTGGAAGCCATAATTTTAATATTTTTGTCAAGACTAGGTGCTAGGATGTACTCGGTGAGAGATTTATGCATAACTAATTTAGAAATTAAAATGACAGAAAGCGGCTCATCCTTTACCTGTATTAGTTGTAAACAATAAGATCATAAATAGGTATCTATAATGTAAGTAACCCACCAGGAACAAATGGGAGCGCACGTGTTTTATGATCTAGACAACATAAAGTTGCGGTTTCGTTTCCAGGTAAACATCCACTAATTGTAATTTAAAGTAGGTAACGATGTATGATCAATCTTGATTTTCTAAAAGTTATTAATGTTTTTGCCTTAAGCGTAGCGTGAAGAGTATCACATTATATCAATAAAATAAATAAACGCACTTGCGAATCTGTAATGTTCGGAATAGTAATAAATCAGCGACATGTGTGTTTAATCTCAACAATGAGAAATCATAAATTAATCGTCTGGCGACGGGTCTCGATCCAGTACCCTCTAGCAAACCGGGGTAGGCGATCTGCCATTGAGATACGAACGATAGACACTGTTGGATTAAAGAATTTTGAGATTAGATTTATGCATTACTGCTATAAAACTAAAATTTAAATGTCTATTTAAACTTTAATAACGCAAAAGAATTTCAGTATAAACTTTATTATACCTGAGGGGGGATTTTAGGATCATTTTTTTTTTCTATTCCAGTTTTCCCCCCTAAGGGGGACTACTAGGGGGGAATTCTGGACTTATTTTGTTTTCATTCCGATTTTCCCCCCTAAGGGGGATTCTCAGGGGGGAAATCTGGATATATTTTTATTTATTCCGGTTTTCCCCCCTAAGGGGGAATTTCAGGGGGGAAAACCGGAATAAGCCAGTTTTTTCTTAGTTATAGAGCGAAGTTAAAGGGAAACTATGCAAAGAGTCACTTCAAAATAATAAGCAAGAATGTTAATATTATGCAACGCAAAAAAGGTAAACATAAGTAGGGAAGAGAACAAACTTTAAAACAGTGGATACAACTGTGTGATTCTAGGGAGTATTACTTATAAATATTAAAATATATTTAAGAGTATTCGATGACAAAGACATTTGGCGGTCGACACCTACCTGCAGTTAGGCCGCTGGGATCTTATAACTATAAGTATACTACACAAATTTCAGAACCGAGTTCCCTGTCAAAATGTTATCATATCATAATTAATTGTTTTGTTATTTATTTTCCCTTCCTAACGCGATTATACCTAAATAGTGAATCAAACAACTGATCAATCAATTATGGTATTCGCCTGCATACAAATTCCAGTAAGTGGACCAAATCTCGTGGACCAAAAATACATGCCTTCTTGAGTATGTTTCGCCAGATCGCCTCAACCGGGCCGTGTTGAAACCGGTAGAAACTCAGTGGGTGTCTCTAACCAGCTGAGTTTGTTTCGCTAGGTCATCTCAGTAGAGGTGCATTGGATCCGGTTGTAACATTAAAACGTGACTGTCGTTATAAACACAAGGTCCACCATTGTAATACTATTGAATTCTTACCTTAATACAGACAGAACCATTCAGGCAAAATATAGTAAAATACATCTAAAACTACAAATTGCGATAATAAGACCTATAAATAATATCTTGGACGATAGCTAGCTAAGTAATTAATATCATTACTATCATAATTTTATTTTTAAAGACAACGCCCGTACTAGGAAAATTAATCCCTCTATCGCGGGGTACTTTACAAACATATAATAGACGGATACAAATTACATCCAGACTCAGAACAACTATTTATGGGCCACAAAAATAGTTGCCCGGCGCGGGATACGAACCCGCGACACGAAGCAGTGAGGCGACTTAGCCGCTGCGCTCACGTGCAGTCAAAGCTATTTCTAAATATTTTCATCCAAGCTGCAAATCCAAATACCTATTTGTACCTAATAATAATTTTCTCTATTTAGTTAACCATATTACTTCAAATATTTTCAGAATATTTACAAGCGCTTTTTTAGTCTTTGTCAATAAACATCTGGTTTATTTCATTTTTAAGCAATAATATCTTAAGTTAAATATCCGTAAAACATGAATTAGCTTTAAACAAGTAATCTTCTTCAACCTTCTTATAACAAATTACTTTCTATAAAATAAAATATAGAATAATTGCAAAACTGAAGTGGCAGTGGGCGGGGCACATAGCTCGTAGAACCGACGGCCGTTGGGTTAGGTTCTCGAGTGGCGACTACGAACCGGAAGACGCAGCGTGGGCAGGCCCCCTACAAAATGGACCGATGGGAAACTGCTGGATGCGAATAGCGCAAGACCGGCAATTGTGGAGATCTATGGGGGAGGCCTTTGTCCAGCAGTGGACGTCTTTCGGCTGATATGATGATGATGAAATAAAATATTATTGTTTAATATTTTACTCCACAAAAAACATAATTCTACAAAAAGGTAACTTTAATAACTAATAGACAGATTCATGAAATAAACCTTTGAAAAAATAGAATACTTTGAAGATATCTCTATTTTTTTATACAAAGGTAAATAAAAATTACGCATAACGTTTTACTTAGAATCGTTATTTGATAATGTCAAAAGTAAAATAAATTGGAGATGATACAAAAGCTTAATTTGGTTCGTAGAACATAAATCCATACATATTATAATAAAACCGTAAGAAAGTCAAAACTGTACATTGAATATTTTTTTAAAAGGATACTTGCGGCGTGATTGACAATCCATATCGAAACTAAACATATAGTTTTTAGAATTTTTGTCTGTTTGTCTGTATGTATGTCCGGGCTAAACTCAAAAATTACTGCATGGATTTACTTCATATTTTGCATAACATACTTAGAGGTCGGGTCAACATATTAGCTACATATTGTCACGCTATCACCTACGGGGGAGGAACTGTGATAATTTATAAAATTTAACGCGGGGCACAGCTAGTAAAAACTTAAATCATTTGCTAGTAGAATATAATACTAGCCATTATTATTTGAAGGTTTTACACTACTAAAATAAAAATCATATCTGTAAACAACATTTCGTGGTATATCTTCATCGTTACCTCTTCTTCGTATTTATACATCAAGCTCAACTCGATTTGACTTCACATTTGAAGACCCGAATATCCAATAATAATACAACAACATTTCTTAGTATTGATAAAAATTTGGAACTGATATTTTTCTATTTTATTTATTAGGTATTTGACATCACTTTGGTTATGGCTTACCACTTACAAGTAAGTGTATGGAATTCATTGTTCTTTCACAACCGTCGTGTACCATTAGCAAGTGCAACTGTAGTTAACACAACGTCAGTAGTGGCCACATTTGCGCTACAGAAACCGCCCAAAATAAAATAAAATAAAAAAGGTTTTTATTCACGTAGACTTTAAAAAAGCGCTTGTAAGTAGTCAGAACATGTTTGCAGTAATACAGTTATTAATTCTAGTTACTTATTACAGATATTTAGGTACATGGAATGTTAAGACATTTATATAATTTATTTTATAATAGTAGTGATATTTAGCTAGCTTGTATTAAGTTATTATCAAGGAGATTATGTTTAGGTTTAATTGAGAAATTTATATTTTACTACATATTGTCTGAATGGTTACATACCTACATAATAAAGTTGATGTTAAGATCGAATTATATATATGTCTCCACCCATATATAATGATAAATACTCTACGTATAATATGAATAGTTCTTGCATACTTTCACTTAAGCTTTTTATTTTTCTAACGATCCTTATTACCTATATCAAACACAACAAAAACGTGAGAGTCTCCAGCATATTTATCTGATTATTCAACTGCCACTAGTAATTATAAGATGGTTCTTTATAATTATTTCGAAATGAATTACGTAATTACTGGCCTGTTGTTTTCCTAATGACAGAATAATTATTTAAATTGGAATATAGGGCTGGCGCCTGCTACCCTGCTACTCACTAATTGTTTACTTTCAGTAGCTCTCTAGGGCCTCTTAGTACCTAAATATATTTTAATGTGCGCAAATTTTGCTTATACAAAAAGGAAAGGGTTGTGATAATTAACAACATTAAAATAATTTTTTTGGAAAAGTCTGTCTTAATTAGTTTTTTAACCACTTCACTAATTGCTTAAAAATCTTTCCTTGAGTTTTATGAGTAGTTGTTAAGATATAGCCAATTTCAAAGAGTTCCAGACACTAGAAACCTAATTTAGTAGAAGCAAGTTTTATCAAACTATGTACGCTACGCTTCCATTCGTACAAAGTTTTTCAATTACGTATAATATTTAGACTAAAACGCGACTTCTTTTTAAACATAACCTACCTACCTGTTGATTCGCTATCAACACTTATAAATCGCGGAAATTCATATTCTCACCTATGTTGGTAAAATCTACCAACTATAATTATTATTATATCTTTAATCATACTCCATCTATGCATTAGTTCTGCTATAACTTCCGACACTAGCGTATATAAGCCTTGCTAGGATGAATAAACAATCACGTATCTGATTGTGATTATTCTTTTGGTATCATACTTTAACAATGCCTAATCTATGAGACTCACCGAACATTAGCGAGAGTGTGGCGGCGACTCTTGAGGTACCGCCCATGGTACTTCTGAAGCTCGCCGATACTGCCTTGTTCGGCCTGCATCCTGCCCTGTGGCGGTTGCGGCAATGGCGCAGGCTCTTCGCCGCCTTGACCAGCCGAAACACTGACCGTGGAGCCACGCTTACGTGCTTTGTTCGACTTCCTAGCCGCCGCTGAGATACATATCTTCACCGAAGATGGACTCCCGAAACCCCGTTTCTTTCTGCCTGAACTCTGGGATGATGTGAACACGGTATCTGTACTACTCTTTGTACTTTTGTAGGAGGGTGTGATCGTGGCGTCAGTTGCGTCTTCAAGAGGCCAATCGGAATCGTCCTCCTCTTCGATCCCCGGTAACGGAGATTGTTGACCGATCGGACGCGGTGAGCTTATTACAGGCTCTGGGGCGACTGCAAACAAGTAATAAAGGCTCTAAATAAATAAGATTCGAGCGAAGTCGGAGGTATTAAATGTACACAGATTTTAGCTACTACGCAAGGGGAAGATTTGCTAAACGACTTCCGGCATTAAAATTAATTTATAAGATCAGGTCGTTTTCAACGCCTAATTGTCTTATTTTCTTAATTTGTCTATAATAACAGTTTGTTTTGAAAAGTCAACATTTTGAACAAAATAACGAGGGGTCTTTATTTGCGTGAAGACTACAACGTATGTGTTTTTATTATATTTTGATTATATAACTGTAACACGAACGACGTAATCGTCTAGGTGAATACTTGTGTAATATCCTATTGCATGGTTGGTATCGGTTATAAATTATTCTATAATCCTTCATGAGTATTAAATACCAATCTACTTTATTAAAATTACGTATTCAGCGTTCGTTCCTAAGCTCTGAGGGTTTCAGTTTAACGAGTAATTTCCACCACCCTTGAGAGATTGAGTTCAAGCTATGATCTGAATTTAAAATATGATTTTTTATTAAGATCAGCTTGTTATATTTTGTGGTTCATATTAATTATTACCGGTTCTTTTTTCTTTATGTAATCATTTGTCGATAGGAAGTATTCCTGAAACGTTCCACTTTAACCAATTTAATTTAGTGTTTTTTATTGTTTTCTGTCCCCTTTCAAATTAAAATATTATAATTACATGAATTTGTTTTTACTATTACACAGAACTACATCTAGTACCTACCAAGTTACTACGGTGATCGATATATATATTTCGGAACACATATTGAATTGTGTCAATTTCATAATCGGTTAGTTTTTTGAATGAAGTCTTTAACCTGCTATTATCTACCTATAAAAAGTAAGATGGTAAAAAGTCTTCGTTTATTAAACAATTTAACCACTGCTAAGTCATAGAACATCATAGAACTGAAAACATGGAAAACATGTAAAGCATGGTGTGGTTTTTAAAACTCTTAGTAAATATATGATGTGTAACAATTTATGAAAGAAGTTTTGTGTTTGATGTTCCGATGTTTTTGCTTCCAAGTTCATCTTACCAAAGGAATATAATGTTTATCCAGCCAAAAGCCTAACACGGGAAAGCTGTATCTGTGTACAATGTTGTGGCGTATATTCAAACAAGTTAATTGGTTGAGAAATTTGAGGTCGGATCGAGTAGCGTAGCGGCCCACTGATACACCGTTCAATTATTCACGAGTACTTTCAAGATCGATACTGTAACCTATGCCATTGTTTTAGCTGATTACAAAGAAAAATACATGCTCAAAGGTATCTTTAACCCTGTTATGAACCAATGTTTTTACAGATAGGTAGTGTTTATTGCTGAACATCCGCTTATAAGTATCTAATTTTATAAAGTGACTTGCTTCAGGCGGCAGAATTAGCGATGAATTCTTAATAATGTTATCAATACATATAATAAAATCGTAGGAAAGTCAAAACTGTACATTGAATATTTTTAGACCAAATTTTTAAAAACTATATTTTGGCTTTATAATCGACTGTAGACCACGCCCCAAGTATCCTTTAATACTTGAGGCGTGGTCTACAGTTGAATTTGAAGCCAAAATATAGTTTTTAAAATTTTTGTCTGTTTGTCTGTAGGTATGTCCGGGCTAAACTCAAAAAGTACTGCATGGATCTACTTAAAATTTTGCATGAATATTACTAAGAGGTCGGGTCAACATATAGGCTACATATTATCACGCTATCACCTAAGGGGGAGAAGCTGTCATAATTTATAAAGTTTAACGTGGGCACAGCTAGTCAAAAATATAATGGTAGAAGGCGGTGTGAATGGTGATGATTATTAATAGAAAATATTTAACAGTATCGTAAAAGCAACTTACTTGTATAAAGGAAAATAAAGGTTTAATAACAAAAAATAACGATACCAATACGTAAGCAACGTAGTAATGGAAGAAAAATACCAAATCAATCAAAGACAACTAATAGAGAAACCAAATAAATTGAAAATCCTTTCACTTTTACAGTGTACAATTTATGTACCATAAAACGGGGTGAACTCTATTCACTCTAGGATTTCGGGTGAATAGAGACAGAAACAAAATGAAACTCTTGTATTGATTCTTGTTGCGACTCTAGTTACCCTAGATTTCTAGAAACTCATTCTATCACTCCCGGATGTAGCTAATAGTCAAAGACGTTACACCATCTACGTTATACTAGGTGAGAATATATACTGACACCAGGGTAGCTTAACGAATAGTGTATTCCAATTATTAGTTTATATAATTAAATTACTGAAACAATGAGTAAACAAAAAGAGCTTAAATTATTCTTTGTAAATGTTATCAACTTCCACATGAATTCTCGAGAATTTTCTACAATTGCCACGTGTGGAAGTTGAAAAATAAAAGGGTGGTCATTATTAAATGTTTCTGACGTAGCACTTAATAAAAAATATTACTACGCGTTCAAATTAAAGGTGACTTGACGTGGGTTGAATAAATATCTCCTAAATGAACGCTATTTTATATATAAACAAAAAAATACGTTCTAACTTTTTCTTTCGCCATTTAATGTAATATTTTGATATAATCAAATTCACAAGGAAAGAAACAGTGAAACTCGATACGTGTCTGATATTTTGTCTTCGCAACGACGATAAACTATGACCCAGATCTTTGTTCGTATCAATACTCGGGAAGTAAGACTATACAAAAACAAAATATTTATATTTAGTATCGCTCTACATTTCATCTAAGATTTTTTACCCACTAAAACATTCTTTGGCTATTAATATGTATTGTAATATTATTTATTTATAGGTTTAAGTGATGGAGAGGGTGGTAGATATTGGATATAGAACATTACTAGTCAAATAAGTAACTATTTTATGGGGCTATGTATTTTAAATAAATAATATCCTGGGACGGCCAACACACGGCCATCTGATCCCAAACTAAGCAGAACTTGTGCTATGGAAACCAGATAACTGATTTACTACATATCCTACTTTTATTTTGTAAATACATACTTATATAGATAAATTACACCCAGACTCAGGACAAACAGATATGTTCATGCACACAAATATCTGTTCTGGGTGGGAATCGAATCCACAACCTCCGGCGTGAAAAGCAAGCATTTGCCAACCACGCCAACAGGCCCATCTAGTTATGTATAAGATTTATTAACAAACTTTCCAATGATATCAGAGATTAGTCTACAAATAAGTGAGTAGAACTATAAAGCCAAATTGTGTCGCTGAGCATATTAGAAAACTTCTGATTATTGTTTTAGACTTCAACATTTCTTGAACATAACTGATTTGGGGAAATTTTATATGGGACCTTACAGGAAACATTTCCCATTCATCGGCATAACATTTATACTAAAAATAACATACAGTCGAAAATAATGTCCTTATTTTTGAGAATGGACCTGTTGCTTTGATAGCAATGATCGACCATATTCAAAAGAATAATCTACCACAGTAAATTTGGCTAGAGGTCCAGTACCAGAGAGGTAGAGAAAATAGCTGATTGCTAATGCTATTATTTAAATTGTTGTCATCATCATCATCATCACCATAACAGCTTTAAAAGGTCTACTGCTGAACAAAAGCTTCATTCAAGAATCATCTTGAAGGGATATGCCATATTCGCCACGCTTGGCACACGGGTCGGCGATCGCACTAAGATGGTCATAGTACACAGAAGGAAGCTGCTTCCCATCCTCTGATAGATATTCCCTCGGGTCGACTTTCACGACCCCCACGGGATGACATGAGATGATTATATTCTGATATTCGCCGTCACCACACAGCAATTGTTATGGATTTCTGACTTCAAATTTTCTTAATTAATTTTGAGTTTAAGATCTGAATTAAGCAAAACACTTCATTTAATTCGGATATAAGACCATCGCGGAACAGTAACGGATAAAAAAAAAACTCGATAAGCTTGAGCGACTTCAAAACTTTTGTATAAGGTTCATATTTGGCCTTCGCAAATATGATCATGTCTCCTCATTTCGTACAAAGCTCAAGTGGTTGCCGATTCGCCTTCGCCGGAATGCTCATATTCTTTCCTTGCTTTATAACATTCTCTTTAACCCTGCTACTCCCATATATTTAAAAGAACGCTTCGAGTTCCTTTGTGACACGCATTTGCGATCCTTAAGATCATCAGAAAACGTAAAACTTCATATCCCAGAGCACAAATCTATATTTATGGGAAACTCTTTAAGTGTGCAGGCAGCCCGACTCTGGAATGCCTTGCCTATTGTAATTAGACGTGCTCAGACAATAGCAACTTTCAAAAAGCTTGTCAGAGAACACTATTTGAGTGTATAATTGATGGTTTCTTAAGTTAAGTATCTATTCTCTTCTTATTTGCTTATTTAATTTTGTCTTTTTCATATTTTAACAGTAAATTCACAAAAATAGTTTTATTTATGGATATACCATAATTTTGGTATATCTCTTGTTGCACACCTACTGCTAGCTATAAGTTATTGTTCAGCTCCTATCCATCCTAAGGTTGTCTGGAAGAGATCGCTTTATGCGATAAGACCGCCCTTTGTACAACTTGTTTATGTAATATCTCATGTTGTATTTATTTTTATGGTATACAATAAAGAGTATTCTATTCTATTCTATTCTATTCTAAAAGAATGATCAAATTCTGTTTACAAACATACTGTAATCGCGTAAAAAACACGCAGCAACAGTTCAGAAGTCAATAAAAAATTACAGAGTGAATCCAAAGTTAAGAAGTTAATATTAATGAACAGTAATTACTTATCTGCATTTAAATATCGAGTACGTAGGAGGCACGAGTAGATGAAAGGATAAATATAATTGGTTCATATCCGGATGAAATAGAATTAATTGCGAAGGATAAAGTGTATACAGAATTTTAGGCAATTAATGCCCACGCTCTCATTGGTTGCTCAAAGCCGTAATTATACCATGCCCGATAATACAAAAAATAAAGGTATTTTCTTTGTTCGTGTTGGAACATGTTACCATTGACGGTTTTATTTAACGTACATTTTTCTTTCAAATATTTGTGTTCTTAATAATTTAAATTTATTTAAAAAGGCTTCTATTTCTATTCGTTACAATATCTTTAATTTAAAATCGGATATTTTATTCTATTAATTGGTTTAATTTTATATATTATATTGATTTGGTATTATAGATTGAATTATTTGCCATGAAAGAAATGAAGGAAACAACATAAAAGGAAAGAATTGGAAATACAAAAGTCAAGGATGCTTGAGTCTAGTATTTCCAATGCAGAGATAACTCGATCATTCGGTCAGTTACTGTTTAAATTATCTTAGTTCATCTGTCTTCTGCTTTCCCCTTATCTCATTTATATTGAGTTCCGTTACCAGTCCAACACGCTGCGGTTGGCTACCAGAATTCTTAACTGCCATCTGAGTCGAAATTCCATTATATTAGGCTTCTGACTACCTAAAACGACTATCATAGAATAGCATGTGTTATGTCATCAATGTCATGACGACTGAGATCAATGGCTTACGTGCATTTCGAGGCACGAAGGCTCTAAACTTATCGGTTTACCTAATGAGACACCAAATAAACAGTATTTGGATATAGATTTTTCAATATGGGAATTGCAACCACGACCTCAGGCGCAACAGCTTGACGAAACAGTCTTAACTATTTCATTTAGTGAAACATAATGAAATGGAAATATAGACAACCTTCTTTCTTCGCGGACAGACTGGTGGCGTAGGCTTCATATTAGGGCACATTTTCGTTTCTCTTTTGTTTATCCAGTCGCCCTAAATTATCAACGACATTTAGTTAATTATGAAGCATGAATTTCAAAGTGAACGTCTTGATTATATGTAATACGCATGCTTAAATGTCATATGAATTAATAGCTGCGTGTTCGTATTTAGATTGAACGTAGGTAGTATTTATTTATACATCATAACAGAAGCAGGTGGATCCATTTGTTTTAACTTTAAACACCCACGTAGGGATTAACAACGATATTATGAAACTATTCTACATAAAAAATGCCCTATAATCCGATGCACCGTGTTTGATGTTTACAGCTCAGAAACTAAGCTTGATAGTTACATAACTCGGCTTATAGTGTCCAAACTTGGCTTAATTTAAAGTAAACAAAAAGGGGGTCGCTGTGAAGTCTCGTATCGATCTGCCACCCGACTGGTCCTCACTATCTTTGGTAATCTAAATACAACCACTCTTACGACTTCCGGATATTATGATTGTGCTAAGACAGAATCCAGACGGCTAACATTATTTTAAATTGTACAAAGTTTCAGGGTTTCTCCTACCTCCAAAGTTATTCGGAATCTTTTTCCCACCATAGCAGTTGGTACACATACAATAAAATAAAATTGAAGTGTCTGTTTCTAATATATAACATCTTTTTAGTAAATTATATAGTGAACATCAGAATTACTGGCCCAACTGATCGATCAGCTTTAAAATATTACTAAATTTTAATACTTATTTGCTATATTTAAACTTTTCTTATTAAGCTATATTTAAACGATTATTAATAATAAAAAAAATATTATTAATAATAAAAATAATAAAAAAACAATGATATAAAAAAAAATCTGTTAAAAATAAATAAATGTTTATTTATCCAAAAAGTACATATATGTTACGAAACTAACTAATAACTAGAGAAACTGAAAATCTTTAATCTTTGCCCTAAAAATCTAGAAAAAATATATGTTTAGGTATCAAATAGGTACAATTTTTTTGTAAAAGCGAATTATAATTTAGGAGCCCTTACGTGGAGATTCTAAATGTGGGCAGTCATTCAGACATCAGAATGACTGGCCAATTTTTAAATTCATTTTCTCAGTTGTTCATTAGGTACCAATTATTTAAACAAAGGTTTCAAATAGTAGCAAATAAGTATTAAAATGTAGTAATATTTTAAAGCTGATCGATCAGTTGGGCCAGTCATTCTGATGTTCACAATTATATACGGTAACTATAAAAAAGTATTTCATTTTATTTTAGTCCAAAATACGAAAGGCTCAACCCATTTTGGCCGGTTATTTACTGGCAAATAGGTAATATTTTAAGGTATAATGTAATAGAAAAAATATTGCTCCCAAGGTATAGAAATAATATTTTAGATTGCGATTAATTTATGTAAGTGGAAGTTAGTAGATATCATCATCATCATATCATGTTATTTTTTACACGAGTACGTATCGTAAATGCTTTCATATGCATGCATTAAGTAACAAGCTATTACTTTGACATTACAGACATACACCATAAATTATTGTGTATATGTACATATACAAGATGTAACGTAATTAACGCACACCCTCAAACACCCCAATTAGAATATTATGCTGTAATCATAATACATACACTGATTTTTTTATTTAATATGTATATGCATCGTTTTTTACGAAATTTGTTTCTTGGAATAAAGTTTATTATTCTTTATTTTGTATTGAATGATGGAATTTGTATAAATACAAATATAACTGCGATTTATAAGTCCTTTTACTTTGACTTACGGTTCTTTTCAATTTGCTTTCACTGTACAGGGTTAATATGAAAATAATTTCCGTAGTTTTAACTATATTGGAATAGAAAATTACCTTTATTAAAAATGATATAAATTGATTCGGTAAACGATTCTGAACAAACTATTTTCAGGATGTGCGTTAATCAAGTTACATGTTGTAAACTATTTCGCGCTGTGAAGACAAACGAGATCTCGGCTGTAGTTTCAAGTATTAGGCGTTAGTGAGCTTTAATGCGTTCTAAAAGAGGTCTGAAGTTACTTTAATTAGCGTTAGAAGTTAAAGGAACTAAGGTAATTCATTTCAGTGAAATCTTTCAACTTCTCTATACAGATCAATAATTTAAATACACCGACAAAACTTATTAATTAGGCATAATTCTGGACGGTTGATTAAAGAAGTTATTTGAACAGGATCTATTAAAGTGGATAATTTAAACGTAACGTTTTTATAAAAACGCTGATATAATGTGAGATAAGTATAGATTTTCATTAGGAAATTAATCTTTAATTAGTTTCTTCATGCAGATGGAATTTGTACATATTTTTTATAGTTTCAATACTTTTTTACAATAAAATTCATATGTAATCGCGTGACAATTTTGGTAAAGGAAAGAAGGAAGGAAATGTAAAGGTATTAAAAAAGGTGGACGTTCATTTTGTATGACTTATTAGCTTCTAACTTCTATTAGTATAGTACGTGATTGAAACTATTTCACGACCAAATTTAATTTGTTTTAATCCCTGACATCTCTGATCAACTGTTCACTTCAGTTTAATATTTTCTGGTTGTTTACAATGGGCATCCATTTTGTTACATGTTTGCGCAACAGAGGGGGGGGGGGGGGTAGAAGTTGTCCCGAGGGAATATCTATCAGAGAACTGGAGGCAGCGTCTCAATATGACCATCATACTGCGTTCGCCAACCCGTCTGCCAAGCGTGGCGATTACGGCATATCCTTCCAAATGATGGACACAAGTCCAAAAATATGTGGAAATTTTTTGGAGAGGCTTTTATCCAGCCGTGGACTACATTCGGCTACCATGAGGAAGAAGTACAAAAATTGAACGCTTGCCACATCATGACTTCTACGTGGTCTCTACAATATTTTTTCTACTAGAACAGTGAGCTGCATGTCGGAACTTAGACTAGTATTACTAACGTGATTTGTTAGTCTCTCCCTGAGTGCTAAAGGATAGCTGAAGTACTGAAGGATCAGTATTCAAACGTCAAAGTACGGTGGAAAACATTTCCACCGTACTTTGACGTTTGAACTTTTGTCTCTTGGTTAATGGACATGTTTAATAAATATTAATATGCTTCCCGGATACTGATCCTTCCGGTAGTCAAAGATCGGCGTATTTAACTATTTTCATTGTGAATCAAAATATCTTACATACATACGTTATACGTAGATCTTTATCTACGTATAACGTATGTATGTATCTATACAGTGCAAAAAACTGTCACTGTTAAGCCATAATCAGATTTTAGAGTGGGCTCCTAAACTTGCAAATTGCAAATCCTTTTTGTCCTTAGTTAATTACGGAGAAGGCAACCTTTAACTTACTCAAGTAATTTAATGTCGTTTAGTAAACTTCGCCGCTTGATTCCTTTACTCCACGAACAAGTTCGACCAAATTTACTTGAAACTATAGCAAACTATTTGATTTAACAAAACTCTGGTAGCTACTAAAATTGCACCATTATTTTGATGACCATGTTTTTCCCTTCATATCCTAATTCTCACAGAAAGTCTACATAAATCTGATTTAATGTATATTTTTCAGTAATTTGATATCATAACCAGGTTCATTACACGTGATTGAATGCACGTGTGGCGCAACGGGACAGTCGACTCGCCACTTCCGTTTCCCGGGTTCGATTCCCGCACAAGATAGATTTTGTGTGACCTATAAGTATAAGTATTCTGAGTCTGAGTGTGTTATATGCCTGTCTATTACGATTGTAAAGAACCCTGCTATATAAAAGGTCATGTATCTAGTGCTAACGTAGTCTTTTCGAGAAATAACAACAAAGTGTGTACCTGTCGAACCTCTGAAATTATTTTGAATGTTTAACGCTTTATACAGCCAATATAGAAAATGGAAATCGTTAATATCAAGTCCCTACGAATCTCCTGAGGTATTCTGCAATAATGGGAAACAATCTTTTGTGTTCCGCTATTGTTCCCATAGATGTTTCGTATATTAATATTTATAAAATATTGGGTGGCTATTATTTACTTACAATAGTAGCACACAAAGGGTTTACTGTTTATCGAATAAAAAATCTTTTGGAAAGCAGGTAGCATTTTAACATACAATCAATGGGAATTTATAGGGGTAGGTAAGCAATTTGAGCTCGAATGCAAATCCCTTGTAAAACACACGAGGAAAGTTGGAGTAGAATGTTCAACAGCCGGTGCCAAAACCATGTCCGTATTCAGTTTAACTGCCTCGTAGGTTTAGCGGTAGAATAGAATTAGCATTTATTATTAGTTTCTTATATACTGGTTGGAATGTAGCTGTAATTTTTAATGCTGAAACATTTCAAATCTTTTTGAAACACGATAGCGGCCCATAACGGCCTGAAGTCAAAAACATATAATCTAGCGTCAACAAAATGAAAACCCATATTTTGAATCTATGTTTTAAGTCCATTTGAATTGGTTTAATTTAGATTAGAATTTTCGAGTTTGGGGCATACCCCGTTACACCGCAATTATAACTAAAGTACATACACACAATAAATCATGAAAACTGTATAACCTCATCGAATAAAATCACGAGAAATTTTTCTGTGCCCGCGTAATTGAAAGTGTCTTGAAAAGCATAAACATATTGAAATAGACATCTTCAAATCTGATGTCTAAAATCTACTTTAAACTAAAATAATTTTGTATAGAATTATAGATCACTTGTATACCTTACTCTTCGATTATTTCTTGCTTCTTAATTCATGCGTGCATAATATAACATGCGTGTTTTAGGTTTTAGTTAGGACTGATTTGAACCGACAGGTTAGGGTGTTGTTTAACGAGTTCCTAGGTGCAAATGCCGGGTGGTACCTATCAAAATTGTATTATTGGATTATCTGGCGTCAAACCATTGTTGATGTTAGCCTAAAATAATAAAATAAATAATAAAGCCTAATTAAATAGCCTTTTAAAATATTTACAGTTAGCTTTTAAACATAATATTCGTTATATAATGATGGCATGGCATTCTGGTCGTGTCGGTTTCCTGTTTGTGCTTATTAGAGGGTTAAATGTTACGGCATCTGTAGGAGTTAGTCCAAACAAACAACAGTATACGTTTAGATCAAGTAGAGTACAGCATTCTTTCGCCTTATGGATAACACCACTGGAAAAGTACCTCCTACTTATAGAATACACTATTACTGATTGGCCTGTTGGTCTAGTGCTTAATGACCCTGACTCCTAAGCCAGAGGTCGTGGATTCAATCCTCACCTAAGACAAATCTTTGTGAGATGAGCACGGTTATTTTTATTGTGTCTGGATGTTTGTCTAAAATAAGTTTTATTTAGAAACATATAAGTGTGTTTATCAGTGCTGCCTAGGGATCAGATGACAGTGTGTTAGTTGTCCCAAGTTTTTTATTATTATTTTGTGGTCCTACATGTTCACCAAAAATTATCGGAGAAGAGGAAAGCAAGACAACGCGTAAATGTTGCCATCTGCAACCGCTTAGCATCAAGTAGGCCGTACGCTTGTTTTATTAGTTGGTTATAAATAAAATAAAAAAGGTTTTTAGTCACGTAGATTTTAAAAAAGCGCTTGTAAAGAGTCAGAACATGTTTGTAGTAATACAGTTATAAAATATAAGAAAACGTGCGTATGTCGCGCACACAGTATTCTCTATAAATAATATGTGTTGGATAAATTGCCAATATTTGATAAAATATTTGTTCAAATAAATTATTTTGTTACATTTATAACTAATATATCTTCCCCTAGCGTTGCGTATAACAGAATGTAAATAATACGTGGGATAGGTTAGCATGCATATAATAAAAATACATGATATTAAAGCCAGACTGTCGTAATTAATTATTTTGTTGGTGGAAAGTACACTAGTTAACAATGGCGATGAGGGATACATTACATATAGTTTCGATACCGCAACTCACAACATACAATGACAATCACAAAACCTACCTAGTTCTTGTGATTGTGATCGTGTGTTGTCAATGCGAGCGAGTTGCAATGGTTGATTGCTCTAGTACGTAGAATCCGCTGATAATACGAGCGATATATTGCCTCCATAAAATTGACATGTTTAAAAGTAGGTATATTATACCGTTTGCCATTGCTAGCTAGGCAGGAAATGTAAAACGCAATCATGACTTATCATTTATCTAAAAACCTTAAATATTTTTTTGCTAAATTCGTAAACTGAAAAGACAGTCGCTCATTCAAATAAAAATATTAAGGTTCTTAAATATTTAACATAAAACTTGTTGCAAACTTTTGTATATGTCGGGTCGTATTAAGGCACATATATGTATATGCCATAGATAATGTACCAAGTTTGACTATTGAGGCTGTAAGTAGCGTAGCCTTTATTACTCTCAGGATGAATCCTGAGTGTTCACGTTGACTCTTATGCCCGCTTTTTTCTCTAGCTAGTCTCTAAACAAAGAAACTTACGAGGCAAATGAGCGCAATATACGGGATTGAGGTTGGTTGAGGTTAACTTTGCAAATAGTGATGTGTTTTTGTGGAACACATGGTAATATAAATATTGTTGTGCCCTTATTGTGGCTCTTTTCATCATTTCCCCTGAGGCTGGTCTACTTATCACGGAATATGCGGTATCTTTGTATTATTACTGCCATGTAACATAATATACGTATAAATAATAATTAATAAAAAAAGTTTATATATCTCATTATTTAATAAGAATTGCTTTGTAAGTTAGTAAGTTAATATATGTGCATTTTTATGAGCAGATTTTTTCATTTCAATCCCCGATTCAGTTTTTACTTGGAATTATATTCAGTAAAATAGCTCTAGCAACGCTATCGGTGAACGGTCAGCGATTACTACATAAATTAAACTACAATTTGCCAGATATTGATCGGGGCTGACACAATAATATAGTTTGCACGTGTTGTATTTAGGGAATACATAGGTATCCAATTAATTAGAGTTCGTAATGGTATTTCATACAACGTTTGTTGCTAAACATTTACCATATTATATAATTATAGAAACTGACGAGCAATGCTAACGTAATAATAATGATATCGAGTATTTATTTATTTATGAAACAAATGTTCACTACACTTTCAGTTTGGAACAAAATCGTGTAGTGAACATATATATTTGTGTCTTAATCGTGTCCATCATAAACTAAACGATCCACGTTTTCTTTTTGTTGCCTATTTCGAATATTTATTATAGTTGGTCCTCGTACAGACGACTGGCGGCTAGGTACCAGAATCCTCGATCATCATTCTCACACATCGTAGGCAAAATGTTAAGACATTAATGTATTCATAATTTAACTAAAACTTTGAATATTGAAATGTGCGTGGTATTTAATATGTTCACGTAAAGGTTAAGTTAATGCGGTAGTTTCACTGACTTCTATTCCATAAACTATTACCTAATATTTCAGAAGTCTTGCTTCAATAGTGGTTAATGACTGTTTATTTCATTGATACTAGTAACGAGGCAGCTATGTTTGTTTAGACTGCATAGAGATGTAACCGAGCTCATAACGCTCTAAGAAGTTTGACTGCGTTTGATTCATCTGACTTTGCGGATGACTAGATCTACTATTAAATGTGTCTGGGAACGTGAAACAAAATACGACAGCAAAATTAATTAAAGAACCATATGGGTAACTGAGTATTTTGTGTTGCATCAGTTCCTGAATTATATTAAAAATTATGACTTTCCATACAAGGTAAGTCAACTGAGCTTATGGCACGTCCTAATTGAACTAAGAAACAAATGAAAGCATAACACGATTATAATTTTCTACAAGTCGCTGTGATTTAAGTACGGGAAAATTATTTACTTTGCATACCTTAAAGGTGATTTCGATTTAGTATATAAAGAGGATGATATTAGGATTGAAAATATTAAGTTATCTTATGAGAGATTAAAAGTTATAATTTCTTAAAATGTATTTCTTTTTAAACGGGGAAGATAACTTTAACTTATCTAAGGGAAAAGCTTCAGAACATTATTAATGGACTTTATAAAAAAACCAGAAGCGAGCTGATCCTGACTTGTAAAATTAGGATCAGCTCGCATTACAATTTTCAAGTCATAAACGAATTTATAGGGTTAAATTTTATTAAATCTAGTTAATATAATTAACTAGATTTAATTTACGTAATACATGTAAGTGTGATGCCGTGATCTTAGTGTTGCACCAATTGTCACTGTCAATGTTATTAAAGGCTCCGTTCGCAAACACTTGTTGTCTTTCTAATCCCTCCACTCGCGACAATTGGTGTCAGAAATGGGATTGAGTAGATGCCGCTGGTGCCGAATGAGTAAGAAGTGACGACGAGGGCAGCGTCAGCGATGAAGGAGCGTCACCGGGAAGTAAGTACGGGGGCACAACAAACTACGGATGTCGACATGAGCAAATGCAGCGAAAATTCAGCAAATGATAGATATAATTCAACAGAAAACACGCCGTCAGTAAGATCAGCTGCGCCCTGAAGGAGGAGCAAGCAGCCCACCAGAAACAACATGCGTGGCGCGGCAAAAATATCTCTGAAAAGCTACTACTAGAACTAGTAGAACTACACACTACATCCATATCTGGCATCCAAGGCTACCGCCTTGGATGCCAAATATGGATGTCTATAAAGTTCTCCTGAAACACTGCAATAGTGGTTCGTTGAAATAGAGAAGTTAGTACTAAAGGCATATTAGAAATCACCTTCTGCGGTGAAACGTATGCTTCTACAGGCGTTTTCAATGGTCCTCAGTATCCAGCAGTACGAGCAGCTATACGACTGGAACACCATTCTGATATCAAGGAAGCAGGAGCTCACGTACTTGACATCCAAGTCGTACGTCATTGAGGTTAAGAAACGTTGCAGTTACTGAAGCCATTGCCTCACGATGACGGATTTAGAACTCTGTGTGTTATGAGTGCGGTGAAAGTGGTCACCTCCGAAGTAGTTGTACTAGAAGAAGGACAGATGGACAAACCACGAGCCATCAAAAAGTAAATATGGCATGCTAACATCGGAGCAGCCACAAGAAAACCAGCCAGGGCTGTGGGGTGGGCACTGGCTGGGAAAAGCTAACCCCAAACATTCTGGTGAAACCGACAGTAGATGGCAACAGTCTATTAAAAGTGTCAATTAACCTAGGACACCGGAGCTGCACGTGCTGTATTAAGCAATCATAAACTGAGTGCAACAATGGCCAGTCCTAAAAGACAAAATTGAAGTAAGAGCGTTACTGGATCTATGCTCTGATTATCTTTGGTAATTTTTTTGGTTTGAATATTTTTGGTGTGGACGGATCATACCGCAATAAAATGGTTATTGAATTTAACAATCCAGAGGGCCAAGTACAAAGTTTCAAGAATACGAACTTGATATTGAGCATCGTGGATGAATAAATCATAGTAATGCAGATGCCTTATCCAGAAGACCGTGCATAAAAGACTGTAAATATTGTAAGCGTTATGAAGAAATAGTCTCTATTAACTTGATTAGAACTTAATCCATCGATAATGGACGGTGTAACAACGCAATGAAGAAGGCACAAGAAGATTTAGGTCCCTTATATCGTGGTTACTAAAATTGTTGGGCTTTACAAAGTCGTTACACAGATCAACGACGTGACTAATAGGATTCAGTAAGGTCAGCTGAATCCCATAAGTCCCGCGAAGATTGTACATGTAGATTGGTCGGCACGTTATTATGGCAATAACAATCCTAGGAAAAGGCTGCTCTCCAAATGTTTGATATTTGGAATAATATTATGGGTATATAAGCAGTACATCTACACCAAACGGGAAGAGTTAATTCAAATGAAGCCAAAGGCGAATCTAGATGAAGAAGTTAAAGCGGAAAAGTGGAAGTCAACAGTGACAAGTATTCAATGCAAGTGAAAAGTCATAATGGGTCATCGCGGGGACTTTGAAAGTGGGAACTCTCACGCAGTGCTTGTCGCTGGGACTCTAAGTCAATAAAGGCTCTGTTCGCAGGTTTGCGAACGGAGCCTTTATTGACTAGTTGTCTTTCTTATCCCCACCGCTTGCGACAAATATGGTAAGTACGAAGTCAATACCGCCCATATACTTGATCAACTCAAAGCCTATGTAAGAACATCTTTGTTAGGGTTAAGCTTCCCATCTATATATGAAAAGCTTAGGTATTTTTATTACGGATTAAACTCAAAAGTTGATTTATATTTTAATATTAATAAATTATTCCGCACCGATTACTAATAAAAATATCAAGATTAAGCTTCGTTACTCCATTACCAGTAAATGTTTGCTTTCATATTAATACATAAGAGTTAATTAGAGAATTTATTTTGATATCAATATTTCCGGCTTGATGACGTCAAAACGAAGACGCGTTGACATAATTTTGAAGGCCATTGCCCTACGTTCCAGTAACGTTTCTCTTCTTAACTATGGACCACATTTATAAAGGCAACTATGTACACTAAAATCAATAGTCATGATTGCGTTTCACAAATTTTGCTTATATAGAGTGCTAAATAAGTAATCTGGTTTGAGTTATAAATGTAAAAAGATGTAACTCACCGTATTCATCGTGGTCGAGCTGCGGGCTGCCCTCCCGCAGGGCATAGTCGGCGTCGTCGACGGGCCCCGCCGCGCGCGCCCCACACCAGGGCACGCAGCAACGGAACACCCCGCCTCCGACCACCTTGCTGCCGTGCGCGCCCCCAGCCAACTCCACGCACTAACATACACACATGCGCACGAGTACACCCCACACACACACGATATTACCATATGATACGTCACCACACCCACTGTTCTACAGAACTCTCATATTTCATTAACACAATTTAGCATGTTTCGGTTTTGGCACTTTGTAAATATATAATAATAATAACAATTTATTACGACGAAGATCTAGTTCAGTCTTGAAAGGTGGCTTAGAAGTTAAGATAAGTTAAGGTATCGATATGTCAGTCGACTTATATGAACATTTATGATCAGAAGGAAACTTTTAACAGGTGGGAAAGGGGAGGTTCGGAAAAAAATCCAATTGATTTTGTTCAATTTTGTCTTGTAAAAGTTTATCGAAATAATGATCTAAGCTTCATCGTCACCATCAAAATTATATCACATATTTAACCCATCGCTGAGTTCTGCAACACTATATTCACCAATATATAATTACTAATTCACAATCGATTTCAGTGCTATCGAATCACTCGGACATGCAAGTCGAAGAGGCAACACCACATCGCGTGTTTGTTAAATCGAATAAATGTAAAAATATGTATAAATGTGTCATTGCACGTATTTATACATCTTCACTACAAAGTTTCGATCATATTTATATAGGAATTTCATGACGGTGCGAACAGAGCTGCAGAAGCAAAACAAAATATCGTTTTGTTGTACGTCTATGTATGTATTGGCAGAGTGCCAAACAGAACGAGTTCTTCACAGGATATCACTTTGACCAAACCTAATTCACCGTCTTACTGAAATATTAAAATAAGCAATATCCATGTTTTATCCGCGCATATATCTAGACACCGATCCGGAACAGGCAATGTTAAACATCTGTACTTCTGAATATGCGAGTATTATGTCTCACCTACACAAATCATAATGTTTAGTGATTTCCATAAATCATTATTTTTATAACTGTAATAGCTGTAACTCGCGGTTTTACCTGCGTTAAACTGTATAAATTATGGCTTATGTGTTATTCGGATATAGAAGCTATATTACTGCGAAATTTCATCAAAATCCATTCGGTAGTTTTAGTGTGCAAGAGTAACAAACTTCCATACATCATATCATACAACCATACTAACAAAATTTCGCATTTAACATATTAGTAGGATAATTCACTATATCCATTTAAAGTAATGAGTTACGCGTACAAAAGGGACGAGCTATTAGTAATCAAAAAGATTAATATCTATGACGATATCTACCTTTATAATAGGTAACTAAAAGATACTTGTAAAATATTTTTCTGTTATGTTTAAAAGCATTACAATACTATCATTTTTTCAAATTGTTTTATAACTATTAAAGAAGCCGATGATTCCTGAACGAATATGCAACGTAGTAACTTAGTCTTACTAAACGTCAGACTAGTGGATCTATTCTTTTAAACAGTTTGACTGTTAGAGAAATTATTTAAAATCTTTTCGATTTAATATAATATAGTTAGCCTAGAAGGCCTTCACTGCTTCAGCGGACAAAAGAGACAAACGGGGGCTCATATTTTCTAGCAAACAAGATTCTATATTAACAATCCCTCCCCAGAGGGCGATCCTCGGCGGCGGCTACTGTGCGACTGTCACTCCATATTAATACAAGTCGTGGGCAACTCGTCCGATCGAAGACCGTAGAGGGCACTTCACTGTTGCGAATGCAAGCTAAGGGTCATGGACGGTTCTCTCGGTCTACGTCTTTTCGCCATAAGATGAGTTCCCTGACAGTTCTTGTCTGACAATTGTAGTGACGCGACCTAACGAAATATGATTTTTTTATAATATCGATTCAGTTGGCAAAGAAAATGGAATCGTCGAAAATGGAGTCAATCTCTATTGGCCGACGTTCCATTCAATGCATTAGACATTTTTAATATTTATACTTTTTTTATTTTATTTACTTAATTTTTTAAGTGTTAATTATAACTACAATCATTTACTTAGTAATTTACGAAAAGCAATATTTTTTATCATTTATTTTTTAATTTTTAGCCCGTTTATTTTTTATTCGTCTTAAGTAGTATGCGTGCCACGGAAAAAAAATAAGTGTCAGGGAACTCATCTTATGGCGAAAACACTATAGTACTACTAGTAAGATAGACACATATTATGTGAGAGTTTCTTGTAGCATGAATACTGTTCTAGGTAAGTCATGATATTATTGGGACGATGGTGCTCAAAAGCCATGCCCGTGGTCCAATTAAGAGGTGTTATTGCATATATAAGTGTACTAGATAGATCATAATAATATAGTCTAAAATATAATACGATTAAAGTACTGTGTACTGATCTAATGTCAAGAGAATGAAAAACTGTGAAAACTTATACTTTACTATGGATAGAGAGGACCCAAAGACTTCCAAGTTTAGTTTGTGTAAAATTTACAGCTAAATGATCTAATAGAAAAGGGTCAATGCCGACCCTCAGTAAGAGTTAGGTCACGATAAAAGATAAGGTATTTGTTAGGGAAGTTAAGGCAGAGTCAACTCATGACCTGAACTAATTAAAGGGAAAATAAGCTATGATATATTAATCAAAGCATTTAGTTGATCACCTTAAATTGTTAAATATTGTAGCATCACTAAGAAATTGTAGAGCCATTAATTACCCATACAGCACAAATAATTATGTATACGTACGGACATAAATAAGAGAAAAAGTAGTATTATTCTGTATTCTGTGGCGTACTTTTACCTTGATTGTAATGAATGATGAAAAATAAAAAATAAGCTTTTTTTTCGTTTATTCATTATTAAAATGTGAATTATTGTCTTTAATTTTGAATTATTAGAGCAGTAAATGTTAAAGCTCTTATATATTGTGATGTATTTCCCTACAAGCCTATATAAAATTTCTGATTTTATATATTTTTTCATAAGTTTTACACGATATATCCCAAATTCCGATATTTTAAGCAAATTACTCTTATTGAATTTGAGACTTAATTTATACTTGAGCTAGGAAATGTTAACGCATAAAATCAAAAAGTGGACAGCTATTAATATACATAAATAATCTCAAATTACTAGCTATACTTCAGAAGGTACCTAAAGTTCGCTGGTTACTCGAGGGGGAATTTTATTCATTCATCATTCGCGCTTGGTTAATCTAATTTGAACCGAGGATTGTTTGAACAATATTTCTTTTGGCGATTGGATGTTCACCGTTTTATTAAAGGTAAGTAAATAAAAATATAAATTAATTTACCTCCCTGTAAACTTGGTATATTGAAAACCAAGATAAACAAATCCACAACTCCTAATAATTTGTTATATGGAAGTTAATAAAATAATCTAATTGATATAGGTATACATATGTAGATATCTATTCATTCATTATATACTTAAAGACATGCTTTTAAAGCTATATCATCAACATATCAGCCGAAAGGCTGATCGTCCACTGCTGGAGAAAGGCCTCCCCCAAAGATCTCCACAATTGCTGGTCTTGCGCTATCCGCATCCAGCGATTTCCAGCGACCCGCACAAGATCATCGGTCCATCTCGTAGGGGGCCTGCCCACGCTGCGTAAAGCTATATATTATTATATTTTGGTTGTGTGGATGCTTGAAGGGGAAATTGACAATTGTGCTTATCCGTTAAAGCTAAAGATATTTTATGAATTATATTTATCATTTGACCAAATGCAGTGTAATAACGTAGTACTTACATGCTCTATAACCAACATCAATTAAGTTCAAAGTACGCTACACTGTGTAATGTTTTGAGAAATAATACACAGTATAATACACAGCTGTAAATGTGCTATGTTAGAAACCATGATATGCTAAATGTATTGGTTATTTATGCTTATCTAATTTGCAATTTAAAAGGACCAAGTAAGAACCAAGTAGATATAATGTATATTTATTCAGTAATAAGTTAGTTGTATATTTTATTTTGCTTTGGGATGTTGAAAGGTAAAATTAACAACTTGTTTTCATCCGTTAAAGTAAGATATTTCATGAATACTTATAGATGGACTTCAGTTATTTTACGAAATACAGTTCAACAATAAAATAATAATATTTAATTAGAGATTCGAAGTGCGTCTACACTGTGTATTATTTTAGTAAATAATACACAGTGTAAATACATTCAATTTGTTGTAAATGTGCTATATTAGAAACCCGGATGTAAAAACGTACATGCTCTGGTAATTTGACAGAGATTTTAGTAGTAGTTACCTATTTGATATATATAATACTAGCTGTGCCCTGCGGTTTCACCCGCGTTAATCTTTATAAATTATAGCCTAGGTGTCAGCTAACTACATACCAAATTTTATTAAAATCGCTTCAGCCGTTTATACTTGAAGAAGTAACAAACATACACACTCACACAGTCACACACTCAGAAACTTTCGCCTTTATAATATTAGTAGGATATACTATTTAGTAATTCGGTATTTATACTTACTTCGCTTAGGGATGGTTGGAGGGGAAAATTGTTAACTTGTTTATATCCGTTAAGTTAAATATTTCATGAATGATTAAATTGTCTTCTGTTATTTGACCGAACGCTAACAACAAATTAATAACAATGTCCCGAACGAACATTAATTTTGTGATTCAAAGGACTTTGTATTATTTTAGTATTAAATTCAACTTTCTAATCTACAAAGTTGTGTGAACGTGACCTGGTCTTTGATATAATTAAAGATAGACTAATAGCTCACAGTAAGCCCACTAGGCTTCAGCCAGGCTTATAGAAATCGCAATATGGAAATATTACGTTGAAATTTCAGTATTTTTTTCAGCAATAACGACACATAATCTATATGCTGTTGGCCCCAAGTAGATTTCTTCCAATGATTAATTCTTTGCTTCTATTACGCTGCTTACAATTTCCCTTAGATCCGTTGGTAAAGTATAAACTGATAGAGCCGTTTCCGAAGGTATACGGTACACTCATTCAGCCAAAGGAAACAAACTATCAAGAATTGATACATTTTACTCTCAACGAAATTTTGGTAACATAACTTTTATTATAAACAATTTTGAAGCGGTTAGTAAGTCTCAGATATTTGACTAATTAAACTTAATATAATAGAAAACTATGATAATGAAAATACCAATGAAATAGTATATTTTAAAACGGATATTTATGGTGTTACTATACAATTTTTATAATGATCCCATCGCATAACCATTTTTATATTCCAAGCCACATAAATAGTTTATTTTTATATTTTAAAGTTCTTTTAGGTATTTATATTGCGCAGTTTATAGGCTATATGTTGCAGAGTCTGCTCCATCATCAACAAGCTTTCAAATTCTTTCCACAATTTTAACTGATTTAGAATAAAATATTTTATAAAATAAAAATATAAAATAAATTTAATTTCGATAGGTATATTGAAATTAAATTTATTTAATATTTTAAGTTTACATATCAATTTTTGCCATCATACTGTGCGCTTTGGTTTCATAAATAAAGGTTACAATGCGATTTTCTTTTATAAAAAAAATAAAACGGTTTTATTCACATAGACTTTAAAAAGCGCTCTTAAATAGTCGGAACATTAATAGTATTACAAATTTAATTCTTGGTACAAATAGAATCTTAGATCGTGACTATATTTATTTTGATCAAGTAGAATAAAATTTAATTTAAGGTAATAACGATTCACTTAAATAGCTATTTCTTGAAGTTACAATAACTAATTATAAATACTAACAGTTTTAGACATATTTAATCATAAGCTCAATAACCCTATTTTGTGAAGAGAAAATATTTTATTATATTATTATTATTTAACTACATCTTGTCTAAATGGTACTTTCTATAGTGAGGAAAGTACCATGAACTAGTACCAAAAAGGTAGGGAAATATGGTTATTTAACTGTTTTGTTGTTTTAGGTGCCTACTTCTTTGAGTATATAGTTGTTCACGTTGAATGGAAATTGTACATAATCGTCGTTACCTTATTGATTTCCGAATTAAAGATCATCTAAATTTCCACGTTGGAGTAAGTTTCAACCGCGGTATCAATTCTTGATAGACAGCTGGCCATTTGCCATGCTCATGGACTCATTACGAAACGTGGACGTAATCTAAATAATCTTCACAACAATGTCTTTTCGGCTAATTATAATTTCAAAGAAATCCTATACACGTAACGGTATATCCGCTTGTGGGATTTTTTATGTTTACTGTGATCTTTTGATTGTTAAACACAATTTGGTTAAATTAAACCACAAACTTTGCTATCTATATTACTTAAGTTCAGTAAAACTATTTTTCAGACATCTTTTTAATTGTATAAATTTAAGTGGAGGTGGGAATCGAACCCACGACCACGGGGTATCTGGCCCCATGTGCGTTAACCGCTCCGCCAGCGTACCGTGACACTTCGAATTTATACAATCCATTCGACAATTCTTAACGCATTTAAATATATACAGTATAGCATGTTTAAAATGCTTATAATAAATGAAATCATAGTTAATAATTAAAACTATGTTTAAATAAATATTCCTGTTAGAACCTTATAATCCTTAAAAAAGTAAAGGTCATGAATTGCATGTTACCAGAGAAAGCCTTCAAACAATAATTTAATGTATTGGTGACGCCTTATTTAATACTAGCTGGGCCCCGCGGTTTTACCCGCATTAAACTTTATAAATTGTCACAGCTACTCCCCCGTAGGTGATAGCGTGATAATATGTAGCCTATATGTTGACCCGACCTCTTCGTGATATTCATGCAAAATTTTAAGTAAATCCATGCAGTACTTTTTGAGTTTAGCCCGGAGATACATACAGACAAACAGACACACAGACAAATATTCTAAAAACTATATTCTTGGCTTCGATATCGATTGTATATCACGCTCCAAGTATCCTTTTAAAAAGATATTCAATGTTCAGTTTTGACTTTCCTACGATTTTATTATATGTATAGATTTGACTTCAAACTTAAGTGAAATACGTTTATCAGGAATTAGGCCAACGGTTTTTAAAACAGAAGACCACCCAACCCATGAAATGTCAACTTTAATACTTCTCAAAATATAAAATGTAGGTTCTGTAAACTATTGTTCTTCCTAAAAATGCTTTTCATGTGATAGTTGCTTCCTGCGATAATTTTATAATTCCAATACGTATGAACGCATTTTCTAAAGGGAATACACTCAACTATTTAAATATTAAGAACAACCTTGCAACATTTTAATTATATGGAGTAAAATTAGATGACTAAAAGACACATAAACCATTGTATTTGTTGAATCATTTGAGATGTAAATATTTTATTTTTGCGAAAGCGTTGTACAGTTTTAATCGCCATATTCTGAAGGCTGACGCTAGCTTAATAAACATAGGAAATAAATCTGACATACCTACCCCATTACATCCTATACGCAACTTTATGATCACGGCACTCCACCGCGTGCGTACCCCTTTTCAAAGCGTGCCCCTGTATGCGTTCACCCTTCTTCAAACAGGTACCTCATAGAATGTTAACCTATATAACTTTATTGTAAATTTGTATACCACCCTATACTGTTTTAATGTTCGAAACTAAACATTAGAGTTCAAAATAGAATATCGGTAAAAAAATAAAATATAGGTATATTATTATTTTGTTCCTTACTTTAGACGATAATGTATTGGACTCTTTGTATGTGGTTGTGTTGTCCAATTACTAACATAATGTATTGAAAAAAGCGATCAATTCGAATAGTAATAGGCGGTCAAGGCCGACGTAGAAATAATCAGCCGCTACATGTGACGATGCCAAACAATGCGTCATTGATATAGCTTCCTTGTTGTTGGTTGGAGACATTTTCATTTATTCTTCGAATAATCGACTGCGCTGGAATAATTGATATTATTATGACCTACGTAAGGCATGGCCGCCACCAATAGCGATCGACACAATCAATTATTACTCGTTGAGCGGTCGCTGGTTTCAATTGTGCTGTCATTATACCTACGTCACTATCGACTAAACGGCAAATTCGGCAAGCTCATTTTTACTCCAGTGGTATTGTAAAAACCGTGCACAACATTTAGACGATCCTAATTGAAACCTTGTGGCATTCATTTCAACGGTGTTACAACGTAGCTGTCTAAACAACGATTCAGTTCACGAATGAACTTGAAAACTATATTCTTCTTCTCAATTAGATGAAACCGTGAAGTTTGTAACGGGAGCAGAATGTTTCTTCCGTTACACACTGGCCATCCATCTAAATGCGGACGGTCTTTTGAATTTTTGCGTGGATGACGTCCCATTTGCATTTATTTAATTATCTCTGGTCTTATCACTGCGACGCTAAAACGTTTTATTAGTATTTACATCGTTATACGTACAATCTAATTACTGCATTAACATTATCGTTAGATCTAATCTTATTATCAGTAGGTTGTAATGCGAAAAATAAGTTGTTTTACTGCTTGTTATAAAGTATAGGCACTAAGACGTCTGTGTGAATTATTCTCTACCAAAATGTATTTTTAATGTCATTTAAATTCAGTACTTACAAACGTTTGTTGCATCATAAACAAATAATTTAAATGTTATTAGATACATACGTCATTCTGTATTGATCAGTGAAACACAATGTTTTTCGGTATTCCACATTGATGTTTATCCACTATTTCACGGCCAATTAAATGTTTATATGAAAAATAATGAAATGACCACGAAATATGCAACAAATAGCACGACTTCGACTAAAAATACACCAGAACCACGATGTTGGAAAGAGTTGATGACAGGAAGCGATAAAAATAAAATATTTTAAGATTATGATAAGATGAATATCATGCGTAGTTTCCACAATAATTTAATTTCTCTTAGGTATTAGGATTTATTATCATCGAGATTGAAGCGGGGTGTGATGTATTTACATTATTGCAGCTGCTTTACATAAATAAAATTGATTTCCTAAGAAAATAAAGAGATCCCATAGCATTCTGAAGATATGTATTAAATGAAGGTGTGCTATTTATGTGCTTTCGCGAAGGACCAACAAACATTCAACAAGTTGTTTATAAAATCGATATCTTCAGTGCTACTTGTATGCATACAATTTTACTTAGGTAGTGTTACAGATAGTTTAAATTAAGCTCTAAGTGTATCACCTCTTAATATAATACCGGTTTTCATAACAATATTTGGATAGTATTTTTGTTTTTCTAAAAATGTTATATTTTTGCAAATAACTGACTCGGCGTTATTCACAAAAACGTTTCGTGTTTCAAAGAACCTTGACACTTTAACGGAATCACATTTAACACATTGGAGTACCCGTAAGTACCACTGCGCATAGCGCTAATGCATGTTTTTTACCGCGTGATATTTGGATTAAACTGTTATCTTCGGTGTTGTTACTCGCTAGATGATCACGAGCGCTTAATATTAACTCCTCAACCTAATTAGGTAATAAGTCTCGTGAGTGATTCGATAGCATTCCGAAATCGCGTGAGTTTTCACCTCGTCAGATAACAAAAACCGAACCATCGACGAGGAAATTTGTCACTGATGAGTTGATGTTTATTCAAAACGTACAATCATAAAATAATGTTCGGATGGCACAGTGCACTAGTAGCGGAGAGGCCGCGTGGCGGGCGCAATCTCCTGACGACCGAGCCGAGCCGAGCCCGTAGTGCTCAGCAGTGCATCTAACGTCGGCCACATACGCGGAGAGAGCGGCGACGCGGCGCGTGGCGGAGCGGCCCCGAGCGTCGCGACGGCCGGCAGACCGCGACTGGAGCGTCACTGCGCGTCGCAGCCTAGGGCGGCGAAAGAGCAGGACGAACATACTCGTCGCTCGTGCGCTCCACCTACGATTCTAGCCCTTGAACCTTCTATCTTGATTCCTATTTACCTTGTTCGCATCTAGTCTCTTATGTTTTTGTACGACCGCAAAAGGGTTTTCACCCCGCGAGGCGTCCGTTCCCGTGAACGTTACGTAGACTGTAGAGATAGAGATGCTGCGTGGCCTTTCCTATGCTATGGGTCGTTTCGATGTTATGTCACTATTGAACGTGCCTGTGCCTTGTTGTTTGGCCGTGAACGTATTTTAGCCGTGCACTCATTTGGACTATTATGATTTATTGCTCCCGAGGGACTTATGTGACGCACTGTACAAATATTTATTTAATAAGAACACTACGAATACGTATATTTAAATGTATTAGATTTCACTTTAAAATATTTTGAAGTAAGGCCTGTTCTTTGCAAAACAATTACTGTATAATATGAATAATATAGAGGCAGTTCTGCAAAAAGACTTTTTTGCGGAACTACCTCTGTTATTATGTGCTTACACATTAGCGTGTAGCTTACAATAGTAATAATATTATTATAAATTTAATTAGAATACTGTGAAGTTGTACTACATAGCTCCAAATCTCGGTCAATATCTACATCTTGCTTGCACGTTTATCTTAGGTGGTAGGGGTTACCATTGGAGGTGTTTTATTACACGCGCGTACACAATAAAATCTATACCTATGTTCTAGTTGTGTAAGCTGTCTGCTCTCCGACAACGATTAAGAAGATGTATTGAATGAAGATCGTTGTGTATTAAATATGTAGTTGAATTTATCTTGTTGGATAAAAGAAATGCTTCCTTTGGATCTTTATATGTGAGTGACTCTCATCTGCACGTAGAGTGATAGTTACACGAAACCACCTTGAAATTCGACCCCTTTTATATCTCCACGCCAGTGATCATGCTTAGGCTTGGAAACAGTTTGAGCCCCGTCTCGCCCCTATTGTCCGGCAAAGTAGTGACAGTCTCCTCTAATTACAGTAAAGGTTGTGTATCGAATATTTATCCAATCTCTTATACTCTTATACTTAGTGCACCTACCTACTGTTTAATCTCTGCACCTCCCCCAAGGTCGACTGGGAGAAAATGCCTACGGCATTAAGTCCACCTCTGTACAACTTTGTGCATAAAGTATTGAAATAAATAAAGGTCATATCATAACAATAAACAACAAATATGTGCTTGCTAAAATACTTATAAGGTCCATAATATGGCCAAAATACACAGGCGTTTTCATTTTTAGTCACGTCTAATTTAACCTACTAGCTGATCTCATTATCATCAACACATCAGTCCAAGACGTCCACTGCTGGACAAAGGCCTCCCCAAAGATCTCCATAATGGCCGGTCTTGCGCTGCCCGCATCCAACGGCATCCCTCAACCCTTGTAAGATCGTCGGTCACCCTTGCGAGGGGCCTGCCCACACTGCGTCTTCCGGTTCGTAGTCACCACTCGAGAACCTTTCTGCCCCAGCAGCCGTCAACTCTACAAGCTATGTAATATTTCGGGCTATGTTGATTACGTTGGTTCGCCTACAAATTTCGACATTTCTGTATCAATCACGCATAGATATTCCGAGCATAGCCCTCTCCATTTCTCTATGGGCGACCTTGAGCCTTCTTATAAGTTCCATAGTAAACGACCACGTCTTTGTTCCGTAAGTATTTAGTAAGAGTAACACCACAGGGTACTCCTTTATTTTTCTATCTTCTCGTACCAAATATATGTATAAAATCTTATATTAAAATTAAGAATGTATGGGAATATTTTATTAATAATGTAAGAAGCATAAAGAAATTCTGTTTCAGACCATATCATATTGCAAAATGCAAGCTCTGTCACCGGCTTTACTTAAAGCCAACACCACAACGCATTTCGTAAGTTGGAATAAACTCTTCTGTTAATGTAGACACTTATGAACTTCTTGATAACTGATAACGTGTTTCAAAATATACTTGTTTATTATAGAAGACCCAATATACGTCAAAAGTTTGAGACAAACGAGCTACGGGAGCAAGCCTCGAAAGGTGTTTAAGCATTAAATTTATTAGAAAACTGAGATGATCTCTACCAAAATATCACCCGAGTATTACTCGAGTGATACTTAGACTTCAAACGTGTATGAAAATAAGAGGCACTCCAGCCATTGGACCGAAGTGCCTGAAAAATTACTCGGTTGGTATTTAGGCATTAAACGTTTAAAAAAGATGAGAAGGTCTTAGCTGTGAAGCTCAAAATATCACCCGAGTTTACACTCGAGTTATTTTGAAAACAAGATTATCAGCCATGAAGTAGTAGCCTAGTTATTTTACAAGTCCTACTCCTTTATATTCTTAATTAAATACATATAATAATATGTTAGCAAACGATACTCTTATATATCATTGACGGTCACCGTAGCTTAGTTGGTAGTGATCCTGCCTACGAAGCTGGTGGTCCTGGGTTCGAATCCCGGTAAGTGCAAATATTTGTGTGATGAGCACGAATAGTTGTTTCTGAGTCATGGATGTTTTCTATGTATATAAGTATTTATCTATCTATATAAGTATGTATATCGTCGCCTGGTACCCATAGTACAAGCTTTGCTTAGTTTGAGGCTAGGATGATCTGTGTGACATTGTCCCCAGATATTATTATATATGCCAATACGTTATTGTTCTGAATGTTTTGACTAAAACAATAAACAGTCGAAGCGAATTCGAAACTAATCGTATTTCCGAGTTCAAAGGGTTGAAAATACTTCGATGCATTAAATGCGATGCGAAGATTGCTTTTACAGATTTTACCGAGCATGACTTCCGTTTCAAACAATAAACTTTCGTGGATTCCGAGTGAGAGAGATCTTAAAAGTAAATATTATTGACTTACAGAAGAAAATAAAGCTAAGTAGTGACATTTCCAGTCATAATACAAAACTTATTAGCTCTTAATATAATTTGGTGGATTCTCCATTTAAAATAAATTTCATATGAGTATATTCCCACTGAATCCGGAGATTGTATAGATATGCGCAAAACCATAGAATAGAGAAAAACGATGATCAGTAATCTTTTCCTAACGATCCTTTTCACTAATTAGTTCACAGCTGTCATTCCAACTGGGACAGTAATAATGCAATCAAAACTGGACGAAAATATGTGTGTCAAATTGAATGTTGACTTAGCGTGTGTTTGTATGTCGGACGTACTTTACTGTTCTTTATCGTGGTATCCCTAGAGTCAGAATTATCCAAGCCAACCGATAGCAGTCCGATATAGTTTAATGACAACAACCGGGATCGATAGCTAAACGTTTACTCTGCGCGAAAGCACTCAGAAAACACTTTGGCAGCCGATCATCTATAGCTCACCGGTCCGAAAGTGATCGGTGAGGTTAAGCAACTAAGCTCGCGGTCAGTCCATAGATGGGTGACCACCAAAGTGGTTTAATATCTGAGCATATCCGTGCTTCGGAGTATCCCTTAGGCAACAGTCGTTAAGCCATATCGGAGGCCTATGACGGCTTGACAACTCCGACACTAGGGTAACCACTGCCCATACGATAAGTAAATATCTATAACTGACTGCGTATCTATGTGATGAATTTGGGTGTTGTTTAGGAGTGAAAGTCTGACTTTAATTGTCATCATGGCCGCCCGCATAACACCTAAAAACGTGGCAATAATCCTTAGCGATGGTTGATTGTAAGATTTCGATCGACCCTACGCCCCGCATCACTTTTTACCTCGACAGATAAACACTTTTCCCCTATATCACATGTCGTGTTTGACTTTTTACTGTTTACTCAGAAAGACGAGTATATTTGATTTATCACCACTGAGAACACGAAGATGGATAAAATAAATCTATCTTATTAGGAAACATAATGCTATTTTATTAATGTAGTATACTTATTAAAGTTAATATTTCCTTTATCAATATAATATGAATGATATTTTATTTCTATTTTGTACATAGTATTAGCGGTATTACTTAATTTGAAAAACATTGAAAATAGTTTCGTAACATGGACTCAACGAATCGTAAACCGTTTAGCCGTCTCTCCTCACCTCAATATAAAATTCTGTTTGCCACCGAATTCAATTGACAATTTCCCATAACTACTCTCTGTATTGTGAAAATTAATCCAAACACTCACTAACTATAATACTCGTTTTTGCACGCGATTTAGTCTATGTATTCATCAAGACAAATATCTATCATAAGATATGCCTTCATGAAGCACCAACCATTTATTCTACTCAGTCATGTGCTATGAGATTAGTACAACTAAAGCAAATGAGCCTAAACCCGTGACTCTCGTCCAGCGCTTTTATGAACTGCTTCCACGGCTGGTCCGACATGCACGAAAAGATCAGCACAGAACCGACTTCTTATAATGATTTCTGAGGCACGATGTGTACCACCAAGAATGAGGCTCTGGCCTGCTACCTCGTGTTGCCATAAAAATAATAAACCTGTTCAAACCTGCAGGCTAGCTAGGGTAGGATCCTCAGCGGCGAGGATCGCGTTGCGCCCTTAACACGTGATCGTTAATCCCGTGCAAGTGATCTGGGCCTCTAGCACGAGTTCCTGCAGTTTACTTACTCGATCACACGTACAGTTTCGTCCCATACATTGAGCACCAGAATTTTAGTTCTTAATAGTTTCCGCGAGAGGCGCTGGTGCTCAATGTATGGGAGAAACTGTACGTGTGATCGAGTAAGTAAACTGCAGGAACTCGTGCTAGAGGCCCTGACCCCCATTTCGAATTCCATCTTTTTGAAGTTAAACTTCTTTTGGCGCGATGGAGAAAAATGATGAGAGTGAATTTTTACGATGCGATACGATGCATACGTTGCTCATCCCGGTGGTCTGTTCCACCTCCCACTCTGTTTTAGAATAAGGTTTGCCATATTGTAACTGGCACTTGATGTTCGATCGTCGAACAAGAAACTTGTCTCTACAATTAATATTTTGTATTTTTTAAAAGTCGCTCTTGCGCGCCCCCGATTAAACTGGCGCAGCCGTTCGGATTAACGTAAAACGCCGAAAAATCGTGCTTCAAGAACACACAATCGGTTCGAGCTTCAAAATTCGGTTACGGGAATCCTTCGAACCAAATAAATTTGTTTAATTGTTCAACGTATACACTGCAAACGTAAGGTGCCGCTGAGCTGACTTCTGGAGAGAATGGAGAACCTGTGAGTAGACCCACATTGCTATTCCTTGTCTTTCCTTCTTATTCAGATAGTTTATAAATAAGATTTTGTGATATTACGGGACCGACCATCGCCCACGCAATTGAACGTTATCTTATTTGCAACTCTATACACCACATCGGTATAGTAAGCATTTAATTCTAAGAACTGTAATTAAATAATTGCAGATAGTAGTATAGTAAAATTACCTGCGTATTTTTATTGTTCGCAATATAATTATATAAAAATTTAAGATCTCTCTAAATATGATTCCTAGGGAAATATCTTCTATTATCCCGAAATTTGACGGGGATGAAAAACTTTTAAATCTTTTTATAATTAAGTGTGAGTATGTAATTGATAGATATAGAGATACCGGAAATGCGGACCAAGATTTATACGTTTTTCATACCATAACTAGTAAGTTAATCGGTAGAGCCGCCGCGCTTATTAGTGAACGACAGGATATACAGTCGTGGACTCAATTAAAAAATGTTTTCACCCAACATTTCGGAAATCCTCGTTCCGAAGAATGTATAGCCATAGAATTAGAAACATTACGAATTAATAATACTGAGTCTTATCTTGATTTTTGTAGTAGAATACAACACGTGAAAAGTACCCTATTGTCGAAAGTAAATTTAGAGAACGACATAAATTTACGTAATAGTAAAATCACCATTTACGACAATATGGCCATGAATGTTTTTCTATACAACTTGCCGGAAGATTTAATTCGTATTGTTCGACTAAAAGGATGCTCTACATTGGAGAAAGCTCTCAGCATAGTGCTAGAAGAGGTTAACTTCCAATATCAGTATACGTCTAGGAATAAAATGTTAAAACCAAATAGTTCTATTAAACTACACACACCTAACGATAGTTCAGTGCCACATAACCCCTATGTAGAAAAGTTTGGCTTAAAACAATTTTATACCGCCAACCCTGTACAAAATTCCACTTTTGATAAAAACCCTCAGCCACAGAACTTTAAATTTAACGCCCCACCTAATATACAAGGTTATAAACCTAATATTCAGGGTTACAAACAAAATTTCCAAATGCAGCCAACAGGTTTTAGACCTAACTTTAATCAACAGCAATTTAAATATGGCATACCAAATCAGCAACAATTAGTTAAGTTCGGTCCACCAAACCAAACACAATTTAGATATGGTACACCAAACCAACAACAATTTAAATTTGGTATTCCACCGCAGCATCAAGGTTACAAAACATTTAATAATATCCCTCCGCAGAATAATTTTAATAAACCTCAACATGGTCACCCCAACTTTGGGTTTGGACCTCAAAAATTAGATACTGATGTATCAATGCGCACTGCCACTCCAGCCCCAAGGGTAAATAATTTATATTCAGATGGCAACGACAGTGAATACTTAGAAAATTTTGGCTATAATGAAAATGAGTTCAATGAAAACTACGAATACACTGAAAATATAGAGCCAAATTGTAATTTTTCCGACACCGATCTACAATTCGATACAGTAGGCATATCTGAAGATGAAAATTTTCAAATAGCGGCCTCCAGTACGAATCGGAGATAATTAATAATAATAAATTAGACCAATTACCCTATATTTTGATATCAGAAATAGAATCAAAATTTATGATTGATACAGGTAGCACTCGATCATTCATCAGTCCTCGAAAAGCTGATGAATATTTTACAAATTATAAATATATAGAGCCTTTTCAAGTGATCAGCACGCACGCTCGAAGTCAACATGACAAGGTAATTTATATTCCTCTTTTACAAACGTTTAAATGTGATTTAAAACATAAATTCTTCGTGTATGATGTAGATTCCAATTATGATGGCCTCATTGGTTCCGATTTGTTAACGCAATTAGGTGCAAACATAGATATGGACAACCGTGTTCTGCGTACCCATAATACCGAAATACCTATCATATATAGGCCTCCAAGCCAAGTAATTTTGGAACCTCGATCTGAAACTAAAATTAAATTACCTACTAATCTATACAATGGAGACGCCATCCTTGATTACACCGATTTCGGGAAGGGTGTACGAATGCCTTCAGCTTTAGTTACATTCAGAGATGGGTCTGCAGAAACTATTATACAAAATACTTCAGAATGCCAAGTAACATTAACATTTAAAAAAAAATTCAAGGTTCAAAAATATGAACCTGATATTAATCTATTGCACTGTCTTACGTCGTTGAAAGATTGCGAATTAGATAACATTTTAAAAGAGAATTTGCAAAGGTTGCGGACTGATCATATGAATGAGGAAGAACGTGCTGTCATTAGTAAATTATGTTATGAATATAGAGATATTTTCCATTCGGACCAAATACCTTTATCCTTCACTAGTCAGGTAAAACATCAAATTCGAACCAAAATTGAAGACCTAATATACGTTAAACCTTACCGACAACCTCAAGCTGTTAATACAGAGATAGATAGCCAAGTACAAAGACTATTAAAAGATAATGTCATACAAGAATCTCATTCGCCATGGAACGCTCCTGTACATCTCGTAACCAAAAAAATAGACGCTTCTAATGAAATTAAATATAGGCTAGTTATCGATTATAGGAGACTGAATGAAATAACTACCAACGATAAATATCCTTTGCCCAATATCTGAGATCTTTTTGATAAATTAGGCAAATCTACTTACTTCACTACAATAGATCTAGCCAGTGGCTACCATCAAATAGAAGTAGAAGAGTCTGATCGTAGTAAAACAGGATTTAGCACGCAAGCAGGACATTTCGAGTTCAAAAGAATGCCTTTTGGCCTTAAGACAGCTCCAGCCACGTTTCAACGGGCTATGGACAGCATTTTGCGTGGTTTGCAAGGCACGCATTGCATGGTATATCTAGATGACATAATTGTCTATGGGTCTAGCCTGCAAGAACACGTCGAAAAGCTTAGAAAGGTTTTCGATCGTCTAAGAGAAAATAATCTAAAAGTTCAACTGGACAAAACTGAATTTCTAAGGAAGGAAGTTTTATATTTAGGCCATACTATAACCAATAAGGGTCTTAAACCCAACGAAGATAAAATTAAAGCTGTACTAGATTTTCCTGTACCAAAAACTCAAACCGAAATTAAGAGCTTTTTGGGATTAATCGGCTATTATAGAAAATTTATCAAGGACTTTTCAAAATTAACTAAACCCTTGACAGCATGCCTAAAGAAGAATTGTAAGGTAGTAATTAATGAGGATTTCATATCAGCTTTTGAAAAATGCAAAGAACTATTAGTTAATGCTCCCCTTCTTCAGTATCCAGATTTCTCAAAACAGTTTGTGCTAACCACAGACGCATCAAATATGGCGCTTGGAGCCGTATTATCACAAGGTCCTATAGGTAGCGACAAGCCCATAGCATACGCAACTCGGACTCTAAATGATGCCGAAACTCGCTACAGTACAATAGAAAAGGAACTATTAGCGATTATTTGGGCAGTAAAACATTTCAAGCCTTATCTATATGGACAAAAGTTCTTTATATATACTGACCACAGACCATTAGCTTGGTTACACGCCCTTAAGGAACCCAACAGTAAGTTAACGCGCTGGCGCTTATATTTAGCAGCCTATGATTTTCAAGTTATTTATAAAAATGGATCACAAAATACTAACGCAGATGCGTTCTCCAGAATTAAGTTAAATGCAATAGATAAAGATAGTACGTCGGATGTATCTATGGAAGTAAATCGATCTATTAGTATATCATCAGATTCAGATGGCGCAGAATCTAGAAAACATAGCTCTACTTATTCTATTCCTTCACCATCTAGTGGGACAGATACTGCATCTGAAAACCAAGATACCATTCACTCTGCTGATGAATTAGAATCAACAGGTATCCCTATTTTAAAAGAAGCCATAGACACAAAACCAAATCTTATTCTAGTCTATACATGGCACCGAAATCAATTATCAGTCAAGGATATATCTACGAATAGGCAACGATTTCTCGAAGTGCACTTACCTTTAAATAACTCGGAACTAGTGAAACAATTTTTAAAAGAATATATCAGAAATAATGTAAAGTATTTTATCTATTTTGAAGATAAATAACACAGACGTCAGTTCACACAGATTATAATTCAACTTTTTAAAAAAGACTCCGTTCAATTTCTAGAGTGTACCGAACGAGTTGTACTTGTTCAAGATGAAAATGAACAACGCCAAATCGTTCTTAAATACCATACAGGAAAAACGTGCCATCGGGGTATTAAAGAAACGTTAGTCCGCCTTAAGCGTACATACTATTGGTTTAATATGGAATAATCAATTTCGGCTATTATAAATAGTTGCGAAACCTGTAAAAAAATGAAATATGATCGAAATCCTTACAAACCTGCATTACAACTTACTCAAACTCAGAAAAAACCATTCGAGGAAATATTTATAGATCTATTTTCCATCGAAGGAAAATATTTTCTAACTGTATTGGATACTTTCAGCAAACTTGGTCAAGCTTTTGAAATAAGCAACCGGTCTACTCCTGAAGTTGTAAAAGCTCTCATAAATTATTTTTCATTTTATGGAACTCCCCAAAAGGTCAGTTCTGATGCAGGCTCAGAGTTCAATAATGCTCTCATCAAAGAATTATTATCCCTACACAAGATAGAAATGCACATAGGAACACCAAATAACACAAACTCAATGGGGCTGATTGAAAGATTCCATTCAACTATATTAGAAATATACAGACTAGCCAAATATGAACATAAACTTACGGATATTGCATCTGTCATGACCTACGCCATTATGGCATACAATCAGACTATTCATTCAACTACAGGGTTCACACCCTTCGAAGTTGTCTTTGGTCATACAGACTCTAATAATATATTTGATACTAGATTTGATAAACAATACATGCAAAAACTAATAAATGATCACAATAAACGCACTAGACATTTATATAAATTCTTAACGGACAAAATCACGGAGAAAAAGCAAGCTATAATAAACAAACGGGGTGGAGAAACGTCTTTTAAAATAAAACCTGAAGAACATGTATTTGTTAAAGGTACTAACAAACGTCGTAGCAAAGACAAACCTCGCTACACCAAATCAAAAGTTTCGGGTGATCTTGAAAGAAACATTGCCCCTGTAATCATACATAAACGTGACACACGAGTGCCTGTTAAAGACATTAAACGTGTTCCACAGAAACCTCCCGATGTTCCTGCTGATAACAACAGCGACCCAGTTGCTGGCCCTTCAACTTCAGCCCGTGAATGATAACCCGGGAATTCTACCCATACGGGAAGGGATTGCATCCATTAGTAATGATAAATGGATATTAATTAAGATTTTAGATTTTAAGAATATTTACTCAGACTTAGATGGTAACATTCAATTTTACTCTCAGTTAAACTATTTAGTCGACAATTGCTTAAATATTAGTTTTAAGAACGATTATCTAGATTCTAAAAACCAAGTAGAATATGTATATAATATAACTATTAGCAAATATAAGCAGTTAGTACCGTCTTATAAGATAAAGAGAGGTCTCTTAAACCCTTTAGGATCAATCATAAAAATAATCACAGGGAATTTAGATAATGAAGATGCCATTAAATACGACAGATTGATAAAATAAGTAAAGACTCAGCAAAATATTAATAATAAGAAAATTACCTTGATATCCGAAATGGTGGGAAGCCTAGTAAATGTTACCCAAGTTATACATACTAACCTTAATAAGCTTGATGAAAATATAAAACATTTAGATGAAAAAATAAATTCAATTACAATAAAAGGACATCTAAACTATATAGGAAATCGTATACTGAACACTTATAATTTATTACTACATAATTTTCAAAATATTTACATCAAACTTAATGAGATAGAAACTGCCGTAGCATTCAGTAAGTCAGGCATCCTACACCAGTCAATCATTGAGTCAGATAATTTGCTTTTCTTGTTAAAAAAGATTGAAAATTCTGATAAGCTTATATACCCAGTTTTGCCTGAGAACCTAGTAAAAATTGAAGGAACTATAGCAATTAAATCTTATTATAGCGAAAGTAAGATAACGTTCATCTTGGAGATTCCACTTGTTAAAACAGACACATATTCTTATTATAGACTATTACCCATCCCAATATTATCTAATAATCGTACCCTTATTATTATACCCAAATATCCTTACCTAATAGCAAAAGGGTTTGAGGTCAAATCATTTGCCAAGCCTTGCAAAGAAATCGACAGATCACGTTTCCTGTGCATCGAAGAAAATGGTTTTCAACTCAACGAAGATTTTTGTATAAAAGACCTAATGCAATACATTAACAACATCAGCTCCTGTAAACAAACTCCTATAGAAATTGAAAACTTTCGAATAGAACTTTTCCAGCCGAATCGATGGATAGTATATACAAGAATGAATGCCGTACTAAGCAGAATCTGTGAGAGTGAGGTGTCTCGACAAACTCTTCGAGGTACATATATACTTACGATAGACGATTCATGTACTATCCAAATACATAATGTGACTCTAAGAATGCATAAGATTGAAACAGAACAAATCACCTATGAAAAACTATCGCTAATTAACTTACCTGCAATTAAGTCACATGTGCCAAATACTACAAAGCTCCTGAACCTGGAAGGAGTGGACCTCAAAAACCTGCGGTTCCTCTCGTATGCTGTACACAAAAGTGAAGATAATAGTGCAAGTGAAAACAAAGGCTTTTGTTGTGAAAAGTGTTAGTGTCTGGACCATTGTTTTATATATAATTTTAATTATAAGCCTTTTTATTGACGTGTATAAAAATAATCTATCAAAAATGTTTAATCGAAATTTACCGAATCCTATATCTTCGGTAAATGTCGATCCTGATGAGGGAGGAGTTACGCGTGCATATATTCCAGAAGGTTCCATGCGACCTGGTAGACTAAACATCCTTTCATAGAGTCAGCAGTCTGTCGGGACTCAGGCTGCATCCGTCAAAACAACTTTTATGCATACGTTGCTCATCCCGGTGGTCTGTTCCACCTCCCACTCTGTTTTAGAATAAGGTTTGCCATATTGTAACTGGCACTTGATGTTCGATCGTCGAACAATAAACTTGTCTCTACAATTAATATTTTGTATTTTTTAAAAGTCGCTCTTGCGCGCCCCCGATTAAACTAGCTAGTTCTAGGTGGTATGAAAATGTATGAGAGTGAATTTTTACGATGCGCGCGCATCGTGCGCGCGCATCGTAAAAAATAACAGCATGACGTTAGTTCTAGGTGGTATGAAAATTGATAACTATGTTCAAGTTGTATATTAAGAAGTATAACTTCTAACGCGTGTACATAAGTACACACAAGTTTTTTTTACTTCAGCGGCCGCCTGAGCTGTGGCCCGAACCCCATAAGGGTGCCCTCAGGTATTAGTCGCTTAAATTAAGCTACTGGTTGAGAGCCATTTCCGCTAGCCAACTGCTCGTTGTTTTCAATTCTTTAATTTTAATATACAATTTCCAAATGTAACAATAATAGCTTAGTAATTGGCTATTTATTATTTATTTAAGGATATTAAAAATAAATGTGACGACACAGACCGCACGGACGGACTAATTCAAATTATTCTGTTGCTTTAATTACTGTGTTTATGTAATACCTACATTGTGAGCTTGACATGTACAAGTGTATGTAAATACCCAAGTGCTATATAAATTTCATTATTTAATTTCATTATTTCAAACTTGCGTGAAATTTGAAAACAGTACGGTCTCTAGTATTCCATCCGTGTTTGGACATATTGTTGCATGTCAACGAGAAATTCAATAATACGCTTATAATGCAGATAATGAAGTCCTGATTCAAATTACTGGGTCGGACTATGGTCCGTCCCAGTAATTATACCCAGTAGAACCAGAATTAGACCCAGTAGAGTGATATTGAAATTTTCTTTATTCAGAAACATTTTCAAACAGTCCGGAGTCTGAAAGTTCGCAGTGTTACATCCCTGGGTCACGAAGAACCTCATGAAGCCATGGGTCCCATACCTAACTTCTTTCCTGTACCGTCAGTTCAGCACCTGCAATTAATGCATATGTTTTTAAGCATACTTGTACGATATATATATCACGCACACATGGCTAATCTCTATCGAAACTGGTTGCCATGAGCAAAATTTGGCCAGGAGGACATTATTATTCTATAATACCCTTCATACACTTAATTCAATAATAAATCGCTAGATTAGATTGACGTCATTGATGTATATGTATATGCGTGTCTACTTGCAATTAGACTAAAAGCCTCCTTGTGTAGTATAAATAAGCAATGGTTTGAATAGGAATAAAAATGAATATTTCAAGATAATATAAAATTTCTTCATAATATGCTTAATATTGTTTACTTTACAGCACATAATCCGATATAACGTACTAAGGGTACTAAAGAAATAGGGGGGGGGGGGGGGGGGGTGTTAATTGCGACTTTTCAATGACAGAGAGGAGCGTAGCAGAGGATTTTATTAAAACACTAGAAAATTAGCTTTAAAATAATTTAAATAAACTGCATAATAATTTAGTGCAATGTGAAATGATTAAATACTTTTTAGTTGTTTTTTTTTTTAAACTACGCTTTTTAAACTATATTTTATCCTATCCCATTTGTTTGGGACCACGTCGCAATTAACCCATTCGAATACGAATAATATAATCAAAATCGGTTCATAAACGCTGGGCAAATAAATGTATGACGTATGTACATGAAAATCATACATAAAATAAATATATATTATGTATGGTTATCAAATTTTAAAACCTTCTGAAGTCTTATACTTTTATTACTTTAATTTAATTAATGTAAAAGAAAATTATTTTAAAAATATCTTTGAATTCCAAAATATATTTTATATTTTTCTTTTCAAAATAAGCCTAAGTAGGAGGAATATAATAAATACCTGGTCAAAAGGGCTTCATTTTCATCTTCTGAAAAAATTTTAATCTTTTACACATTTTTTTTACAATTTACAATATAAACATACAAAGAATGATGCAAACATAAACTCGTTATAGTTTTACCATGATAAATAATAATGTCCACCTAAAGGTCATATTTCGGCCACGCCACGGGCAGTCCCAATGGATGCTGTCTGCGCGGGACATGTTATAGTGCACAAGTGGGTGCACAACAAACACAGGGGCATTTTCTATTCAATCATTTTCATGATCCTATGGAACGACTATCAAGAAAATGTAATTTGTGTCCGTCTGTAAAGTACCCCGCGAAACAGGGGTTAGACTCACTAGTGCGGGCATTGTCTTTAGAAACAAACAAAAAAGAAAGTACAGACCGAGGCATGGTGGTGTGATACCGCCAACTCCTAGATTTTGCGCCGATACTGAGAAATTTTCTTAACAAAAAAAATACAAAAACACTTTAAGGCTCGTCACGAGATTTGAACCCCGGACCTCATTATCTGCGGTTAACATTAAATATGTTTTAAAATAGTGTTTAATTTAAAAAAATAGTGTGAAACAAAGTTTAAAAATAAAAAGAAATAAGCTCCTATTTAAAATATTTTACACATGGTAAACAAAGGCACGTTTTCATTGTACGATATCAGGCTTAGGTACTATTTACTTTTTCGTTTTTCTCTCTCGCCACCGTGATTAATGAGTGTATCCAAACATCATCAAAGTACATTACGACATTCAGAGTCCAGTTTATGTGGGTACCATAAAATACGAACGTTTCCGGTTGTTAGCATTCGGGCGGAGACAGGAGTTGTTTTCATTTGTCAGAAGTGTTCTGATTTCGGAATATCGTGAGAATACTCGTCAACGTAGGTATTTACTTCTAACACACACGTTAGATAGCCACGAAAGCACATCAGGAAGGTTCATGTGTGAGTGATACTATGCGTATCACCATTATCATCATTATTTTACCAGCCGAAAGACGCCTGGACTGCTGGACAAAGGCCGGCCACCGGCAATTGTGGAGATCTTTGGGGGGGGGGGGGGGCAAAGATCTCCACAATTGCCGGTCTTGCGCTATCCGCATCCAGCGACATCCAGCGACCCTTACAAGATCATCGGTCCATCTTGTAGGGAGCCTGCCCACGCTGCGTCATAGGGTACGGCAATTATTTTAAAAATACGTCATATTTTTCTTCTTCGAAATAGGTATTACAGTTTTTCATAACTCGGTCTGCGGGGCCGAGTTGTGAGTATAATATATTTTCTTACTACTAGGATCGCGTGGTTTTGTAATCTTATGTATCCCTTACAGTGTAGGAATTACAATAATTTCGACCTTAATACATAATGTGCAAAACAAATGAATACAAATATGTTTTAATAAGTAAAAGCCACTTCCCAAACCTACTCTAGAGAGAAATAATACTGTAGGTTTTCGTAGAATGATTTGGTGGATTTATATATAAATATCTACAATTTTGCAGAAAGGGAAACTGCTTATCAAATGTTTAAGGTTGTATCCAAATTTTTTGCTTAGTAGGGTTACCTTAACTGTATACAACATGAACGCTCGTTATATGAATACGATCCCTTTTAATATTTTTGAATAATCTTCCTGTACACAGATACACGTGTGCCGTTCTTGTTTGTGCTTTTTTTATGTAACCAATAAATAAGTATCAGCTTTTTTAATTTGCTTCATATTTTTTTATCTGTTCGATAAAATATAGTATTGCAATCATAGTGAAAAATTAATAGAGGAAGTATTCTTATTGTATAAGTTGCAATCGAAAACATGTAGTACTGAAATACTTTTGTGTTAAGTGATAAGATGCATTGAAGGAAACTTGGTCGTTTTTGACCTGGCTTATCGATTGATTTCTAAAGGGTAAAACCAGTACCTACCAATAGGTTAAGATACGAGTAACCTACGAAGTACGGTAACGACGCTCAGAAATTAAAGCCTCTTTTGCAGTACTATATTAAATTAATAAAAGTATAGAGAGAGAGAGAGGGAAGATTGAAAAAAAGAGCAATAAAATATTCTCATGCCTATATTTCTTACGGTGTAAGGTAATTAAATTATTTGGAAAAGCCCAAGTTCTGATCTGTAGAAGTACTCTCGGTTCATTGCTTAACTATATCGAGAAATGCAAGATTAATTTTCTTCTTCTATGTTTAAAGCCCCAAATTTGTATTTTAATGGCATAAGAAAATTTAAGTAAATAAAAGTAAAAAAAAAACATGATAATGTAAAATAAATCACTTATTCCTTTAAAGTAGTATCCCGGCTTAAAATTTCAAAAGAAATAAGGTTATTCAAATTGTTTGCCCACTAAGTCACGAACGATGCATTTAACCCTCCTTTGACAGATTTTCAATATAATATAGGCAATATTTGCGAATATAATACAACTACTTCTATAAAATTGTATTTTAGCACTTGTGTCCGTCAATCATATGTTTGTAAAGTACGACATAGGGATTAATTTCCCTAATGCGGGAGTTGTCTTTTTTTAAATATATAGAATAGTAATAATATTGAAATTTGAGACAACAATTTGATCCTTAACACCTTGTTGTTTTGACCTGGTGAGCTCCTGAAATAGCTTTCTCTCAAATACAAACTATAACATACTATGCGAGTCTACCCTACAGTAAGCATGGTCTGACATATACATTTTTAACCATTCAGTTACACTGTTAATATGAATACAGATTTTTTTAATTCACTTAACTTTTACACTATTGTAACCTTATATATTCGCATCCAAATACATTAAAATTCGTACCGAATTTTTTCTTATCAATAATTCCAGAAAGCAATTCTAAAAAAGACAAAAAATATTTTGTGTCTATTTTAGAATTCCTTTTATTCCGTTCTAAGATATTTCTTTTTATTCGCGGGGTTATTTTTTATGTATCGTTAGTTGAAAAATGTATGTACAGTTTTTTATGTATGTAGACCTGAAGCACCTTTTTACTCAAGAAATATTGTTACCTCTGTTTGTTTTCTAATTTTATTCAGTGGAAAGGTTTTGGCCGGGATTTATTTTGTTGTGACTGTGGAATTAGAGTGTTCCTTTAATTTTTTAAATATGTAGTAAATTTAACTCACGTTTGATTGTACAGTTTTTTCCTACTTGCTATTATATAAATAAAATTTAGCGTCTTCCATCATGATGAGTTTACCTAAATCTACGACCAACTCACTGAAGTGAAGCTTGAATAAACGAATATAAATTGTTGGGAAATATTATATAAAAGGGCATGTTGTGCTAGATGCAAATAATTATATATATTTATAATTTATAGAAAAATCGGAATAAGGCTGCTAATTTTGTAAAACCCTAATGCATTCGTGATAATTAAATGCTTTCTTTAGATTAAGAGTGTAATAGATCATGCCACGACTCCCACACATTTTTCACTCAACAAGGTTAGGTTCAGCACAAACGGGCCACCAGTGGAAGCCACTGGTGGCTAGCGACACACAGTTTACAAAATTTTTGATACAGTTAGTGTGGAGTCGCCGCACATGCAGCGAGTGGCGGCCACTCGCGGCTTAGTGTCAGCCGCACGCGACTGGGTGGTCGCGACACGACACCGGTTGCAACTTATCGATTAATCCATCGTGTGATAGCACAGCAGGAGAGTTAAAAATTGTAGCCGCCACCAACCACTTTCGTTTGTGCCGTTTCGTTGCCAAAGGACGCCACGGACGCCCAACGCCACGTTTGGGCACCAAAGGACGTGGCACGCGACAACGAAACGTTGATGGTTGTGGTCGGTGGTCCGTTTGCGCAGACCCTTATTATTAAGTATAGAATGTCAAAGACTTTATGCTCGTCTGACGACTTATGTGCGGCTAATTATGACGTCTTGACGTCATAATATCTAGGTATCGTCACAATCTTGCGTCAATAAATGGCAATTTTCATCCTATATTCACAGCAAATAATGTCTGTGTCTAGACAGAGCTTTTATCAACACATTTATGAGTCCGATAGTTTTTATTATGTTGTCACAAATACAATTGTTCTCCAGCTGACGTAGTTTGACGAATTATTTTAAGGCCAATAGTTATGCATGTATGTGATGATGATGATGTCCTCCCGGCCGAATTTCGACCACGGCGGCCAGTCTCAATGGAGATTAGCCAATTGCGCAGGACATATTATAGTGCACAAGTGTGTGCGCAAACACAGGAGCACGTTCTATTCAATCACTCTCATGATCCGATGGGACGACTAGCGATACGGCCGGTAAGAGGTCAGGTACAGGACCAACGGCTTTACGTGCCCTTTGAGGCACGGGGGTATTTTCTTTTTACGGAAAAATCCCAAAATCACTTTTTGGCCCGACCCGAGATTTGAACCTAGGACCTCATTGTCGGCGGTTAAACACGCTACCGCTAGACCAACGAGGCAGTGTATGTATAATATAGTCCCTTAGCAACGTAAAAGTACGGATATCGGTCAATACAAGCGATGTGTGATATAAGTGAACAAGTACGATGCCGGAAAATAAATAAATAAATAAATGTTGATTATTAGATATATTAATGCATATATCTTATCTTAGGACATTATTCACACACGGTCATCTGATCACAAACTAAGCAGATCTTGTACTATGGAAACCAGATAACTGATATACTACATGTTGCATACCTACATACCTCCATGGTATTTAATACCTCTATGGTGAGAGAGTAAAAGGTTTTCAATTGACACGTCTGTCAATCAATAATGTAATTATGTATGGGATTTATAGATATTAATATATCATTTAAAAGGGTATTTAATCTAGTTTTTTGTTATGTACGTTAATATGTTTCAATTAGAACTATTTTTATGTAAAGTCGATGTTCATTTGTAGGAGTTTGTTCAACTTGGAAAAATATTACATGTCGCATGTTTAACCCACAATTTCATAATTTTAAATGAAAATAGATTCACAATGAGGTAGATAAGTACGTTCTATGTACTTTAAGCTTTATAGCACATTTTTTTCTTTTAGGTTAGGACATGTAAATCATTAATACGAAGTGTTTTTATCCGTATAGTCAGGTAGCATTTTCAAGGTCGAAAATCACGTGGACGTAGTATCATCATGTGTCAAATTAACCGGACGTTTGAGTCGGTATTGTAAATAAATGTTTACATAATGAATCGAAAGAGTCTTTTTATTAAGATATAACAAATTGGCGACGATGGAAGAACTTACATGACTCCAAAGAACACGTGCATCGATACGCGGCCAGCTGACGAAGCTGCAACACCAATTATCACAGATGAACGGAAGAATTACGGAGTACGAAGCAAACATAAGACTCGTCACATTGGAGAATTATGAAAATAAATTCGATCGAGTACAAACTCAAATCGAAGCCCAAAATGAAACAGACATGGAATTGGAAATAGAACAGAGGTAGGTACAGTACCTACTCAAGAAAATATTTTACAAATAAAATTGAAACTCCACGAACTACACCCACCACCGGCAGCTGCTGAATGTCCGTCGACATTGGTCATGGCTCAAGACGATGGCATGGCGATGGCACGCCCGACGTGAGTTTGACAAACTCAAACACACCAAAAATTTATTTACAACCTTTTCAGTAAAAAGAATCCTTCAAAAATTTTGAGAAAAGACGAGATGTACCTTGAGTTAAACCATTATAACGACACACGGACCAGAATATACATATTATTATTATCCTCCCTACCACCGGAATTGCATCAAAAGGCGTACGATCTCTGCTCACCCAGCGACCCCCGTGAACAAGAGTTCGACGCACTGGTCAAACTTTTAGAAGAATATATAGACCCAAAACCGAGCATATGGGCTTGCCAGCATAGGTTCATATCAAGAATGCAGGGTGTTGACGAATCAATAATGACATACACATCAGAATTGAAACGATTAGCACAAGACTGCGAATTTACATGTAACGGTTGTAAAAAATCGATAAGTTACAACTTTTTAGCATTACAATTCATTAGGGGATTGCATGACACCGACATAAAAACAAAACTATTAGAAAACAATTATTGATTGACAGACGTGTCAATTGAAAACCTTTTACTCTCTCACCATAGAGGTATTAAATACCATGGAGGTATGTAGGTATGCAACACTACATACATTCAGTCAAAAAAGTATCATATAGTATCTGAGATGCATCTGTTATTTATATTAAATTCAGTGCTGGTTTTAGTAATATCATATATAGTGGGTATTGCGAATTTCGTAATGGACAAAAATATCGAACAAAGAGTTTGTCTTAAATTTTGCACCGCTAATGGAATTTTGTGTTCGGAGTCACTGAAAATGGTGGTTCAAAGCGTTCAAAAGCGGTCGAGATGTGATGAAAGATTTGCCTCGCTCTGGTAGGCCATCAACGTCTGCAACTGAAGTTAACATCGCAAAAGTGAAGGAAATAGTCACTGACAATCCTCATTCAACTCTGAGAGAGATAGCCGCCGAACTTTCTGTATCTCACGAGTCGATTCGTACCATTTTAACAAATCATTTGGCTATGAAACATGTTGCCGCTCGGCTAGTCCCAAAAGATCTGAATTTTCTCCAAAAACTCAATCGCATGAAAGTCGCTGAGGACAACATTTATGAAACCCATTGTTACTGGTAACGAGACGTGGGTTTACGAGGTAGACATGCAAACTAGTCAACAAGCTTCGGAGTGGCGCCTTTCAACTGAACCGAAACCGAAAAAACCACGCCAAAGTCGATCAAAAGTCAAAGTCATGTTGACTGTTTTCTTTGACTATCGCGGTGTTGTGCACTCTGAATTGTTATCGGAAGGTCGAACGGTAAATAAAGAATATTATTTGAGCGTTATGCGGCGTTTAAGAGAGCAAATTCGACGAAAAAGGCCATATTTGTGGAAAGAAAATTCTTGGATTTTGCACCACGATAATGCGCCTTCGCACAAGGCCATCATTGTGACCAAACACTCAACAAATACCATCCAGCAACCACCATATTCACCAGATATGGCTCCAGCTGACTTTTTTCTTTTTCCTAAACTCAAATTACCACTTCGTGGTACCCGTTTTCAATCGGTAGAAGACATAAAGGAGAATTCGCGGCGAGAACTAAACTCAATTCCGAAAGCAGCGTTTAAAAAATGTTTTGATGAATGGATTATTCGTTGGCGTAAGTGTATCGTTAGTGAAGGAGCATACTTTGAAGGTGATAAAATAAATTTGGATGAATAACAAACATTTTGTTTATTATTGATCTATTCCCGGTAACTTTCTTGACAGAGTAGTATACTACTTTTCTTTTTGTAAATATATTATATAGATATTCACACCCGGGCTCAGGACAAACAGACATGTTTATGCACACAAATATCTGTCCCGGGTGGGAATCGAACTTTTACCCATACCTCTAAACGTCCTTTTTTATTCATGGATGCACCATTCAATAGTATTGACGTGGCCGTGCGAGTATCTTTAGAGAATCTAATTTTACATATTAGGATGAGATCTTGGGTAGGCCTCTTTATCTAAAATATTCCAGAAGCAAAGGAGTCATCATTTAAAATATTCCCTCTATAATATAATTAGATAAGTAGACATCATTCATTCCAATCTATTCTATCTAGACATATTCACTTCTAAGTATGTTGATTTAAATTTTTAAGCTGGATGAGTCTTGTTGAAGTTTCCAACATCTTCCAACAAAAACAAAAAAGTGTCACTTGGTTTAACTACCTTTTGTAAAATATCTTTTTGATTGTTGCCAATTATTATTGTTTCTATTCCTTGTTCACAAAACTGGACCTCAATCATACCTTCGTAGGCAAACCCCGTCAAATCGACTCTAGGGAGCCGTTTGCATCCTATTCTTTAGATTTTTTAACATTTCTTCAATAGTATGTACTTCTCATCCATGAAGAAAATTTTCCGGTGATTTCTGATGAAGTGTTTCTGCAACTTCTTCGCTTTCATGGTTTACTTTTTATGGGACCATGACAGCATCTACTTTAACCAAGGACGCACTGAACGATATCACGAAAAGACACTGAACGATATGGCATAGGCACATCTCGAATATAACGCTAAGACGAATAAAAGAATGACAACGTCGAGCGTTGGCTTTGCATCAATTAAAGGGCGAGCAGCATCGATGGTAGCTCTATTGATCTACACAGGATAGTTTACCTATATATTTTATTTTATTTTTGATTTTATTTTGATTTGATTTGATTTGATTTTATCTTATTTTGATTTGATTCGATTCGATTCGATTCGATTCGATTCGATCGATTCGATTCGATTCGATTCGATTCGTTTCCGTTTCATTTCCGTTTCAGTTCCGTTTTGTTTCGTTTCGTTCCGTTTCGTTCCGTTTCGTTCCGTTTCGTTCCGTTTCGTTCCGTTTCGTTCCGTTTCGTTCCGTTTCGTTCGGTTTCGTTCGGTTTCGTTCCGTTTCGTTCCGTTTCGTTCCGTTACGTTCCGTTTCGTTCGGTTTCGTTCCGTTTCGTTCCGTTTCGTTCCGTTTCGTTCCGTTTCGTTCCGTTTCGTTCCGTTTCGTTCCGTTTCGTTCCGTTTCGTTCCGTTTCGTTCCGTTTCGTTCCGTTTCGTTCCGTTTCGTTCCGTTTCGTTCCGTTTCGTTCCGTTTCGTTCCGTTCCGTTTCGTTCCGTTCCGATCCGTTCCGTTCCGTTCCGTTCCGTTCCGTTCCGTTCCATTCCATTCCATTCATTCCATTCCATTCATTCCATTCCATTCATTCCATTCCATTCATTCCATTCCATTCATTCCATTCCATTCCATTCATTCCATTCCATTCATTCCATTCCATTCATTCCATTCCATTCATTCCATTCCATTCATTCCATTCTATTCAATTTCATTTCATTTCATTTTATTTTATTTAAGGACATCCAGTTGCTGTTATATCTACTTAAATTTAAAATGTTTTAATCAATACAATAATATTATTATAATCTTAATATACAGCTTCTAAAGGGGCCACAACATGCACAATGACATTGGTGAGTAACACTGATAAAAAAAACCCTAAAAGCAAGGTACAGGCTAGTCAGTGTCCTCATATTGAATATATATATAGCATAATATTGTTACAGTATTATTTATTACTCAATAATTTTATATACGTAGTATTACATTCAAGATTTCTTGCTCTATAAATGTTTTAAAACCATTAAAAGAGTTCCCACGTTCCCGTTTATAAATAATAGTTTTGCTTTGTTTCAGAAATAAAAAAATATTTTGTTAAACCTAGATTTTTACCACCTGCATTAACAGTAACTTTATTAAATTTTAAGGTCAGGTGGGCGTTTAATTGACCCTTAAGAAATGGTTGGTAGGTTTTATGAAGCCCGAATGTAAGGCATATAAAACCTAGGCAAATTTGATAGATTGTCCAACTTTAACTTAATATTAACATGTATAAGTAAGAAGCCATCATCGGCATATGCCGTTAGAATTCAGCATAACGGCATATTAGGAAGTCATCATCATTCAATTTCTTAGATAAGGCGCAATTACTGAGCCCTAGGGGCAACCCATTATTAATGTAATAGCCATATAGTACCCATGTAATGACTGATGATTTAAATGTTGCAGAACTTAGCGCAAAAAAAAATTGAATATATGTTACTGTAACAACCACGTAAATATGTATAGTAAAATTGGTTTGGTCGTTTGTGACAAAGGGCTTGTTGTCGAGAATTGAGCTGTACATATAATTTCGATGAACCTTTACCTTAAGGTCTGCTTTTTAGGGTTCCGTTTCCAAAGGGTAAAACGGGACCCTATTACTAAGACTTCGCTGTCTGTCTGTCCATCTGTCACCAAGCTGTATATCATGAACCGTGATAGTTAGACGGTTAAAAATTTCATAGATGATGTATTTCTGTTGCCGCTATAACAAAAAATACTAAAAAACATATCAAAATAAATATTTGAGAGGGCTCCCATACAATAAATTTGTTTGTTTTGATTTGTTCGTTTTTATAGATAACGGTACAGAACCCTTCGTGTGCGAGGCCGTCTCGCACTTCACCGGTTTTTTATACACTACAGTCATGATTTTTTGCTTACAGATCGGATTTATTTGAATTTGCTCAATGATAGCTTCGACCGCTGCTGGTTCTCTGATTGTTCCAGTAGGTACGTCTGTGATCATTGTAACTTGATGGTTTAGCAAATAAACTTATACGTTATTTTAAAAGTTTCACACAATCTAGATAGGGTTTTTTCTTACAGTATTATTTTTATAATTGATTTACAGTGAGCATGTTACGCTAATGTATGTATAATGCTCACTGCGAATCAATTATATCTATGTGATGCCTTTGTCTTGTTATAACAAAATGGGTATAGAACTTACTTAGCTTGTTCTACGTAACTTGTTCGGTATTGAATATGTAATTGAGCTCCACATGTATTAGAAATCTTTGAGAGACTTAGATTATATTTATAAAAGTTCGTTTCAGTAAGTACACACATTATTTTAGGTAAATTTGTTCTTAAGACGCTACGCTAAATATAAAAAGACGTGTGGCACTCGGAGACTGCCGCGGTATAGCTGCATAGCATTTTTTATCAACTTATGCAATTATAATTATTTATTTATTTTATAATACTGCATTTGTGATAATAATAATAAAATGAATGTATATAGAGTACTAACTCATTTTCTTTCACAATTTTTTCGTGACTTTCTTCATTAATAAATGCACTTTGTATATTTATATTTAAAACTCTTTGTACACAAATTATACGAGTACTGATATTCACTGTTGTACGTAGATGATAAATACCTATACACCTATACACTTTCTCACAAACAGCTGATTACGGTAGTTTCCCAATACAACCAATGCCACCTAAAGGCGGGTTGCTGAACTAAAGAGACAAGCGTGATATTTCAAAAAGTCATTAAAAGTTCTGGTATTTATCGATAGATGGCGGTCGGAGTGGGGGGTGTTAGGTTTTTATCGTTACGGAATTTCTGGATTCGGTCCCCACGCTCAAGGCCCGCGATAGAAGCTATGCAATAGCTTAAAAAATATATTGTTAAATCATTGCTGACAGGAACGAATAATATATCAACTATCATCTTTCTACTTTATTTTCAGATTATATATTGCAAGCCTTTACGGTTCCTTTGCAGGGCAAGGGCCTCCTCGTACTTCAAAAGGATAAGCCCTAGTGCACCATGCACTGGGACAGAAGTTCCTAAGGATGTTTTCCTTCACCATAATAAGTACGAAATAATCGATTTCTAATACACACTTAACGTCAGGGGCATCCTTAGTTTATACTCGAGACCACTGACTCCACAGTCCAACGACATAAGAATAAAATTCTAATTGGTTCGCGATTTAATGGAAACTAATTAAACTCTTAAATTACGGTGTACTAGAATTTGTAAAATAAGAAGCAGATCAAAAACCAAAGTTTCTTCAGAAACGTAGAAAAGACGCAATTAGTAGATTGGTAAATTAACGTGTAAAATTCATTTGCTGCACTGCAATAAGTTACGTTCCGTTAATTTAATATTTTTAACGGAACTTGGTACTTATTGCAGTTTTTTGCTTCCCTATAAGATGATTAACATTCTTTTAGTTTATATTAAAATTTCTAAACCCAATAGTTAATTAAAGTTAGCTACGGGGACTATGTTGCCTTGGTCCAATGGCCACAGGCAGTATTGCTATATAATACTAGTATTAACCTAACAAACTTTGACCACCGTGCTAAACTATTTGAAGTAATATACAAATAGTTTGAGTATCGTAGCTTCCTTTATTCTTAGTAGCTTTGTGAAGTTCTATGCCTACCAAGAATTTGGTTTGATTGCTTTAGTTTTTAAACTAATTTATTGAAATATTGACATTATCCATTAACTAGTCGAATGCACGTGTGGTTCTCGCTGTTACTTCGGTATCCTCGTAACAATTATTGGTGCGACCGATAATTTTGTTCTGAGTCTGAATGTGCTATGAGTCCGTAAGTTTCATGTTTGTAAAGTCCCCGTAATACGGGCGTAATTTTCATAAAAAGACCTTGTTCTATATTATTATATTATCTAACTATAGCCAACTATTCGGCAACCATAAAATTCATATTGTATTTTTAAAAAAATAAGATGTTCTGTATTAAGATTGCATCCACGTCGTTGGAAGGAATATGAGTTGCAGAAAGCGAAACGAAAAATGAAACTTACCCGGAAATGTAATATTTTGTTGACAGCATAAAGGTAGAATTTGCACGAACTAGACACCGCGGAGAAAAATGTCGGGAGCATGTACATGTTAAATTTAACTACGTAGCTTTGAAATATGACGTATATAAATATTAAAATCTTCAAATTTATACTTTTTTTTTAAAGACAACGCCCGCACTAGCGAATCTAATCACTGTGTCGCAAGGTACATTACAATCATATAATAGAAGGACACAAATTACATCCAGACTCAGAACAACTATTTATGGGTCACACAAATAGTTGTCCGGCGTTGGACTCGAACCCACGCCACGAAGCGGCGAGACGACTGTCTTAGCCGCGGGGTCACACGTGCAGTCAATTATTTATAATGAAAAGCGTAAATCTAAATTTAAAAGTGAAAAACCATAAATCAATCGTCCGGCGGGGTTCTAATTAGCACCCTCTATCAATTCGGAGTAGGTAGGTGCTCAGCCGTTATGCTAAGAACGATGCACACTGGCAGATTAAATTTATGATATCCTGGCTAACCTTTACTGACGATGTAGGTGCCATCCATCGGCATTGTTTATAAAACATACAATAAAGCCGATGGATTGGTGCTGGTTTGGTTCCCGGCGGAATATTAAATTCTTGATTTACCAGCTTTGGGATTATTAAAATATCGCTTGACATAATATTCAAAATTCGTATCGAATTCGTGTCGTTTATTGTATTTCAATGCATTGGTGCATTGAAATACAATATGGGGGCTCAAAGAAAGTTTCAAGCAAAACAAAACATAATATTTATAAGTTTATATAAAAAATATAATTTGGGTTTAATAGTTGTATATTTTCCGATGTATTGATATTATGTATATAGAGGTAGAAAAATAATTCTATGTACGTAAGGCCGTAAACTTGAATTCATTAACAGCCTCTTGAAGCAATTTTCAATATTAGCAAAGAAAAATAAATTACTCTAATCTGGGTTTTAAAATTGATGGACTTTTTAGCCAATACTGGTATCTATCTATAATCTAGTTATGAGTACGGCGCCAATATTGGCTAAAGGTTCATTGATTTAAAAGTCGTAAAGTGCGCGTTTTAACACTTTTAATTAAAATCAAATGAAGATCGAATGTAGAACTGAAAATAAAAAAGTAATCGCAATTCCGTTTTAAGTATTTTACTGTTTTACCGACTTTTAAAGAGCAATTCGACTGTATATTTTTGTTCTATGTATGGGACGCCATTCCTCCGTGATTTTATTAGATTCTGATAATTATATTTTAGTCAGTAGTGCTAGCGGAATGCCAATAAAAATGTTTAAATCAGTCAATATGATTTCAGGGACAAAACTTCCAGTAGGATTGTTTAATATTAGCCAAACTGACGTGCAGAGTCCATATTAAACATCATCCTTTTCCTCTAGCTGAAAGTTATTATTTTATAGTATTTCTAAAATTTTTGTTGTTTTGATGAGATTGTTAAAAAGACTTTATTTTTATTTATCAGTACAAAAGGGTATCTATACATAAACAGCATTGATTCAATCTATGTTTTACCATAAGAGCTACTAATGCTGCTATTTACCTCACAAAACATCATGTACAAACTTTGACCTACATTCTCAAAATTAATTTTACCACACACTTACAAGAAACAGGACTTACTTAACCGTAAGTTAAATAGTCAACTTTTAGAGTTTGTAAGAGGTTTCCTTGAAACTCCAAGCAGCAGCAATCCATTTTCCTCCGTCACGGACAAAAATAAGCAAGTCATATTTTTCGCTTCCGTTTCAAATGTAAATTGCATTTTGTTACAACAGACAAGTTGGGTTTCGGAATGGCTTAGATGTAAAATAGGTGGACTTGTCAACTGTTATACTGTAAATCTGATGAAATGATGATGGTTTTCATGAGTACTGTAAATTATAAAAGATATTTTATAAATTGTTTAGCATGACACAAACAATTTCTAAAATACTAGCTAGACCCCGCGGTTTCACCCGCGTTAAAGTAGTTTTGGCCTAAAAGAGTAACAAACATACATCTACTCACAAACTTTCGCATTTATAATATTAGTAGGATCTAGCGGTTTTGGCTGTGCATGCCGGAATAGCTCGCAGATGGTTGATTTTTCCTACTTACTTGACACTTATCGTCATATTTTACACATTTCACACAATATCTTTATAAATAGTGGCCTATGTGTTATTCTGAGGTATAAGGTATATTATTGTGAAGTTACATTAAAATCCATTCAGTAGTTTTTACGTGAAAGAGTAACAAACATCGATCCATACTTACAAACTCTCGTGTTTATAATATTAGTAGGATCTATATCCAAAAAGTTGTACAAGTGTGTCACTAGTAGTAGTTAGCAAGTACTTGATATACGATTTATGTCACAGATCGCTGGAAGCCACTGGACGCAGGTAGCGCAAGACCGACAACTATGGAGATTTTGTGAGAGGCCTTTATCTAGCAGTGGGCGTCTTTCGGCTGATATGATGATGATGATGGTGTCACCGTTTTTAGATGATGACATATGTCACTCGGTTGACAGTAGGTGTGGCGTAGTGATTGCGGCATTTGGGCTCAATCAATTATTGTTTGACTATTATGTAATTACTCTAAGCTGAGATGTCCTTCGTGTCCAGGACTAACATTATATTAACTGCTACATAATACTGTATATAAAACATATTGTACACCATAAGTTTACGAAATTCAGCAACATACTGGACTGAATAAGAAATTTCCCACCACGCTACGAATAAAGTACGGAAAAGTATAAATCCGACGTTCTGTATTGAATTTACCGACTAAGTATTTCTAAAAGTCAGGAAAATTTAATTACTGCAAACTCCTTAATTCATTTTCGGATCCGGAGGAAACCGAGTCACAAAATCGATTAACTGTAAAAGTGAAAAGGGATAAAGTTAAACATAGACATACCTACAAATAACGTGTGCCAGGCTTAGACTTAGATTACAATATCTTTTTTTTCAGGCATCCTTAGGCAATGTCCTCTTGAGATTTGATGATGGAAAATGATATTATTGTTGGAGTACCTACGGATGACCTGTCATTTTGAGTTTTTGAGTTTACCCACAGAAGCAAGGTGCAATTAAAGAATCTCACCCGTTTCCTAAGCATTTCATAGAATTTTAATATGAGAACATGATATGAATAATTGAAAACAAATTTCATAAGTTCCATTAAATGTTTTTCATTAATTCAATTTAAATAGTTTAAGTGGCGCTCACATCCAGTTGCTAGTGATTGGCTAGGTTAGGCACCTAAGCCTGCGGTCTGTTTATATATAGATGACCGCCAAAGCGGTTCAATTTCGGAGCGTCACGGGGCTCTACCGGCTAAGTCGCCGAACATCGTTTTCGAGAATGGCGTTCAAGAAAATCAAGGTTAAAAATGACTTAATCTATCGTTAAATCGGCTTCAACGTTGACAATCGATTCCGGACCATTTATGGCGTCACATGTTGTCATGGAAGCCGATTTAACGGTAGAGCCCCCGGTTGGGCCTACTGGGCTTAGACAATTCTGGCACTAGGGTAGCCACTGCCAATACGATGATAAAATGATTAATATATGTATCTTATTAATAACCAACATGTTTTTTGAAATGTAAATGAAAATTAAAGATAATAAAAAATCTGTTTTATTTAATCCACACAAAGAAACATAATGCAGAACAAACATTCGAAAATTTAGCTCAGCTCAGAAATACGTCTTTTACAGCGAGAATAATTGAAATTAGTTGTAATTGTACCGAACGATAAATTGCAGAGGGTTTACGTATGTTGAGGTAGGATAAAGTATATATATATATATATATATATATATATATAGACGATAAAAATATTGTTTTTAATGTGTTAAATAAGTAAGTATGTAATCTTCGTAAAATATAGTGTACATTTTTGCACAATACTACGACATTATGGCTGCCAACGTGGTCTTGTGTATGACTGCGCTGAAGCCGTCTAGCAGAACAAATATGATAAACATGATAAGAAAGGTATATGTCCAAACATGTTTTGATATGAAATATCGCCGACCAATATCGGAGATAATATAGCAAAATAAACAAAAAAATATACTAATTAAAAATGATTATAATTAAGAAAAGTGACAGGACAAGGTTTAAGTATTGGGTATCTGCTGAATGTTACATAAAATTCAATCATTTTTTTGTTCAGAACATTATGCGTTTTATAGAAGCTTTCGCTGTTTTAGTCATTAACTTGTTGCCTTTTAAGGACTCACCTACAAAAATAAATTTGCCTTGTTTAATTGATTACTGTTACCCATTTGGAGTAATTCCATACCTTTACTATCCTTTCCATTTTACCTACACTCGGATTGTGTAACGGCTCCGACTATTGATACTCAATCATGCTTTGGTGAAACGACACCCCCTTTGAACCCAAACTATGAATTTAAATACAAAGGGAATGTGAGAAGTTGTAATACAAAGAAGTATCTAATATTCAAACTACACCATAAATTATTTGATACGCAAAATAAAGTAATTATAGAAAAAAGATCACTTACAGTATTTAAAAGCGAAAAATTCTAGTCAAAACAACTTAGATGGCACATTATTAAACGTAACAGAAAAAAATATTCTTTCATTAAAAATGGATGGCCATAGATGCAGCAGGCTGTACAATGTGAAATGAAAAAATACAATATTTAAGAAAGACAGAATACGTCTATTAGACACGCAATTGTAAATAAAATAATAGACAGTTTAAAGTTATACTGGTATGTTGTGCCTAATTGGCACCTGTTACTGCAGCACTGATTTTCAGCTCCAGTCATAGTGATACACATAAGTTTAACTTAAGTAATAAAAAAAAACCGGCCAAATGCGAGTCGGACTCGCACATGAAGGGTTCCGTAGCAGCAAGTATTTCAGTTGATTAAATGAAAGCAAATTGCGGTTTATAACGTATTAAAATAAAAATTCTTGCTAGATCTCGTTCAAATATTATGTTAATATACTTCATATATTTTTTTTAGTTTTATCATTGTCTTACAGGAAAGAAGTTACAGGGGGGTGGGGGGGCCAGACACTCATTTTACCACTTTGGAAGTGTCTCTCTCGCAAACTATTCAGTTTAGCCAAAAATGATATCAGGAACCTCAATATGATTTTTGAAGACCTATCCATAGATACCACATGTATGGGTACGATCAAAAAAAAATTTCAGATTCAGTTCTATGTATGGCGACCCCCCAAAATTATTGTTCTTTTTCTATTTTTGTGTAAAAATCTTAATGCGGTTCACAAAATACACCTACTTACCAAGTTTCAGCAGCACAGCTCTTATAGTTTCGGAAAAAGGTGGATGTGACATACGGACGGACAGACAGACACACATGACGAATCTATAAGGGTTCCGTTTTTTGCCATTTGGGTACGGAGCCCTAAAAATATGATGATGAATCAGTATAAAATCACATGGCGAGCAATTTACGGCGAAGTTTACACGTGCGTAGAAAATGGCATCAAAAAATTTACGCTACGTAAATACATACTTTAAATAATTCGGTTGGCCGTGGGGTTCGGGCTAATTATTGACATATTGAGATCTTCGTAAACCAGAGATTTTCTGGGGATATTTAGTGTAGAATATACATGGTAAACTGGAGAAAATCTTCCGGAACAAACGAATGTTATGATTGCATATTTATCAGTAACGTATCTACAGGCAAATAGATAGCTACTTCCGTTAATAACGCCCACCACCAATTAAGAAAAAAAAAATCTTTATTTTTTCTTTTTTAAAACCAAGACCACGCCTGCACTAGGGAATTTAATCTCTGTGTCGCAGGGTACTTTGCAAACATATAATATACGGACATAAATTACATCCAGACTCAGAACCACTATTTATGGGTCACGCAAATAGTGGTCCGGCGCGGGACTCGAACCCGCGACACTAATTTGATTTTCTCATACCACAATATGCATAACAATCCATGTAAGAGATACGATGCCACAGATTATCTTACAAGACCTATCATACACTTCCATATAACAAAGTAAATATGTAAACAATGAGCCAAATATAATTGTTTTATTATTTGTAGTTTAGAAATTCCTTGGAGACCGTTTTATTTTGATCATATCCTAATATTTATTTTCTTCCTTTACTACGGCAGAGCAAAGCTATTTTATCATTTAGCGTAAAACTTGTTCTGTTTTGTAGCTTTCTGCTATTCTGTTTTCATCATCATCATTTTCATAAAAAAAATCAGGAACTCATAACTTTTGCTCCAGACTTTCTTAAATTGTATTTTAATGTGAGAAAAACGGCAAATGAAAGTTGTTGCTATGTCCTATTTTAATCTTATTCTCTTAATAGAAAGGTGCACTTATGCGTTACCATATACTGAGAAGTAAAAACTAATATTTGGAATAATAATACTAGGTGAAATTCATCATCATCATCATCATATTGCCGGTCTTGCGCTACTCGCATCCAGCGGTTTCCAAGTAAAATTACTGTACTTTTTTCCATATTTATTAGGAATTTCCTTGATAAAATTATGAAAACAGTAACTAAAAATAAAATATACAAGCTGCGCCCCGCAGTTTCACCCGCGTTAAAATAGTTTTGGCGTAAAACAGTAACAAACATACATACATACATCTATACTCACAAACTTTCGCATCTATCTATACATATAATAAAATCGTAGGAAAGCCACAACTGTACATTGAATATTTTTTTAAAGGATACTTGGGCCGTGATCTACAATAGACATCGAAGCAAAAAATATAGTTTTTAGATTTTTTGTCTGTATTTCTGTTTGTCTGTATGTATGTCCGGGCTAAACACAAAAAGTACTGCATGGATTTACTTCAAATTTGCATGAATGTTACTAAGACGTCAGGTCAACATATAGGCTACATATTATCACGCTATCACCTTCGGGGGAGGAGCTGTGATAATTTATAACATCTAACGCGGGTAAAACCGCGGGGCACAGCTAGTTTATAATATAATATTAGTAGGATGTGTACCTCTTAACGGTTTTGGCAGTGCACGCCGGAATAGCTCGCAGATGGTAGATTTTTTTCCTACTTTCCTCACTCGTATCGTCATATTTTGGACAATTCACACAATATCTTTATCAATTGTAGCCTATGTGTTATTCTGATGTATAAGCTATATTATTGTAAAGTTTCATTAAAATCCATTCAGTCGTTTTTATGTGAAAGAGTAACAAACATCCATCCATACTTACAAACTTTCGCGTTTATAATATTAGGTCTTTACCTATGAAATTGCCGTTCTGCAGTACTGGCCATTTCAAATCAAAATAATTTTTGTTTGGCTAAGAATTCTAATTTCAAATTAATTTTATTTTAAAAACATGGATTCTTTTTTCCAAAAGTAGTCATTTCTTTATTGATTAGTGTTACATTTTCATCGCATTTCAATCTTTTTCGTCATCATGGATACGTTAAAAATTCGAGTAATTATGGAATATGAGTACCGTCGTGGCAGCAACGCGGCACAAGCGGCACGCAACATCAACGACGTTTACGGAGCTAACACTACAAACCAACGCACCACCTGTTATTGGTTTGCTCGCTTCCGTTCTGGAAATTTCGACCTGAAAAATGAACCTCGCGGTCGTCCGAAGACTTTGGTCGACAATGACGAATTAAAGGCGGTTGTGGAAGCTGATGATACACAATCTACGGCTGAATTAGCAGCAGCTTTCGACGTTAGCGTCAAAACAATATTGGTCCATTTGCGTCAAATTGGCAAGGTAAAAAAGCTTGACAAATGGGTGCCCCACGAACTCAATGATCGCCAGCGCGAAGTACGCGTCGAGACGTGCCTTGCACTGCTTAACAGACACACAAATGAAGGAATTTTGAACCGCATTGTTACCTGCGATGAAAAATGGATTCTGTTTGATAACCGCAAGCGCTCAGCAAGTTGGTTGGATCCTGGTTCAGCACCTAAACAATGCCCTAAACGAAAACTTACCCCTAGAAAAGTGATGGTCACTGTTTGGTGGTCTAGCGCCGGTGTGATTCATCACAGCTTCTTACCAAACGGGGTGAGCATTACTGCAGATGTGTACTGTGAAGAACTGAGCACAATGATGGAGAAGCTGGCGCATCTCCAACCAGCATTGGTCAATCGCTCGTCTCCGCTGCTCCTGCACGACAACGCGCGACCTCATACTGCACAGCAGACGGTCTCCAAGTTGCAAGAACTGGGGTTGGAAGCTCTCCGTCATCCGCCCTACTCACCAGACCTTGCGCCTACAGACTACTACTTTTTCCAGAATTTGGATAACTTCTTGGCGGGAAAAAAATTCAATACCCGAGAGGCAGTACAAAATGCCTTTGAAGAATTTGTTGCCTCCCGTCCAGCTGATTTCTTTAAGAAGGGCATCAATAAACTGCCACTGCGATGGCAAAGATGCATTGATTGCATGGGTGATTACTTCGATTAATACAAATAAAAAAATTCATGAAAAAAATTCGTTTAAATTTTTTCATACAAAACGGCAATTTCATAGGTAAAGACCTATTATTAGTAGGATAAATAATTTATGCCTTTTCGTTCCAAATCATCCTTATGTCATAGTTTTCCTCATTATAAATTAATATATAGAAACAAAATGTTGAGGTAACTATAGAATAGAATAGAATAGAATAGAATACTCTTTATTGTACACCATAAGAATACATATTTTTATAGGATATTACATAAACAAGTTGTACAAAGGGCGGTCTTATCGCATAAAGCGATCTCTTCCAGACAACCTTAGGATGGATAGGAGCTGAACAATAACTAATAGCAGTAGGTGTGCAACAAGACATACACCAAAATTGTGGTATATCCATAAAATAAATAAAAAAAAAAGATTTAATAAATTTACTGTTAAAAAGATGGAAATGTGAAATAAACATAATTAAATAACTAAATAAGAAAAATACTTTATTTAACGTAGTACCATAAATTATACAGACAAATAGTGTTCTCTGACCAGCTTTTTAAAAGTTGATATTGTCTGGGCACTTTTAATTTCGACAGGCAAGGCATTCCATAGTCGAACTGCCTGCACACTAAACGATTTTCCCATAAAAATGGATTTGTGCTCTGGGATATGTAGTTTTAAATTTTCTGATGATCTTAAGGATCGCAAATGTGTGTCACAAAGGAACTCGAAGCGTTCTTTAAGATATGTAGGAGTAGCAGGGTTAAAGAGAATGTTATAAAGCAAAGAAAGAATATGAGCATTCCGGCGAAGGCGAATTGGCAACCACTTGAGCTTAGTACGAAAGGAGGATACATGATCATATTTGCGAAGACCAAATATGAATCTTATACAAAAGTTTTGAAGTCGCTCAAGCTTATCGAGTTGCTCTTCAGTAAGATTAAGATAGCTGACATCAGCGTAGTCGAGGATTGGTAGGAGAAGCGATTGAGCAAGCGCAATTTTAGTGGTAATAGGGAGAAAGTTGCGTAGACGCCTAAGTGAGCCTGCTGACGCAAATAACCTTCGGCTAACCGTCTTCAGTTGTGGGCCCCAGGATAAAGTACTATCTATTACTATCCCCAAATTCTTAACAGTATCTTTATACGGGATAACAGTACCTTCAAATGTAATTTGGGGAATTTGGGACATGTCTATCCTAGTCACCATTCGAGAGCTGCCGATGATAACAGCTTGCGTCTTTGACGGATTAATCTTCAGACCAAAGTTATGACTCCATTCCCCAATGCGAGATAAATCAGAGTTGATTATTCTGATAGCATCTGGCAGGTTTGCAGGTGGAGAGTGGTAATATATTTGGAGATCGTCTGCATAAAGATGATAGGAGGAAGAAAGGTTATTTGAAATTGAATTAATAAAAATAGCAAAAAGCAATGGAGATAAAACGCCACCCTGCGGTACACCGGCTAGTGTGTTGCACCACGAAGACAAAGAGTCATCAATACGGACTCGTTGCCGGCGACCAAACAGGTAGGTGCGAAACCAATCAATCACTATTGGAGATATGTTCAGAGTGGCCAGAATGCCAAGAAGAATGTCGAAATCCACAGTATTAAATGCATTACTAAAATCTAATAGGAGAAGAACTGTAAGATTTCCATTCTCCATAGCACTCCTAATGTCTTCCGTAATAGTGACCAGGGCTGTGACAGTACTATGACTAGGACGAAAACCGGATTGCATTGGATTTAGGAGACTATTTTTGCAAACAAAGGAATGAAGCTGTTCATGGACCAGGCGTTCAAGGACTTTGGAGAGGAATGGGAGGATGGATATAGGACGGTAATCAGCAAAAGAGGTAGGATTTTTGGTTTTGGGTATAGGAGTAATCTGGGCTTCCTTCCATGAGGAAGGAAAGCATCCACTGGACAAAGAATGGTTAAGAATGTGACATATGACGTGAAGGATTTCATCAAGGATAGGAATGATCATATTACGGCTGACATTGTCACTACCGACAGCATTAGATGCTATAGACAGAATGCTTTTCTTAACATCACAAGTAGTGAATTGATTAAAAAGAAAAGGTGAATGATCAGGAGTTGGAAGTGTTGAAAGATGTGTCAAAGTGTTTGCTTTAGCTGTTCTGTTACATGCAGCTGAAGAGGAAAAATGTGCATTAAGCGCGTGAATATCCAAAGTTGTAGGAAGTGTATTTTGGCACTTTCCAACCCCTAGTGATCTTAGAAATTTCCAGATTTTAGCTGGTTCACCGTTCTCAACGGATTTGTGGATATTTTGGCGTTGGGCGCTCCTACACATCTTGTTGCAGTTATTCCGAATCTCCATATATTTTTCCCGATTAATTGCCGTTGGTTTGCACTTAAATCTCTGCTTTGCCACAACCTTTCGAGCCATGATCTTTCTGATGTTGTCGGTCAACCACGGCGCTGGAAGATGTTTTATTTTTATTGTTCGTATAGGGGCATGTATGTCGTAGAGTTGAATGAGCTTGTTATTGAAGATTGTAACCTTATCATCAATGATGTTAGTTTCAAACACTGAACTCCAATCAATACTACGAGCCGATTCTAAAAGATTTTCAACATTCATACCACTAAAATTGCGCTGTAGAAGATATTTCGACTTAGCTTTGGGAGGGCGAACTTCATAAGAAGTAAAAATTAGATCATGGTACGAAAACGCATCAGCTGGGCATTGGCCATGCTTAGCGACATGATCACTAGATGAAATGAAAATGAGATCAAGTAATGATGGAACAGAGTTAGGAAAATGGTGAGTTGCACTTAGTGGGAGACAGCAAAGATTAATAGATTCAAAAACTGACAAAAGAGTAGAAGCACGGGAGTCCTTTTTGAGAAGGCAGGTATTAAAATCACCCATTAGAATAGTATGACTGTAAGACGGAGTAAGATTAATAAGAAGTGTTTCAAGAGAAGAGAAGTAATTGATGCGGAGAGATGGGCAATAGTAAACACCAAGTAATAACCTCGTGTGGTGCAGTTCAACCTCAATAAAAAGGTGTTCACCGGCGTTTGGCAGAGGCGGTTGTGGTGACACATCGACTATTTTAAAATTTATGAAATTGCGTAGATATATTGCTACGCCACCACCAGCCCCAACCACACGGTCATTGCGTATAAGACTATAGCCTGGTAAAGTATACGCCACAGATGGGAGGCATGGTTTTAACCACGATTCCGATATTAAAATAGCATGGATATTCTTACAGTCAAAGTTTGCCAGCAAATCGGGAAAGTGTGCCGGAATGCTTTGGGCATTTATGTGGACAACATTGAAATTCTTAGGAACATCAGAAAAATGAGACACAAGAGTCTCACCAAGAGATGGAATTGAAACGAAGCTAGCATCACTATCTGCTGAAAAAAAACTATCAGTATCGCTTTCGTAATCAGACTCCAACATATATTTAATTTAAATAGTTTTAACAGTAAAACTATAATTTTATCAATTTTCTCCAAAAAAAAAAAATATCAAAATAAAATATCCACCTGCCAGTGTCAAGGAATAACAATAAATAAATTAACAGGCAAATTATAAATATTAAAAATAATAAATACTAATCAACAAGGTAAATAGAAACTATTAACCCGATTTTACTAAAACTAACAACAAAAAAGCAAAGAAAAGAGCAAATAACAAGAATTTTAACAATATTATACAATGCTAAGAGAGACTTATATAATTTGTTATGTATTTTATTACGTTGCCAATAAAAGTATGACCACATTACGTAGAATATTACGCAGTAATCATCCATCAGCAAAAATAAATAAATAATTACTGTTTCCATTCACCCCATTGCATGCGTTCATAGACAAAGAAAATGCAACAAAAGAATAGATGAAATGACATAACATTATATAGTCACTGACAATTTACGTGAAATGACAACAATGTACAAATAATTAATGTTTAGTTTTCATGAGGATGCGTAAAAAGAATTAGAAAATAATGTTTACCAGGAAGATTTCACTTTTTTGCGACCGCATTTCTTTTTGGCCTTTGCGTTATAGGTTTACCGACCTCTGGTTGTTTTGAGACGTCCGTGCTCGATGACTTGGAAGCTTTTGCGATGTTATACACATCCTGTACTGTAGTGACACGGTGGCGTGCATTATCCTCATCAATTATGAAGACCTGGCCACCTTTAGAAAAGCATTTCGACAAGCCGAATGTCTCACGGCCCAAAACAAACGCTGAGTGCCGAGTTTTTGTAAGAAACTCTGAAATGGTTACTCCCGTACCCTTCAATTTCGTTTTAGAGAACCAGGCCTTATCTCGGAGTGCCATGGTTTCAAATTTACACAAAATTGGCCGAGGTCTTGAGGATCCACTATGACGACCCATGCGATGGCACCGTCTAATGTCCTTGGCCGTGAAATCGGAAATGTCAAGCTGAGAAGAAACGACTTCCGCAACTGTCTTCACTACGTCCTCATCCTTGTTTTCGGTGATTCCATGTACCAAAAGAATCTTTCGTCGTCCTTTCATCTCAAGATTATCAATATTGCGAGCCAGTATATCTACCTGTTTCTGCAAGATTTCAAGTGTTCTCAGGAACTGCTGTTTGAAAGCCCCAAAGTCAGCTGCTATTGTACCAACAGTAGCTGTATCCTTACTTGATGATGCCTTTTGCAGCTGTTCTTCAACACTGGCACACTTTTTATAAAACTCCTCTCTTAAACTGGACACAGAATCTTGTACTGTGACTGCCATTTCTAAGTCACAATTTATCTAGTGTTGTTGTGGAAATTAAGTTAAACTTCTTATTTAACTGGCAGGTGGGTCACTTTGATATTAATATTTTAGCATTTGCACATTAAAATTAATGAAATAAATAATTTAAATTACAATAAAATACAGAGCACAATTTTTTCCTACTGCTTGCCACAACTACCCACAGCAAAAAAAAAAAAAAAAAAAAAAAAAAAAAAAAAAAAAAAAAAAAAAAAAAAAAAAAAAAAACTATAATGTAGGTTTAATCCGAACATTGCTCACCCCGTTGTACCTAAGGCTTTTAATTGTACTTAACTTTATCTAGAATTCATATTCCTAAAAGCCATGCATAATTAATAAGCTCACGGAATAATTAAAATTTAATTTCCAGATTCCATTCGGCGGCAGATGTGGGAACAGTAATAATTGAGGAATTTAATTGAACGTACAAGTTATTATCTAATGATTGTTTATTAAAAAATACTTGCAGTATGGCGAATTTAATAATAGCTGAAGTTTTAATTCGTAAAACCATAGTGTAGTCGTCGACCAGTAGCTTAATTAATAATAAATAATATTCATTTACGGGTATGTTATACTTTACGTGTACTTCTATGATACGTTTTAGGCAATTTGAGACCACAAATTGTCTAAAATTGGTGACCACTTACTAAACTTCTTTGAACGACAAAGAAAATTTCAATGTGACGAAAAAGGAATTGGCTGCTCAGAATGTTCATTAAATTCACAAAAAGAAAATATGATAATGTTCATCCTCAGTAAAGGGAAGCTTTTCCGGCGAGGCCCGGCGACCATCATTATTAGTTTACACAAGATCACAACAAACACAATTATACGAACAAATAGAACGGTCGGCAAAAAATACGCGTCAGTAAAGTTATGCAGCAAAGTTATACAGCATGATACCCACATACTAAATAAAATATTTGTTCCAACTACAAAAACCGGTAATAATATTTTGCAAAATTAAATTGTAAATTATATAATGACATACAAAATTAGTTTTCTCCTCTTATGTAGCTCTAATTTTATCCTATTATATGACATAAAAGTATTAAAACAAGGAAATAACAGGGTAACTGTTATTAACGCGTACATGATAGTTGACTATTCTCTATATTTGGACTCCTACATGTCATCGTATACGAATGAGAATGGAGTGAAAAGCTCTTGAAACTGCCACACATCTCAAAAACACTGAGAGTACGATTGTACTGTGTATTTCCTCACTCGTAGTCTGTCACATTCAGGATCTGTTTACTCGCGTCTCGAGCACTTCTAAAAAACGTTGACTAGAGTATTTCCAAATATTGTACAGACGCCAGCACTTCAAGTTACCGCAATCTGTCAAATTTCCCCAATTGAAAGTAAACCTTATGTTTATGCGATAAAGTAGAAAACCTATAAAAGAAATTTGATAGATTGTGGTAGCTGGATGGGCTGGCGTCTGTACGATCTACATACGTAAAATAACACGTCTTCATATTATTATTTATGTAATTATTTGACTACAACACAAGTTGTTTTTTGTTTTCATATCTACTAGCTGTACAAGCTTTGCAAACTTGCAGATCAAACTCGTCCAGTTCCCAAATACAATAGGTGTATTTTGAACTTTGTATCCAGTTGTAAATTAGTGTTCGTGTCCATTGCTTATAAGAAAGTGTTGCTAACCTACTAACACGTTCGAGGTTTGATCTTCAATACGAAATTCCTGAAAAGAATGAGATTGGTGAAGACTAGGACAAAAGTATTTAAAGACGTTTGAAATGTTTGAAATTTGGAACCATTTAGGCGTATACATAGCAGACATCGAAGCCGAACAGTGAGTGATAATTCAAGTGAAATCGAAGGCAAATTAAGAGGAAGAAGTAAACTTGAAAAATTGCAATTGATTTGGGAAAGTAAACAGTTGCAAGTGTTTAGTCCAAGAGAGAAGTGTACTGTGTACGTCGGGACTCACGCACAGTGCTCGTCACCGGAATTCTAAGTGCGTGTGTACGTGTGTGCCGAAATCTTAGTATTGCATCAAGTGTCACTGTCGACGTCAATAAAGGCTCCAATTGCAAAAACTAGCTTTATTCCCACTCCTTGACTCAGCGCTCGACACGCTATTTTAGTCACTCACCTTAAGTTCCAACTAAGTCAACCAGAGGAAAATAACATAGCAAGATTGATCGCTCCGCGAGGTCTCATAGCATTTATTTACAATAATTATTGTTATTGCTTTATAGCGTGACGATTGCTTATTTATTGAACATCATTACAAAAAGCAACAATTACTGTAATGATGCGCTTTGTACAGCCGACGTAAAATTAGTGGATACACTTACACGAATTATTGCGTGCCTGATAATTCATCCTTTAAAAATACTGAATTTAAATTTAAATATTAAAATTTACAACTGAATTTAAATATTTCTATACAAATACTAATTCCGATTGTGACTTGGTATGAATCATCTGAAAAGGTTTACAAACAATGAAGTACCTAATCGCGAAACATACATTTAAAATAGACTAATAAGTCTACAAAATAATAATAAATTCTTTATTTCTTAGTATACATTATACATTGAGTACTTACAGTGGAATATATAACCTTCGTATTTTGATGTTGGTAAAAAAATATGCTGTCTAGGCCAAAGTATATATCTAAATCAATGTGGCGTTGACTGTACAGAGGCCAGCACATCCACCTACCCCAATCCGACAAATTTCTTTTATCGATTTTCAACTTTATCACATAAGCATAAGTTTCACTTTCAATTGGGGAAATTTGACAGATTGGGGCAGCTTGATGTGCTGGCGTCTGTACTATGGTGGTGCAAAAGGCATGGTGGCGCAAAAAGCGCAATAGCAAAATTGTCACTGCTCTTTGTGCTACTGCCGTATTCATCGGAAATAATTGAACAAATTTTCATAAATTTGTTGAATTCGTTGCCGTATCACGATGAGTACGACAGATATGCAGATTGAATGAATGATAAACAAATAATGTAAAGAGTATTCATTTTTGTTGACTGTTGAATAAAATTTCGAATGAGTTTTAGAACTATGATAGGCATCGTTAATACGTTAAAAAAAATTAAATAGTAATATTATAAAATAGAATCAATTCTTTTTTTAAATTTTGCCACATACACATGCTTACACTGTTAACCATACATTGCTCATAGACACTGTCTGTACTGGTTTTATTTTCTTAAGTATGCCAACAATTTAATCATGTTTATCAAATATACAACGCGGGCGAAGGCACCGGCGGAAGATAGTAAAGTATATTATCACTGGAGTTACAACAGTTGGGAAAAGGTTACAAAAACAATAAAGAAAGCCCTTTTGAGCTTATAAATGACAATCGAAAAGAAATTTCATTTAGTAAAGCCAAAAAGAGACGGGCCAAAGGAATTTTTAGACAGCCATTCACTCACTAAAAATGTAGCAGTTTAATGAAAGCTCTGCCATTTTTTGCTCTTTATTTTCTTTTTCCGTCAGTTTGATTGGGGTTTTTGATGGTATAGTACCTTTACGTGATCTGCAATCTTATCTAAGTGGACATTTCATTGCTTTGACGATGATAGTAGCTCCGTGATACTGAGTTAATGATTACCCAGTATTTTTTGTTGTCTACACTCGAATTAAACAAGTAAGTATTCAGTAAAACGTATTTTTCTGTCATTTAAAAAACTGTTCATGCTTGTTTTGATTTCAACGAATACGTTACTCGTATTTATATTCTAAATTCGAATTTTGAATTTTGATTTGACGAAAGATAACCTGGATTCCACCTGCCGTTCGTTAGTCAAGTCAGAAGTTAGTTAACTAGACAATCGAACTGCGGAAAGATTTAGGCTAGGATTCATATACTGTCAAAAGACCTATTTAAAATGTTTTCCTGATTGAAATCAATATTGTATTTGCAATATATTAGTCTTACAAAACATCCAAATATTGTTCCCATTTTCAATCCATGGCATTTTTTGATGATCAGCATTTAAATAATGACAAGTTCAATATTAAAGGCCCAGAATACTAGACGTAGATATCTCGTTCGCTATTTTGATATTAGACGAATCAATAGGTATAGGTAACACTTTTCAATGTCAGTAATCAGATTTCTACAGTTTATCGTGGGATAAGATTCTATCAATACTAACCTAAGCCTCCATACATAATGTTTGTTATTTGATGAATTACACTTTTCTTGAAACAGTTTTTAATAATCATCAAGATTCGGTTTCAGTATCAGCCTGAAGTCAGTACCTGTTTCAGTAAGTTGTTGCTTTTTCACCTTATCTATCATGTCAGATTACCGGCACATCTTATTTTGAGAGCGAGGGAGGAAAGTAAGTAAAGTATAGAGAGTAAATCTGTGTCTTCGTTGTCATTATTCGCTGTAACCGAAATTCGGTCAGGTACAATGTAACAGATGTTCTTGTGACAAAAAAGGTCGAACAAATTACTTAGCCAATCTCCAAGGCACGGAACACCGCTCAATTTTTAACACAAAGCTTTATGCAACCCATGACTAGCCCAACCAAACAGTTTGCATTATTTAACCACAGAATTCATATATGTAAGCGTATATTGTGTAAACAAAACTAACTCTGCTTTTAATAAATCTTCCGAGACAGGGTAACTCTTAGATTTCATTAACATTGTTATCAGGTAAAGTTCTTCTCTCACCCATCACTATAGTGTGGCGAAACGACAATTGTAAGGCTATTAAAACAAATGTTTCTATGTAACAACAAATACAAAGGTAAAAGTTACCACACGGCCCACTCAATAAGTGCTAGGTATTTTACTTAAAAAGAGTAATGGCTTTTACATTTAAGTATACTGGATAAAATTAAATAACTTGGTGTAAAAGAGCCGACCCAATCGAAGATTTTCCCTAACCCCTATTAAGTAAGTGTTTTTCCTTAAACTTCAATTTATTATGCGACAATTGAGGAAGTGCGAAGAAGAGGTTTACACGATTGAGTAGGAGAACCTTTCCTATACCTTCAAAAGGAAAAATGGAATCCTTCTAAAATCGGTCTGGGGTGTGTCTGTGGCAACGATTATTCTCAAAAAGTTAAAATGATAATATAAAATTTAACGTAGTGTAACGACTATGATAGGTCTACACCTATCATAGTCTTTACACTATGAATTTATTACCACTACTGATTAATTAAACCTTGTAAAACAATAAAAGTATACCTACGTAGGTAGGTTTAGGTAATATAATAATTTAATTAATGCAGGCTCCTGTCGACTTTCAATATATGGTATTTAATAGAACATGCAATACATAAATGGTGTCACAGGAGCAGAATTAAAATTTTTCCCTACTTTTCTAACCCATAGGCTAAGGCATACTTGGATTCTAGCTTTTAAGGGCTTTGATTGGACCAGCTTTATTGGACCTTGTTCGATGACCTTCGAGGCATCGTTGATAATGTATTTTAAAATGAGTAGAAACTCAATTTGTAACTTTTTCAAAAGAACGGACCTTTATACTGTTTTGTTCCTTATAAGATTCCAAAATCTTTCTTTTGTATTTGTTGCTCTGCTTTTGGCTTGATTACTACTAGTGAGCTTTGATTATTATTTAGAAACATTCAATATTAACTGCACTAGTTACAAAAATAAATATCCGACTCCAACTTTTAAATATATAGGACCATTCAAAAGATATTTTTCATGATTTGTTTTTAAAAAACGGTAAAAAAACATATATAGTCGCATTTATAAAAGGTACAGGGAGGTACGCCAAGAAATAATTATAATTTTACAAAATGGTGTAGGTATTGCAGTTTGGTATTAATACTACAAATTTAAAATAAAACCTTCTAAATGACATTACGATCACAAATAAATAAGGACAGATCACTGCCATATAGATCAAGTGTAATGGCGTAGCAAAGAAAGCTTCACTTAGTGATGAGTAGACACTCAGCCGATAACGACTCTTGAGATATCGATTAACGCCTAAAAGGATCAGGATAATTGACCGGCATTTGATACTTCATCTGGTACACAACATCAGCAAAATCATATGCTAACATCGTTTGGTTTGTTACATGTATGTATACAGCAGATAATTTTTATCTCGCGGTGTCTGAGCGGTGTTAGCGGTGGAGTGCGGCCTTTGTACATAAGGAGTTTGAGGGTTGCAATTCTGCACTAAACAAAACTGTGTATCAAAAATGATATTTCAAGAAAGAGAAGAAATTGGGCCATGGACTGTTTTCCGTGCCTTGAGGAGCGTGCAACACCACCGGTCCAGGTTGCCATGTCATGAATTATGTTCCGGATTGGATTTCAATCACGGACACTAATGTCGACGAAGAATAGTAATATGTCGGTGTGATAGATAGCGATCATTTGTAATAGAAGATCATCCCGAGGAACAGCAGGATCTCTTTATGATATACTGCAGTCAACAAACAGTCTACCAAGCTTCGTGGTTATGGCATATCACACCAAGATCCACGGGGACAGCTCTTGTCTAACAGTAGACGTCTTTCGTCTGACATGATGATTAAATTAATTGGATTTTAATCATTAGTTAAATTGACCAAAGATATCGCAAAACTTTGGCTTAGGTCCGATACCCACATTTCAATATTTTCACCTCCTACTTTCCTTTTTATATTTTGCATATATTACAAATATTTTCTTACTATACGAGGTTAGGTTAACAAAGTTCTTAACGTTTCGGATAGAAGTTGGTGCCTCATATAACCAGACCATTTAAAAATACCGTTAGTACTTGGAAGTGCGTCGTTTTAACTTCAACTAATCATTTAGAATTAGTGTGACACAAATGCATTGCTGGAATAGATACGTTTCAGATCAAAGAGAACTCTTCTTGTGCAGATCGTAGCTAATTAAATAAAAATTATAAAAATAAATAAATAAATGAGTAAACTTCAGCTTTCTTTGAGAATAAAAAATGTCATAATAAGGACTGAATTGCTAGTTTCAAAATACGCTAGTCCCTTTATGCGTGAAGAAATCGTTTTTATTTCTAAGAATAATTTATTATATTTAAGACATATATTTGGTTGACTAGTTTTACCAGAATAATTCATATTTGTAAGTTATCTTTGATTACCAAGTAATTGATGTTTTTATTGGTATTTATATGCCCAAACATATTATAATACACCGCTCAAATCCACATTTCTCTATAAACTCAATTTATCTCTATAACTTTCTCGCAGTTATGAACAGAAGTTGAGTCATTTATACTCCGTCTTTGTACGGCACTTTTCTCATCTAGATCGACCATCAAGAGTTCTTTTCTATTTAGTATGGAATCCTGGAAAAGCCGAAAAAAAATTGTCAGTTGTTCATACGGGTTTCATAAATTGCTGCTTTTTGTAGGTGAAACAAATTGGATAATCACGGTTTACGGTACTCCGTGCGGTTAGCAATCCGTAATGTAGTTACTTCCAGCTACCGAACCTCGTAATTGTGAAGTAATTCACATTTATCCATTTTATATCGGCATTTCAGTGCCGGCTTTTATTCTTGTTTAAAAGGTAATTTTGAACAGAAATAGGTAATGATGTATAATTGTATACCCACCCACCAATTTTTTTTTTATTTCCTTTTAATTTTTTTTAAAGACAAAACCCCGCTCTAGGTAATCTGGTCCCTGTGTCGCGGGGTACTTTACAAACACATAATAGACGGACACAAATTACATCCAGACTCAGAACAACTATTTATGGGTCATACAAATAGTTGGCCGGCGCGGGATTCGAACCCGCCACACGAAGCGGAGAAGCGACTGTCTTAGCCGCTGCGCCACACGTGCAGTTTCAATACCAAAGTTTAATTTTGTATAGCTGTTAAACTGCCGCAAATCAAACAAGGCAAACGTTTCATATCGGCTACGTGCCCCGGGATCCGCAACGTTATGGGTAGACAAGCTCTTTCTATTATATATTGTATATACGGCAATGCCAAAAGATAATATTTAGAAATTTAAGTTACGATGGAGTAAGCAAAGTAGCTTGTTGGCAAGATTTATCGATAATTCCTAAGAGTTACTAGCTAAACTCGGTCTAAGTTATTGTATATAAATGATAATCTTGTAAGCTGAGACTACATTCCTATAGCGTAGAAAATAAATACTATAAAACGGGTTCTATGACCTTCGACCCATCATCCTGACAATGTTTGCTTAGTATTCCTGCTCAGTTTCAAGATAAATATAGCTACTTAAATTCAAATAATCTTTTGTTTAATATTACGTCTATACTAGTACACACTATGGTTACACCATTTTCAATATCTACATAAATGTCCCAATAAAACAGTTACAATATGTATCCACTTACATTACCCTCGTTTTCCAACACTTCCACTATCACCGTAACATGCACATATTACATTCGGAGTGTCTAATAAAAAGGGACGCAGTGACACTTGGGAAGATACAATAAGAAAACCAATGTTTAGGGAAAGCCACAAGAGTAAAAACTAAATGGCGATATTTCGTAGTCTCAGTATATTGAAAGAGAAAACCAATTTATCAGGCCCAGTGTCCGACCGTCCTGGCCTTCGTACTAAAACCCTTGTTCATCATTATGATTAAACGCTGTTTATTATTAAAGGTCAAATTATAATCAGTAATCGTGGTTTACTGCTTTGTATATTCTGGAAAAAATAACAGATCTATTTATGTACATGTGTGAAGTCGTTTCAAAATGCATATGCCGCATGGACTTATTATCTATACATATAATAAAATCGTAGGAAAAATAACAGATCTATTTATGTACATGTGTGAGACTTCACACATGTACATATTATAATAAGCACTTTGAAACGACTGTTTCAAAGTGCTTATGCCGCATGGACTTATTACCTATATATCTATCTATATAAATAAAAAGAGAAGTCCTGACTGACTGACTGACTCATCAACGCCCAGCCCAAACCCTTGGCCCTAGAAAGCTGAAATTTTGCACACATGTTTTTTTTATAATGTAGACAAGGAATAAGGAAGGATTTTTCGCAATTCAACCCCTAAGGGGGTAAAACGGGGGTGCGAAGTTAGTATGAAACTTTGCCGTTTTTGCAGTTAGAGGCATGAAAGTTGGTATTTGGCCTTGCAGTTAAAAATAAAAAATATGTGTTTCAGGATTTTTGGAAATTTCACCCCCAAGGGCAAAAAATAGAGGATGTAAGTTTGTACGAAAAAAGTCCCATTTTTTAAGTTAAACGCATGAAAATTAGCATTTGGCTTTTTAGTTAAAAATAAAAAATATATATTTCAGGATTTTTGAAAATTCCACCCCGAAGGTCATAAAATATGGGATGTAAGTTTGTATGAAAAATGCGATATTTTTGAAGTTAAACGCATGAAAATGAGTATTTGGCCTTTCTGTTAAAAATATATAGCATTTATTTCAGGATTTTTGGAAATTACACCCACAAGGGCGGAAAATAGGGCATATAATTTTATACTGCCTGACTGACGTATCAACGCACAGTCTAAACGGCTGCAGTTAGGACTTGAATTTTGACAGTAGTTACCTTTTATGACGTAGGCATCCCCTGAAGAAGGGTTTTTGAAAATACTACCCCTAAGGGACTAAAATAAGGGATGAAATATTTTATGAAAGTGCTTAATTTTGATGTTAAAGGCTTTAGTATATAGACTTGCAGTTAAAAATTAAAACATATATTTCCCAAGGGCGTAAAATTGGGGATGTAAGTTTATATGAAAAAAGTGCCAACAAGTTTTAAGTTAATCGCATGAAAATTGGTATTTAGCATTACAGTTAAAAATTAAAAGTATGTGTTTCAGGATTTCCGAGAATTCTACCACGTAAGGTGACAAATAGGGGATGTTTGTATGAAAAATGTGACATTTTTTAAGGTAAACTCATGAAAATTGGTATTTGACCTTTCATTTAAAAATATGTATTTCAGGATTGTTGGGAATTCCAGCCCTTTAGGGTGACAAATAGGGGATGGAAGTTTGTATGAAAAATGTGACATTTTTTAAGGTAAACGCATGAAAATTAGTAATTCGCCTTTCATTTAAACATTATAAATATATCATCAGGGCTTTTGGAAATTCCACCCCTAAAGACGACTAAATTAGGGATGTAAGTTTGTATGAAAAACTGTTTTTTTTTGGAGTTAAAAGCATGTAAATTGATATTTCAGTTAAAAATAAAGCAATCAAGGGAATAATTTGTTGGTTGGTCAACACCAAAAATGTACGCCAACTTAAATTATAGAGAAATTCGTTTCTTATTGCTTAAAATGTTGTGTTTGTTGTCGTCTAAGTAAAGATTTAGTGTTTTATAAGATTTGTAACTTCTTTTTTTTGGTATTTTTCATAACATATTAAAAAACGTCAATTTCATAAAATTGGGATAAAAAAAGTCATTGACCCAAAATTCGAGTAAGCGTAGTATAAATTGTTCGTGTCGAGATGATCGCACCCAAAAATATCATTTTAATTTTACTGATCTACAAGTTCACAATTTTGTAACTCGATGGCTTTTATATCGTTTCAGATAGCAGAACTCATTTGACATATCGGTTAAAATAAATGAATGCTTGAAGTAAAAGGTAGTCCAAAACTGAATCAAAAGATGATCGCCTAAATCTCACCCAAAATACATGCCCACATCTGAATTTTACCGCTTTACAAGTTTATATTTTTGTTAGTAGATGGTGTAATCATCGTTTTAGATCGCGCTATGGTTTCGTTCACAAAATGTGATATTAGACCTATCAATGCCGTGGTCGCAACCTAAGCTAATGGGAGTTACCTTGGTGATTAATGCATCGTTGATTATTATATTACTTTATTTGACTTACTGACTTTACTTAAGGACAATTGATATGTATTCTTTGATATTTTTGGGTTTATGATATCGGGTCTTTTTTTTAAATAACAGTAGCAAAGTAGTCTTTAGTTTATTTCTAGGTTATTTATAGGTTAGGTTTTCTTAAATTATATTGCTTATTTCTTTTAAAAGTATTTTTTTTAGATTAAGCTAGAAGTAATTAGTTACATTGGTAATCATTCAAAATTGTCGCGGACGAAGTCGCGGGCACCAGCTAGTACATATAATAAAATCGTAGGAAAGTCAAAACTGTACATTGAATATTTTAAAAAAAGGATACTTGGGGCGTGATCTATAATCGATATCGAAGCCAAAAATATGGTATTTAGAATTTTTGTCTGTTTATCTGTTTGTCTGTATGTATGTCCGGGCTAAACTCAAAAAGTACTACATGGATTAACTTCAAATTTGGCATGAATATTACTAAGAGGTCGGGTCAACATATAGGCTATTATATTATCACGCTATCACCTAAGGGGGAGAAGCTGTAATAATTTATAAAGTTTAACGCGGGTAAAACCGCGGGGCACAGCTAGTACGTGATAATTAACGCTCACTTATTATTATAATTTTGGATCGTTTTTAGCCTTCACGTATGGCGCAGCGGTTAAGACAGTCGCCTCGCCACTGCGTATCTCGGGTTCAATCCCCGCACAGGATAACTATTTTTATGACCCATAAATAGTTATTCTGAGTCTGGATGTACTGTGTCCATCACTAATATGTGTGTAACGTAGGTACCCCGCAACGCCGAGTATAATTTCACTAAACCGCGTCTCAAAAAACCTTTACTATCTATCTCTAGAAATTTAAAGCTATCCTATATCTAGAAATTTAGTACACAACGTAGACAGAGTATACAAGACAAATGGTCTTGGGAATTACCTTTGGGAGTTAAATACAATATTCCTCAGGTTAAACATGCCGACAGGCTTTCGTTACTCACAGAAATGTAGTATTAGCCTTAGCGAGCTAACCTAAACTTTACAATGCTTCATTATCCATGTTTGCGAAATAATTCGCATTTATCCATTTTGTATCGGCATTTCATTTCGGCTTTTATTCTTGTTTAAAAGGTTATTTTGAACATGATCTTATACCCACATATATTTTAATACCAAAGTTTCATTTTGCTATAGCTGTTAAACTGCCGTAATTCAGGAGGCAAAGGTTTTAAATCGGTTACTTGCCCCGGAATCCGTAACGTTGTGGGTACAAAATACTTTTGCTACTATAAATCATAAATACGGCATAGCCAAAAGGTAATAATCAGTATTTAGTTACATCAAAAAAATCAACACAACACAGAAGAAATACAGAAATTTAAAAACAACGTACATACAAAAAATAGAATAAAACCGGCCAAGTGCGAGTCGGACTCGCCCATGAAGGGTTCCGCAGCAGCAAGTATTTCAGTTGATTAAATGAAAGGCAATATGCGGTTTACGATTTATGACGCATAACCAACATTCAACAGTACAGCTCTTATAGTTTCGGAAAAAAAATACTGTGACATACGGACGGACAGACAGACAGACAAACATACAGACAGACAGACATGACGAATCTATAAGGGTTCCGTTTTTTGCCATTTGGCTACGGAACCCTAAAAAGGAAGAAGGTAACAATCATTTTATTGCGTTCCGGCTTAATTAAACTGACAATTAGCGGAATAAACACTACATAATTAACTATATATAATTTTGTATTGTGTACTCTTGTATTATTAAGGCACCAGATCCTAAAAACGTAGTTTTAGTGTAGCAGTTGGCAGTAATGTAGTAATTTGTTGTAGCGTAACACTACGTAGCAACGTTTGCGTGTAAAGGCCTTTCTACACAGTTACGCTTGATTTCATTACTTAATACGAGGACAAGTCATACTACGAAACAATCGCTTTAAAAAACGTTAATCATCATATTATCTTCTCTATTCTGCATCATAATTCATAAGTAGAAACGAAATCATCGGAATCTTGAAGAACATTCCTTATCTAACTAAAGTGAAATTAAAATTCTAGGTTTATGTTTTATTAAGGTAAGTAACATCACAGGTGATATTTTAATTCACAGTCGTAATCTTTACAGATATACTACACAGTTGTAGAGCGTGCGATTACATAGTAAATGAATACGTTTCTACAAATAGTTGTCCAAATTTCGCTATTTAACTCACTTTTAGTAAATTAGTAAGCCAGACACAAGATATTTAGTTTAGTGCCGTGCAATTTTCACTCAATTTTAAAACTAAGAAGGACTATTATTTGAACAAACTAACTACGGACCTAAGTATTTCTTTAAACTTCATACTAAAATTTAAGTAATGCTAAACAGCTCAACTTTTCAGGCTTTAAAGGTATATTTTATTGAAACTAATTGTTTCCTTCATTTACATCAGAATTCAATGCCTCGGCTTAAATAAAACAGTATATCTTCATACCAGGGAAATTGGTAAAGCTAAAAAATTTGCTCACGCTCCATTTGTTTACATGAAAAGTTAAGCACGTGTCGGGGAGCCAGTAAACAAAGAATAAGCTTTGTGGAACGCGCCAAACATATTAAAATACACATACCTATATATAGCTTGGTTAGGGTTCACTCGAGACTTTTCTTGTTGAAGTCTCTTACTTTAATAATCGATACTAATTATCTATTGTGATACAAGTTAAATTTATTATGTTTAGTATGTAAAATGTATTATTTAAACCAACTTTCTTAACGGAAATCTTTGCAATGATGACCTAAAGATTAAAAAGCTAAACAACAAACGAGTGATCGGCGATCAAACAAACAAAATAGTTTGGGTGTGTGTATGGTGTCTTATGGCATACTTTTAAGTTACCAACACCTGTCCTTGTCTTCTTTTTTAACTGTCTTTCTCATGTTTAATTTTTATCTATAAATTATATTAAAGTGTGGCGAGGAGTACAGTACTTAGGGTGTTTTAACACATCTAAAGAAAAATATACTTACTCGCTTTCTGTGTACAATCCAATTTAACTCTAGACATGATTTAAATAATGCTAAAATAAAAAAATGTATGATTCCATTCAATAATAAAGGTAACTCAAAACTTTAGTAAATCTATCAGAATGGAGTTTGGTGTTGACAAGTGTGCGGTCATGCATGTAGAACATGGGCACGTAATGGAATTGGAAGGAATTTTACCTTCAGATTCCATTCACCTAAGGTGGCGCAACCGAGACTTATATACACTTGGGGATTACGGAGGCGTTAGGGATCAATGATACTGATATAAAACAGCTATTCTGGGAATGCTTTCTGCTCTGTCCTCAACAAGTTCTGCAACGTCTTTTATCAGGTGGAAAAAAGGCGTGCCTTCAATAGCTGGGTCATGCCAATATTGATGCACTCCTTTGTCGTACTCAAGGGGACTCAAGCTGAGTTGGAAGTAACTCTAGACATTTTCTCGGGTCGACTCTTTTTTTATATCATAGGGCGACAAACGAGCATGTGGTCACCGCCGCTCATGAACATACATCTGTCTCTCTTCTGGTGTTGCGATCGTACTCTCGTAACACCGGAAGAGTCAGGGGTGCGGTACTGGCCTTTAAGAGTCGGCAAACAAGTATTGCTGACCCTTCCCCCACCCCAATGAGCTCTTGCGACCTTGCTCACACGCAGAAACACAACATTAAAATTATTAATGTCCTTTTTAAGGAATGTCTTCTGTAAGGTGGAGGTATTCTGATATTCGCCAGGGCTTACTACAAAACTTCTGATTATTTAAGTGACATAACAGCTTGGGATGGAGGCGCTCTAAATTAACACATTTAAATACAATGTAATTTTCTGGCAGTGTTTTTCAGTAGCTGCCACGTCATGCACTGCACGGTAGGATAAAAAAAATGACGATTCCACACAAATGTAAATATTTTAACGGAATAAATGGCATTTTGATTTTGATTTTGCCACCGTCACCACAAAGAAAATTCACCGCCATCACCGTACAGCCTTATTTAATATAACACAATAATATGTTTTTATTTATTAATGTAAGATGCTGTAAAGCATTTCGTTACCAACGGTACATTGTGTGTAATAGCTGAGGCACACGTACGTGTGTACCTTATAACTACGCTGTTATACCATCGCAACATAAATATTTAGTATAACATAAACTTATAAATTATTTGTTTTATTACACCATTGATGCTTTCATGCTCGGGTTTTTATAAATAACTTTCAATTTCTTTAAACTTTGTATGTATGTGCTAATTTTGTACTTTTTAAAGCGAACAAAACGTTATTTAACACAAATTTCTGGGTGAGTGGACACCAATGGCGGATCCAACTGAAGAGAGGCCGAGCCTAGACTATTTCGCTCTTTAAGCAGCTTGGCTGGGGAAGTACCTCACCATCTAATAGAATATACTGTTGGTAATAATAAGAATTATGGCGTTATAGTCGTGACGTATGAGTTATTGTGCCAGAACCGACCAGGGAAAAGAATAGGGTGGATGACATGTACATAGGTGATGCGGTAGGACACAAGTGTGCAGTAGCTGCATAGGCTGCAGTTACCATCAAGGCGGCCTTATGATCGTTTGCTGACTGTTCATCGGAGAATGTGCACGCACCATCCCTGTTCTTCTATTTAATGTATCTACCACGTTGCCGTTGACAATTCAAATCTTGCCACCCACCAAGGACCAGCACCTCACCAGCTTCCCGTACCGATTGGAAACAAATCTCTACAAAACATCGTGTATACACACAAATATGTCATGAATGAATGCCAGAATGAACAGGCATCTAATGACACTAATTTCATTCATTCATTCGGATTCAACATTTTCATGTGCCATCAGATAAGATTTATTTATTTATTTATTTTTTAAACAAACTTAATCTACCATTACAGGACATTTCCTAATGCGGCAGAATAGTTATAATACTTAACTTAATCTAATTAACTTATATCTACATATTAATCTACTATATTATTCTTATAATTAAAGTTATAACATAACATATGAAAGTAAAATTACAACATACACAAAACATACACAACTAATTATTTTGGTAACTTATCACCCTATACGCGATCACAGTGAAGTCATTCAGCGAGCACGTGAATAAATCTAATTGGTGGGTTATTGTATTGAGCGTCCGCAAGGCGCGCGTCAGTGGCGCTCGCTGCAGCAAGTTAGTGCGCGCGCGCGGCACCACCAGTAACTGCGGCCTTCGCCGGCGACTCACGCACTCGTCCGGTACACACAAAGCGATTTTGGTTAAAATATCCGGATTACATATGTTACCACGTAATATTTTAAATAGATATGTAGCTAGTTCCACTTCCCTCCTAGTTTCTAATTTACTATATCCTACCATACCCAAAACAAAAAGCGTTGGGTATAATAACGGGTAACCCGGGTACACCATAAATGACTTAAAATATAAAAATCTGATAAACTTATTTTGAATTTTTTCCAATATAAGTTTATATTTAGCCTCACTGGGCCCCCAAACGACAGCATTGTATTCAAGATGACTTCTCACCAAAGCGTCATACAGAGCTTTCAACGCCCTAATATTATAAAACTGATTTGCTTGTCGTAAAACAAAACCCAAGTTCCTATATGCCTTACTACAAACCTGTTCTATATGCTTCTTGAAATTTAAATTGGCAGAGAAACAAATGCCCAGATCTCTCACTTCCTCGACCCTTTTTAGTAGTTCTCCCTCCATTTCATACCGATAATGATGTGGATTGCGAGCACGAGTGAAAGACATAACTGAACATTTGGATACATTGAAATAAAGTTTGTTAGCATGGCTCCATTTGGTGACTTCATTTATATCTGCCTGGAGTACTTCATGATCAGTTCTGTCTTCCACTACGTGAAACAATTTCAAATCGTCAGCAAATAGTAAACAAGATGACTTCTGAATTACCGCTGATAAGTCATCTATCATCAGTATGAAGAGAAGAGGGCCAAGGTTACTGCCCTGACTCACCCCTGACCTCGTGAAATACGGTTCAGAAAGCTGTCCTCCACAGTCAACAAACTGACGCCTGTCCCGCAAATAACTAGCAAAGAACCTCAACGTGTGAGGTGTGCAACCCTTGTCAGCTAACTTCAAGAGCAGAACGTCTCCGTCCACTGTGTCGAACGCCCTTCTGAAGTCGAAGTAGGCTACGTCCACCTGCAGTCCTGCATCTACAGCCGGCACTATGGTGGACATGAGATGAAGTAAGTTTCCGGTTGTTGAACGGCCTGGTCTGAAACCATGTTGAGCGTTTGCTAGGTGAGCTTTTATTTGGTGATACAAGCAGTTATGGACAGCTGTCTCAAACACTTTGGCTGGTGATGAGAGAACAGCAACAGGTCTGTAATCGCTAGCATTTGCTCCATTTCCACTTCCCTTAGGTACCGGAACCACACGAGTAAGTTTCCAACAGTCAGGAAATGTTTCCGAGTCAATAAAATTATTAAATATATGTAGTAACGGTTTCCACAAAACCATTCGACAGTCTCTCAAAATGAAAGGGGGTATACCATCCGGCCCCACCGAACGCTTCGGCAACAGGCGAGCGAGCGCGCGACGCACCTCGCCCGGCTCTATTCGGCTGATGTGCGCGCGCGCCCCACTCGCGGTCGCCGCGGCGCTCGCCGTTTCAGCGTCTAACGCAGCAGCCTCTAAGTTATATACAGAATGAAAATATCGTGCAAATTCATTGGCGCATTCTTTTTCGGACAGGTCTATTCCGTTCTTTACGAGTCTATATTTATTAGAGTTACCTTTCTTTGCTCGGATGTAGTTCCAAAACGCCTTAGGCTCAGTCGCTAAGTGGTTCTGTACGCGATCTCGGTAATTATCATGAGCCACCAACGTATCTGCTTTAACTTTAGACCGACACAAAGAAAATGCTTTATAGTCGCTAGTAGACCTACTTGATTTATATTTTTTATGTAGAATATATTTTAATTTAATGTTACTAATAATATCTGGTGTGTACCAAACTGGGTATGAGTATCTAGAATTTTTACATTTTTGTTTTTTAAGAGGTGCACAAATATCAAAGACATCATTAATTTTACTGTAGAAAAACTCTAAAGCTATGTTGGGGTCATTCAAAACGTATAATTCACTCCAGTCTATATTACTTAATAAGTCGTACATCTGTAAAAAGTCCGCCTTATTAAAGTTCCATTGTTTAAAAACCTGATTGTGATCAGCTACATGTGCCCCCGAGGCGGGATGCGTCGGCGATGGCTCCGCAGCCACCACCACCAAGACGTCGAGCGGTGGATGATACGCGTCCACGGGCTGCAGCCCCTCGTCCCCCGCGCGCACGGACACGCCCGCGCGCCCGCTCAACACAAGATCTAATTGTCGACCGTTGCAATTAGGCACGGAGTTACACTGAATGACTTCACTGTACGCCACAAAATAATCATAATAACTACGAATATTTACATTGCATGAAAACAAATTAAAATCACCGAGTATTATAACATTACTTTTATATTTTACACATATTTTTTCAAGTACGTTAAACATTACCATATACTCATTCTCATCCGTCTTTGGAGGTATGTACACAACACAACAAACAAATAAAAATCTATTTTGTAAATAAACTGAAGCACACAATAATTCAAACATGTATTTGTTTATATCGATATCGTCCGGTGTCACTCGAATTAGCTCAAAGCGAGGTGTGGCCACTAAAAGCACGCCACCCTGCTTCCGCCCGTCCGGTCCGCTCGATCGCACCTAAGTATTGGATATCCTGGTAGTGTGATTTCCGCGTTTTGTATCGACTGATTACAGCCGGTTTCAGTTACGGCGAATATATCTGAACCCGAAGACTCAAGAAGAGACAGAAACTGTGATGTTTTCGTCCTCAGTCCTCTCACATTTTGATACAAAATGCTGATATTATTATTTGCTTTGTGGTTCTGGTAACGTTGTTTTGGTTGAGGGGCGAAACCAAATCCATTCACAGTATTCAATGTTTAATGGCCATACGTCAGGATCACATATTTTTTCGTAGTTCCGTTCAGATACTCCTATTCTGAAAGAAGCGTAATCTCTTTCTGTTTTATGTCCGATTTTTTTAACTATTATTTTCGCATCTCCATCTAGGACGCCCTGTATGTGCTCTCGTAAACTCTCTTCTGTCGTTTCTTTCTCTAATCTCCATACATGAAGATACTGTTTACGTTCCACCACTTTCAGCGCCTTAATAGATGTATTACCACCTCGATTCACAGGGTAATTATACTTTTTCCGGCCTCTTACTTCTGTCCACTCAGAGTTTATGTCAACATCATGTAAGATCGCTGTTTTACTGGCCACCGCCGCGTAGCTGATATTTGGTCGCGGGGTCAACGGCGCCGAGTCACAGTTCGCAGAAATGGGCGCAGCTGCAGGAGCGCGCGCGGGTGGGTGTTAATTGTTAATGTTTAATTTGCTGTTCATAGGAGTTGCACTTCATATTTGCTTCCTTCAACTCTTGACGTAATCTACTATTTTCAAGCGCCAGTACCGCAACAGTATCTTTAATCTCTTGGATAATATTCAACTCGAAAGCATTAATTTTTGTGATGATTACACTACTCACTTTATCTATCATCTCATCCGATGTCATCAATTCTGTATTTTTTAACAAAGATTGATTCGACTCCATAATCTTAGATACGGCAGCAATTCCGCGTACTGGTGTGTCATCAGTGACTCGAACCCGCTGGGTCACATTCGCGCAGGAGTCACACTTGAAATTGCGTTTTAGTTGGACTTGCCCTTCTCTAAAAGCAGCTGTGGTAATGTTCACACACTTGTAGTGGTAATTAACTTTGCATCCATTACATTTAATGCCCTCCCCGTCATCAATTTTTCGGTTACAAACACGGCAATTCATTTTGAATATTTGGAATCTTGCAGTAACACAATGCGAGCGAGCGAGATGGATATATCTAGTCCGCGCGTGAGTGAAAGAGCGCGATGCACGGCGCGAATTATTCGCGCCACCCGCGAGTTGTAATAATTGTCACTGCACTTGTTCACTCTTAAACAATGATAAAACGTTAAAAATAACTAAATTTAACACTGTACTCCATAGTCTGTCGATAGGTTGACACAAAATGTTCAGTTTAAAGACATTCTTATCGCTGAAAAGTCCGAAATAACTAAATTTACGAAATAAATTCTGAGAGCGACGCGTACTCCCCGCGTACCCGAAATATAAATCTTGATTATGATCAAGTAAAAACCATATTCTACTAATATTATAAATACGAAAGTTTGTGAGTACGGATGGATGTATGGATGTTTGTTACTCTTTCACGCAAAAACTACCGAATGGATTTTGATAAAACTTTGTAGTAATTTAGCTTATATATCCGAATAACACATAGGCTATGATTTATAACGTTGACGCGGGTGAAACCGCGAGACACAGCTAGTAATATATAAAACTTTCACAACACGTTTCCGGTGAATTAAAAATATAGCTTTACACGTCGCACGTAGTGGGTTCGTTTCCCACGCAGGACAGATATTTGCGTACATAAACATGTCTGTTTGTCCTGAGTCTGGGTGTAATTATCCACATGTGTTTATAAAACAAAAAGTAGTATATGTAGTATATCAGTTATCTGGTTTCTATAGTACAAGCTCTGCTTAGTTTGGGATCAGATGGCCGTGTGTAAATAATGTACCAGGATATTATTATTATAAAAAAAGACTAACGGCTTTGTTGACTCTAACAAAACGCAACCTAATACTGTCTCATTGTAAGGCAAGGGCCTTCTCTCACAATTAGAGACGATAAGTTAAATTCATATGCTAACAAGAATATTTTTAATAACTCTCAGACATGCATGTATCCTCACGATGTTTTCCTTTATCATTTTAAGTACGCAATTGTTAATTTGTAATACTTAAATGAATCGGGAAAGTCAGTGGTCTAACCACTATATAGGCTATCGCGTACTTGTCAACAAGACATGTACAATTTTCCCCAATTGAAAACAAACCTTATGCATATGGGATATAGTTGAAAATCTATGAAAGTAAATTACAGATTGGGGTAGCTGGATGTGCTGGAGTCTGTTCCAATAGAAAGCCTAAAGCTAGCAAACGACAGACAGACATGCCGAATCTATAAGGGTTCCGTTTTTTGCCTTTTGGCTACGGAACCCTAAAAACGTTACAAATAATTTATTTTAATCCCTTAATTGCCTCGGAAGAAGAGTTTAAAATCTTATAACCTTGTCCAAACATTGTGTATAAGTACGTAATCCCATTTGAATTACAGCTATCCTTGAGTGTTTACTGTGCGCTATATTTCTAATGCTTGAAAACTCATTTCCATGTAACGAAAATAAACAAATAAATCACATTTTCGCCACATTAAATATTATGAGTATCTGTGCTTATAATTCATGGAAAACTGAAGCATATAATACTTAATTATAATAAATTGGAAGGGATTCGGTTCTGCGCGCACCAATTTATTTGAATAATTCCTGGACGTACACACAGCTACATATTAAGCTATACATTTCCAGTATAAGCTGATCTCGCGTTGTATAGGATTTCCATACAATGACAGGTCAGCTTATTTTGGAAGGAATAGCTTGACATGTAGCCGAGTGTACCATCAAAATATACACACAGATATAAATATAAGATAAATTAATTTAAGACATAACATTAAAATATAGATTGTGTTTTATAAAATATTATTGTGGTGTCATTCATCTATTTACTAACAAAATTAAAGCCTTTTCATTTTGTTCAGCAACTGTATTGTTTGTTCTGAATCTTTGTATATAAATAAACATTAGATAACTTTGTATATAAATAAAAATTCAAGTATAGCATATGTGGGGACCCCAAAAACGACGGCACTAAGATAGTAGTGAGGTGACAACCATGGAGTCAAAATACATGTACGGTAGTACTCAATTTTCAATCATTCTATTCTTAACTTCACGGAGTATAGACGAAAGAAAGCGTCATGCTGTTTTCAGCCACGGCGATTTAATAATACCCATATATAGCTTCGATGCCATAGGATACATAATAATATACCATCATCATCATATCAGCCGAATTACGTCCACAGCTGGACAAAAGCCTCTCCAAAGAATGGGCGCTTGGCGGTTTGGCGATCGCAGTAGTTCACAGGAAACCGCTTTTGCCCGTTCTCTGGTATGTATTCCTAGGACGATTTCTACGCCCCACACTGGATGAGATGGGGTGATGATATTCTTTGCCGTCACCACACACCCAATAGTAATACAGTAAGTAGTAAAATACAAGTACACAAGAAAGCCTGAAAAAGAATACTGAAAAGTTCTATTTGTGTATAGGTGATTAGAAAGTATCCGCTTCAGCAAACAAAATTATGTAAATCAGTATCTTACGCGATTTAATCAAAGGAAGGGGTGATGATGCCAACAACACGTGTAATTCAATGAGAATTTCTCACATGCACACACAGTAAAACCGCGTTTGATCTTTTAAAAGATACCTATGTAATCCTTATAACCGATTATATTATCATCCTTTTTTCGATCTCCCTTTACGTCACTTTTTCGTTAGGTTTGAAGAATCCGTTTTATCCCAAATGTTGATTACATCAGTATAAGTCGTTAAAGCTTTCAATGGAGCTATGAAAATCTAAAGCTCTTTCCGAAGTCTATCCGTCGAAATGTCTCGTCGATTCGTCGCCTTGGGCGAAATATAACAATACAAATTGATAGTCCTTACTTATCGATACTTTGTATTAACTTTACAAATTGTTTACCTATAATAAGATAAAATCTTTATAATATCAATTATAAAATTTTGAGGTCCGAAATTGAAATCGAATAGCTAGTTGTTCTTAAAATTTCATAAAATTCGTATCTTCATGCATTCAGAATCAGTATTGCACGTACTTTCTAAAAATGTAGTTTTTTTTTTTATTCTTTTTGCTATATGTTTAAATGAAAGCGATCAAGGCGTTTGTTATAATGGAATAATCTATTAGAAACCAGGAATCAAAAATAACTTTAAATTAAGCTGTAGTTTCGTGCGTCATTAAATATATAATAATTCATTTCTCTTCTTCCTCAATACAGTATTAAAAATAAAATGATCACACTAATATTGCCAGAATATATATATCTACATACGTAGTGGCTAATAATAGTCTTAATACTGTAGTAAGTTAGGCCTGTATTTACATACTTAAACATAACGAAAAAATAAGTGTGAGGTTCACTCAAGTTTATTTCAGTAAAGGATCTAACTTTGGTGCTTTTATTTACTTCAACTTAACACATTGTATTACAAGCAGGTGTAGACAAGGCCTAGGGCATTAAGTTAACCTTTAAGATGCAGAGGCGTCAAGAAATTGGACTTGTTTAACCCCCGATAGAGTCTGTCTGCCGCTGTGTGGAGTTCATTGTTAACGTTAAGATCAGATCTTGCCATTGTGTTGTCTACCAACTGGACCCTTTTCAATAAACTTGCCTATTTTGATTTTCTGGCAAGCAACGTGGCCAAGATTTGGACAGGTTGGTGCACAAAATATCCAAAAAAAATTGTTTGAAGTAAAATTTACTGGATGACGACATGGAAAGAAATTTTATTTTTACGTTTTGCTCTTGCCGCCTCGAACTAAACTTTAACAATTAGATCACTAATACTGTATGTTTGATCAAAATACAAAATCAATATTTAGTGTTAATTCCGCTAATTGTCAGTTTAATCATGCTGGGATGCAATTTGCACCGCCCTCCCGCCCGCAAAAATGTGCACATGCAAGAAGGACAATATAAAAAGCAAATTACATGCGCCAGTACGATACCCAACACGTGTTTCGGTCCTCCACGGACCATTCTCAAGGGCTGCTAACTCGTCGAGTGCTCGAAGCAGACTAAAAGCCAACGAGGCGAGCGCTCTTTTATATACTACCAACCGCATGGACAATTATTTCTAACTACCCCCAAATATTCGTAGTAAAGGAGATGAAACTAAATTTGTTTGGTCATTCAACAATGCAAAACTATTACTGCTATGTTTTAATATTTCTAATTGTTCCAACACACATAACCGGAAACTTTTATCACAACTATGTAAAATATTATACGTATTATTGTCGCCCAAGGAATGGCCAGTTTCAATTAAATGTTTGGCGTAATGAGATTTATCAGGATGGCCATTCCTATAAGCAGCTACATGCTCTTTATACCGTATTTCAAAATTTCGGCCTGTCTGACCTATATATACCGCGTCACAATCATCGCAGACCAACCTATACACGCCGGATTTCTTGCAATTTTCCAAATTATCTTTTCCATTACAAAGACGTCGTATAGTTTGGTCCGTCCGAAATGCAACGTGAATATTATTTTTACGCAGTAAATTGGCAATTCTATCTGAAATTGGGCCCATATAGGTCAGACTACCAACATATTTGTTAATACGGTCAGGGGGCATGCATACAGTAAAGAGCGAACCCTACATCTCTGATTATTTTTAATCAAATTATCAATAATAGATTTTGGATAACCGTTTGATAACGCGATTTCATAAAGAATATTAAGTTCTTTTATGTAATTCTCATTAGACAAGGGGACCGACATTAACCTATGAACATAGCTGCGGAAGGCAGCTAGTTTATGTTGATTGGGGTGACATGATGAAGCTGGAATAGCCATATCGGTATGTGTTGGTTTCCGATATATTTGAAATTCTAATTTATTATGGACATTAGTGATGGTGACGTCAAGAAAATTAAGGGATTTTTGTGATTCTAATTCCAATTTAAATTTTATTTTAGGGTGGAGATTATTTAATTTAGTAACAAATGAATCAATTTGACGTTTGGTACCAGACCAACAGATTATTATGTCATCAACGTATCTATAATAAAATAAAATATTGGGTTCGCCCACTATATATCTACGTTCAAAATTATCCATAAATATCTCTGCCATTAGTGGACTTAACGGTGAACCCATGGCCAACCCTTCCTTTTGGCGGTAATATTGATTGTTAAAACGAAAATAATTTTGTTGCATGCATATTTTTGCATGTTGTTGCATGTATACAAAACAGGTGATCGTGGGATCGTTTAAAAAATATTATCCCCATGAACCCACGATCACCTGTTTTGTATGGGTTGCCTAAAACTCATAAAGAAAACGTTCCTATTCGCCCTGTTGTCTCTCATATTGGTGCCCCCTCGTATAATTTAGCCAAACATCTTAACGTCCTTTTAAGTAAAAAAGCATTCTTTCAACCTCAATTCAGTTTAAAAAATAGTTTAGACTTAATTTCAAAAATTAAAGATACTCAAATTCCATCTTCCGCTAAGTTACTGTCCCTAGATGTTGATAGTCTATTTACCAATATCCCTCATGAGGAATGTTTACATATTCTGGGTGAACACTTTGAGAGACAACGGTTACATCCTGGAGAGATGTATGATTTACTTAAACTCACAAAAATATGCATGCAACAAAATTATTTTCGTTTTAACAATCAATATTACCGCCAAAAGGAAGGGTTGGCCATGGGTTCACCGTTAAGTCCACTAATGGCAGAGATATTTATGGATAATTTTGAACGTAGATATATAGTGGGCGAACCCAACATTTTATTTTATTATAGATACGTTGATGACATAATAATCTGTTGGTCTGGTACCAAACGTCAAATTGATTCATTTGTTACTAAATTAAATAATCTCCACCCTAAAATAAAATTTAAATTGGAATTAGAATCACAAAAACCCCTTAATTTTCTTGACGTCACCATCACTAATGTCCATAATAAATTAGAATTTCAAATATATCGGAAACCAACACATACCGATATGGCTATTCCAGCTTCATCATGTCACCCCAATCAACATAAACTAGCTGCCTTCCGCAGCTATGTTCATAGGTTAATGTCGGTCCCCTTGTCTAATGAGAATTACATAAAAGAACTTAATATTCTTTATGAAATCGCGTTATCAAACGGTTATCCAAAATCTATTATTGATAATTTGATTAAAAATAATCAGAGATGTAGGGTTCGCTCTTTACTGTATGCATGCCCCCCTGACCGTATTAACAAATATGTTGGTAGTCTGACCTATATGGGCCCAATTTCAGATAGAATTGCCAATTTACTGCGTAAAAATAATATTCACGTTGCATTTCGGACGGACCAAACTATACGACGTCTTTGTAATGGAAAAGATAATTTGGAAAATTGCAAGAAATCCGGCGTGTATAGGTTGGTCTGCGATGATTGTGACGCGGTATATATAGGTCAGACAGGCCGAAATTTTGAAATACGGTATAAAGAGCATGTAGCTGCTTATAGGAATGGCCATCCTGATAAATCTCATTACGCCAAACATTTAATTGAAACTGGCCATTCCTTGGGCGACAATAATACGTATAATATTTTACATAGTTGTGATAAAAGTTTCCGGTTATGTGTGTTGGAACAATTAGAAATATTAAAACATAGCAGTAATAGTTTTTGCATTGTTGAATGACCAAACAAATTTAGTTTCATCTCCTTTACTACGAATATTTGGGGGTAGTTAGAAATAATTGTCCATGCGGTTGGTAGTATATAAAAGAGCGCTCGCCTCGTTGGCTTTTAGTCTGCTTCGAGCACTCGACGAGTTAGCAGCCCTTGAGAATGGTCCGTGGAGGACCGAAACACGTGTTGGGTATCGTACTGGCGCATGTAATTTGCTTTTTATATTGTCCTTCTTGCATGTGCACATTTTTGCGGGCGGGAGGGCGGTGCAAATTGCATCCCAGCATGATTAAACTGACAATTAGCGGAATTAACACTAAATATTGATTTTGTATTTTGATTGTTATGGATTTCCGCAAAGTAACGCCTGACTCCATTAGTTATGTATGTTTGATGTTTAGCTCTAAATAATTATTATTTACTTATTTTGCTGTAACGCCTGAATAGTGAGCATTTAGATTAATTTTATTGTACTTGTTTATATAAGTGGTAACAAAAATGTCGTAGTATTGATTGTCCTTAAATAATTCATCATCATCATCATATCAGCCGAAAGACGTCGACTGCTGGACAAAGGCCTTAAGTAATTAAATTAAAATAAAATAATTTTTGCAGTAAAAGTGTTTAATATACCACTCAACTACATTTCAGTATAATAATAAGACTTAAAAATCATTAGAATATGTTTGAATGTATCGTTTTGATATTGAGGCTAACCATTTAAAATTCATCGCTATTGTTTACGACCGAAATTATTTTATGACACGCCACGCAAACGGTTATGTTAATACGTCAATGTCTGTTTGGCAGATTATTACTGTACTGCTAACATGCGGTGAACACATTAGTTAAAGAAAAATGTAATCAGAGATCTACATTCATTTAGATATCAGCAATGAGTACCTGCTCACTAACGGCTTACACCACATATTTTGATACATTTTTCATTTACAGCTTTTTTGTTATATGGAATAAAAGGCGTTTTTTTAGTACACAAGAAGTGATATCGTCTTCCTACAGAAAACCAAAAGCATTTTGGTTTTACACTTATATTTTATTTATTTAGGCTCACCAACAATTGCTTACACTTAAAATATTACAGATTGCGTCCGACTATAACTAAAGCTAAGTGTAGCAAACTCTTATGGGTAAGCACGGCATCTTTTATGTTACTAGAAGTGTGCCTTATGCTAAAAATTACATTATATTATCACATAACATTAATTAAATTTATTTACCGGATAACTTATTTATTTATTATATAAATTTAATTATTATTTTCTTACATTTAAGACAATGAGAAAAGATTTAATGTATTTATTGTATGTACTTTACTACTATTATTAAAGTCTACTTATTCATTCAGGCGATAAGATATTTCCAATCCAAAGTTTGCCCAAATCCATTCAGATGTGCAGACATTCTCTCTTACGTACACGAATACATTTATTAATAAGACGTTTTCAATTTATTTTAATAAATATCGTTATAAGCTTAGTATGAGTAAGATGTTACAGTGTTTTATTGTCTATTAGTTTATCAGAATATTTTAATATCTATCAAAATAGGGATAAACCATTATTTTATATGAATGCATACATAATAATAGCCACTGCCTATTTTAAAAATAAACTTACATTTAATCAAGTTTAATTGATGTACCTATTTTTGAAAAAAATGTGGTATGTAAATTTTTAGTAGTAGTCAATTTTTAGGTTTTTTAGATGTAGTCACAAAGATTGACAAAGGAATGCTGAGATGGTTTGGCCATTTAGAGAGGATGAACGAAAGAAGATTGACCAAAGAAGTATACCTGGCCTGTGTGAATGGAACAACCGGAAGGGGAAGACCTCGTCGAACATTCTCTGACCAAATCGGAGATGTTCTCAAGAAAGGGCAGGTCAGAAGTACCCTAAACCGGCGAGCATGTACGAAGAATATAATGACAGTAATCGAGGCAAAAGACGTGTGCAAAGATCGTGACAAATGGAAATCCGTTGTTTCTGCCTACCCTTCTGGGAAACAGGCGTGAGTCTATGTATGTATGTAATTTTTTTTGATCTGCTAAGTATTCTTGAAGGTGATGTTGCCAACAACTCTAAGGCTACCTACCTCCGCCCGAAATCAAATATACCCCATTATGTAATTGACACCTTTAGTTCTAAATACAGACCTCCCCGTTTGTGAAGATAGAGAACATTGACAGAAATAGATATCCTATTAATTGTGACCAAAATAGATGCCATTGTATTGCACGTTATTATCGTGCTCCCAAAGTACATAACCATTGTGTGGACTATGGGCAAAAGTGATAAACGTGAACATTAGTTTAATATATCGAATGGTAATGGCCGCCATGTTTTAATGAATAGTGTTTCCAAACTGAAATATAACAATAGATTTATGTAGTGATTTATCTCTATAATTCTTTGCAAGATCATAATTATGTTTTGAAAAAGAACAGTTTTTGGTACTGTGTATAAAATACAGCATCTTAGCCCGATCTAAGCTTTTAATAGTATATGACACATGAACCGTATAAAGATCAACGTGTTATAATATATTCATAGTTTTGAAAACGTGTAAATCAATTTATAACTAGCTTTCCTGTTCCTGTTGCCCTGTCCGGGAAACTATTTTTTCTATCGCAAATAAACTTATGAACATTTGTGCCCAGTAGTTAAGTAATGACTCTTAAAAATAAGACTGACTTTTTAGCAATCGGTTATAACAATTTATATTGAACCGTTAGGAAAGCATTCGTTACCAATTAAAAATTGCATCATAAACAGTTTACAAAAACATATGATAATGTTCTTTTAAAGTAGGTTTCCTTCTAGCGTTTCACGACGATCAGCACAGTACCACACCAACAGAATTTCACATTTTTATATCAAAAATGTTAACTGTGTACCTATCTGATCATATAAAAGCATATTGATAACACAAATACAACAATATAAATACTTCGTCTACAGAGTTTTGTGAATTTTAGCACTAAACTTATATAGAAATTGTTTTTCAAAATATCAAAATATACATATATATATATATAGTAGGTAGGTAGGATATATATTTATAGGTACTTGTAATGGGATTAAGGTCTAGCCTTTCTGGCTATACAAAGATAGATAGATATAGATATATATTTCATATATATACAAAGACTGAAATTATATAGGAATTTATAATTTAATAAGACTTTTCTTAGAAACACTCTCACTCGCATTTCAAACTGCCATTTGAATGTAAATGACAAAACATATCTAAAGCAGATCCGTGATTAGTAGTAATGGGCTTAATTTATATTTCACTAGCTGTGTCTCGTGGCTTTACCCGTGTTAAACTTTGTTAAATATAACCTATGTGTTATTCGGATGTATAAGCTACAAAGCTTCATCAAAATCCGTTCGGTAGTTTTTGTCGTGTGAAAGGGTAACAAACATACACTCACAAACTAATACTCAAAATCGACTCAACCTTTCGTGATGATTAAATTTTTTTATATATCATATTTGCTTATAGTTTTAATACTTTTACACGTCTAAGATAATATGCCGGACGGAATAACCAAGTTTAATTATTTTCAATTAAGTATGTAGATGCTTTAAGTAACATATACACTGTAGCTGTTAAACAAAGAAGCATTGCTTACCTGGGCCGGTCGAAAGTACTGGGCGAAGAGGCTCTGGAACATATAATAATATAACATGCAATATAATTCGCTTCGAACACTTTGCGATACTATCTTTCTATACATATCCTAAATTCTTTTAAATATAACTTCACAAAATATTTGATGCCATGTTTGACATAATAATATCTTTTATAAGGTATTCCAAAAAAATATGGCTAATCTCCTGACCCCCGCTCGCCACAATATAAAACTATTGCACTTTGTTTTATATAGTGGTGAGCGTGGCTAACAATAGTAGGTAACAACCCCACCAAATGTACTATTTCCATTTTTATGTAATTTCCTACTACCTAAGCTTATGTCTTTGGTTTGCAATAAAGACTTATTATGTATCTATAAAAATATATATCTATAAACTTCTTCACTCTAATGCATAAAAATATTGCCTACCTGGTGCGCAGGTGGCGCGACAGTTTAAACAAAATATTTGCAAAAACGATGGAAAATGCAATAGTGTGTAGGTACAGACGCAAGCACATCAAGCTACCCCAAGCTGTCAAATTTCTCCAATAGAAAGTGAACCTTATGCTTTTGTGATAAAGTTGAAAATCTATAAAAGAAATTTGACAGATTGGGATAGCTGGATGTGCTGGCGTCTGTACATCGAGATGCACGTCTTGTGACCACACTATGTGGAGACTAGCGGGACTGTGGGTCACAGAGAAGTTGTGTAAATAACTTAACTAGCATTAGATTATTAGTGTTAACATAGATAAGAATATAATTAACCTACTAAAACTAGCAAATAATTAAATCACTAACATATTTTTAAGACAGTAGTTACCACTACATAGAACTACATAGACTCCATTATGCAGTCTATGTAGTTCTGAAAATAAAGTGTTATTTATATTATTATTATAAATCATCAAATACCGCATACTTACGCGAAAGTTATATAGAAGACAGAGGACCTTAACCAGCCCTTATGCTTAGCTTGGTGGACTATGAGTAAGGCTTTGATTCGATCGAAACCTGAGCCGTGCTGGGGTGTCTTCATAAGTGACAAATAGACTACCGGTATATTAAGGTGTTTAAGTGCTTTTATGAGAACGCCAGCATGTCAGTCCATCTTTAGCATCAGAACTTGAAACCTATCTATACGCAGCAAGGCTTAGGACAGGTAGACGTGATAACTCCGAAACTGTTCACCACTGCATTAAAAAAAAAGCTTTAGGACGAGGTAGGATTTGCCATCAATACCAATGCCGAGTAGACCTTCGATTTGCTCATGATCTTGACTTGGAATACCTCAGTATAATACTCGATGACCTCAGCGGAGTCTCTCAACAAGTGAGTGGATAAGACGAATATCATGTCGAATATTGCACCCACTCATGTGAAATCACTATCTATGCTCTTGAAATCATAGATTTTTACCTTGGACAGGACATCCACTAAGTTGATCCAACATCGAGAAAGAGGTTAATCGTCGAATTCAACTCGGTCATGAAGCTTCGGAAAGCTACGTAATATCTTCACGTCCCAAATACCGCAGTGTCACAAGTAGCAAGTCTTCGACCAGTATCCCTCATAAGAATGCTCAAAGAGCAAAAAAGACGACTATGCTCAAAGTTTTCCATTTAAAAGAGAAAGTATAGACAATAAAATAACATCAAATCATCTATATTATTTCATTTTATAGTTCCTATGAACATATTTTAAATTTATAAACAGACAGATTTAAAACAGTGACAAAGCTTCAGTGCTTTTACTCAGATGGTTTAAACTCAGTTTATGATCACAATAAAACGACGGAACACCTAACTTACTACATCAAGTGAATATTTACCTGACTTCAAGAACTCAGCTACAGTAGAGAAGTTTTACGAGCACACTTACTATCAACTATGTAGTACGTGAGGTCATTGGACTGTATTTCCTTTTCGATTTATTTCGTAAGTCGTAACCAAGGTTTTGACTAATAAAACCTTCAACATAGTCACCTTGAATGCTTTCTTTATAGAGAACGCCATAAAAGGATTCGAATTCTATAACCTTTAATGTTTGCGATTCAAATGTTTTATTCATATGTTTGGAATATTGGAAAAAGAATCATTCGGTTTTCCAATACGTTAGTAGTTACATAGTAGGTTCATGCCGACACATTCCAAATCTTATTTGGTTATTTTTACACCCCAATACGAACAACATTTTTCGCTCACTTACATAAGTTACTTTGTTCAATCATTTTGCCTGATTTACCTGAAACAATGACAAAATATTATTAATTAGTAATAAATTATATAGTAAATGTAAACAGTACAAAATCTTTGGATTATTCTAACCGTCGATAGAGAATAGTTACCTTGCCACTTCGTATTCCCATACAGGATAAATATTTGTATGAGTCTCGAACGATTCTTATAAAATACAGCTAAGGAACTTTAGGATTAAGGAGGCTTTCAAATAAGAAACCGCACTGACATTCTTTATTTGGTTTGAACCGTACGGAGTTACTAGTAGACTTACACTCATATCTTCGTTGCAAATTTGAAATCTCTTATGTGCTTATGTTTTCTTTTGTGTACATCGAGCACAAAAGATGTTTTAATGCGCAACCGAATGCAGACCGTCACTTGGGATTTTTTTAATGTGACGCTTATGTATTGAAATAGTGGGATATTCACATGCAAAATTTTGTTAATCATCGTTATTCAACAACAATTTTTTTCGTTTGCAAATTTGTTATTTAACAATTTTTTATATAAGGAATTATAAAATGTTGGCAGAATAAACGAAATGGCAACGTAACGATAAGACATTTTAACTTGTCACAATCCCTGCCAATTTTCCAAATTAATGCGTTGGAATTATTCAAAAGCTTACAGTTTTCATCACGATTTTCAAAGCACCCATATTTAAAATTTATCGAGCGGCAGCAAGAAACACTTAATTCTAATAAGAAACCACAATCTGAGTTTACAAAGTTTCTGTAATTATCGAGACATCTTATTAGACGTTGAAGACGATAACATTTCTTTGGATTAAACTTTAGCTAGTTGTTTAACTTTTGGTGAGGTGTATATACAAACAATAAGTACTAACTTTGCAGCTATTTAAGATATTAGGTTTTGAGTATACGCACAGAGATCGTCGTTCGTTTTTATTTCCAAACTCAGTAATTAGATATAGGGCAAGAATTTCATTTTCAGTCAACTGTACTGGCACCTGTAAACTGTACTGACAACTTTATACTGTGATTCTCGAGCGCCAAGTATAAATAATATAAATGCATGCATTCTCTGACCACTGAAATACAGTGTCTATAAAATATAGACCGTTTTATCTCTACCAGGCCATTTACAGTGTGAAGTCTGAACAAAAAGTATTTAGTAATACGTGCATAGCATTAGTAGCAAATTAGTAACACACTGATGGATTCCAGTGTCTTATTTTGAAATCACAGAAAACACACGAGTGTCAGTATGACTGCAAGTATGGAAATTAGTCAAACAACTAGAGAGCAACGTGAGTCCTTGTCGCAATTCGCTTCCAACGACTAGGTACTATGATGCTACGCTTGATAGCATCCAATACTAACGTAGTATCATTGCGTGATAATCAGGAAGGTATGATGTAAACATTACCAGAGTAGCGTAGGCATCTTTATCTGAGAAGCATTGTGAAAGTAGTTGTATTATTTGCGTAACCCTAGCAACATGTCTAGCAGATACGTAAAAGTGGTTTTTTATACCATTACTGTGTTTTTAGGTTGAACAGACATATAGAGTCGAAAAAATATATACCTTTGATTGTTATCAAGTATAAAATTTTACACATATAGGTAATGTAATTAAACGAATGCCACGCGAGTTCAGAAAGCTTACCACTAGTTTTCTGAAAACGAAATATATGAATTAAATTTATTGACTTGGATGAGGCGTTGCGTTTAGGTGTTAGGGTGTGATTAGCGAAACGTATAACATTTTCAAAACAACAATAAATTAATGCGGTTTGTACTAAGTCTCTCGTGGACTATGGTGTATGCCCTCTTATTGTGTGCAGTGGAAAAGTAATGGGCTACAATATCATTCTTAACTGGTGCTCATTCTTGCGTTTAGTTTTAGCAAACTCATAATAATCTAACAGTGCAGGTACCTGTATTACCAATTATATGTTATAAATAATGTATAACAGAACATCAGTAAATTTAAACTTTTGATTATTAAAGCATTAGACTAAGGGCCTATGCACACCACGTTGATTAAACGCGCCGTTGACGCCCCACATAGGGGCAGAACGTATGAATCGCTGGCAAAAAGTCCCGAGCGCAAAGTATTTTCTATTGCTGTCGTTTATGGCTCAAAAAGAGCAGGGAGAACCAGCAGTCCAATAGCCGATTTTTTGCGATCTCACACAATAATTTGCGAGAAAAAAAACTTACGCCTCTCGCAGACAGTACGATTTAGGATTTTTTTTATGTACTTCAATGTTAAGTTTGGGTGATTATTTATAAAAAATATACTATGGAAGCCTCGGTATCTGGTACAGATGTTTTATCTCACGAGCGCGGGTGTGCCATACTTGTGTGGGTAAATGTACATGCACATTGTCTTTGTGTGCGTACGCTCGGGAGCGCTCAGTTTCGGCCGAGTCGCCGGCTGAGTCAGTAGTGTCATCCAATTCGCGTCAAAATTATTTAAATAATACCGTCAGCATGGAGCAGTTGTTCGCAGTGAGGTAAGGCTAATTAATGTTTATGTTAGGTGTGTATTTACGTTGTGATTATTTGTTGTATTGAGTTAGTTTAATAAACATGATTTTAAGAATCTATTGTTTTTTTAGGGTCGTCGAATAATTGCAAATGTCTATCATTTTCTCAAAGAAGAATATGAAATAACTGAATTGCATCGAGAACCAAATTGTGATGTATCACATTTGCGTAAAATTACAAAGCGCACTGCATCAGCGACGGGAGTTAGTGAACGAAAAGTGCAGAAAATATTAAAAGAAGAACGAGACATGTCTAATGAAAGAGATGTAGCTAGCACGTCTTCGAAATTCACTTCACCAATGAAAAACCGAAGAAAGAGAGAAAACAAAGTAGACATTGATGGATTTACAGCTGATGTTATTCGGAGCATAATACAAAATTTTCATATCGTACAAAAACAAATTCCAACATTGGTGAAACTCAGGTCAGTCTTAAATGAAAAAATTGGATTCAATGGATGTCTAGCTACGTTACGTAAGTTACTAAATAAATTGGGCTACAAGTGGCGTAAAACCGAAAATAATAGAAAAGTTTTAGTAGAACGGCATGATATCCAGACGTGGACATTGAAATATTGAAAAAAAATATCCGAATACCGTTCTCAAAGCCGACCCGTCTATACTGACGAAAGTTACGTATTAACAACACACGTTCAAAATAATACCTGGGCTCAAAAAGACAAACCATTTCCATTTACCAAAAAACTTAGTACAGGTACTCGTTTTATTTTAGTACACGCTGGAACCGATGCCGGATTTATTGAGAACGCTTGTTTAGTCTATAAAGCTAATTCCACAGTTGGGGACTACCATTCAAACATGAGTTATGAAAACTACGTAAAATGGCTGAATGAAAAATTGCTGCCAAATTTACCAGATCGTTCCGTTACAATACTTGATAACGCATCCTACCACAACACACGTGCTGAGAAATTGCCAACGTCTGCCTCAAAAAAATCTGAGATGCAAGAGTGGCTCGCTTCAAAAAATATACCGTTCGACTCAAATTTGCTAAAAGTTGAGCTGTATGATATAATAAAAAAACATAAAAGTGATTTTATCACTTACAAAATTGATGACTACATTGCAGAAAAGGGATTTGAAGTATTACGTCTGCCTCCCTATCACCCTGAGCTGAATGCCATAGAGAACATCTGGGGGGTCCTTAAAAATGATATTGCTCTAAGTAATGTAGAACAAAATATAACCAGTACAGAAAAACTTATCGAAGAAAGTATTGAAAAAATAACGAGTGACACATGGCGTAATACATGCAATAGTGTAATTAAGAAAGAAACTGAATATATGAAATATTTTGACAGTGGTTTTGAATTAATAATCAATTTACAAGATGACAGTGACGACGAAACTGACTCTGAAGAGGCGTCTAGTTATGATTCTGATTGAAATATTTTTTTATTAAAAATCAGTGTCAAAATAAATATGTAATTAAAAAATAAATTATTTATGGGTATAAGCTTTTTTTTTTTTTCATTTTGCAATTACCAGATTTAATATCAAGAAGTAGACTATGATTTTGTTTTTTTTTTACCTTTTCTAAATCTGTATGTGTACTAATATTACAAAAAGAGACAAATTGATTTTTTAAATGTTTGTTTACACACGTAATCGACAGACCATGGAAAAGGCGATAACTAAGCGAAAAACCCAAATTCTGCCGGAAGTCATTATTCCACGCGGACGAAGTCGCGGGCAAAAGCTAGTAAACAATAAATGAGCTTGCTAACGCTACTTGTAGTTACGCACACAAGCGCGCGTGTCTATACGCGGTTCAACTACAACTATGGCTCACCCGCGCTCGTGAGATAAAAGAACTGTAAGTAATATAATTACGCTTTTAAACAATGTATTTTAAACATTTTATTAGTTGGTTATTACTTATAATAACAGATTTTTAATATGTTTCAGTATTTCTTTGTTTTTGAGTAAACTTAAGGTGTTAAAGTACCACTAGTTGTCACTAGTTGCTAAGAAGTTTGGTATATTATTATACCTGATAACATACTCTTTTAATTTATAACTAAAATGTATGCCCATATTTGCCCCAATGTATGTAAATCACATATTTACTAGCTCTATAACGTAGTTAATTTGAGGAATATTTTTAAATGATTCAGTTTTTTATTTCTCTTTATTATAGGATTTGGATTTTCTGACGTTTTTATGTTACGGAGGAATTTATATAACAAACTGATCGAGTCTGGTCATGGAAAACTAGGTGAGCAATTAATATTTCAGGGACGCGAGGATTAATTTCAGATGATTTGGTCGATGATGATGAATAATCGTTCTACAATAAATGTTTTCTTTATTGAATTACATTGTTTCATTTAATTTTATTAATTTTATACCTATAACAGCTCATCTTTATATAGTTCCAATGGAGTAATTTTCCAAATTATAGTCTTTTATGGATTTCTATACATAAATAACAGATTCCAAACCAAAACATGCTTTGCGGTGTTAGCTGATACTAAAACACGACGAACAAAAAGTAAAATAATTTTTGCCATGTTTCATTTCACACTGTGCGCCCGTTTGTAGCTATACATACGCGATACGCACACAAGTCAGACGATGTCGACGCAGCTCTGTAGCCTAAAAGCGCGTCGACGACGACGGCGCGTTTAAAAAGCGTGGTATGCACAGGCTCTAAATAAGCTACATGCTATAATTTCTATAGCGAAAGATAGTAAAATCTTTTTGCAATATACACACAGATCTTGTATTTAGGTACTGTAAGTGAAAGGTATTTATTTCGAAAAAACACCCGATATAATTTCTTCTTCCGTGTGCATGACACTTAATCTCTAAGCATTTCAATAAAGTGCCTTTGTGAAGCCCCTATTACAGTTTCATTTCACAGTGGAGTAACTTATACTTGCAACTCGCCTTTGAAGATAAATCATGAGATACTAAGCTATAATTCATGATGGAGATAGAACCTGTCTAATTCTATAAACTTGCCACGGAAACGTAAAGCAGCATAAGCTTTAATGTGAATTCACTTTAAGTGGGGATCGAATATTTTGTTTTTGAAAAAACGGTCGCATTGGAAAAATTCCCTCTGTATGAAATAATAGTAAATTAGCGATAGCCAAAACAGATAATAGTTAAAAAATTTCAATTTTTTGGTATTTTCTTGATTTATCTTATCTTAGGGCATTCAATGTAGCCCTATCCTAAAATGAATATCTAAACTAGAAGCGATTGGTGCCCAGTGTTAGGTTTTGAAAGTTTGGTACTTAGCAAGTCAGACACAGCGTTAGGGATATGAAGATAAGTAAGCACGGATGAGCAAATTACTTATGAAGTCCCACAGTAAAGGATTCTCGTTTCATTGTTGTTCCTTATACCTATACATCAACAAACTGCACCAAATTAATCATTCATTCCGACATATAATATCCTGGGACTTTTTTCAAACATGGCCAACTGATCCCAAATTGTATTTTGTATTGTGCTTTCTTTTGTAAATACGTACTTATATACAATTACAGACCAGACTTAGGAGAAACAGAAATGTTCATGAACATATCTGTCCTGGATGGAAATCAAACCCATGACCTGCACCGAGACAGGTGAGTATCTACCAACCACGTCAACCAGCCCGTCGATGCATGTATGCATATACTGCGTTTTTGGTGTATGCGAGGAACTAATACGATATGCTAATACTATGGCTGAGAAAAAATCAACTGACACAAATATATCATTCTTATTTATTTGGATCTACCATCACTTCAATGCTCACTGCTGTTAAAATTCTTTCTAGAGTCTCACCTGCCAATTGCTTCCAAATGTCTCTCACCTTGGCCTTTATCACCATCGGATTGAAACTTTGAAAACTACTCTGCATCTTTAAAAAATGCGTCAACTGCAAGACCATAAATTGTGGACAAATTTAGTATTGCTGTGTCAGCCTATTATAATTTATTGTATTCCTGTGTGGGGAATGTATATATATATATATATACACATTCCCCATTGACGCATTTTTTAAAGATACAGAGTATATATATATATATATATATATATATATATATATATATATATGTATAAATCCTACTCCTGCTATTGGAAAAGCACTTTTTAAAATTGTGCACTCATAACGAACACTCTACCACAGGTTTACAACATTGTTAAGTCCTGACAGTTTGACAGCTATTCATACTCCACATTTCACTTCGCCAACATTCATTCGCTCCCCTTGGAAAAGAGACTACGTAAAAAAGCGGTGGTGCATTGTTCTGCCTTATTATTGTCCACCGTAAGACATATTTTGCACTGCAACATTTAAGAACACTAAGTTGTACGTTTACTATAAGATACAGAGACAAAGAATTAATACCATATCAAATACAAATGAAATAAGTTGCAGTCACAGTACTCATAAACATAGTTAAATATAATAAATTCTTGATAATTAATTTATTGATAAATCTAAACTTAAAAATATAAAATGCAACTTTTTACTCTTAATTAACATGTCACTAGGGAAAACTAATTAAAGTTAAGACCGAATGATTATCATCATCACGTCTGCTGAATGACGTCTCCTGCTGGATAAAAGCCTTCCCAAAAGCTGTCCACAATGTAGATCATAATTTGGAAGCATAATTGCCACGCTTGGTAGATGGGTTGGCGATCGTAGTATGGTGGTCATAGTACACACAGAGACGCTGCTTCCCGTTCTCTGGTAGCGCCCTACGGGATGAGATTAGGTGGTGATAGACTAAATCTATACAAATAAATAAAATTGGAGTGTCTGTTTGTAATATTGAAATAACAGGTTTTTACTACATAAATATGAATATATATACGGTACATACACCAAAATAACATTTTCTACAATTTTTGTCTGTCTGTCTGTCTGTTTGTTCCGGCTAATCTCTGAAACGGCTGGACCGATTTTGACGGGCCTTTTATTGGCAGGTAGCTGATGTAATAAGGAATAACTTAGGCTACTTTTATTTCAGAAAAAGTCATTTATTTTACAAAAAAAAAACAATAAAACTAATTAACACGCGGACGAAGTCACGGGCACGGCTAGTACATTAATATAAATCAAATAGGGACTATTTTATTAATACACCAAAAGTTTAAAAGATGGCAACAACAGCTACTAGCACACACAATACTAGGAGAGAACTGAGAGAAGAATTGATTCCATATTCCATAACAATAGGGTTAGGTTAGGTAGGGTAGTCCATCCCTCTTACCCACCACTGGATCCCCTGTAAGCCAAAATCAACAGAGGCACATATTAAACTGACAGTAAGCGGTGAGACATAGGCATTTTTAGGGTCGCCTCGACTGTCGTAGATTATCCCGCAATGAATTTAATCAGAAAGAAACAAGGAGGAGTACGTTTACCTCGAGATCAAAGCGGGGGACAGAATGAAAAAACGGCGCGGGAACTTAGTTGATAGTTTAATTCCTAGACGGATGTAAGTCTGGTGGAGCAGTGAAAGCCGTCTTGGTTAACTTTAAAAGTCATGTATGAAAAAAAGAGATCTACATTTCATCCGTACTAAAACTATCGTTAATTTTAAAACTTTACTGTATAAATGATACGGCATCCCAAGGGGCCGCAGCCACGTCTGTAATAGATAGGTTGATGTTATTAAATGTCGAGGACCACAAGCTAGGCACTTAGATATTAACATAACTTGCGAGCAGTTTGTAATAACGTAACCTATATTTTATAGTCACATTCTTTGTTCCCCGGATAAAACTCCTATTAAAACGATAAATAATCCCTAACTTCCACTATTTAAAAAAGTTATAACTGGAGAATAACTAAACAGACGTTCAAGAAACATCTCTAAAACTATCTTGATAAAATTGGCTTTTGCATGAAAAATGTCTCATTGATCCATCGACTTATGAGCAACATTTCCACTTAGATATGTATAATAAACTCAATCTTATAACATCCTTCGTATTAAAAGAATATTTTGATTTTCCATAATCGTCTATTTCAATCGTTCCTAACAAAATTTTAAATAAAATTGGTCCCATACAAGAAAACTGATTTTTTTTATCGTTTTCCTCTTAATTCTATCTACTATAATATAATAATGCATAATAATATATATCTATATAATGATCTGCATTTGGTGCACCACCTTACATAATATTTTTCAGGTAATACTTTCCCAGTCGAGTTTCTTACTGAACGACAACGCTATGAAATATCGAACCAATAGAATGTTTGTTCCAAATCTATTTTGGTGAACAGAGTCAATAATTGGAGCGTTTCTTTTGTAATTTTAAACGTAACGGAAAGACAATAAACGGCCGTTGACGATCTCAAGAAGTGAAATATTTGTCAAAGCATCGAATTCGAAAGGTTTGTTGGTAGTTTCAATACTTCGAGACAATAGAAGATTTCGTAATCGCGACTTTTGTAATGTATTTGTGTATTTTATATTTTCCTTTCCATTTCATAACACTGTATTTGGGTTGCAATAAATAAGATGTCGGAGCGATTCAGGTCGTGTGTTTAACAATAAACGAATAATTTCATGCTCGATCGAACTTTTCCGTCATAAATAGGGGACATTATTGACTTGGCAGGCATTGATAAAATGTATCGTTAGTGTATAAGTACTATGAGCCTGAACTTAATTGTACTATGTGGTGATAGAAGTATTACCTCTCATCCCGTGGGGAGCATTGAACCACAATAAAAATCTTCGCTCTTCTCTCAATCGTCTCCTTGAATCTCCATCTCACCACTCTGACTTCCTTCATTCTTCTTTTTTTGTACAATCTATTCTTCAGTGGTATGCATTACCTCTCGAAATCAGCATGGCTAGGAGTCGCTTCTCATTTAAAAGAAAAGTTCAAGAGCATATCTTTTGGAAATTCTTAGCAGAAACCTCTCGATTCTAAATATATGATCGGATTGAATACATTTTATAGCATTGTACAGTCAAACTTTATACCTACACATCTTTACAAAACTTGCGCGGTCATATGAATAAGATTCTTATGGAGGAGTACAGAAAGTTTTATAAATTATAAAATTTATTATTACAATCGGAATAATATAGTTTTATATTTTTTTTATAATCGGAATTAGAAGTGAACTATTGTAATATAAAATACATTACACACGCTACCATGCTGTTGACACACTCAGAAGAGATAACAAACTGGGCTTCAAAACTGCGAATATATTAATATTATTTGTCTGTAGTCAATCCCTAAAATTTCAGGAGTAACAATCGGTATAGCTAGTAAATACATTTTATATTAAACAAAAACAAACATATCATCAAATAAAGTGATATCACTTTCAAACAAATTGTTTTCAAATGGGTAAACATAATATATTTTCAGTTAATTCCATAATAAGGATCGTGACAAATGGAAGTTCTTTGTCTCTGCCTACCCCTGTACTGTAACTGCTTATCTTTACAATGTCTATTCCAGTTTTATTTGTCGCACTTTTCCAATACGAGCACGATTCCGTCACAGTAAAAAGATATACCGACAAGTTTTCAAAGCGTCCAACGCCAAATAAAACATTGAATTTCAGTTGTACGGCTGTACTGTCAATAAAACAATCCATTGTATAGGCTATCAAAAGACTTGCCAATTTCAAACGAAACGCCTAAGTAAACTACATTGATAGTTGAAATTCACTCCCCACTTCAAACGCTCCGGCAGGTATTGATAGTTTGAAATGCTGCCGTTATAAATTTTCTTGTGTTGCTTGGTTTTTATGGCATTGTTGGTATGAAGCGTGTTAACTCTTACCCCATTAGAGTGATGTTTTGTGATTCAAATAATGCGACAAAATCAATCATCACACTAATATTATAAATGCGAAAGTTTGTGAGTGTGTATGTTTGTTACTTCTTACCGTCTAAATGGCTGGAGCGATTTTAATAAAATTTGTTATGAATTTAGCTAACAGCTACGATTAACACATAGGCTATGATTTATAAAGTTTAACGCCTTTATAACCGCGGGGCACAGCTAGTAATACATATATTTCAACGTCATCAACAAGCGACAATGTCAGTAAATCAATTTGACTAAATTTGACAATTTCGCTAAAATAATTTGAATGAAACTCTGAGTGAAATACATTGAAGTTGTAGTAATATCATTATTGTTTTCTTTAACAGCCTTTACTTTAACTTAAATTTCAAGAGCACTAAATCCAATCTTAAAATAATATTTCGGAAACATATTCTAACGAGTTAAAAAAATATCAAAATTACAAACGCACGATATAAAAACCAAAATTAGAAAACTTCTTCTATTCTGAAGTTATTTTAAAATCACTGCACTCTTCTAAACACTGCACGCTTTAAACGCTTTGATAATGATAGTATGATTTCCTGGCATTTATTTTCTGCTGTGTATGGAATTGTTTAAACCCTCAGTCACAGTAAGAACAAAATAAAATTGAAACAAAGTAAGGCGGCAACAAGTGACAATAATTGCATTTATGTCGTAACAATATTTTTCCAAGGGTAACGTTTATTAATGGATTTCTCGCTGGCTTTCTGCTTTTTAGTGCACTGGATCCTTACAGAGTTGTTTGTTCTATTTAACTTTAATAAATTACTGTTGAGAAACATAATGGAAACAAAATACGCTTAGTACCTTTTCTTAAAGAAGATAATTTTCATTTTCTATTTATTTACGAACAAAAGTGGTGCAAATAAATTTTAAACAGTTCAAGTCTCACTGAAAAGGTTCTAAAATAAATATGTCAATGTGGATCTAGTTTAGCGCTATTAAAACTTATTAGAATCGTAATCCAATTATGTGTTTGAGTAAATAAATAAATAAGTATATTTTCTGGTGTTTTAGTCCCATTTACCATTAACAGCCACCTGACCTGTTTATCGAACAGCAAAGTACGCATAACTGTACATCATTTTGGTAAAATTGTCTGTGGACACTCAAGTGCTGAATAAACATTATGTTTTAATAAATTGGTATTTTGGACATTACGCATAAAATTTTGCGTAAAAGAACTGAAATATAAAATTAAAATCACTATGCAGAAAAATCATAGTAATCCCGTTTTCTATTTAATTCATCATATCAGCCGAAAGACGTCCACTGCTGGACAAAGGCCTCCCCCAAAGATCTCCACAATTGCCGGTCTTGTGCTATTCGCATCCAGCATTTTCCAGCGACCCGCACAAGATCATCGGTCCATCTTGTAGGGGGCCTGCCCACGCTGCGTCTTCCGGTTCGTGGTCGCCACTCGAGAACCTTTCTGCCCCAACGGCCGTCGGCTCTACGACCTATGTGCCCTGCCCACTGCCACTTCAACTTGGCAATTCTTCGGGCTATGTCGATGAATTTGGTTCGCCTGCGGATTTCGACATTTCTGATGCGATCCCGCAGGGAAACTCCGAGCATAGCCCTCTCCATTGCTCTTTGGGTGACCTTGAGCCTTCTAATAAGGCCCATAGTGAGCGACCACGTCTCTGTTCCGTATGTCATCACTGGCAACACACACTGGTCGAAGACTTTCGACTTGAGACACTGCGGTATTTTGGACGAGAAGATGTTACGTAGCTCTATTTAATTACTTGTAAGTTTTTTGTTTCTTTTCTAGAGTAGTCTAACCTATCGCTCGTGTTCGAATCTTGTAACAGCGAGTGGCATCGATTTGAAGAAAATCTATATTTCAATACATATTTTAATACCTAGTCGCAGGATATAGCATATTTGCTTTATCGTTACATTAAATATAATAAAAATGAGTCAGATACATGTGAATGATATTTCAAACGGTTATTGCCATAGGATAGCATGAAACGACACATGGTAATAAAAGGTATCATGAAATTTTATTTCTTTGCAAAATTTTGAGGAAAAGAAGTATACCAAACTGCTACACCAAAAGCTATAACACTCGTATAGCAACACTTTATATTTATGAATATAAGTTTTATTAAGTATTTATTTGTTCAATTATCAATTTTCACATTGTGTTTGATTTAGAAATACTTACTAAATTTAATATATATATATAACTAACTTACACAGAAACACACAGACATTAAACTTTCACAAATTTAAATACATGAATTCGTGGGCGATTTAGTAATTATTTTTGTACTAAACAACAATGAAAAAATCATCGGAAGGAAACCAGGTATATATGTTTCCTTACATGTTCCTCAGGACTGGAGCGTTCTCCAAAACTGTTCTTTATGGCATGTGAAGTCTGCCAACCCGACCTAGTGCGCATATGCCTTCTCATTCTGACAAGATGCCCTTGCCCTGTAGTAGCAAAGAAGTGGGCTGAATTTATCAACATCTATACGCCATAAAAAGTTATTTTGTCTCGTTATATCGTTAGTTATTGGCGTAAAATTACAAAGTATTTCTAGATATTCTGATTATAAAATTGGAGTAAATGATGACATCATCCATATACACGTAATACATACCATCATTTGTCAAAATAATGACTCTATATCTTATAGTAATTAATAGAAAAGCTCGTTTGCACTATCAGTAAGATATTTATAATACTCTCTTATAATTTCAAAGACAAATAATAAGTAAATATTATATTGCACGCTCCAAATTAAGAATTTCATTATAAATGTATCATGAGTTATTAAGTACTAGCTGTGCCCGCGACTTCGTCCGCGTGTTAATTAGTTTATTTCGTTTTTTTTGTAAAATAAAAGACTTTTTCTAAAATAAAAGTAGCCTTAGTTACTCCTTATTACATCAGATGCCTGCCAATAAAAGTCCCGTCAAAATCGGTCCAGCCATTTCAGAGATTAGCCGGAACAAACAGACAGACAGACAGACAAAAATTGTAAAAAATGTTATTTTGGTGTATGTACCGTATATATATTCATATTAATGTAGTAAAAACCGGCTATTTCAATATTACAAACAGACACTCCAATTTTATTTATTTGCATAGATTATTAGGTATTAGGATTATTAGAGCATTTATTTTTTAATTGTCTATTTAAATACATCAGAGTCCATAAACAATACAGGATCTTAAATAATTAAGACGATGTTAGTGATTTTTCTATTTCCCCCCCATATTAATGATTAAATCAAATATCATGCAATATCAATGTGAATGAAATATGTAGTATAAACTCCAACCATCTGCGGTTAAGTGGATTTAGCGTTGACGTTTGGTTCGTCGGCATTAACAGAACGCCCGACTTCGATCGAAATAACTCAGTAGAGATGGGACGAAAACTAAACACCAGCTACGATTTAAGACGTCGGATTATGAAATTATACGCACGATACAATGTAATAACTACTACTGACTTTATAGTGGCTATATCTAAACAAATAAAATAAATCCATTCCTAAACAAAACATTCCAGACTATAGGAAAATATGTAAACTCAACGTTAACGTTTTCTGATTCAAGATTAATTCCACTCACATTTGTAAGGAAAACAAAGGAAGAACGAGTCGTGCTCCATAGAAGTTTTGAGAGTTTTACTTATGTTAACGCCCACCTGCTCGCTCGGCCGCTTGCCCATTGTATGAATTAACTAAATTGCTGAAATTTGGATTGGAAATATTTTTCTTCTCACACGTTTGCATTTTGGCAGGAAGGGTAGTTTTTAGTAATATTATTTGCAGCATTTTTATTAGACAATATTACCAAGGGAATTTCCAGAAATAGTCTAATAGTCCAATGTCTTATACCTAATTAATTTCCTAATCTACCTCTATAAACTCAAAAGAATCAAATAAATGAAATCACACAAAATGTTCAATATTTCGCCGATTAAAACATCTGTACAGATTTCATGATTCTGTATAATTCTGGGGTCAAAGTACTATTATGATAATGTTTCTTGTTACAGACACGAATTACTTCACGGAATGCAATCGTTATGACGCTTTGAGATCTAAAATTAGAAGCATATTTTGGAGTAACGCTCTCTCAATGTCTGAAGTAAATTTCTTATATTTTGTGAATATTAATATGATAAAAATATTCCTATCTTACGACCTAGCTTTAACTGGTTTTTTTTAGAATCTTTTTATGTACCGTCATGATTTATTGCTAGATGTATTTTGTACCACATGAACATGTTAAAATGATAATATAAATTTAATTTCCCGGTGTTCTGTTTGTGTTTTATCACCGTGTTAATCACTCAACAATCGGCAATTTTATGATTAAGTTATACATGATATATACAATTTAATGTATTTCAATGACAGAATTATTGGTACCTAAATGTTACGGAACAGGTGATTTATAAAACTAAAATTTTACGTCTCAGGAGTAGGTATACGGCCAAAAACATAACTATTTAATTTGCTGCTCAAGACAAGCAAAAAGCGCTTTACCACGTAACTCTTTTGTTAACCTGGTGGAAATTTGACAGCTGACATGTGAAGTCAATCCAATAATGTGGGGCCAACAGAATATTCTATCATTATAGGTGCTGCAACCAAATTGGAAGCATATGAATAAGAAATAAATTAAGTACTTTTCAGTCTCGTTATCCTTGTGCAAGAGTTGTTTATGCCGCCCAGCATACTCCTAAATGACTGTTGTATTAGATACTACAACCGGGGCTGACCGATGAAAGTCCCGTCCAAAGCATGGAGATGTTTAGCCATAAAACATTTAGACCGTTAGAGAAGACCCCATCTATAAACTGATTGGTCCTAGATCGCTCGATTACCTGAACAAAAAGCATCGTAAATATATGTATTTACACAGGATCTATTAGTATAACTTTGCTAATATTAAATTTTACTAGTTTGCAAAGACATTACTCCTTGCCAAACTATTATTTGGCAAAAAGCAATGTCTTAGAAGTTCCGACAAAGAGGAATTCTTCAAGTTTGATAAGCTATGATTAAAGTATTGTAAATGCGAAAGTTTGTGAGTGTGTATGTTTGTTACTTCGTCACGTCCAAATGGCTGGAGCGATTTTAATAAAATTTGATATGGAGTTAGCTGACACCCTGGGTTAACACAGGCTAGAATTTATAAAGTTTAATGCGGGTAAAATCGCGGGGCACAGCTAGTATGAAATAAATGAACTTATTTTGGACTACTAACGAACACTTAAAATACATAGTCATTTTGTATATTTCGGAATATGATACACCTCTTCTCTATGATCTAATGGAAGCATTTGAGTCGTCTCTGCTATGATGATATTCAGGCCTTTTCTCAGCTTACCGTGATTGGAAACAACCGCAAGTATTAGAACGATTTTCACTGTTACTAACGTTACCTCCTATTATTGCCGTGCTCTAGGAATTACATTCAGATGGAGTATCTTATATAAAGTGAAACCTGAGTATACACTCGTAACTATGCGAAATGGGTACTATTATGTCAGTTTGTATAGATTTATAAGGAAGAATGGCGAAGGTTTACGTCACACTACTGGGCTCAGCTTACCACCCTGATTATATCTATATTAAAAATGATATAAATCGATTCAGTAAACGATTTTAAAAAAACTATTTTCAGGATGTGCGTTAATTAAGTTTAGAGGGCTAAACTTAATTAACGCACATCCTGAAAATAGTTTGTTCAGAATCGTTTACTGAATCGATTTATATCATTTTTAATATAGATAATATTTTATTCCAAAAATAATTAAAGCTACGAAAATTATTGTCATATTAACCCTGTACAGACAAAACAAATTGAAATGGACCGTATGTAACAATAATAAGACTTTTAAAATCGCAGTTTTATTTGTATTCATACAAATTCCAGCATTCAATACAAAATAAAGAAAAATAAACTTTATTCCAAGAATCTAATTTAGTAAATAACAATGCATATACACGTTAAATAAAAAATTCAGTGCATGTATTATAATTACAACATAATATTCTAATTGGGGTGTTTGAGGGTGTGCGTTAATTACGTTACATGTTGTATATTTCTAAATATACACATATTATAGACAGACTGTGCCCTGCGGTTTTACCCGCGTTAAATTTTATAAATTATCACAGCTCCTGCCCCGTAGGTGATAGCGTGATAATATGTAGCCTATATGTTGACCCGACCTCTTAGTAATATTCATGCAAAATTTGAAGTAAATCCATGCAGTACTTTTTGAGTTTACCCCAGACATACATACAGACAAACAGACACACAGACATAAAATCTAAAAACTATATTTTTGGCTTCGATATCGTTTGTAGATCACGCCCCAAGTATCCTTTTTAAAAAATATTTAAAGTACAGTTTTGACTTTCCTACGATTTTATTATATGTATAGATAATCTACACCCAGGCACAGAACAAAATAATCGTGCACATCACACAAAAATATATGTCCAGGGTGGGGATCGAACCTACCATTTCTGGCTTCGCAGTATAGGTGACTAAGCACTAAACCAACAGGCTAGTCAAATTACTGCCATATCAAAAAAAAAACATTTAAAATTTCCGGAATCATTCGCTTAATATCACCTAAGGTAAGTGTGTGCGCAAACATAGGGGGACTTTCTATTCCATCATTCTCATGATCCGATGCGACGACTAGTGATACGACCGGAAAGAGGTCAGGTACAGGACCGACGGCTTTACGTGCTCTCCGAGGCACGGGGGGTATAATACCGCTAACTCTCAGACTTCGGGCTGATACTGACAATTTCTTTTTACAGAAAATCCCAACATCACTTTGGATTTGAACCCGGGACCTCATTATCTGCGGTTGAACACGCTACCTCTAGACCAACGAGGCAGCATTTGCCAGTGTTATAGTGTGATTAGAAATAATCAACAATGATGTGATAGTTTGACGGTCACCGTAGCCTAGTGGGTAGTGGCTCCTGCCTACGAAGCTGGTAGTCCTGGGTTCGAATCCCGGTAAGTGCAAATATTTGTGTGATGAGCACGAATATTTGTTTCTGAGTCATGGATGTTTTCTATGTATATAAGTATTTATCTATCTATATAAGTATGTATATCGTCGCCTGGTACCCATAGTACAAGCTTTGCTTAGTTTGGGGCTAGGATGATCTGTGTGACATTGTCCCTAGATATTATTATTATAATTTTCTTTTTTGGTTCTTTTTATTTCTCAGCTTTTGATGGCATTACTCAACATTTACGGGCAAGCGCCAAGTAAATGATAAGAAGTTACCTAGTCATATGTCCGTCAGTTCCATTATTGTCGTCGTCTAGTTGGAGGAATTTTCTTACAATCCGGCAAGTATTTAGTATGGCCGCTTTTTGCAATTGAATGTAAATTTTAGGTTTTAAATCAATAAGTTTAATACTGAGGTGTATGTGTTTTGGGATTACTCCAGTATTTGATAAGACTATTGGGACGATGTATACTTTATTCTGTTTCCAGATTCTGGTGACTTCCTCTTTAAGTTCTGTGTATTTATTAACTTTTTCTGTGATCATTTTTTTAAGTTTGTGGGTATTTGGGACAGCAATATCTATAAGATATGTAATTTTATTTGATTTATCTTGCAGGACAATATCGTGGTGGTTATAATGAATTATTATTATTATTAGTTCATAAAAGTGAATGATTAAATATCACCATTTGGATCAGCTCAGCCATCAAGTACGACAGGTCCACCGTGGGTGTGTGAAATTTCGACTAAGACATACACCAGCCAGTTGAACAGCAGTGCCATCTGTGTACTAACTACCACCTAACTGCGGTTGGTAACTAGCATGCCTAACGGGGTAACACCTTCAAATGGCTCCAAATGTAAGTCTATCTCCAGCAGTGGATGACATCACGGTCATGATGCTAGTACCATAGTCTATGGATACTTATAGTTCCGGAGGAACTACATATAAGTATCCATAGAACCTAAGTAAGCATCCATAGATATTGACTTAATACACGTGTTACTGACCCATACCCCTTTTTGATAAACTTTTTCAACCTTACTTACAACCAGAAACACGCTATTAAGTAGCGTGTAAAATGTACTTTTCCAGCTAATAGTGTACGGAGATGAAGCATTTTATTATATCCTTTCCGCACATGAAGGAATATATAGACCCAATTCCAAAAAAGGCTGGTTTATTTAATGTGTTATTAATTGCGTTAATTGCTTTCAGTCCTTTTCTTCCCAACTTAATTAAGCTCTGTAAATACGTTTATAACTTTGTTCGCCAATGAATTATGTCTTAATAATGCGAACCTTCGTAATTAGCCACCCACACGTTGCCATATGCCAAAAATCTGCAAAGTGTAAAAGGAATAGCGTTTTATTAACCAAATTGAGATTTTGGTTTGTATGTTCATGGGTTAAGTTCAATATTCCTACACCATACTGAAAACAAATTGGTGGTATAAAATATAGCAAACCTACAGGATATAGATACAGTACAGGACCTCGAATGTCATCAGTATCATATGCAGTCTCAAGTCCATCATCCGTCATATACATATTGTGTTATTGTGTTGTCAATGGCTATACTTGATCGTTACAATCGGGCCAAAATAATATAGTCAAAGATTTATCCACAAACTTTTCTGTTAAATAAGAAATCTATTATACGTCATAAGTAATTATACCATTATTGTTATGCTGTAGTTCTGGAAAACGTTATAAGCTCAACAATTAGGAACCCTTTTCCTTTTGTTTGGTAATATCATACGCAGTTTTTATAACAGCAAAGTTTGGTTGTTGTTGTGTTGACGCACATTTTACCACTTTAGAACTGTATCTCGCGTCAACTATTCAGTTTAGAAAAAAGTGATATTAGGAATCTCAATATCATTTTTGAAGACATATCCATAGATACCCCACATGTATGAGTTTGATGAAGAAATAATGGAGTTTCAGTTCAGTATGGGGAACCCACTATTTATTTTTTCTATTTTGTGAGATTATTCACAGAATACATCCACTTACCAAGTTTTAACAGTATAGTTCTTATAATTTCGGAAAAAAAGTGTCTGTCACATACAGACAGACAGACATAATGAATCCATAAGGGTTCCGTTTTTTTGCCATTTGGCTCCAGAACTCTAAAAAGAAGAATAAAGATACATAATTCTACATCATAGCTAATTATTTGGGGGATTCATCAATTGCGTTGTAAAAGTGGTTGACATAGGATTGAATTAACTGCTTACTGTTCCGATACTATTTATAGCATAAGATTATAACAGTGTGGCGAGCGGTGGATCAGTGGATTGGAAAAGAAACTAGTGTTTCCACAGGAACTTTTATTGGCGTCGACTCTAAAATAACAGAACACACGTGTGTTCTGTTATTTTAGAGTCGACGCCAATAAAAGTCAGAGTCCCGGCGACTAGCTCTTGGTTATATCAATAAACTCTGACTCGGACTCTGACTTTTATTGGCGTCGACTCTAAAATAACAGAACACACGTGTGTTCTGTTATTTTAGAGTCGACGCCAATAAAAGTCAGAGTCCCGGCGACTAGCCCTTGGTTAGAGTCCACACGTAGCACACTTCAGAACGTTCAGTACAGGTCCCGTAACGAGCACTGCCAAAGTTAAAGTCCTGACGTACACGGCACACTTCACGCTGTGTAGGGAACACTTGGCACTGTTTACTGTCCGACTGTGTTCAGTTTTCCTCTTAGATTACTTCTCTTAATTCGCTTTCGATTTCACTTAAATGCTAAACTGCTATGAAATTCCGCTTATATAGCTACCCCCAAATGATTCCAAATTTAAAACATTTCGTAAGTCATGTTTTTCTTTCTAGAAAATTCGTCTATATGACAGATTAGTCGTAATGCTTCTTTCTGTCCTTGTCTTCACCTATCTATGTCTTTCCACTCATAAAACTCGCTCTTTATCTTTCTAATTATTCTGGAAACATCTAGTGTCAATTTTTACATTAAGAATTTTGTATGTCCTTGTCATCATCTATTCTTTTTCTTTTGTTCTGGTATTATCTAGAACATTTTAGCGCTGTTTCAAAATCCACCAAAAACCCTTACTGGTACTACGGGTTCGGGTTAAAAGCCCGAATGTGACAATGGCTTTATTAAAACCTGTTTTTAAGATATCAAGAACTCCGTGACCATCGATTTAGTCTCAGTTTAGTCTTGATTTAGCAAAATTCTTTTAAGAGCAATATTATGTGACACTTTTTAAAAGCAAGCATCAGATTCACCATAGTAGACTTTGCATATAAATAAAAAATATGGTTTATTTCTCTCGTAAAAATTCATATATAAATGACATTGCGATGTATACACAACAATATACACACATAGTTGACCGTTGCTGAACAAATAAGCTCGTGTCACACCAACTGGACTACTTTTCAATGCAACCTTGCCTTAACTGCATGGTGTAAGCTATTTTAAGGTTTCGATTAGTAAAGGAACATAAATTACCAACACCTCATTAATTTTCAATCCCCATCGAATAATGGAGTGAAGTAATCAGATAGAGTGCGTTGTGTAAATAATTCTACAGTCACCTTTTTTTTTAACGTGGGGAAATCCTTTATGGATCCTCCCGCCGCTGGGGAAGCGACGGGGTATGTCGGACTCCCAGCCAGATGGTAGGGCTGGGTTTACCGGCTTAAACCCCACGGTGCTCCTCAGCCACCTTTAGTCTATGCCACGGGATTCACTCGCGCATTCACCGCAGCCTGGATAGGTGCTGGCCCACTTTTCAGTGAGCCCCGCTTCCGTTGAGGGTATTCATGCCCCCCCTCCTCAAAAGAGGCCGCGTGCGGAACCTCAGGCCAGGAAGTTCACCGTCCGCAGGCCACTCCTCATGGAGGCCGGAGATTGACAATATGCGCCCTCCGACGCCAGGATTCTAAAGTCACCTACCCTGATATACCTCAACCTAAATTAAGGCGTTTTTAATAGCAAAAATATCCAGAGCAAGTGGCAATCTAACTCTTACACTGAAATTCTATACATACTAACTAGCAAAAGTTACTTTAATATGAATATAGGATTAAAATAATATCTTGGGATATTATTTACACACGGCCATCTGATCCCAAACTAAGTAGAGCTTGTACTATGGAAACCAGATAACTGATATAATACATATATTCAGAACAAACAGACATGTTCATGCTCACAAATGTCTGTCCCGGGTGGGAATAGAACCCACGACCTCCAGCGTCAAAAGTTAGCAGTTGCCAACCACGCCAACAGGCCCGTCGTAATAATAATCGTTTGTAATTCATTTACTACAAAAACCTGTCACTATGTTTATTTAGGGAGGATTTAATTATTACTTATAAGTTATACCTTATATTTAGGAAAATGATTCTACCTCTCTATATATCTCTCCATAGAAGTCCGTTTTACTTCAGCGGCTCACGGAACTATAACCTGGACCTCATAAGGGTGCCGAATAAGGCATTTGTCGCTTAAGTTAAACTCCTGGTTGAGAGCCTTCTGCGTTTGCCACTGCTCAGGGTCTTAATTTTTTTCTATAAAATAATACATTAAAAAATGGTAGCTAAATAACTTGCTGCTAGCTTAATCCAATATTAAGGTGACAAAATTTTAAAATCAGTGTCTCCGTGCGATCTGTTCAACGACACTCCATATATAAATGGAATAGAATATCTTTATTTGCTTTGAATGTAGGTACGAAGCAACATACTAATTCATTCCAGTCCCTCCCTCTCACCCACAACTGCAACTCCTGTAAGCCAGGATCAACAGTGGCACATAATGAAATGACACTGAGCGGAGAGGCTCACAGGCATATCCAGGGGAATTGCTTCTATTATCTTGAATCCCGCTACAAGTTAAATAATAAGTAACAGTCTGTGCACATCAGTGACTTACTTCGCCAGGTAGCTTAAAATCTGCGTTACAGTAATATTTGCTGTCCACATCATTCTGAACTAGCTAGTATTCTGAGCTACTAGCTATTTAAGCGCATGAAATATTTGTCTTAGTATTAATTAAGTCGTATAGGTATTTATAGTGTAGTATCTTGTTTATTGATGGCCCGGCTGGCGTGGTTGGTAAATGCTTGCCTTTCACGCCGCAGGGCGTGGGTTCGATTCCTACCCAGAACAGATATTTGTGTGCATGAACATGTTTGTGTGTCCTGCGTGTGGGTGTAATAATCTATATATATATATTTACAGGAGATGTATAGACAAGTATATAACTATATCTAATAGGTGCTTATGTAAAAATTAGGCTAAAGGATTGGTTCGGAACGATTGTTTGATGAACGAGCTCTAGGGAGCCAGTGTGTTGTAAAAATAAATAAATGTATTGTACCTATTCTGCGAGGGAAGTTTTATGGAGGTGCAAATAGGGCGATCCATTTGCGATCTAGGTGAGGGACTTAACCTAAATCTATCTATACGTTACCCAAAAAAGGCCAGACTTGTGTTTGTAAAGAATAGTTTATCGATTTTATGTTTTAGTTCAAGAACTTGCACAAATCTGAAGATGAGAAACCCCGTTATTATTTTATTAGTTATTTTTTCATAAGGTGCCACTGGCAAGCTCTTGCCAATGAAAAAGAAAATGATCGAGTGGTAATCAGACTAAAGCACCAAAGGTTCCGTAAATCGAATTAATTATATTTATTTTGTATATTATTATAAAGAGGATATATTACTTTTTTTTTTTGTAATGGATAAAGTCAACTTAGACTCAACTGATTTACTGATTTTAAATTATTTCACCTATTGAAAGCATCTTTATCAGGGAGTAATATTGAGTGTAAAAAAATTATAGATCCCTATGAAAATTACAGTAATGTAAACATATCAAAATTATTATCTATAACTAGCTAACCCTATCTAAATCTAAATGGAGCCAAAAGCTGGAGCGGGTCTTAGTAAGTCATAAATAGCGTTCTTTTGTTCAATTGTCTCTTTCGTCCGTAATAAATAAATAATATTACATTCTGGGACATTATTCACACACGGCCATCTGATCCCAAACTAAGCAGAGCTTGAACTAGTTATTGAATAATACACGAACATCATTACCATAACTATGAATAGAATTCTTAATATAATATCTATTATTAGTGCTCGGTCATGATGGAGCGTGGGTGACAGGACAAGTCGGCGTCAGCGTCGGCGTCAGCGTCGGCGTCCGCGTCAACCACTGACGCGGACGCCAACGTTGAACCATTTTAAATATATTAATACCAATTAATATATTTAAAACGGCTACTGTTCTGTTCTGTTTTGTTTTGTTTTATTTTATTTGCGTTGTTTGTGTTGTTTGCGTATTTTATGCGTCGGCGGCGTCAGCGTCGGCGTCAGCGTCGGCTTCAGCGTTGGCGTCCGCGTCAACCACTGACGCGGACGCCATTCTAATTTCGTTACCGTTTTTAATATATTAATTGGTATTAATATATTTAAAACGGTAACGAAATTAGAATGGTCCTCAAACAACAAGGCGCCCACTGATTTTCTCAACTTACCTACAACAATTGTTTCAACCTAGGTACGTGCTATCGCCTTGAATCAACTTCCGTGGTGGTTTTAGTGGGTCGGCCCTACACAACGTGCGAATGGCATTTCCACCACGTAACAAAAAAAAAACAAAAAATCTCCTACGGCATTTTATGCGTTTAATCAAATCAAATCGAATCAAATCAAATCTAATCGAATCGAATCGAATCGAATCGAATCGAATCGAATCGAATCGAATCGAATCGAATCGAATCGAATCGAATCGAATCGAACCGAACCGAACCGAACCGAACCGAACCGAACCGAACCGAACCCAACCGAACCGAACCGAACCGAACCGAACCGAACCGAAAAGAACCTAACCGAACCGAACCGAACCGAACTGAACCGAACTGAACCGAACCGAACCAAACCAAACCAAACCAAATCAAATCAAATATTGTCAAAAAATCGCGTCGGTATCGGCGTCGGCGTCGGCGTCGGCGTCGGCGTCAGTGACGGTGTCAGCGTCGGCGTCAGTGTCGGCGTCAGCGTCGGCGTCAGCGTCGGCGTCAGCGTCGGCGTCTGCGTCGGCGTCAGCGTCGGTGTCAGCGTCGGCGTCAGCGTTGGCGTCCGCGTCAACCACTGAACCGTTTTAAATATGTTAATACCAATTAAAATTACTGTTCTGTTCTGTTCTGTTCTGCTCTGCTCTGTTCTGTTCTGTTCTGTTCTGTTCTGTTCTGTTTTGTTTTGTTTTCTCAGCATCAGCCCAAGTCTGGGAGTTGGTGGTATTACCCCCGTGTCCCCGAGCACGTAAAGCCGTCGGTCCTGTACCTGACCTCTTACCGGTCGTGTCGCTAGGTGTCCCATCGGATCAGTGACGGAAAAGAAAGTGCTTCTGTGTTCGCGCACACACTTGTGCAATATATAATAGATATTCTATACCACGCGGGTTCAGCTTATACTGGAAATATATAGCTTGATATGTAGCCGTGTGTACTTATGACCCACTTGCGCCGATGCGGGTAGTAACCCACGGGTTACTACCCGCATCGGCGATTCGTCGGCTTCTGACTGCATAGCTCGCTGGAAATCTTGTAGCCATATTGACATGAAATGAAACACAATACTGTTACTTGAATATCTGTAATAAATGTTGCTTACATATTATACTTACTTACTTATCGTATGGGCAGTGGTTACTCTAGTGTCAGAGGTTTTCAAGCCGCCGTTTAACAACTTTTGTGTGTGGTGAGTACCTGTACCGGCCCGGACTCGGCCCAACATACACTCGAGGAGTGCCCAGCTTGGGCCCCCGAGAGGCGAGTCCTGGTCGCTGAAATAGGGTTGGACCTCTCGCTGCCAGCAGTGGTTTCGGCTATGCTGGCGGCGACAACCGGATAGAACGCTCAAGAAGGAGGCCGCCGAGCGTATGAGGGAGCGCAACGATCCCTCTCGTAGAAGAACGAGACCCTATAGAAAATGTGTGGGCTCTTATGGTGCAGGCATGGGATCCCGATACACCACGCACCCGACATTATATAATAGCTCATGCAACAGAATCTTGGGAGAGATTTAGGGGCCAAAATATTTGTCAAAATATGGTAGGTAATATGCGCAAACGTCTCCAGGCAGTAATAGACGCGAATGGGGGCCATACCCGCTATTAATTATTATATTTAAATAAAATTTTTGATTTTGCGTTAAGATATATATTATAATACCTATCTAAAAAATGTCATTTGAATTTTTGATTGTGCTATTAATAAATAAATGATTACGTTTTTAAATATACTTTTATTCAGTACCAAACACTTTGTTCTGTAATAACAATATCAACAGTTTCCACATTTAGTAGTAGTTCGTTTAGTCAGGTGAAATTAGCTGTTTAGTGACTTTGTCACAATGATGTTCAGAGACATTTGGATTGATGGTGTACAGCGACTTTAGGAATACTAGTGCACAGATAATTTTGAAATACTCGTGTTTAACGACTTTTGTAAATTTTTGGTGTACAGGCTATTTTGTTTCCTAGTTGCGACTATAACTTATGGCATTTTATTGTGAACAGGTGTTTTGTTAAGTTGATTCTGTTCATCGACTTTTGGTGCTGACTGTACATGCAGACAAACAGACAAACATTCTAAAAACTATATTTTTGGCTTCGATATCAATTGTAGATCACGCCCCAAGTATCCTTTTTAAAAAATATTCAATGTACAGTTTTGACTTTCCAACGGTTTTATTATATGTACCTATAGATATAAATAGATATAGGTACCACATACTATAATCTGTTAGAAAGGTGTATTTACAAATCTAAAGTAAATGTTAACATTGAATTAATAGCTACAGGCTTATATAAAATAAACAGGCTATATTATAAAGCCGAAAGTTTGTGTGTGAGTGTGTATGTTTGTAACTTCTTCACGTCTAAACGGCTGGAGCAATTTTAATAAAATTTGCGATGGGGTTAGCTGACACCCTGGATTAACACATAGGCTATAATTTATAAAGTTTAACGCGGATAAAACCTATTGTGTTTTGTATTTAAAAATAACTGAATCCAATTTTTCAATACTAGCTATTCGTTACAATAACAACAGGTTTATTTGCCCAAACTTGGCATAGGTCAACTCCGTTTGCGTGCGGTAGCGGGGTGGTTCAATAGTGGACGTCTCGTTCGCTAGCTCTGCTGTCGCGAGCCGTGTCCGCGACTGGCGTGTCGCCGTGGAGGTGGAGATGTTGTCGGATCATCGGTACATCCGTTTCGGTCGCGGTCTACCGGCCCCGCTAACGGACGGTCCGCGCTGGCCACGTAAGCGCATCGACAGGGAACTTCTCGACGAAGCCGCCATTGTCCAGGCCTGGTACCGGGAGTCGGCGACGAATGGACCCGTCGACGTCGAAGAGGAGGCGCTGTGGTTCCGCGGGGCGATGCCGCAAATCTGCGACTCGTCTATGCCCCGGGTCCACACACAGACAGGAAGACGCCAGGTGTACTGGTGGACGGCTGAGATCGCGCAGTTGCGAGTCGCGTGCGTGGCGGTCAGGCGCCAGTACACCCGATACCGGAGGAGACGTCGTCGGGTCCCTGACGGAGAGGCCGCGCTGTATGAGGTGTACCGCGCGGCGAAGGAGGCTCTGTGGCTGGCCATCGGCGAGGCCAAGACGCGAGCCAGGGAGGAGATGTTGGAGACTCTGGACGGAGATCCGTGGGGGCGCCCTTATCGTGGGGTTCGAGGAAAACTTCGAGCCGCGGCGCCTCCACCAGCCCTCTTCCTGGCAAGAGCAGAGCACACCCCACCGCCGATGGCTTTGCCCACAGCCGCAGAGCCTACAGAGGAGAACGCTATCAGCGTCCCAGAGGTGACACAGGAAGAGTTGAGGGCGGCCGTGATGCGGCTCCGGGCCAAGAACGTGGCTCCGGGGCCCGACGGAATTCACGGTTGTGCGTTGGCCCTCGCTCTGAAAGAGCTAGGTCCCCAACTGACGGGACTCTACACAGCGTGCCTTGAGCGAAATATGGTCGTCTGGTCCTGCTCAGAAAGGCTGGGCGCCCTGCAGACTCGCCGTCCGGATACCGGCCCATAGTGCTGCTGGACGAGGTGGGCAAGCTGCTCGAGCGGATTATCGCAGCCCGCCTCGTGTCGAGGGTGAGAGTCCTGGCGGAGGAAGCGGTGTCCCGGGGTGGGGTGATGTTGGCGGTGTCCTTGGACATCTCCAACGCCTTCAACACCCTGCCCTGGAGTTGCATTCGGGAGGCACTGCGATATCATCGGGTGCCTTCCTACCTCCGCCACATCGTTGGGGATTACCTGGCGGAGAGGTTTGTATGCTTTGCACCTACGTGGGACGTGATGGCGGACACCGGCACTCAATGTCGTGCGGTGTTCCACAGGGTTCGGTTTTGGGCCCACTCCTGTGGAACATCGGGTACGACTGGGTGCTGAGGGGCGAATTCCAGCCGGGCGTGGACCTGACGTGCTATGCGGACGACACGCTGGTCACGGCCCGTGGGAGTTCACACAGGGAGGCAGCGTTTCTGGCGACGGCTGCGGTCTCACAGGTGGTGAACCGCATCCGGCGCCTCGGCCTGGAGGTGGGCCTCAACAAGTCGGAGGCCATGATGTTCCATGGTCCCCGGCGGGCGCCGCCGTCTGGATCACACATTGTGGTCGGGGGTTCCGGATCGCTGTCGAGCCTACCATGAAGTACCTGGGATTGGTGCTCGACAGCCGGTGGGACTTCGGACCCCACTTCCGGCGGCTGGTGCCTAAGGTGATGGGCGCGGCTGGAGCGCTTTCAACGCTGCTTCCCAATCTGGGGAGCCCGAGCGCAGCCTGTAGGCGGCTCTACATGGGGATCGTGCGATCGATGGCCCTGTACGGGGCCCCGATCTGGGCGGCTGACCTGACGGCCGGTAGCATTGCTGTTCTGCGGAGACCGCAGAGAGCTATGGCCGTCAGAGTCATCAGGGGATATCGCACGGTCTCCTACGAGGCGGCCTGTGTACTGGCCGGATCCCCGCCCTGGGACCTCAAGGTGAAAGTACTCGCGTCACTGTACCGGTGGCGCGAGGAGATGCTGGCGCAAGGCGAGCGGCCGATGCAGCGACACATGGAGCTGCGTCGGTCGCAGCTTCGCGAGGCCCTGGTGGTGGAATGATGGGACAGGCTCTCGCGCCCAACCGCCGGCCTCGTCACTATCGAGGCGGTCCGGCCGGTACTCGAGCGTTGGCTCGGGAGGAGGCACGGCTCCCTGTCGTTTCGGGTGACGCAGGTACTCTCGGGGCATGGCTGCTTCGGGAAGTACCTGTGTCACATAAACAGGGAGCTGGACGCCCGGCGTCACCACTGCGTCGACTGTCGGGAGGACACGGCGCTGCATACGCTGGCATAGTGTGCCGCTTGGGAGGAGCAGCGCCGTGCCCTCATTTCTGGAGTAGGCAGTGACCTGTCGCTGCCGGCCGTCGTGAATTCGATGGTTGGCGGCGAGGAGTCCTGGGACGCGGTGGTTTCCTTCTGCGAGGCAGTCATCTCGCGGAAGGAAGCTGCGGAAAGGGAGAGGGAGATCACATCCTCTCACCCGGCCCGCAGCAGACGCACCGGGCGTCGGCGGAGGGCGGACAACGCCCTCTTCCAGACCCCCTAAAAGGGTCCAGGGCGACGGACTCGGGGGCGTCCGTCGCCCACTACACATCTGGACCCGAGGCGGCGGCGCGACGTGTTCCACGCGCGCCCCTCTTAGACGTTGCGGGGGAGTTTAACACCTCACTCCCCCCGCTAATGCGAGGAGGCCCGTAGGTATGAGCCAGCACCAGCCGGGTGTTGCGGAAGTATCGTATATTCCCGCGACCCCCGGCGCAGGTGTGAGATGGAACACCGGGGTGGTTTTTAGTCAGTAGGAGTCTGACAGACCCCTCCGCCTCCCCCAAGGCGCAAGGCGGAGGACATCCATGCAGGATTTTCCACCCCGGCAAAAAAAAAAAAAAAACATTGGTCAACTCCGTTATGTTTTAACAACTGTGATTTTCATTTCGTTTTCCCACCTTTCTTTTTCTACCTTGCGTTTTTAGGGTTCCGTACCTGTACCGTGTGTCTGTCCGTCTGTCACCAGGCTGTATCTCATGAACCGTGATAGTAAGACAGTTGAAATTTTCAAAGATGATGTATTTCTATTGCCGCTATAACAACAAATAATAAAAACAAAATAAATAAATATTTAAGGGGGCTCCCATACAACAACCGTGAATTGTTTGTTCGTTTTTATAGATAACTAGCTGTGACACGCGGTTTTACTCGCGTTAAACTTTATAAATTATAGTCTATATGTTAAACCAGGGTGCCAGCTAACTCCATACCAAATTTTATTAAAATCCCTCCAGCCGTTAAGACGTGAAGAAGTAACAAACATACACACTCAAAAACTTTCGCCTTTATATTATTAGTGTGATGGTACGGAACCTTCGTGCGCGAGTCGCACTTAACCGGTTTTTTATACTTCATGGAAATCAAAATACTATATTTCTTTGCGATTTTGCGATTACTCTTACTATGTGGCCAGTCCAATTCCATTTTACATTTTTCTCTTCACCTTATTGTTATGTCTTAGATATTCGAGCGTTTTCTGATACTACTGTTACTTATTCTGTTATAATTTCTTAAATGTTTCAATAATTCTCATCATCTACTTTATGCCGACGACACAAAAGTTTACAAAATTATTAAAAATGTGGACGACTGTGACAGTCTACAAAGAGATCTTGCTGTCTTTGAAACATATTGTAATGACAACCAATTAATTTTAAACACGGATAAGTGCAATGTTATAACCTTCACCCGAAAGCACAATATCTTAGTATACAATTACAAAATTTCTGGCAAACATGTGACACGGGTTACTAGCATTCGCGACCTAGGTATTACTTTGGACTCAAAACTGAGTTTTAATTTGCACGTCGATAATGTAGTAGGTAAAGCATATAAACAATTAGGATTTATCCTACGAGCAAGCAAACCATTTAAGAACCCCAAAACCCTAAAACTGTTATATAATGCTTATGTCAGAAGTGTTTTAGAATTTGGTAGCGTAGTTTGGAGCCCCCAATATTCGATTCATGTAAATAGGATTGAAAGGGTGCAAAATAAGTTTTTAAAATCTTTAGACTACCGAACGGGCCAAGTCAGCGCTGATTGCGCAGAGAGAATTAACAAACACAAAATGATTTTCCTTAGCACACGACGAAATCTTATGTAAAATGTTATGTACTGTATCTTCCTATATAAAATTATACATAACCATATTAACTCAACAGCTCTTTTGGAAAATATTCAATTTAAAGTGCCTCGATACTCATCCTCACGTCAATCACGTTCTAAAGATACATTTTCTATTCCTTTTTGTCATACCAATTATGCTAAAAATGCCTTCTTCAGACGCTCATGTAATTGTTATAACAAACATATGGATATTGTGTAATTAAAATAAAATAATAATATTAATACAATATAGTATGTATGTACGGATCTAGATATACGGATATATATATATATATATATATATATATATATATATATATATATATATATATATATATATATGAAGCATGTATACATCTAAAAAAATGTATATATTTTTCAATATGCTTTATAATTGTGTAAGGATTAACTCATTTTTTTCTTATCTTTTGTCCGTCATTTTAGTTTGCGTAGGTAATTAAAGTTTGTGTAATTATATGGCTTATTAGGTCTGTTTGTATTTCTATTTGTAACAATATTTATGTAAGACTGTTTTTGCCTAAATAAATAAATAATAAAAATAATAATAATATATTCAGCATGCTTCTCTTCATCACTGTCTGGCAGGTTTTGTAAATTGGCAATGTCCTATTTTGGTTTTTAGTAAGTAGGTAGTATCAATGTGTCATCATGTCAGCCAAATCACCTCCACTGCTGGCAAAAGCCTCCCCAAAAGAATGGGATGGATATGCCATACTCGCCACGTTGATGGTCGTAGTTCACAGGAAAACCGCCGTTCTCTGGTAGATGTTCCCTCGGGACGATTTCTACGCTCTCCACGGGATGAGATGGAGCGATGATATTCTAAGCCGTCACCACACAGCGAAATATGTATCAATGCGTCTATATGTATTACTAGCTGTGCCGTGCGGTTTTACCCGCGCTAAATTTTTTAAATTATCATGGCTCCTCCCCAGTAAGTGATAGCGTGATAATATGTAGCCTATATGTTGACCCGACCTAAAAATTAAAGTTAAAGTAAATTCATGCAAAATTTTAAGTCAATCCATCCAGTACTTTTTGAGTTTAGCCCGGGCATACATACAGACAAACAGACAAAAATTCTAAAACCTATATTATTGGTTTCGATATGTAGAGCACGCCCCAAGTATCCTTTTTCAAAAATATACAATGTAAAGTTTTGACTTTCCTACGGTTTTATTATATGTAAAGATAGATGTATAGATTAGTGCTCAGTCACGGCGGAACGCTGCCGACAGGTCAAGCTGGCATCCGCGCGGGAACATCATATAAAATATAACTTACTCTACATTTTCTCTGCGTATAAATCGGGATTCTCTCACGCTCCACTTTAGCTGCGTACTTAAATGCGCTTAAAGTAGGTAGTATAAATGCAACAGCAACAGCATGGTCAGCAAATATACCTTTTGGTCCTACTTTATGTGTCGATGGCCCGTTTCCGTATAAACAAGGCCACACACATATACATATCAGTCACGTTATTGGAGTTACTGCTAAAGAATATATTTGAACATACATATATTTTTTACATATTGTTGTAATTTCAAAATCTGTCCATGTCATTTATGAAAAGCAATTTCTATTTTTATTCATTTATTGAGAGTGAAGCCCCTGGTGGAGGACAGAACTACCTAAATAATGAATATAAATGAAAGTGTCCCAAATGATCGATATTCATTTATAACGCAGCCACTAATGGATACCAACATTTCAATACGAGTTACCGCCACGAATATTTATCGGCCATTAATTGCTTCCAATATCGTGTTTAATAAATTTGTTTGTGCCTAGCTTATTTAAATATGGTTTAATGTTGAATATTAATACTTAGCCCTGGATAATATAAGGGTTTTTATTGGTTTTATTAAGAAATATAGTTCGGTATTATTAAAAGTCAACTTGTTTATTATATAAAATTACAGATCTCTAGTCTAGCGGGCTGGACCAAAGATTGTTACAGTCACAACTGGTAACACAACACAATAACACATGTGGACATATACATAAACTGTTAAAAATATATTTGTGTAAATAAATTAAAAAATCTGTCCAAAAGACCGCTTAATAGCAGGTTAGAACCTGGAAGTTGACTATTTATATCTCGGTGTTACAGTCTCACGTCTCATCTTCATCATCATATCAGCCGAAGTACGTCCACTGCTAGACCAAAGACTGCCCCAAGGATCTCCACAATGGCTGGTCTTGTACTGCTCGCATTCACGGCTTCCCGCGATGCGTCATCCGGTTCGTAGTTACTTTGCCACTCGAGAACCTTTCTGTCCCAGTGGACGTTGATTCTCCAAGTTTATAGGAACATATATACATATGTCCTGCGCAGTTTCTTATTGCTATCTTCTATTTGGTAGTTTAAATTCGTAAAATCTGTAGCAATACATTAACCGTTTTATAGATGGTAATAGTAGACAACTTTAATTTAAAAAAAAGTTTTTGATGTCACGTTGACTTTGCTATTTCTAAAAAGCTAATTCCGTAGATTGTTTACGTTTTACTTCAACCTTTCAAGAATCCCATAATTCTACAAGTGTTCAGTCCACAATTCTAACAAGTAGGTATATTAATATCGAAGAAAGTTTTCCACGACCATTTCACATAAAAGTTCTTGTTTCTATTAGTAATTCTTGTTAATTACTTTGGTAGCTTTGTTTTGTTTACCGAACATCGTGGTACCGCGCCACACACTAACTTATATTTCTTTAAAGTTGACAAACAAGCATACTTACGGCTATCAATCACGTTGCACATCCTTGGTAACTTTACTCACACCCACGACCACCACAATAAAATTATTGCTCAATAGCAATAATGTTATTGTTATACAACAATTAGTAGGTAGGTATTGGTTAACCGATCGAAAAGTTATCTCCGGTCTATTCAAGATTTTACGGATGTAAGTGGTTGCTTTGAATTTAAAAGAAAATGTTTGCTTTTGATACATTTTCTTTAAGTTTCTTTAGAATATCAAGAAAGTTGTCTGATTTTGTGAACTTCAATTTTCTTCGAAAGTTGTTCAGGCGCCGTACCTACTGCGTATAAACATGAGATGTAATACATGCTTAACATGTTTCGGATGATCATGTTCTATGAAAATTTATGAATATTTAACAGGATATCATCATATACATAAAGTAATTGTGCAGAAGTACAACTGTAGGTAGTTATGGAAGAAGTAATGAATATGTATTCTGTAAACGAAACCGATGTCGAATATATAATGATATCACTTTATTTGTTCTCTCACATAAAATTTTATACAATATTTAAATTTTGTATATCTTGATGTTTGTTCTTACATCACCTGGTATTCTATAGTTGGCACGTTGTAAAATAATAATGGAAACCACCAAATTACAGACCAAAATTTATATTTTTTTATTGGTTAGTTAAGCACTTATAAAAAAGTAAACTTGTTCTGAATACTTTGCATGTCCGATACACAGTCTGTAAAAGTTATGAAAATAATTTGATACCCTATAATACATCCAAATGCGCGAGTTAGGTAGCTGTGCGATGAATTTTGAGCCTTAACATATTAAATACTTGCACTAATAAAACGGATAATCCATTTTATATGTGCAAGCATTTAATATAAATTGACGCATGGAATACTAATCGAAGACGACTAGCACCGGATTGATTTAATTTTTGATACATGTAGGTATATACGTTTGCTTAACACCTCACCGAGAATGCTGAATTCTTCATTCATAAAATGCACTATCCGCTCAATCGCTTTCCGCAACCACAGTTGCAAAATTTCAAATGCCTCCCTTGCTCGCTGCCACCTGGGTTGCATTTTGACTTTTTATTTTAAAATCATTATGATTCTTATTACAATCGCTTAGAGCTCTATTTAAAAAACAAAGTCTAATACTAAGAGCGTAGACAAAACGTATTATTACCAACTTCACGGAACAAAAATATTCAAATATTGGTACTTGAATCGCAGTGAGCAAATTTTAAAAGGAGATGGATACGTTTTCATACAATATTGGGCTCGGATGTACAAATATAAAAGTGGTGTCAATTAATGGGTCTATAAATTATCAGCCAATCACTAAAAATTCCATGGATTAATTCAATCTATGAGCAGAGTTATACAAGATTTAGTCTTAATAGAGAGGTTATGTACCAACCTATACTAAACAGCTGATTTTTAAGGGCAATTGCTATTTAATAGTTATCCGTGTCCAGTATGTTAGCAAAAGTCGTACACGTTAAGCAATATCAGAAGTCCGTAGAGAGAATGCAGTTGTCGAGGGATATATAAAAAAACAATAAAAAATAGTCAAATCACACACGCACTAAACGATACGAGAAACGAGTGACCGATCATAGATTAAGATTCAAAATCTGTCACCCATGTCATAGATTAAAAATATAGTTGCCAATTACTAATAAATCGATTTGAACGATAACCGATATTATGATATCTATTAATTTTGTTGATATTTTATTTTTTACTGTTGAAATTACATTAATGTATTTAAAAATTATTATAATCGGTAAGGTAACCGATTTATTACCTGGTGTCTGGTGCAAGAGGATTTATATTACATTGTTTGAACTCATTAACGTTAATCGATTATAGTAATCAACAACCAATTTAATTCGTGACTTAAACTTATTTTGATATTTCTCGTTCCCCAGATTGTAAATTGGGTCAATTTTTTACAGTTTGAAATAGAAAAATATAACGCTTTTTTTAAACCATATCTCAACTTATTACAGTCAGACCCAGAAATCCCCGTCTCCTTTGTGTATTGAAGGAGCAAACTAAAAATGCCGTAAGTTCTTTATTTTATTGATTTTCAGTAATGTTAATATATCAAATTAGTCTTTAATTAGTGTACTTTTACAAACAAAATCTTTGCAACTGCACTTGTTAATTATCTGTATGGACAACGGTGCCAGAAGTTGAACCACAAGCGCGTGTGATATGTGTTGACTAAAGATTAAGTTTCACATAATTGGTTAAAAGTTGTAATCCCTCAGGCACCAAGCGTACCAAATCACATGGATCGTTTTTAGGAATTTATAACTTATAATAACGTAGATAAAGTTCATGGTGATACCGCGTGGGTGCCACCACCCTCCTCTGTCCGTCGACGGGCAAAATGCGCCTAAGACTTAGTAATTAGTCATTTGTGTTTAATACTCATTTATTCTCGTGGATTAAAGTCAAAGAGTGAGTATAGCGGCACACGTATTAAATAAAGCTTTTTAATTGAAATTAGGTATGTACTACATCTTGTTTTCTATCACTTATTTAACATGAATTAAAGCGATTAACACGATATCATCACGCTTGTCAAGAACTCTTTTCTGTTCTAATGAATTTTCTCATGAAATTTGTAAGTCGTCATAGTGTTAGGTTATATTATTTTATCACAATTAAATTTGAAGATTAATACAAATAACAATTAAGGGTTTATTTTAAATACGAAAGTTTGGATCTATGCAGCTATATGAATGTTTGTTACTCTTTCACCCAAAAATTACCGAACAAATTTTGATGAAACTTTGAAGTAATATAGCTTATATCTCCCAATAACACATATGCTATAATTTGTAAAGATTTACACAGGTAAAACTGCGGAGCACAGCTAGTCTTCTATAAATACGGCAGTGAAAGTACCTATAAACTTGGCATACAAACAAATGTAGCAAAAGGTAGCATATAAATTAGTAATAACCGCTACATTCATTTATCATTTGGCATCCGATGTCAAACTGTAATCATGATAAATGTCCATACAATTGTTTTAATTACTCTGAATAAAATTGAGACGGGGCAATTTTGCAAGTAACGGCCGTCACACGTTCTCATTACTATGATCTAATTTTGTATCAACGTGTTTCTAATATTTACTGGCCTGTTAATAACCTGACTGCTAAGCTAGATGTTGCAGATTCGAATCCCACCCAGGACAAATCTTTTTGTTATGAGCATGATTTACTTGTTCTGTGTCTGGATGTTATTTATATACGTACAATATGTATGTATTTAGAAATATGCCTGTGTGACGCGCTCATAGCCAAATGCTCTTACCGGGCCGTAACTGATTGACGAGGTTAAGCAACTAGGTTCGCGGTCAGACCATAGATGGGTGACCGCCAAAGTTGTTTAATTTCTAAGCATCTCCAAGTTTCAGAGGGCATGTTAAGCCATGTTAAAAGCCTACAGGGCTGCTTGACCAACTCTGACACTAGGATAACCATTACCCATACGATAATTCATCATCATCATCATCATATCAGCCGAAAGACGTCCACTGCTGGACAAAGGCCTCCCTCAAAGATCTCCACAATTGCCGGTCTTGCGCTATCCGCATCCAGCGTTTTCCAGCGACCCGCACAAGATCATCGGTCCATCTTGTAGGGGGCCTGCCCACGCTGCGTCTTCCGGTTCGTGGTCGCCACTCGAGAACCTTTCTACCCCAGCGGCCGTCGGCTCTACGAGCTATGTGCCCTGCCCACTGCCACTTCAGCTTGGCAATTCTTAGGGCTATGTCGGTGACTTTGGTTGGCCTGCGGATCTCATCATTTCTGATTCGATCTCGCAGGGAAACTCCAAGCATAGCCCTTTCCATTGCTCTTTGGATGACTTTGAGCCGCCTGATAAGGCCCATAGTTAGCGACCACGTCTCTGTTCCGTAAGTCATCACTGGCAACACACACTGGTCGAAGACTTTCGACTTGAGACACTGCGGTATTTGGGACGAGAAGATATTACGTAGCTTCCCGAACGCTGCCCAGCCGAGTTGGATTCTACGATTGACCTCCTTCTCGAAGTTGGACCTACCTAGTTGGATGGTCTGTCCTAGGTAAATATAGTTCTCTACAACTTCGAGTGCAGAGTCTCCAACCTTAACTAGAGTGGGTGCAACATGGATGTTTGACATAATTTTCGTCTTATCCATGTTCATTTTCAGACCCACTTGTTGAGAGACTCTGCTGAGGCCATCGAGCATTGTACCGAGGTCGTCAAGGGTCTCAGCCATGACTACTATATCGTCGGCAAATCGAAGGTGGGATGTACTCGCCATTGACATTGATGCCAAAGCCTTTCCAGTCCAGAAGCTTGAAGACATCTTCCAATGCAGCGGTGAACAGTTTCGGAGATATAACATCTCCCTGTCTCACACCTCGCTGCAAGTGGATAGGTTTCGAGTTCTGGTCCTGGAGTCGCACTGACATAGTGGCGTTTTCGTACAAACACTTTAACACCTCGATATACCGGTAGTCGATTTGGCACCTTTGGAGAGACCTCAGTACGGCCCAAGTTTCGATCGAATCGAAGGCTTTCTCATAGTCCACAAACGCTAAGCATAATGGCTGGTTATACTCTTCGGTCTTCTGTATAACCTGCCGCAGCGTATGTATGTGGTCTATGGTACTAAAGCCTTTACGGAAACCGGCTTGTTCGGGAGGCTGGAAGTCGTCAAACCTGCGTGCGAGACGATTCGTAATGACCCTCGAAAACAACTTGTAAACATGGCTCAGCAGTGTGATGGGTCTGTAATTCTTCAAGAGGGTTTTATCGCCCTTTTTGAAGAAGAGCACCACCACACCCCTGTGCCATGCTTTTGGCGTTTGACCTTCTAGTATGACGGAGTTAAATAACTTCTGAAGGGCCCGTAGGATTGGTGTACCACCCGCCTTCAGAAGCTCTGCCGTAATTCCATCATCACCAGGCGCCTTGTTGTTCTTAAGCTGTTCGAGAGCCATTCTAATCTCGCACAGGCTGACGTCCGGGATGTCGTCGGTGAAGTGTTGGGTTAGTCGTGCTCTGGGATCTGAGGCACAACTATCGACAGGTGACTGGGTTTTCGCATACAGCTGTCCATAGAACCTCTCGATCTCTCCCAGCAACTCAGGTTTAGACGTGACGATTCTGCCATCCTCAGTCTTCAGCTTCGTCAGTTGGCTCTGTCCAACAGACAGTTCTCTTGCAAACACTTTAGAGCCTTTGTTCCGCTCAATGGCTTCTTTAATACAATTTGTATTAAATTGGCGCGTGTCGCGTGTCAAAGACTTTGAGATCTGTCTGTTGAGCTGCCGGTATCTGGTAGCATCATCAGAGGATGTCAGAACCATTTTCCGTCTTTCGTCCATAAGCTGCAGGGTATAGTCAGAGATCTTTTTGGTTCTGTTTGTACGGTGGGCCTTGAAGACCTTAGACCCAGCCGTATGGACAGCTTCTACGAGCCTGTCATGGTATGAGTCCACTTCCTCGCAATCTGCTAGGCATACGAAACGATTTTGCAGTTCGAGCTGAAAGGGTTCAGGGTTTTGGATGTGGATGGGTAAAGGTCGGAGCGTAGACTTTATTAGTCGGGACCTCTGGAGCTTGACATTTAGGTTCAATGAGCCTCTCACCAGTCTGTGATCGCTCCCGGTTTTAACCGTATTGATCACTGAGACGTAATTGAACACCTGTCTACTCGTCGACAAGATAAAGTCTATCTCGTTTTTTGTTTTAACATCGGGGCTTACCCAGGTCCATTTGCGGTTTTCCGACTTCTTGAAAAAGGAGTTCATCATAAAGAGTCCCTCCTTCTCCATGAAGTCGGCCAACATTTGGCCCCGGGGATTCCGGTCTCCAGTTCCAAATTGCCCCACTTTCAGCTCATTCCCGAATCGTTTACCCAGCTTCGCGTTAAAGTCCCCCATGACCACAGTGAAATAAGAGTTCGAGGTATGTATGGCTCTAGAAATATCCTCATACATGACCTCAACCTCATCGTCGGAGTGCGTCGAAGTCGGCGCGTAAACCTGTATGACCTTCAACGAATACCGCTTGGTAATTCTGAGTATAAGGTACGCAACCCTAGTCGACACACTCTCGATTTTCACTATGTTGTGGACGAGGGACTTGTGGACTATGAACCCAACACCACCTTGGGAGAGTTGGTCGCCTTCCCGGAAATAGAACAGATTCCCGGATTTCAGGATTATCGTGTCCTCCCCCTCTCTTCGGACTTCAGATAATCCTATTATGTCCCAATGTAACCTGCTCAATTCTTCCTCCAGTTCGATCATCTTCTCGTCGGTCCGCAGTGTGCGTGTGTTGTATGTTGCCAAGGCCAGAGGTCGTCGGTTTTGGTAACGCGGAATCTGCCGGGGATTCTTAGCACCCCCTGCCCTGCCGTAACCACGGCTGTTACCACGGCTGGGAATAGCAGGGCTGCCGGGGACTGGGGGCCGCGGTTTAATTGTGTCCTTCATTGAGGGGATCTGCTATAATCGCCACGCTTGGCAAACGGGTTGGCGATCGCAGTAAGGTAGAAATTGGTACTCATGAGAACGCTGCTGCCCATTCTCTGGAATATATTCCCTCGGGACGACTTCTACGTCCCCCCACGGGATGAGAGGGGGTGGTGATATTCTCTAGGCCGTCACCACACAGCCAAAGCCATACGATAATTAAGTAAGTAATATATAATCATGTTTATTAGTTGTTCGGTTGCCTTGTTTGGGATCCGATGTGTTCTTTGCCCTATATAAAACACCAAGTAATATGTAGCACAAAATCCGAAACCAGAACAATAATCATAAAAAAGGTGTCAGTATTTCTTGTATATAATAACCATAGAAAAAATACAAACACCATAGTAAATTATTGGCTACGTTCACTATGCTTGCAGGCTTTCGATAAACAGGAGTGGTCATAAATAAGGCCAGAAGCGACACTAAGTTGCCTTGGGGTGAACGCCACTAAAAATCCAATTCCTTCGGCTTACTTTCACATCTTCATTGCAGGGTGAGGAAGGATCACTCTAATTTTCTGCTACTAGGCAGTAAATAGTGTATATTATTTGCCAGAGACAGCAGTTCAGCGTTTTGAATTAAGGATAACAATAATATCCTGGGAAATTATTTACTCACAGCTATCTGCTCCCAAATTAAGCATAGCTTGTACTGTGGAAACCAGATAATTGATATAGGTATTACATGTACTTATTTTTTTATTAAATACATACTTATGTAGATAATTACACCCAGACTCACTTACAACAGACATGGCCCCTCTAAGTTAGTATAACATGCAAATTCTAGGTTAAGTTTACTTTCGCCCTACCATCTATCTGGGACCATTTGTAGTTTATACCTTTACAAATGTATGAATATTATATAATAGGGGTAAATTAACTACATATATTTTAATCCTTAAGTTAGGTCCTTAGGTTAGTCGGTGAGTTTATAGTACTTACTAATTAAATTTGTATAATAACATAACATTGAACACACACAGCATGTGATGAAATATTATGTAATAGCAGGCATTTACCGAAGTGTATATTCGTTATTTTCAATTATCCATTACAGGTTCTTTGAGCGCTCAAAGAACCTGATGCGACTATCAAAATCACATCAACATCAGTTACTGCCATAGATCGAGAAATGTTAGTAAATTTTATAGCATTATGCAAAAAGCGAAAATCTAATCTCAAAAATGGGAAATCATGAATTCAATGGTCCGGCGGGTCATGAACCAACACCATCTACCATTTCGGGGTAGGCGTTCTGCGTTAAGCTACGAACGATACACACTGCCAGATCAAATTTAGAATTCGCTTACTAACATTATTTCGGAGGTTTTCTATATATTTAATTAAAATTTAATAGTTTGAAAGGTGTTTTCCAATATGATGTGATCTTTCACGTGCAACTATGAACATATCAGTCGGCCATATGCCATAGAAACATATAAAAATAAAGCCACCTTATAAGTGTATACAAATGTTCCGAGATAGGTGGGGCTAAAAGTTTGTAAGTTTACTGGGTTTTCCCTCGGGTCTGCTAATTTGCTATAAAAATCCTTATAAATCCGCAAAAACCCTTCAACTAACCTATTTTTATCAAGTCCTTGACTAAATAGGGTCTGGTGGGATAACTATTATGTAATTGTTAGTGTCGAAAATTTGTCAGTTATTCGATAGTGTTGATAAACATATGCGGAAGAGATATTTTCTCCGCGTTAAACTTTATAAAATATAGCCTATGTGTTAATCCAGGGTGTCAGCTAACACCATACCAAATTTTATTAATATTGCTTCAGCCATTTAGACGTGAAGAAGTAACAAACATACACACTCACAAACTTTCAGCTTTATAATATTAGTGTGATAATCACTTAATAACTTCTTTACACGGTTTTGACGGTCACCGTAGCTTAGTTGGCAGTGCTCCTGCCTACGAAGCTGGTGGTCCTGGGTTCGAATCCCGGTAAGTGCAAATATTTGTGTGATGAGCACGAATATTTGTTTCTGAGTCATGGATGTTTTCTATGTATTTAAGTATTTATCTATCTATATAAGTATGTATATCGTCGCCTGGTACCCATAGTACAAGCTTTGCTTAGTTTGGGGCTAGGATGATCTGTGTGACATTGTCCATAGATATTATAGATATATATTATATACGCTTCAAAGGAAGGTACAAAACTCTCGGTGTAGCTGTAAGATATTTTCCTTAGACTTTTTTATTAAATCCTTTTTGTAGAGTAATTTATCGATTATACCTGACATTATGTTAGCTGTGGCAATTATGGGTGATTTCGAGTAGTTCAAGGCACTTAAACCGCGCCCATTCCATGAAATTGGGTTGTAAAAAGTAGGTAAAGATGATATTTTAGAGTCGAAATGTCAAGGTTATAAGTTAGTGCCGCGCTAAATACAGGGATGAGTTTAGTTTATCATACCTAACTATCAGTTGCAAAGATAACTGCAAATACTTATACTAAGACCTCAACTTTAGCTTAGAATGGTTTTCTTATTGCTATTGCAATCGCTCAATTACAAATTTAAGCATGTGATTAGAATAGGACCGCTTTTACTTTTATTACAATTAAATTACTAACTAAATTATATCATGGCATAAATTATATAACATTTTCCACAAATGATATATTTGGCTAGATCGATACAGAACACAATTATACATAGCTCAATGTTAAAGTTGTTAGTGCTCACTCCCGGTGACTATAATGATAGTATAAGATATATCATAACTCACATTGTTGTGTTAATTTATTTCTAAAAGTAAAAAAAAAATAAACAATACAATAGAAGAGATAACATCGCACAAAGCTTCTACTTATTCCTAAAGAAATCCTTCGAGTAGGCCTGCATGAGGAGGATTTAGAAGATATGAGTGTGAAGAATGATATATTATTATATACATTAAAGATCTTCTGAAGGCTATAACATTTGTATTAATGGATTTTTTACACTTGTGTCCACGGAGTAAATCTTATGGGCTAACAGTCAACCCATCTAAATCACAATCTATTATTGATAGCAGTACCAGCATTGCATTAAAAGTTGACTCTTTCTTAATTAGAGGAGCTGCAGGGTCTTTGCATCTGCGGAGATTATGAGGAGACAATGCAAATTTTTACCAGTAACCATAAGATTGAGATTGCCAAATCCAACCTACTTTCTATTCTCTAATATACCGATACCACCTATCCCAATTTGACTCTAAAGAAGTTTGATAAACTTCAGCGTCTGCAAAATTTTCTATAACGTTCGTATTTGGGCTCTGCAAGAACGATCGCGTATTTGAATTTCATATGAAGAGTCGAAGGACATGACACATCTTTGTCGGAATACAACAGTGGAAATGACACGAAGCGTTGAGACTCAGGCATGTGACGGAGAATCGTTTCAACACTCTTGGATCCCGCAACGAATATAATCGAAAGAAACAAGCGAGAGTCAGAGAAAACTCTTTCCATTTCCATCCAGAGAGATGTGGGAGACAGAATTGTATAACGAGGCTTTAACCCCATAAAACAAGAAAATTTCAACTAAAGAAGCCAGCATCAAAAGTACTTAGGATATATTTTAAGTGAGCGGTTATATTTGTTTTGTAAAAGCGCTTAAACCTACGGAAGTTGTTTCTTGTTGGTACAAGATCTGTGTAACAAAGTTGCAAGCTATTTAACATAATATCACGCTAAATTACGTGTATTCCAGAGATCACACTCCCCGCGTATGTAGTGGGCGGTATGTTCATATTTGCTATATGAAGTTGAGCAACGGCAGATATTTCTTGAATAAAATTATCCGTGACACAGATTAAAATCACTACAATCATTAGAATACTTTAACTTGTCATTACCAAAGTATTCCATCAAGTGTATCTGTAAATATTTTACTGTTGTAGCAGCTCGTCTTTGGAATGTGTTCCATCCCGATACACGAGGGCACCAAGGTAGTAACAGAGCTGCCACCTTAACCAAGGTGCCACACAAGCAGTTTACGATATTTTGCTCCAAATAATACCGGGCGGGTATTTGTGTGTAAATGATCTTAAACCAAATTACAGTAAAAACCAATGATTACCCATCAAATAGCGAGTTTTGCGTAGATGTAACTAAAATATTTCCCTAGGGATGAATACAGTACCTTCATGACGCAACCTTTCCTCTCTTTTTGCCCTTTTCCAGTTATTTTTACCCGTTTATTTTAATATTTTACCACAAGATGGATTCTTTTATTGGCTGTCGTGTGGGCAAGAATATTCACACTTTATTCTTAGATAAAATATTTGAGAGCTTGAAGTCTCTTTTTATTTGGTGACATATATGCAATGTATGTAATTATCACTACATTGAGAACTGATACTGGATTATTTCTTTGAATCTAAGTGTTAACATTTAACGAAATAAATAAATAATTAAACGGTTTTGGTGATTGGGGTTCAGTGTCCAAATTTATATCGGACATTTATCCTTTTTTTAACTCTAGGTTTTATTTATATATTTTATATATATTTCTGTTTCTGAACTGATTTAGAGCATTTTTCTATTCGACAGAGAATGCTTTAGAGTAATATTATGTAAATGTAGTTTAAATCTCTTGTCATAATGGAATGTTGAAGTCGGTTCTATGTTAATTAAAATAGATTTTTGTATCGTATTTCAGATTTTATAAGTTTTTTGTACACATCAACATCATGTCAGCCAAATTATGTCCACTGCTGGACAAAAGCCTATCCAAAGAATGTTGGGATATGCCATAATCGCCACGCTTGGCAGACGGGTTTGCGATCGCAGTTTGATGGTCATAGTTCACAGAGAAACGCTGCTGCCCGTTCTCTGGTAGGTATTCCCTCGGTCGATATCTACGCCCCCACGGGATAAGATGGGATGATGATATTCTATGGCGTCACCACACAGCACAAATTACATACATATAAAGTCCTGTAAATTTACACAAGAATCTAGTCATTATGACTAATCTAGTTAATCTTCAACGTTTGATCCACGTGGCTACAAACACATCGATATAACTCACCAAACGTCACCCTATTTCTAAGATAGACAAAGTACCATTCATTTTAGAATAGATTCTTAGGCTATATTTATAGGGATCAATATTAAACTAAATAAGAATGCACGATAGGTTCTTTAGGAACTAGGGAGACACTATCTCTTTTATGTTCGATGCCCGCCGCCCAGTGCCATTATTTTCATTTGAAATTTATGGCGCAACATCTAATAGTCACGGGTCAATGTCATTTGATTCTTGCTATCTGCACATTGGCGTAGCGGTTAAGACTGTCGCCTCACAATTCATGTCTCAGGGTTCGAATCCCGCACGGAACAACTATTTGTATGACCCATAAATAGTTGTTCTGAGTCTGGATGTACTTTGTGCCCGTCAATTCTTTGTATGTAAAAAATATATATTTATTACAATTTCGTTGTCCTAAATATATATTTTTAATGCAGGTTTGACACCCAGAGCATTGATCATGTAGGACCACTATTCATACACTCAAATATTCTGCATGAAATTTGACCAAAGAATACCTCAAACATCACAAATTGATGACAAGTCAGGGCATTTTACTTTGAAATACCAATAATAAAGACCAATCTATAGATTGTACATAGATAATTATAAATTTAACAAAGATTATATCGTAATAAGAAGCGTCTCAACTTCTAATGAAATTCAATTAAGTAGATTCAGTGAAGCTTAATTAAAATTGTGTAAGTACTCAAAGTGTCAAGAATTAATTTTAACTCTCTTTGTAAATGCTTCTAAAATAATAAATATCATATTCTAGCGATGTTTGTTGTACGAGTAAGTAGTAGTACTCTCCTTTTGGAGAGAGAGCCTTGTAATGGATGGGTCTTACAGGTGGCACACATTTATGGTACACAGCGAATAATGCTTTGTTATAAGTACTATAATTGGAATTCGTTATATATTAAAAACAAAAGACAATTTCTTTCTTTCTTACTCTCATTGTTCATGCAGCGTGGTTTTCAACTCGCATTGATGTTTGGGACGATCAAAAGTCAGCATTTAATTTAAAATAATTAGTAGGTTGCTGAATATACGTTTAAGTTCATATTAAAACTAGCGGCTCGGTACGCTTTTAAGTATTAGTACAAATTGTTTGTATATGGGAGTATAGAAAGATGTTGATTTTACACTTTTTCAATACTTTTTTTAAATTTTCTCTACGTACAAACCTTCCCTGGACTTCCACGAATAATTCAAGACCCAAATTAGCCAAATCGGTAAAAGCGTTATTGAGTTATAACATTACAACGAAAAGTGGCATTGATTTTTATATATATAGATTAAAATAAATCACTAAAATATTATAATTATGCGCTGATTTATTGAAAATGATGCGGACTTAATTCGTCCGACGAGTTGGGTGACTTCTGACTGGTAATTTTGAACTTACTTAAATTTATAATAATTTTCTTTAACCTCTTACCGTTCTTATTAAATTTTCTGGCACTATGACATAAAACAACCAGGACTTTTCGAAGGAAAATGAAAAATTGTCTCAAGTTTTAGGATTATATATACCTCAAAGGAACCCGAATTTCGTTCTCCGTTCTCTCCTATCAATACCCAAACTATTGATAGACACCTTCACAAGTACCGAGTGGAGGTATCAAGCTAAAATTAATATCACATACTTAGGTTGGCAATGGCTTGGAAGTCTTGGAACTTAGATTTTTTTAAGTCTAATTCAACTCAGTAACTATTCGGCCATTACGATGAGTTACGCGCAAGTATAGAGCGAAAAAATTAAAATTTGTTGTTACATAAACAATAAGTTTGACTAAGATGCCCTTGCTGCGCGAGTCTAACTTGCAACTCGCTTCCAACGGACTTGCAACTCTCTAGAAAATTTTATAAATAAAAATTTAAGTAATAAAAACAACATTTAATATAAAAAATATCGTATATTTAACCAGTCAGGAAGATTATCGAAATTACAGGAGCAATACGCAATCATTTGTACCAAAACAAACCAACAGTGTTTTTGCGCTGCAAGGTCAGATTGTTTACATGAAACAGGATTCGATTAATAAAACCGATGTAAAACGCGGTTAACTATCTAGGGTATAAAGGACAGCGTAACACAAAATCTATTCGCTACTCGTATAATGTTTTGGCAAATGCTTGCTTTTCACTCCGGAGGTGGGTTCGATTCCCACCCAGGACAGATATTTGTGTGCTTGAACATGTCCGTTTGTCCTGAATCTGAGTGTAAAAAGTAAAGTACAATAAAAAGTAGTATATGTAATATATCAGTTATCTGGTTTCTATAGTACAAGCTTTGCTTAGTTTGGGATCAAATGGCCGTGTGTAAATAATGTCCCAGGATTTTATTATTATAGTTGAAGACAAAATGTCCACAGAAAACAACACAACACATATTATTTTGTTAAACGATATAGGTATATTAATTTATAGTATATCTGTTCAGTCAGGGTATTATTATAGTATATAAGAATTTTTTAATAACAATTTTGCCAAACAAAGGTTAACCTGTTTACAACAAATCCTTCTTGTGAATAAAGTACTGCACCAAAAATCCCTCAGTGGATCGGACAAGGCTTAGCAACTGTTGTCTGATGATTTATGCCGTGACCATCAGCTGACCAAGCTTGCACATAAGCGTTTATCTTTAGACTGACCGCATATCTGAGCGCTTAACCTCGCCGAGCGCTTTCAGAGCAGGGACAATATTCTATAGCTATAGCTGTAACTATATTCTATAATTTAGGTCCTGAATTTGACTCCTATTAGCGTGAAATAAATATCTAAACCTAGGGGTTGAACACCAGTTTGTAGTTCATTGTCCATAAGAATTTTTGGCATACAAGCGAAAGCATTTATAATAGCAGAGTCTTCAAATTGTGATAAATTATTCATGAAGAAAGATAAACCATAGGCATAATAATATGTCCTAAACAATCTGTAATAGGCCAAAATGATTTCCGCAGTAGAGTCCTAAAACTGTCTTATAAACGACGATAAATTTCATCTTGTTCAGCTCAGTTATCGTTATACTGTCCTCTACGCCCTATGTTTCTTTGGCCATCGGCCAAAAGCATTTATACAGGTTCTGTCCTAAAACTGTGGCCATAAACGCCAATGGGGTTGCCACGTGTGTGTTAAGACAATAAAATGTAAGAGGCCACTATCGAGTGCCATTTACGTTGCGGCAGCTATATCAAGTCTCACGCTTCGTCGCGAAAGTGAGGTTCTCATTGTGCCTCTTTTAGAAGAAAGTATTCCCTCTATTATGGCTATAAAATTAGTAGTAACAACAAGTACCGTGCCCGTAATATATACACATAAAATTGTACTACTTTTGTGTTGTTTGAGAAGTTCAGTTACTTAAGTTCTACAGTCTCCAAATTAGGACGGGATGAAATACAATACCTGTTTTTCGCTGGATACGTGTATTGCTAAAAACAAAACTTCGTGGCACAAGATGGTGACGACCCATCTAGATACGTCCCATCTATGCGTTAGTTCTCGGACCAAACAGATTTTCTGTGTTCCTTCGAGTATATCTATGTGGGAGTGGTGTATAAAAAATAGAGCAGGTAATCTCTAAGTAAATAGCAAGCGTTTCCTTCTCCTTACTTTTATCGTTGTAACTATTTCAAAAGGTATGTTTTCCAGCAGGCTTACGACCAGGGAAATTCGCGTAATTGAGCACCATATGTTATCATATTAGTAACATACTAAGGGTACGTGGGTATATATTACCCACGTACCTACACGCCCACGTCTTTACAAATTATATAAATGTACTTTGAGGAAAGAGATAATATACTTTTACTCATTTCGTGAGTAAGTAGTTCGTCAAATTTCTACGCGTTCAGTAATGAGTTTCTAAAACCAGCAACGCACAATACCCATTCGCTTGAATCTTGATACTGGCTAGAACACACTCATATATATTAGAAGAAAAATATAAAATAGAAGCTCTCTCTTCCTCAAGTGAGCGCCTTTATTACGTAGGCAGTAAGGAAGGCTATCGTAATTAAAGTTTATCCGATAATGTGGCATTGACTTCTCATGAATATCGGTTCCAAACAAAGTCAAAATAGCAACAAAAAAGATTATATTAAACTTTCAACCAATTATGTTAAAAGACTGCTGGTATTCAATCAAAAAGTTCATTGAAACATTATTCTCGCTCCGTGCCACCCACAAGGTGGTTAAGGTACAGAGGGTACTTAAGTACCTACCTGATACCGGGGTACCAGAATACCCTCATCTAAAGAGATTTAGCCGGGTAATTAATCACCTAAAACAGAACCGACGGCAACGATACTATTGACTGTGTGTCCAATCTGTCTGATTTGTTATTAGGGAAGTTTGCGAAACAATATTTGAATACCTTAATTGATCGTAAGAAGTTGCGGCTTATAGGAATATTAAATATGAAGATGTTTAAAAACAATGTTATATAATGTTACTGTGAAACCAAATCTAACTAGCCAGCCATCTAATCGGCCAGTCTCACTAGAAATTAGCCGACTGCGCAGGACATATTATAGTGCACAAGTGTGTGCGCAAACACAGGGGCATTTTCTATTCCATCACTGTCATGATCCGAATCTACCTTATACCAACAACACGAACGGAATTCCTTAGTATTTGAAGAAAGTTGTCTTTTAAAAATGTAGGTGGTATCTCGTAAGTTAATCATTAAAAAGTTCTACTCTGTGACTTCCCCGTATCCAAATATTTGTGCACGTAATGAATATTATTATAGAATTGAATATTCCCCAAGTTATTCAATAAAATGAGATTACCAATAATATAATATTAAAAATCCTGATATAATTGTTGCATTTCAAATTTCTATGAAATTATATAAAAAAACATCTGCTTTATTTAATGCCTAACCAGATACTATATATCTTTTAAAACATGGTTGATAGTGGATAGTTTTTATTTAGGAGCTGACATTTTAGATTAACTTAGAAGGTCGTCAATAATTACTTTTACTATTATAGTAATTGTAAGTAATTTTGTTTGATAACCAATAATTGCATCATTAACTCACTCATACGTATAATTTTATGTGACTATTATGGCTAAGTGTTATGGAAATAAAAACTGTGATAGGATCAGAGAGCTACCACCTAATTCTCCGGTCATCGTGATCAGAGTTCAAATAGATGAAGGTTAAAAATGACTACATCGTTCGTTCATTCGGCTTCCATGAGCCCATGTGACGACAAATTTCAACATAGAAGCCGATTGAACGAATGAACTAAAAATTTCTAACTTCATCTATTTCAACGCCAGCCGGGAAATAAGGCGGTAGCCCTCGTGAACTGTACTAACGCTTTGGTTATTTAATTAACTAATTCAACTATTTAGAAAAGTCCTAAACGAAATGTTTTTTTTTTTTGGAAACGGACGAGAGCCTCTCTCCAAAAATAAATAGCTGACGGACACAGTGCAGAATAAAAACGGCTAAATAAATATAAATGGATCACATAAATAGTTGTTATGAGTGGGGATCACACTCTAAGCACAAGGGCATCGAGGTAGTAGTAGAAGTATATTAGCAACTGCGCCACACAAGCCCTAAATTATGGTAATCTTTTTGTTTGCCGTCTTTTACTAATGAAGCAACCAATCTCAAAATTGTCTAATAAAGCATCTGATATCTCGCGTGAAAGTCTTTATCTGACGTGTTTTAGTTTCTTTCCTCAATTATAGGTATTTTACGAACATGGGCATAAAGCACATAGCCACTCAAACATTATATATGGGTTCGTCCTTAAAGTCCTTATCTAACGTGATTTATTATCATTTTCAATTTCTTAACAATGTAATTTGTATCAAACATTTTTAGCATGTCATATGGAACTCCATATCAAGCGGATTTCATTTTTAACTTCCATGTTTTTATGCTTACCGTAATGAATAATTCAGTATTAAAAATCTCAAAGTATCGTTGAATGCTCACATAAAAATCCCGATCTAACGAGTTTTTATTTTCAATTTCCATTTTTTTATGTTTACCGTAATAAACTAACAACGTTACAACAAATTTTACAAACCATCTTTTAATACTTCGTCGGTTATTATTACGTATAAAAATCCTTTTCCAGCGTGTTTTTTTTTTCAATTTCCATATTATTTTGTTTACCGTAATTAAAATCTCAAAGTATCGTTGTATGCGTCTGTTGCACATGAAAGTCCTAATGTAACATAGTTTTATTTTAAATATTTATGTTAACAATCAATTCTAGAATGGGACAACCGGAAGGGGAAGACCACGTCGAACATTCTCTGACCAAATTGGAGATGTTCTCAAGAAAGGGCAGGTCAGAAGTACCCTAAACCGGCGAGCATGTATGAAGAATATAATGACAGTAATCGAGGCAAAAGAAGTATGCAAAGATCGTGACAAATGGAAATCCATTGTCTCTGCCTACCGCTCTGGGAAACAAGCGTGAGTCTATGTATGTATGTAACAATCAATCATTCTCATTCTAATTTGTTTAATAACACGTTTGATTTAAATGCCAAGAGCAAATTAATGTTATGTACAGCGTTTTTATATAAGGATTTTAATATAAATAAAATACATTTGGATTACGAAGCAACCTTTCACGCCAAAATAGCTGGGTGTAATAAAACAACCAATCATATGATATTATTAAAAAAAGTACAAGTGACTCATTCATCTAATAAAAAATATCAAAATCGGCTTATTTCTGCTTATTTATTAAGTTACAGAAATCCATCGTTGTTCTTTTTTTGAAGTATCACATTAACATGTTATGTTTCTCAAGAGACAAGTCATCTATATAAATGATGTATTAACATGAAATAACCAATACAATCTATCCAAATATTCACAAAAAGAGAAGTACCGTTTAAGAATACGGCTGTTAGGCACATACCGAACAAAAGTTTTGCGTACCTACCTACTTACAGCTAGTTCATTTCGACTTTACGATAAAACATTTGCTTCTAAACTCTCGCCTCGCGTTCCGAGTTCTGGCAATAGTCGTAAATTCGGTGATCAACACTTTCCCTGAACAATCACTTCCACAAAAAATAAATACAGCTTTTGTTTCTAATTGGTTTTATATTCCAGCTTAGGTCATTGTGGCAATTATATTTAATGCTACCATTTATTTTTACGATCGTATATGTTACCTTTTGAAATGGTGTTGGATTCTACCGCTTGGTATAAGCTTAAGTTTTAGTTATCCTACACGTTATTATTCCTGGGTAGAGCTAAACGATAGCGTAGCAACATTAGGTATGTATTATAATATGATTTATTTGCAGCTCGACTGAGGAAGACCTTTCACCATACAGAACACATTCCAGGTTGGGACTGGTCAGCAAAGGATGATGCCATCTGTGCCGCTAGCGTCATAAGATACGATAATCTCTTTCCATGAGAAGGGTCGTATGCTTGTTTGCCGGCTTGTTAGTATAAAAAAGAAACCTTCTTTTATGTAATATTTAATTTTAATATTATATTATGGTTCATGTTTATAACATTTAGCTATCGAACATGAATTTTCATGTACACGTGGTTTTAATTAATGTTAGCAGGTTGTCTTATAAGGTTTGAATAATGTGAAACACATTAGATAGCAATTTAATATTTCATTAATTATCAACCCTGTTTTATTTTACTGATAAAATAAATGGTTCCCGATGTCCTCTGTATCAGAACTGTGTAAATTATCTGGTGTGCCATCTGGTGCGCCCGAAAGCTCGCAGGTTAGATTTCCGCACCGAACAATCTATTATTATAAACGTAAAATTTTGTCTGGGCCTTGTTTGTAGAGCGACTTCACTCTTTGCCTCTATGTACACGTTGAACCGTTGGTCGCGGTGGGTTACGTAGTCAGAAGCCAAATAGATATTGAATAGAATGCATAAAATCATCGTATCATTTTGATTCCTTACTCATTTCTCGGACGAATGGCTGTTACTCGATTCATTCTGGGAGCTGGTAACCAGGAAAGAAGGCGAACGAACCTCACTAGAAATGTAAAGACACAAAAGGAAATATATACCTAACTATCCGTATGTACTTACATAATTAAAAATTTCAATTCTTTTTATTAGAAGTTTATGAAAATATTTTAATTTTTTTTTATATCTACTAAAGAAACTATTTTTTATTTATAAATAAGGTACGCTTAACACTAGACGTATTATTAAAACTACATTTGATAATAAACATTATACATTTGATATGTCAACTATTAGTTGTTTAAGAAATGAGGTTTGATAGTTAAGCTTGTCTGATAGTTGGGAATTTAAGGGGTATGCCCAACGCGGAAAATTAAGATTGCAATGTAAATTAAGCTACTTTGAACCGATAAACATGAGTGATACCCATTTTATACATAAACTCAAAATAACCGTTAACATTTTTAACATAATGTCTTTAGGCCGCAATCGCGTTTCAAAGACTGTAAGAACTGTACGCTAATATGTAACAGCTGACGCCAAAGTCTTAGGACTGCTATAAGACGTCATATTATTGGGAATACCAGAGTAAGTACGTCATATAACAGAAGCATAGATTTGTGTAACTATGAGGTACTTGTCTCGCGTATTAAGTCTGTTGTTTCATAAGCTCTATTGTCAGCGCCATAAATACTTAGCCAAAGACTTAGGACTGCTGTAAGACGTCATATTATTGGGAATACCAGAGTAAGTACGTCACATAACAGAAGATTAGATTTGTGTAACTATGAGGTACTTGTCTCGCGTATTAAGTCTGTTGTTTCATAAGCTCTATTGTCAGCGCCATAAATATGTAACAGCTGACGCCAAAGTCTTAGGACTGCTGTAAGGAGCCATATTATTGAGAAAACCAGACTAAATAAGTCATATAACAGAAGCATAGATTGGTGTTACTATGAGGTACTTGTCTCGCGTATAAATTCTGTTGTTTCATAAGCTCTATTGTCAGCGCCATAAATACTAAGCCAAAGTCTTAGGACTGCTGTAAGACGTCATATTATTGGGAATACCAGAGTAAGTACGTCATATAACAGAAACATAGACCGGTGTAACTATGAGGTACTTGTCTCTCGTATTAAGTCTGTTGTTTAATAAGCTCTATTGTCAGCGCCATAAATACTTAGCCAAAGTCTTAGGACTGCTGTAAGAGTCATATTATTGGGAATACCAGAGTAAGTACGTCATATAACAGAAGCATAGATTTGTGTAACTATGAGATACTTGTCTCTCGTATTAAGTCTGTTGTTTCATAAGCTCTATTGTCAGCGCCATAAATATGTAACAGCTGACGCCAAAGTGTTAGGACTGCTGTAAGGAGTCATATTATTGAGAAAACCAGACTAAGTAAGTCATATAACAAAAGCATAGATTGGTGTAACTAAGAGGTACTTGTCTCGCGTATTAATTCTGTTGTTTCATAAGCTCTAGTATCTATATATTGAGGTATAGTATCATGTGCTGGGAAAACAGTTACAATTATAATTGTCACAGAGCTTTCGTTCTTCAAAAACGCGTTATAAGAACCATTGTCAAAATACCACAATAGGAAACATGTCGAGAATATTTTGTTAAATTAAAAATACTAACAGTACCAAGTCTATATATTTTCTTAATTCTTAGTAATTTTTCAAAATACATACACAGATATGGAACAAAAGAAGAAATAGATCATAGAGAGAATACGCGAAGGAAAACTATTAAAAATAACATGGTTCCTAAATTAAATATTGTTAAACATTGCCCTCAGTACCAAGGAGTGGAATTATTTAATCTATAAAGGAAACAGTTTACAATACGAACATATTTAAAACAAGGTTGAAGGTCTTCCTATTGGAGAAGTGTATTTATGCTGTGACTGAATTGTGAAACCCAATTATAATCTTAATGTTATTTGTAATGACGTGATAAATTAATGTTTTGTAGTTGTTTTTATTTTATTTAAATTTAATGTGTGGACTATTGTATCGAATTATTTTATTTTGTTGTTTTGTTATTATTTCAATTATTGTGTTTTCTATTCTATAATTTAATTAATATGTATTCTATATGGATTCAAACACAATGCAAATCGTTAATGAGTAAATAAATAAATCTATTGTCAGCGCCATAAATACTTAGCCAAAGTCTTAGGCCTGCTGTAAGACGTCATATTATTGGGAATATCAGAGTAAGTACGTCATATAACAGAAGCATAGATTTGTGTAACTATGAGGTACTTGTCTCGCGTATTAAGTCTGTTGTTTCATAAGCTCTATTGTCAGAGCCATAAATATGTAACAGCTGACGCCAAAGTATTAGGCTTGCTGTAAGACGTCATATTATTGGGAATACCAGAGTAAATACGTCATATAACATTAGCATAGATTGGTGTATCTATGAGGTACTTGTCTCTCGTATTAAGTCTGTTGTTTCATAAGCTCTTTTGTCAGCGCCATAAATACTTAGCCAAAGTCTTGGGACTGCTGTAAGACGTCATATTATTGGGAATACCAGAATCATTACTTCCTATAACAGAAGCATAGATCGGTGTAACTATGAGGTACTTGTCTCTTGTATTAAGTCTGTTGTTTCAAAAGCTCTATTGTCAGTGCCATAAATATGTAACAGCTGACGCCAAAGTCTTAGGCTTGTTGTAAGACATCATATTATTGGGAATACCAGAGTAAGTACGTCATATAACAGAAACATAGACCGGTGTAACTATGAGGTACTTGTCTCGCGTATTAAGTCTGTTGTTTTATAAGATCTATTGTCAGCGCCATAATATGTAACAGCTGACGCCAAAGTCTTAGGCTTGCTGTAAGACGTCATATTATTGGGAATACCAGAGGAAGTACGTCATATAACAGAAACATAGACCGATGTAGCTATGAGGTACTTGTCTCGCGTATTAAGTCTGTTGTTTCATAAGCTCTATTGTCAGCGCCATAAATATGTAACAGCTGACGCCAAAGTCTCGGAATTTCCTGTAAGACGTCATAATACTGTCAATACCAGAGTAAGTTTTCTTCCTAAGAACACAAGTCGCTAACTGTCACTTAAAAGTTAAACAAAAGTTATTACGCATTTGTCGTACAGCCGCACAATACAAGGACAATAAACGAGAGAATTTTATATTAGCAGTGTAATTTACGTGTCTCGAATATGGCTCACAAAGGCAGCGGAGCGGGCCTTAGATTGAAAAGACTTACAATCCGGCTTGAAAACTAGAAGAAGACAAATTCAGACAAGTTTATGTTATTTTGCACGTTCTCACTCTAGATCAATGTCCTTTATTTTTAGAGATCATATAAAAAAAAATTGTTAATAATCGAATTTCGGCCACGGTGACCAGTCTCAATGGAGATTAGCCAATTACGTAAGACATATTAAACTGCTCAAGTGTCTGCACAAACACAGGGGCACTTTCTATTCCAGCACTCTCATGATCTGACGGGACGACTAGCGACACGAACAGATAGCTTTCGTCGGAAACATCCCAAAATCAATTTTTGGCCTGACCCGAGATTTGAAACCAGGACCTCATTTTCTGCGGTTGAACACGCTAACAACACGAGACAGTTACTAGTGAAGTAAAACATGGAACACAAGTAAAACTTGTGTGGAAACAGGGTAAAGTAAAACATTTCCTGACTGCAATTTGGAAAGAAAACGGGTGTTAAATCTCAACGAAACTCAGACCGCCTGGCCAGCTACCTCACATTTCAATCTAGCATAATCAGTTTAACTTATTCTTCAAGGTTGTGTGAGACAGTATAGGAAAGGTCATTAACTTGAATATATCTTTAAAACTGTCTGTGTTTACTATTAGGTAACACTCAACGCATTAACGCAACGGCTCCAAAAAGGGTGTCCAACAATTCCCTTAACAGAATTGACGTCGCGTCGGTTTCAAAAAAATTTCAATGTTTTTGTTGTTGATTACAACCAAAATTTTAATTGAATTGTACTTTTAGATTGCGTTGATGCAAATTTAACTAAAACCATGGAAAAATATGTATACGATGGGTTTTGTGAAGCCATCTTATACATATTTTTCCGCAAAATTATCGCAAAATTATTCGTATTTCAACATTACTGTGTGTGAAAATGCGGACAAAGCTAGTTAAACAATAAAAAAGTAAAAGTATTATCTGTGTCGGATACTACCATCATAATGAAGAATATTTTTAACCCAATCACAGCCATTAAAAATATCTACCAGGTGGCCGACAAAATAAAATAGACGATTTATTTTAAACGGAAGCATACACAGGTTGAGAGCAATTCTCAGCAGCAATAAAGAGCTTTACAACAGAAAAATAGTTCACAATGCGTTCTATTTTTGAAGATAAGGTTGCTAATATGTTTGTATACAAGCAGTATTGTAAAAAATGTGTAACGTGTTATAGTATGTAGGGTAGGTAAACGTTACCGCTGCGCCGCGGCGCCGGCCGTATCGACCGAGGCCGCCTGTTGAATGCCGACGACCCCCTTTGCCACCCTAAGACCTTACCAGTACCACCCATCCCACTTTTCACGTGCTTAAAATAGAGGCGTGCAATGTCGATATTTCAAACATTAGCCTGTCACAGGACGCTGAGCATAACTAATTCAACACAGAGAACATTAAATACGAACGCTTTGATTCTCTTTGTTAATTTGCGCATGCTTGTATTTACATATCTGAACATAATTAAGATCTTCTTGGAATTACAAAATTAGACGGATAGAAGCGTAATTTTTAAGTGTTTATACATAGAATTTAATTTTTTTTATAAAATGTTTAATTATAAGTTGAATTGATCGGAAGCGTTGTAATTATAAATAAAAAGGCTAGAGTGAACAGGCATCTTATGGGTACGCGCGGTCCATCTTCGACCACATCTTCGAGATCGTGGTCAAGCGCAAACGAATTCCGCGTAAAAAAAAAACTCAAAAGTCATAAGACAAAGGTAATATAATGCTTATATTTTGTTTTGATGTTTCATCAGCCGAAAAACTTCCATGGCTGGACAAATGCCTCCCCAAGGATCTCCACAATGGCCGGTCTTATGCTGCCCGCATCCAGCAGCTTCCCGCGGAGCTTGGAAGATCGACGGTCCACCTTGTAGGAGGCCTACCCACGCTTCGTCCTTCAGTTTGTGATCGCCACTCGAGAACCTTTCTATGATTAATTATCTTAGCCGAAAAAACTGTTTTAGCCGCTGCGCCACACGTAGTTCTTTTTAAACCCTGTTGTCGTATTCTCTACGAGGTAACTAAAACAGAGTTGAGGAGGTAGGGGAATTTGTTTCCTCATTGCGGCTTGACGTACTCTCATACGTTAATAGTCTAGTCGCTCCTCTATCGAGGCGCTGACATTTTATGTTTATAATAACAAATTGTTCGGTGCGGAAATCAAACCTGCTAGCTCCCGGTCGGAAAGACCAGAATTACACAGTAGACATTCGGAACTCTAATTGTTATCCAACACGTTCCCGTCTGGTACTCAGATTTCAAAGCGTTTATCCATACACTACGTAAGAGAAGACAATTGTATGTTTTGGTTGCATGCTCTGGTCTAATTAGCGAGGTCAAGGCTAATACCAATTTTATTTGATATGGTAAATCGTGACAGCACGTGTGGCGCAGTTGTTAAGACTGTCACCTCGCCACATCGTGTCCCTGGTTCGATTACCACGCAGGACCGCTATTTGTGTAACCCATAAATAGTTGTTCTGAGACTAAAAAAAATAAAAAACAATAGATAATAAAATTGTTAAGGGGGGGCAGTGATATGTTCTACTAGGGTGCGGTGATCCCTTGTTTGGCAATAGGCAATGGTTATTCCCACAAAAAAGAGGTGAGGATTTTTGCCAGCAAAGGTCTTGTAAATATCAAGGGCTATAGAAATTTACAAGTTTGAGTAAACATGATAAAAAATCAAATTTATTGGTTGGAAATCCAGTGAAGGGCAAAGATTTTCAGCTTAAAAGGGAATCAATATAAATTTTACGTGAACCCATGTTGTCAATGCCAACCTTGCTTTTCACTTTTATAAAGTATTAAAAAAAATTGTAACAATAGAAACTCGAAAACCCCAATCTTCAGAATTTCTTAAATTATAATTGAAATCATGTAGATATCGTAGATTAGTATTACATACTAACTGTGGTCCGCGATTTCACCCGCGTTTAACTTAAGCTATATTAATATGAAGTTTCATCAAAAGAAATCGTTCGGTAGTCTTTGCGAGAAAGAGTAACAAACATCCATACATCTATACTCCCAAACTTTCGCATTTATGTATAACATTACTAGGATCAAATGTGCAATCACAGCAATTGTTAGTAACACTGGCTGTTTGCAATCATACAAATTTAATGTGAAGCTTTTTAAGACAATTTTTTAAGACAATTGTAGTGACACTGGAAGTGTTAATTCAATTCTCCTACTTATCATACTTAGTCCGTATACAAACAAAGAAAAAGATAATTAATCAACTTTATAAACCATACATAAATAATTTTGATTTAAATTATCCTAACTTTAACCTCCTGATGGTAAACAGTGACCATTACTATAGTCGACAATACTCACGCGTTGCCGAATCTTTTCTCTCTCAGATTACCTTTTCAACTTTACTCACACAATGGATCCCAATTTTAGGTTCATCAATAGCGGTATCCTATAAAATGGAGTATTTTCTACTTCATAATTATAAATGATAATGATTTACATTGCAAATCTAGTCAGTACAGACCTACTATATATCATAGATAAGATGAAGGCCGTTTAAACATAACATAACCTCAATTGGCGAAAGCTGAAATCCATACTGTACCGGGAGGTAGGTCATTAAAAGGTTCGGTCTCTCGGAGGGCCCGTTAAGCCGGACACATCGGATAACCTTCTCAGTTATTAGTTTCTATGGGTTTTGAGGATAGTTTGTCCTCAAAACCCATAGAAACTCACGTTGAAACCAAGTTAAAAAATAAATAAATAAAACTAATCAAATGACCCTAGTCATTTGATGAATTTTATTTAAGATGGGCCGGCCTTTGGTGTGGGACGCTACCTGCGTGGACACCCTAGCGCCATCTCATCTTGCCGGGACTCAAACAAGGGCCGGTGCGGCGGCTGAATCAGCTGATAGCCTTAAGAGGCGCAAATATAGCACGCTTGGTAGCGGTTATATATTTACGCCTTTTGGGGTTGAAACTTTGGGGCCGTGGGGACCGGGGGCTAAAGAAATCTATAGAGAAACGGCAGCTCGACTAGGAGAAACGACACGTTCCCGGAATGCTGGCCTATATTTCGCTCAACAACTGAGCATTGCTATACAACGTGGCAATGCTGCCAGCATTCTAGGAACGTTACCCACTGGCACGAATTTCGATTTTGATACTTTTAGAATTTAGATTTTAAGTTAGCTTTAATTATTTTAATAGACTAGGATAATATGGAAGTGTTTGGCTAATAATAATAATTGTTGGTTGTTAATAAATAAATAAATATTTATTTCATTTAATACACAGTTTAGTATAATTTTACACAATCAGTGGCTTAAAGCCTAAGTTAGGTTTGTCTAACCACTGGGTTCTCAATATTAAACTAATATTAGTCGTAGCACAATAAAATTAATTTGGTGGGTTTTCTATATATTGTAATTCAAATATACCTACATATAAAGAAAATTTAAAAGTAGATTTTCATTATTACTTCTTTTTCATTTAAATGAACGACTGTATGAATTCTTTAATTACAAGAATATAGGTATTAGAATTAGAATTAAATATAGGTATTAGAATTTGATGGTATTACAATATTTGCACCCCGCCAAATTCAACAACTTATACCATATGCAAATATTTAGATTTAATTACTAAGGTATGGAATTGTTGATTAATTTAAAATAATTATTAGCTTCACAGTATGGATTACAAATTCAATTATTCAACATAATAAGATTTAATTTTTAGTTTTAATACCTGAGGTCGTGGGTTCAATTCCAACCCAGGACAGATATTTGTGTCATGAACATGTCTGTTTGTCCTGAGTCTGGTTGTAATTTATCTATATAAGTATGTACTTACAAAAGAAAAGTAGTATATGCAATATATCAGTTATCTGGCTCTGCTTAGTTTGGGATCAGATGGCCGTGTGTAAATACTGTCCCAGGATATTATTATTATTATTTCCTTGTCAGTAACATATATTTCACTGAAGGATTGATTCCAGGTTCTAGACATGTATTTTGCATTATGCGCAGTTCTAGTCCTACTTCAGATTAGAATTAAACCCTACTCTAATCACACTAATATTATAAAGCCGAAAGTTTGTGCGTGTGTGAGTGTGTATGTTTGTTACTTCTTCATGTCTAAACGGCTGGACCGATTTTAATAAAATTTACATGGACATAGCTGACACTCTGGATTAACACATAGGCTAGAATTTATAAAGATTAACCGTGAGTCAAAGCTAGTATTCGATAAATGCATGGAAAATGAGTTTAATATTTTTAAAATACCGATCAAAAACCACAGTTTTCCACTAAATTTTAACTTACTCAGAGTGTAAAAACATAAAATTACCTACATAAAATTCTTTTGTACTTACAGTCGAATACCCCAGTTCTTTTTGGAGTCAGTTAAAAATCAGTGCAAGTTTGGGACATGTCGATAAAAATAAAAGTATCTCAAAGCTAGATAAAGAAACCGCACTAAATTTACTCCATCCATTTGGAAGATATGACACCACAATACCAAGAACACAAAAAAGGTAATGCCGAAAAGAAAAACTGAATTGCTGTCAACCTTGTATAGGAACGATTTTTCTGGTTTTAAAACACGAAAGAAAAGCAATGTAGTATAATAATATCCTGGGACATTATTCACACAAGGTCATCTGATCCCAAACTAAGCAGAGCTTGTACTATGGAAACAAGATAACAGATATATTACATATACTATTTTTCTTTTCTAAATACATACTTATATAGATAATTTACACCCAGACTCAGGACAAACAGACGTGTTCATGCATACAAATATTTGTCCCGGGTGTGAATGGAACCCACGACCATAGGCAGCGTATCTACCAAACACGCCAACAGGCCCGTCAAAGGCCCGTATAAGGTGTATCTGTTAGGAAGATATGATACTACCACACATATAAAAACTAAATTACTGTCAACCTTATATTCGATTTTTATTCTCAGTCTATGTGCTGGGAAAATAAAATCCTGCCACGGATATGAAAAATGGTAACATCGAAAAGAAATATTTAATTTCAATCGACTTTGTATTCGAATTTCTTCATTTTTATGTTGACCGTGCTCTGCTGACGATAGTGAATAACTTATTTGAAGGAATAATCCTAATTACCTAGAACCCTGCTCATCTCGCTTTTATACTTAAACAAAATAGCTTACACAACACTTTAGAATTTTCTCTTGTCTCGCTGGGACACCAACTTATAAAAGCGTTAACACGAAAATTGACATCGTAAAGGTGGTCTGAAGAGAAAATTTAGTCGATGAAAGATTAATGAACAAGCTAAATATACGAAGGTACAATGGCTTTGAGCATTTCTTTGCCTGAATTAATAAGTCACTGTCAAAATACTTACCTACTACTTTTGATTGCCAAATATTTAATATTTATTAATGACACCCTAAGATTAAAGGCTGTTGTTACTTAACTAAGTAATTAACATTCAATGTCATTAGCTCACACTATCCAATTAATATAAAAGAAGATCCTCATCGTCAGAAATATAATTTAGATTGTCATCGATACGCTAAGAAGAAGATCGTCAGAAAAATGTAGTTTTTGTTTCGTTATATTTCTGTACAATTATTTCACAAATTTGTGTGAAAGTAAACAAAATCAAGACGTCTTATAAAGAGCAAATTAAAATTTTATAAGATTTTATTAATTTTTTATAAAATTAGATTTATTACAATAGCTCTCTTTGACCCTTTCGTTCACCATGATACTTTTTGCCAACCTAATTCAGTCCTTTTTTTTTTAAACTTAAAATATTATCAGTCTTTTTTCATTTCTTAATTATTCTAAATTTGAACAAACATTTGAAATCAGTTCATCAAGGTTTTAACTCATTTATCTCTTATCTTGTACTCGTATATAATCCTAATAAGTATATTTCGGATAGTATTAGTATTTTACCAGATATTAATCTAAAGGGAGATATTTCATTTTAATTTAATTTGAAAAGGCACTTTAAATGACACGTCGTCCGTACGCATACTCTTACATGGTTATGGGTAGACGGTATAAAACTAAAAAATACATAGTTATTTTCACCAAAAGTCCAATATTGTCTACAATATTTCATGTGAAAATAAAATCTAACATTTCAACAACTGAACACCCTAACGACATCTTTTGACAGCGCACAAAACTTTTAATTCCTTCATGAAGTAGGGGCTAGCACGCAGTCTGAAGCCGCAAAGCAAATCATAGTAACAGCGCCATCTAATGGAATTTTCCGTATTTAAGTGAAAACTCAGACATAGACTGTGGAAAACGTGCTGGAAGTTTAACGGCTTCAGCAGAAGATGGCGGAAGTGAAGCAAAATAGGTGCTACTTAAAAAAGACATGTGCGCCAGTCTTTGGGGACTGCTGATAGAAGTGAAAACTATTTTTTAATTTCTCATAGTCCGAAAATAGTGTTTATTTGATCCAAGTAGCGAGGCTAAGATACTACTTCCCATATTTGGGCGGTAAGACTCATAGTAATTGCTTCCCTCCCTATGGTGGGAATAAATTCAAAAAATAGAACTAAATTTAGGTATGCAGTCGACATAAATAATTAAGAAAAACCAGTTCAAGAATGCTGTGGTAATGTGAGTGTATAAACGGCTAGTGCGAAAGACCCTCCGTCTTACCCATATTCTATCATGTCAACTGACCTGACACAAGTTCATCTGTCCTGACATCCCAAATAGTGCACAACGCCGCTAAAGAAGTTTTCACTTCAAAAACCAACATCAAAATTGTCATTTGAATGTAATGACAATTGACAATGAACTGCGAGTACAAAGAAACATGAAGTAGTTTTATGCAGATTTTGGTTTTGTTCTATTAGAACTGATTCAAGTATAAGTAATATAAAACAGCCACCATTCATACTTGCTCATATGCTACTCATATGTCTAATATCTCAGTTACTACAATTTTCATAGATTTAGGAACAGTGGTATTTAATTTGAGGAAGTATAAAGGCAACGTTAAAATTATATTCAAATAATAGATTCTTTAAAGAAAATTAACTTATAATAAAAAGAAAAAAAAAGAACATTATTGTCATTTTAAGATAGAAAACTAAGTATTTATTCACGATATCTTTTGACATAGGAGTAATGATAACCATATATAATATTTTTGAAGTATTTTTCAGGAAATGCATACATGTAGCCTTTAAAAATGTAACTATTGTTTTCTCTGTGTGTTGTTTGACGTAATACCAAAATAAAAGAAAAGCAATTATTACATACAGCAGCATTGCGAACACATTTGGGAACAACGTCGCAATAGTAGATATAGTTCTTGATATCAAAGTTATAGCACCCAAGTTATAATGCCCCACTTTGTGGCGAAAGTTATAAGTTATGTGTGAGTATGTATAGTCCCATTTCAGCTATAAGAAAAGTTCTATAATTGTTTGCACACATGACTCTTAACTTAATTATGGTTTGACGTCACGGTGACCGACTAATACCGAATCTGGTTGTGTGGGAGGCAAGAAATAGAACGGGTACTAATTTCTTGCGACAAATACAGATCGCGTATAAACTGTACATTCAAGCTTTTTTACCGGTTTTAAAGGAGTTTATGAAGTCGACCTCTTTTTTTTTATTTGTAGTTCGATCTTGATTATTCTTGTTTTAATCGATAGATAATGCTCTCGGAATAGTCCCTAAATTTCTATAATATCTATGAAATAAATTTCTTTCCAATCGATTGTTGAGAAGAAATATCGAAGTCATTTTTATGTTTCCCTTTGGGCGCGATTTTGACCCAATCTAAACGTTCAGATTGCTTTCAAACTTTTTAAATTTTTCTAGGACTGATGACAATACACTAATTTGATAAAATTATTCCATTATTCAATTTGCAAAATAAGAGTTTTGATAATTTATATAAATTTTATCTATAGTCGAGAAGGCAGGAATTGATAATAATTTTCATTTAAATTTATTATTTTTACTAACCGACTTATCTGATATGAACACATTTTTGAATACCAAAGAGAATTTTAATTTAACAAAACAAATAATAGTTTATAAAACGAATAAAACACGCTTAATATAGAAAATTTAACTAAAAATATAAAATATATTTTAATTAAAGATTTTTTTTTGATAAATTTAAATTAATAATAGTGTAAAAAGTAAAAAATGTTTTATTGTAAAAAAATCGTGAGGTGCATGGTGTCAATTGTTATAAATATTTCATTGACAGATATGAAAAGAGGGATTATCATTTCAACTATATCCTAAAAAGCAACCCACGCTATTTTTAAAATCAAACATTTTTTTCTTATTTACCCTATTATAATTTTGTGTTTATTAAAAAAAATATTTTATTCTGAATCTAAATTTATTTTCTATTTCTTAGTTTGGTTTTCTATATAAAGCTTGTTTTTTAGGTTTTTAAACTATTATTTATTTCGAAAATTATTCATACAATGAAGAGGGTTGTATAGGTAGACCTTTGGAATCAATTGCAGTACTTATAGTTTTAGCGAAAAACCAGAAGGTTATTTATTCGACTCTTTTTGTTTCTCCTCCTTTGTTTCTCAATCGATTTAGAGAGTAGAGAAATCTTTTTTTATTCGGCGCGTAATGTTTTTGTATTGCTTCCATATAGATTATGTTGAAATTGGCTGTTTTAAAGAAGTTGAAGTTGATTCTTCGATTTTTAAAGAGTTATTAGTTACTTAATACTATACAAATAGTAGTTACACAAAGAGGTTATATTTTGAGGTAAACTCTTTGGGAAGTAATGAAAGATATAAAAGGTAAGTACTTAATTGTTTTATTTCACGGGTTGTTCTGAAATGTACGAAATCTTATATATACGAAACCCTAAAAGAGTGCGGTAGGAGTCATGGCTCATAGTGCGTGTGATGGAGGTGGTAATAATATATCCATTACAAAATTACAGGAAAAAGCTATGATCTTTGGTACTTTACTTAAACATTTATTTTTGCGCAATAAGTCTTATCTAAGTTTCTTAAATCCGCCGCTATCTGGACCTGTGAAATGGTTGAACGCCTGTTGACTGATGGACAATTACTGAAGCACGCATTAAGAAATAAAAATCCTAAGGCCCCTTTGGTCTGATCTATGGTGTAAATTTACGTAATATTTTGTATTTCTATTAATACTTTGTAGTTACTAAAGAAGCTATTTTTTTATTCTGCAAAGTCGGCAATAAGACATAGCTCATGAGATGTAAACGTATTCTGTAACCTATGACAACACACATGGTTCCACACATACTCCCACCTAGAACCATAATATGTAAGGTGGCAGTAAAAAGTGATCTACCCGACTTAAGTCAATTTTGTCTAACGTATTCTAGGATTGATTTACAGGTTCAACTATCTTGATTGGTTTTCCTCAACTTGAAATAGATCAAAAGCTATCCATTAAAATGTATGAGAATTTTGTGGTTTTCTGCCTTCACTGACCTCAGTTATAAATTGTAAGACCATAGGAAAATTCTATATATGAATGTCAAAACATAATTTGTCGCTTAGTTTGTTAAGTGACAAGTTTCAGACATTTTTTTAAAATGTATTGTATAAATTTAAGTGCAGGTGGGAATAGAACCCACGATCTACGGGGTATCCGGTCCCATGCGCATTAATCGCTTCGCCACCGCACCGTGGTTCTCAGACTCGAATTTATACAATCCATTCGATATTTACTTAACGCAATTAAGACGCTTTTAACGCCATCTTACCGAAAACCAACATAGAGCCGTACACCCCGTGGATCGTCGTTTCGATTCCCATCCGCACTTAAATTTATACTTACAGTTTATTTTTAAAAACGTCTGAAACTGGTTTTCAGTTGAGCAGTAAACTATAAAAGTAATTAATGAAATCATAGTTAATTAAATAAAATAATTGTTAATTGACGCCTAGATATAACCTTATCATTGCAAATCAATCATTTGTGTTGACCACATTTAAATCTTATTTATTATTTATTTCATTACGAAACAGCCTCTCAACAATTAAAGCCCTGATTTATTATGATAACGAAGTCAAACAATAGACCTTAGAACATAGATTTCCTATCGTAGGAAGTAAACAGAACATAATGTTATCTTATGTACCACTAACATTATCATATAATGTTAGTTGTAAATAACTTACCCACTATATATATACATTTGAGATAAGATATTTGCTCACAAACTACTTAATATAGTTAGAGAATTACGTATTTAAGTCTATTCCTCAAATATACATTGTACCTATAATGTTTTAACAACTAATATACCCTAAACATATAAGGCTGCATAAATTTCTAGCCAAAAGCTTCATTCGTAATTTTATTTGTTGAAGATATATTTTTAAGGTATGGTGTACTAACACCGTACACTCACTATTATTTATGCATAAAACCTGGCTAGGATATCTTCATATAATAAAAATAACTCCCTAATTAGTGTGGTAGATTATCCACCTGCCGAAGAGATCCTGAGTGAAGATTGTTAGTGAGATTTTACTGGGGAGTATATAGCTATAGCGATAGCAAGTGAATATCTATCACCGGTCATGATGGATTACTATTCAATCAGATGATGCGAATGTTGGTATAGGTAAGTGTATATTTGCGCGTTCAATATGGCCAGCCACTGCGCTGCTGAGATTGGCTGTCAATAGAAAATCTAGGCACTGACATTAAAATAATCACGATTATTGACCGTAAAAGCCCAGGATATGAATATAATATTGTCCAGCTTATTGTGAAAATACCGTAAATTTTTATTGAAAAAAATACTTTCAAAAGAATATCACGTGACTTTTTTTTAGTTCAGACGACCTAAACTATTTAAAGATACTTTGCCTATACAATATATATGAAATAAATATCTGGGACATTTCATGCAGCGCCATCTACTTCAAACTAAGCAAAGTTTGTACTATGGATACCAGATAACGAATAGAAATACTTATTAACTTATTTTTTAAATACCAGGCAAATCCCAGACCAAGACAAATAGACATGTTTATGAAGTTAAATATTTCTTTTTGGCAAAGATTAAACCCGCAACGTTTGGATAGAAGGCAGGTTCGCTACCAACTGATTCACCGCGGCGATCAATATTATATATAATTATATTTAATAATTAAGCAACCGTTGTTCTGTAAAAAGCATGTAATTTACTATAAATTGACCTTGAACTATTGTGACATTGACTTAACAGAAGCTTATGGATGCCTAAGGCTGGGTACATACCTAAGATTTGATTATATCATACCACTTTAAAACTCATACTTAGATATACAACATTATTGACAAATATTAAAGGGACCAACTACCGATCGTGGTCACTACGATCAATGCAAGTTGGTCGAAACGTTGTACTCGTATATCTAATTATGTATATCGCACCATGTATTTATGATACTAGGATGATCTGTGTGACATTGTCCCTAGATATTATTATTATTATTTATACCGACAGTCGGACCCGTTACCTGAAGTCTGTACTATATATTCTTGTTATATCGGATTAGTTGAAATAGGCTAAACCATTAACTTAAAACAATCTGTTAGTAATTTAAACTCGTTTTCGTATGAATTCGGAATTTGTGAATCGGGTTAGTCCCACACAGTTTTAATGTCATCTCTTTCAATTTTATCTGTCTGGATCATATGGAATCACGTTCGCACGGATAGCTCTAGAAAGACCGCGTTTATAAAAACTCAGAGAATACATTTGGACGAAAATGAAAAGAATATGAACAAATAGCCATTCGTAACAACAGTCCTACGTAAATTTCTGGCCTCCAGTTTTCCAATAAATGAACGCTCGGAATATTAATTAATATTTCCATGGATTTCGAAGAATTTTATCGCGTAGACAATAAAGGTATCCTGCCGCTACTTGGTTTTTTTTTTTGCAGTTTAATTATTTCTATTAATTTCCTGCACTATGCAGATATAACTGTTTTAATAAAATGTAACGTACAAACTTTTTGATTTAAGCAAAACTTTTTAAGTGACTAAGAGCACTGAGCTTAGTAAAGGAGTTTTGGGTAACCTATACCTATAATAATATTGAGTCCAAGCTAAATAATAGAAAAAATATGGTTACTAAGGGTGATATAACGCGTTCCCGACGTCTAACAGTCCTTATATATTTAACACTAGCTGTGCCGCGTGGAATAGTGCATTAGTATTCGTATCCGTGTGAACCAATGGCCGTTGGGGCGGATAGGTTCTCAAGTGGCGACCACGAACCGGAAGTCTTAGCGTGATGATCTTGTTAAGGTCACTAGTAAAAGCTGGATACGGGTATTATTATTATTGTTGTTTGGGGCTTGATGCCGTGATGGCATCTTGCTACCTCGACCATTGCTGATCTATTGTAGCAGCGCTCCTTGACTTTGTCAAAGTTCACTGCTCAATCCTACAGCTTCCAAAAACTTCCAGATTGATTGAGCAGTGAGTGTTTCTATCTCTTCCGGTTGCATTATATGCTGTCCTAGGTGGATACTTCTACAACGCATTAGCGGCCCGCACGAGCACAGAATATGCAAAGGAGTTTCCTCTGATTCTTGGCAGAATCTGCAAATTGTGCTGTCGGCCAACTTTAGGTTGAACATGTGCTTATTCAGCTTGCAGTGTCCGGTGAGAATTCGAGTTACGGCACATGGTTTGTAACGTTTGAATTCAAGTAATTCTTTCGACAATCTTTTGTTGTAGCCCTTGAGTACAGGCTTTGAGTGTAGAGATCCAGCTGAGGATTTCCACAGTTCCATGGCTGTTGAGGTGCATTGATCGTTTAGGATAGAGTAGGCCCTTTGCTTGGTAATATCACAAAATGGTTCGGGTCCGTTTTGAGGGTTAACGGCTCCGAGTCTCGCAAGTTCATCTGCCTTCTCATTCCCATCTATTCCTGAGTGCCCCGGTACCCATCTGAGTTTGACTCTGTTGGATTGCCCCAGGGAATTCAGATTTTCTTTGCAGCACTGTACTTGTTTTGAGTTGGATTCAAAAGAGTCCAGCGCTAACAGTGTCGCTTGACTGTCTGAGTTAAAGAAAATAATGTGCAATATTTAATACATTTCTTTCTAAATAAAATGTACGATACAAGTAATGAAATTCAGTAATCAAGCAAGCCAAATCACATTTTGCAGGATACTTAACTTTACAATTGACAAAGTTAAAGTGTCTGTATTTGAAGATTAATAAAGCTCGGCGTACTAAAACTTACTAAAGTAAATAGAATAAAGGAATCTTATTCAAAAAGTGGGTAAGTAACAACCGCAGGAAATCTACCGGACGTAGAATTTTGTCAAAAATTGCTGCGTAGAACTTTGCATACTGTGGTACCGTCAAAAAGATCACACAGATAAGCTAGGCGTCCGCCCTAACCGTCACTTTGTATAAATTAGATTTTGGCGTTTTTTTGGAATATTTTTTATATTACACTTGATGTGCTAAATTTACCCAAAACTACCGTAAGAAATATTTTAAGGTGAGTTAGAACACAATGTTCTTTGGTACTTCGAACTGCTTGGTCGGGTAGGTATCTTTCAGAATAGACAATAGTCAATAGCATAGTAATGTTTTAGTCATAAGGGGTAAGAGTTAGGAGTAAACCGTGAGTTGCCAACTCTTACCCCTTCCGAGTCCGTAGTACCAAAGAATTTTGTTGCATAATACCGGGTGTCTTACAAGCTTCTTAGGCTAAGTAACCGCTTACCATTAGATCTTACCATAGGATCGTAAGCTTATTTGATAACTTAGTAGTACCTAAATAAAAATTTGGACACACACATCTTACCCATACCATCCAACAGATCGTAATAGGGGACTATGGGATTTAGGGCGACGGCTGTTTAATGAGATCAGGTATTCGGGCAGTAGCGCCACCTGCGTACAAGCTATCAATGAACCACACGACGAACCGCACTGATTCTATGGCAACGTTGTGGAAACCTATAAGGAAAGCATAGGTCTAACAGTGAACGAGATCAGACTGAAGATGAAAATCGTTCCTATGACGACGATCTGATATTGGATAGTTTACTGATATTTTTTAAATAGCACTTGGTTTTTTTGCTTAAGTATATATCTTAGAGACCATGTAGACATTACATTCCCAACAATGCATAAATAAAGTGCCTTGCCTTTGGTTTCCAAACAGAGCTAAGTTTCGACTGATAGATGACAGCCCGCCTTCCCGTTTCAATCTCCCATCACAAAATAAATGCAGTACATAATAACATAAAGTCATATTCCTGATAAACAGTTCAGCATGACAGAGCAAATCGTGCAAGCGGGATGGGCTAGTCCAGTGTAATTGATACCTCCCGTATTGCGAGGCTACGGTAACTGATTACTATCCAGCGGGCTATATGATTATTAACCTACTTACTTTGTTGTATGGTATAACCAAGTAAATGGTATAACTACGGCCAGAGTCCATCTTAATTCAAGGTAGTCGTGGCCACAGACAATAGTTATTTGTAATACAAGAGTTCAAAGTTGCTTTTTAACCACGTGCTCGTTTGATGACCGAGAGAAGGATTCTAAAATTTAATCACGAGATGATTTAAAAATTAGCGTTAGAGACGGAATCAAAAGAACACAACGTGAAAAACCTTTGCATTCGCGTGCAACATGTAACTTTTCGTCCCATCTCCGAGAATAAATGACTAAATGCAAAAATATTATTTACTTTTATTATTATTAGTAAAAAGTTTTAAAGATGTTTTGAATTTAAAAACTTAGCGCACACGATGTTTTAAATTCAAATATACTTTATCCTCTAGCGGATAAAACGTTTGCACTCAAATATCAAAGAACAAAATACTCTTTCCGAGATGGGGGGTAAAAATATTCACCTTAAACTATAACACATATCGGGGACAAAGGAACGAAAAGTACGTCGGGTTACAGGTGACTTATGGATTATTGATCGTCCCAACACAGCAGTAAGCGACTGGGTCGCCTATAACAATAACATATACATTACATTAATTATTTGTACTGTTAATTTTATTAATCGTATATTATTTGGCACAATCAAGTGTACTTACTTAATTAGTCTGATAGTTAAGAGCAACTCAAAAAATTCTACTTAATAAAAAAAATTCAATAGACTACAAAAAGGTTTATGCTCACGACTTAAATATATAAAAATGGCCTGGCCTGGCTGAGCTTGGAACATTTACCGATTCCATTGATACCCAGCCAGCCAATGCTGCGGAAAGGACTTGTTAAATCTTAAGCAATTACTCTAAACCCAATACACGTAAACTCGTCGCGAAGCTCCAAGCCTTTTCATTGCCATATTTATGAGTTGGGTGTAAAAGAAAGATAAAATAAATACCTGTTTCTAGTCAAATCATAAAATTATAGGTGTGAAAAGTTTTATCAATATCAGTTCGATAGTTTTCCTATTATGATGATTCAGCAAATAAACAAACAGACAGACATTAAATAGGCATCTAAACGTTGCATAGTTACCTTCTGTATTTAATTTCACATCTAAGCACAGATTAACTTAAACACGGACGTTTATTAATGTAGATAAACTTTACGCTACGTAACTCTTTTTGAAACTCTTTTTCTAAATTCACTAGTTGCTCCTGGCAAATATCCGACCCAAAATAATTTTTTTTGGATAAACAACAAAATAAAATATAATAATGTAAGTACTTCAAATTAAAAAGAACGATAAGGGTGTTATGGTTAATTCTAAAGATGCATTTATTGTAGACTAATTATAGTGAAGAGTGCAGTGTAACGCAATAAAGACAAAATGTATCATTTCCGTCCATAGGGCATAGTTTATGAAGATGACTGCTTTTCGTTACTGCAATGAGGTGTGCCAGATGACATGATTAAACCATTACTCACCACGTCCTCCGTTTTTACTCTTTCCACATTCTCAGTACATACAATATCGTCGCTGTGGATCAGTACTAACGCCCGAAATTAATAAACGATCCGCAATCTATCAGTCAGTCCTATCTCTAGATTAGCTCTATCGCTATCTTGATCATTACCAATAACAAAACATATCAATCCATCCATTTTTTGCCCAGAGATTGGGGTGCGATCCTTTCCCTCTGCAGCGTTACGTTTTATGCAGAACTCGGTAACTCAGGACACAATTATACCATTTAATTTAAGAAGAAAATTTATTTTTAAATATATTAACGATAAGTCATCAATACTGACTTATTTATAGCTAGGTTAAAATGTTTTACTAGAAGACTAGGGTATATAATAATAAAATGAAACTTAATTCCTCAAACATTATGTTTTGGTGGAACGGAACGTATCAAAATTTGACAAGCAAAACGCACGCCGCGCGCCGGCGCAGTCGTCGCCGATCGGATCCAAAACAAAAAAGCAGTAAGTTGATTGTTTGTTTTTGTTGCAAAGCATTTATAACTAATATACAAATAATTACTTATTAATAAATATAATACCTATAATGGATTCTGATATAATCTATACATATAATAAAATCGTAGGAAAGTAAAAACTGTACATTAAATATTGTTTTAAAAGGATATTTGAGGCGTGATCTACAATCGATATCAAATCCAAAAATATAGTTTTTAGAATTTTTGTCTGTGTGTCTGTTTGTCTGTATGTATGTCCGGGCTAAACTCAAAAAGTACTGTATGGATTTACTTCAAATTTTGCATGAATATTACTAAGAGGTCGGGTCAACATATAGGCTACATATTATCACGCTATCACTTACGGGGGGGGGGGGGGGGGGGGGGAGCTGAGATAATTTATAAAATTTAACGCGGGTGAAACCGTGGGGCACAGCTAGTAAGCAATAATTTTATTATTGATTTCTGTGTTTGTTTTACAAATAATTTTAGCAGTGACGTGAAGTGGTTGCCGCCTATTTCGTAAACAAAAAAATATTCTTATTATTTATTATTTATATGCAAAGGTATTTTGGAATATAATGAACTATTTCACCAATTTTATCTTTAGAACCAATTGTCAATCCACCGAATTTCTAGGATTGCAACTTTAGATTGTTTTGGCTATCTAAGCTTATGTCAAAATTAATGGATTGGTTATTGGCACGTGCAACCTGTCATTTTAGAACAGAGGCCTTGCTTTTTCAATCTGTGGATGCTTTATTGGCACGGTTTAATAGACAAATGGATCGAAATTGCTATCGTAGATAGCATAAAATGGATTAGGATCGTTTATTAATTTCGGGCGTTATACTGCTACTACTACTTATTACCTATGCGATGATACATTGGAGAATAACGTAGGTAAAAATAAAAAACTTGTGTGTACATATGTACACGCGTTAGAAGTTATACTTCTTAATATACAACTTGAACATAGTTATCAATTTTCATACCACCTAGGACTAACTTCATGCTGTTATTTTTACGATGCGCGCGCATCTGCTTTTTCAATTCACTCTCATCATTTTTCTCCATCGCGCCAAAAGAAGTATAACTTCAAAAACTTCCGATAAAGATAAGGAAGGTATCACTACCATTAGTGTTCACAATCTTTTAAAATTCGTTGTTCACAATTATTATTGGATCAAGACAACCATATATAATAGTGCTATATCGACAGAAAAATTTGGACAGTAAAGTATTGAGCGGAAGTATTATGAACGAATGTGGTTTCTTTTTTCATAAAGACAGATTAGCATAAAGAACTTAACAGAATTTATCAGTCTCAGTGTTAATCTTTACAGAAAAATTTACAGTTTTGTGCACCTTGAGTCGTGCTCTGTACCCTATTAAGGTGTCCTCTGATGGTTGAGGCCACAGTTTGATAGCGACAAGTTAAAAACGGAGAGTTCTTAACCAGCAAGTTAAGAGCTTTTGAGTTCTTAACGTGGTCACTCATAACAATTTATTATATTGAAATTAATTTATTCAGAAGTTATAACATATGCGATACCAGACTGATAGGAGGATGTTAAACCTATTTATTTCTATAGCCATTTTATATAGAAAATAGTAAAATGAAATGTACATATATATATAATCAAGGTAATGACCATTATTGTTACTATAATGGAAGTTCGTTTTGCCTATGTTATATAAATCGTGCGGTCGGGAATTGATAAAATCTTTAAACGGTTTTCACCGCCATATCGCATACTAGGGCAAAAAAATCAGAATGGAAATCAGTTGGAGCTGTATCTCATGAGTATGATTGTGAATCGATTTTATTAATTATTTTTTAATTTATCTATACATATAATAAAATCGTGGGAAAGTCAAAACTGTACAATGAATATTTTTTTAAAAGGATACTTGGGGCGTGATCTACGTTTGATATCGAAGCCAAAAATATAGCTTTTAGAATTTTTGTCTGTTTGTCTGTATGTATGTCCGGGCTAATCTCAAAAAGTACTGCATGGATTTACTTGAAATTTTGCATGAATATTACTAAGAGGTCGGGTCAACATATAGGCTACATATTATCACGCTATAAACTACGGGCAGGAGCTGTAATAATTTATAAATTTTAACGCGGGTAAAACCGCGGGGCGCAGTTAGTTCAATATAAAATGCTTTCAGTATCATTCCATATACATTTTGTTTAGATTGTTGTTTTAAAGATACGTTAATGATGATTCTATGCTTTATCTAACAGTAATTATAGAAATTTACTGGCCTGTTGGTGTAGTGGTTACTGACTCTCACTCCTAAGCCAGAGATCGTGGGTTCAATCCCCTCCCAGGACAAGTATTTGTGTAATTAGCGTGATTATTTCTTCTTTGTATGGGTGTCATTTATCTATAAGATGTATGTATGTATAAATATATACCTAAGTATGTTTAGCAGTTGTTTGGTTGCCATATTACAGACTACCTTATTAGGAATCAGATGGCAGTATGTTAGTTGTCCCAAGGTGTTCAATGTATGATAAGTATTTTTGAGATTAGTAATTATATATATTGAACAAGGCAAGAACGGATTATACACTTTTATTCGGGATTTTCATGTCTATAAAAATCAGGATGGATATGAATTATCTCTATTGTGAAAAATATTAAAGTATTGATATTGTGTAAAAGTATTTTATTTAATTTTTATTTGAAAACCTTACAGCTCATACAATCAAATATAGATATTAAAATAAAGCCAATTACAAGTTTCCACTGATATACAGTGCCTATGTAAGATAAAGTTGAGCATTGAAAAGACAGTATTAAACCACGTTGGAAAATAAAATTAAAACATAAAAAGGAACATTAATACATTTCAAGTAAAGAAATGTAAAAATAAGTAGTGCCCCGCCTCATTGGAACGCGGGCGAACGGGTCTTTGCCCGTATAATATCAATAAATCGGAAAATTTTAAAGAAATATAAATTATTTTTCAGTTTTCTCCGTATAAGTTTTCTTTCGTAAATTCAAAAAGTGACTTTAGCAGAATCCTGAAGAAAATATTATTTCTACAAAATCAAGCTCCAAGCTCTAACACGAGGAGCGACAACAAATGTTAGTTACGAACTTTCTTTCACACTGCACCGAACATAACAGTATTTGTCAATTTTCCATTATTTTTGTAAACCAACCCGATGTTTTGAGTCTCAATCTACTTTGCGACTGATAATTGCATGTATGTACGGTCCCCCGTTGTTATAATTCAAGTCCCAGTGGATGTTTTCTAACTATAAAATATACAGGGTAAGAAACCTTTTTTTTCTTCCCGCCAAGTGGACGGATCGAACCTTAAACACAAGGGCGCCTAGATGTAGGTATGTTGTGATCAGATGTGTAGTCTAATATTAAACTCAAATCTTAAATGAATAAAAATAATCTCGAATTGCTAAATATGCTACATTGCTTCGGTATCATACTTACGTGTAAAGTTATTGTTTTTGAAAGTATGTAGAAGTTTCTTAAGTAGATACTAATTACAAACTATTCTACTACAATATCACGAAAAAGTTTCGATACATTTAATAGTACTAAGTCTTTTAAATTAAATTAAATAACAATATTTATAACAAGTACCCAACATAGTTATAATAAGTTATTTGTAAAATAAATAAACTAAACACTGATGAAGCTGACCTAAAAATTAGTAAATGCAAAAATTTAAAACGGTATCATCAACACCATGTCAGCCGAATGCCGTCCACTGCAGGACAAAGGCCTCCCCAAAAGATTTCCATCATTTGGAGGAAACTGCCATAATCGACACGCTTGGCAGATGGAGCTCATTGGGATGGAGGGAAGGGCCAGCAACACTTGTTTGCTGACTCCTAAAAGGCCGGCAACGCACCCGCTACTCCTCTGGTGTTGCGAGCGTCTATGGTGATCACTAACCATCAGGTGACTCACTTGTTCGTTTGTCGCCCTCTCATATAAAAAAAAAGATGGGTTTGCGATCGCAGTATGATGGTCATGGTACCTACTCATGAAAACGCTGCTGCCCATTCTCTGGTATATGTATATTCCCTCGGGAAGACTTTTACGGGATGTGATAGGGTGGAAATATTCTTTCTTGGCCGTCAACTACACAGCAAACGGCTTCATACTGTAATAATAGGTCTTTACCTATGAAATTGCCGTTTTGTATGAAAAAATTTAAACGAATTTTTTTCATGAATTTTTTTATTTGTATTAATCGAAGTAATCACCCATGCAATCAATGCATCTTTGCCATCGCAGTGGCAGTTTATTGATGCCCTTCTTAAAGAAATCAGCTGGACGGGAGGCAACAAATTCTTCAAAGGCATTTTGTACTGCCTCTCGGGTATTGAATTTTTTTCCCGCCAAGAAGTTATCCAAATTCTGGAAAAAGTAGTAGTCTGTAGGCGCAAGGTCTGGTGAGTAGGGCGGATGACGGAGAGCTTCCAACCCCAGTTCTTGCAACTTGGAGACCGTCTGCTGTGCAGTATGAGGTCGCGCGTTGTCGTGCAGGAGCAGCGGAGACGAGCGATTGACCAATGCTGGTTGGAGATGCGCCAGCTTCTCCATCATTGTGCTCAGTTCTTCACAGTACACATCTGCAGTAATGCTCACCCCGTTTGGTAAGAAGCTGTGATGAATCACACCGGCGCTAGACCACCAAACAGTGACCATCACTTTTCTGGGGTAAGTTTTCGTTTAGGGCATTGTTTAGGTGCTGAACCAGGATCCAACCAACTTGCTGAGCGCTTGCGGTTATCAAACAGAATCCATTTTTCATCGCAGGTAACAATGCGGTTCAAAATTCCTTCATTTGTGTGTCTGTTGAGCAGTGCAAGGCACGTCTCGACGCGTACTTCGCGCTGGCGATCATTGAGTTCGTGGGGCACCCATTTGTCAAGCTTTTTTACCTTGCCAATTTGACGCAAATGGACCAATATTGTTTTGACGCTAACGTCGAAAGCTGCTGCTAATTCAGCCGTAGATTGTGTATCATCAGCTTCCACAACCGCCTTTAATTCGTCATTGTCGACCAAAGTCTTCGGACGACCGCGAGGTTAATTTTTCAGGTCGAAATTTCCAGAACGGAAGCGAGCAAACCAATAACAGGTGGTGCGTTGGTTTGTAGTGTTAGCTCCGTAAACGTCGTTGATGTTGCGTGCCGCTTGTGCCGCGTTGCTGCCACGACGGTACTCATATTCCATAATTACTCGAATTTTTAACGTATCCATGATGACGAAAAAGATTGAAATGCGATGAAAATGTAACACTAATCAATAAAGAAATGACTACTTTTGGAAAAAAGAATCCATGTTTTTAAAATAAAATTAATTTGAAATTAGAATTCTTAGCCAAACAAAAATTATTTTGATTTGAAATGGCCAGTACTGCAGAACGGCAATTTCATAGGTAAAGACCTAATATAAATAGGCGTGCGTAGTGCACCTACCTGTTGTGATTTTACCAAAATGACTGGACGTGTGAGGCAGCGATTCATATGTTCGTCTCGGTACAACTTCGGCGCTCCCATTCTTCGGATTCGAGCACCATACACAACAACTAGTTGTATGAATCATAAATAGTTGTTTTAAATATAGGACTGCTATATGTCTTTACAAAATAAAATAGTTTATATTAGCGTTGATATTAAACAAAGAAATACTACCTTTCACTATTTAATGAAAGGTAGTGTTTTTGTTTTCAGAATCCAAAAAAATGCCTCCATATAGAATATATACATATATATATATCTCGATCATCTCGATGTTGAAGGTAGTTAAGCTAGTAACTGATAAAAAACGTTTAGAAGCATTTTTGGCTTCTAATCATTTTTTTTCCGTAGTTTTATGTTCATGTGGATATTTCATGGTCAGCCTTTTGACTCTTTTTGACTTAATATTTTACAAATACTTTCACTTATCATAAATACGAAAGTTTGTGATTATGCATATATGGATATTTGTTACTTTTGCACGCTGAAACTGTAGAACGCATTTTAATCAAACTTTACCTATACTTTAAATATTCGATAAACACAAAAATTAAACATTATAAATTTTATCGCGGGTAAAATCGCGGGGCACACCTAGTCCTAAATACTTTGCAGTTTGATTTTCCATTTTTGTCATAATCCCAAAAATAGTATCATGATCGATATTATCAAAAAGACCAGAAGAAACTTGGCTTTGAATGTGTTTATATAGTCATAAATACAAACAGAAAATCAAAGATATGACATGTAATACGCATATAAATTTGGATAAAATGATTCTATTTTTATCTATTTTAGAAACGAGAATTACTATTGGTCTCTCAGTTATATTTCATTTTGTAATGTGATATATGATTTAGGTAACCAACGTCAGAGGCTGATTCAGGCAATAAAGGCGACTACAATCGATAAGAATTCTAAGCGTTTTGAAATTGCCTAAAAGATTTATTACGCCATATATTCATGCAATGCCAGTGGAATAAAAATGTATGTAATAAAGGGAAAAAGATCCATCCTGGATCATAAGTTTTATTGAGTTCAGCAATAGGTTATAAATAGACTTTGGATTCGCAGATACATGATATGTGTTCACCTACGCAGATATATGTTTCAAGCTTTTGTAAAAATATTGGTCCACTATTTATATAAAATAAGAGGCGTGAAACAATAAGCCAATTTCAGGATAAATAAAAAAGTCCATATAACGTATATGTCACAATATTCCTAATTAATATGGTATTATAATTATATTATAGATGTGAAAGTTTGTGAGTATAGATGTATGGATGTTTGTTAGATACTCTTTCACTCAAAAACTAGCGAACGGATTCTGATTAAAATTTGTAGTATAATATAGCTTATATATCCGAATAAGGCTATAATTTACAAAGTTTAATGCGGGTATAACCGCGGGGGACAGCTAGTAGTTTTTAAAACTGTGTCGGTACCATGATTATAAACAAATATTTGATACTCGATTCCCTTGATAGATGAACTTCCAACATACCAATAATTTGGTACCAATAAAGCAACGCACTCAGCGGCGAGTACACCTCAGTGCAAGAGATGTACTCGCCGCTGAATGCGTATTTAATTAAAACGATAGTTTGTACTTCTTCTACTCTACCTAACAGGACGAGTGAGCCTAATACTACGAAAATAAGATTTACAACTTATGGCAAATTGAAAAAATCAATGGGGATTACGTGAACGAGCTTTATGGTAACTTTTAATGTATTTTACTTAAATGTATGTTCCCGTCAGTTTCCTTTGTTTTCTTGAAGACTTACCCCTGTATTTTCAATTTGGATTTAAACTTAGTATTAATTATAACTACATACACCATTATATTTTATAATATAAACGTATCTTAAAATAACGCAAATTAAAATTCAACCATGTTTATTAAAAACATATTATGTCGAAATTCCTTCAGCAATCCGCCTTCATAAATTAATTAAATATACGATAATTCATTCGGCCAAATTTATCAGCAGTTTACAAGTGCTATAAGTTTTATGATTCTCAAATGCTTAAATAAAATGAATCATGAAATATGTAGGTATATGACCTAACGAGGAAGAGCCAGTCATTTATCATACGTTCACTGCAATAATAAACAAATAAACCACACTTGATGACACGCAGGTTCCATCCAAGTTTTAATTGAAATTCACTATTGGAAACTTTATATTCATATTATAAAGTTTCCATAGCCAATGCATGATAAACATACCCACACAGAACTAATGAATATTGATAAGTGTTAGATATGGTCTCAAAGTCACCCGCACTATATAATCTAATCCCTGTATCGCGGGGTACTTTACACAAATTACATCCTTACACAAATAGTAGTCCGGCGCAAGACTCGAACCCGCGACACAAAACGACGAGGCGACTGTCTTCGCCACTGCGCCACTCGTGCAGTCGCCTTTATATTGGAGTCTATTGGAGTCGACTATCAATCGAACCTAAAGCTACTAAAGTTAGAAATAAATCATCAACGCCACACGGAATTGTTTTTCCTTAAGAGTTCATTCAAAGACTTATGTCAAAAATGGAGAAAAGGGATAAACTATTTCGCTTTTCGCCACATAACTATGCGCCCCTATGTGTGGTCCCTTTTCCAGATGACTGGAGATGGTGAAGAAAGGTATAAGATTTGTGAGGCTTAATAATTCATACTTGAGAATATATAACATCGTGAAATATAAAAAAAAACTAAAATACTTTGTGAAATATGCAACACAAAAAATATTTACGATGTATGATCCTTAATTTGCTTCTGCGAACAATTTGGTACTGTGAGCATGTATGTCTAAATAATATAACAACGCCCGCACTACGGAACCTAATCCCTGTGTCACGGGGTACTTTAAGAATATATAACAGGCGGACACAAATTTCATCCAGAATCAGAACAACTATTTATGGGTCACACAAATAGTTGTCCGGCGCGGGACTCGAACCCGCGACACAAAGCGGTGAGGCGACCGACTGTCTTAGCCGCTGCGCATCACGTGCAGTCATATTATTATTAATAGATTTATACATTGCTTGTTAAATAGGTATTATTTAAGGTCCCAGGAAATAATAATATTACAATGGATAACAACTCCATTGTAATATTATTATTTCCTGGGACCTTAAATAACACCTATTTAACATTAGGTCACACAAATTTTCACAGATGTTTTCGTGAAAATCACGTCAGCTACGTTACGTTTTTTCTATACACTAAATTAGTGAGACTAAAACAGTAAGTTGTTTTTTTACATAATGACGTGTAATCAGTACAAGGATAAAACCAACAACTAAAAAGATCTAGTAGGCTGACCGGACGTCACATACTTCTAGACACATATTTTTTGGTATTTAATAAGTCAACTTAACTTAAGTTATCTGATTTACAAGTTATCTAAAGTTAGTTAAGTTAGTTTTTCCGACCTCAACTCACTCAGCAACTGCGTACCACATATACATCGAATTTACAAAACGCAATACGCAGTAGCCAATGAAACTTAGTTATGGTGCTATAACTCGAAATGTTTGAACCAAATTAATTATTCAGCGATTCCAATATCCTGAATATCGACTTGACATTTTGTTGTGTCATGCCCTTGGAAACACAAATATATTTTCTTTTGTAAAGTGAACTTTGTATGTTGATTCGAAATACGACGATGACGGGCCTGTTGGCGTGGTTGGCAAATGCTTGCTTTTCACGCCGGAGGTCGTGGGTTCGATTCCCATCCAGGACAGATATTTGTGTGCATGAACATGTCTGTTTGTCCTGAGTCTGGGTGTAATTATCTATATAAGTATGTATTTACAAAAAAAAGTAGTATATTTTATCAGTTATCTGGTTCTTCTATCTTGGTTCCATAGTACAAGCTCTGCTGAGTTTGGGATCATATGGCCGTGTGTTAATAGTGTCCCAGAATATTATGTATTTATTATTTATACCTGGATCCTTCTGAAATATATTGTAGGTTAAAATATTAAAAGGTACCGCCTGTCCACTGGTAGGTTAAAATATTAAAAAGTACCGCCTGTCGCCTAGTAGTATTATTTTTACATATTATTATCAGCACCAAGTTGCTCTGGTAGTTAGGTTCATAACTGGGTATGATATTAGTCCAGCAGATATTTTGCCCCGCACTCCGTATTTTTTCTTATTTTTTAAATTTGTTTATTAAAGGCATTTAATAATAATTTTACAATTACTTTTTAGAGCAATGTTCCAGAAAGGGTGGGTAGAAAATCCTTTGAATTGTAGATTGAAATTATTCACCATTTCACAGCCCTTATTGTATTTGCATAACAATATAAATAAAAATGTTTATGGAAATAGTTTGCCTTTTATAAATAACATACGGTTTGATAATCATTTTGACGGCATGCATAGTTAGATGAATGGAAAACGAGTCGTTTTATATGGCACTTATAGAAATCATGATCAAACTCTACCTATTATACCTCTATGGATGTGAGTTTTTATACATGGTGTATTAAAAAAGTAACTAACGGAAATTAATAAAAATGAAATAAGGTACGAAACTGAACGACGTGTAGCACATCAATATGCAAATACAGACAAAAAATATAACTTCCCATACAAGATAAAATATGCAGTGCTGCAGTTGGATTGGTGCCCAAAAAATTTTTTTTCGCATTTCATAAGCCAATTTTCTTTAATTGATTTATTCCCTCGGGTAGATAGTTCTACTTTCTTCCGTTAATTATGTTACTCTTTGTATAAGACTATAAAAGAAATATAAAACAGCATCGGGCCGGTTGGCGTGGTTGCTAAATGTTTGCTTTTCACGCCGGAGGTCGAGGGTTTGATTCCCATTCAGGACAGATATTTGTGTATGTACACAAATATCGGTCCTGGGTGAGAATCGAACCTTCATGCGAACATGTCTGTTTGTCCTGAATCTGAGTGTAACTGTCTATATAAGTATGTATTTATCTGATTTTCATAATATGCTAAGTTTGATTTGATCAGATGGCCGTGTGAGAATTATATCCTAGAATATTTATATTTATTTTAAGTACAATTTATGTCGTAATCTAACCAGTATGAAAAGATTAACACCTCTATTTCCAGGAACACCTTAATCGATTGGTCCCACTGTCGTGAGAACATGTCTAAAAGCGTTGCAGGGTGTTAAATATAATCTCGCGTGAACTCTCGCGAACTTTGGTGGCTGAATCCGTATGGATTTCGAGGTTTGATATAATTTATTTTACCTTAACTCTGGTAGTAAGTTTGTAGCAAATTATTATACTGGAACCCATCTCGATAAATTTGGGGAAAAGGTAAAAAATATATCGACGGCCGCAAAGAACAAACGGTCATCTACAAAATCACTAGTTTCCAGGAGAACGTTTTAACGCGAAAATGTAATAACTCCTACAAATTTATAGGTAACTTCTTCAATTTTGGAATAGTTAATTAATACGGCATTTCAAACCAAATAGTGATGGTAATTAATTGATACTATATATTTTTCTCGAAATATTTCAGATGTCGTTATCTACTTTGCACAAAATATATAACTAACTGAGTCAACTGCCATATGTTCGCTTCTACTTAGGACTTTTAAATTATTGATTTCCATACAATTTTACCTCAAAAATTTTATAATACTATTCCTTTCAGTAATATAATTTTTAACTATGATTAAAATAAAGGCTACCTACAATGTAACATCACAATATCGTAGTTGTCTCAATTCACTGCGTTATTCTAAATTTGTAATTAGCAATATTGCAGATAAACTATATTTATGTAAAGGTTTTGAGGGGAAATAAAAAGTGATTCTTATTACGATTTATTTTTAATGATGACATAGTACAATACTGACAAAGATCATCACAATTCTATAGAGGTAGGTACCATCTTCAAAATGCAATTAAATAATTAGTGTCCCTTCGTCCAGCATACTCACCATGGAATCCTGATATTTCATGAATGTCAAAAAACTGTTCTGAAATAGTGCTAAATAGTGCCCAAAGGAAAAAAATAGTGCTCTTGTACTTGCGAAGTTATAGCCATAGTTCGATGAGTATGCTGGACGAAGGTTTCGCCCAGCATACTCACCTCCGTCCGGAGAATCTGTATACGCTTCAAACATAATTCATACTTCAAAAAATAGTTCCCAAATAGTGCCAAACGGTGCCCAAAAAGAAAAAACAGTGCTCGAATAACTTCGGAGTTATAGGCTTCGTTCAGTGAGTATGCTGGGCGTAGGTTCTACGCCCAGCATACTCACCTCAGTGCGCGAATATCGAACGAGCTATAGGTATAATTTACGTCTCAAAAAATTGTGCTTGAAATAGTGCCCAATATCAGTCCAATTTTTGCTTGACTTTTGACTTAGAAAACCATTAAATTTTAATGTAAACTTCTACATACTAACGTAAAATGGGGTACAGTCGTCGACACATGTTTTTGGACAAAAATATTAAACTTTCTAATTGTAGACTTCATGTTATTGGAAATAATTATGGTATTTTCTCACATGTCAAAAACTTTCGATTAAATGCATTATTATATATTTTATAAATAATAATAAATGAATGAAACTTTAAGCGTAAATGAAGTCTATTACTTCATTGCATTGTGTGTTTGTCTGAATAAAAACAGTCATTTGCAGCCAATAAAATTAATATCTTGAAAAATTGTAAAAAGGAAATTATACAGTTTCTTTTTGTATATATGTTGCAGGCAAAACTTATAACCAGTCAAAACTAGTACTGTGACATAGTTATACAAATTTTTAAAACTCTTTCCAATAGTTTCATCAATGAAAGGTTTAGCAATAAAAAACATTTTTAATTACTTACGTTATTTATTACTATTTAAAGGGCCAAAGTAATCAGAATTCTAGTTAACTAGTTCACAGCTTTTGTTAACATTCATAATATAATCAATGTAAATAGAAAAAATTGTAGTTTTAATATTGTATATAATATACATATAAAAAAATGTTTAGCCAAATATTGGTAAAACTTTCTAAAATATGAAAAAATACTAGATACACAATTTTATATAGGTAAATAATGACATCACCAACACATTGTTTGGTTTTGCAACCCACTATGTACCCAAATGAAAACAACACGTAAATGTTGCTATTGTTATCACATTTATCAATATAACATAATAACAAAAATAATTTCTTACCTCTTTATTAAAAAAGTAATTAAGTTATTTATATTTAATCTAATCAGCAACTTAATGGCCAGTTTGAGCTCAGCCTCCTCATAAACAAATGTTAGTTACAATATAATACAAGCTAGTTCAAGCAATATAATTATTATAAAACATAAATCTGTGTTAAGTAGAGATCCTATCAAAATTTAAATAATATCACAATAGTTACTGCAATGGCATTTTCTTTATTATATTCAACATCGTTATATTCTTTAATATCTAGTGTAAAACTATCAACGTAGTTAATAAAAAAATCAGTCTTCTTCATCGGATGTATGCTTTGAATTCTTATAAAAATCGTAGTACCTTGAAGGAATTAAATTCTGCTCGCAAAGTGAAATCAAATCTTCATATTTAGTTGATGTTATTGGTATAAGGGTATTGGTATAAGCATTGTTTAGTGGTACAATATAATTTCGCTTGTTTCGGGTATTTGCTCGAAGAAAGCAGTCCATTTTCATTGTTTGAGTCTCATTTAAATCCTACTTGTAATGAATTACATACGGCTCAGTTGGTTGTTAGTATATGGTGAAATTAACAACTATACCAAGATACGAATTGTCTTGAAATTGTAGTAAGATGTGTTTACCATTGAGGTATCGCCTCCATAAAATAATAAGATACTCAGTTGTAGAAATGGTTTGTATCATTCAATTAAGAATGATAATAGAAATTAACTTGTTTTAATATCTACAATATATAATATTAATTGGCAGTGTGGTTACCGGCCAAAAAAGAATATCAGGGTCACCCTATACCATCCCGTTAGTGTCACAAAGGCGACTACCTGCCGATCGGTTGTCAAAAATTGTACTAGTGAATTAAAATTAATAATTACTTATAAATTAATGTTTTTACGTTGTAAAATATAAAATATTACTATTAGAAATCTAAATTGTAAGCTAAATAATTGAATGTGATTAGTTTTCTGAAGAAATAAACCCGAAACAACTGATATCTCTCGACGCATCAGCTGTCACTGCGCTGCTCGTGTCCAACGAACTTCATTCGATTAAGTTTAAACTTTTGTGTGAAATCCCGGGGAGTATATTACTTATTCTTTATTTTTACACATTCATACTAACCTAACCAACCATTTATTCGACTCATTGGTGTGAGTCACGTCCAATTTCACACTGCCATATTCTGTCTCCATTTGCTTGACGTACATTGTGGAAGCAAATTCGACGACTTAATTAGCTGGCTACAGACATCACACACTTCAATTACTCCATAACTATACTGATATAAGACTGGCATTCGATAAATTTATTCCTATCTACACATACTAGACCCTAGTATGAACTCTGATTAGGTGTCATATAGATAAAGTTAAAGGTGCCCCACTACAGTTTGTAACTAAATGTTTAAGTGTTGCTTTATCATAAATCTACTATAAAGTTAATTGCCCATCTGTCTTGTATATACTTACTTATATTATTTCTACCTATAGATCTCTGTAGTTTATTTTTCATATCTCACTCCTTTGACTTCAAATACATCTTAACCTCCTATTTCTGTCTAGTTTTCTGTTCACCCTCTCTTTGTTTTCAGCCCACCCTCATTCACCTCACATCATGCAGACCCGAAGCATGGCTGCAACTCAAGTAGCTGAACATAAGTTGAAATCAGCTCTCAAGGACTTACAGACATACCAAGATCAGTGTCATAAACTTGAACAGGAGCGTGAGGAGAATGAGGTAGAGATAATAAGGGTCATTGATAGTAACACATCACTGAAAAGAGAACTTGTGAAACTCAACCACCAACTAGAGTCTACTATTGAAGAGCGAGACAGACTGCATGCGGAGACAGAGTCTTTTTATAAGTGTAGAGTGTTATATGAAGAAGCACTGTTCAAAATTAGAGATCTTGAATTAGAATTAATTAATTGTAATGAGAAGTTGTCAAATTATGTAAAAAACACAACTTGTCCAGTAGCTTCCATTAATCAGAGCTTGTATGACGAGTTGGCCAGTTGTAGTCCGGTGGATCTCCCTATTAATACAACGGTGACCATTGATTTGACTGGCGATGACTGTGTAGACTGCCAGCCAAGCGTTAATTCCATAAGTAGTGACAAGCTAAAACAATACATACTTGAACTAAGTAAAGAACGTAGGGCATTATTAAACAAATTAGAAAATTATGAAATTAAATTAGAGGGTAGCAAACTAATTTATGAAAAAGATACTCAGTATTTGCTTTCTGAGATAAAAACTCTTGAGAAGTCCCTAGCAATCTCATATCACAGTTTCCAGTCATACAAAAATGAAATGCAATTGCTGGCTGGAAAGTGTAATCCTGAAAGCAATAGGACATTGGAACCGGTTAACACCAGTAGTGCAATAGTGGAGTCATACACACAGCTGGGATCAGAGTCACCAGTATCTCCACAAAATGACAATACTAAACATAGCTCCATACTGTATTCCGATGAAATGGGTAAGGGCCTTGGTACCTTGCTTTGTAATAAGCTTAGTTGTTCCTTTGTCAACTATTGTATGCCAGGATTACATTATAAAGATATAATAGATAAATTAATTCAGAATAAACACAGTGCCAAATCATGTATAACTCTAATGGTAGGAAATTGTAAGAACTTAAAGAAAAAAGACATTACAGATAGTTTCACTGAGATGTTAGAATTAGACTGTAATAAGATAACATTGTGTGCCTTCCCCTATGTGTCCAATGTGCCTGATAGTACAAATAATTATATCCACAAGCTAAATATGCACCAACAGTTTTTGGTTAGCCATTATAGTAATAAATTTATATTTTTGGACACAAATAGTTTTATAGATTCTTGTAGGGTAACCATGAGTACAGTTACTGTCTCAAGAAAATTTTTGAACATACTTGCAACTTTAGTAGCGGCACATATTAACTCAGTCATAAGTAGTATGAGGAAGTCACTTTTTATACCATCTTTTAGTAATGTTATTAAAATCAATTTAGTTAGTAGTTTAAACATGTAAGCATGACAATAGAGAAGTGTGATAACTTTCTAATTCTATCACATCAAAATATAAACCGCTTCTCTAGCAAAATTCTAGACATAGAACTTTTTAATGAAAAATATGAAATAGATATGCTTTGTTCAATTGTTTTATATAAATGTGTTACGTGAACTATCTGTAAATGATTGCTATCATATACTTAATTTAAAATTATTGACTCTGTCTCAAAATGAATAATGTTATTGTTTCGAAGTTTTTCTTTTGTATGCCTAAATATAATCTAAAATAATAAGCATTCAGACAACCGATCGAGCATATATTGTGTTTGCCTACTAAATAATTACTCTAATTGGACCAAATCCCGTGTTGATGCCCGCTTGAGTATGTTTCGCCGGACCGTCTCAACTGGGTCGTGTTGAAACCGGTAGTAGATGAACCCACTGAGTTTGTTTCGCTGGGTCTTCTCAGTTGGGGCGCATTGGATCCGGTGGTAGCATTAAAGCGCGACCGTCGTTATTAACACAAGGTCCGTCATAATAATAATACCTTTAATATAGACAGAAACATTGACAATATGTAGTAAAAATTTTAGACTTAAACTAGATAATTAAACATAATCTCTTGACAATAACTTGATACGAGCTAGCTAAATATCATTGCTGTAATAAAATAAATTTTATAAATGTTTTCATACAATATGTACCTAAATATCTATGTTACTAGAAATAATATCTAATGTATACAACTATATTACTACAAACATGTTCTGACTATTTACAAGCGCTTTTTTAAAGTCTACGTGAATAAAAACCTTTTTTATTTTATTTTATTTTAAAAATGGACAGTAGTACAGGACCTCAGGTAGTCGGGCAGCAGAACCTGTGTACAATCTACCACCTGACTACGGTCGCCAGCTCGCATGCCATGCGCAGGACTAAGGCAAACCCCTCCAAATGGCAACGTTATAGAAAACTGTGGGGGAGGCCTATTAGGGGTCCCAGTTTTAATATAATATATGATTATGTTGTTGTTGTTTATATATATATATCGTTCACTACTGCTACACATTAAACATATTACGAGGACGATAACTTCAGCTATGAGGAACAAACGCCTTATACTTAATACATTATAACACTTTTATAACAGTTATTTGAATATGATTTCAATGGCAAATAAATTAGATGGTAGTTATCAGTATTATATCATCCCAACTAATATCATAAATGTAAATATCAGTTTCATTGTTTCTTTGATACGCTTTTGTGCCTACTATACCGATCAGCATGAAATTTACACGCGATTTCTTAAGCGTTTAATCCCTAAGGAAACGTGTATGTAAATTATTATACAGAAAAAGTACTGTTGCAAAGGGATAAGAGAATAACTGGATATCAACAAAATTATACATGCAAACGTTATGCCGCCCGTCGGTTACCTTTTCATCGCACCGATCGTGAAACAGCACGATATACTTTTGATCCCACAATAATGTACAGACGCCAGCACATCAAGCTACCCCAATCTGTAAAATTTTCCCAATTGAAAGTGAACCTTATGCTTTAGTGATAAAGTTGAAAATCTATCAAATAAATTTGACAGATTGGAGTAGCTGGACGTGCTGGCGTCTGAACCATCTGCACGATATAAAGCCTCATGCGTCTAGCAGTAGCGTTTTCAACCGGATATAATGTGGTAGTGCGTACAAATCCCGGGATCTGATGAGAAAAGTTCTCAGTATCAGCCCAAAGGCTTTATTCTGTAGGAAGCGTTATTCCGCCAACTCCCAGTTGGCGGAATAACGCTTCCTACAGAATAAAGCTCGTAAAGCCGTCGGTCCTGTAACTACAACCGATGTTTTATATGCTAAAATTAAGTTACTGTTTTCAATAATATACTTGATCTTCTTCAACTTTTCTTTATAATAACCGATTTGCACTACATGTATATGGGACCAATTCGAAACATTGTCAATCGAATTATCTAAATAAACACAAACAACGGAGAAATCACGAAACAAACATTAAAATAGAAAGAAAAACCTTTTATTTTTTTTCACACGGCCATCTTGTCCCAAATTAAGCAGAGTTTGTTCTATGGAAATCAGATAACCGAAATACTACTTTCCTTTTGCAAATAATATATACTTCTAATATAGATAATGACACCCATACACAAGATAAACAGACATGTTCATGCATACAAATATCTGCCCTGGGTGTGAATCGACACCTGCGGCGTGAAAGGCCAGCATTTACCAACCACGCCAACTGGCCCGTCTTTTTGAATTCTTGTTAAAATAATCAACTCAATATTCGTTTAATTAATCTTGTAATTACATCCAACCCCCATTTTACAATTTTTAATTAACATTACACGTGCAGTTACACACAAGTGGAATTGCTTACCAAGTTGGTAGATTAAAGCCGGAACCATTGCTGCCACTAATTTAACTTGATTAAATTCCGCCTGATATCTTTACCACAGTGTAAATAAAGTTATCACAGTAGCTTCAAAAATCAATATTCTTTCTTATGTATGACTAATCTTTAGTATGACAACTTACTTACACTGTGTATCACTATCTGATATATTTATGTATATACCTTGTCTAGGTATACAATAGATATAGGAGTCCACAAAAGAAGCTTTATTTTTTCATAACTTCATACATGAAGTTGTACAGAGGTAGATATAATGCCATTATTTTCTCGCAGTCGGCCTTGAGGAGGTGCAGAGATTAAATAGTTGGTAAGTGCAGTAACTACTACCTACTACAGATTAGATAAATAGAAGACTTAATTCTTAGCATTCCATGGATTCACCGTGCAGAAGCCGGGTCCATCGCGTGGCAACACTCCACAGTGTCTGAGACTTGCGAATCAGATGTAGGTTTAAGGGAGCCCCCTGTGATGCATCAACGCTCACCTTCACTGTCTCTCAGTATTCCCCCCTCTTCCTAAACAAATAAAAGGAATATATAAAACACGTAATATCATTTCAATATACAGTTAAATATTGTTTCATCATCATCATATCAGTCGAAAGACGTCCACTGCTGTACAAAGGCCTCCCCCAAAGAACTCCACAATTGCCGGTCTAGCGCTATCCGCACCCAGCGACTTCCAGCGACACTCACAAGATCATCGGTCCATCTTGTAGGGAGCCTGCCCACAATCCCACAATGCGTCTTCCGGTACGTGGTCATATATATATATATATATATATGAGGTAATATGAGGAAGTTGTCTCTACACTATTCCCATAGTGGTTACTTCATAATTACGTTAACTATGACAGCCAAAGATGTGCTAAAATATTATTCGCATGCTTAAATATTAAATTAAGATAATAAAACAAAGTAACTCTTACAATAATAGTGAAAATCATAACCAGCGACGAGGAATATGGGGTTCTGATTATTTTTCATTACCAAGTAAGCAAACAAGCCTACCGACATGCGACACACTTGGCATCAATGACGCGTTGCAAACTTACCCCTCTCTCCGGTGAGCTTTGGTCTTAGTCAAACTCAGGACCACAACATGAACAAGAAAAGTTAAAGTACACAACACGTGCAGTGCAGAGGTTAAGGTAGTCACCGACCGCGACGTGTATCGGGTTCCATCTCCGCACAAGACAACTATTTGTGTGGCTTTTTATGTTAAAAAATTCCCCGCGTTTCAAAGATTTATTGCCATAGTAAGGGTGCTGTTTCCAAAAAATAATAAGGAAGTATATTACTGGAGAGTATTTTGTATAGTATGAAGGCCCTACTGTCAAACTGCTCATAGAATAATACATTGTCTGCTCTACCTCTCTTAGTTCTGTTGCTAATAGTATGAAATAATGGACTTGAAGAATTCTGCGTTCAGTACTAAAACGTTGAAAATAGTACGCCGCAGTATATTCTTTATCTTAATATATTAAATGAAAATGTTTAAAGACCTAAAAATGTTTCCATTTGGTGCGAAATATGAAAAAATACAACTTCATTTACCCGGTTTGTATATATAAAATAGTCTATTTAAGGAAAACTTATTAAAAAAGTTCATAGAAAGTTCTTTTTATTACATGAACTGGGTTCAGTACCTTCCTGAGGCGTCCATATTAATATTATAATAAAATTGCAAAGTTATTAACCTAACCGTTAGAAAACCCCCGTCTCTAATCATAATTACATCATTTTGGAACAGATCTGAAACTCTTACACTGCTGGACCGATATTAACCAAACATAGCTAAGAACCACCGCAAGGAAACGGGCTTTCAAATGAAACCGTGTCGAAATCGGTCATTACGTTTGAGAGCTACGATGCCATACACTCACACACAGACATCGACGTCAAGCTTATAAAACCCCTCTTTAGGCGTCAGGGGTTAAAAAATCAATATATTTATTTATTTAATTGGTGAAAGTTAGTTAAAGGGGTTAGTGAAATTTGTGTCTACGTGTATGTTTGTTACCTCTTCACAAAAGAATGGTTAAATCAGTTTTAGTTAGTTTTAGCTCAACTAAATATATGGTATTTGTTTTCTCAATCATTTTTTCACAGATCAGATTCAGAGCAGTCAACACCGCTTTCTTGGACACGCATGTACCAGGATAACTGCTGTTACTGCCTATGTAAAAAAAATGGTGTATACCTTAAACCATTTAATGTAAATAATCATTTATACGTGACGTGGCACAAAATATTAAGCTCTCACCTAATAAAGACTCCAGCACGGCACTGCTGGATTTCGTTAAACACATTTTTCCATAGATGATTTTAACTCACTTTTCACTGTTCACTTTTCCTAAAAATACTTCACAAAATTTTTATTGCACTGCTTGTTTACTGACATGTGTACACCACGGCAAACATTACCAAGAGAAGAATGAAGGATGGATAAAGATTGACACGGTTATCTATACATATAATAAAATCGTAGGAAAGTCAAAACTGTACATGAAATATTTTTTTAAAAGGATATTTGGGGCGTAAAAATATAGCTTTTAGAATTTTTGTCTGTTTGTCTGTATGTATGTCCGGGCTAAACTCAAAAAGTACTGCATGGATACTTAAAAGGAGATCATTCTTTTTGGGCCCACTGGCAACGGTTGCGTATATTGATAACATCAATCTTAAATAATATACCGAAATTATTACAACAAATGAGTTCAAACTTATAAAGATATGTAACCGGAATCATGAATCATTAAAAAAAAGTACTTTTTTGATATTCGGTAACGGCCATTTATACAAACAAATGGCGAAGATTGCCAGCTTTTGGGGAATTCCCTAATTTTCAGGAAATTAGAATTGATTTGTAGCCTTCTGACACGTGAACTGTTTAGCTCCATAACAGTTAAATTGTTGCGATTTCATACTTATGTAAATATATACAAAATGGATGGGAATAATAATAGTTCTCTCAACAATGGATATATGGTTATTTGGTTATTTGAAGTGAAATAATCTTCTGCAGCGTTGAGCACTTTTCTTGGGATGGATATAAAATGTAAAGATCACGTCAGGATATAATATTTCCAGTTCATTTATATACCTTTGTCACAGATATTTATGGTTGTGAATGGGACAATCGAGGAATTATATAATGATCATTGGCAACCCTGAACACTTAACGTCACGTCATTTTCTTCCGAATTGTGTGATTGTATTTTTCTTAGTTTCTCGTATTTCTTAGAAATATTTGTCGAAAATGGCTTCTATACATTCAATTCTTAGCGAACAGTACCGTTGTATCAGTTGTGCTGTACGGTTTAAACTCAATGTGCTAAGACGAGTACTGTCCGAGACAGCTGTAGTTCTGCGTCAACTTACCTCTATATGGATTTCATGTTTAAATTGTCATATTTTTCAGGATTCCGGTTAGACATCCTAAAACGAATACTACCCCATTAATCTAGAGATCATAAGGAACAAATTGACATAGGTTTCATTAATAAACGCGAGAATTTTTGGTGGGCCCATCCGCCGTAGAAAAAGAAATGGTCTCCTTTTGCATGAACATTACTAAGAGATCAGGTCAACATATAATAGGCTACATATTATCACGCTATCACCTACGGGGGAGGAGCTGTGATAATTTATAAAGTTAAACGCGGGTAAAACCGCGGGGCACAGCTAGTTATGTTATATTTAAACTACATTCTCTACCAACAAACAGTGTATATTATACAGAGTGCTACGGTGATACACAAATCATCATGTCAGCTAAAGTACGTCCACTGCTGGACAAAAGCCTGCCCAAATAATGGGGGGATATGCTATAATCGCTACGCTTGGCAGACGGGTTAGCGATCGCAGTTTGATGGTCGTAGTTAACAGAAAAACGCTGCTGCCCGTTCTCTGGTAAGTATTCCCTCGGTCTATTTCTACGCCCCCCACGGGATGAGACGGGGTGATGATATTCTATGCCGTCACAACACAGTAAGATACACAAATAATGAGATCTTTTTGTTGAATTCAAAGGCCAAACTGTTTATTACCAATAAAAAGTTTAGTCTACAAGCCGGGATCAGAAAACTTGTAGAACACGTAAAGCTGTCGGTCATGCGGCTATCTCATTGTGTCAGTTATGGGATTGTGAGAGTTAGTTCATACCACGCACACAATTATTCATTTTAGCACACACTTTTGTACTATAGAACTTGATATCACGCACGTAAAGATATTTTCAACATGTATTTTGAGATTTGGAAAGTGTCTACTAGTCTTTATACACTAACATTCATTATTGATCCTATTAATTCATATAGTAAAATTTTAACTCGACTGTATTTCTTTTATATTTGCATATACGCGTGTTTGTTAAATGATTTCCAAAATTATTATTTTGATTGATATGATGCTTTTGAGATACTCCCATATATCGGCATATAACGGCATTAAAAACTTGTACAAGTACAACTGCCGGCGTGTCTCAGGGTGGCGTACTTTCTCCGTTTCTCTTCGCAATTTTTATTAACACTATCTCCCGACACCTAACCTCATCCTATCATGTTTATGTTGATGATCTCCAAATTTATACTCATACTCCACTAGCTACACTTACGGAAACTATTAACTTAGTAAACAGTGATCTCGCTAAGATATGTAAATGGAGTCAAGAGTATGGTCTCAGAGTTAATCCATTGAAAACCCAGGCCATTGTCGTGGGCACTCTCGAATGGTTTCCAGGGTAGATTGGTCTAGAATCCCCCAAATTAATTTTGATGGTGTTCTGATCCCATTTAGCAATCAAGTGAAGAACCTGGGGATAATAATAGACAACACTCTATCTTGGGGTCCACAATTAAAGACAGTGAGTCGAAATTTTTTTGCATCCGCTGGTTCCCTAAGACGTCTTCGAAACTTCCTACCCATTACCACTAAAACTGCCCTTGCACAATCACTTCTCTTACCGATTCTCGACTATGCTGACACCAGCTATCTTGATCTCACACAAGAACAACTTGATAAACTTGAGCGACTCCAAAATTTTTGTATCAGATTCATATTTGGCTTACGCAAATATGATTATGTTTCCGAGTTTCGTACCAAGCTCAAGTGGTTGCCAATTCACTTTCGTCGGAATGCCCATATTCTCGCTTTATTATTCAATATACTTTTCAATCCCACTACTCCTTCATATCTTAAAGAACGTTTTGAATTCCTTTGTGACACACATTCGAGGCTTTTAAGATCATCAGAAAACCTTAAATTGCACATTCCAGCGCACTCTTCCATCTTTATAGACAAATCATTTGCAGTCCAAGCAGCTTGTTTGTGGAATGAGTTACCTTTTTCTATTAAATGCTCTCAGAATATAGTAAGCTTCAAAAAACTTGTGAAAGACCACTATCTGTCTCTATCATAATAATTATTAATTTATTTTATATGAATATAGTATTTTAATATAGTATTATGTATAGTATAATATAGTATTTTATTTACGTATATGTATGTATAATAATAATGTCATCAGTAAGATGTTTTTAGTATACCTTTTAATTATCTCTTTTCTTCTTTTTTACCTATGTACCACACTTTGTTGCACCATCCCCGGCATTTTTGCACATTTAAATCCTATCCATCCAAAGGTTGTCTGGAAGAAATCGCTTTATGCGATAAGACCGCCCATTGTACATTATAGTTAATGTTTCATTGTTCAATGTTCTTTTATTTTTTGTGTACATTAAAGTGTATTTTAATTTGTTTTTTAAACTTAAGACTAATAAAATACTAAAATCAGTTGTATCTATGTTATATAACAGTTATAAATCCGTTTATGGTTTTCAATTAATTCTATAAAATCAGTATCACCCAAGCCGTTCGATTACACTCAACAAAATAACATTTGGCCCTCGTTATCTATAAAATATGCGGTCAAATTTAATGAAAAAGTAATTTTCGTAAATCTTACGAGAAGGTTTTGCATATACCAAATTTCACATTAACTCTAACTGGACCGCACTTTAGGTATTAACCAAATTGAGTATTTTAGATATGTATTTATATATAGGTATGTAAATTAACACTTGGTTAGACGCGGGTATCTAAATCGAAATTAACATTATTTGGTTAGGACTTAAACGCGGTCTTACCTTAGGGTAGTGGAATCTTAAAGCTTACGGGAAATAGAAATACTATTTCACTATATTTTTTTTTATTTATTAGGGGATTTAATGTTATTTATTTATTAAGGGATAATAACAGTCGTTACAAATGTATTCGTTATATCAAAGGTTTTACCAACTATTGAGACCAATTACAGTTATCCACAGTTATTACATTGAACAGACTAGGTATCAATTCTAATAAAATACTAAATAATTTATATAACCTTAAATATTTAAAATCATACGTGAAAATTAACTATATGCAATAACCCGCCGCATGGCCACAAATAAGCGATATTCATCTCAAAAGCCCTAGTAAACTCGCTTACGATAAGCACGGTAAGTCGGCGGCGAGGGCTAAACCTGTTTACTGCATGCGCGTGCTAGTTATTTGCACCGCGCATCGTACATTCCGCTCGGCCGGAACATGTATGATGGTGGCATAATGGTAAGTAATTATTACTACTAACAAAATTATGTTTTATTTATTAAGTATTTTTAAGTACACCAGGTACCTATCTGTGTAGGTTTGAATAAAATCACACGTCATTTTAATTAAATGCAGCTAATTATTGATGTCATAAATAATGACTTATTCGTCTTTGGTTAAAACCTCTCTAACACCAGCCATAAATACATTTTTACTATTAAAAAATCTACGATCTACGTTACTGAATGTAGTGTTATATGTACGCGCAATTCTAGTCAATGAAGCATTTTTACCGTATGATGTCCGACGGAATGGCACAAGTAACATTTCTGTGTGGCGATTACGATATGCTGGAGTTCTAAATATTATTTTAGAAAGTAGTTCAGGGCAGTCTATACATCCGCGAAGTATATCATAAAGCAGCCCCATGTCCACCATGGATCGCCTCTCTTCTAAGGTAAGTAAATTGTAAATCCCACAATTATTATCAGTGTAATAAATATTGGCCTTTTTTAACTTAAAGTTTAGATGTTGTATGATTTTTTTTATATTTGTTCTAACCTTTTAATATGTATTGCATAAAATGGCGACCAAATTTGACAGGCATATTCTAAAGTGCTTCTGACGTAGGCATAAAAAACGATTTTTCAGCATGTAAGACTTTTAAAGGGCTGACAGGTACGTATAACAAAGCCAAGATTTCTATATGATTTGTTAACAATATTATCAATATGGTTGACCATTGCCATCTTTGAGTCAAGCGTTACCCCAAGGTCTCGCACGGTATCGACTCTTTCAATTAACACCCCGTTAAAATTATAGTTAAATTGAATATTATTTCTTTTGCGACTAAATCTTATGCATTAAAATTTCGATATATTTATAGAAATATTGTTTTTTATGTAATAACTGTATAGGTTATCTAGATCTTTTTGTAGTTTTAAACAGTCAGTCGTGTCGATACTTTCATGAATATTTTTTTGTCACCAGCATATAGCAGGTGTTTTGCATTATGGAAGCATTTATGAATGTCATGTATATAGGTATTATAAAAAAGCGGACCAAGATGTGAGCCCTGGGGTACGCCGGATGGGATGGAAATAAAATCAGATTTAAAGCCTCCTAGCACAACTGCTTGTGAACGGTTTGCAAGATAAGATTCTATCCATCTTAACAAATCGCCGTGAATACCTAATGACTGCAGTTTTTTCAGGAGAATGACGTGATCCACACGATCGAATGCTTTTTCAAAATCTGTGTAGATCACGTCAACCTGTCCACCATTTTCCATATGTTCCAAAATGCATTTTGTGTAAACTGTTAAATTAGACAAAGTAGAGCGACCCCGAAGAAACCCGTGCTGTGATTCAGGAATATTTTTCGAAAATACATGGTATTATAAGCTTTCATATACTAGTTTTTCAAAAGTTTTGCCCAGTACGTTTATAATAGAAATTGGACGGTAATTTTCGATTCTTGATTTAAAACCCTTTTTATGAATAGGTACTATGTGGGCCCTTTTCCATTCTGTAGGGAAAGTGCATTCCTCAAGGGAGCGTTTAAAAAGTATTGTGACTGGGAGTGTTAGGCTGCTGGCGCACGATTTTAAAAATATGGGAGGTATGCCATCACAACCTGAACCCTTTGATATGTCCAATGAACTCAGTAATTTATAAACTTGACACACAAGGACACAATTATAATATTATTAATGGCAACGTTATTTTGTATAAAAAAAATATATTGGAAATGTGTAGCTTGATGTAGCCGTGTGTAAACATAATATATTAAAGATCTTGAAGAGCGAATGATAATATTTTAAAATCTATACTACTACTAGCTGTGCTCCGCGGGTTTACCTGCGTTAAACTTTATAAATTATAACCTATGTGTTATTCGGGTATATAAGCTGTTTACTACAAAGTTTTATCAAAATCCGTCCGGTAGTATTTGCGTGAAACAGTAACAAACATACACACTCACAAACTTTTGCCTTTATAATATTACTGTGATTACGAATTGTTTAACTATTAACAAATTATGACTTAACTTTTTTGTTGCTTTTAACTGTGTCGATGTAGTGACCTAATTATTAAATAAGATTAAGCCACTTGCCTTAAAAAATTTCGCCACCTTTAGGGGGAAATCTTACAAGCAATTTGAACTTCAGTGATTAGAACTTAAAATGAATCGTTTAACGTTAGGTTGAAATTCATAAAGCAGTTTTGATTTGAAATCCTTACCAGGTCTTAAAAAAGTTAAATTCACTTTTGTTTTAAAACAGCCTTAGTACAGACGCCAGCACGTAAAGCTACCCCAATCTGTCAAATTTCCGCAATTGAAAGTAAACCTTATGCTCATGCGATAAAGTTCAAAATGTATAAAAGAAATTGGACAGATTGGGGTAGCTGGATGAGCTGGTGTCGGTACATATACGTGGATGGACTGCTACGAATTCTCGCCAATCTCACAAACTATTAATCTTATTATATCATAAAATTATGTTCTCTAGTTAAGTACTGTTTTGATTAAAAGTCGTAAATTATTATACGCTATCTGCTATTTTTAACAGAGGTATTTGACCCAGTAGCAATCCTACTCCTACACACATCATCAACATTGTCACTAGCAGTAAAGAAGGTCGTAAACTAAACACAACGAAACTTGATTACATTCAGTGGCTATCCGAAAAGATAGTGTAGCCATCTGCCTAATAACTTTTTAAGAGCTCCCTGGGGGCGCTAGAGATGGGACACGTGCAATGAACTGGTGATAAAATTAGATGATAGCATAAAGAGGCAATGCACGCTTTTAGCAGCTCATTTTGTTAGTAAATAATATACTAGCCAGGTAATGTAACATTCCAGTCTGTATTTTTAAATACACCCGGAATCGTATACGTTTTAGTAGACGAAGAGAAAATAGCAGCATATTTTATAGATCAAATAATATATTTGTATAAGTTTCTAGCTATACCTTGCTACGGCAATATATGAAATTCATTGGAATTATAGTGGCGTCATCTGTCGAAGATTGGACTGGACATACAGATAAACATTCATTTTTATATAAATATCTGACATATTATTACTGTAAATTTATAAGAAAGTGGAATATTACAAAATTCATAACCTCTGTTATAGTAAATTCCTTTTCAGTGATGTATGAGCCTTTTCGGTTACATAACAAGAAAACTTTGTTAGGGTACCGAACTACCTACTTACTTAGATAGATAGATTACCTCCAATGTACATATACCAATAGTAACGTACATACGTAAGAGTAGAGTACATAATTACAAAGTTTACAATTGGCGGTGTTATCACTAATATGTTATCTCTTTATGAATAGAGATTATTTGGTGGGAGGGAGGGATTGTTGATGGTGGAGACCTTTTTTACAGTACCACCTTTTAGGACTAAGTATAAGAGCTTAATTTAATATATAAAGTTAAAATACGACAACTACATTAAATTACATCTTAAAATCCACGTAAATACTATAGATTCATATTTCATTATGTAAATTCTTATGTGGCAGCAGCAAAAAGACCTTCCTGTTCATTCTTTAATCGATATGCATGTGTATAAAAGAGATCAATGTGTATAAAAGCTTTGTACACTACAAAGCTTCAGTTGATTGCTATGTCACAGGCAAATGCTTTCCAAAACTGCCTGGAATAACACAGAACTGCGCTGCAAAGCCAATATTACTTGCAGTGCTCAAAGACTGTTTGGCTGAAACCATACTTGCATCCATTCCACGCTTTGTAATATTTTTCGATGTACCTACTACCTATGTGTGCTATTAAAACTTATGAATGAAGATATCGTATATTTTGTCGAACAAATGCTGTGACAAAAAGGAGCACTTGTTACTGAATCAGATGCTATATGTAATAACTTACTTATTTAAGCCTCAAACTATCACATTTCAGTTTTAACTAATTAGTATTAAGGTATATGTAGTAGGTACGACGCGATTTTACCATTTTGTTACGTTACGATCATGCTTGGGTGAACTTAAACCCAATTTGTATTATTAGATCATTTACTTTCTGTCCTACGTCACTTTTACTTCTACTTAAATTGTCATGCTGGGTACACTTGTTTAGGAATATTGTCTAGTGCTAATCCTTAATGTATACCTCACTGTCATGTATTGATAGTATTCCGTTTTGTGTGCCAATTAAGTTAAAATAAATAATGATCAAATCAACCCTTTTTTCCAAATGTGCTAATATTTTATCTAATCTACAAATTACTAAAATGTACATGCCAGATGGACCGTCACCGCTGCATCCCGGACAGGTGTCGCAACATAAGGGTTAATTTTAACCATTTTATTACGGAACCCTATTTTTCATAACACAATTTGGTACAATCTTATTTTCACAATATGTCAATTCCTTTTTTATTGATTAAGTATATTACTATATTATACGCCGATATTGCCAAATTAATGAGTTTACAAGCAATTGTAACATAGGCCATCTAAGTTTTCAGAATGTCGTAAATCCATGCATAGCTCCTGTCCTTTATGACAAAAGTTGTTTGAATTTGCATTACCTAGCTAAACCACAAACACTAAAATCAAATAAGACACAGGGTGCAAACCACGAACTTGAGGGACAACCCACTAAGTGCGATAATGGCTCGTAAGTGTTTTTAAACTAATGTAAGGGATTAAAGCGATTAAAGTCACTTTAGTAACATGAAATTGCTGTATTTAGAGGTTACAATTTATGTAGCCAATAAATACAGCATTGAACTGCCTCATTGGTCTAGCGGTAGCTTGTTCAACCGCAGAAAATGAGGTCCTGGGTTCAAATCCCGGGTCAGGCCAAAAAGTGATTTTGGGATTTTTGCGTAAAAAAAATTTCTCAGTATCAGCCCGAAGTCTGGAAGTTGGCGGTATTACACCCCCGTGCCTCGGAGAGCACGTAAAGCCGTTGGTCCGGTACCTGACATCTTTTCGGTCGTGTCGCTAGTCGTCCCATCGGATCATGAGAGTGATGGGATAGAAAGTGCCACTTGTGCACTATAATATGTTCTTTAGCACTTTTAATCTTATTTCTTGATAAAATAAGACTTAAAATATATTTGTCCGAAAGTGGTATTTATTACCCTTCTCTAATTAGGACGATGGTCTGCGCCGCACTTATTGCTGAATAACATAAGACGGGGTTGGGATTACGAGAAAGGGTGACAAACGATGACAGGATTTTTAGTTTCAGTAGAACGTCATGACGTAATCTGATAAACCTCTCAAGATGTCTGAGTACTGTTTGTGAAGTGAATACTTTTTAAGTGAAAACTTCTTTAACGGCGTTGTGCACTTTTTTGGGATGGGTAAAGATTTTAAACCCACGTCAGGACACGTGACCTGATCGAATATTCGTAAGACAGAGGGTTTTTTTTCTATTCACACTGGACATTTATACACTCACATAACCGCAGCATTTCTTTCTTAATTATGTTAGAATTTTAACAATATTAGTTTTTTTTTTTTAATCTTCACCACAGGGAAGGAAGCAATTACTATGAGTCTTAACCGCCCAAAGGTGGGGAAGTAACATCTTTCACTCGCTACTCGGATCAAATAAACACTACTTTTCGAGTATGAGAAATGAAAAAATAGTTTTCATTTCTATCGGCAGTCCCCAAATATTGCCCCGCATGAATCTTGAACTGGCGCTTTTAAGTACTCTTGAGTACTGAAAGTGTTAATAAGATTTTACTTTCAGTTACAAAACTGGACTCAAAAAAGCATGCACTGCTGTTAAAGACTAATTTTGTCCAGGGAAATTGCTTGTAAGATTTCCCCCTAAAGGTGACGAAATTTTTTAGGGCAAGTGGCTTAATCTTATTTAATAATTAGCTCTCTACATCGACACAGTTAAAAGCAACAAAAATGTTAAGTCATATTTTGTTAATAGTTAAACAATTCGTAATCACACTAATATTATAAAGGCAAAACTTTGTGAGTGTGTATGTTTGTTACTGTTTCACGTAAATACTACCGGACAGATTTTGATGAAACCTTGTAGTAAATAGCTTATTTACCCGAAAAACACATAGGTTATAATTTATAAAGTTTAACGCAGGTAAAACCGCGGGTCACAGCTAGTAGTAGTATAAATTTAAATAATATTAACATTTAATTAAATGACACTTATACAATGTAAACGATGAAGTGAAACAGCCGCGATTCGGGATTTCAAATCCCGTTATGGCACTCAAATAGTTTATTTGATTGCTAATAATTTAGTATACCTATATTATTCTTAGTGCGGTCTGTGGTTATACATCCTTAATTATAAATGCGAATGTAACTCTGTCTGTCTGTCTGTCACGCTTCGATCTCAATGAAATTTAGGACATAGGCTACTTTTTAATGCAAAAAAGGTTTGTAAAGGTTTGAAAAGGGGGATGAAAAGTTGTATGAAAGTCTTTTTGGAGCTAAATGTTTGAAACCTATTTTTAGGCCGTTAAATCAATATAAACACATTTAAGGTTTGTAAAAGTTTTACCCTCAAGGGTGTAAAATAACAATAGGCAAAAGGGGATGAAAGTTTGTATAGAAATATGTAACATTTATGTGAATGTTGTATAAATTTGCAAAAAGAGACAAAATGTTAGAGATATTCTGATGTAACATTTAAGTGGTTATTACAAAATGTGCGGCCAAGAGAAATAATGGAAAGTAAATGCTATTTCTACACCTGGCATGTTCTACAATGCCGAACACAATGTTTAATAATTAAAAAAATATTCAAGCCCCCGCTTAAAACAGGTTAAACTTAAACAATTTAAACACTCGATCTTAATGACGGGCCTGTTGCCGTGGTGGCAAATGCTTGCTTTTCACGCCGGAGGTTGTGGGTTCGATTCCCTCCAAGGACATATAGTTGTGTAATTATCTATATAAGTATGTATTTCCAAAAAAAGTAGTATATGTATTATATCAGTTACCTGGATACTATAGTACACGACCTGCTTAGTTTGGGATCAGATGGCCGTGTGTACATAATGTCCCAGGATATGATTATTTTTATTAATTACTTTCACGTAACTCATGTATACGATACATGAGTTACGTGAAAGTAATTAATATAAATAAACCCGAAATACTCTACCCTGTATTTATGTTATAACTTAACTAGAAATTTTTAATCAATATAAATTCCTCTTACATAATTATTATGTGATCAGGCAAAGTGGAAGCTAATTCGGTCAAGTGCGGGTCATATTGGGGATACTTGACCTGACTGAAACTGACTACGACCAGACTGTACACTTATATATACCTACTAAATTAAAGGCAAGTCAATTAACCTATATACGGATTGGTAATCTAGGATTTAATCAGGCCTATTAATGAAACAAACCTTCGTTGAAATGCTACGTTTTGCTACTCGACACAGATGCCAGATACAATAGTAAAATAATGGCGTATGTTGACCACATCCAGGAAGACTTGGACGTTACTTAATTATTGTTATAAGCATCAGCTTTGAAGTCAATTAAAACAAAAAGATCTTTACATACTTTTCCTGAAAAAATATCATTATTCAATATTTAGAACAGAGGGATACTAAAAACGAGAGTTTCACTATTAGTTGTAAAGATGACAATAATTTATTTAGAATTATTTAAATTAAGAAGGTCTTAAGTAAACCAACCAGTGCCGAAGTTTTCCTTTTTTTATTATACAATCAGCAAACAAGCACTTAGGCCACCTGATGGTTATCAGTTCCTGCAACCTATGACGTTTGCAGCATACATGACTCACGAAAAATGTTCCTTTTTGCTTTCACGCCTATTTCCCAGAGGGGTAGGCAGAGACAAAGATTTCCATTTGTCACGATCTTGGCACACCTCTTTTGCCCCGTTTACTGTCATTATTTCCAGAAGACAATCGTTTGAAAACTATACTTTCATATTAATATTTATATACAAGTGGTGTCAGGTCAAAAAGGGCCAATGTTTGCACTAAGCTTATAATAATATTACATACCAATCCCTGATATCAATATATTTTAGATTCCAATCTGTAATAAATACTAATGCAAATCTTGAGAATCTTTTCAATGATCCCTGAATTATTGAGCCTAATGCCTTCCTAATATTATAATCTGAAGAGATTTTGGTAGGTTTCTAAAGGTAATCAATCATGTCATTCATCGAAAATACACAATAACTCGAAGTTGTCATTCAATATTACTCATCATATTTCTGGAAAGGAAACATCTGATTAGCTATTTTATTTTCAGTCATGAATGTACCTAAGTTTGTTTGCAAATACGAAGAATAAAATATTAAGAATTAAGTTTTAAAATTTACACAACTTTCTGAGACTTGTTAATGTCATGCTTTAATTAGGTATGAATGCAGTAGATGGATATAATTTACGGTTCGCCGATTTTTCCCAGTTGATAATGTGGGACGGCGGGGGCGACCAACGTTGTTATGGATGGAGTAAGGACGCATCAACCTGCTGTAGAAGGCGCGAGCGCATATCGAGATGTCACAACAAATTGATTTACTTTACTATACTGTGAATAAATTTACACACTTTTAGTGACAAACTTCTGCTTGATCTCTGGATTCAACATAATTGATATATATTATAGTTCAATTTGTGACCACAATCTAGTTTTGTACGCCTGTGATAGTTCTTAAATAAGCATAGCAAAACATTTAGGTTTAGTGCTATTAGCACAATTACAATACTAGAGTGTAGTCACAAAGTGAACTATAATATATATCAATTATGTTGAATCCAGAGATCAAGCAGAAATTTGACACTAAAAGTGTGTAAATTTATTCACAGTATAGTAAAGTAAAATCAATTTGTTGTGTGTATGTTTATATATATAACCTACAAAGATGTTATATAGGTAGAGCAGCAACACCTGCAGATTCCGACGTAAAGCGAAAATGGGATAGCGCAGGGATATCGACGCAGTTTTAAAAGATATACGAGAAAACGACCGTTTTATAAAACAATTGTGTTTGATCCAGCGTGACCAAATATATTATGACGAAATGACTAGCTGGACTTTAAATTAAAACAGTAAACTGTAGTATACTTTCGTATAATATTAATATGAATGTACAGACGCCAGCACATCAAGCTACCCCAATCTGTCAAAGTCAAATGCCCAAAGACAGTATCGTTTAAAACTAAGTTGTCCCACATGAACATTATAAGTAAAAATCCTATTTTTAATTATCATAATTTAGTACTATAATATGGGGTTTCACATTTGCCGGATAAAAGAAAATACAATTATAAGTCCTTTTATTGTTTTTGCATTATAAACAAGCGGCGCCATTAACAAAATGTTGCCGCAAATGAAAATAAATTCACTCGGAATATTTAAAGTCAATAATCGATGGACAAAAAAGAAATAAGGATTTATTTCAGTCAAATTAGTAATGTTACTATGCAATAAAATGGCCAATAGCACTTAGTAATGGTAAATTAGCGCTAAATATTCTTAAGTCTATTTATTTTCGATGCGTTGTGGTGCGGGTTCGCCTGCTTTGTGAAATAACCTAGACCACTAAGCCATATGCCAACTGAAACATTATTTCTGTTCAACCTAAACTAATGTTAGATTTATTACGATTATTTCTTTTACTATTAATTTCTTTTATTTTCTAAATGCTCGAATATAAAAACACGAACATATAAAATGAATAACACATGACAAGTAAATCGATAAAAACATCGATATCTGATTAATATTTTTGGCAACACTTAAGTGATCTTTGACGTTATATATGTGCCATCGCAAGTCACAACTGGTTTTTATCATAGTGTTTGGCGAATGTTTTGATATTTCTTGTGTGTGCAGTTGTGGATTATTCGTGACAACTCGAGTGACTTTGAGAAAGAGACTCCATTACGCTAATAATTGTAATCTGACACAGAGACTCCTTATTGTGAAAAGTGATTTTGAGACGGGAGACTAAATTCCTTATGGATAGCACAGTTCACCTATTCACTCCGATTGCGGCATGGAAGTTGGCAGTCATTGTGCGAAGTCAATGATAATATCTACATTCTAACTACTTGGATTTCGTTACTACTAAAACCTACCATTCTCTGTATTTTTGTTGTAAATAAAAAATACAAATTCACTGAAATGAGTATTTCTTTCAATTGTCAACCCAAACTAATATTATAAAGAGATATGATACTTGCTATGTTTTGTATATGAAGTAAATTCTCAGACTAGGTACTGGACCAATTTACACAATTCTTTCACCTAAGTATAGGCTTTGTTTTATTTAAAAAGATGAAGCCCGGAGGCAGGAAGGTGCTGGTATTATAATAACGTGTCTCGAAAGCATATGAAGCCGCCTATCCTGTGCCTAAGTTGTCTCAGGTCGGGTTGGATCGCTGCCCCATTAGACAATCAGAGCGATAAAATAGAAGTGCACCTATGATTGCACATGGACTACAATATATCCTGCTTAGTAGGCTAGACTCCGTTGAGATTAGCCGCCTCTACCCCATAATATTACTTAAGTCATAATTTGCCTATAAACTAGTCGCCAACCAACGTTTCTTTACTTAAGATGTTCTATGTTCACCCATCTATTTCCTTGAAACCCGGCAAATTACATAAATTATGTTAATTTTAATTGAAAGTATATAGTAATCCCAACATAGAACAGTAGTTTTCATCCAGGCACAATAATTTTTGCACCGATACTAAGTTCCATAGTCACTTGGGCATTCCCCTTTCTCCAATTGAAAATGAACCTTATGCGTATGTGATGAAGTAGAAAATCTATAAAAGAAATTGACAGATTGGGGTAAGCAGATGTGCTGGCGTCTGAACAGTGGTAAGGAAAGGATAGACGCGACAAAGAATGTTACGTGCGTTCGGTCTGGCATATAGATTCACAGTGATGGAGGGGTGGTTAGCTGGCCAGCCGGTGCGCGGCGGTGGCGGCACGAGCGTACACCCGCACTTGCGCCGTCCCCTCTCAGGCCTGGTGGGATGTGTCACGAACAATTGACTTTAACTTTACAACAACCTATTTGAACAAAATTTATAAAGGACCATTCCGTATTCCCTATTGAATAAAAATAAAACGAACTCAATTCACTGACAACGGAAAAATAGTGAAACGAGTGCAAGTGGAAAAAATCGTACGGTCGCAGTGATTTGAACTTGTTTAAAATACTATCCAAATCATAGATAGTTGTAACTCTTATTAAACGTATGGGTGTGTACACAATCATACTCTCATCTTGAGATCATAAATAACCTGGTTCGTATTGTTTTAGGTACTTAACCCCACGATATAGAATGCAACTGTGTTTGCGCATACATTATGCACTGTCTTATAATCCGCATACATGAATAATCTTTGGTTATTTAATTAACTAGGTGACAGCTACGGACTAAATTAAAGAAATATTATTATTAATAAGTGAAGCAGCTTCTATAGAGCGCAACGTACCTTCTGAATCTCACAATCAATGCATGATGATGGTGAGTGAGACGTAAATATAATATATAATAATATCCTGGGACAATTTTCACACATGGCCATCTGATCCCAAACTAAGCAGAGCTTGCACTATGGAAACCAGATAACTGATATATTACATATACTATTTTTCTAAATATAATATATTAAACATGACTTTCATTCTGACTCTTTAAATAAAGCCAATCACATGGAACAACTATAAAATTCCTAACCATAATAGTTTATATAGGTACCGCATGGATGAACGCGTTCAACGATATCTGTCAAAACGATGTTGATTTTACGAAAACGATTCATAAATTTAATTCAATAGTAGCCGTTATCGCTATGTATGCCACCGCTTCGCTTCTTAACGTATATTTAACCACAGTTAAAAAGCGGCCAAGTGCGAGTCTGACCCGGTCATGAAGTGTTCCGTAGCAGCAAGTAACATAATATAAAAGTTCTTGTAGTAGTGAAAGGTAAATTGCGGCTTACGATTATTGACGTATTAAAAAAAACTAGATCTCGCTCAAACCAATTTTCAGTGGAAGTTTGCATAATAATGGACAATGGACATCGTATATATTTTTTTTAGTTTTATCATTCTCTTATTTTAGAAGTTATAGGGGGGGGGGGGGGGACATATTTTACCACTTTGGAAGGGTCTCTCACAAAAACTATTCAGTTTCGAAAAAAAATATATTAGAAACCTCAATATTATTTAAAGACCTATCCATAGATACCCCTCTTGTATGGGTTTGATGAAAAACAAATGTTTGAGTTGCATATCTAAGTATGGGGAACGCCCCTATTTGATTGTATTTTTTCTATTTTTGTGTGAAAACTTAAAGCGGTTTACAGAATACATCTACTTACCAAGTTCCAACAGTATAATAGTCCTTATAGTTTCGGAAAAAAGGGGCTGTGACATAGGTACGGACGGATAGACAGACTGACAGACAGACATGACGAATCTATAAGGGTCCCGTTTTTTGCCATTTGGCTACGGAACCCTAAAAATGAAGTGTATAACATAAGGGTTTTTAATGTTTCTCATTATAAAATAACGTGTTTGTCGCACAATTTCCTGAAGCTTGGCACAAAAACATCCCAAAGCTAATTTAAACTATATATTTAGGCATTGAAAAATGGAAAGAGACCATTTCCAGGATTCAAATTGTCATTGTGGCACTATTCTAGATGTTATATAAATAGTAGAGGACATTTTGAGGACCCCTAACTACCCATGATAGTGAAAAATAAAAGAACAGAGTAGGAATAAAAAAAAAAACTGTTTTGGTTCCCCCTGCAAAATGTGTCCGCTGATTTATATGTCGTGTTAATAAGCAAATTAAGCTCCTTAAGTTATAATACACACTATTTTTGTGACACCTGGTATATAGTATCCCATCTTTAATCGCCAATGTTACCTGATGGAATTTTACAAGAACAGACTCTTAAATTAAAATAAAACCTCTTAATTCAAATATTCCAATAATTTGATCTGACTGTCGTCCGAGAAGGGTCTTCAGCTTTTGTCCCTCGTGATTGTATGAATTAAGGAAATATTTCTCTACCGATCTTGTTATTTTAAACTCGATGTCGTTTGTCTATGGTTTATATGTTTACTTTTGAGTTAGTTAGTATTTAAACTAACTCCAAAATAAAGTGCTCCCTCTTGATGGTGCTTAATAAAAGTTACATTTTCATAATATTAATTTTTTTTATATGTTACCTATATATAAAAGCAATATTTAATAATATTCATGAGATGTATGGGGATTTATAATACAATGCCCAAACCTCCCCAACACTGTGAGATCCGGGTACTTATGTTTAGGTAATATCTTAAGAAACGTTCATCATATTTACAGAAACCTAATATTCAAAATACAAAATAATAAGTAGTGTTAATTCCTCTGATTGTCAGGTATGCAATATGCACCGCCCTCTCGCCCGCAAAAATATGCACATGCAAGAAGGACAAAATTAAAATGCAAATTACTTGCGTCGGTACGATACCCAACATGTGTTTTAGTCTTCCACGGTCCACTCTCAAGGGATGCTAACTGTTCGAGAGAGAGAATAACTGTTTTATAAGTCATTTTTTCACCATTTAGGTAAATAGCTGGCAAAGTCCTTTCAGTGCTTATATCGATCGACTTTACTTTCAATTATCTAGGACAGTTAAGCGCTGATTGAGGAGAACATTAACCCAATTGCTTTAAGTTTAAGTAAAAGTAACGTAATGCCGGTGTGCTACCTGAATTATATGAAATTAGATGGTTAGATATTGAAATTGAAATTGAAACCATCTCTCAGACACTATATTAAAATTCTTGAAACGTGTTAATCGAATCGTGTTCAATTGTGGTAGAAGGGTTTGTATAAATTTTGTCAAATACAAAAGGGGATTAAAGGTGATCATTCTGGGACCCCTTATGGTTTGCTTTCACTTAATAAAGATGAAATATATCAATCTTGATTCGCAAGGTGTAAATTTTTATAATTTGTGAGAAGAAAATTCGATTAATATTTCTAAAGCTTCAATAAGTTTAATCCAATCGATATTTTAATGGTATTGCTCTTATGGTGTGATATTCGATTAAAATTGATTCGACTCAATAATAATATATGTATGTACCCAAATACAATAAATACTAAACAAAATATAATTTTACAAAAGACTAATTAAAAATTATGAGCCGCTAAACTTATATCACGGTCAGCAATTAAGTGCGAACTTACATGATTCACGTTTGGAACAGAAGTAAAGGTAATCTTACTAACCAGACGTCCACTAGTTTCAGGTTTTAGCCCTGCACCGCCTTTAAAGCAAGTAAAATAATAATAATACGTTACATATTTTGTTATTTTTATTTGAAATTACGTCACACATTTCAGTAAGGTAAAATAAATTTGAAGAATGGAACACCAAAAAAATGTTCGATAAAATCTCTTCTAAATAGCCTCTTGTTGTAGTGTATTGCTGGTATGTAATCTACAGTGCTTTTAGCCGTAATAGTCACACATCTATACGCACTTACTATGTGGCTTGATGTCACATGTCTACGGCATATAGCATAAAACAATTACTGTGAGCGATGTGGCAGTTAACAAGGGATGTCAAGAGCGGGCCGCCAGTGTTGCGTTAAGAATTTAAATATGACATTATTCTCATGGAATAACTTAAGACAAGGTGACTGAAAAGTTACCCTATGCATTCAAAGAGTTAATACCAAACCACATCATAAACATTATTTAAGGTATGAGTCATTGAGCTTTAATATTATACCAACGGCTACCTCAATGCATTCTCTTGTAAAATCCAATCTTACCAATGAAGTACGTACGTAGGTACTTCTTGGTAAATGTATTAAATATCCTGTGACACTATTCACACACGGCCATCTGATCTCAAAATAAGTCGAGCTTGTACTATGGAAACCAGATAACTGATGTATTACATATACTACTTTTCTTCTTATATAGTTTTAGTGTTTCATTTTGTTTTTGCGAATTTTCATCAACCATATATAAAAACCAACCGGAAAACGCAGTGTAGGCAGGGCCCCTAAAAGATGGATCAATGATGTGAGGATCGCTGGTCGCCACGCCGTTGAACGCGGGTAGCGCAAGGCTACGGCAATTATATATATGACGAGGAAGCCGAAACATTGGCCCATGGTGACAGAATGACAATAGGTTTTACAACGCTTAATTGGAACAAACAGTAACACAAGATGGTGTGTACGGTAAGACGGCTCGAACAAGAATTAATCTTTGTTCCGGCACCTTTTTTCCTGCCTTAATACAGTTTGAAACACGTAAAATATGACTGAATTTTGCTAGTTGTCGCGTATTTTTTGTACCTATATATTATATTTTAGTATATTTTTTGATACGTTAAATATTATATCAGTTTATTATTGTTAATATTATGAACGTAAATCTTTATTATACCTACTTACACCAAAACTGTGATGAATATTTATTAACTTGTTTTACAAGATGGTGTGACACAAGAGGAGGAGAATTTACCAGTTGTTAGGTGCAATCTGACTTAAGTGTAGACATTTTATTATCACCATGAATAGACTTACTGGTTCGACTAGATTAACGTACTAAATCTGACAGCTAGAAGACTTTTGTTCTAACTTTCAGATTTGTTTAGCGTAATTTCACTCACTTTTCATAAGTCATAAGTAATTTTATTTGCAGAACACAGGTGATACAGGATGGTACAATAAAGTTTTAAAGTGCACTGAGTCTTACCATCATGGGCATGCAAATATATATATATATATATATATATATATATATATATATATATATATATATATATATATATATATATATATATATATATATATATATATATATATATATATATATATATATATATATATATATATATATCTATATATATATATATATATATATTTTAAATTAAAGTTTGCAATTTTAAGTCACAGTCACCTTTTACAACATCAAATGCTTAGTAATAATAACATGACATGCGTGCTGAAATGATAACCCCAATGATGATTTAAAAAAAGTACATCTATTTAGCCTGATCAGTTGAAAAAAGAATTAAGAAAATATTAAAATGTCAAAGAATTCGTAAAAATAAAATAGTGTAAAAACAAATGTCAAATTAATAGTTAAGTAATACGAAATGTCAAATATAATTGATAATGTCAAATACTTATAAATTAATATGTCGAATATAATTGATTGATGGATGATGTCAAACTAATATATTCGTCCATCCTGATCAAAAATTGTCTGTTAGGAAGTCCTTGACACTATAGTAACATTTATCCCTAAGAAGGTTTTTTAATTTCAGTTTAAATGTGGTCACTTGCGTCTCTCTAAGGCTTTTTGGTAATTTGTTATATACCTTCTGAGCCATACAGAAAATACTGCTATGCATTAATGTCGTATTTGCCTTACGCATACATAGGCGGCTTTTATCCCTTTGCTCGCGATTAGAAACTTCAGAGGCTAGCTCGAATAAATTCAAATTCAGTTTTACGAAAACAGCTATTTCGTATATGTAGAGAGAAGGCAGAGTTAGAATCCTATGCTTTTTAAAATATGGTAAGCAGCTATCAATGGTTTTTATTGAGAATATTGCCCGTATACAGCGCTTTTGTGCCCTAAATATAAGAAGTCTATCAGTTGAGTTACCCCAAAAAATAATCCCGTATCTGAGGATCGATCCCACTAAACCATGGTATGCAGTCAAAAGAGCATCCAAATTCACAATTTGTGCCAATTCATACAGCGCATAAGAGGCCCTACTAACCTTTTTACATAATAGTTCTATGTGCGGCTTCCAAGTAAGTTTTTTATCTATGTTAGCCCCAGAAGTTTTGTAGACTCTGTCTCTTGTACAGATTGGCCATTCATAATTATATTTAAGTTATCTATTGTTGGAATACGTTGACTGAAATGCATTATCATTGTTTTGTAATATTAATCTTTAGGTTATTTATATCTAACCAGTCAAGAATTAAGCTTAGTGTATTATTTATGTCCGTTTCGTAGGTGTTTTTATCTTGGAATTTAATGGTAACCGTACTATCATCTGCAAATAGGGTTATTGGATTCGTAGTTATTTTAGGTAGGTCATTTATGTACAATATGAATAGTAGTGGTCCAAGTACACTACCTTGGGGAACACCATATAATATTTTACGAGGCTCAGATCTGTAAATTTCCTCTATATTTGTTATTAAATTTATTCTAGCTAGCTCAGTATGCTGTATACGATTTACCAGGTACGATTCAATTATTTTTAGGATATTTCCGCGTATGCCATATGCATATAGCTTCGACAAAAGTGTGTCATGTTTTACATAGTCGCAGGCTTGAGTCATGTCCATATAGATCGAGCAAACCGGTATTCTCTTATCAATATTATTCATTATAAATTCCAGAAAGTCGTAAAGTCGTTTTCTTCTTGAATATAAAATTCTGATATTATAAATTAATTGTTTATATTGTTTTCGTTGTCTAACAATAGTACTTGAGCAATATGTACCTCCACAAAGACATCAACATGTCAAAGTCCACAAAAACATGTCAAAGTCAGTGCCCATTGCTCTTCAACTACTATTATTATACTTCAACTACTATTGCTACTGCTTAAAAAAGCAAAAGGTAGTAATATGTGGTGACTTTAATATTGACTTGCTAAAAAATAATGATATAAGTAAACAATTTGAAGAAATATTACTGAGTTTTAATTTAAAAATAGGCATAAAGACTCCAACTAGGTATATTAGCAAAACATGTATTGACAATTTCTTTTATAATGTAAGAGGTTGTAAAACTGAAATTGTGGAATTAGCGTTATCAGATCATACAGCGCAAATCTTACATTGTCCGATTAAAGGTGAACCACGCTATTCACACTGGTTTTGCGTAAAACGTGACTATAGCAAACAAAATATGACAAAATTTAAGAGATGTATAGAAAATCTGACTTTTCATGACGTTTACAAAACTGATGACACTAATATTGCATATGAATCATTTATGGAACTATTTATGCTATTTTACAATCTTTGCTTTCCAAAAATTAAAGTAAAAGTATCATCAGAATATTTATTACACTATCAAAGATATCCAAACAAAAATAATAAAAACAAATTTAAAGTTTACAACAAAAGACTAAACAAGATAATAAAACTGACTCGCAAGGCCCAGAACGACTACACGATAAAAAAAGCAACTAACAAAGCTAAAGCATCTTGGAAAATAATTAATGACACCCAGAATAGCAATATCAAAGATGACATTGAAAGTATTAGAGTAGACGACAGAGTAATTAGTAACCCTGAAAATATGGCACAGGCCTTTAATAACTATTTTATAGATGAAGTAAAGGAAAAGTGTTGCAAACATGTACGATACCAAAACAAAATACCATGGACAAAATCTAACTCCATGTTCATGAAACCAGCCTCACCAGAAGCTATATTCAATATAATACATGGACTTAAAAATACTAAAAGCACTGGTTATGATGAAATATGCACCAAAGTTATTAAATTGGTTGACTTGTCTCTAGCACCTATTCTTAGCCATATTATGAATTGCTCAATTGTAACGGGTGAATTCCCAAATAGTCTGAAAAAGACTATAATTTTGCCTGTATTTAAGAAAGAAGATAAGGAATGTATGAAATATTATAGACCTGTAGCCCTCTCTTCGATATTTTCAAAAATTTTTGAAAAATATATACATCAGTGCCTATATGATTATTTAGAAGCTAATAATATTTTGTGTGATGAGCAAGCCGGTTTCAGAAAAAATAGAAATATAAATTTGGCAATTTTCAAATTTCTCACTATTGTCATGGACAACTTGGATAAAAAGTTACAAGTTAGTGCTTTATACATGGATCTTACAAAAGCCTTTGATTTTGTTGACCATGAAATACTATTAGGTAAATTATATATTCGGTAATGAGCTGAGAGTGGGGCAATTTGGAACTGGAGACCGGAACCCCCGGGGCCAAATGTTGGCCGACTTCATGGAGAAGGAGGGACTCTTTATGATGAATTCCTTCTTCAGGAAGCCGGATCACCGCAAATGGACCTGGGTGAGCCCCGATGGTAAAACTAAAAATGAGATAGACTTTATCTTGTCGACGAGACGACAGATGTTCAATGATGTCTCCGTGATCAATGCGTTTAAAACCGGGAGCGATCACAGACTGGTCAGAGGCTCATTGAACCTGAATGTAAAACTCCAGAGGTCCCGACTGATAAAGTCTACGCTCCGACCTTTACCTATCCACGTCCAAAACCCCGAACCATTTCAGCTCGAACTGCAAAACCGTTTCGAATGCCTAGCAGACTGCGAGGAAGTGGACTCATACTATGACAGGCTCGTAGAAGCTGTCCATACGGCTGGGTCTAAGGTCTTCAAGGCCCGTCGTATAAACAGAACTAAAAAGATCTCTGACTTTACCCTGCAACTTATGGAAGATAGACGGAAAATGGTTCTGACATCCTCAGATGATGCTACCAGATATCGGCAGCTCAACAGACAGATCTCAAAGTCTTTGACTCGCGACACGCGGCAATTTAATACAACTAGTATTAAAGAGGCTATCGAGCTGAACAAAGGCTCTAAAGTGTTCGCAAGAGCTCTGTCTGTTGGACAGAGCCAACTGACGAAGCTGAAGACTGAGGATGGTAGAATCGTCACGTCTAAACCTGAGTTGCTGGGAGAGATCGAGAAGTTCTACGGACAGTTATATACGACAACACAGCCACCTGTCAAAAGTCATGCCTCAGATCCCAGAGCACGACTAACCCGACATTACACCGAAGACATCCCGGACGTCAGCCTGTACGAGATTAGAATGGCTCTCAAACAACTCAAGAACAACAAGGCGCCTGGTGATGATGGAGTTACAGCAGAGCTTCTGAAGGCGGGTGGTACACCAATCCTACGGGCCCTTCAGAAGTTATTTAACTCCGTCATACTAGATGGTCAAACGCCACAAGCATGGCACAGAAGTGTGGTGGTGCTCTTCTTCAAAAAGGGCGACAAAACCCTATTGAAGAATTATAGACCCATCACACTGCTGAGCCATGTTTACAAGTTGTTTTCGAGGGTCGTTACGAACCGTCTCGCGCGCAGGTTTGACGACTTCCAGCCTCCCGAACAAGCCGGTTTCCGAAAAGGCTTTAGCACCATAGACCACATACATACGCTGCGGCAAGTTATACAGAAGACCGAAGGGTATAACAAGCCACTGTGCTTAGCGTTTGTGGACTATGAGAAAGCCTTTGATTCTATCGAAACATGGGCTGTGCTGAGGTCTCTCATAAGGTGCCAAATTGACTACCGGTATATCGAGGTGATAAAGTGTTTGTATGAAAACGCCACTATGTCAGTGCGACTCCAGGACCAGATCTCAAAACCTATCCACTTGCAGCGAGGCGTGAGACAGGGAGATGTTATATCTCCGAAACTGTTCACCGCTGCATTGGAAGACGTCTTCAAGCTTCTGGACTGGAAAGGCTTTGGCATCAATGTCAATGGCGAGTACATCACTCACCTTCGATTTGCCGATGATATCGTAGTCATGGCTGAGACCATGGAAGACCTCGGTACAATGCTCGATGACCTCAGCAGAGTCTCTCAACAAGTGGGTCTGAAAATGAACATGGATAAGACGAAAATCATGTCAAACGTCCATGTTGCACCCACTCAATTGAAAGTTGGTGACTCTGCACTCGAAGTTGTAGAGAACTATATTTACCTAGGACAGACCATCCAACTAGGTAGGTCCAACTTCGAGAAGGAGGTCAATCGTAGAATCCAACTCGGCTGGGCAGCGTTCGGGAAGCTACGTAACATCTTCTCGTCCAAAATACCGCAGTGTCTCAAGTCGAAAGTCTTCGACCAGTGTGTGTTGCCAGTGATGACATACGGAACAGAGACGTGGTCGCTCACTATGGGCCTTATTAGAAGGCTCAAGGTCACCCAAAGAGCAATGGAGAGGGCTATGCTCGGAGTTTCCCTGCGGGATCGCATCAGAAATGTCGAAATCCGCAGGCGAACCAAAGTCACCGACATAGCCCGAAGAATTGCCAAGTTGAAGTGGCAGTGGGCAGGGCACATAGCTCGTAGAGCCGACGGCCGTTGGGGCAGAAAGGTTCTCGAGTGGCGACCACGAACCGGAAGACGCAGCGTGGGCAGGCCCCCTACAAGATGGACCGATGATCTTGTGCGGGTCGCTGGAAAATGCTGGATGCGAATAGCACAAGACCGGCAATTGTGGAGATCTTTGGGGGAGGCCTTTGTCCAGCAGTGGACGTCTTTCGGCTGATATGATGATGATGATGATGATGAAATTATATACATATGGTGTACGAGGTAATTGCCTAAATTTAATAAAATCATTCTTAAGCAATAGATATCGAATGACGCAGATAAGTAAAATATGTAGCAAATCCAAAATCAAATATAATCATGTATCAGCCACACGTCTCATAGAATATGGAGTGCCACAAGGTAGTGTTTTAGGTCCCTTATTATTTATTATTTATATAAATGATTTTCCCCGAGCAATTGACCACCCAATGGTGTTATTTGCTGACGATAGCACAGTTATTTATTCTCAAAAAAATGACACTAAAAGTATAGAAATGGACATAAATTGTAATTTAGTGAATATTATAGATTGGTTGACATCAAATAATTTAATCATAAATCTTGACAAAACCCATATAATGACATTTAAAAATAATTATAGATCTCTTAATAATGCTAATACCATGGATATAAAATATGGACATAAAGTAATTGAGACTACAGCAGAGACGAAATTTCTAGGATTATATATTGACTCAAACTTGAACTGGAAATCACATGTCGACCATATATGCAAAAAATTAAATAGTTTTTCGTACGCGCTTTACATGCTATATAAGGTAGTGAATCAAGATGCTGTCCTTACTGCATACCATGCATACGTTACATCGGTGCTTAGGTATGGTCTCATATTCTGGGGCAACTCATCAGATCGGGAAAGAGCATTTAAGGCGCAAAAAAGTGTTTAAGGGCGGTATTCCACCTCAAACAGACAGATTCTTGCAAACCTGTTTTTATAAAATATAGTATACTGACATTTCCTTGCCTGTATCTGTATGAGGTTATTATGTTTGTCAGGAATAACAAAGGTCTTTTTGAGTCCCTAAAAAGTAAGAGGCTAAGGAATAAGCTATGCATACCTCCGCATGGAACAAGTCTTTACGATGGAAGCGTTTTCTGTATGGCCCCCAGGATATTCAATAAATTACCTCACAACCTGGCAGATTTAAAGTGCAACATTGAATTTAAGAAAAGGCTTTCTGAATACCTTTTACGTAAAGTTTTTTACACAATCAAGGAATATTTTGATGATAAATTAGGTTAAGCAAACATATTGTGTAATTATTAAATAAATTTAAAGACTTCGATTTACATTCAGTTTGTTTAATAAATTAAAATTATTTTTTTATGTGTAAGACATTTGCACGCCGAAAGGCTAATATGGAACGGTAATAATAAGTAGAAATAAGAACATTGTAAGACCCATATTTCTGCAAATAAAATAATTTGAATTTGAATTCATTTACCGAGTTTTATAAATTATTGATATTCAACCTTTGATAGATTCACCAGCAGACAGCTATAAAATATTTTACTGTTATTAGCATTCCTCAAATCGCATCGAAGGCATTTTTAAGCACAAAACCAAAAGTTAGGATTTAGTTAACGGATATTGTCAGAGACTAAATTCAAATACCAACGTTAAATAATAAAAAAAACATAATAGGAATATCATGCAGACGAAGTAACAAGGGGATGGACATTCCTACCGAATTCCCAATGTAACCCTACGTCCCTATATTATCGTGTAATTCGTAAAATAACATTAATTTGTTTCTTCTTTTCTCCTACCGCTGATCTTCTACAAATAACCTATTTAAATCTGTCTTTTCTTGTGGTATTTTTGTTCCTTACTTCCTCGTGTGTAGTTTTATTCATAAACAAATTAAAGAAACATTAGTTTTTGCGCTGACTCATTGGCTAAAAAGCAAATTTTTTATATATTTGAGGCCATTGAAATGTGAGATTTTAATTGAATTGACTACGGTTAGTAGGTACGGTAGTTAGTAGTTACGAAAACATAGTTTGCCTCCGAATAAGTAACGCCTAGGCACACTGTTAAAAGTAAATACAGTTAAATTGAGTTTCACACGAGATCTTGACCCCTGGGATATGCGCCGTAATGAACCATTCGATTTAGTAATTGACACGGGCGGGATGAACTCTCCACGGTGTATTTTATTTTTGATTGCCTATTTATTTTACAACTACGGCGGTTGTAATGAATATTTATATCATAAGTATGGAATTCAACGAAGATGGTAGATTTATGATTAATTTGTTTGTTTAATGCTTTGGAGGCATAATACTGCATCGACTGTTCGTCGATCTTTTGTAGCAAAGTTCCTTGACTTTGTTCATGTCTGTATCTCAACGCATGACTGGACTTATGCGTTGTAGAAGTATCTACCTAGGGCACCTGTTTCAGGTAGATACTTGTACAACGCATAAGCGAGTATGCGTAAAATATATATGTATCTACCTATATCGAATAAATCGCTAATGTGAACTAGCTTCAGTACATATTACACTAACTGTGCCCCGCAGTTTCACTCACGTAAAAGTTTATACATTTATAGGCGATATGTTATTCAGATATATACGCTGTTTTGCTACAAAGTTTCATCAAGATCCGTTCGGTGGATTTTGCGTGAAAGAGTAACAAACAACCATACATCCATACTCAGAAACTTTCGCATTTATAATGTTAATAAGATTACTTATTATTATATATAATAATATCGTGTTTATGAGATATACATTTTTTAATATAATTGATGATATATTTGAGAAGACGACGGTAACCCATTATTGGATTATAATTTTGGCGAAGGACTGAGTGCCCGGGCGCTTTACGTCGCGGATCACTTACGGACCATTGGTTCTGTCTGAGTGCTACTACATATACACAATACAAACTTTCTTTCATCATTTCCGTTTCGAGCGCGTTAAGTGTACAGTGTACAGGCGCACGTTACAGTGTTCATTTAACGCGTCTAATATGGATTAAATAATGCTCAAAAATTATAGCTTATAGTCGAAAAGTTGGCTCTTGGGTTTAAAAGCTATATTGGAAATATAAACATTTCTCTCAACATCATATTAGTATTATATGTGTAGATTAACATGGTGGCACTATAAGGAAGTGCAGTCAGCATTCTTGGCACCGTGCCTGACGACCTTCTTGACTTTTAAGTTGGGTTCAGTTTGCGCTAGCTATTGTTATACCACCAAGTAGTGTGACGTAGCTACTACATAAAATCATGCTATTTCTCTGCACGATTTACGGTATACGATGTTTCACTTATAACTAGTTTACGTCTTTAATCGCTTTAAAGACATCATGCGGACATTAAATTAACTATATTTTCTACTATTCGTACTTTAGAGGTAATCTTATATTGTGGTTTATGGAGAAAGTAATTTAACTCATAAATATGTATTTTTTTAAACGACTACGCCCACACCGGCGAATTAAATCCCTGTATCACAAGAAACTTTAGGAACATGCAACTAACAGAAACAAAACACATCCAGCTTCACGTAATATAAGGGGTCTCAAGTTTATAGACTCATGCTATTGTGCCAAATTGGGTCAAAATTTTGAAAACAGATCATAACATAAATCTTTCCTGCACCTGAAGCGGGATATTATTATTATGTCGCAACCAAGCAAAATAAAGAATTATCTTATTTTATAATCTGCACTTTTCTATACAATCCCTAGTTTAATTTTTTCGCTTTGGATCGTTTATAAATGAATAAACAGTGTATATTACCGCTGTAAGAGATGGAGCAGACTGAGGGAACGGACGGAGGTCTCTTATTCATTTTTAGAAACGTAACTCCAAGGAATACTTTTTCAACACAATTTTTATTGTCTCGTGCTACCATGAACAAAATAAATCTACTGCCAGGATAAACTTTTCTGCGTGATTACTAAGCTTATACTTTATAGAGGGATTTATAATTTGACATTTATTAGTAAAAATGTGATTAAACTTCATGTCATATCCCTAATACTGAGGAATAAATAGTTTTAAACGGACAAATATACAGACGGAACTAATTCAGTTCTTCAGGGAATAATTATAGTTTCATATAACGGTTTCTTGAGGAACTCGGAACGCTTGTTAACTACACTCCCACTTTCATCCTGTAAAGGTCTAAACCTAGACTAGTGAATATTTATTCGTGTGAACAGCCGCGTTTTGAACACCAGTTACAGTTACATGACGTAATAGATTCTAGTATCACCTAGGTCTTTTTTAGTAGTTAGTGTCTCTGAATGCTAAACTAGAAGTCGTGGGTTTGGTCCAGAACAATGATTTCTGATTTCAAACATTTGCGTGATGAGCACTATTATTTGTACTGTGTCTGAGTTTAATAGATCTATTATATCTGTTTAGAAATATGTAAGTATATCATCAGTTGTCTGATAGTGTGTTAGTTGTCCCAAGATTTTTATTTAAATACTTAGTTTTTCACAATAGTATGCAACTGGTTTAGAATATATAATTAGACTTTTTATTTCCCTCATTAATAAATTGTAAGTCTTAGTTATAGAATAAACCTATTTTAAAATCTTTCATAATTCAATATGTTTCTGAAATAATTATCATGCTCAGTATCAACTTATTTACATTGGGATTTCATATTTTATTCTCGACATTACTTCTCAGTACTTCTTGGTTTTACCTCTCAGTACTGACTTAAATTAAATTAAGCATTTCAGTATTATATTGGACGAAGATACTGTTTTTTTTTCTCATAGATAACAAACATTTTGAAGGTGTTGATAGTTAACCAGTATTTTATGCTTGACAGAAATAAATGATCTGTTCTATTCTTTCGTTATTTTGATTACTTTAAGGCCATATGCATGAAAATAAATGCTTCGCAAATGAATAACAAATATAGAACATAATTTTTTAAACATGTTTTAAAGGCGATATAGAGTTTTATCACTTTTTCACCGACACATGTCACTTTATAAATCTCGCGACAAGCTTTTAAATCACACGGAAAGTTTTATCTTGGCAGTAGATTTATATTCTTCGTGGTAGCACGGGACAATAAAATAAAACAAAACATAGACTTTCTGATTTATACATTTATGACACAAAATACAAACTCAAAACAAAAGAAATAATATAAGCTTTACATGGATAGGTACTTATTTTCAGAAATATCATTCCTCGTTAAAATTCGAAATATAATTTTAAACGTAAAGTTATCTTACATGACTAACGATATTATACCAAGCAGCCAATAAAATTGAGATTGCAATACCGAACTCACAACTGATCCCGTTGTTTGCGATGGCGGCACAATATGCGCTACCGACTCATTATTACGACCTGCAACTTCGTTATACCACGTAGAGGGTACAAGTTCGTTATTATGAGGCTCTATACAAATGTAGAATGAATTTCATATCTTTCAAATACAATGGATACTCCAGTACAAGTTGACAATAGATATAGTATGTAAACGTAAAGAAGGTTCACTTCGTTAAGGCATTATAATTAACTAGACGAGTTCTTAGTTATTGTTAGCGTATTTAGCTGTCTAAAAGCATGCCTTGGTGGTCTAGGGGAAGCATTTCAAGTGCAGATAATAACGATGATTTTTTTATCAAGAAAGATTAAGGAAGTTGACACTGCCTTGAGTACGTAAAGGCATCGGCAGATGGTTGTATGGAAAATATCTTGAATTAAATTCTTATTCAGCGTTATTTTTACACCAGTAGAAGATCATACTGTTTAAGTAAAGCTTTTACTTGACTATAGTTACCTGTCAACTTGCATATACCGAGAAATAATAAAATATATATTTTCTTTTGTTTAGGACATAGCGGAATCGCTCAGTCACTCGTTTATTAAAATAATACTGATCGCACCCACTACTGAGATCGCGTCGATGTAGGTACTTCTACTTTTCGTCTAAAGTGACGAGTGCGTCAGGCCTGCTTCACGCGCTATTGTACTGAAATTCCGCCAGTCAGCTAAGTTAACTATTTTAATATAGCTCGATTGATATAAATTAAGTTATTGATTACTTTCTTACATGATTCTGTCATGTCCTAGGTATCTGTCGTGTTTTCTCATAAGGGCAAATCTACACAGTAGAGGTACGGATTTACTTATTTTTACTGACAGACTTTAATTAAAGCCTACACAATTAAAATACATTGCCCTGAAACTAATAAAGATATATAAGCATTTCAATATTATATTGGACAAAGAACGCCCTATACTAAATATGACGTCACTTTTAGTGGAGGTAAAGCTCTATACTAGCAGTAGTTTTGCAAGATTTCCCATTTTTTTCCCGCCAATAAATTAAAACTCTTATATTTGAATTAACAGTTAATTTTAAATGTTTTTACTTTCTGAATCTAGACACAAATATATTGTGTCTAGATTTTAATTCAGTAAAATTAATTATTCCTAGTAGGTTCACTATTACCGTTTACACACAATAAAAAATAAAGGTGTCCATAATGTTGTGTGTTATTTAAACCAAATCAGATTTGATAAGTTTTCCAACTCGCTGGCTAAATGAATGGCGTCGATCGATACTAAACAGATTGTAGGCAGTAACAATAGAATCTAGAAAAGTATTGTCAATAGGCATGAAAATTCCAAATGGTGTGTATATTTTTTCAAATAAAACCGACCAAGTGCAACTCCATGATTTTTTGCAGTATTTAATAGCTTTAGCTATATTACTTAAACTGGACTGAGTCAGTTTCTGAAAGATTTGAACTACTGTCATAATATTGACCTAAACTTCTATGAAATGTAATTATTTCAGATGTTTTAGGTGCTCAACAAACCGTACTGAGATATATAGAGCATAATGTTCTTATAGAATATTGGAAAAATCTAAGAGAATTCGTTTAAATTATTAATTTAAAAATATTTTATTTTTTAAGGGTCCCTTAGGATTGGGTTCTGATTAGATTTTGCGAAAATTACTTATGTTGGTGTAATTTATTTTTGTACTAACTGGTAGTCTTTTCTTTCAATTCATTCTTCAACTAGATGTTTAAAAGTGAAAACCTGTAATTGACTGTGTGTTGCTTATAATAAGTATATTTTTTGTTACGGTTGCTTTTGTTTTGCGATCCTGAGGTGAAGTTTTAAGTTAGTAACTAAATATTATCACAGTTCCCTAGTATAATTTATTTGTTGCACTCCTGCTACTGTTTACTTTACTTTCAGTTCCTATCCATCCAAAGGTTGTCTGGAAGAGATCGCTTAAGGCGATACGACCGCCCATTGTACCTTATGTTCTTTATATTATATCCAATGTATTTTCTTTCTGTCTGAGAGTGTACAATAAAGAGTATTTTATCTATCTATCTATCTATCTATTACTATAAATGCTGAATAACGTTTTGTTACCTGCGACAAGACTGTGGAGCAACCGGCCAGCTGCGCCGCGACCGCAATACCAACGCGACGCGTGGCATGGAACCGTGCACGTTGCTCATCTGCGGCGCTGACGTGCGCTTGCGACTCCATCCACGACCCGAGCGACCCGAGTTAGCACCCCACAAGTGCGATGTCCCATATTCTGCTAAAAAATAACATTATGTTAGTTCGCACCGTTATATTAACACCTGTATTTTTTTATTGGGTCTTTTCCACCCTTTTTACCCACCACTCCACTCCTGGCAACTTCTGTAAGCCAGAATCAACAGAGACACATAATTAAATGACACTGAGCGGTGAGGCTCAGGCACGTCCTGGGGAATCGTTTTAACTGTTTTGGACCCCGTAACGAATTTAATCAGAAAGAAACAAGGAGAAGTGACTAACGCCTGTATGACTCGACCCCGGATTTAAACCCAGAACATCATTATCTGTGGTTGTACACGCAACGGCTAGACCAATGAAACAAGACACCTAATAGTATGCGATTACCGTAGCCTACGCTTGGAACACACAACTTTACACATGATGAGCACTGGTGAACTCAATCACGTCTAGGACCGTAAAATTAACATAAGAGGGCTAATGGGCTAAATAGCTGTTGCCTGAAGTGTGTTCTGTAAGGTGAACGCTATTCTCGTATGTCTCATGTTGATATTGCTACCGTTTAATCGCTATCGAGAGGTCATAACCAAAGTCACTAACGGACCTATGTACAAAGTAACCTATGGACACGGTAGCAATCGACCTCCTAAGTGGAATTATATAAAAATATTTGAAATCACATTGCAAACATAGACCTTTTTGTTTATTTGGTTCGCTATAGAAAGAAATCATTTAATAATCCAGACTAGAGAATGAAAAAAGATGCTGCTTTTCTTAAAAATAATATTTAATGGAAGAAAAAAGACACTGTGTGCGGCTTTCACGTGGTTGAAATTGCGGGTTAAATAAAGCCATTCCCGTATATTGCATGAAAATTGCAAAATCCATGAAATGAACCTTCCGGTCCTCGATTGGATGAGCAGCCCGCGTCTACGCGCGTAGAGAGACAATTGCACGAAACTAACCCCTAGTAATACTATGTTATCTTATTGTCTATAATAAATACATATATAATATCCTGGGACATTATTCATACACGGTCATCTGATCCCAAACTAAGCAGAGCTTGTACTATGGAAACCAGATAACTGATATACTACTTTTCTTTTGTAAATACATACTTATATAGATAAATAACACCCAGACTCTGGACAAACAGACATGTTCATGCACCCAAATATCTGTCCTGGGTGGGAATCGAACCAACGACCTCCGGCGTGAAATGCAAGCATTTGGCAACCACGCCAACAAGCCCGTCTATAGACCACTTAAGATTCTATAGTCTAGTGAAAACGTCCAAGATGAACCGTTAACGTCATATAAGAAGTATACAGTACATTACATGTATTAAATGGACCCATATAAAAAGTTTATGTCCTAAGTGATTTTCATATACATTAACCCAAGACCATCGTTACGTCTTAACTTCCTACAATCATTTGAAATTCTTTGAATTCTTTCATTGAATACAGACGTAAAATTTAAGTAGAGTTGGCCACAAGCATTGTGTGGTAAAATATATGGCTTTGGTGGTTGGAATCCACTCCATAACTTACAAGTTGACACTTACTTACCGACGCAAAACCGCCATAAAACCAATGGAAAGGAGAAACGACACATGTAAGATGAAAAAAGTTTTGTGCTCGAACAACAATATCAGTTAGAACCTAAGCTTAGTATTGAAAAAGTATCAAGGACAGTGTTTGCGCCGCCTCTATAAATACCTATTGCTACAAAATATAAGTGAAATTGTTCCAGATTAAGTCATCCGAAGCGTTGAATATCTCCTTATGTAAGGTGAAGGTTAGGCCTTTAAGTATTTGATAGAGTATCTGGAAATAAAGGGTATATCCCAACTTGATTTATAATCCTCAAAATAAAAAAAAAAACATTAGAATACGTCTCATGCATAAAATATTCCATTAAATAGCTAAGGCCATTCTTTATACTATAGCATGCAACTTTAGCCATTTTCGGTGTTCGAATGAAAGGCAGTGTTTTCGACAGTAAAATTATAAAATTATTGATTTTGCTTATATAACAAGGCATAATTACAACTATATAAGGGGTTCAATTTTTTAAGTTATACTTCTTTTGGCGCGATGGAGAAAAATGATGAGAGTGAATTTTTACGATGCGCGCGCACACCGACACCAAAAAATTTAACAGCATGAAGTTAGTTCTAGGTGGTATGAGAGTGAATTTTTACGAAGCGCGCGCATCGTGCGCGGGCATCGTAAAAATAACAGCTTACAGCATGACGTTAGTTCTAGGTGGTATGAAAATTGATAACTATGTTCAAGTTAAATATTAAGAAGTATAACTTCTAACGCGTGTACATAAGTACACACAAGTTTTTTTTTTATTTTGTGTTAATAACAAGAAATGAAAAAACGATACGAAAAACAACCGCCTCGGCGTATCGTGTCCCGGGTTCGATGGACAAGTATTTGGTTGACCCATATAGTTGTTCTGAGTCTGGGTGTAACTTTTATCCGTGTATGTGTAAAGTACCGAATATGTTTGTAAAGTACCCCGCGACACAAGGGTTAAATGCTCCTGCACTGGAGCAGCATACCCGCGTTCCCGGGGCTCCTCCCGTTAGGCGCCAAGATAAGTCCACGGCAGGTTAGGTTTAGTCGGTGCGAGTCCGACATATCCACCCGCAGACACTTTTTGTGGGTGGCATGCGTATGAATTCCACCTCCCTTACCAAAAAAAAGGGTTAAATGCCCCAGTGTGTGTTCCATCGATCTTCTTTGAGAATCACCTACAGCTGTCAGTAGCGATTCATCGTTGTCGGACTATTTGTATACCGTTTAAAGTAAATGAATTTTTAATAAACAAAAGTGTTTTGTATTATTCATTTGTGTTTTGTTCAACTGAGACATCATGAGTGAAAATAATAAGAATGTCACGTTTCTGGAAGCCCGGTTGGGATAAATTTTCCATTAATATTTAATATTTTAACATTTATAACTTGTTAATTGAAATTTCGAGACATCTTTAAAATTCATTGTCATACCAATATTATAAAGGCGAAAGTTTGTGAGTGTGTATGTTTGTTACTTCTTCACGTCGAAACGGCTGGAGTGATTTTAATAAATTTGGTATGGAGTTAGCTGACACCCTGGATTAATACACATTTATAACGTTTAACGCGGGTAATACCGCGGGGCACAGCTACAAATTTAAGTGGAGGTGGGAATCAAAACCACGATCACGACCCATGGGGCCGGATACCCCGTGTTCGTGTTTTATTAATCGAAATCATCGAATCTTTCAGATATTTTTCTATTAGTAAATTCAATGTTAATATTTTATATATTTTCAACTTAAAGTGACATTTCTATCAAATACATACGAGTACTTATTTATCCGTAATTTATTACGTTAATACTTACTTTTTATAAAGTTATTACATGACACAAAAATTCAACTTCACGGCCCTTCAGCCTATTTGATAATACTGATAATACGGTACGTTTACGTGTCAATCACAAAATTATGAGGGAAAAAATGAAATATGTGTCATGAATAAACGTTTTAGAAATGCTAAAATACGAAATGTTAAAACGACACAGCTATAATCAAATCGTGACCTGTATACATCGTATTGATCTCGATGCTTAGCTTTGTGACGCTTTTTTTACATGCAAATTAGCAACTTTTCACCCTCCGCCACTTTGTACGTGGTGTTTCTATATACAAAGAACTTGGGATTAAAATCAAAAGCATAATCGAGGATGCGCTAGACTTTAACACGTTTTGAAGAGGAGATTGTGGTGGTTGGTCTATTACCTCAGCGATTATGTTTTGGGTTCAATTCCCGTACGTGAGGCGCTCATAGCTCTCGCCGTTCCGTAATTGATCGGCGAGGTTAAGGATTAGTAAGGCTCGCGGTCACTTCATAGATGGGTGACCGCCAAAATGGTTTAATTTTTGAGCGTCTCTGTGCTTCGGAGGGCACGTTAAGCTGTCGGTCCCGGTTGTAGTCATTAGACATCAGTCGTTAAGCCATGTATGTAATAGGCCTAATGTGCGGCTTGAACAACTCTGACACTAGGGTAACCACTGCCCATACGATAAGTAAGTAAGTAGTGATGCCCGTACAGGATGAAAAATTGTGTAACAAGAAGTTAGTTTTTCTGACTTGAATTTTTGTTAAATCGCTACGATATAGGAACTAACCTGTTGTTTACATGGTTAGTGACCTAGACTGCTGTTGAGTATTTATGAGTAATTCATAAAAAATATTATATTATACCTACCGTCCTTATATGAATAAACCAGTTTGTACCGCCCGATTGTGTGTCATAACGCTAAAGCCTACTACTACTTTTTATTCTGTGCTACTCGTACTACTGCTAAGCCGGAGGTCGTGGATCGTGCGGGGTTTCTTTTTTATGAAAACTATATGGCAAGGTTAAAAAAAAAGACAGATCAATCCACTGTATTGATAGAGTTTGATTGACCTTTACCAATTAGTTATTTGTTGATTTGTAACGTATGACACAAAAAAGTCAATAATCCGCATGTCTCAGGTGTGAAATTCTTTAAAATTGTTTTACTTAAGGTTACGACCTTAAGTAATCCATACAATCAGGTACGCCTGATTGTATGGATTACTAAATAACGTCGCCGAAACAACAATAGGGTTCCGTTTGGGGTCTTTGGGTACGGAACTTGGTCTATCATCATTCACAAAATTTTCCTAAAGAATAGAATCTCATGTGATAGCACGGTATTACTATTACCTGCTACACATCTACGTTTATAGAATATATCAATGTGTTGTTAATATAGATTTTTAAGGTAAGCAATTCAATTGTATGTTAGTTGTTTGGGTATGTTTGTTACGCGATTCATCTGTTGCTTGTGCACGGTTTTGATAACTTCTTTTTGATAGAGTATGCTTACGAACTGTTCCAAGTATATTTTGTTCATATCGGTTGGCATGTAGAAAACGTCGTTCTATATTTCTTTAAACAATTATTTTTATGAGTGTTATTTTTTTTTTTTTGACAAACAATTGCACTAATAACTTATACAATATAATTTATTGTGAGATATAATGTGTTAACAGCAACGTAATCCACAGAGTGATATAAATATATTAAACCTACCAATAAACCTTGCTACAACAAAATAACATAGTAATACCTACACATCACATACATAGGTTGTATAATATTTGAAGATTAGGATGTAAAAAGCGATTATATAATTTGATTTTTAAATCTTGACGGAGAACAAGCAAAAATATCTTTTGATAATAAATTTAGAAAAATATATTTCTTTATTTATGTTGGAAACATTTCTGTTGTAAAAATTCATTAATCTACGCAAGGGGCGTTCACCTGTCCACCATTTGTCGACAACAAACAACATTTTTATCGTCACCTGGTAACCATAGTACAAGCTTTGCTTAGTTTGGGGCTAGGATGATCTGTGTGACATTGTCCCTAGATATTATTATTATTTGTGTTACAATTCTTTGGTGCAAATACGAAATGCTTACGTGTGGGTTGTAGTGATGTTGAGCGATATGTACATGGACAAAATAAAAATAACTTTATAAATGTATTAAATTAACTGTTGTTCTACTTTATACTAACGTAGTACCGCTGTTTTTGCAGCTCTAAATATTTTTTTATGATTCTTGGAAATTATAGTACATTTTACGTCTTTGTAAACCACATATTTATCTTGAACCTGTATTTCTCCTACCAAATAAGCTACGGTCTATCTTCACATGTTTCTGAAATTTATTTTATTATCTTTGTAACACATTTTTACAAATGTCATTTACTCAAATAAAATGTTCATTTTACTGCGGATGTTCCTATAAAATTGATAACGCTAGTAAATATCGCTAATCTTCAATCAAAATAAATGTTGTAGCAGTTTTAGGTGTATTTCAAATTTAGTTTCGAATATAATTTCCACAGTCAGTATTTGAACGTATTTTCTCTGAGTATAGCTCTTAATGCATTACGAATTTTGAAAATTTTGATTATTACAATCCTTAGACCCAATTTTACCAATATTCTAAACTTCCCATCATGCTAATTATATAATATAATAATAATATCTTAGGACATTATTTACACCCGGCCATCTGATCCCAAACTAAGCAGAGCTTGTACTAGGGAAACCAGATAACTGATATACTACTTTTCTTTTGTAAATACATACTTGTATAGATAATTACACCCAGACTCAGGATAGATAGATATGTGCATGCACACAAATATCTATCCAGTGTGTGACTCGAACTCACGACCTCCGGCGTGAAAAGCAAGCATTTTCCAACCATGTCAACAAGCCCGTCAATTTATGTCATTTACTCAAATAATAGTTATGAGATTGTACCTACTTATCATGATGAGATCATCATCTTCATATCAAAATTGGGTCCAAGGTTTGTAATAAGCAAAATTGACAAAATTGGTAAAGCATTGAGGGTTATACTCAGAGAATATGGGTTCAAATACTGCCTGTGGACCGAATTAATTATTTTCGGAACTAAAATTGAAATACACCTAAAACTGCTACATTATCTCGAAAATTATTAACTTACAATCTATGGTCACAACTTTCTCAAGTTTATATGTTCATGTACCTACAGGTTTCTTAAGTGAGACAGGTGACAATCAATGTACCACTTAATGGAGCTGGGTTGGTCCCTAGTGAGACAACACAGTTGTTTTGAGTATCAAAAATGGCTCTATATTACAATGGAGCGAACAAATAAAAAACTGACAGGCAAATAAAGTGCGGCATACGCAGTAACTATTAGACGGTCACTGTTGTTGACACAGCTGGAATGGTTTATTTCAGTTATTTTCATTGTTTTATGTAATATGGATATTTTCCCTGAGGTAGCTCTGCGGACATTAACACAATATTTATTTTGCAAAAAAAGTTGTAAGAGCTATCTATATAATCTTGAGCCGAGAGTTTCTCTAAGAGAAAAGTTCAAAGAGATTATCATTCCAACTGTGGCATCTCATTATATAATTATATAAAACATTTATGTCCATAAAAATATAGATTTCTACTTTAAAAGGAGCCAAACACATTATATAAATACTACATAAAAGCATAATTTTATTTTACATACTAACAATAAGCAAATCCTTTATGGGGAAATGTATAAGATTCTATAAAAAACTTCTCAATTATATTAGAGAATTGTTTACGAATAAGTTTAAACTATTCATCAATATCATCATCATCCTGATATTGTCCACTACTGGGCATAAGGCATTCTTTCTGGACCAAAATCCACGCGGCACTAAAATAACTAAAAGAATTATTAAAGACAAATTGTGTAGCATATTACAAAATTTCTGATTATTTAAGTGACTAAAGTGCTTGGAACTGAGTTGTTACACATAAAAAAATTGCAATTAAGTAAAATATATTTCATGAAAAGTTTCCTTACAATGTTTCTCAGTAACTGCCACGTCATTTACTGTAGGGTAAAAAAATTATGACACCACTTAAATGTAACATTTTTACGGAATAATTGTACTTTGAATTAGAATTTATAATAAGTCTATGATTTACAAGAGACCAAGATTGCACAATGGCCTATCAGTGCCCAAAGTAACTGACAAAATAAAATCATATCATCGTAATCGTGCTTAATTCAGACCATTATATTATTGCAAAATGTAACAGAATCGGATAAAAATTATGAAAAAATCCAAAAATAGGTCAGGCTGAATATTCATAAGATATAAAACATTAATTTTCTATTACAGTATAGTGTAGTTAGATATATACATTTAAATCAACAAATAATATCCAATATTTTTTATATAATATTCACGTTAAAGAAACACAAATCTTTACGACTGACTTCATATGTAAGTAACCGAACAAACTTTATCCTGTCAACTCGCGTTTGGCCGTTGGCAGATCTACTGATTTGTTTGATGTGCTTTTCGTTCCATCACGACACTAAAACTTCACAAAATATTTAAATATTACCTTGCCCGATATCTCGTTGTTTATTTATACTTTAGCAGCGTAAGCTTTATGCAGCAAATAAAAAAAATGCTTTTATTACTTATGCAATATGAAAAAACACACTATCTAAATCACCGTTTGAAGAGTATTTATGAAATTTAGAGTACATATGTACCTCGCATGAGTTATGAGGGATCAAAAGTGGCTCTCAATTGTTCGTGTAAAAGTACACACGGTAGTGCTACCTAGTTCTGCTTCAACTTTGGCTTGACACGCTGCCGCGTATCTAGATAAGTTAGGTTATATCTGTATATAATCAAGGCTGATCTTGCATGTTAACTAGAAAACATTTTAGCGGTTTAATTATCGGACAATAATGTCACTTTTTTAGAGTACCATGCTTCAAAAGAAGGGAAATATACTCATATACGATCACATATTCGTTCATCTGTCTATCTTTCTATCAAAACCGTTTTCAAGGAATAAGTAGAGGTATCAAATTAAATTGAATATAAGATCCTCATGTTGGAGTTGTAAAAACATTAAACTCCTAAATCAACGCGATCAACAAACACGGTCGTTAAATTCATACTTTGACACTCGCAAGGGTGTCAAAACTTAAACATACAAACACATGTTTACGCACACAAACCGCCAGTATGTGTATAGTTTCACATTTCAGGATTTTAATCATGAAATGTGAACTGTTTACAACTGAACTAAGAGAAGTCCCTTAGTCTAATTAGAATGGCATTTAATCAACAGATATACTATATATACTAGTTTCTTTATCCACCATATCTGTAGCAATTGCCCGGGCCTTGCCTGGGTCTTACTAATCAGAGAAAAATCTAAATATCTATATCTTTAGCCTTATCACAGTGTGTCAATGTTAATCCTAGCTTCCAAGAATAGCAGTAGTGGCTAAAATTTTGAAATTTGCGACTAGTTCCACATTTAAAAAAATGTTATATTGAATAAGATTCTTTTATTTATTGACAGGCCAACACCATTGCTTTGCTCAATTATTTTAACTAAGAGTAAATAAGCTTAGAAATAGTTTTGGGTGTCAACAATTAAGCCATTTGCCTATCTGCAAATATTTAAAATAGAATATCGAATGATATTCTATTCTCAAATCGAGCAAGTGTTCTATATTCTATTTTGTATAAATGCAATTTGAAACGGGAACTTAAAGTAGCGACTGGAATTAATGCTTATATTGCATTTTAACAATGTTTTCTAGTGAGCTTTAACGATAACCTAAAGAGTCGTTTAGATTACAGTGGTCATATACGTTATCTGTGCAGATAACCCAGATTAATGTCGGTATTACTTAGTAGTAATAATATCAACCCGTCGCCGCCGGATTTTTTCTCAGAAGCAGGGTTCCTCTCATCATCCGCGTTAATTGATAAGGACAAATGTTCTATAAAAGCACATGTTATTTATACAGGCATATGGTATATAAAACATACTTAGATAACATACTCCTGAAATTTACTAATTTCTATTGAAATCAGCTCCCATTCTAACCTGCTACAACTAGCAACCAGAAATAGGCGAGCGGTCACCATCTGATATCAAAATAGAGTTATACGGAAAAAAGAACCTCGACTATTGTTATATTTCGGGGAAATATCCCCCGAATGATGACTAAAAAACACAACTTAACGTGCGAAAGAATATAAAATATTCTTTCGCACGTTAAGTTGTGTTTTTCGATAGTCGAGGTTCTATTTTCCGTATAACTCTATTTTGATAAGAGATGGTGACCGCTCGCCTATTTCTGGTTGCTAGTTGTAGCAGGTTAGAAAGGGAGCTGATTTCAATAAAAATTGGTAAATTTCTATTGAAATCAGCTATTGAAAGCAGTATTTCATTTTTAGCGTTCCGTACCCAAAGTTTTGGATAGCGCACTCCGTCCGAATAGCTAAAACCAATTTAGCGCAGATGTCAGATTAAATTCCATACGTTATATGTTAATAATTCGAATCGTATTTTTTTAGTATTGTAAACAATTCAATGTAAATAAAATACGAATGCTATTATTTGAAAAGCCATTAAGCGACAATGGAATAAGAGGCCGCAAGTCATGTTCTATGTGTATTAACAAATAATGATCGCTTTTGTCTAGGAAACTAGACTACAGAGTATCTATTTTATTTCCTTTTTGAGCTAAACATATACTTACAGCTCAGCATTTTTGCGCTATATCGTTTGCGATGGTTCGATTATCATTTTGTGTTTCTTTTAGAACTTTAAAGAAATAACTAAAATCCTTCAGTGTTTTTTTTGCTCGCAAATAGACAGGAAGCTTTAGACCGGCACCGAAATATATTTTTATAATACTAATAAATAATAAGCTTAAATCTTATTTCTTACTTAAAAACATACCTATTGAATTTACACTTCGAATTATAAAAGAGGTTTTAATTCTGCTCAAAACACTATTTTAATATAGCTCATATAAAATGCATTAGGGCCATATTTCCATATAAACAACCCCCTTGAGGGTGGTTGGGTTGGTATGGCCATAGGTTAGGTATACCCCACGATTATACGTAAAATGAATAGCTTGTCATTTTAGTTTAGTAGAATGACTTTGCAGAATAGTAACAGTGAAAGATAAATTAGTGCTTTGAATTAGGACTTAACGCCAAATTCCCTTATACCTGCCGCCAATTTCCCATATACCTTCCACCACTTTCCGCCGCAGACCGTCTCGCCAAATGTGGAAATTACTTCCTTATCACCTGGATTAATGGTCATCTACCACCGTGCGTTTCACAAGAAACTTTTTGCCGAGCACTACCACTCTGCGGAATCAATTAGTTGTATTTACTATCCGGTATGACATGGCAACCTTCAAGAAGCGAGCCTATTCCTTTCTTAAAGGCCTGCACTTGCAGCACCTGGTATTGCGTTGTGTCCATGGGCGGCGATGATCACTTACCATCAGGTGACCCACTTGCTCGGTTTCTAACATATTTTAAGTATATAAAAGATTATGGCTTCCACAGGCTAATTTTTAATTTAAAGGTATTAAAAATTAAATTATATAAATTATTGTCTTAATTAATATAATACATACACAAACACAGCTTTGTATAGGTGGTTGTAATATTTTTGTAAATCATTAAGTAAGTAAATGTATTGTTATTTAGTTTATCCTTTACGAACAAACATACAAAATATCAAATCTATTCATCAAAATGAAATAACAACATAAGAAAATGAAATAACAACACTTCGGCGGCCATTAGAAACGAAATGAAGATCAAAGACTAACTAATCACTAATTAGCCGTTATGAATGCGAATAATTTTACTAATTGTTAGATACGCCGCGAAAATTTTCAGCAGCAACTATAACTAAGTGCTTTATTTGTTGGGAGCTGTCTGTGGTATGATAGCTTAAAATATATTTGAACTATTAAACCTTGAAAGGAAAATAAAACTAGAAATGTAGGAGAGATGAACACAAGACTATCATTACTTTTTTATAGATGATTATCCAGTGTTTAATTTTACCTTGACTTAAATGTTTATAGTCTTACTTATACCAAGATAAACAAAGAGAAAATCGCAGTATTGTCTATTAATATGCAATCAACTAATTGCAAAAAACTATCACCACGTACTTTATAAAAATATCCTTAATCTGGTTAAAAGCACTGGACGTCGAAAAATATCTCTTAACTGCCTTCAATGGGCAGTATTCCTTGATTTCTGGTATCATTACCTCACCATATAGTAATTTTCTCCCGCTATTCTTAATCAAATTTAGCTTTATGGCCAGCAGAGGCATTAACAGACAAAAGAGGAGTACTGTAATTCAGATATAATCTATAGCCTGATTAATTCAACAGAAAAATGCTTGTCCGAGCAAATCAGTTTTTTGAACATCCTATTGCAAATTCTAACAAATAGTTTTTATACAGAAATACAGCTTTTACTCGGTTTCTATTTACCAAGATGAAAACTGTTTGATATCTTGTTTAAGAATAACCTTATCAACCACAACGTGATCTAGATTAGTGGAAAGAACATGCACAGAAGCCTTAGAACCAAATCCTTGTTGGAGGGGATGGAAAGCTTGGTTATTTTTTCTGCCGAATAGTTGGAAGAATTACTAACAGCAGATTTAGGCTGACATCCGCCTGCAGTAACATCCGACGGCAATGATACGAATACAGTCATGTCTCTTGTTCAAAACGCAAAAATTTTCTCCATAAAATACAACTATGTTTACCTCGTTTCCATTGACGTACTAAACTAACGACTGATCAGCAGGGTCCTATTGGTGGACCCGGCATCAAAACTGATGAGTTCTTTTAAATGTTGTGCTAAGAAGCCGCTGGTGGAACGTTTTCGAAAATGGCCAACGGCTGTGATGGTCTCCCGAGATGTGACAGTAAGCGTATGAATGCAATCGGGAATCGCTAAAATGGAGAGGCCTCAAAAACACTACAGTGGCGAGTAAGGTGACCGTTTGAATGGCAAAATTAGTTTGTCTGTCCGCTTTATGTTACCCTTGCTTAGCTTGGTTTCAATACGACTGAAGTTTTTATCTACTAACTTATTTGATGTATTGTTATATACCAAATTGAGTGTGAGGTCACGTTTATGGCTATTGCAGTTTTATAGTAGTTTGACCTGTTTAAGTTTTTGCGATCTTAAGATTTCTTTGCAGTATTCTGTATTGAAAGGTTGCTACCAACTGGGTTATTTTTTCCAGACAGAAGAGATGCGCTCGTACGTATTGTGCTAGATGTCATTTAGCAGTAGGTATACGTATGTACATCCCGCTGTCCGGGAAAAATGTAACCCTAATTAACGGACTATATTTTAATACCAAACCTGTTTTTTATAGGATGATAAAACTGAAGGGGATTGCGATTGACGTTTTGTTCTGTAGATTAGAGAGTTATGTACTGGATTTAAGAGAGGTAAGGCACAGCGACGATCCCCACAAAAAACTGCCCGACTGGGGAAGTACCTCCACCTTACAGGTGGATATGTGGTACTTCCCAAGTCTTCAGTCAGTAGTTACAGAAGACATTCCTTAATAATAACATTAATGACTCAAAGTTGCTTTTCTGCATATGAGTAAGGTCACCAGAGCTCATCGGGATGGGGGAAGGGTCAGCAACACTGATGTGCTGACTCTTTTAAAGGCCGGCAACGCACCCGCGACCCTTCTGGTGTTGTGAGTATACATGGGCATGGGTATACGGTGATCACTTACCATCAGGTGAACCATTTCCTCATTTGTCGCCCTCTTATAAAAAAAACTTTGAATTATGAAAATGATGACCGTAATAACTTGTCTTTATTTTACTACAAAAACTGATCGTTTCCACAAAATTAAAGTAGATGCCATAAAGGCTAAAAAGCTCTATTAGTGTACACTATTTCAAACCGAAAGCAAACAACTAAAGAGTTAAATTAGTGGATAGTGTTGGGTGCATACACAATTTTAGCTTAATAGGATAAGGAAATGAATCTAAAACTAACATGATTTGCCCAAACATAAAACAACGGTAATTTAAACATTAACTTGAAATTACCCGTTTTATCTATATGTTTCGGAGATTATCATAATAGAAGCGTAGAACAGCAAGATGTTTATTACTTTCTTCATAACAAACGCTACCTTATTGCAATATAGAGGCAGCAACACAGCGGGATAATCAATAAGCGCACTGCGGGGTTGATAATAAATAATAATTAAAAGTCAACATATTGTTTTATCGTCTTGTTAACAAAATAAAAATTTCTAAATAATATAATATAATATCTAGGGACAATGTCACACAGATCATCCTAGCCCCAAACTAAACAAAGCTTGTACTATGGGTACCAGGCGACGATATACATACTTATATAGATAGATAATACTTAAATACATAGAAACACACAACAAACACATCCATGACTCAGAAACAAATATTCCGAATAAACAAATATATTTATTAAATATTATGGGATTCGAACCACCTAGGCTACGGTGACCGTCATGAAGTTCGTGAACTTCGAAGATGAAAAGTGCGCCTTAAAAGATATCTATCACAGATTAAGCATTTGGTGCTATTAGGTATTTGTCTATGATATCAAGGCTAACTATACATAATACTCAAATTTATTTTTGGTATCTAATACATGAGTTCTTACAGGTATATTAGTACTAACTACAGATCATAATAATATTTCAGATCATAATATTTCATCGTCATATGTTAATTCAATATTTTTATAGAAATATATGACTCTATAGGAATAGGAATTCTGTACAAATTTAACAAGTTGCACATAACTTTAATATGTAAAAAACTTAGGTCAAACTTATATGTGGATCCTATTACCAAGCTCGTTCTTACCAGCTTGGGGTTTGGAGAAATACAAGGTTTTGTTCGGTTCTTACACGGGGTACATTAAATTCTTCTAGCTCAGAGTACTTTACACACCTCCAGTAGTAATTTGTGAGGGTGTTAAAAGCATTCCTAATTCCAAAAAGGATTCCTACTGAGTTTTCTGGGAGTGTTTCTCAGTAGCTGCCAAGTCATACACTGTACGGTAGGGTAAAAATGACGATTCCACATAAAGATAAAAATTTTACGGTAAAATGATTTTGGGTTAAAAAAATTCATACAAAAAGCCCGCAATTGAATCAATTTCTTCTAAATAAAACATCGTATGCCTGTACCCTAAATGGTAGAGATACACCAGAAAAGTAAATTAATATAAAGGTACTTACGTAAGTGTAGTGTAGGATGTGGACCCTGCTCTGAGCATGCGCGCCTGCCTCGCGCACTGAGAAGCACCTCCTTGCGCGCGGGCACAGGACGGTCCGGCATCTCATCCTTCTCTACACTGGGACCAGCTTCGCATGCACCACCCCCTTCCTCTCGACCCTCTTCTACTACACACGCCGACATTACTATGTTTGCACTAACGAATCAATTCACTTTCGTATCCAACAATACTTTTTTAATAACCCTTGTTTAACTTATTCACACTGTAATTACTGTCACCTTACACTCACTGTTGAAACCAGTTTGCTATATATCAGTACTGTTTTAAGTATTGATTCCAGTTATCGTGTTGCACTTTCTCTGCGTACTTCTGAAACAAAACATACACTGAATGAGAACATAATTGTCACAGGTTATCGCGATAAAATGCTATACATAATAGTACCATGGCGATAGTAAAGTAATTTCTGCGCTTATAACTCCAAAGTTGGTCAGATAATGGTAATCCTTCAGCTTAACTGATTCAGCAGATATGGGGTTGTATATGTACATATAATACAATTGTAAGGCACAATTATTAAAAAGAATTGCTACGTATTTACGAGACTGACGATTCCGTATATAAAGCTTAGAAAAAAATATTACTGAAAAAATTAAATAGCAATTTAAAAAATACGAATGAAATACGGTTATCGGATCACAACAGAGCCGAAATATTTCAAATATTGTTCGAGGGTCTCCGTTTAACCTGTATAACATATTTCACGCGTGTAACTGTGTTTTTGTAGCTTAACTTTAGATTATGTTTAAAGACATATTCACAAAATCACTTACAGAGAAAACACATTAGCTTATGTTACTATAAATTATATTAACGCTTTGAAGTAATTAGCCGACGACTACATTACACAAATTTCATGATAGACATAAAGTCAGGGTAGCTACAAAAACAAAATATTCCATAAGATCTTAATAGGTGGCTTTTGTAGCATTTTGCGTCTGTTCTAATCATTAGGGGCACCTTTGGTAAATGCCCCAACATTTTTTTACCGCCGCGATATATGGAGAACGGTTACAGACCTGTAGATGAAAATGGTAATGAGGGAAGTGAGGAAATGAATGGAAACCGATGATGGGCGCATTGAGACTGTTTATGACACTATTATTGCTTTACTTTGGGTAAGAATAGCACTTGATACTGCAGTACCCTTTCCGATAACAAATTCTGGCTATCATTGCATTCTCGTGGTGATAGATTAGTTCACATAGTGGCCAGAAGCATGTGCCATTCCAAATCAAGAGACTACCACAGTAGTAATGAGACTCATATATGAATAATTTGGCAGATTTGCCATTGGAATTGCACAGTGATCACGGCATAAACTTGAAATTACAAATATTTCAAAAAGTCGCAACGTTTTGGATGACCACACCAGATATGGTGATCTTATGGATACCCATGGTTATAGATTGAGCAGTAGTAGATAGATTGAGTATGATAATACTCAATCTGGTGGGATGGTGGAGATTCAATCAAAAATTGAAACGAAATTTGGTGAAATACAATTGGGACGAGTACATTCCACTGTTTCATATATCTTATCCAAGTAGGCACTACCACATTGCCAGAATTTGCCAATTGCGAGAATTGAGATTACCAGCTGATTTACTTTCAGGATACCCACCAGACACACAAATAAGTGTCACACAGACTATGTCAATAATTTGCGGACAAAAATTTAACGTGAATGTAAAGATTAGAGAAACCGATTGAAAAGACTGAAAACACGTTATATTCGCAAAGCTGGTTTTGTAGAAGAATTGTTAGTCTGGTGGCATTATCCATCCGACGAAAAGGAAAATCTCTGAAATTGCAACCCTGTTGGCAGGGGACCTACCACAGTTATTAGTAGTTAATGCTCTGAGGGACCTACTAAGTCATTGCACAGACCAACGACGTGACTATAGGAATAAACACTAAAATGATACCTGTCTGCATACCTGACTTGATAAGCTCTTTGGTATCCAACACTATTTAATCTATGATACAAATTATGTTTCAGCTATATACTATGTAAAGTAAAGTAAAGTAAAATACTCTTTATTGTGCACCATAACTTAAAATTAAAATGAGCATACATAAATTAAGTACAAAGGGCGGTCTTATCGCTACTGCGATTTCTTCCAGACAACCAATTATGGAGTGGATAGACTAAGGAAAGGGAAAACAGGGTAGGTAGGTGTAACAATAGGGCAACTTTATGTAAACTTAAACTAATACAAAATAATAATAAAAAGTAAAAAAAAGAAATTCATAAAATAATTTTAAAAAGTCTAATAAAGCAGGAATGCGCGAAAAAAACCAAAGGCGACAGCGGTAAATAAATATGCTTAGTAATCTAGGCAGACAAATAAATTTTTGCACATTATTTTTAAAAATATTTAACGATTGCGCTTGTCTTATTGTTAAGGGCAGTGTGTTCCACAGGCGCACAGCCTGCACTGTAAATGATTTGCCGTAACAATCGGTGGAATGCTAAGCTATATACTTTATAATTTTCCCTTAAGTAATTATCTATTTGGTAACCAGCAAGGAATGACCTCTATAAATCTCAGTTATATAAATTTAACATGAACTATAACATTTTATGAATAGGGCTAATACCTTCTTAGTTAAAATTTCCTTCAAGTTCTTGTAACAATTCCCTGTAACTGTGGTAAGATTGTATATCCCAATAAGAACCTATTGGGGTAACAATCTTATCACAGTAAATTTAGGTCATCATACTTGTATTTATTGATTTAACGCACAATCCTTGTAAAACATTGAGCTATACTAACTTATAAATAAAAAATGTAGGCTACTATGATTTGTTCTAATTAGTCGTCGATCGTGTGTCATAGACAGAATTTAACAATGCCGCCATTTTAAACACTTTAGTTACAGGATCGATCGCCTTCAAAATATATAGCAATGAGGACACGGCCTCATGGATATAAATTTTGAAGGCGATCGATCCTGTAACTACCGTGTATATACACAGAATCTTAACAAATAATTGCCCATCAGAACATTTCGATCTCAAATCGGAACTTAAAATATACCTCTATTTTAAACTATTTACAAGCTTCACTGATCTCCCTCAAAATTGTTGAATGTTATCTGAACGTATATTATATCTGTATGTAAACTTTGCCACAAATAAATTTCTCTTTCAATAACAAGACTACCTTCATTTCAAGAAACATGCCGTGTTTATTGAATGCCCCATAGCATAATTAATCCCTCTAAAAATAGTGTCTGAACAATAAAGTGATTTAGTGTTCCATTGATTGGTTTTTTCAGATTTTTATGTATTTAAGTAAATAATTACCTGCCCGATTATTTAATCATACTACGGACATAAGTATATAAACATTGATATTCTTAATTCATTACAAGACTGCGCCAAACCAGGAGTGTTATTTAAAACGCCGCCGCTTAATACGTGGAATATAAAAAGCAGCCAAGTGCGAGTTGGACTCGCCCATGAAGGGTTCCGTAGGAGCAAGTATTTGAGTTGATGGAATGAAAGGTAAATTGCGGTATACAATTTAAGGCGTATTAAAAAAAACTACTTACTAGATCCCGTTCAAACCAATTTTCGGTGTAAGTTTACATGGTAATGTAGATCGTATATTTTTTTTAGAAGTTGCAGTGGAAGGGCGACCTCTTAAGACCTATCCATAGATAGCAATCATGTATGGATTGATGTAAAAAAAATTGAGTTTCAGTTCTAAGTATTCCTCCAAAATTTATTAGATTATTATATTTTTGAGTGAAAATATTACAGAATACATCTATTTACCAAGTTTCAACAGCATAGTTCTTATAGTTTCGGAAAAAAGTAACTGTGACATACGGACGGACATACAGACAGACATGACGAATACATAAGGGTTCCGTTTTTGGCCATTTGGCTACGGAGCCCTAAAAAGTATAGTTGGGTGCTATTTCATCACGTTATTGGATTAAGATGAAAATAAGTCTACTTCCGTATTCTCAAATAATAGTTCATACATATAATTTTTAGTTATTATCAACGCTATAAAAATATGGTAGCTAAAGCAAAAGTTCCACGAGAGCGATGAGACTTTATCGTATTATTCTAGAATATCAAGGATAATGTTTTTACCATGAATTGTTCTTCCTTCATAGATATTGTATTTTTTTTCACAATGATTAGATATATATTATAACACAGTTTTTAATAGTACCTACCTGTACTATTTATGTAGTTATAGGCATTTGTTTATTACTATGACATGTTTGTGACATGACATATGGTCATCTATTTGATCCTCTATTGTGATAAGCTTATAATTATTATGATATATGTAGTAGCAATAATGATGAGGAACCAGGGAACACCGAATTACTCGAAGTCATGCAAATCACCAATATTTTATGAAAAACAACCTAATTATTTGTAATTAAATAGCGTGACTAATAACAGGAGGTCGGATATTCAAATACATATGTACCTAAAATGTAGATATTGGTTATCATAGAAGGCACATCTTTGTCGAAAAATTCCAGTGATCCCGGGATATTTTAGCTAATGTTCATCAATTTTGAGGACCATCTGACCTCGACGAAATTGCGGCCATGTTTTTAAATTTTGATCATGTTCCCATTAGAACAAATCATACTAGCCTAAATTATAAACTTATATTTTTATTTTTGAGTTAGTATACCTACAAATTTTGCAAGGATTTTGCGGACCCCCAAACGTAAAATCAATATATACAAGAACTTATTGGGGTAACAATCTTACCACGGTAAATTTAGGTCATACGGCCCAACGGAGATTGTTACAAGTATTTGTAGGAAATGTGCGGTTCCGGGTCGCTAGATACGATAAATTTTAACTGAAAAGGTATTAGCTTTATTATAAAATATTGCCGTTCATCTATGTTAAACTAAAAACCGACGAATAGGTGATTCTTTACGGGTCAAAAAAAGATACATACGTAAGGAAAAATTATAAAGTAAATTCAGTTGATATATTAATTGTAACACTATTTAATCTATATTAAATAGTGGATACCTAGTAGATTATCGTATCAGGTTGGCTGACAGGTTTTTCTTATAGTGATACGCTACAATCCTTTACACTTTGCTGAGTTTGTTTACGAATGTAAACTCTGTGGTCGACGCACTTTATAGGCACCGTATTCCACAAATGAATACTCTTAACAAAGAAAGATTTATTAAGTGAATTGGTGATATGTACCGGATAGCACAAGCTATCCGGTACATATCGGAATTAGGTCTCCGAGTGTAAATATTGGCCCAGGATATTATTATGATACCACATAATTATTGCTTATATTATTTACAATGTATAATAGAAGGGAAATTTCAAATACAACTCACAGTATATACTTAGATAGTATTACCATTTATTCAAACCTTTTTCTTATTAAATACATTTTAAAATATATAAACAACAGAAATATACATTTTAAAATATAATAAATAGGATTTGTAACCGGCGCGGCATCAGGAACAGGGTCCATGCTACCGGAGGTAACGGCTCTAGAGACAGGAACCTCCTGACAATGCGAGCCGTGTCCAAAAGCACTATTATTATTATAAGTGCATAAAGATAATGTGCCTTGTTACGGTAGTAACACCTGAATATTCTATTACGCCAGTGCACTGTACCATAAGCACAAGTTAAACCGATCGATGAGACAATCTGCGACACACGGTGTGAAAATATTGTCATTGTGCCGAAACTCAGAGTAAAAATAAAGGGACATTTTGTTGTACAAGTCATTGTTTGATCGCCGGCGTTATAACTTTTCCATTAACTTTGTTTGTCACAGAATTAAGAGTTGGGCTTTAAAAACGAAGTTAATAAACGTTTGTCATAGGGTCTAAGAAATTTAATATTGGTTTCACAATTAAATTATTTTGACGTTTCAAAGTCACCTTTAGAATTTATGTGCCTAGTGATATTGCTATGGAGAATATTGAGGAGGTAAATAATATTAAAGTAATTTAATGAATTTAATTATGAAGACTGTTCTTATTAGAATGGTTATTTATCAATTATTTATAGTATTACGGTAACGAATAAAGTTACGTTTAATTGTTAAAATTAACTTTTAAACAATCTGGTGCAAATATTTAATATCCGGTAGCCATACTTGGTATTTACCCTGTCTCAAAGGAGCAATGGACCAATACAAATTCTAAATATTGTTCAAAAATCCTATTTTTTTTTGAAGAGCTAATCAAAGAAAATCATATATACCTAAGGATTTTCTAATTTATATCAAATATAGGCATATTTAGAACCGTATTATTTAAGTGTAAAATAAGTAAACAAAAAGAAATCACCTCATAATAAAATTCTCATTCATCATGTCAACCGAAGGACGTCTACTACTGCTAGTGGACAAAGACCTCTTAAAGAAAAATCAAAATATTACGACAATGAAGTTGTGTCTTTCATTTGGGGGATATACCATAATCACCACGCTTGGCGGGCGCGTTGACGATCGCAGTATGTTGGTCATAGAACACAGAGAGACGCTGCTGCCCGTTCTTCGGGAGATATTCCCTCGGGACGATTTCTACGCCCCTCACGGGATAAGATGGGGGGAGATATTCTTTGCTGCCAGCTACACAGCCAGTTCATTATATGTAAAACATACCTAAAATTACCAGGCGCTCATAGCTAGATGCTCTCACTGGTCCATAAGCGATTGGCGAGGTTAAGCAACTAGGCTCGCGGTCAGTCCATAGATGGGTGACCGCCAAAGTGGTTTAATTTCTGAGCGTCTCCGTGCTTCGGAGGGCACGTTAAGCTGTCGGTCCCGGTTGTAGTCATTAGACAACAGTCGTTAAGCCGTGTCAGAGGCCTACTGGGCGGCTTGAGCAACTCTGACACTAGGTTTACCACTACCCACACGATAAGCAAGCAAGCAACCTACCATTATTTAATTTGAATAATTACAAAGACACAAACAAAATAATGTATCTCAAACCATGATTTGATAGAATCGATTAAAACAATTCTATCAAAAGACATGTATTAAATAGTTATATAATATATTTATTATATTGAAAAAGAATATCTTTATATTTTACATTTATTCCATACTAGCTGGTGCCCGCGACAATTTTGAATGATGACCAATGTAACTACTTTCTTCTAGCTTAATCTAAAACATATAACTTTTAAAACAAATAAGCAATATAAATTGAATAAAACCTAACTTATAAATAACCTTACTAAGAAATAAATGAAAGACTACTTTGCTACTGTTATTTACAAAAAGGACCCGATATCATCAAGCAAAAATCAAAGAATACATATCAATTGTCCTTAAGTATAGTCAGTAAGTTAAATAAAGTAAAATAATAATCAACGATGCATTAATCACAAAGGTAACTCCCATTAGATTAGGTTGCGACATTTTGTGAACGAAACCATAGCGCGAACTAAAACGATGATTACGCCATCTACTAACAAAAATATAAACTTGTAAAGCGGTAAAATTAAGATGTGTGTATATATTTTGGGTGAGATTTAGGCGAACATCCATTGATTCAGTTTTGGACTACCTTTTATTTCAAGCATTTATTTATTGTAACCGATATGCCATATAAGTTCCGCGATCTGAAACGACATTAACGCCATCTAGTTACAAAATTGTGAACTTGTAGATCAGTAAAATGAAGATAATGTTTTTTGGGTGCGATCATCTCGACACCAACAATTTATACTACGCTAACTCAAATTTTAGATAAATTCGTTTTTTATCCCAATTTGATTAAAATGTCGTTATTTTAATTTGTTATACAAGTTACCAAAAAAAAGAAGTTACAAATCTTATAAAACGCTAAATCTTTACTTAGATGACAACGACCACGACATTTTAATTTACTTGGCATAATAAACTAATTTTTTAAAATTTGTGTTTGCTTAAATTGTTGTTGGCGATCTATTGAATCAGTTTTGGATTACGTTTTTTTAACAACAAATTATTCCCTGGATTGCTTTATTTTTAACTGAAAGACCAAATACCAATTTTCATGGGTTTAACTTCAAAAATGTCGCATTTTTATACAAACTTACATCCTCTATTTAACGCCCTAAGGGTGGAATTCACAAAAATCCTGAAATATATATTTTTTATTTTTAACTGAAATGCTAAGTACCAATTTTCATGCGTTTAACTTCAAGTCGCAGTTTACATAGAAACTTACGTACGCACTTAGGGGGGGAATTTTCAAATATTCTGAAATATATATTTTAAATTTTTAACTGAAATGCCAAATAACAATTTTCATGCGTTTAACTTAAAACGTTTCAGATTTTTCATACAAACTTACATCCCCAATTTTACGCACTTGGGGGTGGACTTTTCAAAAATCCTGGATTACATATTTTTATTTTTAACTGAAAGGCCAAATACCAATTTTCATGGGTTTAACTTAAAAATTGACACATTTTTCATACAAACTTACACCCCCTATTTTACGCTCTTGGGGCTGGAATTTCCAAAAATGCTGAAATATATATTTTTTATTTTTAACTAAAAGGCCAAATACCAATTTTCATGCGTTTAACTTAAAAATTGTCACATTTTCCATAGAAACTTACATCCCCTATTTTTCGCCCTTGGGGGTAGAATTTTCAAAAACCCTGTAATGCATGATTTTTAATTTTTAACTGGAAGGCCAAATACCAATTTTTATGCCTTAAACTTCAAAAACGGCAAAGTTTCATACTAACTTAGCGTCCCTGTTTTACCCCCTTAGGGGTTGAATTTCGAAAAATCCTTCCTTATTCCTTGTCTACATTATAAAGCAAACATTTGTGCAAAATTTTAGCTTTCTAGGTCAAAGGGTTTGGGCTGGGCGTTGATGAGTCAGTCAGTCAGTCAGGACTTGTCTTTTTATTTATATAGATAATTTTTAAATACCGTACTTTAATATTAAATGACTTCAATACACGAACACATTGACTCATAAGTTTATTTTGATTAAAAAAAAATTAACATATTTAGATTTTTTTTCTGTGCAAAATTACCAGTTTATATATATATATATGTTTATTTTGATTTAAAATAGTCTCATACTTAGATGAATCCTTTATTCAAAACTGAAGTTTCCCGAAATCTATATTTCACTTACTATATAAAATTGATGAAAAACGCAGATTACATTTTGCGATATTTTTGCACAATAAATGTGCTTTCAGTTCCATTGTCGATACGTAACAGACAATATGACGGTTTAAATTATATTTCGAGCGATCAAAATAAAAATTCAAAAAGCTGTTTCTTTGTTATTGTACCTTAAAATGCTAAATTAATAGATGTCTTTTTTTTAAATAAAAATATGAAGACACGGTTCAATTTTGGGAATAAAACATTTCTGCATTTTTTTTTCATTCTAGTGGTACTTTTGAATTGTAGTACCGATATGTTCAATAGTTTGGTTGAACTTCAGAAATCAGCAGAAACTTGGCTTGAGTGTTTGCAGCTCACATACGTACGTAGTCAAGGTCTGTAAGCTGCAAACGCTCAGGGCCATCTCTACCAATACAACCATATTCTTATCTTACTGCTATATGTACATACAATATAGTATGAATGGTGGGATTAAATGTTCTTTGGCGCTTCTAGAACTACTTATAGAAAAACTTGACCATTATGGAATAAGAGGTAAAAACTTAGAACTCATGACGTCATACTTAAGGAATAGAAGAAATATGTACGTTGAAAGCAGAGAAATTGTCGAAAAGAATCAAGATATTATTTATAAGTCCAAAGGGATAAACATAACACGTAGTGTACCTCAAGGATCAATATTGGGTCTATTTGTATATAATTTTTACGATTGACTTAGTTAACTTCATTAACAAACTCTTACCTGGAGGAAGACGTGTATTATATGCAGATGATACAAACGTAGTTATAGAAGCACCTGACTTAACATAATTGACAACAAACGTAAATAAATGTTTACAATACCTTGACGCATGGTTTGAGGCAAATAATTTGATTATCAACACTAACAAAACTAACATATTGCTTTTTAAGTCAACTTCTCGTAACAAAGATGACATGAATATTTATTGGAGATGTGACAAGATTAATTCATTAAACAGTGTAACCTTCCTTGGCATTCGTATAGACTCATTACTAAATAGGAAAGAAGAGTTGTCCAAAATTGAATCAACTTTGTCCTCAGCTTGTTATGCACCCAGGAGTCTCACGGATGAAATAGATAAAAAGCATTTAAAGGCTGTTTACCATGCTCTTGTTGAATCTAGATTTAAGTACAGTATCATATTCTGGGGGGATAGTTATAGTTGCTGCAAAACGTGCGATAAGAACTATAGTAAAAATACCTCAGTACGAATCTAGTAGAGATAATTTTAAAAATTAGGCATTCTAACGGTCCCTAGTCTCCATATACTAGTTAAGCCATTTTTCCAAATATATCCATGAGTATACATCTTCGAATGAAAGAGAACTTAAAGAGAGCACACGACGAAGAGTCATAAAAAATGAAATGTTCCCAAAATTTAATATTGCTTAACCCTTAAACAAACGCGAGCCGGTATGCATTTTTTTTTAAAGGCTGCATTGTATTTTAGGTAATTGAGGGTCACTGATTTCATATTTTAAAACAAAATTTAAAAAAGAATAGGGGATGGGGTAGTTTTTCTGGTGGTAAATAATTTACCATTATCCGTTCATGACTACAAAATTTTTGATGTTGGTGGTAAAATTGTTACCATTGTCCGTTACGGTTTAATTTTCGTTTCTTGACTAGTGACTTCCTCTTGGTTCTACTTATAATATTTATTTTATATTTTGGAATGAAACATTTTATTTTTTTAATATGTTTTATTAGTATTGCTTATTAGCTATCTTATATTAATGGTATTCTTACAATTTATAAATCTAAATTAAAAACAAATGACTTGTACAAAAAATATATAAAAACAAGTAATCAATGTTATTTTTAATAAAACCCCAACCTATGGAAAGTAAAATTGGCAATTTTTCTATCTTTGCCAGCAAGTATCACGGTAATGACCGTTTATTTTTATTGATGATAATATGAGATACATCTCATGTCTGCTGGAGCTGGGTTTCTTTTTTATGGAACTTGGGCATTCTCTTTATTCTACACCGGAGTCGGCGATATGAAACAACCTGAAGCAAGACCGAGCACATAATGCTACTTTGCACATATTGCAACATATTTTTGTACGCTTTTGTTCTCTTCTAGTACTACAAAACCTACATCTCTTATAGGTATCAATTTCTTCCGGCATGTGTACACCGACATTTAAAAGACGGATTTCGTCGGGTACCCCAAAGTTGCCACCTTTTTTATTTTTAAACACTGTTGGCTTATTTTTTTTTCCTGTGAAATTGTCTATTAGTTCGCGCGCCAATTTTAATCTGTAATTACGGTGAGAATGAACATTTACTGTATGTGTTGTATTATACGCTATGTATGAATTTATAATTGCAGAATCAAACATGAAAATAAAAAGCCTCATCCAATACTTCCTCGATTTTCTGTCAATTGGGTACGACGAACGGAAATGGTCAAAATGGTCTACACCACCCATCGTGAGCGTATAAGAGGCAATTGCTTTGGGGCAAAGTATATCTTGCCTGGATCCATCTTTTTGTGTTCTTTTAACATACATCACCTCACGTGGATGATGAGCCGTAGTTAGCACTGATACGTCCCGGGTGTCATGCCACTTAATTGCAGTAATAGGACCTGCTGACACTGACGCAAATTGGTGCTTCTCTAATTTCAGCGCTTTTGGTTGTGATTTTTTTAAAATGCTTGGTAAATCCTTTCTGTCAGATCGGACAGTTCCGACTGCGTATATTCCTTTCTCATATAAGGCATCCATAAGGTTGCAACTGGTGAAAAAATTGTCGAAAGCCACTAATGTCGATTCCGGCAGGTCATTGCACAATGACATCACAACATTATAACCTAAGCCTTCATTCTCGACGCTGTCACCTTTGCCACTATAAATTTGGAACTGGTACAAGTAACCAGTTCCAGCATCACATCTTGCCCATACTTTAAAACCTCTTTTAATTGGTTTTTTAGGCATATATTGTTTTAATGAACTCTTTCCTTTAAATTTCACCATACACTCATCAATGGATTGTCGGCTCGAATTTTTCATTTCATTTTGGAAAATGTCATTCAACTCCGTGATTAAAGGCCTTAGTTTGTACAACTTGTCATATTCTGCAGAATTTCTCCCTGGTTCCAATTCATTATTATTAAGGTGTAAATTTTCGGTAATTTTTTTGAATCTAGTCAGTGGAAATACCCTCGAAATTTCCGGATTATTATAGAATGTGTCACTGGACCAATACAATTCCATATCCGGTAATGGATTGAGCCCCATCAATATGAGCACGCCTAAATAAGCTTTCATTTCAGCACTTGACACTGGAGACCAATTTTTACTATTTTTTTGGCGTGCGTATGTATTTGTTTGTTCGACAATTATTTCAATTATGTAATCAGTAAAAAACTTTTCAAATACTTGAATCGGTTGAGTTTTATGGGTGTATTGTGTACTAGTGGTTGCCTTTTTGTCAAAAGGTGGAACTGTGTGAGGCTCATCTAAAATTTGCCAGTCGCGAGGCGTCAGCCGATATCTGCGAGGTGGGCGTTGAATATTACTGATAATAGACTCTTGTTCTAGATTATTGAGAATACTTAAATTATTTTCTTGATACAAGGGAGACATAGTGTCACTTCGGTTTTCCGGGAGAACAGCTTCGAATTCAGTTACAGAAAATAAAGACTGTTGGTCACTAAGCGCGGGAACATCTTGAAATGTACGTAAAAGTGAAGATATTGAGCTACGAGGACTTGATATAGAAGCAAACGTACTTGGTGTATCCTCAACTGGCACAGCAAATTCGGGGACGTTTAGCTCACTTCTGTATGGGCTATTATTAATATGTGAACTAGGCTCTAAAACTTCTAGTAGATTCTCGTTGGTTTGTTCTGTAGCATCGTGTTCAAGCGTAACTTTTTCATTTTCTTCAGTTGACCCGAACAATTCTTCTAATCTTCTTTCTAACATCTCTTCTTCTGGCACAGGTACAAAGATGTCCCCAGGGCTACTGATTACCTGTCCCCAACATGGGTCATCTTCTTCGTCGCAATCAGAGAGATCCGATAAGTCTTCTAAATTATCAACAACTTTTTGAAGTCTACTTTTTTCATTTAAATTTATTTTCTTTGACATATTGAATATCTGAAATAAACAAAGTATTAATTGACACGTTACGTAAGAACTTTATATGAACTTCTCAAAATATTTATTTAGCTTTTTGCAGTCCAAAAAAAATATACAAAAAGACAACCGATTTTTATATAGATAATTTGATATTTTTCAAAGTGGGATCGGACAAGGGTAAGATATTTACCACATATTTGAAACATCTAAATTATATGAATAAGTCAATTGCAAATGCTGCTAACACGTGAGATTAGTCAAAATATGTTATAGTTTTGGAATTTGCGTCGAAAAAGTACTTACCAGATTTTTTCTTGAACAAACTTTTAAAATTTCTGAATACACCCGCCAAAAACTCGACTTTTTTCACAACAAAACCGTTGAGTCAACTTTGACATTACCTTACAGTGACAAATGACGTTGACAGGTTGTCAAATGAAATAAAATAGATAAACAAATTATTATAGATTATAAATATGTGATATTTATACCTTTAGTTTTACCGTATTAAAAGTTAGAGTGCATTATTTAAAAAAACACGATGTGGTAATATATATACCTTTATTTGAATAAGGGTTAACATTCTGCTCAATACCAAGCTATAGAAATTTTTAACAGGTTACCTACTGATTTAAAATCAATAATTTACAATTATTCGCCATTTAAAAGTAAGCTAAAGGCATTCTTGATTGAAAATTGTTTTTATTCAGTATCAGAGTTGACAAATTCAAATAATAATTAATGTATCAGATCCTATAAAGTTATTAATTGCTCGGGTAAATTTTATTGTAAAAGTTCTGTGTGTTGTAGATTAGTGTGTTATATTTTATTTAATGTTATTTTATTATTTAATATTATTGACTGATTTTGTAATTTTTTATTGTATTTATGTAATTGAAAATTGCTAGTTATAAGCGAATTGTATTTCGAACACAATGTATATTGTTAACGAATTAATAAATGAAATGAAAATAATAAAATTGTTCTCTGCTTTTTTATGTAAGAGGCCGAAAAACGAGCAAGTGGAGCCCATGGACACCCGCAACACCAAGAAATCGCGGATACGTTGCCGGCCTTGAAAAGAGTCAAAGAGCAAACAATTGTTGTTGACCCTCCCCACCCACACCCCTATGAGCTCTGACGACCTTACTCACACTCAGAAACTCAACATTAAATTATTAATGTTATTATTAAAGAATATCTTCTGTAAGGCAAATAGCAGCCCGACTGGGGAACCTCCAGGTACTTCCCCAGTCGGGCTGCTATTTGAGCGAATGAACGCTGTGCCCTACCTCTACTAAAAGGTTGGTGAACAGGCCATATCCAATGATTCTTCGTGACTCGCCTTTCTGGAAACAAGTAAATGTATGCTGCAAATCTGTTATTCGCTACATCATTTAGATTTATATCGAGCAATCTCATTCTTGCGAGTTGTGTGTCGCTGTGGTTACTTGCTAACCGTTACTATCGTATCGGAAGTGCAGATGCGACACTTCAGTGGAAATATTGTACAACGAAATTTACACTATCTACGTCGTTAAGCCCTGTAAATATAAAGATGTACTTAACCACCGATATGACGTTGATTTTATTTCATATTTTTTCAAGTCTAGATTTACAATTACAATTACAAAATACTGTATCGTCCCATTATAGGTACCTATTTATACTTTGTATCATACAACTTACACTTGTCGCAGAAGTTTGACAAGGGCAGACCGGCCATTCTCAATGGAGATAAGCCAACTAGACAGGAGATATTATGGTGCATACGTGTGTACAAACGCCAGCACATCCAGCCACCCCAATCTGTCAAATTTCTTTTTTAGATTTTAATCTTTAACACAAAAGCATAAGGTTCATTTTCGATGGGGCATATTGGACAGATTGGGGTAGCATGGTGTGCTGGCGTCTGTACAATAACTTATTTAACTTCTCGATTAAATGCCACAAAAATCAAACACTACACGGCGACATAAGGCGCAGGTCTTACAGCTTTACGACTACTCTGGGACAATAGTACCAACTAACCGAGTATAAACTGCTGCTGCAAATTTTCTTATCAGAAATATTTCATAGCAGTAATGTTCCTAAAAACACTTCTCTTCCACCCGGGAATCGAATTCGGAACTTTAGTGGCATAGTTGACCACGCTACCGCTATGGCAACGAAACATTATAAAGCTCCTTTTGTCCTAATCGTAGTCAAGTAAAAAGACAAGTGAATTTATTTGTTATCTACCAAACGTTTTATTTCCAAATGAATGGACTGGAAAAATCTTAAGAGCCCGGCAAGTCGTCTCCTAACCTACATAGATACCTACCCGTATATAAAATGTATCCAAATACCTGTAAATCTACCGAGTGTATTTACTCTGAACACGAAAGGCTAGATTCATTTTATAGGATTTCTTACAAAAATAGTAAAAAGGCACCCTTACGGTGTGAATCTACCAGAACTTCTTCTAATGCTTGAAGTTTAAAGCTTATAATAGTTATAGATTTTGCTTACTAATCAAAATGTTAATTAAAATATAAGGGAACATTTTACTAAAGCGTTTAAAGCTTTAGTACAATACATATATTTTTTTACAGCCGAGCATGTATGAGGAATATAAAGGAATGTGACAAATTGAAGTCCGACTCTACCTACCCCCCCGGGAACAGGCGGCAGTTGAATGTTATTGAATTTATGTTTGAGTCTATGTATATTTTTTTAGCTTAGAGGAAATCCTAATATAATTAAATATTTTATAAACTTTAGAAAAATAAAGAAAATTGGGGTAAATTTCAAAATACAGATATCATACGTTCAGTTCAGTGCAGTGCAGTTATCATTGTGTATGGAAAGGGTCTACTTGTAGATGCCAAAACTGATTTCTGTTTCTTTTGTTTCCAACACAAAATTAAAATGTTGAACAAAATAGCTTAACTTACTAACTCTATTATTTCCAAAATGTACATTGTAATATTATATTATAAAATAATATCATATAATAAAACATAGAATCTCTATAGAAAGATTATTTAGCTCGTCATTTAAACCCCCATCACTATCCTCATACACAACCTTAATATTTATGAATTCTCGTCACAGACATTGTGCATTGATGTTCCACTCCCTAGTTTAGGGCACATCTTCTTCAAATGCCCTTCTCGACTTCACACTCGACAAACGTATGCCTTGTACTTGCAAGTATTGGCACCGTGATATCCCCCACACACTCCACATTCGTATTTGTACACTTTGCTAGTGGATGTGGGGTGATTCTTTTCCATCTGAAGATGAAGTAGATGCCATCTGATGCAACTCCGACAAACCAATAATCCAACCCTTAGTACGGCAATCCACCATCGCTGCCTCAATCTCAGCGATTTCCGTGATCACCGCTTGAGAGCCTTCCCGAACTCCTCAGGATTTCATCCTCTGTAAATGTGTCACGCGCCAAGCTGCAAACGAACTGATCTCTCATGTCCTCTTACTTTCACCCACGAATCTACAACTTTGGATATTTTTTAAATCTGTTATATTATCCCCTAAACTTTTGTCACACTTTTGTAATCTCGTCTATCCCTATAGATAGTCACTCCTGCTGCTCCTGCTACACAATAAAACACGTCCATTCGATACCAAGGTTTTAATGGTCGAGAGACCGACAGTTACAAATAGGTTCAACATACGTCCGTTGGAACTTTAACAAATATAATAATACTACCTACATATATTACAATATAGTCTTTGGAGGTATAATATGTCCAAAACTAACATTAAATCTGTCTATTATTCATAACCAAATTGAACTCTGTTCTTAGCTTGTTTAGCTCGGTTTTGTTCACAATCTGTTTCACTAGTTAGAGAAGAAACGAAGGAGAGCCACGCTTGCCCATAACACGTTTGAGAGAAATACTACATCGGCCTATTATTCTTCTACATTGTACTGCAAATATTTAGTAATTTTATTTGGAACATTAATTCAGAGCTCTAAAATGCGACCTTTTAAACGGCAATTACCTTAAGCCGCGCGATAAATTTGGTCTACATATTTTGCGGGATAAAGTTTGTAGATACAATAAATATTATAATCCATTAAATAGCGCTGTAAATTTAGTGAAATGGTGAGATTCCATTATTTCGTGACCTATTTATATATTGGGTCTCTTGTGTATTGTCAAGGGCGTCTGGAAATAAACCAATATAATAATCATTTAAATCCTAAACATCGACTTCAAAATACATTTCATTTTCGTGCTGGAAATACGGAATAATTTTTGGGCTATTATTACTATCATAGATATATCGACGCTAAAATATATCTTCATTCCAATTTTCAAGCAGATCGGTTGGGTAGTTTATGGGTGAAGATGTAACAAAATTACAAGAAAGCAACCAGAACAGAACCACTTTGAGCATACACTGCACATACACTGAGAGCGTAGAGCGTAGAGCGAGTACTAATTAGCAATTAGCACCTACTTCAAATGATATAATTGGTGCTTGTTAAAATATTATTCCAAATATAATTTAACTAAAAAAAAACAAATAAGCCCTACTGCTGGTTTGTTTCGTAAAACATTTTTTATTTCCCCTTTCTGTAAAGAATTTGTACTATACATAAAGCCTCAAAGCCAAAACAGCTGTGCCCGCTACTTCGTCTTCACATTTTGTAAAGACTCCGTAACTTTTACATCAGAATATCTCTAATATTTTGTCACTTGCCGCAAACTTTTACAATATTCATATAAACCTCACATATTTCCATAATAACTCTCATCCCCTAATCCCTATTATTATTTTACACCTTTGAGGGTAAAACTTTTATAAACTTTGAATGTCATATTTATTTATATCGAATTAATTTCTCTCTTCTCTCTACTTACCATCACCTTACCACTCCTAATAAATTTCAAGCTTCCAGCTCTAAAAATGATTTCCATACAACTTTTCATCCCCCCTTTCAACTCCTTACAACCCTTTTTTGAAAATTAGTCCTTTCTCAGGCTCTAGACTATCTGTGTACCAAATTTCATTTAAAAATGTAGTTATGGCGAGAAAGTGCGACAAACGGACAGACTTACTTTCGCATTTATAATATTGGTAAGGATTAATTCTTAATCCAATTTAAAAATATTCGAATAAACATATACCAGAGAAAACTTTGTATGGCGGTGTATAAAAGAATAAGGGCCGCATAATAAACATGTTTCGTTTTTATAGAGCAACGTGCGCACAATTCTCCGATTCACCAGACTCAGAATACCTAAATATGAGTCCTACAAATAGTTGTTATGTACTGGAATAAGAACACGCCCAGGTAGTAGTGTAGTCTACCTTAACTACGATGCGCGTGCAGTCTGGTTTAAAATAGCGTGTCTACGATTTCTGGAATACCTAATAAGGTTATATATTGCGGGTCGAAATGCATTTGAAAGGTTAAAAGCGGTGACCATAGCGCCACGCCTTGGGGGTTGCCAGTCGACAAAAATGTTTGACCGTATATAGTTTTAATTTCCTAATTGTTTTATCGTGGAATTCCCAGTAGAGATTTCCATCGTTGTAAGTGTGAAAGGGCATAAATTGTTAACTTTAGATTTCTTATCTTTCGGCCTACGCCTAAATTCTGGCGCGGCGGTTGGTTCCTTCACAGTGCCAATAGATCTATAATACTTACAGATACTTAATTATTACACATTCACATTGATTCAATAGAACTAAGCGTCAATATTTTAAGCATATCGCGTTTAATTACTAGTAGTTCAGCGAAAGCCTTTACGAGAGATGGTGGGTGCTGTCAAATGTTATCAAACATAGTCATTGCTTGTTGCCTGTATATTGGCTTGTCTTGCTGTGCCGTAATGGAAAAAGTATAATTTTATTCCTTAAAGAGTTTATATAACAATATATATTATATACATCAAAAGTGACGTTATACAATATTTAGGTACATACAGATAAACATAAGACGTACGCCTGTTTCTCAGAGGGATAGGCAGAGACAGTGGACCTCTTTGTCTCCTTTGCTTTACATTCTATGATTATTAATCGTGAATTTATTGAACAATTAACGAACCATCGTAATAAACGTTATGAAAATTGAAATTAAGCGCTTAGTCTAGCGATAACAGTGCCCTCATTTTCAAGACAAGATGGTACCAACACAAGTCAATTTACGCTTGCTTTGATTCCGTCAGCCTCACATAAATATAGGTTTTGATTGGTACAGAAATTCATGAGGATTTATTGTTAAATCTTTACTAGTACTGCTAACGTCACATTAAACATTAAATTAAATTGAACGTAGAACATACTTTAAGCTAAATATTGTCATAGGTTTGCATACAAATATTATTACAGCACGGTCTGACGTGGGTTCTCAAAACTCAAAACAAAACACTGATGAATGTGTTGATAAAAGAAATCATATATTTAGGTTCCACTGTATAAGGTTATACAAAACCTACCTAAAAATATATGAAATTTTTATAAATTTTAAATAAAGAACTTTATTGCATAAAATAATGTGGAACGACTTATTTAAATAGTAGATACTTAATTTATTATTTACTATGGAATTCGAATTAATTTAAATATAAATTAGGTGAGATAATTTTTCCACTAGTGTAATAATAATCATAATATAATGTCCTGGGACATTATTCACACGTAGCCTAATGCCAACCGGCCAGTCAAACTCAATACTTGACTATAACTACTAAAGTATAGTACTAGCAAGCTTGAGATGTGTTCTTTTAAATAAAGTATAAATAAGGTCTCGAAGTTAGATAAGTATAGAATGTTATTCTAATAGCTATTACGCCCGGTCAGCTAACTGAGAATTCAACTGTTCTCTTTATAAACTGTTCCTACCTCATTACACTTGTAAATGTACCTATTAGAAATTTAAATTACTACAGTATTTTAATCACACGTCATAGTAACATGTTTCACTATTGCGTGTGTAGGTCCTTCAACTTCTGGAAGTTCGCATGTTAGAAATTATTACGTAATTTTGTAAGACAGAATAAAACAAAAGAAATACGAAAGTTAGTGTGTGCTAACTTATCAAACTTGTATTTTAGAAACCCACCGATTCGAAAACTTTTAAGTATATACGAGCAATTTATGTTATGATTTGTATAAGCTCTCAACTATACTTATATACTGGGTAAAGCAGAGTACAAGAAACCAAAGGTATAATAAAATAGAGATATAAAACATTTTAATATACCTATAATTTTGACTTTAGTCGCATCCTTAGGTGTTTATTTACCCCATTGCATACTACGTTTATTACTTGCCCTTTTTTATAAGACAGGGGGAATGCCTTAGCATTCCACCCGCAAAAAGTGTCTGCGGGTGGGTATGTCGGACTTGCACCGACAAACCTACCTGCCGTGGACTTCTCTTGGCGCCTGATGGGGGAGTCCCGGTAACGCGGGTATGCTGCTCCGGTACCCCCCTTTTGCGACATGTCCCAGATGGCTGGGACACGTTCCCTGGGAGAACTCCTTTGGATTGCCCTCCTCTATTGCCGACTCCTGCCAGCACGGCACAGCGACTGCGACTTGCTCTAGGACTTTCTTAATAAGTGACGAAATACCTATTTACTTCATGTAGAGAACAAACATAACTTATTTATTTATCTAAAAGGAGATTATATTGCGTTTGATAAATGAAGTACTAATTCGATCGATTGTAATCTCTCGTGTGAGCAATGTGTTTCCAATACAATTTCTTGGTATTGGGGAGTACTGAATAATAAACACAAGTAGCGGTTGCTTCCAAGGTTTTAAGCCCCAAATTAAAATACAAATTGGTAATACAACTTGACTTTGACAAAAGTATATTGATTTAATAATTTAAACTGAATTTTGGAGCTAACGTAGTCTAAACTGTAATGGGTAACCCATGTAATTATATTCTAGGTTGGATTCGGGAGGCTATGTCAGGCGGGCCCCTGCAGATGATTGGGAGATGGAAACTGTTGGCCTATGCCAACATAAAATAAATAACGATTCCCACCCGCACCTAAATTGATACAATTCTTTTAAAATGCTATTAGAAATAAAAGTATTCATAGTTTATTATAAAAACTATACTCACTTATCGTACGGGCAGCGGTTACCCTAGTGTCAGGGTTATTCAAGTAGCTCAGTAGGCCTCTGACATTCCTCGGGAAGAAGTTCGCCGTCTCTATGGTGGTGTCGTGCGATCCATGGCCCTTTATGGGGCGCCCATATGGTCTGAACGCCTGATGGGTGCCTCCCGCTGCAGAACTATACTCAATAGCCTGCAGCGCGTGGTGGCCATACGGATCGCACGAGGATACCGTACGGTATCTTTCGAGGCGGCGACACTCCTGGCGCGCCTCCCGCCATTTGACCTCCTGGCGGCAGTTGACGCAGCGGTTTTCACCGAAATCCGCGTCCGCCAGGAGAACGGGAGGGCGCCAGAGCAGACGCTCATTGAATACAGACGGGATGTCCACCAGCACGTACTAGTGCAATGGCGCGCACGGCTAGAGCTACGTTTAAACGCTCGTCAGCGCGCCGTCGGTGCCATCCTGCCTCACCTCGAAGCCTGGGTGGGAAGGAGAGGTGGTTGCGTCACCTACAGACTGACTCAGATACTCACCGGACATGGGTGTTTCGGCGAGTATCTGAACCGGATAGGCCGAGAAGCGACGACACACTGTCACCACTGCGGGAGCGACTTAGACTCTGCCCAGCACACTCTCGCTGAGTGTTCGGCCTGGGAGGCCGAAAGGCGAGTCTTAGTCGCAGAGATCGGACGCGATCTATCCCCGCCAGCAATCGTAGGGGCGATGCTGGCGGGTAACCCCCCCCAAATGGGACCCCGTGGTCTCCTTTTGTGAGGCAGTCATGCTTCAAAAGGAGGCCGCTGAGCGTGAGCGAGAGAGAGCTGATCCTGCTCGCAGACGGAGGAGGCGTCGGGGCGGCGGCGGTAGCCGGTAGCCCAACTCCCCCTCGGGGCTGCGGTGGCAGTCAGAGAAGTGTCCTCTACTGCCGCCACGTGCAGCTCTGGGAAGACAGCGTACTGTTTGTGGCGCAGTCGCTGTGCCATACTGGCAGGAGTCAGCAATAGGGGAGGGTAATTCTGAGCCCTCCCAGGGTACGTGTCCCGACCATCTGGGGCATGGCGCAAAAAGGGGGGCACCGGAGCAGCATACTCGCGTTCCCGGGGCTCCCCCCATAAGGCGCCAAGAGAAGTCCACGGCAGGTAGGTTTAGTCGGTGCGAGTCCGACATACCCACCCGTAGACACTTTTTGCGGGTGCATGGCCTGAAAAACTATGATTTAAGAAGTATTAATAAATATATATAATTTAAAGCGCCATCTGTTGGAATTGTCCGAGCCAAGTACTGGCATTCCAGCCGTTGTTAGCCGTGTAGGTTTTCGGTAAGATGACGTTAAAGCACCTTAAGTGTGTTAAGAAAATTGGGTTGTATAAAGTGATGTCAGTGTGGTGGCGGTGCGGTTAACGCCCATGGGGCCGGATACCCCGTGATCGTGGGTTCGATTCCCAACCGCAGTTAATTTTATACAATACATTTTAAAGATGTCTGAAACTTAAAATTAATTACGTGAGTTACCCGTTACAGTTTGCACCGAGTACATTGCTCTTTAATTTGGTACTTTTAAAAAATACATCCTTGAGCAATATTATTGGAACGAAGTTCTTTATCGCTTGTGAAAGGGGGCTAGGCGGAAAAAAATCTCACGAAAAGTTGTCACGACACTTTTTGCAGCTGTGTGGCGTGCGCATATTTCTCTGTCTGTCTCTCTCCCTCTCTTATAGAAAGCAAGCCAGATATTTTCATTTCTATTTCGCATTGAACAGTGTGGTGTCGCGACGATTATTTTTGTTGAGTGTATACATAATAAATAATAAGAAATAACTTCGTTCCATCCGGGTGTCCCTTGACACCTCTCAAGTTTTTAATAATTTATATATATATTAATAGATGTACCTATTTAGCCTCAAACGTAGCGTATGACTATACAACATTCGATTATTTATGCTACGGCTAAATATTTTTAAATAATCTGGCTAATTTAAAAGCATTTAGTTTTGAATAACTTTTCCTTTAGTCGACTGTATTTTCAGTCACACAACAGGTACGTTTGTCGGGATTATTGTAAAATAATATGTACCATAGTCAACTGGAGTTTTACCCGCTATTGATACTTTTTACCATATATCTAGTCAATGGTAATGAAAATGTGCATGCCAGTTATGAACATAACGATTCCAATACTTTGGAAGTCTGACAACCACAACAGTTATCACATTAGTCAACATATACCAACCAGCAATTTTGTCTATTCTTTTCATCATTGCTGCAGATGTCACGTGAAATAGAACGGTTCATTTTGTATAAAAAAAACTACTACTACTAGTCTTAGTTAAAAAAGAAACTCATTTGCAAAGTTTCCTTCATAAATATCTGCTATTGTCGTTCCCCAAGACTTCGAAATTCCAAGTCATCTGTCATAGACACAAAGTTATTAGCGTTAATGGCGGCGGCTGAAACTTTGTCGTTTACTTTACCATCAACATCCAAATGCACAAACCATTCAGTTTCAAACGCCTCTTTAACTTTTTTGATGAATAAAGCAGTGAAAAATTGATCTTGATGGCACACAAATATTAAAATTCTAATCTTAAAGTTGAGCCTGTTTTTCACCAGAAGAGTAGAGTAAGAAATATGGGTAATCTTACGGAGAGAGACTGTTAGTTTATTCATTATCATATCATAACCAGGTACTGTTCAATCGGGAGACCTTCCCGGGAACCTTCCCAAGAACCTAAGGGAAAATAACTATATTAAAGTCCTCTGACTTTAACTGCTTAGTAGGACTTAAGTTGTATACTTTTCTGGAATAGCATTTAACACGGCTAACTCATAAATAACGTTTATTGTCATGGGAATCCCATTAGGAACGAAGCTGGTGTCCGAAATCCTTTCATAATTATAAAATTCACACAACTTAAGTATGATTTGAAATAAGAGCAAAAATAACTATATGACTATATTTTTCTAACTCCTCCAGGATTCGAGCGTAACAAAATGCAATATTTCTTCCGTCAGTTTATTACACTTCTCTTATAAACTCGTAGTTGGTTTAGTGATCTAGCCATGAATTATTGATTCAATGTTGGCGATTATGGCATATGACCCTAAAATTTATATTCTAGCCATATAACGTGTTATATAAACCTGTTTTATATAACACGTTATATGGCTAGAATATAAATTTGGCAGATGGGTAAGCGATCGCTGTATGATGATAGAAAAAACACACAGAGAAGCTCCTGCCCATTCTCTGAAAGATATACCCTCGCGACGACTTCTACTACCCCAGGGGATAAGATAGGATTCTGATATTCATCGCCGTCAACCAAGAATATAAATTGTAAATATTTATTAAACAAAATAGTAATATAACAGTTGTGGTTTTATTAACACATATAAGAGGATAAGGATAATTGGTTCCAACAAACAGTGGCGAATAATAAATAACTTAATGGACGTAGATGCCACGTAATGTTTCATTCAACCAAAAAGCCGGCAAAGTTGAGTTTATTTTCAACTTAGAAATAAAAGTAAGTATTTACTTACTTTTATTTCTAAGTTGAAAATTGTTTCTACAAATATCTGGTTTCATTTGAAACCAGATATTTGTAGAAACAATTTTAATGGAGTCCGTAATAATGGGCAGATACAACTTACTTAGTTCCAATTTTAAGTAAATTTCGTGAATAATAATTTAAAACTGGCCACGTTTTCCCATTTGTAGTCGGCACTCAAGGACCTTTTTGCCCCTATGGTTCTACGAGCTATGTGCGCTCGTTCGCTATGTATTCTTCAGGCTATGTCGGTTACTTGGTTTGGATTTTGACATTTTGATTCGATCTTGCAGGGAAACTCGGTCTAGGACAGGCCCAAGCGACAAGATGGACCGATGATTTCGTGAGAGTCGCTAAATTGCGGAGTTCTTTGGGGTAAGCTTTTATGATGCTGACAAAATTTAAATTTCTAGCAGAATGTACAATTTCATGGTTTTATTTGAATTAATATTGAATTGACCGCTTATGTAACATCAATGACCATCAACCTCTCGATCGTAGAAGTTTTCAGTTTAAAGTGTCTGATACAGCGTCCTGATTTATTTACCAATAAACTATAATAATACTATATGCAAATTCTTACCCCAACAACAGAACAATTTTCATTTCCAATGGTATACGATTATCTTAGTTTAATTTTCACGAGGCACGCTAAGCGCTCCACACCTTTTCCTTTTCTTATCAATGCTATCTGCCAGTACTGGCTTAAGTCACGACGGCTACAGTAAATGATAACATAATATATATATATATATATATATATATATATATATATATATATATATATATATATATATATATATATATATATATATATATATATATAAAGTACTTTTAATCTTTATTTTCTCTGCTCAATATTCTCAAGATTACGTGAAAAATAAGGAATACCATAACAGTTCCCTTATTGAAGAAAGGTTTCCTTAAGTTTGCCTTTCACGCCACAAGTCGTGGGTTCGATTCCCACCCAGGACTGATATTTGTGTACATGAACATGTCTGTTTGTGCTGAGTCGGCGTGTAATTATCTTTATAAGTATTTATTTACAAGAGAAAAGTAGTATATCAGATATCTGGTTTCCATTGTACAAGCTCGGCTTATTTTGAGGATCAAAGGGCTGTGTGAAAAAAAAGGTTTTAATTTCGTTGGTTTTATATGAACGTATGTAACCTAGCTGATATTACACAAGTATTTAATAATATCCAATAAGTATCTACTTATTTGAAACATTACAACAAGACGTGAAAGTAAAATAATAAAACTACCACCATAAAATCAGATTACGAACAATTAATACCATAGGTCCTCATCTAGCAAATTTCTCTTAAATATAGAAATATAAAATATAAGTCATTAGACAAAGTAATGGCCACTATTGTCGATGTACTTTTGTCAGTTTCATGGAAGTTAATTGGTACATCTCCTATAGAAATCCTGGAAACGGTATCGAAAAAATCATTAACGGTGATTTCCACCTTCTCATTGAATTTGAGATTTATTTATTATTATATATAGACATATATATATATATATATATATATATATATATATATATATATATATATATATATATATATATATATATATATATATATATATATATAATATAATTGCTTTTATAAAATAAATTTTATAATAGTTTTCATACAATCCGTGTACCTCAATATCTATGTTACTAGAAATAATAATGTATACAACTATATTACTACAAACATGTTCTGACTATTTACAAGCGCTTTTTTAAAGTCTACGTGAGTAAAAACTTTTTTATTTATTTATTATATTAAATCTAATAATGGTGTCAATTCTGAAATCCATAACTAAAGAAAACAATAATTAACTGGCTATACGGTAATCGAAAAGAATGTTTTATAACTTTAAAGATACTACACAAGCCATTTTTTGTCAAAGATAAACGAACAACAGACTGACGTGTATTTTCAGTACATATACTGCAAAAACGGAATCATATTAAGATCACTATCTTACAAAAGTGCAGTTTTTATTAGATCAAGCTTATAGAATCGTAACAAGTGTATATTTTTAATCAGTTAAAACTACATTCTATGGCAGATATACGAATCTCCCCATACAAAGACTTATGTTCTATAGTCCTTTGTTACGCCATGTTTTTTTTTTATCCTTGGAGCTTCTTTATCCTTGGAGTTTTTACTTTTTGTCTGAAAGCAAACAGGTACAAATCTTTTCTATTATTCTTGTTGCATGCCAACTCACACTTTTCACATATAACGACATTCGGGGACAAAGACCTCAATTTTCAAGTTTCCCCTGCTTGCTTTTATGCGATATTGTTTTCTCTTTTATGAATACAGGAAATCTAATAGTACGATCAATCCTTGCAACTTATTAATATATTAAGACGATTGTTACTTAGAATGTAGACAGAGTATGGTATATATAGAAATGGCCAAAAGTTTGGGTTAAATCAGTTTTTTGGGTTTTATAGTAAAATTTGTGGCGAACCCCTTAAAGTTTCGTCACGTCCTCTGTCTGGCTGTCTGTCGGCAAATTTTCTTATAATCTATTGTTACTAAAAAGCTTTAATTTATCATGATTGTACATATTATTCATGAAATTGATATTAATATAGAAACCATTAATAAATACACTGTGCGGGACCGAATCGCTCGTGAATAGTTTTAAAGATAAATTTAACTGTTAAATACTTTTTCCCAGTTTTGACACATAGTATGTATTGAATGTGAAATACCGAATCCCGTTAATTTAAACGCTTTGAGTCAAATTGAAACCCCAAATGCGCCCTATCTTTGGGGTTTTAAATTCAACTTGATAATTCTTTCGCAAGTTACTTAGTTTATAGATTTATTTTGTTAGATGGGATGTGCAATTGCTCTCCCCTCTGTTTGATGTGGTGATGCAATGAAAGCCTTCTAGTTGGACTATAAAATTCCGAAAAAACCTTTCCTAAACAGAAATCTTTTTTTTTAAATAATTTCTGTATTTAATTAAAAATGATAACATCCTTAAAATGGGGGGATACGAATTATACCTCTTTCCAAAACCTTGACCCATAGTTTAAATGTTATGAGAAAGCCAGGTATAATTGATATACCTGCCTTTTGTTAATGGCTGCCAATCTCAACGAAATGTACATGACATATTATATTGTAGGTAATAGTGAAAACCTTAATTGAGATCTAATATATAGTCGAAAGACTATATAATTCAACTATATATTCAATACGTATTTAACAATTTTATATCTTTAAATTCTTTCTTTAAACCTACACACACACACACGAATAGTAGCACCCCAGTGATCTTTTATGAGTCCGTTAGTAGTTAAATGAACACCATTTTCAAATTGTTTTCAAGCCTGGCTATTAGAATAAGCTTCTCAAAGATAATGAAGATAAATCATGAACATAGACAGCTGAGTGACGATCTATGGTTTAAAAGTTCAAACTCTGACTATTAAACTTTAACAAAAGCATATTTATTTAAGCTGTAAGACAGAGAACCATTTAATCTTCTTTTGTTATCAATCTGAACGTAAAGAAACGTCATATTACTAACATTTTTACTTATATAGTAATAGCTAATATATATTTAGGAATTATTAATGATTATAATGTTATTTGTGGTTATATTACTAAAATAATAAATGAGTACTTTGATGTTTCACATTTAGTCTCATATTTAATCTAGTTAAATCATAGCTTGTAATAACTCATTTTGAATTGATTGCACCACACTATTATATAAGCAACCGGTGAGGTTAAGTAACTACGGGCATCTGCATCTTATCCCTACTTTAGTGACCATTTTGGTGGTTTAATTTCTGTGCGGTTTAGTTCTTCGAAAAGAACGTCAAGCTATGGGGTCATTAGAAAATTGTAGCCGTGCCATAGTAGATATATATTAAGCGAATACCTGATGCCACTGTCTGATCGTATTACCATTCGTAAAGGGTGGAAAAGATAGTAGATTGAGATTAATAAAATAACCTGAATCTAGAAATAATCAAATCCGCCATTATTGATATTTGTGTCTGTCAACCAAAATTCAAAATCTGGCGTACCGTTTATCAGATTCGATCCAGTGAATCACTCGCAGATGACCCCTCTACTGTATGAAAACCTTTCAACGTAGAGTTATTCGGTAACTAGATGTTGACATTTAGGGAAACATCCATTTATTATTCAGACCTTTATACGGTGTGTCCAGTATATACTCGTACCTATATACGGTGGGTTCAGTGTGCTTAATTAATATTTGGGACAAAGTATTAATACAGAAAACGGTCTAAAGGGTTATCTAAAGCTTGAGTTGTTAACAAAGTATTGGATCAAACTATATAAGTAACATATGATTTTAAGACAACAGATAATATAATATTTACATCATTTATGTTTTGGAAATCGTTCAAGTTAACGTCAATGTGAATTTTATTGCTTTGGGCAATTGAGTAACCGAGACCTAAGAGATTAAGAGATTTCGTAATTTTTATCCTTGTAAAATATTTACTTTTAAGCTTTCAACTCCATTAACTTTTAGTACATTGTACAATATACACGATGCACATCGAAAGTACTTAAATAGTTCAGAGTAATGAATTTATAAAAGTTGATTAAAGTGACCATTTACATAGACCATATTGAATTATATTGTGTTGAGTTTCTAAATAATTAATATTAAAAATACCTCTCAAAACGCCTAAGCAACAATATTTGCACGACACTTAAGAACTTCTTCGCGCCGAATTAGTTGTAACAATCTCGGCGCGAAGGTCTTTTAATTTTTTGTAACAATCTCTAACACTTTCTGTTTACAAAAATGAGTAAATTGGCTCGCGACCACTCAGCATCGGGCAACGTGAGAAGTGATAGTACTAAAATTACCGTCAAGCGGCCCACTATTCACCATACGGGCCTCTCAAAATACGTTCTACGGTAAGAAATTGCTAATATTATTAGAACAAAGAGACCCACTATCATCAAGGATCGCCTGGTAGGGAGAAGGTAGGGATCCCAACCCAAACTTCTCCTATGGTTATACACACGTTATAGCGAGACCGACCATTGCGTACGGCTCGGTAGTTTGGTGGAGTAAAACCAGCCAAACGACAATAATAAACAGGCTCAATAGCCTGCAAAGATCTGCATGTATGGTAGTCACGGGAGCCATGTCCTCCACTCCTGGAGCGTCACTTGAGGCATTGCTGAACCTGCCGCCTCTTTCACTGTTCATACAGTCTGAGGCGAAGGCCGGCATGCTGAGAGCAGCCGCACAGGGGACCGAGACGTGGCTCTCAAAAGCACTGAGGTCTTTATGTGACCAAGTGCAACAGGACCCCATACTAGGCATGAAATCAGACTTCTTGTCCCCACAATATAACAGCACCAAGAAATATTGTGTGGAGATACCTTCCAGGGACGACTGGATTAACAACAAAGTATCCTGGAAGAAGGGGAGCCTAATTTGGTACACCGATGGCTCCAAAATGGGAAATGACGTAGGCTGTGGAGTTTTTGGGGAACGACCCAGATTCAAAGCCAGTAAAAATCTGGGTAAATACGCCTCAATTTTCCAGGCAGAGGTTTATGCCATCATTGTATGTGCAGAAGCCAACTAGCAAAAAGACAATGTCAATCACACAATCTACATCCATTCAGACAGTCAAGCGGCTCTCCTAGCATTGAACTCTGACATTATAACGTCAGGGCTGGTTATGAACTACATGACAGTCTCAATACCCTGTGCCTTAGGAACAAGGTGATACTTCGGTCATGCGGGTATCGAGGGCAACGAAAGTGCCGACGAACTTGCACGGGCTGGAGCTAAATTGGTCCAATACGGCCCTGAGCCGATATGCGGAATACCAAAAAGCACAGTCCCACTGACCCTAAGGAACCATTGCAAACAGGAAGCTGTTAAACGCTGGCACAAACTTCCAGGTTTAACTCACTCCAAAAAAGCTATCAAGGGCTACGACCGCAAAACTGCGAACGAAGTCCTCGCGCTTAATAGGAGGAACTTATGCATCATAACTAGGGTGTTAACGGGACATTGCCGTCTCAGGAAACACCTGTCCACGGTGGGCATCGGAGACTGTAGAGTGTGCAGATTCTGCAATAACGCAGACGAAACACCTCTACACCTGCTCTGTCACTGTGAGCCACTGATGCATAAACGTAACACCGTCCTGGGCCAACACTTCTTGCACCAGGGCGATGTTATCGTTACTCTTGCCAAGAAGATTCTGCAATTTATCTATGTTGCAGGGTTAGACAGGGAAGTTTAGTTGAAGCGGCGAGCACAATAGTTCATCACTGGACGCAGTGTTACCAGGATCTCCGGGGACTGGAAATAGCCGCCACTAGAAGAATAAGAATAATCATCAAGGAAATAATTGGCAAACTTTGCCAAAGAGCTTAAGGTTGTACACAGTGATAAAACTTGCCTCCAAATACAGGTGAAGGATATAGAATCTAGACTTTCACGATTAGAAGTAAGATCAGAAGGTCAACATGGAAATGACGAAATATGGAAACAATAAAAATAAGGAATAAAAATAAACGTGACGAATATTAAAACTTGATATTAAAAGAACAAACAAACAATCCTCGTATCAAACATATGACACATACTGACTTAAGTCATCTGAAAATGTATCTGCCTAGACCATCCTCTAAAAATCATTAATAAACCTTTAACGATCAATCAATTACGGTTACAATCCGCCTATTGCTTCTATGCTCAGAAGATACGATGAATTATTTCACAGTTCATGTTTCACGATCTTCATGTTTTCAGCAGTAAATTGCGTTTATTTAAGAAAATATATTTAATAATCTATATACATATAATAAAATCGTAGGAAACTCAAAACTGTACCTACATTGAATATTTTTAAAGGATACTTTGGGCGTGATCTACAATCGATATCGAAGCCAAAAATATAGTTTTTAGAATATTTGTCTATTTATCTTTTTGTCTGTATGTATGTCCGGGCTAAACTCAAAAAGTACTGAAATGATTTACTTAAAATTTTGCATGAATATTTCTAAGAGGTCGGGTCAACGTATGGGCTACATATTATCACGCTATCAACTACGGGGGACGAGCTGTAATAATTTATAAAATTTAACCCGGGTAGAACCGCGGGGCACATCTATCATATATAATAGCATTATTTAATTAACAAGTTTCTGAAAGCAAACCGAAAAATATACTAAATTATGTCATGAAAATTTGTTGCGAGAGACTTCGCCTACTGTTTGACTAACTACAGTATTAATGATGTATTTTCGTAATCTTAATGCAGTGCTATTCTTTAATTCACATACATGCAAGGTTTAAAGTTGTATCAAAGATTGTTGTTTATTATAAATATATTATATATTGTGTACATAAAGTTTATTGAAGAATCAGGGTTTAAAATCGTAAACTTAACAGGTATAAAAATGCAGTTAAGAACGAACGACCATTTTACTGCTTCTAGATAGAAGTGTGCGTGACACACGCTATCTCCCACCGGACGCTATGTTAATAGCAACTGCTATACCTACTCATGTCTAATATAGCCTTGCTCTAAGTTTTCTCATTAACCTCTTGTTTACTGAAGGATATCAAACGTTCTGTCCAACACGCTCGTCGACGCGAACATATTCAAGATATGTTATTTCTAGGGAAAGTTGCTATTTATTTTATTGTAGGGCTGTCTAGACGGCCAATTAATTATGTTCTTTTAACAAATTTCAATAATAATTTGAAACTTCAAAAACGACCACACGTAGCACTTGCTACATCTGCTACGTTACGTAGTAAAACCCGTAGTAACATAAACGCTTGTACTCGTAGTAATTATAATTAACTAAATTTAACTAAGAACTACCATTATTTTATTATAAATAGTATTAGTAGAAAATAGCATTACTTTCGCTGTATTAAAAGTATACAGATCATCACAAAAGTAGGTATGGCACGCATTGCAGATTCTGACGGGAGACTAAACTCAGTTGAGTGCAACGGAGTCTTTTAATATGTTCTATAAGAATAGTGCCAAAGGCACTACCGCTGAAAGGGTGCCCAATGTAAGTTGTTTATGATTCTAATTGTATACTGCATATACGCAAAATAAAATACATACTTTATTATTTCAATTTCATTAAATGCTAATTATAACTATGTTTTATATCTGGTATTTCTGGATGACTGAAACATAACACTTTACTAGCAGAAAGTCTAAAAGATGCCAGAACAAATGAAATGCAAGTAACAGTCTGTTAGATGGATCTAGAAAACGAAGTTCATTACAATATGAGCTAATTAATGTTGTTTGCATTGCGCTGGTACAACTTTCCCTCTGTTGTTTCTGAAATAATTGCATCATATTATTCAAAATTAAAATTTGTGATTACAACAAACGACGAACACACAAAACGCCTGAGCTACAATGTGGACTTATTTGAAAGCTGTTGCTTATCACCAATGATATTGAATACAATTATAAATATTTTAATAGATAACCTGGGGCTGTACCGGCTATGTGGCCGAACATCGGTTTCTTAAATGGCGTTCAAATAAATAAAGGTTAAAAATGGCTTAATCAATCGTTAAATCAGCTTCCATAAGCACATGTGTCGTCATAAATGGTCCGGAATCAATTGCCAATGTCGAAGCCGATTTAAGTAATTTTTAACCTTTATTTATTTTTAACACCATTTAAAACATCGACGTTTGGCGACTTAGCCGGTAGAGCCCCTGTTAAGTAATGAGAAAAATGGGGCTATGGGCTCAAGTTGAATATTACATATACAGAGTCAATTATAGCGTTCTCGGACGACCTCGCAATACTGACACGTAACCCAAAGCAATGTCAGGAACTGCTTCGTGAAGTCGATGACTTCTGTATATGGACAGACGGAATGAGGGTAAAATCTAGTAAATGCTACTGTTTATGTCTGGGCAGGCGAAGTATCAAATTTAACGCTTATATAGGTGCGGAGAGAGTTTCTACAATTTCTGATACCGTGCCATTTAAATTCCTTGGAAGAAAGATAGATTACAAAGGTTGTACAGCAGGTCTAGATGTACTAATCGAGACTTTTTTTATGACTTAGATAAAGTAGACCAACAGCCAATAAGCAATGTAAAAAGGCTTGGATTTACGATAATTATCTAACAGCAGGTAAAGGTCTTTACCTGAGAGGGGTCTATGTAAACTTTTAAATAGTTAATAAACTTATTTTATTATTATTATTATGCAACTACAGATAATTCTTAAAGCTAAGACATAGGCCCACAAAACTGTTTTAAACAGTTTGTCTGTGGACTCAGATGGACTTACCTAACTATTAGCGGTATATTAATAACTTATTATAATTTTTTCACTGACACTTGATTCATTATCTTACTAGTAGTATATGAATGTCAAACTAAAAATCCTAATTGTGTAACTAAATGTTGTTTTAAATATGTGCATGGAATAAAAGGCTTTTTTATTTCATTTTTATTATCTAACAACACGTCTCAACTGGCCTTTCCTATACGATATCGGTCAAACCCTTCTGAGAAAGTTAGATGCTAAAGTCATAAAGACATTAAAGTTATGGCTAGAACTAGCACAGTGAGCAGAAACGTCTACATTGTTTAGGGATTCATATAGCTTTGGAATGAAACTCAAGAGACTATCTGAGCTGCACAAATACCTTAGAGTCACCAAACTGCACGTCTTACTTAGCAAAAGCGCCAGATGAAATAGTAAAATCTCTGCCAAAGGACAAAAAGGCTTCCGAGCTTGAAACACATTGATGCATCACAGAGAGTCTCTTTAAACCTACATCTGAGTCGCAACACTCAAACTCTGTCGAGTATTCCCTCCTCTACCACGCGATGGACCCGGTTTCCGTATGGTGAATCCATGGAATGCTAAGAATTAGGTCTTCATTGGTCTAACGCTTATTAATATAGTAGATTACATGTTATTCGATTTAACTCGTAACATAACGTAGCCTAAGAGGTTTTTACCGCTACGCCGGACAGTGTTACGCATAAAAAAACTTCCAAATCCAGTCCAATCCAGTAAATTCTTAATACCAGCCTGATAATGAACCTGAGCCTAATAGACAACAGAATTGACAAACGTTTTCAGAATTTAGGCATTAAAATTGTATTTTGTGTCTCACTGATAAAGTAACGTTTTATGGTTGAAATATATTTTTAAATAAGTCAAGTAGTTTGCAAAGCAAACAAAACATACAAAAATTCATAACATTTCACATAAAATATTATTAGATGAATACTTGTTTTTGAGTTACGATGAAACAACTGAATAACCGACAAACCAAAACTGAAACGAGAACCGAAACATATTATCACATTGATCTTACTTTGTAACAATTTAATTTCCCAGCGCAACCCTACAATTCCGTAAGCGGCTTAAATAACATGACGAAAATAATTATATTGTGAATACCTCTATACGTACATATAATTGAAAATTAAACATTTTGTATTTTCTTTGCTAATTATGTCACGTACTAATATTATGACAGCGTCGCGTTACATCTGTTGTTCCTTAATTGTTTTCTTTTTTTAACATGATCATTAGAGCTGGCAATTCTTGGCGACCACGAACCCTATGACGCAGCGTGGGTCATTATTCACACAGATTTAATCCCAAACTAAGCAGAGCTTGTAGTATGGAAATAACTTTTCTTTTGTAAATATATACTTATATAGATAATTACACCCATACTGAGGACAGACTCTTCTCGGAATACAGATAATAAAAAAATATGTATGATTTAATTATTACCTTCATGTAGTCTCTACTCTTTACTATGCTTTATACCTATTTACTGTGTAGGTTGTTTGTAACATATTGTATTGTTGAGTTTTTTGATTTCCTATATGTATTTATTGCTATTCTTACATTTCTAAGGAGTTCATGAAAAACCCAACCTAGTCCACTAAGAAGAAATAAAAATATTTTAACGAATATAAGTTTCAATTTTGATCTGTAGGTACTAAATTGATTTCTTCCGCACAATGTTATATATCTCTAGTCAGTATATTTGAATAAAATACTTGTTTGGAGATATAACATTATGGTGGATGTCATTTTATAGAAAATCCAATCTTAATACTGTAAATTAGAATACACTTTTGCAAATTTGATCTGTAAAATAACCGTCACAAATCAACATCGTTAACTACGTTTTTCCTCTTCGTTCGACTACATAATCAGACCAATTTATACACGCACCTACAACCTTATAAATATATTATAACGTATTCAATATTAAAGGTTATTAACTATGAAATTCAAAATGTTCTTCTAAAACAAAACAATACATATCTTCTACTACTAGTATATAAGCTTAACAGTAACAAGAGCACTTCCTACTGTAACGTATCGTATCCAATCCAATGTAACGTAGAAAGAGACAAAGTAAACTTTAACGTGATAAATAACGCATTCAATAAAATTAAAAGCAACAAAGTGGCTAGCTTTTATTGTGCTGTGACTGCCGGCAAACACATCGCTCAGCTGTCAGCAAGATTGCACAACTGCGATCCAATTCAAATTCAAAATTCATTTATTCCATAAAAAAATCACATTTATGTGGAATTGTAATTTTTCTTACGCTACCGTGCGGTGCATCACGTTGCAGCTGGCAGCTACTGAGAAACACTGCCAGAAAACTCAGTGGGAACACTGGGAACCTTTTTTTAAATATTTTTTTCTTAAGATTCATATTTTTTTTTATCAAAAGCATACCTGACCCGGCGACTACAATGTCTCATTAAAAAAACTGTAGGCATTGCAGTCAACAATAGCAGTCAGACCAAAATAGGAAAGTGACTCATTCTATTCGAAATATCTTGGCAACCTAGCGTAGCAACGAAGTTATAAGGTGAAATGGTGATTTTGTAATAAGTTTAAATACACGGTTTCCATTCTGATTACCTGCAATGTTCATTTCATATTCTGGTATTAAGTGAACATTAACTATACTAGAGGTACTTGTTTAAAAAGAGAAATTAGATCATGTAAGCTCTCGTCCACCCAACAATGGCGTAAATTCGTGAACATGTTCAATGTGAGCTGATGTGCTTCAATTTTGTTCGATATCAAAATCTTCACTTTGATCGCATCATTACCTGAACTGAAAACATCATTCCGAAATAACGGAATATACTTTAACAAATATATAGATAAGAAAAACACGTGCAATACAGTACACGTGATTGAAGTAAACATCCTTAAAAAGGTTGTTTGCCTGAAAAATATAAGCCATTATACCCGAATTTCACTTGCCCGAATTTTATTTGCCTGAATTATTTGTTCACCATAAAATTTATGTGACATACTCTTGTTTGCCCATACATTAGATTCCATAATGATACGAGTGCTATACGTTTTGTTATCCATTTTATTGATTTCAATAATATTATTTAAAAGTATATTTCAACACCATACTAAATTAACCTAACGCCTTTGTCCAAAAAAGCGATTGGCTTTCTGGCACTTCGCTGCTCACGTCACTCACTTGGCTTGTGCGTTGTTTTTCATGTTCTAACCTAACCATACCTAAACCTATGAATCGTTTAGTTTAAACCGATTTTATCACGTTTTTCTAGCAGCAATTTCGATGGCAAATGATGTTACGACATATGATATTACGGATAACAATTATGATAACAAATGGTCTTATTGAAATTGTCTTTATGGGAAACAAAGTTTCTAGCACGTGACAAATATAGTAAACAATGAGTATGAAATATGAAATTATGGAATACAACGTTATGTCTGTTGACCAGTATAGCATAGAAGTTATGGAAAATTAAATTCTGGCAAGAGGGTGTAGCCCTCATAAAAATTATGTTAAGTAGAAATATTTGTGTGGAGGAGAGACAGAACATCAAAAGATATACAACAATAGGAAATTTGCTAGGATAACACAACGTGTGGCTTCAGTTATTCATATGTAGTAAATGAGGTGTACTACAACACTATATTATATGGTCTCTATATTTTAAATATAGTCTCTTTTGCTCCACTGCCGTTACTTCAGAACCTATATATAGCTCTTTTTGAAATTTTTCTCCGTCGTATGTTTCTTCTCTCATATGTACGTATAACAATGACGCGAAAATGTTACTCTTAATTTTAATCCAATTATCGATTACCGAATCGACTAAGATGTTACTCTTCTAAACTGTTTTAAGCAGACATATTATTCAATTATTCACCTCCTTCTTTTTGAAATCGGTTACATCTAAATTAGATAACTAGCTGTCCTGCAAGTGTCGCTCATTAATTTAAGTTACAATATAACAAATATTATCTGTAAGGTATCAAATTAGTACTCGATTTACATTTTAATTGAAAATGCCTTTGTTAGCATATTTCTAATTAAGACAAATATTGTTAGATATTTACGAAGTTTCAAGTACTTTCATTTGATCTTTTAAATTGTTTTATTCAAAGATGAAAAGGTGGATTTACATCAATGTGATTGATACACGCAGACTAAAGACATGTCATGGCCTGCAATTATTATAATAATTATTTATTACAATTATATATATATATATAATATTATTTAATGTATCTATTTATGATATTTAGCAGGTATATATTGCACGCATTACATATAAATAATGTATACATAGTATTTTAGATAATTATACATTAACCTGCAAAGTGTAGGTGTACTCCTACTAAATATCTGATGCCTACCTTTTCTGTTTCTAATCTTTTTCTTTTACTGAACTTGTTACACTTCTTATCCGTTTTCTTTTCATACAAAACTTGTCCATCCTAAGGTTGTCTGTAAAAAATCGCAGCTAGCGATAAGACCGCCCTTTATACATTATTATGCTAGTTATTAAGTACTATTTTGTAATGGGATATTTTTAAATGCACATCTGTATAGTTTTTCGGCACACTACGTAACTCCACTATTTAACTGAATGCACACCAGAAGTATGAATGCTGTGCAAAAAAACTAATTGAATAACTAAATATGACCTACAAAAAGAATTAAAAAACCACACAAACCGAGGTGGCCTTTTTTATTGAATTCACATCAAAAATATGATTCGTACATTGGATATACGATTTATAAAACAAAAGTTCCAAATGTTTATCAAAATTACTAACTTCCACACTAAATTGTACAATCTTACAACGGAATTTCTAAAATTGTTAACTAAAGGTGTACCACTATAAAGTAAGTTTATTTTATCAAATGAAACTCTACAAATTGACTAATAGTGCAACTAAAATATATTAAACCTAACTTTACTTAGATTTTGATTCTTTATTTTACTGAAAAACTTGTTGGCGCCTGCACATCTAACGCCGCGCTCGCTCTTTAGCATCTAACGCGAGTGTGAGGGAGACCGAGCGACACGAAGTAAGCAAACGGTCTGGTACTTCTGAACGAAAAGAAGATTTTGATATGCTGTTCGAAGGTGTTCGAAACTGCGCCTTCTTTTTTTGTGACTTTTTTCTTTTGTGACAGAAGCGAATCGCTGCAAAACCGACTTCACGTAGTCTTGTTTGCCCTACCCCTAGAGTGTAATGTAAGCCCGCGTAGGCACGGAGGGGTGGGGCGGCCCGCGAGCTGCAGGAGTAGGTGGTTTGAAGGCCCGCGTGAGCGTTAAAACCATCTGCGACGATAAGCTCGCGTGGGGCCGCCCAAACCCCGCAGCACCGGAGCCGTGACAGAAACAATGCTTGCTGCATAATAATTATCTTCATATTTAAGTTCTGTTATTGTTCCTAAATTTCTACTTATTGTTTCTACACTTAGTTACCGCTCAGTGTGCATGTGTTTAGTGCATGTTAAGTAAGCACTTGATTATTTTTTTGTGTACTTAATTATATAAAGATTACTGATTAAATTGGGTTTTATTTAGAATAAACGGCGTTCCTAAAAGTAAATTAGGTGATGGTTTTCCTTGAAAAAGTTTTATTAAGTTTGTTGAACTATAGAATTGTTAGATAACTATTTTGATAATAGTTATTCATTCAGTAAAACAGTTCTGCAAATATGATTAAACAGTATACTTAATTTGATTTAGTTAGTGTGCATAATTAGTGTGCAAGACAGTATTTTTGATATAACTTTGAAATATTTTGTTAGAAAAAAGGGAATATACAGATATCGATTTAAATACATGCCTTTTGTAATTCATTTGGTGTACAATAAAGTGTATTATATTGTCGTTCCAAGTCAAGAATATCATCATCGTCATCATCATTTCAGCCGAAATACGTCCACAGCTGGACAAAGGCCTCCCCCAAAGATCTCCACAATCTCCGAACTTGCTTTATAGTCAACAATATGCTACTCTTCAATTTATAGACTTACCACACATCGGGGTACTTAGCCTACAAATCGGTGACAATACCTGATTATGAACACCATGCCACCTCGTTATTATTACAATGTTTAAAAGTTGTTCCAGTAAATGGAATTGCGGCACGCGTGATAATTACTTTTCGATTGAAACTCTATATTACCGTTCCATAAAATCATTGAATGCGACAAATTACAATAGTTTATATTTACGTAAGGTATGTTCTTATCTTATCTACATAGGGCTTTAGTTAATTAAGTACCCAAGCTCCAAGTTTGGTATACAGCACCGCTAAGATCACAAGAAACGAAATAAATAAATTTGTAAAACACTCGGAATTTCGTGCGAACAAATGTAAATATTGTGACGAGCGGTGGGTCAGGGAATTGGAAAAGAACCTAGTGTTTGCAAAGGAACTTTTATTGGCGCTGACAGTGACAGTTGGTTCAATACTTATATCACGGAACACACACGTACTCTCGAGTCCCGGAGACTAGCTCTCTGTTAGAATTGACAAGTGGCGCACTTACAGACTCCCTGTGACGAGTACTGCTAAAGTTAAAGTCCCGACGTACATGGCACACTTTCACTGATCACTTGGACTTGAATTAAAACTTACTGTTCTGCTTTAGTATTCCGCTTCTATACTCCTAAATGGTTCCAAATTTTGAACATTACGAAAGTCATTCTTTTGTTTTGAGTATCTTTACCTATACTTCTGACTTTTTTCAATCTTCCCATTCCTTTCTTTTCATTCTGAAACTTTTACCAATATGATAGATGCTTCTATTATTTTGTTCTTGTCTTTCATGAAATTGGCACCATCTTGTTCTTTGAATTTTCGAACCATCTGATGACAATTTTTGCATTAAGAATGTTGTACTCATGTTATTTTAATCAGCTATCCTGTTTTTTTTACTCTGGTAAATCTAGTAATCTGGTATTAACTAGAACATTCCGGCAATGGTACAATAGCCACCAAAAACCCTTACTACTTAAGGTAAGGTAAGCCCGAACGTGACAATTAACATATATATATATATATATATATATATATATGTTTATTTAATTTTTTCGTATTTATAAAAATATTTTTCATTTTAGATTTTGTCTTTAATTTACGCTTACAAAGTGTTGTGTCTGCCGTTATCCACTAAAGACCACATTTTTCGGAAGTCGCTCTTGACTCCATTGTCCGGTCATAGTCCAAATTGTGTTTTGTTATCTAAACTAAAAATGGGTGCAATTTCAAATTAATATTGTTACTTGTTACGACCAGGAGATATTTGTTGCTAAAGTAACAGGTCAAATAAAATACATTGTATCTAGATCTGAGGCCGTGTGATGTCGACATCATACAATATGAATTTTGAGTCTATCGGCGTCACTCTAAATCCCTATATTTTATCATAATTTTGTAGAACTTTCTCGTAGACTATACCAAAGATGGTAAAGGGGAGTAGGGACACCCCCTACTCCCCTTTACCATAATACAAATACCTATTGTTTCTTTAATCAGTACCAAAGCTTATATACCTACCTCCGAAACGTCACTATAAACGTCCATCGCTTTGATACCCGAAAATCAATTCAATCGTGAGTAACTCAACCATATTGACAGACCCAACCGATTTCGACCTAAACAAACAACCAAATCCCATTATTAATTTCTAACTGCTTAATAGTGAATATTTAATGTGTTATTAGAAACGCTTTTGCGTTCAAAATCAACGGAAAAGCGTTTCTTCTCTTTGTTTGATATTTCCATTCTATTTTATCAGAAAAGTTAATGGTTAATTGTTTATTCTATTGCTAAAACGAAGTTAGCGTAAGCTGCCTAAACTTCATTTCAACAGATCAGTGGTTATGTAGAGCTATTAAAAATAAAACAATATATAAAGATTTAACGTAAATTACCGTTGATTTGGTTAGATCCAATAGAATTCCATTCGTTTATAAACTCAAGTAATCTAATTAGCCTCGATTTAACTTGCTGTATGGTGCGGTGACGGCGGCGAATATCAGAATATCATTACTCCATCTCACCCCGTGGCCGTAGATGTCGTACCGAAACAATATCTTCCTTCCTTCTTCCTAAGAGGCTTCCTTCCGTCTACTCTGACCATCTTAATATGATCGCCAACCCGTCTGCCAAGGGTGGCGATTATGGCATATCTCCCAAGACAATTCTTGGAGTAGGCTTGTTCAGTAGTGGACAGCTGTAATGATGATGATAATGATAACTTGCTAAGATTTTATTTTTGACATCTTCCCTCTCAGTTGCTGGATATTTTTGTGGGAGTGATTTTGCGAAAGGACAGAAATGTGTTACAGGAAACGCGTGTGCACGCTATTTGATTTGAGATAGATTAGAGCACCCGCGATGGCGGCGAGATGGCTGCCAAATGGTTCCAATCCATATTGTGTAGGGTTGGTACTGTAATGATATTACCTGCCCTCCTATAGAATAAAACCTCTTTTATCAAGATAGCTAGTAGCTCTGGTCATTTTATTAAAATAACTAAACATAGCTTTTAAAATGAGAATAGAATTCGAATCAAATAAAAAGCATGGTGTTACGTTTGATTGATGTTTGTCAATAGTTATAAAAATGGTGTGCTAAAGTAAACATTGTGAATCTAATATAATTATTTTAAATAAAATCAGTGATTGTTTGTGAATACATGTGTTATCATTGAGAAGATCTCCCTAGATCCCGTATAGAAATACCTCTTGCAGCTGCGAGTGTGCTTACATGGTGGTAGGCGCCTTTGGTTATTTGAAAAGATTTTGAAGTTTTCAAAGGGGAGAGAGATTAAACAAGAAAACTAAAAAGAAAAGAAGAAACCATGGAATCGACAAACGTTCAAGTAAAATTATTCAATGGCATAGAACAGGATTCAAAAGAATTTTTAAAACAGTTTCGAAAATTGGCTATTATTAAAAAAATTACAGACGAAGAAAAAATTGCGATTTTCCCGTCTTTCCTACAAGGTCCGGCGTCATCATTTTACAAAACTATAGAAGAGACAGCAACAGAGTTTGCCGAAGTTGAGAAGCTATTCTTAGAAGAATTCCCACCGATAGTGGACTACGTAGAACGATTTTTTTTAGCAAAACAAGGCGAAATAGAGGACATCATCGAATATTTTTATAGATTACAAGAATTGGCATACAGAGCAGAAATGAAAGACGAAAAAAAATTTATAATAAAATTTATAAAATCATCAGGACCCTTCTTTAGAAATAAATTGGCCACATCATTGATACAGGACAAAAAAGAATTAAAAAAATTAATCATGCAGCTTAAAGACGTTTATAATATGAGCGATTTGAAACAAACCAATATACCGATTATGGTGGATCATTCCCAAAAAAATAGGGGAGGTAGGGGAGATATGATGCCTTCAAATAATGAAGATCGATTCTACACACCCCCATCAGGTAGTATGAGACACTACACGACATCGCCCATGCATGCGAGAGCAGAACGTTCACCGTATGCATTACGATCGAGAGGACAGCCCCTCACTCAAGATGTACGGCGCCAGGAGGGAAACGAACCTCGGCGGCCATGAACGTCACGCATCAGGCAGCCGTTTCCAGTCAGCAGAACGTGGCGACGTGTGAAAATGGCACTCAAACGGGGGAAGTATTGAATTTTTGTTTTAATAATAGAGATAAAGCGCCTTATTTGCATGTTTCATGTAAGACCCTATCCTTTACGGCTCTCTTAGACACAGGAGCCACAATATCTTGTATGTCAAGTACATTAGCATGTCGGTTGGATTTACAATTATCAGGGGCTGCAGACGGCGTGATAAGAGGGGTGGATGGCAGGCACATTAATACGGCAGGAACTACTAAGTTTAATTTTTATATTGTTGATAAAGAATTTAATATTAATATTTATGTTGTAGAAAATCTAGCTTGTGATTTAATTTTAGGTCAAGATTTTTTGAGCAAGTATGCCGTTATTATGGACTTTTCAAAAGGTAAGGTCACGATCGGCAAAGACAGCGTAGAATTTGGTCGAAAAACAAAAAATCGGGCTTCTTCTGAAAATCTTAATTCAAAAGAAATTTGTACTTCTTTTTTTTCTGACAGCAATGTCAAATGTCAATCATCCGCTGTGACAGACATTACGGAAAAAAACTATGTAGATTTATCACGTAGTGATTATAATTATTTTTCAGGATTGAAAAACACAATTGACTTCTCGTTAGAAAGCGAATGCAATTTTGTTTTGGGCAAAAATTTGAAGTCGGAGCATAAGGCAGAGTTAGTAAATTTATTGAATAGTAGTATAGACATATTTTCTTTTAAAAAATTGAACAGATTGGGCCGCTGTGATATTATCAAAGTTAATATCGAAACCACGGACGAGCAACCTGTTAATTCTCTACCTTACAGAGTTTCACCAGCCCAGCGTAAAATCATTGATGAACAGGTTCAAGAAATGTTGGAGTTGGGTGTCATAGAAGAATCAAATAGCCCTTATGCTTCACCGGTCGTCTTGGTTAAGAAAAGCGATGGTTCATGGCGATTCTGCGTTGATTATAGGAAGCTAAACAAAAAAATTGTTTCAGATAGATACCCCATTCCAGCAATTGATGATCTAATTGGATATTTATCTAAGGCTCGATTCTTTGCGGAGTTAGATTTGAATTCCGGTTATTGGCAAACTAGTATACAAGAAGGGAAGCATAAAACAGCGTTTATCACGGCGTCAGGGTTATATTCCTTTAACGTAGTTCCTTTTGGTTTAAAATCGAGTCAGGCTTTGTTTCAGCGTATGATGGATCGTGTTATAGGAGATCTACGTTTCAAAAACGCAATAGTTTATGTAGATAACATTATAGTTTACGGTGAAACATTCCATGAATTTTTAGAAGCATTAAAAGAATTATTTGTACGTTTCAGAAGGGCGAATATGACATTTAAATCATCGAAATGTCAATTTGGTTTAACGGAGCTTTGCGTCTTAGGTTACCATATCTCGAGAGAAGGAATTAAGCCAGACACGACCAAATTGGAGGCTATTCGGGAAGTATCAGCACCCAAAAACACCAAGGATGTAAGGAAATTATTAGGTCTTTTTTCTTATTACAGGAAATTTGTTAAGAATTTTGCAGAAGTCACTTTACCTTGGACAAAATTATTAAAGAAGGGAGTCAAATTTGATTGGTAAACTGAATGTCAGCGGTCATTTAAGCAAGTGAAGACAATTTTATGTAATCCTCCAATATTACGTTATTTTTCCTCAGATCCAAAGGTGGTGACTCGTATAATGGTTGATTCCAGTGACGGTGCCCTGGGAGCAGCATTATTGCAGAGTCATGAGGGGCAAATGCACCCGGTAGCTTATGCTTCAAGAAAGTTATCGGAAACGGAAACCAGATATTCGACTACGGAGAAGGAGTGGTTTAGCTCTAGTCTGGGCGTTAAAATATTTTAAAACGTATCTCTGGGGTTCCTCTTTTCAGATAGCCACAGATCACAAAGCATTGTGCTGGTTGCAGTCAAGAAAAGACACATCTGGTCGATTAGCACGATGGGCCCTGGCGATACAAGAATGGGATTTTGAAATTGTTTTTTGCAGAGGTAAGGATAATATTTTGGCAGATTTTTTGAGTAGAAATCCATTATCAATAAGACAGGACTCTAATGTCGATGAGGAGAAACCTATGGACGACGGTTTAGAGGTATTTAAAATAGAATTTGTGTCATTTCAGGAGGGACAGCGGCAAGATAATGTATGTATTAGAATTATGAATATTTTACAGTCGGGTCGAGAATATAGAGGCTTCTATATCAATAATGGTCTTTTATATAAACGGGTATATAGAAATAGCTCGGTACGTGAGGTGGTTGTCCTTCCAAAATCTCTGTTCCAGGATGTTATGAAGGAGATACACGACGACCCATGGCTAGGGGGCCATTTGGGGCTGGCTAAAACTTTAGGTAAGTTCAGGGTCCGTTATTTTATGTATGGAGCGGATAAAGAAATTGAAAAATATATTCGCACATGCATTCCTTGTCAGGAGAGAAAAGGAACGCAGAAAATTGCTGAGTTGATGCCTATCTCCGTTACCAGTATGATGGAAAAGGTGGGGATAGATGTCTTGGGTCCTTTTCGTGTCTCAGATAGAGGTAACAAATTTATTATAGTGGCCTTAGAATATGTTTCTAGGTATGCGGTGTGTAAAGCAGTTCCTAGAGCGACATCGAATGTTATCATGGAATTTTTGACTGAAGAGATTTTTTGCAGATTTGGAGGCGTTAGAGAGATAATTTCCGACCGAGGGACGGTGTTCACAGCCCATATAGTACAAGAAGTCATCAGATTGTTTGGAGCTAAAGCAGTTCTAACAAGTGCGTTTCACCCAATGACTAATGGATTAGTCGAAAGGTTTAATAGAACTTTATTATCTATGTTATCTAAATTTGTTGCTGCTGACCAGAGAAATTGGTGTCACTTTGTACCTTTGGTAACGTATGCATACAATTCCAGTAGACAGGCTTCCACCGGAATTGTTCCACATCTACTCATGTATGGTAGAGAACCACGCACAGTGTTAGATATGGATCTGTCAACAAATAACGTACATAATTATATGTCTGTAGATGAGAAAAGAATTGCTTTGGAAAACCTAGCCACACAAGCAGTAAACAACATAACCCAGGCGCAGCAGAAACAGAAGTCCAGCCACGACAGGCGAGCGTCAAGGCGAGAGTTCCAGCCGGGAGATCTGGTGCTCTTGTACACTCCGAGACGAATTTCTGGTAAGAACTTCAAATTACAACGGTTATTTGTAGGGCCATGGGTGGTGGTTAGACGTGTAAGTGATGTCACTTATGTGGTGCGAAAGCCTGGACGGAATAGATCCGACACAGTACATATCAATCGGATGAAATCATTCCAGACAAGGGAGATTTGAATAAATACTTGATATGCTGGGCTCCTATGTCTAATGAGAGTTATTTTATTTGTTCCGTTATTGTTATTTAACATTGTACGATTAGCATAAAATTATAATATTAATGTTGTCCGCTGCTGGACATGGGCGTAGCCCAAATATTTTCATAATTTTAATACTGGTTATGATTGACTATAGTCATCACACTTATGACTTATTGTATTGGTGGTGATGATGTATAAGTGGCGCTGCTACATGATTATCAGGTGTTACCCTGAAAAGAGTCGTTTTTGGGGCACACACACAGGATGTTCATTGTCTGGAGAAGCAATGAAAGCCTCCTAGACTATCCAAGTCTTGTTATTATGTTGTTTATGCCAGAAAACACACGATATTTATAGATTACATCAAAAATGTGGAATTATCATGTCACGGTGTTTGCGACCAAACATCTCCGAAACGGTTGGCCCGATTCGCATAAAAATTTTGTATGAATATCTGGCGAATATTTTTTTTTTTACCTTAAGTTTAAGGGTGAACCACTACTAAATATTTGCCTTTAATAAAAAAAAAAAAAAAAAAAATTTGAAAATTAAATAAAACTTTAAATTCACCATTCTACTACCAAGCCCTATCTATTTTTTTTTTCCTTTTTAGTAACAATAATTTAATTTTATGTTTATTTGGATAATTTTTTTTGCATCCAATCAAATGTCTTTCGATGACTTAGATTTGTTAATAGACTGGATAGATGGCGCTGCGATAAGACTGTGAGTTTTATTGCTGTTGTTATGGCAGTGGTAGAATAGATAAGCCGTTTACTTATGTTACTGATGAGAATGTTTATAATTACAATTTTATTTGTCAAATATATGAATATACTTTCGCGCATAAATTTTGTTTTCATGTGAAACGTACGAGAGCAACGATGGCCAGGGGCGGTGTTCCAGTACAACCACAATGGACATGAGGGAAGATCGGAAAATGAATAACGGGATTTACAAGAAGTAAATATCCAGGTAGAGATAGGGAGTTAGGAAATGGGTGAAGCGTAGATTAAGGGGATATTTCCGTCAATAGTTAAGAGTGGGTGATGGAATTTAATTATTCATTGGCATCACACATCTAGCACATAGTAGCCGATAGATGTGGGAGAACCTCATGGACTCCATGATGTTGATGGGTATTCTGTTCTACCTAACACTTTTATTTTCATGTCTGGGGACAAATAGATGATAGGGTAGGTTAATTGGTATAAATGAGATATTTATTTTTCATTAATCTTGGTTGGTATATGATCTTCCATCATGGTCCTGACTCTCTGGAACCCCATCCTTGATTGATAAGATTAATATCTTTTTGTTATCAATTATTTTGGATAGTTTAGCAGTTAGGTTTTATAATAGGATAGCCATTAGCCAACTTTTATACATGCTTCAATTAATTTTTAACCACTTGTTCTAATTAATTATTTCAGATTATCATTAATAATTTAGTTGAACGGTCAACTGTTGTGATAATTTAATTTGGATTAAACTTTTAACCAGTTGTTATAATTAAGTTTGCCCTTTTAAAATAATTATTTTCAGATCATTAATTTATGATTTATTTAAATGGTTAAAAGTTGTAATTATTTTCATTTTTTTTTATTTCTGTTTTTACTTGGTGATAGGACCAAGTATGATCATTGAAGCTTTTGTGTGTGAAGGTTGACTAATATTTTATTTTAGCTAGGATAGCTATAATTAGGTAGTGTTTAGCTAGTGTTAGGAAAGTAGAATTAGGGCCTTGAAAGTATAATTTTTGGTTGGTTTTTTTTATACTTTGAGCAAGTCGGACTCATACTCCCATTTGCTAGACTTTCAGTGGGTCCTGGGTTCAATTCTACTCTTTTTTATTGCACCTATGTATTTGAAACTCCCAACATAGGTAGACAGTTATAATGTAGGAAGGTAACAGAATTTTGGAAGTGTTTCAAGACTTCCAAAATTTTTTTTTGGGGAGGGGGTGATGTAATGATATTACCTGCCCTCCTATAGAATAAAACCTCTTTTATCAAGATAGCTAGTAGCTCTGGTCATTTTATTAAAATAACTAAACATAGCTTTTAAAATGAGAATAGAATTCGAATCAAATAAAAAGCATGGTGTTACGTTTGATTGATGTTTGTCAATAGTTATAAAAATGGTGTGCTAAAGTAAACATTGTGAATCTAATATAATTATTTTAAATAAAATCAGTGATTGTTTGTGAATACATGTGTTATCATTGAGAAGATCTCCCTAGATCCCGTATAGAAATACCTCTTGCAGCTGCGAGTGTGCTTACAGTACCACTACCTACTGTTCGCCAACTTCGCCAACATAGTGTATGCGATGATATATTGGACCATATAAAGTAAACACAATATTGAACTAAAAACTCTTTTTAACATTTTATTTATTGAAGTCTATGTCTATGATTATTATTAAATAAATATTTGATAAAAAGGATATTTTCTTGTTTTCATATTTCGGACTGTTCAGTAAAAGAGCATTAAGGGCCTATGCACTCCACGTTTTTTAAACGCGCCGGTTACGCGCATTTGTAGCGATACAGGCGCGATACGCACGCAAGTCAGATGCAGCTCTATAGGACAAAAGCGCGCCGCCGACTTTAAAAAACATGATGTGCACAGGCTCTAAGGCTAAATTGGCAACACATACATTTCATCTTAATTTTACTAAACGGAATGATAACCTGTCAGATATTTCACATTATATGCGACAACTGTAAGGATCGCTCAATATTAAAAAAAACGGTTTTTATTCACATAGACTTTAAAAAGCTCTTGTAAATAGTCGTAACATTACAATTATTTAACTATACATATTAGGTCTTTACCTATGAAATTGCCGTTCTGCAGTACTAGCCATTTCAAATCAAAATAATTTTTGTTTGGCTAAGAATTCTAATTTCAAATTAATTTTATTTTAAAAACATGGATTCTTTTTTCCAAAAGTAGTCATTTCTTTATTGATTAGTGTTACATTTTCATCGCATTTCAATCTTTTTCGGCATCATGGATACGTTAAAAATTCGAGTAATTATGGAATATGAGTACCGTCGTGGCAGCAACGCGGCACAAGCGGCACGCAACATCAACGACGTTTACGGAGCTAACACTACAAACCAACGCACCACCTGTTATTGGTTTGCTCGCTTCCGTTCTGGAAATTTCGACCTGAAAAATGAACCTCGCGGTCGTCCGAAGACTTTGGTCGACAATGACGAATTAAAGGCGGTTGTGGAAGCTGATGATACACAATCTACGGCTGAATTAGCAGCAGCTTTCGACGTTAGCGTCAAAACAATATTGGTCCATTTGCGTCAAATTGGCAAGGTAAAAAAGCTTGACAAATGGGTGCCCCACGAACTCAATGATCGCCAGCGCGAAGTACGCGTCGAGACGTGCCTTGCACTGCTCAACAGACACACAAATGAAGGAATTTTGAACCGCATTGTTACCTGCGATGAAAAATGGATTCTGTTTGATAACCGCAAGCGCTCAGCAAGTTGGTTGGATCCTGGTTCAGCACCTAAACAATGCCCTAAACGAAAACTTACCCCTAGAAAAGTGATGGTCACTGTTTGGTGGTCTAGCGCCGGTGTGATTCATCACAGCTTCTTACCAATCGGGGTGAGCATTACTGCAGATGTGTACTGTGAAGAACTGAGCACAATGATGGAGAAGCTGGCGCATCTCCAACCAGCATTGGTCAATCGCTCGTCTCCGCTGCTCCTGCACGACAACGCGCGACCTCATACTGCACAGCAGACGGTCTCCAAGTTGCAAGAACTGGGGTTGGAAGCTCTCCGTCATCCGCCCTACTCACCAGACCTTGCGCCTACAGACTACTACTTTTTCCAGAATTTGGATAACTTCTTGGCGGGAAAAAAATTCAATACCCGAGAGGCAGTACAAAATGCCTTTGAAGAATTTGTTGCCTCCCGTCCAGCTGATTTCTTTAAGAAGGGCATCAATAAACTGCCACTGCGATGGCAAAGATGCATTGATTGCATGGGTGATTACTTCGATTAATACAAATAAAAAAATTCATGAAAAAAAATCGTTTAAATTTTTTCATACAAAACGGCAATTTCATAGGTAAAGACCTATTATTTAATTCAAAGTACAAATAGATTATTAAATCGTGACTTATATTTGATCATATATCATTTAATGTATGATAATATGTGCAAATTCTTTTATTAAATGTTTTTAAAATATTTATTGGTAATACTCGTACTCTTAGATATAACTTGTCTCAATGGTTCTGTCTATATTAAGGAAAGAATTGCATAGTGTGACGGACCTTGTATGTATAGCGATTGCTCCCACCAAATTCAATGCTCCAACTGAGAAGACCCAGCGAAACAAACTGAGCGGGTTCATCTACTACTGGATTCATCACGGCCCACTAAATACGCTCCGGTGAAACATACACAAGTGGGTATGTATGTACATAGGATTTGCTCCACTTACAACAATTATTTCTTAGAAAAAAATAACATCAGAAAATGTAAACATCAATACAATTACATTACTCGTTTTATTTTATTTTTATCTCTGTTTTTAATTTTAGATAACTAAAATTCTAAACAATCATTTATATGTGGAGACCTTTTAATGGCTCCCCATCAAACATATCATAAAGATAACATGTCACTGAAAGCTGTTGGTCTATGTCCTAACAAAACAAATAAAATTAAAAAATAATAATATTCTAAAAATAATGAATTAAATAATGTTTCGATTGCAGTCGCTTGATTAATTCTGATAGGTAAGCGAGCGACTTAAAAAAATAAGCCAAACCCAACTGAAATGGGAAAAGCCAAATATGATGAATGATTGCTTTTAAATAATGCATTTACGTCTAGCATTCCATTGTACGCCAATGGTGTTTCAATTGATTTTGATGACACTTATAATGCTGACCTAATGTAAACTTAGGGTATTATTATTGTTTGATTTTAATTATCTTAAAAAAAAATTTCTTACAATTTCTTGACTTTCCCATTCGCGAGACAGACATGTTTTTAATTAGCAACGATATCAAGATCACAAAATGTTGTTTACTTGATATTATCCTATAATCTTACTTGATGCTGCTGAAATTGGGAAATTAATTAAACAAATGATTGCATTTCAGATATTTTTGACCAACTTCTTAGTCGAAAGATGTTTTGTGTATTTTCCGCGACACGTTTCGGATGCCATATTTTGCCATTTGTAATAAGAGTCCTATTCGTTTACCCTATAGGTATGGAAAAAAATAACAAAATATGACATGCGCTTATTCACAATATAGTTTCTCTTGATCATGTCGACAAGCATGGCCAATGTACATCCGACGTGTTTTTATAACACGATTTGATCTTTGTTTTCTATGAAGCCCACCCACATAAGGCTAAGTCGAAAAATTTGCTGCAGCACAATTTTACTGGTATGAACCGATATGGGTCGATATATATATATATATATCCAATTATGATCCTATATCCATTATCCCATTCCTATCAAAAGTCTTTTTTCAACTTAACTCATATGTTTGTAAGCACAATCTCGTCAACCCTATACAAGCGGGTTTTTGTTCTGGGGTGTTACCGCCTAAGTAGCCGAATATCGTGATCGTGATCGAGGTTCAAATAGATGAAGGTTAAAATGGTTATAGTGCTGACACGGCACAGAAGGACCATAAAATAATGAAATTTATTCAGCACTTTTTATTTACATACACTTGTACTTGTCAAGCTCACAATTTATTACATAAACACAGTTAAAACAGTAATTAAAGCAACAACATATTTTGAATTAGTCCGTCCGTGCGGTCTATTTCGTCACATATATATTTTTAATATCCTGAAATTAATAATAAATAGCAAGTTACAAAGCTATTTTTTTTAGGACAACAAACAGTTACACTAAGGTTATATAATAAATAACTTAAATGCTAAAAGTAACTTACAGTGTAACCAGCCCCGTCGTCCACAAATTATTTTTACAATTTTGTACCCAATATATATCCTTTTCACTGAAGTAGTATGACAGAAGTGAGGATCAATATACTATACTAAATAACACTATAAATAAAAATACAAAAATATTTTGAAAATAAATGTATTATTGTTACATTTAGCAATTGTATATTAAAATTAAAGAATTGAAACCAACGAGCAGTTGGCTAGCACAAAAGGGTCTCAACCAGTAGCTTAATTTAAGCGACTAATACTTGAGGGCACCCTTATGGGAGTGAAACGATGGAACATGGAGTCAAAACCTTACCTAAAAAACATTATAGTAAAACAATACTCGATATCAAACTCTTTTAATGTGTGTGCCATTAATAAAAATATGTAAAAGGACATCTGGCCTAAAATCCCGCAAATTGTAAAAAGCTTCGCTACTCTCTGGTATCTTTACATCCCTTCACGCATTTTTTACCTTACGGTTCAACGTTCTATCATATTCCTTCTGAATATATTACATCTATTCGAAGTAATAGCCAATGAAACCCGGTTAGTGGAATCTAATTTGTCAGAAAATCTAACTCATCCTCACATTATTGAGTAAGATGCATGGCGCCAGTTATAATATAGCGTCGTGTGTAGTGTAGATACGTATGTTGAGTGCTCCATCTTAAAATTTGCCTAGGCTATATCGTGGATAAACTATTAATTTAATCTTAAATAGTTCATCGGCCGCTATTTAGTATCGGTAAATGAGCAAAGTTTACCGGAATGGGTATGGGTGGATTTCGATAATTAACGATATTAAGTATTTCTGCCTCGTTGGTCTAGCGGTAGCGTGTCCACCCGCAGACAACGAGGCCCTGGGTTCAAATCCCGGGTCGGGCCAAAAGTGATTTTGGGAACGGAGAGCACGTAAAGCCATCGGTTCTGTACCTGACCTCTTTCCGGTCGTGTCGCTAGACGTCCCATCGGATCATGAGAGTGATGGAATAGAAAGTGCTCCTGTGCACACACTTATGCACTATATGTTCCGGCCAGATGGCTAAGCTTGAGACTGCCCGCAGTGGCTGAAATTCGGCTAGGAGGACTGTATTATTATTTCTGCAAAGTACAGTGGTATTAAATCATTATCGCCACATAGTATTCCTGCTAAGTTTTATCGCAATTGATCCTTACCTACAACTAGTATGCCTTAAAAGTTATAAGATAATCAGTTTTTTGGTATACAAGGTAAGAAATATGCAGCGAGGGATATTATAAATAAAGTGTATTTGATTTGATACAAATAAATTAAATTAAGTTAGTAGTTGATATCAGTTACATACAGGTAGGTCAAATCAGAGTAGAAGTAAGACATAATCTTTACATTATTTGAGTTCTTGTTTAAATTCCAATTCGACCAGGTCTGTTTGTATGAGGAATACGGGACTTGAAAATATGACAAACATCACCAATACTCTATAATACACTAAAATATAACCGTAATAAGGTTTTCCTTGGTAAGGGTTGGGTTAACGATAGGGCAAAAAGGCAAAACCCACGTTTCATCAATAAAGAAATAAAGCATGTAAAGATGCGAATAACACAAACGTACAAGTATGAAAGCATTATATTGTTAACTTTTATAGTATGCTGCTTAGAATTTTTTACGATTAGTTCAGTGCAGCAGCAGTGCTGTAAAAATCACGTAGTAATACCAACTTTTAGGCCGGGACTCCACCAAACCAGAGATGTGTGCGGTGTGCTGTGCGAGAAGAAATGTTTTTCAGCTCGGAGGACTCCACCAAAGCGGAGATGTGTGCGGTGTGCTGTGCGAGAAGAGATGTTTTTTATCTCGGGGGACTCCACCAAAGCCGAGATGTGTGCGGTTGCTGTGCGAGAAGAGATGTTTTTCAGCTCGGGGGACTCCACCAAAGCGGAGATGTAGGCGGTGTGCTGTGCGAGAAGAGAGATTTTTCAGCTCGGGTGCGAGGCGTTGAATGCTCAGTACGCATTCTGACACGAAAGGTACACGATAATTTGAAAAGTATTATCAATATGATATGATCTTTCACATGCAAAGGTGAACATATCAGTCGGCCATGTTTCTAGAAAAACAAAGCCGATAGATAATACCTAAATCCTCCGGGAGGGTGTTAGCAAGGGAATCCTAAATTGTTGATCTGCCAGAGTGTATCGTTCGTAGCTTAACGCAGAGCGCCTACCCCGGATTGGTAGATGGTACAGGTTCGAGACCCGCCGGACGATTAAATTTATGATGTCCCATTATTGAAATGTTGCTATTATTACAAAAAAGTAACACAGCTCACTGAACGTTGGTTGTTTAAAAAACGTCTTCTCTCTGCTCGTCTCGTCTCCGTTTTGGTAGAGTCCCGGCCTTAACGTGAGCTTCCAGTGATGGGCATGTTCTGTGCGCTCAATCTAATGGAGAGTTTATGTTATTCTCAGTAACAACATGTTTATACTGACTAACAACGTGTATATATTAAATTGGTTGTGGAAACATCAATTTAATGAGAGACCCTATCGGGTTAAGACTAAAAAACTAAGCAAGGCATATAGTAGTCGCTTATGATGTGTAACATCTGATGTGTATTATATTATTATAATCAAATTAATGCGGTACCACTACGTACTGTCGATAAACAATACCTGCGCATACACTGTTGGCCGACGTACGTCGTCGTACCAAACTTACGCAAAATGGGTTGGTACCATCTGACAGCAATCTCTCCGCCACCTCACGTGCTCATTGGGCAAATCAAATAGCGCGCACGCGCGCTTTCCTGGTGTTCTGTAACACATATTCGTGCCTTTTCCAAAACCTCTCCCACAAAAAAAATGCAACAATTGAGAGAAAATATAATTATTATACAGATTGATAAAGAAAGACATCAATAAACATTATAGTAGGAGTATACAGTTAGCATGAATAAGAAAACAGAAGAAAACCCGTAACTAATTACAATCTCACACAAACTTTGACATTTTTTAAAACAATTTTAAAGAATAATTATTTATCACTGTAATCCTCTAATCTTGCGATCTTCCACCTTCCTCAAAAACTTCTTTAGTCTTCATAATTATTAATAATATTTATTATAGTACTAGCTGTTGCCCGCGACTTCGTACACGACAACTATGAATGATGACCAATGTAACCTACAACAAAAAGTCCTAACACACGTCAAAGACTCACTTTGAGATACTGTAAAACGAATGTGAATAACTAAAGAATAATTAAAATTCTGTATGCCGTGTCTGTCCAAAACGGTATACAGAAAAAGCACGGCCTTTTAATCATATTTTCATAATAAAATGTTTCACTGACTCACTATTTACCACATACTAAGTTTAGAATAATTTGCCATTGGCCTACAATTTTGAAATTTGGCACCAAGATTAAAGGAAAAAAAAAGAAAATTATTGATTTTTGGTAAGTGCCATTAGATGTTAAGCAGTGTCAACGTAAAATTTACCTTCTCACTCTGTAAGACCAAAAGCATACACACGCAAAAGAGGTCAAAATAGACATGTATACACTGTACGTATCAAGGAGTATAAGCATTATATTTCTTAATACACTTCTAATCAACCCTAATGTTATGATTTTATAAAACTTCTTTGTACGCGATGTTCCTTTCAGTTTTAGCGGGTCGTACCAGAACTACCGCACTGTGGGGTGAATTCACACGTGAGGACGCCACAGAAAAGGCAGATCATTTGGCCCTAACGGAATATGTGGCACGAACACTGTTTGTCCCTGGGCGGATCCAGTCATAATAGTAGCCTCTATAACACGATGCCAAGATTTCTTATTCCTGAGCAACATTCGTCCCTATTTAATGCCCTTAGTGGTGGAATTTCCAAATATTCTGAAATTAATATTTTATATTTTTTAAATATAAATAATTTAAAAGAGAGAATATTAAAATATTAAAAGAAAGACCTAATACCAATTTTCATGCGTTTAACTCACAATAAAACGATTTTTATACAAACTTATATCCCCTATTTTACGTCCTTAGGGGTGGAATTTCCAATAATCCTGAAACATATATTTATAATTTTTACCTGAAAAGGCAAATACCAATTTTTATGCGTTCAACTTAAAATTGTCACATTTTTCATACAAACTTACATCCCCAATTTTACGCCCTTGGGGGTGGAATTTTAAAAGATTCTGAAATATATTTTTATTTTTAACTGCAAGGCAAAACACCAAAGTTCATGCCTTTAACATCAACAATGACGGATTTTCATGAAATCTTTCATACCTATTACTCGCTTAGAATTACAGAATTTTTGAAAACGTCCCATTTTCAAAAATTCTTTGGTGGATGCCTACGTCACAAAAGGTACCTATTGTCAAAATTTCAAGTCTCTAACCCCAGCCGTTTAGGCTGTACCTTGATATGTCAATCAGTCAGTATGAACTTACATCCTCTAATTTACGCCCTTTGCGGTGGAATTTCCAAAATTCCTGAAATATATATTTATATTTTTTAATTGAAAGCTCAAATACTAATTTTGATTCGTTTAACTTAAAAATTGTCACATTTTTCATACAAACTTACAACCCCTATTTTTCGCCCTTGGGGATGGAATTTCCAAAAATCCTGAAATATATATTTAAATTTTTTAACTGATAGGTTAAATACTAATTTTCATGCGTTTAACTTAAAAATTGTGACATTTTTCATACAAACTTACATCCCCCATTTTTCGCACTTGGGGGTGAAGTTTCCAAAAATCCTGAAACATATATTTTTTATTTTTAACCAAGGCTAAGTAGGTACCAACTTTCATCCTTCTAACTTCAAAAACGGCAAAGTTTCATACTAACTTTGCACCCTCGTTTTCGAAAAATCCTTCCTTATTCCTTGTCTACATTTTAAAGAAAACATCTGTACAAAATTTCAGCTTTCTAGGTCCAAGGGATTGGGCTGGGCGTTGATGAGTCAGTCAATCAGTCAGGACTTCTCTTTTTGTTTATATAGATATTAAAAAGCAGGGAACGATATATTTAGGTTTTATACATATGTATATATTATATGTTTATTTATAAATATTCGTACATAGGTGTAAATTTATATAAGTAGATGCACTGCCAACTACCACTTTTTCTCCCTGCATTGCTTTGGTTCATCCAACGGTGGTCTGGAAGAGATTGCTATATTAGCGATAAGACCGCCGTTTGTACCTCATAATATAAGCTAACTTATGTTTCAATGTATGTTCGGATTTGGTGCCATAAAGTGTTATCTATCTTATAACCCCATAAATCCATCGATTCCAAGACCTTACGGTGACTAAAGCCCTATTTACTATAAAACCGCTTAGCAAATAATTTAATACACTAACTTAATAGTTTTATTTTCATCTACGAAATAACGCTCCAAATTTTGGGAATTATTAATTAATGTTGTTTGCAAACCTTAGCTAGTTAGGGTTGCAGGTTTCTAATTCTAAAAGGAAAAAGAACTTAATCAACCAGAAAAACACGACTAAATCCTTTCCGGCTCAAGCCCAGATATTCTATGGAAAGTAATTTATTTAATTTTCTCGACAGCTTTGCCAAGCTTAATACTTTACTTAATTAACGTTACTTATACTTAGAGGTAAATTATTAAGATTTGTTAGAAATTCAGAATCAAAGTCGGATCACAGAAACATTTTTCTGTGGAGTATGCTTTTTCAAGAGAAATCCCCAGTTCCTTTAGTGTTTCGCACCGTATGAAAGAGATATAACTACAAATAAAATATATTTTACTTCGGACCATTTAATTCCATAGCGTCTTAGTAAAATGCAAATGAAAACCTTACGACTATTTAAGTAAATCTATTTCAGTAAAGGAGCCTCGTCCCTCCTTGCTAAAGTCTTCAGGATGGAGTTGAAGCTGGTTCGCAGGATCCGGAGCAAAGACGCCGATTTCTGTCTAATACTGGCATGGAACTGTTTGACGGGTTTATAATCCGTTCAACGTAACTGATATAAATCAATGGCATTCTCCGCTGTCTCTTCTCGAACTTCACACTGATCGCTTGATGATGTCCAGAAGTGGAACCCACGTGTACTCCCTTGCATCGCTCCGCCGGCATGGAGCACCCCTGCCACAGACCGCCAGACCAACCTAAGGTAACCACTATGCCCACGCCGCCTACATTCGTAGTCCTTGACCTTGCAATTTATGTATTCGTGAGTAACCTCCCAAATGTAGTCTCGAGCGGGCTACGCTGCATTCCACCCGCACCGCCGCCACCGACGCTCCCTGGATCGCTCGAATTTTTATTGATGTCGAGCCAAATCGTACTAATCTTTTGAGGCAACATTGTTAATAATAGTCTCCGTTGGCTCCTGCCTTCGTTATCTATGTCGGTACCTTTCAAACTTATACGGCGCGGCGGCGAGAACTAAGTCTTGCAAACACTACCCTCACTAAGGCCTATCTGTCATTGACCTGACTTTCAACTAAGAAAATATCTGTATATTTAGAACGATTGCGTGACTTTCTATGAAGTATTTCTAAAAACCCATCCAATATCCCCTTTTAGATAAAAAACCAAGCTGAAATCGGTCCATAGATTTGAAAACTATTCTGCCACAGACATACAAATACGCAAAGATAATTAATACTTTAACTTAGACCACGAAGTTTATATGTAAGTTAGAAGCTTATATTTTGACAAGGGTTAAAAAAAGGGATTTTTGGACCACTTAATCAGTCAGTATTTACCTAAACTTGACCAAAATATACTTTTTATACACGTTATTAACAATGTTTTTTCATCTTGGGATTTCCGTGAAACAAAATTAAGCCTCGCTACCAGTTTATTATAACCTGAAATATTAGGATAACAACTTTATATGTCGGACCTCCGTTATATATTAGAGATATTCATTAAGTTACAAAAATTATCTGATCGCCTGTAACAACGGTCATATAAATTAATATGCTATGTCTAATTGAACATACGACTGACAGTTTAATTAACGCCCGCACTCTAGATGAGAATGTGCTAATAGATACACGAATGGGAAGGTCAATAGATTGGCTGATTGAAGAATAAATTACAGTCGATTCCATTGCTCGGCGTTGATTTGTTTAAGACCTAAATGCCCCCGTGTACTACTTACTTTACTTATTATACTTTATTTACAAAGACTTTATGGTAAAGTCACAACAAGACCATTTTTATTTATACAAAATAAGCTATGTTACGAATTAATGTAATACTTTGATACATTATATTTGCTCAATTTCTATACGTAGGCATAAGTAATATAGCAATTAATACGGCATTGGATTACTGGAACATTTTTAACGAGAAAATTTCAACTACTATGTTTTGTTTTAGATGATAGAACACAATGGTCTATATTCATCCCTCGGGGCTGCGATGGGAGTTTGAGTGTCCGGTACTGCCGCCACGTGCTTGCAGCTCCGGAAAGACAGCGATCTATTTGTGGCGCAGTTGCTGTGCGGGACTGGTAGGAGTCGGCAAAAGGGGAAGGCAATCCAGAGCCCTCCCAAGGTACGTGGCCCTGGGACATGGCGCAAAAGGGGACACCGGAGCAACATACCCGCGTTCCCGGGGCTTCTATCACCAGAGAGAAGAAAAGAGAAGTCCACGGCAGGTTAGGTTTAGTCGGTGCAAGTCCGCCATACCCACCCGCAGACACTTTTTGCGGGGGGCATGCGTAACCATTACCCCTGCCTTATCATAAAAGAAGATCTAGATACATATACTTATCTATAAACCTTAACTATAAATTGAAATAAATATGGTAATGTATAACCGTTAATAGATTTATATTTTAATAAGTCCTATTAATGTGTCCATGATATTGTTATAGATAGTATAAATTGTTTACATAGTTGAATAGCTACGGTTGTGATAAAATGTTCATTTGACTTATTTTTCATTCCAATGACTGCACGTTTAGACCAGAAGGCAAATTTGTAAGAGATAAAATTATTATAATTATCTTTGGGGAAGGTCTTTGCCTAGCAGTGGACGTCTTTCAGATATGATGATGATAATGAAATTATTATATGGATCTTAAAAAAATGTGTTTTGGTCATATTCAGAATAATTTTCATTGAAAGGAGACGGGGATTTCTGGGCCTGATTTTAATAAGTTGAGATATGGTTTGAAAAAAGCGTTATATTTTACTATTTCAAACTGTAAAAAATTTACCCAATTTACAATCTGGAAAACGAGAAATCTCAAAATAAGTTTAAGTCACGAATTAAATTGGTTGTTGATTACTATAATCGATTAACGTTAATGAGTTCAAATAATGTAATATAAAAAGTCTTGCTCCAGACATCAGATAACCGATTTAATCATAATAATTATTAAATACATTAACATAATGTCAACAGTAAAAAATAGAATATCAACAACATAAATAGAAATCATTATATCGGTTATCGTTCAAATCGATTTATTAGTTATTGGCAACTATATTTTTAATCTATGCTGACAGTGACTGGTGACAGATTTTGATTCCTAATCTATGATTGGTCACTCGGTTCTCGTATCGTTTAGTGCGTGTGTGATTTGAGTATTTTTTATTGTTATGCTTATATATCCCTCGACAACTGCATTCTCTCTACGGACTTCTGATATTGCTTAACGTGAACGACTTTTCCTAACATACTGGACACGGATAACTATTAAATAGCAATCGCCCTTAAAATCAGCTGTTTAGTATAGGTTGGTACATAACCTCTCTATTAAGTACTAAATCTTTTATATCTCTGCTCACAGATTGAAAATTCTTAGAATTTTTAGTGATTAGCTGATAATTTATAGACCCATTCATTGACAGCACTTTTATCTTTTTACATTCGGGCCCAATATTGTATGAAAACGTATCCGTCTCCTTTGTTTATAATACTTTGAGCTATTAAATTATGCAATCCATTTTATTTTGTCGTAGCATAAAATACATACATAAAATATTGTTGACCTACGTCCATTATTCGAAAATACACGCATAATTTCACATCTCATAACGATATTAAAATAATAACTTCGTCGGTAGTTTAAGCCTTGCCTATTTAGTATTAAAGTGCGCTTCCATGTTTGTAACATACAGGCGACACAGATATTTTCGTATTGACGAACATTGTCTTTAAAGAACTGCACGTGTGGCGCAGCAGCTAAGACAGTCGCCTCGCCTCTTCGTGTCGTGGGTTCGAGTCCCACGCCGTACAACTATTTGTGTGACCCATAAATAATTGTTCTGAGTCTGGATGTAATTTGTTTTCGTCTATTACGTTAAGTAGTAGTATTTTGTACAGTAATTACCCCGCGACACAGGGATTAAATTCATACATAGTGCGGGCGTTGTCTTATTAAGAAAAAAAATAAGCTAATTAATCATACCTGGAAAATTATATTATTTGGTATTGGAAAACAACAGCTAGTTTTTAGTTCCTATGTGAAACCACAACATTAAAATAAAATAAAATGAAATGATATGAAATGAAATGAAATGAAATGAAATGAAATGAAATGAAATGAAATGAAATGAAATGAAACGAAACGAAACGAAACGAAACGAAATGAAATGAAATAAAATCAAATCAAACGAAACGAAGATAAGATAAGATCCGATAAGATAAGATAATATAAGAAATAATTAAATCAAATCAAATCTAATCTAATCTGTGGCGGTTCAAATACTCGGACCCCACTTGGACCCCACTTGGACAAACAAATCCAAAGTCCGCCCTTACACGTGCCGCGCCGGCGCAGCCATCGAGGGAAGAGATATTAGTATAGTTAAACCTAAGCCTACTTATTAATTATGTTGCATAGTAACGATAAATGATGCAATAATATTTAGTTCCCACGAGAAACTTACAATCCAATGTTCTAGAACAAATAGGAAAGGAGTCAGCATTTTCCTATAATACGGATATATGAAACCCTTGTTGATTGCAACCTATCTATCATGTTTAATCAAATTGTATTTAAGGTCATTCTGTTTTTGCTCGTCTTCCTGTACACTAGTTTTACGGTTTTGTTCAATAAATAAATATATTTTTGGCAAACCGTATTATCAATACCTTGACTAGCTCGTGCGCTAGTTCCCGGAGTAAGTGCACTGCCACTTATTTCTACAAATCAAATCAAACAAAACAAATCAAATCAAATCAAACAAAACAAAATAACATAAAATTAAATAATAAATACAATTAATAAAATCTTTTTACTTCCGACACTTGGCCCATAATGTTGTTAGTAAAGTACAACTTAAAAAAAGATTTACCTATTTATTATAACCTTAACAATGTTTTAGACACTGAAAGTAAATTACAATATATAATATATTATTTATTTATTTTTTAGTTATTTACGTTAATATGAATACATAAACAATAAACATCCGAGTGGAATGTAATTCTGCTAGATTTATTGCGTTTTTGAGACATTGAATCGCATTCTTTCACAACGCATTTACTCATTTTTCTCGGTTCAAGTAGGTTGGCGTGTCACTGAGCACTGAATCACTCCCATATATGTTCCACGATTTTGCGTCATCTTGATACTTTGAAAATTTATGAGTCCTGAGCTCAAACCCTAATTTTGAACTTTCAAATAAATTCTAAGTCAGTGCTGCAATTATAATAAACCATACTTTTTAGAGTGTTAGGTTAAACTATGCTAATTAGTTATCACAAAAAACTGAACCAGAAATGTTCAACAGAACGAGAAAAAAATCGAACACTGATGTTAGGTGAAATTTACGAATCATTAACGAAATTTACGAATCATTTAAAAAATCTATCTCGAAAACTATGCAACATCGTAAAAAATACATGCGGGTGATTCGGATACTCCTCATCAACATCATAAAGTATCCAATTTGGCATTTGAACGTCAAGTCTTCGGCCAGCCTGTATATTCATTTAAAGGTAAAACCAAAACTACTCTAAATACTAATATATTGTGGTAAAGTTTCTACATTGTTCATACTTCCGTTGTAATGAAATAAAGTAGAAAACTTCCTTAATTTTCATCGTAGTTGTTCCGTTATTGTGCACAAGAGTGTGTTGTGTGATGGGACTTTTGGCCGCAGTTTAATGTTTAACGTTCACCATGAGACTTTGAATAAATAACTTAAGGCCCGGGTGACGTTAGACTTAGGCATAAGTAATATTGAGATTGGAGGTAAGTAAATAAATGACATCGATAGTATCTATAAAAAAACCTGGCCAAACATTAAAAACTGTTTAAAAATATCCCAGGATATTATTATAACACGTACACTAACAATTTGAAGTAGGTACAGACGCCAGTACATCAACCTACCCCAATCTGTCAATTTTCCCCAATTGAAAGTGAACCTTAGAAATCGCTGGATGCGGATAGCGCAAGACCGGCAATTGTGGAGATCTTTGGGGGAGGCCTTTGTCCAGCAGTGGACGTCTTTCGGCTGATATGATGATGATGATGAAAGTGAACCTTATGCTTTTATAATAAAGTTTAAAATTTATAAAAGAAAGAGAGATTGAGGTAGCTGGGTGTGTTGGCGTCTTTACCTATTATCACACACACACTCTTTTAGATATATTTGTATAATTTAATTGAACAAGTTTGTATTTTTATTTAACTTGATTCAATGACAAAAAAAATTGTCCATGCATATGCTATGCATGAAGTAGGCATTTCAGGGACGATAGGTGTATTACGTGTCTTCTTAATATTTTAGCATCTAATATCAAAGTTAAATGATATAACGAAGCCAAATACATACTTCCCTGCAGCCCTTTTTTCACTCATCTCCCCGCAATAAGTACGCAAATAAGTAATAATAGAAATAAGTAAGCCTTCTTCAATAAATACGACGGAGCATGGCGTATTGACTTTACGTCCACTTTGCGATCTTGGCAATCACGGTATGCTACACTCGAAGCAGTTTATAATTTTGTACCAGTTCATTTACCTTTTTGGTACAAGTCAGTTCAGTTGTTAACGTTTTATAGCCTTTTTGGTGTAAAAGTTATGTTGTACTAAACAGGAGTCGCCTTCAGTAAACCCCACTACAAACTTTGGAGCGTTGCCGTGATTATCATAAAAAAGTTTGGTCCTCTTGACTTAAATTTGCGCGTCTTGTAGGATGTAGAGAAGATGTACCCTACGGTAATTTTTCGACAATATCGCAAAGCCATGCCATGGGGCTGCTGGCTTATTTAATCAAACGTCACTTTGAGTTATATTTGCTTGTGATTTTAAATATGTTGCAGATTCCTTTTATTTTCACTGGGAGCTTTTTGGGGGCATTATAAGGAAGTGGCGTTAGTGATTTTGCAGGCTATAGAAAATTACAATTTATTTAAAGATAAAGTTTTTTAATAATATTTAATTGAATTGATTTAGATTATATTTGGAATAAATTAATACAGTGGCTCTATAAAAATATTGATATCGCGGGGCGTTATAATTTGTTACCTTATAAACATCCTTCTTTTCGATGTTTATAAGGTAACAAATTAAAACGCAAACATCGAAAAGAAGGTAAACGTATTTTTAGGAAATGAGAAATAAAACGGTCAATTAAAAAAAATACGGATACAAAGTATTTGTTGATCCTCATATAAATACATATCAAGTATGAAACAATTTTTTTTCGGCTAAAGTGACATATATTAATTTAAAATAAACACATGTTTTTAATGGATCATTAATATACGTGGTCGTTAATCAGACATGTTATGCCACATTGGAGTATCCATCTTCAAATATTTTAAATAATTAGATATAATAGAAGGCCAAAGCTCTCTTATTTAGCTGAAAAACCCGTAAAAAGTGGCTTAAATTACGGGCCACACATTCACAATATAAACATTGTTTTTACTTTGCGTTTCTATAAATTACCCCTCTAGTATAAAGTCACTAATGTCCGTTGCTTACAAAAATAACTATACGTAAGAAAAATATCCACTATCATCAGAGCATCTCGCAAGGGTCCTTACCCTTATTTCCTTGGCTTATCGTCCCGTTTGAACTCTTTAGATGTATCTACCTACCTTTATGATACCGTAGATTTTGATAAAATTATATGAAATGATATCATTACACAATTTTGCCTTAGATTTTAATTAAATTCCCTCACATCAAATTTCACGTGTCATATTACATTTTACCTATAAAAACCGGCCAAGTATGAGACGCAACTCTTAATGGTTCTTTAAAGATGACGTCGCAACCAAAGAGGTAAGTAGGGTTATTACTTGACAGGGCAAAGCCTATGATTAATATAACAAAAAAAATATTTTTCCGATACAACACAAACCATTCAGAGAATAATTCATGTAATGTATTAGAAAATAAGTTCTGTTAAGTTAGAATTACTATTCTTACGAAATAATCCTTACTAATACTATTAATACGAAAGGATCTCTGTCTGTCTGTCGCGCTTTATCCCAAAACTACGGAACTGATTTAGATCAAATTTGGTACACAGATAGTCTAGAGCCTGAGAAAGGACATAGGCTACTTTTTAATGCTGGAAAAGAATTGAAAGAGGTTAAAAGGGGCATAGAAAGTTGTATGGAAGTATCGTCATTTCTAGAGCTAGAAAGCTTGAAACTTATTTTTTAGGTTGTTGATTCGATATAAATATGACATTGAAAGTTTGTAAAAGTTTTAACCTCAAGGGGGGGAAATAACAATTGGGAATAGGGGATGAAAGTTTGTATGGAAATATGTAAGGTTTGCGACAAGAGACAAAATATTAGAGATATTCTGATGTAACATTTTGCAAAACTGCGTACGAAATCGAGGGCACAACTAGTAAAAAAATATTTTCAACCAGTTTTTAATTTTCATCCCTACGATATATTACACAATTTTATCACGTCAAAATTTAAACAACATAATTCATATACTTTCTTAAATCACGTAGAAGCCTAGAAAAATATTGTACCAAGTTTCATATTTGTACGTTGTGAATATTTGTGAGATTGTTATTAGATCTTCATATTCCGTATATCTAACGGCAATGTAATTAAAAATATTTAAGGTTTCTTGGATATTAGTATTTTATTATTTAACACGGTATTTACATTTAAAAGATTTGTTTATATATTATACAAGTAAATTAATGAAGTAACAAATAGATAATATTAAAAAAAAAGAACCCACTTCAAGTCTTCTTAGTAACAATTGATTTAAACTAAATTCATGCGAAATTATTGATAATCATGTATTTTACACATGTATGTCCGTTCAAGGTTATTACTTTTTTGAAATATATAAATCTATATAGGATGTTACGAGCCATTACTAAATGTATAGCTTGGATTTAAAAATTAACTGATTATTTTTTATACAGTAGAGATAGGTTGAGCAACCGTTTTTCTACAAAACTAACTAAAACGAACTATCTAAACTACTACTAAGTAAAAAAATAAACGGTCTCGTTTTGTAGATGAAATTAGGACTCTACAATACCTCGATTTTAGAATGATTTTTCACTTATTATGCGTGAAGTGCAACTAGTGCAAGACATTCAAGGCGGTAGTATCCTTACCGTCTTACTGTCTTTCCCTTGTCTTTGACTTTTTCATAGGTAATGTGGGGTGGGGTTTATGTCGTTCGGAACACATACAAAATAACTTGGTTGGTGTAGCTAGTTATGTTGTTGCATATTGCTTTGCGCCGATAAATAAAATCCTATAATAAACATTTGTGTTGTGTGGTGACGGCGAAGAATATCATCACCCCATCTCATCCCGTGGGGGGCATAGAAATCGTCCCGAGGGAACACCTACCAGAGAACGGACAGCAGCTTTTTTCTGTAAACTATGAACAGCGATCGCCAAACTGTCTCCCAAACGTGGTGATTATGGCATATCCCCCAATTATTTGGGGAGGCTTCTGTCCAGCAGTGTACTTAATTTGGCTGATAGGATCATGATGATGACTATTCGTACAACTTAACTAACATTAAAAAAAATAAAAATAAAAGTAATTCATAGAAAAGGATAAACAATAACTAAATACAGTAAACGTCTAAGTATTTCTCAGAATCGAGGATATTGGAAATTGTACCCAGAAGGCTAGTTACTAATTAATTTATTTTTTTCCAAACTGTCCTAATCCGAAGGGGGTATCCCCTTCGTATTCAGAATATGAATTAACAAATAAGAACGCAGGGGAAGCAACGGGTCGAACTAAATATAGAAATAAACGAATACCTTCTTAATACAAAACTAAGTCTTATGATAGATGATAGTACGTATCTCTTACAGATAATCCTCGGTTTAACTATAGATCAGCAATCTCATTGGTTGGTTATTGATTAAAACTTATGCTCTCTTTAGAGAGTTTCAAGAGAGGTAGAGCACAGTGTATTTTGCTGTATAAGCTGCTACTGGGGAAGTACCATCACCTTACAAAAATACGTAGCAGATAGTATTATACTTATAAAAGAGTTGTATCTCTATGCGTTAGTAAGGTCAACACAGCTCTACTAGGATGGGGGAAGCTCCGGGAACGCGTGAATTATATAATTGTTTAACGGCACGTGGTGAAGGTAATCGCCTCGCTTCTGCCTCGCTGTTCTCGTGTTTCAGGCTCGTTGTGCGCGCATCTGTTTGTGTGACCCATATGTATGCGCTCGGAGGCGGTATGTGCTATGTGTGTGAGTTATATGTTTGTAAAGGCAAGGTTAAATAAATCCCTGTATCGGAGGGCCGATACAGGGATTTATTTAACGAGTGCGGGCGTCGTCTTTAACAAATAAAAATTATCATTAATTTGTATGTGTTGCAAGGCTACAGCTACACGTATAAACTACATAAACTTTAAACTTAGTTTTATTTTGAAGCACATTTCGTTAGTATTGTATTGTAGTTACTAGAGTACTTTATAAGCGACAACAGACTATCTAAAATAGGGCTCATGCTATCAGTAATGTCCGAGTTAATTATTTCCTCGTCCTTATCTGCAGTGATAGCATTAAATATACACTTGACTGCAATGTTTTATGTTCGGTGGCCGGCTGTCACTTCAGTAGGTTCGATTGTGGTGTTTTGGTGATTTAAAATCGTAGCTGGGCGACAGAGTTCCACTCGTTTGGAACGCTCGCAAATCGGAAGCTACCTTATCAAGAAATAACATAAGCGGACATATCAATAACGTAACCCAAGATACGAATATCAAAAATTATTTGGCATACGCTCCGAAACCTAATGATGATACATAATATAATGTACTACATGTCATCATTACTCACTAAAAAATCTGCGAGGTTATGTGTCTTACTTTTATAGCTAAGCCAGTTACTCTACTCGGTCTGTAAGTGACCTGCGAGGTTAAACATAGGCACGTAGCCATACCATAGATGGATCACCTTCAAAGAGATTTAATTTCTGAGGGTTTTCGTGCTTCGGAGGGTACGGTAAGCACGGTCTTGGTTGTAGTCATAAGACTACAGTCTTCAAGCCATTTCAGAGGACTACTATCTCAGTAGCTTGAACAAATCGAACACTACGGTAACCCCTGCCCATACGATAAGTAGATAAGTTAAGTACCTAAGTCACAATGACTTTTTTGTAATCAATTTACTCCTGAAAAACTGGGTCGGGTCTCTAGCGATTAGAACCTCTATTTCCACTTTTTACTAAAAAATTATAGTTAATAATGAATTATTTTATTTGATAGTTCGATAAGATAAATGCTCGCATAAAAGTAACTACTCAATATTTTAGACGGTATTATCATCACTCTCGGACTAGAAACTTTCCCGTTTTCAAGTAAATGATCCCTAATTTTTATTCTGTTCAAATATGTATATTGTATTGAGTTGTAAGCAACACCCAGACAATAAATGATTTTACCATTTGAATTTAAATTTTAACATTTCGGTACCTTTGAGCTTGGATAATACTATCAGCATATAAAGACTATTGTGAACATAAAATAACATTTATTTTGATTTGATTTGATACACATATCAATTGGCCTGGATAAGGACTTCAACTAGCTAGAGTCTCATAGCTAGAGAAACTAGTTTTGACAAGTTATGGGTAAATGAGCGGGGCTCGGTATTCCAAGTACTAATTGTTATGCTCTAACATAATTGCTAGCATTTAATCAAGTTTACTAAGCAGGTACTCAGTATTTCCAACCTCGTGGAACGATTCAAAATTAATTTTAAGCCACCCTTCTAAAGGCTTAGGCTATTGAGTTTAGTTTCATTTCAATTACTGTGTTTACGTACCAGTTGTAAATGTAGGTACTTTTACCACGAACAGGTTACACTGAGGTGGGCTTTTCGGGAAATGCGTTCCGGTTATTCACTTGAGTGGTCCGTTGGTATTCACGCTCCGCCGTCCCCTCACCTCCCCTATCAGTAAAACATACCCAAACTCTAAATTACTTCATCTCCACAGGCAAAAGGAATTTTGGAATTGCGAAGGTTGAGAACATTATTTCGTGAACAAAAACGTTGTTAAATACTGCTTTAATTAGTCTTAGACAGGGTTTTCAACATTAATAGTATTACAAATTAACTACATATATATTTAATTCTAGGTACAAATAGATTAAGAATAATTTAATTTAAGATAATAAAGTGTACGCATTAACTTAGATGGTTTCCTAGTCATCAAAGTTAATGCTCAATGTCATAATTGATCATTTATTTAAATAGCATGAAGCAAGTACAGGTATTTTGAAGCGAAGCTTCTTTCCTAATAGATGTTTGCACCGCCAGCACTCTGCATATACGTATTTAGGGCACACCAAAGTGTTCTGTTTGCAAACACAACACTTTGTTGCATACATTAACGTAGAACAATTACACAAAACGGCCCTTAAAACCGTTCCTTTCATGCAGTTTGAAGTTAGTATCTTCCCTGAGCTGAGGTTCGTACCAAAACGTGGAAATCCTATGGAGCGGGTTCATAAATTTGCAGTCTTCATGTCGGCATGAGCCCCCGCTCACCTAATATTGTCCGGTGAACCAGTGAAAGCATCTAACTCTATCTGAAAAGATTAAAGAAACTCTTTGTTCTCACTGAAAGTTCGATATTGTTCGTAAGTTTGTAGGCTCATACTAAAACTAAAGTTCGAAAATTAGATAGTGTTAGTAAAGTTAAGATCAACGATATTACGAACAAGCCCATATTTATTGTTCGATTCTGAACAACTTATTTGGAGGGTAGACACCAATTATCCAAATCCCGGTATCCATATTTCCAGCTCCACATTAATAAAACGGTCTGGTGATTCTGTATTAATAAATTATTCGTCGTAAAAATAGTAATATTCGCATCCATATTACAAGGGTCAACGGGCTATCGATTGTGTAAGTGTAGCGTGTTACTGTCTACCTATTAAGGCTCAACGGCCATTAGGAATGCAAACCGATTTTACCAAATCGAAATAACCGGTTTTAATCGTTATTCAGAGTACTTTTGAAAAGTTTTGTAATTTTCTTTTGGTATTACGTTTACGATAGGAACACAAAGATATGACTCAAGCCTTGCCGACCTCTCCCTTCTCCCCGACGAGATCAGGAGACGACAATGACCACAACATTATAACAATAATAATAATATCTTGGGACAATGTCACACAGATCATCCTAGCCCCAAACTAAGCAAAGCTTGTACTATGGGTACCAGGCGACGATATACATACTTATATAGATAGATAAATACTTAAATACATAGAAAACATCCATGACTCCGAAACAAATATTCGTGCTCATCACACAAATATTTGCACTTACCGGGATTCGAACCCAGGACCACCAGTTTCGTAGCACATTGACAAAATAACACCATAACTTGAAGCGTATTGTGTGTTTTAGCTTATAGAACCTTCAGACTTGACAGAATTAAATGCAAACAAATCGCTTCAACCCGAATAGACCTTGAAATTCTTAAACAAAACCTCATCTCATCTTCCACCATTTCAGCACGAATAATTTGGCTACAGTTTCATTTATCGTCAATCCGTCAAAACATATTCAGGCACACAAAGGTAGGAGATTTCTATCCCCGATACATTCTCGTTTGAAGGTGAAAACATTTACTTTCTTGGGATCCGCTTACAGCTCCCCAAAAGTAATTTCGTATACTGGTAAATAAAAAGTGACATATTTTACCTACTTAGTTCTCGCTTGAATAGGAAATAATTACCTAAGTAACAAGCGATTGGAGTTTGGATAGCAGTCTAGGAAGAAAAGTTTTGTTACACATGTGTTAAGATCAGTAGCGAAGCACCCATACAATACGATTGTTTTCGGAGTATCTTGATTTTTGAGAGAACTAGATTGGACAAATCAATACTTCTACTAAGTTATTATTTATTTGCTTTTATTTTTAAGTTTATTTTGTTTTCATAAATATAACCACCCTTTCATAAGTACCATATAGTTATGTATTCTTTCTTAATTTATAGAACGAGTATAAGTAGGGGTTATCCTCGTGCCAGAGTTGTTCAAGCCACGCCCAGTGGGCTTCTGACATGGACTAATAACTGTTCTAACAACTACAATTAGAAATAATTAAATTAATTTAAGTGTAACTATGTCATTTCAAATAGATATATGTGGGGCCGATATGGAAACACAAGTGCGCCACTGCGCTAGAAGTGCAATCAACAAAGTTAGTTGATTGCTCTGCCAATAAGCCGTTTTAAATCGGCTTTACTTAAAAAATATTTTACCTTTCCCGTTGGTAAAGGTTAATCCGTTCCATTTACGCTCCACCATATAGCCAATATTTCGGGAACTAAATCTCTTAGAGCAATATTGTAAGAACTTTTTATATATAGTTAACAGAGTCCAAGTTCAGGCAGGGGGCGGAGCTTGTGACGTCATCGAAAGTGGAGTGATCGAACGTGGAGGGGCACGCAGAGGCTCCGAGCGGCGCGCACGCCTGCCGACCGACCTTCTTGTTCCATCGCCAGAGATAGACGGACGTTATACTGTGTTACTGTCACATTGCCATTGTACCTTGTAAATCATATTATTAAAAATAATAAGTTTGTGATTCTAAGAGTTATCTTTCTTTTTATTAAATACCTATCGAGTTTGCTTAATTCAGAATTGGGATTCCTACCCTGTGCTTTACCGCTGTGGCTAATCCTTAGTTAAATTTATTAATTTATTATTGAGTTTAGAATTTTGCTATAGCAAAGTTTGCTATAAAAATGTCTGGTATGTAACCGACTTTAGTAGAAGTCGTGAAAATAGTTCGTCTATTCATGGCCCGGAGCAAACGCTTCACACAATTATAACAGCGCTTAAGTTCTCTGGAAGATAATTCCATGTTACTAAATCCGAGCGCAGACAATGCGGGTACCTCGAGCGACATGTCGGCGCGCGGGGCCAGAATCGGGCGCGCCACCGCAGCCGCTGCATTTACCGTTAGTTTCAGCGCGCGACCAACGCGTTGCTAGCCGTGGCCTCGGATGGCGAATCATGCGCTGCAAGAGACGACAAGTCTGTGCCTCGTGCGAGGGTGATAAATTCTAGTGCTAACACCGCGGCCGACATGGTTATGAGTCAGCTAACCGAGAAGATAGTGAGTGCAATAAGTGCTATTCCGGTAAGGTCAAAGCGTGTTTTATTTCAAACTATTTGAGTGTTTCGGCTACTGAGGAAATTGGTGACGCGATTCAGTCCTTAGTTCAGAGTGGTTCTAGCCATTAATTTGTGTATTTTTTTATTCTATCTCTTATATACACTTATGGAGCGGCGCGATGGATCGTATCTAAACACTTGAACCACAAGGAATGTTTGTTTTATTACCGAGTGTATTAACTGTAAACATAGTCCGCACGTGTGACAGCGGCTAAGACAGTCGCCTGGCCGCTTCAGGTCGCGGGTTCGAGTCCCGCACCGGACAGCTATTTGTGTGGACCATAAATAGTTGTTCTGAGTCTGGATGTAATTTGTGTCCGTCTATTATATGTTAGTAAAGTACCCCGCGACACAGGGATTAGAGTCCCTAAAGCGGGCGTTGTCTTTAATAGACGGAACAAATCTACCCCAAGTGAAATATTTATTTTTATGTTTTATGATGTTACGTAAGCACATTTTAATATTTTATTTGTAAAATGCTGCGATATATTTCACGTGGCCGATCAAGAAGTTGCTTGAAGGAATGCTCCCGTATCAGGGCACTACACCATTCGCATATTTTGTCGCGCGGTGGTTTGTTTGTGACGTTTATGATTCGACCAGAAGTCTTAAGAAACGTTTATAGCCGTGACCGGCGCCGCTCAGTATCACGTGCGTTGCGTAATAGCCATAGTGTAGGTGTAGTAGGTTGTAGCCACCGCTGAGGCATGCTTCAACTCGAAGGACTACACGATGTTGTAGAAAATGTCATACCGTTATTACGCCTTATAATAGTGAGTGAGGAGCTGAGAACCTTGTGATACTATTGACAACGACTTTGACTACTCAAACAACGTGCAACCATAGCTAATACCGAACTAACATCTGACGTATTCGTATTATTTCTGCCAATTCATTAAATACCTGGTAGGGATTAATAACAGTAAGCGTTCTCAAGTTACTTCTTAGTAGCGCGGTTATCAAACTAATTCGGAAGACATCCTCTGATATTACTTGCACATTTAGTAAAATACTAGGTCATACAGAGGACAAACGTTTCACCAAGGTGAGATCAGAGTCATGTAGGCAATCTCAAAACTGGCTAGTGAGTTACGGTCAGGTGTGGCCGAGACGGAGAAATGTGTTTTGTTACATATTTTCTCGTAATAAAAATTCTGACATGCAAGACAATTTCTTGGTCTCACTGACTACTCCCACTATTATTGTATTGCTCTGAAATATACCGAACGTCAATGTGATCTAATACCGCGTGTGCCGCGTTAGTGAACTGTTTCCAGGATTTTGATTATGAAAGGGGATAATGATTCCACATGCTGATGATGCTGATGTTAAACTAATAAGAGTCCATCAGATTCCCAAGCCTTGTAATTGGACACAGATAACATAGGCAGCGAACGAAGTAATTCAATGGCCTCAGAATGATATCCTTTTGTATCCAGGTGTATTGTTGTGTATTGAGTTGTGTTGGGTCTTTGGGGATGTGACATGGCGAACATGGGCGCATGGGGGTGAAAAATAAAACTGTCGCCCTTATTTTGAAGTACTTTGGGCTCCACGTGCTTAGACTTTTATTAAAGCTAAGCAAAAGAGTTAACTTTTGGTAGTGTGCTCTTTGTAAATAAATTCTCTTAGTCCACAGGGAGATTGGACCCGGAAATGTTTGAACCCTGGAAGGTGTTCAGCGTGCTGCCAAGCAGTCTTTGTGAGCTTGCGCTGTTGAGTGGCAGATATGGCAGAACGCATGCTACGGCCGGTACATGATCTAATGGCGAGGTTTGATGCAGTTTGCCGGAAAGTATACAGCCCATTGTCTTATTTGCGTTTTAATGAAACTTGTCCCAAGAGCCCCGTTAGTGTGTTACCTCGTGGGATAAATGTAACGTTCCATTCCAAACTGTCCATTTGGAAGTTTACCAGAGTACAACTGGAATAATTTCGTGCTTGTTCGTTTTAATGCATTTACGTTGATCTAGCGGTAGCGTGTTCAACCGCAGATAATGAAGTCCTGGGTTCAAATCCCGGGTCGCGCCAAAAAGTAATTTTGGGATGTTCCCGTAAATAAAAATGTCTGAATATCAGTGCGTAGTCTGGGAGTTGGCAGTATTATACCCCGTGCCTCGGAAAGCTCGTAAAGCTTTCGGTCTTGTACCTAACCTCTCTCCGGTCGTGTCGCTACTGGATCCATCAGATCACGAGAGTGACTGAATAGAAAGTGCTGTTGTGTTTGTGCACACACTTGTGCACTAGAACATGTCCTGCGCAGTTGGCTAGTCTCCATTGAGAGTGGCCGCCGTGGTTGATTTCCGGCATGGTGGACATTATTATTACTCTACCCTCTTATGTACAGACCAGATACTAATGAACTAAAACTCGTTTTTGAAAACTCTATTTCATTATTCAGTACTCCTTGTTTAATTACGTCAGATTAAGGCCGAATGTATGAGAACTCGTCATTTTGTTATTAGATTAGAAACTTGTGTTTGAAACATTTTATAACTGCAGAGATTCATCACGGTGATGGTCAGCTTGACAAGTACTGTCGCACCGTCATTTACATGATTGTGTGGAAACTAAACTTTTGACAAGAAAGTTGGTCTAATATCCTGTAGAAATTTACAGCTCAACCTGAATAAAATCTTCACCTTTAAATTCATTAATTGGCAGTGATGGTGCTTCGCGTATGATCATTGGTGTGCGACATCGCATATGAAGCAGCCAGTCCGAACCGAGAATCTTTGGGTGAACTTGCGCGGCAGCGCGCTAGTGGGTTGCTCGAAGAGAACTGTGCGCAGCAGGATGCTTGCGTGAACGAGCGCCGCAGAGTGCCCCAGCCTTTCCGTATGGTTGACCTAGTTTTTGTGAGGAAGACAAGGTCGTGGATCGTATGGTAAGAACGTGCAAGCCGCGGCTTAAAATATTGTGGCGAGGGGAGTGGACACATGATGTGTGCGCGACATTCTTTGATTGCAAGTATGAGTATGCGGTTTGGCTATGTATGGTGCGCTCTGCGTGTATTTATTTTATAACCATCTGATAGCCTAGTTGTACATACATACATAGACTCACGCCTGTTTCCCAGAGGGGTAGGCAGAGACAACCGATTTCCATTTGTCACGATCTTTGCGTACTTCTTTTGCCTCGATTACTGTCATTATATTCTTCATACATGCTCGCCGGTTTAGGGTACTTCTGACCTGCCTTTTCTTGAGAACATCTCCAATTTGGTCAGAGAATGTTCGACGTGGTCTTCCCCTTCCGGTTGTCCCATTCACACAGGCCAGGTATACTTCTTTTGTCAATCTTCTTTCATTCATCCTTTCTAAATGGCCAAACCATCTCAGCATGCCTTTTTCAATCTTTGTGACTACATCCTCTTTCACACCACAACGCTCTCTTACATCAGTATTTCAAATTCTGTCTCTCAAAGTCACACCACACATACTTCTCAGAGCTCTCATTTCCACTGCATTTATTTTACTTTCATTCTTTTTCTGCCATACCCAACTTTCACTTTAGTTGTTACCGCTTAATATTGTGTTGTTGGATAGCATCCTGAGGGCACTGCGATGATTGAGACTATCCTGAACGGTACGTCTCTTGTACTTATTGTGCATCCTGAGGGCACTGCACTGATCGCATCCTGAGGGCACTGCGATGATTGAGACTATCCTGAACGGTACGTCCCATGTACTTATTGTGCATCCTGAGGGCACTGCACTGATCACATCCTGAGGGCACTGCGATGATTGACACTATCCTGACTGGCACATCCCTTGTATTTATTGTGCATCCTGACGGCACTGCACGGTTCGCATCCTGAGGGCACTGCAATAACTGATCCTATTCTAACGTCCTTTGTACTTACAATGCATCCTGAGGGCACTGCTATGATGGAGACCGTCTCAAACGGTACAATTCCGGATATAATATCCAGATCCAGATAATAAAAGTAACAAGTTCTTAATTTATATTTTGAGTCCTGTTCTGAAAAAACTAATCAAGGCAATATCTTTCACAGGCGATGTCGATGACGATATCTACAGGAGTCTGCCATTTAGTGCTGAGTGCCTGGTTGTCGAAGTGGAGGTACATGGATCTGGAGATCTAAAGCTGCAACCCGATGTTCCAGCGGGCGAGGGCGCACCGCCGTCAGGAGGGGCCGAGTTAGCAGAGTCCAAGTTCAGGCAGGGGGCGGAGCTTGTGACGTCATCGAAAGTGGAGTGATCGAACGTGGAGGGGCACGCAGAGGCTCCGAGCGGCGCGCACGCCTGCCGACCGACCTTCTTGTTCCATCGCCAGAGATAGACGGACTGCCACATTGCCATTGTACCTTGTAAATCATATTATTTAAAATAATAAGTTTGTGATTCTAAGAGTTATCTTTCTTTTTATTAAATACCTATCGAGTTTGCTAAATATATATAAATATAGGTAAAGCAAGTGGCGCGTTCAACTGAAAGACAGTTCCTGGGTGACTCCAAGAAGAGAACAAAATAATGAAGGCTTAATAAAGCACATAACTGTGAGCTCAAACAACGTTGCACCATTCATCCTATTAGGAGCATATAGTCGGACCGGTTCGCGCGGTTGGTAAAAGCTTGCTTTCCCGCCGCATGTCCTGGATTCGATTCCCACTCAGGATAGCTATTTGTGGGCATGAACATAGCTGTTATTGTATTTTGTGTGATTATCTATATTAGTATGTATTATATCTATAAAAGAGTATATGCAATATATCAGTTTTCTGGTTTCCATAGTACAAGCTCTGCTTAGTTTGGGATCAGATGGCCGTGTATGAATGATACTAATTAGAAATAAATCACGAGTAGGTCCAAGATTAAAGGTTTGTTGAAGCAAAATAAGTTCAATAAACAAAAATTTACTATTAAAATATTTCGATACTGCCGACTGGCGCATTAAAAAAATACTCTCACTTAAATATACACTCAAAAACAAAAAGTTTTGACTTTATGTATTTGGAATTCTCATTATTAATACTCTCCATATTGTACCTATATAAATTATAAAATAAATACTCCTGATCAAGTATTTTGACTCTTCGCACAATACCTATAGTAGTTCAGCTACTTCTGCCTATTTTCCTATAAGGAGTAGTTTATGTTGATCAAAACTTTATATAACATATATTAAGCTATGCACTGGAAATACAGAACGAAAAATGAGATAATAATAATAAGTCTTTATTTTCAGACCAAATTAGTGTCCAATTAGTTAGTAAGAATTTTCTTATAAACTAGTGTTAGATAAGCAATGCTTGGAGATTATTAAGATAAAAGTTTCTCCATGAAACTTTACCAACAACGAGGCAAAATATGCCTGATACTCCCACGAATAGTCTTAGATACCTTTACGGATTAGCATGAGTTAAAGATAAAGTTAAATATAACATTTAAGAGGAACCGTGTTTATGAGAAATAATGGTCAAGTCTTAACATACTGAATATAGGATTGTTTTCGCCCTTTATCGTGATAAAGGACAAAAATACTAGTTAGCAACTGAAATACATATTTATACACTTTTTTACAGCAAAGATGTGAACCAAGAGGGATTTATTTATAGATAACATGCTTAACTCGCAATAGTGCTATAAGTTTGTAAGAATGGATGGATGGATGTTTGTTACTCTTTCACGTAAATAATACTGAATGGATTTGGATAAAACATTAAATAATATAGCTTATAGGTACATCAGAATAGCACTTAGGCTACAATTATAAAGATATTGTGTGGATTGTCCAAAATATGACGATAAGTGTCAAGTAAGTAGGAAAAAATCTACCATCTGCGATCTATTCCGGTGTGCACTGCCAAAACCGCTAGAGGTAGACACCCTACTAATATTATAAAAAAACTACTTAAACGCGGGTGAAACCTCGGGGCATAGCTAGGTATTAATATGAAGAAATATATATAAATAATAATCATCATATATATAATTAAGAATATAGGCTAACCCATCATGCATCATGCACGTTGAGACCATTCAGCTACTAGATACTTCTGAACTAGTACGACAATTAAAAAGAACATACAACCCTACTAGTGTTGTGTGTTGTAATAAGTATTAAGCTTATCTTCTCTATCTATCTCTAAGAATCAGTCCATCGACATTTCTTCGTCCTATCTGTTAAGGGGAAGACATTTTGGACTTCCCTTTAACATGTATATACAACATGTATTTTAATTAACGCATACCTTCAAACACCCCAATGAGAATATTATGTTGTTATCATAATATTTACACTGAATATTTAATTTCACATGTATATGCCTTGTTAGTTACTAAATTAAAATATAAAGAGAAATAAACTTTATTCCAAGAAACGAATAAAGTTTATATCTGTTTATTTTAATAAAACTGCGATTTTAAAAGTCTCATTACTTTGATTTACGGTCCATTTCAATTTGTTTGGACTGGTTAATATGACAATAATTTCCGTAGCTTTTATTATTTTTTGGATAAAAAATTACCTATATTAAAAATGATATAAATCGATTCAGTAAACGATTCTGAATAAACTATTTTCAGATTGTGCGTTAATTAAGTTACATCTTGTATACTCAAAATAGAAAATCAATATTTAGTGTTTATTTCGCGCTAATTGTCAGTTTAATCATGCCGGGATGCAATATGCACTGCCTTACCGCCCGCAAAAACATGCACATGCAGAAGGACAATATAAAAAGCAAATTACATGCGCCAGTACGATACCCAACACGTGTTTCAGTTCTCCACGGACCATTCTCAAGGGCTCCTAACTCGTCGAGTGCTCGAATGAGTCATATCAGTTAAGGGGAAATATCAATAATTCCTGTAGTAGATTGGAGGTACTATTATCATTTAATGGCACAGCATAAAAAACGGTAAAGGCAAGGGTATTCAACGGCAGCAGACAACCCGCAGGTTATATGGAGCTACACGACACTATAGATTATGATACATTCTTTCAACCTCCACCAAAACATTCCGTCCTTCTTCATATTCTCGACTACACAAATGCCAGCTATCTAGATCCCACCCAAGACCAACTTGAGGGTCTCCAAAACTTTTGCATAAGATTTCTGTTAGGCCTTCATTATAAACCCGAATATTATAATAACCTCAAGTGACTGCCATAAGACTCCGCCGTAGTATGCACGATCTCTCCCTACTTTACATTTTTTGCTCAACCATGCTAATCCTTGTTATCTTAAGGAAACAGGCCAGTACATTCCACAAAACTCCCCGATAAATTCTTTGTATTTTTATTTTATTGATTACACGCTATGTATTTTGGGTAGTATTTAAACGAGTGACTGTAAATTAAACTTTTAAATGACACAAATTATGAATTTACGTTATAGTATTACTAAGTAAGCGACCGACTGCGAGTGACGAGAAATCAACAGAACAGCAACTAACAAATATTAATTTGAGTTACTTAAAATACAAAATGAGAAACTCATAATATTTGAACGACCTAATATTTCTTCGCTTTGACCAATCAGAGAGATCAGAGGCTTGTGTGGCGGACTTCAAGCGCCATTGTTTTTGTTTAGATTTGGATTGTATGTCTCCTGAAAATATTCAAAAAGATTAAAAATAAATGGGGTTTTTGATAACTTTCCACCAATCTTCACTAACAATAGTGTCTAGCTTGATGGTCACAGTTCTAACCTAACCTAACCCAAATAACTTCCGGAAAACTCGTCTCAATCCTAATATGGAAGTTGCCCTCTCTGTATTTCTAGTCGCTCAATTAGTAATTTAATCGCACGGGTAGAATTTTGATATCTGAAATGGATTAATTATAACCCACTTTTTGTAAGCTCGTTCTGGATTTTATTATTTATCAATATTCGTTGTTAGTTTAGTTAATTATTCGCTTACTCAAATTCATGCCTCTCAAGTTATTAAAACAGTATCTCAACATCAGTCGCTAAGTATTTTTGTATTCGATCGTTTTATCATTCCCCTTTTTATTATATACAAAACGTATAATTCACTTATTTGTCGATATACTATTAACGGCTGTTTTATCAGCTATTCTAGTATATCCAATGGATTACTGAAATAAAACGCTGTTTTGCTATAAGAACTCCTACCTACATAATGGTAAAAGATCGCCAATGATATATGTTAATATAATGTATATATATAAAGTTCATATTCGGTAAAAATAGCTATTTCTCTGTTAGGCCCATGGTACGCGCATATTCGTTGCCAGATACAAATAGAACCAATCTTAAATTTTACCTCGGTATATAATATACGCCTGTATTAACCATAGTTAACACAGGAGATGTTCAATCAAACCGCTTGATCTCCATAAACTTACACATAGTAAATCAAAATAGGGGTTTCTTAAAGCCTTGGCAAATCAAAATTAATAACCCAAATACTGTTATTTGCTACATATAATATATATATATATATATATATATATATATATATATATATATATATATATATATATATACTACTACTACTCCCCTTAGATAAAACAGTATTCACCTTCATTTTATTAAAGTAAAAAGTACTTGGTTGCTAATTCACAGTCATTTAGGTTTGTGCAGAATTTTTCCTGGTACAATTTAGAGCAGATGGTACCCTAGTGGCAGTAACTTTTTATGTTGAATCTTCTTGCCACTGTTATATTTTTCCATTAGAACGTTTATAAGCAATACGGCTTGGTATAAACACGAATATTGCTTCAAGATTTTTATTTCGTCAGAAATCTAACAACTATACGGAACGGCTTAAAATTCGACAAAAACCTATAAAAAACAATAATACATATAAATATACCTTTTTTTTTGATAAGGCAGGAGGAATGCCTACGCATGCCACCCGCAAAAAGTGTCTGCGGGTGGGTATGTCGGACTCGCACCGACTAAACCTAACCTGCCGTGGACTTCTCTTGGCGCCTGATGAGCCCCGGGAACGCGGGTATGCTGCTCCGGTGCTCCCCTTTTGCGCCATGTCCCTGATGGTCGGGACACGTACCCTGGGAGGGCTATGGATTGTCCTCCCGTATTGCCGACTCCTGCCAGTCCGGCACAGCGACTGCGCCACAAACAGATCGCTGTCTTCCCGGAGCTGCTTTCCCGTGGTGGCAGTAAAGGACACTTCTCTTACTGCCACCGCAGCCCCGAGGAGAGTTGGGCTACCGGCTGCCGCCGCCGCCCCGACGCCTCCTCCGTCTGCGAGTGGGATCGGCTCGCTCCCGATCCCGCTCGGCGGCCCCCTTCTGGAGCATGACTGCCTCACAGAAGGAAACCACAGCGTCCCATTTGGTGGAGTCGCCAGCCAGCATCGCATAAACGACTGCTGGCGGCGAAAGATCCCGACCGATCCCAGCGACCAGGACTCGTCTCTCGGCCTCCCAGGCCGGGCACTCCTCCAGCGTATGCTGGGCAGAGTCAAGGTCGCTTTCGCAATGGTGACAGTGTGTTTTTGCTTCTCGGCCGATCCGACTCAGATACTCACCGAAACACCCGTGTCCGGTGAGTATCTGGGTCAGTCACATATAAATATAACTGGTTTCTATTAAGTGCGCAAGCCTGTTGAAAGATTGTATCGATGATATAACTGATTGATAATTATCTGTAATCGGGTTCAAGGCATCTTCATATTACTTGGGAGGCAAGCAGTGGACATAGTCCACTGCTTGACATATACACACATTGATAGGTCTCCCCCAAAGATTTCTATAACCGCGTTTGGCACATGAATTAGCGAGCGCGATTCGACTACCTGCTGTAACCCTTAGTCGCATTTAACGACACCCATGGGATAATAGGGTGGCCCTGTTATTCTTTCTACGCCGAAAACCACACGGCTAAGCGTCAAGGAATAGATGTGTCTATTCTATTCTCTAACACGAATAAAAGGAGAGATTGTTTCCAATTACGAAGTATATTCTTGTGAATGTTACTATTATAGTGGACGGTATTTATAAGTTTAAAGGTCCACAAATATAATCGCGCACTGTCTATTTCCCGTCCTCGTCCCAACCCCTATTAATACCTTCAGGCAACGCCTAACTAATGCCTAGAACAATCGATCCCAGCCATATTATGGTTAAATTGATTCTTCTAGGCATCGCTTTTGCATTGGCTGGGCAGGGACAATTTTGGAAAATAGGAAGACGAAAAAAATTGCCAAGTCGGTAAAATAGTCGTAGAAGGAATTATAATGCAGGTTTGTAATAAAACTAATACGATTAAGAATCTAGATGTAGGCTTCATCCATTGGCTTCGTTTTCTAAAAAAACAAAGTATGGGAATCCAAAATTTTATCTGGCAGTGAGAATCTGTGGATTGGTAAAGGGCTTTTTCGCAGCGAAATATTAAGTTAAGCGATCTAACTTAATATTTCGCTGCGAACAAGCCCTTTACCAATCCACAGACTATACTTATACTATATTTATGAGCTCCCATTAGATCTGTAGGAAAGTGTAATTATTCTACCATATCATTAACTCTACATCATTGGCAAAATGTGACAACCTTTTTCTAAGTTATTTTTACAATTAGTTTGATCTTAGATGTATTTTAGAGCCTTTGCTATGTGTCATTCACGTAGTAGAAACATGTTCTTAAACAACTGAATTCACATTTTCGTCATAGCTTTATTTTATGCATAAATTATCAAAAACCGCTGAAGTGTGAGAGACTCGTGATGATTACATACAAATATATCTGTAAATAGTTTGTGCGTCATTTTTATTGTTTAGTCACTCGCTAAGATAAAAAGTATTCAATGTCTGAAACAAATAGACATTCATATAACAATATTACCAAGATTTGTATTAAATATGCAGTAATAAATGATTTAAGACCAAATAGCAGTACATACGTTGGCACCTGATCCAATTACGGTTCAAAATAGCAATGAAAATAACTTAATGATCAAGCAAAGTATCTTCAGATCAGATCCTTAAAAGTCAAACTACTGGTATATCAAAGCCGATATCATTTCACGGAATTTTCCCTATTATGGTAGGGTAAATTGCTATTTCGATATTCGTTTCCAAGTTACGTTATTACATTTTCTATAAAATTTATAGAGATATGTAGATTTTATCAGAGTATTTATGATTACTTTAGTGTGCTTAAATTTCTAGACTCCAATTAAGTGGTTCAAAATCTTTATGAGATAAGTAAATGTAAAAAAATAAAAATTACTTGCAGTCGAGGGACTGTGTTTGGAATGGAATCAAACAATTGTAATATTGAGACGATATGATTTAACTTAAGAGTAAGTAACAAATCATTTTTCACGTGTTCTGTATTGAGGTTGTACAACCGGCAGCGCACACTGCTCACCTGTTCTAATCTCGATTCATGGTAAACAATAATAATAGAAAACAATTTTTTTTCGGCGATGTTTAATTATTTATTTATATAAAAACAAAAGCGATATCTTAAAAGGATGTCATATAAGTGCCGTCTGGTCATACAACCCTATAAAGAAACATTATTAAAATTTAATATGATATCTCTAGAATCAAGACGCTTATTACTTCAGGCTACGTTTTTACACGGTCTTATACACCATCGGTACGATTGCATCGAAGTGGTCAATAAAATATCCTACATTGTGCCAAGAACAGTGATCCGTAGAGTAGTTAGAGAGTATCCTCTATTTGCCACCTCAAAGTGTCGAACCAATGCTGGGGAACGAGCACCCCTTCACCGAATATTAAAAAATTATAATAAAAATTTTGAAAAAGTGGATATATTTGCCTTGTCGGAACACATCTTCAAAAAAGAAATTTTTAAAAGCCTCTATAATGGAAAAAGTACTCTTAACAGACATTGATTGTTTATCGTATTTATGTTTATATTAAGTATCTGTATTCGTTTTTTTTTACTGTTCTGTCTCGTTTTTTTTTCCAATGTTCTTTGGGATTTAGCTGAAGACATAAAAGTAGGTTGTTATTACTTTATTGTTTGATATTTTATATTCGTTGTTTTTTGTATAGTTACGTTTTACCTAGCTATAAGCCTACATTGTAATGTATATATAACCAGTTAGCATTAGACTTCACAGCACTCTACATATTATTATTATTTGTGTTTTAGTAATCTGTGAAAACGTCGTGGGTTGTACTCCCAACATTACACTGTGTTATTACTTTAGTTTATAAGCTCATGTTGTACAACTGTTTGTTTTCCAATTAAATAAATAAATAAAATAAATAAATAAATTACACGTGTGGCGCAGTGGTTAAGACAGTTGCCTCGCCACTAAGTGTCTCGTGTTCGATTCCCACGCAGGACAACTATTTCTGTGACCCATACATAGTTGTTCTTAGTCTGGATGTACATTGGGTCCGTTAATTATATGTTTGTTAAGTACCCTGCGACACAGAGATTAATTTCCCCAGATATACTAAACGTACTTTGAAATATCGTATAAGTCTGAAAATATTCTAAAAATATTGAAAATATTGTAATAACACCTGCATGTGTGTCCAGTGTGTTTTCCTAACTAGTCTATAAAAAATACCTCATCTCAAAAATATCTCAACATCGTTGCAAAATCCGTAAAATCGTTCCGAACAATTTAGTATTTTCCTATCTTGTGACGTTTAGGCCAATACGACGAATTGCGATTTATGCTCAAATTGCCAAGTCTGTATTAAAATCGATAAGTTAAATTATTAAATTGTTTACCAGTGTGAGAATTTTTAACGATGTTCTTAACGTCTCTTTATGTATAATTGGTCTTTAAAATTCATTTAAACCGATTATTATGAAAGGCCCGAGTGGTCTGAGGGCGTGTAATGCCAACAAACAAAACCACTCGTATCACATAACAGCGCTTTAAAACCACTTAGAAGATTATCATGCTTGTAATACGAATTAAGGATGGTACGGTCACCAACAGAAATATCTATAGAAACGACTAACCTTTTTACTAACGCAGCTTCTAATGTGGTATTTATAAAGTGTTTTATGAGTGTAAACACATTCTGTAAGTATTTTCAACCAGCTTCTGTAATCGTGAGCGTAAATTTAATACATCTTTTTCTTTCAATGAGGTGCACGGAAATTAGTTTTTCAGTCAATATTCGTCCAATATTGAACTGTGCGTGCAATATACGATGTGTATATTGCACGCAATACTTAATTATTATTAATTTATTATTATATATTATAATATAATTATCCTGGGCCTTATCAGGCGGCTCAAGGTCACCCAAAGAGCAATGGAAAGGGCTATGCTTGGAGTTTCCCTGCGAGATCCAATCAGAAATGTTAAGATCCGCAGGCGAACCAAAGTAACCGACATAGCCGTAAGAATTGCCAAGCTGAAGTGGCAGTGGGCAGGGCACATAGCTCGTAGAGCCGACGGCCGCTGGGGCATAAAGGTTCTCGAGTGGCGAACACGAACCGGAAGACGCAGCATGGGCAGGCCCCCTACAAGATGGACCGATGATCTTGTGCGGGTCGCTGGAAATCGCTGGATGCGGATAGCGCAAGACAGGCAATTGTGGAGATCTTTGGGGGAGGCGTTTGTCCAGCAGTGGACGTCTTTCGGCTGATATGATGATGATGATAATATAATTGGACCTAAGACCTTATATATTATAATTGGAACTAAAATACCTATCAAGTTGGCGCTCACGACTCGTGCCACTTTTTATACCATGTTTTTTTAACGCGCTAGGTACGAGTAAGTTAATTCCTGCGTCAGAAGGCATTTTAAAGACATGTCATTTATGGGCACAAAGCTTACCCAAACTTAGAACAACCATTTACGGGTCGCACTAATTAAATAGTTGTCCTGTGCTCAAATCGAACCCGAATTACGAGTGCGCGAAATAGCAGCAAGCCGACTACAGAGGCTGTGAAACAGTGGAGTTTGCTTCACAGCCTCAGGGTGCGTAAGTTAAAACTCCTCAGAAGTAGGCATCAAATCAAACAAATATTCCAAATACAGCCCATGACTCAGAGTGTGTCCAAAATGTCAGTGAAACAAAATAGTGAAAAGAATGGCAAAGCACGTGTGATGCACCTGGTGTAACTAATGTCCCACCTGGTTGTGATTGTAAAATATTTTTGTATTAGTGAGTCAGCTCTCAGTAATAAAAATATAGACAGCGTACGGTCGTTTAAGTGAATGCATTTTGACTAAGCTTCCTTCAAGTACAGCCAATTGTGTTACGTAAATCTCAAATTTATAAGGAGTGGCAGTGTGTAATGATTGTGCAGCTACTTTCTGCTGACGTTACCTGTGTATTAAAGCATAAATCCATTTAAGGCATAATTGGTAGTTACTATCTTATATAAGTTTTAGGCAGTTAATTTCGGTAGGTACTTGTTGAGTCGTTGTGACCACAAACCGTCAAAACCAATTAAAAGAAGGTACATCATTCCGTCGTGCGCCTCACAGCAGAGCGGCTGTCTTATACTCAATCAGTATAACTTGTTTTAAAAATATCTTTGTGTGCGTAATTAGTGCGTCTGTGACTATTATACTCATTAGTGTTATCGGCAGGTGCGTTTGCCGTACAGAGTAGTGTATTGGACAGAGACTTCCTAACTTCGTCAACGTTATGGCAACTTTAAACAGCACTTTTGACCGTATTAGTGATGTCGACGATCTACCTGGATCTGGTGAAACAACTATCGATGGGTCCTTAATAGATAAGGAGTCTCCTCCTCCATACGTCACTTACCGCAAAGGCGTGCCATCCAATAGTGATATAAATTTGCGTGATGAGCTGAAAGATTTTCAGGCGAATATGAAATCTATGTTTGAAACGTGCTTGGCAAAACAGGATGAAAAATTTTCAATACTCTTATCCGAATTTGATGGAATAAAGTCTACTATCAAGTTTATAAGTGACAAATATGATTACTTGGAAGAGAAGTCGAATAATTTTGCATCGCGTATCTCGAAACTCGAAGAGAATATTTCTTCTCCTAAGGGAGTTGTCCAACGAATTGCTATCCTGGAAAAAAAATTGGAAGTAGCGGAGCAAAAATCCCGAAACTGCAATGTCGAGATAAGCAACTTGCCCGAAAAACGCGGTGAAAACTTGCTCCAGATATTTGAAAATATTGCTACTTTGATCAAGCAAACACTTTTGCCACGTGACGTCCTTGCTATTCATCGAGTACCGCAATTGAATCCAAAATCCACAAGACCAAAAAACATAGTGGTCAAACTTTCAAGCCAAATTCTACGTGACAACTTTATTGCGGCTGCACGTCGCAAAAAAGGAATTACGTCTGATGAGCTGAAGCTGGATACGAATTCGAATAAGGTCTATATAAATGAGCACCTTACATTGAACAACAAGATATTATTTCGTCAAACTAAAGAAGCCGCGAAACAAAACGGGCATCGATTTGTCTGGATCAAAAATGGTGTTATACTTGTTCGCGCTGATGTTGCTCAGGCAGCCTTTCCTATCCGTACCGAAGAAGACTTATGCAAAATTAAACCCTATAAAGCACCTGAATGATATATTTATGTGTATTGGCGTCAAAGTTTGGTTTCAGTGCAGTCTAACTTTTTATTACATGTTATCTTGTTTAGCCCGAAGTGCGACTTCTCTGACTCGTAGTCTACTCTGTGTTGTTTACGCCGTTTTTACTATTGAAGTTAGTACGAATAACCTACCGATGACCCTCATGCTTCAAAATAAATGTGCAATGAATTTAAAATATTATAACTTTCTTAATTATGTTTCGTTAATTAATAGTGAGAAGCAAGACCATGTTAGTGTAGTTAAACTTAATTATATATTAGTGTTTTTAAGAACAGATAGTAAATACTTATACTTTTGCAAAGATAGAACAATAGTTATAAGATCGTGCTTAAAATATTATCGTTCCTATTTGCCGTTATTGATAACATTCTATATGTGTTGTAAAACTCATTTACTTGTTTCATATTTTAATTCGTTCAGATCTCTAATTGTAATGAACTTTAAGCCTTGTTTTGGTAACGTATTTTATATTTTTTCTTTTACCGATGGATAAGTACAATTTAAATATTTACTACCAAAACTGCAGAGGACTTCGTACTAAGCTCCACACCTTATTTATAAACATTTTATCATATTCTTATGACGTAATAGTTCTCACGGAGACATGGCTAATACCCACCATATCTGACAGTGAATTCATTGACGATAGGTATCTGGTGTTTAGATGTGACCGTGACCGAAGTATTACGGGAAAACGAGATGGTGGCGGTGTGCTCATAGCCGTTTTGAAAACGTTACGACCTTCTAACGTTTTGATGCGCGCCTCGCATGCTGCTATTGAACACGTATTGGTGCAGCTGCCCGCGTCGCGGCCCTCTAAGCGCCATTTTATTAGTGCAGCCTATTTACCGCCGAATTCACCGGACCACTTGTATACATCACACTTAGATATTTTGCAAGACTTCATTAACGACACTAGTACTGACGCAGTTTTCGTATTAGGTGATTATAATTTACCAGGCTTAAACTGGTTGGACCGTAGTGGAATCAACTATGTGATTCCACAAGCGACAGATACAATAAGCAGTTTTTTCAGCAATTTTATTTCTTTTACTAATACTTTTCAATACAATACAATAAGGAATAATTTAGGACGCATACTTGACTTGTTTCTGTCAAACGTTGACTGCGAGGCCAAAACTTGTCTACCACTGTTACCTATTGATACTTACCACCCCGCCTTCTTGGTAGTAACGTCGCTAGATACAAAAGTTATACCAATGAAACGGCAATTATATACTAAACATAATTTTTATAAGGCCAAATATGATTTAATTAATAACGAGCTGTGCAAATTAGACTGGAATCAATTGTTATACGAGTTGTCAGCTCATCGAGCGGTTGAAATATTTTATGATAAAATTTATAGTATTATCAAAACACATGTTCCATTTACTCGCATAAAAAAATCACGTTTTCCAGTGTGGTTCTCTCCTGCCCTAATTCGCATTTTCAAAACCAAGGAAAAAGCTTGGCTAAAATGGAAAATTTATTCCAATGCATCGGATTATGAAAGTTTTTCAGTCCATCGTAAACGTTTTAAGTCTGAATGTGTTACATGTTTCGCAAGATACATGAAATCGGTTGAAGACAACATCCCGCTTAGTATAAAACATTTCTGGACTTACGTTTCTAATCGAAAAGGCAGAGTGGAGATTCCAGCGAGCATGTATCTTGAAAATCTTAATTCTAATAATCCGACTGATATATGTAATATGTTTTCAACCTATTTCACTTCTGTTTATGAACCCTCGACCTTAGACCCCATGACGTGGCAGTCACCTAGTGCATATGCAGATAATTCGCCTTGTATCTCTGACATCTACTTACCAGTCGATACAATACATAACGCGATAAAAAAACTTGACTCGACTAAAGGTTCAGGTCCTGATGGCATTCCACCTATCTTTATAAAGAAAATCGCAAATAACATAGTCCTTCCACTCCATATTTTATTTAATAAATGCTTGCGCGAGGGGACTTTTCCCGATATTTGGAAACGGGCTAATATCACACCGGTGTTTAAGAGTGGTGATAAATCAAGTATAAATAATTATCGTCCTATTTCGATACTCTCCACCTTGTCGAAACTTTTCGAGAGTCTTGTACATGGCGCATTATACTCACAGATTCACAACCTTATAGTTCGTGAACAGCATGGATTTGTGAAACGTCGTTCAACTAATACCAATCTAATGGTTTTTACAGATTATTTATTTAAAAATATGGATGGACAGATTCAGGTTGACGCTGTGTACACCGATTTTCGGAATGCTTTCGACAAGGTGGACCATAAATTGCTACTAGATAAAATTGCTTATAATGGTATCCGTGGCAACCTATTGCGTTGGTTCATGGCTTACATATTTAATAGATCACAAAAGGTGGTTATTAATGGCTTCCAATCTAACCCAATTATCGTCACATCTGGTGTGCCCCAAGGCTCAATAATTGGGCCACTATTGTATACTTTATTCGTTAATGACATTAAAACATGTTTCATCCATTCCCAATTTCTAATGTACGCCGACGATATCAAAATTTACAAGACATGCAAAACCATACATGATTGCCTACTTTTACAGGAAGACCTAGATAGACTTTCTCGATACTGTTTACAAAATAAACTTCAGCTCAGCTTACCCAAATGCAATATAATTACTTTCACAAAAAACAGAAACATTATAACATTCGATTATAATCTATGTGATATCAGTCTACAAAGAGTCGACCGTATTAGAGATCTTGGGGTCTTAATCGACTCAAAATTACACTTCGACTGTCACATAGATAATGTCATTAATAAAGCGTATCGTATGTTTGGATTTATAATGAGATCGTCATCTGACTTTAAAAGACCGTCGACATTTTTACTTTTATATAAAACCTTAGTACGTTCTCAATTGGAATACGCAGTCCCGATTTGGAGCCCTATTTTTGACGTTTACATAAAAAAACTAGAAATTGTTCAAAAAAAATTTCTACGATCTATGCACTATAGATGCACTAAGTCTAGAATACCATACACAGATTTATTGGAACGCTATAAACTTCAGAGCTTACAGTCCAGACGTAGTTTACTGATGGTCATGATGCTTCATGGTCTTTGTAATAACAAGTTTGATTGCACTGACATCACTAACAACTTATGTTATATTGTACCTAGAACTGTAATGCGTCGAGAGGCACGCGTGCCCCGGCTGTTCCACACCGCGCGGTGCAGAACTCACGCTGGCGCACGGGTGCCTCTCCGACGCATTGTGGAAACGTATAACACACACTTCCACGATTTGGACATTTTTGCACTATCGCACTTTAAGTTCAAAAAAATGGCTACTGAACTACTAAAATAGTTATAGTTAATACCTACTCACCAGTACCTACATAGGTACTTCTCTGCTTAATTAATGCACGCATTGATTACTACCTATTTTTAACATTAATTCGCGGACATTGGTGTGGGTTACACGTTTACCTATTCTTAAAATTTATATTTAAATAATTTAACTATACCTAATGTGTAACTGTTTTATGTCCCAATAAAGTAAAAATAAAAAATAAAATAAAAATACAGTCGACACCATATCCGTAGGTTGTCTTGCAATATGAAAACCGCCCTTGCCATCTAGTTAATTAAGACACAGCAAGCAATAAGGACAGTGGCAGTAGCAGTTACTGTACCCATACTTTTCTATAAAAAGAGGGGTGATATAAGTATTAAGCGTAGCGCGTGAGTCTATCTGTCGATGGTATTGTAGCTACCAAACAGAAGTACCAATTTTAATACAGCTTTTAAAGTTTTCACTTGAAGATTTTTAATTAAATGTGACTTGGCAACGTATGGTATAATCATAAAGTTTTAATTTTGTTCACATATTTTTGATTAATCATTGTCAACAACATCGGGTAATTATTATATATTGGGTTAGGTTAGAACTGGACCGCTGAAATACTGGTCACTTAAAGTGTAAGTAAGTAAAGCCACCCAGTGGTACTAACAAATATGTCAAATTATATTGTGTCAAATGAAAATTATATAAAAAAGTTCAACTGTAGCAAAAATAATATGAAAGTGGTACCATCAAATAGACTGATTTCTTATATTTAAACGCCTAGTAAATTACATCTTGTTACCTATTTTGACTTATAATTACGATAATATGGTTTTGAAGAAGTAACTATGCACTTTTAAAATTTGTGTAGGTATCGTAAATATACAAACTATGCCTCTTGTAAGAAAATTCTAAAAATTAAATGAAAGCATAGTTGTTTACCCGTACGCAATTTGTTATGAAAGTTATTTAATGGAACGTGTTTACATTTAATGTAAACAAGTCTTATAAAAAGATGCTACTTAATTGAAATTTAAATGTTGTTTTAATAGCGAAAGTATAAAATCATCATCATCATCATATCAGCCGAAAGACGTCCACTGCTAGACAAAGTTTAGCCTGAGCTGAAAAAGTGATTTTGGAACTATTTTGTTCTGAAAGTTTCTCAGAATGTGGTCGAATACTGGAAATTGGAGGTAATAAATCACCAGCCTCGGAGAGAACGTAAAGCCTATACCTGACGCCTTTCCAGTCAAGTCAATAATCTTTAAAGAAATATATCTTATCTCAGCGTGTCTTTAATCGAGAAACTACCAAATTTTAAAGCTATAGATCTTAGAGAGCTATAGAACTATAGATTTTGGCTTTATTTCGCTAGTTTTTAACGTTGTTGTTAGTTTTTAAGATTGTTTACCAATGCTTTATTCTGTTTTTGGTAATTTCCAGTTCGTTATGTACAGACGCCATGTAAATACACTATGACCTAGAAAACGTTTTATTACGTAGGTATTAAGACCAGTTTTCGTAGCGCAAGTGTATCGCATCTACTGAAGAGGCATTGACTCTACTTGTACCAAGGACAGAGGGCCTCTCATCCCCAATAGTGACTCGCCTAAATAAACTAAATTGTATGTACCTACGTACATACAGTTAAAGTCATATGATGTACCGCAATCCTTACTAGCAACAATGGAAACCGTATACTACACCTTAGAATAAATAATTACCTGTCAGGTAGATAATTCAATATTTGATGAGCTCACAAAGTTGATTCAAACGATATTTATAAATGCCATGTATATAGACTGCATGAACATTGAGCAAGGGAGAGCAACCGAATGACTGCTATATATAATAATAATAATATCCTGAGACATTATTCACACACGGCCATCTGATACCAAACTAAGCCGAACTTGTACTATGGCAACCACATAACTAATATACTACTTGTCTTTTTTAAATACATACTTATATTGATAATTACATCCAGACTCAAGACAAACAGACATGTTTATGCGCACAAATATCAGTCTGTCCTGGGTAGAAATCGAACCCACAAGCTATGGCGTAAAAGGCAAGCATTTACCAACCACTCCAACCGGGCCGTCAATATACGACTCTATCAAAATTTACCTTCAAGTAGACCGCCCACTGCTATCCTACACCTTTCTTTTTTAACTTTATAAATATTATTTACTACATTATATATATTATTTTTCTTTTTTAAAAGATGACGCCCGCACTAGGGAATTTAATCCCTGTGTCGCGGGCTATTTTACAAACATATAATAGACGGACACAAATTACATCCAGACTCAGAACAACTATTTATGGGTCACACAAATAGTTGTCCGGCGTGGGACTCGAACCCGCGACACGTAGCGGCGAGGTATATCTTTATTTAGCTTTGGTTAGTTTTTTTTTAATACGCTAACATTGGTTAAACCAATGGATATTTTCAAAGAATTTCCTCAACCTGCAAGTAAACACAGACTCGTAAAACAAATAAAAAATCCACCAAACATCGTAGAGTTAAGTAGACTTTATGTTAAAGGGCCCTCCACAATATGTATGTAACGATTCAGAACTTTAGCAATTTAAATACTTTCAGAACATTTAGCTTCAATTGAAAGTCTAAATTCAAATTTCGTTGTCTTTGCTTCTTATTGAGAAAACATGAGATTTTTTTATATCTCCGTATACTAAAGATATTTTGCGTCATTTAAGCTTATGACTTTGAAGGATCTTCATGTAGTTTGTCTGTCTAACGACTTCTTATTTTGCATGTTTTCTAATATCACATAATGTATATAGTGAGAAATAGTTGAGTTTATAACTACTCATCAATTTATTGCAATATTTTAGGACCATATTACTTGTTCTGATCAAGTGTATGCGATACCAATTTGACATAAACGGGAAATTGTTTTGCATTGCTTTTTATATTAATCTTGATCTAAAAACAATTACGAACAATAAAAGTAAGGAAGTGTAGTGATCTAAAATTTCAAATATATAAATAATTTGAATTTTATTCTCAAAACTCAAATAATATTAATATCAAAATAAATTAATCTCAAAACGCTTAGCATTATTCGCAATGCTAAGCGTTTTGAGATTCAAATATAAATATATATATACATATATATATATATTTTAAAGACAACGCCCGCACTAGGGAATCTATTCCCTGTGACGCGGGGTACTTTACAAACATATAATAGACGGACACAAATTACATCCAGACTCAGAGCAACTATTTATGGATCACACAAGTAGTTGTCCGGCGCGAGACTCGAACCCGCGACACAAAGAGGCGCAGCGACTGTCCTAGCCGCTGCGCCACACGTGCAGTCTATATAATTATTCAATGCAATGTATCTTATTACCGTTTTGAACAACAAATTTGGAAGGGCAATCATTACCGTAACGGCTTAGGCTTAGAGTGGACGGTTTCCTTCCTAACCCGTTCACAATAGAAATACTAGAAAATTTTAATTTACACGGTCATAAAAAAATCACGCAATATTTGTATTTAGCACTATACATTACGCGCCTGAACTGTGAGCTGAATTATTAAAGTAAATGGCAGTACTCTATTTATATCTATATATATAAAAATCAATACCACTTTTCGTTGGAATGTTATTACTCAACAACGGCTTTACCAATTTGGCTAATTTTGGTCTTGAATTATTCGTGGAAGTCCAGGTAAGGTTTGTACGTAGAGAAAATTAAAAAAAAAGTCTTGAAAAAATGTAAAATCTACATCTTTCTATACTCCCATATAGTACTTACTATATATAGCTGATGCCAGACTGACTGAAAGTAAGTTTTGGCGTGAAAGCGCGACTGACAAGTCGCGCTTTCACGCCAAAACTACTGAACCGATTTAAATAAAGTTTTGTAGACAGATAGTCTAGAGCCATAGTAAGGACATAGGCTACTTTTAAATGCGACAAAAAGGTTTGTAATGGGTTAAAAGCGGGGGAGGGTGGTGAAAAGTTGTATGGAAATTTGGTAATTTTTAGAGTTAGAAGTTTGAAACTAATTTTTAAGGCTGTTTATTCATCTATTATATATACATATTCGTCTTCGTGCTTCGGAGGACACGGTAAGCTGTCTGTACCGGTTGTAATCATTAGGCAACATTCGTTAAGCCATGTCAGAGGCCTAACGTGCGGTATATAAAATGATTATGACTCTATGATGTGCGGCTTGACTAACACTGACATTAGGGTAACCACTGCCAATACGATAATAATAATAAGACTTTATTTTCAGACCAAATTAGTGTCCAATAAGTAAGTAACAACTTTCTTATAAACTAGTCTTATATAAATATTCCATCAACATCTATCAATATCAATAAAAATCAATGTATATACGAGCTACAGATTGAAACAAACTCAATAATATACGACATAGTCCCTACGAGGATCATATAAAAATAAAGCGATAACCCAAAACTGTCCGTAATTCGATTCCAGGCAACCGCTGTTTGGCGGAAGACAGGATATCTGAGTCCCTGACATGACGTTCGCGTGACCAAGACAAATCATCGCAACGCGACGCTAGCCGATCGATTCGGCCTATTTTGTACGGCGGCAATGCATATAAACTTACTTACCTATATACAAGATTACTATGCAGTACCTGGCAAAGCCGTTAGCTCGTTTTTGTCGGTGCTATCTTATTCTAATTTATTTAATGACGTTATTATGCACGAATTTGCTTAAGCCAAGCCAGAATTTATATTTCGGACCGTATTTTAAAAGATATTTCGGTTATTAAATATGGTTAAAATACACATGGATTAAAATATTAACGACACAATAGCTGAGAGTAATCAACAATAAGGTTACACTTAACTGTCACTCGTAGATACTTAAATAAACCATTACGGTTATAACTTAGATTTAGCATTTACGTTACAAGTAGCTAGAAAGCTTAGGAAGCCTCTTGTCTATGGACGGCTTTCTACTAAAACAAAGTCACTAGCTATGAAGGCCATACGCATCAATATCTAGCTGCAAAACACAATACCAAGTAACGCCGAAAAATTGTGAAAATTCTACAAACACTGTAATATAACATCAATATGGGCCATTTGACTAAACCATTACTATATTGTTCAAACTATTGCTACTATATATACTATTATTATGATAATGTAATGATATTTATGTACTCTTGTAATATATAAGATACACACACAAGACACACACCCATTATAAGATCTTACTTATTAATTTTAATCCCCAAAACTCGTATATAGTGATTTTTTTCTAAATCAAGTTTCAAGGAGTGTCCCGGGACTCGATTAGTATCGTATATAAATATGGCTCGTATTAGAATGAAATATCCCACTAACGTGACCTTGTTGTTTCATTATAGCAAACTGAATATGTAAATACGATTCACATCTTACTTGAAGAAATCTAAAATAACAACTGTAAATACATAGACACACGCCTGTTTCCCAGAGGGGTAAGCAGAGACAACGGATTTCCATTTGTAACGATCTTTACACACCTCTTTTACCTCGACAGTATATCTATATAAAACTATAATGAAAGTTTTAGGTAACTTTCTCGGTTTAAGGTACGTCTACACTTTGTTCCACATTGAAATAAATTAATGTTTTATGTTCTTTGTTATTTTTGTGGGGTTCATAAATTATATCGAAATATAAAAGTCAAATAAAAATAGACGAAATAACGAACATATTCATAAAACTACTCTAGAAGGAGTTTGGTTATTTCCAGCAGATTCAAATACTCAAAATCCTTCGGCTTTAAAAACATTTTGCTCGGACCTTTTTCAATTCGATTATTATTTTTGTGCCCTTACGTGAACGTGCTGTTTTGAAAATTGAACGTGTAACTTTAATTTTCTCATCTTAAATGCAGCAAGCTAGGTAGGCAGGTTGATATGATAGAACTTTCAGTACTAAGTACTGTTACTTTGTGTTATAGATCAGAAGTCAGGGGAGACATTCTAATCTAAAGTTTAATGGTATTTTTGCAGAATTATTGACTGTCTCGTTTGCGAACCGTACATTGAAACCTACCTGTTCCCGCCGGGAGTTCTTATTCCGCACGCCGCTCCGCAAATTTTGTGGCTCTTTTTGTACACACAAACAAAAGAGTCAGAAATTTGGTGGTTTGACGCCCTATATGGTGAGTGAGTGAGTGATTAAAGCAGCAAGTTCTCATTTCGGATCATTGTCTCTTCGACAATGGGAGTGTCTTTGCGCGTTATACTATATAAGTAGTTGTCTAGTAGCTATTAGTGTTGTGAAAGAGAGATTGCTAATACCCCTGCAAAGCCTATAAGTGCACACACAAACTGAACCCCCATATCACATGAATGCTCAGCTAAGATGACTAATCCCATCCTCACGCCCCGACTATTCCTGTAAACTATATGTACATGTGATTACTTAGACACAATAGGATATATCTGATAGTTTTGTTCTACTTTAAAATCTAATATATAAAATTCTCATGTCGCGGTGTTTGTTACCAAACTCCTCCAAAACGGCGGAACCAATTTGTATGAAATTTTGTGTGCATATCGGCAAGGTCTGAGAATTTTTTAAATTAATCATTGAATAAACACTTTCAAATTATGCAACGTTATCGTAATTTAGGAATTTACATTAATGTTGGGTAATTCAAAAGTATTTATATTGTATTCGGTAACCTTTAAATGAAAACAAAATAAAGTCATTTTAAAGCTGAGGAGTGTGTGAATGAAATGGCAACCAAATAACCGAATAACTACGTAATCGGATAACTGGTACGTGTTGAGATAAGATCTTATTAATTGAGATCTATCTCAGTACACTTACCATAACCCTTCATGGAGTTCTCTTCATTTGTTATTATAAATCTTTAGCTTTCGCCAATGAAGAGATCTTTAAACAAAAACCTCTTACAGACAAAAGTCCATAAAATCAGCTAAATTCACTTTTACCTTCTATTGTAAATTTATGAAATTTACAGGCAATTCTATTAGTTTTATTTATAGTTAATACTGTAGAAGAGATAATATTTACCTTACACTACTACCTAAAAAGATCACACTCTCCGATATACTTAACGTTGAAACATTCACATTTGTGTTACAAAAAATCTGAGTTAAGTTTATAAAATCTATGGGCCACTAAATCGCATGTCATATTGTGCATTTCTCTTATATGAATTGTACGTCCAGCTATTGATATAACTGAGCCTATTGACGTGAGGCCGCTCCGTATATAATCGGGTCGAGCAATCAATGGAATGACTCCATTGTGACAAATCTATTACTCCCTCTCTATTGAAATCGTCATGACTAAAGGTATCGCTTCGTGTAAAAAAGTACCGTCACTTGTAATAAAAGTACATACATATAATAAAATCGTAGGAAAGTCGAAACTGTACATTGAATATTTTTTTAAAAGGATGGCGTGATAGAATTTTTGTCTGTTTGTCTGTATGTGTATCCGGGCTAAACTCAAAAAGTACTGCATGGATTTAATTCAAATTTTCCATGAATATTACTTAGAGGTCGAGTCAACATATAGGCTACATATTTTCACGCTATCGCCAACGGGGGAGGAGCTGTGATAATTTATAAAATTTAACGCGTGTAAAACCGCGGGGCACAGCTAGTGTGGGTATAAAAATTATAATAATAATAATAATATCTAGGGACAAAGTCACACAGAGCATCCTAGCCCCAAACTAAGCAAAGCTTGTACTATGGGTACCAGGCGACGATATACATACTTATATAGATAGATAGATACTTATATACATAGAAAACATCCATGACTCAGAAACAAATATTCGTGCTCATCACACAAATATTTGCACTTACCGGGATTCGAACCCAGGACCACCAGCTTCATAGGCAGGTGCACTACCAACTAAGCTACGGTGACAGTCAAATAATAGTTATTAGTATTACGGTCACATAAGTCACTCACAATAAAAAATAATATCGTTCACCTTTTGTTTTTATGGCAACTTAAACAGAATTGTTATTTCACACAAAAAGCTTTTACTAGTTCTATAGAAGTAGTGAAAGTTTTATCGAATAGAAATTGCTTTTTAAACGACTCAATACAATCAGAAGTATTATGTCGTTTTCAGACACACATATTGTAGATAAATTACACCCAGACACAGAACAAATTATTGTGTTCATCTCACAATGATTTATCGTGGGTAACGATCGAACACATGGCATCTGGTTTAGCCATGAGAGTCATTATCCACTCGATCTTTAGCAGCTCACTGTTGTGTAGCCCTCGATTAAAATCGATATTTCAAATTTGACTTCTTGTCAAATCAATCAATTTGTATATTTACCTTGAGCCTGGGTAACCGAAGTGTCTATGTGTGTCGACCTAAGTACACCAAGAAAAGCTGATTAAGGCTTGAAATATAATCAACTATATGGTAGGCACTTAACTACTGTAAAGTACCTACCAGATAGTTGGTGGGTAGGTATGGTAGGCTCTTACTTGGGCGCTGGCAAGTAACACTCTGCCATCTGATCCCAATATAGGCCGAGTCTAAACTATGGCAACCAGATAACTTATAAACATACTTATATTAGTACGGTGCCGGTCCTTCAGAAAGGTATAGACTCGCTTCTTAAATGTTGCCATGTCATATCGGTTCGAAAATACCTCCGCAGTAAAATAAATAAATGTAGTCATACGTATGTTTCCTTATTCCAATATAACGTTTAACTGCCTTCACAGATTAATACGTGTATCCTTCACACATTCACCATATTTCGAGTACATCATCGAGTGTAAGAGAGACACAATCATCCTGCTATTTACTTTGTTATTTCCACTCACGGTTGTCATTTGAAATTATATGAAATCTGATATACTACATTTTTACGAGTTTATTGTTTACTAGCAGTGCCCGCGGACTTCGTTCCGCGTGATAATCATTTTTGTCACTGCCCGTTTGTCCCGCGTAATACTTCTACACTATAGTATGACACTATACAATAACGTAGCTTTAATTGGTGAAATAATTTGATTTCACCAATGTTCAGTAGATCCAGAGACTACCCCTTACAACGTCACAAACTCACATACGTTACCTCTTTATAATATTAGTATAGACATGTATTTTGGTGAATATTTAAATGTAACAAGAGCCCATGCGCGCTTATTTTTAAATGAAAATATTATAATCTAAAACTTAAATCCATATCCTAAAGCTTCTTTGCTCAAGGGACCACAAGAGGGGGCCGATGTCAAGAAGAGCAAATAGAGTACTCAGTCTGTAATCTATAGTTATGAAACAATGCTAATAAAATACTTCCCTTATCTTCTTCAAATATTGTAAAGATTAAAATTATAATGCCAAAATAAAGTCAGTCCGTGTGTTGTTTATAACTATAATGTGAGTTTATTTGTTTTTTTACCTCTTTGTGATTCAAGTATCGAAGTAATCTGACTGAAATTTGGAACAAAAGTAGATCTAAATATGAATTATTCTTGTTTCCTAGCAGGAAATTCAACGCGAGCGCAACTACTTTCCGTAACCAGGTTTAAATATAATAGCTAAAACGTGGACACAAAAAGTAGAGACCATACCCCTATTTTTCTCTCTTTTCCACCATAGCTCCTAATGGTTTAAAATCTTTTTTTTTTATATCAGAGGGCGACAAACGAGCAAGTGAGTCACCTGATGATGGTAAGTGATCACCGCAGCCCATGGACAATCGAAACACCAGAGGAGTCGGGGGTGCATTGCCGGCCTTTAAGAGTCAGCAAACAAGTGTTGCTGAACCCCACCCCCCACCCCGATGAGCTCTGGCGACCTTACTCACACGCAGAAAGACGAGATCAAGTTGTTAATGTTATAATTAAGGAATGTCTTCTGGAAGGTGGAGGTACTTCCTCAGACGGGCTGCTTTTTGAGCGAATGACCGCCCCACCTAAAGACAGATAAATTAAAATAGTTATTAAAAATAGGCCTCTACTCTATTCTTTTTGTGTCAATAGCCATAAATAGTTGTGTGGAGTTAGTTTACTACTAATTGTAGTTAGCCCCATTTTATTTAATAGTAAGTTGTTATTTTATTTTATTTGATTTGACGGGCCTGTTGGCGTGGTTGGCAAATGCTTGCTTTTCACGCCGGAGGTCGTGGGTTCGATTCCCACCCAGGACAGATATTTGTGTGCATGAACATGTCTATTTGTCCTGAGTCTGGGTGTAATTATCTATATAAGTATGTATTAACAAAAAAGTAGTTTATGTATTATATCAATTATCTGCTTTCCATAGTACAAGCTCTGCTTAGTTTGGGATCAGATGGCCGTGTGTTAATAGTGTCCCAGAATATTATTATTATTATTTAAAGCAACCCTAGTTTCAAAGTTGTTCAATCCACCCAGTAGACCACTGACGTAAGATAAAGACTGTTGACTAAGAGCACTACAGCCGGAAACAAATTCTTAGAGGGTCGTCCGAAGCGCGGAGACACTCAGAAATTAAACTGATTATTTTTACTGTGCCCGTCCACATTCTGGAATCAGTTAGGTATTTCTGATAATATTACATGGCAAATTACAAGAAGCGAGGCTTTCGCAATTTTTCATAGGCGGCAGGGTTACTTGTAATCAGATTCTTCTTAGCGTGTCGATGGATTATGAGTTTGCTCGACAGTCCCCACCTAGACCTGTTTCTTTGCTTCGGTCCATCAGAGAGATGATCTGCATGGTCGTTTGCTGTACAATAAAAAATTGTGTTAAGTATTCACCCATCTAAATCAAACGCATCATCGGTAGGTAACTGGCTATGAGCTCCCTGTTGTAGCCTGTTTTTGTATCGCACGGTGTATGCCTTCGCCTGCCATCCTCAAAATGTCTTCTTATGGCGCCTGGTAGGGGGTGCCCCGGGAACGCGGATGTTCTGCTCCGGTAGCCCCCTTTTATCCCGTGCCCCTGATGGTTCGGTCCCGTATCTTCGATTAAGATTCGTTTGCCCTCCCGAATTGCCGACTCGCCCGTTTGTAGCCTAATACTATAATTGTGCCCCACTTAATACCATGAACCTGATTTTTTTCAATTTCACGTATCATTAAGCTTTACGATATAAAATTTCTACTTAATAGTTTCTTTGCAACAAAGTTTAAAGTATTCTTCCTGAGCGAACTATAAGTCGCCAGCCGATAGAATAAAACTAAGTAGACCTTCCAAGTTCTAACTGCATTACAAAGCAAACGAGATTTAATTAGTTTTAAAGTTATAGAACAAAGTCTACTTTTTTGTATCCATACTAAAAATAGTATAAATGAATGCTTATGGGGTGAGTCAGTATATTCGACAGTTTGTCACAGGGGTATCTTATCTTATCTTGTTTGGGGTGTACTTCTGTACAGCACTTCGACCCTTCAGGATCTTTTGTACTATCCCCCAATGGTTTTATTCTATCCCTAGAGCCCTGAATGAAGTCTGCACGTAATCCAGTACGCTCCTTAGAGGTAGATCCTTGTAGTCACCTGGTTCTGGATATGCCAGCCCCAGGATTGCCATTCTGTGTCTTGCCAATGCATCGCATTTGCATATTATATGCAGCATTGTTTCATTTTCTTCCCCACAGGTCCTGCAGATCGGGCTATTCGACAGTCCCAGTTTGTGTAGGTGGTAGTTGGTGCCGTAGTGGCCCGTGAATACTGTTACTATTAGTCGTAGCTGGTTTCTGCTGTATTTCCAAAGCTTCTTGGACTAGCTCTTGTCTCCTCCTTTCATGAGTTGTTTGGAGTGTTTTAGTTCCTTGGTTTTGGTCCACATTTGGTTGTGTGTGTGTGTGTGTGTGTGTGTGTGTGTGTGGTTCAGGGGTAAATCTCAGGATCTTATAATGATACTGATCTAAACTTACGAATATTAAGAACGAGATCGCAGAGATGGCGGGTTATGTACAAAACTACAGAGTTCGTATATCAGATCTAAATAAATCTTCTTCTTATTCTATATTTAAAAGCAGAAATCAACGCACATCTGAAACCACTGGGTCTATAACTATGATTTTTTATACAAATAGGTACTCCTTAAGTGACTAGGTCTATAAAAAGAAAGTATTTTTTAAATTGAACCCCAAAGTAGGTGAAAATGGTTGCAAAGTTTAGGTACAACGTGTTTTTTTAGTCTGATCAACTTCAAACTTGGCATTTACATTCTTTAAACTACTAGGCGCACGAAGTCGCGGGCAAAAGCTAGTAGATCATATAACATAGTTTTATTATTTCATTCCAAAACAGGTTTGATACTTATTGCTTTTATTCTCTTATCAATGCTAATAAATGGTTCGATAGTTTTGTATTTACTCTATTTTTGCCCGTATTTGTTACCTTCAATTGGCATGAATTGGTATTATTGTGTTCAGCCGTACATTAATAATTTTAATACGTGTATATTTCTATATTTCATTTTCATCATCACTTCAGCCAAAGTATAATATAATAATAATAATAATAATATATAGGGACAATGTCACACAGATCATCCTAGCCCCAAACTAAGCAGAGCTTGTACTATGGGTACCAGGTGACGATATACATACTTATATACATAGAAAACATCCATGACTCAGAAACAAATATTCATGCTCATCACACAAATGTTTGCACTTACCGGGACTCGAACCCAGGACCACCAGCTTCGAAGGCAGGAGCACTACCAACTAGGCTACGGTGACCGTCTAATACATTTAAAAATAAGGTAACAAATACTGCTGGACAAAAGCCTCCCTGAAGAAGGGATGGATATAGATAATCGCCACGCTTGGCGGATGGCTTGGCGATCGCAGTTTGATTGTTATAGTTCACGGAAAAACGCTGCTGCCCGTTCTCTGATAGGTAGTACCTCGGACGATTTCTACGCCCCCCACAGAATGAGATGGGGTGATGATATTATATGCCGTCACCACACAGGAATCATAAACCACTCTTAGAATGATTATATTATACATGTAAACATTTGTATTTACCATCTGTATTGAGATCATAAAGATACGGTGCATAGTTTACATAATCTACAACAGTATCTTAATTGCTTGCGAAAGTTGTGAATCAATATTTATATAAGAACTTCTTATCGCTTGTAACCTCCTATCCTCGATAGGTTTTATATCATACTGTGTCTGTTAATAGTTTTAGACTAACCTCTTTATTTAATTTACCGGCTGTATTGTGTAACGTGAAACAGGACAAATATATTGACTGGCTACTACGCAGGACTTCCTGTGACCAGCTAGAGTTATTTTCTTTTACTTTTTGTTATTTGACCAAAAACAACTCCCGCACTAGGGAAAAAAATCCATGTATCGGATAGACACCAAACATGAAATTAATGGATACAAAGTACACACGACTCACAAAATCTTTTTTTTTTATCGACGCCCTTTTACTAATGCGAAAATAATCCCTATGTTGCTGGGAACTTTTCAAACATATACTCGTAATTGATGGACACAAAGTACATCCATCCATCAGACAATTGTTATAATAATACGAGGACGCTGAGGTAGTGCCGAAGCTACTACCTTAACAACTGCGGCACACATGCAGTCAGTTTTGAGAGTATGTTGAAGAAAATCAAATTGAAGGCTGAAGATTGATCTTGACATCTGAAATTGATCTTGAATTCTGAGTTTCCTATGTCCATCATCAGATCAAGTCAATCAGATAATAAGTGCGTAAGTGACCAGCGAAGGAAAGCCCTTTTGCACGTGGTCTGTCTATATAGATGGATGCCCGGCAAATTATAATTTCTGAGCGTCTCCGTGCTTCCGAGGGCCCATAAAGGTATTGGTCCTGGTTCTAATCGTAACCCTACAATCAGTAAGCCATGCTGGAAGGCTTGAAAAACTCTGACACCATGAGTGAACACTACCCGTATGATAAAGAAGAGTCTAATAATTGAATTAAACAAGACACAGGTTGCATTAGCTATCACTTACTAATTATTAGAACGGATCTTCACAATTAACCAAAACTCCAACGTTTAAAGTCATATTTTAAAAGGTCACTAATTAAATCATACTTTCATCTAATAAGACAAGTATAGTCGGCCTAAATCTTAGAGGTAAGCACTCTTTAAAATTACTTAACTGATATAATTATAAAAAAGAAATCTGAATAAAATGGAACACCAAATTCCGCCGTAACCCTTTCTCACTTAATTTCAATTAACAGTACCTTGTATTCTAGTAAATTATTATTTTTCTAGTAAATTATTTTGCGGCTGCAGGTATGAGTTAATGGATGAATAAACACTTAATAATATTTACAAGTTGGTTGATTAATGGCTTATTGTGTCCTAGATAATTCCCGCGCCCACATAATAAATATTATAAGAACAAAATTTCAACATCGTTCTTAATTGTTGAGTCGAGATTAAACTCTAATCACAGTTTTACTTTCTTGACTATAAACTACTTTACCACGAGAATGAAATTTCTGTAACGTAGTATTCATGTGAAACGTCTTTCATCGTAGGATTCACCACAATGATAACTAAGACCACACATTCAATCACAGTTTTACTTTCGTCACAATAAACTACTTTACCACTGGAATGAAGTTGCAGGCAGAAGTCTATGTAACGTGGTATTAATATGAAATGTCTTCCATCGTAGGTTCACGAGCACAGTGATAACTTAGACCACATATTCAATTTGAACTTTAAGTTGAAACACAAAAGGTCAGATATATTAGAAATAGTAGACTTTAGCTGTCTACCCCTTCTCAAATTCTGCGCTGTGGTGGTCCTCAAGTCAACTAAGTTAGAATGACCTAGTTGGAACTCTACGTGTCATATTATGACGCTCGCCGTACTATGTTGTACCACCTACACATTTCAAATCAGTTTAATTCAAATGCTAAATATAGGTTTTCATTTTGTAAAGCAACTACAACTTACCTATATTCCGAACATGACAGTAACAAAGCGGACTATTAATTGATTTAGGTTGTAGGTACAAAGTTCTAATGCTATTCTCATATCAGAAGTTGATGTACAGACGCCAGCACATCTACCTACCCCAATCTGTCAAATTTCTTTTATAGATTTTCAACTTTATCACAAAAGCATAAGGTTCACTTTCAATCGGGGAAATTTGGCAGATTGGAGTAGCTTGATGTGCTGGCGTCTGCACATACAACGCCACGCTAGTTGATACAATCTACTAAAACCATCCTTTTTGCCTCCACAATAAAAACGCAGACGTAAAAGTATGAAACTGGTATGTCACTATCATTGTCTGTTCGATCAAAGTCTACCTCCAGTTAGAATTTGTTTGAATAATACAGGATTTAGTAATAAAACTACGGCCTCCATATCCATGCGGTACAAGTTGGCCGTAGGCTCTTTGTGCCCGGACTCGAAAGCCGCAAATCAAAACGAAGGTTGTTTTGGTGTCTGATTGGTTGAGGTACCCTCCGTGTCTCGGTTACGTTAAGCAGTCGATCACAATTAATACTTTTTATTTTTTTATCGTATGGGCAGTGGTTACCTTGGTGTCAGAGTTGTTCAAACCGCCCAGTGGGCCTCTGACATGGCTTAGCGACTGTTGTCTAATGACAACAACCGGTACCGACAGTTTAACGTGCCCTCCGAAGCACAGAGACGCTCAAAAATTAAAACACTTTAACCGTCCCCCATCTATGGCGTGCGGTCACTTACGGACCGGTGAGTGCAACTGGCCATAAGGGACTAGAAGCGTAATAGAATCTGATATCTGGCCTAACCAACTTACTTCACTGACATCCGGTCTAATCAACTTCTTTTACTGACATCTAGTCTAACCAACTTGCTCCGCTAACATCCAGTCTAACCAGCTTGCTTTACTGATATTTAGCCTAACCAACTTGCTTCAATATTTTGGTAATTAGCTGTAAGTTTTCCTTCTATTCGGGTCAGTAAACTTACCTAGATTGCTGACCCCAATAGAACTAAAAGTTAGAAATATTGATTTATAAATTACGAATAAAGCCTTAATTACTACGTTAGTAAAATCAAGTATAATTCCATTCGTATTATACGAGTATACAACGAGGAGACCGGAACATTGTTGTTTTTTAAAAGATTGTGTTTACTGAAGCAATCAAAGGTGTCAATTGTTTTTAGTATTTAGAATTTAAGTAAGTAATAGGTATGTATTCATTTTTAAAATTAAACTGGTGATACAAAAAACACTTTGCAAGTAGTGCTTGCCTATAATTGGTTGTGCAGTTAGATTACGGTCCAATGCATGTAATTTTTTTATCTCTATATAAATCTGTAACAACTGTTGGTGAACCTTAATTAAATAAATAAATAACATCCGCGAGTTACTATATGTATAAATAATAAGATATTCACACAAGTGTGATATTTTTGATTACATTGCTTCACGCATGGTGTACTTATTGTATTCTCAAGGGTGTTACTAATTAACGTTTTAGAACAGGAATTTCTTCTTCGTATAAAACTCGCTGACTAAACTGTAATTTTGCTGTCAGGCCTTAACTTGGGGGTATTACGATCATAGCTAATAACTCTTGCCCATCATCATGAGCCTTATATCGTCCACTGCTGGACATAGCCTCCACCAAAGGTTTCTATAACGTTGCCATTTGGAGGGATTTGCAGTAATCGCCGCGCTTGTCATACGACTTAGGGACCGCAGTTACGTGGTAATTAGTACACAGGAAGCGCTGCTGCCCGCTGGTATGAGGTGGACCTATTATTCTTTCTCGACCGGAAACCTCACGGCTAACTCTTGCCCATAAAGAGTTTATCAGCTGTAGTAAAATTATATGAATGTCTAAAGGCTTGCTTCGTGAAAAAGATTAGTGTGCACGTTTATCGGTTTGGAACCAATTCCCACCTCACATTCCTAAAATTTACGAGATCATATTCCCAAATATGGTAAAGGCTAGCGATAATACGGGGAAATTACATGGGAAAAGCTGCTGGATTGGCGGCAATAAGAATAAATAGTAGGTTTTGTAAAATAGATGAGAAAGTTTGATGAGCTGTTAGGTACCAACAACAATTTTATAACAGAATAAAATACAGTTAATTTCATTTTTATATCAGGTAACAGAAATAATTCAAGGCATGCCGACCTCAGAAATAAAAATCAAACAACCCACTTACTAGAGCGTAGCATTTTAAATATTGGTGATAATTATTTATAACAAATCTAAATTGTTATTCTCACTTAGTTCAAATGGCAAAACTAAAAAGTAATAGAGCCTTTTAGTTTGTATTTTAATTTGATCTCAGTTGTAGCGTAACCGTGTCTTTACTACATTGTAAAAGTATTAAATAAAAGTTATTACATAAGAACTGAATACCAACGTTTTCAGTTTTTATGTATTAACTCTTGTTTAATACTTTTACATGGTAGTAAAGTCACGGTTACACGTATTTTTTATACATACATACGGCAGACGCTTTTGAATACCTATTGTGCGTGGAACGGGTGACGCTTGGCGTATTATGCAAATGCTTCAAATCAGCCATCACATCACATCCTCCAATTTGATAAAAAAACTCGATTTATTTACCTTACTTTTCCAAGTCACAAAATAACTTTATATGATTCGCCCTTTTTGAATGTAACGTGAGAAGTTATATAGCCTATGATACTCGCAATAATTAGCTACGTCAAATGACACCTTATTTAATGAACCTCGTTAAATATATATTCATTCATGAAAATATATACATTAAGTATATATTTTCCTGAATATCAAAATTTATTATTTATTCAAATCAAATTATACAGAATATTGCTTAGTAGAGCTCAACAATTTTTACGATTTAACGACAATTAACCAAAACTCCAACTCCGAAAGCAATATTTTAAAAGGTTTCTAATTAAATCATACCTACACCAAATAAAATAAGTATAATCGGCTTAATCTTAAAGAAAAGCGCTCTTTAATATTACTTAACTGATATAATAATAAAAAAGAAATCTGAGAAAAATGGAAACTCAAATTCCGCCGTAACCCTTTTCTCACTTAATTTCAATTTACAGTATTCTGGTGGAATTATTTGGCCACTGCGGGTATGAGTTAATGGAAGGATAAATACTTAGTAATATTTACAAGTACGTTGATTAATGGCTTTATTGTATCCTTGCTTCAAGAAATATTAATAAAAAATCAATCGAGTCCACACAATCACTATTGTATTCTGTAACGGAGGAGAATTATTTCTAATAATAGATTCCGGTACGTGCTTGAGACCTATATTTACAATAAACAGAATGTTAATCCTGGAAGCTTACATTTAAAAAACAACATCCAATTATTTTTACCATAACGCTAGGAGACTTTGACTGTCTTATCGGACAATAGGGGCGAGTGTGGGCTCAAGCCGTCTAGAAATTAAAACTACAATTTAAGTATGTACCCCTATTGGAGGGCACCCCTTTTGCTGTTCGAATCTGGAATTTGGGGCATCAGTGTCGGGGATATGCATAAGAGGTACATTTAATTTTAGGGATGTTTATTTACAACTGTCGCTCTACGTCAATAAGAAGCGGGCCTCTCATCCGATTGAGGATCGAAGAAGGCTTTTCATCGATTCGAATGCAAATTAAAGGTCTTAGAGGACGCTGGTGCGTTTGCGGTCGTACTCTCATCCGGCGAGTACGATAAATCGCTCGGTGTGTAGTGTTACGATAGTCTCTAATAGTATTGACTTGTTCTAGGTAAATGGTGATCTCGTCGTCCGGATCGCCTAAGACATTCCTGAGACGACGGTGCTGACGTAGAGGTGGGGAGGAATGTAATTGATCGCCCTTACTTAAATTAGTAGTAAGGGCGATCAATTACATTCTCTTACTCTGACATACATAATTCTAGACATTTGTCTAGAATTATGAATGGCAGAGTCAAAGAATCGTTTGGATGCTTACTTCATCCAATGTTTGATGGCAGGCAATTGGAGATCGGCGTGAAGGCTTGTGTTGCAGACATGGTGCGCCCATGGCACATGTGCGTGTAACATACAAATAATATTAAAATACCTTAACTAGTTAAAATTATATTTAGTCATTAATATTAATAATGCCTACGAATATTTGTAAATCAACTGATTAGATTATATCTCTTTAATAAAAAATACTCTCCTTAATTATAAGAAGGTTTGCATATATTCTTTAAACATATTATAAGAAAACTAAATGACGTCAGTAAAAGAAAAAAAAATCCGTAAAAATGTCTTGTTTAAATTAATTGATTTTTAGCAAAATATATAGTGACTTCTATGTCAAACAATTCAATACATATTTATTGCAATTACCACTCCACCACCCAACTTAACTCAACTGGCACCACTGGTAACCAACTGGTATCCAGTTCGATTGGACTCAAACAATTCGTGAGGGTGACTCTCGATGTACTTAGTAATAATTAATAATATTATTCGCATTATCGCATTGGGTACAAAACCTGTAATGATATTGTTTTGTAGATTAAATAAATAAATGAAGATTAATTAATTAATACATCCAATATTCGACGGAGTAAGAAATCAGTAATCACAGTTTCGTAAAATAATGTACATACCTTAGAACTATTGTTAGCCTTCCCTCTCTTCTGTCACAGTCTTGTCATAATAGAATAAGTCCTAATTACTCATAATTTAATATACTGAGATTGGAAATTATCAAAATACAAAATCAATATTTAGTGTTAATTCCGCTAATTGTCAGTTTAATCATGCTGGGATGCAATTCGCACCGCCCTCCCGCCCGCAAAATGTGCACATGCAAGAAGGACAATATAAAAAGCAAATTACATGCGCCAGTACGATACCCAACACGTGTTTCGGTCCTCCACGGACCATTCTCAAGGGCTGCTAACTCGTCGAGCACTCGACGAGTTAGCAGCCCTGCATCCCAGCATGATTAAACTGACAATTAGCGGAATTAACACTAAATATTGATTTTGTATTTTGATTGTTATGGATTTCCGCAAAGTAACGCCTGATTCCATTACTTATTGGAAATTATATTTCACTACTTAAATGTACCAACCCGTCTTTTAGTATGAAGACTGAGACATATCATTTAGAAAAGCAAATAGCTAAAAACAACCGACGAAACCCTCATATTATATTTTATTTACGAAATAATCAACTCCAAAGCTGACTTAATAGTTGAATTACGACGACGGACGTTTAAAGTAGCTTTTTTGCACAAATAAAAAAGGATTATAAAATTATCTCTGAAGAATTTTACTAAATAACACAGCCTGAAGATTATGAACGACGTAGAGCATAAAAAGTGAAAATTAGTATTATATGAGCGTGTCACTCCTAGTTCTCCGTATAAAAATAGCTGTATATTTTAATATGCCTATAAATATCTGGGTACTAAGCCAGAATACTTGCGCGTAATCCATAGGTATGTATCAAGCTCTAAACGTGGCATAGATTAGGTACTACAGCCGACCAAGATAATGAAAATTGACTAAGTGATTTATATTTTGCTACGGGGTTCTAGATCCAATACGTTACGTGGTCTGTATTGTATTTATTCCTATTTTATTTACACACTGTTTTACTCACACCCTCTTTTAGAAGTCCGTCATTTTACTTCAGCGGCTCCCTGAGGTAAAATGACTGAATTATGGGGGCACCCAGATACTAGTCGCTTAAATTAACTGCGCGGTGGATTCTATTTTAAAATATTAGCACTAAAATTAAAAATAATCGCTTAGTAACTTGTTATTGTTATTTATGTAAGGATTTAACAAATATATATAAAACAATAGATAAAACGGACAGCACAATTCTTTTTCCTTATAATTGTATTTGACTATGTTGATGTATTGCGTTGTGAGCTTGACAAGTACAAGTGTATGTTAATACCCAAGTGCATAGCGAGCATAACAACTTTTCTAATATTCTCATTTTTATAATTTACCGTTACTATAGCTAAGCGTTTCATCATATCATCCCAAAGACGTCCACTGGTGAACAAAGGCCTCTCCTAAAGATCTTCACAGTTACCGATCTTGCGCTATTCGCATCCAGCAGTTTCCAGCGACCCGCACAAGATCATCGATCCATCTTGTAGGGGGCCTGCCCACGCTGCGCCTTCCGGTTCGTGATCGCCACTCGAGAACTTTTCTGCCCCAGCGGCCGTCGGTTCTACTAGCTATGTGGCCCGCCTACTTACCGCCACTTCAGTTTTGCTATTCTTCGGGCTATGTCGGTGACTTTGGTTCGCCTGCGGATTTCGACATTTCTGATTCGATCCCGCAGGGAAACTCCGAGCATAGCCCTCTCCATTGCTCTTTGGGTGACCTTGAGCCTTCTAATAAGGCCCATAGTGAGCGACCACGTCTCTGTTCCGTAAGTCATCACTGGCAACACAGCAAGCTAAACGTTTGCCTTTTATTATTTTGTCTCACTGAGCGGTCAGCAAAATTCATTACTATGCTACTCACATGTGTAAGAATGGTTTAAAAAATAAAAGGGTTGATTAAGCTTACCAACTACAATAAATGTAATTTTATGCTTTATTTCTGTGAAAGGAAGACAACAATAGCTTGCCGTGAAACCCTTTGTATACAAAGCCTTAAAAACGTCGCTCTCGCAACCAATATCCGAGCAAGTTAATTAGAAAGATACTTTTATTGAACGGTTTCGTGTAGGTACTCTTACATCAATTAATTGGGTATCACGAAAATTATTACCATAAATAAAGATGATTACAAAGTTTCTATATAAATGAGAACATGGTTATTTCACCGTTGAAATTAGATCGTTAAATTGACATTACCGTGGCATATTTCGGAAAGTAATTGTTTTTATTTATTTTTTTCCTCTTACATCTATCATTAGAGAGTTAGAGGTTTTATCTAAGTACAATACAATTTTATACCCCTAAACAATTTTTTTGTGAACTCACTCAGAGAACACACAAATAGGTCTCATCTCAGCTGCTATAAGGTTAAGAGTATGGAGATGTTATCGATATCTGTTGATATGCTCGATAGTTATTATTTATATAAGTATGTATGTGAACAGTTTTATTTTGATTTTTAATTATAATACTAGGGTTCCTGGATGTTTTTCAGTGACGTCTACCAATCTAAATAGAGACTTGCACTGTTAGCAAACGAATCCTTAATTTGATCTGACAATGTGTATCGTTCGTAACTTAACGGCAGAGCGCCTACCCCGAAATGCTGGTTCGATACCCGCCGGATGATTAATTTATAATTTCCCATTTATGAGACTACTTTTCTCACTGTTGTTTTTTTTATTTTAAGCTATTTAATATATATTATAACTCAAAAAGAATAAAATAAACATCGATTCTTAAAAATTATTTTAGAAACTATTCACTACCACTTCGGAATAAATTATTATAATAATTTATAAAAGATGAGCTCGATACTATATTTTTATAATAATTTACCCTTACTACTTTATGGTTAGCCACAGTGGCGGGCACCGCTCAAAATTTGTAGGGATAACAAATGATAAACGATTTGTATTTCAAACAATCCTGATATATATTTATTTTACAAACACCTGCTGCGGCGCTCTCCCGCTTTACCACTGTAAGCTGAGTATGGTTTAATTATTTTTAGCACCAAATACAAATACAAATATTTATTGCGATCATGAGTGATACAAAGGTGTTACAGAATGTAGAGGTACATACATGATACCCTGTTAGGGCGCAGCAATACAATTTTAATATAAAATTACTTAAAAACTATTTAATTAATCTTAGGTTATATATTTATTTATATATATTATTACTATGTTACATACCTTTATTATTATGTTATCATCATATTTATACTATTTACTTTAACATATTGTAATTTAATTATTTTTTATATTGCACACTGTCTTACTGTTTAGTTCTGTCCTCGAAAAACTCTTTTATACTGTAATAACATTTTTGATTTAAGTATTTTTTTAATTTATTCTTGAATATATTGAAGTTGGATGTTTCTTTTAGTTGTTGTGGTATTTTGTTATATATCTTAATACACATTACATAGGGCCCAGAATGAAATATAGATAGCTTTGATGTCGGTAGAGCTAGTGAATTTTTATTTCTTAAGTTACGAGGTTGTGAGTAATGATCTTTCTTTAAGGAAAATAAGTTAATATGTTTTTTGACAAATAAGCAGATTTCAAAGATGTACATAGATGTTAATGTTAGTATGCCAAGTTCAATGAAGTGTGGCCTGCAGCTATCCATTCCGTCGATGTTTGCGAGGATTCTTATACATTTCTTCTGTAGTTTAAATAGAACATCTGCGTTCGTGCTATTACCCCATAGTATTATTCCATACACAAGCCAGGAGTGTGCATATGCATAGTAGGCAACAATTGCTGATTTTAGGTCTGTAGATTTTTTTAATTGGAGTAAAGCATATGTGAACCTAGATAGTCTCCCGCTTGTGTTATGGATGTGGCTTTTCCAATTTAGGTTAGTGTCTATGTGTAGGCCTAATAGTTTAAAAGAGTCAACGCATTCTGTTATTGTGTTATGATGGGTGTAGTTGATTACTATTGGATGTTTTTGATATGGTTTAAACTGCATAATTTTGGTTTTAGAAAAGTTAACTTCAAGGTTATGGTCTTCAAGCCACGCTACAATTTCGGAAAGGGCTTTATTAATTTTAGGGTTTAAATCTAATAGGTTTTCACATGGAAATATTACTGATATATCATCAGCAAATAGGATACTTGCTGAATCTATGATTTTTGGAAGGTCGTTTATTATATACAGCCTAGTACACTGCCCTGAGGGATAGAGTTCTTTATATCATTCTTATTTGAACGGACACGTGATATTTCACCGGTTTGTGAATTATAGTGTTCAATTTCAACATATTGTGTGCGAGAGTTAAGATAAGAGGAGAACCAATCATAGGCAACACCTCGAACTCCACTGCCTTCCAGTTTATTAAGCAATATGCCATACGAGACCCTATCATAAGCTTTGCTCATATCAAGCAGAATACCTATAGCATATTTTCGGTCATTTCTGTAATTGAGAGCTTGTTGGATGTACCGGTATACTGCATAGGTGGTAGATATGTTCTTTCTGAAGCCGTTTTGATTTTCATCAAGGATGTTAAATTTCTCGCAGAATGAATAAAGCCGTTTTGAAATTGCAGTTTCTATAATTTTTGAAAAGGTTGGCAGAAGGGCTATTGGACGGTAGTTTGTGCAATCCGTCATGTCACCTTTTTTGTGTATTGGTTTTATGATGGATATTTTAAGTAAGTCCGGGAAGACACCTTCTGAGAATGATTGATTTATCAGATAAACCAGTGGCAGAACGAGTTGTTCGGCACATTTTTTTATTAGTGTGGGTGGGAGTTCGTCGTGACCGTAACTCTGTTTATTTTTAAGGTTTGTTATTATGAAGAGGACTTCAAGTGGGTCAACTGGTGTCAAGTACATGGAGTTCTCCGAGTGCGTAAGAACTGGGCGCCCTGGCTGGTTTCCAGGCGTACCTCCGGCCTTGACAAAAAAGTCATTAAATGTATTTGCTATTATATTAGGCTCATCTGTAACTTTATTTTGAACTTTTAGTTTAATATTATTTCTTGTCTTTTTCGTTGATTTATTTGTACGTTCTTTTATGATTTGCCACATTGTTTTTGACACATTTTCACTTTTTTTTATTTTTTGTATATAGTGTAGTCTTTTAGATCTATTTACGCATTTTTTTAGTATATTTTCATATTTTTTGTAATAACTTCTTAGAATAGGGTCGTCGTTTAGTGTTATAAATATTTTAAGTAGACGTTTTTGTTTGCAAGATGATTTTAGTCCGGATGTTAGCCATGTACTTTTATTTTTTATTTTTATTCGCGTTTTAGGAAAACATTTGTTTAATATATTGTTAATTTTATTGTGGAATGCTTCGTAGTTAATGTTTACGTTATTGTGTTTAGTGATAACTGTTTCCCAGTCTATTTTTCCTAGTTCTGTTTTGAAATTTAGTGTATTTTTTTCGTTAAATATTATTTTATTTATGTACCAGGTTTTCCTATCAATAGATAACATGTTGTATTTACTGAGTAATATACCTTTATGGTCAGAGATTCCATAATCATTAACTGTTATTTTGGCGTCCTTCACGTCAAAGTTAGTAAAGATTAAATCAATACAGGTGGCACATGTATTTGTTATTCTGGTAGGTTCTATAACTTGTTGATGGAAGTTGAAGCTTTTCATTAGGTTTAGTAGAGATATGGTTGTTTGGGAATTTTCTAAAATATTTATATTAAAGTCTCCTCCTATTATAATGTCTTTTTTGCTATCTTTTAACAATAATATGTTTAAGAGTTTTTCGAGTGAACTATAAAAAATATCTGGATTTCTATTTTTTTGAGGCCAGTAAACAACTATAATTACAAGATTTTGTTTGACTATTTCTATTGCACATGTTTCGAATATGAACTCGACCGTCATATCATCTATATCTTTACGTTTTGTAAATTGAATATTTTCATGTAATAATATACAGACGCCTCCTCCTGCGTAGTTTTGTCTGCAGTAAGAGGATGCCACGGTAAATCCATCCAAGAGCAGTTTATCTACTCTTGCTTGAGTAATCCACGTTTCAGTGATGCATAGTGCCTGGATAGTTTGTCTATCTTCTATGATTGATTGGAGTAGATGTGTTTTGTTTTTTATGCTGCATACATTTTGATAGAGGATTTCAAATTGATTATGTTTGACTATTATTTCTAGTGAAATGTGTTATTTTTGGTATATCCTTTATATGTACGTTGGGTTTGGCCACGAAATGTCCGATTAATTATATTGGCATTCTGGGTAATGTCACAAGGAGAGCATCCGGCATCTTGCGACGGGTGGTTGGAGATATCTTTGATTTCGTTATAATCTCTTCCATTTATTATTAGCTTATTGTTTTGTATCACTGCGTGGTAACCCTGTTGTCTTGCTTCGAATAGGTTTTGCTTGAGTCTTTTTCTCTCACGAATAGAGTCTTTGTCAAGGAATTTCGCTATAGCCAATCCAGTGTTTCGAAGTAGTCGGCTATTTTGTAGTAGGTAACGGGTCATTATATTTCGTCGCTGCATCCTCGAGATTTTCATATTACACAGTAGTACACTCTTCAATGTACTGGACATCGAACACTTTTTAGAGCTTGCAACATTAAAAAGACAAAATGTCAACGTCATTTTGCCGCCGCCACCTGGATGTCACCTCATTCACTTTTCGTGTTGGGCATCGAAACATCAATTCTTTTTATTTTATTTTATTTTCAGTAAACAAGTGTTATAATTATATTATAGTGACATTTAATGTGAATTACTGTATTGGCCTATAAAAATGGGCTATTTTAAGTGCACGAAGAAGGAATATGAAGAAAAATTTGGTGCCGATTGAATCTACGCAAATGCCGAGTGTCAGCAAAAAATGTAAGTACATACTTACTCTCCAGCAAATATACAACATATTGAATCTTAAGGTGACCGACGGTTACAACGATACTATCATTTTATTTTATTACCAATTATGATTACATTACACTCCCCTGGCAAACAGGCGTGAGTGTATGAATAATTAGATTTTAGTTTTACAAGCTGAATGTTTTCTGGCATTATTAGATTATTCTAACCTATTTTACAGTTAGCCATTCTATGGAATAAGATCTGCCCTTTGTGTCAGATAGTACAAGCCCTGTTTTTACAACAGGTATGTACCTGCTGTAAAACCCTAATAATTACAATGCCCTGGGGCAATGTTTGGGTTAAAATCATATGGAGTTGTGATGATTTATTATTAACAACCTGATTACTTTACTTACAAAACTAACCTAGATATATGCCACGTGTTCTCTGAACAATGGGGGCAAATTATAATGGACGCACTTAGCAAGGAGAATACAGGACTGAATCCTGAAATAGAAAATTTTCAGTTCCAGGAATTCATTAATGCTATAGAGGTTATTTTCATTCAACCATTCAAATAGCTTAATTCTAAATAATCTGCAATGTAGTTTCTATTTAGATTAGTAGGTAACAGAAACGTACGCACATAGCCAGAATGCTTTTATTATATTTGATTAACCAAGTACACGTACAACTCAAGTACAAGTCCCGATGTTGATCCCGTCTACTTCTAGAACATGTATTAGTAACATGGGTTACCAGTATAGCGAATATTTGATTGATTTGCTAGTTTTGCAGACATGGTTTTTTCCAGTTCAGTTGACTGTGATTGTTGTAAAAAACCTGTGGAAAATAGAATTCGTTTATGGTAAACGTGTATTAGTTTTGTTTGATATCCAGTATAAGAGAAAATGTTGTTCATTGCTTGTCTATCAATTTGAAATGGTATTAGTCATTTGCTACGTAACTAAGTAACAAAGTAGCTGTAAACATTCGATCTATTAATTTGAATATTATACAGTATATTATATACATAATAACAATAAATAAATGTCTTGCCATCTCATCGCAGACTGGGCAGAACCAGTACTGTTGACATAGTGGGGCCAACAGACAACTGATAAATATACTTGTATATCAGTAATTACATACAAATTATAGATGAATTGCACCCAGGTACGGAACTAATAATCGTGCTAATCGAACAAATATTTGTCCCGAGTGGGGATCGAACCCACACCGTATGGCTTAGCAGTCAGGAATAATAAAATTTTAATAAAACCATTAGAGGCCAATATTAAAATTAAATTTAAGATTATCATGTAGTTTCCTTATTTTGATACGGTTACTCGTATTGTTAGATGCATACATATATTTACTTTAATTTAGTATGCTATGTTTAGCAGAGAGATCGGGCTCCCCAGATCTAGAAAACAAGTTCAGGCCTACTTTTTAAATGAAAAATGACCTTGATATATTTACTGGAAGAAGGATACTAACGCTTTCAATATAAATGTTTACCCTTAATTAGAAATAGGTACTTTTTCTTTTGCTTGTTTCCTCCGTTTTTCACCAATTTTAAAATGATTATGCAAGATAATAGACAACCTGGCAGTAGATATTACTGTCGTTCCTAACTCGCCTAGTGAGATGTGAATCTAATCTGTGTGGCAAAGCCAATAAAGAGGCCTTTTTTGTAACTAGCACTCAAAATGGAGACAATTGAATTAATGATTGCATCTCTGTCAATAAAACGATAACGACACAGCGTGTACAATTTATAGAATTTTGGTCATAATAATAACATTGATGATTAAAAAAAAAAAAAAAAATAAAAATAAATCCTGTAGCATTAAACTTCATTACATAACAGGAGCTAATTTCTCATCTGAAAATACATTCCGTTCAGCACTTTCTCCCATATTGAATAAACGATTTAGTTCATATGCTAATATCAGGATATGGCTTAAAGGTATTTACAAAACTCAATACTGTGGTACTTTTTTGTAAGTAGATGCTACCCAAATGCAGAAATACCATTGACAACTAAATAATAATAATAATAAAAAAATTATAGCACCTGGTTGTGCTGCCAATGTTCTTACATTCACTTCTAAAACCATATTTATTTGCAAATAAATCGTTGAATTTGACTTTATTATAATGTATATTTTAAAGAGTCGTGATGTGCTTACGACCGAATATACGAATACCACACCAATATAATTATTGAACCATGATGGCATTACGGTTATTTACTCACATATGTATTGTAGCCTAAGCTGGCGTCTAAAAATATATATATTAAAGAGTAGTGATGCGAATATAATTATTGAACCGTAATGCGATTACGGTCATTTACTCACATATGTATGTGTTTTATCTGACGCAGATTAGCAGAGGGTTTGCTGGCGTTTAAAAATGTATATTTTTAAGAGTCGTGATGCGATTACGACCGAATATACGAATACCATACCAATATACTTATTGAACCGTGATGCGATTACGGTCATTTACTCACATATGTACGTGTTTTATCTGACGCAGATTAGCAAAAAAGTATTTCTGGCGTTTAAAATGTATATTTTAAAGAGTCGTGATGCGATTACGACCAAATATACGAATACCATACCAATATACTTATTGAACCGTGATGCGATTACGGTCATTTACTCACATATGTATGTGTTTTATCTGACGCAGATTAGCTGAGGTTTTTCTGGCGTCTAAAAATGTATATTTTAAAGAGTCGTGATGCGATTACGACTGAATATACGAATACCATACCAATATACTTATTGAACCGTGATGCGATTACGGTCATTTACTCATAATTATATGTATTGTATTTGATGTAGATAATGAATTTGAGCATTCATTTTCATCAAATCTGTGAATAAGCTCCGTCATATCGATACTGTTGGTCAAGATTAATACCCATAAAATTAAAGAGTCATGATTTGATTACCGAATATACGATACCAATATTATTTCTGAACCGTGATGCGATTACGGTCACTTACTCGCATAATAATATGTATTTTTCCTGATACAGATAATGTATCTGAACATTCATATTTATTTAATCAGTGAATACGCTCCGTCCGTCCGTCCTCGGTATAGTTGGTTAAAGCTAATACGGATTATATTAAATAGCCGCGATGCCATTACGACCGAATATACGAACACCATATATCAATATTATTTCTGAACCATGAAGCGATTACGGTCACTTCCTCATATATGCATTTTTTTTACTAATGCAGATAATGTATCTGAGTATTCATTTTCATTAAATCTTGGAATAGGCTCCGTCGTATTTATACTGTTGATCAAAGCTAATACCTATAAAATTAAAGAGTCGTGATTCGATAATGACCGACTATACGAACACATTACCCAATATAATTATTGAACCATGATGTGATTATGGTCACTTACTCGCATATTAATATGTATTTTTTTTTCTGATGCAGATAAAGTATCTGAGCATTCATTTTCATTAAATCTTAGAATACGTACCGTCGTAACGTTGGTCAAGGCTAATACGCATAAAATTAAAGAATCTTGATTCGATAACGACCAAATATACAAACATCATAACAATATAATTTCTGAACCGTGATGCGATCCTTGGTTTAGTCGAAAACCATCCAATGATATTGCTTGATCCACAGTTCAACTGTAGTTTAGTTTTAGACTTCGTTTTTTAAATAAGGGTGATAATGTATATTTTATTTTATGTGAATAATTCATCTGAACATTCATATTTAGCAAATTAGGGTATACGCTCCATTGTCGCCGAATAATATTGACCCGATTACACATACTCTTGATAATGTTGTCGCTACGCAGGATCCTACCGCTGATATTGCTACCCCGACCAAATAATATAATAAAGATGAACTCTCAGCACCCGAGCTTTGGCCGCAGGCCTTTTGGGATGCCTTAAGTGTATCAAAAATTAAAGTTGTCATTTATGAACCTAAGATAAGAGACGTGTTTCAAATATTAGGAATAACGATTCCAATATTTAAAATTCTTGTAAGCGAGGCCTCAATCGCATCTAATTCTTTTATCACAATTAGAAGGAGATACGCCCAGGGAAAACCCTGATAGCATACATAGAACTAATAGGACCGTTTAGAGACACGTCTATCGCAGAAAGGTTAATTCTGACCACTAAAAAAAAAAAAAAAAAAAAAAGAAAAAGAAAATATATATATATATATATACCACAACGCAACTGTGTCCACAATCAGCCGCTGTGTCCAGCAAGTACTGCAAGAGAGCGGATATTGACGCAAGCGTATACTCTGCGCATAGTGCTCGCCACGCAGAGACGTCCGTCGATGCGTTTCCATGGAAGGCAGCAGAATGGTCATGAAACTCCCACGGATTTAGTAAATTTTATGACAGATCGAATAATGATCCTGTATTTAAAAATTCCAGTTGATTATGGTTAAGTATAGTTAAAAATTATTAAGTTAATAAGATAAAGTAAATTATTGCATGTATTAATTCGTTTATGGGTATTGGTTCAATACTCTTACTAACGATTTCCCTAAAGCTCTAAACATCTACTGTGTAATATGAAAATCTCGAGGATGCAGCGACGAAATATAATTGAAGGTTAAACAAACTTACCTTAAGTGAAGTTTGACCATAATTATATGAGTCGCTGCATCCGAAGAGATTTTCGATCCCTCCCTCCCTTAAAGTATTCTTGTGAATACTTTCTTCCCGTTATTTGATTTTAATGCTTTGCCTTTAGTGAAATCTTAAGTAGATGCTGTGTTACTCTGAAAAGAATGAGGTGACATCCAGGTGGCGGCGGCAAAATGACGTTGACATTTTGTCTTTTTAATGTTGCAAGCTCTAAAAAGTGTTCGATGTCCAGTACATTGAAGAGTGTACTACTGTGTAATATGAAAATCTCTTCGGATGCAGCGACTCATATAATTATGGTCAAACTTCACTTAAGGTAAGTTTGTTTAACCTTCAATTCTTTTACTTAGCAATTCAACAACAACAGGTCTTCTATTACTGTTTCTTCCTATTCTTGATATATCTTCTATATAGCCAATGAGATTAATATTAAACAAATCATTAAACATTGCTATGATCCCGTCGTGCAGGTCAGTTTCTGACTCATGGTGATATTCATGTAAGCTGAAGAGAACAAACTTTTTATCATGTGACTCTGGGGTTCTTTGAGAGGTTTCGTTATCCATCGACATCTTAGATTTATTTGGTTCAGGCATGGTAACATTTTTTAAGAGTTCTATTTCGGATTTTAAGTTTTTATTTTCAGCTTCTAGGCTATTTATTTGTTCATAAATATTATTTATATTTTTTGCAGTATTTTCCTGTTCCAGTGTAATGTTTTTTATATTTTGCATCATTTCAGTTTTCAGGTTCTGAATGGTTTTTGTTACTTCTGTGTTTATTAGGTTTTTTATTTCAACTAATATCCCCTTTTTGCTATTTTCAAATTTTTCATCCAATAGTTTTTCTAGGTGTTCAAAGTTTAGAGAGTTAGGTACTATTTGTGCAGAGTTTCCAGATGCTTGGAACATTTTTGGGGTGGTTTCCGAAAATAGTGTATCATCGTTTCATCATTTGTCGTCGTTTTCCTTCTTAAAGTAACGTTGTTTATTGATGAAGCTGCTGGTGAGGTGGTGAATGCATTTTTGGGCTGATGAACACGTATGGGAGTGTTTGTATTGTCAGATTTCGGCATATTACTGCGACATGTTTGGCATTTCCTGCATTTTTTGTGTTCTTTCGTCATCAATGTTAGAAATGTTTGTGAAGATATATTAGAGCATTCGAGATCGTAGTATTCTTTGCACAATGAACAAGTAAGGAAGTCCTTACTTGGAATTTGTTGTCGACATCCTGCACACAGTAGCGCCATCTTTTGATAATTGTATTACACTAGGTAATAGTTTACTAGCCAGTTATAGTTGTACTTTGGTGTTTCGTGAGATAGCGTTATTTAGTTTTATTTTATTATGATAGATGGCGTTAGTAATCTATTTCGACACAATTGTATAAGAATATTAACCTGTTTTTTTTTTTACTCACAAAAAGATTTCACTTGGGCAGGCTCGAACCGGCGACCACAGAGTTAATCCGGAACGTCTAAACCGTTGCACCACAGTATGCGTTACATCTAAGCATGAAATATTGCTTCTCAACTGTATTTTTAGGTATTTATCGCTCTTTTGGTACAATTACGTCACCTTATAAGGTAACGAAATCTGTTCGATGTTTCTATTGGCAGTTCATTCCGACAGTTGATGATTCATAGATGTTTACCGTTTTGTTTGCACTGAGAAACACTATTGTATTGAAATTTCAATGGTAATTTTTGGAGTTTTTGTATCAATATGTATTTTCTAATTTTTGTTATGGTTTATTATTATATCACTGTAGGGTTTGTCATTTTAACGGCTTATTTAAATGTATTGCGATTTTTGAATTTAAAAATACATTTATCCTTTTATTGTATTATTATGGGTTTTACGGTTTTGATTTGGTATATTATTTTCACTTATATTTTTTATGTCCAAGGTCACTTATTAAGTCATTGGCACTCAGTTTTATAATTACTTGTTCACTTATTCACTGTGTTTATATCTTTAATAACACTGTCACATACTATTTTTATTACTTCCATGGTCCAAAGTAATATTTTATATGACGTCTTGGGTCTTAATATCACTTTCACATAGGGATTATATCGTTTTCATTTGTATATACTTGAAAAAACACAAGAATGATATCTTTAACTATTTTTAAAATAATTAAGTACGCGGAGCGCCTTGTAAAACGATCCGAGTCGCACGGTGTCGCGCCCGTTATTCTCCTAACCTATTCTCCTACCTTAACATTATGGTAAGTTCTATTCAAAGCAATAAGGAATTGGCTTCATTGGTAGACTAGGTAAGGCTCGCTAACTTATAGCGTGCCTTACCTAGCAATTTCTTCTTATCTACGAATTTGTAGCACAATTAAAAAACCTGTAACTATTGCTCTTTATCTTTGCACTATATGATTCAGTTATTTGGATGTAAAAATTATTTTCAAACTAAATGCTGATTATGAGAGTTTGTACAGTTGATGGTAAGTCGGTAGATACATAGCAAACGCTCATACTGCTATCGTAATAAAGACGTTGTTAAACTCTAAATGAGTTACCGTCGTAGCGCCGAATATACCGGTATAATTACTCTGTCATCTCCACACCTTCCTCATTTTATACCATACAATTCATAACACAACTTCACTGTAACAAGAATGCCTAACTTTTGAACTTCGATTGAAAAGTAATATGGTTCCAATTCACACAAATAGAAAGTTATGAAGTAAGTTTATTAAAGTACTGGTTAGACGCTAGCTGAATATAGAACTGGCACAACATCATGTACTTACTTAAGATGATTATAAAGGTACTTTAGGAGAAATATAAATCGATAATCAACAGCATTTAATGATTGTCATGATGACACCCTTTCGGAGAGACTTCTCTACGTAGGGCAAGAGGATCAAGCCAAACAGTTGGTTGATGGCTTCTCTATGTGTCCTTTACTGCATCACGAAGAGTGTTCAGAGAAATAATTCAAACTTATACCTGCCGTCACATTCCTCCATAGAGGCTCGTTCCAAAAGTGGAAATTTCATCCTTATCACCTGGATAAATCGTATATGCTACCATGCGTTTCACAAGAACCAACTTTTTACCGCGCATAACCAAGAAACAAGCCTATTCCTTTCTTAAAAGCCAGCAATACACTAGCAGCTCCTCTGGTGTTGCGTGTTTCCATGGGTGATGTGATTACTTACCATCACGTAACACAGTTGCTCGTTTGCCTTGCTATAATATAAAAATAATATTAAGGATATTGAATTAGTGATGAGGAGGCCCCCCGCGTACATAGCTCTTAATTCGAAGACCACAAAAATCTCTCTCATTAATTTCCAGCTCCCCGTTAGATTGTTTAATTCTGAGAAATATTGAGCTTCTACTCCGAATTGCGTTGCAATAATTGGTTGGCCAATATAGAACTATGACGCCGCGGTTGTTAGTTATTTGAGTAATAACTCTACTGGTAACCTGCTGAAGAGATCGTAACTTGTTAAATTGTACAAGCCATAATAGTGTATACCTCAACAATGTTTCGTACACAATCCGTAACAGTATTTCGTCTTACAAATACTCATTTATACATTGTTTTTCGCGAAATTAATTTAATATCTTGTACCTACTTGAACTGAGTCGGGTTGTCACTTTATGTTTATTTAAATTCGATATTCTATACTTATTATTATTGAATTTTATGACAATCTTTTTTAATTTTAAACGTGCCATTAAATTTAAACTGACTAGCTTTTTAGTCATTTAACAATCAGTAATGGTCAACGTATAATTCAGTCAGAAACACTATTATTATTTATCCGCTTGCTATTTGAGTTTATTCAAGATTTCCTTTAACTTTGCTTGTTAGTTAATTGGGGTAAATTCTTCTATACCTACTGAAAATATTTTTATAGAAACAAATATCAATAAACTTTTGTTGTGTAATTAAATTAAAGATAGCACCTAAAACCTTTAGCTGGCCTGGACTATACGTTTCTACAATCGCCAAAACAAAAGAAACTTTCGTGTATATATTATATTCTTCCGCATGTGAACGTGTATGTTAGGTTAGTAAAATCAAAATAATAAATCAACTGCACTTGCCAAATTTATTACATAACAATTAGGGTCGCTAGATGAATTCAATATTTTGTACAAAATACATCTTCATTCTGTGTCTTTCGGTACATACTAAGTTTGATAAATTTCATGTTGGCGATTTTAGTTGATAGGAAAGTGGCATAGCAACGAATTCAATTAGAATATCTTTTAGACTTAATAATTTATATCTCAATTTATTGCTATTGCATTAGGTTAATAGAAATGTTTACGAAGGCGTAAAATTTTGTTCTATCTATAACAATATTATGCAGTTTGTTATTTATTAAAAAAAAATTATAATAATTATAATTACTGCTTTAAAATCGACCTTAATAGTAAAACTATTAAAGTCGATTTTAAAGCAGTAATGAATGAAAAATAAATGCGAATGTAGTATGTAATCTTTTGTCACATAAATCGATTTAAACAAAATTCAATTTGGACTACACAGAATACATTACCCATCGAATAAAAAAGGAATTATTAAAAATTGTTCTCGATTAAAGGAGAAATCCCGTGTCATACATATAGCAGGGATATTTCCCCACGATAGCTACAGCTTTTAAAGTCATTTTAAAAAATAACAAAAACTGACTTCAACTTTTATTTATACCACTGATTTAAACAAAATATATATTATGCAACTAAACAGAAAGAATTTCACATGGAATAAAAAATATATCAAATACAGTTCACAAAAACGCTAAATGGTAAAATTGACAACTTGCTTGTTTTGAAGTCGGTAAGAAATGTAAATAAAGTATTAATTAACGTTTATTATAATAGAAATAAATATATTTTCGTAAATAAGCTTAAAACATGCGACAAAATCAATTAGACTGTTGACAGCTCCTTAAAAGAAACTACATAATCCTCCACCTGTTTCAAAACTATTCTGAAACTCTACATATACTTTGCTAATGATCTTACTAATACAAGCTAGCTAAATATCACTACTATTATAAAATAAATTGTATAAATGTCTTAACGATCCGTGTACCTAAATATCTATAATAAGTAACCAGAAATAATAACTGTATTACTACAAACATGTTCTGACTATTAACAAGCGCTTTTTTTAAGTCTACGTGAATAAAAAAAAAGATATAAATTCGAGGACTCATAGAGACCAAGTATAAACATAGTACACATTTTATCAAATATTCTAATTGAATGTGTCCGAAGATTATTCATAACAGGATTGTTATAACGAGATACTAACTGTAGTTTGTAGTTTGGTTTTACTTAAGGGCGATCTACTACAGATGCAGGGATTGCACTGATAAAACATATATTTGATGCATGGGAGAAGTCACAGAAAGCTATTGGGGTTTTTGTGACCTTTCAAAAGCATTTGATTGCGTTCACCACGACACGCTATTACTGAAATAACGACACTATGGCGTAAGAGAAGTTGCGCTTGACGTTTTATCCTCTTACCTTAATCAGAGAGTTCAGTGTGTCGCCGTAGGTGGAGTTAAGTCAAATGATCTACCCGTCACTTTAGGCGTGCCACAAGGTTCCATTCTTGGTCCCTTTTTGTTCTTAGTGTATATTAATGATTTACCACATTACTTAAAAAACCTCTGTGATGTAGTACTTTTTGCGCATGACACTTCTCTTGTCTTTAAAGTAGAGCAAAACAGAGATAGCTTTAATGAAATAAATAATGCTCTCACACTGATTACCGAATGGTTCACGCGCAAACTAAATGCGTTAAATCCACCACACCTAATGTGAGTAATGTTGGTCCAGATCTTGTAATGAACAATGAAGTGTTGGAGTCTGTTCAATCTACAACTTTTCTGGACCTAAAATTAGACAGAAAACTTCAATGGGGTACTCACATATTCGGCTTGGCTGGAAAATTAAGCTCTGCTGCTTATGCTGTTAGAAAAGTTAGACAACTTACTAACATAGATACTGCGCGCCTGGTTTATTTTAGCTATTTCCATAGTATTATGTCTTACGGTATACTCTGTGGGGCAAGGCGGCTGACATCAATAGTATCTTTATTCTACAAAAACGTGCAGTACGAGCTATTTATCAGCTAGGTGCGAGATTCTCTTTGAAAGAGTTTTTCAAGGAGATAAATATATTAACGGTATCTTCGCAATATATTTATACCAACATAATTTATGTGCGGCAAAATATGAATTTGTTTGAAAAGAGAAGTGACACGCACACAATGAACACTAGAAATAAACATAAATTGTGTGCCGAATCTCATCGTTTGCAAAAGGTTCATTCTTCTTTTGTCGGACTGAGTATCCGAATTTTTAACAAAATACCATCGCTTGGTTGAACACGAGCAACATTATATTAAGGACATTAATTTATGCTATACTCAACTGAATTTAGAAATAATGCTGTTAATACTTTTACTTATAGATTTTTTAGATGCATATACTTATTATAAAAACATATATATATATATATATATATATATATATATATATATATATATATATATATATATATATATATATATATATATATGTTTTTATAAAGGTTCGGTCGAAGGCTGTTAACGACTTCACTATGAGCTCTTCCTCGTCATGCTCCCATTGTGTGTTAATGCTTGCGGTGGCGTTGTGGATCGGGTCGTTTCCTTCCCTCTAATATGGCGAAGGAGGCGATGGCTGGCCCTCACGTCATACTCGTGAACGGGTGCTGCTTGCGGTAACTGGTAGAGCTGCTGCTGGGGTACTCTTTTTTTTTGTCTCATACAGCCGGTGCCTTTAGTCGACTTCGTGTGACTTGTTAATTTTGTAAATGTGCGCGGATGCACCCACCGTTTGTTCATCTTGCAAGAGGTTATTTTAATTGCTTGAGCGAAATGGAATGTTATTGTTTATTACCTCATAATTAATTTGATTAACTAGATGTCATCGGTTCTGTGCGTGCATTAGCCCACATACCAGCCAATCACAATGTAAAAACAAAAAACAATGTTAAAAAAAGATATAAAATAAATCGAAAACAAAAAGCAAAAGAAGACGAAAAAAGCAAGCCCGGAGTTTCTTTGTGGCTTTCTTCTCCGGATCGTCCACCTAGGTAGCTAGAGAAAGCCGCAGGCTAGCTAGGGTAGGATCCTCAGCGGCGAGGATCGCGTTGCCCCCTTAACACGTGATCGGTAATACCGTGCAAGTGATCTGCCCCCATTTCGAATTCCATCTTTTTACTTCAGCGGCCGCCTGTGATGTGGCCCATAAGGGCACCCTTATGGGCCACATCACAGGCGGCCCATATCAGGTATTAGCCGTTTAAATTAAGCTACTGGTTGAGAGCCTTTTGCACTAGCCAACTGCTCGTTGTTTTCAATTCTTTAATTTGATATACTATTGCTAAATATAACAATAAGCTTAGTAACTTGCTATTTATTATTTATTTAAGAATATTAAAAATACATGTGACGAAACAGACCGCACGGACGGACTAATTTAAAATATTTTGTTACTTTAATTACTGTTTTAAACTGTGTTTATGTAATACATTGTGAGCTTGACAAGTACAAGTGTATGTAAATACCCAAGTGCTGAATAAATTTCATTATTTCATTATTACATAAATTATTCGTTGATTCATCATCATCATCACCATATCAGAAGAAATACTGCTGGACAAAGGCCTCCCCCAAAGATCTCCACAATTGCCGGTCTTGCGCTATTCGCATCCAGCGGGTTCCAGCGACCCTTAAAAGATCATCGGTCCGTCTTGTAGAGGGGATGCCCACGCTGCGTCTTCCGGTTCGTGGTCGCCACTCGCAGAACCGACGGCCGTTGGGGCAGAAAGGTTCTCGATTCGTTGATTGCAGGGATTAAATTCGTAAATTACTTAAGTTAAAAAATTAAGTTCTAAAAACATATTAAATGAAAATTAGAGCATTAAATACCGCTTTGATTTGCAGCCCACAGTTTGACCATACGTACTTGTAGCTGCTAGTACCAATAGTTATGGTCAACTCGCTGAAGTCCGAGATTGTTGGGTGCTAACAAACCAAGCCTGGACTCCCGGATCTTGGTATATATAGTGTAAATATCTAAATGCGATATTTTGTTACAATTTTTTTACAATGCCAGCTTTCAAACCTTCCCTAATGATAACTCTACGTCCTCATTAAAATGATCCAAGCAGTCATTCCCAAAATAAAATTGAAAAGCGGCACGCTATTTGAGGGAATATTCTTTAATATTTTCCTTATTCTTTGGTATATATGTAAGCTTTTATTATTTTAAGGAGGCGTACATATCTAGTTGCGGTGCGTATGCAATTGATTGTGATTAGAGGCTAAGCAACTAACTGTCTGTTTATAGATCAGCGACCACTTTTAGTGGTATGAAGTATTATGAAGATAGGCTGAATGTTTGCAAAACACATTATTTTTGTACCAGCTGCCAATCGATGACTTCAATTGAACATTTAAACGACTTTTTATCGTTTTAAATTGTGTAAGTTGTTTTTAGGAAATTATAGCCCAATAAATACTTACTTACTTACTTACTATAGAAAAAAGTTAAAATAAATCAAAACTTGCTTTTGGTACAAAAGCAAAAATATTTTAAGCCTATCCAATCCCTTCAATGCTGCAATGGTCTGATTTCTGAGCATCTCCGTGGCAATGTTAATCTGTCAGTTCCGGTTATAGCCGCATGCGTAAGGTCCTTTAGGTGTTAGGGTGTAAATACTGCTCTCGCGAAATAGAAAAGGTTTTATATGGACGTAGAATGTGAAAAGGTAGAAAGCATATTTTTCATAAATCCACAATCCTCAACATAAGTTGGAATCCTCTCTTTAACTTCTGTAAGCCATCGGTTTGTTGGGCTCTTGCGCCTGGGACGTTGCTGGATCGATGCCCCTACCAAGTTGTTTCATTAAAAGTGAAAGTGTGTTACAAGGAATATCTATCCTCCGTGCCAAGGTGAGTACGATAAGCGGCCGGTAACGATTGTCATAATAATATTTCAGGCAATCTAAGATCAAATAGAGTCTGATTCCGGGTCTAACCATCTCGTATACTGGTAACAAACCGCAATAGGTTAGAGCCCAATAGAAAAGGGCAAGGAAGACGTTGGTGTTTCACCTTCTGTCTATATATACTATTGCCAATCTCTGTGATACCTGGTTTAACCTTCATCTTAGTTTCTGGCTTTCACTAGGTTTCATGATCAGATTGTTTGATGAGTGACCCAAAATAGAAAAGAAAAATATACAAATAGGAAGAGTTTAGATAGGCAAAGGCTGTAAAAATCAATATTTAGTTTAATCTGCCCCAACACTTAATCTAATGACAATAATGACGTGCATTAATGCGCCTCCTATTAATTCCATTAAGCCTCTAATTGTATAATGTACCCATTTGCCTACAAACATTGAACAACTTTGCGTTCCAACAGATTGAAATATATGGAATGGTCGTCCAAAGCCTCACCAACTTTCCTAACATAGTTCCTAACTTTATTTAATGTTAGTTTTTGCTATCTAAGCATTGCTTTCATAGACACGAATGTTAACAACGTGATATTCTATTTTTCAGCTTTACAGGTCCAAAGCTTCCTTTGGTAAATGTCAAAATGGCGAAACTGTATCGTCTGTTGAATGACCCAGTGGTCCTCGTAGCCTTCAGAGTTACTATTAGACCTTATTTGAGTAAAACTTCCTTCTGTACAGTTTTTAATAAATTTATGGCACACAACAGGATATAAGCATTATTAGATATATTGTGATTAATGTAATGATCTAGCTGTGCCTAATGAAATGAAATAAAAAATTCCAAAAAGCTATTTAGTGGTGGAGGTAGAAGGTTTGTATTTACAATTTTTGCCAATCAAACTTAGCTAACGCGTTTAAACCATGCAAGTAACTATATTCGACCTATTTTATATTTATTATGATCTTTAAACGATTTGAACTACGTTTCAAAGTGTCATTATATTTAGTAAACATACACTAAACATAAACCGTTATTAACAATAATGCTGTTGCTTGTTTGTATATTATTTAGATCCAATTGTATCACAACTATTTATAATATCATTTTATCTTTAACTCATTTAAATATTATTTTTCCAAACGAAATAAAACGGAACAATTTGCATGAGCCGGGGAAGTAATTTGTCGCTCTTGTGTGATTGGGCCGTTGAATGAATGAAAATATTCTACGGCCAACTTACAGAAATGAATACAAATATATTTACTTCTTTACAGCTAAAATTTAATAAGAAAATGTATAATGTTTTTTTTTTCGTTATACAAATTAATTAAGATAGGCTGAATGTTCGCAAAACACATTTTTATTTTTGTAACAGTTGACAATCGATGTCATTAATTAATAAATTAAACGACTTTTGATGGTTGTAGATTGTGTAGGTTGTTTTTCAGTAAATTATAGCACAATACTTCAGTTTAAAATATAGCTACTTTTGGTACAAAAAGAAAAAAAAATTGCACACAATCAGTTTATCCAATCTCATCAATTGTTAAGTTACATAAATTTAACAATTCTTCTATATCTTTATGTAATCACACTAATATTATAAAGGCGAAAGGTTGTGATCATGTGGGTGTGTATGTTTGTTACTTCTTCACGTCTATACGGCTGGAGCGATGTCAATAAGATTTGGTATAGTTAGCTGACACTCTAGATTAACACATAGGCTATAATTTATAAAGTTTTACACGGGTAAAACCGCGGGGCACTGCTAGTTTTAAATAAAAACAATATCCTACAATTTATTATATCAGGATTAAATAATTCATTAAATAAGAAAATGTTTGCTAAATATATACGAGAGCTTCAGTCATCCCTGAGCATCAAAAAAAAGGTAATGGGAAATTGAATATATTATTATTACTCACAAAAGGAGAGTAAAGCGTCACGCCGCCCTGCGGCAAATATTTGGAAACAAATTATTAGACTCCAATCAATTCACGCCTATACTGCGCTTCCACGGGGTTTTATGTTTTAACGATCACTATAATTTTTTTGTTCAGAATTATTATAAGTAATATGAGTAAAGTAATAAAAGAACAGAAATTAAGATCACGTATGTTTGTAAAGGCGCTGCTAACGCGGATTAACTTAAGAAATATATGGAGACGAGTTCTAACAATTATTCTAAACAACCAAATTGAACGGTGGTTCTTAGCCCAGAAAGAATAACAGGATCACTCCATATCTTCCCGTACTAAGGGATACAGCAGGTAGTCGGTCAGCAGCGCCATCTGTGTACTACCTACCACCTCCCTGCGGTCGCCAAGGCGCATGCCAATTGCGGTGACTACGGCCGGTGTGTCCAGCAGTGTACAATTTTTGGCAGATGATATTATCTTCTACCATTATTATTATTTATTCAATTAAAGGCCAACAAGGACCAATTATAAAAAAACACTAATACAATACAATACTTAAAATAACATACAGAACAATTACATTACAATACAATACAACAAAACAATATTTCGACATCATCCCGTACATGTACCATGTCACAGTGATACATGTATTGGCAGTCGAATCGCTGGGCGAAGGCGCTATGTAAAAAAATACTTTATTATGTTTGTAGCAAGTCACTATCCAGCCAAGTTATTTCTACAGTGTAATTATTATTTCGTTTTGTTATATTTCCCAAAATATTCATAGAACTGTACCTATTGTAACGAATTATTTTGGTGCAGTAAAATTCGGAACCCAAGTATGTCTTAAAACTTGTATAACCGACCCAAAGATCATTTACAAAACAAATTCATCTCGAACGCGAACGATGAAAGAAAGAACGACAAACCAAACGATCGGCATAAAAAGTAGCGTAAATATGTATACAAAACCTGAAGTATTCTTTCTTTGTAATCAACGCTATGTTAGTGGATACACTTGCACTACGAAAGCCAACCATAATATATTCAGAATAAAGTTCAAGATCAAATTATATCCACCGCCGTGAAGTTGAATGTGCCTAACCTCAATTTTATGAATTGAAATCAATTTCCGAAGTGTAAACACACGACGATTCATGTTCCATCATTCTGAAATAAGTACTATTATATGTATAAACATTTTATTTTCAATTTTCCTAACTCCCAATCATGGGAAACAACGGCTATCTGATATTTACTTAATATTGAGGTAAATTTATAAATTATTCTAGAATAAACTCTTGTCAAGTTTTAGGTATCTTTAAATTTGTTTATATAATTTATTTTATTTTTATTTTATTTTTATTCTTTATTGCACACAGAAATACATATTCATATAAGACATTAGAGCTAGCATGTACACAGGCGAGCTTAACTCAACTATGAGTTCTCTTCCAGCAAACCTTTGTCAGAGTGAGAGCTTATATGAGATGGGTTAGAAACAGTGCACAACAATTTGACTTAAGAATAATACAAAAATAAAGACAAAACAGAATTTACCAGTGGTAAATAAATATATACATAAACCTGCTTACTAATACTACATACTAAGTTACTTACGTAACTACATACCTAATTATATAACATATATATACCTATATATATATAATAATAAACATATAATATAAACATAAATATTAACTGCCTGCCTGCTTAGTTAATTGAAAGAAGTGTTCTTTTGTTTTTCTCTTAAACACGTCAAGAGATGTTGTAGCGCGAATTGAATGTGGAAGGGCATTCCACAAACGCACTGCTTGAACTGTAAATGATCCGTCATACCGGCTTGAGGAGTGAGAAGACATTCGAAGTAGAAGTGAAGTGGTTGAACGACAGATTTTTTCTCGCGGGACTAAATACTCAAAGCGTTCACGGAGATATGTGGGAGCATTGGGGTTATGAAGGATAGAATAGAGGAATGATAGAATATGACAATCTCGACGTCTCCGAATAGGTAGCCAATTCAACTGCGACCGAAACTCGGACACGTGGTCATACTTTCGGAGGCCGTAAATGAATCGGATACATAAATTCTGTAGACGTTCGAGTTTGTTGAGAAGTTCTTCATTTGCATCCAGGAAACAGACATCGGCATAGTCCAGAAGAGGAAGTAAAAGTGATTGGGCAAGGTAAATTTTAGTGCGAAAAGGCAAGAACTTCTGAAGCCGTTTTAGGGACTGAAATGAACAGTATACTCTCCTGCTTACTTCTGCAACGTGTTCGGACCATGATAAGGTGCAGTCGATAAATATTCCAAGATTTTTGGCACATTTGGAATAAGTAATGGGAACGTCATCGTAAATTACAGGAGGTGGACATATATGTACTATTGTGTTAAGCATATACTGGCCACCAATAATGAGAGCTTGTGACTTAGATGGGTTTACCAGAAGGCCAAAGCTTTTGGCCCAATCGCTAATGTTACCAAGATCACTATTGATGGCAGCTATGGCTAAACTAAAATCCTCCACTTTAAAGTGACGATAAAGCTGCAAGTCGTCTGCGTAAAGATGGTAATTAGAAGAGATAATTTTGGTAATAGCATTGATAAATACCGAGAAGAGAAGAGGAGAGAGTATGCCACCTTGAGGAACACCTGCAGTAAGATTACACCACTCGGAGGTAGCCTCGTCGTGACGGACTGACTGCGAGCGCCCTCGAAGATAAGATTCAAACCACACAATTACTGAAGACGAGATATTTAGAGAGGATAGGATACCGAGAAGGATGTCAAAGTCAACTGAATTAAAAGCGCTGCTGAAATCCAGTAACACCATAACCGTTAGTGATTTCCGCTCTATGGCCAAACGGATGTCATCTGTTATTTTGACCAGAGCTGTAGCAGTACTATGGCCAGGGCGGAAACCAGATTGGAAAGGGCTCAGCAGGCCTTTGGAAGAGAGATACCGAGAGAGTTGCTGGTTCACAATACTTTCAAGGACTTTGGATAGGATAGGAAGGATAGAAATTGGTCGGTACTGGGATAAGGAAGAAGGATTGGCTGATTTAGGAAGCGGTAGGATAAGGGCTTTTTTCCAAATAGAAGGAAAGGAACTTGTCTCCAGGGAGAAGTTAATAAGGTGAGTTATTATAGGAGCAAGTTCCTCTAGGATAAGGGAGATCATTTGTAGCTGGAGCCCGTCAACTCCTACAGCTTTGGTGGATATTGATCGGAAGGAATTTTTGATATCTCGTTCAGTAACTGCTGTAAAAGAGAAAGAAGTACAATCTGGCATTGAAAGGTTAGAGAGGTATCTAAGAGTTGAAGATTTGGTGGTGGCACTCAATGCGACTGGTGGCTGTGAAAAGTGAGTATTGAGGGCATTGAGGTCGACAGCTGTAACACTGCCATTTTCACTTTTGCCAACACCAAGTGATTTTAGAAATTGCCATACTTTTGCAGTGCTAAGATTATTAATCGAGTTATGTATGTGGCGTCTTTTAGCATCTCGACACATACGACTGCAGCGATTTCGGAGCTTTTTATAGACGTCCCAATTTTCATTAGAAGCAACCTTTCTATATCGTCTTTTGGCCTTGTCACGCTTAGACATGTTTTTTTATTTCATCGGAGAGCCATGGTGCAGGTACATGTTTAACCCTCACTTTTTTAATCGGAGCATGGCAATTATATAAATTTAAAATGGACTCAGTAAATATGGCAACTTTTGTGTCCAAGTCGTTACAGTTGAAAACAGGAGACCAGTCAATATTGCCCGCATCCTCCCTCAAACGGTCCAGGACAATATTTTTGAAGCTGCGTATGAAGAGAAATTGAGACTTACGTCGAGGGCAGCGAATTTTGTATGATAGATATAGAAGATCATGATAGGAAAAGGAAGCAGGCAACTGGCCATGAGAAGATACTTTAGATAGGTCAGATACAATTATTAAATCTAAAAGAGAAGGAGAACTGTGAGGAGCATGATGTGTAGCTTCCAGTGGTAGAATGTGCATGTTGACAGAAGAAATCAGAGAAAGAAGCTTACGACTCCGTGCATCATCCTTAAGCAAACAGGTGTTAAAGTCTCCAAGTATTATTATGTTATCATATTGGGGCGCAAGATTTTCCAGTTTAGATTCGAAAGAAGAGAAGTAGTCGATATGGCATGATGGACTATAATACACCCCCAAAAGCAATTTCGAATGATTAACGGCAATTTCGATAAAAAGATTTTCGGAAAATTTTGAATAATCACTTGGAGACTTGTCGACCACCTTATGCTTCAAATCCATGCGTAAATAGATAGCCACTCCACCACACCCCTTTCCAGTTCTATCATTGCGCACTAGCTTATAGCCAGGTATAGCATACTGTTTCGAAGGAAGTGCAGGTTTAAGAAATGTTTCAGAAACAAGAATAGCATGAATGAGGTCAGAGTCAAAAGATGACAGAAGGTCAGGGTAATGAGCGTGAATGCTTTGAGCATTTATATGTACCGCATTAAAACATTTAGATGAAGAAAACGAAAGGTGTGAATAGAGCTGGTCGCGCAGTTGAAGTGATTCATCATCAAGAAAAGCACTAGCGTAGTGTTCAGACGTAGAGGAAGAAGAACATGAAAGAAAATCGTCGTAATCGCTACTGGCAGACATAATAAACTAAATAATAATATCAATACTATAAATGCGTAATAATATAACAAATATAAAACAAAATACAACTAAACAATAATAACCCCTACACACTCCTTTTACTAAAAAAGAATATAAAAATAAAACCGAACAACAAAATATTGGATAAACAGTGAGTATTAGTACCACGTTTCATCCGTAACGATAAGCGCCAAAAGCCGCAGTCTCACAGGGTATATATTTGACAGTCGATGAAACAAAATTGTTAAAATGTCAATGTCATAGTTATTTCTACACGGAACGCATAATTATTTACCTCCGAGTTATTTACATACAAATCTTAAATACCGTCAAATTACTGGAAGAATACAATATTAACGTGGTAAATTAAGAATGAGACATAGTATATAATGCTACCAATGAGTGTAGTTCAAAACATTGTCGGAAAGCTACCTCGGAATATTTTATTTCGCCGGCCTGCGGGATCTCGTAGATGTGTTTGCACCTTTGCCGGTGTCTTGCAGAGACTTTCCCTTCTCGGCTCCCTTAGCAGCATCGCACGCTGGTGGCTGCGTGGCCGGGAACTCAGCCAGGAGAGCACGAAGTTGACTACTAGTCTCGATCTTCCGCTTCGATTGGCCTGCTAGCTGGATTATGATCAAACCTGCTGATGTCCAGACCTGTTTTTGGCCATAACTTCTGCGCGCATCCATAAAGACTCTGTGTCGTGGTTTTGTCAGGAACTCCGAGAGTGTATAACCCGAACCCTTCAGCATAGTCTTGGCGTTCCAAACTTCACTCCTCCGTGTGTACTGGTGAAAGCGGACCAGGACAGGCCGAGGCTTGCTCTTGTTGGCTCCGAGGCGATGACAGACAGCTATATCTGTAGAAGTTAGTTCGGCCAGTTGCATCTTCTCAGTTAAAATACTCACGACTGTAGGCAATGGATCCTCATCTTCAGTAACACCGTGTAGCAGCAACACCTTCCTACGAGACGCCATTTCATGACGGTCCAGCCCCAAACTCAATAGTTCAACTTGACTCCTCAGTGCATCAAGTGTCTTACAGACAAAGGTTTTGATGTCTGTAAACTCCCGTGACAAACTTGCAATTGTTTTGTGAGAAACTTCAGAGCTAACTGCAGCCTTCAGTTCAACCTCATGTTGGGCCATCCTGCTATTTAATTATTTTGACATCTCCTCCATTTGTTCAGAGAGCTTTGTGTACACATCCATCTTCAATTTTATTGTTGTTATGGTGAAAGTGAGTGTTAACAGGAGAATTTTGTTTTTAGTGAGTGCAGTAGAGGTTATAGATTGACTATACCACTAATTAAACATAATTAAATGTAAGTAAGATATTTAAATTAAAATATATAACAGAGCACAATTTTTTGGTGTTGGCACTTGAACTACCCACAAGCAAAAAAACAAAAAAACAAAAATAATTTGAGAGTGGGTGGGAATTAAACCCACAAACAACAGGGCATTCGGCGCCATGATCATTAAGATATCATAGGGCTATCTGACGTCCAAAGAGAGGGGAAGAACACAAAAATCCTAAAATCCGGAAACCTGCTGTATCTCCGGGAGGGCGACCAATTGTCCCAAGGTGGTGTCGAGTTCATAGTCCACAAGTCCCTCGTCCACAACATGATGAAGTTTGAGAGTGTCTGGACTAGGGGGGCGTACCGTTTACTTAAGTATTCGGTACACGGACGCACTCTGTGGATGAGCCCTAAGTACCTATAACACTTATTCACTGTGGTCATGGGTACATTAAACCATAGCTAGGCAAACGATTCGAGAAGGAGCTGAGAGCGTGTGAGAGTGTGTGTATGGATCTCAGACCATATGTTAGATCGCATGTCCATGCCTTTCTAGCATACATGGTACTTTTTTGTTTTGTTTCTGTGCCCAATAAAGAATTCTACAAGGTATTCAGTTTAAGGAACTTTTTCAGTATAACACAATGTTATGTAATGTTACGTAAGTATCGACCAGTTGTATATCTATAGAAACCCAAACACAATGCGCGCACAATATAAAACAACACATTTATAATAACAGTAAAAACAGTCTAGCTATCAAAATTAATCGGGTGACTGGCCTTGATCGGACCTTGAAACCTATTGGGAAACAATAACCTAAATATTCCTAACAATATTCGCAGATATTCTCATGCCAACTGAGGCCGAGTTTAACGTGATGGGGAGTCCAATATCCTATCCTATAAAAGTTCTCGAAAACTCCTGGCTACGTAGTATCAGGAAAATACCAGAACTATAGGACACTAACGGCGACTCTTTATTGATTGCAGATATACTTTAAGAGGCTGACTACACCTAAATTTACCGTTGCAATCCCACCCATAAAGACAATAAGTACGAGTTGTAATGGCGTAAATACGAAACTATAAAAGTGTGTTAAAAACTTGAAGAAAATGATTTAGATCTTTATTTGCGGGCGAAATATATATTGTGTGACAAATCTTAAACAACAACGTTTTCTCTAGTTATAAAACACATCATCAGTCTGATATCGTCCACTGCTGGACATCTCCCAAAAAGTTTCTATAGAGTAGTATGCCGTAACGCGCTTGGAATGCGAGTTGGCGACCGCAGTTAGGTGGTACCTATAGTAAACAGGTGGCACTGCTACCCGACTACCTACGGTATCCCTTATTCGCCTTTTACGACACCCACGGGATGGTACGGGGTGGCCCTATTTTTCTTTCTGGGCTCCCCGTAATGTATTATACATATACACTCAATATAATGAAGTTTATATTGAGTGGCAAATTTTAATATAATATCTAGGGACAATGTCACACAGATCATCCTAGCCCCAAACTAAGCAAAGCTTGTACTATACTTAAATAGATAGATAGATACTTAAATACATAGAAAACATCCATGACTCAGAAATAAATATTCGTGCTCATCACACAAATATTTGCACTTACCGGGATTCGAACCCAGGACCACCAGCTTCGTAGGCAGGAGCACTACCAACTAGGCTACGGTGATTATTTTATTTCACGCATTACGTTAAAGAAGACTTAGAGCGTTCAGAAATCAACCAAGTTCTTTTAAATATAGTCAAATTTATGATATGTTTTGTTTAGAATGTTAAACCAATTAAAAATTTTTAGCCAATACTAGTTGTTGGCTAAAAATTGCTCAAAAAATCAAACTTGCCTGTTTTCAGCGCCTTTAAACAAGAAGGTTGCAAACGCCCGAAGACCAAAGTGAGCCCAAAATACGACCTACACTCTTACGCTTGGACACAAAGATGGCCCAATATATGATTCCAATTACTTAGCTCCCATATTCTCTTCAATGTTAACGCACTCTATCGCATTCCAACTTTCCTCCCCATCATATTGTGACCGAGAAATGTACTAAATTGCTTTTCTATCCATATATTTGATCAAATTATAGAGTGTACCAGAAATAAGTACGGAATGACGTGAAGGGGATAGTTTAGTTTATCAACTCAGGGAACATAGCATGATACTTTAACATTATTAATATAATTAATCAATTGTATTTAATTAACTACTTTGACCATGGATAATAATGGATAACCCTTGTGGGACATATATAATTAATTAAATTGACTAATAAATTCATGCATCATGAGACACTGTAAGTCTAGCCTGCGTGAACCAACATTTAGGAAATTAAATTTTGCTTAACTATAAACTTGTTGTAATCGATAGTAGGCTTTAAGGTAATTAAAGTCCATCGTACAAGCTGGTGAGTAATTATTAAAACATGATATACAAAAAAGAAAATAGAATGAAGGTCAATAGCAATTTATTAAAAGTTGCGATTGACGATATTACGAACAAAGATAAAAATAAAAGAATTTTCTGTATTACCAATAAACATTCTCAATAACGAATTTGGACGTTGCTATTATCCGATCAAGAAGTAAAACCTTACATTTATTTTATGCTATGATGAGGCATGGCAAGTGCCTACGTACGTCACCCGCAAATAGTATCTGCGGGTGAGTAAAATCCACACCGACTAAACCTAATCCGTCGTGGACTTCTCTTCGCCCATGATGGAGACAGCACCGGGAAAGCAAGTATGCTGTATATTCTTGATGGCAGGAATTAATATGTTATAATTTTGTTTATAGGAACCTAATATAAAAAATTCTAAACCAACTAAAAGGTGCACTTTATAATTGGTTTGGAGTTCGGTGTATTGGTTTTGGAAAACAACTTTGTCGTCGACGTGTTAACATTTTTCACGAATCGGGAACTATGTATTATTACCGAGACTCCCTGTATATTTCCAAAAAAATTACTCATACCACAAGTAGCACGCACAACATACTACTCAAGCCATAAACTACATACATACGTAGTTAATTTTATACAATGTGAGAAACAATAAGAAAGAAACAAATTATTTTATGACTCACCATAAACATGATCTTGCAGTAAGTACCGTCTACGCTTTGTTGTATACACAAAGTGAAACACTGTTTGTATTACATAGGCAATAAGGGTGCTTTTAACTGTTCAAGTGTATACACTAGCGTAGCGTGCGCTAAGCCAGTGGATACAGAGTAGTAAAACCTTAATAAGCTTTATTAATAACGGACCTAAAATTAATTAATAAATATAAATTATTATTAAAGTTTTTAAGTTAAAACTCATATTCCCCTGCCAAAATGTGTACTTTTGTAATTTTTCTTATCGAAAAAACGTGCGTATGGGAAATTTATTAACTTAGCTCTATAGTATAACACGCCAAGAATTCAAATTTCCCAGTTATGAGTCTAGCAGTTATGAATTCTTTCCATGATAATATGGTGCTTTTTTAGGCATATTATAGTAGTTCTATCAGAACTGTAAACATATTAAAACAGTACAGAATATTACTAATTAGTAGTCTAAGAAATGTACTTACTTTGCAGACTATTTATGATTCTAAATTCAAAAGACAGAAAAGAAATAAAGGTGACGGTATTTTTGGATTTTATCAATTAATTTTAATTAGAACGATTTGAATACGATGACATCATATTTCTGTATTGAAATATTTGGGAATTTTAGTACTGTTGCTACTAGTAGTCTCGTGTTTACTTGAAAATTTTAGTGCAGTGAAATATATCCGGCGCGAGTAGTGAGTACAAACTTGACAGATCTTTTTAGAGCAATGTGAGGGGCGCGGCGTGGGAGTTGTTTGTAAGTCAAAAATCGTCCAATATACGATGTGTATTGACTATGAAACCGCTTCCATCGCACTTGCAACATTCCACCTAAAATACCTATCACGTTTGTGCTCACGGCTTGTGCAGCTTATTATACCAGTTGGAGTAGAATGTTCCTACTTTTTCTACTAGCTAGCACTTCAAAATCAATTTTTTTTCTCTTCAAATGGTGTAAACTATATCTTTATAAACCCGAAACATTGTGTGTAAGGATGTATTACGTATTGGAATCTGTGCCTAGATAAGCACGTTAACCGTCTCGTTTCCAACATATAGATGTACGATTGATTTTTCCAACATATAGATGTACGATTGATGTAAGATGTAGTGATTAATTCATTGTTGTTTCAATATAAAAATTATACTATAGAGAGCTAATTCCACATCAATATATATAATTAACATATAACACCTCTATTTGGATCGAGGGCTAAAACTTTTTCCCATCTCAACTCACACAAGGGGCTCATTGTCAAACCTTCATCACACGTTGCCTTATAAATTAACGCCTAGAGTGAAATACGCTGCTTTGCCAAAATAACTGCGGGTACCACCGGCATTTGTGTAACCCACAAAACATTGTTAATGTATTACTTAGACACCTACTTTTACTAAAACTTACGAAATTACACCAATTTGTTTAAATGAAGCTTGGGATGACAGCTATTTAAGTCACATTTAATTAAACGCGTCTATAAAAATGAAATACGTGTTTTTAAAGGTGTGATATTTAATGTAGCGTAATCATAATCTTTAGTTGTTAAGTATAAATTATAAGCGCTTTGGTGTTAACTGTAAGCTTATATTTTGTCAATAAATAAATGATTACACATTTTTTTTGTAATAAGCCAGACTTTTTTTGTAATATGATAACAATAATTTAGACAACACACAGCAGACTTAAACTGTTTTTATTACAACTTATTTGAACATTTTTTATGGGACCATCACGAAAGCCTTCTCTATGAAATAAAATAATTCACGTAGCGGTTATGACAGTCGTCTCGCTATTTGGTGTCGCGTGTTCGATTCCCGGACACGACTACTATTTGTGTCACCCATAAGATTTCTACCCGTCACCCGTCCTTGTCACCCGTCAATTAAATATTTGTAATGTATCCCGGGACATAGGTAGCCAGGTTGGACTACATTTATGTAAATCACTACTGTGCAATTTCGCATGGAGTGGTGCAGCGGTGACAGTAACACACAATTAATTTCTAATTTTAGTTTTTATTATGTTTGTAAATAAAATAAATGTAATAATAATAATATCCTGGGATATTGACACACGGCCATCTGATCCCAAACTAAGCAGAGCTTGTACTATGGAAACCAAATAACTTTTTTTGTAAATACATACTTATATAGATAATTACATCCAGACTGAGGACAAACAGACATGTTCTTGCACCCAAATATCTATCCTGGGTGGGAACCGAACGCACGACCACCGGCGTGAAAAGCGAGCATTTGCCAACCACACCAACAGGCCCGTAATAATTATTAACATAGGCCTAAGTATTTGTTCTTTTGTATCTATTATTAACCAAAAATAAAAAAACTTCGTTTAAAAAAACCGACTTCAAAAACTAAAAAGTATAAAAAAATATCTTAATAAAGATTTAATTTAATACATCACTTATAATATAATATTAATGAAATAATATAATTTGTATGTGCTACCTATTGATAGGTTTGAAGTCGGTGCCAAGCCAAATGTAATAGTAGGTACCACACTCGCCGCGCTTTACTTTCAGCGGGATAGCTTCGTATTTCTACACAAACAACCCAAGCGTGCAGATGTCGTTGACGGTCGTCATATATTTTTATGATACAGTTTCATCTGTTTCATATTAATTCATATTGTTCTTTAAGTTTATTTACTTAGGTTAATCTTTAGTGTAGGAGTTTCATCACAAAGTATGAAAGCTGTATGTAATATTAACTTTTATTTTGCTTAGGGCTTGGCACCGACTTCAAACCTATCAATAGGTAGCACATACAAATTATATTATTTCATTAATATTATATTATAAGTGATGTATTAAATTAAATCTTTATTAAGATATTTTTTTATACTTTTTAGTTTTTGAAGTCGGTTTTTTTAAACGAAGTTTTTTTATTTGTTACTTTTTAGTGTCTAGCTATAGTTAGGACTTCGAAAGGGGCCGCGCGCCTCAAAACTATAGATCCCAACAAACGAGAACGGAAAAAAGAAACATCTTCCGAAAAAATGTTGTTCGAAACTCTTTTTCACGTTCTTGTGGGACAGTGAATGATCTAAAAGACCGTTTATAATGTAAGAAAAACTACATAAAATTACGCTCACTCTAAGAAAACTTGCACAGTACGAGTCTAGACTAGCTAAGATTTATGAAAGTCTGAACAGCAAGCGCATAGGTTAGGCCGTATTTATGACCATCTAGCTAACGAGTCTGTGTGCTGAGGGCTTATACACTAGATCTTATTATGAATCGAATGATCTTATGATCGAATAGCCATCTAATCTGCTGAGCAGAGGGTATGAGTCTATGAAGACTAGGTCTTATTAATGATCGATTAGCCAACGAGTCTACTGAGCAGAGGGCTGATAGCCTAGGTCTTATTTATCATTGATTAGATAATGAGTCGGACTCGCCCGTGAAAGGCGCAATGTTTCTTTCCGTAGCAGCAAGTATTTGAGTTGATAGAATGGAAGGTAAATTGCGGTTTACGATTTATGACGCATTAAAAAAACTACTTACTGGATCTCTTTCAAACCAATTTTCGGTGGAAGTTTGCATGGTAATGTCCATCATCTATTTGTTTTATTTTAATGGTTCTCTTATTTTAGAAGTTACAGGGGGGGGAGGGTGGGCATTTTACGCCTTTGGAAGTGTCTCTCGCGCAAACTATACAGTTAAGAAAAAATTATATTATAAACCTCAATATCATTTTCGAAGTCCTATCCATAGATACCCCACATGTATAGTTTAATGATTTTTTTTTTAATTCAGTTCTAAGTAAGTATAGGGAACCACCAAATTTTATTGTTTGATTTTCTATTTTTTTTTTGTGAAAATCTTAATGCGGTTCACGGAATACATCTGCTGACCAATATTCGACAGTATAGTTCTTATAGTTTCGGGAAAAAGTGGCTGTGACATACGGACGGGCAGACATACAGACATGACAAATCAAGAAGAGCCTTTGTGAAAGACATTTGGCTACAGAACCTTAAAAATGGCAGCTATTCCGCATCAAACTAAAGAAGAATCACGTAAATCGGTTCATAAATCTCAGCGTAATCGGTGTACGTACATAAAAAATACGCTGGTGCTAAAAGGTGCGCCTACATGCGCTTCAAAAAAAAAGCTTATACGTGCGTATTAAACGCTAGTCGTCTGAAATTGTTGTTTATGTTCATGCCAAGACACACTTGAACAGGATGAGTCTAGCTTGACTAGCTAAGATTTACAAACGTCTGTGCATCATCGACATCGTCCACTTAAACAAAAAATTTCATACAAAAATGTCCATAAAATGAAAATTACTGGGCCAATCTATATGAAATTTTTATGGGACCAAATGGCAACTATTCCGCATCAAACTAAAAAAGAATCACGTAAATCGGATCATAAATCGCCGAGTAATCGGTGTACATACATAAAAAAAAAAAAAAAAAACCGGTGAACTTGAGAACCTCCTCCTTTGGAAGTCGGTTAATGAGGCATGGTCACTCGATAATAATGGATTTATCATTATTATTATTGGGATTCATTTTTCTATTGCGAGCGTGGTGTTTAAAAAAAAATCGGCCAAGTGTGAGTCGGACTCGCCCATGAAGGGTTCCGTAGCAGCAAGTATTTTAGTTGATTAAATGAAAGCAAATTGCGGTTTGCGATTTATGACGTATTAAAAAATAACTACTTGCTAGATCTCGTTCAAACCAATTTTCGTTGTTAGTTCGCATGGTAATGTACATCATATATTTTTTTTAGTTTTATCATTCTATTATTTTAGAAGGTACAGGGGTGGGACCTCAATATCATTTTTGAAGACCTATCCATAGACACCCCATGTATGGGTATGATGAAAAAAAAATATGAGTTTCAGTTCTATGTATGGGGACCCCCCAAAATTATTGTTATTTTTCTATTTTGGTTTAAAAATCTTAATGTGGTTCACCGAATACATCTACTTACCAAGTTTCAACAATACAGCTGTTATAGTTTCGGAAAAAAGAGGCTGTAGCATACGGACGGATAGACAGACAGACAGACATGACGAATCTATAAGGGTTCCGTTTTTTGCCATTTGGCTACGGAACCCTAAAAATAAATTTGCGAAATACATATATAGCCTTTCTTGACCTCTACAAGGCATTTGACCCGGTTAGATATGATATTCTCTGAAATAAGCTGAAAAATGAAGGTGTGCCGGATGAGTTAATTAATATATTTAAATATTGGTATGGCCACCAAACTAACCAGGTCAAATGGCTTGGGGAACTTTCTGACGAGTACGGGTTGAAATGTGGGGTGAGGCAGGGGGGGTTAACCTCGCCTTCACTCTTCAACTTGTACGTGAACGGGCTGTTTGTTGAGCTGAGCGATACCGGTGTAGGATGCTCAATTGATGGTCACTGTATCAATAGTATTAGTTACGCTGACTATATGGTGTTGCTCTGCCCATCAAAAGCCGCTCTCAGGAAGTTGATAAGCGTGTGTGAGGAGTATGCGAAGGTACACGGTCTCCTGTACAATAGTAAAAAAAGTGAGCTGCTGGTATTTCAAGCCAAGGGTCGTAAACTGGGGGTGGTTACACCTGTGCTGCTTAACGTAGTCGCTCTTCGAAGAGTGAGCGAGTTTAAATACCTCGGCCATGTGGTTACCGAGGATTTGAAAGATGACACTGACATCGAAAGGGAGAGGAGAGCGATGGCGGTAACATGTTGGCACGCAGATTCGCGAGGTGTAGCTTGGGGGTAAAGATCGCTCTTTTTAAAACATTCTGCCAAACTCTCTACACCTGCAGTCTGTGGGTCAATTACACGCAGCGGGCCATCAACGCTCTCCGAGTACAATACAACAACGCGTTCAGGGTGCTGGTGAGGTCCCACGCTTCTGCAGTGCGTCTGTGATGTTTGCGCACGCGCACACAGACGGCTTTCAAACGGTGCTGCGGCGCCGTATCGCTTCGCTGATGTTTCGTACGCGTGGGAGCCCCAACACCATCCTGAACGTCCTCAGTCTGAAGATAGACAGTACCATTCTGGGGCACTGGGTTCAAGTACAAGTGCGTGTACCTGGAGCCCCAGACTGTGGCAGATACTTAAATTAATTACTTTTTTATTAGGTACTAACATAGTTTTTAAGATGTAATTTACTAACAATATTATGGGCCAAGTGTCTGAAATAAAAAGATTTTATTTGTATTATTTTTATTTATTTATATATATAAAATGTGTCCTCACGGTTTAAAGTCGGTAAAAAAATATATCACAATAAGATTCCAGATTTATGTGCATACATTTGCAAAATCGTTGACTATTTTATGGCACTATACCTAACTCGTTATGTTACGGCCATTCCGAAGTATATCAAAATTACACGAGGAGCACTTAAACAGTGCTACATGTAAAACTTACGTGCCATTCCCGATCAACCATAGACATAGACCCAAACCAACATAGCGATCGACGACCTCTGGAGTAGCAGCTAGGATCACAAACCACTAGGGTCTATACCAACAAATCACAATGGCCCAATTAACGCACCCCACAGGGGGTGCGTTAATTATTTTATTAGGGTACTTAGTTTGTAGTTTTAGCTAGATGGCTGGAGCCCTCGCTTGCCTCTATAGTCCGGTGAAGCAGTGGAAGCCTCCTGTGTAACCTGTACCTCTTCATCATGTTAAAAATAAACAAAAGACCCAATCAATCTGGTTAAGTGTGGAAATCAATCGCCCAACTAACAAACCACGAACTCTTATTATGAAAGATAGGAAATAGAGGGTGTACTAGTATTTGCGCACATACTCCAGGACAAAAAAAAATCGTACCCAACTGGACACGAATTTTGACTGGCGCATGCGAAATTCAGACGTGGTCATCATTTTACCTGTAGGCATACTGTGCGGTATTAAGATTACTTTCTTAATAATCTTGACCCTAATTATAATTTCATCATCATCATTTCAGCCAAAGTACGTCACTGCTGGACAAAAGCCTCCTCAAAGAATGGGGGATATGCCATAATCGCCACGCTTGGCAGACGGGTTGGCGATCGCAATTAGATCGTCATAGTTCACAGAAAAAAACGCTGCTGCCCATTCTCTGGTAAGTATGTTAGACGATTTCTACTCCGCCCACGGGCTGAGATAGGGTGATAATATTCTATGCCGTTACAACACAGCAAAACCCTTTTTTTACTTGGCTCACCAACGACTAAATATACTAATATACAATTACATTACAATAAAAAATAAGTAGGTTATTGTTAAATGAGTAAATAAATAAGAATGTACAAATCAGCTTCAAATTAAGGTCTTGACTACAAACTTACGAAATGTCATGAGACAGACAGCATGCACACTTAACTGAACAACTGTCAACAAATACCAAAGTGAGAAATGACAGCTCAGAGCCATTCCCCATATAAAGACTCGATATGCGCATCGATCGTCAACCCAACTAAGGCATACCGTTAAAGAATCCCACTGGCTTTTGACCCTAGATACCCTAATTGAAAACCTAGGTTGGGCCAAAAGTCATGTTAAGTTTTTCTGTTAAGATAAATTTCCAATATCAGCCTGGAGCCTGGAAATCTGTGGTATAACACTCCTTGCCTCGGAAAGCACATAAAGGCATTGGTCCTGCACCTGAGTTCTTTCCAGTTACGTCAGTTAGCCCATCCCATCAGATCACGAAGGTGAAGGAGAAGGAGTGCACAGATTTTCACAGCCGAAATTCAACCATGAGGACACTAAAACCCGAAAACAATTAATAGATGAATGATTTCAACTTCTTCTTTGTTCTGAGTGATGCAATAAACATGTAAATTATATTTAAACCACGAACGTAGCCGTGCAGAAATAAATTTCTGTTTGTTTGAAATACGCACCTGTAAAATACGAATAAATCTCAAATCTGTTGAAATACAAAATGATTCTGCGTCCTAAAACTACCATCTCACGATCGTTACTCGCCTTTTACCACCTCCGTGACTTTAAAATAAATGGCGTCTGTGCTATTGCGCTCTCAATTCACAAGGCCTTCCTCAAATTTTATACAAATAAGAATTCCTTTCATGTAAAGTTATTGTGATCGCTTTATTTATATGGTCATAAAAAACTGTAAAGCGATTTGTTTACTTTCAATAAAAGTCGTGATGAGTCAGCGACGGGTCCGTATTCAGAGTGGGGCAATGAGGGCTAGATGCGTGTTTACATATATAAGACTTAAGAATATTGAATCATACATGCCCTCTACAAGATGGCCTCATGGTCTTGTGAAGGTCGCTGGATAACGCTGCATACTTAGTAAAACCGTGGAGATTCTGGGGAGGAGTTTGTCCAGCAGTGGACGTCTTTCAGCTTATGATGGTGATGATGATGACATGACTACTTGGCAAACATACTTTTTGGATAAACCCTTGATTATACAGGTTTGTTTGTAATCAAATGTAATTGTATTTCGGACACAATGTATTTTGTTAACGAATTAATTAAAAAAAAAAATCAAATTGTTTGAACTTTATCACAGCCTAATACAATTCAAAATATGTTGGTAACTATATTTCTACTACCTTATTAACGGTCATATAACCTTAAATATTGATTATATAACGTTTATACAATCTAAAAAGTGTATCAGCAATATCCACGTATTTCACAATGTAACTTTTAAACGGCTGGCTAGATTCATACTGATTAATACAAACATATAATTAATATTAAATTTTACAAACATATAATTGACGGACGTAAATTACATCCAAAGTACATCAAGGCTCAGAACAACACTAATTTAAAATATAAAACGAACCCGGGGCATGAAGTGACGAGGCGACTGTCTTAATCACTGCGCCACACGTGCAACATACTTTTACACCGGGTTGATACCTATCCATTTGGACACTATGATGTCACAAAGAATGTGAGTTATAGGCAAATATATATTTTCACCGGACATATTGTGTCGGCGTTAAAACAACATAATCAAATACGGATAGACGGAACATGGTTTCTGCTGACTTCAGAACAAACTTGATTCTGAAAACAAACGATCTCGATAACTTTATTTTCTTTTTTATACCCAGCAATACAGATATTTTGTGGGTTCTTTAAAATAAAAAACTGGAACAATTAAATAGCTTCACATTTCTAATCCTCTAACACAACTAAAATTTAAGATATATCTAAAATTAAGCCTAAGCGAACATGTAATCACCCTTTGTTTTTGGAAACTGTGATCTAAAGTGATAATTACAGCCCCAATGAAATCCTGCGTACGTACCTGGTCAGAGGACATCAGTATTGTTACGTCAAAGTTTGTACAAAGGTTCTCAGTTGCTTCAGTGAATAAAGATTGCGATGCAAATAAGTACCAAAACACGCTAACTCACTGAACCGTATAACTTCGTTAGCTCGACTCGTTCATTCTTAGGGTTCCCTATCAAAGTGTAAAGTGTAACCCTATTGGGAAATTGCTCTCTGCTTCTCCCTATGACCGAGCTAATGGTCGAAACCCGTGGGTCTTCAGTTTAATAACAAAATTAAGTACACAGTTTGGATATATATAATAGAGTAGAAATGTAAACATAAAAACTATTTTTATCAATTCTTAGGGTATTCACGAACATGAAAATGGGACTAAGTTTTCTTTATTCCAACTAAAAAGATTAACCATAAAATATACTTTTATTTTGAAATAAACAAGAATATGAAAGAAGATAATGAAAGAACATATCTCGAAAAGTAAATACTTACACAATTCGTATATGACATATGCTAACTACAAATTCTAACAACGCCGAAATATAATGTACCTACTTGTAAGCTATAACCGAAAAAACAAACATATTCAGTGTAATTTGTTTATTTATTATATAAGGTACGGAGGCTTAACTAAGAAGGTTCCACTCACACAATACAGTTTCTACTTTTTGTTCAGACTTACTTGACTCTTACGAATCGGAAAAGTCGAAATATAAGTACAATATCTATACATATAATAAAATCGTAGGAAAGTCAAAACTGTACATTGAATATTTTTTTAAAAGGATACGTAATCTACAATCGATATTGAAGCCAAAAATATCGTTTTTAGAATTTTTGTCTGTGTGTCTGTTTGTCTGTATGTATGTCCGGGCTAAACTCGAAAAGTACTGCATGGATTTACTTCAAATTTTGCATGAATATTACTAAGAGGTCGGGTCAACATATAGGGTACATATTATCATGCTATCACCTACGGATGAGGAGCTATGATGATTTATAAAATTCTACGCGGGTAAAACCGCGGGGCACAGCTAGTAACCAAATATAAGGATAATAGATACACAAAATACGTTTTCTGATACAGCGTAACTATCTCATCTGTTTTTGTAGTGATTACGTTCTAGAGCAAAGAGAATCGAATCCACAAAGCACTGCATATGAATTCCAAATTTTGAACGTGAAAGATAATTCGAAAGGTGTCACCGCAAGGGTTGGATAAGTAATCTGCTTTCCCCATCTCATCACTGTGATGGGAATGTGGCGTGACAACTTTTTTGTCTGAATTGTGAAAACCGCTTGGGCTAGCTGCTGTGCTAGAGGATATATAGGTACCTATAATCTGGGAAATGGCAAATATCTCAATCCTTATTTGAAACGGATATACATACATACATATGTTCAGGTGATTGGTTCATCGAGAGATCCTTTAAATGCCACATTCAACTATCACAGAGACTCGTTCTTATTGGTATCCAGGTCAAATAACAATCACCTGTGTAAATTTGGTAGTTTTTATTTTATTAATCGAGGGGGCAGTGTTCTCCCTACTGTCAGAGTTATTCATATCCTCTAATTGACTGTGCCATCGCTTAAGGACTGGTGTGTTAGTATGCACTCCGAAGCATGGAAATGATCCGAAATTAAACTATATTAGCGGTCAACTATATTGAGACAGACCACGCACTTATGTAGATGGTTAGCAACTGGCTATGAGTTTACGAATCTTAACAGACCTGATGCGGCCAACTAACGTTAGCCGCATCAGGTTATATCCTCGGATCTCAGTAGACCGAGAAATGAAATAAAGATGTGAAAAATGCTGCACTGCAAAAGGAAAATGTTGCATTTCACATGAGTATGGTTACATTATCAAGATGATAAAGTTTCGCATGTCATTCTAGAAAAAATATGTGAAACTTTAATTCTGATGACTATAAAATCTTGACTGTTCCATATTTTGTGCTTAATAAAGATTACTTACTTACTGATTTGAAGTGCATCTCGGCCTCGATGCGTGTGTATGGGTAACCAATTATAGAGTTCCGAAAATATATTCAGAAATTTTTGTCCGGTCCATTCGATGTAGGTACCATGAATTTCATTGAGGAACGGCAGTCTTGTATTATGGTACTTGTCGATGGTGCTGCTTAAATCTAAATCAGCAACGCCATTATACCATCTTAGAGATTAGTTACGTAAGGAAATAAAAGCTAACTGGAATCAAATAAATCAAAAAAGTAGCATGTTTTTTTAATGAATAAAAAGAGAAGAAATTTAGGAACTTTACAAACATGCATATCACGCATATATACCACAATCAGACTCAAAGGAGCCTGTTATGGGTCACACAAATAGTAATAAATATCGGCAAGTATTAAATAAAAATCGTTTACTGACAAATCAACTTTGACACATATGAACTACAAGTGGTCCCAGACTAAGGTAAGCCTAATGATTATGATTCTGATAATCAAAACAACAACAAAAAACAAACCGGTACTTGGTGAAAATGTGAAAGTTAATATTTTAAAGCCATCCTAAGGTATTGCAGAAGAGTAGAATAATATATTATAAAACTTTATTTCGTCTTCCTGAAGGTAATTTAATATTTTCGTACGTCGCGCGACTAGAGGCTAATCCAATAAAGTTCCAAAGTGAATACAATGCCATATTGAATTTTAATATTTAATATCTTACTTTATCCGCTATGCTCCGGCTAGTCATTGTTTACAAGGAAATAAGTAAATAAATATACAACTTTCAGCATCGTCCATAAAAATTCAAAAAGATATTTCTAGAATGCAAATAAAAGATGTTTATGTGGAGATCACAGCATTACAAACAGTTTATAATAAAGAACTTAATATTTAAAACAATTGGCGGCTTATAGTTACTAACCGACTTCTTCCAGATAATCGTAGGAGGGACTAGTGTAAGTCAAATATGACAGGCAGTTGGTAGCCTGCCATCCTCCACTCTACAGAATGTGGGTATTAAATTTAAATTTGGATGGAATTGTAAAACTTTGATACTTCATATTTAGCAAGAAAAGCTAAAAAATGGAAAGAGACAGCGATAGAAATATGAATTCAACTCCAGAAAGTATAAAAACAGCTGAAAATGAAATTGCTAATAACCTTTGCCGCAAAAGTGGTATGCTATTTTAGAACAATAAAGAATTGATAAGTATAATTTATATTTATTAAAGATTTAATTACAATACTCAGCTATTAACAGATTATGGAATAATATATGTATGTACAGGAATAATGGAAGGTACGACTATTAGATACAAACTTTTGAATTATTTACGCTTTACTTAGTCTGGGAGGGGTGTCAATTCACATTAGATAAATGAGCGGGACTATGTACACACTCCACCATAGGCGCCACAACAACAAAAGTCAACGCACACTTATTCAGGGTAAATTGTTTAAGTCTTACGCCATATTGCGCCTCCTCTATGAAGACAGCAAGCTTTAATCTGGAGTTTATGGCTGCTTTAAGGTATCAATTTAATAGGCTTAAGTTTATGCCAACCACTGTTCTTCCATAAACCAAGATTAGTTTTGCACAAACGTGCTATCACAAATAGGTTTCTATTCCGCCTACAAGAATGGCACCTGCGATCATCCTTGCAGTTTTACCAAAAATTTACGTAAGTTCAATAGGCTAAAAAGCCGTTGTGAGCAATGCAGAGGTTTAGTTGAAGAAGATACGATATGACTTACTACACATACATCTACAGAGCATAATCATAGGCAAAATCAATAAAAATTAGGGGTCTAAGCTTGGAATCATAATTACTACTGACACGTTAACATTAAGATTCTATATTTAAACAAATCAATAGGTTAATGTAGAGGCACACCAAAACATTTCCTATCTTACGTAAGTACGTCCATAGGTTGAAATACATGTCTTATACGTGTTCAATCGCCCCTTAATTGAACCCATTTCAACTACTTTTTGCCTTTTGCATCCTTTCTGTTGTAACCCCATCACATTCTGGCTTAGAAACGTCGATCACACTGTGCTTAGTATACCGAAAGTCAAAATGAGAGTGATTTGTCAATGGATCCTACGGATTTACAGACAAGAGAGGGCACATCTGAATTTGTAAATAGTTAATATTAGGTATAGTTCTTTGTGACTAAACTGTCTATTAAAATGGTAGTTGACTGAAAACATATTCTTATATGCTTACGAGAACTACTGTTAATATTCCAACTGACCTTGCCTCTACTACTACAGGTCTGTCCCAAAATGTGGGTTACGGTTCTTGGTAATTTTCATTGATGTATCAGTTACATCTATGTTTCTTTTTACCATCTTAAATGCACTAATTTAGATATCAGTGATATCATGAAAATCAATATTCTTATATTAACCCCGATAATATATATTGAAAATTCCTGGTAGTCATGATTTTATTTAGAATTTTTGTTTCTTTTAATTTTATACCACCAATTTTACTATCCTACTTTTGAAACTTGTTAAACAGTTTTATTATTTTACAATCGATACTTAATAAACTTGGAACTCTTAGTACGTTAATAACATTAAGAATAAAAGCATCATTAGTGAAAATACCTCCCTACCTAAAGTTAATTAGAAATAAATCGCAAGAGAGGCCCGGTATCTAGTACTAAAACTCTTAATTAAAATTCCAACACTTCTTTATTTTTCCAGGCTTTTGATCATCTTAATTTAGCACACCCTAAAGAGTATGATGCTGTATTGGCATTTCACATGAGATCATAGAAATCATTTATAAGAGAGATTGTAACTGGGAAAATTAATAGATAGGTACTTCGTTTTCTTAGTGCCTCCACAAATAAAAGAATAAATGTTAAAAATAAGCTTTTAAAACTTATTTCTAACCCTTTTTCCTCCATACTCCGATAAAAAACATTTGAGAAACAATTTTAAATTTTGTCTGATCTTGAACCAAATAAAGAACAATATTAATAATACGTCATTTTTAAATATCAAATGTAATATGTGGAGTGATAGATATGGCAAAATTAACCTTATTTAATTATCATGCTAGTCGTACATCACAGTTCCATAATAGAAATTGAATACGCATTTATATGTAAGATTACGTGAATAGTACATCTGTATGTATTTAATATAATCAATACCTTTCTCGAATCACATTGTTCATTATATATCATTATTTCTCAACTTATTAATAAATATATATTAAACCTTACCTACTAAAACTACCAAAAATATACTTTTCACAATATTATGTATTAATCTATCATGCTGTTTGATGGATCGTGTTTTCTTATTGGAAGTAATGAGAAAAATAGCAGTCAGGATGAGATAAATTGATATAGGTAGAGCGGTGACATTATTCTCGAAGGTTTTCAATATGGTAATTAGTTTTGGTACAATCAATAACTCTCTAAATGGGAAATTCATAATTCAATATGGTTGTAATGGAAGTGAAAATTTATGTTACATGACGAGAGTAGACTACTACGGCACTGTTTATTTTATCAAATTTTGCTGAAATGAAATGTTCTGTTCTTTTTGCAGTTGTGCAAAAACAATGTGGATTAAAATAGACTTTGAAGTTCCTCGCCAGAACACAATTCCGCTGACTATCGCCATAAAGCACTACTTAGACAAATTATTTGAGGCCCGATATTATCTTGAGGCCCGATTAGTCCCCCCAAAAACCGAATTATATGTAAAAAGCTAAAGTTTAATTCTTGTGTTATCCATCGTGAAACTTAAATGAGCAAGTTCAAAGAACTAATAACATCAGGCACTTCTTTAACACTCAATATAATTTCAATTAATAAAAAAAATTAAAGGCTTCAGTCGCCCCTTTTAACATACTAATATAATATATTACTATTACTATACTCTTTTTATAAAAATTTGCTTTAAATGTTATAGTACTCACCGATCGTTAAATGTTTGAAAGTTGCTAACAGCAACGTTTGCTTATTTATCACTATTAGGTCACTTATCCACATAAATTAAGTTGGTCTAACGGTTGATCTCATTATTTACTTAAACATTTTACACTGCATTTTAAAAATGCGATCTTCACTTATACGCTCAAACACACATTCACCTAAGACCGTACATATAAACTCAAAGCATATAATAAGTTTTACTTTCCATTTATTTTAAATTTTTAATGTTTACTACGCTACGAAAATCCTGGACGTACTACGGCGTAGCAAAATACGCGGCAGGCGTTAGTGCGGGCGGGCATGCGAAACGCGACTAACCGCTACGACTGCCGCGTCGCCTGAAAGCGTCTTGTACCTATCTACACTACTACCTCCGCGTGAAGACATAACTACTACATCGTATACTCGTAGGTATTGTTATGAACTGCGACTGTAAACACAACCAGCCGTACGGTAGCGTGTCGACTTATCACAACAATCACTGATAACTATCACATATGACTGCATAATAGCCTGCTTTTGTTGCGTTAAAGGTTTTTCGTTCCTAAACCTATTTATTTTTGTCTGAACGTTTTACAATGTTGGCGATGAATGCTATTTGTGCAACAATGTCTAATAGTACTTAAATAAAGATCACGTAGTACCGTATTTGAAAAGACTGTTGAAGAATAATATACAGACTGAAGCAAGCATAGTATAATAATATAGTAATGTAGTTTTAGCACATTTATTTTGTAAGTAGATATTTTCTCATTAATCATTTTCGTGCTAAAGCCTGATATTAATTGCTTTCATTTTGCGTTAGGTATAGGTGTCAACGGAATACCTCCGCACCATACCAGAATTTGAACAAGGACAACGGCATGTTATACTCGTACCTTCGCAAACCACAAACCGTGATGTACTGACTAGTACTGACTTAGTCTTGTTCTATGTGGAAGCGTTTTAAGCGTTGTCACCTCAGAAATAAAAATGTTCTTGCTTGAAGACATAATTTTTATGCCATTTTATCAGGTCTTCATCTGTGGTGCAGTGTTTAAAGTAGTCACCTAACTACTCACTCAGGGGTGTAAGGTTTTGGGTTTCATCCCTGCACAGTACAACTACTTGCGTGACTAATAAATGGTTTTACGGAGGCTGGGCTTGTTTTGTGTCCGTTATTTGAATACTTGTAAAAGTCCCTTATGACGCATCGATTTTGGGCTATAAAACAAAATAAAATTAAGGAAAAACTGTAGCACAACAAATCTTTTATCCCTATTCAAGATGTCATTACATTAATAGTAGATTAAAAGGCAAATTAATAAATAAGTAATATCCGTAAAAGTACAATCTGGGCATCCAATCTGAAGCAACAAACTTGAAACCATGTGAATATAGCGGTTTCGTAGACTCAATGTCCATGACGAACAATTGAATTCCTATTATATACAATTCATTTACTTGTGCTAAAAGTTTGCGTAAGTTAAGCCAGTTTCACTTCTACCTATATATTCATGCAACATATGATGTCAAATCTATAGACCTACCATATTTACCAGAATTTGCAATAGCATTCATACTTATGTTCCTAGGTAAAAAACAACTTTGAGAATAATAGCGCATTTCTTGTTAGAGCTATGAGACTCATCCATATCAAGCTAAGGTATCAAGTTTCTTTTTATATTTCTTTTGCGAGAGAATGAAAGAGCTTCCATCGCCTCTTGGATTTTATTTATTGTGATGTAGGTCAAACGAAACAAGGCTATCTAAGGCTTAATTCCTTATACTAATATACATGTGTGTATGCTGAGTATATGATTTTACTATTGTCTCTCTATAATTTATGTAAATAGTAAACACTCAAATCGCATGTACCTTAAACATTTAAGCAGTAAATACTTATATCAAATTATGTTATGACACATAATAAGGGCCTTCGTCAATAGTGTTATGTTGTGTCATTACTAATATTTTGTTTTTGTAATATTCGGCTGCACGTGTGGCGCAGCGGCTAAGACAGTCGCCTCGCCGCATCGTGTCCCGGGTTCGATTCCCTCGCCGGACAACTATTTGTGTGACCCATAAATATTTGTTCTGAGTCAGGGTGTAATTTGTGTCCATATATTATATGTTTGTAAAGTACCCCATGACACAGAGCACAGAGGCTGTTTGAACTGGAACCGTCAGCGCACCACTTTTGCGACGAATCGCTATTAATTTAACGAATCAAGGAAGTTTGGATTCAATTAATATTATTTGTAGAAGAACATATTGTTAGCAATTATATTTTGTAGTTACTTACAAATTTAAAATTTTATTTTTTTAGTTCTACCAGATTTTATTGAATTCCCATTTCATACTGCTTATTTACCAAAATGATGAAGACTGAATATGTTGCTATGCCCTGTTACGCTTTTTTAACGCGTTACGTTAAATTCGGTGATTTAACCGCGTGAACGTCTACCCACCTGCTCTTCTATTGAACATTTAATGTAAATTTGTCGAGCCGGTTGGCGTGGTTGGTAAATGCTTGCCTTTCACGCCGCAGGTCGTGGGTCGATTCCCACCCAGGATAGATATTTCTGCCTGATGTACCTGTGTCTAGGTGTAATTATCTATATAAGTATGTATTTACAAAATAAAAGTAGTATATGTAATATATCAGTTATCTTCGTCACAACTCGTCTTACAAAATGTATTTGTACAGTCGTCACAGCATCATTACAGACGTGTGTGTTGTTTCCTTAGTCACGTAACAGCCCTTAACTATGTGATCTCCTGTTCTAATATCGGTTTCCATACATTGTATGCACTATCAATGTGTACAAATAAGTTATTTCAATATATTTAACGTTTTCTTAATATTTTGAAACAACTACAAAAACACATATAAAGTGTTACTTTAGCATGATTTAGTATTATCTGTCATCATTGTCTTCCTTGATTTATATTTTCTCATGATTCTTATTTAATTTGAATAGGACCTTTGTTACACTATTATGTTTAAAATAACTACTGACGAAAACAGAATAAAGATGGTTATCAAATCATATGTTTTTATTTATTACTTCACTTTTAAATATTCCGTACAAAAGCCGTGTATTCCCGCTCAGAAATAATATTACTGCCACCCCATACCATCCCATTAGTATTGTAAATGGCGACTTAGGGATACACCCGGTAGTCGGGCAGCGGCGCCACCTGTGTTTTAGCTACGACTAATCTTTTCGCCATAAGATGAGTTCCCTGACAGCACATTTTTTTCCGTGGCACGCATACTACTTTAGACGAATAAAAAATAAACTGGCAAAAAAATTAAACAAGAAATGATAAAAATAATGTTGCCTTTCGTTAATTACTAAGTAAATTGTTAATAAATTAAGTAAATAAAATAAAAAAGTATAAATCTTAAATATGTCTAATGCGTTGAACGGAACATAGGCCAATAGAGATTGACACTAATCATTCATTCAGTCGTTCGATTTCATTTTCTTTTCAACTGAATCTATATTATAAAAAAATGATTATATTTCGTTAGGTCACGCCACTACAATTGTCAGACAAGAACTGTCAGGGAACTCATCTTATGGCGAAAAGACTATAACTGCGGTCACCAACTCGCTCGCCACGCGCGGTGACTAAGGCAAATGGTTACGTTCTAGAAACCTTTGGGGTCTATGTCCAGCAGTTGACAATTTATTAATTATTTATTTATTTTACTTTAATTGAAACGGTAGAACACCAATTACATTAATTATAGATAATGAATATACAATAATCATTTATAATTTTAATAACTGAACATATACTCGTATATTGATTTTGAAACACATTCATACATCATTCTCACAAATAAGCAAACATTCTGATAATATATCCTACCATCCATCCATCCACACGATATGAGGCTGATGATGAATTGCGCACAATATTCAACCTTATTACGTTGATCGTAACGTTGTGAGTGATGGGTGCGAGGGTGGCACTAGCACTACACTTAATGTTTCCTTACATGACCATGTTTACACACTGTACATATGTGTCTAATGGTCACAGATTTGTATTTTAATGTGAAATCGTTTAATACTACATAGAAGACTTAGAGGTTTAGCTAACCATTAAAGTCCCTGTAAGCTGATATCTAACATTGCTGATATTCAATGTTCTATCTACTTCAAAAATAAGTGTTATTAATGTTTTTAAAATTTCGCGATTTGTACTTTGTGTTATTATTTATGTGTTAACTAGCAGTGCCCGCGGACTTCGTTCCGCGTTATAAATATTTTTATCCCTGCCCGTTTGTCCCGCGTAATACTTCGGGTTAAACGTTCGGGATATTATTTTCATAGCCTATTATTACATTTAACAATAACGTTGCTTTCTATTGGTGAAATAATTTTGAAAATTCTCTGGATTTATTGAACCAATCCAGAGATTACCCCTTACAACGTCACAAACTCACAAACCTCTTCATAATATTAGTACAGACAATTAGAATTATACACAAATATAAATTTCACACAAATTGAAATATAACGGGGAATCTGATCGCAGTGCCACTTAGCAGGTTTATTGTAAATCGCTCGCACTGAAACGCTATAAAAATAGCCAAAATCGGTCCGGTTGTCTACACTGTCTGTATCAGAAATTGTGTTGTATACGGATTTCATTATTTTGTAATTTTCTTAATTATCCAATCCGACAAATTTATGTACCTACTGACAATTATTATGTAATATCGAATCCATTTATTTATGAACTTAGCGAGCTTACGGCGCATTACGGCTTCGTTGGGAAATATTAAATTTAGTTCGCTGTTTTTTTTTAACAATAATAATCGCATAATAATATTTTTACAACACTCGCACTAAACAAATAAATAACCAGTAACCTATTAACAAAAAAACAAACCAAAAACAATTTCCCGATTTAGGTTTAGCCTAAAACTGACAGAAAGCGATAATGGATTATTCTAAAATCTCTAGTACGCGTTCTGTATTGTCAATCTTGACACTTTGTATTGCATTTCGATGCAATTACTTTATTATATAACTATATTATATAACTACATTTTATAACTTATTATCCTATATCCTATGTCTGACGAAGATACATCCAAAAACACAAAAATAATTGAAATTGCTCCACCCGTTCTTGAGTTATAAGTGGTGTAACTAACACGACTTTCTTTTATATATATAGATGACTTATGTACAGTTTTAAACCCAGGGCTACCTAGTTTAGCAGTTTAGGAACAGTTCCGTGAGAAACATGAATAATTTACTAATTACATTTTTATATGCGAAAAGAAGAAGAGAAACTTTACTCCAACATAGTGTAGCAATGCTAAGAAGCAAGATACCGCTTCTAGATCCTGAATGCCTGGTGTACGCCTAAATTTAGCATTTTCCATAGAGTTAATTCATTTTATGGTATTGGCTTCCATTAAATATAACTGTTGCCTCACGGTCTTCACGGTTGCTCTCTCATAAATTCGAATTTATACCCGGTTTCGAGTAACCGCTCTAGCTGGCTTTTATACAACTGCCTTTAGTTACAAAATATAGGACGATATATGAATTTTTGTTAGTGGTTTGCTTGCCAGGAAGGGACCGATTTTTAACGATAGGGCCTATTTATTGTTGTTTATTTCTCCCGCTTGCAATTTATTTGTAGCAATATATACTTACACATTTACACATCAAAAAACATCTGCAAGTGCGGCGTGTCACCCCAAAGTATGGCACATTTATCCGATCGTCCCTCCTGTCCCCTTCAGGACTTGTATGAAGCTTTAGCCAAAAGGGTCAGTGTTGCCCAATGTTGGGAAGATAGAATCTAATTCTTACCATCGACACGATAAGAAGAAGAAGTTCATCATCATAAAAAAATATCCATTCAATTCCACCAACCCTATAATTTAATAATAATCGTAGCAAATGTTGGAATAGCATATATAATATACGTGTTTCAAATACCTGTCTATTGCCCCCAAATATTAGAATTACTTTCAGAAACAAACGCTATTTTCGAAATATGATAGAAACAATTTAATGTTCAGGTATACGCTCAGATTTATAGGGATGTCTTCACAGCAATAGCATAAATAATTTGATGTGAAAATTTTCCGATATTCAATTTCCATCTTAGAATTGAAGCAATGTAATTACTTAGTAACTACGATGAATCATGCAATCCCGTGGAATACACATGTCTACCTTATATTCAATACTCATCATGCCTAACGACGAGAGAAATCCATAATAGTCATATGTCATAATTGAGACGGGGTGGCGATCGTAAGCATTAGCAGCAAGTATTCGATACTAAACGTAATAAACATGTAACACTGATTTCTCTAATAGATTCGAGCCTTTACATTGCTCGGACAGTTATATATTGAAAAACAAAAATAAGAGCGATATTTGATATATAATACTTTTCATGAACCTTTATCCTTTCTAACTTCAAAGGTCTATATGACTTTTTATTTTATCTTATAAGATGAAAAAAAGATAAAAATACACTTTTTGCACAAATAATAATTAAGTATTAAATATTGAGTTATTCTCGTAAAAGTATTATCAAATTTGTCCCAGTCATGGTGTCGTCTACGTCGATGGAGGATATCTTATTACGACAAGACTCTGCCACACGTACATTTAACTACTATACATATGAGGTGTGAACAGGTGACTTATTTACTATACTTTTTTCAAGTGACTTGACATTGCTTTTTCCACAATTCAGGACCGTGGTTGTTGCCATTTGACGTCGAGTTTAGTGTAAGTAGTTATATGTGATGTATGGACATACATAATTGCTTTGATGCATTGTTTTGTCTTAAGAACTTTATATTAAACATTCCTATTTTACTAATGTCTGCCACAGTACACACACTTTTTTTGGCTTGCCTTTTACTAAACATCTCAATTGTTATATTTGCGGATAACTTAAAGTATTGCGAATGCTCTTACATATATAGCTGGTGATTCCGTTTTGTGGATGCCATAGTATGAAGTCACAATCGGCTATCTATGACGATATTTTCCTTCCATGTGTTTTATATCGTTAGATTATAAAAAACGGCACAATTAGATGTCTTATCGGTTACAGCGATCTCTTCCAGACATCCTTCCCTAACCTTATGATAATAAACGAGCAACATTTGTATTTTATAGTACCTGGGCCAGCAATTTGCCCGGACGTAAGTTAAATTGTCTTTCCCATAAACCTCTTATCTGTAAATTTCATCGAAATCGTTAGTGGTATTCCAGTAATCGATTAAAAGTGCAGATATTGTTTGCTTCATAGTTTATTATGTAATCGGGTTAAAATCACAGTATACCACTTTACTGTTTATTTTGGGAAACTATTCTGCGAGTTATAAACAAAACAAGTAGACCTTCAAGCCACTCAAGTACTTGTGGTACTACTATATGTAAACTTAGTACTAAGTCTGCATATAATAATGATTCAAGTAGCATTATAATATCTGTAGACATATATCTGGGGACAATGTCACACAGATCATCCTAGCCCCAAACTATGCAAAGCTTGTACTATGGGTACCAGGTGACGATATACATACTTATATAGATAGATACATACTTAAATACATAGAAAATATCCATGACTCAGAAACAAATATTCGTGCTCATCACACAAATATTTGCACTTAACGGGATTCGAACCCAGGACCACCAGCTTCGAAGGCAGGATCATTACCAACTAGGCTACGGTGACCGTCAAATTATGAACAGTACTTACGAGTATATCAGTCAATGTAGACAAATGCAAGTAATCTACCGGTATCTCGTGTTATTTAATGGGAGCCTAATTTCCATACTTATACTGGAGAAAGGTATAATTTATCCCCTCATGTGATAGGTGGCGTCTCTGTGTCCGCATTTAACCTACCATGGGTACTTACTGTACTTAGTATCAACTTTAAGGTATGGTATCTTGTTATGGGGAAATTCAGTAAAAATGGAGATGGCATTCATCTCACAGAAACAGAGTGTTCGCGCAATTTGTAATGCATCAACGATATCCAGCTGAAGGCATCGTTTCAAGGATTTGAAGTAATTGACATTTCCAAGAATCTGTATTTGCGAAGTTCTTTTAGAGACAATGCAGATTTGTATGAAGGTAACAAGAGTAGGTACAGTATGTAGGTGCAATACAAGATTTCCTAAAAAAATCATATCACAAGACCGTGAAGCTTTACAATCATTTACCAGAAAGTATAAAAAAAGTGTCAAACGAAATATTTAAAAACAACCGAATACATTTTTGATCAAGCAGAGTTTCGATTCAGTTTATTCAGTAGATTTTTAAGAAGATTTATATGTAGACTGTACAGTAAAGTAAAGTAAAGACTTTTGCCTAAAATATATTGTATATAGATTTGCCAAATTAGATATAAATATGTAACTCAATTTAAATAATTCTATAAGTAGCTGTTCACCGATTTTATTTTGACTTGCATACGTGAATGATATCTAATTGGTAAAGAGACTAAAATAGTATGTCGTTGTGCTTTGCGTCCGAGAATATTTTCAAATACCCCACATCACAGTGCATTTTTAATAGTATGGGCATTGTCTTTAAACAAATACATAGTGTGCTTAGGACCACACGATACAAGTGTCTTACATGTGGTCGGACATATCTCCTCCCGAGTGAATTTCGCTACGGCGGCCAGTCTCAATGGAGACTAGCCAATTGCGCAGGACATATTATAGTGCACAAGTGTATGCGCAAACACAGGGGCACTTTCTATTCCATCACTCTCATGATCCGATAGGACGACTAGCGAAACGACCAGAAAGAGGTCAGGTACAAGGCCGACGGTTTTACGTGCTCTCCGAGGCACGGGGTGTAATACCGCCAACTCCCAGACTTCGGGCTGATACTGAAAAATTTTATTTACGGAAAATCCCAAAATCACTTTACGGCCCGACCCGGGATTTGAACCCAGGAGCTCATTATCTGCGGTTCAAATCGCTACCGCTAGATCAACGAGGCAGTCAAATTGTATATATCGAATACATAAATAGTTTGCAGAGGTTACCTTGATTGTAACTGTTCCGGTTGCTCTCCTGGTAACACGGGTATGCGACTCCGGCTTCTCGAGCCATCAATGCAGCATTCCCTCATTTCCGCAACATTGGTGTCCCCATCTTTTCCATACCTCTCCCGACTCGTGGTAGAGTCCACTACTAGATAGGATTTTCGGAACGCTAATGTAGCAGTCAAGGAATACCGACTAGTAATGGACTCGATCGGGTAGGTACCACGACTCTATCTATTTCGGTCGAATAGCAGCAATGTGTTCCGGCTGAAGGGTAGAGATAGCCGTTCCTGTCCTCCCATATGAGATTCGGGCGGCTCTCGAGGCGAGCGGTGAGTCAGGGACCCGATAGGCTCGTTGAACGTGGCAAGCTGACGCGGCGTTCAGGGAGACCGGGTGGGAATGGTTCCGTCGGCCACCTGCCGGACAGTAGGGGACCCGAACCGGCGAAAATCCCGTCATGTAGCCGTTGTGCCGGATTGGGAGAACGGAGTGGAACCCAGAGGTTGCATGCGGGGGGGCATCGGGGGCCCTTCCGTGCTCCGTGGCAGTTTCTCAGATAACAATTGGGCCCGCCGAGTTTTAAACCCCGCATACTTTCTTTGGGAATCGCCTTAACCCTACCCCTAAGACTAATAACCATTAACTAAAATTACAAAAATCGACAATAACAGTTCAAACAAAAATAAAACAAATAAATGCTTACCAATGAAAATAGAATAAATGCTGTTGATGGCTGACAATTGTGCTTATATAAGTGTATATCAAAATAACGTACCTAAGTATAAATAAATATAAATAAATAAAATAAAACAATTATAACAATAAACACAATTAACCAATTTTCATTATAGAAAAGACACAAAAGTATAAAATAAGCGAATAAATAACTCAATCAATCAAGACGAAGCACAAAAACCCGATATAAATTTAAACTAAAGACATACCTACAATAAAATACAAACAAACAACAAAATAGTAAGTGTATGTATAGCCATACACGCACAAATATGATGCTATACATATTTGATAAACTAGCAATCAAATTTAAACATGCACATAAAAATATACCCAAAAGGAAACAGAACATAAACATAAGATAGCAAAAAACAAATAAAACATAACAACAAATCATAAAGCAATATAATAAAACTAAACTACTTAAAATCTTAAAATAACAAACTGAACCAAGAAAAATTACAAATCATTAATATATATACCTACATATAAAACAAAAAGGTTAAGCCACATAAAAAGTATTAGACACATAAAAAGGGACTACTCTATTTTAAAACACAAACAAATAAAATAAAAGCCACTAGAACATAAATATAAATGCAAGAAACAAAAAAAGTTAATAAGTAAACCTAACCTAAAATTAAAAACCCTAACTCACAAAAACAACCATGAAAAATAAACATAAAGACCTTCTGTCAAACGCATAATACAAAAAACACCAATGAAGCTAGCAAGTATATATACACTATATACGCACAAATATGATATTATACATATTTGATAACAACTATCAAAACTCAATCTGATAAATAAAACATAAACCCAAAATAAATCATAATCAACATAACATATAATAACCAAGTAAATCCAAAATAAAACATATATCCAAAATAAAACATAATTAACATAACACAGAAATAACCAAGCAAAAACAAAACATGAATAAAGTGAAATAAAAGCAGTCTACAAAATACAACAAAATACCCTTAAAACAATAAACCAGACCCCTAGTAAAGTACGACCGCTAAACAAGGACTCTGACTCAGTCAGGGGAGTCATTCGTCTGTTCCCTAGTCAAGAAATAGGGAACAATAATAAAAAAAAAAAAAAAAAAAAAAAAAAAAAAAAAAAACCCTACCCCTAAGAGACCTCTTTCCCTAACTCACTTTTTAAAAAATGATCCGGAAGAAAAAAAAGAAAAGGAATTCTACGGCGGACACCCATTCCACATTTAATGTGGACTTTTGCAATGTCAGGGGACTTCACAGCAATCTCGACGCCGTCCATTACCACCTGGAGATGGCGCGGCCTGCCTTACTCTTTTTGACGGAGACTCAAATATCTGCCCCGGACGATATATCGCACCTAAGATACCCCGGGTACGAAGTCGAACACACGTTCATTCGGAAAGCCGGGGTGTGCGTTTTCATACGGGGCGATATTTGTTGTCGCCGACTTCGGGGCCTCGAACAGGGTGACCTGTCCATTTTATGGCTACGCGTAGACTATGGAGGGCTCACCCGAATCTACGCGTGTCTGTACAGGTCCCCTGGTAGTGACCCGGGGTCGATTCAACTCATCGAGAACGTCCAAAAGGGGATTGACCTAATATTGGAACAGTGTCCGTCCGCGGAGGTGGTGGTCCTTGGCGATTTCAACGTCCACTACAAAGAGTGGTTGGGATCCCGGACACTGACCTCCCTGGTCGTACAGTTTTCAATATGGCCTCGGCCTACGGTCTCTCCCAACTCGTAATACACGTATCGTATATCACGTACGTACCCGTATTCCAGACATAGAGAACCGTGAGCCCTCCTTGTTGGATCTTCTGCTGACAACTCATCCGCACGGTTATAGGGTGGTGGTCAATGGTCCCTTAAAATCATCTGACCACTGCCTTATCCGAAGCTCCGCCCCTGTTACGCGCCCTGACCGCACTCCTGCCGTCGGGTCCCGCAGAGTCTGGCAATATGAGTTAGCAGATTGGGATGGACTGCGTGGGTTTTTCGCGTCCTACCCTTGGAAGCGGCTCTGCTTTTCCACCGAAGATCCTGACACATGTGCTGACTGCATCACGGAGACGGTGCTACAGGAGATGGAACTTTTCATCCCTTATGGCAAAATTCCCGTTGGCGGCCGCAGTCGCCCCTGGTTCAACAAAGCCAGTAGGGATGCCGCGCGCCGCAAGCAGTCTGCATATCTGGTGTGGGATAAGGCCCGGAAAAATCAAGATCCGGAAGTCAAGGTGGAGAAGCGGAAGTTCAACGCCGCTTCTAGGTCCTACAAGAGCATTTTTGCCAAGGGCAAGGCAGAGCATGTTGCCAGAGTTGGCGAGCGACTAGGAAAGTATCCCTCCGGGAGTCGCGCTTTCTGGGCGCTCGCCAAAGCTGCTCAACGCAACTTCTGCCAGTCCAATCTCCCACCACTGCACAAGCAAGATGGCAGTCTGGCCCATAGTGCTAAGGAGAAGGCAGATCTTCTTTGCCAAACTTTTGCCTCAAACTCGACTTTGGATGATGCGGGTGCCATACCCCCTTCCATCGCACGGTGTGATTGCTCTCTGCCCGAAATCCGCATAACGCAACGTGCGGTTAGGCGGGAGCTTAAGCTCCTAGACGTCCATAAGTCGAGCGGGCCGGACGGCATCCCTTCAGTGGTGCTAAAGACGTGCGCCCCTGAGTTGACCCCGGTTTTAACGCGCCTTTACCGTCTCTCTTACAGCGCTAAAAGGGTTCCATCTTCGTGGAAGGTAGCCAACGTCCACCCTATTCCCAAAAAGGGTGACCGGTCGGACCCTACGAACTACAGGCCTATAGCGGTAACATCCTTGCTGTCCAAGGTCTTGGAGAGAGTCATCAACTCTAAGCTCCTATAATACCTGAAGAGAGAAGCACCAGCTGATAAGCGATCGTCAGTATGGCTTCCGTCACGGTCGTTCAGCTGGTAATCTTCCAGTGTATTTGACACGCCGTTGGGCACAAACCTTGGAAAGCAAGGGTGAGGCTCTAGCCTGTAGCCTTGACATCGCCAAGGCATTCGATAGGGTCTGACATAAGGCTCTTCTATCGAAGCTACCATCATATGGAATCCCCGAGGGAGTCTGCAGTTGGATCACCAGCTTTTTGGACGGTCGGAGCATTAAAGTCGTAGCAGACGATTCTTGCTCCGACACCGAAACCATTAACGCTGGCGTACCACAAGGCTCGGTGCTCTCCCCTACGCTATTAATTCTGCATATCAATGTCATGTTATCTATAGAAAACATGCATTGCTATGCGGATGACAGCACGGGTGATGTACGGTATAGCGGCCACCAGAATGTCTCTCGCAGCTCGGTACAAGAGAAACGGTTGCAACTTGTGTCTGAAGTCGAAGGTTCTCTCGGGCGGGCCTATGAATGGGGTGTAGAGAACCTAGTCAAGTTTAACCCCAATAAGTCACAAGTGTGCGCGTTCACTGCGAAGAAGGACCCATTTGTCGTAGCGCCCCGATTCCAAGGGGTTGATCTTCATATTTCCGAGAGTATTGGGATCCTCGGAATTGAAATTTCGAGCACAATTTAGGGGTCATTTGGAGGAAAAACCAAACTGGCAAGTAAGAAGTTGGGCGTCCTGAATAGAGCTAGGTGGTACTTCACTCCAAGACAGCGGCTTGCGCTATATAAAGCACAAGTCCGCCCGCACATGGAGTATTGCTCACATATCTGGGCAGGAGCCCCTAAATACCAGCTCGACCCACTTGACTCCCTCCAAAGGCGTGCTGTTAGAATCGTTGGGGATTCCAATCTTACGGACAGATTGGAGTCGCTAGAGCAGCGGAGAGACTTTGGATCTCTCTGCGTGTTCTACCGTCTCTTTCACGGGGAATGCTCTGAGGAACTGTTTGAGCTGGTGCCACCGTCCCCTTTTTATCATCGGACCACGCGCACTCGCAGTAAGGTTCATCCGTATCACCTGGAAGCGATCTCGTCAAGCACGGTTCGCTTTCAGCGTTCATACATCCCACGTACGTGCCGGCTCTGGAATGAATTACCTGCTGCGGTGTTTCCCCAGCGCTACGACATGTCCTTCTTCAAACGAGGTTTAAAAAGAGTACTAATATCACGGTAGGCAGCGGTTTGCTGTGCCCCCTGGCACTGCGAATGTCCATGAGCAGCGGTTACCACTTACCATCAGGTGGGCCGCTAGCTCGTCTGTTTCCAAAGGCAATAAAAAAAAAAAAAGTTAAGAAGTGTATACCCTACATCCAGAGTAAAGTTTAAACTGCTGTATGCGACAAGTAGACACAAGGTTGACACTGTATAGAATCAAGTATCAACATTTGTTTATTTACTTCTCCTGACACTCTATCTAGGCGAGCTTTACGTGTTGCCTTAACAAAATAAATCAATACCTTGCTTAGAAATACGGCGACAGAACGGAAACGAAAAGGGTGCCGGGAAAAATCTACGCTACGTATGAGGACTAGAAATACCATACATAGATTTAATTTTTTTCTCAGTTTAAAATAAATGAAGTAGGTATAAACATTAAGCACAGGGTGCCTCACAAATTAATAGCTTGTAAGCCATGTTTATTCGGGATAGCTGAGTTTCTTCGTGGAGCACAGGGTAGGGTGCAAGCCAATAGTTATCTATACAACATGTTTCTTATTAATTGTACTTGTGGCACTGTCTAACTTTTAACAGCTACTAGTTTGTGTGCAAGTTGGAGAAAGCCTGTAAATTTGTCATACAAGTCTCGAGCCTAGTACAGACTCCAGCTCTCTCAAAGGTAAAACCATAAACCCATTTTTTGTATCCTAAACTGTTGAAAATATTGCATGTACCTTTAAGAGAGAAAGAAACGATTATTTTATTATTATTCCAAGTTATTTATTTATTTTTAACACGTTTATATTTATAAATGTGCTAAAAAAATAAAACATTAATATATAAATAAATATGAAAAAAATAGAGTTCCTCCAGCGGCGGGGTTTGACACCAGTTTGCTCTCCGCACGGAGCCGCTTGGCAAGTTAAGCATTTAAATGGTCATCTTCTATAGATTGATTGATAGAGGTGCTCATAGCTAATTGCTTTAACCGATCCGTAATTGATCGGCGAGGTTAAGTACGTAGACTCGCGGTCGGCCTCTAGATGGATAACTGGCAAAATGTAAAAGAGAAAAGTGCTTTATCATTAAGATATATTTAAAATTGGAAGGTGGTACTAAATTCAACCCGTTTACGAAACAAGTTACATAAATTGATCATTTATCAAATATCTAAAGGATATTGACAGATACGGGGAATCCAATGGTAAATAATATATTTTAATACCTATTCAGAATTGCAGCATTGGCTGTGGTTTACGGATACACACCGTTCCACTGCATATTGACTCGGAATGGAATGTAATTTGGCAGTCGCCGTCCGCTCAACGGTTCGGTATCAATATCGAAATCCTGTACTTATTTAGTAAATACTAGCTGTGCCCCGCGGTATTACCCGCGTTAAATTTTATAAATTATCACAGCTTCTCTCCCGTAAGTGATAGCGTGATAATATGTAGCCTATATGTTGACCCGACCTGTAAGTAATATTCATGCATTTTAAGTAAATCCATGCAGTACTTTTTGAGTTTACCCCGGACATACATACAGACAAACAGACAAAAATCCTAAAAACTATATGTTTGGCTTCGATATCGACTGTAGATCACGCCCCAAGTATTCTATAAAAAAAATATTCAATGTACAGTTTTGACTTTACTACGATTTTATTATATGTAGAGATAATATTATGTCACTCATTTAATTCAACTATACTCTTATTATTGCTTACTGATCTACTGAGGTACGTGAACTATCTGTAATATGATTGCTATCATAATAATATGCTTAATTTAAAATTATTTATTATTATTTATACAAAATTATATATAATTATATAATTATTTATACAAAAGAAAAATATCGAAACAATAACATTATACATTTTGAGACAGAGTCTGTCTCAAAATGTATAATGTTATTGTTTCGATATTTTTCTTTTATATAAATAATTATATATAATTTGTTTCGCTGGGTTTTCTCAGTTGGGGCACATTGGATCCGGTGGTAGCATTAAAGCGCGACCGTCGTTATAAACACAAGGTCCGCCATAATAATAATACCTTAATATAGACAGAACCATTCAGATGATATGTAGTAAAATATAGCTAAAACTATAAATTTCGATAATTAAACTTAAACATAATCTCATTTACAACAACTTAATACAAGCTAGCTAAATGCCATTACTATAAAATAAATTAATAAATGTTTTAACAATCCGTGTACTTACCTGAATATCTATATGTAACTAGAAATAATGATGTATACGTAACTATATTACTACAAACTTGTTCTGACTATTTACAAGCGCTTTTTCAAAGTTTTGAGTGAATAAGACTTTTTTATATTTTTTATTAAACTCATTTATTTTAACTTATACTCAGAGGCCATTATTTTTGAAGCGCTCGAGCATGATCACTGCCACGTACGCAAGAACAGAGTAATCAGCGAATCTGATGTATTTAGTATCAGATTCGCTGATAACTCTGTTCTCATTATATGAGTGCCGTAGTCCTAACGGTTGACCGTTGCTGTTATTGTAACATTATATAATACATATATCCTGGGGCATTATTCACACACGGCCGTCTGATCCCAAACTAAGCAGAGTTTGTACTATGGAAACCAGATAACTGATATACTATATATACTAGACTGTAATACTGTATTTCGAAGTTCAAAATAGCGATGAACTGTAGCCCTAAAGTACTGAAACGCGACTCACGTTAGTGCGAAAGTGCGCCACATCGATTCACACATTGTCGAATGTATTCCAGCGCGATGCACGTTAGTGCGAAAGTCCAGGCATGCCATTATGGAGATATCCATGGTTAATGTTTTTCTAGCGCTCGGCGGCCGCTAAATGGTCACCGTTCTAACCTAACCTAACCCAAACGATGTGGAATACTTTTCGCACTAACGTGCATCGCGGTGGAAAACATTCGAAATTATGTGTATCGATGTGGCGCACTTTCGCACTAACGTGAGTCGCGTTTCAGTACTTTAGAGCTACAGTTCATCGCTATTTTGAACTTCGAAATACAGAATTACAGTGTATATACTACACCTCTTTTGCAAATACATACTTATTAAGATAATTATATCGATACTCGGGACAAATAGACATGTTCATGCACACAAATATCTGTACTGAGTGTGAATCGAACCCACGACCAGCGGTGTGAAAGGCAAGCATCTACCAACCACGCCCATCGAAAACGAAGTGTATATTATCCACCCAGCTACTTACACCGCTCAGTAAAAGATCTGTGAGGTAGAGCACCTAGGGACGCGGTCAGTCTTAAGATGGATGGCCGCCAAAGTCGGTTCATTTTAGCGTCCCCTGCGGTAGTCATTAGACCATAGGTTAACTGTTTCTTAGGCTACAGGCTACACCGCTGACACTCCCCACAAGAAAGAATATATACATATTATAGAAGTTTTGATGGATTGAAGTGGTAGGTACCTATATAAATGTTGGAAATAAGGAAAAGTAAACGTTCTGAGAAGACAGGAATTCCTCCCCGCAGTCTCACTATACGTTATAGGGGAAGTTATTAATCACACTAATAACACTACTGTTATAAATGCGAAAATTTGTGAGTGAGTGAGTGTTTATGTTTGTTACTTCTTCACGTCTAAACGGCTGGAGCGATTACAATAAAATTTGGTATGGAGCTAAGACACCCTAGACTAACACATAGGCTATAATTTAAAAAGTTTATCGCGGATAAAACCGCGGGGCACAGCTAGTTATTTATATAAGTATGTATTTACAAAAGAATAGTATATGTAGTACATCAGTTATCTGGTTTCCATCCTCTGCTTAGTTTGGGATCAGATGGCCGTGTGTGGATAAAGTCCCCGGATATTATTATAAGAAATGAAAATAAACTAAAGATAGTCGCTGTGAAAACTGCTGAGGCGATGAGTAGCTACTCTTTTTTCATATCAGAGGGCGGCAAACGAGCAAGTGGGTCACCTGAGGGTAAGTGATCACCGCCGCCCATGGACACTCGCAACACCAAAAGTGTAGCGGGTGCGTTGCCGGCCTTTAAAAGTCAGCAAACAAGTGTTGCCCTTTCCCCCCACCCCAATGAGCTCTGGCGACCTTACTCACACTCGGAAACACAACATTAAAATTATTAATGTTATTATTAAGGAATGTCTTCTGTAAGGTGGAGGAATTTCCCCAGTCGGGCTGCTCTTTGAGCGAATTAACGCTGTGCCCTGCCTCTCTTAACTAGCTCTCGTAGGAGCCGTTGATGTCACGGTCAGTAAAATTGTTCACTACTATGGCAAATATTATGAATAATTAAAGTAGATAAAGACTCCTTGCCCAAAAGGAAAATAAATGTATGGAAATACATATATTGACGTTGTACGTTTCATTGTCTCCAACACTGAAGTGCTCTTCAGCTACGTTGAAGTGTGTGCCACTTTAGATCAAAATGAGTACAATCTACATAAATAACATAATAATATACTGGAGTTATTCAGGCGTCAACCCTTGTAGAAAAGTTTGTCTACCAGTTTTGTGTCTATTGAAATACGAATTTTGGATGGTGTCCCTACTGAATATTCAAGTGAAAAAGTTAAAATCTCATCAAACACACGAAACTGCGATAACCCTGTTATACAGGATGCAATCTTATTCGTATAAAAGTCTACAAGAACAGTGTTCACCTTTTTGATGATAAAAATGTTTATTTTTATAAAATAATATATTTATAACATAACTAATAAAAAAAAGTTGTATTCTGGTATCTCAAATAAGTTGTTTTCTTCGCTGTTAATTCAGACTATTTATGTTGAGAGACGGAACAAATTTAATAACAATTTAAGAGTAATCGTTCTTCTTGAACATATAATATTATTTTTTTTTTATTTAAAAGAATATCATAAAAGATTATGCTAAGTCCGGCCGGAATTTTCATCGAGAGCTTTTTTGTTAAGGCAGGGGAGATGACTACGCATGTAGGTACGCATGCCACCCGCAAAAAGTGTCTGCGGGTAGGTAAGTCGGACTCGCACCGACTAAACCCAACCTGACGTGGACTTCTCTTGGCGCCTGATTGGGGAAGCCTTGGGAACGCGGGTATGCTGCTCCGGAAGCAGTAAGGCCTTGATGTCAAAAGAGAAGTGTTTTCCTAAAAATCTGATTCTATTGTTAATTTAAATATTGTCTATTTAAATAGAAATACTTGGGTATTATTCTTCCCTTTTAAGTTTTTGCAATATATTTTTATAACTCCTTTACGGCGCAGTAAATGCGAGACCATGCTAAATTGACGCGTAAATCCTTATGAGCGCTGCTGTGCTACAGGTCATCTTATTTTCCGCAATAAATTGTGGTAAGTACCTACTATCTACATAGATATTCTATAGCATAGTACCTACAATTTTCTCACAAAATTTTAAGATTCCGGACGAAATAAGGTTTAATAATTTAAATTTCTCTCTCTGTTTTTAATGGGATGAGCTTTTGATTAACGATAAGCAACACAAATCGTCAGTAGCAGCCCTGAATCGAACTAAAACCTTAAAAGGGGGTTACTATGGCTCGAGATCTCCCCCTTGTTTATTGTATGGTGAAGCATTGAAAGACTCCTATTTTTGGGTAAGGCAGGGGAATGTTTACGCATGCCACTGCAAAGTGTTTGCGGGTGGGTATGTCGGACTCGCACCGACTAAACCTAACCTGCCGCTGACTTCTTCTAGTGTCTAGTGGTAAGCTGCTCCGGTGCCCCTCATTACGCTATGTCCCACATCGTCGGTACACACACGCTATGTAGAAATCACTTCCAGACAAACTAGTCTACACACCAAGTAAACATCAGACCTTTAGTCGTTATATTTAGATACTAGCTGGTGTCCGCGACTTCGTCCGCGACAATTTTGAATGATGGCCAATGTAACTGTTTACTTCTAGCTTAATCTAAAAAATATAATTTTTAAAACAAAAAGCAATATAAATTTAGGAAAACCTAACCTATAAATAACCTAACTAAGAAATAAACTAAATACTACTTTGCTACTGTTATTTAAAATAAAGGACCCGATATCATCAACCAAAAAAATCAAAGAATACATATCTGTACGGGCATAAGATAATTTGTAGGGTCAAATTAACCAACGCTCGCACGTAACCTACTCCTTACTGTGTACCACTCGTAATAGTCCTACCACCCTAGCCTAACCATATGCACTGATAACATATAATTATATAGATAGGTACGGGAAGCCTGTTGCCAGGAGACCTAAGGCAACAGACGGATACTATGAAGGAAGCAGGGGTGTGTACGTAGTGCAATGTACACAGGAGAGAGGGTTTTCTCACTGCCGGTCAAGCAGGCTCACAAGACCGATCGTACTGACGGCTAAAGGTGTCTTGGCCGCAGTGAGAGGTGGTGACAGGGTAATGAGTCAAAGTCGGATTCAACGTAATGACTCCTTTTATTTACAATATTAAAATCTTATATACTAATCTTAAACTAAATAATAAATAAAATAATAAACACAAGTGAATAGGCGTGAATGTGGCCTATTCACTTGTGTGCCATCCGTGTGTTGCGTCGACGCTGCAGTCTTCAATATTTCGGTCAGTTGTATGCTGACGCTGAGCTGTACTTTGTCCCAAGATGCGTCGATGTAGTAAATTTGTCATTGATTGCTGTGTTGATATAAATTAATTAGGGTTCCTTGAAGTAAATATTATGGTTCACATGTGAACATTCTGCCGCCTCTCGAGAATAGGCTTCAGTTCATATAGTTCAGTTGTCCCGCTGGTGATGGTCGGTATCTCATTGGTTGAGTTTTTCGTTGACGTGAAGTTCTTTGTCGACTGTCGATTCGGTTGGCTGTAAATAGTATCGTCTGCGCTGCCTGGTCTCGTTGTTGGTTGTTTGGCACATGGTTCCTTGGGATGCCTGGTGTTGCGCTGTATTGCCGTTCTAATACAGTTTATCATTTTTGGACCATAACGTACGATTACTATCGCTAATATTAACATGAGTAGTGACGATATAAAACTAACTACATAAGTATGGGAATAAATTTGTTTCCAAATGGTATTATTTAGTTCTAATTTTAAACTATTTTCATTGTTAACTAAATTTAGAAAAAAATCTCGTGAGTTACCTATTACTTCCTCTTTAGACATATTTACAATTTTATTACTAGTGGACACGTATGTATCTATAGTGAAATTTATCTGTTTTGAATATGATGATGCTATTTGTGCTGACACTGATCTTTGAGCGGCAAGTATGCTGTTGGTTGATTTAATGATACAAGTGTCGGAGATTTTTATTACACCGACATTTTGAAGCACTACTTCCTCTCGTTGTCCATCACAAACTATTGATGCAGTGGTACTGTCCTTAGCTAAAAACATCCAAGTGTTCTGCATGCATAGTTGTTTCCACATTATGCTACTTGGTATGTCAAAACTTTTTACAGGGCATTTCGTTCGTGTCTCATTTTTGAAGAGTTGGTCAATAATGCAATTTTTATTTAATTGCATATTTTTCACCGCCCCAGGAAAACAAATAAAATGGAGATCTCTCTGCAGACAACTCTTGTATTCGTCATGATTTAACTCAAAATATAGCTCATTGTTATAGTCTAATGCTATGTAAGGTTTTGAAATTTCTATGCTTTGAAATGACTTATGAGCATCCTTCTTTGGAATCGGTGTGGTGTGAATCAACGTATACTTGTTAATATCTTGAATAGGAAAGTATGCATGAACTAGTATGTGGCTAATGTTTTCAAATATTTTGGTTTCTAGTAAGTGTTGTTGAATGATTTTCAAATTAGATGGAAGTTTTTTATTTGCTGACAATATCAAATCGCTAACATTTTTTGGTGATAACACGCTATATACCGTTGTTTTACTTAGATAGATATCTAGTAATCCATTATAATAATCTATGATTTCCGTAATGTAGTTATTTGCAAGTTGGTACGTCTGCATTATTTGAATTTTTATTCTGTTGTGGTCGATCGTAGTATACCAGTGGTTGTAGTTATTTATGTATTCTATTACATGATTAATTTTTGTTTGAAAACCTTCCAGTTTTTTTCTTATTCTCTCCTCAGTACTGTTAACTTGTGAAATAGTTGAGATCATGAATTTAGTTCGATGGTTAGCTGCTTTAATTAATTTTTCTTGATTCATATTCAGTGAGTTTATATCTTTGTAGACTTCATCATTTACGCCAAAAATTGACGTTAGAAATTGCCCTAATAGTCCTCTCTTCTTCCTGGTTTGATTAACTTCTGTTAAGTATTCTTTGATTCGCTCATATTTTGTTTCTTGTTCAATTAAGTGGTGATATAGTTGTTTGCAGTGAGTTTCTGTTGTTACGACTTCTGTATTACTGCAGAGTATATTGAATTTGGATGTTACTGTTTTTATTCTCATGTAGTCTTGTTGTAGGCGTTGTCTTTCAAAATGTTTTTCTATCCTAAACATTCCTCTGTCGATGCTTGCTGTTCCTATTTGCTCAACGTATATTCCTGGTGATAAACTTTTTATAAAATATGTGGTTGTTGATGTTACTGTACTGAACATTTGTATAATTATTAATAAGTATATGAACCATTTTGAACAGTTACTGGCTGTTTTGGTTTGGTTTCCATTACTATTTCTTGTATAAGTTTTTGTCATATTCGTATGTACAGTGTTTGATGCAACATTGTTACAACTGTGATCGTCCTTATTTGATTTTATAGGTAATGGAATTAGGGTATGAATTGATCTTTTTAGCGTGGAGCCCGACGGTTTTAGAAGTGTCACAACTCTAGTTAAACCATCGTTTCCAACGTGTACTTCTTTAACTTTTGCAAGTGGCCATTTGCTAGGATTAATATTTTCATCTTTTATAATTACTACGGATCCAATATCTAAATTTTCTTGATTTTTCTTCCATTTGTATCTTTGTTGTAATTGTTGTAGATAGTCATTAGTCCAACTTTTCCAGAAATCTTTTTTCATTCTTTGAATATGTTTCCATCTATTCACAAGGTCGGTGTTGATGTTCGATAGCGGATCCGGTACGCCGACCGCTTCTCTACCAATAAGGAAATGACTCGGTGTTAATACTACGGTGTCGTTTATATCCTCACTCTGTGCACATAATGGTCTTGAATTCAGGCATGCTTCCGTTTGATGCAGAAATGTAGTTAACTCTTCATATGTTAGAGTCTGCTCTCCTATTACTCTGCGCAAATGATGCTTCATTGACTTGACTCCTGCTTCCCATATACCTCCGAAATGGGGTGATGACGGTGGAATAAAATGCCAGTGTGTTCCAATGTTTGCCATGGTGTTTTGAAAGTCATTTGATTGAGTTATCATCAACAGTTCTCTATATAAGAAGTTGGCCGCACCCACAAAATTTGTTGCGTTGTCACTATAAATATGTGCCACTGGACCTCTGCGTGCCATGAATCTCCTTAACGCGGCGATGAATGATTCTGTTGACAAATCACCCACTAATTCTAAATGTATGGCTTTAGTTGATAAACAGACAAATATTGCAATGTATCCTTTGTACGATTTATGACCCCGACCTTTCATTGCTCTAACCTGGACTGGACCTGCATAGTCTATGCCTGTGTGGCTAAATGGATATGATTCCGTTACTCTGGCTTTTGGTAATGCCCCCATTTTCTGTGACATTGTAGCTGACTTATATCGTATGCATTTCACACACTTTCTTATATGGCCTTTTACTAAACGTTTTCCTCCAAGTATCCAATACTTCTGTCGTATATACGCCAAGGTTAAACGATTGCCTCCGTGTAATGTGTTTATGTGAGCGTCGTGTACTAAGATTGCAACTATGTGGTGGTGGTGGGGTAATAGAATTGGATGCTTTTGGTCGTATGGAAGATTTGAGTTTTGAAGTCTTCCTCCCACTCGTAATAATCCATCTGGATCAATAAACGGATCCAAACATGCAATTTTATTGTTTTTGAGTAGTAATCCACTTTTGATAGTTTTGTATTCTTCCAAAAATTCGACTTGCTGAACAAGTAGTATAATTTGGACAGTTGTTCTATTAATTTCCGTACGAGTTAATGGTTTAATGTTTCTTTGTTTGTCTCTGAACCTGTAACAATAAGATAATACTCGTACCATTTTTTGAAAACTCGCAAATCTTTCCCAAATAGTGTCCTGTTGTTGAACATTATTCGTTATGTGGTAACAACGCTTAATTTCTTCACATATTTCTGGTATAGTCTTTGTACTAGGGATGTAGCCGGTTTTTAACCAATCTGGTCCATTCCACCACAAATCAAAATTTTTAAGTTTGTTCGGGACAACCCCCCTTGTAATGACGTCAGCAGGATTTTGAGATGTATTTATGTAATATCACTTTCCTTGAGGTAACTTTTTTTGTATTTCGGAAACCCTGTTTGCCACGAACGTTTTCCATTTGTCTGCCTCTCCTTTAATCCAACCAAGGGTGATCATAGAGTCTGACCAACAATATATGTTTGTAATCGGAATTTTCATTTCGTTTACAATCTTCTGCATTAATTTCGCGAGTAAAACGGCTGCACATAACTCTAATTTAGGTAACGTAGTTTTTTGTTTCTTTGGTGCCACCTTAGATTTTGCTTGTAGTAAGGTGACATCATATGTGTTATTTCCTTTATATATTCGACAGTATACTACTGCACCGTACGCTTTTTCTGATGCATCACTGAATCCATGTAATTCCGCTTGTGAATCAGTTGTAAATTTGCACCATCTTGGAATAGAAATGTTCTCAAGTGCTTTTAATTGATCTTGTATATCTACCCATCTACTTTTGATAGCGTTATCTACAGGTTGATCCCATTCTGTACCATTTGTCCATAGTTCCTGGATTATAAGTTTCATATTTATTAGAACGGGTGCCAGCCAGCCGAGTGGGTCAAACAATCTTGCAATTTCTGATAAAATAAACCGTTTTGTTGGTATTTCCATTTTATTGACTGTAACCGAGAATGAAAAACTGTCTTTTAGTGGTGACCATAATATCCCTAGTGATTTTCTAGTTTCATCAAGAGGAATTTTCATCATTTGGTTATCCTGATTTTCATTGGGTATATTCCGTAATAACTCAACGTTATTGGATGACCATTTCCTTAAGTTGAATCCACCTGCTTGTAGCATATGTATTAGATCTGTTTGCAATATTTTTGCTGACTCAACGTCATTTTCTCCTGATAACATGTCATCTACAAAAAAATCTTGAAGCGCTACTTGACTGGCTTTGGGGTACTTCTTTTTTTCACTCATAGCTAGTTGTTGTAATGTTCTGATTGCTAAGTAAGGTGCAGATGAGGTTCCGTATGTTACAGTGGTCAATTCATATTCATCCATTGGTTGTTTCGGGGAATCTCTCCAAAGTATTCTTTGAAATGTCCAATCTTCTTTACCAATTTTTATAAATCTATACATCTTCTCTATGTCAGCCATAAACACTATTTTGTGCTTACGCCAGCGTAATAAGATCGATGCTAAATCTTGCTGTAATCTTGGGCCCACATACATATTGTCATTTAAGCTTATCTGGGAGCTTGATTTACTTGACGCATCAAACACTACTCGTATCTTCGTGGTCAATGAATCTTCTTTAATCACGGGTTGATGACGGATGTAGTATTTTCCTTGATAATAATCGGATTTCGGCACTCTTGTCATGTGACCCATCTCTAAGTATTCGGTAAGGAAGTCTTGGTATTTGATTTGTAAGCTTTTATCTTTGGCAAACTTTCTTTCTAATTGTAAAAGCCTTGCAGCGGCTTTTTGGCGAGAATTCCCGTAACTTACATTATATTGTTTGAAAGGAAGCCTTACAGTGTATGTTCCATCTGGATTTCTCACAGTAGTTTCTTGGTAAAAATTTTCACACATACGGTCATTATTGGACAATTGATACTTTTCAGGTACTTCTTCTATTTCCCAAAACTTGCTTATTTGTTGGATTTCGGTAGTACGGGTTGTCATACTAATTATTTTAATATTTGTAATAGTGTTACAGGAAATTCCGGATAAAATCCACCCAAACTCGGTATCTTGTGCGATAATTCCATCTTGTATTTTTTGTAACCCTTTTAGCAATAGTTTGCTATATTCTTGAGCTCCTAGTATTATATCTATTGGGCCTTGTTTGTAATAGGTAGGATCTGCTATTAGTTTGTTTTCTAAATAGTTTGTATGTAGTTGTGGTATAGTTCTCTTCGGTAGGGAACCAGTTAGCTTCGGTAGTACAATAAGTGTGACAGGTAATTTATATTTGCTAGTGAATCTTGGTTGTAGTACAACGTTAATACAATAGTTCGACGTTTTAGGTTTGTCGTCAGCAATACCGATTATTTCAGTTTGTATTTTGCTGCGCGGATATGATAATATTTGTGCTGTTTCTTCCGTGCAAAAGGATGCCTCGGACCCTTGATCATACAATACTCTTAACAAGTGTGGTGTTCCATCTATGGCGTTTGCTCGTACGAGGGCTGTCGCCAACAACGTTGTTTTTTGTATGTCAGGTTTGGTAGTGGTAGATATGTTTGACAAAGTTTTTGTCTCATTTTTACTAGTGAACGGGATCACTGAGTTACGACTTTCCGACCCCCTAGGGTTTTCATGTCTCGGGCTTGAAGTGGTGAATTGTTTAGAATGTTGATAATTTACATGTAAAAAAGAGTGATGACCTTTTTTTCCACAATACACGCAAGTTTTAAAACTATGACACTTTTCTGATGAGTCATGCGATAAACAATTTCTGCACATATGTTTTTTATTTACTTCCATACTACGACTTTGTACTGACATCGCTTTAAATTCCGTGCACTGGTATATAGTGTGTTCTTGACTGTCACAGAACCAACAAAATTGATACTCCTTCTCTCTACTCTCTACTATTTGTTTGTTTGATGCCAGTGGTGATTCATACGAGTAATTAGGTTTACTGGAGGGTTCTTCTTTGAAATAGCTGTTTGTTTCCAGACATTTAAACCGTTTTTCTAAGAACTGCATCATTTCCGCAAATACTTGGGGCTTGTTTGGTTCTTCTAGTTGATGTTCATACTTTTCATCAGTTTCGGAATCCCATATTCTACTCAGTATTCTTGTCATAATAGGGTCCCATGTCGAAGTGTTTACGTTTTGATTTTTTAATGCTTCCAGGTTTTCATTGATGGTGTCGTGCAATTCTCTTAAATTTACTGCATTGCCTTTCTTTATTTTTGGAATATTCAGCATATTGTCAATATGTTTAGTAATTATTATTCTCTCATTTTTATATCGTTTAATCAGTAGGTTCCACGCAGTTACGTAATTAATGTCGCAAACTGTTAAATGCTTAATCAGCTTAGCGGCGTCACCCCGTACATGTGTTTTCAAATATTGCATTTTTTCTGTGGCGGTCAATGATTTGTCTTCATGTATTATTTTCAGAAATAAATCATAAAAAGAGCTCCATGACTCATAACTCCCGGTGAATACTGGAATGACTATTTTCGGTAATTTAACCGATGAAGCATGTTTCTCATTGGTTGATTGTACTTTGTCGCATACTTGATTTGTTATACGATCATAATCCACTCTTAATGTTTCGAATATACCGTCTTGAAAATAACTGTGATCCATTGTGTTTTCTTCGTCCAATATGTCAAAATGAGTTTCCTCTACTTTCTGCCATTGTTTTTGCAAAGTTTCCAGTAACGTAGTAAAATGCGACATAGGCTTATTTTGCTCCAGAGATTGGGCTGCGTTTTGTAGAATAAGTTTTATGTGGTTAATGCGATATAGTTGCAAATTCATTTTTGCTGAATTAACAACTTCTGGTTGTGGCTCCACGCCTTCTGGTTCATATAATTGACAAAGTGTTTGAACTTTCTTCTCACACTTTCCTAGGTATTCCATGGCTTCTGTATATAGCTCTTTAATGGACCCGAAATAGTCAGAAGTGACGTATTTATGGTTTAACAGTATTTCTTGGTCCTCTAAACATACATGATTGTCCGAAGTTCTGGTGAAGATATCTGTTAATCGAGATCTCCTTTCCGTAATGTATTTCAACGTTTTCCTTGAAGCTGAGTCTTTTTTGATGTTGGTGAATATTTGGTTTATTTCCTTGTAGTTCGCTTCTTGGTTTCTTATGATCTCATTTATTTCTTGTACCTCCATCGTTTTCTTGCCGCCCTACCCTATCTACTAACAGATATAATATATATGATAAACAACACTTAGTTGCGTTCTTTGTCCTCGATACGGTATAATGCGACTTCTCAAATACCGGGGCGACCCGCTGGTGGGAGACCGGTACCCGATCCGCTACCGCACGATCGCAACTAAGTTAGTCAGTCTTAACATACAACAACCTAGCGCTAATTGGGTACGCTAACCTGGGTATGTAAGGGTGTCAGTCAGTCAGCCTACGGAAAAAAAAAACAGTAAAATATAATAAGTATTATTTCACAAATTTTAAGGGACTGATTCAAATTAATTCTCGAAGGACCAAATGTACGGGCATAAGATAATTTGTAGGGTCAAATTAACCAACGCTCGCACGTAACCTACTCCTTACTGTGTACCACTCGTAATAGTCCTACCATCCTAGCCTAACCATATGTACTGATAACATATAATTATATAGATAGGTACGGGAAGCCTGTTGCCAGGAGACCTAAGGCAACAGACGGAAACTATGAAGGAAGCAGGGGTGTGTACGTAGTGCAATGTACACAGGAGAGAGGGTTTTCTCACTGCCGGTCAAGCAGGCTCACAAGACCGATCGTACTGACGGCTAAAGGTGTCTTGGCCGCAGTGAGAGGTGGTGACAGGGTAATGAGTCAAAGTCGGATTCAACGTAATGACTCCTTTTATTTACAATATTAAAATCTTATATACTAATCTTAAACTAAATACACATTCACGCCTATTCACTTGTGTGCCATCCGTGTGTTGCGTCGACGCTGCAGTCTTCAATATTTCGGTCAGTTGTATGCTGACGCTGAGCTGTACTTTGTCCCAAGATGCGTCGATGTAGTAAATTTGTCATTGATTGCTGTGTTGATATAAATTAATTAGGGTTCCTTGAAGTAAATATTATGGTTCACATGTGAACAATATCAATTGTCCTTAATTATAGTCAGTAAGTCAAATAAAGTAAAATAATAATCAACGATGCATTAACCACAAAGGTAACTCCCATTAGATTAGGTTGCGACCACGGCATTGATAGGTCTAATATCACATTTTGTGAACGAAACCATAGCGCGATATAAAACGATGATTATGCCATCTGCTAACAAAAATATAAACTTGTAGATAAAGCGGTAAAATTAAAATGTATTCATAGTTTTTGGGTGAGATTTAGGCGATCATGTATTGATTCAGTTTTGGACTACCTTTTATTTCAAGTATTTATTTATTTTAACCGATATACCAAATAAGTTCCGCCATCTGAAACGATATTAACGCCATCTAGTTACAAAATTGTGAACTTGTAAATCAGTAAAATTAATAATATTTTTTGGGTGCGATCATCTCGACACGAACAATTTATATATACGCTAACTCGAATTTTAGGTGAATTCGTTTTTTTATCCCAATTTGATTAAAATATCGTTTTTTTTTAATTTGTTATAAAAATTACCAAAAAAAAAAAAGAAGTTACAAATCTTATAAAACCCTAATTCTTTACTTAGACCACAACGCCCACGACATTTTAAGCAACTTGGCAAAGAAACATTTTCTCTAAAATTGTTGGTGTCAATCTATTGAATTCGTTTTGGATTACCTTTTTTTAACAACAAATTATTCCCTGGATTGCTTTATTTTTATTTGAAAGACCAATTACCAATTTTCATGCGTTTACCTTAAAAAATGTCACATTTTTCATACAAACTTACAACCCCTATTTTACGCCCTAAAGGGCTAGAATTTGCAAAAATCCTTAAATATCCTGAATTAGCCTTTAACATCAAAATGACGGATTTTCATAAAATCTTTCATCCCTTATTTTACTACCTTAGAGGTGGTATTTTCAAAAACCCTTCTTCAGTGGATGCCTACGTCATAAAAGGTACCTACTGCCAAAATGTCAAATCTCTGATTCCAGCCGTTTAGGCTATGTCAGTCAGTCAGTATAAACTTACATCCCCTATTTTACGCCCTTGGGGGTAGAATTTCCAAAAATCCTGAAATAAATATATATTTTTAACAGAAAGGCCAAATACTCATTTTCATGGGTTTAACTTCAAAAATGTCACATTTTTCAAACAACCTGACATCCCCTATTTTACGTCCTATAGGTAGGGCTGGAATTCCCAAAAATCCTGAAATATATAATTTTAATTTATAACTGAAATGCCAAATACCAATTTTCAGGCGTTTTCAACTTGATGTCACATTTTTATACAAACTTACACCCCCTATTTTACGTTCTTGGGGCTGGAATTTCCAGAAAAACCTGAAATACATATTTTTTATTTTTAAGTAAAAGGCCAAATACTAGTTTTCGTGCGTTTAACTTAACAATTGCCACATTTTCATACATACTTACATCCCCTATTTTTCGCCCTTGTGGATAGAATTTCCAAAAATCCTGAAAAAAGTTTTTTTTTTTAACTGGAAGGCTAAATACCAATTTTCATGCCGTTAACCTCAAAAACGGCATAGTTTCATACTAAATTTGCACCCCCGTTTTACCCCTTTAGGGAGTGAATTTCTAAAAATCCTTCCTTATTCCTTGTCTACAGTATAAAGAAAACATTTGTGCAAAATTTCAGCTTTGGCTGAGCGTTGATGAGTCAGTCAGTCAGTCAGGGCTTCTCTTTTTATTTATATAGATAGATATAAAAGGTGGAACATGAATAGTAACTAGACTTACTTGAGGAGCGCTATCTACCTATAAAAATAATTAAACAAAACCAATTTGAGAAATACGAAAAAAGATATGATTGTGACTTCTCTTGATTGTCAAACGACCGTTAGACAGAGCAGACCGTTATAATTTTGCTCCCACATAAATAATGTAATTAGCTAGTATAAATGAAGTTTAAAGTTTGAACTGGAACTGTATCAATTATTTACACTGTTACCCCTAAAGTGTAAAAGTTTTAAGTGTTAATTAACTGTATTATATATAAAAAATAACATTACAAAGTAATTTCGTTACAACAACCAAAGTGAAACAGTGATTCAAAAACAGTGTTGAGGAATACGCGTAAGTGACATCGAATGCACGGCTCTTACGACGTTCTGGGCGCGAATATTTACTGTGCTTCTTGCTGCATGCGATTTACACCTCAAGCGTAAATATCGCTTCAAACTGTTTTGTTTTCTAGACGCAACCTACTTTTCGTTTCGCTTTAGCGTTTTATGCCTGGCACATTATCGCATCGTCATAAGCTGCGGTGTATGTAAAACAAAGTTGGATCGCCATAATTTGACAGTGTTTGTGATTAGACGATTACATTATCGAGGCCCCCGAAGTTCAAATCGAGTTATAGTGTTAACAACACAAATAAATAATAGTTGTGTTAATTACTGTGAAACAACGACATCTATTGACGTTGGAGTACACTTACGACGTCAACATACGGTCGAAAATTTCAACACAAAGAGTACTGCTCGCTTGGCGCAACGGTATCACGCTCGCCTGCAAGGGAATAATCATCGTGACTGGGGTTCGATCCCAACTAAACTCGAGATATCTTTTTGTGATATATATTTGGAATATCAAATATTAGTACCATGAATTTCTTCGAGAACATAACTATGCGTCGTACCCGCACTAGATCAGAGACAAACAATGATGACAGTGATATAATTTCACAAACACTGGATTGTACCACCTCGAATAGTATGCCAGACATATCCGAGGATGAAGACGATCAACTATTAAAATTAAAAGATGAGATCGAAAAACTAACGGCTCAATTAAATAGTGCACACAATGAAATTGACCTATTGACGTTAGAAAATAAAAAATTGAGGCAGGATAACGATGATTTAACAAAGAAAAATAATATTTACAAGAAGATTACCTACAGTCCAGCAAAACAGAAAAAACAAACACCAAAGAAAAATACAAATAATTCCACAAAAACAAAGCAGACACAAACTGTGGAAAACATGAGCACAGACTGTACACCTACACACGCGATATTGACGAACAAAAGCGAAGATGGCCTATTTCTCTCAAGCACTTTTCAAGAAAGAATACCACATACAAATCAAACTGCTTCGTCTTTGAAACACAAAATATGTCTACTTAGTTGTGAAACTTCCAACAGAATATATAAGATCACTCAGAGAACGCAATTATGTAATTTTGAAATATGTCATTATCGCAAGCCTAACAGTAGTCTGAACTTTTTATTAGATAATATTGACGAAAAAGTACGAAACTTTACATATAATGACTACTGTATTATTTATATTGGCGAAGTACATTTTAGAAAAACGTATAATTATATTGAACTTGTATCGCTTATACGGGAAAAACTAGTTACTTTGAAACATACAAACTTTATAATATGTTTACCAACGTTTAAATATATGGTAAACAGTAATATAATGTATAACAGCCGAATTGATACGTTCAATAATCTTCTTTGCGTGGATGCGGAAACATATAATTACGCATATATCTTAGACTCAAATTTAAATCTGTCCTATACTTCTGAAACATACAGCTATCGATATGGCACTTTGAACAATAAAGGCTTAAATACGGTCATATCAGATCTACAAGATCTCGTCTTAGACTTAAGTGCCCTAAATATTGCACCTTTAGAGGTTGATTGTTCTCAGGAAAATCAAATGAATGCTTTACCAGTCACACAGACAACAAATGATTCTCAGTTTTTTCTATAACTGTCTCAATATTCTCCATCAAAATATAGCAGGTCTAACGAACAAAACTGACATACTTTTAGTTAAGTTAGAAGAATTATTCAATAAGGGAACTATTATAGACGTTATATGCATTACAGAACATTTCATGGAATCAGGCAATGAGGATCTAATGTATATACCCAACTTCTATCTAGCTGCTTACTATTCAAGAAATACGAAACGAGGTGGCACATGCATCTTTGTTAGAGCAGGACTGCAATATCGAATACTAACTGACGTAGCCAAACAATCGATTTCAGGATTATTTGAATGTTGCGCGGTCGAACTTATATCATATAACATTATTATTATTTCTATATACAGGGTACCTAAACATAATTATGTATTATTTTATGAAAAATTGGACAACATACTCAAAAGACTTTGTTCAGGGCCAAATAAAAACATTATTCTTGCAGGAGATTTTAACATTGATGTAATAAAGAGAAATAAAATTACACTAGAATTTGAATATTTTCTCTTGCAATATAATTTAAAACTAGCACTTTACAAACCAACAAGACTCAGTAGTAATACCTCTCTCTTCTCTTTCGTTACGCTCTTGGCAGAGCGGTCGTGGTCACATCGAGGCATCCACGTTGGTGGTAAGGGTGGGCACAGCTTTCCGCACGATCTCCCGCCATCTCTCTCTGTTGGCGGACTGTCTGGCACAGTCAGATACACAGCTTCCTACTGCGGATTTTATTTGGTCAGTCCAGCGCATAGGTGCCCTGCCACGTGATCTGGTTCCCTCCACTTTTCCTTGCACAACCAGTCGTTCTATGCAGTCGTTATCCCGTCTAGAGACATGTCCGAAGTACTGCAGTGTGCGCGACCGTACTATGGCCGATAGACGCTGCGTGATGCCGAGCTCTTCAAGTATCGATTTGTTAGTGCGGAACTCCGTCCACGATATCCCGAGCATCTTCCTCCAGCACCACATCTCCAGAGCATCTATCTTCCCCTTTTCCAACTCGCGCACTGTCCATGTCTCTGCCGCGTAAAGAAAAATGGGGAACACAAGTGTACGCACGAGTCTGGTTTTGGTGCTTTTAGTAATGTTACGATTACTCCACACTTTTCTTAATTTTTCCATCGCAGTTCTGGTAATGGCCATGCGTCGTTTTACTTCATCTACGCAGCTGCCGTTGTTTGAGATTAGAGCCCCAAGGTATACATATGTCTGAACCACGTCGCAATTCGCAATCTGTGTCACTTCGGGCGAGTTGTCGTTGACGCGATCTACAATCATCATCTTGGTCTTAGATCGGTTTATCTTTAAACCGAACGAGGAGGCTCACGCGCTCCATTCTGAGAAGTAACTCCTCCATAAGGCCAGCGTTACTTGCAAATAAGGTGGTGTCATCTGCGTATCGTAAGTTCGCAATTTTATATCCACCAACTACAACACCATCGTTCCAGTCTTCGAGAGTGATTCGCATTACAAGTTCGGTATAGATGTTAAACAGTAGAGGTGATATTATGCATCCCTGTCGCACGCCCGCACTTGGATGGAAACTATTTGAGAGGAGGTCATCTGTCCGCACTGAGGCTGTTCCTCCTTCGTAGAGCTCCCTAAGCAGGTGGATTAGGTGCTGCGGCGTGTCCATGTCCAGTAGTGTTTTCCACAGCGTTGGCCATTTCACTGAGTCAAACGCTTTGGAGAAATCAACAAAACATATGTACGTCGGTTTGTAGAACTCTCGGGCTTTTTCAATGATTTGACGAACGATGAGGATTTGTTCACGGGTTCCTTTTCCTTTCACAAAACCGGCTTGCTCTGGCGCAATCTCTCTGGATAGATATGCTTTCAGTCGCTCGTTTATGATGTGTAGCATTATTTTGCTAGCGTGCGATATCAGTGCAATAAGTCGAAAGTTACTACACTTCTTTGTGGTGCCCTTTTTATGAAGAGGCGTGAAGACTGTATGAGCCCATTCAGACGGCCATTTGCCTGTGATCCATATCTTGTTGCATATGATGTGAAAAATATGAACACCACGCTCTCCCAATGCTTGTATTGTTTCTATTGGGATCTCATCTTTCCCTGTGGCTTTCCTGTTCTTAAGGTGTTGTATAGCAGCTCTTACTTCTGACTCAAGTATGTCCGGCTCAAGCATGTCATTCGCAGGCTCCGTGGGTGTGAAGTTTCGCGACTGAGGATCTTGGTACAAGGACTGACAGTAGTTCCTCCTAACTTCCGAAATTTCATCCAGTTCATTTACTATTTGACCATTCTGATCTTCAATGGCCAAGGATTTTGACGGCAGCGTTTTCGTAATGAGACGGATTTTGTGATATAAGTCTTTTGACTCATGTCTGTCTGCATGAGTTTCAATTTCTTTACAAATATTGCGCAGATAATCATTATGATCTTGTCGGCATTTGAGTTGTATCTGTGTCGAAATTTTATTCAGATCTTTGATATCAGCTCCCGCTGCTTTCATCTTCCGGCGTTTTTCGATGAGTTCAAGGGTACTATCAGTCATCCAGTGTTGTTTTTTATGAATTGCAGTTGGTGGTGCGGCCTCTGAGACAGTTGTAGCGATGAGTGTCTTAGCTCGGTTCCAAAGTATATCCGATGTTTCGTTAACAAGATCCGCTTCAGACCATAGTGACCAGTTTTTCTCGATAATCGAATGAAATCTCGAAGTATCTTTCACTTCCAGCTTTCTCAGCTTTTTAATGATTCTGGCTGCTGTCAACTTGAGTTTTAGTTTGGTGATCAAAAGTTGGTGGTCAGACCCGCAATCGGTTCCAGGTAACGTATGAGTATTTGTTACAGATGTTCTCCATCGCGATCGAATCATGATGTAATCTATTTGGTTGCGGGTTTTTCCATCGGGTGATATCCAAGTGTACAGCCTTCGAGGGTGGTGTTGGAAAAGGCTATTCAGAATCATGAGGTCGTTTTCTGTAGCGAATTGTATTAAGCGTTCGCCTCGTTCGTTCCGCTTCCCAAGCCCAAATTTCCCCGCACATTTGCCTAGCTGATGTGCGTTTTCTCCGATCTTAGCGTTCAAGTCTCCTAGAATGATTAATAACTCTCTATTGGGTACTTTCGATATTGTATCTTCTAATTCGGAGTAGAACTTCTCGATTGCTTCGTCACTTGCGGTGGAGGTCGGGGCATAAACTTGAACGATGTTGAGGTTAATTGGTAGAGCTTTTAGCTTAATGCTGATAATCCGATCGCTTACCGGTTCGTATCCCATCACGCAGTTTTTTAGAATTACTGGTATCAAAAAGGCCACGCCGTGCCTGCTGCTGGTGTCGTTGCCAGAAAAGTAAATGATATGGCGGTCTGTAGATAAATGTCCGCTGCCTTGCCAGTGTGTTTCGCTTAGACCACAGATGTTTATACCGACTCTAGCTACTTCTCCTTCTAACACGGTAAGTTTTCCAGGTTGGTTTAAGCCGCGAACATTCCATGTTCCAATTTTCTGAAGGTGTCGTAGCTTGATAGAGTTTCCAGTAGCAGAAACTCCATGGGGGGCCTGGTCTCCTACCCCGCCATGGCCGGTAGCCAACTTCACACCGCGTGCCCCGGACGCAGCACGGCGCCGGTCGCTAGTCGGTTCGCAGGGCGATCGTGTCTCATTTATTTGTGCTCTCATGTGACTTTCTTGGGAATGTAGCCGCAGTGGTTTCCCCTTGCCTTCTGCGCCAGAAAATTTTTGGGATTATTTAGATCCCAAGGCCGCTGGAGCCTCTTCTGCCCAGTCGCCTGAGCAGGGAGTGGTTATCCCGCCACGGCTCGGTCGCCATTGCCTCGTCTGTTATCTAGCAGGGAGCGCCACGACAGCTGGTAAGCCGGCGTATCCAGTTTCGCCTGTGAAGCGTCCGGATCGTGCAGGTGAGGTTGGCATTTGGGGCTGACCAGATGTTATCGTCATTCTCCCCCTTACCCCCTGTAGTAATACCTGCATCGACAATATTGCACATAGTTACAAAAGGGGCTGCAAAGCGGAAATCATAGATCTAGCCCTTTCGGATCACACATCTCAAATACTGAAAGTGCCCATAAAAATAACTTGCAAATTACAACTTTGGAAATGTAAAAAGAAAGATTATTCTGAAGATAATTTGATCAAATTTAAAAATCTGCTAGGCTGTTTATCTTTCACAGAAGTTTTTAATGCTAAAGATGCAAACGTGTCTTTTGAAGCCTTCATGGACGATTTCTTATTATTATATAAATTATGCTTTCCAGAAAAGATAGTAACTGTCAAATTAAATAGGAAAACTAAGTGGATATCTCGAGGGATAAAGATATGCAGTCAGAAACAAAGACATTTACTTTGGAAATATCGATTTGACCCTAGCTCAACAAATAAGAATAGTCTAAGGAAATACTCCACTCTCTATAAAAAAATTATAAAATTGACTCAGAAAGCACAAAACAATTATTTTATAAGCTCTTCTCAAAATAAATCTAAGGCCGCTTGGCAAGTTATTAATAAATCTAAAACGTGCTTACCACAGGAACAAATTATGACAATAAACAGAGACAATTTGACTTTTACACGCCCTATTGACATTGCTAATGAATTTAATAATTACTTTATTGAATCCATTGAAAATAATATAAATTTTGATAAGATTAATCGTAATGTTTTTGGTAATATTTCGTCACAATCTTTATTTATGCCACCGGTTTCGAAAAATGACATTATAAAAATTATCTCTAATCTAAAAAATACGAATACTGTTGGTTGTGATGGCGTTTGTACGAAGGTCCTCAAGTATGTAAAGGAAGATATAGCACAGCCATTAGCTCACATTATTAACCTTTGTATTGCTGATGGCATATTTCCAAACAGCTTAAAAAAAGTTATTATTAAACCTTTACTTAAAAAAGGTGACAAAACGAATATGAAAAACTATAGACCCATTGCAAAAATTTCTGTCTTGTCCATAATTTTTGAGAACGTTATATACAACTCAATTTACACATATTTTGAAAAATATAATTTATTTTGCAATGAACAGAAAGGTTTTCGCAAAAACATAAATATTAACTTGGCACTGTTTGATTTAATTAAAAATATTATGACATCACTTGATAAAAAGGATCCAATTTGTACTATTTTTACTGATATGACGAAAGCTTTTGACTATGTTGACCATGAGATATTGCTACAAAAGCTATATGGCTACGGTGTAAGGGGAAATATCCTAAAATTGATAGAATCATATTTAACTAATAGAGTCCAATGCACTGAAGTTTCTCGATTATGTCCCAAAACAAAATTAGAAACTGTATGCTACTCAAGACAAAGAGGCATAAAATATGGCGTACCCCAAGGTGGAGTGTTGGCACCACCTCTATTCCTAATTTACATTAATGATCTCCCAAAAATAATTCAGCATAAGATGGTTCTTTTTGCAGACGACAGCACAGCCATAATAGAATGCAATGACATAAATAATTATGAAAATGATGTTAATGAATCTTTAACCAAAATAATAAACTGGCTTAATGATAATAATTTAAAAATTAACTTAAGCAAAACCAACATCATGCAATACCATCAGCGTCGTGAAAATAATAACATTAACATCACTTATAAAAATCATAAAATACAGGAAGTTGATAGTGCAAAATTTTTGGGAATAACTATTGATAATAAATTGACCTGGAACACTCATACTGACATAATATGTAAAGGACTTAGTAAATCTGCGTATGCACTATTCCAATTGTCAAAGAAGGTTAATATTGAGACATTGCTAACAGCATACCATGGACTTGTAGCTTCTATTCTACGTTACGGGATTATTTTCTGGGGGCAGTCAGCTAATAGGGAGGTCGTATTTAGGATGCAGAAACGCTGTGTGAGGTCTATGTGTGGTCTAAAAACGACAGATAGCTGTATTCCACATTTCAAAAAATTAAAAATATTGACACTGCCAGCAATGTACATAATGGAAACTGCATTGTTTGTAAAAAAAAACCCGCATTTATTTGTCAGCTTATCGGCAGTCAGAAGAAATCCAGTGCGTACTCAATATTGTAGCAAACTATGTAATGTTAAATGTAAAACAGCCTTAATGCGTAAAAGTTTTTTCGGCAACGCTCCAAAAATTTATAATAAATTACCGGATGCCCTTAAAAATATGCAAGTAACAAAATTCAAAAAGGTACTTAATAACATGCTTAGTGACAAATGTTACTACACACTGGATGAATTTCTCAATGATGGCTCAATATAAAAAATAAAGTTATTGTTATAATGCTTTGTTTCTGTGTTAACGGACAAAAACTTAAATGATAAATTAATTTGGAATTGAAATTTATTATTAATATTGACATTTAATAATTTTTGACATTTTGAATTATAGTGACTATTTTTTTCTTTTTTTCTCTTTTTGACATTTTAATTGTTTGGATAATGGTACTTAGATTCTTTTTCTTGACATTTATAATTATATAATTCCACATTTAAATCTAACATCATCAAGTTTTATTATATAATTAATGAATTTATTTTGATAATTAAATTATGCATGATTCTCAAATATGTATATTATTTTTTTTGTGAAATTTAAATTCGTAATTTTGAGCTAGATGCACACCATATTTGTACGCCTTCTGGCATAACATAGCGTTCTGTTTACCAAATGTAAGATCTGTATTTTTTAACAAATAACAATTTAATTTTGTTAACAAATAAAAGTGATTTGATTTGATTTGATTTGGCACCCATACAAAATCTTACAGCTTATTTTTCTTTTGACTCTTGTATGGGGATGGGGAGTTAATATTTTTGAGCTACACGTTGTTCAGTTTCATAGGCAAATTTAAATTCCTCAATAAACGTCCACTATTTATGTTACACCTTGTATATTAGCAATATTTATGTATTCTACACTAGTTTTCCCGTTTATAACTTTCTTACATGTAGGTATATAGAAAAAAGGCTTAGGTACCTACAACATTTAACGTAAGATTTAGTAGGTACCTACCTAATAAGTACAAGTGTGTTATTGTGAAAAAAAACCGTATTCTTTGCCCAACTTTTTTTTCTTTGTGTTTCAGTCTAATTTATGATTCGACACCTTATAAAAATGAATTCCAGATTGTAGCGAAAGTATGCCTGAAAATGCAAGCTATTAATTGGCGAGATAAAGAGCGTACAGTGCCGGTTTTAGCACTACCAGCGCCCTGGGCAAGATTCATACGGCGCCCCCTCCCCCTTATATTATAGGTATTTCCCGTTATACGCAGGCGAATACTATTATATCACCGAGGTATGCAAATATTCATATATAAAAATAGAAAAAGAACAATAATATATATGGGTACGATGAATTACACACACATCTGTATGTGGGGTATCTATGGACAGGTCGTCAAAAATGATATTGAGGTTTCTAATATCATATTTTTCTAAACTGAATAGTTTGAGCGAGAGACACTTCCAAAGTGGTAACATAAGTGCCCCCCCCCCCCCTGTAACTTCTAAAATTAGAGAATGATAAAATTTAAAAAAATATATGATGTACATTACCATGCAAACTTCCACCGAAAATTGGTTTGAACGAGATCTAGTAAGTAGTTTTTTTTTATACGTCATAAATCGTAAACCGCAATTTACCTGTCATTTAATCAACTGAAATACTTGTTGCTACGGAACCCTTCATGGGCGAGTCCGACTCGCACGTGGCCGGTTTTTATCAACTTAAGCTTAGAAAAACTCCTCTCCCCACTAGCAACTGATACAGCTATAGTCAATAATATTCGCAATGCTATCCGTGCATGTGGATACATCAGTTCTGGTGAGTTGCGATCTTTGATAAAATTTAAAACAAAAACAGGAGTAGGTTTCTTAATTCTGATCAGGCAATAATGTTTCAGACTTAAAAGTTCATCGCACAACATACAAGCATCTATATATGATTTAGAATTCACACTTAATTTCCGTTGGAGATCACCACAAAGTTTGATAAACCTGCTTTTTCCGGAATCTGTTTAATATTATACAAAAACGACCATGCTTCCGAGTACTCTTTTAACTGTTCAAATGTTTCATTGATGGAAATTTAGTGTAGAATCTAAAAGTCAGTTGAAAAATTCAACCTCAATTTTTTTCTGTTATAGTTATAAGTTATAGGCTCTTCGAGCGCAGTTTTACCAGCTTGACGCTTAACATATTCCTGTTGAGTCTTTAAATACATGTTCAATTTCTAGTTCCTAAACCAATTATTACGCTGTTAAAATGGCGCTTTTGAAGACAGTATTTCTATATCCTTCCTAGAAATCACAGTACTTTTTCAATATTTCTGTGCATTTACCAAGATCCATGTCCGTTGATTGAAGAGATTTACTAATGATATTAATTTGAAAAAGTATGTCATACCAAACAACCTATGCAACTATGAAGCTGAAATCTTTTAATGCTTCAGCAAGAGTAGTGTTAGGACACTACTCTTGCTGAAGCATTAGAAATCTCTCATTAGGATGAGAGATTTGAACATCAGTTTTCTGAGTTTCAATATCCAAAGTAATTAATGCGTCATGGATGGCACTAATTTAATGACGGACTGCTTTAACACTACTTATTCTTCTTTCCCAACGTGCATCACTGAGCTTTTTTATAGTATATTATCCCAAGTGATCGGTTAGAATTTTCCATCGATGAATAGAAGCTGAAAATAAAGAGAAAAACCTCTAAAGGCCCCCAAACAAAGTTACTTTTTTGCAGTTGATTTAGCTGCATCACATAGTACAAGATTGTAACTATGTCAGCCACATGGTACCTAAAGAGCTAAGGGATTTAAGTCCAAAATTCTAATTTGAACACCAATATTTTTTTGTGATTACCCTGACCCTTACAGTCGTTAAATTCTAGTCCGTATTTATTTAAAAGTTCAGTAATAACTTCAGTCAGTCTTTCACCAGTCGACTCATTGACAGGTATCAATTCTATAAAATCATCTTTTACTGATATTTTATTTTCATCTGATGATAAATCAACAAATCATAATGTCAGTGAAAGTTGTTCTACATGACAAATGCCAAGAATACAGTCAGCTATAATAGAATAATATTTCGATTTCTGTGCGCGCTATATAATTTCGGACTTAACTTTTTCGCCCATCAGCTGTATCAATTCATTTTGAATATATTTACTGCAATAGTGGTCTGAACATCACTCTTCATGACCAATCGCAAGTGCTCCTGCATAACTGGATCAAAATTTGCTACTAGTTGTACTAAACCCAAGAGCTTTCCGTTATTTGGCGTATATAGTTTGTTGGAAGATCCTCTAATCGCCATATTGTTTTCAAAACATTCACAGACAAAACATTATTCCATATTGTAGTTTCTTTTCTAACAAGTTTTTGCTCTTGCCCATCTATTGTGTTTCCTGTTTTTAATCGTAAATCTGTATCAATCCATGAAAGGAAAACCTTCTTATGAGAAGTGCTATTCTCATGAATTCTTAATCTTAACATTTACACTATCAAATAGCCGGTAACAAAACCAATAAACTCGATCCCTCGAAACAGAGTACATTAACCAACGACGTTGAATTGTTTCGTTATTTGAAAGTTTTTTTTTATGAAATGGGAATTAGAGATATGTCGCCCTGTATCATTCTTCGGATAATTTTCAATGTAGGTACGTTTGTACTGGGCCATTAGATATTATATGATCAAATTCTTTGCTATTTCGAGTATCGGAAACAACAGTGCTAATGTCATCTAGAATTTGTATTTTTGGCACATTTATTTTTAATTTATTGAAGTTACGTATAAATATATAAACGCCATTCACGAAGGGGCGCCTGCGGCGCCCCTTAATACCTGGCGCCCTGGGCAGTCGCCCAACCGCGCCCTACCCTAACGCCGCTACTGAGAGCGTAAGCGTACGTAATCAGGTATATTTGTCTAAATGCTCGAAGGGTATATAGTCATGATTATTGGTTAGCTTTACATAGGTAAACAATAGGTAAACACATCAAAAATAGGGCATTATCGGTCGTTCATTCCTCCAGTACCAACAAAAAGGAAGAAACAATGTAGGTACAGATGCCAGCACATCGAGCTACCTCAATCTGTCAAATTTCTCCAATTGAAAGTGAACCTTCAGCTTGTGATAAAGTTGAAAATCTATAAAAGAAATTTGACAGATTGAAGTAGCTTGATGTGCTGGCGTCTGTACATACATCTCTGCTTGAAAACTGCTTATTAAATTCTTTCTCAGATCGTGTCGACATCGAATCAACCTCTGTATTCGATACCCCGCGACCGCTAACAACTCGCCAGTGCCCGATCTGGGTTCCTCCCTCGTAACCGTCTAACTCGACTTGTCCCGCTGATTCCTCCAGAATAATATTAATGTAGTCTATGGCTGAGCCATTCGGAGAGGTACAACGTAGTTCACATTGATGGGTGACTGTTGTGTTCGTTACAATTTCTGTTATATAATGCATAAAACGCCCAACGAAATTCAAAAATAATGAATTATACAAATAATACCCCAGTTTCATCAATGTGAACTTAAATAACTTCACCCAAAGAGAATATAACAAACTACATAATAGTTGCCTCAGTCGTTGTTCGCTAGTGCGGTGAACGCATCGTGTTTATTCGTAACGTTAGTAAGGACGTTATCGTGGATACAAAATAGTTTGAAAATATGTCGCGGACGTCAACCGTCCGCGACATATTTTCAAACTATTTTGTCCCCAGGATATACCTACACGCCGCGCGTCGTGTCAGCGTGACATGGGTTTTATAGCGACCGGCGTTCATTTATTCATTACCAGCGCCGTAGTTCATTATGGCTGATCAGACACCGTTCAGTTAGTTCTCCGCGTCAGAATCACCAAGAGTTCGCGTGTGTTCCAATCTTACGCGAATCGTTTTTTCCCGCCACGTGATTCATGTGTGTTCTAAACCATGCTATTTAAGTGACGTGTATCATCAGCCTGATATTTATAGTGTATAGTCGTGTGGGACAATCGGAGCTCACGTCTTATCAGCCGAGTCCGGAGGGTGACAGCGATTAAAAGGGTCAGTCACTAATCCTAATCTTAACCGTCCATTATTCGCCTTCCCATCAAGAGTACCTACTCTTTTCCTTTTTAAGATCAGGAATACCTATCTTTCTAAACTATGTATATCTCTTCACTTTTTATTAATTTCAGTAATTATCATACATAAGGAGGCGTGACTTCCGTCAGCAACGTTGAAGTCCCATTCTTTATCTTTGGTTTCTTCCATCAAGGTTGCTTGGTCCATCGTCACAGCAAACTCAAAGATAGGTAACACAACACGATGTGCACATTAAGATGACTCAAACCTCAAACTAGAATGATTAAATTCTCCGAACGACCGAACTTTTATAAGTTATGTAGTGGGGTGATCGTCGTGAATCTCATATCCCACCAAAAACATAAATGTAAAAAAAGAGCCAAGTTCAATACAAAAAATATGCTTGGCTGTGGGTTTCGCCGCAAATAGAATGGAGATCTAAAAGAGTGCCAAGTTCTATGCAAAATCCAAATATGTATTTATAGGAAAAAATATCACTATGAGCAAGTATTGAACTCTATATCTTTGCTGTTCTGTGTATAATTATATGGTGCCGTGGGCCGCGGACGAGACTCCATTAGCCGGTATTACAAGTTTTTTGTATGAGGACAGCACAAATTTTTTGACTTAACTATATTTTTATATTTCCGTTATATAACAAATAAAATAATACATGTATTTGGATAGTTTCAAATATCTGCTTGTAACGGTCCCAACGCTACAATTAACAAAAAGAATTGTATGGGGACCTCCCTATTTTTTTATTTTTAGAGTTTTTTCTAAGCTAAGCTTTTTGCTAAGTAATTTCATCTTTCCAGGTCATCTGGAAGTAGGTTAGGTTTATTTACTAGATGTTAGTCAGTCAGTCAGTACTAAAAGTTGCTACTTTTTGACCTTCATGTCTTTATACCCGTTTGACCTAGCTTCATGAAATTTGGGCTTCTAGATGTCCTTATGGATATTATTAAACACACATAGTTTTATGTGTTTAGGTTAAATTGGTTTTGAGTTATACTTAGAAGGGTCAAAAGTGACACCAAGTGGTTCAGGCAATATTACACTCGGCGCTGGCTAGCCAGTTCCTTTGCTTGAAATTGGCTTAACTCGCTACCGCGTGTCTAGATTTACGTCGTTCAAAAGACGTGCAAAATAACGCATTTGCCGTTGTGAGTTGTCGTACAATGTTTAGTGCCGGTATACACAATTGATAAATACGTGAAAATAATACCCAAAAACTTTATTTCTCCAAAAATAAGACGAAATATTCGGGATTCCTATTCACGAGAGCAGAATAAGCAATCACAGTTAGAAATATCTGTTTGAAAAAGGTTTTAATCGCCTTCAGCTTCGGTGTAATCTGTATGTATCAAACCTTCCAAACATTACAAATGAGCAATCTGAATCTCCTGAAACTAGATATTTTATAATAGCACCGTCATACTTAGATCAAATAAAAAAACTAATCGAGCATCCTCTAATAACGATGGGACTAACAAGATTTTGAAACTTCTATAAACTAAAAGATGATATAATATAAGATGATATGATATAATGAACTAAAGATATTAAAAAATCCGGAATATCCCAAAATACAAGATAACGGAAATACATTGGGTTAAGTACATTTACGGGGGATTATTATGAACAACATAGTTACTACGGTCAGACTCAAGGTCGATCAGCTGAGTTACAACAACAATCACCAGCATCTCAAACATCAGCGAATTCTAATTTACTTTATATGAAGATCTTTTTAGCGATGGTGACACGACGTAACGTGCGCTGGCAGTGCGACATCAACCGTCTAAATTGAAAGTGACCTTATTCTTCATCAGTTCCGTATAGGTGTTCTAGCACATGCGCACAAAATGGTGTAACATTTTACGAGTATGGGAATCGTTAAACATCATGTACATTTAAATAATTCGTATGAATGCTTTTTTAAACGGCCTTACCTTTTACTTTAAGATATTCATAATTACTTCAAATAAATGGTAAACGTAAGATCAACTCTATGGTTAGATTTTTGTTTGTAGCCTTTATAGGGAATTCACGTTAGTTTTCTACGAATGCATATTCTATCTACTTCCTTGCTCTGAGCCCAAATTATTATTAAGCAAACGGGGAATTGTTAAAAGCAAAAACAGGGTATCAGAAATTTTGGATTGGCAATTATTACTGGTTGCTTGTCAAATATTAGCGACGGAACGCTAACAAATAGACGTACTAGTATCTTCACTAAAAGATAGTTTATATTCAGATACAAACTTTATTTATTGTTGGAATTATTCATCTGGAGTTTCGAAAGCAATCAAAATGGTGAAACTTACAACAGAGCTCATTCAAAACTCTATGCAGTACATGAATCCATGCCGAGATCGAGAATTAGATCTTCGAGGTTAGTTTTAGTCACTTCGGTATATTTTATTGCCGACTACCTACTGGAGGACTATATCTAATACCAGGAAACACTTTTATCGATATTAAACAAAAACAATACTAAGAAATATACATAATATAATCTATTGTATCGTTTTATTATAGGTTATAAAATACCGCAGATAGAAAATATGGGAGCCACCTTAGACCAGTTCGATACCGTAGACTTCTCAGACAATGACATCAGGAAGTTAGATGGATTCCCATTATTGAAGAGACTAAAGTGTTTACTACTTAACAACAACAGGATTGTGTAAGTTCTCAATACATCTTTACACATCCCATTTGGCCCGATACACTAGCAGCTTGAAGCTGATAAGCTGATGTTAGTATTTTCAGTCAAGTACATGGTCAGTGGGTTGTCTTAGGGGCAGAGCTTATTATAGCTATCCATAAGTGGCTTGAACAGTGGGCATTTATTATGTTATATGGAGGTTAAAATCAGCAATCAGCTACCTATGGTTCTACAATTCATATTGTTTTTAATCACTTCAAGTTATAAATTATTAAGTTAATGCCAATGTATATTAAATCTAAGTCTAGCAAAATAGTATAGTGTAATATATTCTAATGTATAATAGTATCCTATATAGGGTGTAACTTAAAACAGTGTAGGAAATTTACGGAATACTATTAATCTGAGAATCTGAATAAATAAAAGAAGTTTAGTTCAGGAAATATAAAAATGTGACTTCATTTATAACCCACCAACTGATGGATGTATGGATAGTAAATTATTTTTCACATAATTAGTAAGTTAGTTCTACACGGTTGAGTTTCATGGTTATATTGTGGAATTGTATATAGTGTGGAAAAAACTCCTTAAGTTTTTTCCACACTATATGTTTTATAAAGCCTAGGTTTTGAGTCACCTTCATTGCAAACTATTTTTGAGCATAGTATCCTTTTAGTAGCTCTAGTTGTATTCTTCTTGGTATCTATACCTACATATTTTAGGTAATTCCACACTTTAATCTTCACATGTTAAATAGATTTTATCCTTTATTATTCTTTTACTATCTATTTTTTACCCTCATTTTCCATATTTTACTTGTTTTGTCCATCCTAACATTGTCTGGAAGAAATTTCAGCTAGAGCTAATATCCAATTGTACATAATGTATATATGTTTAGTTATTAGTTTGAAATAATATCTGGTGTACATTAAAGAGTATTGTATTGTGCCTTTCATAAAATAGGGATATGTACCAGAAAAGCAATCTATTGGTGGTTGTATTTATTCAAATATACATTAATGATAGTCAACTGATAAAGATATCATAGCATGGCAGAATATGTACTCAGCTAGATAATTGTTAAAAATATTTTTGTTGTTGCTTAGGTTAGGAGTTAAGATTTCAGTTTAGGTAGCCAAATCTTAACTACTTTTAAGTTCCAAGATCAAGATTGCTTTTAAGTTCTGAATCTTTTCACCTTGACTCTAAACAATTGTAAGTGTTAGAGATTTGAGAATTCTGATGAATGATACCTGTCAATAATCTGTTACTGAGGTGAATGAAATAATTTGCCATGTGATTATTTTCTACTGTCTCTTACTCCTTGTATATGTTAATTTTAGGAGGATTGGTGAAAACTTGGAGCAGTATTTACCTAATTTGGAGTCTGTGATAATGACAAACAACAATATCATTGAATTGGGAGATTTGGATCCCTTGGCCACTTTGCCAAAATTGAGGACCCTTTCCCTTCTGCATAATCCAGTTGCTAACAAACAACATTACAGGTAAGAACACTATAAAATGTTATGAACAGATTATTCAGAAAAAAAAAAATACTAATAAATATTCTTATTACCTATCCTTTATTTTTATATATGTAGAATATTTATTTCTATTTATTTATTGACCCTTTTGAAAGACTGCAAACAAACATACAGCCAAAATTTAAATTGATTCCTGTGATCTATGATACTTGCAACATGGTATCACTCACAGCTCTGGCAACAACTAACCCAGGACCAAATTTATTCCAATTCCCAAAACCCCAATTCATAAAATGATCTGGAATTAATTCCGTATGGTGTTGAACATTTCCCCATATAATTTCAATACTTGAAATTATATTTGAGATAAAATATATATAATTAATTTACTATTAATATAATAAATTGATTATTTATCATGTATCTCAAATTTAATCTACTGGAGAAATGATTCAGAATGTTAACCTATCTGGATATGGAAGATTTATTCATTATTATTTATATTTTTTTAATATATTGTAGAATAAAATAACAGTTGTAATCCAAAAAGACAGTAACTATTTTTTGTATTATATATAAATTAATTATTATTTTCAAATTTCAGGGCTTATGTGGCATTCAAATTCCCAGAGCTAAGATTACTAGACTTTAGAAAAATTAAACAAAAAGAAAGAGATGAAGCAAACACATTATTCAAAAGCAAGAAGGGAAAAGAAATGCAAAAAGAAATCTCAAGAAAAGCAAAAACATTTGTACCGGGAGGAAATATGCCTGATCCTAAAGTCACTAGTAAGTTAATTGTGTTTATATTTAATACATCAAATTTGTATGAAATATTTTGCATTTACTCTAATTAACAGCGGTTTACTTTTCTATAATATAGGTCATTATTAATTTTATAATAACCTCATCCACAGGCATTTGACGGCTAAACTGCTCAGGCTAGATGAGAAGATATGGCATTCAACCTGGTGATCACTGTTATATATACTTTCAATATACAATCTGCTAATTTAAATTTGGTTTTCAGATCTCACTCCACAGGAAATTCACAAGATCCGTGAGGCAATCAAGAATGCTTCTTCCTTACAAGAGGTGGAGAGGTTAACAAGAATGCTGCAGTCAGGCCAAATACCTGGACAGAAGCCTTTACAACCACTGCCACAATCCAATGGCCAGCGTAAGATATTTTTTGAGTTTATAATTACATACAAAATTATATCAATTTAACAACATTTACTGCATATTCAGAAAGTTACTGTCCATGTAATAAAATTTGGACACATTAATACGCAAATGTTGAAGAACCAACGGCTGTTAGGGCAGATAAGTTCTCGAGTGGTGACCACAAACTGGAAGACACAGCATGGGTAGGACTCCTACAAGATGGACTGACTGTTGTATCTTGTAAGTGTCTCTGGAAGTCGCTAGATGTTACAGACATCTTACGGCTGATATAATGATGATAATTTAAGATTATGGTTGTTGATTTATCACATTGCAGGTACTTTTCCAACAAGTTTTTGTCAGACTATAAGCACAGGTTTTACAAATTCACTATGCAGCAAAGTAAAACTGATCAGTACCAGACTACGCGTCACACGTAGTGTGTGTGCAGCAAGTGCATTAATAATAATAATAATAATTTTTATTAACAAAAGCCAAGTACAAATTTTCCATCTCATCTACACATCAATGCACAAATAATATACAATGATGCTTAAATAAAGAGATAGAGTGAACGTCAGTGTCTATGATAGTATTAACTGCGTTACAGACACTGGCGCCTTCCTCTTACAATTTATGTGATAAAAATAGTCTTAGTATTGATGAGTTGCTGTTTTATACCAAATTTTAGACGTTGCAGTTTTAATAATATTTAGTAAATAAAACTTATGATTAAATTAATTGCATCATTAATCCGTCATCAGTGTATAAAAGGGAGTTATTTATATATATTAATACTCTGCCATTCATGTCATGACGGTTTTGGAGGCAATAACTAAAACCAAGTAATTTTATTTTAACACAGTTTAATTGTAACTAACAAATTTAATTATTGTTATGATTGCAGAAGATGAAGACGAAGAAATGGAAACTGATCAGAATGGTCAGTGAAGGTGAACCCACAATGGCGAACATGGCTGTAAGAACAGATATTACTGCCAATACAAACTTATATTTTTAATTTACAGAGTTGCGATTATGTTAAGCTGATTAGAACTAAGATATAAATTTAAGGTATTTTTTATTAAGCTGTTAAGATGGATACTAAACTACAGCTATTTAAGCTAACGAAAAGAACAGATATACTATACTAGATTGAAAAGCGATGAAAACAACTATACTACATTCAAATGAAACAAGAAGTTAACTACAAAATAGCTATTCAAGGATAATTCACTTACAATTTCCTTTTGTCAAAAAATATTTAGTTTTCAATCAAATGTTATGTTACAAAAATAGTTCTACTTCTATCCTACTTTTTCAATAAAACCAAATTGCATTTAATTGTTGTATTATTTTATTTCATAATTCTATATTCTCAATTTTCATCAGTACATAAATTCTTTTGCTTTCAAATATAATAGATTTTCATTGCCAGCATCTAAATATAAACTATAGATATGTGGTAAAAGTACCATTCGTCCCATTAGTTCTTTTATAGTAGGTCTTTTGTCAGGCAGTATGGACAGCATGGAGTCTATCAAGCCCTGCATGCTTCTGTCGTATGTAACCAAATCAATTGGATGCACGCTGCCATCTGTTATTGCCTTTACTAAACCCACTAACGTCTGAAAAACCAAAGTAAGCGTAAGTATAGCCATAAAATATGGAATCAAGTCAAAAGGGCAGCCATTGTTATAGGTACTATTGTGTCTGTCAATGCTCGAAGATAAAATGTAATTACAAAAGAGTATGACAAGTTACAAGAGTATAATCTAGGAATAGGCCTATTACAATTTACCAATGGTTTCTTGTCAGTCTCAAAGTAATAGACGGCCATTATATTTAAGGCCTTGTATAGGTATTTATAGAACAAGTCTATGATATGACGTCGCCTCTACACAAAATATTAGAACTTAAGAAAACTTTTTGTTTCGATAGAGACAGATAACAATTCGGTTTCTTATCGTAACAACCAGCATAGCATCCAACTCGTATCTACTTTAGATATGAGTTGGACGCTATATACCTCATAACTGTTGACGGGCTGGTTGATAGATACTTGCCTTTCACGCCACAGGTCGTGGCTTCGATTACCACCCAGGATAGATATTTGTGTGCAGGAACATGTCTGTTTATCCTGAGTCTGACGCGACGTCCTGCGTGAGCGATCTAGACGCGAACGCGAAGCGGCGCAAACAACTTGAACAGTCGAAACCTATTGAAGTGTCCTACGTGACCAAACACGCGTGCGGTGCGGTGCGGAGCGGCGCGACATGAAGCGAACGCGATCAGTTGGCTTGCTATTTTCGCGCGAACAGGATGCGATGCCGTCGTGTATTTGCGGCTCGGTGGCGGTTTCGCGAGATGATTCGCGTGCACGTAGGACACCGCCACTGCGACGCACCGCATCGCATTGAATCGCCTACGTAGGACGTAGTGTTAGTGTAATCACACTAATATTATAAATGCGAAAGTTTGTAAGTGTGTATGTTTGTTAATTCTTCACGTCTAAACGGCTCGAGCGATTTCAATAAAATTTTGTAAGGTGATAGCTAGGGAGACACCCTGGATTAACACATAGGCTATAATTTATAAAGATTAACGCGGAAAGAACCGCGGGGCACAGCTAGTCATCATCATCATCATTACAGCTAAATACTGTCCACTGCTGGACAAGCCTCCCTCAAGAATCGTTTTGCGGGGATATGCCATAATCGCCACGCTTGGTAGGCGGGTTGGCGATCGCAGTAAGATGGTCATAGTAATCAGAAGGAAGCTGCTGCCCATCCTCTGGTAGATATTCCCTCGGGTCGACTTCTACGCCCCCACGGGATGAGATGGGGTAATGATATTCTGATTCTGATATTTGTCGCCGTCACCACACAGCAACACACACACAGCTAGTACCTAATCTATATTAAGTATATATTTACAAAACAAAAGTTATCTGGTGTCCATAGAACAAGTTCCGCTTAGTTTGTGATCAGATTGTGTGTGGGAATAATGACCTAGGATATAATATTGTATAACCCACTCCAGATTACTTAAGAGAATATGGCCATACCTCTGCGTCAAAAGCTCTTTTATGAGTACACATTTCATACAATAAACAGCCAAGAGCCCAAACATCACTCTTGCAGTCATAAGGCTTGCCTTCACATAATTCAGGGGCTAAGTAGTAGGGAGTGCCGATAACTGTCGAAGTCTTCTTGGCACTGAAACAGAACGTACATAGATAAGTACAAAGTTCTAAGTTCTCTTTTCCACCAAACTCATAGGAGGAATACACCCACATCGGAGTTTAACCGCCGATTATAAAATCTTTGGATCCAAGATTTTGTAATCCCGGGTCTGGTAAGAAAATTCTCACTAGCAGCCCGGTATCTGCAATTTCCCCGTAAATAGAAGCTAAGTAAGTAGGTATAGATGGCGCTTGTATTTTCTTACTAGTCCTTTTATTACCATAACATACCCAGTTACTATGTAAGAATAATATTCACTTTGATATCATTGCGCCGATAGTCGTTTCTGCCAATGGCTAATAGAAAGGAGCCTCAAAACACTACATTTTTCAAGTGTGTAAGTAAACTTAAGGTTTCATTATCATCAGCCTGATATCGTCCACTGCTGGACATATGCCTCCCCTCAAAGCTTTTAGGTAGTTACAACTTAGCTATTTGAAGCGGTTTGCCGTAGTCACCGCGCTTGGCATACTAGTTGGCGACCGCAATTAGGTGGTAACTAGTACGTACACAGATGTCGCTGCTGCCCGACTACCTGGTGTACCCCTTAGTCGCCTTTTACGACACCCACGGGGAGTCCCTTCTATTCTTTCTGGGCCGGAAACCACACGGCCTACGTTAGACGATTGCGGGTCAAGACGCAGGTTTAAAAAGCAGTGCTTTTGGATTATCGCATTTTTAAGAAGCTATGTGTCTCTGGAACCGCCGTAGCATATTGAAAATATAATTAAAAATAAAAAAAACCGGCCAAGTGCGAATCGGACTCGCCCATAAAGGGTTCCGTAGCAGCAAGTATTTCAGTTGATTAAATGAAAGGTAAATTGCGATTTACGATATAGGTATGACGTATAAAAAAAACTACTAACTAGATCGTTCAAACCAATTTTCGGTGGAAGTTTGCATGGTAATGTAGGTACCTACCTAAATAGTGTTTACCCTGTAAATAGGTTCTTCAGACTCTTTATTACATTATCTACGTATACATGACAAATAACTCACGTTTGTTCGTAAATCGTTGTCTCAAGTTTGCAAACACAAACAAATTTCATGTTGTCTGTTAATTGTGTTTTATGTTTATCGTGATCTATTAATGATTCAGCATTTGAAGGATAAACACTACCTACTTAATTACAAAAACCTTGTATAACCATTGGATTATTGTTCTATAAATAATCAAATTGCTAAATGGAAAAATTATGTTAAATGTATCCTCTAAAGTAACGATTATGTAGAAGTACCTGTACCTATTCTACGGATAGATCGATATATTAAGGGGTCACAGAAAACATTTGTAACGATTTCGATAAAATTTAGAGAAAGGCGGTTATCGGGAGAGAGAGAGGAAAACGATACCATGTCTGGGAAAATCGTTATCGCTCGTTCCCGTAGTCTCATTTCGACTACAGCCAATTTCAAGACTACGCTGGTAATATTAAAGTGCAGGAGTGTATGCGAACATGGGTGTACTACCTATTCCCGAACCTTGTAATAGAATGGGTGGGAAATCCGATATGACTGGGGTGGGATCACACGCAGCGTTGACAGCTTTACGTGCACTCCGAGGCACGAGCATCTAGCACCGCACCGCCAACTTCCTGACTCCAAGGTAGTCTATTACTATTAATAACTAATTGACGAAGCTCAGTGGCCCCACTGCAACTACTTAATAAAAGTTCATCTTACTTACCTTGCAAGCATTTTAGAAATACCAAAATCTCCTATTTTCACCAGAATTCCACGTTTACCCGTCAATAGGATATTTTCTGCCTTCAAATCTCTATGAATAATATTTCTACTGTGGATATAATTTACGCCTAATAATACTTGGCTGAAATAGAAAAGGATCTCCTGAAAAAATAATAAAATATATTTATTCGTATAAAACGTGATGTACAAAGTAAAAAAAAGGTTCACAAATAAAAAAGCACAAGAAATTAATTATAATCGTATCTGTAACGCAGAGAAATCAAAAGCATATAGTTATATGCAAACATTTTAAAACGTTTACGATCAAACTATAGAAGATGTAGGTATATTTTAAAGTTGTTGTTTCTTAAGTTGTAATTTAAATCTATTCATAGGTTTCTATTATTGTACATTTTTTTATAATTCCCTTATAGTTTTTGGGATTATTATACCTACACTCTTACAGTCTGTGCCAATATACCTAGCAGGTATTATGGATAGGCATCTGTAAAATTGTGAAGTCTAGCTGAGCGAGTATTTTGTTCCTGAGGGTGGAATTACTTCAGAATGCTCTCATACAAAAATACCTAGGTATATGTATTATATATTAGTGAATCCGTCATCCATCAGTAAAAACAGTCAGTCTGTATTTTTAGTTACCTATTTTAACAGTGGTGTCCATGCTGTTGGCGTGGTTGGCAAATGCTTGCTTTTCATGCCGGACGTGGTGGGTTCGATTCCGACCCAGGACAGATATTTGTGTGCATGAACATGTCTGTTTGTCCTGAGTCTGGGTGTAATTATCTATATAAGATGTATTTACAACAGAAAAGTAGTACCTATATCAGTTATCTGGTTTCCATAATACAAATTCTGCTTAGTTTCGGATCAGATGGCCGTGTGTAAATGATGTCCCAGGATATTATTGCTTAAACAGTTTTTGTACAAGTTAATTTAAAAAAAAGATGTGTGGCACTCGGAGACTGCCGCGGTAAAGCTATTGCATAGCATTTTTTATCAACTTATGCAATTATACCTAATTATTTATTTTTTATTTTATAATACTGCATTTATGATAATGATAATAAAATGAATGTATATAGAGTATACTAACTCATTTTCATTCGCTAGTTTTTCGTGACTTTCTTCATTAATAAATGCACTTTGTTTATTTATATTTAAAACACTTTGTACACAAATTATACGAGTACAGATATTCACTGTTGTACGTAGATGATAAATACACCTACCTATACACCTATATACTTTCTCACAAACAGCTGATTACGGTAGTTTTCCAATACAACCAATGCCACCTGAAGGCGGATTGCTGAACTAAAGAGACAAGCGTGATATTTCAAAAAGTCATTAAAAGTTCTGGTATTTATCGATAGATGGCGGTCGGAGTAAAAAAATCTAACACCCCCCGTGTTAGTTTTTTCGTTACGGAATTTCTGGATTCGGTTACCACGCCCAAGGCCCGCGTTAGAAGCTATGCAATAGCTTAAAAATCACTCTATAAACGCCCCCCTGGTTTTGGCCATGAAGATCGCCCATATGCGAGGAACAAAATTAAATGATAATGCATAAGTATGCACTTACACTCTCCATTCCCTTATTCTTTATCCGATATGATGGTTTATCTAACATTATCGAAAAGCACATGAATGTAGAAATAGTTTCCATCAAAATCCGGATAGCAAAGACTAAAGTAATACTTGTTGTAGTTAGATAGGTATTTATTACACTTATCTTGAATGGTATGATGATGTCTCTTCCCGGCCGAAGATCGGCCACGGCGGCAATTCTCAACAAGTGTGTGCGCAAACACAGGGGCACTTTCTATTCCATCACTCTCATGATCCGATGGGACGACTAGCGACACGACGGGAAAGAGATCATGTACAGGACCGACGGCTTTACGTGCTCTCCGAGGCACGGGGTGTAATACTCCAAATTCCAGACTTCGGGCTGATACTGAGAAATTTCTTTTTACGAAAAAATTCCAAAATCACTTTTTGTTCCGACCCGAGATTTGAACACGCTACCATTAGACCAACGAGGTAGTGCGAGTAGTAGTAAGAGTACGAGTACACTTATCTTGAATGGTATAACAGATTAACAGAAGACCTTTCAGCTCTCACCAGCTCGACAGTCTGGTATTTGTGCCCAGGATGCCACTCTTATGGTACCTAGTAGAGCACGTTAAGCCAGATGTTATACCGATTAGTTGGGAAAAAATTATGTACGCATAATATAGTAACACTTACAAGCCTAAGCAAATTTGGCACCTGGTTTCATTATTTTGCTATGGGATCTAATTTAAAATTGATAAACATTTTAGAAAGCGATCTAAAATGTTTATCAATTTTAAACTAGGTGTATGCTAGTTATTAGATACGGTGAATTTGACGTACAATTTACTGGAAGACTATCATCCGGAACATGCAATTAGGTATTAGTTATAACAGACCGTAAGCCATAAAGTTACCAGTAATAACTCAGAATAATGATTAATTAACCCAATTTTATTTATTTACCTGCTGCTGTAACAGTTTTGGACACCTTTGATACATGTATTCCGCTAAATTACCGCACTTAGCGTATTCCATCGATATCATTACATGATTATCAGTATAAAAGCAGGTGTAGAACTTTATAACGTTCGGATGAGACAATGACGATAAAATTTGGACCTCGTTCGTTATGTCCTGAAATTATAAAATAGCTATAATATATAAAACTACCCAATTAGCCGCTTGAACAAAATATGTAGGTAGCAACCTCAAAATAACTGCGTCAGAATAATACCATTATCAAATATATTTCGGAAAGTAGGTATGTTTGTTACTTCTTTATGGATGTCTCAATTCAAAGAACTATATAGGATAGCAATTATCCCAGCAACTTGGATAATCCAGCAAGAATTTTCACGCAGTCCAAATACAAGCGGAAAATATTAAGAAAATAATATTATTCTTTTCCGCATCATTGTTGTTAGGGAGTAATTGCTACCCTTCAGCGCTATTTCTAATAATAATAAAATACCCTACCTGTTTATGATCTTGAAGTTTAAAATTTAACTCGATGTCTTTAACTATCGTCAGTGTTGTATCGTCTCGTTTTTCACACAAATAGACATTTCTGCAAAGCAATTTGGGATAAAATTAGCCAAAGAACCACTAATCACTAACAAAAATAAAAGAAAAGTAGGTATACATTATAATTACAAATAAAATTAAACCCATACCCGTACGTGCCCTTCCCAACTGTTTTCAAGACTGTTAAATTATTCTTTTTAAATCTTTTAATTACTTCCATTTTCAAATTAGTGCATATTAATACATTTAATTTTAATATACTTAGGTAACTGAAATATGCATTAACCACTTTCACATTTTATTTAAGATTATATTTAATTTCAATGGTCCATTAATTTATTCACTTCAGCTCTTTCTTTATTGTAAACCTTTCACCACCTGCAGCTTGACATAGCCTACCGACAGGCGTGAAACTATTTTGTGGGTAGAAATATATAAATTGCATTCCAGTCTACCATCTTTAGATTAGTGCAATGTTGCCAATCTAAAGGTGGTAGACTTTGACTGTTACTGAATAACGCTGAATTAATTCTATAATGAAATCATTAGTTATTACGACTGAAGAATTTAATTTGCATGGTCGAGAAATAAAATAAAAACAACTAAGGGTAGGTTTGTCGCACACATTCCCATATCTTCTATTTCTACCGACATGCTTCATGCTACTTTCATACATTTTGCACCACCAACGCAAAATATAATATTTAACCCAGTAGTCTGGCAGACAAATAAATATTTTAAAAATAAAAGCAAATAGGTAATTATTTTTTAGCATGTACGTCTTAAAATGCGGCGGTTAGTCATAATTAATTTATCTTAATTATTTTAACATGAAATTGACTAATATGGGTTATATATAATATATCTTCAATAGTTATGTAAATATGTGAAATATATATTATTATATATATATTATAAAAATAATAAACTTTTAAAGTAGGTATCCTGAAACTCGTTCTCTTGTAGGCTGCTTTTCTGAAGTTTCACTTCTGCCGTGAGCACACATGCTTATTATTTTAAACAGTGCCCAAGCATTTATAATTTATATGTAAATATATCTTTATTTTATACCATAAAATATGAATTAGCCATCGTCCATAACGTTTAAATCTAATCTGTTATGCTCAAACTGCATGTCATTAGGGTTATTTATAAGCGGTTTGTTCAATGGTGATTATTCAAATGTCATTATGTGCCGTGCGTGCAGCGGTCAAGTTATGTTAGGTACATACTAAAATATAAATATATATTTTATTGATACGGTTGTGAACATGTTGTTAATAAACAAATTGTTATAAGGTAACCATCTCCACTGCCTTACTGGGCTTAAGGGGTAGGACTTTGCCTTACTAAAGGCTAAATGACGAATAGGCTACGTCGTACATGCTATGATGAGACCATTATTTATTACGACTAAAGGATTTAATATCCATGGTCAAGAAATAATTAAAAAGTAATATGTCATACAAAAGTCAACTGTTTTGGTAATTTTGACGTTATCTCTGAACAATTCTGTCACCTGGATGGAGTTGATTATATCAACGAAAATCTTTAAAAATTAAAAGGTGTACGTAGATATTAAATTCAACACTTGCGACAGCCTAAATCTAGTTATTCTAGGTAATAACTATTCATTCAAAATCCAAACATGGGCCAAATAATGGGATCTTATGGCGCAAGAAATGTAGATCTTTATATGGATGATAAACCAACATTCGATCCGCAAGCTGGATTTTCTCATGAGCGTAAACCTAGAGGTAAATTTATACTTCGTATTATTTCAAAATAACTTGTTCTGCTTTATTGTCTTGTGGTTTTTAAAGTGATACAAAGGTTACATAATTTATTATAGGTTATGTTATTATGATGGAGTGAAAACAAATAGATGTTAAGACAAGCGTTGTTAAATAGACGCCTGCCAAATACATTTTCTACTCAGTGTTGATTTGCCGGCTAAATGTATTTTAAACTACACTCAATGTTATCTACATAATATTATTTCCTTCCAGAAATGATTGCCCGTGATGCAGACCTTATATCTGCTAAAATTCCACCGAAGTACCGTGACTACTGCGCGCATCATTTGCTGGACTATCAGACATGTCGCTACAAAAACATGCCAATGCTATACAAGTGTGCGCATGAAAAGCATGCTTATTTGATTTGTGAAAAGGATGAGTATGTCCCATATAGTTTTCATGTTATGCTAATTAAGTTAATGTTTTCAAGTTCAAAACTCTTTTTACAGATATATAGAGAAGCAAAGAGTGTATGATCAGATTGATTATAACTGTAATAAGTATTTAAGTAGACATTTATAAATATATAAATTTTTACTCTAATATTTACTGCAGTATTAAAGTGAACATTGCATTTAATCATTGCTAAAAACTGTACTATTTCAAATCTTTAGCATCAGCAGTTGCTGATTTATTTTGTGGCAGCTCATGAAATGAAGAACTTGCCTCTTGTTTTCCTTTTTAACAGGTTTTTTAAGTGTCTCTTAGGCAGGGTGCTTTGCAATAAGCAACTATTAAATACCAAGTTTATGCAAGTAAGTTTTTTAATGTCAACATGTTTATTGGTACACTTACCAGCAGACAGAGTAGCTAGCAGAAAGAGTAGTCATAAAGAATATTAACAATTTTTGCACTTAGGAGCCTTTATGAGTTCTGAGTGTGATCATAAGACTATTTTATAAATATGTATTGTGGATTGTGATTTAAATTATGAAGACAGAAATTAATGTAACAGTCAGAATCAGAATTTTATTTTTAAAATAGAACCATGTAACTTGTGAAGACAAATTACAGGGCAACATTATTTTTACATTTATAATATCATGGTACTTATTGTTTCAAAATATCAGATTGTTGTCTCCAACTTCTTAGTTCATGGCAATGAATGCCATGAACTAAGAAGTTGTTATTAGTAAGAATACAATCTGACACTTAACAGGCAAAGCTTAAATCAACAATAACTTTTTAATACATATTGCAGTAAATTGTATTGTGTATCCTTTAGGATCCTAAGGATTTTAGCAATATAATAAGACTAAATTTATTATATTGCTAAAACCCACGGAAGCTTAGTTATTTGAAGGTCACTTAGTGTTACCCTCGTCAAATTTCAGCCGTAACAGCCAGTCTCAAAGGAGATTTTCCATCTACATGAGACAAATTATAGTACCTGTATGTGCAAACATACATGCAATTTCATATTTTTCATTGATTATTATACATTGGACACGACATATTATAGGTACTATTTGTTATGTATCTGTACACCGACAACTGCCCCTCTCAATAACTCCATTCTCCAATCTTTACTTTGGTTGTCTGGAAGAGATCACATTTTGTGATAACACTGCCCATTGTATACTCTTAAGTTTTTACTTGTTTTTTGTTATTTCTTTGGTGTACAATAAAGAGTTTATCTATCTATCTATGACAGCTGATACAAGCTGAACGAGTCATGGTGCAAGACCAACAGCTTATGCTTGCCGCACGATGTCACGCAGTCCACTTACAGATTATGGGGTGATACTGAGAATTTTTCTTAGAGCAAAATTCCATGGTCCATTCCAGGTCCTCATATTCAACTGCAGGTTGAATATGCTACCACTAAACAAGTTCAAAATTTATTTATTATTAGCCCTTGCAAGTATTGTTACCCTTGGTGCTCTCTACAGACTCCTGTATGTGGCTGGTTTTGGATTCTTTATATCTTAATATTTGTTGGGGAATCAGGAAGAATAGACGAAAGCCAGTCATTAAATCTGGGTATAAATAGGTATTTTAATGATTACTATTTCTTTTCCAGTTACGAATTGCGCATGAAGGAATTTGAACGTGAACGTCGTTTGAGGCTACGTGAAAAGCGCATTGTTGGCTTCGCTTAAATCTTATCTGTAATCTTCAGTAGCAAAATTCTGTTCAATAATATGTAAATAGAATAAAATTGCCTTTATTATTTATTTGACTGTATCTTGTATCAATAAACCCCTATAAATCCACAAGACACACAGAAAAACTACTTGCTTCAAGTTATTACTAAACTAAGTAAACTTGAGTTCTCTTTAACCCATAACAACCTGATTTACTTCAATCTTTTGGAGTTTATCTAAAATAATAATAAATTGGATGGTTCTGAAAGTTAATAAAAAAACATGGCTCAGACCAATCAGATCTTTGCCATCCATCCAAATATGGATCAAAAATTGAATGCTTCATCAAGTTATGGCCCTTGCACTCGTTTAACATCCATGAGGCGCTAACTCTTTAAAATAATTGATTTACTATAGTGCCACAATGCCATGGCACCTTCCCAAGATACGGGATCGGATAAAACCCTGGTTGTGAATGACTTTTAGGATCTGGTAAACAAATCTCCACAACTGATTTTTCCGTCATGAAATCTTAGTAAAATACGTATCCTTGCCGCCACATGTGCTGAATTTTGAATGGGTGAGTGGGAAGAATCTTAATTTATTAGTCGGCTATTGGTATTGTTAATTCATGTCATTCACGACCGCAATGACCAGCAAACTCCATGACCCTCAGTTTGCATTCGTATCGATGAAATGCCCTCTCCGGACCTAAACAGGAAGAGCGACCCACGTCGCGTTTTAATATAGAGCGAAAGTTGAACAAGATATCCCTAAAATGCCCTCTCGCATCTCCCCGCCAGTAACCGCCCAGAGGCGAGGTTCGAACCCCAAAGGGGGTGTCCTCCGGCACGGGTACTTAGTTTGTAGTTTATATTTGCTAGACGGTTTGAGCTTTGAGCCCACGCTCACCTCTATAGTCATGCATACGTCATGTCAAAAAAAATATGATCAAATGTTTGTTTAATTTTCTTTAAACCACTTGGTACACTTTTTTTACTATAGAATAAGTAATAAACAAGCGGCGAAGTGCGAGTCGGACTCGCGCACGAAGGGTTCCGTACCATTGTCCATAAAAACGAGCACAAAAGTCACGTTTTTGAGTAGGTATTTGTTATAATAGCGGCAACAGAAATACATCATCTGTGAAAATTTCAACTCTAACGATCACGGTTCATAAGATATAACCTGGTGGCAGACAAACAGACAGCGAAGTTTTAGTAATAGGGTCCCGTTTTACGCTATGGCTACGGAACCCTAAAAACAAAAGATCAAAATAGGCCTGTGTATTATTTTTATTTGCTTTTTTTGACCGAACTAGAGATACGTAACAGAAATACAAATAGCTACCTTTAGGTATATATCTTCAACAATTTTTTTGCAATCATTATGCTCGAAGTTTCTGTTGATATAATAATTTGACTGATATGAATATTTTGCGGGTATTTAACCGCAAACAAACTGGTAAGTAAAAACTGCTACATAAATAACTGTGTACTTAATAATTTTGTACTTATTGGTTAGTACCTCACTGTCAGTATAGAGACTTGAATCTAGATAAGCTGTAGGGTAACGTGGGGTACAGTGGAGCATTTTTTTTTGTAAGTAACTTGACAGCCACATTTTCACTTCTAAATCGATTGTTTTTTGATAAAACTCTTGTGCATTTATTTCATTATCTTAGTCAATGGCATAAAAGACTTCAACTGCATAAAAAACAGCAAAAAACGCTCTTTTAAAAAACTATGGAATGTGATTCATTGTAACCCATGAATGGGTTACAATGGATCAGTGTGTTGGGGTACTATGAATCGCACAGGGCTCATTGAATCATGAGGATATAAAATGTATTAAAACAAGAAATAATTAATAAAAATATATTTATTTTGCTCCATCACTTATTGCAATATAGTTTAGTTTACGAGATCGCTTTATTAATAATCATAAAGTTTAAAATCACAGTCTTTTCAGGACACACTCTGTACCTACCTACTACAACCATTTATATAGGAACTTTTATTAATGTACGTAACTTATAAATTCTAACTTTAAAAAAAGGAACATTTCTTCTGTTCCATAAGAAAGTTTTATAAACAATAATCAGTCTCAAAATGACTATGATAATATTAATGATCACAATATGTTCATTTTACTTAAAGTAACGAAATATAATTTGGTAAATTAAATGATGTATTAACCACCAAACACTAACGTTTGTGTTATCCTAAAACTAAATATGACATTCTGCCTTAGAGCGTTTCCTCTGCACTTACATTATTAAACAAAATTTAACAATCAGAAACAATTAAAAAACAATCAACGTAAATCAATTTTGGTACAGTCAATATCAAAATGATATAGACCTTGTGCTCTTTTTGTACTGCCAGTAAATCTTGGTTGAGGCAAAATCATCTTGATATCATTTTGTGTCACTGAGGAAATATCTGGGATATTGGGCAAATGAAAGCTATTTTCTTGCTTTGCAGATTTTCTTAAAAAACTTACTTCCAAGACATCTTTGTCACCAATTACTTTGCCAATGTAATAAATCTTCTTTGCTTTTACTTCAAATTCGATTAAAATGAAGTTACCTTCTTTTGGCAATATTTTAAGTGGTTGAAATAGTTTGGGGTCCACTACAAACGTCTCATCGTGCTCTTCATCAAATGCCGGTTCTTCTTCTGAATGTATGCTCATCTGGTCCTCATCTTCATCACTACTACTTTCAAAAATTGTTCTTTTAACAGCCTTTGTAGCTACCGTTTTATTAGTACGTTTATTTTTTTCTAAAGATCTCTGCTCTATTTCATCTTTGTTAGGAGTGTCTGTCACGATCATGCTTTTACCTTTACGCCTCGTTGATCCATTTTTTCTAGGTTTTGCTTTTGGTAATCCTCGAAAATCAAATGGGCTAATGAATGGTTTAGTTTGCAAATTAATATCCTGGGATGTAGATGGTTCGCTTTCAGGTATCAATTGTTTAGATGGAGTCAGAGTCAAGGTTTTATCTATGTTTTCGGAATTGACATTAGAAACATGACTTGCATTTGTTACCTTAGGTTGTTCTAGTGGCAGCTGAACCTGTCTGGGTGGACTTTGAGCGCGAGGAGGAGTAATAATTACGATATTACATCCATGGTTGGTCAATTGTTCCGTAGAAGTAGATGGTTCAATAATTGAAACATTGTCTTGAACTCTTGAAGTGTCAATGTGTGTGTGTCACTTGTGTTCCTTGTACATAGATTATCAATGTTACCGGTTGTATTTTCAGGGCGCTGATATTCAATATTACTTTCACGTTCTCTGTCGGTAACTTCGCTAGGGGCGAAGTCGTCATCAGTAAAAATATCTCTATTGTAGGGGAAGATTCCCGTTGCTCGAAATGCACTGCAGATGTTGGCTGGTGTCATTGTTTTCATATGAGCCTCATTGACGCATCCAGCAACATCATAGATGGAGAAAGTTTTACCCGGATTTCTCATCATCCAGCTATCAACTGCTTTATTGTAAGAAACCTTAAATGGACCAAAGACGCCAACGTCCAAGGGTTGTAGTTTTCCAGTTGAATGTGGGGGAACTGTTAAAATAGTAATACCGTTATCTTTCGCCAAGTTTAATGTTTGAATGTTCATATGCGATTCGTGATTATCTAAAATCAGAAGACTGGGATTGTCTTTACCGCTATTAGTGTGAGTTATAAAATGCTGGATAACTTCGAAAAATAATTCTCCTTTCATCCATCCACTTTGCGTTGCCAGGCCCAATGTTCCGGCTGGAGCATCACTTATCATATGGTTCTTGAAGTGAACCCTCGGAAATACCATTATAGGAGGCAACGCGTAGCCTAAAGCATTGATAATGTAACATGTGGTAACTAAAGTACCCCGTTCGGCGCTTGTTACTTTTGCAACTTGTTTTTGACCTTTAACAGCCAGAACTTTAGCCGATTTTTGCACGGTCATAGTATTTGTCTCATCTAGGTTATATACTCTTGTGCCATCACCGAACTTTTCGTGTCTAGACATAGCTTCTTTCAGATTATCGTAAAACGTATTAACATTATGTCGATTAAAAGACGTAGCACGACTCAAGCTACATCCTTCAGGCGTTCTGAGGCTAATATTTGGGTGTCTTTTACGAAAGCTATGAAGCCATTCGATTCCCGCTAGTTTTGTGTCATGCCACTTTTCAGGCACCGTCAATTTATTCTGAACAGCCATTTCATAGGCTAACCGGCGGGTATCCATCAAGGTGAGTCCATAAAACATTTTGCTGCATTTACTCAAATAATTAACCAACTCGTGTTCTTGAACATCATTAAATATTTTTCGAACAGAATAATTTGGTGTCATTGATTCCGTGTTAATGGGATCATGAGATGATGACAATTTCACTTTTTTGTTGTATCTATAAAGAGTCGTAAATGGAATTTTGCTCGATTTTGCTACAGCTCTAATTGTCTGACCCTCGGATATCAATTGTAAGGCAGCTCGCATATCGGCCTCACTGTGAAGCCCTATGGTGGTCTTACGAACCCTGTTTCGAGGCATTTTATCTAAAAAGAAAGAAAAATTCGGTCAGCAAAACTTACAATTTTTGTGGGTCACAGTGGATCGTGATCCACTGAAACCCAAACCATGTTGATCCGCTGTTACCCATTTATGTAATTACACGAAATTAAAAAAAAAATATACAAAAGCCATAGTTTATTACAAAGATAGACCATTCACATTAATTTTAATACGCTAGACAAAATCAACATGTAACCCGACTAACCTAGAACCAATTCAGTAGACCACTATACATTTTAGAAAAATACGTAATAAAATACTTTTAGACTTACCTACTGACGGAGCGCTCACTACACAACTTACAGCTTCGATGCTGCGTGGCTCACTAGTTTGGCGAACGGAGGCATGACAGACCGGCAACGTCGCACGCGCTTTCGTGTGTGCGTGCAAAACATAACAAACTATAGCAAACGATCCACTCTGACCCATGATTCAGTGAACCCCACAGTCCCCTACAAATTGTACAATTTAAACAATGATATTATATTTAAAAAGAGGCAGATATGTTACTAGGCCGCGCTTCGTGAAGACTCAAAAACGTCCCAAATGGGACTATTTGTTTTCTATGCCTGGATTAAACATTAGAAGCGCAACTGTTTAAATGATAGCTATCTCTTTTATTCACATGTTTATCATATCTTTTGTACTATTTTTTAGTTCAACTTGTCAACATGTGTGCACTATAGGTATAGTGCTACAAACTTATCTGGCCCGGTGGCCAAAAGTAGAACTAACGACGCCAGTTTGAAATGTCAATCGGCCTGTTATTCCATGACATTCCTGCCATTGATTGTTTGTTGCGTATTTATTTTTCTCTATGTGGTTTTTAATTGTGAAAAATGCTGAAAGCTTTAAAAAGTGATGCGAGGAACGTTATATTACAAGTATTGAATTATATGAAGGAAGAAAAACGCCTTCAGTCACCAATTATACCCTTCAATAAGTTGTATGAATAAATGTATGCTGCTACAGGATAGTGTTGTCAGCTTCTGAAAAAATACGAAACTCCCCCTCGCACTTTAAATTAAAATACATATTTTAAAATATTAATTATTCATTTAATTTTTGCTATTTCCTTTGTAGGTGTACGGGAGCAATTAATAAGAAAACTTGTGAAAGAAAAAGAGCAAGCAGATGCAAAAATTTATAGCAGATCAGAATATTGGTAGATCTAATTCTGAAACCCTATCATTGATTGCAGAAGCTTTTTATAAAATAACAGTCAATGAATGGCAAAAGCATTGCAATCATGTAATAAAATATTGAAAATGTGTATCGAAAAAGAGATGGATACTTAGACGAGCCTTTCATCATTTATTTAGGTAGTGATAGTGAAAGTGAAAGCAGTGATTCCGATAATGATGATGATGAAATGACTTCTGAATTAAACCATTCCAGTGACATAGTAATACCTGGAGTATCTCCGTTAGAGAACACTCAGCATACATTTTATGTAAATTATCATAATTATTGTTTAAAAATATAAAGATTTGTAATGACAGTATTTGTTTGCTTTTTAGTGAAGTAACTTTTACGTTATAATGTGCATATTATTTTTACCCACTTTATTGCAAAAAATAGTTACTAGCAACACTAAATGCGATAACAGTGACGCTGCCAGCGGGCCAGATAAGTTTTCGGAACTGTACTTATGTATATACCAGTGGGAGTCGGGACCATATTTTGAATGTCGGTTACTATGAACGTAACGTATCTTGAATAAAATATTATTGAATTGAAAAACTATTTTTTTTTCAAATAAAATTTTCATGAAACAGCCAAAAGAACCATTTCGATTAAGCTAGCTATTAGATTAAACAAACCATAATGAAATCGGTTTTACGGTGGCTCTATATGATAGCTTAACACTCATTATTCTGTCCCAGGTTAAAAAGTAAACATGATTTAATAAATCATATAATATCTTAGGATCAATAATTTTGTACCTAAGTACATAAATATATATGGAATTTTGTATCTACGAGTAAACTTTTTTAATACTTGTTAAAGTCAATATAACATTTAAAGACCAATGACTTTCAAAATACAAAATCAATATTTAGTGTTTATTCCGCTAATTGTCAGTTTAATCATGCTGGGATGCAATTTGCACCGCCCTCCCGCCCGCAAAAATGTGCACATGCAAGAAGGACAATATAAAAAGCAAATTACATGCGCCAGTACGATACCCAACACGTGTTTCGGTCCTCCACGGACCATTCTCAAGGGCTGCTAACTCGTCGAGTGCTCGAAGGAGACCAATGACTTTGTCCAACAACCAGGCTGTTCATGTTGCTGGTGTGATAAGAGAATTACAAGTTAATATTACTTTAACGTTACAAGTACGCAAAAGCATCATCAGCACGCCATAAATAATATGATGATGCCTGATTGAAGTGTCGAGATTAAAGAGAACTCCCTTTTTCATAATTGTTGTCGTTATTGGCCATCTTATTATTCAAAATTTCATTCACTATTCATTAAAGGTGGCAAATTTTAATGGCATTGAATTGTCAACGCCATTTGCCACCTATACCTATTGTGTTTCTCTTTATAGATAATTATATTGAGGTAAACGCCCTCGAGTGTTTACCTCAATTGTGAACTGTCCATAAGTACAGTCTAAGTCAGACCTTACAACTCCCCAATTTGAATTCGGAAGCCGTATAGCGTTTCCGTAGACGAGCTCTTTTAAGACAATAAAATTTAATTTTGTGAATGTTTTAGAATTATTTTCACTAGTGGACCGCACTTTATGCTATATCATAAGCAATTTCATAGACTATAATGAAAGCTGTCAACCCTTTGTGGAAAATCAATAATGTTGCCATATTCCAAAAACCTTTGCTGTTATAATTTTTAACACATTGTTTATATACAACAAGGATGCATTTTCAATGGCAAACTGAAAATGTTATTGTACGAGTAACATGGACGTTTGCTAAAAGAGAACTTGCAATTAAATACTTTAATGGTTATTGGTAATAAGATCCATGTGACGCTTTGTGACGCAGTCGTTCAACTACAATTTTTGTAAACACGCTTGTCGAATACACAAATTCTGTATGAATAGTTGAATAGGCTATTTATTGCGGAAGTAATGGCTTCCTAAATTTTAATTGCTGACATTATTTTATTATCAATAATTAAAATCAAATATGACAATACGTTTTATTTTGTGTTGTGATCAGCCGCGCTATGTGAATAATTGTGTCATCCGGCTTAATTCCTCGGCTATTCAATGCCGCGTCCTGTAAAAGCGCTACAAAGAACTGCCCTGAAAAAGATTGTTTGTGTCTTCGGAAATTTACATTTCTATTTATGAAATAAGTCTGTGTTCTTTACGGCAGAATACTTAATTTCAGGTTTCATTTAGATAAATTACTGTAAAAAGGATGACTTGTGAGAGGCATTAGCGAACCCGAGTCGAATAGAAATTAGCTTATTGTCATGGATGATGCCGGCGGCACGAGTTCAGTGAAGAATAAGATGAAGGGCAAGGTTGAAGATGAGGAGTCCGAGTCTGAGGAGGAAGTGGTAGACAGCGAAGATGATGATGAGACCATTGCCAGGATACAACGAGCTCACTTCGCGCAGGCGGCTGCAATGAGCCAGAGACGCCGCGCTGCTCCTCGCCCTAGGCCAATGAGCCAAAAGAGGAAAATGGAAGCAGTCAGGCACTTTCATGATTTCACAAAAAAACTAAAACAGGACACAGGCATAAAGATACGCAGTTTGATGGGTGATAATGTATTAGAATTGAGTGACTTTTCAAGTGATAGCAAGTCTGAGAGTGATGGACTCTCGGAGGAGGAGTTTGTGGTTAATCCTACAGCTGTTCAGGAATTGAATGAAGAAAATGAGAGTTACATTGATCCTGAGACTGGTGATATAGTACAAGCTAAATTAGAAACAAAACCCACCTGTGAACCTATTATTGAAACAGAAGCAGAACCTATTTCTGAACCAGAGGTCAAACAAGAAGTAGAAGATGCACCCAAGACCCTCTCCATCAGTGATATCCTCAATGAGGGGGATCTAGATTCTAAAAATGTTGAAATATCTGAAGTGGAAGAGGGTGAGTTGTGTCCAGACAAAACTGCAGAAGAGTTATTAGACATGAAACAAGAAGACAATAGTGAAGACTTTGATATAACAGAGAAATTAAAAGAGATGGGGGAGATTAGTGTTAAACCAATTAATAAAAAAGATGAGGAGAGTGAGGAAGCTTCCAATGAAGGAGACAAGAAGCCAGAATGTGATGAAGAGGTAATTCCCAACTGTTTTCTGTGAATGTGATTAACTATGTATTATCAGGAAATATATGTCGCACCACTGCTGGGTTGTCTAGGACATTTTGTGACCTCAATAACTAGGTTTCATTTAAGCTATCAAAACCATACTAATGGTATCACGTTTGCTAATATCCATCAAGCTGTTTAAGCTAAGAAGCAATCATAAGACCTCAGTTGTAGTGCTCCATATGTCACTGATAATATTAGTCTAGTTTTATGCAAGGTGTACTTTAAATAGGTGAGCAAACACAATGAACTACAATGTATTCAAAAAGATTGGGCACTCTTTATGGAGAGGCATAAAATTAATGTTGATTTGATAGGCAGCGTTGCATGGTTGGTAGATATTTGCTTTTTACCCCCCAGGTTGTGGGTTAGATTCCCAACCAGGATAGATATTTGTGAGCATGAACATGTCTGTTTGTCCTGGAAATGTAAGTCTGGGTGTAAATATCTATATCAGTATGTATTTACAAAAGAAAAGTAGTATATGTATGTCAGTTACCTTGTTTCCAGAGTACAAGCTCCATTTAGTTTTGGATCTGGTCATATAAAGGTGTAAATATTAAGGGACACTTCAATGGATGTGAACTGAAAAAGTCAAAAATGAGCACTTAATATATATTTTGCTGAATATTGAGCAAATGATAGATTGCGATAAAAAATGAATAATAAATAAAAAAAGTTTGGGTCAGATGACCCTGTGAAGTAATAAATAATTGTTCCAGGATATTCTTATATTATTTCTTAAACTGTATTTTTTTTATTTGTTTAGTAGTATGGGTACACAATTTAACTCTTTAAACTCTCCCTGCACTGTTTATGATACAACTTGTATAAGAATATAAACTTTTTCAATTTCCTATTTATCATGGTACAGCCTACTCCTCTCTGACTATGAGATCATGTTATACACTTGAGTTTGATTTTTTAAATCATCACACACCTTATATACTTACTCTTATTGAGTATGTTTCTGAATACAGTAGATTAACTTCAAATGTTCCTTGGTCCCAGATCCCAGGCTCACTGAAAAGGATGGATTTTTCTCAGTTTAATGCCAGATTGTTAATGTTGGTAGTGACATCCAAATAGCTCAGGTCTGTCTTTGGAATTTCTGTTAGCACGAGATTAAAACCATGAAGGGATAAAAATATGACTGGTCATAAAGTATAGTAGCTCATGTATAAGTCAAACTTCATTGACATTAGCCACTGTTGCTAAAAGCATGGGGTATGCTTACCTATTCTGACATGAATAGTTGTATATTTACTATTCAAAATATCAGTTCTCATATGGCATTGGCAATATCATGTATGGATGATGTGAATTGCCTTTATATAGATAAGAATTAGAAATTAAGCTTGATAATTCAAGTAAGAAGTCCGTAATCAGTATAGGTTTGGTGGTATGAAACAGTTATATTTCATAGATGATGCTAATCTGCATTAGATATCGGAATGAAATGTTTACAGTGATATTGTAACTTGTTTACTTATTAAGAGTGGAATGCCTTGTAGCCCAGGTATATATTTGCCAAATTCTCAACACTTCTCATGAGAGGATGAACATTATGTAAGTTTGACTATGACAGCATCTTTATTATGTTGGCAGTAAGGGTGGTGGTTTCATGGTGCTAGTGTATCAACTGATATGGTATTGACTATACTAAAAGTGTTTTCTAAGTTTATAATACCATAGGGGGAGGATCAATTTTTTTGTCTACATAACTAGAACTCACATCTTAGCCTGTGTTATTACACAGTCATACTGATGACAAGTGATAGTTCCCCTGTGGATATGTGGAAGGCAGTAGCCAAAAGGGCTTGAATAGAAATTGATTTCCTTAAACTTGAAAAACACCTAATAGCAGACCAGAGTCTGGAAGTTGGTGGTACAGGTGTCTTTGAGAGCAAGTTATGTAACTGTCCTGTGCCTTATCTTTGTGGAGATTGGCCACCATAGCAGAATATCGGCCAGATATACTATTATTATAATAAGAGTATAAGTTACTAAATGACTCAGGTTGGAACTGATGGAGAATTTAAATTGGGTCAACTTACTTATCCAACTCGATCTGCATTGTAGTCTCTTTCAGTTTCATTGTATTGTTAAACTGAACCTATAATGTTACTGTTTGCAAATTAGAGATTATTGTTATGTCATAATCTTTTCTATTTTATATAAGGAAAATAAATTATTTAATGTAAAATAGAATTCTATATACCTAAGCTATATTGATGAGATTAAAATGTGTTTACAATATTTTTTTATTTTTCAGAAAAAAATGAATTCAAATGCCATAAATGTACGCCGGAACATCAGGGAGGTCATGGATGAGAAGAACTTGGATGCATCAACCCTGGCTGCTCAGCGCCAGGAGTCTGAGCGATTGGCTAGGGTGCAGGAACAGCAGAGAATAATCAGAGAGGTATTATTGTCTTCTTATTTATGTGAATACCAGAAACAAATTAAATTTTTAATCAACGAGAACCAGTACTTGACATCCATCCTCCAAATTGGTTGATTAGAATCATAGATCATGATGGCCCAATGAAGTAGAATGAAAAGGCTGATTGTGGAAACTTACCACCAAACTAAAGACTGGCTGGTGGAAGAACTGGCACCTGCCAGTCAATTTGTATTTAACATTAAATTTAACTTTTAAATGATAATTGTTTCATAGTATGGCAATTATAAATAAAAATATGATTGTCATAAATTCAACATTAATTTAATTCAATTTGATGTCTACCTGACAGCAACATACTCTTTCAGCAGCATTATAAGAAAGAATCAATAATATGTATTCCTAAGATAAGCAAACGTAAACTTGCAAGAAATTTGATCGTGGGGTAAACATATTGCTTATCATGATTTAATAATTATAATGTACCAATTTGACAGATTTAAACTAATTATCAAAATGCCTGTGTTTAGTATACTCTAATTAAATTAATTTACAGGTACAAAGACAAATAGCACTGAATCGGCAAAATAAAATCCATCAGAAAACATTGTCATTATTACAAGGGTCTTCCCTTTTGAAGAAATCCATGCCAGGACATAAATTAAAGTGAGTACTACTAATGCTAATTAAACTCCTATTACCATCAGAAATCCAGGAATATGGTATGTATAGAGCAAACATTAATTCAAACCTTATTTTCAGTTTGCCAAATACGGTGCTTGTAAAATTACCTTCTGGTGAAATGAAAAAATCCACATTGAAGTCAGGCCAGGTGGAGCTAACAAAATTGCCGAAACCCACAACTTCTGGATCCCAAAAACCAGGAAAATCTGATCAAAAGTCTGATAGAAAAGAGGTTAGTAAATTTTTGTCTTAATATTTAAATGCATTTATGGAAATTATATTTTTCAATTATCGATGGGTCAAAAAAAGACTTGTTGCGTGTCCTCTTCTATGTAACGTCTATCTATTACTATAAATGCCTTATGAGATAGTATAAGGATTTTATTCTGGGGGCTCAGTACGAGATTCTGAACATTTGTGTGCAATGCTGGTGTAAAGTTATTTTGGGCCATGGTAAAAAAAATGTATAAAGAAATTTACTTCTTAACCTGCTTCTTACCACAGCAAATGTCCCTATAATGATAAGGAGCGGCAGACTGGACAGAGCTGACTCCTGAAAACTATATGTCCTAACTCTTTTTCTGCGGGTTCAGGGCTCCATAATCCGGCGTTTTAATGCATCATGTCCTGCTTGCAAAATTTTAAAGATAACAACTTTGTTTAAAAGGCAAGGCTCGCCAATATTTTTTGGTTTTATGACTTAACCAATGTTTCTATATTTATATCTATATAGCAAAGCCTTCTATGTAAGCTATTTAAGATGCAGGGAGATCAAAAAGAGGATGGATGGTCGCCCGCCATATATACTTGGGTTAACCCACTTATTACTACAGACTTTATAATAGCCAGCAGATAAGTGAGACGCCTGGTGGAAACAAAAGGCTTTATGCCCAATAAAATCCAGTACTTTAGTGTATATCAAGACCAATCAGCAGTTATGCAATCCTAATGATGAAATGCTCCTATCTTCCGATCCTTAGTGACATGGACAAAAGTCCCTAAAAACCGTACCCCTTCTGCATCTCGACATCCCTAACCACCCTGAATCGAACACAAATGAGGGTGCCATCTGGCGCGCTTTACTAAGTTTGTAGTCTTTTTTGCTAGACAGCTCGAGCGTCCGCACGCTATTCTATCTTGGTTGTCCAGTAAAGCATTCTCCTGGCTCCACTCTCGTTCAGACCTTCCTACTTCTCTGCGATGTAATTTTTACATATTATAATAATTCCTTGATTTGTATTAAATTCAGTTGATTTCGTCTGAATTTTAATTACCTAATTAGTTTTACAGAAGATACTTATTGGCAGTCAGAACTTAGCTGAAATCCACGAAAAAATTACATTAATTTTCAGTACTTACTAGGTTTAGAAATAATATTTCTAAACCTAGTGGATTTCAGCTAAGTTGTGACTGCCAATAAGTATCTTCTGTAAATAGTGTAAGGAACAGCGTAACGGAAATAGGTACCAGGGATCAATACATATTATGTATTGATCCCTGGTACCTATTTCCGTTACGCTGTTCCTTACACTATTTTCTGTTATATTTCTTTCAGTATATAGTTATTTTTCTTAATCTTAATTAAAACCGGCGCACTCTCATACCAACGGCTATATTATGCTTTCCAGCAAAAACATCTAGTTATTTAGTTATCCATATCCAACTAAAAACCCAACCACTGACACACATATAACTAAGTTAGTTTAAATAGATTTTAATGAGTGTCTATTTTTACCATCGTTTTAATTCAATATCTTTTAATTGTTTATCAACTGTAAAATTTTGAAATGCGGTCGATATAGTGTTCACTAAGTTTTCGGTTAAAAAGCGTCCAAATAAAACTGTTTTAGAATAAGCCTTTTCATAAGCCTTTTATTTACCTGTATTTTATAACTTTGACGCCTATTTTCCTAAGAAAACAAAAATATAATAGGTTAGCAATAAGATTATTTTTGGCCCACGCGTGATCGGTGATCCCGTGTAAGTGATCGCACCCTCACCCTGAATTCCGTCTTTTTGCTACAGCAGCCCCCTGAGCTGTGGCCTGAACCCCAAAAGGGTGACCTCCTTTAATTTAAGGTACTGGTTAAAAGCCTTCTGCGCTGGCCAGCTCATTGCCTTCAATTCTTTAATTTGAATATAGTTGAACTAAATTTGAAAATAATAGATTAGTAACTTGTTATTTATTTAACGATTTAAGAAAATATATGGGAAAAAACAGACCGCACAGATGGACTAATAAATTTTTTGTAACTTTTATACTGTATTCGACTATGTTTATGTACTGCATTGTGAGCTTGACAAGTACAAGTGTATGTTAATATCCAAGTGCTGAATAAATTTCATTTCATTGATAAAATCTATTCTAAATAGCAGCTTAGTAGGATACTAATTTCAGATCTACCACAGTGGCAAATAGATAAATGCGTAGATGGACTGATTTGCACCACCTTAAAGGCATTTCAGTCACTAATAAACCTTATGTTTGCAACCCAAGTTACCATGTTGTGATTACATTTTCTTAATTTTTATTTATTTAAGAAGTATTAAGTAAGAAAAGAAGTTATAGAAATTAATTAGTCGTTTTGAATGTGTAGGTTGTAGAAATAGTTGATAGCAGCAGCGGTGAGGAGTCTTCGTCTTCGTCATCTGACTCTGACGATTGCATAATGCTGTCTGATTCTGAATTGCCGCCTAGTCCTGAAGCCGAAGAAGATCCTGCTAACTCAGGTGAGTACGAAAAACAACAATACATTATACTAGATGTAGCATAACTAGTGGGCGAAATTTATAGAAGCTTAATTTGGCTATGAAACAAAGTGTAAATAATCAACTTGCAAAATACACAAAATTATTAACTTTCCATACAATAATGTTGACTTATGGAACAGAGACGTGGTCGCTTACTATGGGCCTCATAAGTAGGCCCAAGGCCTCATAAGTAGGCCCAAGATCACCCCAAGTGCAATGGAGAGGTCTATGCTCGGAGTATTCCTGCGCGATCAAATCAGAAACGTCGAAATCCGCGGGCGAACCAAAGTAGCCAACATAGCCCGAAGAAATGCCAAACTGAAGTGGCAGAGGGCGGGGTACATATCTCTCAGAACTGATGGTCGCTGAGGGGTTCTCGAGTGGCGACTACGGCCCAAGACGCAACGATCTTGCAAGGGTCGCGCGAATCCGCTGGATGCGGGCAGCACAAGACCGTCCATTGTGGAGATCCTTGGGGGACGCTTTTGTCTTTCGGGTGCTATGACGATGATTTTATTTGGACCTTTTCAAAAAAAATGTTTTCTGTTTGATTTCAAGGTCTCCATGTGAATGACACCTATAATATACCAGATGAACAAGGTCGTGTATTGATCAATATTGGTCATCCAGAAACTGAAGAAGATATATTTGTCGCACCACAAATTGGCAGGATCATCAAACCCCATCAGGTAAAATCTTAACTATATAGACCCATGTGACCCTCACCAGTCTTAACTAGTTTCCTATTCGAGCATCTCCGTGCATTTTTTTCATTTTCTGCATAAAAAGAACACACAATAACTAAGTTATTTGATATATTAAAATACAATATTCTTTATTGTAAAACACATAAATAGCAAGAATTTTACAAATTAACATAATATTATTATAGTTGTGTTATTACTATCTGCGATTTCTTATACGCCTTTGGTTTGACAAGAGTAGTATGTAATGAAGAAGGGTCGTGAAATATTTAGTGAGTGATTAGAAAGAGAAAGATATTGGCATCAGAAAAGAGTTCCGAGCGAGCAGTTATTGTTAAATTAAGTAGGAGTATATCTACACTACCCAGAACCGACGGCCGCTGGGGCAGAAAGGTTGTCGAGTGGCGATCACGAACCTGAAGACGCAGCGTGGGCAGGCCCTCTACAAGATGGACCGATGACCTTGTGAGGGTCGCGGGATGAGGATAGCGCAAGACTGGCAATTTTGGAGATCTCTGGGGGAGGCCTTTGTCCAACAGGGGGCGACTTTCGCTGATATGATGATGATGATGATATCTACACTTTCAGGTGTATTTACTATATTGAATGTCGGCAATACAGCACATGCAGAACTCGTTAGACAAAGTGCTGCTTCGTCAATATTGAGAAATTTTAGTGCCTCATCAAATTTTGAGACGGCTATTTTGATTTGACATTTATTTTCATACTCATTTTTATGGGTTCTGTGATTTGGATCGTATAATACGTTACGCAGCACTCATTCCTGAAATGATTGCTACAATAGTTAAACAATGGCGAAGTGACAAATAGTAGCACTTCGCTAATTTAAGAGATATTTCCCAATAGACGAGCTTAATTGGGTAATTACTTTTAAGAAAATGAAATTACTAAAAAAATACCTATGTACGAGCGCAATTGTTAAATATCTGTATCGCTGAAATCTTACGACGTTTTTATTTACCGTGTATTTTATTCAGTTACAGATTCAGTGTACGCTGAATCTGTAAAGAATTTCATTTACCGTGCGTTGCGTGCATGCTCATAAAATGAAACTCCTTGTGATCTTTGCTAGTGTCTACACAGTTCTCGGCCGAAGATAACATTATTGACAACATGAATAACATGGTCGATTGATTGGCGTGATATTACGGCAATAACATGGCTCTGTGGCGCATGTGATTCTGTAGAAAAACACAGATTTGATTACGGAATTATATTGGCATGTATGAATTCGGTATGTGTTTGTATGTCATAAATTCATAATTTTGCGAGAATAATTGCGAAGATATTTCACAGTGCGGGCTAAGCCTTACATACAGGCCATGCAAATAACGGAAACAAACCACACACAGACTCATGTCCTATACAAATTGTTTTACACATGTACCGACGTATTTTTTTTATAATTTTATATACAAAATAATTTTTTGCAATAGTATAAAAGATATTTGGCGTTTTCGATTCCGCTTAATTTTATTAAGCCACTTCCCTAATGCACCCTTACAAACGGTTTGTTTTTATATATTTACGAACATCAGAATGACACCTATCTATATCCCTTTTATAGGGTTACGCTACAATGGGAGTCAACGTCTATGACGAGCCCATTGATTGATGAGACCATTCTCATATTGACTGCTCTATATCTTAAACAACCTCCCTTATAAAGTGGTGTTCATAAGCAGGTATTTACCATGTTTTTGTTCATTTCAGATTGGTGGTGTAAGGTTCCTGTTTGACAACATAATAGAATCCGTCGAACGATTCTCAACGTCTACAGGCTTCGGTTGTATTCTGGCACATTCAATGGGCCTCGGGAAGACGTTGCAAATCGTATGTTTCTGTGATATATTCCTACGGCACACAACGTCAAAAACTGTATTGTGCATTATGCCGATAAACACGCTTCAGAACTGGGTAAATACCTTTTTAATTTTTTTTATTACTCTGTAAATTAAAACAATAATTTTTATTTTGAGATTTTTGAGAAGAGACTTTTATATCAGTATACACCATTACATTTTGATCGTTTTCATCCCGTGGATGGGTGATAGGGTGCATGAAACACTATCGATTTGTGTAGATAAAATTCAAAAATAAAATTACTTTTTCTTATCAACTCGAACCAATTAGAGCTTTCATTCAAAGACTTGTTTCACCAAATTGTGTAATCGCAATCCACGGACTCAGACTAATAAGCCAATGCTAGACCAAACTCCGCCCCCAATCTCTATTTGATTGGCAATTTCAAATTATCCCGCTGCACGGGCCCCGCTCTCTCCCGCGCACAGCCCCCTGCCCCCGCGCATCGAGCGCAGCACTTGTAATGTAAATTAATCAGTTTTTTTAAGACATCTCAGGTGAATCATTGTTTCCGATCTTTGTCGTGCGATTCTAATGGCATCCCGTAATTATCAGTACTTCAACCTGGAGTTTCTTGCCATGGTGCAATTTTACGTGATTTCGTGTTACGATGCGCAAGCAGCTCGTCGTCTCCACAGTGAACCCACATCATTTTGAATCATTACGCCTGCGTGGTACACGCGACCCTCACATTCCATCTGGTCAAACAATTGTGGCGGGTACGCAGCGGTTGTTAGACCACGGACAATTCCGCACACCTTCAGCTCAGGGTTGCAGTCACCAACCAGTCTACACACCCCAGCTGGTTGAAGATAGCGTAGAGTTCTTCGAACGAGATCTCAGATGTAGTACGAATATGGCCGCAATAAGGTTTATCGTGAATCAATACACGTTTGGAAGCTCATGGAAACAAAAGGACTCCATCCATTTCGGACGGGCAAGACTGTGTATTGAACTGAATAGAAGTTAAGATGGGGTGTAGACGAAAAGTGATAGTGTTAAATCAGTGTAAGACAGAGGTGATTAATTATTAGGTATGTAACAGAAACTTTGAATCATTTAATTATTCACTATTACTGTTTTTTTAATTTTAAATCGTTGTAAATAATTATAATTCCACATTTTGGAATACGTCATAAATGCTAGAATCTAATTAGGTCCCAGAACTTAGGTACAAAGCATTTCATACAGTCCTAAGCCTGTAAAAGTATAAAGAAATATTTACCTTAATATCAGCCGAGCGAGTCAATGACCTCGGTCGTTCGAGCGGAGCGCGTAGGTACTATGACGTTCTGCAGCTTCAGATCGTCTTCAGGATCTTTTCTATATTGTAAATAATACACTGAACTTTATTTAAACGTCGTATATTTTCTTCAATTTCACTATGATAGGTAACAGGGCTTGTTATCCTATCGGGCTCTTTCGTAGACTGAATGACTGTTCTAAAGAATTTTCGTTTGAAATATTTTCAAACGCGTTCTTTTTTTAATGATTTCTTTTTAAATGTTTGGACGAACGAAGGTGCCAACAAAGAAGGTCTTCACATCTTCCCCGTCTCTCTTAAAAAAATTGTTTATTCTACTATTAGAATAAATAATTTTTTTCTCCGAAAGAACCCTTTACAACATTATACTAGATTATTTTTACCTACCTAATGGAGGAATAATTACAATACATGACGGCCTTTACGACTAGACCGGCAGTTTCAATTTTATCATATAATGGATAACTATTGAAAGTGCCTTGTGGAAGCAAAACCTCCAAAAAAACTTTCCACACATCATGTGTGATTCTAAGCCAAAATGTTACAAAGGTCTTATTAATAAGTTTTTGATTAATTCTATTTATACTCTTTGCTCTTACTGTCAACCATGTTTGACACTTTCAAAAATAATACCAAATATGGAAGGGTCATAAATTAATTTTCATTATGTCACAGATAATACAATACATGGGAGTGTCACAACAGGTCTTATTGATATCATTGACCATAACGTACTATATGGGTTTACCATATAACATGTTTTGTCGAAATCAAATACAACCTATAAATGGTACAACCATACACTGAGCATATCGGACATCAGCATAGACAACCTGTGGAGAGCATATTTGATCTTATGGCAGAAAATGACAGACAAAAGAAAAAATTCTACCTGTCATACGTTGGCATTGACATTTAATTGCAAAGAACAAAACATGAAATCATCAGATAGATATACGTCCACCTTGCAATGATTAATTACAATGTGTTCGAATAATCCATGATGCACCATAAAGGCGAGTTCTTGTTAAGGGCAAGCTTGTGGCAAGGGCAGCGCATGCTCGTGAAGTGTGGGCGTGTAGCTAGACAATGTATGCTCATGCGTGGACGTGTGGTGATGACAGCATATGCATATGTGTGGGCGTATGATGAGAGTAGCGTATGCCTACGTGTGGTGTCAGGACCCAGAAGTCTCAGTCTTCAGACAACCAGTCTGATGTGTGTGGGCGTATGATGAGAGTAGCGTATGCCTACGTGTGGTGTCAAGACCCGGAAGTCTCAGTCTTCAGACAACCAGTCTGATGTGTGTGGGCGTATGGTGAGGGCAGTGTATGCCTGCGTGTGGGAGTGTGGTGTCAGGACCCAGAGGTCTCCATCTTCAGACAACCAGTCTGATGTCCACCATTCCTTATGGAATTTTATGGACCATGGATAATCCCTAGACTTGTCAAGTAAAAACAAGACAAGGTGTGTGTGTGTTCGTGTGAGGAGTTCTCCAATATCAGACAACCAGTCTGATGTCCACCATTCCTTATGGAATTTATGGACCTTGGATACTCCCTGAGACTAAGTGAAAACAAGAAAATGTGTGTGTGTTTGTGTAACAAGTTCTAAGAAGCAAACTAAATTATAACCAAAAAGCCTAGCTCCTACTGACCTGCCCGCGACACAAAAGTTAATTTTTTTTGTTATTAAATAAATTACAAGTTATGGTTGATTATTTCCCTAGCTATACATTCTTCCTTGTGTGGACGTATATCCTGCTGTCTCCTTTGGATCTTCAAGCAGATCCGAAGGCTGGTGATCTTCTCCCATCATGATAGCTCTCCATTGGTATTACAACATACATGAAACAAATTAAATAGTATTAGTGACATCCTTTAAAGTAGAAGCATCCATTATCACATACAACTATATAGGGCAATAACATAAACATTCAACTTCTATAGCTGAGTGACAAGCAGATGTGCACAATTTTATCAAGTACATATACCTAACACAAATTACATAACATAAGTAAACTAAAAGTAAATGGTGATAGCCTGTCCCTATGGAACCTTACCACTAAAGTGACACTATCACTAAGTAACTAAATGAAAATTTAGGATATAATACAATAATAACATATTAATATTTTATATTTTAACATTAAATAATAACCACATAAGCTTGTAAGTAATAATATAGATTTCAAACTCACATCAATCTTATTTTAAATAACTTTAACCTATTTGAGTGGACTAACAATATCCTATTATTTTTTATGTGTTTTATTAAATAATTATTATTTGTTAATTGTCTTATTATTTGATATGGCCCTTTATATGGGCGAGTAAGTTTTCTACACACTCCGGTTATTCTTTTGGGACAGTGATAATATAATAGGTCTTTACCTATGAAATTGCCGTTTTGTATGAAAAAATTTAAACGAATTTTTTTCATGAATTTTTTTATTTGTATTAATCGAAGTAATCACCCATGCAATCAATGCATCTTTGCCATCGCAGTGGCAGTTTATTGATGCCCTTCTTAAAGAAATCAGCTGGACGGGAGGCAACAAATTCTTCAAAGGCATTTTGTACTGCCTCTCGGGTATTGAATTTTTTTCCCGCCAAGAAGTTATCCAAATTCTGGAAAAAGTAGTAGTCTGTAGGCGCAAGGTCTGGTGAGTAGGGCGGATGACGGAGAGCTTCCAACCCCAGTTCTTGCAACTTGGAGACCGTCTGCTGTGCAGTATGAGGTCGCGCGTTGTCGTGCAGGAGCAGCGGAGACGAGCGATTGACCAATGCTGGTTGGAGATGCGCCAGCTTCTCCATCATTGTGCTCAGTTCTTCACAGTACACATCTGCAGTAATGCTCACCCCGTTTGGTAAGAAGCTGTGATGAATCACACCGGCGCTAGACCACCAAACAGTGACCATCACTTTTCTAGGGGTAAGTTTTCGTTTAGGGCATTGTTTAGGTGCTGAACCAGGATCCAACCAACTTGCTGAGCGCTTGCGGTTATCAAACAGAATCCATTTTTCATCGCAGGTAACAATGCGGTTCAAAATTCCTTCATTTGTGTGTCTGTTGAGCAGTGCAAGGCACGTCTCGACGCGTACTTCGCGCTGGCGATCATTGAGTTCGTGGGGCACCCATTTGTCAAGCTTTTTTACCTTGCCAATTTGACGCAAATGGACCAATATTGTTTTGACGCTAACTTCGAAAGCTGCTGCTAATTCAGCCGTAGATTGTGTATCATCAGCTTCCACAACCGCCTTTAATTCGTCATTGTCGACCAAAGTCTTCGGACGACCGCGAGGTTCATTTTTCAGGTCGAAATTTCCAAAACGGAAGCGAGCAAACCAATAACAGGTGGTGCGTTGGTTTGTAGTGTTAGCTCCGTAAACGTCGTTGATGTTGCGTGCCGCTTGTGCCGCGTTGCTGCCACGACGGTACTCATATTCCATAATTACTCGAATTTTTAACGTATCCATGATGACGAAAAAGATTGAAATGCGATGAAAATGTAACACTAATCAATAAAGAAATGACTACTTTTGGAAAAAAGAATCCATGTTTTTAAAATAAAATTAATTTGAAATTAGAATTCTTAGCCAAACAAAAATTATTTTGATTTGAAATGGCCAGTACTGCAGAACGGCAATTTCATAGGTAAAGACCTAATATTTGTTCCCTAAGTTTGACCTGTTTAATGGGCCAATAATGTCAATTTCTATGGTATCCAGTATATTATTAACTCGTATTGGTTGTAATGGCACAATGTTATTTACCTTTTTTCCCTCTTGACAGGGTTTACAACTTTTGATGTATCGTTCGATTTCTGCATACGCGCCTAGCATGAAATAACGCGACCTGAATTTTGCTAGAGTTTTTGATAACCCGAGATGACCACCAGTACGTGCATTATCGTGTAATTCGGACATCACTTCACTGAATAACACTTTAGGCAACACTATTAAAAATCTATTCACACCATGCACTTTCACTTTTTTACACAACACATTATTCACCAAAAGAAAACTTTTGTATTGATTACGATTGCTTGTTAAAACCGCCTCCTTTTTTTGTTGGCAAAACTCGTCATTTTCTTGACCTTCTGCTAACTGGTTTGCTTCTATAGCGTATAACTGAAGACCATCTTCCATTTCTTTATCTTCTTCACCTTCTCCTAGTGGGTTTCTGCTCAGGAAGTCTGCGATAACATTCTGCCTCCCAGAACAGTATACTATATCGAATTCATGGGCTTGTAAGGCCAGTGCCCATCTTGCCAATCTTCCGGATGTGTCTCTTCTCTCCTTTAACCAGCAAAGGGCCTTGTGGTCGGTCACCACTTGGAACTTCATGCCCCACAGGTAGTGACGAAAATGGTTTATAGCCCATACAAGAGCCAAACATTCTTTTTCTGTAATAGAATATTTTTTCTCGGCATCTGATAGCTTCCTAGACGCAAAACACACTGGGAACATTTCTTTGGATCCTTGCATGAGGCAAGATCCTATTGCATAATCACTTGCATCTACGTAGAGTCTTGTCTGTAAATTTTCATTATTTTCGAAATGTTTCAATAACGGTGGCGTCTGTATTTTCATCATTAATTCGTCGAAGGATTTTTGTTGTGCGTCGGTCCATTGAAATTTAGTATTTTTTTTTAATAATTTATTTAGAGGCACAGTCGTTTCCGAAAATTTATCTATAAATTTTCTATAGTATGAGAATAAACCTAAGATAGATTTTAATTCTTTGGTATTTTTGGGTATTTTTACCGATTTTAATTGATTCCACTTTTTTTGGTCAGGCAAGATACCTTCGCCTGATATTGTGTGACCTAGGACAGTTATTTGTTGGTATCCAAAACTACATTTGGAAGGATTTAGAGTTAAATTCGCGTCTTTTAATCGTAATAACACTTGATACAAAGCTTCCCGGAATTCGCGGTAATCTTTACCATACACTATAATATTATCTATATACACGATTACGTTTCTGTATTTCAGACCTGCTAGAACCTTATCCATGGTTCGCTGGAAGATAGCTCCCGACGTTCTCAGTCCAAATGGTAAAACATTCCACTCAAAAAAACCTGATGGTGTAACGAAAGCTGTTTTGTGTCGATCAGATTCAGCGATTTTTAATTGCCAATATCCCGAATTTAGATCTAGATCAGCAAAATATTTTGCACCATTTAATTGTGCGATCAAATCGTCAATAATGGGCAAAGGATAAGAATCAGTGACTACTTTTTTGTTTAATTTACGATAGTCAACACAAAATCGCCATGTGCCATCTGGTTTCTTTACGAGTACTACTGGTGATGCGTATGGACTTCTGGATTCTCTAATTATTCCATTTTTTAACATTTGGTCGACTTGGTCGGATATTATTTTGTGTTGTTCACGGGATACTCTGTAAGGCGCTCGATGTACAGGGACATCGTCAACGGTATCTATTTTGACTTCCATCACCTTACATTTCCCTAATTCGTTCCTATTAAACGCGAAACATGAGCGGTAACTGGATAATAAATTATTTAAATCGTTATGTTCCGTTATTGGTAGCTTGTTAAATAAATTAAATTGAACTTTATTTTCTACATTTCCTATACTCACTTCGCATAGGAGTTTATCTGTATCCGCGGTTTTTGAACAAAAATACAAATAATCATTCTTTGATAAGATTTGTTCGTCTGAGTATACTTCTAATGAATTATTTATTAGTATACATTTTTCTTTTTTTACAAAATTACACGTCATCTTATCAGTTACAAGTCTATTTTTTCCGAAATCTAACATTACATCGTGAGCAAAAAGGAAATTAGTCCTATGACAAAATTTTGTGAAATCTTATCCACAACATAAAAACTATGATTAAACACAACATTCTCTATAATAATGTTCAATTTAATTTCCCCTATCACATCCAATTGCGCGTTATTTATCGATTTTATTCGTGCACTGGAAAACTGCGGCGTTTCGCCTAGTTTTTCTGCGACGTTTAATTTCACGACGGACACGGATGCTCCCGAATCAATCAGGGCCAGAAATGGGTTATCTTTACACTGGATATTTATGTCGAACATTCTCTGACCAAATTGGAGATGTTCTCAAGAAAGGGCAGGTCAGAAGTACCCTAAACCGGCGAGCATGTATGAAGAATATAATGACAGTAATCGAGGCAAAAGAAGTATGCAAAGATCGTGACAAATGGAAATCCGTTGTCTCTGCCTACCCCTCTGGGAAACAGGCGTGAGTCTATGTATGTATGTATGTATGTATATTTATGAAGGGGACAAACTCACCCTTCTGAGGGATTTCTTCTCTCGATGGCGGTTGATTCGCCCCTCGTAGAACATCAACCGCCTCTACACGTTTGGGTGTGGCTGACGCTGCGATGCTCCTCTCCCAGTCGTAATGTCAGCGCCACGCCTGTCCGGTTCACTTCTGCCTGTAGGTTTTTCGCGGGGTCTAAAATTGTAAGGGTATGTTAATTTATTTGGTCGAGGATTAATGGTCCCCGTCGTAGGCTGGTTGGTCCTCGATGTCGCAGTTCCGGGGTAACGATGCAGAACCGGTTGACCGTCACCAACTCCACTGCGTCTTGCTGGTGTTTGGGCATTATGTCCAACTCTGCTTGTGTTAAAGGGTAAATTTAGCGGCGTGAGACTTTGGGATAAGAAGAGACTTTTAATTTGCTTGAGACTCATTTTTAAGTCCTTCTTGCTGTTATACACTTGCATTCCTATTTTATTTTTTAAAAATGAGTTACAACTTTTAAGGAAATGATTAATAAATACTGATTCCGTAACCGCTGTACCCGCTTTGGCCGCCAGTTCATCTAGAGAATAAAAATAGGTAACTGGGTCTTCATTGTAGCCTTGTCGCCTTCCAAAGAAGTCGGCGAGTGGACTGCTTTGCCCGTCAAATTCGTCGGTGATCTTCTGCAGATCAGCAAATTTATCACACTGAGAAAAAATGTTTTTGTAAAATGATAAAGCGGGCCCCTGTAGATATGCCCCTAAGATGAGTTTTTTTGCATCTTCATCGTATTTGTTGATTGCGGCAATTACTGCGAATTGCCTAAAAAAATCGTTAACGTCAGCCGTTTCCCCGTCGAATTGCTCCATCTGAAATTATTTATGGAAGAAATACTTCTCGTGATATCCTCGATTCTTCTCACGTTCTTCAGGGTATACTTATCAATATACCCGGCGCGTCCACCATATGACGTTCTGCAGCTTCAGATCGTCTTCAGGATCTTTTCTATATTGTAAATAATACACTGAACTTTATTTAAACGTCGTATATTTTCTTCAATTTCACTATGATAGGTAACAGGGCTTGTTATCCTATCGGGCTCTTTCGTAGACTGAATGACTGTTCTAAAGAATTTTCGTTTGAAATATTTTCAAACTCGTTCTTTTTTTAATGATTTCTTTTTAAATGTTTGGACGAACGAAGGTGCCAACCAAGAAGGTCGTCACAGTACCTACCGTACCTACGCGCTCCGCTATACCACAGAATAAAAAGTACTTACGTACAGAAGCGGCTCTTCGCGGAACAATTTATAGAAATAGCGACTCCTGCTACTAAGCAACTAAGTGCAATTCAGCTTGCATACGCGATCAGTGCCTACCGCGATATTCACCTAAACACTGCCGCTCTCTTCTAACGCATTACACTGTCGCTGTCGGACACGGAGTGTCCTGGCGTAGGGTTGCCTGATTGTCGCTGTTACTGTGACCTATTCATCGTCTATCTACTTATTAACCACATAATCTATCTTATGTTTGATCCGATTATATTACACGGTAAATTTTTACAAATGTGATATTTTTGTTAGGTTATTTAAGCTGGCTCGACGAACTTTACTATACTAATTCAAAAATATCTCCTAAACGCGTGGACCGATTGGCATGACTCAAACGGATAAAATGGTATTAGACCTAAATCTTTAATTTGACACCAAAATCGTTAAGATATCTCGACAAACAAAAAATCACATTTTCAAGTTGCTCTCGTAATTATCTTACATGTTTGAAACTTATTCCACTTATAACCAATTCTTTTAAAGACTATCGTGGCCAACAAAAACGTTAAAACTAGAATCTATACGACTGAAAACACATTATTTGGAATCTAATTATAAATAATGAACACCTACAAAATCCCTACTTTGGTATTTAAAATATTAATTTGAACTAACCTTTCCGCAACTGTAGGTAATGTAAAAACTGATAAAACCTTGTCCCCTTTTTTCGACAAACATCCAAATGAACAATACCTAGCACCAGATTTGTGATGATGAGACATTTTTGTTGTTCAATATTTATAGTATTAAGTAGAGAGCTGCCAGTACTTTTTAATCCGTGGCGTATGGCGCTGCGCGCTCTGGGCTACGCCACTGCCAAGGCGCGCTAAAGTGTAGGTAATTATCACCGTAGGTATGGCCGAGTGAATTGGTCCTGGCTATACGCCGTATACACGAGTGAGTAGTTACCTAAAGCAGCATCCGCACTCACGCGCGAAGGCGCGAAGCATCCGCTAAGCATGAGTGTGGATCCTATTCGCATATTCTTCGCGGCTTCGCGGCTCGTTCCCCGAAAATTGTCGGCTTTTTGTCCCGCGACAAAGGGTTCGCAGGCGCGAAGCGCGCGTGAACACGACAAGACTCCATATTCGCGGGTTGCTTAGTTTCGGTGAATGATGGTAATCCACCATCTCCGTTTTCTGTGCTGCTTTTGAATTGTTTGTATTTTCTTTATCCCTATACGGACTCCAAACGCTTCAGAATCGGTTCATGCGGCGCGCCGTGGGCGCACCATGGTACGTCCGCAATTAAAACCTACACGCCGATCTCAAAGTGCCTACCATCAAGCAGTGGATGAAGCAGGCGTCAAAAACATACTTTGACTCGGCCACTCACCATCCAAACCATTTGGTGGTAAAGGCTGTCAAGTACACCCCATCGCACTTTTCTCGTAAACACCGTCGTCCCAGGATCGTCTTGGACGAACCGGACGACGAGATTACTGCCTACCTTGAACAAGTTAAAGTCATTAGAAACTCTCGTGACACTATACACAAACCGATAATTCGTACTCGTCGGACGAGAGTACGACCGCGAACGCGTCGCGACCACCAACGCCCTCCATGACCCTTAGTTTGCATATCGTACCGATAAAAAGCCCTCCTCAACGCGGACGGGGGGCCGCGTCATGTCATTAACGTAGAGCGAAAGTTGCACAAAACTCCCTAAAATGATGATCTTGCCCTCTCCCCGCCAGTAATCGCCCAGAGTCGAGGTTCGAACCCCACAGGGGGTGCCCTCCGGCGCGGGTTACTTAATTGCTAGATGGCTCGAGCCCTCTGCTCGCCTCTATAGTCCGGTGAAGCAGTAAAAGCCTCCTAGGCGAACTGTAGCGTCCTACAAAAAAAAAAAAAAAATAAGGCGTAACTATAAATTGCTAGAGCACAAAATACTAAAGCACCTGCAGTGGTTTCACTGTCCATACCTACTACTTACAAATAAACTTCAAAATTTGACGTGCATACTCGTCAAGAGCGCGAACTATACTGTGAAGCCCGGCGCGAACCTGCGAGTGTAGATTGTTGGCAATATTAACCGCGATTCGCGCCGCGCTTCGCGCTGCTATTCACGCCGTGGTTTTCGTGCGAGTGTGGATCGGCCTTAAAACGCTACTATTGGATTCACGCACTATGCGAATATTACATTATCACTTTATATTTTTTTTAACTTTAGAGATATCATGTAAAATTAATCACTAATGAATAGTACTTGGTAAGTTAATCCACGGCATTAAAACGATCAAAAAGTAACGGTGTATAAATAGATCTTCCCAAAAATCACAAAATAAAAATTTACTAAGAAATAACTAAGTTTTAAATATATAAAACAAAATATAGAAAATTAAAAAGTTAAAACAATTTTTTTTGCTAGTGTTTCAAAGTAACATCCAATTTTGATAAAGATATCGAACTCTTAAATTTACACCTTGAATTATTTATTACTTATGATGCTAAAACAATAATCATTAAAATAATATAAACTTTACTTATCTTCAGCATAAGAATTTAATTAAATGTCTTACTGTTTGGCACATTGTAGGTAGCAGAGTTCAACATGTGGTTGCCAGTAGATGCTTCGACGAGCCCTCTGACATCGCATGGCGAAGTGAGACCGAGAAACTTTCCTATCTACGTGCTCAACGACAGTCACAAAACATTGCAGATGCGAGCCAAAGTTGTTAAGGTACAATTTTTATTAATAAGTAGTGGCCTACTAATTTAAGAGGGAGACTTCTCGACTGCGGAAGCACCTCCAACAAACAGTTATGTAAAAGTTGTGGTCCTGCACGTGAGTACTCTTTTCCCGATATGAGACTGGTTTGCAGCCATATGTATCACAGGTGTTTAAGGCAGTTGACATGGCAGTAAAAGCAAAGAGTTGTTTAGTATTGAGTGTTGCCAGAACTACAATGTTTATATGCAGTCAAAGGGTGTTTTAGTGAACTTGTGTGACGCCAGGCCTGTGATAGCCGAATGAGGAGCCGAAGCAATGGCCTGTTATACAATTTTAATCTAAGATATAATCACACTTAGTATACGTGCAGTACTAATTTATTCATAGATCTTCCCGGGTGTGAGGTAAAGTTGCCAAGTTCATTATCATGTTACTGGCCCACATGTTAATAATGCCCTGGATTGTAAGCTTCTATAGGCCATGGTCACCACTTTTTTTTTTTCGTGGTGGAAATGCTCTAGTCGCACGTGGTGTGGGGATCGACCCACTAAAACCACCACGGTAGCCAGCCTCACAGTGCCTGTAGCGGGGCTCTGGGTACTCGTGAACTCGTCGCCAGTACCCCGCTGTACAATGAGCGTCCGCGAGACTCACACCCGGGGAGGGGAGGGGCCTGAATGCCTCCCCCCTCCCCAGTACGCACAAGCGTGTTACCTGAGCTACAGCAGGTTACCCTTCCCGGAACCGCTGGCGCTCGGAGGGAAAGAACTTCACTCGTTCCCCCCTCCAAACGACAGCGGTCCCAGGGATGGTAACCACTTATTATAAGACGGTCAGTACTTTCGTTTGCTTACTCCAGCATATATACAAAAAGTTGATTGGCATAAAAATTAATAATCATAACACACCGCTGATTATTACGGTCCAGTTGATGTACCTGGGCTAGAAAATTTAACTATGATTTTAAAAGTGATCACAGTAGCAACTGAGAGATTGAGGTTATTGCCAATATGCCCGAGGTATGTAAATGGGTACAGTAGCTATACAAAAACATGTCATTTAAAAATGGAGTCACGTTATTTACAATACAGGTTGCACCTTACATGATTTATTAAGATCTAAAAATAGTATTTGGTAATGGTAATAAACCTTGAAAGTTAGAAATAGGGGCTAGATAAAGCATCAGAGTTGAGCAAAGTTATTTAAACATTTAAACTAAAAAAAAGAATCCTACTAATATTATAAATGCGAAAGTTTGTGAGTATGGGGGGATGTATGGATAACACATAGGCATAATTTATAAAGTTTAACATGGGTAAAACCGCGGGGCACAGCTAGTTTAATAATAATTAAGAATTGTATAAATTTTACATTTTACAATATTAAATATTAACTTAGTGAATTAATTAGTTATGGTAAAAATAAGTATGAATCGTTATTTTGCAGGACTGGACAACAACTGGTGGCGTACTTATGATAGGCTATGAACTATACAGACTCCTAAGTATGAAAAAGGACAAGAAACCTCGTAAGAAAAAGAAAGCGGATGCCAAAGCAGAAGCCGAGAAAGAGAAGGAGGAGAAGAAATCTGAACCACCTACTGATGATACACAGGTACATTGCTATATTTGTTGTATTTGTTACACTTAAGTAGCAGGCAGGTAAATCAAGTGTCTTATGATGACCCATGTCCCCCATACTCTCCTATATAAGCTAGATACTATCATATACTATCTCAGGATGTAACCTTACGAGATATGGGAATAACGATAAAGATATTGGTAGAAGAGTAAATGCGGGGAACAGAGTGAATGGGTCACTACACGCCTTTATGAGTAGCAGGCAAGTCTCAAAAAGGCTCGACTGGCCGTGCAAGCTGGAGTGTTAGTGCCAACTAGAATGTATGGAAGTGATAGTGCAGATCACCTCAATAAACTCGATCGACTTCTGAACAACTGCATTCGATTCGTTTTCAACCTTCGTAAATATGACCATGTTTCTTCTTTTCGTACTCAACTTCAGTGGTTACCAATTCGTCAGCGTCGTTCCTTTCGAGCTCTGACCACTCTTTATACTATTCTTGATTCTCCTTTTTCTCCTTCTTATTTAACAACTCACTTTCAGTATCTCTGCAGTAACCACAATAAAAATCTCCGCTCAACTCATAACCGTTTGCTTCAATGTCCTTCTCATCGTTCTGTCTTTCTCCACTCTTCGTTCTTTATTCAGTCTATTCTCCTGTGGAATGCACTGCCATTGGAAGTCAGGATGGCCGAGAGTCGTTTTTCTTTTAAGAAAAAACTACGAGCACATTTACTGGGTTCCCTTAACAATGTGTGAGCTGAATCAACATATCCTTTCGTTATATATATATATATTTATTTTATAATTTATTTATGTATGTATTAGCTATAGTATTATATGTATGTTTAAGTTGTATATTATTTATTATATATTTATGTATATATCTATTGATCTCATATTCCTATTTTTTTTCTTCTACCGTACCGTATCTTATATCGATCTCCTATATCTGTACCTAATGCACCTATCTAATTATCTCTGCACCACCTTAAGGTTGACTGGGAGAAAATGCCTTAGGCATTAAGTCCGCCTTTGTACCTATATGTGCATAAAGTTTAAAATAAATAAATAAATAAATAGTTGGGTATGTCAGAAAAAGAATTAAAGTAGAATAAATGCAGTGGAAATGAGAGCTCTCAGAAGCATGTGTGGTGTGACTTTGAGGGACAGAATACGAAATACTGATGTAAGAGAGCGTTGTGGTGTGAAAGAGGATGTAGTCACAAAGATTGAAAAAGGTATGCAGAGATGGTCAGGCGTAAGTGTATGTATGTAGGATGTGACCTCTCATTGTTCTGCAGGCCATTATATGTGTAATAGTACCAAACAGGTTAATGTTTGGTTATTGTTCAGCATTTTCTTCTATGTTTCAGGTTTCAGAGGAATCGAAACTAGACAAAGAAGATGGGGAGAATTTAGTGAAAATTGAGGATCCTAAAGATGATGTGAAGAAAGAAGATTCTCCAGTTGATGAGGACAAGAAACTTTTAGACGGTAAGAAAATGCAATGGTTTTATCAAACTCAATTAATAATCTCTACTGGCGATAGTTTTAAATGTGTATTGTAAATACCTTGTTTATTAAAACATTTTGCGACTGTAATTTTTCTTCTTTATTATAAAATACAATACAAAAATGATTTATTTCATCTCCACAAATTATTCATATTATATGGCATAATTTTATCGATTTACTACTACTTATCGTATGGTCAGTGGTTGTCCTAGTATCAGAGTTGTTCAAGCCGCCCAGTAGGCCACTGACATGGCTAATCGACTGTTGCCTAACGGCTACTACCGGGACCGACAGCTTAATGTGCCCTCCGAGGCACGAAGACGCTCGGAAATTAAACTACTTTGGCGGTCTCTCATCTCCTCTCATCTATGGACTGACCGCGAGCCTAGTTGCTTAACCTCGCTAATCACTTACGGACCGGTGAGCGCCTCATTTCATCGACAGCGAAAACAAAGTAGTAAATATTAATTAGACATATTATTTTTCCAAAATTTCTTAAATATCAAAAATAATATTTTCGCAAATACAAAAACGTCAACAGAATCGAAATGAAACAAGAACATAAGTGCCTTAATCATATTTTTATCCAACATTTGAATCATTATTTTTTTAAATGTATTTAACTATTACTATGAAATGTCTAATACTTATTGATTTCATCTAATTACAGAAATGTACGAGGCATTGGTGAAACCAGGACCTGATTTGGTAATTTGCGACGAAGGTCATCGAATTAAGAACTCCCATTCTAATATATCCTATGCTTTGAAACAAATGAGGACAAAGCGAAGAATTGTCTTGACGGGTATGTTATATGCAAATTAATGATTATAATAATCAAAAATTTACTAACATAATGATGATCATCATCATCCTGTTAGCCAAAGTAAGTCCACTGCTGGACAAAAGCCTCCCCAAAGAATGGGGTGATATGCCATAATCGCTTGGCAGACGGGTTGGCGATCGCAGGTTGATGGTCATAGTTCACATAAAAACGCCGCTGTCCATTCTGTGGTGGGCCTCCACGGGTTGAGATGGGGTGATGCTATTCTATGTCGTCACCACACAGTAGAACATAACATAATGATAAGAGGAACATATTATGCGTTTTGATTGTATTTAAAAGTTCGCGCAGTGGAAATATGAATTAAATTGGATGGGCGCATACATGCTACAGTTAACAATATCTTACTCAAGCACGACGGGACTTGCATAATAATAATAATATCCTAGGACACACACACGGCCATCTGATCCCAAACTAAGCAGAGCTTGTGCTATTGAAACATCTGATAACTCATATACTACATAATACTTTTCATTATGTGTTTTATCCAGAACTTATGTAGTTAGCTATCCGACACTTTATCTGGACATCGTGAAACAGATCCTTAAACTAGATAATTAAACATAATCTCTTGACAATAACTTGATACGAGCTAGCTAAATATCATTGCTATAATAAAATAAATTTTATAAATGTTTTCATACAATGTGTACCTAAATATCTATGTTAGGTACTAGAAATAATAATGTATACAACAATATTACTACAATCATGTTCTGACTATTTACAAGCGCTTTTTTAAAGTCTATGTGAATAAAAACCTTTTTTTTATATTTATTACCAACCACGCCAACCGGCTCCATAAAACCACGGCCAATGGAGACAAGTAGTTTTTTGGGAAATTAGCACTGTCTCAAGTTCTAATCAACATATTGATCTATTATAGGGCTGTGAATTACTTCTTAGATTTTTATATTGGGAAATGAGATGAGTCAATTAGATAGTAACTGTCACGTTTGGTATCACTATGGCGTCATGGTAATAAAAATATTCGGACGAAATGCAGTGTATCTGTTTAATTGACTGCACGTGTGGCGCAGCGGCTAAGACAGTCGCCTCGCTGCTTCGTGTCGTGGGTTCGAGTCCCGCGCTGGGCAACTATTTGTGTGACCCATAAATAGTTGTTCTGAGTCTGGATGTAATTTGTGTCCATCTATTATATGTTTGTAAAGTACCCCGCGACACAGGGATTAACGATCCTAGTGCGAGAGTAGTCTTAAAAATAAAAAATAAAAAAAATAATAAGGAAATGATCGTCGCATACCAAGAGCCTAAATTAAAAGCGACCAATGCCAATTGCCAAAGGCCAAAGCGACGGGCCAATTGCCGTAGTTGGTAATTAAATGCTTGCTAGTCACTCTGCAGGTTGTGGGTTTAATTCCCACCCAGGGCAGATATTTGTGAGCATGAACATGTCTGTTTGTCCTGACTCTGGGTGTAATTATCTATGTATATTAGTTTGTATTAACAAAAAAAGTAGTATATGTAGTATATCAACTGATATCACACTAATATTATAAAGGTGAAAGTTTGTGAGTGTGTATGTTTGTTACTTCTTCACATATAAACGGCTGGAGTGATTTTAATAAAATTTGGTGTGGAGTTAGCTGATACCCTGGATTAACACACAGTCTATAATTTATAAAGTTTAACGCGGTTAAAACCGCGGGGCACAGCAAGTACTCCATATACTACTTTTTTACCACAATACAAGCTCTGCTTAGTTTAGTATCAGAAGGCCGTGTGAGAATAATGACCCAGCATAACTCATGATATTATATACAAAAAAATTACAGCTATTTGTTATTATAAATATTTTTATGTCACAGGCTACCCCCTTCAGAACAACTTGCTGGAATACTGGTGTATGGTTGACTTCGTGCGTCCAAACTATCTCGGTAGTAAAACGGAGTTTTGCAACATGTTCGAGAGGCCCATACAAAATGGACAGTGTATAGATTCAACACCTCAAGATATAAGACTCATGAGGTATAGAGCCCATGTCTTGCATTCTCTTCTTCTGGGTTTTGTGCAGAGGTATGTACACACTACATCATATTAATAATTTTCTATATGTATATTTGTTGGTTCATTTTGTGTGACCCTTTTGGAGAGAGAGATTGCAGATTTGCCTCCCCACTGGGAGATAATGTTTTAGTAAAGTTATTTGGGGGTTTGGTAAGTTAAATACTGCCCTCTGTGCCTTGAAGAGGATATTAAGTTCTTGTGCCTGTATTATATGAAAACATATATTATATGCTATGGTAAATATGTTTGACATAGAATAATTAAGAGTTTACAGGCAACGAAAGGAATGAAAGAAACCAAGTTTTTGATGGTAAAGAACCTTTGTGATTGGTAAAAACACAATCATATTTGGCTGAACGTGTAGTGCAGTGGTTAAAGAAGTGATCTCACTACTACATCGGTGCCCGCGTATTTCGTGTTCGATCCCTTGAGTCTGCTAGTCCCTAGTGTCCGATTATTGCATGTTTGTAAATAAATAAATAAAAAAAACAGTCGGTGTTGCAATTCTAATAACTAACCACTAAGGATTTACTGCTAGCTAATGCTGAGTGAAATTGCAAATCCTGAAAGGATATTTAGTTGCTGTGGGTAGTGGTCATTCTTATATATTGGACTAAAACTGCCTAAATAGCTGGACCTTGATGGTCCTGTAACATCGAATTATTAAACCCAAGGGTATAGAGTGGGTTTCGGTCTTAGCGCATAAATTTGTGCACTATTTATCTTGTGCAGATGTCTAGGCTCATATTACTATCGCTATAGCTCAAACGCAACTAGGATGTTATTAATATATTAATAAGTGCCCCGCGGTTTTACCCGCGATAAATTTTATAATTTATCACTAGTCCTCCCCCGTAGGTAATAGCATGATTAGATGTAGCCTATATGTTGACCCGACCTCTTAGAAATATTCATGAAAAATTTCAAGTAAATCCATGCAGTACTTTTTGAGTTTAGCATGGACATACATACAGACAAAAATTCTACAAACTATTTTTTGCTTCGATATCGATTGTAGATAACGCCCCAAAATATCTTAAATTAAAATTTAATGTACAGTTTTGACTTTCCTACGATTTTATTATATGTATAGACACTTATTTGCATATTTTTAGACGATCACATGCAGTATTGCAGTCTACATTGCCACAGAAGGAAGAATATGTACTGCTTATTCGAATGACGGCGCTTCAACGCAAGCTATACGACAGGTTTATGAACGAAGTGGTGCGGTCCACCTCAGTGCCTAATCCTTTAAAAGCTTTCGCCATTTGTTGTAAGGTACGTATCAAATTATACAGTGCTCACTCTCCATGAACGTTATTTACCTTAACCCTGTATCAGGCTTTGCTTTATTTTATTTCATTGGTTTTGGGCCTTATTCCAAAGTGATAAGGTTGTAATTGTTATGGTCTCGTATAGCTTATTTAAAGGTGAAACCCTTATTTGTTCAGAATCATTTTGGCAACGTTGCAATAAAAAACAACATAAATTTTTTATTTTTAATCTTATTTTTTAATTTTATTTTTAAGAGATACTTAACAGCCTATATTAATGGCTACGGCATGTTATTGGGGTCAATCCGATACTGCTGAGGCGAGATCAAGCGCAGGACAAACTTCGGTACTTTTTGTGGAAAAATACTCTAACACTTTCTGGTACAACCCGATAGGAAATCATGATTTGCAGTTGCGTACCTTATTACTATCAGCAATTACTAGTTATCTATGACCAGATTTAATTAATGCAAACAAGGACCAACACTTTTAGAAGTTATAGATAATAAAATAGTATAATTATATCGAATACTCTGAATATATAACACGCAATATTAAATACTATGACAGATATGGAATCACCCTGACGTCCTATATAACTTCCTGAGGAAGCGCAGTGAAGTGAATGCTGCCATTGAAGAAGACTTGGATCTCGAAGAAATTGGCGGCGTCACGAAAGCTGGCCGCGCACGCGCTAACAAAAATCAACCGCGACGCCCCGGAAAACCACGGGTAAATTTACCGGTTATAAATTTCAAGTTTCCTTATTTACAGTGGTAATTATGGAACTACAAATAGCTTATTTCTTTTGTTAACTTTTAGGGATCATCTAAGAAGCCCGCAGCAACCATTCCGCCTAATACGACTACAGGCCCAGTTGTACCGCGTACCGATTCCAACATGTATGGGAATTCATCCTACCCACCTAATGCTCCGTACGGACCAAATCCTAACGCATTCAGACCAGATCAACCGTCAGGTTCCTACCCACCGTATCAAAACTACCAAAACTCAGGCCCCGGATATTATCCTCCTAATCAGGGTTACAATCAAAACTTCGATAATAATTACTACCAACAACAACCGCCTTACGGAAATAATTATCCAAACCAACAGTACCCACAGAATATTCCTGAGAATGGACAGGGCTATAATCAAAACTATTGGGGTAACGGAAATTATTATGGCAACTCTGGCTATTATAACAATAGTCAGTATCCTCAAAACAATCAGCCACCCCAAGAGTTTAGAGGCAATCCGCCACCCCAAGATTTTAGAGGCAATCCGCCACCCGAGTACAATAATTCTCAGCAATATCCTCCGGGCTATAACGCGCCTCCCGGCGAACAAGCTTATCCAGGAAATGCCGTCCAACCATACACTAACAACCAGGAGAGTTACGGAGACAATCAACAGAGACCGCCTTATCCGAGTTATCATAATCAACCCGGGTATTCAGAATACAATGCTAATGCACCACCTTATCCTAATAATTCTGCACCACAAGGATATCCGAATCAGCCATATCCACCGCCATACGGAGGAAATACTTCTTCTACGTATGGCAATAATCCGACCCCATATAATCAGTATGACAATCAACCTCCGAACTATCCTGGTTTCGGTGATAATATGCCTAATCAACCTCCAGAATCCAATGTGCCAAATCAACCAGCCATCAAAAATGAGCCTAATCCTACCATGAGTAATTTCCCAGAGGTAAATGACATAAAACCTGAACCTAATGCTCCTCCAAATCAAAATAGCAATGCGCCTGCGCCATACGGTAATCCTGCTTATGGCTACCCTCAAAATCCTCCCTCTTATCCTGAACAACACGATGGTCTTTCTAATGGAAATTACCCGTGCTCGTATCCAAATTTCCCACCTCATCTTGAAACTAAAACACCCTTGGGTAGCGCTAGCTCAGGTAGCCCGATTACGGCATGGCCTATTACGGAATTAAAGACTGAAATTGATAAATTAAAAGCAGAAGAGAAAACTGAAATTAAGTCCGAATCAGACGGTGAAGTTAAAATTGAAGATTTAGATACGAAGAAAATTGTAAAAGATGAAACGAAGAAAACTGCAATGCTCGAACCATTAGCTATAAAAGATCAAAAAAATGATAAAAATAAAACAAAGAAAGACAAAGAATCAAAGTCGGAAACTGTTAAAAGTGACGCATCTGAATCAGAAGTAGAAGTTCCAAAAAGAGGGAGACCCAGAGGAAAAGGTAAAGACAACAAAAAGGCTGATAAACCTAAACCTCGAGGTAGACCCAAAGCGAAGGGCAGAAACGATAGAAAGACGTCAAAAGAAAAGACCAATGATGACTCAGAATCGGAGGACAGCGAAAAGGAGGAAAAGCCGAACAGAGAAGAAGAACTTGCTATAATGAAGAAGGCTGAAGAAGTGACGTATGACTGGGCAGCGGAATTGCTTAAAGATTACATCCCGGGAATTATTGAAAATTCAGCTAAGATGCAGATATTCTTTTATATATTAAACGAGAGCATCAAACTAGGCGATAGACTGTTGCTGTTCAGCCAGAGTCTATTCACGTTAAATCTCATTGAAGACTTTTTAGAAAAGAATTATATTCCCGGGACTAATTGTCTTTGGGAAAGAAATACAAATTACTATCGTAAGTGTCGCTTTGATTATTACATTTGTTAACATTTTCTGTTGCAGATGTTCAATAAAAATACCGTTCTATTCTTTCAGGGTTAGATGGCTCGACACACGCCCTAGAGCGTGAAAAACTTATAAACGAATTTAACGCAAATCCTCAGATACATTTGTTCCTGGTATCTACTCGAGCTGGTTCTCTAGGGATTAACCTTGTTGGTGCCAACAGAGTTATCGTGTTCGACGCTAGTTGGAATCCATGTCATGACACCCAAGCCGTTTGTCGTGTTTACAGGCAAGTATATATTAAAATAGAAATCTTATTAAGATAGAAATCTTATATATCACATACTTTGCTAGAGACGTTCCAAACTAAAACGCCGTTTTAGTTTGGAACCTCTCTTAGCATAAGCACTAAGTGCAAAAGTGTACTTATTGTTTAGTATTTAGCTGTGGTTGTTCTTGGGATACTCGTATTTCTCGAGAAACACAAACCTTCGTCACGATTAGCAAGACACTACCTGTTTTTTGCTTGAACCTTCGTACTTATGCATAGGTAATTCTATACTAAGGTGATGAATATTATTATGAGGGTGTTACATTGAAATTTATTTTGAAATATCAAAATGTAAGAGAACATTCCCCTCCATATCATACGTCACAATTGTCTGCTTACAACTGCTTTAAATGTTTATTGTTTTATAGGTATGGTCAAAAGAAGCCATGTTTCGTTTATCGTTTCGTGATGGACTGTTGTCTGGAGAAGAAAATATACGACAGACAGATCAACAAGCAAGGCATGGCCGATCGCGTTGTAGATGAGTGCAATCCAGACGCCGTGCTTTCGATGAAAGAGATCACTAATCTTTGCTTCGATAATGATGAAAAGGTATATTAATATAAATAAGTAAAGTGTACAGTATACATTTTTACCTAAATATTTGTGTGTTTGCCACTAAACCTGTGTTGTAATTTATAAGTCGGTTGCGGAGAGCTTCCGTAACTTAAAGAGTGAATTCGCGCAGGCCTGAGTGTTGGCAGTCAGAGAAGCACTGGCGCCTGTCACAGAGCTGCATGAGAGGACTGACAGGACTGAGTAGGAAAATCAGAGCCATTAGCAAACCTATTCTCAGATCGTCACGCGACTCTAACAAGGCCAACTGGGAGTGGATTATAAGAATCCCAGGTCCAGATGGGTCTGAAAAGGTGGAGGCTCTGGCTAACTGGCTGAGAGACGCATTGGTAGAAACTGGTGCGGTGGTCACACGCCCTGTGGCCATGGGGGAACTCCGGGTGATAGGCTTGGATGACTATGCGGACCCCACTGATGTAGATAAAGTATTGCCCAGGCGGGAGTGTGCGCCGTTGCCGTCGTTAAGGTTGATGAAATTAAATTGTCTCTGTCTAGCCTGGGTCCGATCCGATGCCCACTATTGGCAGCCCGAAAGTTGGCGGCTTCCGGCTCTGTACTAGTGGGCTGGATGTCGGTCCGGTCCTTTTTGCTCCGCGATCTCCTCTATACCCGCTGCCTAGAGAACTGCCATGTCAAGGCTCGGTGCACCGGGGCTGACAGGACCGCGTCGTACTTTGTTTGTGTAAACAGAGCCAAAAGGCTAGTGAATGCACGGCACACCCCAAACTGCGTGGTATGTGCCGACCTGGATGGGCCGGCAAATCACTGTCTGGGTAGCCGAAAGTGCACCCCACCCAAAGGGAAAGTAGCTAGGTTAGGCAAAGGTAGGTTCTTAGTCCTTAACCCCGGATCCTAAACATACCACCTTAAAGTGACCTATCTGAAGAATGGGCGAAATGGGGGACTGTAATCGCCTGATACACATTGCCAGTATTATATAACTGAAATATTGCGTATTACTACTTATGTATATTTTTGTGTGTTTATAGGAGTCTGAAATAAAAGACCTTTCCGAGTTTAAAGACAAATACATAGACGTTTTGATGCAAGGAGTAATTACTCATCACGGAAACCAGTTGAGTAAGGAACCTTTCCAGCATGAGTCGCTGCTAGTCGATAGGAAGGAAAAGAAGTTATCTAGTGCGGAAAAGAGGCTTGCTCAACGAGGGTGAGTAAGCAGTAAAATAGTTCAAGTTTTACGTAAGCATTGTTTTACTATTATTAGCCCCCACGAGAACGTAAGGAAAAGTAAGGAGATCTCCCGAAAATGTTGGTGTATAAGTTGTAGAGTGTAAGGAATTCGTTGTATTTATTTAATAGCATTCCTGGCATATCTCAGTGAACAAAGTTATTGGAATGTTTTGATTAATTATTTTTTATTTTTTATTTTCGAGAGTTACTTCTACATAAATTGATTATCGCGGTTGAATAACTCACCGGTAATTTCAAAAGAACTGCGATTGTAAATCTATTTAACGCGTATTTTTATAGATATGAATTGGAGAAGAAAGCGGCATTGGCACCCAAGCCGACAACTGCCTACCGAACTGTGCGGACCGCGGACGGTAGTTTAGTGCAACGGCCCGTGGCCTCCGTGCGGCCCATGCAGCACGGCGCGCGCTGGATCCCGGCCGACGTGTGGCGGCGCCAGGGCATGACGGCGCAGGAGATGACCTTGCCTCTAGGTGACGTAGCGCATCGTCGTGCACATTCAATGAAAACATCGTTAATTCTGTGTATATTGTATTAATCTATTTTTGTTTTGCAGATGTTGTGATACCTACGAATTCCGCCGATAAAACTAACATAGTTCTGAAGGCTGGACAGCGGGTCATGGTATTGAAATCGCCAAAAGGAATATACATGCAGTTGGAGTCCGGCAAAATCATAGCCATTAAAACTTCCTTTAAAGGCTTAGGAGGGCAAAAGGCAACCGATAGCAAGGATAACAGCCCGATAGGCAAGAAAGGTAAATTAACTTATTTATCGTAAACATCTAATTCGATTGGTTGTTGCTCTTTTTCTAATATGTACTAAATAATTTTTAATTTGCCAGTTTTAGGCAGTCGTCCATCCGTTACAAGCATACCAGGATCTTTGAAAAACAATTCTGCTATAACGATTACTTCTAAAACAGGGCCGAGACCGGGTTTCCATAGAGTAATAAGACCTTCCCTCTTAGGCCAACATAAAATGAGGCCCATGATACCTGGACAAAAGATAGCTGATATAAGAAGTAGGTTAGGCGAGCTTCGATCATACTCGGCAATGCGTTCTAAATCACCTTTACAAGGCCGATTAATGCGGCCGTCTTTGCCAGGGTCTCTAAGTATAACAAAAATTCCAAAAGACCCCAGGAGATCTGGAAATGAAAGTAACGACTCTAGTTCGATGAATAGAAATGAGGGTAATTCCGATGAAGATACTCAAGTGTTAGACAGCGATGAAGAAGATAAACAAGGAAGTTCAAAATCGTCTCCTAGGGAAGGCGACAACCATAAAGAAAAAGTTAGACCTATCAATTTGGATCGTTTTAATATGCGGGAAACTAAACCATCGAATGTTATATGCGATAGTCAAACGAAGACTGAGGTCACACCGATCGTTTTGACGACAGACGAGATGCTGCCCTCAGAGGATGCTCTGGAGAGACGGTCTATCGAGGAGAGCTCAACAGATCGAACTTCGTCCGAGAGACACCTAGCGGAAACAATAGATGCTGCACGCCTCGCGGACAGTGAAAGGAAGATCAACCCCCTCAAAAATTACAGGCATCAGAGGACAGGCGGGCGGCCCACGCTAGAATCCAGTCTCAGTCGGCTCGAGCGAACCGCGACCGCCCTCAACAAGGAAGGAATGCCAGACTTCCGGAAAAATCTAGATGACATCACCCAGTCATACTCGCCGACTGAGGAGAGGCCGGCCCGCAGCAAGAAGCGACGGTCGCCAAACAAGCTCGCGTCCACGACTCCCGAGCCCGCCGCTACGCCAGCCATGTCGCATAGTGTGTCCAGTATGCTGGGCACGGCCTCGCCCCCGGCGTTGAACCTAGCGCACCCCGCTATGATGTCTGGCGGCACGGCATCGCCCGCCGCCGAACCGCCGCCTTACCCATCCACTGACCCTCCGACCGATGCGCCCTACGCACAGTATCCAGGTGAGCTATCGCATCGATCAGTTCCGGAATAACCCAGAAAATGTGAGCCTCCTTTTCTTTCATATCAAATATTAACTTTCGTTGACACTGAAATCACTCGCGCATTTTCGAGCGTTACGATATGCGCCATTTAAATTTAATAATAATATTAATTAACCATTGAGGTTCATTACTAGTTTTGTTTTGTAATTGATAATTATAGAAGTGAACCATTCAGGTTCATATATAGTTTAGTATAAAATTAATAATAATTTAAAAGGTTTGTTCTAGAAGATTTTACCGCGAGAGATTTGTTGTATGTGTTTATTTTCATTTGTGTTGTATGTATTCGCGGCTCCTTCTGATGTATTAGTTATGTAACGGAATGATGTGGCATAAAATTTGCATACCCAATGAAACTTTGTCAACAGGTTTCGGGATGGGATACGGTGCGTTCCCGAGCCCCGGCTATTACGGCGGGTATGGCGGTGCGTATTACCCGCCATATGGAGCGGCGGGGGCGGCGGGCGCGGTGGGTGCGGCGCCGACCCCCCCGTTTCCCGGCGCCACACCTCGTCCCGGCTTTACGCCCGACGGCTACCTGCCCCCCAACCCGCAGTGGTAGGCGTGACCCGATGACGTTTAATACGAAAGTTCCCCGTGTGTGCTACGGACGAAGTGTGACAGTAAATGTTTGTCTGTGACGTTAGACTTTTCGAGACGGGGTCGTGGCACAGTAGTATACTCCATCCGCACATACATAATATTTTCTTCTAAAGTGCGCGAAGCTCTGCTAACCCCGCCGAAATATTTTTTGTATCAATACATGTATTCGGACCGATGTTATAGTAGTTAATACGATTGACACAAAATGGACTATAACTTTCTGATCATCGGTAAAATGACATTACTCATATTGTATGTGCTTGAAATATTTTGTTTAGTTATTAAGATAGTCGATGTTGAAAAAGAAAGCCCCGAACCTAAAACATTAATTGTATTTTTTTTGACATTGTCTACTAAATTCTTCCGTTACATGTTGTCGTATCGGCAGGTGGACGATGGTTAATATATTTACGCGAAGTACATATTTCGAGGTTCTTGTTTTATAATCTCGTTATCTGAAAATTATAATTTTAATATGATGAATTTCTTATATACATAATTGAAAATGAATTAAATTTAAATAGAAATCTTTGCCAATATAAAATCAGCAATTTAGATTATTCGTAAATACGGGATGAAATGGAAAGCATAACAAAAACTCATACTATGGGTCCAGTATACGAGGAGAACAGCTCAGTAACCCTCAGATCTCTACGACGTGATAGATTCGCCTCGCGCTCAGCGAATCAGTATAATTTCCTAATCTTATTTTTATCTGTCCTGGCTTACGATGTTATATTTAGCTGGACTTCGAGTGAAGTGAAGAACTTTATTTTACTAATAATTTCATGAATTGTTAATGAAACTATAAAGGAAAAGGAATGAAATGGACTGGTCTATTGATTGATCCCAAGTGAAGTAAACAGAAATTAAGATTTTGTATGTAATATTGACAGCCAAAACATAGAAAATATGTAATGTATTAATTTGTTGCATGAAAAATTTAATTTGTGAACTTAAAGGACATGTATGCAACCCCTGGAATCAGTTTTTGTTCTGCTGACCTTACTTCATGTATGTACCTTTTCTCTCGTGTACAATCATATATAATTTTATGTACATACTTTTATTTTGATACAAAAAATGAAGACTCTTTACAAATTATTTCTTGTCAATTTTGTGAATGTTACAAAAAAGTGTGATTATTTTGTAAGTACTTACTAAAAATCCATGTAAAAATAATAAGTTAGTGCGATCAGCAGCAAAACAATTCGAATGAATACCAATCTATTATTGTCATGAACTAATGTAAAGTTTAAATTTCTCCCAAGTAATATTACTCAGTGAGTGTAGTTTTCAAGTACATATTCAGTCCAACTACCTATTCTCAGAATCTAAATACTTGTAGGAGTGCAATCCGCGCGCTTAATTTGAAGCAACGACAACGTCTCTAATTCTTTGAGATACAAACTAAACAAATTTTAATAATGTATCTTTCTATCATAGTTCTTATGAAAAGGAGAGGGCTTCTTTAATTGTGTCATACCTTCCAGTATTTCGCGCCAAAACTAATAAGTTATGGTGATAAATACTGAAGCGTAAGCTACACATTGGAATCTGTCATTAATTATAAGCAGTTGTAGTTGTTTGACAGTTGTATGTATGCCCTGTTTTTCTCATACAGGCTACATTAGAGAGAGATGAAGTAACATTTACTACTCTGTCAAGAAAGTACCGGGAAAAGATCAATAATATACAAAATGTTTGTTATTCATCAAATTTACTTTATCACCTTCTAAGTATGCTCCTTCAGAAACGATACACTTACGCCAACGAATAATCCATTCATCAAAACATTTTTTAAACGCTGCTTTCGGAATTGAGTTCAGTTCTCGCCGCGAATTCTCCTTTATGTCTTCTACCGATTGAAAACGGGTACCACGAAGTGGTAATTTGAGTTTAGGAAAAAGAAAGAAGTCAGCTGGAGCCATATCTGGTGAATATGGTGGTTGCTGGCTGGTATTTGTTGAGTGTTTGGTCAAAAATTCGTTCACAATGATGGCCTTGTGCGAAGGCGCATTATCGTGGTGCAAAATCCAAGAATTTTCTTTCCACAAATCTGGCCTTTTTTCGTCGGATTTGCTCGCTTAAACTCCGCAAAACGCTCAAATAATATTCTTTATTTTCCGTTCGACCTTCCGGTAAGAATTCAGAGTGCACAACACCGTGATAGTCAAAGAAAACAGTCAACATGACTTTGACTTTTGATCGACTTTGGCGTGGTTTTTTCGGTTTCGGTTCAGTTGGAAGGCGCCACTCCGAAGCTTGTTGACTAGTTTGCATGTCAAACTCGTAAACCCACGTCTCGTCACCAGTAACAATGCGTTTCATGAATGTTGGGTCGGAATTGACTCGTTCTACCATGTCCTCAACTACTTTCATGCAATTGAGTTTTTGGAGAAAATTCAGATCTTTTGGGACTAGCCGAGCGGCAACATGTTTCATACCCAAATGATTAGTTAAAATGGTACGAATCGACTCGTGAGATACAGAAAGTTCGGCGGCTATCTCTCTCAGAGTTGAATGAGGATTTTCAGTCACTATTTCCTTCACTTTTGCGATGTTAACTTCAGTTGCAGACGTTGATGGCCTACCAGAACGAGGCAAATCTTTCATCACATCTCGACCGCTTTTGAAGGCTTTGAACCACTCATAAGCACGAGTTCTTTGATAAAGTCGATTCACCGTAAGCCTTCTGTAACATTTTCAGTGACTCCACGAAATTCCATTAGCGATGCAAAATTTAAGACAAACTCTTTGTTCGATATTTTTGTCCATTATGAAATTCGCAATACACACTATATATGATATTACTAAAACCAGCACTGTACACACTGCTGGTACAGTGGCAACTGGCACAGCAACTGCAAGCAACTGGCACAACTCCGCGCCAAAATGGAAAACAGTTGTGCCAATCTAACAACAACAAAAAAAAAACAAACATTTGAATTTGGAACCATAAACAAATCATCCATTCCTGATACTTTTTTGACTGAATGTATATTAGTTTGGTAGTGTAAAAGAATCGCCAGCAATGGAATCGCCTTCATATAAGGCACCGAACGCTCGGCCGGTAGTTAGAAGTTACACTTGTTAAGAATGCGTGATGTATTCAAACTACTCACAGTTGCTTCAATATTGTAAGCGCGTAATGTACTGAATTGCAGTTCTATGCGGGGCTTTGGACAAGTTGTAATATAATTTGAATTTAATCGTATCAGATATCTTCACGGTCACTAAATTATTAGTGTTACGGCATTCGTTTTCTTGTCTGGGCTTTGGTAAAAAAACGTCACAAGGGTATGTGAAAATTCAACCTTAATAGCAACATAATGCATAAATTTACGTTTAGTAATCAGTTTTATTATTTTCTTTGTATAGTTTATTTAATGGCATTTTCATAATATTATCCCACAGTCCAGTAAAAAATTATATGTTCCCAAATGTCCGTATGCACCCAGGACATGCTATAACCGGTGATAACATGAACGTAAGATCAGGCTGATTAATATAAAAGTTTCAATATACAAGTTCAGAATCTTTTACTGAATCAATTTATATCATTTTTAATATAGGTAAAATTTTATCCCAAAAATAATTAAAGCTACGGAAATTATTGTCATATTAACCCTGTACAGTCAAAACAAATTGGAAATGGACCGCAAGTCAAAGTAATAAGACTTTTAAAATCGCAGTTTTATTTGTATTCATACACATTCAATACAAAATAAAGAAAAATTTAATTTATTCCAAGAAACTAATTTAGAAATAACAATGCATATACATGTTAAATTAAAAATTCAGTGTATGTATTATGATTATATTATTATATTGTGAATGGGGTAACGTACGCACACGCGTTATTTACGTTACGTGTGTATATCGCCGGTCATTTGCCTATTTTAAGTTAACCAAAACGAGTCTCAACAATTAATGATTTAACTCTAGGTCACGTGATTATAGTGCAGTTTGAATTCACCGTGAAGATGTCTAAAGCGATTTAATTCAGTTCTGTTTACCTTAATTTTTTTTAAACTAGACCCTGATTTCCGTAAATGATATCGAAAGAGATTCGATTCAAATCGCTTGGCTATTTGTCTAAAGCCCCAGGTATTTATTCTAAGTACCTATTAGTTAAGTATGGTTGGTTGTCAGTAAGTCCTATTACTGTGGCTATGGATCGATTAATGGATGTGATACGTTGCTAAATAGTTTTTAAGTCGAATATAGCTTGTACGGAGTATTTATCAATCGTAATTATAGATAGGAGCCCTTAGTAACTTAGAAACTTGAGTTTCTCATTTAACCTACAAGTCCGTGATATGTTTTACATAGTAGTTTATGTATGCAAATGCTGTACGCATAGAGAACTATTTATCTAATTTTAAATGTGTTCTAACAATATGATCTGAGTGCGAAAATTGGTTACAACTTAATTTAGTCATGAATTTGGTATAAATCCGAAAATTTCCACCGGTAGGAGTGAAGGTGTTTGTTTCTGAAATCGGCTGTTACGACGTAGTAGTTGGCTTGGACTCCTCCAATAGGAAGCAATTCCAAAAAGGCTACGGTGTAGCAGTCTGGGTTTTTGAATAAAAACGGTGGAACGCTTTATATAAGTGCATCACGGTGGGGTTTCTTGGAATATGTACCACACATTTCTATTTTTGTTTGGTGTGTTTACGGATTAGTGAAAATGTAAAATAAATAATTTCGATCTTTATTTTACGGTTAAATAACTTTTTTGTGAGGACAAATATAATGTTAATGCAATAAATGGACAAAGTCTATTTGTTTAATTAACTATTTAGCAGTGGCGATGTGTGATATAATCTTTAATTTGTTAACATAGGTATATATTACTTAGATATTGTAATTTTATATGTGAGAGAAACTTCGAAGAAATCACATTTAGTATAAAATAATTTCGAAAATTCTCGGGCAGTGATTTAAATGGACATCGCTGGTGCAAATGAACGAGGATCGCACTGTGTACTAAATCGCCATCAAATAAACGTATTTCCGGTGATTTTCGCGCGATCATTCGTAAATTTCTTATTTCACGCGTTTTCAAAATTGCATTAGTTGTTTGTACGAAGTCTGTCCAAATAGGGCGTCATCTACACCTTGTCATCCACCACTAATATGGAAATTCTTGGTTTGTAAATTATAATACCAAACCGGCACACATTGAAGGCATACAGATTTCAAAATCTTAATCATTACTATTTAATACATTGATATTTTTTTACTATATTAGTAGTAAATTACTTTAGTTTGTGTGTAATGTCTCTTTCGAGCACTCGATGAGTTATGATTTTAACATAGCTGGGTTACCATTATATTTAATGTTAACTACAGTCAGTATTTGAATTTACGCTAATGTGACCAAGTTAACATAATCTCAAATACTCTGTTAAATTGAATTGGTGAGCGTAGCTTCGCCAGAATGCTACGTATTTATAATACACATAAAATAAATTATCGGAACATACGGATATACACAGAAAATTATCGGAATAAAATAACAAGTAGTTCTGTTCGATATTAATGTTTCCGGGAATTTTTGTATTCGAATATTTTATCCTTCCATATCATTACGGTTAAAAAAAATAAGATTCAACTTTCAATGTCTTTTCCGAAAAGATATTATTCTTTTCTCTAAAAAAATATAGTATCCATTCGGTAACATTAAGATTTTATAACTAAATTTTAGTAAATAAATGAAATGAGAATATAGCTTGTTTATAACAAGCGTTTCGTAAGTGAAGCCGATTACCTCAATAACTGACGTATTATATCAATCCATGCACTCCTATTCACTCCAGACCGAAACAAATAGAAACATGCAGAAACAGTATTCTTGATATAGGCTTATGACGTGTGAATGAATGTATTTTGAAAGTCAGCCGAGAGGATCGTGCTGTATGGAGTCATCGCCACTGCTATTTTGATACTATTATTATTAAAATCGAATTACATGATGCAAAAAATGTCTCGGTTTAAGTTGTTCGTTCATTAGCAGTATTATTTATCACTTGTGTATATGATCATAAGAGATTAAAAATGTAGGATAAGGTTATGTATTAAGGGTGTTTTTGAAGTGGAAATGCGCCTATTTATATTTTATATTCGCCACTAACATTTTATATTCCTTGCAGCACACTTGTATAAACACTAAACAACGCTTACTATTAATAGCGTGGGGTACTATAGGCTTCGCCGACTAAAGAGCCTCGTACTACAATCAAAATAAAGTACATCACTAAATACATACTTGGTTGGTTAAATGACCTTTGGCTCAACTGCAAAGTTCTTAATCTTATTCTGCCCTTTTTATGATAAGGAAAAATGTTTTGGGTACTTGTAAGAAATTCAGAATCTAAATGTCATTCAAGTTTCCGCGCTAAACCGCTGGCCCTACTAAACTGCATTGATGCTCTACTTCAATTTAGACACCCAATAGTAAGGTACTTAAAAAATCTATAGGTAAGTGTAAACTATTGCCAGAGGATATGCGTAAAATGTATGCTTTTCTAAACCGTTTTTTTTTGTTTATGTAGGCGTATCATCATATAAACCGAAAGATGTCCACTATCGGACAAAGTCCTCTCCAAGGATCTCCGCAATAGAATACTGTGCATTATTTGAGGAAAAATGTCATAGTCGCCACGCTTGGCGGACGGTTTGACAACCGCTGTTTGGGATATTCACCCGGATTTTTAAAAGGAAAAACGAGTAGGCTAAATAGAAAGAAAAGGTACCTTATAATCTTTCTCTCTCTATTTAGTCTGCCCAATGTAGGCCTACCCTCATGTACCCCACACAATTTGTTGTGTGTTTTTTGTACAAGTACCCACGGTTCAGTTAGAGGTAATATAAAATTTATAAGACTTGATATTTTTTTTATTAGTCTTTTATATTTACATTATGATTCCTTTTGCACACCAGACGAAAAGTAGAAATATTGCCATGTATCATTTAAAAAACCTAGTTCTTCAATTATTTATGTATGTTGTCCTGTGTACAAATAGTATTCGAAATTAATATTCGAAGTGATACAACAAAAACGTGCATTTTAAATCATACCATATATTTTAAGGAAAGAATAAAGACCACGGAATAATAGATTCATTTTTAATCTAATGTATAATACATTGAATAATAACTATGCACGTAAGACGCACTTGCTGGAATGCGTGGGAATGCCGTGGGTATGGCATACCCTGAAACCAGAAAAATATAGGCTGTTAAGGCTGCGACTATTCAAGAACTCATTAAGATTATCTATTATTATATTATTTAAATCGAACTCAACCAGAAGCCCTTGAAGAACTGACTAAACAATTCGATTTATCCGAGTTGAGTTTGATTTGAGAGAGCCTAAGAGTTTTCGATAAGGCATAGCCTGAAAGCGAAGCCAAAAGAAGTGCAAGAGATCCCATTTGATCATGTTTATTTTGGAACTAAGATGAACCTAAACCTAGATATTAATTAAATATCCTAACAGCGTTGGTTGAGAGTGATTTCTACGTAATGTGGTCTTTATTCCCTTCTTCCAATTGTTGGTGGAATTGGTCAACTAGTATTGTACTGGCGATATCAAATAAAGAAGTAAACAGTACCTATACGTTTTTAATTTAATATTTAGTTACGGTTTGATTTCATAATAGGTTTGAGTTATAGTGCCATTGGCTTATTGTAAAGATGATGAAACTGGATGGGATGTAATACCTGTCGCGGCTGACCTTGCATCTGGTTCTGTCACAGATTATAAAGAAAAAAATGTTTTGCACAATAAGCGGTATTGTGAAAAGTCAATCTATTTTAAACGCCGCAAACGATCCAAGTTGCGTGACCGCCTTTATTTTTATAAACTTAATAGAACATTGTGGTACGTCTGCAAGTTTATTTATTTATAGTGTTCGGCCGCAGTAATAATAATAATAGTCTTAAAATTCGGTTTCAGTTCCCAGATTAAACTAAATATTGATATTGGGATTAGAACAGTTTTTGACAACAGCTTGGATTTAGAAAGTTGACGGTATGGCTCCACTATGAATTTAACAGCACGTAAAACTGCTCTTTGCAAACTGTAACACCTAAAGTAGTTCTAAAAAGTAGTCTTATTTTAAATGTGGGTAATAATAATATCCTGGGACTTTATATATTTTGTATTTTTTTTTTGTATAGGGTCATGTGTTCAACAATGAAACACTAAAATTTCAAAGTCACGTACACCTTTTCTTTTTACAGATAGACGTCTAATTCTTTACAGGTATATAGGCAATTTTATTGGGTATCGGATGTCATTTATGGTTTTTTAAATTGATGTGTAATCAATCAGCAAAAAAATAAAAACAAAAGAATTGGAAATGTTTCATTGTGTCCACAGTGGCGTACACAATGAAACATCACAAATTCAACAATGAAACATAATATTTAAAGCGTGTTTAACAATGGAACACTAAAAATTCAATGTCTCGTACACCTTTTGCTTTTACAGATAGAAGTCAAATTTTTTGAAGGTATATAGGCAATTTTATTGGGTAAGTATCGGGTGTCATTTATGTTTTTTTTTACGTAATGTGTAGTCAGTCAGCAAAAAAATAAAACGAAGAAATTAGAAATGTTTCATTGTTTCCACAGTGGTTTATACAATGGAACACCACAAATTCAACAGTGACTCATAATAATAAAGTGTTTGTCTCATATTTCGTGAAATTTATGGAATAGGTGAATGATAAAAAATGCTTGAGTTCAATCAAAAACGGTTTTATTACTAATTTCACTATAATCAGACTCTTCAGGTTACCTATAGTAGGTAATAACGAATTAAGATAACGCCTTACAATTTATAATTAAAAATAAGGTAGCACATTTACAAAATGTGCTATATTTATGGCACTCGTTAATTAAACTAGTTAAACAATAATGGCTTACGACGTTTTAGGCACTTACAATCATCTCAAAATTATAAAATCACAAACATTAATACTTAGCTATAAAAATTGGCAGAGATCACTTTAAATTAAGATATCACTTAACGACTAATAAGTCTCAAAATTACGAAAATCACAAGTCTAGGCGGAACTTACCAATAATGGTAACAAATGACTAACGATTAATAAATGCCAGTTTACGGCAATTACAAATACCTAAGCATTATAATATAAAAAGAGAAATAATATCAAATTAACAAAAGAAAATAGAAACTAACGCAACTTCATATTTGGTGTCACACGGACAGGAAATACGTAAGTTGAGCTTCTGGATTTCGATCCATTTATTTGTGGCGGAGGAAGAATCATTTTTATCTCATTCATGTGAATTTCCGAAAGGTCAGGTTCCAACGGCATGTAAAATTTCATATTGTCTTTGACTTTTAGCCTAATGAACGAAGCTACAAATTTATTAGCATTTAAGACTTCCATGATCTGCGCGACATAGTAGACCTTCAGTTTTTTAGAGTCCCGTAAAACAAGGACGTAATCACCTTCTTGGGGTGAGTGAGTAAGTTTTTTGAAATGTTCTGTTATCAAAGGTAGCCCATCTTCATCTCGATCTTCATTTAATTCGCTCATATCAGAATCACCTTGTTCCGTGTAGACTACTTCCTCTTCTTCCTCACTACTTGTTTCTGATTCAATCCTTGTGATTTTTGGTTTCTTTTTTGCTTCTCTTGCAATCAAAACTGGCCGTTTAATTGTCTTTGCCGCTGATTTTCTTTCTTGTGTTTTTTTTCGTTCTTCAGCTATCCGGTCTTTTTCTGGCGTGTCCGTCGCCACCATACTTTTGCCGAGCTTTCTTGGTTTTCGCTTTCCAGTCCGTGGGCCAGCCTTCAATGGAGCCATAAATTCCTTAGGGGATTTGAATTTACCTTTGGTACCTGAAAAAGACAAGCCGCAAGCAACACAAACATCGGAAGGTGGTGTTATTTCCCTGGTGGTAAGGATATTTATGCTATGTGAAGGTAAAATACCTTCGTGCAATTTTTCTTTCACTGTTGGATTTATATATGTATGGACTTCCAGCTTCTCGAGGTGGAGGAGTTTCAGCGTACGTTGCATCTGAAGAGGGAGAGTGAAGATTTATTGGCCCACGTCGCAGGTGGTCAGGAGATGCAGAAACTGGAAATTCTGAGGATGGTCCAGGCTGTTCTATGTCGCTTATTTCTGGGGAAGCATAAACGGGCAATTCTGAGGATAGTGCGTGCTGTTCTCTGTTAGTTACTTCTGATGGCATGAAGTCGATTTCATCGAAAATGTCTTCGTTGTATGGAAAGATTCCACATTTTTTGAAAGCTGCTGCAATATTTACTGGCGTCATTGCCTTTTGATATGCATGACCCACACACTCAGCGACGTTGTAGATTGTCATCTGTTTGCCTGGGTTTCTTCGCAGCCACGAATCTACAGCACTGTTATAGTAGGTCTTGAATGGACCGTTAATACCTACATCAAGTGGTTGCATTTTGGCGGTTGTGTGTGGGTGCAGAGTAAGGATACAGACTCCAGACTTTTTAGCCAAATTTAAAGCGTCAATACTTAAATGGGATTCATGATTGTCCATTATTAATAATGCAGAGTTTTCTGGAGAGGCACATGTATGTTTTATAAAATGCTGGGTAACTTGAACAAATAGCTCAGCATTCATCCACCCGCTCGGGTTAGCAAGACCAAGGGAACCTGTAGGTGCACCGTTCAAAATAAAGTCTTTATAATTTTTCCTCGGGAAAACAAGAACCGGTGGTAAAGCTTGCCCTGAAGCGCATATAATCGCACAAGTGGTGACCAAAGTCCCCTTTTCACCACTAGTGATTTTTCCAAGATTACGACGTCCTTTGGAAGCCATGACCTTATGTGGTTTTTGAACAGTGCTTGTAGCTGTTTCATCTAGATCATACACTCTACAACCATTGCCGAAGGATGGGTGACGATCCATAACATTTTTTAGATTGTTAAAAAAAGAGTTAACAGTTACCCTATTAAATGCAGTTGCTCGCGCCAAACTGCATGCCTCAGGCTTTTTTAGTGACAAATCGGTATGCCTTGACCTAAAAGACCGAAGCCACTCAATGCCTGCCATTTTTTCAGACTCCCAGCTGACAGGAAATTTAATATTGTTTATATTAGCCATCTGATAGGCAACACTGCGAACATCTTTACTAGAAAGACCATAAAATTTTGACGCGCAATCTTTAATGTATTCTTTAAGTTGAGCTTCTTGTTCTTCCGTAAATTCTCTGTAAACATCATATTTTGGAGTTAACTGTTGATTTATTAATTCACTGTCATTGACATTCGCATTCTTTTTTGCATATTGGAACAATGTAGGATAATGAATACCACATTCTTTAGCAGCTTTTCGAATACTCAATCCCCGTCTGTGCAGCTGAATAGCTCGGAGCATATTTGCAGCCAAATGGTCTCCCTTCTTTCTTTTAACAGCTTTAGTACGTGCCATCTGAATCAATAAGACATTAAATATGAAATTTCTGCAAAATAATTACTTACTTACATAAAAAAAATAACACAAGGTAGGTAGGTACTTAATAAACTGTACTAAAGAAAGCTTTACGGAAGTTATGAAAAAATATCGTCACGATTATTTATTATATTTATATTTTTGTTGTCCTACAATGAAACAAGATAGTACACAATGACACACTGTTTCATTGTATACAACATACTATTGTTTCATTGTGAACCAACCAGGTTATTTTATATAACCTATAAAAAAAACCACCCAAATGTGAACTATTTTCATAAGGATTCAGATCAAAAGACACTATGAAATGTACATAATGCACCGTAATATTAAATAATACGGAATTGTTTTCTATTATTTTCTAAAAAATCACCAAATATTATCAAAAAATCTTACTTTACTGGAGCAAAGTTCGTAAAGTGTCCACAGAGACGTCTTCTTTCGCGCGGCGCGCTCGCAAACTGGGCGTGTGCGGGGGGCTCCTGAGCTTGTCCTAACTTGCTATACTACACTATCTGGCAACGTCGCGTTTAAGAAAAAACGTAGTGTTTCACTGTGTACGGTTGTTTCAATGTTGGACAGGTGACCCTATACTTATATAGATAATTACACCCAGACTCAGGACAAAGGGACATGTTCATGCACGCAAATATTTGTCCTGGGTGGGAATCGCACGACTCAGGACAAAGGGACATGTTCCTACACGCAAATATTTGTCCTGGGTGGGAATCGAGCCCTCGACCTACGGCGTGAAAGGTAAGTATCTACCAACCACGCCAACCGGCCCGTCAAATAAGTTAAAATATAGCTTTAAATGAAGCTCAAAACAATAAGTTACGCCCAATTTTTCGGTAAAATTCGACTGAGGTAGAGCCATCGGTGAGACTGGCCAATATTTTACGAAGATGATATTATTGCTAACCTTGGGTTATTCTAGTTTGCATACAAGTTGCGACGTAATTACATCAATATTATGTCCACGGAATACGGACACAAGCTGAATATCTAAAGTGGATATATTGACGTAGAGATATAATCGATCACGAAGGCTAATTAAAACTAATAATACTTGTTTCCTTTGTTTTCATACATCTGACTATTGCATAGCATCTCATAAAAATTCCACAATTTTTTGGTGTCTACGTAATTATTATTTTAAATTATCGTTCATCTTGCTTAACATCATCAATCATGAACATAACATTTTACGGTTCCGTTCATATGACGAAACAAAGGAAACTAATAGATCACCCCCCCCCCCCCCACCCCGCAGCGGAAACAGTTTTCCATGGTTTGCAGAAATATATTAGCACTATTGATTAAGGTGACACAATCAGGCAAATTTTGAAGCATAATAAACACACGGCTATCTAATCCCGAACTATCAAGAGCTTGTACTATGGCTGAAATCAAATATTTCTGGTTGCCATAGATTATTATCATAGATAATAACATGCGTCGACAGACTTCTCTTAGGCCTCCGCTCGTCTGAGGCAGACATGTGAGAAGTCTTATGGGTTACGGAAAATATTCCTACAGAACCCTAAAAGTACGAGCTCGACCTCTTGCTGTATGAATGTAGAAATATTCTTAATCAATTGTACTAAGGTCAGTAACATTTATTGAGAATATTTCTTCATTAATATTAATTTGTAACCTGAATCCCAGTAACGTTTTTTCAAAGATTCAGTGCAATACTTGTAAGAGAGCTGCCTATTTATTGACCACCCATTTGATCTCGAAACTATTCTATAGCTACAATGATTTCGAACGTTCTATCCTTTCGACATAGATATATTAAATAAAATTTGTCTTACGGTTTAACGGAGTGGTTAGCCAAAGATCCGGAAACTATAACTCAAAGGTATTATTAAAGTGCATAATTTATTAAATAATGTGTAGTTAGGTACTTAAACTCATAATATTTTCAACATGTTTCACGATAATATAAAACATGGACTATAACTCTTTAATTAACTGGTCTGTTGGTCTAGTGGTTATTGACCCTGACGGTTAAGCGATCTTGGGTTCGATACCCACCCCACGATAAATATTTGTATCATGGGCACGATTATTTCTTCTGTGCCTGAGTGTAACTTAATTAGGTATAATATGAATGTATCTATTAAGAGATGCAGACTCTGTTTTGCTTATGATTAAGTGCTAGTTGTCTGAAGAATTTATTTAATTACCAATGTTTTCCAAAGCTCTCCAATCCCGTAAACTGTGAAACATGAGATATAAAAAAGAAGTCGCGGTTCTGATAAGTGGCTCTTAAAAACCTCACTAGGAAATTATAAAACTAGGATTTAACAGGTAAGTCAGCCATTGTTGACTTAAACCCTATATTTGCTGCTTGGGAGAATTAGTAATTAATTTTCATTAGGCATATTTGGCGACTCGCCCAATTTTCTTTTGATTGCAACGCTATAATCGACTTCGACGATTTTTATTTAAGTGTGTCGTAAGCTATTCAGTTGGATCTATGCAGCCGCACTGAATCATCAAAGTGTAAAAAGAAAGATTTGTTATGGTGTCTAGTTGGCTGAAGGACAACCTTCCGTGCCTCGGGAAACACGTTTAGCCCTCGATCTCGGTTGTCATGACAACTACTATAACAAATATAAAATGCCTTATAAGACCTATTAACCGGCCTTATCTCTTTATTCTAGAATAGTGGCCAACCCCAATAGAAATGGGAAAAAAAACAAGGAAGAAGACATGATAACCTTGTCAGAAAATTAAATCATTATAGTATGTATTAGGAACACAGCGGTTTATATAAGTTAATTATTATGCAAAGGATGATCAGGAGATTGCGTTGTTCGCAGATGACACTTCCTTGATATAAGAACTACCTATGCAATTATGTCGACGTTAACGTTGCACTCTCAAGTTGTCCATAGGTTCAATGTCAATAACCTATTACTTAATAACAACAACTTAAGATTTCCTCGCCTAATCTATACCAAGGGAAAATTGATGTACAAACTATTGGAGCCGATTTAGCTCCTATTTCGACAACAATATTTAAATTTATCGCAATTCACTCTTAAGTTAACTAAGGGCTACCGCAAATTGGTAAATTAAGTACGGCAACGTACTCATTGAATTCAGACTACTTAGTGACGGTCCTATATAGGGCTAAAATAGTCTATAACTTTCATAGCTCGCATACGCGTATTTCTTATAGGATTATTATGTAGGGAAATTTAATGATATTGATATCATATTTATATTGGGAAAGAGCCGAAAACTAGCCACATAAGTTAGCTATGTACCTACAACCTTCATGGCAGAGCTTCTCTAAGAGAATACATCGGGTTAGTAGCATTAGTTCCCAGTTGCGGTAGTCCCCGAAAAGAATTATACCTATTAAAATAGAAGTTTGTATTGCTTCATAATAATATATAGATATATTATGAGGACTACTGTTGTTATCTACCTAAAATATGGATCAATAAAAAGGTGATATAGTTTTGTGCATGCTTTCCGTCTCTAGGGCAATGTATATCTAGGTTCCTACAACTTGTTCAAGACGTATGACTAGCTGATCTGTGTGGAATTTACTAAATAATGTCTTTCTGGTGGAATTTCTGTTCTGGCGCCATCTGCGCGGGACATCTTATGGTTCACACGTCTGTGCGTAAATAGGTAGGTACAGGTGCACTTTTTACTCCTTTACTTTTATGATCCAATGCAAAGGCTAGCCGACCCGACCGGAAAGAGGTCAGTGCCGACTTATGGGCTCGCATAGGCATAGGGTAGCAATACCCGCAAATTCCGGACTCCAGGCTGATACTGAGAAATGTTCTTATCAGAAAAATCTCAATATCACTTTTAAGGCCGATCCGAAATTTGAGCCCAGTAGCTCAAAATCTGCGGTCGAACATGCTGCCCCTGGGCGAACCGGGCAATCAAATAATACTTCAATCGGAATAGGTACTAAATCTATGATTACTCAAATATTATTATTATGATTTGATATTATTATGTGTATGGTGGACAATTAGTTCAGTATGACCTTCGTACAAATTGAGACTTGCGACTAGTGTAGATGCGTTGCATCCAGTCATGTAGGTATCTATCTTATTACTTTATCGCGGCATCTAAGGCTGTAAGAACTTAAGACGGCATTGCTACGTTTTTGTGTCTATTTATAAGCAGAGAGTCACGTTTTGTTGCATACCGACGTAGGTATCATGTTTACTTGTATATAAACTCTAAATATAAAAAAAAATGAATTGGGACAATCGTAAGAATTGTAAAGAGGACTAATGGCATACGTTCGAAATAATACTTTGTGACTTCATACTACGTTGTATTGGTATAGGTAATAAACGGAGCGATGACCACGACAAATATAGTTGTACCATCTAAAAATGTATGCAGATCTCTTGATTTTATTAGTGCAGACCTGGCGTAGTGCTTTAGCTGGTCGTCTCGCGTAACTTCGCTTACCTTAATCTGTACTGGATAAATATTTGTGCGATAGTATAATTGTTGCCTTGAGAATGGGTTTGCGTTGTTTCCATGATTTGGAGGTTTGGCAAAATCACCGCGTTAGATATGTGTTTTTATTTCCCTAGTCAAATTTCCTTGTCTATATTTTCAACTTTATCACATAAGTATAAGGTTCACTTTCAATTGGGGAAATTTGAAAGATTGGGGTAGCTTGATGTGCAGGCGTCTGTACCTACAGGTTGGTTTTTGTCACACATGTCAAGTAAGCTATTCTGGCGTGCGCTGCAAAAACTGTTAGAGTTAACTAAGCGTATGTATGTAATGTACAATCGAAATGTTTTTCTTAATAATCCGAAAAAATGCGGCTAAGTGCGAGTTGGATTCGGCGATGAAGGGTTCCCTAGCAGTAACATACTTAATATGTGATTTTTTTAAAATATTTGAGTTGATTAAATGAAGGGTAAATTGATGTTTACGATTTATGACGTATTAAAAACACTTACTAGATCTTAATGCGGTTCACAGAATACATCTACTTACCAAGTTTCAACAGTATAGTTCTTATAGTTTCGGAAAAAAGTGGCGTTGGCATACGGACGGACAGAGAGATAGACATGACGAATACATAAGAGTTCCGTTTTTTGCCATTTGGCTACGGAACCCTAAAAGAATACACCTACTTTTCAAGTTTCAAAAGTATAGTTCTTATAGTTTCTGAAAAAAGTGGCGTTGGCATACGGACGGACAGAGAGATAGACATGACGAATACATAAGAGTTCCGTTTTTTGCCATTTGGCTACGGAACCCTAAAAGAATACACCTACTTTTCAAGTTTCAAAAGTATAGTTCTTATAGTTTCTGAAAAAAGTGGCGTTGGCATACGGACGGACAGAGAGATAGACATGACCAATACATAAAGGTTCCGTTTTTTTCCATTTGGCTACGTAACTTTTTTATCGCTTCTGGTATTTAAAGTAGATAAACTTCACTACGCTTCATATACACTTGTACATTTGTCCTGACAATCTAAAGGGTTTGTAATACCCATTAGTGAGATTATCATCAGAAATACTTAAGTTTAAATTGAAAACTTAAATCTCTCTCTCTTATAGTAGCTCTTGTCTGTTACGCCTTCACTAAACCGCAGTACTAATTTTATGAATTTTGGTATAAAGATAGATAAGACCTTTGAGAAGAAAATAAGCTAATCGAAGTACCTACTAATCCTGCGCAAACGGAGTTGCAGAAACCAGATAGCCAACTCATTACTAAAATACTGAAATCTCAAACTTACTATGAAGAAATATTAAATAAAATATGAATATTTTTTATTCCTTTTTCCTCAATGAACGTCCTGGGAAAATAATCTTGTAATCATTTTTGAATGCAATGTATTGTTAGGAAGTTAAGTAAAAATCTGCTATGATTACGCTTCGGAGTTTCCATTAATAGTTAAATCTAATTAAGTGTCAATGGAAAATGTTGAAAGCAATATCATTCTAGGATAATAATGAAATAAATTGCAAGCAATATCAAATAGAAAAATATTGCTTACAAAACGTTGTGGCAAGCGCTATCGGCTGTTACTTACAGCTCGGTTAATCAAGGCGTCAGTCTTTCATTGCACTAGTTCATACGCAGCGTGCTTAATCTGAATACAACGAACCGGAACCGTTGACACCGGGCATAAAACTTTGTACAGGTGTTTCGTAGATTAGTACTATCACTGGCCTCTCGAATCAGTCGCAGAATACAACATTGGTTAGATAATTTAATTGACTCGATAGTGGCTATTTAAATTCCGGGTTTCATGGAAGAAAAAGCAGAGTACAAGAAAGTATTAACAGTGCATCCCGCACGTGTATTTGCCTCGCTATTACGGGTTTCGGGATCCCCACGTAGTACAACTATTAGTGTAATTCATAGTTGTCCTGAGACTGGGTGTCCCGTTGAGTCCGTTAATTGTATGTTTTTAAATTCGGGGACTTTAATAACATGCAATTAACGGATAGGGATTTCATGTACAGGGATTTAATTACAGAGGGCGGGCGTTTTCATTTTATAATCTAAAGGGTAACCTCATATATATATTTTTTAAATTTATTTTCCAAATACAAAAGCTACATAATAATATTATAAATAGTAACGGAAAAACCTCTTGGGCCTGTGCGTGCTACTTTTGTAGTACCTACCTACGTAGTGTAGTTTACAAACATAATACCTACGTTCAAGTTATGTGTTTCTGTTATAAATTTATGCTTTTCCATAGTTCATAAATATCCTATAGGTTGGGCCATATGAGATTATGACACTATGTTGAAGTAAAGCTATTCGTTGTTTGCACACTTTTCCACTCCTCTACACGTTCGTACACACGGCTACATATCAAGCTAAACATCTCCAATATAAGCTGACCTCTCATTGTATGAAAATCCTATACAACGCAGCTTATACTGGAAAATACATTTCCAGTATTTCCAGTATAGCTTGACGTGTAGCGTATGAACGTGTTTCGTTTTTGGAACTATACTAAAGCCTCAGAAGTCGTCACGCTTCACCTACCTTACATAGTTTATTTTTAATGTAAACTGTACAAAAGTATGCTTTGAGAAGATAACTTAACTTTCATTTAATAATTTACAATAGTCTCGACCAAAAAATGGGGTAAGTATTTCCGTAATGTATGTGTAAATTGGTGTGTTTATCATTTGGAAACGAATCATCACATTAATTTTTAGAGTAGATTAGTCGACCTCTATTATTAGGTATTTGTTGGTACGGCAGCCGTTGGTGGCGAATTGTAAGGTGAAAATTTAAGTTTCTTAATATTTTGCATGGAATAGAATAGAATTCTTCTTTATTCGAGTATTGGTTACTCAAAAAAACAAGAATTCTATTCTATTCTATGTCTCACCAACATTGTTAGTAAAACGTACGACTATGTAAGTAAACACTGACGTAAAACAAAACAAAAAATATTTATTAAGAAAAAAATATTAAGCAAATAAATAATGGTTAAGTCACTGTTGCGACATCCCATAGGAGACTGCACAATAGTGACCAACGTATTTACATTCCAGGTCACTCGCAACCATGCTAAGACCAATAGAACTGTCAAGCTGTTTTGGTCCGTTTACCTTGAACTTAAATTAACTTCGCTTCGCTTTACTAGAAGGCAAATGCTTATTGGACGCGGTGTATATCTCACAACATGGTAAGCAGGTATAGTGTTTACCGCATTTTGTTTGGTAGCATTTCGTAATATAAACAATCATATTTTCTAAGCTCTGTGATATTTATGCGCATGAATATTCCTTAGTGGTTTATATATAGATCGGTTGAGCCATGTAGCCGTGCACTGCCACAATTACATAGTGCGCATACAAACAAACGGATACCAAAGTAGAGATCATATCATCATCACGTTTTCAATGCCTAAGTTTTATTTATGTCTTTAATTCTGTATTGATATTAACTTATTAAAATAATTTTAATATTAGTTATTCTCTCTTTTGAGTGGATATGCCATGATCACTATGTTTAGCTGCCGGGTTGTCGATTGCAGTGTCACAGTACTCATAGAGACGCTAATGCCCGTTCTTTGGAAGTATTTCCTCGAGATGACTTCTACGGGCTGTAATTGATTCTTCTTCTTAGCGTTTCGATGGCAATCTCATTAAATTTTTGTGGCCTAGAATGTGGCCACACTGATTGCCCTGAAATTGAATTGAATTTGAATTGAATTATAACCTATGCAAAGCCTGTCAGCCTCCACTGTCACTCCACAACAGAAGTTAAGTTTTTGCTATGAGTAAAATTAAACGGATAAGAACAAAGATAAACATTACATTGGGTTCGAGATACTGAACGTGCTTTACCAAGGCAATAGACCTTTGTCCAATATGTCCCTCTTTCTTACAGAAAGTGCACAATTTGCTTAAGCCAGGCTGCACGCTAGAAGCCACGCTGGATTTTTTACATTTGCAGTCGCGACTAATATGTCCTCGCTTGTTACAAGTAGACCTAATTGGTTATTTGATTTTGAATGAACTTTTTTGTTAGAACTGACTAAATTATCACGCTTTGCTGGTTTCGTGTAAAAGCATTTATGGCAGCTGCACGAATAATAATTTGGGTTAGTTTCTAACCATCGCGTAAACCTTGAACAGTCTTCATTCGTAATAAGGTGAGACGTGCGTATTTGGCAAACGTCGGATATTTATTCAACGTCTTGTTCATGGCATCAAAGAGAATATTTCCGTAGTAACTTATTGGGACAAAGAGATATGAATTCCCGTTTGAAAATGGACCTTTTAAGTGTTGGCGCGATAGATCGTTACTGAGCCACTTATTTAGTCAAACATTAACATGCATAAAAACCGTTTGAGCCTTTTCCAAGATAGCAGCCGTGGAACAAGGTTTGCAACCCCAAGAACTTATGGATTTAACTTTAAACTGAGACCCGTTTGATATAGTATTGTGCGTATTTTAATATTATAATATTTTATTTTGGTGAATTAGATGTCGTCCCGAGGAAATACAACCAGAGATCGGACAATAGCGTTACTATGAGAATTACACTGAAATCGCCAACCTGTCTGCTAAGGCTAAGCGTCGCGAAAATGGGATATTCCCCTAAGATGTTTGGGTGAGATTAAAATGCGAATGCATACAAACCATTAGAGAATAACTCATATTAAAATGATTTTAATAAGCTAACATTAATGCAGAATTAAAGTCAAAAATAGTTTTTTGGTATAGAAAAAGTGGTGGCGATGATTTTTACTTCGGTATCGATTTGTTGGTAAGCGCACTATGTTATTGTAGACCAGGGTCGATAATTTTTAAAACCAAAAAAAATAATAGTAGGATGAAACCCATTAGAAAAGGAGGGGAATATTATAAAAATGAAAGGAAAAATAATTTACGGGCGATCTGAGGTCGGGAAGGGGATGGGGGTGAGTTTTTAAGGGTAAAAAACGGTTTTTCTCGATTTCCGGCAAAACTATCGAAAAAAGTCAAATGGCAAAGTTATAGGTAATAAAAATATCTAAAATGTTTGTATTTACACTTTTTTCACATAACCTAAAATTTATGTAAAAACTTCAAGAAACCAAGTTTTTGGTTTTTTATTTTTATCTTTTACATACATTTTTCTTTTTTAACGAAATTTGGTGAAAACTTACCTTTTTATGTCCCAAATACGCTGTAATTTATTTTATTAAAAATATTTATTTTTCAACTTATTTTGAATTAATATCGAAAAAACACCCTAATTTTCAATCGAAAAGTCACCTTGGATTGGTATGTTTTCTGTTTGTTGAAATCTCTACTTTCCGATGGTGAAAAAAAATATATATGTATCTACCTATAGTAAATCTTCTCAGAAAATGCAAAAAGAAATCGAATTCGTTTCTTATTTATTATAAAAAATTTTGAGCTATTTATTAAAATTTAATTACTCAAAAAACTTAGATTAAATGTAACATTGATAAAAAAAATTGCAAATAAAAATATACTACTATAATTAACAAACAAATAAGTTAATAAAATTAATATTTAATAAGACATCTACAATATTTGGAGAAAGTTGTCGAATCTTCTTTAAATTATATGCGTAGATGTCTATTTATATTTTAAGATAAATTATATACCTGAGTGACCTACGAAAAATAGTAGCCCATCAAAAGGTATTTCATGGAGAAGTGGGGAAGGGGCTAGGCGGGTCTGAGTCTTACTACATACATACTAATAATAATCTCCTTAATTTTGCACAAACAAATTTAGTTAATCCCATAAAAAAAAGTATTTCAAAATACATAAAAATATATTAAAAATCTATAAAAAATATATAAAATATATATCGTAAATATAGTTTTAATAACAAACGTTTGGCCGATTTTCATATATATTTTATACATTTCAAATATATATAATAATAGGTCTTTACCTATGAAATTGCCGTTTTGTATGAAAAAATTTAAACGAATTTTTTTCATGAATTTTTTTATTTGTATTAATCGAAGTAATCACCCATGCAATCAATGCATCTTTGCCATCGCAGTGGCAGTTTATTGATGCCCTTCTTAAAGAAATCAGCTGGACGGGAGGCAACAAATTCTTTAAAGGCATTTTGTACTGCCTCTCGGGTATTGAATTTTTTTCCCGCCAAGAAGTTATCCAAATTCTGGAAAAAGTAGTAGTCTGTAGGCGCAAGGTCTGGTGAGTAGGGCGGATGACGGAGAGCTTCCAACCCCAGTTCTTGCAACTTGGAGACCGTCTGCTGTGCAGTATGAGGTCGCGCGTTGTCGTGCAGGAGCAGCGGAGACGAGCGATTGACCAATGCTGGTTGGAGATGCGCCAGCTTCTCCATCATTGTGCTCAGTTCTTCACAGTACACATCTGCAGTAATGCTCACCCCGTTTGGTAAGAAGCTGTGATGAATCACACCGGCGCTAGACCACCAAACAGTGACCATCACTTTTCTAGGGGTAAGTTTTCGTTTAGGGCATTGTTTAGGTGCTGAACCAGGATCCAACCAACTTGCTGAGCGCTTGCGGTTATCAAACAGAATCCATTTTTCATCGCAGGTAACAATGCGGTTCAAAATTCCTTCATTTGTGTGTCTGTTGAGCAGTGCAAGGCACGTCTCGACGCGTACTTCGCGGTGGCGATCATTGAGTTCGTGGGGCACCCATTTGTCAAGCTTTTTTACCTTGCCAATTTGACGCAAATGGACCAATATTGTTTTGACGCTAACGTCGAAAGCTGCTGCTAATTCAGCCGTAGATTGTGTATCATCAGCTTCCACAACCGCCTTTAATTCGTCATTGTCGACCAAAGTCTTCGGACGACCGCGAGGTTCATTTTTCAGGTCGAAATTTCCAGAACGGAAGCGAGCAAACCAATAACAGGTGGTGCGTTGGTTTGTAGTGTTAGCTCCGTAAACGTCGTTGATGTTGCGTGCCGCTTGTGCCGCGTTGCTGCCACGACGGTACTCATATTCCATAATTACTCGAATTTTTAACGTATCCATGATGACGAAAAAGATTGAAATGCGATGAAAATGTAACACTAATCAATAAAGAAATGACTACTTTTGGAAAAAAGAATCCATGTTTTTAAAATAAAATTAATTTGAAATTAGAATTCTTAGCCAATCAAAAATTATTTTGATTTGAAATGGCCAGTACTGCAGAACGGCAATTTCATAGGTAAAGACCTAATATGTAAATTTTATTTATTAGATTTGTAGGGAACAGTAAAACTATAACTATAAGTGTTTCTCTGTAAATAGAAAAACAACATTAAGAGCTATTGTTTCACTACTGTCAGTTCTTATAAATTACTTTTATTTAAGTATTGTAATAATATTATTTTAATGTGAAATTATCAGAATCTCCATATTTTATCATGCTGCCAATCCGTCAATATAAACGGCCAGTCCCTTATACATAGACAAGTTTGTAAACCAAAAAGTTATAATACGGAAAACTATAAACTAAATGAAGGGTCACTTCGTTTACATCTCCCCCCCCTCTCTAAGCTACAAAGTTTTACTATTTTATTCTACTACTGGAATAAGTTTTGTGATATGAAAGAGATTTGACTCTAACTTTTTGTGGCCCGTGTTTACTTTGTAAATTGAATTGGATATTTTGTCTACAATTTGATAAGGTCCTATTTTCAATTCATCTAATTTTTTTCGGTTTAACCGGTTTCCATTTTCAACATATACAAAATCACCAACTTTTAGTTCATAATGTTTTCTGTTTTTATCAAATCTTTGTTTATTATAATTGTGGGATTTCAAACTATTTTCTAAGGCAATTTTCCGGTCTCGCAATAGATGATTATGTGTTATATTTTGTTTCAGTTCAACTGGGAGAATATCAACATTTTTTCCCTCCAATAAGTATTTTGGAGAGAAACCTGTTACACAATGTTCAGTTTCGTTATATTTTTGAGTACATTCATGAGCAATAGTTGTCCAAGCAATTTTATCTCTTCTTTCATTAATCTTGCACCGAATTTTATTAACCAACGTTTGGTTTAGCCTTTCGTTCAATCCATTTGAAAAAGGCGCATTTACTGCAGTAAAAACTACAGTGATATTTTCCTTTTCTAAAAAACATTTGAAATCTTTTGAATTTATGCCTGGATATTGATCTGATAGAATTAAATCTATTTTATAATCTTTTGTTACTTTTTGGACAAGTTTTATAAAATCATTCGCACTCTGGGTTTTGGATGTCAAAATATAGGCGTAACGAGTGAAATGATCTACTAAAAGATGTAAATATGTTTTGGTTGAACGAGCACCACCAAATCCCCCTATGGTGTCTATTGACACTATTTGAAATGGATAGGTAGCGGGACCTAAGTGAGACATTAGTCCAAACTTGCTTTTCCTTCTAGATTTATTTTTTATACAGATATCACAATTTTCGCAATATTTCTTTATATTATCCAATAAATTTTTAGCTTGATAAAAAGGTTTAATCTTGTTTTCCATTTGCTGTCTTCCTATGTGACAGTAGTAGTGATGTACATGTTTTATTATATCTTTACTGAACTCTTCAGTTAGTACAATCTTTTCATTTTTTCCTATCTTTTTATAATATATATTATGTTTGAAAATAAGTTTATTTCTATTTTGTTTAATATCCTCATTTTTATCTTGATCGTTTAGTATGTCTTTTAATTTAACAAAATTCACTACTTTTATATTACTATCTTGATTTTCATATGATTCTAACACAGGATTTCTGCTCAAAGTATCTGCTTCTATATTATATTTGCCCGGAGAATATATTATTTTAAAATTGAACTGCGACAAATAATATGTCAAATCTCCCAGTTCTTCGTCCGTTCTGGCCTTAATATTCATTTTTTCTAAAGGTTTGTGATCTGAAAAAACCGTAAATGTTTTTCCTATAAGCCAGTGTTGCCAGTATTTAACCGCCTCTTTTATTGCCAAACATTCAAGATATATGGCTTTTTTCTTTTTTTGGGTATCGTTTAATTTTTTTGAAAAATATGCGCAAGGCTTTTCCTCACCGTTGGTTTGAATTTGTTTGAAAATCGCACCTATACCTTGTATACTAGCATCTGTATAAATATGTATTGGCAAATCTGGATCAAATATAGCTAGAATAGGTTTTGAGCAGAGTAGTTTCTTTATAGTATCAAAGGATTCTTGACATCTATTGGTTATGTAAGGGATCCAGTATAATCGAAATATTTGGCACATATTTTCCATAGAAATTAATTTTTCCTAAAAATTGTCTAACATTTTTTTGTGTTTTTGGTATTGGAAATTCTTTTATGGCAATCAAGTTATCTTTTAATGGAGTGACAGTATTGTTTTTTATTATGTGCCCTAAATACTTTACAGAGTCCTGTGCAAAGTTACATTTTGTGAATTTTAATTTAAAACCTTCTTTAAAGATCGCTTCCAATAACAGAGATATGTGTTCAATGTGTTTTTCGAACGTTTCAGAAAATACTAAAATATCGTCGATATAATTGACAGTAAAATTTGACAGTTTATGCTTTCTTACAATGCTACTCAAAATTCTTTGAAAAATAGCAGGAGAAGTTTTTAAACCAAATGGTAAACAAGTCCATTGAAAGTGTGCGTCTTGAGTAACAAATGCAGTTTTGTGCCTATCTTCAATTTTAAGAGGTATAGACCAGAACGCTGAGTTTACATCAAATGTTGAAAAAAATTTACATTTTCTTGTTTTAACCATTAGATCCTCGATTAGCGGAAATGGTTGCGATTGAGGGACAACAATTTTATTTAATTCACGAAAATCTATACAAAGCCTAGACTTTCTTCCGTCTTCTTTTTTAAATGCTAGTGTTACTGGAGCGGCAAAAGGGCTATATGACTCCTCAATTAAATTATTTTTTAGTAAATTTGATACTTGATGTTCAATTTCTTTCATATCCTCAATAGAGCACCTATACGGTCTTTTACAACAGTACTTATCAATCAACAAATCAATATGGGCTTCATATCCTTTTACAGTACCTATATCATATTTGTCTTTAGCGAATACTGAATTGTATTTGCATATCAATTTATCAATAGCAGTTTTTTTATGGTGATCTAAATCATTTACTGAAATATCAAATTTATCAACACTTATATTTTCATTAAAGTTTATTTTGTACTCATTAATGCTAGTTTCTTTTTCGTAGTTTTTTGTAATATCCATGCCTTTTGTTTTATAATATATACCTTGTTTATTCCCTATGTCACTACCTGAACTGCCAGGAATTTCTTTAGTGTTTATAGGTTGCTTTTCTTTAATTTTTAGGCATTCTTTATTATTATTGCTGAGCACATTTTGGATGATCTTTAAATTCTCATTTTGAATTAAATGAAATTTTTGTATACAGTCTAATCCAACTAGAAAGTCATAGTCGAAGTTATTTTCATCTACAACAAAAACATTAACATAATTTTCAATTTCGAAAATTTTAATTTTTAAAGTTACCATTCCTATTGTTTTTTTTACGCCATTAATTGTTTTTAAATTTGCATTATTATCATAAGTAGGTTTTTTTTTAAAGATAATAATCTTGAATTTATTAAGGACACATTAGATCCTGAATCATAGATTCCTGATGTTTGCAAAGTGTCATTTATTAGTAATTTAATTTTTATTAATGGCGGCACTATTAGTTTTTTGGATCCATTTCATTTAATTCTATCTCTAATTCAGAATTGTTAACTCTCCTTATTAGATCTTTTTTTAGCCTATCATTATTTTTAATTTTGAACCAACATTGGTTTTCAGGGTGGTAACGTATACCTTTATTCTCTTTTTCACAAATTTTACACGGACTAAACAAGGACTTTACATTTTTCTCTTTAATGCTATTTTCGGAAGTTACTATATTTTTATAAAATCTTTTTTTGTTTATCAGATGTTCTAAACTTCTTAAATTATTAAATAAGTCTTTAGTTTCCTTTAAAGTATTCCTATCAATCTTATCTGCAATAAAGTTAGGTAATCCAGTGGCAATCAGATCAATTAGAGTGAGTTTATCTATGGACTTATTTATCTCTAATAGAAGTCTCTCTTTCTTTAACGCATACCCCAGTAATGAACCCTGTTTGTATTTAAATAACATTGCATACCTGATTGGTGACCAACCCTTATCCGCATATGTTTCGCAAAAGTTATTTTTCCACGTTGCCCATACTGAGTTTATTGTATGCTTTATAAGCATGGAACTGTACCAATCTAAACAAGAATCTTCTATAAATAACCTAAATATTTAAATTTTTTTGACATCTTCTTCTATTCCTATACGGACGCATTCCGCTTCAAAAGTAGCCATCCACTGGGACACATTAGTTATCTTGCTATTGAATTTTTCTATAACAAATTTTCCTACCATTTTCCCCATATTAAGTTTCGATGAATCTTTTTTCATTTCAGCGAAGCTTTCCACGATTCTTGCTAGAGATTCTTCTGAAAGTCCTGTTGTAGAAGTTTGTGGTTTTGTTTGTTCCTCCAATAGGTATTCCATAAACTGTTTATTTCCATCGTCATCACAATAAACCGCCTTCATCTCCGGGGTCATGGGAATCCACACCTGTCGTTTATCATGTCGTTTTTGTAAGGTAGCCTTTACTTTCTGAAAGATTTGGGTCTGTACTATTCTGTCATGTAATTTTACAGGTTGTAACTTATTTGGGATCGCAAAGGTCCGGCCATCTGAATCAGTGATTGTCGTTACACAAATAATATTTGTTTTTACATCATCACTGGCTTTGAGCATGAACTCAAATCGTAATTTTTCCATTATTCGTAGTAACCAGCTGTATAATGTTGTTTTATAATATGTAAATTTTATTTATTAGATTTGTAGGGAACAGTAAAACTATAACTATAAGTGTTTCTCTGTAAATAGAAAAACAACATTAAGAGCTATTGTTTCACTACTTTCAGTTCTTATAAATTACTTTTATTTAAGTATTGTAATAATATTATTTTAATGTGAAATTATCAGAATCTCCATATTTTATCATGCTGCCAATCCGTCAATATAAACGGCCAGTCCCTTATACATAGACAAGTTTGTAAACCAAAAAGTTATAATACGGAAAACTATAAACTAAATGAAGGGTCACTTCGTTTACATATAATAGGTCTTTACCTATGAAATTGCCGTTTTGTATGAAAAAATTTAAACGAATTTTTTTCATGAATTTTTTTATTTGTATTAATCGAAGTAATCACCCATGCAATCAATGCATCTTTGCCATCGCAGTGGCAGTTTATTGATGCCCTTCTTAAAGAAATCAGCTGGACGGGAGGCAACAAATTCTTCAAAGGCATTTTGTACTGCCTCTCGGGTATTGAATTTTTTTCCCGCCAAGAAGTTATCCAAATTCTGGAAAAAGTAGTAGTCTGTAGGCGCAAGGTCTGGTGAGTAGGGCGGATGACGGAGAGCTTCCAACCCCAGTTCTTGCAACTTGGAGACCGTCTGCTGTGCAGTATGAGGTCGCGCGTTGTCGTGCAGGAGCAGCGGAGACGAGCGATTGACCAATGCTGGTTGGAGATGCGCCAGCTTCTCCATCATTGTGCTCAGTTCTTCACAGTACACATCTGCAGTAATGCTCACCCCGTTTGGTAAGAAGCTGTGATGAATCACACCGGCGCTAGACCACCAAACAATGACCATCACTTTTCTAGGGGTAAGTTTTCGTTTAGGGCATTGTTTAGGTGCTGAACCAGGATCCAACCAACTTGCTGAGCGCTTGCGGTTATCAAACAGAATCCATTTTTCATCGCAGGTAACAATGCGGTTCAAAATTCCTTCATTTGTGTGTCTGTTGAGCAGTGCAAGGCACGTCTCGACGCGTACTTCGCGCTGGCGATCATTGAGTTCGTGGGGCACCCATTTGTCAAGCTTTTTTACCTTGCCAATTTGACGCAAATGGACCAATATTGTTTTGACGCTAACGTCGAAAGCTGCTGCTAATTCAGCCGTAGATTGTGTATCATCAGCTTCCACAACCGCCTTTAATTCGTCATTGTCGACCAAAGTCTTCGGACGACCGCGAGGTTCATTTTTCAGGTCGAAATTTCCAGAACGGAAGCGAGCAAACCAATAACAGGTGGTGCGTTGGTTTGTAGTGTTAGCTCCGTAAACGTCGTTGATGTTGCGTGCCGCTTGTGCCGCGTTGCTGCCACGACGGTACTCATATTCCATAATTACTCGAATTTTTAACGTATCCATGATGACGAAAAAGATTGAAATGCGATGAAAATGTAACACTAATCAATAAAGAAATGACTACTTTTGGAAAAAAGAATCCATGTTTTTAAAATAAAATTAATTTGAAATTAGAATTCTTAGCCAAACAAAAATTATTTTGATTTGAAATGGCCAGTACTGCAGAACGGCAATTTCATAGGTAAAGACCTAATATTTCAGATATATTGAAAATATATGAAATATACATGAAAATCAGCCAAAAGTTAGTTATTAAAAATATATTTACTATACATATTTTTTATATATTTATACATTTTAAATAGATTTATAATATATTTTTTATACATTTTGACATTTATTTCTTTAATATTTTGTTGTTTAAAAATATTGTAATGAATAACGTAATCAGAATAAAGTATCTACATGTAATTGTACGATTTACATTTATATTTATGTATAATGAGATTTTCTATGAAATAAATGTAATTAGCATTAAATAAATCAAAACAAATTGCAGCAATCACATTTTTAGATGATTTTTTTGATAATAATTAAAAAACAAAATCGAGTTTTTTTCGATTTTTTGCATTTTCTGAGAAGATTTACTATAGTAACATATTTTTTTTTTTTCACCATCGGAAAGTAGAGATTTCAACGAACAGAAAACATACCAACCTTTTGAAAAAAGCTGATATTATGACGGGTGACTTTTCGATTGAAAATTAGGGTGTTTTTTCGATATTAATTCAAAATAAGATGAAAAATTAAATATTTTTAATCAAATAAATTACAGTGTATTTGGGACATAAAAAGGTAAGTTTTCACCAAATTTCGTTAAAAAAGAAATATTTATGTAAAAGATAAAAATAAAAAACCAAAAACTTGGTTTTTTGAAGTTTTCACATAAATTTTAGGTTATGTGAAAAAAGTGTAAATACAAAAGTTTTAGATATTTTTATTAACTACAACTTTGCCATTTGACTTTTTTCGATAGGACTTTTAGTTTTGCCGGAAATCAGGAAAAACCGTTTTTTACCCTTAAAAACTCACCCCCATCCCCTTCCCGACCTCATATCGCCCGTAAATTATTTTTCCTTTCATTTTTATAATATTCCCCTCCTTTTTTAATGGGTTTCATCCTACTATTATTTTTTTTCACTGTTTATTATTTTTAAACGCTTCTACCCTGGTCTATTGTGGTAAGGAGCGGCTATGTGGTTAACCGATCTAAATATAAACCACTAATTTTTATTAAATTCATGCACATAAATATCACTGCACTTGGAAAATATGATTGTTGATATAACGCAATGCAACCAAACAAAGTGCCTATATACGGTAAACACCATACCTGCTTATATCATATTGTGAGATAAATATACACCACGCCCAATAAGCATTTGCCTTCTACTAACAAAATCTAAATAAAGCGAAGTTAATTTAACCTTTTTGAGTTCAAGGTAAACGCACCAAAACAGCTTGATAGGTCTATTATGCAAAATATTAAGAAACTTAAATGTTCACCTACAATTCGGCACCAAAATAAATGGTTCAATGTTCGTTAGGAAAAGTAACACCAAGTAATATATAATAGATAGATCGACTAATCTACTATAAAAATTAACGTGGTAAGTATTCGTTTCTAAGTCATAAACAAACTAATCACACACATACATTACGAAAATTTACGTTTCGATATTTATCCCATTATTTGAAGTCGAGACTATTGTAAAGTTTTTAATGAAAGTTATATCTTCTCAATGCATACTATTGTACAGTTTATACTAAAAATAAACTATGTAGGGTGAAGCTTGTCGACTTCTGAGGGTTTAGTATAGTTACAAAAAACGAAACGTACTGACGTGTTCGAGCTCTCGACTAGATGTAGGTACTGTGCCCAACGCACCTCCTTGTATATATAAACTCCTTGTATATACATACTTTTTATATTTTTTCTAATATTGACGTATTGTAAGAGTCGTCTTTTGTTATGTCAGTTGGCTATGGGAAGAAAAAATATTATACCATCAGTTATACCACCATATTATATCTGAACCAGCTCTTTTTATAATTACCAACCCCAGTCTCTTACAGGTACTATGCCTCCTTATTGGAGTTACAGCTTACTTTCCATCGAAGTGGGGAGGAGCGAAAAAGTGTGTAAACAACGAATAGCTTTACTTCACCCAGTGAACGCAAATTTGCGTTCACTGACTTCACCATAGTATCATAATCTCATATGCCCCATCTGAATATAGATTTAATTATTTAGATGAGGTTACGCACTCTGTAATTGGGACCTGTAACTTGGGACTTTTTAGAAACATGGAATTAACGGACGCAACGGTACAACCAATATGGATACTTATGGATAACACTAATAGTTGTACTGTGTGGGGATCTGAAACCCGTAATACCCGTAATAGCGAGGCAGGTACACGTATGGGTTGCACTGTTAATACTTTCCCCTACTCTCCTCTTCGGTTTAACGAATTCCAAAGCCAATCAAATTATATATACAATGCAATGTTGTATTCTGGGAACGATTCGAGGATGGTACTAATCTACGAAACATCTCGACAACGGTTTATGCCCGGTGACCATGGTTCCGGTTAGCTGTACCTATTCAGATTTAGCAAGTTGTACGCGTATGAACTTCACCATTGTAATGGAAGAGACGCTTTGATTAACCGAGTTCTAAGTAATAGCTGATAGCGCTCGGAACAACATTTCGTAAGCAATATTATTCTATTTGATACTTGTAATTTATTTCATTATTATCCCAGAATGATATTTAGTTTAACATTTTCCAATAATACTTAATTATAGTTAAGTATTAAAGGTAACGAGAATTTACACTCCGATGCGTAATAATAGCAGATTACAACATAAGATTCTAACAAAACAAAAAGAATTACTAGATTATTTCCCCAGTACCTTAAGTAAAGATGAACAATCATTATGATTATCTAATAACCTAGTATCTATAGGTATATAGCAATGCAGTTTTACCTCCTTCTATTTTTTATCATTGGTTATTATTATGACCTCATTTAAGAAAAAGGAAGGCAATAAACGCACGAAAACAGATTTTAATGAGAAAAAGTGGAGTACATTGTATCATACCAAATCAAAATATGACATCATAACATGAGTATGAGTAGTATGAGGAATAAACCTTGATCTTATCGCTAGTGTAACAATCTCTTCAGGGCACCGCAGAAAGAAAATGTAGTAGTTAGCGGTGCATCTACAGACATTACATTATTATGCACAAGCAAGTACACTATCGATTTGATAACATCTCTCTTTAAAAGTCGGTTGTGAACGGGACATAATCACAAAAAGATACCAAGTATTTTTCATGCATTTATTTTTAATTTATAATATTATCGCTCCACGACCATCACGCCATTTTATACATTCGCGAATTGATAACAATCAATTCGCGAATAAAAACGAATCAAAATAGCGATGTTTCGCTATTTTGATTAGTTTTTCTGTCAATTTGGAACAAATCCACACAATAATAATAATAATATCCTGGGATATTATTCACACACAGCCAACTGATCACAAACTAAGCACAGCTTGTACAGACGCCAGCACATCCAGCTACCCCAATCTGTCAAATTTCTTTTATAGATTTTCAACTTTATCACAAAAGCATAATATAAGTTTTTCTTTCAATTGGGGAAATTTGACAGATTAGGGTAGCTTGATGTGCTGGCGTCTGTACTATGGAAACCAAATAACTGATTCATATACTACTATTCTTTTTAAACACATGGTTTTATAGATACCCATGATATGAGAAAAGCTATATAAATATATAGCCGTGTCATTCTTGGCCCGGAAAGAACTACAAGATCACCTTATACAATCCCATGGGTATCGTAAAAGGCGACTACATACGTATAGTAGTCGGGCATCAGCGCCACCTATATGTATTTATTTGCTACCTAGCTGCGGCCACTCGCACGCCAAGTGCGGCAACTACGGCAAATGTCCCAAATGGCAACATTGTGGAAACTTTTGGGGAGATTAGCAGTGAACAACATCCGGTTAGTGATGATGATGAAGACATAGATATTTTATTTTAATTGTAAAATTATGATACCTTCCTTGCAATCTATATTTTGTAATAATGACCTTCCACTTTGCCCCTTTTGCAACGAATCTAAAAACATTTTCTACTTTTTTATTTGCAATTAGATTTGGTACGTAGTGTTTAAAATTATTCTATATTTCTAAGTACTAACGTTACAAGATGCTGAGCTAAATTACTGTGACGATAATAGTTACTTTTTACGTACTTTAAGTATTGGTACAGAGGTTAGATAAGTTGCACCAAATTTTAAATTAATAATTATTACTTACGAAACTCATCTCTTTAGTTGGCCATAGTTGGGTTTTTATATTTTTTCTAAAAGGCTTACTTTTACGCGGAAGATTCCATTTGATTCGGTCGAGACTCCGACCTCTGCAAATGTGCGATTTCAGAAACCGAGCAGTTGGTCTTATGTTAGTTATACTATATTATACTTTAATTTCTATTAAACTGTAGTAGGTAGCTTCTGACGTTAATATCTAATAATCTACTAAATAGAAGTTAGTAGATTTGGAGTTTTTGGGGAAGCAGGAACCTACTACATGCATTGTCCTTTGTAGACTATCTTTGTACAGTTGTCCTGTCGTAGATTACTGGCCAAGTAGGAGTCCAACTTGTACTCAAAGGGTTTCTGTCGTAGATTACTGGCCAAGTAGGAGTCGAACTTGTACTCAAAGGGTTTCGTACCATCAGGAGATTTTATTTTGTTTATTTATTTTAAGTTTAGAAGAAGTGCACATTCTGTAAAATTTCAACTGTCAATTATTACGGTCAATGAGCTATAGCCCGGTGACTAACAGATAGTGGTGGCTTGGTAATGGTCCTATTTGAGTACGGAATCCTAATAGTCAATCAACAGTCGATTTTTTCACATAGATCTCCTCGACTTTCCATTTGCCTTTGGAAACGCTTAGGCTTCAAAGTGACGTCTTCTACCTCGATTATCTTATGTGAGGACAGTTCGAATATTTCATCTCACTACGTAAACTGTGTTTTAAAAATCCAGAATGCTAGAACCATGCACTAACAACCAGCTAGTAAGTCAACCGCCAAACAAATTTTACCAAACACAGTAACCAGAAGAACACCGCGTGACAATTTGTAAAATGGCATTTAGATGAGTTGGTGTGCTCTATATTACTGCCCTACAGCTATTCTCTAATTTTGTTTACGATAATTCTACTTGGATTAAACGGCAAAGTACGCAATGCATGTATTTGCATAATTTGCGTATAGAATAAAAATAAAAATACATGAAACATGCGTTGATGTCTTTTATATGTAATTACTTAGTGCTTTTATTTTAGCAATATAGTCAATAACACTAAAATTACCAAGAAAAATATGTAAATTTAAGTACTTAGGCAAGGGCATAACATATTTAACCTTAGAACTATGTTTACTCCTCAGCTCATATTCTACGCCGCGGGATGGATATTTTTAGCCGTCGGACAAACAGCAGGATGTAAGTACATTACATAATTATTCGTAGCACCCATAAGACTGCTCGTTTTATTAGATATATTGAACGGTCTTATCGCTCCTGCGATTTCTTACTTCTTTCGATACGACCTGGAGTATACTACGCTACGCTACTTTGATTAGGTCGGGAGAAGGGTTACCATATCACAGGATTTGTCCTGAGATTGCAGGATTTTTGGACTTTTATCAGGATTGCGGATGGATTTTGCTAAACTCATGAAATATCAGGATTTTTAGAACTTCCAATGACCGCTCCTGCACCCCAGCTTTGAATGCGACAACACGTGAGCAAGATCCACAATGTATAAAAACGATAAAATATCTCAAGTTTTTTAAAGGAAATGCTTTCTTTTCGGACTATCGTTTTTTCTATCGTCGCCTGGTACCCATAGTACAAGCTTTGCTTAGTTTGGGGCTAGGATGATCTGTCCCTATATATTATTATTATTTTATCTGGTAACCCTAATCGGGAGTAATAATATTCCATCCTAAATGAATTAACTTACAAAGCGAGTAATAGTTTTATGACCTGCTGTAGTCAAAGACTTAACGGTAAATTCAAGCCCGAGACTGACGAGGATAATAATTCTGACCAGTACTCAAGGCAAGGTTCTTGTTTTGATTATGTAGTTACATAGAACATAATTACTTAGTTATTATTAGGTAGCACAATAGAGATACCTGCACAATGATATACTATCATTAAACAGGTGACGTTATGCAATATGATTGAATAGTTACCATCGTCACGAAACGACAAATTGGGTCTTCATGTATCAGTACCACAATATTATTATACACACTGAATATTCATACCTAATTACTTCCACGATGATTTGATTTGACCTCGAAGGATTACGTATTAAAAGTTGTAATATATGAGATAGATTGTTTGCTATAGGTATCGTAAAGTGAAGCGATTATTTCTACTTATTCCTGGGACAAGTAGAAAGAATCAGCGAAACAAAATTAAGCTGATTTATGGAGATTCTCCCTATTCACCCCGTTTCGAGATTAGCGAACAATCTAGAGATTTCGAAATAAAAATGGTAAAAGAAATACAAGCCATAGATTTGAAAAAATTCTAGTTATAATAAGTCATCTCTATACACAGACAATAACAGAAAGCCTTTTCTTTTTAGTACCTTGTTTCCTACTTTTGAATATAATAAGTACTGGTGAATACACACTGCAATGAATTCCAATTTCTAAAAAAATAGATTCTTAAAAAAAATTGATGACTGAAACTGAATTTATTGTTAATTACTGTCACTCACTACAGTTTATAAATAAATTACTTCGACCAACAACAAAATACTTTTAGCCAGAACAAAGTTACGTAAATAATAAAATCCGGTCAAGTGCAAGTCGGACTCGCGCACGAATGGTTCGGTACCAGTATCTATAAAACGGCAAAAAATCACGTTTGTTGTATGGGTTAAAATATTTGTTTTGATTTAATTATTTATTTTCAAATTGAATGTATAACTGAATATTCTGTGACTATGTCAAGCGTTGACCTGTTGCCGTTATTAATATCGAGCAAAACGCAACAAAAGATACGTTTGTTGTATGGGAGCTCCCTTAAATATTTTGTTTATTTTATTTTAGTTTAGTAAGTATTTGTTTTTATAGCGGGGGCAGAAATACATCATCTGTGAAAATTTCAACTGTAAACAGTGGACAGCATTTCATGTTCATGATGCCTGGTGACAGATGGACAGGCAGACAGCGGAGTCTTAGTAATGGGGTCCGGAACCCTAGAAAGTTCAGTGCTTCATAATTACTGCCAAATAGCGTATTAAAATTTTATTTATAAAACAACATTGTAATTTAGATTTTTCTAATGATGCCATTGAAGGTAAAATATAGGTCAAACATATTTCTTTAAAATGTGAATTGAAAACTGAGTATTATAAACCACTGTATTCCTCGTAATGGCCAATGAATGATGATAGCGGTTTCGGCAGGAATATATTAAGCAAATTTTAAGATCATTATCATCATTGTTATAGCTAAAAGAAGTCAACTGGTGGAAAAGTCTCTCCCAAGGTCACCATGCCATAATCGCCAAGCTTGGCAAACGGGTTGGCGATCGCTGTAAGACGGTCTTAATAGGTACAAGCTGCTACCCGTCCTCTGGTATATATTCCTTCGGGAAGATATTAATTTTAAGATATTCTGCCACTATTTTCGACTATTACCAGGTGTTCTGGGTTCGATTCGTACACAGAAGAACTATAAGTGTGACCCATTTATAGTTGTTCTGAATCCGGTTGTGCTTTGTGTCCGTGAATTGTAAAGTACCCTACGGTACAAGCATTAATTCTACTAGTACAGGCGGCGAATACACTCCAGATAGTAGCATTTTTTGGGTTCCGTAGCCTAATGGCAAAAAACGGAACCCTTATAGATTCGTCATATCCGTCTGTCTGTCTGTCCGTCCGTCCGTTTTTTCCGGTTTCGGTTGACCGATACTTTTTATGTACTCGACCGAAATTACGCTTGTTTCCAGAGCATCTTTTTTACGCACTTTTATCTAATAGGGCTGAAAAACTTAGAATAATTAGAGGTTCAACAAACCGATGAGTGTTAATTCCATGGATGATTTAACATATAGATTATGATAGCTTATCTAACTTGTGTAAAACAAAACAACATTGATTTAAGTTTAAATTATATATTGTGCAGCAGCAGAATGGCGACGTTATATAAAATGCAGGTTTCGTCGCCGTTCGCTTCCATTATTATGAACGGCAAAGGAGGCGCGAGCGCAGTGCTTAGCGGGAAATTGAAACGATAACTTCTCGACAGCTAATAGTGTTGTGCAGTATTTTTTTATAGCGGTCGACTGAGTTTGTAGTTATAGTGCTGTAGATAAAGTTGCTGAAAGTTATTAAAATGTCGCAACGGTTAATATTTGTGAGTATGACACAATTTAAACAATATATTTTTGTATTAAATATTTTATCGATTTAATAATCTATATTATTTTAAGAAAATTATCTTTATTAAGATACCAGTTAGCCAAATCGTGGTTCTCCATCGTTACTGAAAAGCGATGTAAGTACGATTAATTAAACATATTTTTGTTAAATATGATAAACCATAAGCCATGGTAAGCCGTAAAGACCGTGTTATTTGAAACCTGTGCCATTGACACATACATAACAAATTCAAAAATATATGACATTAGCCATGTCGAGTTTTTATTTTATCTGTATTCATACAGAGTTATGTCTTTAAGTCATCTTATTTTTTTTATTTCGAAATTAATTGTAAGTGGAGAAATATTGCGTAGCAAAGTAACAAGAACAATATATTCAACTGGTCTATTGGTCTAGTGCCTGGATTGCTAAACCAGAGGTCGTGGGTTCGATCCCTACCCAGGACAAATCTTTGTGTGATAAGCATGATTATATGCTCTGCGTGTGGGTATAATTTATCTATAATATATATGCATTTAGAAATATATAAGTATGTTTATCAGTTACTGGTTACATTCCATAGTACAGTTTCTTGCACACACTCATTCCCACACATTTTCGCGTTTGGAATTCATATTTAAATTTGAAATTATTAATCTGTGGGGGGTGAATTATTAGCAAGGTATCCGTCGGAAACATACTTACATGATTTTTTATTTAATTTTTTTGACAAGGTTGATCACGTATTAACCTAACACCTTGTATCTATAGACACCTCTTGTCTATGGACATGCATAATGTATGTCAGTTCCAACATCAATAGGAACAGTGCAAGTTGAAAGTTAACTAAGAGCAAGGGCATTTCAATCCGATCAAAATTTTCTCCACGATTTGTTCGCTGTCGCATCTTATTAGTTTCACTTTCATTTATATATTTTCACTGGGTCGCCTAACCGAACTCATTAATTTAATAATGTTTCGGTCCATGTTTCATGCCGACTAACATTTTTTTTACAACTATGTTGGCAAACAGGCTTACGTAAGCGGTCACCGTAGCAGGACATCACTGGCGCGTTGCCGACCCCTCCTCCCACCCCGATAAACTAGTGACATTTCTCACTCATCATATCAGCCAAAAGACCCACCACTGCCGGACAAAGGCTTTCCTCTAAGATCTGCACAATTGCCGGTGTTGCGCTTGTCACAAGATCATCGGTCCATCTTGTATTGGTCCTGCCCACGCTGCGTCTGGTGGTCGCCACTCTTTGAATCTTTTAGCCTCAGCGGCCGTTGGGATTGGGCGTTATGTGCCCTGCCCACTGATACTTAAGCTTGGCAATATTAACATTATAATCGTCTTACCTGACTAACTAGCTTGAGGTTGAAGGCTCATGCTCATCTAAAACATTCAACCAGTCCTGAACTCATAATCATTTTCTGTAATTTCATTAGTCGAACGCTGTAAAGGGACATGAGTCTTCATCGCCATGATAACTACTCAGAAGTGTATTCTAGGTATAAAGGCAGAACAGTTACTAAATTGTAATCCATGTCTATCCATACATGGCAGTCCTTGTTCAAGGGGCAGCGATATTTATTCGAAGATTATGAGGTCCTGGATTAGCAGGTCGGGATAAGTAGCGTAAATTATTGTGGTAATTTAATTCTCACGAAGACACTGACTTGTCGGATAACCCGGCGCATTAGTTTGGAAGTAGGGAATTGAATACATTGGAGCTTCGGTGCACACACTAGTGCACGCTTGTATGTCCCACGAACATAGACTATTTACCAATGAGACTGGTCACCACGGTTGAAATCGGAGTAGGAGTACATTTTGATATAGTAGCTCTGATGTGCTGTATCATCATTAATATCAGAAATGATAATTGGATTGGCGTGCTGTTAGACAAAATATATGTACCTAACTATGACCATCCATGTCTTAATTACTTATGTTGTGTTATTCCTAAACAAAACAGGTTATATTTACGAAGCATTTTATAGAAATATCTAAAAAACACTAGCATTAAACAGGTACGTAATTCCAAATGTCTTATAAAAAGTAGTAATTAAAGATAGGTTTTTATCAGTATTTGAATCTGTTTAGTAGTTATATGATCTTTTGGGTATAAGGACTTATCGTAATTTTTCTTGTATTCTTGTAATTATCGTTGTATATGGGCGTAAGAGGGCCTATAAGTATGTTCGGAAATCATGCACTCAGTTTTGGTACTTATAATAGGATAATTAAGAGGTTTTCCAGACTTCTGTCTGGAAAACTTCAGAACACTGGATAGCATACACATATCAGTATACAATATTGATATACATAGATTTTCTGACAGTTTTAAGGAAATTTGTGCCATAAACAATACTTATTGGCGTCTTTGCCATGTTCCGGAGATTCTAAGTCGTATTGTACTAAAGTTACAAAAAGAAATTGTATTTTGGCCCTTCATATCATTGGTTTATTAATAAACAAAAAATTAATATTCAAATAACCATTTAAACCTTATCACACACTTAAAATCCATATATTAATATTAGTATCAATAAACTAAGGCTACAGTCGAGCCATATAATCACAATAAGTAATGTTGGCTATCTATTACTAAATTCAACGACGTTGTTTGTAAGTTTTCGTAGCATATTAGTATAAACTTGGTTGGGTTCTAACAGGACACCTCTAACCCTGAATACCAAGAATTCACATATGAATTAAACTATCCTAAACGAGTAAACAGTAAAAAAGTTACCTAAATTGATCACACTAATAATAGGTCTTTACCTATGAAATTGCCGTTTTGTATGAAAAAATTTAAACGAATTTTTTTCATGAATTTTTTTATTTGTATTAATCGAAGTAATCACCCATGCAATCAATGCATCTTTGCCATCGCAGTGGCAGTTTATTGATGCCCTTCTTAAAGAAATCAGCTGGACGGGAGGCAACAAATTCTTCAAAGGCATTTTGTACTGCCTCTCGGGTATTGAATTTTTTTCCCGCCAAGAAGTTATCCAAATTCTGGAAAAAGTAGTAGTCTGTAGGCGCAAGGTCTGGTGAGTAGGGCGGATGACGGAGAGCTTCCAACCCCAGTTCTTGCAACTTGGAGACCGTCTGCTGTGCAGTATGAGGTCGCGCGTTGTCGTGCAGGAGCAGCGGAGACGAGCGATTGACCAATGCTGGTTGGAGATGCGCCAGCTTCTCCATCATTGTGCTCAGTTCTTCACAGTACACATCTGCAGTAATGCTCACCCCGTTTGGTAAGAAGCTGTGATGAATCACACCGGCGCTAGACCACCAAACAGTGACCATCACTTTTCTAGGGGTAAGTTTTCGTTTAGGGCATTGTTTAGGTGCTGAACCAGGATCCAACCAACTTGCTGAGCGCTTGCGGTTATCAAACAGAATCCATTTTTCATCGCAGGTAACAATGCGGTTCAAAATTCCTTCATTTGTGTGTCTGTTGAGCAGTGCAAGGCACGTCTCGACGCGTACTTCGCGCTGGCGATCATTGAGTTCGTGGGGCACCCATTTGTCAAGCTTTTTTACCTTGCCAATTTGACGCAAATGGACCAATATTGTTTTGACGCTAACGTCGAAAGCTGCTGCTAATTCAGCCGTAGATTGTGTATCATCAGCTTCCACAACCGCCTTTAATTCGTCATTGTCGACCAAAGTCTTCGGACGACCGCGAGGTTCATTTTTCAGGTCGAAATTTCCAGAACGGAAGCGAGCAAACCAATAACAGGTGGTGCGTTGGTTTGTAGTGTTAGCTCCGTAAACGTCGTTGATGTTGCGTGCCGCTTGTGCCGCGTTGCTGCCACGACGGTACTCATATTCCATAATTACTCGAATTTTTAACGTATCCATGATGACGAAAAAGATTGAAATGCGATGAAAATGTAACACTAATCAATAAAGAAATGACTACTTTTGGAAAAAAGAATCCATGTTTTTAAAATAAAATTAATTTGAAATTAGAATTCTTAGCCAAACAAAAATTATTTTGATTTGAAATGGCCAGTACTGCAGAACGGCAATTTCATAGGTAAAGACCTAATATTATAAAGGCGAAAGTTTGTGAGTGTGTGTGTTTGTTACTTCTTCACGTCTAAACGGCTGAAGCGATTTTAATAAAACTTGGTATGGAGTTAGCTGACATACTGGATTAACATATAAGCTATAATTTATAAAGTTTAATGTGGGTAAAACCACGGGGCACAGCTAGTGTAACATAAACGTAAAATGCGTCTTTCAGTTTTTAAACAATAAAAATTATTTAGATTAGTCCGTCATAGTACGATACCATGTTTAAAAAAAATGTACTGCGTCACTTCAAATGCATGAAAAAAATAAAAGCGTAGTCCATCTATAAATTACTTGTATTTCTTTAAAATCTATGGTATACGTTCAGAGTTAATGGCAGGAAAATTCGTCAGAGTATGCCATTACGCGGACCGACGCGGTGCGGCGCTACCTTCTGTGGTCACGTCAATATAATTCACAAGCGACGAATGTTAAATTCTGGGAGAATAACAAAGCGCAACGTTTCGATTTTGCGAGACCGCAATAGGACGCTATAGAGCCACCTATTGCGGTCCACCATGATATTATCATGGCGAATTTTCAGGCCTTCTATTTACGCTCGGTATATGTGAAGTTCAATACTTTGCTCATAATAAATAGTGTAGGTATACTGTCGCAGCAAGTTGATACTAAAAATAACTAGCATACATCTATATATTTATTACATAGTTATAATCGGTTGAATGAGTTCTTTTGAAACTAAAAAAAGCAAAGTATATAACGAACGTACTTCACCAGGGATCATTAAGTTTAATGGAATAATAAAGGGGGTATACCTACTATGTAGATAGTTATTATATTTTTGCGGCTAAACGCAATTAGCCGATAAAGCCTCATAATTCTATATTTATGGAACAGCAAAATAATATTTAATAACTAATGTAGGTTATGATCCCATATTTGAAATACACTTGATTACATAACTTACAATAAAAAAGAATTACTTAAAACTAATACTGTATCAGATAATCATATTATATCATATACACACTACTGCATAAATACATTTTCATTAAAACGTGTTCGAGAACTTCCGGGTTGACTCGTGGGGTAATCTATTGAATCTATTTTTAATTTGTATATTTATTTCAGCTTTTGAGTCATCTTAAATCTATAAATAAATTTGTTTTAAAGCAGTCTAAAACTAAAGATATCGGGTCTATGATCGAAAGCTAGTTAATACCATATAATATATAAATATACCACTAATATTACCATTTTTACTCAAAATATCGTATATGTATATGTACAAAACATATATGGCAATTTTCATGATATTTAAAACATCATAAAAACTAAAAATAGAATTGGGTTGTTTTAAATCGAAAATACTTTAATTTTTGATATAAATAGTAAATACCTACATACATGATATGGTCTAAGGTTTTCACGCGAAGATCAAACACCCCATTATACGGGATCTCACACATTAAGACTTAAATGTACTAATCAAATACACAGTATAAATACAATCTCTAATTTATCTTAATACAATTAAGATGCTTTTAATAAGTATACATATCTTAAACCTTAATGCATAGGTACCAGCTCGCTGTCTGCCCATAAAGGACCCATTACATTCCCTCGTCCCTAAATGTCGTTAAAAAGTTTGGGAATTCAATCTGCAAAATTTTATAGGCGCCTCCGTAAACAATAAACATGAATTGAAATTAACACATTCAGGAAATAATTTGTTAGCAATATTGTAAACAAAAATAAAATTCTAACATATTTATTCGCGTAAATTATACATCTAAACGAGTTAACAACGTAGATAATTGGTTGTAAACCTTTAAAAAACAAACAAACATCTTTAATTGCTTTGTAAATCGTTCATCAACAAATGTATTAAAACTTTTTATGATTCGTTTCTTATCCGTGCTTTTGAATGCTGTCCAAAGCACGTCTGCCAGTCTGGCCAGATATGATAGAAGTTCTCATGACAACTGACAGCTTAACGTGCTCATCCTGCAACCAGTTCGAACCGCCTTTGTTACTAATTACCAGGGTAGTTTTCAAGGTCCGATGGCAGTTATTCGATTAATTCTGGTAGCATGATTTCATTAGATTGTAGTGGGAGCCAATCGCGCACGATTACCACAAAAAACGAAAGAGAAGGAGGGAGGAACGTATGACACATCGGGCAAGACAGTCGTCTGGACACTTCGGAACATAGGGACTTGCCAGGGGGTACTTTACAAACATGTTATTGATGGACACACCGAGACACAGAACAATTCTGGGGGTCGAACCCAAAATCTTACTTGCAGCGCCATACGTGCAATCAGTAATATAGAAGAGTTTTCACCATCTACGTAGAGCAGGCATGGTATTTAAGAAAAATATTGACATTGGACATTGTCATTTGAAAAGACTTACAGGTCTAAAATTCCGATCGTTGTTCATAATGCAATTTGTATGGACAGCCAAATAAATAAATTTCATGTTTTATAAACTGGTGGTTTAAGTAAAAAATATCGCCACCCAATATCATCCCTTGCTGGGAGTTGAAGTCGACCCGTGAGAATATCTCACAGAGACCATCATACTACCCGACTGCCAAGCGCGGCAATTGTGGCATATCCCTCCAAATGATAGACACAGCGCCATTGTGGATATCTTTTAGCGAGGCCTTTGTTCAGTTGTGGACGTTATTTGACTAACATGATGAAACTGGTTTAAAATTTTGTCGAATTTCATGGGTCTATATCTAGATAACTTAAGAATCGTAAACCTCTATTTATGTTATAGAAGATTCCATAGTGCAATGCGTAAATATAAACAAAATACAATTAAATATTGTCGTCGGATCTTGTAGAATTAGATACCTACATCACGATAGGCAAAACTACAGTTTCTCCGCTCCGCTACAGGAACTAACTTTAATTACTTGGCCGGTATCAATGAGCAGTTGAAATCCGCAAAGGTATCGCTTACTCGAACATTGGTGGGTAATCGAAAGCTACAGCTTTCTATCCCGACAGTCCTAACAGTCGATCGTAATATAATATGATCGCCGTTAGCAATGACCGCAAGCGGACACATCAATATCATCTAAAATGGGGTAGCATTGGTCCACTTGAATAGTCAGTTGGCAGATAGATCTAAATCCCGTGCCTTGACTTGTTTTACTATATATTTATACATATTTCCCCCTTCTATAAACTAGTATAATATTATACAGCAAATATATGTAATCCGATAAAAATAAACCAAGTTACTCCCACGGTATAATTCTTGACTTCTAAATCGGATATTCTCATTTTTATGTGTAGGTACACACCTGCAGAAAAAACATAGTTTTAAGGCTTTTAGACAACTAAAGAAACACATTGTAAAGATATGATACTTTGGAAAGGTTGCTAAATCATATACTTACATACTTTTTCGGAATGTTTATACTATATCTGCAAGCAGCAGGTTAGGTTTAGTCAGTGCGAGTTCGACACATTTACTCGCAGAGCCTCTTTGCGGGCGGCTCTTTTCGCCCTGCTTTGATAAAAAAAGCGCAGTTTGATACTCTGCGTATATCTCTAACTCTTTATACCATGTATCAGTTCCATGATTTGTATTGACATCGAACGCACATGGTCTCATACTTTATTGTGAGAGCTCACGTTGTTCTAAACTAAGCGATAACTAAGAAATTACTAGTTAACTGCCCACGGTAGCTTTTCCTTCAAGCTGTAGAAAATAATAGTTTAGTAGCTGTACCGAAACTAATATTTTTGAAGCCTCCTTTTAGTTAAATCACAGGGCTTTAATGTAGAGGACTTTCCACTCCTATAATCTGCACTAATATTATAAAGAATTAAAGAGTAAATTCTGTAAGCCTGGGTGTAATGTACGAAAGTAGGTACACAGTCGGAAAGAGCTCTGTAACAGGCTATCTATATATATAATATAAATCCTAAAATAAATGTCATAGGAATGTTCCCTTACCTACTTAACATCTTAGAATCCTCATACAAGTTGTAACATAAATAGTAGGTACACGAATCTAAAGTGAACAAATTAAACAAAACCAGTTTGTGATATTAGTCCCCCAATAAAAAATCATCAGCTAATTGTTATTCTTGTATGGGAAGTTAATATATATTTTGCGTATTTAGCATGTTTATATGCTACACGTTATTCAGTTCCATAAATAAGTTCCATAAATTAGTATTATTAAGGAGTCCCTTAAAACTCAACATTATGAATTTTCTCGATGTATACTTACTTCTAGTGGTTACCCCGGTATTGTTAGCATTCACGGGCTACGGTAACCGTTTACTATTGGGCAAGTCAAATGCCACTTGGCTGACTTAATCGTATCAGAAAAAGTTTGTTGTCAAAGGGGGCAATAACAGGTCCCTTGTTAAGATACTTTCGTTGCTGACTGTATTCTATATAGGTGGGCGTTGAAATCGAACGCAAAGAGACCAAGTTTTAATTATAAATCCCAAACTTAGTAAACAACATATACAGTAATCCTCAATGACCTCGTTTGTTGGCAACCCGATGAACTTTTAGTTGTTCCAGAGTTATATGTATCGGTACCGTGCGATACAATACTTATGTTGGTGAAAAGCTTAGCCGATTAATTTTGACTACCTGAACATTGAAGGGGATTAATTTAGCACTAAATGATACTATGTGCAAGCTTTTATGCCATGACGGAAAATATTATTATTAAATAAAAAATTGACGGTCACCGTAGCCTAGTTGGTAGTGCTCCTGCCTACGAAGCTGGTGGTCCTGGGTTCGAATCCCGGTAAGTGCAAATATTTGTGTGATGAGCACGAATATTTGCTTCGGAGTCATGGATGTTTTCTATGTATATAAGTATTTATCTATCTGTATAAGTATGTATATCGTCGCCTGGTACCCATAGTACAAGCTTTGCTTAGTTTCGGGCTAGGAAAATCTGTGTGTGTCATTTTCAAGTGGTTTTTACTAGACCCGTCGCTTACAAAACTGATATCTTTGAGTCCGGCTTCACAATAAAAAATCTAGCCACACTTTTGAGTTTACTGGTGTATATTGGATATATGGATAGATATGAGCTAGGGGTCGTTGGTAAGTTCTTCAGTACCTATATGTAGGTATATGTACTCAACTATTTATGGGTTACACAAATAGTCTTGCGTGGGAATCGAACCATGTCTCGCATGACGCCGCGAAGCTTAAGCGCTGCGCCACACGTGCAGTCGAATTCAATTCAGTTCGAACGATTAATATATTATTAATATACTAATCGTTTTATAGGTAATAATAAGCTAAGGTTAACTCCTTATACCTATTTTATGCCTTCATTCGTAGCATGAAGAATAAAATCTTACCAACAAGCTTTTTATAAAGTTCTTCACATGTTTGTTTGTTAACTTCGTACAGAATCTTCCAAGCTAGTTTTGGACAACATTCTCTTATCCTATCAAGCTGAAACTTCGAATGCGGGTTCAAGTGTCACGACATTGCATATATTTGTTAGACCTGACATGAATCTGCAATCAGGGTCGTCTCCACGTGGGTTTTAATATTCAATATTATGAATGTGAAGTCGTTTCAGGTTACTTTAGATACCTACGTTTGTTGGTGTAAAGCTTAAGCGACTAGTTGAATACATGCAGCTATTATTATTATTATTCATTTATTTCAGATATAAAATCCATATAGTGTTAATATTACAGTACTTAATCATAATTTAAAAAAATAATTTAAGAATCAGCTATATTAATTGAGCTATATTGGAGGGGGATAATTTAACCCCCCAATAGTATGATGTGGACGTTTTTATGTTTCACATAGAATTGCATCATAGTAATATTTTATTTTATTATATATCTTTTATAATAATAATATCCTGGGACATTATTTACACACGGCCATCTGATCCCAAACTAAGCAGAGCTTGTACTATGGAAACCAGATAACTGATATATTACATATACTACTTTTCTTTTGTAAATACATACTTACAGACATGTTCATCCACACAAAAATCTGTCCTGGGTGGGAATCGAACCCACGACCTCCGGCATGTAAAGCAAGTATTTGCCAACCACGCCAACAGGCCCGTAATTTTGTTATATGTTTGATCATGCGCTGATGCTGCGTGATTAAGGAGTATTAGAAAGCGCATGGGCTACTCATTTCTCCTCCTCATGACCCTCGTGACTCGACTGTTCATTGGACAATAGCTGAGTCAAAAGCTTTACATATATGTAGTTTTAATTTCTTTAGCTCATTACCATAGCACCATGATGACACTATATATTAGATACTTATATGTAACTTCTACAGCGAAACAATATTTTGTTAAGAATCTGCTGCCAGGTGTACTAATCCAAGCGTTCAGTCCACGGTTACAGTGTTATGCGACTTTGTATAATGCTCTGTCTGCTTAGTTTGGGTTCAGAGATGTTAGTTGCCTAAATAATGTCCCAGGATATTATTATTAATTAAAAAGTATTCTCATAAATTGATGCTTTAACCCGCAGTATATCTTCCCGTGGGAATTTAGACACTGGCATTTGACATATTTTTTGCATATATACGTTTCGTTTAGATAGATATTGTGATTTTCGCTGAGCAATGTAAACAGTTTTACCTATTGTTTATCAAAAAGGTTCGTCAAGGATGTAATAAAGTGATAATCTGTAATTTATTAGTAATTAAAGTGCTAAATCCGCTAACTAATAAAATACACTATTCAATGAAAATTAAGCATATTACAGATTTCATTAATACACACATCAACAAAGTCTAGGGATACGTTATTTTGAAATCAAACATGGCTTTATTGTTTAAAACCTATTTAGTTTCCTTAAAAAGTTTATTTACAGATTTAAACCTTGTCTATTCTTTATTCAAAATTTAAAAATTAAAATGAGAAACAAATGAAAACACGCAAAGCACAGCGCAATCTTGAGTTGTATCTAATTTCAAGAAGTTGCATTAAAATTTTTTTTGCGTGTTAATTGAAGAAAACCTGATAAATTGTTTTATTTTCTTTTCTCAATTGGTTGTGTAAGCTTTTTACCGTCATGCCACGCCATCATTTGAGTCGAGATGAAATGTTACGGGCAGTTGGCATGTTACAAAACGGTGCTATTCAACGCGTCGTTGCTGAGTCTCTGGGCACAAGCCAAAATGTGGTATCCAGGCTGTGGTCACGTTATCGCGCTACTGGAGATGTGGCAGAACGGCACACAGGTAGATATCGTGTTACCACTCAGAGACAGGATCGATTTCTCCAAATGACCGCCAGAAGACTACCCAATATCACAGCGATGCAACTAGTGCAAAGGCTCCAGGAGGGTCAGCAGCTGCTGGTGAGCGACCAAACCGTGCGAAGGAGGCTGCATGAAGTTGGTCTTCATGCTCGCAGACCGCTACGAGTCCCAGCGCTGCGACGTGGCAATCGCGGTAGGCGACTTTTATGGGCTCAAGAACATTTGACATGGAGTGATCAACAATGGTCATTGGTGCTGTTCACTGATGAGTCCCGCTATGGATTTCATCCAGATTCGAGACGAACACGCGTTTGGAGAACTCCAGGCAGAGTCAGCCGTCTCCGACATCCACAGGAGGTCCACTCTTACCAAGGCGGGACAATTATGGTGTGGGCAGGAATACGAATCGGCGGACGAACCCAACTCATTTGGATTCAGGGCAGCATGACTGCCCATAGATACCGTGAGGAGGTAGTAGAACGTGTCATTGTCCCGCTCAGGGCCCTAACGGGGCAAGAATTTCAGCTCATGCATGACAATGCACCTTCCCATACAGCGCGGCTGGTGAGGGCCGCCCTTCGAGAACACGATGTTCAGGTATTAGATTGGCCTCCACAGTCGCCAGACTTAAACCCAATTGAACACGCCTGGGACATGTTACAGCGAAGAGCATTGAGGGATTTTCCGCCCAACTTGACAACAGAAGAACAACTTTTCGAACATTTAAAAAGAACTTGGGACTGCATACCCCAGCAAGACATTGACACCTTAATTTTAAGTATGGAAAATCGTTGCCGCTGTGTGATTAATGTTAGAGGAGGAAATACCGATTACTGATTATCAGATTTGGTAAGATTTTTATTCATTTAATTCGATTGAATAATTTTATAAGAATAAAATGTTTTTGTTCACTCAGTAATTTTCTATGGCTTAATTAATTTAAGACTTTTATTAATTAGAAAAACAAAATCGCATCGTGTTGTTAATGTTTAAATATCGGCCATGAAATTATCTTTAATTCTTCCATTTACAGTCATAACAAAATGTTTATAGTTTTCTAGATAATCAATGAAATGTTCAATATCCCTAGATTGTGTTGATGTGTGTATATTTATTGTATTTGTTCTTGATTTAACTTCTTCGCATAACAGACAGTTTCATTCCAACATCAGGTTTTTTTGTTAGATTATTATAATATTAATACCTACTTTCATCTTTCATTTTATCCCAGACTTTGATGTTACAATTCACAGAAAGTTTATTGTAATGGAATATGTAATACGGTGTTAACTGAACAAAGGTTTCAGATGATATATTAAGAACCTAATGCTTTACAGTAAGTAAATAAGTACGGGTATATCTTTATAACAAAAGTTCTTTATATTTCATTTGATTCATTTAAAATTCAAGCGAAATATTTATATAAGTTTTTCCGTTTTTACTATAATTGTACTGTTCATGTATATTTTCCAACATTTTACCGGTCTATTAATATAGGCACATACTGGTCATGTTGGCGTGGTTGGTTTTCACGCCGCAAGTAGTTGGTTCGATTCCCGCCCAGGACAGATATTTGGGTTCATGCAAATGTCTGTTTGCCCTAAGTATGGGTGTAATTTTCTATATAAGTATTTAATTACAAAAGAAAAGTAGTACATCTATCAAAGCCCATCAAACGGACGAAGGCATCGAACCAAGGTTTTATTTTCTCGATTCGATTCCCGGGTATCGGGAATTAAATCCAAAAAAATAAGAGTTTTTAATGTTAGTGTAGTTGTAGTGTCATAGTTATCGTTTTTTTGTCTTATAGTGTATAATAAGAGTTAATTATATCTTTATTTCTTAGCTTTCCTGCCATGTAAAAATATCTGAATGCCACCTGTCACAACCTTGTGAATATAAACCATCGAGGGATTCAGTCAAAAACTTACAAATATATCATTAACATCGGTTCAGCCGTTTAGTGGATAATCAGTTACAAACATAAGTATATTTTATATGCAGGAAAAAAATATAATTTGGTTAATTCTAAACAACATGACAATGGACCTGATTCTAACCAATACCAAATAAATAAGTTTTAATATACATAATTCTATATTTTGCTTAGTTGCATTATGTTAGAATCGGTTGACTAACAAAAGCGGTCCGGACGAGCAATGTTACTAGGTAATTTGATTGTTCTAAAGTTAAATAACACAACCGCTATAACTAAGAGGCAGTGAAAATTTAAAAATAAAACTGCCTCGTCAATACCAACAGAACTACATTTTTATACACTCAAATATTGATGTAGATATAATTTTAGTATAATATCTGGGGACAATGTCACACAGATCATCCTAGCCCCAAACTAAGCAAAGCTTGTACTATGGGTACCAGGCGACGGTATAAATACTTATATAGATAGATAAATACTTATATACATAGAAAACATCCATGACTCAGAAACAAATATTCGTGCTCATCACACAAATATTTGCACTTACCGGGATTCGAACCCAGGACCACCAGCTTCGTAGGCAGGATCACTACCAACTAAGCTACAGTCAACCGTATGTTATTAGAAGGCTTATAAATTTTCATACGTTCTTTTTTTGAAAATCATAGCAGTACCTATGCTAATTGGAAATAGTATTAATAATGTACTAAATTATAACATACTAAAATGTGATGTGAATTGAATAACATTTAAGATAAGAAATATATTTTCTTTATTGGTATCGACAACTACTGGGCAAGCACCGTCTTAAGTAGCTCAATCAACCCAAGAAGAGAACTTATAGAGCATCAGTTTGTAATATGTGTATTTAGATACTTTCTAAGTAAACTTCCGTGTATTGCAAACTACGTTTTATAACTTGTTCTGTTTATGAGTAGATTGATCTTAAATAACTTTTTAGTCTCGTAATTAGTAAAGCTAATAAAGACCGGGTCTAATGATCAATTTACTGTATAAATATTGTGCCTGATTAAATAACTTTTAGCTCTAGGTTTTACTCTATATTCAGTGTAGATATAGCTGTACATACTACAAAGACTAACCTTACTCTCTAAGCTATGTAAATAAAAAGCTGCTAAATTCGAATGGTATCACCTAAGGTGCCGTTGAGAGTTCTAACATCAAAATATTAAAAAATATACTAAGGCGGTAGGATTAAAAAAAAACTTTGTTGAACTTATATAGTTCAAAATATGATATTACGAGTACTATTGCCTTATTAAGAACATGTTTCACACTTGTATATAACACTAATTACTTGTATTAGTTATTGGAAAATAAGTAGGTACTAATTTCATGATCCCTTAAGTAATATACTTAGGGACACGGTTCTAGGTTAGGTATACAATTGAGTTACGTATAATTATAAAAATCTTTAATAGCACTCATGTTATATTTATTAATAAAATATCATTCATGTACGTCAGATAACCATGAATACGGCAATATTAAAAGCGAGAAGACGGCGGAAAGTCTTATAACTTCCTTCCTTTAGGATACCACACTTTCTAGACAGACAAACATATTAAAAATAAATTAATTGTGCACTTTGTCACCATTTCCCTAGGAACAGATTTATGATATAATGTTAAATGAGTGCTAATAATGTTTCCGTTTCCGCCTTCCTTCGTGTATCCACTTACCTGGTTGTCTGGAAGAAATCGCAGTAGCGATAAGATCAGATATTGTACCAAAAATTTAACAGTAAATTATGGTGTACAATAAACCTTCTTTACGTTTAGTTAATAATGATCTATCTTATCTACAACGTAGTAAATTATGGTGTACAATAAACCTTCTTTACGTTTAGTTAATAATGATCTATCTTATCTACAACGTATTATAAAGGCAAATGACAAAGTTTTTTAATTGTCTTTAAGAAATAGCAGATCGTTAGGTTGGTAGCCAAATTTTGTGCACGCCACACGTTCATTAGTATGAAAATTGTCTGTATAAGATTAGGTGAAAAATTTACTTCATAGAATGCTTCATAGGTTAAAATAATGAGTTGAATAAAAATGATGATCTGAAATGTTATAACTGTAACCGAGCATAATTAAAGCATGGTTTTACAAAAAGAAAAGTTCTTGGAACTCTGTACCATTTCATTAAATCCTATGAAGGAAATTTTCATCTCATCGGTAACTCTATATCAGTATCGGATTCTTTGAAGATTTAACATGATTACGTTTGCACACTGTACACCGACAGGCTAAACAATTCATGTCCCCAGTCCCCACTTACCCCTAATCATTGTAAAACTCTCACAAAGTCCATATAGGCTGCCTATGTGCGTACCCCTGTCAAGTTTATTAATGAATCTGTACCTACCTACTGTAACTGTGTATATTGGCCAATTAATCAATTAGCCAGTTGGAATACTTTGTGGAAAGTCAATTAGAAACCAGCCTATTTTTAGAACCGAAATTAAGCATTGCCAAACGAAGTAGCATTCCTGTAAGTATTATGGGCACGCTACATTTTGATGCCGATGCGGAGCGTCTACTTGATTGCTCATAGTTTAATATATTTTCGTAAAATATGCAAAAACAAATCTTTTTTAATCTTATATTTAGTTTTCTTATCTTTTAAAGTGTATGTATATGTAGTTTCTAATCGGATAAACTTTATAAATTTACTAAACCATTAAATATCAGATTAGAAACTAAAACAAGTATTTCCAACCATTGCATATAGGGCTTTAGCCAATGTTGCCCATGCTTTAAATAATAATACTCACTGCAAAAATTAAATAAAACTTATGAATTTAATCTTTAGGATTAGTAAACTACAGAAGTTTAGTATAGCTTTAAATATCCAGTTAGAACTAAAACAACTATTGCTAACAATTGCATTACACCTTTAACCAGTGTTGCCCATGCTTGAAATGTATTTATTAAAAATCTCCTTTTTTCTAAGGGTAATTTTAAAGGCACTGACTTTGATTTTAAGCAAAAATATATATTACGTAGATTAGCTTCAGTTCATATGTGACTTTTATTATATTAAGTACTGCATTTTACTGTATTGGGAAGGTACCTACAAAAAATGTTAGTTCATATTTTAAATTTTAGATAATACCTATCGATAATACCTATCGCTATCTTTATACCGATTCAACAGTCTTGTAGTTTTCGATATATTAGATAAAATTTGTATTTTTCATATAAGGAAATTTCAATTGAAATGTTGTAAAACCATTTTCGGGTTGTCTACCGTTCTGTTACCCACATGAAACTCAAAATACCTGTTTTATACGTGTCATATACTACATTATAGGTCAAATGTATGTGAATAATAAACTAAATACTTAGGTCTATGAGGTATTTCTACCGAATCCTTAGTCTATTAGTACAACAATGTCAATAATCATCACCGATGAGAAAATCAAATCAAAATCAATGCCAACACAAGAAATGTCAATCAATATTTTCCAGTGTTTGCCACGTATCATTGGCATTGAAGAAAACTATATTTATCATATTTAAGTATATCGCCACGAATGTCTGGGATATTTATCCATCCATTGCCTATACCATCATGCTGTATAAGGTCAAAGTACTTTCATCAGAATATTTTGATTACCGGCTCCTCTACCGGTACCCCGACCTCCAAAATATTTCGTGGCCATGTCATTTCATTATGACTGATTTGTGTCTAAAATATTCGTTGGTCTTTTATTACCCGACGATTGCAAACCACTTAATTAAAATTCAAATATTCTCTTGACACGATTGCATAACAGTTATTCTTACTGAATGTTTACATAGAGTTTTTTTGCGTTAAAACACAATCTATGCACAAAACCTGCTTTCTTTGCCGTCGCGAAGAAAGTAAAAATTAGTTTCCGTCCACGGTTCATTAATTTCGCGACCGCTACGTTTTTTTACTGTCCACAAATAAGCGCAGTGTCTTGATATTGCACAAGTTCTTTTATATGTTTCGAATTGACTTTGTGCCACTTCCTTAGTTCCTGCTGTAGATATATTATGTCACACGTTCAGTAGGTATATATTTCCTGGCCCCCGAGTTAGGAAAAATAAATAACATTTTATTACGTAGGTACGAAGGCGGGAAATGAAATGTGGTACACATAACATCTCTGACAGGGAAGCTTACTCAATTGCGTAATTAGTCGGGTTTCTTGATAGAAAGCTTTAATAGTTATAGCTACTTGATTATATTTGTTACGAACACTGGAAGTACGACTAAGGTTCTCAATCGATATGGCGCCTAACGTGGCCGGTAATTGAAAGTTCCGGATTTGTATTAACAAGTTTTTTGTACAGTTTTTAGAAGTGAGGATCCTCTACCTGAGTAAGAGAGTAGTTATACAAGATAATTCGAAAGTCGTATAAAATTCCATGACCATGTGATGTCCTATATAGGGTACATAGGGAAGAGTAGGGTTTGCATGTCAGTGAATATTAATAATAAGGCCTTCCTAATGAGTTCAACCTAAGACATCTTGGGAACGTGTTCCATTAGTACATATTGTGCAATTTTATTTATTAAAATCAGAATTGAGATATATAATTTAAACTGGCATACCAATAGTACTGCGGGCCGAGTTGGTATTTTAATAAAATGAAACGGTCAAGTGCGAGTCGGAATTACAAACCAAGACTTCTGTACCTTCCTCAGGTGTATTCTTCTTAACAACCACTAACTCTGTTTGTTTGTAAATATATTTAATAATTCCAGAAGAACTATCGCTCTATTTTTCCGGTAATATTGAAGTAAGTAGGTACTTATGGATTTGTCAGAAAAGAACCTTGACACTCGATTCAGCAGATATAGGTAATAGGTGAACGTAGGAATTATTAGATAGATAGATAGATAGAGTACACTTTATTGCACCAGAAAACAGAATACATAATATCTTAATAAAGAAAATATAGGTACAATCGGCGGTCTTATCGCTTTGTAGCGATCTCTTCCAGACAACCGTTGGGTGGACAAGAAGAACTAAGATGGAAAAGGCAGTAGTTGTAAGTGTACTATCGTGTGTATTAAATGGGTACCGTTATTACATACATACATTACATATGTACAAGCTTCATAAATATATACTTATATTTGTATAAATACTAATAATACTATACTATACAGAGGACAAACTCCTTAATTAAAAAGATATATAATGTATGTACATTATATATCTTTTTAATTAAGGAGTTTGTCCTCTGTAAGGTCAAGATAACTGGCAGCAGCATAGTCAAGGATGGGGAAAAGAAGAGATTCAGCAAGAGCAATTTTAGTAGCGGTTGGGAGAAAATTACGCATTCTTCGTAAGGAACCTGCTGCTGCATATAATTTGCGACTAGTTTGTTCAAGTTGTGGACCCCACGAAAGCGTTTTATCAAAGTATATCCCCAGATTTCTCACATTATCACTAAAGGGTACATTATATAGGTATATAATTATATTTAAAAAAATATATCACCTAGGCAAAGCACAACTATTTATATCAGTAGAAGATGTCATGATACAAGTTATATCTGTATCAACTAAATCACCCCTTATTTATTTACGAAAACACTCAATGTGACGAAAGAATTATGAGGTATATTTGCATTTTAACCTATTGGGCCATTTAAATTTCCCAATATACTTATGTGACGCTTTGGTACAATTCATCAAAAAACTGGTTTTACTCAACTGAGATTGAGTTGCGTTACGGAAATACTCCTATTACCAATACCTAATAGATATAAATTGGAATAAAATAAAAAAGTAACTCTCACTCTATCGTTTACTTTTCTCGATTTAAGTGTTGAACCGATTGTTATGAAATTTGGCAAGGAGATAGATTGAACCATTAAGAAAAAAGCATAATTCGCTACTTCGGGGAAGAAAGGGCGTAAAAGCCAAAATAGCAACTTTACAGGGGAGCGAAAAAACGTTTTTTTTTTAAATTTTGGAAAATAACTTTTTTTGCAATAGAGTTAAATTCGAATGAATTGGTGATATTTACTTGCATTTAAGTGCTCTTTAATATCAAGAAGCTTAATTTTAAGTAGACCTTATGGTTTAGAAGATAGGATGGATTTACGACCCAAAATTTTAATAAAAATGGCTTTTACACCGTCTATAAATACGTACTATAGGACGTAAATCCACAAATATCTATAATGCTAACATACATCGTGTCGTATAAACCATCTTTAGACAGTGAAAAGGTCGTAATGACTGCACCACTTATAACAATTATCGTGAGTAAACCTACAATTATTATAATTTTGTAAGATTTAATGTGGTGAATATTGAAATTAAGGTGCATAGAAGCTCAAAATAATAGCATAATAATTATTATTATCTGATTTATCATAGTTCTATATTACAAAATTTATTATAACGAATTAGGTTACCTACCTGTTAAGTTAAATGCACACGATTCATGAATAGTGAAACAAAAGAAAAGATTTAATTGAATTGAACTTTGATTATTTTCATTAATTTAAATTTTAAGTTAACTGTGATAAATAATTACTATCATCTAATATTAATTAATTAAGAAATAAATTAACTAAAATTGATAAAATAGTATAAAATAATGGTATGTTTGTAATTTATTCTACTAGGTAGGTATTGGTGTATTAAATAAATAAATTTAGTTAAGATGCAAATCAGTTTTATTCATTCATAAATCAAATCAAATTGACAATAATTAGTAATCTTCCTTTTTTTTCTATTTCCTTTTCTGTTTTTTGTTTCGTTTTCTTACTTTTTTAATTTTATTGCTTGTAATCGTATTCTTCTTTATTTTTTTTATCTTTTACTTTCTTTTTATTCATCTTCTTTCTCTTCTTATATATTTTTTTCTTTTTCTTATTTGTTTAACCTTTTTTTTAATTATTATTTGTAAAATAAATCTTTCTTCTACTTATTAATCATTCATGCATTATTCTAATGAAATTAAAATGTAGATAAGTACCCATTCATTCTAATTCCTCTACTACATCGTCTTCTTCGTCGGTATCTAGTAATTGGTCTACTACTGTTTTAAAATGAGGCAGCGACAAAAAATCTTGTTGGAACGGTCTGGGTATTGTGTGATTGTCACAAAGAAGTTTTAAATCGTTATATTTTGCAGTCGAAATTGGTAATCTGGCGTCATATAACTTACGCAACACAAATTCGTTTGATTTTTCAGCTTGGCAGTGATTATTAGTTGTATCTAAACAAATATTTTTTTTAGGTCTTCCTCTCGCTTTAGATTTCCCTTTTGTATTTGGCCTTTTTTCAGGTACTTCAAATAGAATGACTTTTTGTACTGATGTGTCTTCATGCATGGAGTACTTAATTTCAACTTGATCAACATTCTTCTTCTTAAATGTAGCAATCCGAATATTTTTAAATTGCATGTTTTTTAGCGTTTCCTTAGTGAAAGTCTTTGTAGCTAGTTCGTCCCAACTAATAAAATCACTATGCTCCATGACAATAACACGATAAGGTCGTGGCCGTTTTCGGGCAGAAGCAATGTAAGGCATCCACTGGGAAGGACTCCAGACGGTGAGTTTTTTTATTTCTCGTTCTATTGTTGCATGCACTGAATCAACAGGCATGTATGTATGTCCAGGCAACAAAAAGTTAAGCTGTATTGTTTCTAAATTTACGGACTTTTTGAGGTAATAGTTTATGGCAGATAGAACTACTTTATTTTTATTTTGACCTGTACAGGAATCGCAGTATAAAATCAAATTTTTTATTTTTCTTTCGTCAACTTCTTGTAAATACTTAAAGAGACAAGTTGCTATTTCTTGGCTACCTCGTTTTCCGTCACACTCTCCCCAAATGTAGCAATTCACATTTTGAGTTCCACTTTCATAAATGGTGAAATTAAAAACTGCATACTTTCTTGAGTACCCTAACAACATGCTATCTCCGTGGGGTGTTGTCAATACCTTTTGTAAATCAAAGCTAGCTGTCAAAGTACCATTAATATTATAATGATTACTTAAATTTTGATGTGCTAGAAACCTTTTATAAGTAGATTTTTTTTCTTTAATGTGATTTTCTAAAATGGTTTTATCTTCTTCGCTGCTTATTTCTTTTCGGTCGGCTCTTGTACACAGAAGACATTTGTCTTTTTTTGGACAATGAAAGCTGATATTATATTCATTATTAAATATATTTCTAAATATAGTATCTCCAACTGCATCTTGATTTTTATCTTCACATTCTTTCACATAAAGTCTATACAAATTGGATACATTTTTTAATTCTTGGGGAAGATACACCCTGCTGGTTCGTTTCCGGTTATAGTGTGAAGGGACTGCTGGCAATTTTTCAATAAAAGACTTTGCATGTGCTTTTGCTTCTGGAGAATACTTATCCGGAAATGTACGTGTCCTCCGATCATCCTGAGACATATTATATTCTTTAGAATGAGACAGATTGTATAATAAATATTTCTGGGTCACATTCAATGTCTCAAGCAAGAACTTTTGACAAACTTTTTGACGATCTTCACCATTATTGATAAAGTACTCGTATGTTAAATTTCTCCTACTATTTGGAGAGTCCGTTCTTTTCCTGGAAATTGATACCTGGCGAGTACAATTAATAAGCCAATCTTTCCTCCGTTGTGAACTTATGCTCCAAAAGAAGTCAAACAGAGACTTTCGCCTTTCTTCCGTTATATTAAAACAACCTCTTTTACATTTATCCTGCTTACATGGGTTTTCTCTCATAGATTTTTCTTTAACTATGTCCCCTTTCTTGGTTTGGTAGGATTTTCCCTCATCTTTTAATTGTTTTCGTTCTTTCCGTTTATTTATTAGTTTCTGTTTCTTCCTTGTTATATTTTTACTTGTATCATCCTTTTGGGCTTTCTTCTTTTTTTCTTTTTTCTTCTTTTTCTTTTCAGGTGAACCACTAGATTCAGATTCATTGCAAGTCCAATCATCAGAACTACCACCAGAAAAGTCTAAAGCTTCCTCGTCAGATAAGAAGTCTATATAATACATCTTGTATTTTGAAGTTGAAGTTTTGCGTGTTCTTTTAGTCCGATCTTTTTCAACTGTGTGTGTAATATTTAAATTGGCCAGTGCTGTACTTGTAGATGGATTAGGAGGTCCAAGCTGAGTTTCATCGTGAGATGCAGCCAGTAAAGGACTCAGTTCTAAAAATGGCGTCTTGGAGGTGGTAGGTATACAACTATCAGATTGAGGTATATATTTATCCAACGGCAGAAGGTTGGTCTTCAAGTCAGATGATTCAGGGATCGGTACAGAAGGAACTTCGGGTTCATCAGCGGCATAGTCATCTTGTGGCACGAGATTAACATATAAAGTAGGTAATTCAGCAGTCAATACGGAAGAAGATTCAAGCTGCGTGCTATTGTCGTAGGTAGACAATGTATTAACAATTAGAGACGAATTAGCGATCGGAACTGATGTAACTTTGGTTTCTGGAGCATAGTCAGCTGGCAAAAGGTTTGAAGAAAACGACTCAACGGTCGGCACAGCACATGAGATTTAATTTTCAGCAATTACTGGATCTGCAGGGAGGGCAGTAATATTTGGATGTGGTAATACAACAGTCGACGAACTATCAGCCTGTTTTAAGACTTCCATAGAAATAATATTTATTTTGTTACTATTGTTTTTAAACGGGCTTTTTGGTGGTATAAGGCTACCAACGTTGTCTCCAAAGAATGAAGCATGTGCTCGGGGTAAAGAAATCATAGAGGTATTGATATCGCCATCACTGCTTGAATTAATTATGATTTTTTTGTGTGTTGCTTTTGATATTTTTATTGGTTGCATTTCTGTGTCGCTGTTTTCGATTATATCATTGCTTTGATCCGAACTACTATTTTGATCAAAACTCCTAGTCGACTGACTCGGCTCGTAGTCAGATCTGGAAATAAGATGATAATAGAATTACTTATACAAAAATTATACAAAAAAGTCGTCTTTATTTTTAATGCTAGTAAGAGTTAGGGCGTAAAAGCCATTGTAGTTTTAGTTCCCTGTAATATTGGGGTTGTAAAAGTCACGCACGGCATCGAAAAATCAGAAGACATTAGTCATTAGGGCGTAAAAGCCAGTCTAACAAATCAGTTTCATGGAGTTTATAACGGAATAAATAGAAATGCATGTAATTTGAATAAAGAAAATGATTAAACAAAATAACTGAATAAAAATATTGTGAATAATTAGATAGGTACCTACGTAACATGACCTTTGTGGTAAAGTTAGTTAGCACTTAGGTACATAAGCACCCATCTATACAACTATACATACAACCATAATAAACCCGACCGTTTTTACACCGTGAGTACCTAATATTTTAAGTAGTAAAAAAATAGGTAAGTACCTATCTTCCTAGAAATTACTACGACGAATGCACTCTTAATATTTATTATAAAATAAATACGAATATCTCTAACTAAAGAAACATCACATTAGGTAAGCACGTCTAAACAGTTTGAGCCAAGAATAATAGATAGGTACTGTACTATTACTTAAAACTTACCTTTGTGATGAACGACGACGGCTTTGTAATAATGCATTAACGATATTCCTTCTTTTTAGCAAGGAATCCAAGGCTTTCGGCTTCGTATTATCCATTTTTTTAATTAAACAAGTAACTTATTCGCACTGTATTAATATTCAAACGGAACGTAAACAATAACAATCCGGTAAAGAAACTGCGATTGACAGACTGACAAGATTGGACACGTGGACTTCACTTGTGGTAAGTCGTGTACATGCAGGTTGCGATTGTGTTTGTGCGTGTGTCGTCGGCAGCGCGCGCGCTTATTGGTTAAATAAATTATGTTTCTATCTCACTCCATTGTAAGACTGTTTAACGTACGCATAAGAGACAACGATAAATGACATGATTATCTCTCCGATTTTTAGACTAAAGACATTGTTATTGTTACGATTTGAATGCTGTAACTCCAAGTTTTTATTTTTGTGCAAGGGCGTAAAAGCCAAATCATATTTAAATTGCCAAGTAAAAATGTCGTAAAAGTAATTACGTAATAAATATTGTATTTACGACCAAATATTCTTTCATACTATGGTGATACGCCCTTATTAATTTGAAATAATTAAATAATGTCATTATACGTCAATTTTTTTTAATAAAAATGGTTTTGGTGAGAAAAAAATCATGGGGGTAAAAGCCATTTTTTTGGGAATATTGAAATTTTAAATATACAGATCGATAGAGCGTCGAAAACTAAACAAAGTTGCATTATTAACTCATTTTGGCCAAAAGTGGCTTTTACGCCCTTTCTTCCCCGAAGTAGCGAATTATGTCCATGCTTCTAATGTTGCAATTGTATTATATAAACTAAACGCAATTAGTTATATCGTCTTAGATGTAAACTAAGTTAAGGATTATCTGTGCTTGTTGGGAATAAACCTTTTTTATTTTTATTTATTTATTCTGATTCTTTTTCAGGATTTAATATATCGCCTTACAAAATATCACAACTATGCTAGCTTCTTTTCTTCCAAGTTTTAGGCTAATCTATCAGTCCGCAATATAAAAAAGACTTCACGCGGGCGGAGGGTTAGTTCGTTATAAAATTAACTAAGTGGGTATTCGGCTTATGGCCGCCAAGGAGTAAATAACTATGAAAAGAGATAAAATCTCTAACATAGCGTCTAATCTCTTTGCATAGTTCTTAACTCCTTGGCGGCAATGAACCGAATACTCATTTTATTCTGATGTTAATATATTCTTTATTATGTTTGAAAAGGTGTTCCTTAAAGTCATTGACATGGCAAATACAAAACAAACGTATTAAGTGATAATATGCTGTAATGTTCATGGTCTGATAAATTTCGTGCCGTCAATTATGTACTTCACGCTTGTCTCCAAATAGAGGTCTGCGTCTACTATGACGGGTTACTGACATTTTAAAACTAATTTTTTAATGATTCAATTGTAAAATAAGTCTGTAATAAATAAAGTGACGTATAGAATGAGCTCTATGTATCATATTGATATCTATCCATAAAACCGATAACTTATGCAAAACTGTTTCAACAAAATTATTTACAAGAAAATAGTTTTTGACAGCTAATATTATTTAAAATACGATTCTAGTATCCATAAGCAATGGTCTAGTTTCAAATAAAATAGATGGCATAAATCTTTCATTTGCAATACGGTTGGGTAGCTTTAGAAATATGAAAACAATTTTAAACTTTTGATAGCTAGTATAAATAAAGTAGATGCTACGATATACCGCTCTGGCAAAAGGACGAACGGATGGAAAGAACAACACCCTAAGGATCTTTTATAACATTTTGATAAGTATAGAACCCTTATTACTCTTGGAGAACATTAAATACTTTATTATTATAATTTATTTAATTATGTAAAGTGTGTTGGATGTACATTACCGTATAGAGATTCGTCATAGACTCAATTATATATCTAAAAAAAAATTAGGGTATGGAACGTATATTGAACGACCAAATCCTCAAGCATCTCGAGAACAATGATCTTCTGTGTGATCGCCAATTCGGCTTCCGTCGAAATCGATCTACAGGAGATCTTCTAGTGCTTGCGACTCACCTCTGGGGCGAAGCAATTGAGAAGCACGGAGAAGCCTTAGCGGTTTCGCTTGATATCTCAAAGCTTTCGATAGGGTCTGGCATAATAGTCTGCTCAACAAGCTTACATTATATGCACTACCTTCTGGCCTGTGCACCTGGATTTCGGATTTCCTGACTAGGCGGTCTATAAGAGTGGTCGTTGATGGCTGCTCTTCAGATCTCAAGGCCATTAATGCCGGCGTTCCTCAGGGATCTGTTCTCTCAGCTACGCTCTTTTTGCTGCCTATTAATTACCCGCTTTTACCCGGTATTTATGGGTACGCAGATGACAGCACAGTTTTAGAGAGCTACATATCCGATCTACGGGCTAGTTGCTACTATCGCACAATCGATTCTCTCAGAGAGTATGGTAGAACGGATGAACTCGACCCTCCACGTTATATCTGATTGGGGTATTGTAAACAGGGTCGATTTCAACGCCACCAAAACACAGGCATGTCTTTTTTCCGCCAAGAAGACCCCGTTCTATTGGACTCTTATATTCCGTGATGTGTCTGTACCGATATCCAATCACCTAGACTTATTGGGTCTCAATTTATCTTGCGACCTGAATTTCGACCGGTCCATCAAAGTCAAAGTCAAAGGTACTTTATTCCGTAAAATTTTTACATTTATGTGGAATCGTCATATTTTTTTTACCCTACCGTGCAGTGAATGACGTGGCAGCTACTGAGAAACACTGCCAGAAATCTCAGTAGGAATCCATTTTTTTTTTCGAGTCCAAATCTAAGGTCTCCCAAACAGCTTGGTATACTTAATAAGGTGAGACGGTAATTCATGAGGGAACAGCTATTAAATCTATTCAAAGCTCAAGTCCGACCATGCATGGAGTACTGCTCTCATCTTTGAGACGGCTCCGCAAAGTATCAGCTAGACTCTTTGGATTCGATAGACAGACGCGCTCGCAGGATAATCGACGATAGAGACCTAACAAGTAAAAAGCTGTAAAACTTGGATCATCGGCGTCAGGTTGCAAGCTTATCGGTTTTCTACAGACTGTTTCATGGAGAATGCGCTCAAGACCTCCGTCAACTTATCCCTCTATCTCCCTTTTTTCATCGGACTACAAGGCGTCGGGCTCTCCACCGCTATGTTGTTGACATCCCATTATGCCGTACGGAGCGTTTTGCTTCCTCTTACATCATATGCACGGCTAAGCTGTGGAACAACCTCCCAAACGACGTGTTTCCAGACACATATAACATGGTTTTATTCAAGGTTAGAGTGAACAGGCATCTTATGGGTACGCGCGGTCCACCTTCGACCACATCTTCACTTACTATCAGGTGAGATCGTGGTCAAGCGCAAACCCATTATGCATAACAAAAAATATGTTCGTTTAAGACAATATCCGAAATAATCAAAACTATCACAATAAGATGAACGCAACTAAAAGAAGAGATAGGGATGTATTATAAGATATATTTCCTTATAAGATCTTACTTTTCACAAGGAAAACCTTCTTTTGAGTGTTTGTTGCCTGAACACTAAAATTTTGTAGTAGTACCTTGGCTTTTAAATAATGAACAGATCTAAAATTGTTCTTCAGTGAAAATCTGACCTCTTCCTGGGAATGACACTGTACGCTCTCATATCAAACGTTCACCGATACTATAATATTGTAACCTCCAAAGTAGTATTAAAGCCTGCTCAGCGAATAACTCGACTATAGCATAAACCTACCTTCTGTCAAGTTCAATGGTGAACCGTCTTAATTACGTAATTTATCTCTAATATCCTCGTGCACATGTTAGTCCGGGACCGAAAGGTTAATTACGCGCTCTCTACTTGAATGAGATGTCATACGTAGGGTAAGGAGGAGGCGAAGTTTCTGAGATTACATATTTCATACGAAATGAATATGTAGATACTTAATCTATTATAAGTGGTGAAACACAGAGAAAAATTAACTTGAGGTGCTACTAGCTCCTCAATTTAAGTATTTCAATTGTTCTTACCGGAATGTAAGCGATCGTCTAGGTTCAGCATGGTCGATCTATACATACGAGTAGGTGACCGCTAAAGAGGTTTACTCCTGAAACACGATAAGCGTCTAATGACTACAACTATGTCAAATTTATGTTGGGTGGCAAGAACAGGAGTATCACTGCGTATACGAGAAAGTTAATGTGCCTAGTAAAAAGCTAATGTTTATGTAGTAAATATAATGTTATGCCATAACTTAACTAATAGCGGGAAACAGATGGATCCGAGCAGCACAAGGCCGGCCATTGTGCGGATTCCTGCGCCTTTGCCAGCAGTGGACGTCTTTCGGCTGATAACTGCTTTTTACTTGCTCAGTTAAAATTACCTTACACACTAAGACTTGTATTTCTAAATCCAACTCAGCTTTGCAGCGCTGTCCATAACTTTACACTCTAAATGTCCAATCAGATTTGAGAATAAGTTTGTTAAGTAAAGTAAGTTAATACCTAAAGAAGAGCTACTATACAAACCATTCGTATTTTTAATACGGAGCGAACCCGGCCATCGCTGTGGTTGGTCTAAACCTTTCTATTTGAACTGATTTTTTCTCTTGCCATACAGTTTTTTCTATTATTGTGGCACAGTTAACTGTAATTGAACGTTACGTAACATGATGTAATAGAAAAAAAGTCAAATTCACTTTTATTGACACTTACTTCTTTCTTTTGGTTTGCAATGATTTGTGTCAGTGGTGTCATAATCTAAGTTCCGAAATGGAGCCACAATTTAGTAGCCTAATTATATAGGTATGTAGTTATAAATGAGTATAACAAAATAAGTTTAAGTTTCTATACAAATAGAGATTACTAAGATATTACAGCAGTCTCTAAGCTGTACTATTGCTTTATATCGCCCTATCTGTGGCGAAATGTCCATTTAACACGATTCCTTACGACTTATTTTATAAAAAGTTACATAAATCGTTGTGCCGGTATGTTATCGGATTAGATCAAACATCTATACAGTTAACGAGGCTAGCTGCTTGAAATCAAATCAAGTCAAGACGAATAATTTAATTTGCATAACACGGGTATGCAATAACAGACCTTAAAAGTTAACAGCCATATGTAACTATCGAAGGGGCATCCATTAAATAGGTATATTTTATCATTAATGGCTTGAATATAAAATAACGATTATCATATCGGCCGAAAGACGTCTACAGCTGGATGAAGGCCTCCTCTAAAGATCTCCACAATTCACAAGATCACCGGTCCATCTTGTAGGGCGGCTGCCCTAATATAAACATAAGCCAGCAATATTTTAAACCAGATACAGTGTTAATAATAAAAATCAGATATAAATGTCAATGAGTTACTGGAACTCAAAAGTATGTCAGCAAAATCAAACAGTAATTTATCAATTAAATATTCATTGACAGAAGCATTCATATTAGCAAATATTATACACTTCTTTGAAATACTTTAATATATCTAAGAGGCGTATCAGATCTAGGCAGATGAAATATAATTTTGTGGTATATAAGATTGCATCTTTTTCTATTAAAATGTTTAAATAGACAAATATATAAGTCGTCCCGAGGGAATATCTATCAGAGACGGGAAATCCCTCCAAAGATGGACACATTGTGGAAATCATTTTCGAGGCTTTTGTCCAGCTGTGGTGGTCATTCGGCTGATATGATGATAACCATAGTAGGTACGCTGTTAGTAATGTTGCTACCTTACTTGCAGTTTTTCTTCGCATATATAAACCACACGAATATGCACTGATTCTTGAACATATTGATACTTTATGAAGTCTCCAATTTAAATTATAATTAATGTTCACCCACAAACGTTGTAACACTTACTTCCTCTATATTGTTATTTAAATAATGTCCATATAAGTTAATTTATCAACTTTATTTCTAAATGTTTAAATTAAATTATTTAATGTCAGACAGCTTTTCAAATGTCACATTTTTGCTTTGATATATCCATTAATAATAACCATACTATCGTTAGCAAACAAAATCAAATTATAAGTATGTAGTTCGGCATCGCTTATGAAATATATCTCCCGCTGCCACTGCAAAGAGACTTATGGTAGGTATGTGAACTATTTTAGAGAGAATAGAAAAATTCACCAGGGATTATTTATAGAACTCGAATAAATCAATGTCCTTTGATAGATTTTTATAATCCAACCAAGGGGGCTACTGCCTAATTCGCCGGTTATCGAGATCGGCGTTCAAATAGATGAACGGTAAATAACTAAATCATTCGTTAAACGAATAGGAAATGAAACCAATTAAACGAATAGTCATTTTTAACATTCATCTATTCGAACGCTGATCACGTTCACGATAATAGGCGAATCAGGCGGTAGCCCCCCCAGCAGGGACATCTCCCCGTTGGGGCTTGTTTCTGTACTTATATGGTACCTATTTCATATTGTCATGTGAATAATAATTAGGTACATTCCTCTATGGCTGTAACCTCTTACGGCAATCAGGAAATAACATCTTACTTGTAGAATCGTTACTATTTAATAAGTTGCATTTATCATTGTAATCAAATGTAAATTAATTATTGCAGATGCTGATAATAACATATTCCGCATCATCTATTAAAGTGCCGGTAGACAATGAGGATAACGTCACAGAATTAATAACAATTGTCCCTGATGGAACACAAAGCACACCAGTATATTATATATCGGAAGACGCTAACGTGGATAGTTATCTTGTGCCACCCGATCCGCATAGACCTGATGAATCGTTGCCTGATGGTGTAGGTACACCAGCCACTTTCCTCGTACCACCCTCTGATGAAAAACAGACGAATTACTACGTTCCGATCAATCCTAGTGCTCAGAGTGATTGGCTGCCTATCCTGCAAGAAGCCCCCCAAAATAAAAGAAATGCCCGCTTTCAAAGACCACCTCAGGAACCAATTCCAATTTTCTTGAATCTAAATCAACCTGATCAGAGCCAATTTTCTTTACCTCCGCCGGTGCCCTTAACTCACCTTGTGCCACCCTCTGTAGACGCCGTCAATGAGTTTATATTACCGTTGCCCGAAGTGCAACCGGACATTGATGAGCAAGACCGCCCAGATGAACCATCGAGCTACAATGTTCAGGACGATGATGGTGCTGTTCAACAAATCCTTGACCCAGCGGAGCCTACCCTTGCTTTACATTTAACACCACCAAGAGAGCAAAAATTAAATGTCCCCACAAAATGGTATCCAAAGAAGTATACTGGTGGATTCAAGCCGGTTCCGATACCCATAGCCCAGTTTGCTGAAGAGAAACAGCCAGAAAGTCCCAAACCCCAACCTCCAAAGTACTTTAAGCCCCAACCTTATCCCGAAACCATTGAATACACACCATCCGACGAAAAGGCGTTATACCATTACAAGAAAGCTGAGCACCAACGGAAACTAAAAGAGCAGGAGGCAGGTGTTAAGGTTAGTTATGTCGCTTCTAAAGTAATTTAGAATATTATAGTAAACGTGAATTTAACTTAGAAACTTGTTGTCTGTTGTTAGCAACACGAGTCTGATGGTGCGGCGGAGGAAACATATGGCAGTCCTACTTCAACCGAACAAGAAACTTCAGAAACTAACTTGGGATACCCCGGACGTACGTGTAATGTAACTTAATAATAACATACAATTATTATTGTTTGAAATGGGTTGAGATATATAAATCACAAACTTGTCGGATGACTTAAGTTACCAAGTATAATGTTATAAGGTCAATAGATTGTTTGACCCAAGTCCAAATGAAACTATTTAAGTAATAATATTATTGTTGCGAAATATAATTTAGTGTCTACTGAACCAGCGCGGTATAACTTATATTAATTAAATATTCCTAAATTAGATACGTGCAAATTTCAAGAAAGTTAGATCTTATATAAATACCTAAATATTGAAGGTTAGAGTTTAAACGTTTAAGTCTTAATATACCGTTGTCAATCCTCTCGATTATAGCAAGTGGTAAGATATTCCTACTTTATATTAAGATTTACAAGCATAACTATGACGCCATATCACTATTTATTTAGCAATTCAAAGAACGCTCAACTTTGTATCGCTATTGTATCTAAATCGATTTCAGATTTTTGAATCGCATGTAGATAATTTATTTTTATCCTAATATATTTTATAGTTAGATAGGTACTTCAAAAATAGCTCTATCATAAGATTTTAGTTTTTTTAGACTTTAGTTATTTTATCGGATTCTTATTCCTCCAACACATTTCTAGAATTATTATTTAGTACGTTGTAACATAAAAAATGCCTCGTTGGTCTAGCGGTAGCGTGTTCAACCGGAGACAATGAGGTCCTGGCTTCAGATCCCGGGTCGGGCCAAAAAGTGATTTAAGGATTTTTCCGTAAAGAAAATTTCTTAGTATCAGCCCGGGGTTTCGGAGTTGGCGGTATAACGCCCCCGTGCCTCGGAGAGCACGTAAAGCCATTGGTCCTGTACCTGACCTCTTTCCGATCGTGTGGCTAGTCGCCCCATTGGATCATGAGACAGATGGAATAGAAAGTGCCCCTGTGTTTGCGCACACACTTGTGCACTAGGTATAATATGTCCTGCGCAGTTGACTACTCTCGAGTCTTGAGACATTCGGCCCGGAGGACATTATGACATTATTTTAATCACTATTTTAATCGGGTGGTTTACAAATTGTGATTTTTCGGTTTCGATCTGTGATGTATCTGTAACTTAAGAACTACGCTGTCAATTTCGCTATAAGTACATTCGCCAGTTAATTAAGTAATTATTAACGTACCTTTGCGTCTTGGATATGTTAAGAGACACATGTGTATTTGGTAGTAGATAGATAACCCACCGAGTTTGTTCCACTGGAACCTGTCAGTTGGGCTGCATCGAATCAGTTAGTAGAATTAAAGCGCGAACGTCGTCATAAACACAAGGTTCGCTCTAATAATAACTTTCTGAATGTCCACCTAATATAGATAGTAGTAAACATGGACGTACAATCTTAACTAGATTCGTAAAATTTGGTTACTAGTTGAAAAGTAATAAATTAAGCCATTCAGATGACATTACTAGGTAATTGTTGGTCTATCTACCTACACTGGTACACCAACAATCACCTAGTTATGTCACCAACATGTGTAATGTTAGAATAATTACAGATGTCGGAAACATTACACAAACATAAATAATTGCATTTTCTCGATATCTATGACTAGAACAATGAAAATGTTCTTATGCTTTAGGAATTTGAAATAAGGACTGCGGAAACCATTGAGAATATGATTTGCCTATGAGGAAACATCTTAGAATTTTGTATGAGGTATTACGCAGAATATAATAATTAAAAATGTTGAGGTTAGTACTAAGATTTAGACTGATCCACGTTACAGGAAACTCGTACCCTACTCCGCCAAGACAAGCAGCACCTGCAGTGCCCCTCCGGCAGACGAACCCGGGTCCGGCGCCCGATGGCAGGACGGAGTTCCGCATGCACGGGATGAAGGGTCCCCACAGCTATCAGTTCGGATACGACACCGGAAAAGGGTACGTAAAGACATTTATTCCTACCAATTAATTGAAGTAGATACGTAAGGTCAATAAATTAGTATTGAGGATTGAGTTTAGGCTGAAATGGACGAAGTGATATCCGCAACGTTTACCTATTTTTTTTTATTTGTCTGTAATACATTGTCTCCCCCGACACGATGGGAGTTTGTTATTCTTTCTTTTAAAAAGACAAAGCACGCATTAGAGAATCTAATCGCTATGTATGTCGCGGGGTATTTTACAAACATATAATAGATGGACACAAATTACAGCTCTCAGACTCAGAACAACTATTTATGGGTCACACAAATAATTGTCCGGCGCGGGACTCGAACCCGCGACACGAAGCGGTGAGGCGACTGTCTTAGCCGCTGCGCCACACGTGCAGTCAAGTTCTTATGTATCATGTTTTAATAAGAATACATTATTATTATAATTCTATTCATGTTAGAAACGTTGCTTTCCTTTCTTAACTAAATTAAATTTTAATCATAATTATATATTTCTTAACTTGATGTTTAGCTTATTGGACTAACGGAAGAGGTTCTAGATTTTAGGTTCTGTTCTCGGGTTACATAAAAAAGTAAGAGTTAGGTTTTAATAGTATGTAGTATGGGGTCAAAAAGTTGGCAGTTAATACCTACCTACCTCATTGTTGAGAGCCGGGGTAAAGCGGTCGTCGATTATAAATACCTACTGGCTTCTTTCTGTGCCTCTCCACTTACCTTGCCGTTGGATAACGAGATAGGGGTAATAGAAAGTTTACCCGTATATGCACAAGCATGAATTGTGCACTATACTCTGTCATACACAGATGTCTTACCTTAAGTCCGATCAGGATGATTGTAAATAGTGTTCTAATTTTCTTTGAGCATTGTACAACTTCGTTTAAAGTTATAAATATCCTCATTTTCAGAAAAAATCGTCAGTTCCGTTTTGAGGACCGCGACAACGACGGCGTAGTCCGCGGCCACTATGGGTACATGGACAAGCTCGGGAAAATGCGAATAGTCAATTACAGTGCACACCCTGAGCACGGGTTCCATGCTGAAGAACAACAAGAAAAAGAATAGCCGATAAAAGAAAAGTAATTTAAGACATTTCCGCGATATTTATAAGCGACAAAATATCCACTTCGGATAAGGAAAACTGTGAAAATTTTCTTGACGGCACGGCCCCTTAACTATTTTCAGAAACAAGCCTACCTAAAGTGAAATTTGTGTCATAATTGCCCATAACTTCAATTGCATATTCATCATTATCATATCAGCCGAAAGACGTCCACTGCTGGACAAAGGCCTCCCCCAAAGATCTCCACAGTGGCCGGTCTTATGCTGCCCTCATCCAACAGCTTCCCACCATTGCATATTAATCATCTGCAATTGAAGAACAATTATATCGCAAGTTTTAGTTGCTTCTGAAAGATACGTAATAAGAGGGCGGGACCAACTTGAACCCGCGAACTTTCCGTGTTAGTAGGTGCTTACTTGCGCTAACTTAGTTGCCTAGGACGAGTAAGTACCTAATAGAATAATATACTATAGCTTTTAGTAGGATAAAGAATATTTACCTTTTGATCTTACTAAAAGGGGATAAATCTCATACGAGCAATTAGCTCGAAATAAGTACAAAACGCAATATAAATGGCACTGTTAACAAGAAATTCCACCGCCTCATTGACTGGAACAACATTTAAATTTGTCAAAACTCAAAAGGCGATCCCTTATGGGCGTTTAGTTCAAATATTTAAAAGTTCTAAACTAACTAAGATGGCGCTCGTGGAATAATTTGAATGCCAAACTCTTATTGGCTGGCTATTTCATTAATTTGATTTGATTGACTGATTAATGAAACTTAAATTTGAAAAACATCATTCTGTCGAATTTTCCTTCCCATACCACATACGCTCTTCTCGCTGAATATAAAAACAATAAGCAAAATCAACCGATTAGTACTAAATATCCGTGAATCGGTTCCAACATTAGCCTACTTATGTATATACCTTACATACTTAATATCTATGGAGTGTATAAATTCAAGCGTAAACGACGCATTATGTAACAAGTAATGATACCAAGTTTCATTCGGACTCGAATTAACTACATTGAGATATTGATAAAAATATCTTATCGAGTTGACCTCAAGGTCTATGTAAATACATATAATGGTATAGGGACCGGTCATAGATTAAATATTTTTTCCTGTAGTTTATATTGATTCTCAATATCAGTTCTTATGGCAGCGTTGTATTATATTGTCATTTTTCATACGGTCAAAAATCCATCCTGATAGATGTATGGTTGTTTCATAAGTTAAACAGTGTTGCGATGAGAATAAAGCCCTGATTTGGTTAATAATTATTGGAAAATTAGTGTTAATTCTGTCGTTACTTTTCAGCTCTTATACGTAGACGCCAGCACATCAAGCTACCCCAATCTGTCAAATTTCCCCAATTGAAAGTGAACCTTATAATTTTGTGATAAAATTGAAAATCTATAAAAGAAATTTGACAAATTGGGGTAGCTGGATGTGTTGGCTGTCTGTACTTTAATAGCATGCACTTAACCAAAGCTCGAATGATAGTTACGTTTTCGATTTAGCTTGTTATAACTGAATGAATATAAATTGTAAGTTATATTTGTGTAAGTTACGACGACACTTTTTATTATTATTGCTACTTACACAACATGTATGTTTGGTAATAATTTCAATAATCTTGCAAATAAATAAATACCTATAAGGAAATAGGCCATGGATGGACGGGATATTATACATTTATAATTTCATATTTTTGTAGATAAGTACCATTTTTTGCAAATTGTGATAATGTCAAATTGATACCTACTTGTGGCCGTATTCTTAAAAGACACTCCACACTTAAGTGTTTACTTGGGGTATGTTATGTGTCACTTTTACGACCTTTATTTCCCTGAAAATAATGATCATAAAGGGAACTTCGACATTTATGGTAACATTGACACATTTCATATGCAAATAAATACTTAGGGAGACCATCGTTGAAGGATACTGTCGTTATTGCTTTCTTAGCTATTAGTTACCATAAGTGTCATATAGCGGATAAGATGTAATAATTTATAATTATAAATACCAACAAAATATAGGTCTTAGTGTTTCGTATAACACAATAAAACGAAATATTTTATGAACTTGTTTTATTTAACATATAAATGCCATATGAAATATATATATCCTCTATTGTAAAATAAATACATGTTACTTTAATGCCTTTACTTAGAAATATATAGAGACATTGTCCATATTGAGAAATGGTGTGTCTAACTCTTACAAGACTTGCAAGTCACGTTATTTACACGATGTATAAATAACTCAACTCTTATAAATTGGCACAATCAGCAAATCTCAGTATTAATAGAAGTAATGGAGTTAAAATATAACTAGAATTTTATCAATAGGTATATGTGCATATTGTAATTGGGAGGATAAATTTCGTCGACAATCTTTGCTGTATCAGAATTGTGTATTCCCATTGGAATACAGATGGAGCCCAAATTGCGCTATTACAGTTTTATGATTGTGATAGCGCAATTCAAAATATTTGGAGCCATGTTTGGCTTTATTCAGGCCATATATGGCGCACTTTAAACATGACGCACACAATTATTTATATTTAATGTTTTTGATTACTTTTCTTCAGGTATTAATTTTATTTCAAATTGGCAAAAGTCGATTAATTTTTCGAAGCGAGGGTATCTTAACATGGATGTTGAACAGATTTTACACAAGTTTCTTAAATATGAACTTGTACAACATGACATTTAAAGCACCTAAAATCATTTAACGATTATATAAAAAATATATAATAATAATGGTCTTAATAATTTAGGATCACTTTGGTGTATTTAAAGTTACAAAATGTGTATAACTAGTTACATAAGCAAAAATATATCCACCCATTCCCCATGTTTATGTTATGTCTAATATAAATTAAACATATTATACACTATCATTTTGACACGATTTATAAATATATCAAGATTTCTGAATATTAGAGGTAAATATTCAACAATAATATAATAACAAAATATGATTTTTAAAAGGCTTTTAAAATTTATGGCACTATTATAAGCGCTCTAAAGATAAAATAGAGATTCATTCAATTGATCTAATTCATAGCTTCTTATTTTGAAATACTACCTTAACGTTTGAAAAAAGATATCAGTTTTTAGCCAATAAGGTTCCTTTAACTTATAAAATATAGGTACATACTTCTTAAATGCATTATATGTATTACGTAATCTTCACAATATGAATACGCCGAATACGAAGAGTATGAATGTAACATTAAAAAGATCGATTGTTTTAACTGCTTTTAGTAGGCATTGCTCGTTTTTATAGAACATTAAGAATTTGGAGGGGTTCATAGCTCTCCAAATACTGCAGACAGATAGATGACAGATGACCGCCACAGATTCATTTCAGAGCGGCTCCGTGCTTCAGAGGGCATGTTGAGATATCGGTCCCGGTTGTCAACAACGCCCGCACTAGGGATATTAATCCGTTTCGCGAAATAATTTGCAAACATATATGTGACGGACGCAAAGTACACCACACTCAGAACAAGCACTCATCAATCAAAAGCTGGCGGCGTGAACAATTTTGAAAACACACATACAAATAATTTTGGTTTGAAAGTAAAAATACATAACCCGATAACAAATTGATGTAGAAACCTATATTTGAAACAAGGTTAATTATATACTAATCTAAGCATAAGTTAGCTATGAAGAGTCATGGTTTGCTGCAATCAGGATTACATGTTGAAATGACAGACGCCAACACATAAAGGTTCCCCAATCTGTCCAATTTTCCCAATTGAAGGTGAACCTTATGCTTATGTGATAAAGTTGAAAATCTATTAAAGAAATTTGACAGATTGGGCTAGCTGGATGTGCTGGCGTCTGTACAAAATTTGTGAAACATGATCCTTTTCACAGTTCTCTCCTTGCACGAACCTTATATTAGGTCTTTACCTATGAAATTGCCGTTCTGCAGTACTGGCCATTTCAAATCAAAATAATTTTTGTTTGGCTAAGAATTCTAATTTCAAATTAATTTTATTTTAAAAACATGGATTCTTTTTTCCAAAAGTAGTCATTTCTTTATTGATTAGTGTTACATTTTCATCGCATTTCAATCTTTTTCGTCATCATGGATACGTTAAAAATTCGAGTAATTATGGAATATGAGTACCGTCGTGGCAGCAACGCGGCACAAGCGGCACGCAACATCAACGACGTTTACGGAGCTAACACTACAAACCAACGCACCACCTGTTATTGGTTTGCTCGCTTCCGTTCTGGAAATTTCGACCTGAAAAATGAACCTCGCGGTCGTCCGAAGACTTTGGTCGACAATGACGAATTAAACGCGGTTGTGGAAGCTGATGATACACAATCTACGGCTGAATTAGCAGCAGCTTTCGACGTTAGCGTCAAAACAATATTGGTCCATTTGCGTCAAATTGGCAAGGTAAAAAAGCTTGACAAATGGGTGCCCCACGAACTCAATGATCGCCAGCGCGAAGTACGCGTCGAGACGTGCCTTGCACTGCTCAACAGACACACAAATGAAGGAATTTTGAACCGCATTGTTACCTGCGATGAAAAATGGATTCTGTTTGATAACCGCAAGCGCTCAGCAAGTTGGTTGGATCCTGGTTCAGCACCTAAACAATGCCCTAAACGAAAACTTACCCCTAGAAAAGTGATGGTCACTGTTTGGTGGTCTAGCGCCGGTGTGATTCATCACAGCTTCTTACCAAACGGGGTGAGCATTACTGCAGATGTGTACTGTGAAGAACTGAGCACAATGATGGAGAAGCTGGCGCATCTCCAACCAGCATTGGTCAATCGCTCGTCTCCGCTGCTCCTGCACGACAACGCGCGACCTCATACTGCACAGCAGACGGTCTCCAAGTTGCAAGAACTGGGGTTGGAAGCTCTCCGTCATCCGCCCTACTCACCAGACCTTGCGCCTACAGACTACTACTTTTTCCAGTATTTGGATAACTTCTTGGCGGGAAAAAAATTCAATACCCGAGAGGCAGTACAAAATGCCTTTGAAGAATTTGTTGCCTCCCGTCCAGCTGATTTCTTTAAGAAGGGCATCAATAAACTGCCACTGCGATGGCAAAGATGCATTGATTGCATGGGTGATTACTTCGATTAATACAAATAAAAAAATTCATGAAAAAAATTCGTTTAAATTTTTTCATACAAAACGGCAATTTCATAGGTAAAGACCTATTATGTATAACTTCTGAAATGTCTGATATAACTCTCTCATTTTTTTTCTATCAAGAACAACTTCTAAACGTTAATATGAACTAGTGACGAAAGTAAGAAACACTTATTTTTTATTATTGTTTAAAGCTTTGACTACTTCATCTAATAGACTGGAGGCCCCAATACGGAATAGTTTAGGAGTAAGCCACTCAGGTCCCAGCTCTGTGTACACCATGACCAACCAGTTGACTGCATCTCTAGCTGTCTTTATGCCACCCGCTGGTTTTAATCCAACCTGAGAAAAAATACTGCCAGTAATCAACTTATCTTAGAATATTGTAGAGCTCTAGTATTATTCAGTTTAAAGATACACATTAGTTTTGGAAAATAACGTTTGTGTAGGGATACTCACAAAGTCTATAAACATTAGGCAGACTAAATAATGTGAGTACCGTATAAATTGCCCCAGATGTCCCTTGGAATGCACTTATGATCACACTAAATGCTGAAATGTGTTTTAAATATAGATTCTTTTTCTAAAGGAGTTCTAAAGAACACGCAATATAAATAATAAATATTATAAGCATAATCTCGTGTCACATGCTGCCTGTCTCCACAAAGTAAGCAACTCTTTTATGGTGCAATGTCATCATATCATTGAGAGACTTATAGTCTTCCAATGATACCTATTAGAGAATTGTTTATAAATAAGTTTAATAGAACTATAAAAGCCAAATTGTATAGATGGGCATAATATAAATATCTGACCGACACTAGTGCTGGGGATTGAGTTAACATAGAAAAATATGTAATTAATCTAAAACAACATTTAAACAAGGATTCTTACTGAATTTTCTGGGAGTTTCTAAGTAAATGGGTGCCACGCCATGCACTGCATGGTAAGGTTAAACAATTACGATTCCACAGAAATGTTATATTATAACAAAATAAATTAATTTTGAATTTGAATCGAATTTGGAATATCATTATAAATCATTTCAGTTCAGTTCAATCTGAGGTCAACTTTCATGATGACTTTTGGAGTTTTAATCCACCCATGCTAAAGCGATAAAAATGTATTTTCGCAAGGTTCACTAAATTGTACTTTAATCTTTGAAAGATCACTGAGGTCTTCAAAATCTAGATGAATTAAAATACATTATACAAAAATTAATACCTTTCTATTGGACATCTGGTAATATCTCCGTATAGCTCTGCACATAATTAATCCAATTGGAAGAGTAGCATTAACTGCTTCTTTTCCTGTAGATGTTTTGATGAAGTCTGCTCCAGCCATCATGGCTACCATAGACGCTTTATAAATCTGCGATAAAAACAACTTACTGTTAAATTGTTTAATTCCATTGCTGCCCTATTAAAGAATTCATTTGGAATAAAATCTCAAGAGGAATATGTCACATCATTCCAATTCATAATTCTGTTATTTGGTTAAAAATCCTACTGTACCTACGAAAATATAACTTAATTAAAAAGGTATAGGCAAAAATGTTTCAAGTTATGATTATACATACATTAGTGTAAGAACTAAGTTCCCCAACACCCAGAATGACCTTCAAATGAGCTTTACCACAAGCTTGTTTCATAGCTTCAAGTTCTTCATACAAAATATCCCATTTCCCCATCAAGACTAAGCTGCGGTCAATCACTACATCAATCTCATTTGCTCCATTTGTAACAGCATGTTGGATCTCTTGTCGTCTTGTTGTTAAGGGATATAAACCAGATGGAAATCCAGTGGCGACTGTAACAAATTTAATACTGATATTTGTACACAAACCTTATCATTTATCAATCAAGCCCTGCAAGTACAAAAGTAATAGTATGTTACTAAATTAATATAAAAAATATTGTTAGAACCTGTAAAACGTTTTCTTTCTAGGCTAATAATAATGCTTGGCATAAAATCTGCGACCTAGCTTGGATTTCCTTTAATCTCCATGAATCAACTACACTATAAAATCACACAGATTCTATATAAATTTCGGAATATTTAACACAAATAATAATAATGCTTTTTACAAACAGAAAGTTCACTAGCCTTCAATAAGTAACAACTGTGGCTGCATTCAATCTAGCTCCTGTGAGCACCATTTACTTCTGATTTTATTTAGATAAAGTTTTTGTGGAGTAGTTTTATATATTCCGAAAGGTTATGCAAGTTTCCTTTATCTCCGATTAAAAATAATAGTTAACTTTATATATGTATCCCATATTGTTTAACACATTCCAAATTAGTGATCTGTTTAAGATGACAATGATCACAGAATGCATTTTAAAATTAACTGTAGCTAATATCCTACTTTTAGCAATATATGAATACACTGTAAAAATATTTAAAAAAAGAAAGAGATGATACTCCAGGATGTAATTAGTGATCAGGAGCAATCCCACTTCTGAGTTAGACATACTATATAGGTTTAGTATAGTCAATATGGACAATAGATTGGATGATTTCTAACTTTCGTATTTAGATAAAAAAAGAAACAAAAATTAAATCTATCTAAACTATAAAATTATTTACCTGAAGCTATATTAATTTTATGTTCAAGCTTCATTAATTGTAAAGCTTCCCTTGCATCTTTAACTCTTGAAGGGTATACACATACAGCTGCTGTTGTAATGTTTTCCACATTCAGTTTTTCCTTTAACTCCTGTGGTAAGGGGTTGGCAGCCTGGAACATGAGACATCATTAACTGATAGAAAGTTATAATTTACAAGCATCTTGTTTACTATGGTTTTTGTATAATTACTTTGTCTTGTGTTCTATTAAATAAACCACTAGGTATGGATTTAAGTAATAAATAAATTACATATCTCTATTTAGTGATACATAATAATATGTAGATTGAGTTAAATTAATTTCATCAAAAAAAAATGTGAACTGATGTTCACATTTTTATAATAATAATAACAATACATATAATAAGGAATACTGATGTATTCCTTATTATATGTATTGTTATTATTATTTTTATCTGTTGTTGCTTAGCAAACAAACCAGTACAAGAAACATTTAATTCAGAGAGATAACTACAAATGGTAGTCTTATCAGTAAAACCAGATCACAACCGTCAGTAAAACCCGAAACACAGGGGCACAGAGGTACAATCACCACAGGTACAATCAACCACCTAAATCACTGCAAGTCAAGTGTGGTTTTACTGGAGGGTTACTATACTAAGTTAGGATCATAATTTAACTGACCTTTTGACATAACCTAAAGACGTTGGACCGAGTATCATCACCAGATAATGTAGTCAAGTCAATCACAGTGATGGTCTTCAACAGCCATGTTTCATACTTTGAGAGAGACAACACCGGGTGATTGTCCAATATAATTTTAATTTGAGCATCAACAACACACTTGTTAATGTGCACATTTTTAAAACTGTTCATATCTAAAAAATAATGATAATTATTATATATTTTGTGCATGTATGTATGTATTCTTTGTGTATACAATGTGTATCATAAATTGTGGAATATAAGGAGCTCTAACTACTGGGTCGTTAGAGCTTGTCTGTTCCTTCTGTTTTATGGGTAAAACAGAACAAATTAAATCAAATAAAGATAGTGGGAATATAGATTGGATGGTATAATCAAGTCCACAGTGGAGCCATTAACACACATGGGGCCAGATACCCCATAGTTTGTGAGTTTGATTCCCCACTTTTTGATACCCACACCTAAATTTATGCAAATCATTTTAAAGATGTCTGGATCTTGTACAACTAATTGTGTGACGTCAAAACCAGTTTTTGAAATATGGAAAATATTGGTTTCGTTACCCATACAAATTTATTCACCTGATTTTTATTTATGTATGGGAAGTTAATCTTGTGTTTTGGTGTATTGTGAATGTTGATGTACAACACATGGTTAAGTTTACTATTTTCACTACTAAACAACAAGTAGGTACCTAATATAAACAGTGTGGGATGCCTAAAGAACTTAACCTAGCTATGAAACTAGCATCTGTGAATAAACAAACATTTTTTTATAAAGGCCCATACCTTTATTTAACAAATTATGAAGTCTGATATTCTATGAGTTGTTCAGTCACACTTTAAGAAAAATAAAAGTGTATCATCGGATAACAACTTACAATTTATTTGATGGTAATCCACATTATCCAGACACCATCTCGCCTATATCATGTGAGATTCTGGATGGTGTTTTAAAGATATTTGGGACTGTAAATATAGCTAAATTCCATGTTGATCATGAAACAACTATTTATGACACAATAAGTGAGTATAATCGTATTATCATGAAGTAACAAAAATTAAAATAAAATTTAATAAAATAAGGTTTTTATTCACATAGACTTTAAAAAGCACTTGTAAATAGTCAGAACATTAACTATTGGTTTCAATTATATGCCTGTTAGTGGGTTTTCAGCACCCAAATGTATCAACAGACTGCAATCCTTTAATACATATAAAAGACAGAATGTTTAAACTGCCCTTCAGATGAAAGGCAGTTTAAAGATGCTGGTTTGGATGTAACCTACCATTATCTATTATATTTATTTTGTTTTGTATTATAGTTGGAAGAAAATAATTACGTAGTATAGTCAGGTTACTCTGATGGAGTGCAAAATGATACCTACCCATTCTTTAACTTCAACCAATAACATACTGAATACAAGAACAGAAAATTAACATCTATTTCCACTTTATTTTCACTATTGAGAAACCACTTTTCTTTGTTTTTATGACCTCCCAATGCAGTTATCTATTTTTTGTATAAGTACATTGTGATACTCGGGCGAGCTCCGAATTATTATTTATTATCTTAATAGATAAGAATGATAATTGAATTCCTAAAAAAGTTAATTGCGCAAAAGTAAATTTGAATAGGTACCTAAGCTTGTTGAGTTGGGTTCACTATGTTTGCTTGGTAGTACCATGATTATTTGTATATTAAGTATATATAAACTTGAAATATATCTTCACACTATACATAAGTTTTAAAAACTCGGACTGACTCGGAGGAATAACAAAATGAAACAAATATTGTCATATATTTTTTTAATTCAGTTTTACGGCTCTGGCTTCTTCGGCCTTATGAGCCTTCCGTAAAATATATTTTTATTCCATTTATTTTCGTCATGTCAAGTAAAGTCCGTCACAGTCAAGTCATACGTAGTCCTTGTCGTAGGTACCCCAGTAAAGCAGTGGAGACTTTACTAGAGGCATATATGGAGTTTTAGATTCAACACAGAAAATCACAATTCACGGGAATATGGCACTTTCCTCCACTTGTGTACGTTGTTCATGAAGTTTTGTCGAAAAATCCACCATGTTTACACATAAAAACTTGGATTTACACCAGTTTTTGAAAATGAAACAATGCCCTGAATGATGCGTCTTTTTCCGCGTTGGCACCAAAACTCCTATTGTCAATTGTCATAACTGGTATCAGTGTTACCAGATAACAAAAATAAGAATACCGTGTTAATACATAAAAATTACGGCGTTTCAGACGTAGATACAATAGAAAAATACCGTTTAAATTACCGTTTAAAAACTAAAAGAAAATACCATGAATATCAAATATTTTTATCAATAATACAATTGACAATATCTTAATCATCTAAAACAAGAACTTATTGAGCATATTAATGACTTGAAGCGATCTGTAGTAGTGGTCCTGCGATTTATACTTGCACTATAAATTATTATGTATAATGTAACCGATTTTTATCATGGTTAGAGAAGTGGACAAACTGCTTACAGAAACAGTCTTGTATTTAGCCGTATTAGGATCACCTGACACGTACTATACTTATATTTGGGGGATCTCCTGCGCGGCGTAGTAATATTGCCACGCGACAAAATCTAAGCTACAGCGTTTCGTTCTATGTATGTTTTTGAATTAAAATTTTATTAGCTTAGTTAGTATTTAAAATAGTAGTCAGTATTTCAAATTATTTATTTATTATTTAGAAACAAACAGTCATACAAATATATGCTTACAGAATAAATATATTATAATTATAGACCTTTAGTTTCCTTAATGATATACATAAAGAAAAAAAAATACTTGGTCGATTAGTATAAACTACAATCAAGTGCAAAATTTCAGTCGTTCATTTAGACTTACAATTACATGAGATTATTTGCTTGTAAAGATTAATCTGACCTAGCAATATCATTCCAGTTCCATACAGGAAATACACTTTAAAGTATTTTTCTTGAATGTGCATAAGGTTTCATTACAAATATCAACGTTAGACAACTTTTCATTATCCAAGCTACAAGATCTTCTAATAAAACTATTTTGAGCATAACAAGTTCTACTTACGGGAATAAAGAATAAATGTTTTCTACGACAAGCTCGTTCACGTCTAAGAGGTACTCTAAAGTTAATTGCATGTAATAATGCGGGTGCATCAACAAAATTATTTAAAATTTTATAGAGGTACATAGCGTCAGTTAAATCACGGCGGTAATTCAAAGGTGAGATATTATACCTTTCTAAAGAAGTCTCATAATCGAAATAATTATTACCAGTACGATAGTCAAGAGCCCTTACAAACTTCTTTTGAACCCTCTCGATTCTGTCAATATGATTATTGTAAAATGGCCGCCAAGCAGAGCTAGCAAAATCTAAGTTACTCCGTACGTAACTATTATATAAAATTTTATAGGTTAATATTTTTCGTAAAGGCTTGCTGACCCGTAAGATAAAACCCAACTGTTTATAAGCCTTAGCTAACATAGCATCGATATGGGGAATAAAAGTAAGTTTTGAGTCCAATATAACACCTAGGTCACGTATCTTTGATACTCGTGCCAGTTCTTTATTACAAAGTCTATAATTGTAGTTAAGGATTGATCTCTTTCTGCTAAAACTAATGACAAAACATTTATCTGGGTTCAAAAATAAATTGCTAGTATCACAATAGATCTCAAATGCATTGAGATCCTCTTGCAACAAGTTACAATCTTCTAGGTTTCGGACGATTCGGAAAATTTTTGTGTCGTCAGCATAGGGTAATTGATTTGGATTAGATAAATTTTTACTTAAGTCATTTATAAATAGAATAAATAATAGTGGTCCCAGATGAGATCCCTGCGGGACGCCGGAGCTGATAAATTTATAATTAGAGATATGACCACCAGATACCACAGCTTGGGAACGATTTTCAACATAAGACTTTATCCAACGAAAGAGATCGCCATGTATTCCAAGCCGCCAAAGCTTGAGGAGCAAGGTATTATGACAAATTTTATCAAACGCCTTGGAAAAATCTGTATACATTTGCGCATTACTGTCAAGAGCATCAAGAATAATTTCAGTAAAAGATAACAAATTTGTATCTACACTACGCCCCTTAAAAAAACCATGTTGGTTCGGTATTATATGCCGACTAACAGCTTTAAATAGTTGATCGCTGACAATTTTCTCTAAAATTTTACTAAACTGGCAAAGTTTGGAAATAGGACGATACTTCTCGATGTCCTCAGAATTGTCTCCTTTTGGAATCGGCGTAATCAACGCTCGTTTCCAGATAACAGGCACACAGCCCTCTTTCAACGATCTCACAAAAAGTAAAGTAAGCGGTATTGACAATGCAGATGCACATCTGTTTATTAAAATAGGATGAACACCATCAGGTCCTGCCCCTTTATTAATGTCTATTGATTTAAGATATTTGCATACTAATTCATTGGAAAATAAAATATTGTTTATGTCAAACATAGCATCATTACACGGTGGTAGATTCTGTAAGTCAGTGGAGACCATGGTAGACATTTCGAACACCGAATGAAAGTGTTCGTTGAATAAATTTCATATTTGGTCACCATCTGTCGAAGATATTCCCTTATACTTCATAAGTTGTGGCAGACCAGTCTTGGAGAATATAGATTTAAAATAAGTCCAAAAAAATTTAGGGTGTGTCTTAATTTTAGTCTCAGAGAAATTTATGTAATTATTATAACATTCATTTTAAAATTTTAATGCTTTCTTTCTTAAAAATTTAAAACCGTCGTAATCTAAAGGGTTTCCATATGTTTTCCACAGCTTATGAAACTTTCTTTTTTCATTTAGTAACCTACGAATTGGCCGAATATGCCAAGGAGGCTTAGAATTAAATGTGCGCTGAGGGCGTCGTGGTACGAATTTTTCAATTAAACTATTCAATAAATTGTAAAATTTGTCTACGCATTGTTCTACCGAAAGACTAGAGAAGAGATCTTGCCAATCAGTTTTAGATAACTCTGAATTAATTTCATTATAATTTGCATCACGGAAACTATATACAAAAACGGGAGCCGGTTTTAGTGTGGGCAAAAAGGATAATTTTAGTTCTATTTCAAGGGCCTTATGGTGTGGATCTTCTGGTGTTAGTGGGCTATCACTAGAAAGCACAGCACAATCTTCATTGCAAAGGACCAAATCCAGAATTCGATCATTAATATTAACTATTGAATTGTATTGTTTTAGACTAGAAAAAGACATAAATTCACGTAACAATTTTGTAAAATAACAACTACTATCATTGAGGAGCACGTCCGCACAGTCAGCAATTGACCATTGGGCCTCGGAAATATTAAAGTCACCAGTTAATAAAAAAATATCATTAGGGTTTTCCACTAAAATATGACCACAAACATCAAAAAAATACGTTATGGCATCTTTGTATAAAGAACCATGCGGAATATAAATGCAGCAGATATTTAAATGTTTAGCATAATTGCTCTTATGTTGTAATAGTGGTATGGAAATCCAAATGCACTCGGCGGCGGAGGGCGGTGGAGATGGCCAGTCCCGGCGCATAGGTTGCAGCTTGCGACGCACGGCCACAGCTACCCCCCCACCACGCACTTCCACCGCACCGCGAGACAAGGGACACCGGTCGTTACGATAAACAATATACCTATCATCAAAAAATTCTCGGTCATAAAAATTTGATGTTAACCAAGTTTCTGTTATACAGATAAAATCAAAATTTGATTGTGAAACCGCCAAAAAAAAATTATGAGATTTTGTACGCAGGCCCCTAACATTTTGATAGTAGCCATTTAAAGTATTTAAAGACATTATAACATTAAATCACACTTACAAAAATAGTTCGTTTTTATAAGATGTACAAAGTGAGTAAAAATGGCATAACTACCAAGATTAAAATAAAATAAACCTAATAGACGCAAGCGAGCTGTCCCCGTGTTATTTAAATATAAATATAACCTAAAAATTATAATAATGTATTCAGAGTAGAACTTTACAAAATTAATTACATGAACTAATTTTAATAATTTGAACTTTGTATAGTGACACAATAGTTTGTACTTCATTTGTATTAAAATATCAGAAAACCAAAATATTATAATTATTTTAAATTATCGAGACTTTTACACTGTAGTGAATCGTTACCATAGTAGACCGCGTATAAGTAAAAATACCTTGGTTATCTGGTGATTACGGTGTACCTGTTAAACAGCGATGCGTATAATAGTTTTTTTTTTTAATTGATGTCATGTCATGCATGCATGACCATGCTAATAGAAAAAGACTCATCGGGGCATTGTTTTATTTTCAAAAACTGGTGTAAATTTGAGATTTTATGTGTAAATATGGTGGGTTTTTCGACATAACATCATGGACAACGTACACAAGTGGAGGAAAGTGCAATAACGCCGTGAATTGCGATTTTCTGTGTTGAATCTGAAACTCCATATAAGCCTCTAGTAAAGTCTCCAACTCTCCATTGCTTTACTGGGGTAGGACAAGGAAAATGTATAACTTGACTGTGACGGACTTTACTTGACATTGGCCAATAAATTAAATAAAAATATATTTTACTGAAGGCTCATAAGGCCGAAGAAGCCAGAGCCGTGAAACTGAATAAAAAAATTGTAGTATTTTTAAAATTGATGTCATGTCATCAAAGATATTTTATATTATAATATCTTTGATTTTAATATACATTATGTACAATTTAGATTAAATAATTTATAAATGTAAGTATTTTCTATATCTTTGCATGTCATGCATGCATGACCATGGTTATTTAGTCCTTCAGTCGTAATAAATAATGGTTTCATTATAGCATTAGCATTTACATTATTTAGTCAATAGTCTTAGTCAAAAAAATGGAAATCCACACTAATTAAATAAAACTCTAATTTACACCAGTTTTAGAAAATGAAACAATGCCTCGAATTACCTTTTTCCGTGTTGGCGCCAAAAAAACTGTATTGTAGAGTAGGTACCTATAGATAAAGTTGTCAGCAAGTTTACTTCAAAGAGTATTTAAATCCTATAGTTAGTATACCTACGGAATAGAAAAACAAACAAGTCACAAGAAACCGAAATATGATGACATTTGTGTGTGTGTACAAATGTTTATTGTGTGCGTGTCAATGATGTATGTCATGTCGATTTTCACATTAATATCGATAATATTAATCAGTAACGGTAATAGTACTAAAATAGGATCGGCGCGGATGGGATTTTACATGGCTTAGGGAACTGTGTAATATGGGTAGGGTAAGTACTCGTAGTAGGTAGATAAGTTATTAACATATAGGTACATATACTTAATTGATTTTGACACAACATAAATTAAATATCCAAACCAAGGTATGTAAGTTCATACACACAATGTTGGATGTAGGTACATCATTTTTTAAGTAGACCTCTAGTAGCAATAATCATAAGACGTACCGTTCTGTTGGGGAACAGTCCATGGGCCAAAGGTTCTTTGGGTGAAAAGTTATTGGTCAAAACATTCTGTTGGTTAAACATTCACCGACGTAGAGTTCTGTTGGCGAAACGTTCGTGGGCGAAAAGTTCTTTGGATGAAAAGTTAATGGTTTAAAAATTCTGTTGACCAACGGACGTTCACGGACCAATCGACTGTTGGTAAAACATTTCAGTTTCCTTTCCAAATGCATCGAACATGCATCGAAACTAATATAGATCTAACTGACAAAAAAAGTTAAGTAATGCATTTGTGTTTTACTTTTACGCAACACTATAGGCGCTCATAGCTAGATGCTCTCACCGGTCCGTAAGCGATCGGCGAGGTTAAGCAACTAGGGTCGCGGTCAGTCCATAGATGGGTGACCGCCAAAGTGGTATAATTTCTGAGCGTCTCCGTGCTTCGGAGGGCACGTTAAGATGTCGGTCCCGGTTGTAGTCATTAGACAACAGTCGTTAAGCCATGTCAGAGGCCTACTGGGCGGCTTGAGCAACTGACACTAGGGTTACGACTACCCATACGATAAGCAAGCAATAAGTGGTACAGAAGATATCGAAGATAGTTAACTCCTGTCAAAATAGTGCGAAGAATGTGGGATAACTCAGGGTAGGTACCTAAACTTAAATTAAATTAACTTACAATAATTGATTGTTATTTAATTATCTACCATTCCAATCGAATAAAACAACAATTTCGCGTCTTTATTAATATTGGCTCTTATTTCGCTCCAACTTCTTAACCACGTTAGATCACGTATATATTTGCGTGTTTTTTATTTTATGACGTGAAAACTTCTATACGGCGCGTTGAGCACTTTTGGGAAACAAAAATCGCGACATCGTCACCGCACGCTTCCCATGAACTATATCCTTACCTACCTCCATGCGTTAGACGTGTAAAAAATATTTTTCACTTCCATCGGCAGTCCCCAAAGTCTGCCCCGCATGTTTGTTTTGTCCCAAACATGTGGTTTGCTAAACACTATCTTTAGTGTTGCCAAAACATCCATATACCTAATTATTTACAGTTACGGTTTAAAATACGTTAATCCCTTACAAAGTGGCGGGCGACCTAACATAACAGGACTGATCGGAGCAGGTCGGAAGTTGTCGGCGACTTTCGGCGCTTGTTTGGCACAAGTTTGGAGATTTGTTACCGACTGGTAGCAAAGAGTATACCTAATACCTATAGTACATGATGCTGGGAGATCGGCGCAAGCAACCTGCTTTCTACGCGAATACGCCTTATGTCATAGGGCTGTAGGCCTATAATTTGATTTTATTGTAAATAATGTAATAATAAACTCTCACAAACCAAATGGGAATGTTGTGAATAAGAGGAACCTAAATTTACATATTTTTAATGTAGGAGAATTTCGATTATATAGTATTTAGATTACAGTGCCTATCTACAGTTTGCGCCAAAAATTGTGATACGCGAAAGTTTAAATTAAAAGTATGTATTGTATTTAATTGTAAGAAAGTAAAATGTTTTTTATTAGTTAGTAAAAAAGCGCCCTTATTTGTATACCCTTATATGCCCTTATATTATCCTTTGCCATGTGTGCGGATTGTGCGGAAGCTTAATATGTCGAATATTTTAAGGAAAAAGGGTATACATTCTCATGTAGGTTGGTATATTATTATGTGCTTGTAAGGAAGTGGCCTTCACAGAGTAGGTAAGTTGTCTTTTTTAGTAATCATCTCTGTATTTAGGAGAATTATACAAGCATAGAATGCACGGATACGAATACGAGATCGAGGCGACTTATGAAAGCGTGGTACATACTTAGGAAATCAATCTTTACCAGCGCAAAGCATTTCGATTTTGTTTATACAAAACGAGTTCTTCTCAGGAAGCTTGTGGATTATAAACTAGCTTTTATCCCCAACTTTTTCCGTGCGCATTTTTAATTGCAACTCCTCCTTATTCATTACAGCGAGAATGAAACAATACTGCCATATTTCTTTTCTACAGGGAACCTCTGATAAAATAATGCTATCACCTTCTCACACTGTAACAACAAAATGTATTCTACAGCTGGTAGTTATTCCTGGCTAGCGTTCAAAAGCTCTGAAGTATATTGCTTCTGTCAACAAGAAAATGGTGTATCGTCATTCAGTGGATAGCTGCGGTGGACGCAAGTTTGTATAAACCAAACATCCTAGCCACGAGCTGATTAAACGTAAACATTGGAGCTATCAGGGGAGAGCTAGAAAAGTTGTTTGAGCTTGTACGTTTAGTCAGGTACATTCGTAATAGGATTTTTTAGTTTTTTAGACTAATCGGTTATGTTAACGTAGGTAAAAGTGGTGATATGGTGGAAATAACTCACATTCGGTGGTTATTATTATGTAAACTTAAAGTCCGGTTTTTGTACCTATCATGTATAATTATAATTTCCTGGACATGTACATACGGCCATCTGATCCCAAACTAAGCCGAGCTTGTACTAAGGAAACCAGATAACTGGTATATTACATATACTGTTTTTCTTTTGAGAATACATACTTATATAGATAATTTTAAACCACAAATATTTGTCCCGGGTGGGAATCGAACCCACGAACTACGGCGTGAAAGGCAGCGTAACCACGCCAACAGACCCGTTTAATAAATAGCTTTAACGTACCATAATAGTTCCAGTAAGATGGGTGACCGCACGTCTAGATAATTGACCTCTACTAGGGCTTAAGAAACTCTTGGTTGTATTTTATAAGTTGTATTTCCACCATGGCGTCCAGTCCCAACGGAGTTCTCTGCTCCATTGTGCATCATTTCCCTCATTTTAATGATCATCATTATACACGCAAAATAAATTATAGTACTTAGGTACTTACTCCTTATTTTTTTTGAACATTGGTCATTTTAGCGATATAATAAGGATATTAGTTTAGCCGTTTAATATGTACTTCAATGGTTCTAGTTGTCACTATGACGACTCGATTTTGTTAATATTAATTGGACAAAAGGTGTCTAGGGATTATGTATATCAAAACTGCTTTACAGTTTTGATATACATAATCCCTAGACACCTTTGATGTGTGTATTATTCTATATTAATAAATATAGGTATGTCCTGGGACATTTTTTGCACACGGCCACCTGATCCCAAACCAACCAGTGGTTGTACTATGAAAACCAGATAACTGATGTACCATATACTACTTTTCTTTTGTAAATACATATTTATATATACCAGATTCAGGACAAACAGACATATTCTTGCACACAAATATCTGTCTTGGGTGGGAATCGGACTCCCGACTTGCGGGGTGAAAGGCAAGTATTTACCAACCAGACCAACCGCTCAGTACATATAATTATATACTTCACCTATTTAAAGATTTTATTTAGCTGTAATGACAAGAAAGGAGAAGACAAAATTAGGTTTAGTTACCCTCTTAGAAGCTTTTCTTCAAATTTATCGAATTTACCTACTCAGGTAGATACACTTACCACAAGATTTCATTTTATACTGAGTATCTTTATTAACTAGATCCGAACCCCGCTCGTTTTGTTCACAACTCACGGAAACGAGTTTTCCCAGGAAATATAGGTACGTAACATGAATTTTATTGAAATCGTTTGAGCCGGTTTTAGAGCTTGGTTATACCTATATACAACATATAACTTAACGCACATCCTGAAAATAGTTTGTTCAGAATCGTTTACTGAATCCATTTATATCATTTTTAATATAGGTAATTTTTTATTCCAAAATTATGAAAACTACGGAAAATATTGTCATATTAACCCTGTACAGTCAAAACAAATTGAAATGGACCGTAAGTCAAAGTAATAAGAGTTTTAAATTCGCAGTTTTATTTGTAGTCATACAAATTCCGTCATTCAATACAAAATAAAGTAACATAATCTTTATTCCAAGAAACTAATTTAGTAAATAACAATGCATATACATGATAAATTAAAAATTCAGTGTATGTATTATGATTACACAGGGCAAATAGCTCGTAGAGCCGACGGCCGTTGGGGCAGAAAGGTTCTCGAGTGGCGACCACGAACCGGAAGACGCAGCGTGGGCAGGCCCCCTACAAGATGGACCGATGATCTTGTGCGGGTCGCTGGAAACTGCTGGATGCGAATAGCACAAGACCGGCAATTGTGGAGATCTTTGGGGGAGGCCTTTGTCCAGCAGTGGACGTCTTTCGGCTGATATGATGATGATGATGATGATTATGATTACAACATAATATTCTAATTGGGGTGTTTGAGGGTGCGCGTTCATTACGTTACATGTTGTAAATCCATAAAAGCTAAAGATCACGAATCTACTTCCGATATCTTATAAACTATTTGATCTAAGGATTTGAAATTTGGTACCTACGTAGTTTATATATTATTGACATCGGCTAAGATTTTGCGACGGGGCCCAATTTAGTGAATAATATTGAAAACGAATGAAATGATGTGTATTTGCGTACGGAGATATAAAGATGAGTTATTCTTGAAAAATATAAAACTATGGTAAGAATGGCTCTTTCATTACGTGGCCGCTTACTAAGGGCCTCATAAGATGACCCAAGGCAACCCAAAGAGCAATTAAGATGGCTGTGCTCGGAATTTCTCTGCGAAATCAAATCAGAAATATTAAAATCTGCAGGAGAACCAAAGTAACTGACATAGCTCGAAGAATTGCCAAGTTGAAGAGGAAGTGAGCGAGACACATAGCCCGCAAAGAGGGGCAGAAAGCTTCTCCAGTCGCGACCATGAACCGGAAGACTGAGCGTGGGGAAGCCCTCCGCAAAGTCAACCTATTTGTCTTGTGAGGGTCGCTGGAAGCCACTGGTTAGACGCAGCGAAAGACCAGCCATTATGGTGATCGTTCATGAAGACCAATGTCCAGCAGTGGACATCTTTTTGTTGACCCGATAGTAATACTTCTTAATAATAATAAAATTCCCAAAGCGTACTCACCTGTCTCTTTGTTTCTAAGTTGTTCGTTGTCGCACCACCTTTAAAATAGATTTGCCAATTTGAAGGTAAAATATTTGAGATATATAGGACAACATAGTCTGCACGTGTGCTGAAGTGGGTCAGGTAGACACTCGTCGTCGACGTGTTTCGGGATCCCCGCACGGACAATTATTTTAGTCTAGGTAGGCTTTGTGTCCGTTAATGTCATGTTTGTAAAGTCCCCGCAATAAACGCATAAATTTGCCAAGTGCTGGTGATATCCTATATAAACGAAAACAATAATAAGGGAAGATTGCTGGGTAATAGTAAATTGACGTGGACAGAAACTAAAAATTATTTATTAAGACTAGCTATATGTACCTGTGACGTCGATCTCGTGAATATGTATCCGTGGCTTTTCCGGGATAAGACTGTCATTATATCTGCATAGATAATTCAACAGATTATAATTTACCATACAAAGTGTCGTCCCTTATCACAGCTATCACACCGGATTTTGGAGGTTACTTTTTTTATAAAACAGCACCATGTAGGAAAATAATAATTGTAGGTATGCTTTATGATTTCATGATATAACTAACTGTGCCCCGTGCTTTTACTCGCGTTAAACTTTATAAATTATCAGAGCTCCTCCCCCGTAGGTACCTCTTAGTAATATTCATGCAAAATTTGAAGTTAATCCATGCAGTACTTTTAGAGTTTTACCCGGACATGTATACAGACAAACAGACAAAAATTCTAAAAACTATATTTTTGGCTTCAATATCGCGCCCCAAGTATCCTTCAAAAAAATATTCAATGTACAGTTTGGACTTTCCTACGATTATGTATAGATATATTTTTGTAGTTAGTTTCGTTAAAATGTATTCATTAACAAATGTGGTATTACGATTTGAGGATGAGCTTTTCTCAAAATATTTTTACTACGGTTATACGTAGGATCATAGGTGACTAAGAGAAAAAAGCGGGAGTGAAAATGTGGCCCCCAATTTCCTAGTTACGAAAGTAGCCATCAAGAAATACCGAATCCACTGTATCAACACTGTAACATTCGAATGGATTTACAGATTTTTATGATCATACTATAACCATCTCTACCGAGCTAGCTTTCATTTTAAAAGACCGCATTGAAATCAATGCATCCGTTTGGGAGCACAGAACGGTCTGTGTACTTAACACCGACACACATACATAAACTTCAAATTTGTAACATCCCACCTTCTATCGGGGTTTGAAAATTGTATCTGTTCATGTACCAAACACTTTGTTCACTGGGTTCTAATAAATTAGTGAGTGAAGCTTTGCACGAGTGCTAGGTAGCTATCTATGTTGTTTGTCTAATCCACTCTACGTTGGTGGAGACACATCGACTTTTGTAGTGACTTTACTACGTACTCAATAGGTGTGGTTTTTGTGGTACAAGTGTATCCAGTGACCCGCGTCGACTGTTCATTCGACATTTCTGATATTTGGCAGTTTCCTAGACACACTTAGTAATTTATAGAAATTCAAAGTGCTTGGCCACACTGCGTGCGTCTGTGTAGTAAATGTAAGTTTGTACGGCGTACGAATAAAGAACGATTTGTGATTCAAAACATTTTGCCATTCAATCGAAATCGAAACCAACCATATCGAATATTTAAATATTGTAGTTTGATGTTTCAGTTAACTCTTGGAGTCTTCAATTTATATGTAAGGTAAGTAGCTAATTAATTTTATTCCGTGAAGACAGCTAAGATTAAGAATTCATTTAGGTACAAAACAAAAATAATAATAATAATATTAGTGCTCGATGCTTTAATGTGAAGTGTTGCTGTATGCAGCAGAGGTGTAGTGTTGGTATAACACGAGTCCTCTTTGCTTATCTTGTAAAATAAAATCATACTGGAGATACGTTGTCGACGACCAAACAGGTAAGTTTGAAACTAATCAACCATTTGAAATTCATTAAGACAGCGTATAATGCAGATTAGGACATCAAAGTCGCTGGTATTGAAGGCATTACTAAAGTCTAGTAAAGAGAGTACAGTCAGTTGTCCAGTATTAATGCCCTCTCGGATATCGTGCTTGGTCTTAATAAGTGAAGTAGCTGTTCTATGACCGGGATGGAAACCTGATTATAGACGATTTAGGAGCTGGTTTCTACAGAGTAAAGTGTTGAGTATGATACAAGATATTCTGTCAAGAAGCTTAGCAAGGAAGGGAAGAATGGGTGTAGGCCCACTATTCTGAAAAGATGCAGGGTTAGGATTTTCTGGTATTGGAACGATGTGCTTCTTTTCATGATGATGGAAAGCAGCCATTGGACAAGGATTGTGAGGATCATATTACAGCTGATGCTGTTATTACCAACCACCTTTGATGTAATCTATATTGGGATTAATACATTGAAAGACTAGTAATATCAATAGGCCAATTGGTGTGGTTGGAAAATCCTTGCGTTTCAGGTCGTGGTTTCGATTCCCACCCAGGACAGATATTTGTGTGCATGAACATGTCTATTTGTCCCGAGTCTGGGTGTAATTAATCAATGTAAGTATATATTTACAAATGAAAAAAAGTAGTAGGTATATCAGTTATCTGTTTTCCATTGTACAAGCTCTGCTTAGTTTGGATCGGATGTGTGCCGTGTGTGAATAATGTCCCAGGATATTATTATATCGAAGTTGTTGGTTGATGTCAAAGCCAGTTATAAATCATAACATACTCACGTAAACATACCAACTGACACAAACACAACAACACCATACACACATACTTAATGAATTAGCTTAATTTATTATACTTATAATAAAAGATAACTCTAAATTAACCTGTATACCATTAATTGGTACGATCGTTTTAAATAGTGAGTTTCCAAATGTATCGTAAAATCGTACAAAATAGTTGAACTCCCAATCCTCAACAAAGTGCTAGTACTACCCTGTATTATCATTTGACAAAATGCCTACATATTATTTTTCTTCTCTTATTAGGGTATGTCATTGTATCTATCGCTTTTAAAAAGGCATGTGACCTCGTTAGTAAAAATAAGCCGCATCATACCGTCTTACCACTATATATCACCATCGCCACTGATACCAAGATAAACATAGTTTTCTCCTTGTGTTTGCCAATTTACTATGTTGTGTACGTATTCGGTGAATAGAGAGACGCTAATCAAAGAATAAATCTCGGTACCTACCCAAAGAGTAGGATTTATTGCGATCTGAGATTTGTTTCCGGCTCGCAGGACGCGAACCGGGCGCTATAAACATTTCAGCAAACCATTACAGTAGTCCCACAGAGAAAATAGCTCCTTAGTTCCCGCGCTCAAAGTTTTAAAGCAATTACTGTTGTTCCCTTTCCTTGCCTATAACATAGATTGAATAAGACTTGATGTCATTGGTTAAGGTAACTTTGTCAAGTGGAGAGTTAGTTACTTTTGCTAAAAGTCTTGTGGAATAACTAACCAGTTAAGGCATCAAAAAGCTATACTACATTGCTGTTAAGTCATAAAATTATACAATTCACCCAAGTGGACCATAATAGCCAGAATGTCTAGTCGTCTGCAAGGCGAGTTAGGTTACCTACATTATTTATTAATTTCTTTATTATTCCTTTATAAAAGGCAACAAATGGAGCAACTTTGATTCTAGTATCTATAATCCTCACGGTTTAGAACGTAAAGTGATCGGCGGCGTTAGACACAGGCACGCTGTCAGTCTATAGATGGGTGACCGCCAAAGTGGTTTAATTTCTGAGCGTATCCGTTTTTGGAGGTTTGACAAAAGTCGTTGAGCCATGTCAGAGGCCTACTGAGTAGCTTGATCATCTCTGACATTACGGCAACCACTGCCCATACGATCAAGAAGAAAGAGTTTGGAGCTTAACAGATTCACTGTTTTTTTTTTGTTGAACAACTGGGCAGCCTGGAGGACTCTTGTAGAACTTCCTATATATATATATATATATATTATATACCCTAGCTAACGTATTATTTTAAGAGTAATACGTTAGCTAGGGTAGGGACCTCGCCAGCGAGGATCGCGTTACCCCTTTACCCCTGATCTGTGATCCCGTGCCTGTAGTCCATGCAAGTGATCACACCCTATTCGTAGATATCCGTCTTTTTACTTCAGCGGCGGCCTCCTTAGCTGTCGCTCAAACGCCATAAGTGTGCCCTCAGATATTTGTTACTTTCTTTCTCAACTATTTTGTGTGACAAAACAGACCGCACGAACGGTTTAATTCAATAATCTAGTATATTTATGTACCGCATTGTGAGCTTGACACGTACCAGTGTACCCAAGTGCTGGATAATTTCATTGTTATTAAATATTCATATCTATATACGCCAAAATAACTACCATGTCTTAGCTTTTTTTATAAGCTTGTTTTCATTAATAAGCTCACACGTGCTATCTTAAAACACGCATACATTAAGGCCCTTTCGCTTTTGAGATATGCCCTTAATTGCCTGTGTTTCCTACTGTCGTTGATATGTCAGTGGACACACTTATGTCATCAACATCAGCCTCACTGCCCCAATGATAACGCCGTCAAAGTTAAATTGTATCTATCGAGGCGGCATCAACTACTTATATGTATCTACAGACAAACAATAAATGTAATCTGGTGATGGATTTTGGTGATCAATTTAAGTCTACGAAAACCTTGTCATCATGCGATCCGAATGCTTTAATAATAGATGGTAGAAATTATCAGGTTTGGTTAATTGCCAAATGCTATCGATACATATTTTCTAAGAGACGTAGGTACAGCATAGCGCTTTGTTCTTTTATAACTTAAAATAACAAAATACACTCTGGAATGTATTTTGTAAGCTGGAGTGTAGTCTGTAATTATGAGTGTAAGTAAGGACGCCGAAAGTCGTTGGAGTGAAAGGTAATAAGTGATGCCATGTGTGTCCAAGCGTCTTAAGATACGGTGACCACTTACCATTAGGCGGCCTATATGTCTGTTTGCTGACCTACGTGTATTGAAAAAACTTCCGCAAAAAATAAACATAATATGTTTCTACGGCTTGCTCCAACAAAATATTCCACGGAATGAATCTACTATTCAGGTACAAGATTTAACTTTGTTTCATTACCGTATGGGCAGTACAACCTAGTATCAGAGATATTCAAGCCTTCAAGGCCCTGATCATCACTTGAAACGTCACCTGCCATAATCACTTGAAACGTCACCTCGTTCCCCAAAATATCAAAATACACTTAAGCATACATTATTTCATTAATTAATTCATAATTCATTAAATTAAATAATTCATTATTTCATTAATTATAAAGCGCTCGTCTTTGCTACTTACCAAAGTATAAACAATAATCAGACATCGACGCAAAATTCAATACTTTAAGTTTAGAGATTAGATGAAGTTATTTTCACACCTAAGTAAGGAAGTTCCGATTTCTTGAAGGTGACGCAACGCGGCGTTGGCATTATAGGCTGTTTTAAAATATACAAATTTTCAGCTCTACATTTTACGGTAATAGTGTTTTGTGTCGAGTAATATTATTCTGTGTCCCAAATGGATAATCTAATCTAATACCAAGTCTATATTATAAATATACATGAAACAATACAAAGGAAATTTAACAGAATGCTACAAACATATTAAATAAGTCGATGAATACCTATTTTATAGACTGCCTCGTTCGACTAGCGGTAGCGTATTTATTATCATAATTTATCAGCTGGAAGACGTCCACGGCTGGACAAAGGCCTCCCCCAAAGATTTCTAAAGTTGCCAGTCATGCGCTTCTCGCATCCAGTGACTTTCAGCGACCCTGACAAGATCATAGGTCCATCTTGTAGAGGGCCTGCCCACGGTGCGTCTCTCGGTTCGTGGTCACCACTCGAGAATCTTTCTGCCTCTGTGGCCGTTGTTTCTAAGTACTGTCCCCACTGTCACTTCGGCTTTGCAATTCTTCGGGTTATGTCGGTTACCTTAGTTTGCAGTTCCTGCGGATCTCAAGGAGGACATTAAATACCTTTTTTATGTGTTTCGGCTATATTATAAACAAATCAAAACAGGTCGGTAGTAAAACTAACAGGTAGGCACAAACATAATCTTATATTTCACAGTTTTTCGACAGCATTGAGTATGTATAAAAATCTATATAACACGAGATTTTTTAACGCAAAGCCACTAACTCGAATAGAAATAAGATAAAAGAAAGGCTACAGATGAGACGACAGAATTTGGTTTGAGGCATGAAATCACCCCCAGATCTCGATGTTTACATTTTCATGTCGGATTGCCATTTGACGAAACCTGCTTTGGTCCAACTCCTGACCGCCAAACTATTTGTGTGAAAAGACTTGTATTGCTGAGTATATAATTTAATAAAATGTGTTCCACGCTTAGTTAATGCTAGGGGGTACCGGTTAAGACGGTATAGTGATCCGCGTTCAAATAAATAAAGGTTAAAAATGACTTAATCAATCGTTAAATCGGCTTCCATGACCACATGTGACGTCATAAATGGTCCTGAATCGATATTTAACGTCGAAGCCGATTTAACGATTGATTAAGTCATTTTTACCCTTTTTTATTTGAAGGCCGATCACTATCCCGATGTTCTGCGAATTAGCCGGTAGCCCCCTTGGCGTGACTTTGACAACAGACGAGCGAAGAATGTGCGAGACATACCTACATAGTTCTAGGCAAAAAAAAAAAATCATATTGATATGTAATAAACTCGTTGGTTCCTACTTCTGTGTTTATTTAATATTTTCTATAATAAACATAATTTTGTTTGAGACAATTGACCTTAAATGAAATGAATTAGTGATCCTGGTCTAGTGTTCAATCACAAATATTGAGATCCTGGGTATTATAAAATTTTATGGCAATACTGGCAATGCAAAGCATAATCCTAAACTCAAAAATAGGAATTCAAAAATTGAATTGACGCAGTACTCAAACGGCAGAACATTTACCCCGGATTTGTAGAAGGCCATCAATCCAAGGTGTATAGGTAGGTGTCCTTCTTATAAGCTACGAACAATACTCACAAAAAGATCAAATTTAGCATTCCCTAGCCAACACCACCTGAGGATGAAGGTGTTATCCATCAGTTTTGTTTCTAGAAACATGGCCGATTGTACAGTCAAGTTTGCTTTCCCATCAGAATTAGTTTGATTCAAAGAATTTTTCAGAAAATAATCTTTACGGTCGGTATTGTGGCAAGAAAAGAAAATCTCTTGGATAACGCGACAAACATTTTAAGATGCTATTCATAAGGAAAGAAGCATTTGTTACAAAATGAGTAGGCGGCAGTGGACGAAGCTTTAAAAAGTTGTTGTTCGGTCACGTTCAACAGGGGATAAAGTTACGTATTAATGTCGTCCGGACCTGTCACACTCTGATTGGCAATAAATTCCGAACCAACGCAATGAAAAACAGACCAAATAAATGTTGTAATTAAAACGAGTCATTTACTGCCTCGTGACTTTCAAACTCAGTCCACCCTTGTGCTTATATTAATTTTGAAACTAAACTTATTTTTGTCACTACCAATGTTTGTGTATACATACAATGGTTCTGATTATAAACAAATACCAATTACACTATTTTTATATAACTACTACTTTTAACACAACACGTTCTTATGAACAATTTCGAGGCATTTTTCTTTCGGTGGATTACTGTGGAATAATAAGTGCCAGGCGATAGTGTCAAGCTAATTTATACGCTTTGGACGTGCAATTTTTCTTGTTGGCCAATTCTTAAAAATACTCTGTGCTTTTCATACGTTCTATAATAGAAAGAGATCGTAAGACATCTAATTTAGTTTAGTCGTATAAGATTGTCGCCTTTTGTGTTTGAAATGTAGACATTAAAAACTAAGATTAATTTTACATCGTTTACCCCGAAATTCATTTTCGTTACGTCAAGACATTATTGTTTTATGATGTCTATAACTTTGGCCGTGTAATGGTTTTCGCTTCGTTGTGGCTGTTAGCTGTAAAAATATTCGATGCTCGCAGATAAAGTAGTGAAAAAAGAAAAATTTTCATGTTGCAAACGTGACTAATAAAAAGGGTAAGTTGGGTGGCTCAATAAATCGTAAGCGTAAGGGCCACGAGATTTATATTTCTATTAGGGCTATTCCAACGAAAATATGTTAGGTATCCACCAACGTAACTGATATTGTAATTAAATAGCCGAAAATAATTAACTATTAATTATCTTTGAATACATTTGTAATACTCATTACTCAACTATTAGTATTAGTTACATTTAACAATGTGTGTTTACCTTGGTGCCGACAAATAATTCACTAAGCAATAAAAGAACAACTTTATAATACTACTATACTATTACTTTACTGTACTACTACTATATGTAGTATCGCTAAATTGACTGTAATAGTTTTATTTAAACTTAGAATGAGGTACTTACCTTATCTTAAGACAAGTTAAGTTTTTTGTCTATTTAGCAAGCTGTGTTTACATCAGAGTAGGGTATAGACTTAAATTTTCATAAATTGATGTTATCTTACCTAATGTAGTCTATATCCAGTTTTGTAGACCATTAAACGGATAAAAAATTAAGATGAAATCGAGCCTAAGAGCCTCGTGTAAAATAAAAAAAGATCGACTTGATCATTATATGCATGCATATTCTTTGTGTATACCGCAAGGACTCTAAAACCAATTAGGGAGTTGTGTTAGGTATCTCCTAGTATGAAAAAGCCTGGGTAGAATTCTGTATTTTAACGTTTTGTTTAGAGAGATTAATTATTCAGCGTCCAAAAGTACAGAATTCTCGTTTGACATCGAGTTTAGTATTTGCGAGCCTTTCAGTAGATGGCAAATAGGTGTTATTTTTACTAGATGAAGATCCTTTGTACCTAAGTAAATTAAGTAGGAGTTAGATTACCTCGAATTATATTTCCATTGTAATGAGGAAGTCAATCGCCATCACTTGGTCTTCTTACGTTCAAGTGAAAAAACATTCAATTCAATTTCAATTCAATTCAATTTCTTTATTTGCTCAAAATATGGTAAAGAAGATGTTAAAAACACAAAGTCCTCATATTTTGCTCACAGGCATGCAAATACATACAATGTCAAACTATATAATTCAAATTAGATTAATTACATTACAGATTCTCTATGTCAAGTATACATAATAATCTAACAATTAAATAAAAAAAAATACAATTATATAACATCATTAATATTAAATCACACTTTAGTTCTGTATGTCAATAGCTCATTAACGGAATAATAATTTTTCTCCAAAAACCATGCCTTCAGCCTTATTTTAAATAGCCTGATAGGTAATATTTTGAAATCGGAAGGTAAGGCATTCAATATTTTTACACACATCGCATAACAATTTTTTGAGAATAGGGTCGTGTGAGTTTTTCATGGTAGCACTAGTCTATTCGAGTTTCTAGTCTTTCTCGGGAATAAATCTCTGGCTATAGTAAAAATTTCCATATTTTGTTTAACAAACATTGCAATCTCAACAATGTACATACAAGGCAATGTCAATATTTTTAATTTTTGAAATAGTGGTTTACATGATTCGTAGTTGGGCAAGCAATTAAATATCAATAAACAGAAACTTGCAACGAAAAGAGTACCTGATGAAGTATTTGTGTGATTGATGTAGTAAATATACAGTAAGTGTTTGGTTTGAAAAGGTAAAAAATGAGGTATTCCTACCATTTTAAGGCGCACCTAATGAGGCGCTCCTTTTTTATTCCTCGGAGCGCTCCTTTTAGTAGCGCTCCCGATAGCAATTGAAAATATTAACTTTTATTTCCTCCCTTTTATTTATTCGAAAGTTTATCATAGGGGATGATAAACTTTCGAATAGAGATAGGATACTAACTGAAACTATCGATAAAAGTAAAACACGTTATTTTATACTATTTGCAAAAACTCCTTGACCATAGATCGGTTTAAAAAAATTGAGCTTGCTTTGCCATTGCTTTCGGCACTATAATGAAATAATGACCAATGATTTTGTGTATTCAAAGAGTAAATTTTATTCAAAGAGGATGCTATTAATAAATAAAAAGCACAGATATAAAATGATATGCGTATAATAATCACATTGCAGCAGACAAGACCTACGTAATAATTACAAGATTACTTTGGGTGGTGTTATCGTAAAAACAGTTTGCTACATGTATCATTAAAAAAATTACAAATGAATGTTATGAAAATGTAATATGACATAACAAAAACAGCCGTCTACATGACGGCTTACAGCAATCCAATCCATAAGTGAGAGAGTAAGCGGAGAGAAGGCACATTATATAATGTAAGGCGACATCTAGCTGCCGCTTAGGGAATTAATCTGTATAAGACTTTGTTGCTGATTATTAATTTGAATTTTTACCACTCTTAATACTGTTAACTATTATAATTAAATCATACATTCTCTTTAACGACTCAAACACAAAAAAAATAATTATTAATAAATCTCTTTTTTGTTTTGTTGCTTGGTATTGTTATTAATTACTTACTTGCACTTCTGTCGGAGACTTCCCAAACAAAAGCTTAACTCCAAGACTTTTATTATACAGTCCAGTTTTAATATTCTCAAATTTTGGTATATTGCGTGTCTAATTAATTCCCTGGTCTAGTAAATCATTTACTTTTCTTTTGTAAACCTCAGGAAGAGGGTCCAAGGTGGACATGGCTTCTTGATTAATATCATCCACTAGTTCCCGTACAAATTGTGTTGCCTCATTACGCCAACAAGAATGCTCGTTCTTCTTTAAAATATCTTCGCATCTGGTGACAGTAAGGAAGGCTCCACACGTCTTTATTGTCCACCGCCACAAAGTGTTCCCATTTTTATTCACTTTTATCAGTCTGTACGTATTATTATCATATAATAAAACTTTCTTGCAGCTTCTGCTTTGTCCATATTTAATTAGCACGTTTCTATTACTTGGTCCAGCAATTGGTTCCATGCTCACAAAACTGCCTTATTACACAAACTTTCTTAATTAAACAAACTTTGACACATTCACGCAACTTGTGAGTGTGAACACAACAAAACAAAACTATGCAATTTTAAGTAAACAAGTTCCGGAAATGGTCGGCTGGATTTGTGTGAACTCGGTGAACGCGACCTGGGACGCGACTATCTAGGATAAAATGGGGAGGCGGGGCTGCGGCTTATGTGTGCAGTACTCCCGCGCCGCTCGCGACACGCCGCATCGCCAGAGAGAGATTAAAGTACGATACCGAACAAGATACTGATACAGTTGTCTTTGTCTATACAACGTTATTCTTGTAAATCCAATCTAAGGTCAAGAAGTTTATGCAAATTGTACAAAATAACGTGTTTTACTTATTATCGATAATTTCAGTTAGTATCCTATCTCTGTTCGAAAGTTAATCATGGGGGCGCTTCGAGGAAATAAAAGTTAATATTTTTAATTGCTATCGGGAGCGCTACTAAAAGGAGCGCTCCGAGGAATAAAAAAGGAGCGCCTCATTAGGAGCGCCTCAAAATGGTAGCGCTTCGAGGAATACCTCAAAAAAATATATAAGGGGACTTTCTGGATAGTGGTGTCGCTCTAAATGTCCACGGGTCACGTGAACTTCCTAGTAATTTTATTAATTTCCCAACTAAATCAAAGGATATTTTTTATTAAATAGTTATTACAAACTAGTTACGTAGGTTAAGTAGTAATACGTTCCGACAGTTATTATATACTGAAAAATCCCCTGCAGGAATATAGTGAGCAAAAAATCTTATCTTTATAATAAGATTCGTGAATTCGTAAGTGAAGAATCTAAAGAAATTTTGTGTCCGAAACCGTTCCAAATATTAACGAACCAAGATCCTCTAGCATTCTAAACGATTACAATTCCGTGCCAACAACATCTGATGTATTCTGTTAACCGCATTAAGATTTTCACACAAAGATAGAAAAAGAACAATAATTTTGGGGGTTCCCCATACATAGAACTGAAACTCAATATTTATTTTTCATCGTACCCATACATGTGGGGTATCTATGGATAGGTCTTCAAAAATGATATTGAGTTTTCTAATATCATTCTTTTCTAAACTGAATAGTTTGCGAGAGAGACCTCCAAGACCTTCCAAAGTGGTAAAATGAGTGTCCCCCCCTGTACCTTTTAAAATAGGAGAATGATAAAACTAATAATATATACTACATAATATAAACTAATCATAATAAAAATATATGATGTACATTACCATGTAAACTGACAACGAAAATTGGTTTGAACGAGATCTAGTAAGTAGTTTTTTTAATACGTCATAAATCGTAAACCGCAATTTACCTTTCATTAAATCAACTGAAATACTTGCTGCTACGGAACCCTTCATGGGCGAGTCCAACTCGCACTTGGCCAGCTTTTTATAATTCGCACTGGCCGTTTATACACTCACATTACCGCAGCATTTTTTCTTAATTATGTTAGATTTTTAACATCCTAACCTCACCTACTTCGCCTAACCAAATTTAGTTCTATTTTTATAATTTATTCCTACCATAGTGAGGGAAACGATTACCATAGTAATCGATTCTTCATAAGTCTTTACCGCCCAAATGTGGTAAATAATATCTTCCACTCACTAGTCGGATCAAATAAACACTACTTTCCGGGTATGAGAAATGATAAAATAGTTTTTACTTTCTTTTTTTTAAAGACAACGCTAAGGGTACTTTACAAACATACAATAGAGGGACGCAACTTACATCCAGACTCAGAACAACAATTTATGGGTTACACAAATAGTTGTCCGGCGCGGAACTCGAACCCGCGTCACGAAGCGGCGAGGCGACTGCCTTAGCCGCTGCGCTACACGTGTAGTCAAACTATTCTATCAGCAGTCCCCAAAGACTGTCCCGCATATTTTTTTTATTGCTATTTGTTGTCGTATTTACTCACTGTTACTAAATACCGGCAAGTGGAGCTTACTTGAAACCGTATCCATCCTTTATTTCATGAACAGTATCTCAATCTAACATAATTAATAAAACTCTATGAACAAATCTATCAAAAGTAAAAGTGTGTTTTGTTTTTCACAAAAGCTTTCACAATTCTTTTTCTCAAATCAAGCTTTATCGGAATTTCAACTTCAAATGTCTGATAAAAAATATATGTGCCAGCTTTTTAATATTTTTCAAACCTTACTGTCAATTCCCATTCTGTATAGGTACCAAATCTAGTTTAAGAGAGCTATATGATATTGTTTTGTTCTCGAAGGTTACCTATACTGGGGAAGTACATCCACGGTTCACAATAATGACATAAATAATTTAATGTACAGTCAATCAACATAATGGTGTACTTCCGCGGGTGTGTAAGATTATTAGGGATCATCTGGGGATAGAGAAAAGGATCGGCAAAAGTCTTCTTCAGATGGACTTCAAACGACGACGTTGTTGTAAGCAAAGAAACTCTACTACATAAAATCATATAAACCATCTAGCAGCAACAGTAAGAACACTTTATACTTATAACACTTTTTACAGCACCAAAGAATTACCAAACTCAGTGGCCCGAAGAATTTATCGACAGAGATGTTTGTTACGTTCCACTATTTCCGTTGTCATGGCAAAAACAATGATTTCCGGCTGCGGAGAAAAAGTTTTTTTTCGCTACGCCTGAATGGTTCCGGGTGCAGTGTTCATCAATCATCTTATTTTCGTTGAGACAACTTTTGATGTAGATAGGTACTAACCATTGTTGACAATGTAGAGGAACAAATAAGTGTAGCGCTATCTTACTCGTCAACGAAGTCGTCACAAGATAATGTAGAAATTTATACACTTAGTTTTTATTATTGTTAAATTATTTATTGCCGTTGTTGTTACAGTCTCACATGTTAGACTGCCTGGTACAATAAGCTTTCGAGAAAATTTAAGGAACCCACTATGGTAATGACATGATACCGTTTGCGAGTTTTGTAAAGGTACAATTTTTGTAATGTTTTAAGAATGCGGCTTTGAAGTGCGTTGGTCACAGGTTCAAATCATCGGATGAGAAGTCTCTTTTTTATTTAGTTTATTTATATTGATTAAATAATAATTGTTTGGGGCTTGTAAGAAAAGATAGGCATGCAATAGGGTAAAAATTACCAGGACTTCATGGAATCTATTTCCTCTTTGAGTATACAGTTTTCTAGCTGTGTTGTTTACTTGGAACAATAACTAAACTAAATCTTTTAACAAAACTCAAAATAGATTCTTTGGTTGAGCTTAAAAAAAAATCGTATAATATAATAAAATGTTTTCATTTGTGCCTGTGAATCACAGAGGCAGAATCAATATGCTAAATTATAACAGTGTAGCAATATACATCTTTATCTTTTATAAAATATTCTAATAATCCTTTTAACACGACATTAGAAAACTCATATTCTGAAAATCCTATTAATACAACGTTAGCGTTCGGATGACCTCACATATTTTTCTATTGTAAACAAAAGTTACTCGGTTGAGAACAATTAAGGCTGTTTATTTTTTATTAACTATAGGATAATGTTGTGTTTGCCTTACCCCTAGAGTGTTATTTAAGCCAGGGAAGGCGCGGAGGGGTAGTGCGGCCCGCGAGCTGGAGGAGCAGGTGGTTTGAAGGCCCGCCGCCGCGGCTGAGGCAGGCGGGCCAGGCCAAGCCCAAGCTATACGACTTGATAATAGGTTAACTGATACAATGGCAGAAGTGACTTTGGTGAAATAGAAAAAGGAAACGTTAAAAGTTGTAAAGTTTTCGGTGAAATGAAATTCGGTCAAATATTTTTTGAACTTATGATAGGTAACCATATTTTTAAGTTAATTGATATTTTTTTGCCAGGGTACAGAATTTTAAGCAATTTGTGTTCAGAGTGGATATAAAAACACGATGTACCATACAGACCGCATAGTGTGCCCCTCAAAGTACGATGATACTTAGAAAGTTATTCACGTTAATGGTATCCATCTATGAATTGACCGCGTTCCTACATGTTGCCGACCATTAAGACACCGGTGACAATAACTGACTGTAAGCGCCTCAGATCTTTCTACTTTATATTAATGACTTTCCCATTGTTACAGAGCAATGCATTTGCATTTAAGCAGATGATATTTCAATACTTCTAGAGAAGCTGACTATAAAACTTAATAATACCATTAGTAATGTAGACTATATGCATATAATTTCAGAATAATGATAAGAAAATACTATGGATAAACGTGCAACTGACAAGCTCAATTTAAAAAATCTGTACTAAAGCAATAGTAGAGTTGCTTATGATCCTTAGACACTTAATAAAAATCTTGAATAGAAAAGCAGTGGTAAAAACTTATCATGGCTTTGTAGACTCTAGTCTTCGGGGGTGCCGCGCTAGCGCCTTTGAACTTGACCCATTTGTTTAGTCCCCCGTCGTCCGTGTAAAACCATTTTTTTAATGTATTGAGTTATGTCCGAACTCGTAGAATAAAGGTTGTTGCTTATGGTGTCAGCTATCTAGTCCTGCGAGGTTGCTGATGTTATACAAGTAACCTCGTATACATAAATTATTTATGGCCCAAAACCAATTTGTAAAATCCATTATTTATGGTTCCGCTATGGACCACATGCAAGCATCTCGTTCTCAAAAATAATGCTTCTATTAACATAAGTGTTTTGCCAAAAATACATTTAAAGTGTTTGTATTTTAGATAGAAAGATGTAAATTTAATACCATGTATACCCATAATCTTGTTTACCTTCTACTGATAATTGAATTGCGCAGTCGAAGTAGCTATGCAATGTCGAACGCATATTCAATCAGTTACTGCAGTAGGTGATTGAATATGTGTACAAGGGTGTACAATATATTACAGTATAAAAATGAGTCTATCTAAAATCATAATGATTACTTATATTTGCTCTACTCGTTTTTTACTTAGTCTGCGAGACGGAGTTTTTCTTGACCTGAGGCCTCTGACTTGATACTTCCAAAATCATTATCGATTTTTACTTTTTGCCTGCCTCGTCGTGAATAGATTTTTTATAACTCACATTTATTTTATATTTATTTAAACTTACCGTACAGAACATTAATTCTCACTTTACATAATAATAATATCCTGGGACATTATTTACACACGGCCATCTGATCCCAAACTAAGCAGAGATTGTACTATGGAAACCAGATAAGTGATATTCTACCAAAACTACAATTCTTTTGTAAATACATATTTATATAGATAATTACACCCAGACTTAAGACAAACAGAGATGTTCATGCACACAAATATTTGTCCTGGGTGGGAATCGAACCCACGACCTCCAGCGTGAAAAGCAAGCATTGCCCACCACACCAACAGGCCCGTAAAAACGTTCATGTGGATTGCCATTAAATAAATTGGAATTATAAATGATACATATATCAAGCTAATTAGGTATTATTAGGTGTATGATAACTAAGAGGATAAGACATTATGTATATGGATATTCCGAAAAATTATGCAGCGTCTTTTAATAATTACAAATAAAGGTTAGTCAATAGTTATTTTTTATCAGTCCAAGGGAGCACACATGCTGTTAGTACGTGTATTTGTTGCATATTTTTAAGCATTACTTTACAAAGTTAAATGTAAAATTTAAATGTTCATCGGTGAATTAAATACTCCTCATAGTTTCTGACGTACTATAATCGCTTGCCAGTGAAATCAGAATGCATTATTCGCGAGTAAAGAGTTGGTTCGAAGTACTTAACTCGCTGCTCAATTATCAAGCCAGCCCTAGTTTTAATTCCACTGTCTCGTAATGGAATTCATTGACTTTCACCAAGTCACAGCCCAGGTTCTTTCTAAAGAGCTTTTAGGGTCGTTTTGGTTCTAACACTTAATCAGATGTCACACCAGCTCTTAGGTTCATATTGCATGAATTAAATATTACTAATACGGTGTTAATAGTTAATTTAAACTTTGTAGAACGTTTTAAAAGGAACTACTTATTTTATTAATTACCTTGTTATTCTAATAGTGGCTGTAAAAGTTGACTATGAATTTTTTGTGGATTTGTTGAGCTCAAGACTAAAAATTATCCAATTGTTCTTTTACAGACTTCCTTGATCTTTTTGTGTAATTTTTACAGAGGTGCCCCTAAACTAGTCCATTAAGTTAGAAAAGTTTATTTTTTTAAAAGACAACGTCCGCACTATTTATATACCGCACTATATATTGCGAGTCAATTTCGTTTCAAATGAATTCAAGTCAATTTTCTTCTTATGACGGATAAAAATTACAATAGTTAGATGCGTGGAAATATACCGCAATAAATGTTTCTTGTTTACGGTACTAAAGTGTTATATGTAGACAAACATATAGGTACCTAAGTGAAAGGCAAATACATTAAGTTAATGACTGCCTAAACGCTAAGTGTAACAATATCTTAAGACACTTTAGGGGAAGTTCTTTGTGTGGGTAACATCACATAGCTGCGAGGGTAAATGTCCATTATAAGTATTAAATTTAAGGTCAATTCATTGTTACAGGTAAATATGGGAGAAGGGCTTGGTATCTCAGAAACCGCTGACTGTTTTCACATACGCTTACAATTTCACACACCGCTGCTCCTCTTAATTAAACCGTTCAGCGTATTTTAAACGAGCCAGGACTTGTGCCTACGCAAATTTGTCCTAATTTGAAACTTATGTCGTCTGGAACTGAAACCATTCGCTTGATCCAGGTTGCGGTCTTGTTGACGCGAACTTATTTTATCCCCCTCGGACTTGAAGTTAGAAAACGTTTTCCGATGTAATTCGGAACTGATATAGAACTCGATCGTATGTGAGACCTAGTATTAACTGCGAATCGTGTCTATGGTACCAACCGACGAAGAAAATACCATTATCTCATACAGTTGAGTTATTGCGTAAAACAGGAACTACTCGTACCTCCAGGCAATCCACATCTGATAAAATGTATCGAGAATGTGGAATATGCCATTTTTCTGTGTTATTTCGCGTTATTTATTTGCTATTCTGTAATATTGTCGACAAAGCGGAGGGTATTCTTAGTTTTCGACCGTATTCATAACAGTTGATCTATGGGTAAACTTTATTTACCAAAATTGTATACTTAATAAAAAAAGCTTTCGGTATCATTGCTTCGGTCATAGATTGATGTGAAGCTTTTTAGGATTTGAAAATAACAGTATTTTCTTAATAATTTGTTCACTCTTCAAAGACAATGTTATTTATTATACGATATAAGACAATGTTATGTTAATCATTAATCTGAAAAAATATCAATTTCTTATACCAATTTAACAATTATAAATGTAAGTAATAATGTCAATTTGACAAAAAAATCTGTCTGGGGATTTTTAATTTCATTTCCATAGTACAAGCTCTACTTAGTTTGGGATCAGATAGCCGTGTGTGAATAATGTCCGGGGACATTATTACTTTATTATTATTATTAATTGAGTCGATCTAAATTAACACATTTAAATACAATGTGATTTTCTTGATCTTTTAAGAAATAAACACTTTAAATAGGATACCTTATTTAAAGTGTTTATTTCTTAAAAGAAAATTACATTGTATTTAAATTATATAAACTGAGTTTTCTTGCAGTGTTTCTACGTAGCTGCCACGTCATGCACTGTAGGGTAAAAAAGAAATTGACGATTCTACACAAATGTTATATATTGACGGAATAAATGAATTTTGAAAATTTGAATAACAACATTTCAACAATTTCAAGCATCTTCTCAACTGTAAAGTAAAACGCGGCTTCGAGTAAGTATAGTTAACTTAAACTATAACAATAACGCACTGTTCGTATTGTTCCATCTCAAAAAATTCTTGTAATATATTAGTTAGGTACATCTATGTACGTGTCTGAGTACGTTTTTAACGAGTTATCCGTGGTCTAACAAGTTATTCGAGATAGCCAAGTTTCACACGCGGCTGGATTCAAAAGAGTTATAAGTTATAGAAGTTGAATCTACGTGACTTTAAAAGAGCAGAAGTCGACTGTACTTTACATTAAGTTTCGGTTAACGCGAGTCTAATTAAGGAAGTTTCCACGAGAGTTTGCTAATATTATAAATGAAGAGGAAAGAGGCCAAATTTTCGCGCCCCTCTGCCTGTAATGGCATTTCTTGCACTGACGAGTTTTACATTGCAAACTTTTTATTCTTATTATTTTGTTTGTTTGTTACGATTTGTTAACGGGTTCTACTAACTATGCAATTGTAAAAAGATTATAAGAGACTTAACAACTACTGCACAGCTTGTTTGAATTCTAGACACATTTGTAAAATAAGACTTGAATTAGACATGTAACTAAAGATAGTAGATACTATTGATATGATATAGCACATAGACATTGCTGCACAGCTAGTCTAGTAGCTAAAGTAATGACATTTCTTACACCGCCGAGTTTATATTGAATATGCTTGGTATTTTTCTTATATTATTGTATCGTTATTTTTTACTGATTCTACCAACTATGCCTTTGTAAATTCGACGACAAACGAGCAAGTGGGTCACCTGATGGATGGTAAGTGGTCGCCACCGCCCATGGACATTGGCAACACCAGAGGGGTCGCGGGTGCGTTGCCGGCCTTTAAAAGTCAGCAAACAAGTGTTGCTGAGCCTTCCCTCAACCCCAATGAGCTCTGGCGACCGTACTCAAACTCGGAAACACAACATTAAAATTACGACTCGAGGACCTGACTTAAGGAGTGTCTTCTGTAAGGTGGAGGTACTTACCCAGTCGGGCTGCTCTTTGAGCGAATGAACGCTATGCCCTACCTCTACTAATATTGCTTGTTTTAAATAGTGCAAACTTTTGTAATTTAAACATAGTGATAATAAAAATAGTACTATGGCACATGTGGCGAATTGGTAAAGAAAATACTAGTCAAAGAATTGCATTTCTTGCACGTAACGAGAGCAGTTTATTATGAAATATTTTATTCGTCAGTATTTTACTTACCTATTTGTTTGTTAAAAGAAAATATGAGATTCGGGCAGCATAGCTTGCTAGCATGCAAAATACATTTATAAAACTAAATTCTTAGTACAAGGTTTAGTAAGGTAGTTTGAAACCTGTTTATCAGCTCATTTTCTATAAATATTATAATTTTATTTTGAAGAGCGCATGGGAAAAAGGTATTTTATTTTAGAATAATATACTCGCGAGCAACAATAAGAGCTAGCTTGTCAGATCCACTCCCAACTACATGCTAAGATCAACGTGGTAGATCAAAGTGTATTTTGTTTAAAGTAACAATTTTTTTTAAGAGATAAACAGTCTTGCAATTTGTAACATATATTTTCAAACGAGTAGGATAACACATTTTCAAAAGATCTTTATAAAATGCGTCATTCTCTTATAAAAAAATGGATCAAATGAAAATCTTCCAATGCAAACAAATTAGCTACGCTTTGATTGTTGCAGAATTTTCTTTTTAAGAGACGTTTTAATTATATGATTATAATAAATATCGCTTCCTTAAGGGTTACGTTTGTATACAAAATTTAATAATAATAATAATATTTAGGGACAATGTCACACAGATCATCCTAGCCCCAAACTAAGCAAAGCTTGTACTATGGGTACCAGGCGACGATATACATACTTATATAGATAGATAAATACTTATATACATAGAAAACATCCATGACTCAGAAACACATATTCATGCACATCACACAAATATTTGCACTTACCAGGATTCGAACCCAGGACCACCAGCTTCGTAGGCAGGAGCACTACCAACTAGGCTACAGTGACCGTCCAATAATAGCCCAGTAATAGCCCGGAGACTGGAAACTCATGATATGCGCGCCCGGGCCTAGGTTGTTATAGCCATATCATCAGTTCTTGAGAGACATGTTGAATAAAGCGACCCAGTGTTAGCGCAACATATATATAGCATTTTGGCTAGTCTCATTGGCCGCTGAAGCCAAAATAAAAGAAAGAGCGCGTGTGGCATTCGCATCGTTACACCATTGGCATCCTTGTGCTATAAATCCTACTAATATAATATATAATAAAAGTAAAAGTTTGTAAGTATGGATGTACGGATGTTTGTTACTCTTTCACGCAAAAACTACCGAACGGATTTTGATGAAATTTTGTAGTAATATTGGTTATAATATAGGTGGGCAGGCCCCCTACACGGTGGACCGACGATCTTGTGTGGGTCGCGGGAAGCCGCTGGATGCGGGTAGCGCAGGACCAGCTATTGTGGAGAACCTTAGGGGAGGCCTTTGTCCAGCAGTGGATGTCTTTCGGCTGATATGATGATGATGATGGGTTGATGATGGGGATAGGTTATATATCCGAATAACACAACTACAACAACACACTACCTACCATCAGATCTCAAAGTAGGCAGAGCCTGAACTACGGCAGCCAGACGACTGATAAACATAGTTATATATGTGTAGGTACTTGGGTAAAAGTTAAGATTTATCACTGTCATGATAATTAATTTGTTAAGAGTGATGTCTTACGTGAAAAGCGCCAAGTCAACGTTGCTTTGCTTCACCAGCATTTTAATATAATTACTCTATTATTAGCTGTCACTCCCCTATGTTCACACTGGATATTTCATACACATAGTAAACCGGATTCAAATCCAGTCATTAGTTTTCTATGCAGACAATAAGACAAAACTACGGATCTATAGTAATAAAGGCTTCCCAGTTCCCGGTCTTCCCGGTTACATTTTAGTTATAGGAGCCAGGCTTAACTAAGACTGTCTTATTATAATGCACAAGTGTGAGCGTACACAGGTGTACTCTCTATGTTTTTTTTTGGGCCAAAACAATGGTATGCCTAGCCGACGCAGTCGGAAAAAAGTCAAGTACAAGGATCAAAAATTTACAGCGAACCATAGTGTAACACTGTCCTGAATCCAGGCAGTCAATGATCCAGACAGAAATATTCATTTTTTTTTTCACTCAAACCTATTTAAACACTTTACCTATCTGTACATTATCTATATAGAATAGCCACCAGAAAACCTTTGAAATTGAATACTTTCGTACTTACTAATTTAAATAACTTTCGAATAGCTATTTACTACCTCGATTAAGCTTAATCGAAAGCTTACGAACCAGACTAACCGATTAGACATTTCTCCGATCAAGTCTAAACTAAAACCTTTTCTTACCATCCACCAACAAATCTCGCACTTAATTCACCTTTGGTGCGAGTGTGTAATGAGTACAATGGTTTTAATAAAAAATTCGACTACTTAGTTGGATATTTTTTCCGATGCATTTTATGCATTCAAGCGTAAAATAAGCGTTAGCATAGGGACTCTTTTTTTTAATCTGTGTTAGTTATAGTATTTCTGTTTGTTTTTAATTTCAAATAACTTGTAATTAATGTTTAGTGTGTGTTATGCATGGCTTTATTAGGTGTACATATAGTATAAGGACTGAATTATATAGTGAGCTAAGTATTTAAATGTTGTGTATGAATACTGTTGGTGTGTCTATAATAAATAATAAAGAAAATAAGTCTGTGTATTGTATGTATATATTTACAAAAAATGTAAATAAGTAATTCTATCCGTTGCCAAGTACAAGCTTTGCGTAATTTGGCCTAGATGGCGCTGTGTGATATTTCCCGGATTTTAATTTTTACTAGTATAAGTAGCTATAGGAATAGCTGAATAACGTGCTATCGCTTTATAATTTTTTTGGGCCGTTAATTATTCTCGCCTCGCCTCCAGGTAGACCAGTAAACCACACTACTGCCGAAGTTATTATTGTTAGAGTGACTAAATTCCTTATCATGTCTGCCGACTTCAGTTGAACTAGCCGTCGCGTCGGAGCGTTGCATGTTTTGTACTCAAAGGTGCGGTAGCTTGAAGCGGTACTGAAATATTTGAATGGTACTCGAAAACAGTCAACTGATTTTAGCATTTCCGAGTCCCAATGCAATTAGATTTCGACGTTCGATTATTCGTTTTTATTCATCTTTATCACACGTACTTAATTTTTGATTGTACAAACTAGTATTCGAATTACTTTTGCTTTCTTTGTCATTGTCCGATTCTGAAAACTTGATATAAATATTCTTAAAGGTTTGTATGTAAATAAAAGTTTTTTTTTAAGACAACGCTCGCACTGGGCAAATTCATTCCTGTGACGCGGGGTACTTTACAAACATATAATAGACGGACACAAATTACATGCAGACTCAGAACAACTATTTATGGGTCACACAAATAGTTGTCCGGCGCGGGACTCGAACCCGCGACACGAAGCGGCGAGGCGACTGTCTTAGCCGTTGCGCCACACGTGCAGTCACGCCTGGGTAAATTTGATGTATACACTTAGTATATTTGATATGAATATTATTTAATTTATGGATTTTTGATAAGTTAATTTTCTCTGGTAATAAGAAAAGATTTCCTTTTTAATTTCAAAACTGTTGATAAGTTTTGTAAACAGGGTAGTAGATAATTAATTAGTGTTCACCGTCTAAATTGTTTATTTTTAATTGCTAGTTACATTATCGTTAGCCTAAGAAAAGCTGCCTATGCTGCCTGTTTTAAAATAGAGCGATTATTTGTTGTCTATCTTGGGGTGTGATTTCTGTTTAAATTCTTCTCTCTTAGTCATTATAAATATTTCATCACTCTCGTTACTTTCCTCTCCGTGACGATACGCATTACGATACTACTTGTACTAATATCTAACGTTGGGATTCAATATCCAGATAACGCAATTGTCTCATATCGTATGAAAAGGAATTTTCCAAAATATTAAAGAGAAATTTTAAATCCACATCACAGAACTTATCAAATTCATAAATTAAATAAAATTCATATCAAATAGACTAATTGTACATCAAATTTAGCCAGGCGTAACTGAAAGTGTATTTCGCTACTAGAAAAGTAGTTTACCTACGTTACGTTACAACTGTATCGTGATCTTAAATTGTTGCTTAGATTATAATATTTTGCTCTAGAATCAGTACTTTTGCTTTGAATACGGATTTTATTGTAACAAAAGAAGGAATTTTTATTTAAATACTACCCAATATAAAACAAGGAAACTCTCGGTCGTAATCTTTAAACCGACTTCAAAGAGGCAAGAGGCAGAGGCAATCATTATTAATTATGTATTTCTTTGTACATGTACATCGATTACTCCCGTATGTATTGACCGCATTTCATTATTAATTTTTCATTTTAATGGTAATATACACATGTTTTCGCGGGGACCATCATTTCGTTTGATTACTACGTTGAATTTAATAATTTAGAACTTATATTTGTGCTTTCTATATTCACTAGCGTCACACTTAGAACGTTCTCGTATATGTACTGACGCAAGGTAGTAAATAACCACTTCTATATTCCAAAAACATTTTACGGTCCATGAGCAAAACAATAAATTGTTATCGGGTCCTAAAAACTGACCAATGGCTATATGACAAATATTGATCGTTAAACGGATAGGCTATGGTTCGGCGTTAGTTCATGTAATACTGTATTGAACTATGTCTATGTACATTAACAAGTACAAGTGTATGTTAATACCCAAGTGCGTAATAAATTTCATTATTTCATCATTATTTTATTTCATCGTGTCTTAACAATGAACTAGCTGTATTTTTATGCTATTTTCTTTTCTTGGAAACTAGCTCTTTGAAAACTTCTATTTCCTTTACGATTAAATGATTGTAAGTCGCAAGATAGTTTAGTTCATCCAGTCTCGGATCTCGGTAGCTTCTCAGCATATACCTCCGTCGACTTGAGCTTACATGAATTGCACTGGGAGGCGGGATTAGTAATGTTATTGTAATTTCTCTGTATGTTTTATTTACGATAATGGATCGAATGCTGATATTACGTTGCTGTCTTACAAGTTTCTCTATTTTTACTATATTTCTCTTTATCATAACTCTATACCCATGACTAAAGATATTTGGTTTTCTTTTTGTATCTCTTTTTTTATAATGTTTCAGATTTAAGGCAAATTTAGAATCAAATTTTACTTATTCAGCTTCTTCCCAGTTCCTTTTATCGTGAATCCTGATTATGAGATTTTGCAGGCATTAGAGCTACATTGAGGTTTTATCTTGAAGAACCGTAGATTTATCTAATTATATCGAACCTAACTGTCACAGTGACATATGACAGCGAATGTTGACCGGTGAGTTGCTACTTGCTACATATTAAGACTCGTGCGTATTTACAAGTGGTTTACACGTAAAGATAACACACAAATGAAGTCTCGGGGATAGTTACTCGTAGTACCTACTAAGTAGTCAAGTCTTAAGTTTTCTAGAGCAACTTCAAAATGCCTTGTGACAACTTTTGGTTTGCTAAAGAGCTTAAAATGCCTGTTTGATGAAATGCCTTTTACTTAGATACCTGATTTTAATTACCTGATAATAGTTGTCGGAAAGAATACACCATTACAGTAAAATGGCTAAAACGAATATTAATTATGTATTTTGAATGTTATAGATTTCCGCAAAGCAACGCCTGATTCCATTACTTACAATAAAAGAGTTAAAATTGCAAGTTTACATTTTGTTGTTATTATTAAATATCGAATATTAAAAATATAAAATCCGGATTTTAATTTTTATGAACTATTTTTAATGTTATTAGAATCATTACAGTTTTTGGCATTATTACATATTAAGGAATTAATTTGTACTGCTTCTCTCAGAATATTTCAAGAGTAGGTCTAAAAATTAACATGGACGATATTAGACCCATTACGACGTTGGAGCCTCTGAACTCGAAGTTGTTGTTTATATACCTCTAACTCGGCTGGGCGGCGATCGATCCTTAACAATTTCTTGCCTTAATATCGCAGTGTTTCAAGTCGAAAGTCTTCAACCAGTATGTATGCTACGGAATAGACCTAAAAATACCAAACTGAAGTGGCAGTGAGCACATAACTCGAAGAACTGGCGGCCGCTGGGGCATAAAGGTCCTTGAATGGCGACCACAACTCGAAAAACGCAGCGTGAGAATGCCCCGCACATGGTGGATCGATGATCTCTATTGAGGTAAATGGAAGCCGCTGAATGCAAGTAGTGAAACACCGTCCATTGTGATTATTTGTTTCTGAGTCATGGATGTTTTCTATATATATAAGTATGTACCTATTTATATAAGTATGTATATCGTCGCCTGGTACCCATAGTACAAGCTTTGCTTAGTTTGGGGCTAGGATGATCTGTGTGACATTGTCCCCAGATATTATTATTGTTGGATGACGATTTAGACCAACAGTGTCAGCTATTCAGCTGATATCATGAACTTCATATAAAATTATGTTAGGAAAGAACTTATGACAACTTTTTGTATATTATTAAGTTAGTATGTAAAATCAAGCTAGTTGCTTTTTGATAGAATCACTTGGGAGAAAATTACAGCCGCGCCCAATTATGTTTGAAACACGTATTGACATTTTCCAAAGTTAGCGTGTTTCAAGTTTGTTGATCGTTTCAATATAAAAACGTAGTAAAATAGGTAGATGTAGTAAAACATTTTCCCTTCATCTTTTAATTTACTTTAAGTAAACGGAGCACTTCAACTGGAACATTTGCCTTTTATAGCACTGTGGGACGATAAGTACTTACTGTACTAAGCTACTTAAACTTACGGCAAATGTAAAAAGACATTTTAGAATGTCTTAAAAATTTAAAGGACAAAGTTTTAGAAGGCGCATTCATAAAATATTAAAGGGTATTACTGAAACTTAAGTGATTTAAAAATCTTATTAGGTCTTGAAACTTATGAATGGAAAACTTATGTGTGTTATGCTTGTAATTGAGTTGTTTATCCGCTCAGTATGCATCCGAGCTAGCATCAACCACTTATAATAATTATGTCCTCCTTGCCGAATTTTAGGCCACGGTGGCATGTCGCAATGTAGACTAGCCATTAGCGCGGTACACATTATAGTACATAAGTGTGTTCTTTCGATTCGATAACTCTTACGATCGGATGGGATGACTAGCGATACGACTGGAAAGAGGTCAATTACAGGGCCGACGGTTTTACGTGCTCTCCAAGGGTAGTGGACTTAATACTTTGGACTGACACTGTGAAATTTTTCTTTTTAATTTAAAGCCCCAAAACCAGTTTTTTTCCGACATGAAATTTGAACCCAGGAACTCGTTATCTGCGGTTACACCCGCTATCGCTAGACCGACGAGGCAACCACTTAACGTGTACGTAAACATTCTGAAATTAGGCCACTTTGGCAGCCACCCATCTCTATAGACTAACTGCACGTCTGAGTAGTGAACCTCGCTGAGCGTTTGCGGTGCGATGTGGGGAAACCTATTGACGCTTCGAATTGAAATACAGAGTTGTTTGTATACGAATACAATTTGGGATTTGAATGAAATAAATATCATGTAGTTAAATAGTAATAAATATATAAAAATAATGATGTTAATTTTAAACGGCTGTTATATATCATGAAAAATAATCCGTAACTATCCCGTTTAAGCTTTCGTGTAGTTGAAAAAAACTGCATTGGATTGGTCCAACTATTTTGAACCTACGATACAATTATATTGATATACAAAGACACATACAGGCTTCAAATCACTCTTTATGTGTAGGAGTTTTTAAAATACGTATATTGAAACTCAAGACTGAGATATCATATATTTAATCATCAAGTTCAATCCAGGGTAGATGCTCTGCCATTAAGCTACAGAAGATAAACACCGACCGATAAAATTTACGAGTTCCTTGGTCTCGGGTTTCTACAAGCACATGCAACTGATATGTTCAGAGATGCATGTCAAATTATCCTTTTGCTATATCTCCCACACTATAAAGTTTAGATGTACAGTTTGCATTGCGGAAAACGCTTAAACACTAACATTTTGTGATGTGTTTCACGTCGAACATTGCCTCCACAAGCGAGAATAGGTATACCATATTGGAATGGTATACCCATTTAGTTCTCTAATATCTCAGGTACTTAGACAAGAAATCTCTTGCGATTAACTTTGTAAACTGACAACCAAACACCGAGATTGCATCGGTTTATAGGGTTACCACGAGTTAATTATCGAAAGGAACGCGCCCCTTTTAGTTTTAATACAATTTAAGAACTAAATAACTCTTAGTACTCTGAGTCATCATCATCCGAAAGACGTCCACTGCTGGACAAAGGCCTCCCCAAAGATTTCCACAATTTCCAGCGACCCGCACAAGATCATCGGTCGATCTGAGTATTTCATTAGAAAACCGATTACAAGCAAAGTAAGTAACTTTATACATTAATATACTGTGAAAATGGGTACGTTATGAATGTATCTCAAAAAGATGGAGTATGGCGCAATTTTTATATTTAATTATACGAAAATTCACGAACACCATTTCAGTTTTACTAGATATATTTTTGGTACCACTGAAACAAAAAGATACTGAGTGGTGAGAGGCCCACGGATCACGTTTATTTTCTTGCATCCCTCAACGAATTTCACATGAAAGAAACAAGGAGTTATAAATACGTAGTTCCACTTTTCTGCAAAGCAAAGCGGTAGCCAATGTGATAACCAGGTTAGATTTTGATAAAATGAGAGAATTTCAACTAAAGAAGCTAGCTGTAATAATAATAATAATGTAATAGCACCAAGTCTATATTTGGGGCCTATCGAGGGAGCTGTTATATTTGTTTGAAATAGTGAATATAGCAAAAGCGCTTAAACGCACGAAAGTTGATCCTGTTTGCCAGAGATCCCAAAGTATGTGGTGTTCATATTCAAATTGGTGAAGACACTTATTTGAAACTCAATAATTTACTTTTAACATATTTGGTGTCCGGTAAGAAATTGTGCCACACAATGGGCTAAGGTTGGCCATGTTTTATTTAACCGCCTCCAAACGAAAGAAAGGAATTGATGCAAGTGGCAACTTAAGGTTGAGATATTCCATATTAATTCCCACTCATCTTGCGTATTATCAGCAAAAAGAAGCAGCGATGAACTATGTTTTTCTAAATTAGATGTGCTATATTTAAACTAATCTGTAATGATATTGTTATGTCAATAACATAAATTTATAATGGGACCAAACTATTTTTGGAAATGATAATGTTTTCTTCGGACTCCTTGCGGTGTAAACCAGTTAACAGTAAAACACGTAATAATTATTGGGAGATATATATGTATTTATGTGTGTAGGTACACATCATGTATTAAATTTTTTGGTGTTTTGTCTATGCATTATCTAATCTACATAGTTTTACTAAAAAGGCAAACGCAATAATTGTAAAATATTAAATGTAAAGTAGGCTCTATTTATTTTCTTTTCTCCCCATATTTTAAGGACTACAATATCTTTATGATTCGGTAGACGTAATTATGTTTAAAACATAGTAAATGGTTATATCTAAATTCCCTAAAAGCTGTATGGAATTAATAGAGTTGCTTTTCCATTGAACGGTTCGTGGAGAGCTTTAAAACATCTTAATTTAGAGGCCTTAAAATTCGCCTAAACCTCGATGATAAACTGTTGGTAGTGCTACAAGTGTAATCGTCTCATCAAGTGGTGGAGTTAGAAATGTCAGAAATAACAGAAATGAGCATGAAGCGGTAATTAAATGCACTACATTACTCAAACGTTTGGGTAATTTTATGTATATGATAAATTTGTTAATATACCTATTGGATTTGTTGGAAACACATTAAAAAATGTGAAAATGAAAATAATAAATTTCATCAGATGTGTATGGAGAATGCCTGTGAAGAAAAGCATTGTGAACGGACTGCTACTAGACAGATCGTCAGTTTTAAGAGGTTATGGGTGCACGTAACCGCAATGAGACAAATGGCGCAAAATTATGCCTAAACAAGATAAGGATGTATTGTATTGTATATAATTCTTTTATTTTAATTAATCGGTGAAACTGAATTATAGTAAATATTATCGCTTGCCATAGCCTGTTGACTACCCAACTCCACGTGCGTTGCAGGAGTGCTCACACGTTGCTTACACTTTTCACTTCTCCGATGAGATCTGTCTACTTTACTCACGCTGTTATCTTATATCACAGCATAAAAGTATACAATAATATAGTTCACTGCTTATAGATCTTAACTGTATTATGTAAGGTGGAGGCACTTTCCCAGTCCAGACGCTCATGAAGCAAACGATCCTATGAACTAACTGTCTTAAAACGATCTAAAAACAACAATTACTTTAGAAACTGACATTCTATTAAAAGACAAGCCGTCATTTTAAGTATAAAATCTAGGGTATTTTAAGAAACCGTGTTTAGATTCACAATATAAATGACATACTGTCTTACTGCAACAGAATAAATACTCTTATCTTCTATAATAGCTGCTAATGTTTTATACAAACCAGGCGATATTATTGTTGTCTTTTCTATATATACACTTTTTCCAAGTTTAGGTGGCCGGCAAAACGTGAAGATATCTTTGCACAGAAATTAGAGCAAAGATATTTCTTATTTTAAATAAAGAAATCACATAATCCAGAAGAAAACATAAATGTGAATAAAATATAAGCACCTCGCTACTTATTCATCTACAAACTCTAAGAAAGGAATTTTTCAAATTAAAATTCTCAAAACACTCCGAACAAAAGTACGGGCAAGTAACGTGGCTTCATTCATTGTGGCATTTTTATTATGTAATAAGATGGAATTCAAATGGATAATCTCGAGCCGAAAACGAGCTGAAGGACATGAGTGGCATGTTTAATATGACTTTTCCATGCAACTAAAAATGGCGAATGGAACAAAGGGACTGCCGTAAAGGGTGATTGTAGCCATGAATTAAGTCTGCGCACAGAATCACTAAACCTTTTTGAGTACTAAATCTTTTGATTTTGTCCTGTATACCAGTAAGACTCAATTTTAATTGAACTTTTTCATTTGAAATTTTTAATCGACTAATAATTTTCATTTTCAATAAGGTTCCTTTAAATTATAAATGATGGGGTAAAGCAAGTTTTATTTAAAATATCTATTTTAAACAGTTTATTATAGATAGGTAACGTTTTGTATAATAAAGAATTTACGATAAAATTGGTACTTCTAATAAAACAATTTTCTTACAGTGGTCCTGAAAACGTGATTTAACATAAAATTTTGTTTGCTTCCGCTTGAACAAATGCTTCCACTTCGCCAGCATTCGACGAGTTTTGAAGTTGGAGCGTTTTCGATAAAACGTATTCAGCAATCGACCGACATCAAAGTGGATAGTTACTTAAGTTTATATAACTGCTATAAGTAGTAAGGCTACGCTATATGTAGGAATGTTACTATGTTCAATGGTCATTACGTCACAGCTCTAATATCTAGAATAATTAATAGTACGTACACAAGCGTCGTTTCTGTAAGACATTTAAATGTATAGTCACTTTAATATCGACGCAATATAGAAGCCTGGTGCTAGGGTGCTAGCGACTGCTATGCTGTGTCTTTAATTTTATTTACTTAAGTATAACATGCTGTACGCATATAAGTTAAATACTAAGTACAGAGGCCAGCACATCCAGCTACCCCAATCTGTAATTTTTTAAATTTTCTTTGTCTTTTTATTGATGAAACGAACTAATCTTAATATGTATTTACTTGCTTATGTACGTAGCTATTACTAAAAATGCAATTTTTCACAGACCTCTAATATAAGATCAAAAAATAATTATTGCATATTTTAATTTAAGTAGATAATAATGACAATGGCCACCGTGGCCTAAATTCATCCAAAGGAACTGGTCGAATTTTGGCCATGAAAGTGTTCAACCCAGGCGTCCGACTAGCAACTGGAAAGTTATAAGGGTAGTTCTCTGTTGCTACGTGCCTAATGTAACTGAATGCTACGATTGTAATATGTGACTACGAGACGTGTGCTACGAGTGTAGTAGGCGTGTATGAATACTACAAACGCAGTACGCATGTTACGGAAGTGGTATCCAACCACAGTAAGAAATTGGCGATGACGGGATATACCGGTTGTTGTTTTAAATTTAAATATTTTATTAATCTTTGAGGAGAATAATACAACATCGGTGGTAAATTATTAATATAAGATTTTCGAAGCTACTAAGTTACCGTAACAAGGAAAATGGAAGGTAACAACGTCTTCCTGTATATTTTACATAGTAAATCCAATAACTCAAGATGCCGATGAGGGATACTCTAGCCATTTTTTTTAATATCGACTCAGTATCATGATTCTGATAGGTCTAAAGAAGGTTTCGTATATTATGTCTTTCGTTTTTTGATGATTTTTTTCTGAAATACTTGTACTGCATACTGTACTTTTTTGAACAATTATAGGCCAGTGGGCGGCCCCAGGCGTCGAAACAGTAAGTTTTATTAAATGACAAGCATTCACTACGATACTTACATCCGTAAATTTACGAAAAAATACTGTTTTTTCTTCTAACTTCGGTGGATTTCATTTTGGTATTTTGTCCGAGAGATACAGTGTCACATAAATCCATCGAATATATGAGATAAAAGTGTTAGTTTTGAGTCTGAGTTTATAAATTCAGTACATATAGGATCAAAAATATGTTTTTCTTCAAAGAAACATTATATTAATGTACAGGTGTACCTGTACATTAAATAGCCCAGACAATTAGTAGTTTAACCTAACATAGGTAACAATGTTTAAACAAATTAATTAAGTCAGTTATGGCATTGACTCTCTTTTAGGTAATATTTAAAAAAAAAGTAAAGCTCCATATTTAAATTTTGACGCATAAGTGCCGAAAAAGACTCAGGCACTGGAAAATCCAGAATTCGAAGATCGTGCAAAACCTTGATTTTGATTTCCATGACGCGATTTATTGCCTATGTATGTGTTATATTACATTCATAGTTTTGAATGTAACGCAACACAGATACATATACAGATTTATAGTAACAAATATTGAAAATTCTAAGTTACAGTATCACTTGCTTACTAATAATTCTATTTCACAGGACACTTAGCGGTACCATCTGATCCAGTCTCTTGTCTACTATAGTTATTAAGTTGAGAGTGTATTCAGAGTGGTTGTAGTGACTAACGGAAGTCTAATAGCTGAATTCGTTAAATACTTCCCATTTATCTCGAGTATATAAAATTTGCAAACACTTGAATAAATTCCATCACAGTGATATACAGAAATATTATCACAATCAATTATTTCAAACAAATGTGAAAGTATAACAAATTTGTGATCAAAACTATTTACACCGACCTCAGCTTTTTTAACTGTTGATTTCCTTACAAATCCTAAGATTATCATTGAGAAATCAGTGATAAGAGACCGACGAATAATGTCGTTTGCGTTGCTATGGTGAGGTAGTGGCCTGCGCTCCTGCTGCATGACAGGCTGTGGTGTCCGTGGCGGTTGACAAACTTTCCACAGAGGCATCGATGCGGAACAACACAGGGCGCGCCCAGTCGAAGGCAGACAGCGATCCGGAATGAGTTTTCGTCCAACAAGGTACTAATGTTAGACGATGGCAACGCCTGTAAGCAAAAGCCCGACTCCCATTCTCCTACAGACAGTAGGCGAGTGCGGTCTGTGGGATAAACTGATATTGTAATTATTTTGCGCTGGCGACGACATAAGACTGTTAGCATAAGAATGCTGCGACAGTATTGTGTCTTTATAAATAAGAATCGGTGTTGGTGCACACACGCCCTTAGGATTAACACGGTAAGATTTTAACAATTGTTTTGTTTAAAGGTTACGCCACAACTCCTCAACAACTTTCAAGATTCCTTGTTCACCCCTAGATTGCTTTTTTATCTGGTATCCTGTATATTTCAGGAATATTTTGCGTTATTTTTGTTTATTCTTTCATTACGTTTTTGTTATGTTACCAAGCTATTTATGGGCAAAGCTTGTCGGTGACACATAGAGTGAGCCGGTTAACGTAAATTTACATCAGTGTCCATATTTTTGTTAGAACGTTTGAATGTAAAGTGTTTTGTACATGGAGGGACACTATTTTTCGAGGGAGAAAAGAGCGCCGGAAAGCTAGCACAGAAAAATTCCGGATGCCGAGACAACTCCCGCGCATACGAAGTGACAATACTGTATTTCCGATACCACAGCCAAAAACCATATAATAAATAAAAATATATACGGGATATTTTACATAGTGTCATCTAGCTCCATCAAAGCAAAGTTTGTACTATGGATATCAGATAATGGGTCGAAATAATTATTTACTTTTTTTGTAAATACAAATACTATAAACACCCAGACCAAGACTACCAAGAGCTCGCAATCAACCCTTAAAACGGCTGTGGACTATACGAGGCCACATCGATTTCAACCCTATCTATCACTTTTGAAGGAGTTCCAAAAACCAAAGCCAATGGGAAGGTTTGTTAGTAAAAGGCCTTAACCGTGTGATGAGGAAAAGGAGAAGAAAGCCTTTTCATCCGCCATACAGAGAGAAAATAAAAAATAAAATATTTAATAAATTGAAAATCCTTAAATTTAATATCAGAAGCAGATGACATAGTTAAAGGTTTCAGATATTTAACCAAACGTTAGAATACGGAACTCGCAAAATGAATACATACCATTTAGTTGATAGCATGATAAATAGCTCAAACTATTGGGATCCTAGACGGAACAGATTAACATACCCACATACCTACATACACATAGCTTTCCTAGCCAGGTAATAATTAATAATCGATTATCTAACAACATTCACTTCACTATACGTATACATCAACATGAATTTTAATGAAATCTATTTCGGTGTTGTCTTAACTATGCAGATAGTTAAAGTTATTGACTCCTGTCATTCCTCCAAAGCAATCTTTCACACGTCAAGGGGTGTGAAACTCTGCTTAAATAATGTAAAGTGCTTCTGTATGTAAAACGTCCTCATGTCAAACACTCTGTGCTTGAAAAATCTCAAATTCAGATGGGATCTAAAGAGACCTCTACATCTATTCATAGAAACATTGACAAGCATTTTTATTGCGGCCCTGGACATTTAATAGCTCTTTATTGCTGCTTCGCTGTTTCATTATGTATGCATTACTATTTAAAGGGTCAGTTTAGTATTAGCACAGAGGGTTGCAAATTTCGTTCTTGTAAAGAGTGTCCATATTATGTAAAACTAATTGCACTCATTTAGAATGTATTTTCACTAATACATTCTAAATTTAGTCTAGCTGCTCCCAGCGATGTTACCAGTAATATGGTAAATTTATTTTTGTTGACTCAGAATATAACCTATTTCCATTTCAATTACATCCAAATTTTCGTACATTTACAAACATTTTTTTTTAAAAGACAACGGTCTATTTAGTTAATCTAATCCCGGTGTCGCGGGGTACTTCACAAACACATAATAGAGGGACACAAATTACATCCAGACTCAGAACAACTATTTGTGGGTCACACAAATAGTTGTCCGGCAGCCCGCGACACGAAGCGGTGAGGCGACAGTCTTAGCCTTAGGCTTAGTCAAAAAAAACTTTCACATTATTGATATTAAAAACAAAATAATCATAATGAAATAGTTTATTAACTTCTTAAAGGTGTTAAATTACCTAAAATCTATTAGACATTTTTTAATACCTCCGAGCGAGTTTAAGTTTTTACTGGGCTCGCGACCTGTATGATAAATCTCCAGGCTTTCTCGTTCTTGTAGATGTTGGTAAGCGTTTATTTAGGACATAATAACTAATATTGTGTCGATGTGGCTGTTGAGAGGCAAACGTTAAATGTTAAAATGAAGTGTGTGTATGTCAGTGTTTGTGTGTGTGTGTGCGTATTGTGATGTATGTATGTTTGGGGACCAGGTATTTATAAAAAGTGTATGCGTTTATAGTCAGAATTAAACTGTCCATTTATAGTCTTATCCACTGAGCCATTTGGTAACTAAATATCTATACTGTGTTTTCTGCATAGCATATAATATAGCATAATTATTTCTCCAATATATCTAGATAATTAAAACCATTGCAGTTGGTAATATTTTATTTTAATTAAATTAAATAATGAGCAGCTTGTATCTTAGTGCTTAGAGTTCAGCACATGTAGTTCTATTGTGTAACCCAAGTTAGTACAGCGTAACAAAGTCTTATTGTTGTCAAACCAATCTTGAAAACGTATACACTTAGAAAGTTTATCAGTAAGAGTAATAAGGTACCTATAGTGAGTGTTGGAGTCGTATTTATCGACAAGTATTGAAAAAAGAGGCTTCTCTTTAGGGAAATTTGACGCGAAAATTTTGAATACGGATCATTATTTGTCACAAGACGTGTCGTTATTTTCTTTTTGTGTAGCCGTGACGAAAGACGATTGGATAGCTTTTTAAACCCAGCCAATTTTAAGTTTACGTTTGACGAGAAAATGATCTGCACAGGAAGATTAGCTTAACTTACTCTTCTCATTTGGTAAATAACACATGTTTTGATTACACATAACTAAACGAAAGTCTAATTTTAATACAAAACTTGTATAACACAACTTTTACAACGACTTCTTGATTTTAGATCTTATATCTCAATAAATAATATTTTATATCTAAACATCTATTCGATGAATTTATATTTTTTAATATAGCTATAGTTAACTATACGAAATTGTACAAACTAAAGATTGTATGTAGCTAATAATTCAATTAATATTATTATCATAATATAATTATTGCTGATTTCTATTCAGACGATAAAGACAATTGGCCTATTTATATGAATTATTTTACCTCTACCATATTGAAGAGACAGTTCGGATCGAGAAGTATAGAAACTTATATGAGTGTAAGAGTGTCATTATGCAAAGTGTTTCAGTTTTTGTATACAATTGAAGCAGCAAAGAAGTGACGTTACCATAACATTATACGCTTGACCCATCTAGGGAATCAGTCGCGCATTACCTAACTTTTAACTCCTTATTGTTGATTCCCATGCTGTAGTTTCTTGGGTAATCAAGAAGCTCACCGGCGCAAGTGGGAGGAAGTTCCTCTTAAACCCAAGGGATTTGTGTTATAATTTATCTCGCAACCCTTAAAAGCTCATAACTATAATAGTAATATTACCCCTCACCACTACTATACCCACTATTATGTTTAATAATAAAAAGCATATATTCCTCCATTCTTGTAAAAATTGTGGTATTCACAACATTTTTATTATGTAAGAAGCCCAAAGAAATCTAGCGGGAAAAAAATTACTCGCACCGATATGAAAACCTTTTCGAATAATACGGACGCCTGGATAAATTGTATTAGCAATAACATAATACAGTCCCAAGAAAATAATATGACATGAAATCAGAACGCGACAACAAAGGCTGAAGTTAAATAAAGTTCTTAAAATAGAATATATATTAATCAGAAATCAAATATGAAAAGTGGTTTGTCGACAAAACTTGGGCTGCTGTCCTCTTTAACAACATTCGGTGTTCACAGTTTCCAACAATAGGTGAATCTGGTTACAGTGGATGTTAAAGCTCTTTTATGAGTATTCAGTGGAAAATGTACGTGCAGTATTCACGTAAAATAATAAATCTAGCTACGTAGGAAAACTAACTTGACGTGTGTTTGTGCGGTTGGTTTATGAGTCAGGAGCATCATAAACCACATTCATTTCCAAAAGTTGTTACATTTATTGTAACTTACTATTATATTCAAAATTGTATACCATCTACAACCATAAACTCAGTTTATGCATTAATTAAAGAAATCGTTGTCTTTGTCTTATTTAATGTGTTCACAAAGCTGCTTGCTGTGTGGGTGACGACGAAATATAATACCATATCATCTCATCCCGTGAGGGGGTGTTGATGTCGGCCCGAGGTAATATATACCAGAGAATGGGCAGCAGCGTTTTTCTGAGTACAATGACTATAATACCGGGATCGACGATCAGCCTGCCAAGCGCGCCGATTTTAGCATATCCCCCCATTCTTTGGAGAGACTCTTGTCCAGCAGTGGACTTTATTCGGCCGATACCATATCAAGAATAAAAAGTCTAAGAATCAAAACTTAAAATTATATTTGTGCTAGTATGTTTTGCTTCTATTAATGCATTTTAAAAGATAAGTATAGTGAAGATAATGATGATAATATTGTTAGGCTCTCGCCAGGCACTACAATGCACCGACACTTGGCCTTATATTTCCGATATCTTCAACAACCATAACTCAGCTAATTTGTGAATTATACATATAAACCCTACCTACGGTTATTGGTAAAAGCGTAAGAAAATCCGATCGGTAATTTTACAGTTTATCGCGCTCAGAATGACGAACAGATGCGACGGGACGTTTCAGTTTTTAGTATTTAGAATATAGATTTTATTTTTGATGCAGCACAACCGGGCGTTTTAAGCAATAGTTGTCTATGTCAATGGCGACTAGTCAATTAGGTACTTGAGTGAGGTATTGCATAAGTGTTTGCGCAAATACAGACGCCCACTATTCCTGCATCTTACAAGTTTCGTTCATGTTTCATTGTGTTCTTCAAATGGAAATCCGTAACACGTAACAGAACTGTTACTGTGCGTATTTTTTCAGAAAATCAAATCTAGGAACTCATATTCTTAGGTTCAGTATGCTATCGCAAGGCCAACGGTATGGCATTGTAATGAACCCGTAATAGCACAATTAAATTAAAAAGGTAGTTGCTTTAGTGAGGTGCGGCGGGCATAAGTTCTACTAAGTAAGCAGGTACATAATTTACCGTCTTTAACAATAGCTTGGCCTCAGAGCCTTAATGTTTCATACATGGATTAATGAAAGTGAAACCTAAAGGCACAAAGAACCGTAATGAGTCGCTTCTAGCAGGGTAAGGAGACATTGAGTTGAAACTATAGTGGATGAATTACCCCACGTTCCCCCTCTCGCCCCACCGCTCCGTGCAATGACTTGCGATCTTGTTGTTCGACTTGCTAATGAGTTCTCGATTTAGCCCAAGACCGGCATTTACAAGTAGGTATCTACCATGTATTTTCCTTCTCATTACTTATGATGTCTTCTGACGTCTACTGTCATAACTAAGATGTATATTCTGTGAAAATTATGCTTTTCTTGCTTTTCGTAATTAATTCATTTAATCTTTATTTAAATTGCGTAGGTACTATTTTATGCAGTGGGTGTTCCATTTTATGACTGCACAACTATAATAACGGCCAATTTATATGAATACTAGCTGTGCCCCGCGGCTTTACCCGCGTTAAATTTTATAAATTATCACAGCTCCTCCCCCGTAGGTGATAGCGTGATGTTATGAAGCCTATGTGTTGACCCAACCTCTTAGTAATGTTTATGCAACATTTGAAGTAAATCCATACAGTATTTTTTGAGTTTAACCCGGACATACATACAGACGAACAGACAAAAACTCTTAAAACTTTATTTTTGGCTTCAATATCGATTATAAGGATAAAAGAAAGGATACTTGGGGCGTGATCTATAGATCACGCCCCAAGTATCCTTTTAAAAAAATATTCAATGTACAGTTTTGACTTTCCTACGATTTTATTATATGTAGATATAGATAAGTTTGTATTTGACACAATGCAGTGCGGGATTCAAAGAAATTAATGGTACACACATATCCGTTTTAATTCATATTTCCTGCACTTAATTTCAACATAACTGACGGGGTATAATTTAAAGTATTTTTGACGCAAGTTTTATCTTGGACATTAATTAGTTCAGTCTGCTTATAGCATGTAAAAATATTTTTAAATAGTTCATAATAATTATTGAACAAGCCAAACTTATTTTCAAAGAGCATTGGTTCTTCCACTGTTGCAAGGTAAGCAACGCATTGCTTATCTTTTGATGATAGTAATAATGTCCTCATGATTTAATATCAGCTACGGCTGCCAATCTTAAGGAGACTAACTACGTGGCGGGACATATTATAGTGCACAAGTATGTGCGCAAACACAGGGGCACTTTCTATTTCATCACTCTCATTATCTGATGGGATGACTAGCCACCCGATCGGAAAGAGGTCAGGTACAAGACCGACGGCTTAACGTGCCCTTCGCAGCAGAGATGTGATACCGCCAACTCCCTAACTTCGGGCTGATACTGAGAAATTTTCTTAGCAGAAAATCACTTTTGTCCGACCTGGGATTGAACCGAGGACTTTATTATTTGCGGTAGACATGCTACCGCTAGACCCACAAGGCAGTCAAAACTTGTTAATAAACAGCATTTAATATATTAGGGAGATTGGAATATATTCCATTAATCATAAAACAAGAAATGTTAAAATATTTTAATCAATCTACTTTAGGGTTCGTTACCCGTTGGGTGCCAACTGAACCCTATTACGAAGCCTCCGCTGTCAGTCTGTCTGTTTGTCAGCGAGCTTTATCTCATGCATAATTTAATAGGTATACAGTTGAAATACTTATTCATAGAATGTGTATTTTTATTACCTGTATAACTTTTTAGGTTTATTACGTTTAACGAGGATCCCATGTAAAAGCAATCGGATATGTAGTCTAGGGTTGAACCGCGTGTGAATATAAGATGCTTGTTGATTCTGGACGTTGTACGTATCGGGAAACACGAAGTCTCGTAGAGAATTCCACAGCTTGGACGCACTAATGAAGAAAAACTCAAGCGAAGCGCTTGGTACCGCAAAATTAAATGTCAACGAACAACAATGGAAACTCTCTTGTATCCTGGTGGTCCGATAAAAAAAGTAGTTAATATAACAACAAATATCTAAAATGGAATTTCAGATAAAAATAATGAGTAAATCATCACCTATTTTTCATCTGTCATGATAGTACGGAACCCTTTCTATGTGAACCCGACTGGCACCTGGCCAGCTTTTCCGTTTTTTATGTACAAATAGCTGTTTATAATAGTAATTTTGATACTACTAGCTAATACTTAAATTATTTTAAAGTACTATTGGTGAACAGGGAGCATGGTTATATAAAATCAAAAGAACGTTACAAATACTGGCATAAGAAGATATCATCATCATCAGCCTGATATCGTACACAGCTGCACATAGGCCTCCTCCAAAGCCAAACGCGATGACTACTTACGTCAAACACCTCCATTTGGAGGTGTTTGACGTAAGTAATCATCGCGTTTGGCGTGCGAGTTGGCGACCGCATTTAGGTGGTAGCTATAGTACACAGATGGCGCTGCTGGCCGACTACCTCGCGTATCCCTTAGTCGCCTTTAACGACACCCACGGGATGGTATGGGGTAGCCCTGTTATTCTTTCTAGGCTGGAAACCACACGGCTAACGGATAAGAAGCTATACTATCCTGGTAAGTAGATGAGACATCAAATCTTATTACATAGCAAGGAAGTAGTTATTTTATTTAGTATCTCGGAATATTTTATTACACACCCATAGCGCTCTCGATAATCTCACGATTATGGACAAAAGCTATAGTAAATATGTATACATATCTCTAGTAGTAGATTTGGATCCATATTGAAGGGAGGAAATCACGGAATTTTCTCGCAAAGCTTCACGCTGGCATCTTCTAATAATAATACGACTTTATAGAGCTAGAGGTACATGCTCCGTGGCGACGCCTTGTTGGCTTACCGACTTACACAATACACACATTTACTTTATATGTTTCGTATGTAAATTTATTGTTATCATTCTGCTTCATACGTTTCCTATTTGTAAATTCAAAGCTAATTAACTGCTTGTATGGAAACTGAATAATGCTTTTTTGTTTCATAGAACAATAATATACTGAAACATTATTCAGTAGCTACTTGGAGTATAATTATAATAATAAGCTTGTACTATGGAAACCAGATAATACTACTTTTAAATTTGAATTTTAAATAATTTGGAAGGTATTATCAATATGATATGATCTTTCACATGCAACTGTGAACATATCAGTCGGCCATGTTTCTAGAAAACAAGCCGCTAGATAATACCTACATCCTCCGGAAGAGTGTTAGCAAGGGAATCCTAAATTCGATCTGCCAGCGTGTATCGTTCGTAGCTTAACGCAGAGCGCCTACCCCGGATTGGTAGATGGTGCAGGTTCGAGACCCGCCGGACGATTTAATTTATGTATTCTCATTTTTGAGAATACTACTTTTCTTTTGTAAATACATACTTATATAGATAACTACGCCCAGTCTCAAGACTTACAGACATGTTCATGCACACAAATATCTGTCCTGGGTGGGAACACACGACCTGCGGCGTGAAAGGCAAGTATTTACCAACCACGCCAACCGGTCCATCGAACAAGGCAAATGGTGATTGCACGTGTGACGCAGTACTTAAAGTCGTCAACCCGCTACTGCCTCGGGGCCCTCGTTTTTTAGGACCGATCTCTGCACAGGTTAACTATTTGTGTTACCCATATATAGTTATTTTGAGTCTGGGAGTGCTTTGTGTCCGTAAATTGCATGATTATAAACTTTCCCGCTATACAGGAGTATTTAAATGGAAACTACGTAACATGGCCACACGCGATAGGACAGGTGAGGTGATACTATTAAGCGAAATCAACTGCAGGACTGATAATGTTCTCCAAATTCTGCACTGCTACTGAGAACTTCGAGTAAGGTAAGGCAATTTTTCTTATAGTTACTACATATTTTATACTTGAACCACGTGGCCATCTTTTAATCACATTTTTTTCGATTTCCTGTACTTATTAAAACAGTGATACGTAATTTTGTTAAGTTGTTTCATATGAAATGAGAATTTGTAGAAGTAATATGGATACAATTGAATAATTGTATTCAATCCAGCCATCCATGGGTACCCAAAACAATAATTTAAAACTCAATACCTCCATTAAGTACCTAAAATATCTATTCTAAGGCCGTCCCGTGTACAGAAGACTACACTTGAAAGAATCGCTTTGATCTTACAGTGTTCTCATTACATAGGTACTAAGGGCAGATTTCCTAGTGCAAGCTCACAAGGCGTCGAATGTACTATTTGCATTTTTATGTAATTTTCTACAAGTATATGTCTTTGGTGTGCAATAAAGAGTTATCTATGTATCGAATCAAAGTTAGTCTCCGTTCCCTAGTCACACGATCGCGATCAGGAAATACGTTCATTTTATTTTATGCCACGATAGTTTTCCCAACAGAATAGCAATATTATGAGACTCATTTATTGTTTAATAGGTTTTCCTGCTTCGTTCGTGTTCTGAAAAAGCAGTTTTAAAAACGTGCTATAACCTTACGTTATTTGGGAATGTGTTTTCCGTTTCCGTTGTGTGTGATAACAACGTAAACTGTCGTGATGCATGTGTTTATGGAGGAACATTTTGCAAACGACATGTCACAATCAAAAGCTGATAGAACGCTATCAAACGAATGATGGCGCACGATTTGGCGATATACTGGGCGATGTCTTCATCGCTGATTGTTAAACAACCTTTAAGGAGAATAATAAAGAATGTGTTTTTGAGATATTACTTTACTTATTTTATCATATATGCAGTATTGACCCTAGTGTCAGAGTTGTTCAAGTTGCCTTGTAAGCCTCTGACATGGTTTATTGACTGTTGTCTAACGACTACAACCGGGGTCTACCACTTAACCTACGACCTACGACCACTAGACGTTCAGTAGTTAAACTACTTTAGTGGTCACTCATGTATAGACTGATCGTGTGGCTAGGTGCACTAGGTGCAGGACTGTTGAGATTAACTGGCAGATTGGCTATTTTAGCGTAGAATGATAAACTTATTATTAAAAACTTGAGTGCGAAACTTTTATATTATATTATTTTCTTTTAATAAATATGGTAGTGGAGAAATACAATTGGATACATTGGATACAATATTGAGGTGTAGTAATATGTATGTGTGTATCTTAGTATCTATCTAGTAGTATGTGTGTGTAATAGATCTAATATAAAACTATGTTATTCATTCATTCCTAAGAGTAATAAATCATAATTAATCGAATGCAGTTGTTTCAATAACACTAAATCCCCTCATGGCGACCCGTGCCATATTTGGGGCTCGCGACGCGAATACGGTATCGGTATAGTGTTACGGCTCCAAATGAATCGAACAATGAATCAAGAAAGTGAAGTTAATTTCGGATGCGGCATGTAAAATAAGTGTAAACTATGAACAGTATATATTATATATTTTATTTAACATATATTTTTGTTAAATAGTGCGCGAATTAAAATCATCGTATAAAATGTGCCGTTCAAACTATGAAAAAGAGCAGATATTTTTAAACCAAAATGCTGCGGGTTCAAACAATGCAGATGTGGAGCAGTTTAAGCTGCATATGTCAAGTATCAGCATTGTCCTCATAATCATCGCTACTCTGTTGGGTCTTGGTGCATTATACTTCGTATGGAAACAGTATAGGAAATGCCACCATACTTGGATCAGAGACCAAATAATGCAGAATAATTTTCGGCGATCTTTTAACCGGTCCAGAGATGTACGTGGAGAGGAGCGCGAGCGCGACCTACGTATCCCGATGAGAGACATACCACCTAAGTAAATAGTATTTCGTGCGGCAGCCAAAATTAGTTGAATTAAGTGCGTCAAATTACTATAAAAGTGCGATAAAGTGCGGTTTAATGTATAGTATTAATGCGTCATTTTTTATTTTAAAATTAACCTCAAGAATAATGGACATCCAAATAATTATTCTATAGACTCTAAGTTTAAAGTAATACCAAATCAATTTATTGTAATTGCTCATTAATCGTCTCAATGTATCGTGGATCGACTTACACTCTACAACACCTACTACGGTAACTCACTGTGACTTAGTGAGATTGTGGTATGTATTCTTTAAGTAATTATGTATTTATTGTAAGGTAATGGAAGATGATTTACTTGAATGTTTAAAAGAACTTAAGAGTATAAGAAAATATTTAATTAAGAAAGGAAAATTAAGATTTAAAGGAAATGTTATTAAAAATAGATTAGAAGAGACTAAGGAAATTTATAATAGAAGTCAGGAAATAATTCAATTTTTGTCTTCAGAACAAGGCTCAAAATCAAAAATTTTGGAATCTTTAATTTTAATACAAAATGGGATAAAATATTATTATTTACAAATTATTGATTTATGTTCCGAAAATAAAGTAGTTTCTAATATCGACAGTAGTGGAAGTGATTTTTGTGAAACTAGCTCAAACCCAGATTTAATCATGGAGTTCGATTTAAAAACGGCCTGTAGTTTGATTCCGATTATGAACAGTAATGAAAGTAACATCAAAAGTATCATTGACTCGGTAGAAATGTATGCCGATATGTTATCGGAATCGGGAAAATTATTACTGATTAAATTCGTTTTAAAAAGTAGACTGTCCGAAAATGCAAAATTACGCATGTGTGATGATTACAAGTCGGTAACAGAGTTGATTAAGCAATTAAAAGACACTTTATTACCTAAAAAATCGTTCACTGCTATACAATCACGGTTACAGAGTACAACTCAGGGTTGGCGTACAATAGATCAGTTTGGTACCGAATTAGAAAAACTATTCACCAATTTAACCATAGCTCAGGCAAATGGCAATTCTGAAAATTATGGTGTATTAAAACCGTTAAATGAGAAAATGGCCATTAAACGATTTGCAGATGGGTTAAGTAATTCCCGACTCAGCACAATAATCGCAGCGCGTAATTACGACAGCTTGAAAGACGCGATTCAGGCCGCCAAGGATGAAGAGTTGACATCGGCATCATCTTCGACGGGTGAAAATGTCATGCAGTTTTCTCATCGTGGACGAGGTAAGTCTCAATTTAATAGTTTCCAGCAAGGCCAATTCTTCGGTCAACAGTCTCGTGGACAACGAGGACGATATAATTATCGTCAGAATTCAAATAATTTTAATACTTTCAGAAGAGGTAACTTTAGAGGTAATTTTAACAATTTTGCCAGAGGAAATTTTCGCGGTAATAATTCATATTATCATGCCCGTACTAATGGTACAAGTTCGTACAATAACACACAGCGAGGACGAGTTCATCAAACGTCGAGTGGAAATCGATCGAGGTTCGAGAATCGTGGTAAGGGTAATACACATCGAGTGTTTTATTCAAATCAGTCTAGCAATAATGAGTCTGTAAGTTCCAATACGAATCCAATGCAGTTTTTTCGATCTGAAACATAACATTTTAGCGCTAAGTGGTAAAGCGAAATTTTTGACTTTGTATAATGGTAATAGAAGATACTTTTGGTTGGTTGATACCGGAGCATCATTATCCGTCATAAAGAAAGATGCTGTACCTAGCAACAGTTGCATCATTCGAGACGAAACTATCATAAATGGTATTGGGGGTCAGATTCAGTCATCAGGATTTATTAATCTCACATTGACTCATCGTGATGACCAACAATGTGTTGATTTTGATATCAAACTTCATGTATTTGATACCATACCTTTAAAGGCGGATGGAATATTAGGTTTAGATTTTCTGTGTCATTACATGACGAATATTAATTTGGAAAGAAATATAATAACGTTTTCTAAATATGGAATGGAATATTCTTTATTACTTCGTGATACGGTCGATTATTCGAATGAAGTTTTACATATTCCTGCACGGAGTGAATCAATTCACTATTTACTTTTAAATAATGCTTTAGCTAATAATGATTGTGTTATACCTAGCAAGCAGTTGGCAGAAAATGTGTTTTTAGCTGGATGTATTAGTAGAATAAAAAACAATAGAGTACCGGTAAAAATTTTAAACAGCAATGAACATAGTATATCTTTACCAATGTTTCAACCAGAGATGCATTCAATTCAGGATTATCATATTTGCGATTTCAAATCAAATCAAAATAATTTAAAGCGAGCAAAAATATTATTAGATATTTTAAAATTAAATCATTTAAATGTAGAAGAGCGCATTTCTATTCAACAATTATGCTCTAAGTATTCAGATGTGTTCTTTTTACCCGGTGATAAGTTAACGACTACGAACGTTTATGAGCAATCGATTACTTTAAAACCAAACATAAGTCCGGTTTATGTGAAACAGTATCGTTTGCCACACTCATTAAAAAATGAGGTGGCTAAGGAAATTCAAAAAATGATTGACAATGATATTATAGAAGAGGCGAAAAGCGAATGGTCTAGTCCTATTTTGCTGGTGCCAAAGAAAAGCGATAACGAAAAGAAATGGCGTTTAGTTGTCGATTACAGGAAATTAAATGACTGTATTGTAGACGACAAATTCCCATTGCCGAACATTACAGAGATTTTAGATTCTCTTTCGGGTTCTATCTATTTCTCACATTTAGACCTGAAATCAAGAATATTACCAAGTAGCTTTAGATAAAGAAAGTAGAGAGTTTACTGCGTTTACTACAAACACTGGCCAGTACAAGATGAAGAGATTACCTATGGGTCTCAAGACCAGTTCCAGCGCGTTCAGTAGAGTAATGTCAGTAGCCATGTCTGGACTCACTCATGATAGATGTTTCATATACTTAGATGATCTAGTAGTTTTCGGTAGAAATTTAGATATTCATAACAAAAATTTGACAGACGTGTTAGAAAGGTTAAGAAAAACTAACTTAAAATTGAATCCAGATAAATGTAGCTTTTTAAAGAAAGAAATTCTTTATTTAGGCCATCTTGTATCTGAAAATGGAGTTTTACCCGATCCATCAAAAGTTAAAGTCTTACAAAATTACCCAGTTCCAACTAACACAGATGAAGTGAAAAGATTTGTAGCATTTTGTAACTATTATAGGAAATTTATTAAAAATTTTGCAGACATAACGTGCCCATTAAATAAGTTAACTCGTAAATTTGAACCATTTGTTTGGACTAACGATTGTCAAAAATCATTTGAAAAATTAAAAAATAAGTTAATGACACCACCAATTTTAGATTTTCCAGATTTTTCTGATGATAATGAATTTGTTATACAAACTGACGCTTCTGGCACAGCCATTGGCGCAGTGTTATGCAATAAAAATATGAAACCAGTTGCATACGCAAGTAGACCACTCAATAAAGCTGAACTTAACTACCCCACCATTCAGAAGGAATTAGTTGCCATTGTGTGGGCAGTGAAATATTTTAGGCCTTACGTTTATGGTAAATTATTTACAATTATGACTGACCACAGACCTTTAGTATATTTATTTTCAATGAAAGATCCATCAAGTAGACTTTTAAAATTCAGATTAGCATTAGAAGAGTATAATTTTAAAATTTTATATATAAGGGGCAAAGACAACAGCGTTGCTGATGCGTTATCTAGAATAATTATAACATCAGATAGTTTAAAACAAATGAATGACGAAATCATACTAGTAATGACAAGAGCGGAAAAAAGGCGTTTAGAATTTGACAACCAAACTATAAAAGCTAGTTGTAGCAAGCCCAATGAGGCGTGGCCTGATCAACCACGAGTAGTTGAGGTGCTAAAATACCTAGTAATACTGTGGAAATGACTTTTATAGGATGTGACGAATTGGAAAAATTAAGAGCTCAAAATAATATAAATGAAGAAAAGGAATGCTTTATTTACAATAAGAATAAGAAAATATTGTTTATTAATCTCAACTTTAGAGCACAATTTACGCGAGACGAATTTGTGACTAAGTTAGATGATTTTTGCAAGTATATAAATATAAATGAACTATGCATAGTAAGAAATAAAGAATATGAAGACTTTATAAAAGATTTATTAAGAGGAATTAAAGATAATAATAATTGGACCGGTCCCCGAATTTTTGTATTAAGAGGAGTTAGGAGAATTGATAATAAGGAGGAAAGAAACTATATTTTACAAGATTTTCATTTACTACCCACAGCGGGACATGCAGGTGTGCGTAGAATGACCAATAATATAAAAAGAAAATTTTATTGGCCTGGTTTAGACATTGATGTACAAGAATTTGTAGCTAAATGCGTTAAATGTCAAAAAATGAAGCATTGTAGGTATATCAAGGCGCCCATGGAGATAACTACAACGGCTTCATATGCTTTTGAAAAGATCTATCTTGACGTCGTAGGTCCTTTTGAGAAAGACATTGAAGGTAACGTATATATTTTAACAATACAATGCGAATTAACCAAGTTTATTGAAGCTTATCCTTTAAAAAATAAGGAAACCGTAAGTATAGCAAAAGCTTTAGTTGATAATTTTATTTTAAGATTTGGAATACCAAATGCCATGGCGACAGATCGTGGAACCGAATTTGTTTCTTCAGTAATGGAACAGGTATGTAAAATTTTAGAAATAAATAAATTGACTTCTACAGCATATCATCACCAATCTATCGGTGCACTTGAAAATACACATAAAAATTTAGGAGCATTTTTGCGAATACATTGTAATGGTCAAAAAGATACATGGAGTCATTGGTTACCATTTTGGTGCTATAGTTTTAATAATACGGTTCATACGGAAACAAGATATACGCCCTTTGAATTGGTTTTTGGTAGGCCTAGTGTAATACCATCTAGAGTAAGTCAATGCATAGAACCTTTATATAACCCAGAAAGCTATCCTTTAGACCTTAAATATAACTTGCAAGTAGCACAACAAGATGCTCGTAATAAACTAATATTAAGTAAGCAGAATCGTAAGTCTTCTTATGACAAATATGTCAATAATGTAACATATAATAATGGACAATTAATATTAATTAAAAATGAAACAGCAAGTAAGTTAGATATTAAATGGCTTGGACCATTTGTTGTTTTGGAGGATTTAGGTGTTAATGTTAAAATTATGAAAAATAATAAACCTTATGTAATCCATAAAAATAAAACAAAACCATATATAACATAACAATAATAAAACTTTATATACAATAATAAAATTTATACAAAAAAAAAAATATTGTTACTACATTTTTTTTTTTTTTCTTTTCACCCCCGAGGTGAGGTCTAGTAATATGTATGTGTGTATCTTAGTATCTATCTAGTAGTATGTGTGTGTAATAGATCTAATATAAAACTATGTTATTCATTCATTCCTAAGAGTAATAAATCATAATTAATCGAATGCAGTTGTTTCAATAACACTAAATCCCCTCAATATTGTACAACGGGTCTTATCGCATTAAGATTCGATGTTTTCAGCCTGTGGGCTAGATATACTCAAAAAGCTTACAATGCCCTCCGTATCGATTACAACAATGCTTTCAGAGTGGTGTTGGGGCTGCCCCGCTTCTGAAGCGCGTCAGGGATGTTTGCTGAAGCGAGAGTACACAGTTTTTTAACTACTATGCGCAAAAGGTGTGCATCTTTGATGCGCAGAGTGCGGGCTAGCTCAAACGGTATACTGGCAATGATTGCAGATAGGCTGGACTGCATCTATGTAAATCACTGCTGTTCAACTTCGCATGGAGTGGTGCATCGGTAATTGTAATACATATTTAATTTGTTATTTTAGTTTTTAATGTTTTTGTAATTTACTAACATAGGCTTAAGTTTTTGTTCTTATGTATTACTAACTAAAAATTTGTCATGGATACTCGAAAATAAAGGATTTATTATTATACGAGTAGTATAGTAGTGGTGCTTATTGTCTAGATTATACATTAATGGTGGTTAACAACTCTTTCTCTATAGCACATTTACCGACAGCGTGTTCAACAGCAAATAATAAGGTGTGTATTATACCAATATCAAGTGTTATTAAAGTAGTGTTATTATTATTATTATTGTGTTATTATTATTGTGTTATATAAGTAAAAGTTTCAGTTCAGTTCTGTTTTTATATCGGACAGGTCATGCGAAATTGGCGGTGTGACATCGCTGTCAACCAGAGAACATGTAAAGCTGTCGGTTAAATGATCAAGGCGTGATGTGCTCTCAAAGGCATAGGCGGATAGACCAGACCTTGTGATTTTAACTAGAGCACATTATCAGGCATCTTTCGTAGTGCAAGTATATAAACTAATTCTATAATTTATTTTCTTTGTATCCTGTTGGGCTAATGGTTACTACTCTTACTGCGAAATCTGAGGTTGTGGGTTTGATCCCCACCCAGGACAAATAAGCATGTTCTGTATCTGAGTGTAAATTATCTATAATATGTATGTGTTTAAAAATACATAAGAATGTTAATCTGATGTCTGGCTGCCATAGTAAAGTCTCTGGCAAGTTTGAGATCGGATTATAGTGTTTGTTGTCCCAAGATAATTAAATATGGTAAGTGTTTTATGAGATTAATGTTTAGGTTTCTGTTTTATGGTATGGTAAAAAATAAGCATAAATATTAAAAGTAATAATCTTTTAATATAAATATTTAGAACATAAGAGGCTTTTAATTAATTAAAGTCTATCCTCGTAATATGCTATATACAATAGTATTTAGAGCACGTTCAATTAAAAAATAATAGAAATACGAAAAAATAAAAATCATAGCGTGTGGGCAACCAGATTTTTCGGTCTGAACATTTTTATGTTTACCTTGATTTAATTAATTGCTTGCTTGCTTAATCAATTGAACAATAGCAGCCTCTACTTCAGCAAGAACCCTGAGCCAAGCTTCGTACCACCAACTGACGTGGGTTACTTAGTTTGTGTTGTCTTATTTGCTAGACGGCTTGTATTCCCGCCCGCCACTATATTCAGATGAAAGGCTTTTAATAATAATATAAAACTTTATTCAGACACACATTTTGCTACATTCATTATAAAACTTAATCAAATTCATCGAATAAGTCGTGAAACCGACAACTTGGTCTTTATGTACAATTTTGACAATAAGTCTCCTCCATTTCTTTCTATTCCGTCCATTTTAGTGCTTTCCTAGTCTATGTTTTTCCTGCTGTGATCTTTATTTCGCCTTCACATCTTCGGAAATGTCTACCTAGTTTTTCTCTATTTCTTGGAACCGACAATACTAAATTTTAAGATACTAAAATGGAAATAGTTTTATTTGATTTTAGTTTCTTTAATCTCAATGTGACGCCTTAAATTTCTCTGTTTATACTGCTGTTGCTTATTCTTACATTCAAAATGCTTCTTTCCATCCGGTGAAAACTTTATCTTACGGTAACTGTAAACGTGCGGTTAATTAAACTATATACCCGTTTTTTACTGTTTATGTTACTAACTATAAAAAACCGGCCAAGTGCGAATCGGACTCGCACATGAAGGGTTCCGTAGCAGCAATTATTTCAATTGATTAAATTAAAGCAAATTGCGGTTTACGATTTATGACGTATTAAAAAAAAACTACTTGCTAGATCTCGTTCAAACCAATTTTCGTTGTTAGTTTGCATGGCAATGTACATCATATATATTTTTTTAGTTTTATCATTCTCTTATTTTAGAAGTAAAAGGGTCACTCATTTTACCGCTTTGGAAGTGTCTCGTGCGCAAACTATTCAGTTTAGAAAAAAAACTATATTAGAAACCTCAATATCATTTTTGAAGACCTATCCATTGACAGCACACATGTATGGATATGATGAAAAAAAAATTTTTCGGTTCTATGTTTGTGTGTTATTTTTATATGTTTGTGTGAAAATCTTAATGCGGTTCACCGAATACATCTACTTACCAAGTTTTAACAGTACAGCTATTATTGTTTCGGAAAAAAGTGGCTGTGACATACGGACTTGCCATTTGGCTACGGAACCCTAAAAGAAAGCTAACTCATTGCGACCAAACATACACGATAAATAAAATACTAATTATTAAAAGAACAGAACAGGAATGTATATGTACCAATAATAATTAACTAATAAATAATTAATTAAATAACGCTAGAGCAGTGCATTACATTATACAGGATATGTTTTTCTGCAAAACTACTGAAGAGCCATACTCTAACAAAGATTTCTAGCTAGATTAATAAGAAAACACGGATAGGTATGTTATGTAAAATATTTAATAAAAGTTGATACAAAAACGGTCATAGTATTTTTTATATGCTAATGCATATTTGACCACGAAGGAGATGGCGGGACGAACTGGATGTCTTCCTTGAGAATTGGAAAGAGATGGCACACAGTCGTGAACGTTGGAAAGAATGGAGGGAGGCCTTTGCCCAGCAGTGGGACAATACAGGCTAAACAAATAAAAATGCATATTTGCCTTATAATTATTATTTGACTCCAAAAGTATTGAAAATCTATTATTCTTCTACCATCGACTATGTAATCGTCCTGAAAAAAGTTTCATATATAAGAATAAAACATCGCATCGCATCGCATAAAATTTAAAGAAACATTTTAACTAGCACATAAATATTTACGATTGAGTCTGAAAGTTTCATTGATTCGTCTAGGTCTCCAGGGTCTACTGCACCATGTTCGTTCTCCTATAATTTTTTATATAATTATTGACAAACATTAAATAAACTTCTGATTCAAATAAATAATTGTTAAAATGTTACGTACAACTTCTGTTGCCGAATCTGAATTATCACTTGTACGGCTAGTACCTGGCACCGCGTCTGATCTAAAGGCGCTACCTTCCTCTGTATAAAAATATCATCGTGACACTTAATAAGCAAACTCGTTCGGTCAGGTAATAAATAACACGTATATTGCTGTCTCGGTCTCACCCGAGCTTTGTTGCGGTTGCGCAATAATACAATGTATTATATTTTATTTCATGATCCCCATCGGCCACAGTAATGCACCACTTACCATTTAATTTCCTGCTGTGTGGTGACGGTGACAAATATCGGAATCAGAATATCATCACCCCATCTCATCCCGTGGGGGGCGTAGAAGTCGACCCGAGGGAATATCTACCAGAGGATGGGCAGCAGCTTCCTTCTGAGTACTATGACCATCTTACTGCGATCGCCAACCCGCCTGCCAAGCGTGGCGATTATGGCATCTCCCCCCAAGACGATTCTTGAGGGAGGCTTGTCCAGCAGTGGACTCATTTAGCTGTAATGATGATACCATTTAAAAGTATAATCATTTGTCTTTGATTCCCCCCATATTTCATTTCTGTACGCCGTAGGTATATTTTTCATACTAAATGGGCCATTACCTTTCCCCAATTGAAAGTGCACCTTCTGTTTACATGAAGTCGAAAATCTATAAAGGAAATTTGACAGATTGGGGTAGTTGGATGTACTGGCCTCATAACGGGGAACACCCAAATAATCCGAAATATTTTATTCCGAATTTCAATGTTCCGATTTTCAAAAGTCCGAATTTCAAAAGTCAGAATTGTAATGTCTATTATTTAAAATCACGAAATTAATTTTATCGAAAGTCGTAAATACGATGTGTTAGTTTTCCGATTTTTAAACGTTCGAAAAGACAAATGCTCGAAGGGTTCTCAGTCCGAAAAATGACATTCCTATTTTCAATACTTCAATTAACTAAAAGTCAACATGTTGTGCTACAAAATTTGGCGACAGAAACGAATCGCCGCAAACCCGACTTCACGTAGTCTTGTCTGCCCTACCCTAGAGTATAATTTAAGCCCGCGTAGGCGCGCAGGGGTGGGGCGGCCCGCGAGCTGAGGAGCAGGTGGCTTGAAGGCCCGCCGCCGCGGCTGAGGCTGGCCGGCGAAGCTGGCCAGCAAGCCGAAGCTGCGGTCGTGGGCGTTAAAACCATCTGCGACGATAAGCTCGCGTGGGCCCGCCCAAACCCCGCAGCGCCGGAGCCGTGACAGAAACAATGCCTGCTGCATGTTGCATGCTTGCTTGCTGTTGCATGCCTGCTTGCATGCTGTATGCCTGCTTACATGTTGCATGCCTGCTTGCATGTTGCCTGCCTGCTTGCATGCTGCATGCAGCTGCCGAGTGTCAGATCTCCCTCTATTGTTGATAAAACATTTGGGTTCGGTTAGGTTAAAATTGTGACCAGGGAAACAAAATATGTTTATTCGTATTGTTGATTTTTCGAATTATCATAAAGTCGGACTTTTTTGTTATTCGATCTATTGAAGCTCGGTGTTTTGAGAAGAGTAATTATAAACGTAAGGAATATTGAAAACTAGGAATTTTAAAAATAGGAGTAATAATAAATCGGAGTTGTAATATTCGGAATTTTGCACCTTTCGGAATTATGGAAATCGGTATTTTGAAATTCGTATTTATGACTGTCGGAATAAAGTTTTTCGTATTAATGTAGTGTACCCCTCATAACGTACCTTTCTATTCTATTCATCAGTCTAACATAGAACTTCGTTTTATGAGTACCTAAATGTTTATTTTGGAGTCCCGCAAACTAGGAATGCATAAATAAAATATATTAGGTAAGATCCTGTCCCACTTAAGTAAGATAGCTGTCCTAAAACTATAGCTATGGGTTGTCATAGCGCCGATATAGCACAAAGTCACGCAATAGGTGACTTTATTGGGTCAAAGATCACGACAAGCTTCTGCCAGGGTTAATGGATCAAATGCATTATGTATAAGCTTTTTGTCAACGTAGAATGAATTGATTGACTAATACTAATATAGATTGTTCATTGATACCTCCATAGTGGTTCTGCCGACCGCTAACACCATAAATTAACCATAAATTTTTCGGTTTTACTTTCTTTTCGGCTAATTGTTATACTGATTTCTAGGATAGAGATTAATAGTCATTCTGGATATTAGAATTTAAGTTCTAGGTGGCTGCCTGACTCAGTCGGAATCAAAACTAGCATCGAATAATAGAATAAAATTACCTTAGCTATATTCTTACGTAACACATTCGTAACAGTTTAGAAAATGTTGAAAAATAAATGATATTCTTTAAATTACTCAGCTAGTTGCTACTGGACGCAAGACCGCCAATTGTGATGATCTATAGAGAGGCCTATGTCCAGTGGTGGACATCTTGCGGTTGATATAATGATGATGAAATTCCTCACCGTTTTAGGTGATTAGTATTCATTTACGACTAGAATCAAGGTCTAGAATCGGTTTTTCATCACTATATATATAAGAAAATCGCGACTGTTCGCCAAATCCAGTTGTGTTCACCTTTAAAACACTATCTAAGGTTTAAAACATATAGTGTTTAGCGCCCAATATTTGCAATCGACAGTTTTACGTACAATAGTCATAACAAACCCTTTAACTTTTTTTAAGTCTACCATAAAAGAATTTGAAAATTTGATACATAAGTTATAAACGAAAATAACATTTGTAAAATTGTTGGTCGCAACTTTGTTAACGTGGCACTTTGAAAATAATCTGATCGATTTTTTGTATTCTTCCCGCGTTCTTCACAGTTAGAACACACAGGTTAACACACAGGTCACAGAGGTTAAATCGAACCTTACATAAAAATGAAAGCTATAGACTAGAATAGAATAATATGATTTATTGAGTAACCAAGACTCAATAAGATTGTAAGTAAAAAAGTCCAAGCGACTAGAACCATGCTCAAGGCACTGTTGTAGCTGCTTCACACCTTATGCACCAGAGAAGCGCATCTTTAAGGTATTGTTGCGTAAAAGCAATCTACATCTGCATCGACGAACATCACTAACATAGCACAGAAACGGGGCAGCTCCACCAATAATTTAAATACATTGTGATATATTAAATGCCGAAAGCGCTGTACGATTTTAGCGTTTACCAGCCCACAGGTTACACGTGTAAAACGAAGTAGGTAGCTACCTGTTGTCTGCGAAACTGATATTATTGACACAGGTACCGTCTATATAACATCCTAGCCTGGTACTGGTTATCTCGCCAATTAACACTTTTACATAAAGGTTGAATAGCGTAGGTGAGCTCATTGCCTCACCCCATGCTCCAACCCGTAAGGACTAGCAAATGGCCCAGCAGTGTTAATCTGGTTTCCATACAGAAACTTTAAGATGTTAATAAGTTTTGTAGGTAAATTTAACCAAATATTTATGTTTCTGACTAGGAAAGTTTTATTTAAATGGTCAAATATACTTAACAAATAAATTACTACGTACGGTACAGTTATAATAAATAGAAGATAAAGTTTTATTTTTATATATTTTACTTTTTATATTTTGTTGTATCTAAGCAAGGCACGGAACTTTCGACTAGCACTTCATATTTGTCAATTTGCTTACATGTAAAATATGACAATTTTTTTTTTTACAAACCTACGTAAAGCGTGGGACTTTGCGAGTGGGTCGTACTTGGCTGATTTTTTGTTATATCTATTGTGATTTGATGAAGCTTTAATATCTAATTTGGGCCTTCGACATTAACAATTTATTACTGGCGATTTATCTAAAACACAAAAATAATATGTGGAAAAGCTTATAGAAAACTGCTAAAGGGAACACTTGTTTCGAACAAATAGGGACCCAGTCGGTCACCCAGATACCGGGTAAATTAAATTCCATCATAACTGTAATAGAACTAAAACACAGTCTGGAAAATGGCCCCGATTTTATTACACATAAACTAATTTGAATATTATTTCATGTCGTTATTACATTTTAAATTAAATTTTAGTTTTTATAGCAATATTCACATTGCAAAGCGTAAATCTAATCTCAAAAATTGGAAATAATAAAATTGATCATCCGGCGGATCACGATCTAGCAAATTCTACGAATCCGGGGTATGTGCTCTACGTAAGGCCTTGTTATTTAAATACCCTTCGGGCTAATCATCACATGATAGTTTAGAGAAAACAATTCACTCTAAACTGCGAACAATTTAATAGCGGAATACTGTATAATTTTATTCAATCTATTTTGTGTGACTTCATCACATCTGCGACTGTACTACACCAATAATTGGTTTATTTATATTTATATATATATATATATATATATATATATATATATATATATATATATATATATATATATATATATATATATATATATATATATATATATATATATGTATATATGTATACATACATACATTCGGACATTATTCACCCAAAGAAACCAGAGCTTGACTGCTATACTACATATACTTCTATTCTTTTGTAAATACATACTCATATAGATACACGCAGCTTCAGGAGAAACAGACATGTTTTTGCACAACCGGCCACCTGGCAAAATAAAACATATCCTTGGAAAACACAGAACCACCGCCAGTGTAATGAACCCACAAAAGAACCAAAACAAAGGATGGATAGCCAAACAACCTAAAAGATCCATTCGTAGCAAAGTGGTTTTAACAGGAGTGAAAATTTATTATTACTAGTATCCGTAAAGCGGGCAGCAGCTACATTACGGCCCCCCTGTGGCTTCCTAACTACCATCTCTTAAAATCATGTTATTTACGCCTCTGAAACGTTTGCTACTTTATTAACTCTAAAAATTTTAAATGCAACATTAATATGTAGTGCTTAATGTCAGTTCGATCAAACCGGAATCATGAAATAAAGGTTTAAGTTCTAAAAAAACCGGTTTGTACACTGCAAACGAGGGTTGCAGTGTACAAACCGGGTTCATGCCTTCCTTACACTTATTTAAAGTAATTATGTTGCTCATATACACCCAAAAAGCACCACATAACTAATTTAGTTTGTGGAGGATTTATAACGAATCAAGCAAAATCTGTGTTAATTACTCTTGCTGCTGTATTTTAACTTGCATAAAGCTGCTTAGTGTTGGATATTACTTTTATATCTTATTGTTAGAGTTACATAACAAAAGGTCCTTTATAGAACTTTACATTGTAACTAATTTAATTTTGATATTAGAGATCACGTTTAGTGATAGAACCTCCAATTGTAATATTTAGTGGTGCATTTATTATTCTTGTGATATCTTGGTGAACAATAAAAATATATATTTTATTTGTTAAAGGGGTCGATACGGAGGAATGTGTGATTTACCATTTAAGTACATATTAAATGGGTATCCTGTGAATGGGCAGATTGGCACATTTCAAAACAGATTTTAATTAAAATTTCAACTAATGACTAAAATATAAATGAATCACATTGGAGTCTAATAGTATTCTTACTGATATCCGTTATCCCCTCAAATACTGAGATGTAAAAAATCTGAAAGAATTAAATAAATCAATTAAATTCAACAAATAATAAAAAAGCAAACATACTTAGTTATGGCCACCAATTTTAAGAGGTGTACGACTACATAACTTTATATACGCCTACGGAAAGTACAGAACCCTGGGTAAGTGACTGACTCGCACTTGGCATTTCTTATTGCGACTTCTGGCCATATGAGAATTTCCGACTGTTTTACTTAATTTAATGGGGTTTGCTTTTTAGTAGGGCTCTGTTTTATTCACCCCTTTTAATGATAAAATTGTCGTTGGGATACATAACTAGGCCTAATAGGAATTAATTTACACATACAAAATCTTTACTTAGTTATAAACAAAATATATGTTGACTTTAATCCTATCAAATTTATTCCTTAATATTATATTTAGCGTCCCGTTATACAGCCTGACACACATTTGCCATATTTCGCTACATACTATGGTACTAGGATGGAACAGATAATCATAGCCACATATATGTATGTGGCTATGTCTATATTAACATTTTAGATAAAATTTAATATTTACTTTGCTTAGTAGTAGTAAGGTTTTAAGATAGGCACTTAATTTTAATCTAAATTTAATTAATTAATTTATGCAATCATTAAAATGAATAAAGTATATATTTATGTTATTTAAAACAAAATATAGAAAAAACTAAATAAATTGTAACCTATACTTAGTATATACAGTTAATCTTTAAACTTGACGAAAAGATACAAGGTTGAGTAAGAAATAATAGATGAGGATACCCCAAGCTTAAAATTCTTTGTTAATTAAATTATTTAAATGACTTGACTCTCTCAAAGTGCACGCTACTAAATTATTTGGTAGAATTAAGTCCGCTGAAGCCTTTTTGACCTTCCGTGGCGCCTTCGAGAGATGTTTAGTAGTCAGAGTAATTAGGGCGATAAGGTTTCCTTCTATAACTCGACCTGAATGATCCGGACGACCAATATAAAAGTGTATAGAGTAACGGGTTTCTCCATTGTATTAAATATTGGTAAATTACTCCTTTGACATTTTTTAAAGCAAAGCTACTTAGAGAACATTTGATATGACAATAATAACAAGAACTAAAGAGTTGACGAGTGAGACGACCAAAAGTTACGTAGGAGTAGATTTACTACTCTATACTATATGTTGATTTAAAGAGATAACACCCGTACTAAGGAATTAAATCCTTGTATGACGGGGAGTTTATAAACTGGGGATCTACGGACACGTTGCACATCTAGATTATAGATAGAATAAAACATTGTTATCCTGTGCGAGACTTAAATAAACCAAATATTTTAGTACATCTAGTTTGAATTGTTCTGTCTATATTAAGGTGAGAATTCACTATTATTATTATGGCAGACCATGTGTTCATAATGACGGTCACGTTTTAATGATACCAGGAAAGGTCCACTTACTGTAATTATTTAGCATGCGAACACAATATTGGCTCGATCGGTTGCCTGATTAAGATTTTATTTTTGGTTTAATAGCCTTAGGAAGATATAAGAAAAACGTCTTAATAACAGTAAAATTTAATAAATTTGAGATGGAACCAACAGTTTTGAAATTTGTATAGTATGTATATGAAAAGTAATTTTTATTTTTGGTACAGATAGTATGTAATAGTTCATGCAACAAAATATATTACTCGTGTTTATAATAATATCCTGGTACATTATACACACACGGCCATCTGATTGGGTCCTGGGGCTCTACCGGCTAAGTCGCCGAACATCGATTTCTTAAAGGCGTTCTAATATATAAAGATTAAAAATGACTTAATCATTGAACGCCATTTAAGAAATCGATGTTCGGCGACTTAGCCGGTAGAGCCCCTGGGTGGGAATTGAACCCACGACCTGCGGCGTGAAAAGCAAGCATTTACCAACCACACCGATCTATAGATTGACTGGCGTGCCTCATCTATTTACCTCTCCGATCACTTACGGATCGATGTGAGCTACAATGAGCTATGAGCGCCTTACTACTTTACTATTGTGAGACGTTTTATTTAAATTACGGAAAATTCGTCAGCGAGTTTTAAGAATTCATTTTAAGGTTCGTATTTATCAATGAAACCGCCTCGGGGCCATACTTGATCCCTTAATTGAGGGATAAATTAACAAATCATGAAATGAAACACGGTTTCGACGTAAGTCAGATTTATGTACTCGAACCTAAATGCTATGTCCATTTGGGTACGGGTTTATAAATCAGACGTAAGTAATTTTTTTTATTTAAGTTGTACTATAAAAGTGTCGTCCGTCGGGTTCTTGCCACCACTGGCGTCTTTGCCATATTCAAAACGTAAAGTAGACCTTGGAAAATGGGCAGACTTCAGAGACGTGGCTTGTAATCTGCGTCAACACCTTGGCGCCTTTCAATTTTCCGAACACTAGCGGCAGCAGCAAAGCAGCACAGCTTTAAAAACGACCGCTGAATAGCGTAAATAAATCAACTTATAGGGAACTAACTACAGGCCAAGCCATACAATCTGTGGGCCAAGCACATGGATACTTTTCCGTGTCAATGCAAAAAGTCTGGTTGAAGCATCACAAACCCAGAAGGCGGCGTATACTTAGGTCAAAGATAAGTATTGCCGTTCAACGTGGCAATGTTGCCGGACTTATGGGAACGTTCCCAGTTGACGGCGATGTGAAGGAGCTTTTTGACACCAAAGCTCATTGTTAGGTAGGTGTTATTTAAATTTTCTTTTGTTTATTTGTGTTTAAGAAGCGTATTACCTTCTAGTATTAATTAATAATAATATTCTGAAACATTATTTACACACGGCCATCTGATCCCAAACCAAGCAGAGAATACTATGGAAATCAGATAACTGATATACTACTTTGCTTTTGTAAATAAATAGTTATATAGATAATTACACCCAGGTTCAGGACAAACAGACATGTTCATGCACACAGATATCTGTCTTGAGTGGGAATCGAACCCACGACATCTGGCGTGAAAAGCGAGCATTTGCCCACGCCAAAAGGCCCGTCATTTTTTTCTTATTTTATTTTTCTGTAATACTAATTACTTTGGTTATAAACTGTAATAATATGTCAAATAGTACAATAAGTTATAATATAAACAATTTATAATAAGTATACTTAATACAATATCTTGTTAAAAGCGATATCATAGTCGTAGGTATATGAGTTTACGTATGACTGCGCAAATGGAATTGCGATTAATCTTCCGCTTGAAGTTTTTGGTTTATCACCGCGGGGAATTCATAATTATTTGTATGGCCTACAAATATTTGCTCAGAGTTCGGGTGTTTGAGTATAATAAGCACCTACATATATGTTACGTAACAAAATTTATACAACCAAATATACACAAGGGTAATTTAGGGAGCGATACATAAATTAATAATATTTAAAGTATTATTATTCTGTTTAGTGGCAACCTTTAGGATTTCATCATACGTTTTTTATTCTAAAAAGCTGTAGTAAAATGTGTTATTTCCTCACCGTACATTACTACGAAAATAAGTGGATCTGGATCTTTGCATGTGACTGACGTATAAATAAAAAGAATTTTTCTTTGTTCGTGTTGTTCAGCTTTCTTGATGCCCAAACTTCAGCGTGCATCCATTCGCTCGCTCATGTTGATGTGGAATATGTTATCTTTATTTTAATGCAATAGCTAGAGAACCGAGAAAGTGGATTATCTGTTGGTAAGTTCTTGTTATTTCTGGTGATTAAAGACCATACGATATGGAAAACTTATTCTGAACTTAAATTACCAATACATTCTTCGAAAGTGCGGACAGTAGTTTTATATCCGTCTAGCTGTGGCAACGACTTCATCCGCCCATTTTGTAATGATTTGGTAAATGTTACATCACAATAAAATATTTCGGCACTTGTTGCAAACTTATAAAATATTTAAATAAACCCTACATATTCAAATACAAACTTTCATCCCCTATTCCCTATTGCTATTTTACACCCTTGAGGGTAAAACTATTACAAACTTTGAATGTCATATTTATTTATATCAAATCAGCAGCCTTAAAATCCTTTTTAAGCTTCTAGCTTTAAACATGACGTTACTTCCACACAACTTTAATCCCCCCCTTGCCACCCCTTACAACCATATTTTCGCATTAAAAAGTAACCTATGACTTTTCTTAGGGTCTAGACTATCTGTGTACCAAATTACATTTAAATAGGTTTAGTCGTTTTGGCGTGAAAGCGAGACAGACAGGCAGATAGACAGAGTTACTTTTGCATTTATAATATTAGTAATGATGAAACATCTAAATGGTTCTATTAATGATAAGAACTGAAACACAGAGCATTGAGCAATGTTTTTAAATTGATCCAGATCAGGCTCTGACGTCTATAGTGATAAAGCATTTTGAATGAAATCACTACCGATATAGAGGAAGAATTACACATTATTGTAAAAAAACAATAATAAAACCACACTTTACTGAAATGATATAACTTGAAAGTAAACTAACCTGAGATTTTGTTATAAATAACATTAGAATAGGTATACGTGTAGTACCTATCAAATAAAAGCGAGATTGCGATACAAACTCTGGCAAAGCAATGAAAAGTAAATGCTGGCTGGCAAACCTGATTTATCTGTTAGATTCCAAACAATAACCATCATTCGCTATTAAAAAATCAATGTCAACTGTTTGGGTGTTGGTGAAATCTTCTAAAAGACTTCTACTTATTTAATAATCTTATTTAAGTAGAAGTAGAGAATTAAGTTCATAATCGTTATTAAAATAGATAGATTGGTACACTTAATGGCACATTACGTACCTACTAAAAATATACTCGTATATTCTAAATAACAGCGATTTTTTTCCAAACTACGTTTGGATGGACTAGATTCGTGGATAAGAAAGGCGGCTAGTAATAGACCTTGGATTCACTGCAATGCACCTAGCGTAAAAACCTAAACCAAACCCTAAATAAGTAAGAAGCGGATTAATGTTTGAGAATCTCACCTTCAAAATATAATATGATATGATACTATTACATTTAAAATAAACTATCATGTTATTAATTAATATTAAATAAATATTACCAACATAATGTGCCAGTATTCCCAGCCTTTTTGTCGTTTATGAATACTAAAATACAATGACCCACATAATGGCACAATTGTTCTATCCAAAATATGAATTACAGTTTCTGTTGAAATTTATAACTTTTACTCATTTATCTCGACATATTATTATGTAAGTATACCAAGTAAAAAAAGAAGCTACGACATTCTTTTTTTCGAAAAATGCCCATCCGGTTCTCTTCGCAGACGGCACTGTGTTATACTCCGACACTAGCCAAAATGCCGTGCACGACCATCTCCAGACTTGAGCTTACATCTTAGAAAATCGGTTTGAATAGTGGGGAATTGAACCCAAATAAAAAGAGTCACTGTAAATTTTCGCTGGCCAACTTCCCTCCAACAATCATTTCAGTCCGAATGTTCGGCGATCCTATCCCTTGGGAGAGAAAAGCCAAATATTGGAGTTTGATCCTTGGCTAAAAGATAAACTAAAGTAAGCATCAGCGTGTTGTGCGTAATCGCGCCTCATTTTCTCTTAGTTGACTTCACTGTGTGTTTAATAAGTTCAATAAACTGTCTCTTTGCGACAACGTGAAAATTACACGACGTGCATTCGGCTCATTTTGACCTACGTGAATCACGTAGGTCAGAAGCCCTAATAGGTTTCTTTATCCACTCCAAATGCATTAAAAAGGTAACTTACAATAAAAACATTCACGCCGATGAAACAAACGTCTAAAACATATAATTTATAATTTTGGCGGGAATACTTACTAGTTTTGACATTAATTTAACCAAGGAACGCTAAAAGATTTAATAACGTATAGAAGTTTTTATAATGTATTTGCTCTGTTCGCCTAATGTTCGGTACTTTCATCCTATTTAGATCTTCGTGGCCGACCGATCAATGGCTTTGTGGCTGATGAAGCACTGTCTGTTCTTAAGAGAAACGTCAGACACTGTGTAATGATGCCATACGAGATAGTGTGCGGCGAAACCTCGGACAGTCTGTTCCGCTACATGCGCAAGAGTTTGGTCTTTCTGTGCCATGAGATTGCTGGATTGATAATGGACCCAAAAACTAAAGCCACATAGCCAATAGCATCGTGTGTTCGCTGATTAGATCATTTAACGGCTGACTGTGATTTCGGGAAGAATATTCGGTATAGAAAACTGTTATGTTGGAATGCAAAACAGGCATATTGTTTAAGTGGTCTGGCTCGGAGATAATTAAAGAATAGCTTAGTCAAAACGCTTCAGATTCAAGAACAAGTCAGTAATCAAACTAAATTACTTGTTTGTGGAATCTGAGGCATTTTTTAAACTGTTTTATTTGCTTGTTTGTGAGCCTAAATTGGGACAAGTAGACTACTTAGATACAAAATTAGACTTTCATTAGAAATATTGAATTTGTTTCTAATTATATAGTTGGAGATTTTAAATATCAGAGACAGGAAGTAGGTAGAGTTATATCCCTATGCCTTGGAGAACACATACGTAACCCCGCCGTTCGTGCACCTGATAACTCTCTAGTCGTGTCGGCTAGCACGTCTCATTTAGAGGTGCGACTATGCGCACATACTTGCCGAAATTAAGTCTGGAGGACATTTTTATTATAATTTTTAATACTCTACGTATTTTCAATGTAAATGAGCCCTACAAGTCTGTGTCTGAAAAGGCGCCTTAAAATAAATTTAAGGAAGGACCTAAAGAGTGATCACTAGGTTTAAATTTATACTTTGTTCATCACTAGGCTATCTACATGAATGATCTTTAAAATGAGACTGAAAATGATTTTTAACAGACTCGATGCTAATTACGAAATTTTCATAAGGTTCCACTTAAAATAATATATGTTTAAATAAAATTGAAAGGTTTTTCTATAACTTCAATAACTTTCTATAACTTACAGGAATTTGAGAAACAAAATATGTAAAATTAATATTTTGTCCACTAGAAAGATCAAATCATAAGCCGAGTTACTAGCGAGCCTAGCTACTTTTCACTTCCGTTTATTTGATCTTGATGATTTTGTGTTAAAAAAATTACACCGACTCAAAAGTGTCGCGTTATAATATAATCCGCCGAGATGTTTAGTCTCCATTGGGACTACGAGTACCATGACCGAATTAAAGCAAGACTTCATTAATATCTTGTTATAACTAAGTGAAACCTGAGCGAACTATCGACGTTCAGAACTCTGTAAATACTACAATATTCAGGTACTGCTCTACAATTCAGGCTACCTACGGAAACAGGTTTGGGTAAACTTTAACAATAGCTGTTTAAAATTCTCTTGGCGATGCGAGTAAGCACGTAATCAAAGTTCCTTTGAGTAAAAAGATTACTTATTTAATACTTTAATCCCTTTTTATAACGGCTGTTGTGGATGTAACAGTAACAAGAAAACGTAACATTTAAGTTTAAGAAGTGAATTGTAATGTAATAATATAATAATAATATACTGAGACATTATTTACACACGGCTATCTGATTCCAAAATAAGCAGAGCTTATACTATGGAAACCAGATAACTGATAAATTACATATACTACTTTTCTTTATATGAAATACTTGATATTTGATGAATATATTTATATGAAAATTACACCCAGACTCAGGTATGTTCATGCACACAAAAAATGTCTTGGGCGAGAATCGAAACCGCGACCTGCGGTTAAAGGCAAGTAAGGAAAGGTTGGAGAACCAACCACGCCAACCGGCCCGTAAGGTGGAAATACAAAGTAAAAGACAACGTAAAACAAGACGGAAGTGGTCCTGCTCAATACGGCCTTAATACTATTGTAATGAAAGGTTGTACAAACAATGCAAATTTTAATATTTTATTAGCTTATAATGATCTGAACAACTAATTTAGATGCGCCATCTATGAGCCGACCACAGGGGAGAGCTAGCAACTATATAAGTTGTTTAGTTTGAGGGAGTCAAAAGAACTACATAAGTAGTTTTATCTCCCTTGTGGTTTGCTGCCGTAGTGGAAACTCGATCAGAAGCAATATAGTATTTTAATATCGATCAATATCAAACTGATAGTTTCTTGTTCAATAAAACTAGTGATGCACATGTCGTAAATTGAACGATCCGTTTCAGCATTTTCGATGCATAAAACAATACTGTGTTTGATATTACGATTTTGCAGCACTCTATTTGCAATATTATAAAGCTGTAACAAAATATTAATATATTGTTTGTTTTATAGCTCTTACACACTCCTAATAAACTACTTTTCCAATTTTGCGTATATTTACATTTACATATATTTCTATTTTCATGAAAATTGGTTTATTGCAATACAAAAATTTTGATGACCCTTTTATATTTAATTAGATTCCAAAAGTGATATACTTTATCTAGTAGGAGAAAGCTAACCCGTAGCTTACTTTAACGTAACCCGTGGCGGTTGCCTAGTATAATAATAATATCCAGGGACATTATTCACATACGGCCATCTGATTTCTGATATACTACATATACTAATTTTGATAGTTATTTGCTATGTTTGCGTCAGTATTTCACGACAAATAAAAATATGTCATTTGCAAAAAGACATAAACCTAAATGGTACGGCAACATTAATTATGACAATCTTAAACCTTCATTAATAAATAACCAACTTAAAAAAGCTCGGTTCAAATATATAAATTTAAACAAGTTTTAGTAAAAACTAGGAATTTGACTAGGAATGTTTTAACGGATATAATAATATTAATATATTGTCACTTAATAGCAACCACAAGAATTCCCACAGATAAAAACAATTAAAATGGCATTCACTCTCAATAAGTTTTTACTATTTTACACTCAAACAATGCTCTCGACGAATTTCAAAAGAGCGCCAATGGTGATAAGAGTGCCCGGTCTGTGGAACGATATCTTGGGTTTGTGGGTCGGTTGTAGTAAAAAAAGTTTCGCGATTTGCGCCCAAGTGCTCTAGGGTGTCGGCGCCCGCCGGGAAACCATTTGGTTTTTGTTTACATTTTGGCCCTGATTGACTGGCTAATTTGTTGTTTAGCCCTAAAAAGGGTTGTTTTTCATGGGGCGTGTACTCCTCCGTGACGTTTGATTGTTCCCTGTATCCGAGATGGCCGCGTCCGTCGCATACGTCCGCACGGAGAACAGTAGGGTCGGCGGCAACAAGATTGGCTTCGGGCAAATCCCCAAAAGATGCTTGAATAATATTATGTTAAAGTTATATTTAGATCCCAATAATAAGATGATGGCGTCACTTCCGTAGAAACATTAAGAATAACAATGATTAAATTACAGCGAATATATTTTATAAATTAACTCAACCCAATTTAATGTAAAAAAGGCTAAATTCTAAATTCGTATATATTATTTAAAACTAAGCGACCCATATAACAAGAGGCATGCATGAATTCTGTAACTTATTTTAATTAAAAAAAAAAAAATTGTGTGTACTTATGTACACGCGTTAGAAGTTATACTTCTTAATATACAACTTGAACATAGTTATCAATTTTCATACCACCTAGAACTAACGTCATGCTGTTATTTTTACGATGCGCGCGCATCGTAAAAATTCGCTCTCATACATTTTCATACCACCTAGAACTAACTTCATGCTGTTAAATTTTTTGGTGTCGGTGTGCGCGCGCATCGTAAAAATTCACTCTCATCATTTTTCTCCATCGCGCCAAAAGAAGTATAACTTCAATAAAAAAAGGTAAAACATGTTTTCAAGAACAAACATTTTGGAGGTGTCAGCAGCGACTTAATATATTTTTTTAAATGAAATAGTTTATTTTTGTAGATTTGTATTTTTGGTAAATGTTTAGAAATCCATTAATACTAACCATCATACTTGTATGGTATTTTCAACCACTTAACAACGATATTGTCAAACTTCAACAAATTGTAAAAATTCTATAATAATATTTAAGAAAAAAAGCTACAATCTGGAGATTCTCTGTTCAGATTGTAGCTTTTTTCTTAAATGGTGCTTGAAAATAGCAATAGACAGAGCTATTTAATGTTATTTGTATCATATACAATACATGTTTTGCAAAGTTACATGAGCTGTCCAAACTTTTCAGTTATATATAATAGAAATGGGTGGGTAATACGTAGTTAACTAACGAAAACAAGTATAGTTGCCGTTGTAGCGGAAGGCTCTCCGCGCTCTACAGCGGAATCGTGACGTCAGAGTGAGTCTACTCCGTTCACAGACGAGCGTTTGCGGCCCCGGCATATGCATCCGGACCAAGAATCTAGGCCACAACTAACAACGAATATTACGAAAAAGTGTTACAAAGATAATTTTAGGAACACTCAGTAAAATTTGTACTTATCTATATACTACGTTGTATCTGTTGGAATTAGATGCATGGCGGCCATTCACAATCGCGAATAGATATCTGTACGTGACATAGCTGTATTGTGCGCGCAAACACAGTTCACTCTTATGATTCTATGACTCAGGCTCGCTGCCATGATAGGAAAGAGACGCAAAATCGACGACTTTACATATTGAAAACGTCACATTGTATCTTATTACATCTTTTTGAGGTTCTCGTAGCCAAGTGCCCTTTAACGACGTGAAACACCTATCAAGCGGCCAGTCAATAGATTGATGAAAGCCTAAGTGCTTTAATTTTTGAGGATCTCCATGGTGCAGAAGGCACGTTAAGGTGTCGGTACAACAGTGGGTGGCTTCAATAACGAGGGGTACTTTAGAAACATACAATTGACAGACACAATGTACATCCAGACCCATAACAACAACTGTAATACAAATAGTTGTACTATGCGGGAATAGAACCTTGCTGCGCGGCACGTGCACCTTACTAATTATTGTACTGCTAAGAAGGTAAATAAAATAGGGGTTTATCTTGGTAACACTCTGTCCTGGGGTCCACAACTGCAGGAAGTCAGCACGAAATGATCTGCCATCGTAACTTTCTTCCTACTGTCACCAACATTGCTACGCTGACACGCCGATTATTATATTGCGTTTTAAATGATCTTATTGTAGTATTATATGTCTGTATAATAATTTTAAGTTAAGTAAATAAGATACTATAATACGCAATATAATATCCTAATCCATCCTAAGATTGTCTGAAAGAAATAGGATTAATGCGATAAGACCACCCATTGTAAAATATCTTAATATCTTAACATGTAAATCTATTGTGGACAATAATGTGTATTTCATTTGATTCTTTAAAGCCTATTTGCTAATTTCATTAGTTTAATATCAATTTACTAAACCTCATTTCACAATTGAAGCGCAACGCAGTTCATTGAACGATGTTGTAATCAATATACGATAGTTTCTGGGCTATCACTTATTTCGGAAACTTCATTTTGTAACGGTTAATTTATATCTGATATAACCCTAATTACAATTATCTATAAAATAAATAATCGAATGCCAGATATCAATGCTAATCCTGTTAATATTATAAACATTAAAGTTTTGATTATTGGTTGTTTGATACTCAATCACTCAAAAATGGCTGAATTGATTTAGTTTGGTTATCAAGTAAATCAGGAAGCAGCGGGGTGCGCTACTTGTATGTACTTTTAGATTCAAAGTAATAGTGTATAAGGCAGTTAATAAGAATAATAATAATTGTTTATTTTTAAAAAACAAGTACGACACATGAATAAAATATACAATATATTATTAATACTAGGTATACAGTGAAATTTATGCAAAATAATAAGAGTGCAACACAACATTGACGAATGGACATTACTGCGTGGTTTAAATAAATAAATAAGTTTGTACAGTGGCAAATTAAATAAACTGCGCACTGGCTTCCAAACTGAGTTTATCTCGTATTCTGGAAACCTCACCAACATGTGCTCTCGTTTATTTATCTGAGAATATTCGTCTATATAATAGTAATATAGAATAGTTGCTAATTAGTGGCGAATCTGTCATTCAAATTTCATTTAAGGCAAAATTAGTAAAATAAAATATATAATATAATATTTAAACAAACGCATCGTTTTATACGTCTAAGGCAGGCATGGAATCTACTATGCGCGAGTCGGACTCACCAGTGTCATTGATAGTCGGGTCGTTTGTCTAAACTTCAAACATATCACGGTGCAGTATAACTTAGTGGCGTTTCTATAGTTGACTAGAAGCTATGAACATGACATGTTAGTACTAAGATAGAAAGAAAACTAAATAACAACTACATAATAATCACAATGAAATAATCTTATGCAAGCCTGTTAGCAGTAGAACACATGGCTGTAGGTTTTTAAACGACTAAGAGAAGAGCATCGTGTTTCATAATTTACGGAGATGTTATTTTACAAGCCGAAGCTTTCCCTTTACAGTTTTCATATTTAAGTAAAGTAATAAATTATTTTTGGAATATCGTTTAAGCATCGAGCCCAACTGGCGTGGCGTGTCATTATTTTCTCGTCTTGTAACGCGTCCAATCCAACTGCTATTTCATTGTTACCTACTTACAGAAGTACTGATAACATAACATGGTCGACTAAACTGTGACACGTCCTAAAATATGTTTGTAGTGGGATAGGTGTTAAATTTAAAATACTAGTGTCTGCGAGGTAAACAGGAGGAGCTAGTAGAAGGCTAAATTAAATTGGTAAAAGAAATTCGCTTACTAATTAAATGAAATTTAACTAATAAAATTAATGAAAATTAGAAATTTTGTGGATGTTTTGTAAATAAATAGCTTATTAATATACGATTTATTTTAATAATACTTAAAAAGCCGTCTCAGGGTTGTATTATAAGCTTCAATAACGAGTGATCAATAGAGTACATTAGACAAAGCAAACTAAGTTCAGCCTCTCTTCAAAGGTTCTTTATCAGTCAAGAACTTCCTTACAAAATGTAGGCAGGCAGTCTTCCACAGAGCATGATTAGCAAGATATTATATGCGCGCTGTTTGGACGCAAGGTTTAGTTATTACATCACGTGTCATTATTTTAAGTATATGACAAAAGGGATATTCTACAAGTTGTACAGTTTAATAGGCAGCGTTCTAAAAAAATAACAACATACAAGTTTGAGTTAAGATTTGATCTTAACAGGAAAAGTCAAGTAAAAACAGGATACAGATTAATTGGACGAGTGAGACAGCAGTCAGCTGGTTCATCCTTTTAGCGAGGGGATTGATTGGATGATGTCGGGTTGGTAATTAATTAGAGGCATTCGGCAAGTTCCATCCCACTTTTTTGCCATCTCAGTACGATTGATTGAATTTTTCACAAAGTATCAACTCAAATGAACTGAACTGAGTTATCTAGGTATTAAAGTATGTTAAGAAGAACAAAATACGTTTATTGTTGGAAGCATTTTAGTACATATTCATGAATACATGTAATTGGCATTGAGCCCTAGTAGTTGTGGTTTCCAAACTTATTTCTTATAATCGATTTTAGATATCCTTATTATAAATAGAAAATTAGCAAATATTTTTATCTTATATTATAAAGAGGCCGAATTCTACCTCTATTGGGAAAGGGGGGAAGTATAGTTGATAATTCGTATGAGCTTGGTTTATTGGAACTACTAAAATAAATTGTTGTTTAATTTTAGCCTGTGTTCCTATCAACTTATCTTTTATAATTAAAAAATTACATTTAACACTCTCTTATCACCAAAAGTCATTGATGCAATAAATCTGAAATATTTGCAATTGTTAGATGCTTATGAGAATATTACAAGAAAAGTAGAACGACGTTACTAAATATATATAAATAAATTAATAATCGATTTTAGATATCCTTATTATAAATAGAAGATTAGCAGATATTTTTATCTTATATTATAAAGAGGCCGAATTCTACCTCTATTGGGAAAGGGGGGAAGTATAGTTGATAATTCGTATGATCTTGGTTTATTGGAACTACTTAAATAAATTGTTGTTTAATTTTCGCCTGTGTTCCTATCAACTTATCTTTTATAATCAAAAAAATACATGTAACACTCTCTTATCACCAAAAGTCATTGATGCAATAAATCTGAAATATTTGCAATTGTTAGATGCTTATGAGAATATTACAAGAAAACTAGAACGACGTTACTAACAAGTAGATAGGTACAGTTTTGTGGGAATCAATATTAGACATGGAATTCTAGGTGCTCGAGTCCAACTCACCTTCGCTAATTTTTTGTATAATACAACACTGAATTCAACATGTTTAGGATAGAAAAAACGAAGTGAATATTTTTTTTAAGAATTAGTTCCAAACGACGCAAACATTAAGTACTATATATACAAAAAAAAATAAATCTCAGGCGAAATCGAAGACCGCGTGATTCAGTTAGTAGGGATCCTGTCTTCTGATCTGAAGGTTGCGGGTTTGATTCTCGCAAGAATAAGATAATATTAGTATTTGTAGTATGTCACTAATTGACTGAGAATTTTGTTATTATCAATGAAAATATAGTTTTCTCAATGTGGTTAAGATCGGCGCTCCATGCTGGCCATACTATGCGACGAATACCTACTTCTTGCATATAAGCGTCTACGTCATCAGTACGGCGCGTCCAACCATTATTGTCCATGGAAATGGCAGCTTCAGTCAGTGCGGGTTGTGCATGTTGGCAAAGGGTTTCAAATACACTACGGTACAATATCGGTACGATAGCTGGGAGTTACGCTCGCCCAAAACACAACGGACCTTCCACCATAAGGAGAGATTTCTCCAAAACACACGTCGGCATAGCGTTCCCCTGGTCTACTTAACACTAGCCGACGTCGGTCATCACCATTCAGACAAGTTCAAACCTGATCATAGAAGAATATGCTGCTTGAGTTACTTAGTGTCCAAGATAAGCAATTTCTAGCGAACCTCACCTCGGAACTTGGGGGCCTGCTGGTCGTAGACTGCGTATATCAGCCGCTAAAAGCCTACTCTTCACTATCCATAGGCAAACGTGTGTTCCTCGTACCTCTTCTAGATTACTTTTAGTCTATGTAACTATATTTAGGGTTCCTCAGCGTCTGATCACTAAAAAGCGGTCGTATCGTGGTTACGTGTAACGTTTTCTCCCTAAACCCTACTCAGAACGTGCGTCCAGCTTCTTTGCACGGTTGAATGACTCACTTTTAACAGCTGTGATACGTAACATTAGCTTCACCCCTTTTCCAGCAGCGCTATAATTTTACTAGCTCTTATTACTTTTTCTGCCATCACAATCGACACAAAGACATCAGTTTTAAGTAACAGTAACACAGGATTATGTGACAAACATAAATTATTCCATTTAAAATAATGAGAAGTAGTTTTCGTTGCCCTTTAACCTCTTAACCGCAAACACGCAAAAAGTAAGTAAAAAGCAGTGAACGCAATCACAAATTGAAACACGGATTTGTAAAAACAAAAGTTTGAATACGGAATAAACATTTTTTTCATATCCATATCATGTGCCAGTAACATAGTTTGGCTATTAAAACCTCTTGACAATTAAATTATTACCAATTATTATTGGTAATCATTACATTATAAAGAGGTTTACATTTAATAATGAAAATGACAACCCGTTTTTTCTTGCAAAGGATGAAATGTAACGATTTTTATGCGAGTGGGATGAAATGTAACGATATTTTCGTTAGCTGTAGATTACGTCACAAGAGACTTTCGTGCAGTCAATGTGAATTTCAAACTTTAGTGGCATCAATCCAACTTAGTTTCATGAATGCTGTTATCTGTGTATTCGTCACAAATAATTCATACATTTGGCATAAAGGAATAATCAAAAGTTTCAGACAATGGAGTGCTTACGTGTGTGTATGTGAATATTTCTCATTTCCGACTATGAGGCGCTCATAGCCATTTGGTGTCACCGGTCCGTAAGTGATTGGTGAGAACCTAGGCACACTGTCAATATATAATCGGTGACCACCAAAGAGGTTGAGTAACTAACTGCGCTTTTCCCTACTTCGCACTTATAAAGCGGTCGGTCCCGGTTGAAGTCGTTATATAACATACGTTAAGCCATGTCCGTAGCTTACTGAGCGATTTGAACAACTCTAGGATAAACACTAACCATATTGCTGTGTGGTGACGGCGACAAATATCAGAATCAGAATATCATCACCCCATCTCATCCCGTGGGGGGCGTAGAAGTCGACCCGAGGGAATATCTACCAGAGGACGGGAAGCAGCTTCCTTCTGAGTACTACGACCATCATACTGCGATCGCCAACCCGCCTGCCAAGCGTGGCGATTATGGCATATCCCCTCAAGATGATTCTTGAGGGAGGCTTGTCCAGCAGTGGACTTATTTAAGCTGTAATGATGATGATGATATTTAATTATACTCCTAATATGTATATGAATAATCAGAACTCATTATTCAGGAGTAGTGAATTATAGGGTTCTTTTTTATTTTATTGGTCGAGTTACTATGTTCTTTAAAAAGATTTGATATAAAAAAGGTCGTGTTCAATAGTACAAAGAAATTAACTTGTTGCTTGCTTATTTCATGCAACTTCGTATTTAAACTGATAATTTCATTCCATTTTTGAATTCCCCATTATGTGAGTGTGGCTAAAACGCAATCACCGAAAAGCAAAAAGGAAAGCTCATTCTCTTAGTCTATGACCGCTCGCCATTGTTATATGCGCGCGCATAGGAACATACAATAATTTTTCCCGCCATTGCGAAAAAAAAAAACACAACTCGTTTTCACTGTTATAATTAATTATATTCTAGTGTTATTTTATTCACAAGTGTATATGTATATACACTTGTGTATGTATTGATGAATACCGTCCTCGACTCTCTTAACACACTCACCTAACGGCTACTTGTACCATAATGTACTATTGATCGGTGAGTATGTATCACCCACAAAATCATAGGATAACATGACTCCCCAACGTCGTACTGTTTCAAGTAAAGCAGCCATACCGTTAAACGCCATCGAAAATAAACTCCAAGAGAGCAGATAATAAAAGTAAGTATATTTTTCAACACATTTAATTCTTAAGACTTTATTTTACAAAAAGGTTTTACGACAAACTTATTTTACAACTGATATCACTTAACACTATTCTATTTCCAGTATGTATCATTGCAAATTAGTTTATTGCTTTTACCAGTAAAATTTATTTTATTGCCAAAAGACCAGCCACAGCATCTTATTAGACTGTCGGGAGGTACCACTTAAAGTACCATTTGATTTATTTTATTGCCAATAGGTTTCACTAAAACTATTTTAATGTCGGTAGATTAAGATAAAATTTATTCTAAAGCGTACAGGTAATTCTTATTATTGTTAGATACACACGTGGAAATGTTAACAAAAAAAAGACAATTAGAATATCTTCCATTAGTTTGTAATTAATTAGAGAGTAAGATTTTATCAGCAATATAACGTCTACTTCTTTTAGATGCTACTTAATCATTGAGATATAATGTAGGTACTACGTAGTACATTATATCAATACTACTTATATGCTATTAAAGTGCTCAAACTATGAAATGGTGGTACTATGGTAATGATAATACCTCCTATATGTGTGTTACTTGTTTATTTATTGAAGTTATACTTCTTTTGGCGCGATGGAGAAAAATGATGAGAGTGAATTTTTAAAAATAACAGCATGACGTTAGTTCTAGGTGGTATGAAAATTGATAACTATGTTCAAGTTGTATATTAGGAAGTATAACTTCTAACGCGTGTACATAAGTACACACAAGTTTTTTTATTATTGTCATTTAGATAATCAATCGTATTCATAACATTAAAAAACTATTTATTATTAATTTATAAATTCCGTTTCACAAACTATAATGGTGTGTTGATTATAGTTGAAGTCGGTTATTACTTAAAGTTAAGCTTATTAACTACTAAATCAGTTTATACACAATATAAAAATTCCCGATCTAATATATTAGAATACATAAAACTTACGAGTATGTCGATAACTGACTAAATCACTATTTTAGAATATCAAGTCTAAGATAACTATTCACACTAAAACCAAATGTATACATTATTTTACAAATTAAAATATCATTAAATAAAGGCGGTTGTTATGTAATTTGATTTTATTTATATCATGCCTCTAAACGAAAAAGGACAGGTATATGATCACTATCTTGTCCGTCTATATGTCGGTAAACAACTTAATTTTAATAACTTAAGTTTGTTATTTAATAAAACTTATTCTATACTCAAGACTTGTTTCCCGTGATCAAGATCTGTCTACCAAATAAGTATCTACATTTTTCTAAAAGAACTGGACCATTGCATGTTCCCATTTTTATATAAATAAGGTTTACATATTCAACAAACAATACAATTCAACAAAATATATCGTAATCACGCCTAGATAAAGAATTATTAAACGGTTTTTAAGATTCTGCCTATTTTTAGTTTTAGTTAATAATTGTAGATTTAATAAAACACTACATATTCTCATCCAGGTCAAACATAAGTTTCTGTGCTGTAACTGCGAGTTCCTTTACTTTGGCACGATGTATTTTTCCGGAGGGCGTGACGGGAAATGAATCCACGAAGAACATTGCACCCTTCAATTTCTTTGTCTGCGCTAAGTTGACTGTAAAGAATAAGAACAAAATTGTTTAGCTATAAAGCTTACACTAGCATTAAATTTGCTTATTACTGTAGTCAGTGCAATAATAATTATTCTGTTAAAGCCAAAGTCCAACGACGCGGTAACGTCATTGTTGAAATTTTTGTAGTATTTCTGTCATAATATTTCTTTAAGTTTATCGACTTACGATCATAGATCATACCGTTAAATCGAGTTTACAACTTAGTGTTTGTGTTTGTGGTATAGGTTTCTTCATTATGTGGTCTTGTATCATAAAACAATGTAAAATACTGCATATTGCCTCAAAAGATTAGCATTTTTCGCTATTTAGTGTGTGGAAATTATTTCCAAATTATTATCCTTTTTCCTTACCACTGAGATAGTTTTACGAATTAGTAGAAGTATTGAATACATAAAAAATTGTTTTATTACATTCGTTCAAGTGGGTTACTGAGAAACTTTTAGCTTTTACGCAGGGATGCGGTTGCTTAAGTATCTGCTAAGGAGGTCAAAATACACAGGAGTCACTGTAGTAGGTACTGTTTTAGAACCAAAGTCTACGGATGCGGTTACGTTCTTATCCCAATAAACGTGTAAAAGGAAAGTAAACTATTGGTCCTCAGTTAGTGATGTCGACTGTACATGTAGGATTTTAGGCCGGTATACGGCAATAGATTCCGCCACCTGTGACGTTGACTACTAACTATGGCCGGTTTAGTTATATCAAGCCACGACCAAACATTTCCTAAACAAAATAAAGAACAGAATTTATATATATGGTTGTATTGATAAAACATATTTTTGTATCAAAAAGAATGATTCTTCCAAAAGACTTAGTTGTTGTCTCCAATTTGTTCACAAAAGTATTTATTTATCTAGATAGACCTGGAGATAAAAAGTAACTAGTAACTGGTCTGGAGTTCGCAAGAATAGATTCAATGCGAACTCGAAACGGGTTACTTAGCTGTTATAAATCATAGTAAGTAAGTAAATAATCTTTATATCGCTCAAAATATTACACATACGTGAGTAAACGTGTGTTTTAAGTAAGGTCGACTTTGACTCAGGTCGAAAATGTAACTAGAAAACTAAATCAGTTCTCTTACGCTCTGTATATGCTTGGAAAGATTGTGAACCAAACTGCTGTTATTACTGCCTATCACGGTTACGTAGAATCATTATTGAGGTATGGTGTAATTTTTTGGGGTAACTCAGTTGATAGGGATTTAGTATTTAAAGCCCAAAAGAAATGCATGAGAGCGATTTGTAAACTGAAGCCTACGGAAAGCTGTCAACCTTTTTTCATAAGTCTAAGACTTCTTACCTTACCATGTATTTATATATATGAAGTTTCAGTATTTGTCGCTTCAAATCTTAATTTATTTAGACCATTGAAGAGTGCACGAAACCATAATAAAATAGGGTTTCCGTTAAATCGAACGGCGCAATTCAGTAATAGTGTCTTTTGCATGGCGCCGCGTATCTACAATCGTCTACCGAAAGATATTTTGAACAGTTCCAATATATATAGCATGAAACACAAATTGAAAGGCTTTCTTCTTAGTAAAGCATACTATAGTGTCAAACAATTTCTCGAAAACAAGTAATTTAAAAAAAAATGCATTCTAATTTGCTAAATGACTATAGTTTAGGTATATAAGATTGACATGAAACTTTGTTTAAAATTTCAATAATTGAATAATTTTTTTTTATTTGAATTTGACAATTATATCAATTATTGAATTATGGTGGCAGATATTTTATTGACATAGTATTATTATTTGACATCGATTATATTTACTTTGAAATTGTTGGCCTATAAATTATTACTATTATATTTGAATGTATTATATTATTAATTTGATTTTATATTTTAACTAGCTGTGCCCCGCGGTGTTACCCGCGTTAAATTTTATAAATTTTCTTATCTATAAACCTCACGGAGCCCGAGACCTTTCCAACGAATGCAAAACCGTGGAAATCGGTTCGTGCGTTCTGGAGTTATAGCGTCAGGAAGGAAAACCCGACTTATTTTTATATAGTAGACTAGCTGTGCCCTGCGGTGTTACCCGCGTTAAATTTTATACATTTTCTTGGCTATAAACCTCACGGAGCCCGAGACCTTTCCAACGAATGCAAAACCGTGGAAATCGGTTCGTGCGTTCTGGAGTTATAGCGTCAGGAAGGAAAACTCGACTTATTTTTATATAGTTGATTTTGAAAAATATTGTGATTATATAAAAAGTAAATTTAAATGAATATTTTAACTAAACATGACATTTATTACTTGCAGGAAATGTAAAATTGTGTACACCTGTGTGGTTGATTTTTGTGAACTATTTATTTATATTTAAGATCCTCCTTGTACCAAATTTCACGCAATAAATATTGATTGATTGATCTTGTTAGCATTTTTATTATGCAGACAGTAAGGGTGATTTTAGCAGTATAAATGTACGTACTGTTTCAACAATATATTTTCTGATCATTTAGATATCTAGTCAAAATTCTTCAAATAGTCCGTGTAAAAACATAAACCGAGTATTGTAGAAGCCACCAGAACCCAGTAAGGACAGCAGCAGGAACTACTGTTTCGCCTGTTTAATCACTGGATAAGTCGAGCTCCAAGAAGTTTTTAAAGTATTTCTTAGTAATTATTTGGGAGCCAGTATCTGAATGCTCTATTGTGTTCTTGCCTAAATTGCAGCCTGACGAGGGAAGTACTCTTTCCGCCTGTATTTATTATTGCTAGCTTCATGTTTTGTTAAATAGCTGTGCCCCGCGGTTTTACCCGCGTTAAATTTTATAAATTGTCATAGCTCCTCCCCCGTAGGTGATAGCGTAATAATATCAAGGCTATATGTTGATCCGACCTCTAAGTAATATTTATGTAAAATTTGAAGTAATTCCATGCAGTACTGTTTGAGTTAAGCCCGGACATACATACAGACAAACAGACACACAGACAAAAATTCTAAAACTATATTGTTGGCTTTGATATTGATTGTAAATCAAGCTCCAAGTATCCTTTAAAAAAAAAAATTCAATGTACAGTTTTGACATTCCTACGATTTTATTATATGTATAGATATAGATTGTAATTAAGGTTTCCACATCTTATCGGAAACTAGTTCCTTGGGAGAAAAAATTTGCCTAGACTTTTGGTTGCTTTTGAACGAATTTTAATAATTTAGGTAAATTTGGATATATACCTTTAAGTAATTTAAAGATTTCCTGAGGCTCCACCGTGTCACCGTTTCGTCTTAATATAGCTGCAATGGGGAGTTCCATGCAGCTCGGATCAGGCAATGAAACAACGCAAGCTTCCGCAACTCCCGAATGCCGCTTTATTATTTCCTCCATTCTCAAAGGGGATATCTGGGGATAATAATTACATTTCAGTATTCATTATGTATATGACATTAATTCGCTTTATTTATGTGTTGCTATGATCTCGGTTGGTTTTCTCCTCACCAACCAACCTTCAACATAACGTCTTATGTTGAAGACTCATCTCAGATGATGTGGGTATATAACGATAGGCGTATTTGCACTTACTATTTAGGTGCAATTAGTACGTCCTTAAGGAGCACTTTAATGAGTGTTTTCAACCTTCGGGAGGAAGATTGCCAATCAAGTAGTGTAAATTTATTTATTTAGGTACTGCAAAGGTAGGTATGAAATTAACTGCCGTTTTTCTTGTAGTTGTCATTTTTAACTTATTTGAAATACTGACTGAATATTGTGGGATTTCTTAAGACAATATATATATTTGTTGAGGCATACATATAGATTAACATATTATTATGTACTTACATATGAGTTACAAAATGGTATAAAAATAAAATGGGGTTGCCTTTGGCCTGTACTATTATCGTGAAATTTTACATATTGACGCAGCACATGCCGCCTTAGTGGAATACGACCTCCATGCGAACTATAAAAATTTCGCACTCTCTTTTTATGTATGCACCTTATAAGAATGTATTTCGGCCAAGTTCGGCATATTTCGGCTAATATGATGATGATAATTTAATTTGGGTCTTATTTATATTAATTGGCATCGAATATATTAGAATGAATTAATAGTTTTGAATATTCAGGAATAATACCTATAAGGTATATCAACATGTTGACTGAAGCAAGCATATGAAAGTGCATATTATAATTAGATGTGATTTTTGGATATACTGTTTATTGATGATCCAAATACCTATATAATATAATTGTTTATTGTCCTAGAATTAGATGTTATATAAAATCAATTTCTCGTAGAACTTTTACCATAAAACCAAAATGTTTGATAACAAGCCGTTTTCGTTCCGCAAAGTAGTAATAGTGGTCGTCATCTCTGTAGAACAAGTCACCCGTCTTAAACCACCCATCTTCAGTCAATATCGTCGCTGTCTCATCCGGGTTATTCAAGTAACCCTGAAAACATGACCATTGTTTTATTTATGATTCTTTTTGTATTGATGATTTGACGCTTAGAAAGAAATATCCAGTAAATGCAGATTGCACTTCTGTAATTGTATATATACCATACCTTAAAGAAATCCTTGCCCTTAATGCACAATTCACCAGTTTTGAATGGTTTATTTATCGGCTGATTGTTATCATCCATTAGCTGAAAACGTAATAATATGTTAGTAGCTGAGACTAGCAGAGGTTCCGTTTCTATTCTTTATGGTGTTTAGAATATCTTTAAACTAGTATGAATAAAATCTTAATTTTGTTTCGTGTGAGTCTCAAACTATAGATCCACACAAAAGCACACTTTGGATTAAACTAAAAAGACAAGAAAATTCCCCTGTTCTATAACAAAGACAATTGCCTCTTAACAAAACCGAGCAATCTGTAAGCCCGGCTATAGTTCGACTTTTAATTGTATTCAGTAACTTGACAGTTCAAAGAAAATTAATGTTACCATACTAAAACTAATAGTGTGGGGAAGTGACCGAGTTTACGTAAGAACGAATGATAAAAATGGTTTAATTTAAATATAACTTTAAAAATGCGTAGTTTGACTCTTTAATTGTATTCAGTAACTTGAGGAGCACAGAAAAATTATGCTACCATACTAAATCTAATAGTGTAGGGTAGTAAACGAGTTTACGTAAACAGTTAATGAAAAACTGGTTTAATTTAAATAAAACTTAAAAAAACTCGTTTGTAACATGTGGAATATGTATAATCCGTTCTGTACTTTATGAATTTCGAGTTTAAGTTCAAATTATGTTAGCGTATTTAGTTCTATTTTTTCAAAGACTGGTCAGACGGTGTTGTGCAATTACCGAATTTGTTTATGTCCTGCCATGCATTGGTCCGTTTGAAGTTAGTTTAGCTATCTTATTATAAGTGAAGTAATGCTCGTTTATTATAGTTTACATTTTTACTTTTACACATAATAATTGTTTTAGATTTATTACTAGATACGAGTCTGTTAATATATAATCTTTATTTTTGTAGTTATTTTAAGGTTTATAAGATGTATGCAAAGGTATTGGTACTTTAGACTGTGTGTAGTATGTTTCTTTAAAAAAAAAAAATCCTATGTCCTACCATCCTAAGGGTTAGTTATAATAATTATTCTATATCATAAAGTGCGCTGTTGTTATCCTGACAATGGGTTAAATGATCTATTAAAAGCAAATGCAAGAGCTGATACTGGCCCTCGCTATATATACCGAAATAAAATGGGGAATGACGATTAAAGAAACTAATTTGCGTCTTCGAAATAACGTCTGAGACGCAAGAATCAGCGAACGTCGACAACGGGGCGATTCTCGCGTAGAGTACGTAAATTTGTTTGAATATTCTACGCGAGGTTTCTGAGTAGGATAAATCGTCATTTCGTTTATATTAATATTATAGTAAAACTTATATTTTCTTATAGATAGGACCTTATTTCTTGGCGGCAACGTTATCTGCACTTAATAAAACAATATCGCAGAGAAGCACGATACATCTACTATTAAGATGAACCTGGGTCAATGAAGGTAGTTAATTTTACCGATGCTAACACTTTTACATCCTATTATTTGTATGAATAAAAACATTGTTGTACAACATTCACTTTTTTAGGTCATAGTACAAAAAAGTATGGACCGATGAAAGTGTTCAGTCGTCTAGACAAACGTTTCTGGAAGGCCTTACCACGGGGCTCAAAAATCCTACTGGCAAAGGAGAAAGATTAATAGTTTGCCGTATAGGTGGAGAGGAAGGCTTTCTGTAGGACGGGTTTCTCATTTTTGAAGCCAAGAAAAGAAGTGGTGGTTACCACGAGGAGATGAATGCCCAATATTTTGAAGAGTGGTTTGGGATTATCTTACCTAAATTGCGGCCTAACTCTTGCCGTAATAGACAATGCCCCTTACCATTCGCGAAAAATCGAAAAAATGCCTAAGATGTCCAGGAAGAAAAAGAAATTCAAGAGTGGCTGAACATTATCCGTTTGACCCGCAACTTGGATTACATTTTTCAAGTTTAAGTAAAGATGCGTTATTAATTTTGGAATTTTTCATAGCCTATGACACTCCACAATAACGTAGCTTTCTATTGGTGAAATAATTTTGAAAATCGGTTCAGCAGAGCCAGAGATTACCCCTTACAACGTCACAAACGTACCTCTTTATAATATTAGTATAGACGAAAAAGACACGGTGAAGGCAACTAATAGATTCGGTTTAAAATCAAATTCAAGTATTTGAAAAATATGCAGTTGACGAGATGGCAATACAACATGGTATAATATTGCTAAGACTGCCTTAACCTTACCACTGCGAGCTCAACCCAATAGAACTAATTTAGACACAGATCGAGGGGCATGTCGCAAAAAACAATAAATCGTTTAAAATGAAAGTAGTAAGAAAATTATTAGAATAAGGAGTTAGTAATGTGACCCCGTCGTCATGGAGTGCTTGCGTATCTCACATATCAAAAGTAGAAGATTATATGTGTCGTATGGACCATGTAATTGATACCATTACTGACAAATTTATCATAAATGTAACGAGCGACGACAGTGACTTTCTAATTCTAACTAAGTCCTTTTATTTTAAATTACCTTACTACTGCGAAACATAATATGTAATAAATGTGTTTTTAAGACAAGCTTATTAATTATTTAAAATAAAACGTTCGTGTAAGCACATTATTTAAGTTCATTCAATTTAGTTCATTCCCACACCACCTCACTATCTTTTTTTTGTCAAAACCTGGCAACCCTTTATCTGTCAAGTTACTGAATACAATTAAAACTCGAACTATAGATACTGCAGATATGTGTCTATTTAAATATCCTTATTCAAATCAACTCATAAGTCAAGAATTTATGTGCCGCGATGTAAGTGCGTGTCACCAACTTGGTAATTAATATAATATAAAAGTAATACTTTTAAATTTCGTAGAGTTAAATTCTAGGATTACTTCTACTCCACTCTGACACATTGTCAATATAGCATTGCAACGCCTCACAGTCACTTTCACTCTTTACACTAAGAACAACTTCAAAACGTCGACCAATGACTTTCTTTGAAAAAGCTATATAAAAGTTATACATAGAAGACAAACTCACCCTATATTGAAATTTGTCTAAACGTTTGCCAACCGCTCCAAATGGTGTTTTATCGTTAAAATCAAATACTGGCGCTAAAAGTTCAGTCATTCCATAAACTAAAAGTAATAGAGCTGAACATTTCATCTGAAAAATAAAAGTTTGTAAAATCAATGTTGATAGAAACCATGTGATGAACATTAACCGATAACAATATAAGGTCTACCAATTATTCCTACAAATTTAATACCTCCTGGCAATCGTATGAGAATATGATTTCTATTGTAATTAGCATAATTTTTGGGATTAATATTAAGGCTAAATATAATAAAAATTTTATAGACCGAAAATAATAAAAAAAATTAGGATCAATTTCAGCACAAAAGATGTAATTTAAATGTGATTGGAATTTCCATGCATTGTCCCAAAACTTTACAATCAATCAACTCTATAATAATTTAATCAATCGATGTGATAGTAAAAACGCAAATTTATCAACGGAATCAAAGCAACATCCAAACCGATCGTAAATTATGATCCAGAGTTCTATCCTATATTTTGCTTCATTATTTAAGCTCATTTTAAATATAGGTACACATATCAACAGAATCTAACGATACTTGAATCCTAAATTGTTTAAGACTATATGACTGTATGTAGTAATCTTTTTAGTCTCGATAAAAAAGTTTGTATAAAGATTGAAACCTCTTTTATTCCAATTTCAAAATTTTTAAATGTGAACAAAACAAAAGACAAACAAAATATGGCGGTAAAATTCTTAGGATTTAATTAAAATTGTTTCATTAATGTTAATTCAGGAAAAGGGATAAGATTGGTTATCTTTTTTATATTAACGTGACGTGTGAGTTTTAAGTGTCAAGTTATAATTTGAGTCGAGATGAAATGTTACGAGCCGTGGGCATGTTATAAAATGGTGTTATTCAACGCGTCATTGCTGAGGCCCAATACACCAGCTTAAACGTTATAAAATGGTGTTATTCAACGCGTCATTGCTGAGGCCCAATACACCGGCTTTAACGTTATAAAAGAATATGGGACCGCAACCACAGCAAGATATTGACAATTTAATTTTAAGTAAGTATGAAGAAATACTTATCGACAACTCTATGTCGACGTGTGTGAGTTGGCAACAATAATTATAAAAAATTGGAACGGTAAGATTTTTTCTTAGTTTTAACTTACATTAATATTATTATAACAAGTAATTAATACTTTTTATAATTCAAAATGCTTACGGCGATAAAAAAATACAATAAAATACAATTTTATTTAAAGCAAAAACAATCACGAAAAGAATTTCATTTTTTATTACAGATAATATAAGTATAAACCTATGATCGTTTACTATAACAGAAAATTTTACATAGACTTTTAGATATTTAATGAAATATCAAATATCTCTAGATTCTGTTGATGTGTGTAGGTATGTTACAAGTAAAACTCGAAGTGTCAAGTTTTACCCTAAGTTTACTCAGCTACGAACAGGAGAGGCTGGTCGCAATTGGTTAAAGGTAAGTGAGTTGAGAGTTATGGGTTAGGGTACCTCGTGAATAAATACAGACATTTAAGAACTGCGGTCAGTTGTGCTTTGTGAAGTGTATTAGGTACCTATGTAAGTCACTTTATACTACTAAATGTGAATATTAACTACTTAAAATCAATATTTACAAACTATGTTTTACCTATATATCTATAGTTGTCTACTGAAGTATTCTAGTTGTTTCACATAACCTTTACAAAAATGTTCTATTTGGATTAGCCATGATGGTAAGCGGTACATCCAAACAACATTTCCGATATCCTGGTGGTGACGGGGTGTCTCAAAAAAACTATATCAGCGACTTGATAGCTTATTTACTAAATGTATCTACCGTGTTATTGGCTTTGTCTACGAAAACTGTTCAAGTATAGTCCACAAGGACTGAAAACTTGAACCTTAATGAGAACTTACCTTCAATCTCTGGACTAATGCTTTTTCGATAGCGCTACCACTGATAAGAACGTATTTGAAGCATGATAAGTCACAATGGTTTTCAGCAGCGTCTAGGAAGTGATTCAATAAAAACGGTGTCCATGCGGTCACATTTGGCTAAAAACATAAAAATATGGTAAATACTAATCTGTCATAATAATAGGAATTCTCCCTTGCTTTTTTTGATCCACTCTTAGTCTAACCGGTTGCAGTTGGATATCAGAGTTACACGAACAAATGTCGTTAAGTGCACTACGTGAACGAATGAATGTGCGTTAACGCTTCTTCTGTTCGGTGACTCATCATAGTTCCAATGCTTGTGCGATACGGTATTGCGACAAACGATTCGTCAAATTAACTACTGATCACTTTATGACTAAATCGACGAAAGAACCACTACTTCTGTCTGAATCGCATTTGTAGCCTAACCTACTGTTCTGGTAACAAGACGTTTCTAACGGGTCGCAGTTCTAACCTCATCTAACTTACTTATGTGCTTAAAGGTAGAACTATGGATCAGATATAAGCTATATCAGATATATGGAGCACATCAGATAAACGTATGACTATAAACACAAAAAAAAAAAAAAAAGTGAACTGCATAATATAAATACCAGGAATAAAAACAAACTAGCCATGCCAGGCTTTAGAGTAAGCAAAACTAATAAATCATTTTTAGGAAATTTTATTAGGTTTTATAACAAGCTTCCTACTCAAATTACTGATCTGCCTGACACAAGTTTTAAAACACATATTAAACGTATACTTATGGCTAGGGGTTATTACACCACTAAAGAGTACATCGATGACAAAGACGTCTGGCTCTCACTTCCTACCTGCACATTGCTCGCTGGAGATCTTGTAGCCATATAGACATGACTGATCTGCTGTGTTACGTGAACTATCTGTAAATGATTGCTATCATATACTTAATTTAAAATTATTGACTCTGTCTCAAAATGAATAATGTTATTGTTTCGAAGTTTTTCTTTTGTATACCTAAATATAATCTAAAATAATAGGCATTCAGACAACCGATCGAGCATATATTGTGTTTGCCTACTAAATAATTACTCTAATTGGACCAAATCCCGTGTTCATGCCCGCTTGAGTATGTTTCGCCGGACCGTTTCAACTGGGTCGTGTTGAAACCGGTAGTAGATGAACCCACTGAGTTTGTTTCGCTGGGTCTTCTCAGTTGGGGCGCATTGGATCCGGTGGTAGCATTAAAGCGCGACCGTCGTTATTAACACTAGGTCCGTCATAATAATAATACCTTTAATATAGACAGAACCATTGACAATATGTAGTAAAAATATTAGACTTAAACTAGATAATTAAACATAATCTCTTGACAATAACTTGATACGAGCTAGCTAAATATCATTTCTGTAATAAAATAAATTTTATAAATGTTTTCATACAAGATGTACCTAAATATCTATGTTACTAGAAATAATATCTAATGTATACAACTATATTACTACAAACATGTTCTGACTATTTACAAGCGCTTTTTTAAGTCTACGTGAATAAAAACCTTTTATATTTTTTATTTATTTTATTAATTCTTCATGTCGCACAAGTAGGATCTCGAGCTCCAGTATGTCGGACAAGCGTGCATTTGAACTATGGTGAGCCACGGAACAGTTTTATGCACAAACGTTTGCCGTGCTCATGGAGTGCACTTACTGGGATTTGACCAAGTGTCGGACGAAGCGTTTGACTACTAGTAACGATTGTGATAAATGTTTTCATGAGAAGATCTTAACGTGCTCTCCAGGTCATAGAGGTTAGTCCCTAAACTAATCAGATTCGTTGAAAAAGTCAAGATTTTTAGAAACAAATTTTATGGGTATCGAACCCGACACCTCCCGGAAATAATTTCGTGAAACGACTTACTTACACCGTTTGGTCGCACTGCCTTTGTACTTGGGATGTTGTAGGGTCCCAAAGCCCTTCACGTTTTGCGATGGAGTCAAATCTGTGACCTTTTGGATAAGTCGTCGAAATATAAAATTGTGCATTGTATTTTTGTTTTATTTTTCGCTATTTCCTTTTACCCGCTTGTAACTAGCGTGATTAACAAGGGACAGCAGACTAGAAAGGCGGAGCTCACGTTGTCCTCAATATCTGGACTTTTCTCGTCAATATTAAATTATCTAAATATGAGAATAGATTCTGGTCCACTGTAGTTTAGCAGCAGACGGCAGACTAGCGAATGCTGTTTGTAATATTTGGGCTATATAACGTAGAGCGTTTTAAATACAAGGATAGGTGGTTGTCCACTTTACACACTAAAATTAGCCCGCTCGTTACTAAAGTACTTTACAAAGGCCAGCAGACTAACCGGTGCAGAACTCATGCTGTTCGTAATTTATATCAATCTTCATAATATCTGGGTTAAGTTATACTGGTTTACACAATATTACTGATAAACATTGACACATATAAAACATTGTTAAACGTAATTAAACATTTTTATCTAATTTTCGTGTTATTTATGTATGCAGACGGTCTATGATTTTCAAATTTTGATTAGATTTGAATAAAGCCCAAAAAATCATATATATTACCTTATAAGTATTAATGAGCGTAATTAGTTTTGCAGGTGAAAGTGGCACCGACGACTGCACTCTAGTGAAGCCTCTGAGAGGGGTAGAAGTAAAGAAGCTTAATGACGTTAACCATTGTAAAGTCGCCATTGCCAAGACCACTTCAACTTTTGAGGTGAATGGTTCCCTGTTGGACAAATATTAAAGGTATTAGCTATATTAAATATCAGGCATAAATAAAAATATTAATATAGTAATAGTAAAATATACTAATACCATACTTACCATACCATACTTTTTAATAGTATGTTTCGTGTCTTTGGTCATAGCTCAGTAAAAAGAATGGTCTACTTGGTAAGCGGTCACCGATAGACGGTTGCAACACGGGTCATCACTTAGGATTGCCGATTATTTTCCATTGGGGTAGGTTATTTTTCTAGTAAAACTAATTTACACATATCAAAAGTAAATGGCAGAATCCGTATCGCATATTTCCTTTGTTGTTCAGCTATATAATTTGTACCACTTGTTAACACAACTAAGGTATTGATTTTAATGTAAGTATAATATTTTTAGAACTTGGGATTAATTAATAAAATCAAAAAGAATATTTCAATTATTTTCAATAAATAAACGTAATAAAATCGTTAACTAAACGCAGTTACGTTTACAGAAATTGCCATGTGTAAAATAATATAAATGTCGAAATTATAATTAATTATTTATAAATGCGAACAACATTACATATAAATAAAATAATTATAGTCTTATTTATTATACCTAAGAAAGCACAGTAATTGCATTATATCGTAATAATTAATGATTTAGAATAGGAACGATTTTCTCGTCAATATTTTTTTTGTCCATGGCAATTATTTATTGACAGGCAAAGACAATCTGTCAGGTATTTATTGCTGTTGTTTTGATACACGTCATCAATTTAGCAAATTATTTGCAGATATTACGTGAGTTCAGCATCAGTTCCTCCGTGCTATAATATATCTGTTGACAGTGGATTCACGAAAGGACGCTTTATCATTTAATTAAAATGACGAGTTTGCAATGTGTTAATTGCAACATATGCTTGCCTCGACTAAGAAGACAAGTATTATCCGAAGAGAGTGAAGTTCTCAATAAACCCTATGTTGCTTTGGGCTATGTGATAATTATTGTTTGTTACTTATATGAAGATACTCTTAGATGAAGTAATACTAAGGATAATAATTAATAATAATATCAATAAAATTAATGTAGTTACAAAAAACAAAGAATCTATTGTTTTATTTACCTCCACTCAAAACCTCATATATAACCCCTCGCAACCTCACATGTACACTGGGTTATGAACTATGTAATTAATGGAAATAAAGAACTTTTCATTATTTCAATAAATAATAGTTTTTTGCATCTTCCTAACTTAACTCGCGACCCGGTTAGGGTTTTCGGGACAGGTTCGGAATAAATCCATGTAAAAGAATATAGAAAGAGCGACAACATTTACTTTATCACCATAACAATGTTTATGTAAATATAATATGTAACAATCTTCATTGGTACACTAGTTAACACTAGCATTTCATTGCCACATCAGTAGACACACTTTTATATTTACAGTATCTTTATTACTTAGGTAGTAAGAGTGATTTTCGAACTGCAATGTTTCCACGGTCATGGGGTTGACCCACAGATTACCAAACGTAACCTTAAAATAAAACTGGCTATAACTTTTATATCCCAAGTTCCAAAAATCGAAGAAATTAAAAATGCCTTTTCTATCACAGTTACCACCAATTAAAACATAAAATATCCCGTAACACGAAATTTTACTAGCGGTACAAAAGTCCCATACATTCTTGCCGTTTACCTTAGCAAGTATCGTTCAATAAGCCTATTACACAAGCTATTAGTATTCTGTACTAGCCTGGGCTTTTGAATCTTTTTTGTGCGGAACGGAAATAGTTAATTAAGAGCTACAAAAACCATTAAATAACTGTTATCAAAATCCGTAGGAAAATAGTAATAGAGACAATGAGATCAGATCATTAATTGTATTTTGTAATAAGGTCTAACGGTCGCTAGTCTTACATTTAATGTAATCGGTGATGATGTTGATGGTTTGATTATGTATATAGGTTACTTTTTTTTATAAACATGTCAAGAAAACTTTATGAATCTTTCATTAAAAAAAAAACCATAACATATCTGCCATATACATATGTAAATGTGAATTATTGTTAACCAAGTGGAGTCGGGACTTGTAATTTAAATTAAAAAATATGAAGAAATAATCAAATAGACATTCATAAGCTAATATTTTATTATAATTCTAAGAAATTAATAATTAATATAGCTTGATTGGGTCTAGGTCTTAATTGGTAGGGATACCAATTAAGACCACAAGTAGTATATCTCATAAAGACGCAACAAGTTGCGCGCATAAATCAGTCCAATACCATACCCGTGACCAATGTGGATTACGAGCAAGTTTCGCTCAATAATTAAATGTAATAAATACATACTATATTTATTACATTTAATTATTGAGTGCAACCTGCTCTCTTAATACATACAATATTTAAATTAAATGAATTACATTAACTGAATAAAAACATTAATTACTCACCACCAACTCATCATTCCATTGAGTAAAGTTTCAAATGGAATCATTGCAACCTTCGGGACACCAGTCGTTCCGCTTGTCAATATAAGCCATGCCATTGTTTTGGCCTGGTCGAATATAGGAGGTCTGAAAATATTTCAACTTCTATATTTGCAATTAACTAAAAATATGAGTTATTAGTACATTCGCAAGAATGTACTCTTGCACTGCTTTGCTCTCAAAGAAAACTAAATGCAAATCATATCAGGTCCTATTATTGTAAATCCAAACTATATAGCTTCAGATATAATACTAAATATATAATTGTAATTCTAATTTGAAACACTGTTCACGAAGTATTTATTATAGTATTTCGTAATATTAAGACTACGAAAACCAGTTTAGATGATATTTTTTCTTATTAAAATTAATTTAATAATAAATTATTCTTCTATGGAAACCACGATTACATCGTGTTTTTCATAACTCAGTTTTCAATCAAAACAACAATATCAAACTCAATGCAAAACCACATCTGCAATTGGATTTTTTTTTCAATATCAGCTTGATTTATTCTTTAATTGCTTTTGATATGATTTGAAACAGATATATATCCATAATTCTTTAGTAGAGATTTTATATAATACTTAAGAATATTAGTATATCAGTTATCTGGTTTCCATAGTATAAGCTCTGTTTAGTATGGGATCAGATGGCCGTGTGTAAATAATGTCCCAGGATATTATTATTATTATTTCCTAAAATAAATTGATGATAATAAAACACGTGGACCTATTTCGTAAAAAATGACATGATATTTCAAATCAGTTTTGACTGGTTAGGCCAAAATCTAGGTCATTACGTCAGACTAGTTTTTACTAATAAAATATATTTTTTTAATTAGTTATGAAGGAATGCCCCTACTAAGCTTAAAATTAATTAATTTTCTAAAAGCCTCTTGGATGGTCCGTTATCCAGCTTTCGTCTTCATCAGACCAGTATAATGGATATGTGATTGGAATACCAGCCCAGTTACATGAGCTAGAAAAGCTGAAATTCGGATTCCTGTATTTAGATAGTCACATATTCAGATGTTACGCATATAAGCGGGTAACTAAGAATAAGTTTACTTATTTTATCTGTAATTTAAAGAAATTTAGGGCAAATATGCAAATGTGTATAATACCCTAATTTTACCTAATCCTTTGTTTTTGTTATGACATCAGGGCTTAGGTAATCTTGATAATCTATTTTTGGAGTGTTTACAAATGTTTAATCCTGTAATGAAACTGATATGTATATTTTATTCATGATGATAATATAATAATATATACTAGGACATTATTCACATACGGCCATTAGTTTGGGATTAGGGCAAACTAAGCAGAGCTTGTACATGGAAAGTAATGGAAACCATACATACATACATAGACTCACGCCTGTTTGCCAGAGGGGTAGGCAGAGACAACAAAGAGGATTTTTGTTACGATCTCTGCACACCTCTTTTGTATTACATTAACGGAAACCAGATAACTGATATATTACATATATTACTTTTTTTTGTAAATACCAACTTAAATAGATAGACAATTGCACCCACACCCAGGACAAACAGACATGTTAATTTACCTATACAAATATCCATCGTCGGTGGGAATCGAACCGTCGTGGGTATATTGCAACCCAGGACGTGAAAGGCAAGTATCTACCAACCACGCCAAACGGCCCGTGATAGTTCTTATGTTACGGTTAAAGTCGTATATATTATTATATGCATTTAATCTGTATAATATAATTAATTCACTCACTGACTTATGAACTTCCCGCCCAATCCTTTGGATCTAACATGGGTATTTGTTTCACATTGATGCCGTTTTGTGACAGTAAGTATATAATGAAGTATTCGAAATGGTTGTTAGTGTTTAGGACTACTTTTATTGAATTACCACAATTGAACTGTCACAATTATATTGAGTAACTTACCTGAAATTAACATGCGTACCGTTGTAGTTTCGTACGAATAAATCCATATCAGCTGTCTTGTCGTCCAAAACGACAACTTCCCCTCTTTGTGTGTTCACTTTAATTGCACCTTTAATTATATCTTTGGAAGTTTTCTGACAGAATACCAATTTTGGTTGGACGTATAAAAATAATTTGTTCAAATCATCTGCAAAAGATATATATATATATATATACATACAAAGATAATCAATTAATCACTAAAGGTCTTTTTTATTAAATTAATTTTGTTTAATAGCAGGGTCTTGTTTAACGGGCAACAGAGTTTTGAGTCTTTATAACCCACGTTAAATAGTATCTAAAACGAGAAGATAGTAAAATACGATCTCTATATCCTAATACCCGAACGGTTTAGCCCACGACCAATTCACGCCCTAAACAATCTTTGTGTAAAACTGAAGATTTGTTTTGGGTCAATTGGATAAAGACACAGCCTCTTTTTGATCGCTAAGCACAACGGTTCAGACTGGAATATTTATAATAGAAATGGGAAATGGGAAAATAATCGGGGTGGTTCTTTAATATTGTTGATCATAATACGTTAAGCCATTCAAATGTTACAGTTGTTTTATTTTAGTTTAGTTTTAATGGTTAAATTATAATTGGACATCAAAGTTACTCGTCAAGGAAAATGTTAGGCCACCTAAACTACTTAGGTATAAATCATTCCAAACGTATTATTGATGAATACCTGCTGCACAAGATGGGTCAACAGTGCACATTGTGAATCCACCGAAGTGACAAGCGTAGTATGGGATGCACACGTTCAAAGTGTTTTGGCTCATGATAACCACGGTATCTCCAGGCTTGAGGCCGTATTTCAGCATGGCGTTTGCAAGACGACAAGCTCGTCGAGCCACCGATTTGTTGGTGTCTGATTCGCCTGTTGCTGCATCAATCTAAAAATCATATGTGAACATACTTAATACTAATACTTAGGAAGCATTTATCCTACTGAACCACCTGATACTGAGAAATTTTGTTCCCAATAAAACCACAATTATAATTTTATCTCAGAACCCCCCAAATAATTAATTAATTTAAACCTACATTTTAAAATTTCTTATTAATGATGTCGGTAAATTTCCATAATAGGTAAATCGCATTTCAAGTAGCCTTTCCCGAAGATATAATGATAAGTGATAATGATAGTAGTTTTATCCAGTGATGCGAAGTAACTCGATATTGTAATTATTTTTTGTCACTTACTACCCAGTAGATGCCACTGTGAAACTTCGGCCCTGGGAGAAGTAATGAAGTGCTACATTTTTTTGAGATCGTAAAGAGTTTGGCACAACTAAAATCCACCCAACTACACTTCACTAAACGTTTCGATATTATAAATATCCAAAGATGTTAACTAATCCTTGTTACATATATTAGGTATTGCCGTTATTCGAATAATATGTTATTTTATATTAGTCTTATCTATTCTTATTAGTAATTAATTACGTAACTGTACGTTTTCTCAAATCGACTTGAACAGAACATTGTCGAGCAGCAAAGTCAATGCAACGTGGCTAATGAGCCCCGTTGCATTGACTTTACCTAGGACATTGGGCCAAGGTACTCATTCTTATACCGCTATAGTTCGGGGTTAGATTTCTCGTATCATTTTAGATTTTTGGTGGCTTTTGTTACATTTCGAGCTTGTACTAGTTAATACTAGAATAAAAAAAGCATAGCTGATGAAAAAGACATAAACATTCTTAATGCAAAATTGATATTAGATGACTTGAAAATGAGAATAAAGAGACTATCTCTATCTCTTTTTTTAATTCAAAACAATTAAAAAAAAAGAGATAGAGATAGCTGAAGAAAAAGACTGAAGAATTTCGAATTAATTCTAAATTTAATTGAAGGTTCTAGAAAGGTAACTATTTATGTGACCGACAAATAGTTGATCTGAGTCTGGATGTGTCCGTAATTATGTAAAACTGTTTCACTCGAAACTCAGTCATTTGGTAACATTTCGTGTCGTGAAGTAGTGCTCCGTAAAATGGTGGTAAAAGTGGTGGTGGTGGTGGTGGTATTTTCGTGTAAAAGGCGATCAGCAACAGCAATCTTACGGGAACACGGTATTTCTTATCAAAAGTAAGTCTTATTTTGTGTCAATTGTGTTTGTAATGTTTCATATAATTTTGATTGATGATGATCTACCAATTGCGACAGATTAGCGACAATTCTATGACGCCATCGTCTTGGTAGAAGGGGTAGTGCGGGGACAAACTGCCTGAAATTTTTGATTTAATGAATGAACCTAAAATTGTTTTGGAATGCAACAAGAGCTAGTGTGATTTGCTCAGAACATTTTACGCCGGAAAGTATTCAAACTCATGTGAAGAGCAGAATATTGGATACAAGAAAGTGCTTATAGCATTATTTGTCGACGATGGATTAGTTGCAGCTGATTCGGATGAAGCTACAGCAAAGAGTCTTGAGTCTTGCATGACCTACAAAGTCGTCTTGAAATAATAGGTTACCCAGCTTCGTTTTATTTAGGACTGGAAATTAAGCGATCCTAAGATGGTTCTGTCTTCATTGGACAAGAGTCCTACACTAAGAAGATTTTGGAGCGATTTAACATGAAGGACTGCAATCCAGTTTCCACACCGATTGAGGAAGAATCGACTATGTTAGCCTACATATCTAATATACGTTTTTGTCAATCCACTAAACTTGAAAAAAACATTACATTTATCTATACCTGGGAATAATTATGTATAGTTAACTATATGGCTACAAATATGTTCTGACTATTACCAGCGATTTTTTAAGTCTACGAGAATAAAATAATAATAAATAAAACGTTTATTTCAAGTTTTAAAAACTCATGATTGTTAGTAAAACTTAGCCTAAGTGTTAGTAATAATATAAAATAGTTATTTGAATTTCACCGCTACGACATGCATGTCGCATCATCTTCTTATAAACGGACAGTCTATCCTGTCCGCGATCGCTTTCAGTACTATGTTGTAACTAGCTCGCATCCTGCGCACCAGAGATGTGCTGTGCTTGCGTAATGTTGTATCATTGTTGGAATCGCTTCGGCGAACATAGCTGAGGCTCTGCAGTAGCGAGTTTGTCCCAACATAGCCATGAACACATTTTTGAACCTTTTTAGGGTTCCGTAGCCAAATGGCAAAAAACGGAACCCTTATAGATTCGTCATGTCTGTCTGTCTGTCTGTCCGTCCGTATGTCACAGCCAATTATTTTCGGAACTATAAGAGCTGTGCTGTTGAAACTTGGTAAGTAGATGTATTCGGTGAACCGCATTAAGATTTTTACCCAAAATTAGACATGGAACTGAAACTCAACCAATTTTTTTTTCATCGTATGTACCCATACATGTGGGGTGTCTATGGATAGGTATTCAAAAATGATATAGAAGTATCTAAGATCATTTTTTTCTAAACTGAATAGTTTGCGCGAGAGGCACTTCCAAAGTGGTTAAATGAGTGTCCCCCCATGTAACTTTTAAAATAAGAGAATGATAAAACTAAAAAAAAAATATATTATATTATATTAATTATAAATATACATTTTTCAGTTCCTAGCAGCGTACAGAGCAGACGTATTCACAAATTATTAAATAAATTCAATTACGCGAAACAATCTAAAGTAACCTTTAATTACCCAACGTTAAGTTACAAGTCTGCTGTGTGGTGACGGCGACAAATATCAGAATCAGAATATCATCACCCCATCTCATCCCGTGGGGGGCGTAGAAGTCGACCCGAGGGAATATCTACCAGAGGACGGGAAGCAGCTTCCTTCTGAGTACTACGACCATCATACTGCGATCGCCAACCCGCCTGCCAAGCGTGGCGATTATGGCATATCCCCTCAAGATGATTCTTGAGGGAGGCTTGTCCAGCAGTGGACTTATTTAAGCTGTAATGATGAAGTTACAAGTTTATCAATTTAAAAGTCGCGTCGCAGAAGTAAATCGCGTAACCGGTGCAGGTTACGCGATTTACTTCTGCGACGCTCGGCGCACAGACACCTGCGCTTAGGCGTGATAGACGCTGTGCCACAGATCTATGATGGACGCACTACACTCGCCTACTGGAAGTGGCCAACATGGATCGGAACCAAATTTATGCACAGCACCAGAGTCTACAGATAAATCGAATGTTACCATACGCAGTAGAAGACAGCGTTTTGGGGATGGTGAAGATATCAAAGAAGAATTATGCGAGATTCGTAAACAAATGTCGCAATTGATGGCGATGCTCACAAATTTGAGCAGTAGTCAGCAAGAATTTAACAATAAAATGAGTGATGATGTTTCAGCTATTTAGGAGCAGATGGCTCATATAAACACTAATATTTTGAACCTTACAATGGAACAAAATACAATAAAATCTGACATCTTAAACATAAAGACCAATAACAACATTACTAATAAGACCATTGAAGCCTTGCAGTCTGAAATAAATCTGTTTAAGAATAAGTCGACAACCCAGCCTACGGCTACTTCTTATGAGTCTCTCCTCTCTGAAATTGCAGAGAGAAATTTTAGAAGCAAAATCAATTAACATTTTAAATATATTTTATAATAGAATAGAATTAAATAAAATGAAATTATAAGCTAGAAATTAGATAAACTACTATTTACCCTAAAAGGCGTCCAATAATCCCTCCGCATCGCTTATGGGAAAAGTGCCCAGAAGGCTGGCCGCATTGCCACGCTGGATCGCAATGCTGATCCTCTGACCCAAGAATAGACCAGCCCTCTGATCATGGGAAGCGTCGATCAAACGTTTACCTATTTCCCGAAATAATAAATGTGCGCTTGGGCCCCATGGTCCTAAGGTATCTAGCCCAAACGGCTCAAAAACAAAATTTGCAGCCAAATTTGTGTATTTGCGCCGTTTAAGGGTTTCCGCCAAAGCAGCAGCAGCGCCTGCAGAACCCGACGTATGGGGAAGATGGGAGGGCGCAAGGGTGTCGACGCATGTTGCGTCCCACATCAAGGGCCTACCCATCTTCCATGGAACCAAAGACATACCATCGGGTCTCTTTCCATCATCACGTGCCAAGCCGCTTGGTTCTAGAACCGCTGGGACGTCGGCGCTGGAAACAGCCCGACGGATTATATTATTGATCCCACTGTGGCGTGAGATTCTGCCCGCGCTACGGCAACATGATAGACCATGGCGTCCAAGGTGATCGACCGCTTCCCCACACCTACAACGATGCGGAGCAACGCATGAGACACCCAGACGGAGGCCGGCAGCGACGCGAAATGTACCGTTGTCCAGCATAGTACCTATGTTGGCCGACGGTAACGCCTGTAACCATAAACCCGACTCCCATTCTCCCACAGCCAGTAGACGGGCGCGTTCCGCGAGGTTCGTGCATGTATTTACGAGATTATTACGCACTGGCTCGCAGAGCGGCTGGTCCCACTGTTTCTGGGAGGACGGGTTCGTAGGTAGGTCTGAACTTGAACAGGTCATGTTGAAGCAAAAACATAATCATAGATGGACTACTAGAACCCGTATCGAACAATTAAGACGAAAGAAAAGACATCGATTTAAAACAAGTGATTAAAGTGGTAACGACAATAGATGGGAGCATCCAGCCCAAAGTAGTATACCGTCTTGGGAAATATAGCCCTGGCAAAAATCGTCCCGTTAAAGTATGTTTTTCATCTTCTGAGACAGCTATAACTGTGCTACGCAATAAAAAAAATATGAAATTTAGCAATCTCAAAATATACGCAGACGAGACTCAAGTACAGCAAAAGTACTATAGAGATCTTAAAGAAGAATTAAAGCGCCAATCTAATAATAATAATAAAAACTTAATCATTAAATATATAAGAGGGGTGCTAAAGATCGTAGAAACCTCGTCAAAAAACTAAAGTTACATGACAAAACACCCCCAAACGCCTTCGTTCAACGCAGACCCAATTACCTATAGAATCGTTGATACTTACGATGATATTTCATTTAACAAAAAGTCTTTACGGTTTTTATATGCCAACGTAAGAAGTATTGTAAGACCTGGGAGATTGGATGAATTAAAATGCGTAGTTGAGTCATTTCATCACAGGATTCATATTATCATCCTCTCTGAGGCATGGATTTAAACAGACGAAGAAGCTATGAGTCTCCAAATTCCCGGTTATGTGCACTATTATAACTACAGGCGTGAAAGGAGAGGTGGTGGAGTATCAATATTCATTGGTAATAGCCTTAAACACCATGTCACAGAGAATCAAACTCAAGATGACAATCTTTTCCTTTTGGATCCATCTTGACCATTATTCTCTCGACATCGGCGCAGTATATCGGAAACCAGACGCATCAAATTTAAAAAACTTCTTGGACATTTACTCCAATCAATTGTATGAAAGAAGCAGATGTATTGTTTTGGGAGACTTCAACATCAATTTACTGAGACAACAACAGGCAACTAATAACTACAAAGATGTGCTACTGGAGAATGGCTACAATATAATGAATACAATTGACGAAAAATACTGTACACGTGAAACAGATTCAACAAGATCAATAATAGACCATGTTTGTTCAAATCTTAGAAGGCACAGATTTAATTTTACTATAATTGAAACCCCTATGTCTGACCATAAGCAAATATACCTTGAAATACAGAGATACCAGCCTGTACTACCGCGACGTATTAAATGTGAAGCTATTAACTACGAACAATTATATAAAACTATGGAAAACTGCACAGATGAAGGTAATAAACTATATGAAGTATTTGAAGGGAAACTGTATTCGTGCTGTATTCAGCAATAGTAGAGTCATAAAAACTAAAATCCTTAACCCACCCCGTCAAGACTGGATTAACAGGAACATTATAGATAGAATAAATAGTCGAAATATAATATGGAATAAGTTTAAGAAGAATTCAGACGACCAATTATTAGAAGAGGCATTCACCAAGGAAAGAAACGAAGTATCAAAACCATTCAGAAAAGTAAAACTACATATTATTTAAAAGCTTTCAACGACTGCAAAAGTAACCCTAAAAAGATGTGGAATCTGATTAACAACCTTTCTAACAATAAAGTAAGAGACCCATCATTCCTTAGTAAACTTTTAACACCCAATGGTTATATAACGGATCAAAATGCTATCTGTGAACATTTTAATGATTACTTTTCTAATGTAGGCTAGATATTAGATAGTCAAATACCGGCAACTTTTCATAATAATTTGACATATACGGGACAAGCAAACACTGGCAGTCAAATCGCGCTCAATCAATTTCAGCCATGTACAACTTTAGAAACCAAGTTAATAGATAGCTTAAGTACAAATACTAGTTGCGGATTAGATGGAGTTAATAGCAAATCAATAAAATGCATGAAACACATTATCCTTGATGAACTTACTTACTGCAATTATAAGCAATTATAATCTAGAAAAAGGCACTTTTCCTGATAGTCTTAAAATGGCTAAAGTTAGACCAATATTTAAATCTGGGAATAAGTCAGAACCTGGCAATTACCGTCCAATATCTGTTCTACCCGTGTTGTCAAAACTCTATGAGAAAGTTTTATATAAACGCCTTGATACTTACCTGGCCGCACAGAATTTATTTTACAAGCAGCAGTATGGTTTCAGACCGAAATCGAATACTCTGTCAGCTACAGTAGACCTCATAACAAAAGTTAAACTTAGCATTGATAAAAAACAGATAGCACTAGGAGTCTTCATAGATTTAAAGAAGGCCCTTGATACAATTAGTCACAGTCTATTATTAAAGAAGCTATCTGACATAGGTATTTCAGGAACTGCAATGGAAATGCTCAGATCTTATCTAACTAATCGTCGACAAGTAGTCAAAATCGGTGAAACACAGAGTGGGCCCAGATTAGTGCCTTGTGGTATTCCTCAAGGTTCGATTCTGGGGCCTCTTTTGTTTCTTATATGTATATGTAAATAATATAAATGAACTCGGGCTAAAGGGTGACATAACGTTGTATGCCGATGACACAGCTGTATTTTACTGTGGCCATTCCATAGACTCTGTCATTAAAGACGCCCAAAATTACCTAGATCGTCTTAACAACTGGTTTCAATGCAATCGGCTAACTATTATTATATCAAAAACAAACTACATCATATTTACAGCAAAAAACAAAAAAATATCTCCTTACACACCATTGAAGATAAATAACCAAACCTTAAATAAAGTTGATGAAGAAAAATATCTCGGACTTATTTTAGACTCGCACTTAACATGGAAACCACATATTTCAAAAATTAAAACCATATTAACTTCTCTCTCTGGGGCCCTACGGGGTATGGTAACATGTTTACCGTACCGAGTTCGATATAATATATACAACTCTATTATAAAACCGCATCTAAAATATCTGACTGAAATTTGGGGCACCGCTACAAAAACAAATTTAGAACTACTTCAACGATCACAAAATAAATAATTAAAACTTTATTTAATTATGATTTCCTTACACCTACTAATATATTATATAAAAAAACTAAATTAATAAATATAACTCAAACATATATATATATAAAACTTGTATCTTAATAAGAAAAATACTAAATAAAGATATACATACTCAAATAACATTCACAAAAAAACAACAGATACAAAAAATTTTACTAAGACGAGCAAGCAACCTTTGCCTCTCACAGCCAAGAACTAATTATGGCAAAAAATATAATGTACGAAGGCGCGAAATTATATAACCAATTACTGAAAAATATCAAAGAAGCAAAATCTATGCCAACCTTTAAAAAATACTATTTAACTTCTAATCTGAGCGCACCTTAGTTTCCATGTCGCTTCTAGCTACGCCCTATCTGTGTAACGTGTCCGTCTGAGCACTGTTTGCTTCTTGTTTTTATATAAATACCCTTATATTGCATTTTGTTAATCTCGGAACCAATTATCTAAAGTTGTAATTGAATGAGTTGTAATTGAACGTTTTAAATGAAATTATTCGAGATCATAGTATATGTACGCCTAGGATAAGATTATTATTTGATTGTATGTTTTTTTTTAAACGTTCTCATGTAAGTGAATTACTGTAAATTCTTATGAGAAAATAAAGATATCTCAAACCTTATATGATGTACATTACCAAACTAACAACGAAAATTGGTTTGAACGAGATCTAGCTAGTAGTTTTTTTTAATACGTCATGAATCGTTATCCGCACTTTGCTTTCATTTAATCAACAGAAATACTTGCTGCTACGGAACCCTTCATGGGTGAGTCTGACTCGAACTTGGCCGGTTTTTATTTTATTTTTGCCGGCAAATGCAGTTGAAACTATAACTTTATCAGTACAGACTTGATTTTAATTTCTTACAATTATTATAGTTATAATAATAATAATAATAATATCTGGGGACAATGTCACACAGATCATCCTAGCCCCAAACTAAGCAAAGCTTGTACTATGGGTACCAGGCGACGATATACATACTTATATAGATAGATAAATACTTAAATACATAGAAAACATCCATGACTCAGAAACAAATATTCGTGCTCATCACACAAATATTTGCAAGTTACCAACTATATGCAGTACTTTTATTTTTTACTGTCTGTTACAGAAGATAAATACTCGAAGACAGTCGTGTAGTGTATTTGATTGTTATATCTTATCGATATCAAGAATATTAGTTTCCGGAACTGTGGAGAGTACAGTAGATTACATTTTATTGGACCAAATCAAATATAATACTATAAAATGAGTTTAATTATATTATCAGGTGAAAATGGAGCCCTCGGTCGCGAAAAACTAGACTTTTCTAAAAGTCTGTCAGTAACACGACGAGACTAAGAGCCTAAGCGAACTTCCAAAGAAGCAAGACACAGAAGTTAGAACTGACCTACAGACATCAAATGTTCTAAACATAATTTTAGGCTGTATTGCCCTAGTGCACTACTGGTTTATCATCTTTTCTAAAATCTCGAGTAGATAGAAATCGCTAGTGGCAAGATCTGTGAATATGGAGGATGCTCAAATATTTTAAAGTCAGGATATTAAAAACGTCGCAAGAACGGACTTGTAAGTCGTTCGTTATGTTTATGAGTAAGGAGACAGACTACGAGTTTAACTCGTCATTTTAGTCCACTGTTGTGTTTATTTATTCTGCATAATATATAAACAATATTAATTAAATTTTAATTTATTTTATAGAGAACTGAGCTGATTGCACTGCAATTAATTTTTAATTCTAGCTTCCGGTTTTATTGGCGAGTACACTTGGCACTCGTATACTAATAACCTACCTGGTGGATCTTCTCGGATTCATCCAACATGGCTTGTAAAGAGAGATGTCCCAAGTGACATTCTGCCTCCTCGATATTGCATCTCTCGGCCGCGCGCTTTCTTAGCAACGCCACACGTTCCTCGATGTGTACTTTATCAATCATTATGTTTAATAATCACCGTTTATATAATTAATTACAAGCAAAATACACAGAAAAAAGGCATGAAAAAAAGTTCCTCGACTTATAAAATGTGAGCAAACTTTGTATTAGTAATGGCTGAACACTTTGTCTATCAATTTAACATTTTTACTGTGTTTATATATTCTACTAGTTATCTGTTTTTAATTATTAAGCGATAAGCATCACAATACGATACCCGTATATTATACAGTGTGCACCATAAATAACGTGTGATACGTACGAAAATACATTTATCTACAAAATTAAAACTAACGTTTGCGAAATACTCAAATATAGTTATGACTAGTTAATCCATTGGATATGTTATCCCTGTATTTTGCTAACTGTTGTAATAAAAGTTGTCTTGGTCCATCAGTGACCTAAACACACTATTTTTGTTGTACGTTAAAAAAACTAAGCAACCAGTTGCACAAAAGATGTCGTATGTTTTAGTAAATTTGTTGGTTGATATACTAATCTAATCTAAATTAGCATTTTTCGCGTATACTATCCCATAGCATTTTTACGCACTAATATTTATTAGTATTTTCACGTATACCCTGTATGATTAAGCAGTTTATCACATAATGTGAAATTTAGTTGTTAGGTTAAGATAATAGCTATGGTGATTCATACATACATGTTGTGTGTTGTTAAGTCCGCCTATGTACATTTTCGTTGTACTAAAGTTTAAAATTAAAATATATAATATAAAATATTACATATATCATACCCGGATTGCACCATCGGAGCTACATAATGTCTGCACCTGTCGTGCTGTGGTAAGGGTAGTCGTCGCGCGGTTTGCTCCCTTGACAGGAAAATTATTTGAGTGACAATCATTTGTTGTTTTCTATGCTGATTCTGGACGTGCTTTTTGTCTGTGAATTGGATGTTTGTAGTGTCCAAGGTGATTTCATAGAGATTAATTTCCTTAGTGCGGGAAAATTATCTTAGAATTAATTACAAAACCATTAAACTGGATAGTTCCGTTTTTAAATTAAACATTATTATAGGTACTCGCTATAAATAGTAGATCGCATGGTGTTTATGTTACTTGGTTTGTAGTTATAATTTTATTTTGCAAAATTTTGCTTGAGGTCTAGATCAGAGTTCAGTTTTGAACGTCGAATGGAGTGGACGAGTTTAAGGTATCGATTATAAATTTTTACTTGGAATTCTGTGATTGTTTGCTTAGCCATGAATCATTCCGTGTTGATCATGATGTGTTTCATGTATCGCCAACACCTAGTGATAAGACTGCCAATCGTATGTATACATTTTGATTATATGCTTCCGTATTATGATTTAATATTGCAGTACAATAAAGAGTTAATCTATATATCTGTCTACTATGCGGTCTTAGATAGAGACACAAATAGTCCTGTCGACACAAAGTAACCTCCGTTGTAGTTTTTCTGATTGGAAGTCATACTATATAGGTTTTATGCATATAGAAGCTGCAATTTCTTGGGAAAGCAGAAAACATTTGTTGTATCTAAAACAGAAGCTGAGTATGTTGCAATTTTCGAAGCTGCTTGTGAGGAAATCTTCTTAAAGAGATTGATTTCTGAAAACACTAGCGAAGTTGAAATGTCAATGTGACCGCCAAAGAGGTTTAGTTACTGCGCTTATGTTAAACGGTCGGCTCCGGTTGTAGACGTTACATAACATACGTTAAACTATGTCTAATAATACCATAACCATATAAAAATACCCGTAAAAATACTAATATAATATTTATTTATTCTACTAATATACGAATTATCAGAACTCATTAATCAGGAAATCGAGCGTTTCTAATACCCCGAAAACCTTTGAATTTCATTGAAATCATTACAACCATCCTCGAGGGTTCCCACGATGAAATTAATAATTAAAAAAATTCCTCCTTTAATAGCAGAGGTCATAGTACAGCAGGATAGGGTTATTCATTGTCCGTTACTAATTTAACACATTTTTATTGTGGTCGGTATATATCAACCACAAAATCATGTGATAACATTACCTACTGTCCAACATACTAAAACTGCTATACTGTTAAAAAGAAGATTCCTTCGATAATAAACTATAAGCAGAGAGTAGATACTAAAAGAAAGTAAATGTTTATAGATATTTAATTTCTAAGACTTTCATTCCCAAGAAGGTATTACCAAAAACTTATTTTAGAACTGGTATCACTTAACAGTATTCGATTTCCAGTAGGTATCACTCAAAACTTACTTTAATGCCATTTTTTACCACTAACATTTATTTAGTCCCAAAAGATACCAATAACAACTTATTTGACTGTCGCAAGGTATCACTAAACCTTAAAGTACAGGTATCATTAAAACTGAATTTAAGGTCACGATAAAATTTAATCTTAAGCAAACAAGTAATTTAATTATATTTGCTACACACATGGAAATGTTTACAAATAAAAGACAAATTGAATATATTTCATTAGCTTGTAATTCATTATAGAGTAATATTTTATCAGCATCTGCTACATTTAGATGCTACTTACATGTTATTGAAGTGCTCAAACTGTGTGAACGATCAGTAATCTGGTAATGATAACACCTCATATGTTATTATTTGTCTGTGTTACTTGCCCAAGATGTTAATAAAATTATTATTACTTTACTGGATAATCAATCGCAGGCATAATTTATTTTAGTATATAATTAGAAAACGCTGTTTATAAATAAGTATTATAAACACCGTTTATTAGACTATTATGGTGTGTTGATAATAGTTGAAGTCGGTGATTACTTTAAGTAAAGCTTATTAACTACTAAATTTGTTTATATACAATATAAAATGTCCGATTTAATATATAAAAAGACATCAAACTTATGCCAATAACTGAATTCAAAGAATATCAACGCTGAGATAACTATTTACACTATAACCGAATGTATAAATTATCTTAAAATATCACTAAATGGAGGCGGTTATTATGTAATTTGATTTTATTGATTTTTAGGGTTAGTAACTTTAAACGGAATAAGGAACAGGTATATGATCACTTTCTTCTCCGTCTACATGTCGGTAACCGACTTATTTTTACTCAAGACTTGTTTCCCGTGATGAAGATCTGACTACAAAATAAGTATCTACATTTTACTAAAAAGAACTGGACTATTGCATAGCACGATGTTACAGTTTTTACATAAACAATGTTTACATGTATAGTTACGGGAGGTACGGTATACATATATAAGCATATGGTATAATAAATTTAACAAAATATATTAATGTAATCGTAATCTATACTCCTATTTAAAGAATTATTAAACTGTTGAGATGATTCTGCCAATCCGTGTGAATAGATAGTTAATTCAATAACACACTACATATTCTCATCCAAATCTAACATAATTTTTTGCGCTGTTACTGCTAGTTCCTTCACTTTGGCGCGATGTATTTTACCGGAGGGCGTGACGGGAAATGAATCCACGAAGAACATTGCAATCTTCAATTTCTTTGTCTGTGCTAAGTTCACTGTAAAGAACAAGAATAAACAATTTTATTTATAAAGCTTACACTATCATTAAATTTACTTATTACTGCAGTCCGTGTCCGTGCTGTAATAAGTATTCTGTCAAGGCCAAAGCCCACCGATGCGGTAATATCGAAAATTTTGCAATATTTCTGTCATCATATTTCTTTAAGTTTATAGTTAATCGCTTTAAAATCTTAGATCATACCGTTAAATCAAGTTCGCAACGTAGTTTTTGTGTGTGTAGGTATAGGTTTCTTCATTATGTCGACTTACGATTTTTTGAAATAAGAACGTAAACTATTGATCCTCATTTAATGATGTCGATTTCTGTACATGTAGAATTTTAGGCCGGTATACGGCAATAGATTCCACCCCCTGTGACATTGAGTACTAACTATGGCCGTTTTGATTATATCAAGCCACGGCCAAACATTTCGTAGACAAAATAAAGAACAGAATTTCTATATTATGGCTTTATTTATGAAACAAATTTTTGTATCAAAAAATAGATAAGTAATGGAATCAGGCGTTACTTTGCGGAAATCCATAACAATAAAAATACAAAATCAATATTTAGTGTTAATTCCGCTAATTGTCAGTTTAATCATGCTGGGATGCAATTTGCACCGCCCTCCCGCCCGCAAAAATGTGCACATGCAAGAAGGACAATATAAAAAGCAAATTACATGCGCCAGTACGATACCCAACACGTGTTTCGGTCCTCCACGGACCATTCTCAAGGGCTGCTAACTCGTCGAGTGCTCGAAGGAGACTAAAAGCCAACGACGCGAGCGCTCTTTTATATACTACCAACCGCATGGACAATTATTTCTAACTACCCCCAAATATTCGTAGTAAAGGAGATGAAACTAAATTTGTTTGGTCATTCAACAATGCAAAACTATTACTGCTATGTTTTAATATTTCTAATTGTTCCAACACACATAACCGGAAACTTTTATCACAACTATGTAAAATATTATACGTATTATTGTCGCCCAAGGAATGGCCAGTTTCAATTAAATGTTTGGCGTAATGAGATTTATCAGGATGGCCATTCCTATAAGCAGCTACATGCTCTTTATACCGTATTTCAAAATTTCGGCCTGTCTGACCTATATATACCGCGTCACAATCATCGCAGACCAACCTATACAGGCCGGATTTCTTGCAATTTTCCAAATTATCTTTTCCATTACAAAGACGTCGTATAGTTTGGTCCGTCCGAAATGCAACGTGAATATTATTTTTACGCAGTAAATTGGCAATTCTATCTGAAATTGGGCCCATATAGGTCAGACTGCCAACATATTTGTTAATACGGTCAGGGGGGCATGCATACAGTAAAGAGCGAACCCTACATCTCTGATTATTTACTGCGTAAAAATAATATTCACGTTGCATTTCGGACTTAACACTACGGAATTAACACTAAATATTGATTTTGTATTTTGATTCAAAAAATAGATTAATAAGGGACGGCAGTCTAACAAGAGAAGATTTCATGCTGTACGAAATATGATGTGGGTTATCTAAGATGGAGAGAGGTATTGGGATGAATTGTTACCCAGTTATAGACACTTAGCTTAACCCGCATAAATCCGCATAATGTTACAGTATGTACTAGGAATGGCATACACACCTCAAAAGAATCTAGGGATATTTATATTTCATCAAACATCTAAAAATATATGAAGAATTTTTTGGTATAGTAAATGGAGGGATGATAGATTATTTGATAGAAAATAATAAACATTTCGTGATTGTTATGTTCTAAACAAAAATGATATTTTTTTAATCACCGTATATTATTTGTATAATTAAAAATCTTAATTTCTTCTTATATAAGTGTAAATTATATATTTTTTATAAAATCTAATTATTGATAGTCTACTTAGCATTCCATGGATTCACGGTGCGGAAACCGGGTCCATCGTGGGGTAGAGGAGGGAACACTCGACAGAATCTGACACTTGCGACTCAGATGTAGGTTTAAAGGGGCCCTCTGTGATGCATCAACGCTCACCTTCTCTGTCAGTGGGGCCTGATGGGATACCACCGTATATCGTGAAGGATTGTTGCGAGGTGCTCTGGAAGCCCTTGTTACACGTGTTTAATCTGTGCTTAAAGAAAGGCCTATATCCAGATAGATGGAAAATTACCAGAGTATCCAGTCGCGTGCACCTAAGGGACATTTGTCCCTTTTTTTTTTTACCGTTGAGTGCTCTCAAGTGACAAATGTCCCTTTTTGATTCGAGTACGATGCATCGTCTAAATATCTTTATTTCTTTCTACTGCATTGCGTTTCATATATTTTTCTCTTTTCTACATGAATCTTAATACATTCCTTCATGCTAAAAATACGACAAAAGTTCCGAAACGTTTCATTCGGCTTCAATAAAAAATGTCAAATGTCAGTCGTTGATTCTCGCGCGTAAGTGAGGTTAATCTTACGCCTGTAAATTAATAGTTTTGAAGTAAGAATAATGTTTTATTTTATTTTATAGTGTGCAAAAAGAACCATTCCACCATTAAAAGTCATAAAATATATATGTTATCGATTTACTTTTTTAAATAATCGACTTTCAAAAAATCTTTTTTTTTTTTTTTTTTTTAAACTTTAGTCAATGTTTTGCCCTTATTATAATAAATTAGAAACGAAATATCAACAAACATTTATTACGACTTGAAAGAGTCATTCATAAGCATCAATAAAAACAACACTTGTGTCGACCCATGTCGACTACACCTCAACAAAAAATTGTTTATTGAGCGCGGCCATTTAGCGCACGGCGGGTCGCCATTTATCGCTGACCTTGGAGCACTTCACGCGTTTTTTCGATCACGCGAGCGGGTATGATGACGTTAGTGGTTGAGTCCGCATTACACGCGTGTATTTAACACAAATCAGCTCCCAAATGATGGACGCGCAGCACTGCTTCCGGCCAGGACGAAGTACGGGGAGTAACCTATTATCGTTTATGACGTACCTAACACCTGTCCTTGATGCAGGAGGGCAGGTAGACTGCGCGTACTTCGACTTCCAGAGGGCCTTTGACACAGTTAATAATGATTGTCTGCTGTCTAAGATGGCGGCGCTTGGATTTACGTCTGGAACACCCAAATACTCCGAAATATTTTATTCCGAATTTTGATGTTCCGATTTTCAAAAGTCCGAATTTCATAATACCTAAGAATTGTAATGTCTATTATTAAATATCACGAAATTTATCTTACCGTAAATGTGATTTGTTAGTTTTCCGATTTTTATTCGTTCTAAGAGCCAAATGCTCGAAGGGTTCTCGGTCCGAAAAACGATATTCCGAATTTCAAATCTTCGAATTAACTAAAAGTCAACATGTACCTAGTGCTACAAAAATTTGTGACAGAAACGAATCGCTGCTAAACCAATTTCAAGTAGTCTTGTCTGCCATACCCTAGAGTAATTTAATCCCGCGTAGGCGCGGAGGGGTGGGGCGGCCCGCGAGCTGAGGAGCAGGTGGCTCGAAGGCCCGCCACCGCGGCTGAGGCTGGCCAGCAAACCGAAGCTGCGGTGGTGAGCGTTAAAACTATCTGCGACGATAAGTTCGCGTGGGGCCGCCCAAACCCCGCAGCACCGGAGCCGTGACAGAAACAATGCTTGCTGCATGTTGCATGCCTGCTTGCATGTTGCATGCCTGCTGCATTCCTGCTTGCATGCTGCATGCCTGCTTGCATGTTGCGTGCCTGCTTGCATGTTGCATGCCTGCCTGCTTGCATGTTGCATGTAGCCGCCGAGTGACAGATCCCCTCTATTGTTGGTGAATCATTTGGGTTAGGTTAGGTTAGAACTGTGACTGGATAAACAAAATATTTTTATTCGTATTGTTGATGTTTCGAATTATCATTAAGTCGGACTTTTTGTTATTCAATCTATTGAAGCTCGGTATTTTGAGAATAGTAATTATAAACGTTAGGAATATTAAAATTAAGGAATAATAAAACTAGGTGTAATGATCAGTTGGAGTTGTAATATTCGGAATTTTCTACAGTTCAGAATTATTCGGTATTTTGAAATTCGGATTTGTGACTGTCGGAATAAAGTTTTTTGTATCAATGTAGTGTACCCCATAACGGGAACACCCAAATACTCCGAAATACTTTATTCCGAATTTCGATGTTCCGATTTTCAAAAGTCCGATTTTCGTGATACCTAAGTTTTGTAATATCTATTATTAAAAATTACGAAATTTAATTTACCGAAAGTCGTAAATCCGATTCGCTAGTTTTGAGTAGAGTGCAGTTTAAGCCCGTGTAGGCGCGGAAGGGTGGGGTGGCCCGCGAACTGAGGAGCAGGTGGTTTGAAGGCCCGTGGTGAACGTTAAAATCATCTGCAAAGATAAGCTCCCGTGGGGCCTCCCAAAACCGTGCCGTGACAGAAACATGTTGAATGTTGCATGCCTGCTGGCTTGAATAAAACTAATAACTTGCTAGTTTGTTCAGTTTTTTATTTTCTAAGAACTCTCAGTGTCACCCTCGTTATTATTGTTTGCAATTAAGGTTTCCAGAGCTGCGAGAGTGGAGAAACACAACGTGAAATTTTTTGGAGAAACATTATAGTTTTTTCGTCACTTTTGGACGAATTTCTTAATTTTGATAAAATAGGTAATTTGAAAATATACCTTTAAGTAATTTAAAGATGTCCTTAGGCTCCACCGTGTCACCGTCACGTCTTAATATAGCTGCAATGGGGAGTTCCATGCAACTCTGATCAGGCAATGAAACAACGCAAGCTTCCGCAACTCCCGAATGTCGCTTAATTATTTCCTCCATTCGCAAAGGGGACATCTGGGGATAGTAATTACATTTTAGAATTCATTATGTATATGAAATGAATTCACTTTATTTAATTATTGCATGATCTTATCACTAATGATGTTGTGTGTTGCTTTGATCTCGGTTGGTGTGGAAGGTCTGATGTTAAAGACTCAACTCAGATGATATGGGCACATAACGTTAGACGTATTCTGAGTTCGCACATAGTAAGTGCAATTCATACGTCCTTAAGGATGTACGAATTTAATGCGTGATTTCTATCATCGGGAGGAAGACTGCCGATCAAGTACCTAGTAAACTTATTTATTTAGGTACTGCGAATGTAGGTATAAAACTAACTGCCGTATTTTTAACTTATTTTAAGTACTGACTGTCAATTATGGGATTTCTTAACACTATATTGTATTTTTTGAGGCATACACATAGATTAACATACATATGAGTTACAAAAGTATATAAAAATAAAATAAAATACGTATCATGAGCCTTTGGCCTGTACTATTATCGTGAAATTGTACATATTAACGCAGCACATGCCGCTTTTGAAGAATCCACACGAACTCACAAAATTTCGCACTCTCTTTTTATGTATGCACTTTATAAGAATGTATTTAAACCAAGATGCGTGATGAACATTTTAAAATATTTAGAAAACGGAATAATATATTTATAAGACTGGTAATTGTGGAAATCTTTGGGGGAGGCCTTTGTCCAGCAGTGGGCGTCTCTCGGCTGGTATGATGATATAATTTGATTTTTTATTTTATTTGGGTCCTATTTATATTAATCGGCGAATATATTAAAATGAATGAATAGTTTTGAATATTCAGGAATAATAAGGAACATATTGACCGAAGCAAGCATATGAAAGTGCATATTATAATTAGATTGTAATATGTGATTATGTATGTTACATATAATAATAGAATATGATAGTATTTATCATGCGCAAAATACATTTCTTATCTCAAGAAGTATGCAATATATTTGATTATTGCCCTAGAATTAGATGTTTCATAAAAACAATTTCTTGTAGAACTTTTACCATAAAACCAAAATGTTTGATAATAAGCCGTTTTCGTTCCACAAAGTAGTAATAGTGGTCGTCATCTCTGTAGAACAAGTCACCCGTCTTAAACCACCCATCTTCAGTCAATATCGTCGCTGTCTCATCCGGGTTGTTCAAGTAACCCTGAAAACATGACCATTGTTTTATTTACGATTTCTTTTTTATTGATGATTTGACGCTTAGAAAGAAATATCCAGATAGTATTTCTGTAATTATATACCATACCTTAAAGAAATCCTTGCCCTTAATGCATAATTCACCAGTTTTGAATGGTTTTTTTATCGGTTGATTGTTATCATCCATTAGCTGAAAACGTAATTATATGTAAGTAGCTGTGGCTAGCAGAGGTCTCAAGCGTCCATACACCTTTCCTTTTCTATTCTTTATGGTGTTTAAAATATCTATGGTATCTATTAGTATGAAAAAAAAATCGAACCAATAACAAGACAAGAAAAGTCTCCCTGTTCTATGACAAAAACAATTGCCTCGTAACAAAGCCGAGCAACCTGTAAGCCCGGCTACATACTGCAGCTATGTGTCTATTTATATATCCTAATTTAAATCAACTCCTTATAATGATTTATGTGCCGCGAAGTAAGTGCATGACACCAACTAGGTAAATAATATAATTCAAAAGCAATACTTTTAAATATCGTAGCGTTACAGTCTAGGAGTACTACTACTCCACTCTGTCACATTGTCAATATAGCATTGCAACGCATGACAGTCACTTTCACTCTTCACACCGAGAACAGCTTCAAAACGTCGGCCAAAGACTTTTTTGAAAAATCTATATAAAAGTTAGACATAGAAGACAAACTCACCCTATATTGAAATTTGTCTAAAGGTTTGCCAACCGCTCCAAATGGTGTTTTATCGTTAAAGTCAAATACTGGCGCTAAAAGTTCAGTCATTCCATAAACTAAAAGTAATAAAGCTGAACATTTCGTCTGAAAAAGAAAAGTGTGTATAATCAATGTTGAAACCATGTGATCAACATTAACCAATAACAATATAAGGTCTACCCTACAAATTGAATACCTCCTGGCAGTCGTATGAAAATATGATTTCTATTTTAATTTGAATTATTTTTGGGGTTAATATTAAGGCTAAATATAATTAGACCGAGTGTATTGTTTTTTAAATCAAATTAGGTGGTTAATGTGATTAGAATTTCCATGCATTGACCCGAAACTTTATAATTAATCAGCTCTATTTATTTTTAGTCAATCGATGTGATTGTAAAAGCGTAAATTTAACAACGGAGTCAAAGCATCATCCAGACCTATCGTAAATTATTATCGAGAGTTCTTATTCGATCCTATATTTTGCTTCATTATTGAAGCTCATTTTAAATACAGTATGTTAGTTTAAACGAGGGACGTATTCAAACCCACAATAGTGTATGCTTATATGATACTAATAAAAATATAAACAAAAAAAAACACTGATAAATAACAAACAGAACCATACCAAAAATTTCTCAAAAGTCTCACAACGTGTATACACCCTTGCGCTAACGTGTTAGTACTATCGCAGAACATGTGCGCGGGTCAATGACGTTTAGGTAGAATCTATTTTCCCTTCATACTTTAAACCGAACGGGTCTAAAATGGTATGGGTGCATTCCTTCTTCATGCAGCAGCTTCCACACAGTCCAATGTGATACACCGAATCGTCTTGCAGCATTTCGAGTGCTTTCTTGTGGGTGATGCTCGAAGTATTCAAAAATGGCTTCTTGTAGGTGCACTGGGTATGGCTCCCTTCCTCGTCCTTGGGCATGCGTCGGTACGGTGAACTGACCGAATGTTCGCAATCGTTGTTAGACACCTAGCATAAGCTTGTACGACGGAATCTGGTGGTTGGGAAACATCTCTCGGTACAAATTAATAGCTCCTCGTACACTATCATTCGATAACACGTAGGTACGAACCATATCCCAGTATTTTTCATTGGAATATTGATATGACGTCATTTTTAGTTAGTCAAGTACACGTTTACAGAACACACTTATCGGTAAGCGGGGTTGTTTATGCAATACGCGTTAGCGCAAGACATGCGGAACTAGCGGCGCCCTCACATAGACCGCGGTCAGCGCGGGGGCGGGTCCTGTCGGTGCATCGGAACAACACAAAGGAAAGGGCGAGGGGGAGGGTGGGGTTTACGCACGAGCTTCCTTTTCGGCAGGTCGGCGCGTGTTTTGCCACGTGATCACTTTAGGTACAAGTTCACTTCTTGCGCACTCAGTGTTCATGATAATGTATTTTATAGGACAATTACGTCAAAAATGTAGGTTATGGGTTTTTTTAATATTTGGGACGAGAATCGAATACTGAACACCCTCCCTTAATATGTCTCTCGTTTAACCTAACATACTGTATAGGTACACTATCGACAGAATCCAGAGATACTTGAATCCTAAATTATTCAAGACTTTATATGTACTGTGACGACCTTCTTGGTTGGCACCTTCGTTCGTCCAAACATTTAAAAAGAAATCATTAAAAAAAGAACGCGTTTGGAAATATTTCAAACGAAAAGTCAGATAGAGTCTACGACAGAACTCTCTAAGCTACACAAGCCCTGTTACCTATCATAGTGAAATTGAAGAAAATATACGACTAATTCAGTATTTGACGTGTATTACTTATATAATACAAAAGATCCCGAAGACGATCTGAAGCTGCAGATCGTCATATGGTGCTGGCGCCGGGTATATTGATAAGTATACCCTGAAGAACGAGAGAAGAATCGAGGATATCACGAGAAGTATTTTTTCCATAAATAATTTCAGATGGAGCAATTCGACGGGGAGACGGCTGACGTTAACGAATTTTTTAGGCAATTCGCAGTAATTGCCGCAATCAACAAATACGATGAAGATGCAAAAAAACTCATCTTAGGGGCATATCTACAGGGGCCCGCTTTATCATTTTATAAAACCATTTATTCTCAGTGTGATACATTTGCTGATCTCCAGAAGAAGATCACCGACGAATTTGACGGGCAAAGCAGTCCACTCGCCGACTTCTTTGAAAGGCGACAAGGCTACAATGAAGACCCAGTTACCTATTTTTATTCCTTAGATGAACTGGCTGCCAAAGCGGGTACAGCGATTACGGAACGTATATTTATTAACCAATTTCTTAAAAGCTGCAACTCATTTATTAAAAATAAGGTTGGAATGCAAGTGTTTACCAACAAAAAAGACCTAAAAACATGTCTTAGACAGATTAAAAACATTTTTATGACACCAAATCACACGTCATTAAATTTACCCGTAACTATAAGAAGTGTTGGACAAAATACACAAATATCAGGGAGTCGCAGCGAAGTGAATGACGGTCAACCGGGTCCGCATGACTACACCGGAGCTTGGGCATCGAGGATCAACCAGCCTACGCCAGGAGCTGTTTATCCCCGAACAGATAATAAAATTTCCCCTTATAGTTTTAGCCCAAGAAACCATACAGCAGGGGATACCACCTCCACACCAGGCTACGTTCCATACAGACGAGGAGCAACGGAGCGTCAGCCAGCCGTACCCAAAAGAATAGAGGCATTTAATATGATGGAAGAGACCAGTCAACAGCCACCAGAAAGTGAAATCACTCAGCAGTGTGAGTTTACCCCTTTTATAAATATTACGTGTAAAAATATCCCTTTTGTAGCCCTGATTGACACGGGGGCATCAGTGTCTGTTGTCGATAAAAAGATGGCAGAAAAGCTAGGAGAAATGCCTCAGTTCTCCAATGCACAAATAAAATCAATCAATGGTGCGCAGTTGGAGGTGATAGGGAAAATTAAATTGAACATTTTGATGGAAAATGTTGTGTTTAATCATAGTTTTTATGTTGTGGATAAGATTTCACAAAATTTTGTCATAGGACAAGATTTCCTTTTTTCTCACAATATTATTTTAGATTTTAAAAAAAGTTGACTTTTTACTGATAGGATGTCATGTAATTTTATTAAAAAAGAAAAATATGTACTAGAAAATAATTCATCTGATGTACTGTCAGATAAACAATTTTTTTCACAGAATGATTACTTATATTTTTGCCAAAAGACTACAAATACAGATAAACTTCCATGCGAAGTAAGTATGGAAATTGTAGAAAGTAAAGTAAAATTTAATTTAATCAATGATCTGCCAAAAACAGTCCATAGCCATTTAAATAATATTGTCCCATTGCAGCCCATAAAGGTTAATAATATACAAGATACACCCAAAAAGTTAAATATAAATGTACAAACACTAAAATTTAACAAAATTCGTAGACGCAAAGTTCGACATAATTTACTTAGAACCCAGTCTAAACGAAAGTTGCTAGTTTTATTACATTGTCCTAAAAGAGTAACTAGAGTATGTAACAAACTTTCTCGCCCATATGAAGGGCCATATAAAATAATAAAACGTTTAATAAATGATAATAATTTAATAAAATATATGAGTAATAATAGTGTATTACTAACCTATTGGAGTCAACATCGTTTAAAGTCTTGTAAAATAAGATTGAGTTGAAGTTAGAACAACTTATGGTTATTATTTAATGTTAAAGTACAAAATATTAATATAGTATTATTGTATTGTATCTTAAATTTTCATTTAGTTACTTAGTGATAGTGTCACTTTAGTGGTAAGGTTCCATGGGGGTTCCATTTACTTATGTTATGTAATTTGTGTTAGGTGTATGTACTTGATAAAATTGTGCACATCTGCTTATCACTCAGTGATAGAAGTTTGAATTTTTATGTTATTGCTCTATATAGTTGTATGTTATAATTGATGCTTCTACTTTAAAGAATGTCACTAATACTATTTAATTTGTTTCATGTATGTTGTAATACCATTGGAGAGCTATCATGATGGGAGAAGATGACCAGCCTTCGGATCTGCTTGAAGATCCAAAGGAGACAGCAGGATATACGTCCACTCAAGGAAGAATGTATAGATAGGGATTAAATAAATTAACTTTTGTGTCGCGGGCAGGTCAGTAGGAGCTAGGCTTTTTGGTTATAATTTAGTTTGCTTCTTAGAACTTGTCACACAAACACACACACATTTTCTTGTTTTCACTTAGTCTCATGGAGTATCCAAGGTCCATAAATTCCATAAGGAATGGTGGACATCAGACTGGTTGTCTGATATTGGAGAACTCCTCACACGAACACACACACACCTTGTCTTGTTTTTACTTGACAAGTCTAGGGATTATCCATGGTCCATAAAATTCCATAAGGAATGGTGGACATCAGACTGGTTGTCTGAAGATGGAGACCTCTGGGTCCTGACACCACACTCCCACACGCAGGCATACACTGCCCTCACCATACGCCCACACACATCAGACTGGTTGTCTGAAGACTGAGACTTCCGGGTCTTGACACCACACGTAGGCATACGCTACTCTCATCATACGCCCACACACATCAGACTGGTTGTCTGAAGACTGACTTCTGGGTCCTGACACCACACGTAGGCATACGCTACTCTCATCATACGCCCACACATACGCATATGCTGTCATCACCACACGTCCACGCTTGAGCATACATTGTCTAGCTACACGCCCACACTTCACGAGCATACGCTGCCCTTGCCACAAAAAACTTGCCTTGAACAAGAACTCGCCTTTATGGTGCATCATGGATTATTCGAACACATTGTAATTAATCATTGCAAGGTGGACGTATATCTGATGATTTCATGTTTTGTTCTTTGCAATTAAATGACAATGCCAACGTATGACAGGTAGAATTTTTCCTTCTGTCTGTCATTTTCTGCCATAAGACCAAATATGCTCTCCACAGGTTGTCTATGCTGATGTCCGATATGCTCAGTGTATGGTTGTACCATTTATAGGTTGTATTTGATGTCGACAAAACGTGTTATATGGTAAATCCATATAGTACGTTATGGTCAATGATATCAATAAGACCTGTTGTGACACTCCCGTGTATTGTATTATCTGTGACATAATGAAAATTAATTTATGACCCTTCCATATTTGGTATTATTTTTGAAAGTGTCAAACATGGTTGACAGTAAGAGCAAAGAGTATAAATAGAATTAATCAAAAACTTATTAATAAGACCTTTGAAACATTTTGGCTTAGAATCACACATGATGTGTGGTAAGTTTTTTTGGAGGTTTTGCTTCCACAAGGCACTTTCAATAGTTATCCATTATATGATAAAATTGAAACTGCCGGTCTAGTCGTAAAGGCCGTCATGCATTGTAATTATCCCTCCATTAGGTAGGTAAAAATAAGCTAGTATAATGTTGTAAAGGGTTCTTTCGGAGAAAAAAATTATTTATTCTAATAATAGAATAAACAATTTTTTTAAGAGAGACGGGGAAGATGTGACGACCTTCTTGGTTGGCACCTTCGTTCGTCCAAACATTTAAAAAGAAATCATTAAAAAAAGAACGCGTTTGGAAATATTTCAAACGAAAAGTCAGATAGAGTCTACGACAGAACTCTCTAAGCTACACAAGCCCTGTTACCTATCATAGTGAAATTGAAGAAAATATACGACTAATTCAGTATTTGACGTGTATTACTTATATAATACAAAAGATCCCGAAGACGATCTGAAGCTGCAGATCGTCATAGTACCTAGTTTAAAACCCATTAAGTTTCCATAAAAAAGTTTGTATTAAGATTGAAACCTCTTTTATTCCGATAACAAAATTTAAGAATGTAAATAAAAAAACAAAACAATATACAAAACAAAATACAGCTTCTTTTTTATATTAATGTGCCGAGTAAGTTTTAAGTATGAAGTTATAATCTGAGTCGAGGTGAAAGGTTACGAGCCAAGGGCATGTTATAAAATGGTGCTATTCAAAGGGTCATTGCTGAGGCCCAACTCACCAGCCTGAACGTAATAAAATAATATGGGACCGCAACCGCAGCAAGACATTGACAGTTGTAAAAATAACATAGACTTTTACATATTTAATGAAATATCTCTAGATTAAGTTGATGTGTATGTTACAAGTAAAAGTCGAAGTCTCAACTGTTACCCGAAGTTTACTCAGCTACGACCAGGCGAGGCTGATCGCAGTTGGTTAAAGGTAAGTTCAGAGTTATGGGTTATGTTTCCTCGTGAATAAATACCTACATTTAAGAATTGCGGTCAGTTGCGTTTTGTGAAGTGTACGCTACTTTATACTACTAAGAGTGAATATTACTTAAAATCAATATTTACAAAACACGTTTTACCTATATGTATTGTTATATTGTTTCACTTCCTTTACAAAAGTGTTCTATTTGGATTAGCCAAGATGGTAAGCGGTACATCCAATCAACATATCCGATATCCTGGTGAAGGGATCTCTCAATAAAGCTATATGAGCGACTCGATAGCTTACTTATTTGTCATGTTATTGTCTCTGTCTACGAAAACTGTTCAAATAGTCCACAAGGACTGAAAACTTAAACCTCAATGAGAACTTACCTTCAATTTCTGGACTAATACTTCTTCGATAGCGCTACCACTGATAAGAACGTATTTGAAGCATGATAAGTCGCAATGGTTTTCAGCAGCGTCTAGGAAGTGACCCAATAAAAACGGTGTCCATGCGGTCACATTTGGCTAGAAACATAAAAATATGGTAAATACAAATCTGTCATAATAATAGAAATTCTTCCTTGCTTTTTTTTATCCACTTTACCAGTTAGACTAACTGGTTGCAGTTGGATATCAGGGTTGAATGTGCGTTAACGTTTGTGCGGCACTTCTGTTCTGCGACTCATCATAGTTCCAATGCACGCACGTTCGCAATCGTTTGTTGCAATACGTATCGCACAACGATACGGTATTGCAACAAACGATTCATCGAATTAACTACTGATCTCTTTATGAGTAAATCCACGAAAGAACCACCACTTCTGTTTGAAACGCATTTTATATTCTAATAAATTTTTCTGGTATCATGTGGTTAAAGGTAGAACTATCGATCAGATATACGCTATATCAGATATATGTAGCTTATCAGATATGCGTATGACTATAACTACAAATATTCTTCGTGTCGCACAAGCAGGATATCGAGCTGCAGTATGTCGCACAAGCGTGCATTCGAACTATGGTGAGCCACGGAACAGTTTTATGCACTAACGTTTGTCGACCTCACGGAGTGCACTTATTGGGATTTGACCAAGTGCCGGAAGAAGCGTTTGACTACTAGTACTGATTGTGATAAATGTTTTCATGAGAACTGCATCCGACATCTTAATGTGCTCTCCAGGTCATGGAGGTTAGTCCTTAAACTAATCAGATTTCTTTGAAAAAATCAAAAATTCGTGAAGCGACTTACTAACACCATTTGGTCGCACTGCCTTTGTACTTGGGATGTCTCAGGTTCCCAAAGCCCTTCACGTTTTGCGATGGAGTCAAACCTGTGACGTTTAAGATTGTGCATTGTATTTTTATTGAATTTTTCGCTATTTTATTTTACCCGCTTGTTATTGGCGTGATTAACAAGGGACAGCAGACTAGTAAGGCAGAGCTCACATTGTCCTCAATATCTGGACTATTTAATATTCAATGATCTAAATATGAGGGTAGATTGTCGTTCACTATAGTTAAGCACCAGACAGCAGACTAGCTAATGCCATTCGTAATATTTGCACTAAATAATGTAAAGAAAAACACTATTATTAGCCCGATCGTTACCAGATTACTTTACAAAGGCCAGCAGACTAACCGGTGTCCAACTCATGCTGTTCGTAATTTATATCAATATTCATAATATCTGGGTAAATTTATACTAGTTAACACAATATTTCTGAAAAACAAAGATATTAAACATTGAATATACCAAAACTTACTCCACTTATTTATCATTTTGTTTTACAGGTATGTTAAACTTAACTAAACATTTTTATTTAATTTTCGTGTTGTTTATATAGGTACTCGGAATGCCTGTGATTTTCTTCACTTTCAAATTTTAATTGGATATAAATAAAGCCTAAAATTATATATCTATCTATACATATAATAAAATCGTAGGAAAATCAAAACAGTACATTGATTTTTTTAAAAAAGGATACATGGGGCGTGATCTGCAATCGATATTGAAAATATAGTTTTTTGAATTTTTGTCTGTGTGTCTGTTTGTCAGTTTGTATGTCCGGGGTAAACTCAAAAAGTACTGCATGGATTTACTTAAAATATTGCATGAATATTACTAAGAGGTCGGGTCAACATTATTATAGGCTACATATAATCACGCTATCACCTACGGGGGAGGAGTTGTGATATTATATAAAATTTAACGCGGGTAAAACCGCGGGGCACAGCTAGTTATATATATTACCTTATAAGTATTAATGAGCGTATTTAGTTTTGTGGGTGTAAGTGGCACCGACGATTGCACTCTAGTGAAGCCTTTGAGAGGGGTAGAAGTGAAGAAGCTTAATGATGATAACCATTGTAAAGTTGCCATTGCCATGACCACTTCAACTTTTGAGGTGAATGGTTCCCTGTTGGACAAATATTAAAGGTATATTAAATATCAGAAATAAATAAAAAAAATAATATCTCTTTGGCCATAGCTCAGTAAAAATAATGGTCTACTTGGTAAGCGGTCACCGATTGACGGTTACGACACGGGTCATCACCATCACTTAGGATTGCCGATTATTTTCCATTGGAGTAGGTTATTTTCCTAGTAAAACTAATTTACACATATCAAATTTGTTAGTATCGTTCAATAAGTCTGCTACTTAAACTATCAGTATTCCGTACCCAGGCTTTTGAATCTTTCTTTTTGGGGAACGGAATTTGGTAATTGAGAGCCACAAAAACCATTGAAGAACTGTTATCAAAATTGATTGTTTAGGGTAACGGCTACTAGTTATTATATACCTATTTAAAATACCGTACTACTACATCCACGGTACTTGTTAAAAGTGATCAATTTAGCTAAATACGGAGAACAATATCGATCTTATAATATATATATATTTTCTAGGCCTTTATGTATTCATTTAAATAATCCGTAGACATTCCTAAGACAATTTGTGGCGGTATTGTATCTGATACAATGTGAGCAAATTTTCATTTGAACCTCGAAGTGGTAAGAAGGCTTGGAAATGTAAATATAATAGTTACATACAATATTTAAATTAAATAAATTAAACTGACTGAATAGAAACATTAATTACTCACCACCAACTCATCATTCCATTGAGTAAAGTTTCAAATGGTATCATTGCAACCTTCGGGACACCAGTCGTTCCGCTTGTTAATATAAGCCATGCCATTATTTTGGACTGGTCGAATATAGGAGGTCTGAAAATATTTGAACTTGTACATTTGAAAATAACGAAATACATGAGTTATTAGTTAATTCGCAAGAATTAAGCAATAACACTGCTTTGCTCTGAAAAAAAATAAACCTGTAATTTAATCGCAGCTATACCTATCGGGCCCTTATATTGCTTTACAATAAAATAAAAATAATAAAATAAAAAAGGTTTTTATTCACGAAGACTTTAAAAATGCGCTTGTAAATAGTCAGAACATGTTTGTAGTAATACAGTTATTATTTCTAGTTACTTATTACAGATATTTAGGTACACGGAATGTTAAAACATTTATACAATTTATTTTATAATAGTAGTGATATTTAGCAATACAAATACTCTTTATTGTACACCAAGATTTACATTTAAATAAATTGTTGTATTAAATATAGTCTAATCGCTAACTGCGATCTTTTCCAGACAACCTTAGGATGGACAAAATCAGCAAGAAGAACAATTAAATTAGTGATAGGGTTAGGTTATACTAAATATATCATGTGAAACACTGATCACGAAGCCAAGGAAATCTATTTCGTAATATTAAGAACCTGAAAGACAGTATATTTTCCAATACCACCTTGGATCATTCGTTAATTGCTTTTTTGTCATATATATATATATATCTTATATGTATATATAATATATAATAATAATAGTATCTTGGGACATTATTTATACACAGCCATCTGATCCCAAACTAACTATATATATTTAAGAATATTTCCTAAAATAAATAGACGGTAATTAAACCCGTGGGCCGGTTTGTTAATAAGTTCGTAAAAAAATCAGATGACTTATGATGGTTAGAGCAGGGTTTAAGGTTTTGAGCAGTTTTTGCTTATAAAATATATAAGTTATGAAGTAATGCCCCTAATACGTTTAAACATAATTATTTTTAGAAGCTAATCCAACTTACAGGTCCGTTAGCCAGCTTTCGTCTCCATCAGGCGTGAGATGGTGAGATGATAGGAATACCGGCCTAGTTACATGAGCTAGCAAAACTAACTTCTGGTTCCTATATATACTCACATATTCAGGTGTTACGTATATAAGCAGGTTATTAAGAATAAGTTTACATATTTTATTTAAAATTTATAGAAATTTAGGGTAAACATACAAATGTGTATAATGCCCTAATTTTACCTTATCTTTTGTTATTGTTATGACATCAGGGCTTAGTTAATATTGATTATCAGATTTTTGGAGTGTTTACAAATGTTAAATCCTATAATGACATTGATATGTATATGTTATTAATGATGATAATATAATAATATGTACAAGGACATTATTCACACACAGCCAGTAGTTTGGGATCAGGCCAAACTAAGCAGAGCTATTACTATGGAAACCATACATACATACGTAGACTCACGCCTGTTTCCCAGAGGGGTAGTAAGAGACAACGGATTTCCAATTGTCACGATCATTGCACATCTCTTTTGCCTCGTATACTTTTACGGAAACCAGGAACTGATATACTACATATATTACTTTTCTCGTAAATACAAACTTATATAGATAATTATAATTATAATATAACACCTAGACTCAGGTCAAACAGACATGTTCATATACACAAATATCCATCCTCTGTGGGAATCGACCGTCGTGGGTTCTATTGCGACTATTTGCGAGCCAGGACGTGAAAGGCACGTATCTACCATCCACGCCAACCGGCCCGTCAATACGGCCCGTGATAGTTATTATGTTACGGTTAAAGTCGTATATATATATATGCACTTAAACTTTATAGTAGGTATAATCTCAGGGATCTGTTCTCTCTGCTACACTCTTTTTGCTGAATATTAACGATCTGCTTTTGCCCAGTGTTTATGGGTGCGTAGATAACAGCACAGTATCAGAGGGTTACATTCATGTCCGATCCACGGGCTATAGTACAACCGATTCTCTCAAAAAGAGTATGATAGGACGGATGAACTCGACCCTCCAGGTTATATCTGATTGGGGTATCGTAAACAGGGTTAAGTTCAATGCCACGAAAACACAGGCATGCCTTTTTCAGCCAAGAAGACCCTGTTTTATCGGACTCCCACAATTCATGATGTGTCTGTACCCATATCCAGTCACCTAGACTAGGCCTCTGCTAAGAAGCTCAGTATCCTTAATAAAGAGAGACGGTACTTCACGAAGGAACATCTTTTAAATTTGTACCAAGCTCAAGTCCGACCCTGCATGGAGTACTGCTCTCATCTTTGGGATGGCTCTGCAAAATATCAACTGGACTCTTTGGATTCAATAGACAGACGCGCTCGCAGGATAATCTATGACAGAAACCTAACAAATAAAAAGCTGCAAGGCTTGGATCATAGGCATCAGTTTTCTATAGGCTGTTTCATGGAGAATGCGCTCAAGACCTCCACGAACTTATCACTCCTTCTCCCTTTTTTCATCGGACTACTAGGCGTCGGGAGGGTTTTCACCGCTTTGTTGTTGACATCCCATTCTGCCGTACGAAGCGCTTTGCTTCCTCCTTTATCATACGCACGGCTAAGCAGTGAAACACCCTCCCGAACGAAGTGTTGCCAGAGTCATACGGCATTCAAGGCTAGAGTGAACAGGCATCTTATGGGTACGCGCGGTCAACCTTCGACCACATCTTCACTTATCATCAGGTGAGATCGTGGTCAAGCGTAAACCCATCCAGCTTAAAAAAATCAAACCACTCACTGACTCATGAATTCCCCGCCCAATCCTTTGGATGTAACACGGATATTTATTTCACCTTAACGGCGTTTTGTAATAGTAAGTATACAATGAATTAAAGAAAATAGTTATAAGTAATATTATTACTAGATACTTTTACTGAATTACCACAATTACATTAAGTAGCTTACCTGAAATTAACATGCGTACCGTTGCAGTTTCGTACGAATAAATCTATATCAGCTGTCTTGTCGTCCAAAACGACCACTTCCCCTCTTTGTTTGTTCACTTTTATTGCACCTTTAATTACATCTTCGCAAGTTTTCTGACAGAAAACTATTTTTGGTTGGACGTATAAAAATAATTTGTTCAGATCATCTGCAAAAGATATATAAGCAATGAATCACTAATGGTCTATTATATCAAGTTAATTTTTTTTAGAGCAGTGTCTTGTTTAAAATGCAGCCGAGATTTGAGTCTATAATACCCACGTTAAATAGTTTCTAATAGCTAGTTTAGCCCACGTCCAATTGACGCCCTAAACAATCTGTGTGTAAAAGTGAAAATTTGTTTTTGGGTCTATTTGATGAATACTGATAATCGGGGTGGTTCTTTGATATTATTGATCATAATGCATTAAGCCATTCAAATGTTACAGTTGTTTTAGTTTTGATGGTTAAATTATAATTTTACATCAAGCTTAGTCATGGAAAATGATAGGCCACCGCCTAAACTACTTAGGTATAAATCATTCCAAACGTATTACTAATGAATACCTGCTGCACAAGATGGGTCAACAGTGCACATTGTGAATCCACCGAAGTGACAAGCGTAGTATGGTATGCACACATTTAAGGTGTTTTGGCTCATGATAACCACGGTATCTCCAGGCTTGAGGCCGTATTTCAGCATGGCGTTCGCAAGACGACAAGATCGTCGAGCCACCGACTTGTTGGTCTCTGATCCGCCAGTTGCTGCATCAATCTAAAAATCAGTGATAAACGTAGCCAAAATGAACATTTTACACAAAAATGTAGGAAGCATTAAATTTGATCTGTTCGTAGAATAGAGTAGTTATGGATAGAGCATTAACCTGCCTTTACAAAACATGCAGGTTATGGTAGCAATTCTTAAGCACAAAACCATTTGGGTAGGGCTACACAGGGATTAAAGTCTCTAGTGCGGGCGTTGGCTTCTTTTTTAAATAAAAAATTATGACACAGGATCGATGGCAAGACGTGCTATTTGATGCATAATAGTGTTATACCGTTTACATCATGACTCTAAATCTCCTAACACCTACGGAGAAATTTTCTTCCTAATAAAATCACAATTATAATTTTATCTCAGAAGCCCCCATTTAATTAATTTATTTGAACCTTCATTTGTTATCACAGTTGAAACTTGAAATATTTTAAAATTTATTAATAATGTCGGTAAATTTCCATAATGATCTTTCAAGTAGCCTTTCCCGAAGATATAATGATAAATGATAATGATAGTAGCTTTATCCAGTGATATGAAGTAACTCGATATTGTTATTATTTTTTGCCATTTACTACCCAGTAGATGCCATTGTGAAACTTTAGCCCTGGGAGAATGCACTGCTACAATTTTTAATATTGCGAAAAACTTGGCACAACTAAAACCCACCCAACTTCAATAAACGTTTCGATATTGCATATCCAAATATGTGTACTAATCCTTGTAATATATATTAAATTTTGCCGCCACTTCCCTCTGACCTGCTGAATCTTGCCGACTTAACTTAAATACTGTGTAAAATGAAATAACTTCACAAATCTAACAACTCATAGAGAGAGAACACTATCTCTTTAAAAAATTCAAATGCGTAAATTTTCCGAACAAATGTTTTCTGAATTGAATAACTATTGAGGTGCGTAAGCAATGAGGTTTCAATACTTTCACTGCCAAGGTGCGGTTTACCAGCTATGCGGCCTCCTTAACTAACGATACATGGAATCGAAGGTATTTTTCATATTTGTACACGCGAGGATGACAACTCTCTGCTAAACATTATAAGCACAATCATCATTATCTAGTTTAGGCAAAATCCTCAGTCTTTTATTAGCAAATTTTTGCCAATCTCGCACAGAAAACGCACCATGTAACTGTTAGACCATACCATTAGGATTCAAAGTTTGCAGACAAATGAAAAGCCTGCTTAAGGAAACAAGAAAGAGTATTGATATCACCTTGCTTACGGAACTGAACGTTTTGTCAAAACACGTACGTTTTGTTACATTTCGAGATTGTACTAGTTAATACTAGAATAAAAAAGGATAGCTAAAGAACATCAAAATTCTTTATGCAAAATTGACATTAGCTGATTTGGAACTGAGAAGAGAGAGATGGTTTAAATTAGAAAAAAAAATAAGATAGAGATAGGTAAAGAAAGGAAGAAGGATTTCAAATTAATTCTAAATTTAGTTGAAGGTTCTAGAAAGGCAACTATTTGTGTGACCGACAAATATTTGTTTGTTTTTGATTTTTTTTGAAAAATATGTTAGTAAAGTACCCCGCAACAGAGGTATTAATTTCCCTAGAGCAGGTCTTGACTTTTATAAAACAAAACAAAAATCCTTTCGAACAATTTAAAATTCATTACAATTTTAGGCGTGTATAAACAGTAAATCTAGAACAGATGGGAATGTTAATTCAAGTGAAATCAAAGGGGAATCAAAAAGAAGTAAAACTGAAAAAGTGGAAGTAAACTGTGCCAAGCTATCAATGCAAGTGAGAAATCTATAATGAACTGTGTTTCGGGACTCTAGCACAGTAGTACTGAGACTTTTGATTATCAGAATAATAAACAATATTGGCCTAACCCTAGATCGAGGCCAGGTCCGTGCACTGTTTTGTAAGTGACAATAAGCGTGGTTAAGCATCTAGATGCTTAACCACCTTAACCTTATCAGGCGGCTCAAGTTCACCCAAAGAGCAAAGAGCTATGCTTGGAGTTTCCGTGCGAGATCGAATCAGAATGCTGAGATCCGCAGGCAAACCAAAGAAACCGACATAGCCCGAAAATTTGCCATAGAGATGTCGGCCGCCGGGGCAGAAAGGTTCTCGAGTGGTGACCATGAACCAGAAGACGTAGCGTGGGCAGGCCCCCTACAAGATGGACCGATGATCTTGTGAGGGTCGCTGGAAATCTCTGGATGCGGAGAGCGAAAGACCGGCAATTGTGGATATCTTTAGGGGAGGCCTTTGTCCAGCAGTGTGCGTCTTTCGGCCGATATAATGACGATGATGATGATGAATTATAATTTAATTTATGATAATCAGGTTTAGTTAAATGGCTAAATTTATTTCCCTAATGGTTATGTAAGTTTGTACATATTTAAAGTTTTAGATATTATATTTTACTACATATAAAATATTATACATGTGCATCATATTATTTAATAATACCCTGCACTTCAGCATAACGATTTTTATAAACCATAGGCATATAAAACAGGTCGCTTACAGTTTAAGACGCATAACCTTAATGAGAGCAAATTTAAAGTAACAGTAGGATCACGAGGGTATACAGTATGACAATAGCTCGCAATAATATTAAACAAACTAATATTAAGACAACAAAAATATTGTAATAAGATTTCGAAGGGGTTCAGGTATTTTTGACTCCAAATCATTAAAATGTTTTTACTTTGTTTTTTTATCACTCATAATAGACTGACCATGATATTTTTATTCTTCAAAATTTTACACGCATATAAAACCAAAAAACTGTGCTACAATGGTGGAAGCTTGAGCTTCTAGCAAAAACATACTGACCCCGAGACGGGTTGTGTATATAGAGTGTGGGTTAATTTAATTCATCGATCCAACCTGATGAAGACAATTGAAAACTGTCTTTGAAAGTACATGACGAGCAGGTTGGATACAATCTCAAATCTTGCATTCAATTCCGGTTAATGAAAAAGGATAGTCAAATTAACACAATGTAATTAAGTTTAAGTTCATTTACAATTTTTTTATTCAACATAATTTTATAATAATTCCTACAAAACTTTTCTTATGATCTATTTGCTCATTACGAAATAGTCACGAATAACCAGACTTCCTTCGATGCATAATCAATTTACACGACAAGACTAAGAGCCTAAGCGAACTTCCACAAGAAGCAAGTCACATAAAACTGACCAACACATGGTCGTGTTCGTCTTCACTCGGCGAACTGTTTGAGTGAAATCAAATGTTCTAAACATAATTTTAGGCACCTAAATATCGCTGTATTGCAGTAGCACTCCTGGTTTATCATGTTGCAATCACTTTAAATACTTCTAATATCTCGAATTGATAGAAATTATAAAAAGCCAGGATTTTACAAACATTGCAAGAACGGACTTCTAAGTCGTTCGTTATGTTTATGAATAACGAGACAGACTGCGAGTTTAACTCGTCATCTTTGTAAAATATCGTGTTTATTAATTGTTCTGTACAATAAATATACAACATTCCTTTAATTTTAATTTAATTTATGGAGAACTGAGCTGGTTGCACTGTAATTATTTTTTGATTCTAGCTTCCGGTTTTATTGGCGAGTATACTTGGCCCTCGTATACTAATAACCTACCTGGTGTATCTTCTCGGATTCATCCAACATGGCTTGCAAAGAGAGATGTCCCAAGTGACATTCTGCCTCCTCGATATTGCATCTCTCGGCCGCGCGCCTTCTTAGCAACGCCACACGTTCCTCGATGTGTATTTTATCAATCATTATGTTTAATAATCACCCTTTATATAATTAATTACGAGCAAAATACACAGTAAAAAGGCATGAAAAAAGTTCCTTGACTTGTAAAATGAGAGCAAACTTTGTATTAGTAATGGCTGAACACTTTGTCCATCAATTTAACATTTTTACTGTGTTTATATATTCTAATAGTTATCTGGTTTTAATTATTAATAGATAAGCATCACAATACGATACCCGTATATTATACAGTGTGCACCATAAATAACGTGTGATACGTACGACGATACATTTATCTACAAAATTAAAACTTACGTTTTGGAAATACTCTAATATAGTTATGACTAGTTAATCCATTCGATATGTTAACCCTGTATTTTGCCTTAGTTGTCTTAGTGCATCAGTGACCTAAACACACTATTTATGTTGTACGTTAAAAAAAACTAAGCAACCAGTTGCACAATAGTTTGCGTATTTGACACACGCAAAAGATGTTTTGATTGTATTGTTTCTTAATAAAGACAAGAGTTTTCGCGTGTTTGAGTAGTTGATACTCTATTGTTTGTTACAACAATTAAATTTACTTTTACTTACTTATGTATAAGTAACAGATGGGTAACATAAAAAATAATTGTCAGTAAATCCCATGCAAGTAGATCTAAATAATCCGGTTTTTAAGCTACTAATACCCTGTATAATTAAGCACTATATCACATAATGTGATATTTTGTTGTCAGGTTAAGATAATAGCTATGAGATATTACATACATATCTACGCTCAGTGCTCTAAATGGCCAGAACTGCATATGGTATAGTTTTAGTTTTCAGCTTAGTTTTATTGTGGATCACACACGATGGAACTTTCTTTAAAATTATATTAGAATAATATTAGATAGTTTGAGATTTTGTTTTATGGTTTACTAAACTGGCCAAAACACTCAAAAATCACATAGAATTTATCGCAAAAACTGAACATTAGTGTATGACCTTCTCGAAGTGAACATAACTCAGGCAATTCTGCATAACTAAGGTATAGGTATTAATTACAATCATAGAATAGATATTACAAACATATCATTAGTTTTATGTCATTTAATAAAATGACATAAAACTAATGATTTCATAATATTACATAATCACATGGTATGTATATGTTTTTTTAATTTAATGCGAAATAGAGTTTTCAGGAACGAGCAGACGAACCAAAAATATCAACTTCATTGCTTAAGTTATTATAGGCAGAACAGATACAGTACAACGGTGAGTGCTGATTGTAATTGGTGCGATAAAGGGGCAGGTTGAAAGTAATATGGTTCAGTCATGGCTTTACACATATAGTTGGTACCTAATCAACTATGGGCCAAAAAGGATCCTACCTGGATTGCACCATCAGAGCTACACAATGTTTGCACCTGTCGCGCAGTGGTTAGGGTAGTCGTCGCGCGGTTTGATCCCTTGACAGAACAATTATTTGTATGATATTCATATAGTTATGCTGATTCTGGACCTGTTTTGTGTAAGTAAATTGCATGTTTGTAGAGTCCTAGGTAATACAGAGATTAATTTCCTTTGTGCGGGAAACAACTTAGAATTACCTATTTTTAAGCAAAATGGGTTTGCACTTGACCACCATCTCACCTGATATTAAGTGAAGATGTGGTAGAAGTGAAGGCGGACCGCGCGTACCCATAAGATGCCTGTTCACTCTAGCCGTGAATAAACCCATGTTATATGAGTCTGGAAACACGTCCTAACGTAACCATTCCGGTAACCAGAACCGTCTAGTTCAGTTGTTCAAAATTGTACATTATTATAACTACTCTCTATAAGTACTCGTAGTAGATCACATGGTTTTTATGGGCCTTAATAAACCAGCAGTAACATAAAGTTAGTCAGTGATTTGTGTGTTATGAGTGAGTTTTTTTATATGATTGCAACTAAAATTCTTACAAAAAACTTAATTGATTCTAATTATTATTTTTTTATTCTTCTTATTACATTGCTTATGGACAATATCCTATTACATTGGTATTAAGGAAATATTAGCTTTTGTCCCACAGTTTCCTACTCACGCTCACGTGGCCTACATTTTTATATCTCCGGAAACTGTGCCCTGTTTGTGGAATCTAAAGCAGTCTATGTCATTCCCCAGGGTACGATGTATCTTTGGTCGTGAAAAGATAAAAAAACATCAACTTTCACATTTATAATATTGGTATGAATAAACTATAAAGGCAGAAGGCGGTGTTAATTTAAAAAGCTATACAAAATAATTTTGGAGTTATTGAAGCATCTGTTGTCCAAGTTTGGGATTAACTATCCAAACGGAGGAATGACTTGCCTATCATATTTAATGCTATAACATAATTACAAGTGGTAAGCATTTATCTATCGCTATCCAGTCTGCATTATTATATCTTGAAAAAATCAAGATTTGTATGGCCCTTAACCCTAGAAGCCTCATCTATTTGGGGCGTACACAAAGCCTTAATATATGTACGTCTCAGAGGCGTACACATATAAATGACAATCTGTATGCAATATAGTCCTTTTTAAGAAATATTATATAGCTGAAATTTTAATTCGGAATGCATACTAAAAATAAGACTATTATGTTATGAATTATAACTATAATCAAGTTGCAAGAAAAAACAATATGCATAAAGTGGAGCAAAACATTTAAATTCTTCAAAATTAACTAAAACAATATATTTTTGTAAAAAAACTTTATTTTTTAACGCTAATTAATTATTATTGAAGCAAAAATTAAAACAAATCAGAATTTATAAGACTAGCTGCACTTTAAAAGCAGTCTGCACACATATCAACCATGTGCTCGCCACACACAGAATTTTATTTTTCAACTCAAAACTTTTGACATTATTTTTTTTTTATAGAAGCAAAAGGCGCAGCATTTACGTTTTTAGTGGATCGGGTTCTTCTGTTCAATTTCTAAAATATACATTAATCCCTAGAACAAACATACACAGATCAACCTCAACTTTGGAATCTGAATGTTTCAAAGACTCTCGTTTAAGATTGCTACTCGTAAAACATCGATTTCGTCTAATCTTTTAGGCAGTGACATATTTATACCTGAAACAACAACGAAAATGGACAAAATATACGAAAACCAAACAAAATTAACCCGTTAAGAGTTACACAAAGCCTAAACATACGCAGGCGTGTTATACGTCGATATATCAGAGATGCTGAGAATTTTCTTAACGATATGGACACCGTCCTTTAACTCCCGTCGGCCACTGTGTTGGCGAAAAATCACGACGCGCTAGCTTCAACCGTTAAAAAGATACAAACAATATTCGGTTGCGTGTACGCCTCGCAGGCGTAGATTAGGCTTTTAGGGTTAATTATAAATTAATTTCACACTGAACTGACGTAAGACTGCTACATTCAATAAACAGAATATATAAACAACTTTGTTAAACTTAGCTTATGGTAACAAAAAGAGGCCAAACACATAAAAGTTGTATCACTGGTACGTGCTATCGCAACGCACCCAGTGAGCCGATTACATATTCGGATGCCTCTTCAATGTCCGGATGTTCTTCAGGTACTCATTGAAGATTTTGTCTCTGCCAGTATTTTTTCATTCTTTATGACCGCGATATCTATGACCGCGAGTTTAAATTCGTATGAATCCCTGATCCTCAATTGAATAAGTAGCTGCGCGACTTTGTATATCAACGTTGAGCGACAGTTGCACATAATATTCCTAAAACTGACAGTATTAATTTATCAGTCAGTTACCTCCCTGGTTCGAATTTTGAATCCCTAATGGGGTAACCGTGGCGTGGGTTACGTGGTTTGTAGTTATATTTTTATTTTGCAAAATAGCTTGAGTTCTAGATGTGATTGTTTGCTTAGCTATGAATTATTTCCGTGTTGCGCTTGATATGTTTTTACGTATTTCCAACACCTAGTGATAAGACCACCAATCGTATAAGTACATTTTAATGAGCCTGGCCAATGTTTGATTCTAGATATGCGAAAGTATTCTAGAAGAAAATACAAGAACATTTGCATTTTTATTTTTTCTATATTCCCGAAGACGGCTGAGATAATAGCAATCAAAGTACGCATTTTCGCGCGATATCATTTTAAACCGCACGCGGTGTTTGATCGCACTGTGACGTCACGTGTATCGTCACGCAGCGCGCCGGCCGGGTTGCGGGTATCAATCTAGGTACTTTTCATTTAATCACCGCTGCTGATGGCTCGTACTTGCGGTTTTATTACAAGAAAATTAATAGAAAATGAAAATGTGGAGTTCCCAAGAGTTTTAATTCCAATGTTAAACACACCCAAAAAGTCTTTTTAGTACACCTAAAAATCCTATGATAAGGAAAAAATGGATGACCGCAATACGCAGACAGAATTCAATAGGACTTAAACTATTGCATTTTGTTGTGAATATTATTTAGATGTTAATGCCTATTATATTTATACTTTTGTCATGAAGCACTACGTTATCTAGTGGTGCATTTTATAATCAACTTCTGACAAAGGTAGATAAACATTTGAGTTTACCTACCTTTGTCATTTAAGGATTTTACAATTTATATTTATGAAAAATAGTTTATTGATCGTCCTAAATAAGAGACATTAATATCGTTATTATCAATCAGGAAACTATACATCAGGAAGTTATAATGCTTTCTGTAATGGAAACCAACCATGTCGGGTTTTGTAATGAGAATAGGTATTGTTACCTAACCTAATACTGATCTAGATTAAACATGGACATAAATATTTTACCTACTTATACAATATTTCGTGATTATTATCTACCTTTGACGTTGAGCCACTAATACTTAATAAACATACCTATAATACAACAACAAGTTACAATAGGTATGTTGAATATAAGTGTCCATCTATTATATGTTTGTAAAGTATTATATAAGGCATTGTCTTGGAAAAATAACGTTACAGCTGTTAGTGGGCCGCTGAGCATAGTACTTCCCTGCGTACGTATACTTGGAGATGAAGTACAAAATTTTACAAACATTTTGGTAAAAATATAATAGTACCGGCCTTCATTATATCCTAAAATACTAGACATATCGTTAACACTTTTGAAGATTCATTCACAGAATGAGTTTATCCTTTGCTGTTTAGTCTTATTTTGGTCGTCTAATAATGGCATTAAAATTTGAAATTATATAGAAATATAAAAAGGTACTTTTATTCTTATTTATTATTAGTTTAGATAGTTCTTTATTAGCTAAAATTAAAAAGGTACTGGAAACAAAAAAAATAAGTAACTAAGTCGAGAGAATTATTGGTAGACTAGCTATGCCCCGCGGTTTTACCCGCGTAATCTTTATAAATGATCACTGCTCCTCCCCCGTTGGTGATAGCGTGATAATTTGTAGCCTATATGTTTACCCGAACTCTTAGGCTAAGATCTATAGAACGTACTTAGACTTTGCTCAGACTTTACTTAGACAGAAGTTAATGCATGTAACGAAATTACAATTGTTGTTTTGACTTTGTCTGTCTTAGCTTATGCTAAGCATAATCTTAACTTCAAAAAGTCTATAAATACCAAATCGAAGTATAAGCTTAGCATACATTTAGCAAAGTTTTACGTAAGTAAAGTTTGAGCTAAGTCTAAGTACGCTCTATAGATCTCAGCCTAAGTAATATTCATGCAAAATTTTCAGTAAATCCATGCAGTACTTTTTGAGTTTAGCCCGGACATACATACAGACAAAGAGACAAAAATTAAAAAAAAAAAATATTTTTGGCTTCGATATCGATTGTAGATCACGCCCCAAGTATCCTTTTTAAAAAATATTCGATGTACAGTTTTGACTTTCCTACGATTTTATTATATGTATAGATTAAGAAACTTTTGAAATTCTTGACGCCGCGCGCCACATTCTACTGTCAATCAAAGTTTGACAGTCGTGTCAGCAAACCTATTTCCCATGTAACCCTCTTCCAGGGCGCAGATATATGTAACTCACAAGGTATTTAACGGGTTGATTTAATACAATAATAACAAATTAATAAACATGACACAAGTTCAGCGCGCGCGCGATTAATCACTTCAATGTGTTTCATATGGCCCGGGGCATGGGCGCACGGAGCGACCGGATAGCTGACGTCACGCGTCGAGTCCGCGATATCTTGGAAATTTAAAAGTGTTCAAAACTTCTCATAGTCATAACTTCCGTAATACTGCATAGATTTACGTGAAATAAAGACTTATATAATGTACGTAATTTAATGTTTATTGTTAAGGTTTTAGTGCAATTTTTTATTTGTTGGTATATATGGTTATATGCTTCTGTATTGTGTGATTTTAATATTGGTGTACAATTGGTGTACAAAGAGTTAATCTATCTATCTGTCTATTAGGTGGTCTTAGATAGAGATAGAAATAGTCCTGTTTACACAAAGTAACCTCTGTTGTAGTTTTTCTGGTTGGAAGTCATACTATATAGGTTTTATACATATCAAAGCTGCAATTTCTTGGGAAAGCAGAAAACATTTGTTCTATCTAAAACAGAAGCTGAGTATGTTGCCATTTCCGAAGCTGCTTGTTAGGAAATCTTCCTTAATGGATTGATATCTGAGAACACTAGCGAAGTTGAAATGTCAATGTGACCGGCAAAGAGGTTTAGTTCCTGCGCTTTTCTGTACTTCGCACATGTTAAATGGTCGATTCCGGTTGTAGTCGTTATATAACATACGTTAAGCTATGTCCAATAATACCATTAACATACAAAAGTATACACGTAACGTTTAAGTTACGTATATATACGTAAAAAAATACGTATTTAATTACTCCTAACATACGAATTATTACAGAACTCATTAATCAGGACATCGAGCGTTTCTAACACCCCGAAAACCTGTGAATTTCATTGAAATCTTCCTGTAATAGCAGAGGTCATAGTATAATATAGCAGGATAGGGTAATTCAATGTCTGTTACTATTTAACATATTTTTGTAGTGGTCGGTCACCCACAAAATCATATGTCATGTGTAATTACTGTCCATCATCCCACTGTATCAAGTAAAACTGCTATACTGTTAAAAGGAAGCCATCGATAATAAACTATAAGTAGATAGAAGATAATAAAAGAACGTATATTTTTTAAATTATTTAATTTTTAAGCCTTTCTTTTCCAAAACGGTTTTACCAAAACCTTATTTTACAACTGGTAAGGTACCACTAAACCTTAAACGGTATTATTAAAACTGATTTTATGGTTTGTAGGTTACGATAAAATTTAATAAATTATTATATTACTTAGATAGTTTAAAGCGGGTAATTTTTTATTTTTTATTGATACATACATGGAAATGTTTACAAAAAGACGACAAATAGAATATCTTCCATTAGCTTGTAATTAATTATAGAGTAATATTTTATCAGCAATATAACGTCTACTACATTTAGATGCTACTTACATGATATTAAATAAAATACATGAAACTTATGTCATCAATTGAAATTTAAAATATCAAGTCTGAGATAAGAGAATGGAAGTACAAAATAAGTTTCTAATTAACTGGACCATTCTCCAATAATTTTTGCATGTATAGTTACGATAGGTCCGGTTTACAGGTATAATAATATCGTATAAATTCAACAAAATATATTGAAAATAAATCGTAGATAAATTGAAAATAAGATAATAAGATTTTGCATATCAATGACAATAATAGTTGTATCGATAACACACTACATATTCTCATCCAGGTCTAAAATAATTTTTTGCGCTGTAACTGCGAGTTCCTTCACTTTGGCGCGATGTATTTTACCGGAGGGCGTGACGGGAAATGAATCCACGAAGAACATTGCAATCTTCAGTTTTTTGGTCTGCGCTAAGTTCACTGTAAATAATAAGAACAAAATTGTTTAGTTATAAAGCTTACACTAGCATTAAATTTACTTATTACTGTAGCCAGTGCGGTAATATACTTCTGGCAAGGCAAAATTTTCTGTGTCATATTTTTTTTAAGTTTATAGTTAATCGCTTTAAGGTCATACCGTTAATCAAGTTTGCAACGTAGTTTTTGTGTGTGAAGGTATAGGTTTCTCGATTATGTCGCCTGGTACCATAAGAAAAAGTCAAACACTGGGTGGATATTTCCCCAAAAGAATAGCAGTTTTCTCCATTTAATTATTTATATATATTTTTAGCAAATTATTTCCTTTTTTTCCTTACCACTGACATAGTTTTTCGAATTAGTAGAAGTAATGAATAGATCAAAAATAGTTAAAATACATTTGTTCGAGTGGGTTACTGCGAAAGGTTTAGCTTCTACGCAGGGATGCGGTTGCCTCAGTATCTGTTAAGGAGGTCTAAGTAAAAAGCGTCACGTGTAGGGTTTTAAAACCCAAGTTTATGGATGCGGTAACGTTTCTATTCCAGAAACTCGTAAACGTAAGTTAAAAGAAAGTAAACTATTGGTCCTCAGTTAGTGATGTCGACTGTACATGTAGGATGTTAGGCCGGTACACGGCAATAGATTCCACCACCTGTGACGTTGACTACTAACTATGGCCGATTTCGTTATATCAAGCCACGACCAAACATTTCGTAGCCAAAATAACGAACAGAATTTATATGTACATATATGGCTTTATTTATGAAACAATTTTTTGTATCAAATAATAGGGAACTAAATGTTATTATCTCGCTTCTTATTGCAGTACTTGATAAGGGACTTGAGATCATACAAAAATACAACAATAAACCTACCGATTAACTCCGCGAATAAAGAAATCTTTAGCGGCGAATAACGGAATTGATTTGCATTTTTTAGTCCGCGAATAGTGATAACGCGAATGAACGAAGTGCGAATAAGGAGCTTTTACTGTAATACACATACGTGAGTAAAACGCGTGTTTTAAATATCGTCGACTTTGAACTTGTCAGTATTTTTACTACGTGGGCAGACGTACTACTACTAATTATTCTGATCTTTCAATACTCTTTAAATATAACTCTTCAAATAGCCCGTGTAAGAATATAAAACTGAGTATTGTAAAAGCCATCAGAACCCAGTAAGCTCAGTAGTAGGATCTACTGTTTAGTCACTGGATAAATCGAGCTTCAATAAGTTTTTAAAGTATTTTCTTAGTAATTAATTGGGAGCCAGTGTCTGTGTTTTTCTTTCAATTGCAGCCTGACGGGGGAAGTAATCTGTCCGTGTATACTTATTATTGCTAGCTTCATGTTCTATTATTGTTTGTTATTAAGGTTTCCAGAGCTTATCGGAAACTAGTTCCTTGTGAGAAACATAATAAATTTGACTAGTTTTTTGGTAGATTTTGAACGAATTTCTTAACTTTGATATAAAAACTAAGTTTGAATACCTTTAATATATATTATTAATATAATATAAGTACCTTTAAGTAATTTAAAAATGTCCTGAGGCACCACCGCGTCACCGTTTCGTTTTAATATAGCTGCAATGGGGAGTTCCAAGCAACTCTGATCAGGCAATGAAACAACGCAAGCTTCTGCAACTCCCGAATGCCGCTTGATTATTTCCTCCATTTGCAAAGGCGATATCTGTAGATAATAATTACACTTTAGTATAAATTAATATTGTGGGATTTCTTAAGATAAAAACATATTTGTTGAGACATATGTATGCAAAAAAGATATCGGCCATTTTACGTGATTAATAATATAATTTGTAAAAAAATGTGCGAAATTTTTCCGATTTGGGTCCCATTTATATTCGTAGCCTTGTAAATATATTAAAATGAAAAATAGTTTTGAATATTTCCAGCATATTGAAAGGGCATATGGTAATTAGTATATACGATAGGCTTTATTGTACACATATTCAGAGACTAAATTATATCACCCATTATACAAGATCGTGTTATTTGTGTCGAACAAATAACACAATCTTGTGGAATAGGCGGTCTTATCCAAAGAAGTAATTTCTGTCAAGCAACCATTGGATGATTAGAAGCTGTTATTATCTTCTGTTAATATCTATAGGGGTAGGTGTGCAGCAAATAATAGATAATAATGAAGATTATAATTACTACTATATTCCGCCATGGCCGATATGACGCTGATGAATCTGATAGCGGACAATCTCAATGGAGACTAGCTATTTGCGTGGGACATATTGTAGTGCCCAAGCGAGTGCGCAGCCATAGGGGCACTTTCTATTCTATGATCCACATCCATATCCATATCACCCACATCACAAGATCTAATGGCACATCTAGCGACACAATGGCAAATGGGTCAGGTACAGCCTGACGGCTTTACGTGCTCTTTTGCTCTCTGCGGCACGGGGGTGTACTACCACCAACTCCTAAACTTAGGACTGATTCAAATAATTTTTTTCGCCCTACTACTATTATCAAGGACCTTATTAACTGCGGTAGAATTATCTTATCAACGCTAGACTATTCGCTTATGTATTTGCTACGTACTTCGGTACGTAGCAAATAAATAGGTGAAGACAATAGGACAGTATGTCCTGTTTTCTTCGGTTTTTATATGTTACGTATGTACGTGATAACTAGGTACATTTATACTTTTACCTTGAAACCAAAATGTTTGATAACAAGCCGTTTCCGTTCCACAAAGTAGTAATAGTCATCGTCATCTCTGTAGAACCAGTCACCCGTCATAAACCAACCATCTTCAGTCAATATCTTCGCTGTCTCTTCCGGGTCATTCAGGTAGCCCTGAAAACATGAACATTGTTTTATTAACATTTTTGGGAGGCAAATACTAACGATGAAATATTCAGTAATTGCATCATAGAACTTTTGTAATTATATACCACACCTTAAAGAAAGGATTTCTTTCCCTACCCTTGATCCACAATTCACCATTCTTGAATGGTTTTTTCATTGGTTGATTGTTATCATCCATTAGCTGAAAACATAATTATATGTTAGTAGATGTGGCTGGAAGAGGTTAACTTCGGTTAAACTGTTATTGTAGCCTATGTCTACACTCAATGGTCCTAACACCTTTCCTTTTCTTCTCCTAATGGTGTTTGGAATACCTTTGTTATCTATTAGTTATTTGTTATCTATTATATTATATTGAATAAAGGCTAAATTTAGTTTTGCGTTGGTCCCAAACTATAGAGCCACACTCAAATACATATAGGACGAATCCAAAAACAAGACAAGAATGGTCTCCCTGTTTTGTAACTGAGACGAGCAACCTAGCAGCAATAGTGCAGCGACGTGTATCGGTAATTAATCACTATGGATGAACGGGACCGATACTTTTACATTAAAATTTCGTAGCGTTAATTTCTAGGTCTACTCATCTCTGTGAAACTGTAAATATGACATTACAACGCAAGACAGTCATTTTCACTCTTTACACCAAAGAATAGCTTGAAATCACCGGCCAAAGACTTTTTGAAAAAGCTTTATAAAAGTTATACATAGAAGACAAACTCACCCTATATTGAAATTTGTCTAAACGTTTGCCAACCGCTCCAAATGGTGTTTTATCGTTAAAGTCAAATACTGGCGCTAAAAGTTCAGTCATTCCATAAACTAAAAGTAATAGAGCTGGACATTTCGTCTGTAAAAAAATAAAAGGTATATAGGTTATAAGGTTGACAGAAACCATGTGATCACCAATGTATTAACCGATAACAATATAAGGTCTACCTATTATTCCTACAAATTGTATGCCTCCTGGCAGTCGTATGAAAATATAATTTCTACCCCTACTTTATTAAACACTAGCTGTGCCCCGCGGTTTTACCCGCGTTAAATTTTATAAATTATCACAGCTCCTCCCCCGTAGGTGATAGCGTGATATGTAGCGTATCTGTTGACCCGAGCTCTTAGTAATATTCATGCAAAATTTTTAAGTAAATCCGTGCAGTACTTTTTGAGTTTAGCCCGGACATACATACAGACAAACAGACACACAAACAAAAATTCTAAAAACTATATTTTTGGCTTTGATATCAATTTATAGATCACCCCAAGTATCCTTTAAAAAAAATATTCAATGTACAGTTTTGACTTTCCTACGATTTTATTATATGTATAGATAATTTTTCGGAGTAACATTAAGGTAAAACATTATAAGTTATTTCATAGGTCGAGTACTGTCTTTTTAAATCAAATTAGGATCAATTCCAGCACACACGATGTTTAAATTTGATTGATGTTCCTTGCATTGTCTATACTATGCGTGCCAAATGGTAATTTGGCATGCTTAGTATGAGTTGATGCAAAACGAAAACTTTTAAATCAACTATATTCTATAAGATCAAAACGACGTGATTGTAAAAACCTAAACTTAATATGGGAATTAAAGCAGTAGGTACCCAAAGGCATCGTCAATTATGATCGAGAGTTCTTATTCTATCCTTTATTTTGTTTCATTAATATTGAAGCTCATTTAAAATATACATATTATGTATACACAAATCAACAGAATCCAGGGATAGTTGAATCCTAAATAATTAAAGACTTTAATATGTAGATTCCATAAAAAGTTTGTTTACTGATTGAAACCTGTTTTACTCGTATTCTATTTTAAAAATTTAAGTAAAAACCAATATACGGCGGCAAAATTCTTAGTAATTAATTAAAATCGTTTTGTTAATATTTATTAATGAATAGCTTCGAGCATTTATACAACGGAGACGTTAACGCAAGGCGTACCCCTCTGCTGACCATACGGTCAGTTTGGCCATACCCGTTATATAAAACTGTTTCACTCGAAACTCTGCCATTTGGTGTCGTTTCGTGTCGCGATGTAATGCTCCGTAAAAATGCGTAGTGCGTTTACATGAATACGATTTTGGTTTGCGCGTGTGCCATGCGTGTTTACCTCGTCCCCCGTAAAAATCGGCAGAAAATAATGTTTGCAAATTTAAAACGATATCGTCTCCATTTTCTAAATGCTCGAAGATGAATAGGCATAAGATGGCTTTTCTTTTTTATATTAACGTGCCGTGTGAGTTTAAAGTTTCACTTCGAGTTTATTAGCTTCGCGACTAACTGTTACGAGCCGTGGGCATGTTAGTAAATGGTGCTATTTAACGCGTCAATACTGAAGCCCAATACGTGCCTCAACGTGATATCAAGGTTGTGGTCAAGTTTTCGAAGTACTCGGGATGGGGTTGAAAGGCATATGGGTGGATATCGTGTGGTCCTCCTTCATATGGCATGGTCTATACATATTATGCAGGAACAGACCATGCTATATGAAGGAGGATGCACTAAGTTTGTCTTCATTCTCGAAGACTGCTACGTGTTCCAGCATTGTGACGTAACAATCGGGGTCGGTGGCTTTTGTTGGTTCGGGAGCATTTGCCATGCAGTGTCGAACGACTGGTGCCGTTCACCGATGAGTGCTGGTTTGTGTATCATCCCCATATTCATGCAGAACACGCGTTTGGAGAACTCCAAGAAGAGAACGACACCCGTCCACTCATACTAAGGCGGGACACCATGGTATGAGCAGAAATACGTCGGACGAAACCACTTCGTTTGTATCCAAGGCAGCATGACTGCAAGAAGTTCTACCAGGAGGTAGTAGAACCTATTATTGTCCCACTCAGAATCCAAATAGGCCAGGAATTTCTACTCATGCACACCACTCAAGCTTTTCCACCGAATTTGTAGTAGGAACAAAAACTTTACGAACATTTGCAAACAATATGGGACTGACATACCGCAGCAAGACATTGACAATTTAATTTTAAATATCAAGAAAGACTTATCGACAATTATTTTTCGAGGTGTAATTAATGTGTGAGTTGGCAACACTGTCTATTAATAATTAGATCTTATAAGACTTTTTCTTCGTTTTAACTAAAATTAATAGTTTTATAAGAAGAAATAAAAAAAAAATATCATACATTTACACGGTGATAAAATAGGAAGAATTTTATTTTTGTTAAAGACCTTAAATAACATGATTCAATCATTTTATACTTATGTCAGAAAATTCTTCATTGATTATTAGGTATTTAATGAAATATAAAATATCTTTTGATTCTGTTGGCGTGTGTATGTTACGGGTAAAAGTCGAAGTATAAAGTGTTAAACCTAAGTTTACTCAGCTACGAATAGGCGTGGCTGGCCGCAGGTGGTCAAAGGTATTGGTAAACGGCCAGGCAAGTCAAGTTCAGATTTATAGGTTAGGTTAACCTTGTGAATAAATACCTAAATTTAAGAACTGTGGTCAGATACACTTAGTGAAGTACACATTGTCACGTTCGGGCTTCGAACCCTAGTACCAGTAAGGGTTTTGGTAGCTTTTGGAACAGCGCTAGAATGTTCTAGTTAATACCAGAACAAAATAAATAGGATAGCTGATGACAACGACATACAAAATTTTAAATGTAAAAATTTACCAGTTTAAGTTGTTTCCAGAATAATTTGAAAGAGATAGAGCAAGTTTTATGAAAGAAAAGAAAGAGATCGGTGAAGATAAGGACAGAAGCATTACGACTTATTTGTCATATAGGCCAATTTTCTAGAAAGAAAAATATGACTTACTAAATGTTTTAAATTTATGTGTATATAAGCGGAATGTTAAATAATAATAATTATTATTATTTATTTGCATAGAATGTAGGTGATTACAATATGTCATGTTAGAAATAAAAAAGATACCGAGTACATTCTGCCAATTTGGCATAGAAACATTGCAATTACAAAACTATAATTCGAATGAATCATTTAACTAATCCGTAACTGAATAGTAGCACCTTTCATGAAATAGAGTAATCAGTCTATTCTTAAATGTGTTATACGGTTGCTCTTTGATTACTGAAGGAATTTTGTTGTAAATTAAAGGTGCCATACCAAATGCACTTTTTTTAAGAGGGCAGTTATATGGTTTCCGGTACTTCACATATTTTTATATTGAGATCTTAGAGGTACGGTTCATTTTCGGGTTTCATTTAACGCTGGAAATAGGATTATGTTACTTTTAACAAATTTCGCTACTTCTAATATGTAAAGACTTGGAAATGTTAACAAATTATGAGCTTTGAAAATAGGAACACAACTATCAGTAACTTTAAGTTTAAATATTGCTGTTATGCATCGCTTTTGGGCTTTGAAAATACTTTCTCGTTCGCTACAGTTGCCCCAAAAAATTATTCCAAATCTTGGGACCGAAACTACTAGACCGTGATAAGCAATAAGTGCTGTTTTATTATTTACTTTATTGGTAAGATTATAAATCATATAAGCAGATGAACTAAGCTTTTTACAAATAGTCTCTGCCTGAGGCTTCCATGTCAATTGACTATCAATCTGAATTCTTAAAAAAATTGTAACAACTACACACTCTACATTTTGGCCTTCGTGTATAATATTTATGTCTTCGTTGCGAATCCTTTGCTAAAAATTAATATTTTTAGTTTTTTAAAAATTTATGATCAAATTATTATGTTTTAGCCAATTTATTATTGAATTTATTGAATCATTAATATCTTTCTCGTAGTTTTCTTTGTCATAGCATTTGATTATTACCGTACTATCATCAGCGAATAATACCATCGGATGGTGAATTTGTCGTGGAAGGTCGTTAATATAAATTAAGAATAATAATGGCCCTAGAACACTTCCCCGTGGCTCACCAAATTTAGTATCTTTGAGGGAAGATGCGAATTTAAGTTCGTTCTTAGATTTGTCACATATTCTAGAAATTTCAGTGAACTGTTTGCGACCGCTCAAATATGATTTTATGAGATCAAGAATACTACCGCGAATGCCATAACAGTTAAGTTTTTGCAATAAAAATTCGTGATTCACATAATCGATGGCTTTCGACATGCCATTGTATATTGCACATACAGGAGTCTTGGAGTCTAGATTTGCCATTGTCGGTTTTAGTAGATCAAATACTGCTGAGTTAATATTTTTATTTTTTCGGAACCCATATTGTTCATTGCATAGTAAAATCAAATTTAGAGAAGGAAGAGTAAATTAATTCATACATAATTTTCTCAAATATTTTCGAGAAACTGGAAATAAGCGCAACTGGTCTAAAATTTGACATGTCTTCTTTACTGTCTTTCTTATGTAGTGGTTTTATGATTGTTGTTTTTAATTTGCCAGGAAATATACCGGTGGTAATAGTAGCGTTAATACAATGAGCTAAAGGGCCTGCTATAGTATCAGAAACAGATTTAATAACATGCATGGAGACACCGTCGCATCCACAACTCTTTTTATTTTTTATTGATTTTATGGCCCTTAGTATATCTTGTGGAATAACTGGGGACATAAATATTGAGTGTGAGTTATAAACAATTTTTTAACTACTTCTAATCCATTTTTTTGTATGTCTGTTATCTGTTCAATGAAGAAATCGTTGAATGACTCTACGATTTCTTTGGGATTGCTTATTATTAAATTCTGTTTTTTTATTTGTGTAATTGGTTCTGGAATTGTTTTGCTGTTGTTTATAATTTGTTTTTGATTTGTTTTTTGAATTTTGAATAAGGTAATTATTTTGAGCCCTTTGGGTGAGTTTAATAACTTTTTAAATCTTTGGGAATAAGTATGAAATTTATTTTTATTTTCGTTTGTCGGTTTGAGCCTTTTCTGCCAGAGCAAATATCGTTGTTTTTTGCTACATTCTCGGATACCTCGTTATACCCATTTTATAGGTTTTTCTGACCTTAGTGTGATTGTTTTGAAGGGAAATCATAAATCGTAAAAGAGTAAAAATTGATCGATAATACTGTTGAATGCAATGTTGGGATCATCAGCACTTAATACTTCTGAGAAAGTTAATTGTTTTACATATTTATTGAATTTAATTAAATTATCACTGGAAGTATCTCTGATTATTTTACGCCTTGATTTTATTCTATATGTTTTACTAACTTTTACTTTTAGTACCTGATCTGTATGATCTGATAGGGCTAAATCAATTACTTCGTGTTTACATTTTTGTCTAAGGTAATGAGCAAAATTATCTGGCTGATTTATAACAATTTTTAGATTTTAACTCAGTAGAAAGTATTCAAATTCCATAGCTAGACTTTTTTTTATCAAAGTGTTTACATTAAAGTCGCCGCATAGTATATTTTTATTGTTATTATTATTTAACACCTTTTTAAAAATAATATCTATATTCTCATAAAAGGAGACCATTCCTTTTTCTATGGCCAATGGGCCCACCAAAAATTCTCGCGTTTATTAATGAAACCTATGTCAATTTCTTATGATCTCTAGATTAATGGGGTAGTATTAGTTTTAGGATGTCTAACCGGAATCCTGAGAAATATGACAATTTAAACATGAAATCTACATAGTAGCAAGTTGACGCATGACAATGAAACCGTACAGCACAACTGACACAACGGTTATGTTCGCTAAGAGTTGAACGTATTGCAGCCATTTTCGACAAATATTTCAAAGAAATACGAGAAACTAAGAAAAATATATTCACACAATTCTACAGAAAATGTAGGAGTGACGTGACGTTAAGTGTTCAGGGTTGCCAATGATCATTATATAATTCCTCGATTGTCCCATTCATAACCGTACATATCTGTGGGAAAAGTATATAAATGAACTGGAAATAATATGTCCTGACGTGAGTTTAACATTTTATACCCATCCCAAGAAAAATGCTATACGCCGCTAAAGATTATTTCACTTCAAATAACCAAATAACATACATCCATTGTTGTGAGAACTACATATTATTCTTCCCATCCGTTTTATATATATTTACATAAGTATGAAATCGCAACAAGTTAACTGTTATGGAGCTAAACAGCTCAAGTGCCAGAAGGCTACAAATCAATTCTAATTTCCTGAAAATTAAGGAATTCCCTAAAAACTTGCAATCCGCGCCATTTTTTTTGTATACATGGTGGTGAGCCGTAACCGAATATCAAAAAAGTACTTTTTTTTAATGATTTTTGATTCCGGTTACATATCTTTACAAGTTTGAACTCATTTGTTGTAATAATTTCGATATATTTTTCAAGATTGATGTGATCAATATACGTAACCGTTGCCAGTGGGCCCAAAAAGAATGGTCTCCTTTACACATGTTAATTGTTTTTGGAGGTCTATATATACATATAACTATTACATTATGTTTAATTAACTTTATTGCACAACATTCAATTATACCAGATGCAGAGTAGTTCATTATGTCTGGCAGTTCCTTGTATTCATGGCCTTCTTTTTATCAAGATACATGCTCCTCCCCGTTTTATATTTTTCTTGAATAGTATGCTGCAAGCGTGTAATTAGGTTGATGTAATAAATGTACATTACCAGACATAATAAAATGTTCCGTTATACACAATATATCTACATCTATTTGTTTACTTAGAAGTTCCTGAATATGAACAGCTAATGTGACGGATTTATTTAGCAGTCCAGCCATATTTTGATGCATGATGTGTTTATGATTAAAATAGAAAAATCCAGGGTTTGAGGGTGTAGCTGTATCTTATTTTGTCTTATTGTCTATATCTGATAACGTCTTTAATTCTTGGATTTCCTTCATTGCTATTAGAATATTACACATTACATTTCTCATTCCGTAATTGTTTAATTAACCAATATGTTTAGAAAACATACTATAATCATAGGATAGTTTTAAGTTTGATCTACTAATATTGCGTAATTGTGTTTTTCAGTATCCAAGTAAAGCATGTTGTTAAACGTTTCACTCTAGAAGTAAATAATAGTGAATTAATATTAAAAGTAGGGAGGCATATTATAATATTAGTGTGCTGGTTTTTTTGCAAGGTATTTATTAATTCTGTGATGACATCAGAATAGTTGTTTGTTTTGTGGAAGTCTTCTTCTCCTATAAATATGACGCAGTAATCTTCTTTTGAAAAGTTTGCTGTCCAAATTCTTGATGAGTATCTTCACGCCACAATATTACGACATGTAGTTGCATATATCAGCATTTAAGATAGCGCTGATAATGCATATTTTGGGTTTAGATTTACGAATCGTTGATTCTTTTGATGGCATTGTATTTTCATCAGGCATGATCGTTGTCTCAGACAAAGTTTTTTGAGTAGTTTGAGCGCACGTTATGATCTCATCGGAATCATTAGTTTCTAAACTTTTGATAGTTAATTTTAGTTCTTGATTTTCAATGGACAAGGAGTTAACTTCTTCGTGGGCAGAGATTAGTTGTAAGGTAAGTCTTTCTATTTGTTCTTTTAGTTCTTGAATTAGTACATTATTTTCATCAGATGACAAGTTGGGCATACTACTGGTGGAGCCATTTAGCTTTGAATCGTTAAGGATATTTTCATCACATATTAGATCTTCTGACATAGATCGGGTACGTGTTTTTCGAAAAGTTATATTTTCGAAAATATTCATAATGTCTGCACTTAGAAGCGTTGGCGTAATCTAAGGCTAAGGTAACGTAGGCTCAGGTTGTTCAAGCAAGCGCCATGCAATATGTAAGCGTTGTGCATGTGTGCGTAGAAGCGGACAATTTGCGGGTTGCCCTTGGTCAGGGACGTTAGTCGTTGCGGAATATTTTTGAAAGGTTTCACTGTTTACTCACAGTCCCGATAGAATCCAGATGTATTATTTATATCAATATTTAGTCCGTTTCACTACCTTCACAATGATATATGGCACTTATGAAATGAACAACTTTTAACCACTTTTAACTAATATTTGCTATAAACGTGTAACGTAGGCTCAGGTTGTTCAAGCAAGCGCCATGCAATATGTAAGCGTTGTGCATGTGTGCGTAGAAGCGGGCGATTTGCGGGTTGCCCTTGGTCAGGGACGTTAGTCGTTGCGGAATATTTTTGAAAGGTTTTCACTGTTTACTCACAGTCCCGATGGAGTCCAGATGTATTATTTATATCAATATTTAGTCCGTTTCACTACCTTCACAATGATATATGGCACTTATGAAATGAGCAACTTTTAACCACTTTTAACTAATATTTTACGGAGACAATACGAATACGGTGTTGTCCGTTGTCGTTTTAAATCCTACTAGTAGAACAGTTTAGTTTTAATTAAAGTGAAACCGAAGGCGAATTAAGAGGAAGAAATCTAAGTGGAAAGCTGAACAAGTGTAAGTGATCAGTGCCAAGTTTTCCCTACGGAGTGTAAAGTGTGCCGTGTACGTCGGGACTTTAATTTTGGCAGTGCTTGCCACGGGAACGTTGAATTGCGCAACGTGTGGACTCTAACCGAGAGTTAGTCGCCGGAACTCTGAGTACGTGTGTTCCGTTATGTTAGAGGTGAACCAACAGTCAGTGTCGATGCCACAAAAGTTCCTGTGCAACCACTAGTTTCTTTTACAATCCACTCGCCACAATATTATATACTTAACTAAGTGCAACTGTGAATATTACTTAAAATCAAAATTTACAAACTATATTTTGTTTTTGTTTACGAATACCTATGGTAGCCTAGTTGCAAATCTTCATTGTTCTACTTGGATAAACCAAGATGGAAGGTGGTATATCCAATCAATATATCCGATATACTGTGGTGACGGGGTGTCTCAAAAAAGGTATATCAGCGACTTGATAGCTTATTTACTAAATTGTATCTATCATGTTAATGCCTAAACTCCCAACTGCCCATAAGGACCGAAAACTTAACCGAGAACTTACCTTCAATCTCTGGACTAATGTTTTTTCTATAGCGCTGCCACTGATTACAACGTATTTGAAACATGATAAGTCGCATTGGTTTTCTGCAGCGTCTAGAAACTGACCCAATAAATACGGTGACCATGCGGTCACATTTGGCTAAAACATAAAAATATGATTAATATTGATGTTTTATAATAATAGAAATTCTTCCTTACTTTTTTTACTGGGATCCGCTTTTAATCTAATATGTTTCGTCGAGTGCACTACATGAGCTCGACAAATGAAATTGCGTTTACGCTTGTGCGACTGTTCTGTTCTGCGCGACTCACCATAGTTCCAATGCAAGCTTGTGGGTAACACGGTATTGCAACAAAAGATGGGTCAAATGAATCAATGAAATATAATATTTCCACTTCAGTCGTGAATTGCATTTTTATCCTAACCTACTTTTCTGGACCAGTCATTTATGACGGATTCGCAGTTTTAGCCTAACCTAACTTACTTATATCGTTAAAGATAGAACTATCCAGCTCAAGAGGTCGCACAAGCGTGATGTCGAGTTCCAGTATGTCGCACAAGCGTGCATTCGAATTATGGTAAGCTGCAGAACAGTTTTGCCGCACAAACTTTAAACGCACATCCATGTGTTGAGCTCACGGAGTGCAATTACTGACATTTGACTAAGTGTCGGACTATATTAGGGGTTTGACGACTAGCAACTATTGTCATAGATGTTTTCATGAGAACTGTATCCAACACCGTAAATTCACAAACAAAATTCTGAAACGACTTACTCACACCGTTTGGTCGCATTCCTTTGGTATCTAGGATGTCGCAGGTTCCTAAACCCCTTCACGTTTTGCGAGGGAGTCAAACCTGCGAGCTTCCAGATATGGCGTCGACATAATATAAAATTGTGCATTGTATTTTCATTTTATTTTTCGCTATTTTCTTTTACCCGCTTGTTACTACAGTACTTTACAAGGGACAGCAGACTAGTAAGGCAGAGCTCACGCTGTCCGTATTATCTGGACTATATCATGTAAAATGGTCTAATATGAGGATAGATTGAAATCCACTATAGCTCAACAGCAGACAGAAGCCTAGCTAATGCTGTCCGTTTTATTTGGGCTTTTAATACGAGGATAGATGGTTGCCTACTTGAGACAGTAAGATTAGCCCGCTCGTTTTACAAAAGCCAGCAGACATGCAGATGCAGAGCTCATGCATTCTTAATTTATATCAATAGTAATAATATCTGGGAAACCACCAAAAACCTTTAAACACATTTTAAGCATTGACTATACCAAAACTAAATGCAATTAGGTATTTATCTTTTTGTTTTACATAAGATCTGTGTGAAACTTAATTAAACATTTTAATTTAATTTTCGTGTTGTTTATACGGGTATATGCAGAATGCCTATCATATTTTTCACTGTCAAATTTTTTATGCGATTTGAATAAAGCGCAAGAAAATTAAAGTTACCTTATAAGTATTAATGAGCGTATTTAGTTTCGCAGGTACAAGTGGGACCGACGATTGCACTCTAGTGAAGCCTTTGAGAGGGGTAGAAGTGAAGAAGCCTAATGACGTTAACCATTGTAAAGTCGCCATTGCCATAACCACTTCAACTTTTGAGGTGAAAGGTTTCCTGTTGGACCAATAAAAAGGTATTAAATATCACGAATAAATAGAAATTTTAATATTTCTTTGGTCTTTGACGGTTGCAACACCCGGGGCATCATTAACGATTGCCGATTATTTTCCATTGGGGTAGGTTCCATTTCTAGTAAAACTATTGACACATATCGAATTTGCAACTATCATTCAATAAGCCTCTTAAATTATTAGTATCCACGCTATAGGATCGTTTTTGTACGGAGCGGAATTTGTAAATTGATAGCTATCTACTAAAACCATTAAAGAACTCTTGTCTGACTTCAAAATCCGTAAGAGAGTAGTAATTGTGACGATGAGATCAGGTCATTGATTGTTTAAGGTTTTTAATGAATACTAGTAACAATAGATTTAAAATACCGTGCTTCATCCGCGGTGCTTGTTCAAAGCGATCCTAGCTAAACACGACATTTCTAATCCTTTATGTATTAATTTAAATTATTCGTATATATTCCTAAGACAATTTGTGGTACATTTTCTAGCCTTCTTACCACCTCTAGGTTCAAATCAAAGTTTGCTCATATTGTATGATCTTATATTATGTGACAAAATAGATTGTCATATTGATACAAAAATGTTCGTAGGTACTTGGATCTGTATTTTAAATTTTGGAACTGTGGGTTTTGACAGTTTGCAAAAAAAATGTACAGTTATGAATTTTAATTTTTCACATTTCAGGGTTACATCAGAGTACATGAAATTTCACTTGAATGAGTCGCGGTCAAAAAAATTCTTACCACCATAAGGTTTATAACTGCTTTAACAAGTCTATGTCACAAAGTCGGTGATGATGTTGATGGTTTGATTAGGTATAGAGGTTATTTTTCCTATTAATATGTCCAGGAACCCTTTATGAACCGTTCATAAAAAACGATGGCATGTTATTATCTGAAATACAATACATGTATACACACAAATAAATATGACATATATGTCAGAGATTCTGACGGATTTAACTCCGAAACATCGTCGGTGTCCGCCATCATGCACGTGGTGAAAAGAATCAGTGCGCACACCCGGCGCCGTCGAGCTCTGTATGCCAACTGTGTCGTGTCGCTAACACACTTATGTCACTTAGACAACTGACAAACGTCAAACGTCACATGCGACAGTTCATAGACAACCTCGACTCGAACTACTGACTCAGTGAGTAGTGTTTTTCAAACGCTAATAGATGGCGTTACTAGTGCGTAAACAGTCCTTTAACTTAATTTCTCCGACACGGCCATTCTGACAACCAACGCGCTCTCGCGTTGTTACTCGCTGACATAATCAACATGAATTACAGCTCTTCAGTTTGGCAAGGACACAAAGCGTTACGAGCGGTTTTCAATGTTACACAAAGCAAAGCCTAAAGGCTTTCAGCATTTACCACAAAGCGTTAAAGCTTTCATCATTAGTTAGAGGGCGTACCTCACACAATGCAAAGCGTTGAAACTTTCAGCATAAAATGCAACGCACAGCAAAGCGTTGAATCTTTCAGCATAAACTGCATCACACAGCAAAGCGTTGCAGCTTTCAGCATAAACTGCAATACACAGCAAAGCGTTGAAGCTTTCAGCAGAAACTGCATCACACAGCAAAGCGTTACAGCTTTCAGCATAAACGGCAACACACAGCAAAGCGTTGAAGCTTTCAGCATAAACTGCAATTCACAGCAAAGCGTTGAAGCTTTCAGCATAAACTGCAATACACAGCAAAGCGTTGAAGCTTTCAGCATAAACTGCAACCCACAGTAAAGCGTTACAGCTTTCAGCAAAAGTTCAATTACTCGGCAAAGCGTTACAGCTTTCAGCATTGCACAGAGGCAGCACTTAAAAAACGCTGCAAAACGTTGTAGCTTTCAGCATCAACCTTGGGTCACGACTAATGAGCCGAACCTTACTGCAAAGCGTGATGGCTTTCAGCAGGACATCAGGACAAAGCGATAAGGCTTTCAATCCACCCTTCAATAAAGCGTAGTAGCTTTCAGTTTAAATAAAACATTTTATCAATCAGCAATGAACATAAGTCTTTTATCAACACAGGTTTACGTTCAACAAAACAATGTAATTATCGTTCAACTCAAACAATGATCATGATTCAATACAGTAATTCCATCCAAATTACTAATTACACCAAATTAGGATACCAAATTAATCAATACAATTTGTTCCATAATTAAATAAAACTATTCAATTCTACAGGATCAAGAAATTCTGACAATTCAGGTAAACTAGCTGGATCTTTACGTAGTCGTTCATGGCACACATATTGGGCCCGTCCCCCAGATACTGGTTCCACGATATAACGCTCAGGACACTTTAGCTACCCTGTAAGGGGCTTTTCTCTATACTCTTACTTACAGTACAATTCAAAACGAGTTTTACTTCGCCTAAGACAGACTTCCAGGATTCATTTTTATAATTTTCGGCCACTGTAAAACAATTTGTTATGGTGGACATCATTCACTCCACCTGACCATTAGCTCAGCTAACACCACTAGCAATCTCGTGGAACTCAATGGCCCAACCTCGGCATAAATCCTGAAAGTCTTGACCAGTAAAAGATGTACCTTGATCAAAGATAATTCGTTTCAGGGTTCTAAATATGTGGACAAAGCTACGTAGTGCCTCGCAAGCAGATCGTGATGTTAAATCTTTGACACACATTATTTGACAAAATTTCTTAAAAGCATCTACGATGATTATCACATACTCCTTAGAGGTCTTGCTACAGGTTCGAAAATGGTGTTCTCCACCCTGGAACATTATAGGTAAGTGCGCAATGCAGCGTCACAAACTCGAAGCACGAAGTTTGCGATAGTCAATTGTCACAAGCACGAAAAACGGAGCTTTCAATACTTAATCGTCACAAGCATAAAGCGCGGAGCTTTCAATGCTCAACCACCACAAGCACAAAGCGCGGAGCTGCTTTCAATGCTCAACTGCTAAAAGCACAAAGCGCGGAGCTTTCAATGCTCAACTGCTACAAGCATAAAGCGAGGAGCTTTCAATGCTCAACCGTCTCAAGCACAAAGCGCGGAGCTTTCAATACGGACGGTCACCGTAGCCTAGTTGGTAGTGCTCCTGCCTACGAAGCTGGTGGTCCTGGGTTCGAATCCCGGTAAGTGCAAATATTTGTGTGATGAGCACGAATATTTGTTCTGAGTCATGGATGTTTTCTATGTAATTATCTATCTATATAAGTATGTATATCGTCGCCTGGTACCCATAGTACAAGCTTTGCTTAGTTTGGGGCTAGGATGATCTGTGTGACATTGTCCCTAGATATTTATTATTATTATTATTTCAATGCTCAAGCGTTTCAAGCACAAAGCGCGAAGTTGCTTTCAATGCTCAACCGTCTCAAGCACAAAGCGCGGAGCTTTCAATGCTCAAGTTTCAGGAACTCTAAGTAGGGTATTTCCCTTGTCACACAATTTATTTCAAATCAACCAGCTTTATTACTCATAATGTAACACATAAATGTGTCTTACAATGAACTCCAATTGATCATTTTAAACGTTAGAATTTAACTCAACCATCGGCATTAACTACACTGTTATTTCTGACTACAACTGTCAAATTCAAGTATTTCGTAACATACATAGGTACTTAACGCGTCCACCAGTTATTGGCTGTTCCTTGTATCTATCGTTGTCATAGACCTCTATTATCTAACAAGGATTTAAAACTTTTCACTTCATTTGTTTATTGTTAGAATAGAATACTCTTTATTGTACACACTCAAACAGAATAATTACATAGAGGACAAAACAAATAACACAATTTGTTAGGGTTCTTTCTGACAAAAACAACGTCTCCTATTTTAAATGGACGAATTTTAACTTTGGTATTGCTATAACGCACCTTATCAGCATGAGCTAGCCCGTCCATCCTGCATTTTGCTTCACATCTAAGTTTGTAGAGGTTAACCTTACCATATTTTTGGACAAGGGCATTAATTTTGGAGGAGAACTTTTATTACAACCCATCAAAAATGGAAGCGGACTTCTAACTGTACTTCTAACTATGGTACAATTTAGCGCAATTTGGATTTTACCTGAAGCTGCCTTCCAGAACCTACGCTCGTGGTTCTCGGTTATAGTGAAGCAATTAATTAGAATAGTTCGGGAAGCTACGCAACATCCCCCCATCACAAATAACGCAGTGTTTCAAGTCTAAAGTCTTTCACGTTGTCGCTCACCACTGGCCTCACAAGAAGGCTCAAGGTCACCCAAAGAGCAACGGAGAGGGCCACGCTCGGAGCGTCCCTCCACGACCGAACAAAAACGTCGCAATCCGCAGGCGAAACAAAGCAGCCGACATAAAAATTGTGTCACAAATCAATAAGTTAGTATTTTGAGTTCAATATACCTACTTTGTAAGTACAACATTTGTATGCCATGTACAATATGGCAAATGTGTGAAACTTAAATGATGTAAACAATAACACGCGTATTCACCACATTTATACAAATAAAGATATTATGATTATGATTATAACCAAAGAATTGCCAAACCGAAAAGGCAACGGGCGGGGCACACAGCTCCCAACACCGACGGCCGCTGGATCAGACAGGCTCCCGACCGGGGATCACGCACCGGAAGACGCAGCGCGGGCAGGCCCCCCACAAGGAGGGCCGACCACTGCGGAGATTCCCGGGGGAGGCCTCCGTCCAGTGGACGTCTTTCGGCTAACATAATGATGATGAATTATTACTAGAACAGACAAGAATCTCTCCACTTGTCAGTAATTGAGAAACGTCTTTACAGTCGATCAAATCAGTATCGATAGCTTGTATAAGTGTCAAGATTCTGTAATAAACAAACTTCAGCATGGACCTCGCGAGTGATGTTTATGACTTTGTTACTAATAGTCAAGCTCAATCCCGGTTAGGTAAAAACATCTCTATCTATCATAGCATCACGAGGCAAAATATGTGAAACTACATTTACAAAAGTCACTACTCACACACAAGCACTTCGTTGACCTTGACAGGCAGATAAGTAATGGAATCAGGCGTTACTTTGCGGAAATCCATAACAATCAAAATACAAAATCAATATGTAGTGTTAATTCCGCTAATTGTCACCAGTACGATACCAACACGTGTTTCAGTCCTCCACGGACCATTCTCAAGGGCTGCTAACTCGTCGAGTGCTCAAAGGAGACTCCTATTTTGATTGTCAGGCAGACTAATACGGGAAAAAGAAAATGCAATGTTCGACCCAATACCTGTCAGGCGCGTGGATATAAAATCTCAAGTACCTGTATGGTTATCAACAAATCATTTACGAATTAGGGAACAATCTGTCTGTTACCAACCACTGTCCACAAGAGCGTGTATGTGACCTAACTTGCCCCTACATCCATAGACTTCGAAATAAACCGTTCAAACTATTTAACCTTTAAAACGCGCATATTGTCACCATAAAAATTAAATATAACAAACGTTGGGCGTATTTTCAACATCTAAAAGTATAAACCACACAAAACAACACGTGTTATGAATTTCACAGATATCAAAAATGCTTCAGTGCAGCATTAGGTCATCAAGTGCCTTTTAAACAATATAATAAAAGTACTTACAGGTTTCTTCTCATAAAAGAAAGATTCACCACTCGACACGAGGCACTTTTACTTTAGAGGTTACTTTAAATTTACTCTAATACAATCTGGTGACTTCTCCCCAATGCAGTATCGTCCATGCCGTCTCCTTATTTGCAAAGAGACAGCACGATCAACTTCGCCTCGAAAAGAACAAACTAATTATTTTAACTCAAAGATTCGACCGACAGAAAGGCAGCCCAACTATCAGAGCCCGTACTCTCTTCATTGTTAAATAAAAACGTCTTCCACGTTCACTGATGCACCAAAAACTATTCTTCGACGATAAACACGAACTGGCTGAGAGACTCCGCTCTTCGCAAGTAACCACATCGAAACACGAAATCAGTAGGCATGTTTTAAACAAGTCTTAACATACCTGAGCATCCGAGATACCTGCGATAACAACTTAAATCTGGTTACCTTCGCTCCAAGCAGACCCCAACCGGTCAATCAAGGCAAGCTTGTAAGTCGAGTACTCCACGTATGTAAGTTCTCGCACGGTCACTGCACCATATGGCACCATATCTTGAAAAAGGTCATCAATCTCTCGGTCGCCGCAAACTGTCTTGATACACGCTCCTTTGCTTCGTCTAATGTTTTGCACAACGGGTACGACTTCGAAGTCCATTTGCGAGCTCGACATCGAAGATGTGTCAATGTAACGTATCGAGTTTCGTAATCGGTTCACGAGTTTGCGATACAGCCGTAAATTCACAATCAGCGGGGTTGTCTTTTCATCGTAATTTTTCAAATTTCAAACACTATTTTCGCTACGTGGTGGAACCGAATCACGAAAATATTCTTGATTTTGAGTAGCAGGCATTGCGGTAGACACGTAGGATGATTTTGGAATCGATCGCACCACTGCTGTCAGAGATTCTGACGGATTTAACTCCGAAACATCGTCGGTGTCCGCCATCATGCACGTGGTGAAAAGAATCAGTGCGCACACCCGGCGCCGTCGAGCTCTGTATGCCAACTGTGTCGTGTCGCTAACACACTTATGTCACTTAGACAACTGACAAACGTCAAACGTCACATGCGACAGTTCATAGACAACCTCGACTCGAACTACTGACTCAGTGAGTAGTGTTTTTCAAACGCTAATAGATGGCGTTACTAGTGCGTAAACAGTCCTTTAACTTAATTTCTCCGACATATATATTTACACATGTGTGTATGTACCCGAAGGGGCGCTGCAAAACAAGATGAAGAGACTATATCGGCCTAGCCTTGGGGCCTAACTGGACAAGAGTTGCAGAAGACAGAGCTCAGTAGAGAGATCTGGAGGAGGCCTATGCCAAGTGGTACGCCGAATTGCGAGTCATACTATAGTAATAGGATAGGATATAATAGGATTGAAAAACATGTATTGCCAAACTTGTAGCGAATTCGGAATAAAAGCGATTTATTATTATTATAATACATGTGAAGAACATTATCTAAGTGAAGACGGACTTGTTATTTAAAAATAAGAAAATATTAACATATCGCAATTCATAAGCTACTATTTAAAAATAAAATCTGTTAATATTTAATTAATATAGCATCCACCACCAGTTATGACCACAAGTAATATTTTATCTCTCATAGACGCAACAAGTAGCGCTCTGTGATCAATGTGGATTAAGAGCAAGTTTCGCTTAAATGTAATATATATACACAGTAGTTAAATTAAATAAATTACATTAACTGAATAAAAACATTCATTACTCACCACCAACTCATCATTCCACTGAGCAAAGTGTCAAATGGTATCATTGCAACCTTCGGGACACCAGTCGTTCCGCTTGTCAATATAAGCCATGCCATTGTTTTAGACTGGTCGAGTATAGGAGGTCTGAAAATATTTGAATTTGTATATGTAAATAGCTAATTACATCAGTTATTAGTAAATTCGCAAGAATCAAACTCTAACACTGCGTTGCTCTGAAAAAAAAAAACAAACTCCAATTGATCGCAGGTATAGCTGCGATTCAGCTATACCATTATAAGTCTTATTATAAAACAATACAGGTTCACAAATTAGAATTATGGTAAGATACTCATATATATTCAAATACCAAATATATAATTTTAAACACTGTTCACGAAGCCCAAGGAAATAATTTTGGTTACTTACATTAAGGTGTATATACATACGTTACACCTAGCGGGTTATTAAGAATTTGTTTACATATTTTATCTTTGCTTTAAATAAATTTAGGGCAAACATACAAGTGTGTAAAATACCCTAATTTTACGTTATCCTTTATTTTAATTTTTACATTAGAACTTAGTTAATCATAACGATAGTTATCATGTTACGGTAAAAGTGGTGAATAATTTTAAACCTTAAAACTATATACACGCAGAATATCATCAATCATCATCACTATTTCAATCATGACTAATTCTCTCATTGACTCATCAACTCTCTGCCCAATACTTAGGATGTAACACTGAGATTTATTTCACATTGAAGCCGTTTTGTGAAAATAATTATACAATGAACTAAAGGAAATGGTCATTAGTGAACAATTTTTATTAAAATTCCACAATTTAACTGTTAATTCAAATTCAATTCAATTCAAAAGTAATTTATTCCGGCAATTTAACTGTCTAAATTGTATTAAGGAAACTTACCTGAAATTAACATGCGTACCGTTGTAGTTTCGTACGAATAAATCCATATCAGCTGTCTTGTCGTCCATAATGACCACTTCCCCTCTTTGTTTGTTCACTTTTATTGCACCTTTAATTACATCTTCGCAAGTTTTCTGACAGAAGACCATTTTTGGTTGGACGTATAAAAATAATTTGTTCAAATCATCTGCAAAAGATATATATATATGGTCTTTTTTATTAAATGTATTTTGTTTTAGACCAGGGTCTTGTTGAACAGGCAACAGAGTTTTGCGTCTTTATAACCCGCGATAAATAGTACGTTGTTATGACTTTGGATCTTCTGTTTGGCTGTGTCATTGAAGCTTATTTAATAGCTAATTAAATACGATCTCTACCATAACGGTTAAACACACGACAGATTGACGCACTTAACAATCTTTGTGTAAAAATGAAGACTTATTGTTAGGTAGGTAGCAATCAAAAAGAGGTTGTGTCTTTATCAAATTTAGATAAAGACACAACCTCTTTTTGATTGCTAAACGCAACGGTTCAGACTGGAATATTTAAAATAGAAATGTGAAAAAGACAAACAATCGAGGTGGTTCTTTAATATTATTGATCATAATGCATTAAGCCATTGAATGTTCTAGTTCTTTAAGTAGGTCTTGTTCCAAAGCGAAGGCGTTTTTGATGGCTAAGCTATAATTGGACATCAAGCTTACTCGTCATGGAAAATGGTATGCCCCACCAAAAGTATTTATAAATCATTCCAAACGTAATATGAATACCTGCTCCACAAGTAGGATCAACAGTACACATCGTGAATCCACCGAAGTGGCAAGCGTAGTATGGGATGCACACGTTCAAGGTGTTTCGGCTCATGATAACCACGGTATCTCCAGGCTTGAGACCGTATTTCAGCATGGCGTTCGCAAGACGACAAGTTCGTCGAGCCACCGATTTGTTGGTCTCTGATCCGCCCGTTGCTGCATCAATCTAAAAATAAGTGATGAATGCAGCCAAATGTTTACATGCTTTACACAAGAATTGTAGGAAAGTGATTGCCTCCATTTGATCTGCTCGTGTAGAACACCCCTTAGCTTGTGGCTAGAGCATTTATCTTTTTTTTTTTTGGTAAGGCAGGGTAAAGCCTACGCAGGCCGCCCGCAAAAAGTGTCTACGGGGCTTTCTCTTGGCGCCTAATGGAGTGTGCCCTCCTTTTGAGTCATGTCCCAGATGTTCGGTTCACGTACCCTGGGAGGGCTCTGGATTGTCCTTCCATATTGCCGACTACTGCCAATCCGGCACACCGACTGGGCCACAAATAGTTCGCTGTTTTCCCGGGGCTGCTTTCAAGAGCATTTATCCTACGTTTCCAAAACATGCAGGTCATGACAGTTAGTAAGTCTTAAGCGACAAACCATTTGGGTGGGACATATTATTGTGATACAGGACTGGTGGCAATACGTGCTATCCGATGCAAAGACTTATACGGCTGACATCAGATACTGATTCTGAACCATCAGATACTGAATTTTTTTTTCCCCAATAAAACCACACTTATAATTTTAACTCAGGACTCCCCAAATAATTAATTTATTTGAACTTATATTTGTAGTCACAATTGTGATAGTAAAATCTTATAAACTATGTTAGTCAACACCCATCGTAAGACGCATCCATTTGTGTCGGATTGGGCAATCCGCACGAGTAACAATCATCTGCAGGATATTGTTACTACTACCTCTCACACGCTGTAGTAAGGAGGCTACTTTCTTGCGTATAATAGCAAAAAAGCCGTCCGTTTGGGCCTCCACAAACATGATGTCGATAAATTAAACCTTAATCTTTCAAGTAGCCTTTCCCGAAGATAATGATAATCCAGTGATATGAAGTAACTCAATATTGTTAATATTTTTTATCATTTATTACCTAACAGATTCTGTTGTGATACTTCGGTCCTGGGAGAAGTGATGCACTGCTATTTTTCTCGGTATCGTAAAGAGCTTGGCATAACTAAATCCCTCGGTAACTACACGTACATATCCAATTAGGTTGGTAACTATACATGTGCAAATATGTTTTATAATCCTTGTCATATTAGATATCGCCATGTTTCGAATTATAATGTCCTTTAGAACGAGTTTATTATCAAGTCAAATAAAAAATATACGCTCCACTTAATAAAGGGTCCCCTACTAACTGAAACCTAGTTAGGTTTCAGTCGGAGGGAGGGATGTCATATGTGTTCCCAGTGAGTTCACTGGGAACACATATGACATCCCTCCCTCCGACTTGACGAACATTGGCCACTTAACTTACGTGCACAATTAAATAATGTCGCCAATCGAACAGCTCAAAGAGAGATACAGTTATCTCTCTTAAAAAAATTACACAAGATTAGATTGGCTGAACAAACGATTTCTAAATTAAATAACCATACAGGTGCGTGACCAAATTGGTTTAAATACTTTTTCTGGTTTCTTGTAGCAGACAGATCTTTACCAACTTTTCACGGCATACCAGCGATGCTGAATCTTTATAACTTGGAATAGAAGAATATTTTTTGCGAGCGCGATATCAGTTCTCTGCTCAATATTACAAGCACTATCATCATTATCTACTTTAGGCAAAATCCTCACTCTGTTAAAAACAGAAAAAACACCACGGAGCTAGTAAACCATACCTTAGGATTAAAAAAATGCCAGTCAAATGGATAGTCTACTTTAGGAAATTAGAATGAGTATAGAAACCACAGCCAATTTGCCAAAACATACAGATACCTTTTGTCAAATTGGCTTGAGAGGATTTTAATGCAGTGAAGTCAATACAACGTGACGCAATGTCCAAGGTACCTACTCGTCCTTATTCCGCTATAGTTCGATCCATACCATTTAAGGTTTTTGGTAGCTTTTGTGACGATACGAGATTGTCTAGTTAACACTAAAAAAAGGATACCTGATGAAAAGGACACAGAAATTTCTTAATGCCAAATTGATATTAGTTGACTCGAAAAACAAAAGAAAGGATAGGATTAAATAAAAGAAATATATAATTTTGTGTTTCAGTGAAGGCTCTAGAAAGAAAAAGACTTTTTGACTGCACGTGTGGCGCAGGACAACAATTTTTTGTGACCGGATGTACTTTGTGTCCGTCAATTATATGTTTGTAAAGTACCCCACAATACAGGGACAAATTTCCATAGTACGGGTATTAACTTTTATGAAGCAAAATAATACTAAAACAAAAAATTCGAAAGTTTTTGAAATTTGGTAAAATTTTAGGGGTATATAAGCTGTACATCGACACCAGGCGGGATAGTGTTAATTCAAGCGAAATCAAGAAGAAGTAAATTTGGAAAAGTGGAAGTAAACAGTTCCAAGTGATCATTGCAAGTGGGAGGTCTAAAATAATAGGTTGAGAAAAAAGTTTCTTTGCATTTTGTAAGAACATTCAAAACATTTTTAATATAGTTTATTTACATTTAACTAAAGTATGTAGATATCATTTTGTTCGATAACTTTTTTCCATCTTAAAGTTACGGACATGATTCCATTGCTATAGTGGGACTTCTGATCAAAGTATCGTGACATTTGGTTTTGGCAGTCCTCTCATGATGTTAACCTGACGCTGCCTAAAGAATTCTGAAGAGACCGAAACAGGTAGAAATCTGAAGGTGCAAGGTCAGGACTATACTGCGGATGCATTAACACCTCCCAGCCAAACTCTTTTAATTTTTGCCGAGTGGGGGCGGTCTAGCGTTATCATGATGAAAAACCACACCCCTTCTGTTAATTAATTCCGCCCGCTTTCTCTCAATTTCTTGCTTTAATCTCATCAGTTGTTCGTAGTAAAGTTCAGAATCGATGCCCTTCCAACCCCATCACACTCACAGCATCACATTGTTGCGAGTTAACCCGGGTTTCGCCACAGTCTGTGAAGCCTGACCCGGCCTTTGACCACGACCTTCTTCGCACGTTCTTGTCGTACGTGATCCACTTTTCATCACTAGTCACCATCAAAAATGGTTCGGATTCATCACGTCGTAATAAAGAATCACAAATGAGTACACGGCGCATTAGATTTCTTTCAGTGAGCTCGTGAGATACCCAAATATCGAGTTTTTTTGTGTACCCAGTTTTTTTCAAATGCGCCAAAACTGTTTTGTGATTAATTCTCAATTCTTCAGCTACGTCGTAACTACTGATATACTGATCTTGCTCCACTTTTTCAAAAATGGCATCCATTTTATCCATAATAGGGCGACCAGAACGACGTGCATCTTTTACATCAAAACACTTAAACTAAATTTGTGCTACTCTCACAGATACTGCACTAGGTCCATAAACATCGCAATTTTTTTCGCGAGTTGCCTTGCGGTTTTACCATTTTTGTAGTAAAATGTATCGAATTTCTTCATTAGATTCACTCATCTTGACAGTACGAAAAACAAATGAAAATCACACATTTTCCTAATTTGTAATTATGTTCTTTAAAATTTAAACTTTCAATGATACCAAAGCCAGCTAGATACAGATAGTATAGCCAAAGAGATTTTATGACAAGTTCATACATACTATAATGCGAATGGACTTTTTCTCCAACCTAATATGTACGAGTATGTCATGACTCTTGCATAGTGCTCATCGCGGCGATTCTGTTTGTGCGCCACGTATGAACTCTCACTCAGCGCTTGTCGCCGAGACTCTGTAAGTGCGTGTGAGTTTGTTCTGTGATCTAAGTTTTGCACTAATTGTCACTGTCGACCTCAACAAAAGCTCCGTTCTCAAACTAGTTATCCCCACCGCTCGCCACAGTACTATAAATTGAAATGACAAGGTCATAACTTCACGATTTACAAAGCCTATGCTAATTATTTCACTTCTTATTATTAAAAAATATCAATCATAGCAATTGTAATAGATTTCTGTGAAATTTTCTCTCTATTAAAAAACCACCCGCAAAAAGTGTCTACGGGTGGGAATGTCGGACTCGCACCGACTAAACCTACCTGCCGTGGACTTCTCCTGGCGCCTAACGGGGGACCCCGGGAATGCGGGTATGCTGCTCCGGTGCCCCCCTATGCTATTTACACTTCGTGCAATATAAGCATTTTAGAAGTATATGTATATGTTTTTTTATTACATAATTGGAACCGGTTTGATAATAGGTTTTTCTTGCATTCAATTGTGGCAAATGAAAAAGCGGCCAAGTGCGAATCGGACTCGCCCATGAAGGGTTCCGTAGCAGCAACTAACAGTATAAAAGTTCTTGTAGTAGTTGGTTCAATGAAAGGGAAATTGTTTTTTTAATGATTTATGACGTATTAAAAAACTACTTACTAGATCTCGTTCAAACCAATTTTTGGTGGAAGTTTGCAAAGTAATGTACATCATATATTTTTTCAGTTTCAGTATTATCACTCTCTTATTTTAGAAGTCACAGGGGGGGGGGGGGTACACTCATTTTACCACTTTAGAAGTGTCTCACGCGCAAACTATTCAGTTTAGAAAAAATACCTATATATTAGGAACCTCAATATCATTTTTGAAGACCTATTCATAGATACCACACATGTATGAGTTTGATGAAAAAAAAATTGTGTTTCAGTTCTATGTATGGGGAACCCCCAAAATTTATTGCTTTTTTCTATTTGTGAAAATCTTAATGCAGTTCACAGAATACATCCACTTACCGAGTTTCAACAGTATAGTCCTTATAGTTTCGGAAAAAAGTGGCTGTGACATACGGATGGACAGACAGATAGACAGACAGATAGACAGACAGACAGACAGACCGACAGATAGACAGACATGACGAATATTTTATGGTTTAAGACATTTATTTCTAATAAAGAATACATTCATTTATCTGAGAAATACATGATACTTAATTTAAGCTTATTACTATACTACGAATAATAAATATACTACGAATTCACAAAGCCGTATTGAGTAAGTATTAACAAAGAAAAGTGATTTTATACATTTGATAAAAAATAATACATAGTTGGTACATTCGTTAAAAAATAAAGACAATGTAGGTATTACGAGAAAAAAATATTCGCAATGCCACAACCTAACACTATTGACGCAAGCCCCTATTATGTGTCATAACATAATTGCTAAGGCATAGCAATTTCGAATAGCAACTATTTGTTATAAAAGATAAAATGAAAGTTATATTTTTAAGATTAAATATTTATATGTCTAACGTTACTTTTAATAAGAAAAGGAATGTTTATTGTGTATTTATGTTATATATTTGTACATTTATATATATGGATTGTTCTTATTATTATTTTATAGACACACACATACACACATCAACACAATCTAGGGATATTGAACATTTCATTGATTATCTAGAAAACTATAAACATTTTGTTATGACTGTAAATGGAAGAATTAAAGATAATTTCATGGCCGATATTTAAACATTAACAACACGATGCGATTTTGTTTTTCTAATTAATAAAAGTCTTAAATTAATTAAGCCATAGAAAATTACTGAGTGAACAAAAACATTTTATTCTTATAAAATTATTCAATCGAATTAAATGAATAAAAATCTTACCAAATCTGATAATCAGTAATCGGTATTTCCTCCTCTAACATTAATCACACAGCGGCAACGATTTTCCATACTTAAAATTAAGGTGTCAATGTCTTGCTGGGGTATGCAGTCCCAAGTTCTTTTTAAATGTTCGAAAAGTTGTTCTTCTGTTGTCAAGTTGGGCGGAAAATCCCTCAATGCTCTTCGCTGTAACATGTCCCAGGCGTGTTCAATTGGGTTTAAGTCTGGCGACTGTGGAGGCCAATCTAATACCTGAACATCGTGTTCTCGAAGGGCGGCCCTCACCAGCCGCGCTGTATGGGAAGGTGCATTGTCATGCATGAGCTGAAATTCTTGCCCCGTTAGGGCCCTGAGCGGGACAATGACACGTTCTACTACCTCCTCACGGTATCTATGGGCAGTCATGCTGCCCTGAATCCAAATGAGTTGGGTTCGTCCGCCGATTCGTATTCCTGCCCACACCATAATTGTCCCGCCTTGGTAAGAGTGGACCTCCTGTGGATGTCGGAGACGGCTGACCCTGCCTGGAGTTCTCCAAACGCGTGTTCGTCTCGAATCTGGACTCATCAGTGAACAGCACCAATGACCATTGTTGATCACTCCATGTCAAATGTTCTTGAGCCCATAAAAGTCGCCTACCGCGATTGCCACGTCGCAGCGCTGGGACTCGTAGCGGTCTGCGAGCATGAAGACCAACTTCATGCAGCCTCCTTCGCACGGTTTGGTCGCTCACCAGCAGCTGCTGACCCTCCTGGAGCCTTTGCACTAGTTGCATCGCTGTGATATTGGGTAGTCTTCTGGCGGTCATTTGGAGAAATCGATCCTGTCTCTGAGTGGTAACACGATATCTACCTGTGTGCCGTTCTGCCACATCTCCAGTAGCGCGATAACGTGACCACAGCCTGGATACCACATTTTGGCTTGTGCCCAGAGACTCAGCAACGACGCGTTGAATAGCACCGTTTTGTAACATGCCAACTGCCCGTAACATTTCATCTCGACTCAAATGATGGCGTGGCATGACGCTAAAAAGCTTACACAACCAATTGAGAAAAGAAAATAAAACAATTTATCAGGTTTTCTTCAATTAACACGCAAAAAAAATTTTAATGCAACTTCTTGAAATTAGATACAACTCAAGATTGCGCTGTGCTTTGCGTGTTTTCATTTGTTTCTCATTTTAATTTTTAAATTTTGAATAAAGAATAGACAAGGTTTAAATCTGTAAATAAACTTTTTAAGGAAACTAAATAGGTTTTAAACAATAAAGCCATGTTTGATTTCAAAATAACGTATCCCTAGACTTTGTTGATGTGTGTATATACGCATATACCAGTAACAGTTAAGAGTACATTACATTTATTTAGAAAACTCAATTATTAGTTAGGTAGATAGTATATATACACACATGCGCGAACATTTCAACCAATATATACGTAGGTATTAATGCTTTTTAGGGTTCCGTAGCCAAATCGCAAAAAACGGAACCCTTATAGATTCGTCTTGTCTGTCCATCCGTATGTCACAGCCACTTTTTTCTGAAACTATAAGAGCTGTAGTGTTGAAACTTAGTAAGTAGATGTATTCGGTGAACGCGTTAAGATTTTTACACAAAAATAGAAATAAACAATAATTTTGGGGGTCCCCATACACAGAATTGAAACTCAATTTTTTTTTTTCAGAGTAGTCATACATGTGGCATATCTATGGATAGGTATTCAAAAATGATATTGAGGTTTCTAATATCATTTTTTTCTAAACTGTATAGTTTGCGCGAGAGACACTTCCAAAGTGGTAAAATGAGTGTTCCTCCACCCCCCTGTAACTTCTAAAATAAGGGAATGATAAAACTAAAAAAAAATATATGATGTACATTACCATCCAAAGTAACAACGAAAATTGGTTTGAACGAGATCTAGCAAGTATTTTTTTTTTAAAACGTCATATTTCGTAAACCGAAATTTGCTTTCATTTCATCAACTGAGATACTTGCTGCTACGGAACCCTTCATGGGCGAGGCCGACTCGCACTTGGCCAGTTTTTTATTACTGTATAAGCTAATTTGCGTTTCTTAAAACATAGTGTTTTAGTTTCTTTTTGAATAGGGTCATTGATTCAATCCCTTTAATATCTTTGGGTAACTTATTATATAGCTGAGCCCCTTCATACCTGATATTTGTATAACCGTAATTAGTATGTGGTGCTTTCAAACAGATGTTATTCGCATTAATCATCATTCGGTTTTGGATTTGTGATTTATTTTTGCACGTTAATTGTGTGCGTATTTGATTGTTCAAAATTTTGCGTATTAGAATGCATGTGTGATATTTGTACATTTGTTCTAGTGTCATTATCCGAGGTTTTTTATAAACCGTATTGGTTGGTGAGAAGTAGTTCACGTTAGATAGTAATTTAATTATTTTATAATGTGTAGTTTGTAGCAGTGTTAAGTTGGACTTGGCTGCGGAACCCCATAATTCAATTAGGAAGCATAGGTGAGATTTTACCAATGAGTTGTATATAATATAAGAAAGGGATTTAGGAAAGCAGCGCACAGACCCACGAAGTCTACCAATGAGTGATGATAGTTTGGATTGTATTTTGTCAATGTGAGGCTTCCAAGTAGTTTACTGTCGAGAACAAGGCCAAGATATTTTTCCCAGTCTACTTTTGAGATCGGTGTAGTACCAATGCATAATAGATGATGGTAAGGTATTTTTTAATTTTTTTAGGCAGAAAATCTTGTAGTTTGTCTTGGAAACATTTATAGTAAATAAATTGTAATTGAACTAAGTAGATAAAATATCTAGATCGATGGTCTTGAGCCTCTCTTAATGTTAATATCATTCCCAAAGTAGAAGAGGGAAGTATCACCAGTGTACAAAGTGACATCTCCCGAAAGACCCAGTTATTTAATGTTATTAATATAAATTAGTAATAAAAGTGGCCCTAGGATTGAGCCCTGAGGCATCCCATATGTGATTGGTTGTGATTTTGACAATTTAAGATCTGTTAGAGAGATATGATTGTAAAAGATTCAGAGCAACTCCTCTGATTCCTGCATAGTACAGTTTATTAAGTAACAAATTGTGACTAATTGTATCGAATGCTTTTTTCAGATCAATAAAAACTCCGAGAGCTATTTGTCTATTGTCAATATTACTTTTAAGATTAGTTATTAAATCAACGCGGACTGAAAGTGTATTTGACTTTGGGCGAAAGCCATATTGTATAGGATAAATTTAAGGATGTTAAGTAATTGTCTAGACGATTATAAATAACTTTTTCAAAAACTTTTGAAATGACGAGGGGCACGGACATAGGCCGATAGTTTTCTGGTTCACTTCTATTTCCAGATTTAAAGATAGGGCTCAGTTTGGCAATTTTTAAAGAGTCAGGGAATTATTCAGACATTTATTGATTGAAGTTGTAAATGCTTCTAGTATGGCACCTTTAATACTTTTCAAGGATTTAGATGTAATTCCATCCATACCAGTACTAGTGTTCGGGTTTAAATTGTCAATAATTTTGCTGATTTCCTCTACCGTAGCCGGGGCAAATGTAATAAGTGGCCGGCCGGTAAGTGGTAATTTGGAGATATCTAATTGTCATATACTTTATTATACTCAGTGAATAAAACTTGACCAATGAATAAAACTTCAACTTCAAATTTCAAGACTGTTTATTGGTTCTCGATTATTAAAAATTTTACAACTGTACTTAGCCTAACGTTGGTAACGAAACCATACCGCCATCTAGGAAGGCGGTACAGTGCCATCTAGTGGTCATCGGATGAACTATATGTTTATTTATTAGTTTAATGTTTCTACATTTAAACATCCCGCCCACCATGGACAGAATGTTCATCGTCCCGCCCACCATGACTCCAACACATTCGACATAACGGACTGTATTTCATGTTAAAACAACAAAGAATATGGTAACTAGCTTTGAAAGGTAAAATCATGGTACCCGAGATCGATGACATGGTGACATTTAAAACATAAAATATGAAACATTTACAACTCGAATCCTTAGTATAAGGTGTTACAACTATAGAAATAGTATTATAGAAAGTATTTTTTTAGTAATTTTGCAAGATGTTAGGATAGGTAACAAATCTAATGAAATAACTAATCTAAATTAATATTATACTATATATTATATATATATATATATATATATATATATATATAATACTAAATATATATATATATATATTATACTAAATTATTATATACCTTTAATGGTGTTTCACTTTGCAATAGGTAATACACACAATTTTGTTATTGATCTTTTAATCAAAACGCCTTTACATCTAAGAGTTACTACTCGTGTAAGGTTGTCCAAACCTGTATGTTTCTCGGTAATTACACCTAAAAGCTATTTAGCAGGGGGAAGACCATCCTCTTTTACTAAAACTACGTCTCCTATCTGCGGTTCAGGAGTTTTGTTTGCCCATTTATAACGATGCAAAAATTGCGTTAAATATTCGGTTGACCACCGACGCCAAAAATGCTGATGCATTTTCTGAGTTAATTGCCAACGTTTTAAAGAAGAAATAGATGATATTTCGTAATTATTGTCAGGTGGTAAAACTAGTGGTTCTCCTATCAAAAAGTGACCTGAAGTAAGAGGTATAGGATCCTGCGAATTGGTGCTGAGCTGTGAGAGTGGTCTCGAGTTAAGGCAAGCTTCTACCTGATACAACATCGTAGTAATTTCTTCAAAAGTGAGAGTTGCATTGCCGATTATTCGTTTTAGATGGTGTTTCGTGGATTTTATTTCAGCCTCCCACAGTCCTCCATGATGAGGACTATGTGGTGGAATAAAATGCCATGTGGTACCGCTGTTGGCCAAACACTCAGCGATTTCCATCGTTAAGGTTGACCGCTCTTGCTTGAACAATGTTTTTAGTTCTCTAGCAGCACCAACAAAATTTGTGCCATTATCGCTATATAAATGACCACGCCTAGCAACCAATCGCTTGAAAGCTGCAATAAACCCTTGTGAAGTTAAATCGTTTACTGCTTCTAAGTGTACGGCCCTTGTAACCATACACACAAACAAAAATATATATACCTTATAAGCTTTATGACCTCTACCTTTGGAAGTTCTCATTAATATGGGTCCAGCATAATCTACACCACTACGATAAAAGGGTCGAATTGGTGTTACCCAAGCAGGTGGTAATTGACCCATAAGTTGATCTCTTGTTTGTGCTGAATGTCGCACGCATACGACACACTTTCGAACATACCATTTTACACGATTCCTACCATCGATAATCCAAAACTTGTCCCGAATATAATTTAACATCAATTGGGGACCACCATGTAGTGTTTTAGAGTGAGCTTCAGCTATAACAAGATCTGTGAAATGAGATTTCGCTGGTAATATTACAGGATGTTTAGATCCAGCACTAATTTCAGCTCTTTCCAAACGTCCACCAACTCTCAATATATTAGACTTATCAATAAATGGATTTAATGAGGTAAGTTTACTTTTTTTGTTTATGATAGCTTTTTCTTTCAAATCCTTGATCTCCTGTTGAAAATTCTCTTCTTGACATTTTTAAATGCAAATTTGTTGGGCATCGTTTAACTCTGTACTTGTTAACCAGATAGGTAATTCAAATTGTTGGCGTTTCTTTACTTTGTTTATAAATCTTTTACAATATGATAACACCCTAACTAATTTTCTAAGGGTTGAAAACTTGGTCCACAAATCTAGTACATTTTTGTTGATAACGTGACAAACTTTTTTGGTCTTTTCTTCTAAATTAATATCAGGTACATAGGATTCAGTTTTCTCAATATTAAGATTTTTTAACCATTGTGGACCCTGTTTCCATAACTCATAATCTGGTAACTCTGATGGCTTGATTCCGCGAGATGCACAATCTGCTGGGTTATCACTTGAAGATACATGTGACCATTGAGATCGATCTAAAACATTCAATATTTCTGAAACTCTATTCGCTATAAACGTTTTCCAGCGACTTGGATGACTGCTCAGCCAAGCCAATACAATAGTAGAATCAGTCCAAGCTCTTATGTTAGTTTTCGAAATATTCATTACCGTTGAGACCTCTTCCAATAGTTTGGCTAACAGCATAGCTCCACACAACTCTAGTCTTGGAATTGACACTTGCTTTATTGGTGCGACTCTAGTTTTAGAAGTGATTAGATGTACATATACATTTTCAGCATTGTCAACTACTCTTAAATAAATAACAGCAGCATACGCTTCACTCGATGCATCACTAACTCCATGCAGTTCCAAAAGAACATTACTTTTTGTGACATTTATCCATCTCGGAAGACGAAATCTGGTAAGTTCTGTGATTTCATTACGGTAAGTTATCCATTCATTTAAAAGTTCAGTAGCTAGTTTGTCATCCCAATTGATACCAGAAAGCCATAGCTTTTGAATCATAATTTTGGCTGTTATAATTGCTGGTGATATCCAACCTATTGGATCAAACAATCTTGCTATATCAGAAACAACTTTTATTTTAGTTACAGGTTCTTCGATTGGTATTAGCTGAACGGAGTATTCAAATTCATCGGTTCGTCGGTTCCAGGTAAGTCCTAATATTTTTATTATCGCATCAGATTCTAGTTTTAAGTTATTTTCATTTGATCTATTTGTTTCGCTTATTTTATCATGTAGATGTTCATTATTACTAGCCTATTTCTGAATTTCAAAACCTCCTTTTTTCAATAGCTTCGTCATTTGGTCAAAAATTAGCATGCCTTCTTCCACCGTCTCGCACCCGGTTAAGAGATCATCCATGTAATACCCTTGTAATACCCTTTCAGATGCTAGAGGAAATTGATGTCCTTCATCATAAGCTACTTGATTAAGTGTTCTTACTGCTAAATACGGCGCTGAAGCAGTTCCAAAAGTAACTCGTACTAAACGTAAATGCTGAAATTCTTCAGAAGGGTCAGGCCGCCATATTATGCGTTAAAAATCTGCATCGGTGTCAGGTACTCTTACCTGTCTGTACATTTTTACAATATCTGCTACTATACAGATTGGATAAAATCTCCATTTCATTAGAATATGTCTTAGTTCCAACTGCAAAGTAGGTCCAACCATGAGCTCACTGTTAAGTGATATTCCATTGTTATCTCGACTAGAGCCGTTAAATACGACTCTAAATTTAGTAGTAGTTTTGTCATTCCTAATTACCTCATGATATGGCAAGTAAACTGATGGTTTGTCAATCTCTTCCTTTGGTATACGTTGCATGTGCCCTGTTAACGCGCGCGCAAGGCGATCGAGGGGAAAGACGTGCGGAGGGCAGTGAAGAACCGACGACCGGCCGCTGGGGAACCGGTCGAGACCCACTCCACTCACGGACTGCGACACTGTCACAGCGAAGGATTAAATATTGTACCATAAATTGTATCTACCTAATAACTAAAGAAATTAAACTATTACAAAATAATATTATACAATAAAGTCTTTGTTTTTGTACGAAACAAAAGTGGCAACCGCGACAAGACAGTTGTGTGTGCGGAACGAGAAATGAAGCTGGGAAGTGACTGTGTATCCTTTTTGATCCTAATTTCCTCCCTTGAAATTCGAGTGATAGTGTATTTAGCTTCGGATGAGTGTTAGTTGCATTACCTACGTTATTTGGTTTTGTGTCGTATTAAACGGGAGATTTTTACGCGTTCACTGGCGTGCATCAAATAATAAATAGACGTGTTAGCTGGTTAAATAACGGGATTTTACATTCGTCTTAATATATAGGTGTTTACTTAATATCAAGCACTACTTAAGAGTAATACGATTGTGAAATGTTTACCCCTGTAGAAATAGCTAAACTTTTATTAGTTTAAAACCTACCGACCGGCTACCGACTCAATTACACATTATTCGTCGTGCACAGTGTCGCGCCGTGTCTCAGCGTGTCATTGCATACAATACGTTGAAGTTATTTACTGTGTCGCGCACGGTGCAGCACAGTGTTGCGCCGTGTCTCAGCGTGTCATTGCATACAACGCGTTGAGATTGTTCACTCTGTTGCGCACGGTACTGCACAGTGTCTCACTGTATCGTTACGCGAGTAATACAGCTTTATACTGGTGCGGCATATACAGCTATATCCGCGCTGCTTCCATACTGGTGCGGTGTAATATATAACAATTACATATTTTGTTTGATTCGTTGATTGCGCTTCGACAAAATGGCCCCTGAACCAGATTTAAGTCAAGAGAAAAGGATGAAAGAATTGGTAAAGATACGCGGTACTATTAAGGGCTTAACACGATTTAAAGATTATGTGTCGCTCATAAATATTACATAATTAGAGGATATTAGTGATATAAAACTTAAAGAATTAAAATTTCGTTTAGTAAAAATTTAAAATTTGTTGTTTGAGTTCAATGATGTTCAGTCTCAAATTGAAATGTTGACATCTAACGAAGATGACAGTGAGATTGATAGTTTTGAAAACTTATTTTAAAGCACATTGTCTTTAGCTCGGCACATACTTGAGTCGCGTTCTAAATTTCAGGAGAAGGAAGGGAGCCTTCACACAGCTCACTCATCATGTTCGCACAATTTAAATAAAATTAAATTACCTACCATTAAATTACCTACTTTTGATGGGAATTATTTCAAATGGCTTGAATTTATGGACACATTTGACTCGTTAATTCATTTAAATGATACGATACCTGAGATAAATAAATTCCATTACTTACGATCATCTTTAGAGGGTAGTGCAGCTTTAACAATAAAGTCACTTGAGTTTAGCGTAAAAAATTATAATGTGGCATGGGATTTAATTTGTCAACGATATGATAATAAAAAGGTCCTCGTTAATAACCACTTAAAATCATTATTAGAACTGGAGTACGTCTCAAACGAGTCGCACAGAGCTTTACGATTTCTAATTGATCACGTGACAAAAAACTTAAGGGCTCTAAATACATTAGACCAGCCTACGGATAAGTGGGACATTCTCATAATTTATTTGGTGTCTACAAAATTGGATGCCAATACTCTGAGTAAATGGGAAGAACACAAAAATACTCTGGAAAACTTACCTGCGCTATCTGATTTTATAAAATTTTTGCGTAACCGGGCTGATGTTCTCGAGACACTGGCAATCGGTAGACGCGAAAATAAGTCTAGTATTTATAAAGATAAAAAAGCTGAACCAAAAGATAAGGAGTATTACCCTAATAAAACATTGAAAAGTTTTATGACTTCTGCCAATACCAAAGCCGTTGCTTGTCCTTTCTGCAATCAGCATCATCGCATCATAGATTGTTCTTCATTTAGGCAGCTCTCTCCTGAAAATAGATGCACCGAGGTTTCTAAATTAAAACTTTGTTCTAATTGTTTGCGAAGGGGACACGGGTCTAGCGAATGTCATCTCTTGGGTACCTGTGAGACTTGCAGAAAGAAACACAACACATTATTGCACGTTGATCATCTTACACCTGAAACAAGCACTACTATGAATAATTGCTGCTACTTACCTGTTTCCTTGCCAGCGCAGTCTAATAATCAAGTTCTTCTAGGTACAGCTGTAGTGCAAGTTATCAATCCTAAAAATGAAAATACTTACCTTGCTCGCGCTTTACTCGATGCGGGCAGCCAGTCATCCTTAATGACAGTAAACCTGAAAGAAAAAATGGGATTAATGAGTGATGAAACAGATATATTATATATATCGGGTATAAACAATTGTCAAATGCCTATATCTGATAGTTGTGAAATGACGATAAAATCATGTGTAACTGAATTTAGTGCACAGCTTAAATTTTTAGTCGTTCCAAAAATAACAGGTTCATTGCCTAATGCATTGATAAATGTAATAAAGCTTGACTTACCTCAGAATCTTCAACTAGCGGATCCTAATTTTTTCCACCCTTCAGATATTTTTCGATTTGATGTCGCCAAACCAAATAAAATTGGGTCCTAACAAACCAGTGCTTCAAGAGTCTCAGTTGGGCTGGATTGTGGCAGGTCCTCTTTATATTCATAATCTTAAAAAAAATAGGCAAATCCATTGCAAATTCACTCAAGAGATCAGTGATCAGCTGGCAAAGTTTTGGAGTCTTGAAGATATACCCTATTCAAAAAGAACTATGTCAGCTGATGATGAATTTTGCGAGCGCTACTTTACTGCGACTACCAAGCGTCTGGATAACGGAAGATTTTCTGTTTTTATGCCTTTTAAAGAAACTCCAGAAGCAGCTGTCGGAAATTCTTTCAACGTCGCAGAAAAGCGTTTTCTATGTCTTGAGAAAAAACTTAATAAAAATCCTAATCTTAAAAATGAATATAGTAACTTTATTAAGGAATACGAAGAGTTGGGTCACTTAACAGAGATCAACAAACCCCACTTCGGATATTACCTTCCTCATCATGCTATGATGCGTGAAAATAGCGAAACGACTAAACTTTGTGTAGTTTTCGATGGTTCTGCGAAGAGTCGTCTCATAAATCCCTAAATGATATCCAACACATTGGTCCCGTGGTGCAGGATGAGTTGTTCAATATCCTTCTAGGTTTTCGCCAGCATAAATTTGTGTTGTCTGGAGACATTAAAAAAATGTATAGGCAGATCATGGTTGATGAATCACAGAGGCACCTCCTACTTATTTTATGGAGACATGATGATAAAATGCCTCTTAAAGTTTTCCGACTGAACACTGTTACTTACGGGACTGCATGTGCTCCTTATTTGAGTACTAGATGTCTTTACCAATTAGCAACCGAATGGGCTGATACGGTGGTATCTCAAGTAATTAAATACGATTTCTATGTGGATGACCTTTTGACAGGCGTATCATCAGAGAGCGATCTAGCGCACATTAAAGAAACGGTCTCCGCTGTACTTAACTCTGCGGGCTTTCCTATACATAAATTTCGAACTAATTGTCCTAAAATACTATCGGAAGCTCCGCAGTCTGACGTTTTTAATTTATCCAAGGAGTCTACAGTATTGGGGGTGCTATGGGAACCTAGCTCTGATACTCTGAGGTTTCAAATAAATGTAGACAAACATGAACAAAAAATAACTAAAAGGGTTATCTTGTCGAATACTTGTAAAATTTTCGATCCTTTGGGTTTGTTAAATGTATGCACAATTACGCTCAAAATTCTGTTACAAAAATTATGGCAACTTAAATTAGACTGGGATGATGAGGTCCCAAATGACGTAAAAAAGGCTTGGATAAAGGTCATAAAAAATTTGGATGTACTTTCCTCTTTGTCACTTCCCAGGTTTGTCTTGTGTTCGCCCCTTGTTATCATACAGCTTCACTGCTTCATAGATGCCTCACAAGATTCATACGCTGCCTGTGTATATTTACGCTCTATAAATAGCGATGGTAAAGTCAGTACGAATCTTTTATGCGCTAAAACGCGTGTCGCACCTTTAAAACCTGTCGTTACCATCCCAAGGCTCGAGTTATGTGCTGGTCATCGAGGAGCACGCCTTACCACAAAAATCTGTGAAGCCCTTCGTTGTAAAATAAATAGCAAAACGTTTTGGTCTGATTCGACTATAACATTAGGGTGGATTAAGACTCAACCAAAACTTTTAAAACCATTCGTTTGTAACCGGATAAATGAAATCCATGAATTAACCGAAAGGGACTCTTGGAGGCACGTGCCTACTCATGTCAATCCAGCCGATTTAGCCTCAAGGGGGATTGAACCTAGTGTTCTAGTTAATTCTAGGTTGTGGTGGAATGGACCCGAGTTTCTGTCTAATCCAGAGTCTGGATGGCCACAACATCAAAATGTGAGCATAGAAGTGCAACTACCTGAGGTAAAGGTTTATCACGTCCAAGACCAAAATCTTAAATTTATTAACTTTGAACAGTATTCCGATTCCTTAAAACTACAACGCATATTCGCATACGTTTTTAGGTTTATAAAAAATTGTAGAAATCCTTTAAGTAAATCAACAAATTCTCTTAATCAGACTGAACTTCATCAATCTCTTACATATCTCCTTAAAACCGCACAGCAAGAGTCCTTTGCGATGGAAATAGATTCAATTCATAATAATAGATGCCTTAAACCGAAATCTGATATATTACAGTTATCTCCATTTATTGATAGCGGCGGACTATTGCGAGTGGGCGGTCGTTTAAAAAACGCTGATCTTAAATATAACACAAAATATCCAATTCTTTTGCGAGCGAACCATCATCTTACAAAAATCATGATGTTAAGCGAACACAAACGTTTATTTCACGCGGGTCCTCAATTTCTTCTTAGCTCTTTTAGGGAGCAGTATTGGCCTATTGGTGGCAGAACCCTGGCTAGAAGCATTGTGCGTAAATGTGTTATATGCTTCAGAATGAAGGGTAAAAGCATAGACCCTTTGATGGGTAATCTACCTACTAGTAGGGTATCTGAAGCGTACACATTTCAAGTTACAGGGACTGATTTCGCTGGTCCGTTTATGATAGCCAACAAAAAGGGTCGCGGCAGTAAGACAACTAAATGTTTTTTGTGTATATTTATTTTTCTACTAAGGCTGTACATTTGGAAACGGTCAGTGACCTTACAACTCAAGCATTTATTGCTTGTCTTAAAAGATTTATTGCGAGACGAGGTAAACCAGAATGCATTTGCTGTGCTGTGCTTATTAGTATAACCTACCTGATGTATCTTCTCGGATTCATCCAACATGGCTTGCAAGGAGAGATGACCCAAGTGACATTCTGCCTCCTCGATATTGCATCTCTCGGCTGCGCGCTTTCTTAGCAACGCCACACGTTCCTCGATGTGTACTTTATCAATCATTATGTTTTATAATCACCCTTTATATAATTAAACACAAGCAAATACCCAATAAGAAGAAATGAAAAAAGGTCTTCAATTTGTAAAATGTCAGCAAACTTTGTATTAGTAATGGCTGAACACTTTGTCAATCAATGAAATATTTTTTTTGCATTTATATATTCGACTAGTAATCTGTTTCTAATTCATAAAAGATATGCATCACAATACGATACCCGTAAATTAAACAGTGTGTACCATAAATAACGTGTGATATGTACGAAGATACATTTATACGAGCCTGTTAGTGTGGTTGGTAGATGCTTGCCTTTCACCTCGCAGGTCGTGGGTTCGATTATCACCCATGACATTTTGCTTGTCCTGAGTCTGGGAGTAATTATCTATATTAGACGTTTATTTATTATATTTATTTATATTTATAAAAGAAAATAGAAGCCGTATGAAAATTCTCTGAACCTCTTACAATAAAACAAATACAAAGTTTTGTTAGTTTGGCCTCGTATTTCAAAAAATATAAAATGAGTCTTTCTATGACAGCAAGTCCACTGACAAATTTATTAGAGGACGATGAATCATTTCAATTTTGAGAAAAAAAACTTCATTTATTTAAAGAAAAAGTAATAAGTAGCCCAGTATTGAAATTTCTTAATCCAAGATTAAGCATAGATTTAGCCTTATGGCTGTAGCCACGGCCTATTGTTGAACTACTAGGTGCAACGGTCTGAGGTTTAGTAAGGCCGCGGTGGAAGTCGTTATGCTGCCTGCCTTTGCTAGGCACGCTAGTTAGAGGCTTAGAAGTTTGGTCCTTGCGATGTCTGTTTGAGTTTTGGGCCAACGTACAACAGCACCATACGTTATCATGGGGTGTATTATCATTTTGTAAAGCCATAGCCATAGGTCATGGATGGTTTCAAACTCCATTTCATCTGTCTTCTACATTGCCAGAAGACTGAACGGCCTTTGTGAATTTTTACCTCCATGTTCCAGTTGAGCTTGCTATCGAGCGTTATACCTAGGTATTTGACCTACGATGAGAGACTCAGTTTAGTGCCATACAATTTTGGTAAGTCCATAGTGTTTGGTTTTCTTTTGTTTGCGAATAGGACCATTACTGTTTTCTCTGGATTTACCGTTAATTCGTGTTGGTCGCACCATTGTACTACGATTTTGAAGGCAGATTGCATGCGGTTACAAATAATGTTTTCTGAGTTGCCTTGTATTAAAATCGTGATATCAGCGTAGCCGAGGGGGTACTACAAGGCGTCGTTGTAAATCATCCACCACGATGTTTCATAAGAGAGGTGACAATACACCTCCCTGGGGACATCCTTTTGCCATGATACCTCTTGTATTGGAGTTTAATGTAAACCTTATAGCTCTCAGCCTTAGGAGGTTGTCAATCCAGCCAATAATGATTTGATCCGCTCCAAATTTGGCAAGGGAGTGCTTGATGCTACAGAATTTTGTTTTCTTGAAGGCTCCTACGGTGTCAATGAAATCGCCTAGTGTCATCAGTTTGACAGTTGAGCTGCTTCTATAGTTCTTACCACTGTGTATAGAGCCGAATCTGTTGATTTGCCCGTTCTGTAAGCGTGTTGTTGTCGATGTAGTGGCGTGTGTCGTAGCACACCATCTCTAAGGAATCTGTCTACAAGTCTTTCTAAAGACTATAGTAGGGATTATGTTAGACTGAGCAGTCTGTATGATTTCGCCTGGGTGTAGTCAGTTTTACCCGGTTTGGGTAAAGTTCACTTCTCTCCACTGGCCTTTGGGATATCTTATGCGTTTTTATGAGAAATTTGATGAGAATGAGCAAATTTGTATCTCTCCCAATTTTTTTTCGTTTCTAGTACTTCTGCACAATTGAATGGTTTTCTTAGATTTCGTTTGAGTTTTTCGAGTTCTAACCCCCACCATTGAAATTTGGTTCCTATTTTTGGTATTTCAAGTGGGCATGCCTGCTGGTAACTCAATTGCACACAGTTGGTTAATGTGTTTAAATTGTCTTCGAAGTTGTCAGTGTTAGTTTGCATGTTTTTGAAAGTAAGTTTACTTAACTCGAGTAGGTTTTGGTACCTTGTGACGGCTGTCCTACGAGAATTGTGTCTTGGTTGTATTCCTTTCTAGAACACTTCGATAACATAGCAGATTCGCCTGTGGTCTGGAAATGATGATTCGGGAGAAACATGCCAGTTAGACAAGATTTCTTTCGCACCATCTGACGCCAGAGTGATGTTCACTATGTTTTGGTGTCTGGAATTTACAAAAGTGGGTTCAGAGCCCCTGTTTATTATGGATAGGTTGGTTAAAAATATTTAGTCAGTTAGTTGCTCACCTCTCTTATTTGGCATCGCGCTGCCCCATAGTGGGTGGTGCGCGTTTGCATCTGCCGAGATGATGATGTCCCAGTCGTTGTCATCACAGTGTTGTATCAGAGTACTCAGATCACCAAAAGAACTGAGTAATCTGATAGTACAAGTGGAGGACGTTTAGTGTCGGGGTTATCTGGTAGCCGTATAGCGGTTAGGACTCTGGAACAGAATTGTGTTAGTAACATAACTCGTATTGTTGTGCCAAAGTCTAGGGCATCAATTTACCCCCTAGCTGTCCCTATATTCAGATCTGCCTAATTCACTCCTGGATTAGTGCGATGGACTTGTTGTTAACCTTCAGCGGTTTGCGTAGGGTAGCCGTCGCGATTTGTTTGTGCTGGAGGTTGGTCTGGACGATGCCAATCCGAGTCGGTTCCGAGAACATCACTGTTAATGGATTCCTCCCCGGATGACATGTCGTCGCTGACTTCCATTTCAGGTTTCGCTGTTATTTCCTCTCCTGTGGAAGTCAGCGTTTTCAGGGTCTCTTCTGTGCCCGATGTGCTCACACAAGCGGATGTTGGTGGTAGTAGCGGTGCCTGGCATGGTGTCGAGTCCGTGTTCTCGGCGCTTTTTGGGTCATCAGACGGGGACGTGTCCACTAGTCCCGTGGGAGTGGAATTCTTTTCCAGAGGTACTTCAGATTCTAGGATACTCAAAGTTAAGAAAATCCCTTTGTCTTGAAGAATCGCGCCGTATATTTGCCAGAACTGGATGCTGTACCAGGTGTTTTGCGCGGGTAAGAGTTTTAGCTGTGTCATCTCCGATTGTTTTGGGCAGTAATAACGCAGCGCGAACGCGATTTTTGATTTCTGACTATCTAATCACAGTCAGCTTGGTGCCCGGTATGGGTGACGCAAAAGCGTTCACAGTTGTCTTGAGCCAGTTAAGTGACCTGTCGTCCTCACATCATAATTTAAGCACGCCTTTGCATGCGATTGGCTTGCCTCTAAACGATAGTACGGTTGGTGGTCTGTTGTCCGTTGGTGGAGCAAGTCCGATGGTTTCGAGCTGTACAGCTCACCGCCCACCGTCATTTCGGTTGAGGACTGTGCGGTGATGGCTACTAATAGGTACGACTAAGCCGCATCCGCGAAGCTGACCGTAGCTCTCTTAGGAGTGTCATCCAGCGTCGCGCGTTTTGACTCCATCTTGGGTGACATTGTGTCATCCACGCGTACCCTTTTCGCTATTTCTGGCTTTCTGAACTCGCCTTGAACTTAGGGATTCGCCGCTTTGCGGGCTCGTTTGTGTCTGCTATGGGCAGAGTTAGACCCTGTTGTGGCTTGGTTGCCTTGGGTTGAACCCCCGGCTATATCAGCCTTGGTTTGATGCTCGGGCCGGGTTAACTTCGACCACTTGTCACCAGCTTCTGACGGATGTTCGCGCTGGGCATCTGCGTTTCCTATCAGTCGTTTTCTGATAGGCTACCTGGGTCTTGTTCTTAGCGGAGCCGATTGTCACGAGCTTGTTATGGCTGCGTCTATCAGCTCTACGCGGTACCACCTGCCATGAGCTGGTGGTTTCAGGTGTTGGGAATGGCCATGGCCGCATAAGTTCAGCGCTGCTGATGGTTCAGAGCTGTTTGGTAGTACATTTGCTAAAATTTTGTCATTGCCATTCATCTTGGTCACGAAGCCGTAGAACTTCGCATGCTGGCCGAAGGGCAGAAATTAATCTCCGAGGTGCCCTGCTATTGGAGAGACACCATTAGTGACTGAACACTCTCTCAGTCATGTAGCCATCACCACGGTACGAATGACAGCTTGGCTTGGGGTGACCTCTTCTCCTCCTCTTTCTCTTAAGACCTCAGGACTGAAGAGTTACTAGCAAATGCCCAAGGTGGAAACTTATTCGGAACTTTAGCGTTTCGGGAGGAAACAAGTTTTCTCTCAATTGGCGAAAGCCCTTGCATGCGTGAAGGTAGGTCGTATAATACCCCCAAATTACGACAATAGTACCCCGTGGAAATGGACAAGTGAAGAAGGTAATATCAGTACTTACTAAGATATGTATAGAAGCACCATTTCTGTGGTATCGTCAATACAGCGTGCACTCAATAGTACTTTTCAAAGAAAGTGGGTTCCACACTTTCTTCATTCTACATAGTCCACTCCATTTGAATTAAAAAAGAGTGGACTATGAAGAATAACCAAGACCAGATAATTTATGATTTATGAAAAGAAGAAGAATTTAAAAGTTTTACAGAGCAGAGACAAGTACTCAGAATCAGAGCAAAAGAACAGATATTCAAGGCTCACGAAGAAAAAACTAAAAACTTCAATAGAAAGAGGAAGGAGAATAGTAAATATAAGGTTGATGACCATCGATATGACGTAGAGAGGTTTGATCGTACCGCAGAGGTTTCGCACAAGACTCTCCGTTGTGATTACGTGAAACTATGGCCTATGGACACAGTTTAAGTACCTATGGTATGTATTAGGTATATAAGTATTTATGCTGACGGATGTAAAGTCTGTTGGATGATGGATGTATGATTTAGTGGGATGTGTTTCATGTTAACGTGTAAAATGGTATATTTCAAACTTTGTTATTTTTTAAGTTTCATTGAAAAGCTCTTATTGGTCCTTCCAACCAATAAGAGCTTTTCAATGAAACTTGAATGAAACCACTAACATGCATCCATCATCCAACAGACTTTACATCCGTCAGCATAAATACTTATATACCTAATACATACCATAGGTACTTAAACTGTGTCCATAGGCCATAGTGTTCATTCTAAAATTGTATAATTATTCTATTGACCTAAGATGTTATTTTTACATTTTTATTTGATATTGTAACTAGAATAGCATGGCCGTGGACAGCCATAAGTGTTATGAAAGGTCGAAATGTGGAATGTAAGTATTAGTTTCTGAATGAATGGTATGATTAATGCTAAGACGGATCGATGGTTTCTAAACGGAGAGTGAATTTAATTAATTAACCAATTAGACAATGACGAATGAACGATGAGTGAATGAGACTGATATAAAGTACAGAGGATCACGGAATGAACGAGGCGGAGTTGGAAAGGGACGCTTGCTAAGCACGAACGTGCATGGACTTATTGTAAGGATTTTCGAGATAGCTGAGGTGTCACGTGGGACTTTGCCTTTATATGGCTGAGTCAACCGGTCCCTCTTCGGAAGCTCTGTCGGTTTACGTTTCGATTAATCTTAAGCACAAGTGTATTGTTTATTGCAGTATTTACATTGTCATAAGAAAATTGTTGTTTATTTCTCAATTTAATTAATTTTTAATTAAATTCTGAAGTTTTAATGAACCTCTTTTTTATGTTGAAATCCTTTTAATTCCTAAAAATATAATAACACCAAAGAAAGAGCGATACGTATGTAGGTAATCGATTATTTTTATTATCAACAAGAATACATTAATTTATGAATCCTATGTAAGTACATCTAATGATTTCAGGTTTTCAAGCTACTAAGTACATACCCTGTATAATTAAATACCTAATGTATTTAATAGATACATTAGGTGTAATAAACATAATTGACGATATTTAAACAGATATTGAACTGACGTAAGACATGATGTTCTAATTGCAGTGTTGATTTAGATTACATATATCTACGCTCAGTGTTATAAATGGCTAGACATTTACAGTTTCAGCTTAGCTTTATTGTTGCGTATACACGAAGGAACTTTTATTAAAAATAATGCTAGATTAATCATAAACATATGGTTTAATCATACTTTATACATACGGTCGGTAGGATTGCAAAGAGAGGGGTTACAATTGCACCATCAGAGCTACACATTGTCTGCAGATGCCCTGCTGTGGTTAGAGTAGTGCGGTTGGCACCTTGGCAGGACAGTTATATGTGTGACAATCATAAAGTTGTGCTGGTTCTGGACGTGCTTTGTTGTATGACGTTGCATGTTTGTAAAGTTCCAAATGATACATAGATTATTTTCCCTAGTGCACCAAAAATATCTTAACCATTGAACCGGATAGTTCAATGGTTAAGATAGTCTCTATAAGTAGTAGATCACACAGTTTGTATGGGCCTTAATAAACCGGCAGTAACATAATGTTAGTCAACGATAGAAATAAGTAGCTTCATCGTCCCTAATAATTTATGAGTAGGCACAAAACTTAATTATATGGCTCAGTTGAAATGCACTCCTTTAATAATCAATGCAACTAAAATTCTAACAAAAATCTTTAGCTAGGCTAGTGAGAGTTTCTATGTAATGTTTCAAAGTAATTTAGTGCTGGTCTCTGTGATACCAATACCTGGCCCACACTGTATTGTCTATAGGCAGGCGTTGTGTCTTACATTTAGGAAGACATCCTAGTCTTGGGAGACCGCAATAGCTATTCTTACATTTCTAATCTACAGTGTAATAGTTGACACTTCACATTCAGATATACTCTTTGTATACATATAGTGTGTACCAATAAGTTGTGTATACATACCTCCGAGGTATGTATACACAATTTACGTATAGCTCATGGGAAGCGTGTGGTGACAATGAAGCGAGTTCCATGATTTTTGTTCTTTTCAAAAAGTGCATCCACTCATTAAAAAAAAATTATAGATAATTTTTTTGGATTAATACAATATTTTTATACTATCGATCGAGACATTAAATGGACTATAAATCGTAAACGGTGAGGTTTACAAAACAGTTAACACGATATAAACGATTTTATTTTGTTCTTTACTTTACTGAAATTTTAGATTCTGAGATATCGGCCGTAAACATTTTTCAAGATGGCGCTGTAAGCTTCACCCGGAACTCACCTTTATTAGCAATATGATGATACTATATGATGATTAACTAGAAGCGCGGAACTCACGTCATCGTCATTTAGTACATATATAAAACATGTAACTTTATTAACGCACTTCCTGAAAATAGTTTGTTCAGAATCGTTTACTGAATCGATTTAAATCTTATCTTATCTTATATCATTTCTAATATAGGTAATTTTTTATTGCAGTATAATTAAAACTACGGAAATTATTGTCATATTAACCCTGTCAAACAAATTGAAATGGACCGTAAGTCGAAGTAATAAGACTTAAAATCGCAGTTTTATTTGTATTCACCAAATTCCATCATTCAATACAAAATAAATAAAAATAAACTTTATTCCAAGAATCGCATTTAGTAAATAACAATGCATATACATGTTAAATAAAAAAATCAGTGTATGTATATCGTCCCCGTAGTTGGAAAACTAAATAAGTCCGATTTTGGCGATTTTGACTTTTTCCTATTTTCAAAACACCTAAAACCTGCCGCATATTTGAGCCTTACAGGCATTTTCATATCTTATTCCGTTCCAAAGATATAGCCATTTTTGTCAGACAGGTCATGACAGATGGAATAATAACTATCTTCAGACAAACACAATTTTTTTAAAGGAAAACTAAATAACTCAGTAAATAAATCAATAACTCTGGTCAATGACAAGCTGAATGTCGAATAAGTTAAATAACTTGAGTTGTTGAATTTTCCTCAACTTAAAAAATCTTTTACAAAACTAATTTAGTTCGAGGAAAACTAAATAACTCTATTTATTTAATTTTGCTATTCTGAATTCTGATGTAACGTATCTAATTTATAAATATTTGATGTTATTTATTTCTTCTAGAACAAGATAAAGATTAATTATAAGATGCTAGGCAAATAAAATTAAATAACTTAAGTTGTCATCAGAGGAAATCAGAGGGTCAAGTCCCATTTCGGGTATCAAACCGATGCCACTTTCAAGAGATGAAGAATCTTTTGCTGATTCTGGATCTACGTGGATTCCGGACACAGAAGAAGAAAATAAAAACGAAACTTAGTTCTTTAATAGACATCAATATTTCATTGGATAAGAAGAAAAAAAGAGTAAAGAGATTTGAACGAATAAACTCCATTTTGTCGAGAGATTCTAAAGATGAAACAAGTAATATTATAACAACTCGAGCTATTATTGAAACCCTTATTGAACAAGTCTCACCGGGTTACCCTGAAAAAGAATAATGGAACACTATATTTCGCTGAGAGAACAGATTCAGAAATAGAAACAGAAAATAAGGAAATAGAAACCGGGGTGCTAAAAACCCCCGGCAGACGCCGTTTTACCAAAACCGACAACCTCTGGCCCTGGCAACATATAACACTCGCATACTGCGGACCGACGAGAAGATCATCGAACTGGAGGTGGAAGTAAGCAGGTTACATTGGGATATCATAAGATTGTCTCAAGTCCGAAGAGAGGGGGAGGGCACGATAATCCTAAAATCCGGGAACCTGCTCTATTTCCGGAACCAACGGCGACCTACTGTACCAAGGTGGTGTCACCTTGGGACAAACACTTGGGACAACGTAGTGAAAATCGAGATTGTGTCGACTAGGGTGGCGTAACTTATTCTCAGAATTACATACATACATACATACATAGACTCACGCCTGTTTCCCAGAGGGGTAGGCAGAGACAACGGATTTCCATTTGTCACGATCTTTGCATACTTCTTTTGCCTCGATTACTGTCATTATATTCTTCATACATGCTCGCCGGTTTAGGGTACTTCTGACCTGCCCTTTCTTGAGAACATCTCCAATTTGGTCAGAGAATGTTCGACGTGGTCTTCCCCTTCCGGTTGTCCCATTCACACAGGCCAGGTATACTTCTTTTGTCAATCTTCTTTCATTCATCCTTTCTAAATTGGCCAAACCATCTCAGCATGCCTTTTTCAATCTTTGTGACTACATCCTCTTTCACACCACAACGCTCTCTTACATCAGTATTTCGAATTCTGTCTCTCAAAGTCACACCACACATACTTCTCAGAGCTCTCATTTCCACTGCATTTATTTTACTTTCATTCTTTTTCTGCCATACCCAACTTTCACTTCCATACATTAAAGTTGGCACTAACACTCCATCGTGCACGGCTAGTCGAGCCTTCTTTGATACTTGCCGGCTACTCATAAAGGCGTGTAGTGCCCCATTCACTCTGTTCCCCGCATTTACTCTTCTAACAATATCTTTTTCATATTTCCCATCTCTCGTAAACAAAGTTCCCAAATATACAAACTCATTCACCTGTTCGAATCAGAATTACCAAGCGGTATTCGTTGAAGGTAATACAGGTATACGCGCCGACTTCGACGAACTCCGACGATGAGGTTGAGGATATATCAAGAGCCATACATAGCTCTAAAAACGTTTTCACTGTGGTCATTTGTGGACTTTGACGCGAAGCTGGGCAAACGATTCGCTAATGGGCTGAGAGTGGGGCAATTTGGAACTGGAGACTGGAACCCCCGGGGCTAAATGTTGGCCGACTTCATGGAGAAGGAGGAACTCTTAATGATGAATTCCTTATTCAGAAAGTCGGATCACCGCAAATGGACCTGGGTGAACCCTGATGGTAAAACCAATAATTAGATAGACTTTATCTTGTCGATGAGACGACAGATGTTCAATGCGGATAAAACCGGCAGCGATCACAGACTGGTGAGAGGCTTATTGAACCTTAATGTCAAGTTGCAGAGGTCCCGAATGATGAAGTCTACGCTCCGATCTTTACCTATCCACGTCCAAAACCCCGAACCATTTCAGCTCTAATTGCAAAACCGTTTCGAATGCCTAGCACTAGGTAATCTAATCTTAAAGGTACTTTACAAAACATAATAGACGGACACAAATTACATCCAGGCTCAGAACAACTATTTATGGGTCACACAAATAGCCGTCTGGCGCGGGATTCAAACCCGCGACACGAAGCGGCGAGGCAACTGTCTCAGCCACCACGCCACACATGCAGTCAAGTGGACTCATACTACGACAAGCTTGTAGAAGCTGCCCATACGGCTGGGTCTAAATTCTTCAAGGCCCGCTGTACAAACAGAACTAAAAAGATCTCTGACTTTACCCTGCAACTTATGGAAGAAAGACGGATAATGGTTCTGAACTCCTCAGATGATGCTACCAGATACCGGCGGCTCAAAAGACAGATCTCAAAATCTTTGACTCGCCACACGCGTCAATTTAATACAATTAGTATTAAAGAGACCATCAAGCGGAACAAAGGGTCTAAAGTGCCTCGGATCCCAGAGCACGACTAACCCGTCATTACACCGAAGACATCCTTGAAGTCAGCCTGTACGAGATTAGAATGGCTCTCAGACACCTTAAGAACAACAAGGCGCTTGGTGAGGATGTAGTTACAGCAGAGCTTCTGAAGGCGGGTGGTACACCAATCCTACGGGCCCTTCAGAACTTATTTAACTCCATCATACTAGATGGTCAAACTAACAACAACTCCACAAGCATGACACAGAAGTGTGGCGGTGCTCTTCTTCAAAAAGGGTGACTAAACCCTATTGAAGAATTATAGGCCGACACTGCTGAGCCATGTTTACAAGTTGCTTTCGAGGGTCATTATGAATCGTCTCGCATGCAGGTTTTATGACTTCCAGCCTCCCGAACAAACTGGTTTCCGAAAAGGCTTTAGCACCATAGACCACATACATACGCTGGGGCAAGTTGTGTAGAAGACCGAAAAGTATAACAAGCCACTGTGTTTAGCGTTTGTGGAGTATGAGAAAGCCTTTGATTCTATCGAAACCTGGGCCGTGCTCAGGTCTCTCCAAAGGTGCCAAATCGACTACCGGTATATCGAGGTATTAAAGTGTTTGTATGAAAACGCCACTATGTCAGTGCGACACCAGGACTACAATTCGAATCCTATCCACTTACAGCGAGGCGTGAGACAGGGAGATGTTATATTTCTGAAACTGTTCACCACTGCATTGGGAGATGTCTTCAAGCTTCTGGACTGGAAAGGCTTTAGCAATGTCAATAGCGAGTACATCACTCACCATCGATTTGCCAATGAGCAGTCATGGCTGAGACCATGGAAGATCTCGGTACAATGCTCGATGACCTCAGCAGAGTTTCTCAACAAGTGGGTCTGATAAATGAACATGGATAAGACGAAAATCATGTCAAACGTCCATATTGCATCCACTCAATTGAAGGTTGGAGACTAGGACATACCATCCAACAAGGTAGGTCCAACTTCGAGAAGGAGATCAATTGTAGAATCCAACTCGGATTCGGAAATGTTACGATCGATGATCGGAAATGTTACGTAGCTTCCCGAATGCTGCCCGCATTCGGGAAGCTACGTAACATTTTCTCTTCCAAAATACCGCAGTTTCTCATGTCGAAAGTCTTCGACCAGTGTGTGTTGCCAGTGATGACTTACGGAACAGAGACGTGGTCGCTCACTATGGGCCTTATTAAAAGGCTCAAGGTCACCCAAAGAGCAATGGAGAGGGCTATGCTCGAAGTTTCCCTGCGGGATCGAATCAGAAGTGTCAAAATCCGCAGGCGAACCAAAGTCATCGACATAGCCCGAAGAATTGCAAAACTGAAGTGGCAGTGTGCGTGGGCGTCACATAGTTTGTAGACCCGACGGCCGTTGGGGCAAAAAGGTTCTCAAGAGGCGACCACGAACTGGAAGAGGAGAGAGCGTGGGCAGGCCCCATACAAGATGGGCCGATGATCTTGTGCGGGTCGCTGGGTGCGAATAGCGCAAGACCGGCAATTGTGGAGTTCGGCTGATATGATAATGTATATTTTTTAAGGTTGTGACATGATAAGTATCTGATAACAATACACCTTTTCTAAACTTTTCTATTTATTCCTTAATATAACTTGATTAATATCATAATACAGCGTTTATTTCATATGAGACCATCAAAAGTTAAAAAAATATCATAGTAATAATAACATACAAAGCCACTAAATTTTACATTTACAAATATTTCGAGTATGATAAATTCAATAACTGCACTTATTTCACCAAATTTGACTCTACCACATGTATTTAGCTTGTAGGAAAACTAAATAAATAGCCGAAATAAGTAGCTAATTGCAGTTACGTTATAAAAACAGTTGTGGCAAAATTAAACAACTTGATTTTTTATTTGTTATTTAGTTATAGTTAAAGATAGAGTTCAGTTTGTTAAAGCATAATGTGAAAGGTTATCAGGTCCACAAAATATAAAATTGCCGGCTGCAAAATTGTCTCACATTTTCTTACAAATGTACAAAAACTGAAAAAAAAACACTAAATCGCGTTTATCTCAGAACTACAAAATCAGAGTTATTTAGTTTTCCAACTACGGGGACGATATTATCTATTACAACATAATACTCTAATTGGGGTGTTTGAGGGTGTACGTTATTAATTACGTTACATTCATATATATTTTATATATATACACGTCAGTATATATACAAAAATATATATGTATTTGTATACATATATATATATATATTACACACCACACGAGCAGCCATCTTGTGATGACTGCTCGTGTGGCGTGTAGCGGTTGAGAGAGTTACTTCGCCACTTCGTGTCCCGGGTTCAATTCCCGCGCAGGACTACTATTTGTGTGACCCATAATTATAGTAGTTCAGAGTGAGAGAGTTCTAGATGTGCATTGTTTTTTAAGTGTAAATAAATAGTTTAATGACGTGCGATGACGAGGGTTCCATGCGCGCCTAAACAAGTTTTTACTTCAAAAATTGTATCGGAAATTTAGTGCGAGGTTGACCAAAACAACAGCTATTTTTATTGGGCTTTCAACCAAAAAGTGCTCGACGAGCCTAAAGAAGTATATCATTTCAAAAATTAAATGAAAAATAAATTATTTGTGTCCTAAATTGCATACAAGTATCAAAATTAGTTTAGTTAATTTATAAAATCGAGCATAAAGCGCCTTCAATGTGTGCGTGCGCACTGCTATAGTGTGCAGGCGCGGATCGCTGAATTTGAGAGCGTCAAAAATGTAATTACGTCCTTAATAAGCCTTTTAGGCAATCAGCATACCTTGATACTATGAACTTGTTCTGTGCCATCATGCCAATCGGTTTTTTTATTGTATATATTTTACAAATGTTTTATAACAGTTTATGCATATGTCCCACAAAGCCGTGTTACCGGTATCGGAGTACTGTATGGGTTCGAGCGCATAAAAGAAATTTTCTCAAGGTAGAAAGACAGATCAGTAAGCTATACCCAAGCTCTTCAGATTCGCAATAACACATTGTTTCTCTGAGTGTGAGATACTTACTCTATGTGAGCTCTATGAGCTGCTACAGCGCGGCAGCTTACTATTTAAAACGTGTAAACAACTGTAACTCGTAACTTCTGCACTGATTTCGGTAAATAAACATTATTATTGTCCGGTGAAGTTATGACTAACCTTAAAAGTGTAACAGTTTATCAGATAGTGTGACTTGGCTACAGGTCTTATTATAGATATATTCTTGCACTAGTTGTGTCCCGCGCTTTTACCCCCGTTAAACTTTATAAATTATAGCCTATGTGTAATTTGGTTTTATAAGCTATATTACCTACTAGAAAGTTTCAACAAAATCCGTTCAGTAGTTTTTGCGAGAAAGAGTAAAAAACATCCATACATACTCACAAACGTTCGCATTAATAAATTTAATAATATTAGTAGGATTAAAGTTATTTAATTTGAGTGTCTCAATGTTTTGTAGAGCATACTAAGCTATCGGTCCAGACTGAAGTCATAAAATATCAGTCGTTAAGCCACGACATAATATATGCCTAATGAGTAGTTCTAAGCTCTGGCATAGGTACGAGTATAACCATACCTTTTCGGTTCACACAATGCCATGAATTGATCTGCTCTATGTACGAAACGTAGAACAGATCGCCAATATTTTACCTAGATAAAACATTTGTTCTTCATACGTAAAAAGTAAGTCAATATTTCCACTTTATTGAGATTAGTTTGCTAGATATATGCTCAGAAGATTTACAGCTCGCTCTGTGAATTGAGGTTGATAAAATCTTTAACAATGAACCCGTATTGGTGAGAGTAACCTATTATATACTTCTATGTGTATTATTAAGATACTTGTTGAAATTTTATGCCTTGCAATGAGTTTATTTAATAGCCAGTTCATAAAACTTTTTCGTTTAATACGCACATACCTTATTGATTTCTCCTTTACGTTATAATGTAAAGGAGCAATCAATAAGGTATGTGCGTATTAAACGAAAAAGTTTGATGAACTAGCTATTACGATACATCTACATGGCAAATTAGTATATAGATATATCTATATACTAATTTACCATGTAGATGTATCGTAACGTAATACAAGTATAGAGGCTTTGACACTTCCAAAAATAACAAATATCTCATTTAGCATTCTATATTTTACAATGGTTACAATGGTAACTAATAATCTTCTGCAAGGTACTCGAGCAATTTAATGACGTAGTTAAAGACCACCTGTATTTTTATCACTGATATTTATCTGTTTTTCATGTCCCCTATCAGTTTAATGATTAAAGAGTAATACCGGCTAAGAGCATGTCGGATTTCTACAACACGAACCCTAATAGTGTAAAGCTACAGTTGCCTAAAATAATTGTTTTATACTTTTACTTCCTATCATTTCTTATAATTTAAATTTTAAATAAAACCTGAAGTAATAATCACTTTAGGGGTCTAAAGGTCTTCCTTATACTTATTTTTGTTAATTATTGTCTGGTGATGTCGAAATCCGCAGGCGAACCAAAGTCACCGACATAGCCCGATGAATTGCAAAACTGAAATGGCAGTGGGCGGGGCACATAGCTCGTAGAACCGATGGCCGTTGGGGCAGAAAGGTTCTTGAGTGGCGACCACGAACCGGAAGACGCAGCGTGGGCAGGCCCCCTACAAGTTGGACCGATGATCTTGTGCGGGTCGCTGGAAACAGCTGGATGCGAATAGCGCAAGACCGGCAATTGTGAAGAACTTTAGGGGAGGTCTTTGTCCAGCAGTGGACGTCTTTCGGCTGATATGATGATGATGATGATGATTAGGCCGCTAGCAATAAATCTGCAGTACAGTCATAATAAAGTACATAAAATAAGAATGTTGATTTCAGCGATAGTAATAATAATAATAATATCCTGAGACACTATTCACACACGGCCATCTGATCCCAAACTAAGTAGAGCTTGTATGTATTATGGAAACCATATAACTGATATACAACATCTACTTTTTTTCTATTGTAAACATATACTTATATAGATAATTATACCCAGACTCAGGACAAACAGACATGTTCAAGCACACAATTATCTGTCCTGGGTGGGAATCAAACCTACGACTTGTCGTTGTTGTGATCTAGAATATTTTGTGATATTTCGAATTATTTCTATCGTTTAACCGCTTAGAGATCAAAAATGAATAAATATGTTTATAAGAGCGGTACGAGAAAAGACATATTTACAGGTTTTTTTGAGTTTATGGTTGAATTTCGAGCGGGAGAGTAGGTTTCTGATTTGGACGATGTTTACGGTCGAACGGCAAAATTAAACCGTACCGTACATGAATTCTAATGTAAAACTATAATAAAGAAACTGTAATATCTTGACAAACATTCATTTTTAAGCAAAATTGATATGTTTTATCGCATTGTTTATATTTAGTTGACATTACGAAATATCCGTATTAATTATACTACACCTTCAACGGTTTTGATACTTTTGTATTATTTATTTAGATATGAATATGGTTTTTGTTATTTAACGTGCTTTTATTGGTTTCAGTTGCATCTGAAAGCACCGTTAGCCGCATAGTAGACGAAGGTATGTAGAATGGAGGTAAATTTTAAACTCCTGGAAAACATAGGAAAGGGCAACCTAAGAAGCAGACAAATGATTTTAATATAATTATGTGCCATGCGGCAAAAAGTTCAGTTTCCCTACACAGACACCATCAAATTAACCATAGCAAACAGAAGAATCGGACTAAAAAATGTTGGTGGTCAAGATGTTGCAAAATTAGCTGAAGAAGCATTTAATTCAATATCTCCACAAGAATGGAAAAATTGTGTAGACCACGTCTTAGCAATATTTTGCCCGTAGAGGAACCCATTATTAAGATATAGACAGACTCGTTATTTCAGACGGCGATGATAGTTCCAGTGAATCTGTCTGATTGCTCTGGAGTTTCAGGCAACATTTCTGGAGTCGAATACCTAGACTCAGATTATTATTTTTAACTCTAAATAATATATTTTTTTCTATTAACAGTTTATTTTATTTTGTTGTTCTTTTTACGTCCTAGTTTTCTTAAACTTTGACGCGGGAGTGGCTAGTATTATATTAAAAACAAATCAAGTATCAAGAATTTTCAGCTTAAGTATATGGGGTTACCATGTAACAGATGGTGGCGCCCTCATTTATTTTCACGACTTTCTTGACGCACTGTATATTTAAATCCTAGGATACTCGACGTCCATATAATCCGAATAATCTGTGATCAGTATAATACTAATACAATGAAATAAACCAAGACTGCGCTTAAAGACTACGACATAAAAATAATGGCTCCCATATTTTTATAAAGCGCAGTACTTACTTTATTTATTTATTGAAATAGTTTCTATAACTAAAACATAAAATGAATTTACATAGGCTTTTACTCTAATGCCCATTATTTGGACACGAAACTTTCATAGGAACCATTTGAATTTTGAAATTTAGATGGCTATTTGTAATCTGATTACATTATCTGTATGCCATGATATAATTAAAAAAAAACAGTTTTACTCTAAATTGATTCTTATGAATGACAATGTGTCCAAGACTTTTTGAACACTATTAGATATGAAACAAAATGTATTGTTAAATCATAGGTATACCTAAATACCGCATACTATACATATCTTATCTACATCGTGCAACACTTAGGGTTAAACGACTGATCTGAATCAAGCTTGTGTTTTTTCTTTTGAAGAGAAATATCATGCAAATGTTTTATATTCACAACCGTTAAAAGTAAATATACCAATATAACGAAGAAATGGTGATTAATGCACCAATTTACATCAGTACCAGAAATGCATTCCAAAATTAACTTACCCTCTTACTTTTATCTTCCTGTTTTATTATGGAAATCTTGTTCTTAATAAAATACGACAATATTTATAGTAATGAAAGTAATATCCTGGGGGTCATTTGATCCCACACTATGCAGAGCTAGGACTATGGAAACCAGATAACTGATATACTACATATACAATTTTTCTTTTGTAAAGGTCATTTGATCCCACACTATGCAGAGCTAGGACTATGGAAACCAGATAACTGATATACTACATATACAATTTTTCTTTTGTAAATATATACAAACATTATCCGTAGTACCTTATTTTTTAATAAGGTGGTACGGAGTTTAGAGCACATATCGGCATCACGTAAATAGTGTTAAAATCGAGAAATAGACTTTAATGTATGTGTAATAAATTCATTTCAAACCCCAATGATTCTTAGTGTGTTATACTTTATTACGTGCGTTTTGGAGATCTCTAAATAAATATCAAAATAGAAACTCCAAGATCAGATAAATGAAATGACAGGACCATATTTAGTAAACGCCTATTTATAAATGAAATGTATTTGCAATAATGAAAAAGGAAAACAAAAATATTTCTTTTTTAAATTTATTAATGCAAAATTGTAATTATTTTGTGGGTGACTGGGTTTTAATCTCGGGCAAGGCCTAAGGAGCTATTGGAACTATTCTTACAAAAAAGAAAATATCTACTCAGTCATGATCACATTGAGAGTGCATCTGTATTTGCGCACACCTGCACTAAAATATGGCTTGGGTAGTTAAATAGATTAGGTACCGCTTAAATTTGGACATTGGCACAATTACTCTAAATATAGCTTAGAAAAAAATGAAGTGGGTAAAAAAAATTAAGTCTATCCATGGAAGAACAATGATAATCATTTATTTAAGCAAAAAAGGACAAGAACAGGTAGAAATATGTAATAAATTATATTTTATTTGCGGGCTCTAGCCCACACAATGATCACAGATGTTCTAACATCTGTGATCATTTTCTCTGATCACCATTTTTCGCGTTCGTTCGTTTTCGTTTTACCACGCTCAAAAGACACAGTGCATAAATGTCTTGTAGAAAATGATGGAGCTGATTCTTCTGTGGGAAGTTCCTATTCTATTTTGTACATTTTGCATATTGGTGAGCTAAATGTTGGTATTTTTTCATAGACAAATTTAGCTTGGTAAGTTGCGTCCACTTTTTATGTTAAACCTTGTGTGTTATTAGTTAATTTATTCTCTTTTCAACAATAGTAATTATAAATCTTCAGTTAATTTCTCCAAAAACGTCGCCTTCATTTCCACGACTCTTTGAAAAGGAGCCTTGGACAGAATTAATTTCAAATTCATGTGATTCTAATGTCACATGAACTAACCGTTGTAATATTAATTGTTGAGCACACAAATCATACCAAAAAAAAAACACGACAAGAATATCCACAAATGTCAGAAATCGACCTGGTAAAATATATATCCAGCCTTACAGCTCATGAAGCGTGTGAAATCGAAATATTTTACGATAGTTATGAAGTGGTGTAGGCGGAGAATGGCAGGAATTACCTGAAGAAAGAAAAAATAAATGAAGTAGCATTGGAAATAGTAGATCAGAAGATAGCGTAACACCATAGACAGTATAATAGGATGATGTGAGGTACTTAACACGCCATGGTACTTTTATTTGCAACGTAATGGAATTAAAAGTAGACGTTAAATGGAGACGGTTACTAAAATATTGCTTTGTATTTCTACCATATTTTTTTATTTGTAATCTGGACCAATAATAATTACTAGCTAAAATAGCGCTAACATGTTGTTAGCGCTATTTTAGCTAGTAAGATGCACATGCACATGAAGTTGCTTGGGTATTTTTTGCCGATCTGAATTTTAAAAAGCCGACGTCTACGTCAGACCGAGGATTTTTACATAAAAAAATAAACATTAAAATGACGCCATCAGGATTAATTAGATTTAAAGCGCACCAATGCAAAGAAACTTCATGGAAATTTAATCTCAGTCGTATGACAAATTTGTTATTATAATAATATTCGTATCAGTGACTGATATTATCTGCCGAGCCCCAAATAATCGGCTACTTAAATCACTAAGCCGCTCATTTGATTTCAATTTATTTTGGTATTTAATCATTACACAGTCCCGCTGTACACCCGAGCACGTTTTTTATCTAATAAAATTTAACAATACTAATGTTAAAATTCTTCAATTTACTGTGGGAACTTCGGTTACTTACCTACAAGCTATTAAATTTTTCTTATCTATCAGGATTTTTTATCTATTTAGTATGTAGCAGGTCCTTCGAAATTAGTATATCATTCAATACTTTTCAACGCTAAACCTAAAATAAACGATAATAGAAATGATTTATCATTTGGAAATTGGATCTGTTTATGGTCAGTGATAATGCCAGTCGAATAAGTCCACTGCTGGACAAAAATCTCGCCAATAGATTTCCGCAATGAATTTGTGTCCATCATTTTGACATACTCTGGACGGATATGCCATAATTGTCACGCTTGGCAGACGGGTTGACGATCGGATTATGATGGCCATGGTACACAGTGAGACGTTGCTGTTCGTTTTCTGGGAGATATTTCCTTGGGTCGATATCCATCTCACGGATGAAATGGGGTGCCAATATTCTTTGCCATACAGACAACAATTATTTTGCGTAATAAAACACAACATAACCTTTAAAAAATCATGCGGGCTTTGGGGATCGCCGATAGAAGTGAAAACTATTTCTTCATTTCTCATAATCGGAATGTAAAAGTGTTTATTTAATCCGAGTAGTGAAAGAAGATGCTACTACCACCTTTGGGCAGTAAAGAATCATAGAAATTACTTCCATCGATATGGTGAGAATAAATTAAAAATATAGAACTAAATTTGTTTAAAAAATCTACCTTATTTTATTAAGAAAAATAGTGCACAACGCCGTTAAAGAAGTAGTTACGTCAAAAATGCTGCGGTCATGTGGGTGTCTAAACGGCCCGTGTAAATTAAAAAAACCCGGCCAAGTGCGAGTCGGACTCGCACATGAAGGGTTCCATAGCAGCAAGTATTTCAGTTGATTAAATGAAAGGTAAATTGCGGTTTACGATTTATGACGTAGTAAAAAAAACTACTTACTAGATCTCGTCCAAACTAATTTTCGGTGTTAGTTTTCATAGTTATGTACATCATATATCTTTTTTAGTTTTATCATTCTCTTATTTTAGAAGTTACAGGGGGTGGGGGACACTCATTTTACCACTTTGGAAGTGTCATTCCAAATCGTCATGTCATCATTTTTGAAGACCTATTCATAGATTCATAGGTACGAAGAAAAAAAAAATTTGAGTTTCAGTTCTATGTATGGGGAACCCCCAAAATTATTGTTCTTTTTTATTTTTGTGTAAAAATCTTAATGCGGTTCACAGAAAATCTACTTATCAAGTTTCAACTGTATAGCTCTTATAGTTTCGGAAAAAAGTGGCTGTGACATACGTACGGAGAGACAGACGACAGACGAATCTATAAGGGTTCCGTTTTTTGCCATTTGGCTACAAAACCCTAAAAAGACCCTCCGCCTTACGAATATTTGATCAGGTCACGTGTCCTGAAGCGAGATTAACATTTTTTACCCATCCCAAAAAAGTTCACTACTCAGCTAAAGAAGTTTTTACTTAAAAAACCTCTTTTGAACAACTCAACAGATTGTCGTGGAGCATATTGAGAATGGAGACATACCAAAAAACAAAAACCGGTCCCCGTTTTGGATTCAAAATTATACATACATACATAGGTTTTTAACTTACAATATCCCTGATTTTTTATAAGAAAACGGCTTGTTCATTTGTGATATGTTAAAATATCACAATCAATAATTTTGTTATGAATTTCCGTAGTGGTCATAATTCCCATAGGTTTCATTAAAAATCCTTTTCTTAATTTATTACTGGCTAATCTTCTTACGCATTTACTACAGGTCATCAGTAATCATCTGTCATGTATGAGATACTGCGTGACTACGTTTCTTGTTTATTTTTTGTTGTTTTAAATTTGATTTTCTATCTTTTTTGAAAGAAAAGAAGAATTAAGATCATTTATTTTCACGCAATATTGTATTTGCAATGCGTTCAATAATAAATAAAGCGTCTCAATTTTATTAAATATAAATTCTTGCCTATGTAATCCAGAGATTCCAGTCAACAAAAACACGTAAAATATGTCATTTGTAAGGAAAGATAATAAAGGAAAAGCAAACTGCGACAAACCTGACATAACGCGGTAAAGAATACGTGTCCGCGTACATAGTTACGTCTCGCTCGGCTCTCACGTACCTACTACGAAAACTATTTGTCATTTGACCTAGCACTCACTCATGGTTAGACTACGATATATTGTAGCCTGAGCAAGGCATTAGACTGTTTGACAGATGTAGAATAGAATTCAAGTGAACTTTATGATGAATAAGGTTGCTGTAAAGAGGTGGGACAGCACTGTTTCAGTTTTTATATGTCCAAAAATGTTATACTACAGTGAGCTAAGTACAAGTCCACAAAAAAAGGAATAGTCTGAACGAATTGGAGTTCACAGTGGAAACGAAGTATTGTCATTAGCAAAACTTATCACGCCATCATGACAATAACCAATAATAGCGTTGCATGCCCATTGGTAGCTGAAATAGTTATGCGCTTTGTTATTTACAAACTCAGTATAATGGTTAGGGATTATATTACTTTTTCTCGTCGGACTAGTCCCTTTTACTCCCTTTTATTTGAAACTAAAAAAGTACTTGAACTTCTATTCTTCAATTATTCAAACTTCAATTTCAACTTCAAATTCAAACAAAACTTCAATTATTTAATTGTTCGCGAACATTTGGAACAGATTGATACAACTGGCGATCTTAAAGTGAGATTCCATCTACGAGTATATCTGACGTCAATGTCGGCAATCGTCATTTACGTCAGATATTGTTATAAATAGATGTCAAATTTTAGTACGATCGTGTACTTAAAGAAAATAATTTTCTAAGTGTTTGGGCATAGTAGTACATTGTTGCACTTGTTTAAATTTCAGGATCAACCGGAAGCAGATACATACAGTTCATTAAGTCGGTTAACTATCAAGACTGAACTTTTTACTACATTTCAGCCTATCCTATGCTCAATAATATTAAAGTAAATTTAACTTCAATATTATTGTGTTCACTTTATGGTAGTTTACATAAATACTCTTTTGAAAGCAATATTTCAGTATATAATTTAAAAAAGATAAGCATTGTGATTATGTGTACTAAATAACATGTACAAAAATAGAATAAAATAGATAACACATATCCTGTTTCCGGCTCTATGAAACGACCATGTGATGTAATATCCGATGCTTGCTTAAAATTAGATAAATTATACCACCCCTTTCACGGGGAATGCTTTGAGGAACTGTTTGAGCTGGTGCCATAGTCTCCTTCTTATTATTATACCCCGCGCACTCACAGTAGGGTTCAACCGTACCACCTGGAAGCAGTTCGCTTTCAGCGTGCATATATCCCACGTACGTTCAGGTTCTTGATTGAATTACCTACGGCGGTGTTTCCTCAGCGCTACGACATTCCTTCTTTAAACGAGGTTTACAAAGAGTATGGATCTCACGGTATTCTGCGGTTTGCTGTGCCCCCCGGGATTGCGAATGTCTATGAGTAGCGGTTACCACTAACCATCAGGTGAGCCGCTGGCTCGTCTGCCCCAAAAACAATAAAATTTGCTGTTTTGACAATAAAGTCTTTTGTATTTATTTTTGTATAAAATATGTATCGCTTATAACATTAAAGGTAGCACTGTAATGTTATAAATGAAACATAGTTCATATAATCTCATTTTAAGCATATAACATAATTTTACTACGAATGAAGACAGCCCAATGCAGAGATGATTGTGGTAGGCCGTCGTCCAACAGTTGAAGATTACAACTGATACAATGATGCTGATAAACTGCTCTTCTTTAGCTTTTGTACTAAGGAAACAATAAGCTGTACAACAATGGTTACAACTTAGGTTTCAGACCACATTCGGACGTAAGTGTAATAAGACCCGGAAATACCAATTTCTAGCTCCATGAATCTTTATAACAGTTTACACACATGCAGGGTCAAGACCGGATTTGCATAATTATATCGCATTGCGCGTTGCTTAGATGCTTATTGTTTTCGATTATCACAGATTATTTTATTCACAATAGATAATAATGCCAGATAAGAATAATAATGCCGATTGTACGATGGACCGTTGGGTCAGAACTGGAGCTATTACGTCATCCAAGTTCCGTCAATCATGTACACGATCACAAACGATGTCTTCAATACTAAAATTGAATGTGAAATATCAGTAGGAACAATTAATCTCACCAGAACTGGAGACTTTGACCACCGAACGAGTTAGTAACCCGACATAAGACTGGTGATCCTATAGTACGTGTAATCATGGGTGAGTACGTACATAGTAATCATATATTAAATACCTACATAGTATTAAAATCGTTAAATCGACGTTCGTTTACATGGACCTATACGACTCGTCGTCCGACCATCGGTATAACTTTGGTACGGGCTACTGGAGCAGAGTTTGATGTCTACAACATCACTGAAGCTTCTGTGAAATGAATTTAATAATAGAAGCTTCAGTGATGTTGTAGACACCGTCGTAAACAACTTAGACATCCAGTATGCAATGGAGCTTAAAGATATCATCATGAATCCTCCTAGTAAGGCCGACTACAGAAAGGTAAGAACTGAGCTACACCGAATACTGTCAGCCACTTCGGTCGCTTCTTCGTTTATTTTTATTTATTACGCACAGAAATATACATTAATATAACAGATAAGATAACTAATGTACAGACACCAGCACAACAAGCTACCCCAATCTGTCAAATTTCCCCAATTGAAAGTGTCTAAGTAGATTAGGTTCACATTACGTTAGTAGCAACCTTTCACGCACAGTCATACTTCACACTCTCAAATTACGTTCATACAGTCCACTCATCTAAAAATAAATTGTAAAGAAGGCAGTGTGCAATAAATACCCGTTGAGTAAAGACGTATTAAAAAGTTTTATTTCACCAAACAAGCCGATATAGACCTTATCGGCGTAGACATATGGTCCAAATCGAGACGGATTTAATAAAAAAACGGATATAAAAAATCTAGTGACCGCGTGCGCCGTTGACACGGCGAGAACAATAGCATTCCAGAAATTATCTTTGCTAAATTGTGCGAGTAAATAATACATCATTAGCAAAATAATCATTCAAATCTATATCAATATTGTTTGGATTTTGGAGTTTCAACGTCTACACATTTGTACACCATGGATGCGCTTCTGGAATATCAAAAGGAAGTGCTGGATAACCTGAAGAAGTCGGAGAAAAACTATAAAAATACACCTAAAGATCGGTTGAAGAATAGAGCACACAACATGGCACTTCATACCTCCACATTCTCCTAATTTTGGTGGTCTGTGGGAGGCTGGAGTTCGCAGCGTTAAAACACATTTATTTAAGGTGATCGGAGATAACACACTCACATATCGTCCCCGTAGTTGGAAAATTAAATAACTCCAATTTTGGCGAAATTGACTTTATCCTTTTTTCAAAACACCTAAAACCTGCCGCATATTTGAGCCTTACAGGAGTTTTCGTATCTTATTTCGTTCCAAAGATATAGCCATTTTTGTCAGACAGGTCATGACAGATGGAATAATAAATATCTTCAGACAAACACAATTTTTTTAAAGGAAAACTAAATAACTCAGTAAATAAATCTATAACTGTGGTCAATGACAAGATGAATGTCAAATAAATTAAATAACTTGAGTTGTTGAATTTTCCCTCAACTTATAACTTCTTTCACAAAACTAACTTAGTTCTAGGAAAACTAAATAACTCTATTTATTTAATTCTGCGATTCAGAATTCTGATATAACGTACCTAATTTATAAATACTTGATGTTATTTATTTCTTCTACAACTAGATAATGATTAATTATAAGATGATAGGAAAATAAAATTAAATAAATTAAGTTGTCATCAAAGGTAATCAGAGGGTCAAGTCTCATTTCGGGTATCGAACCAATGCCGCATTTTACAAATGTAGAACCTTTTTCTGATTCTGGATCTACATGGAATCCGGACACAAAAGAAGAAAATAAAATAAAAAGGAAACTTAGTTCTTTAATAGACACCAATATCTCACTGGCTAAGAAGAAAAAAAGAGTTAAGAGATTTGAACGAATAAACCCGATTTTGTCGAGAGATTCTAAAGATGAAACAAGTAATATTATAACAACTTGAGCTTTTATTGAAATCCCTATTGGCCAATTAGTCTCACCCTGATAGAAGAATTATGGAATACAAATATCACAATCGCTGGGATAACAGATTTAGGAATAAAACAGGAAATAAGGAAAAAGAAACCGGGGTGCTAAAATTCCCCGGCAGACGCCGTGTTACCAAAACCGACAACGTCTGGCCCTGGCAACATATAACACTCACACACAGTGGACCGACGAGAATATCATTGAACTGGAGAAGGAACTGAGCAGGTTACATTGGGATATCATAGGTTTGTCTGAAGTACAAAGAGAGTTTTTAGGAATATCGTGTCCTCCCCACGATAATCCTAAAATCCGGGAACCTGCTATATTTCCGCGAGGGCGACCAACTGTTCCAAGGTGATGTCGGGTTCATAGTTCAAAAGTCCCTCGTCCACAAGGAACGTAGTGAAACTCGAGAGTGTGTCGACTAGGGCGGCATACCTTATAACGTATTCGTTGAAGGTCATACAGGTTTACGCGCCGACTTCAACGCACCCGACGATGAGGTTGAGGTCATGTATGAGGATATTTCTAGAGCCATACATACCTCTAATACTTATTTCACTGTGGTCATGCGGGACTTTAACGCGAAGCTGGGTAAACGATTCGGGAATGAGCTGAGAGTGGGGCAATTTGGAACTGGAGACCGGAACCCTCGGAGCCAATTGTTGGACGACATGGAGAAGGAGGGACTCTATGATGAAATCCTTCTTCAGGAAGCTGGATCACCGTAAATGGACCTGGGTGAGCCCCGATGGCAAAAACAAAAATGAGATAGACTTTATCTTGTCGACGAGACGTCAGACGTTTAATGACGTCTCTGTGATCAATGCGGTTAAAACCGGAGCGATCACAGACTGGTGAGAGGCTCGTTGAATCTAATGTCAAGCTCTAGAGGTCCAGACTGATAAAGTCTATGCCTTTACCTATCCACGTCCAAAACCCACCATTTCAGCTCGAACTGCGAAACCGTTTCGAATGCCTAGCAGACTGCGAGGAAGTGGACTCATACTACGACAGGCTCGTAGAAGCTGTCCATACGGCTGAGTTTAAGGTCTTCAAGGCCCAGCGTACAAACAGACTTTGCCCTGCAACTTATGGAAGTAATACGGAAAATGGTTCTGACATCCTCCGATGATGCTACTATATACCGGCTGCTCAACAGACAGATCTCAAAGTCTTTGAGTCGCGACACGCGTCAATTTAATACAAGTAGTATTAAAGACCCCATCGAGCGGAACAAAGGTTCTAAAGTGTTCGTAAGAGATCTGTCTGTTGGACAAACCCAACTGACTAAGCTGAAGACTGAGGGTGCACGGCAATCGTCACGTCTAAACCGGAGTTGCTGTGAGAGATTGAGAATTCTATGGACAGTTATATACGACAACGCAGTCACCTGCCAAAAGTCATGTCTTGGATGGAGCACGACCAACCCGACATTACACTGAAGACACCCGGACGTCAGCCTGTACGAGATTAAAATGGCTCTCAGACAACTTAAGAATAACAAGGCTCTTGGTGATGATGGAGTTTCAGCAGAGCTTCTGAAGGCGGATGGTACACCAATTCTACGGGCCTTTCAGAAGTTATTTAACTCCGTCATACTAGATAATCAAACACCACAAGCATGGCACAGAAGTGTGGTAGTGCTCTCCTTCAAAAAGGGCGACAAAACCCTATTGAAGAATTATTGACCCATCACACTGCTGAGCCATTTGATGATTTCCAGCCTCCCGAACAAACCGGTATCCGAAAAGTCTTTAGCACCATAGACCATACACATACGCTGCGGCAAGTTATACATAAGAAGTTGAAGAGTATAACAAGCCACTGTGCTTAGCGTTTGTGGACTATGAGAAAGCCTTAGATTATCGAAACCTGGGCTGTGGTCTCTCCTAAGGTGCCAAATTTACTACCGGTAAATCGAGGTGTTAAAGTATTTGTAAGAAAACACCACAATGTTAGTGCGACTCCAGGACCAAAACTCGAAACCTATCCACTTGCAGCGAGATGTGAGACAGGAAGATGTTACATCTCCGAAAGTGTTCGTCGCTGCATTGGAAGATGCCTTCGAGCTTCTGGTCAATGGCGAGTATATCACTCACTTAAGATTTGCCAATGATATAGTAGTCATGGCTGAGACCATGGAAGATTTCGGTACAATGCTCTATGACCTCAGTAGAGTTTCTCAACAAGTGGGCCTGAAAAGGAACATGGATAAGACGAAAATCATGTCAAACCTCCAACCCCACTCAATTGAAGGTTGGAGACTCTGCACGCGAAGTTGTAGAAAACTATATTTACCTAGGACAGACCATCCAACTAGGTCGTTCTAACTTCGAGAAGGTGGTCCATCGTAGAATCCAACTCGCCTGGGCAGCGTTCGGGAAACTACGTAACATCTTCTCGTCCAAAATACCGCAGTGTCTAAAGTTGAAAGTCTTCAACCAGTGTGTGTTGCCAGTGATGACTTGATGACAGACCAGATACGTGGTCGCTCACTATGAGCTTTATTAGAAGGCTCAAGGTCTCCCAAAGAGCAATGGAGAGGGCTATGCTCGGAGTTTTCTTGCGATATCGAATCAGAAATGTTGGAATCTGCAGGCGAATCAAAGTCACCGACATAGCCCAAAGAATTGTAAAACTGAAGTGGCAGCGTTCGGGCACATAGAACGTAGAACCCACGGCCGTTAGAGCAGAAAGGTTCTCGAGTGGTAACCACGAACTGGAAGACGCAGCGCGGGCAGGTCCCTACAAGATGGACCCATGATCTTGTGCGGGTCGCTGTTGGATGCGAATAGCGCAAAACCGGCAATTGTGGGCCTTTGTCCAGCAGTGGACCTTTTGGCTGATATGATGATGATGATGTTTATTTTTTAAGTTTGTGGCAAGATAAGTACACTTTTTGTAAATTTTAGTTTACATCTCTATTTATTCCTTAATATAACTTTATTAATATCATAATACAGCTTTTATTTCATATGAGACCAATAAATATCAAAGTAATAATAACGTACAAAACCACTAAGTTTTCCATTTAAAAATATTTCGTGCTTGATAAATTCAATAACTCCATTTATTTCACCAAAATTTACTCTACCAAATGTATTTAGTTGTAGGAAAACTAAATAAATAGCCGAAATAAGTAGCTAATTGTTGTAACGTTATAAAAACAGTTGTGGCAAAATTAAACAACTTGATTTTTTATTTGTTATTTAGTTATAGATAAAGATAGTGTTCAGTTTGTTAAAGTATAATGTAAAAGCTTATCAGGTCCACAAAATATAAAAACACCCACAGTAAAATTGTCTCACATTTTCTTACAAATGTACATTAACTAAAAAAAAAACACTAAATCGCGTTTATCTCAGAACTACAAAATCAGAGTTATTTAATTTTCCCTCTACGGGGACGATATGAGGAGTTATCTACTGTTTTAGCACAGGTCGAAGCCTGTCTTAATTCTCGACCAATCACAGCAATGAGTGATGATCCTAACGAACCTCAAGCTCTAACACCGGGACATTTCCTCATAGGTGAATCGTTGATAAGTATTCCCGATAAAGATAATTCTAATCATAACATTGTAGGTTTGGATAGATGGCGATTAACACAAAAAATAGTAAATAACTTTTGGAAACGTTGGTATAGGGAGTACTTGGTTAATCTTAATCAGCGATACAAATGGAACACTAAAAATTCTGAACCCGAAGTTGGTGATGTTGTAATTTTAAGAGATGATAATATCCCACCTGCTAAATGGATTTTAGGGAAAATAATTAAAAAATATTTAGGGCCAGACAATATTGCACGAGTTGTATCTGTTAAATGTAAGAATGGCGAATTTAAACATCCCATTAGTAAATTATGTTTATTACCTAAGTGAATTCTATTGTTTACTCACTATTGTAATGTTAACTTAACTACTTAACTATGATGTTACAATAATAGATATCTATGTATCTTGTACCTTCTTACCAGTTATCAAGAACCGTAAATGTAAAATACCTAGAATATACAAAATGTATCATAACTTTTATACTGCAAATGTTATGTCTTCTTTGTTACATTTCTATGCAAGGTTTTGTTTGCTAAATCATTAGCATTTTGTCGCTTAAATGTTGTCTTTTGTATCACGGTGGGCGGAGCTCTCTCATCATTGTAAAAACGTTAACATTTTAAAATTTCAAAGACATATATTTTATATGCATGTTATTTTTAAGTATAGCATTTAAGTACATACCAGTATTACTAATAGGTACACATACAAAGATTGTTAGACATAAGTAGGTACTCACAATATACACTTTGATGTGTTCTGGATCCTTAATTTATGTTCTCAGACTTTTTTGTGTTTTTTATATCGATCATTTTTTTTTGAGTTTATAAAGTACTACGTCCTTTGGTGGGCGGTATGTCTAAGTAGATTAGGTTCACATTACGTTAGTAGCAACCTTTCACGCACAGTCATACTTCACACTCTCAAATTACGTTCATACAGTCCACTCATCTAAAAATAAATTGTAAAGAAGGCAGTGTGCAATAAATACCCGTTGAGTAAATACGTATTAATAAGTTTTATTTCACCAAACAAGCCGATATAGACCTTATCGTCGTAGACAGAAAGTGAATCTTATACTTTTCTGATAAAGTAGAAAATCTACAAAAGAAATTTGACAGATTGGGTTAGCTGGATGTGCTGGCGTCTGTACACAGGCAAGCTTAACTCAAAGAAATGTTCGAGTTCTCTGCAATGACCTTCGGTTTAAAAGATGCCGGCCAAAACATTCCAGAGATTTGTCGTCGGAATGACGTGATGTATGTAACGATTTTCTAGTTTTTTCCAAGGATTAAGACCTTCAACAACTGTTTGAGCGAATAGAGTAATATGGCATCCTGATTAAGATATCAAAATGTATGTTTGGTGCTAGTCAGGTAATACTTTCTCGCTTATGCCCAACGCTGCATTGATACAAGCCCCACTTAACGCCTTGTTTGCTGGATCGGTCAAAGCTTCGCATCTGAGATGACTGGTGTGGCTCTGGTTGCTTTAGAGCATTGCAAACAGAGCCTTTTTAATGCTGCATTACATGCTGATCCAGAAGCCAACGCTAAGCTTGCGCTTGTTACGGACGTGTCTGACTTAGCAATGGGTGGAGTACTGTAGCATGTCAAGTATGTTGACTGGGAACCCTTTACTTACTTTGACCGCGACTGTTTGGCTATATACGTGAGCATGAAATACTTTAGGCATATGTTAGGAGCTTGATATATCATCGTATATACTGCCATAACCCGATCATTTTTGCTTTTCATTCATATTTTTATTTTCTTTAATATACTATTACCACCAAACCAGTGATTCGACACAAGACCACAGGCACCGTTGATAAATTACAAATATTTTCATTTTAGATTTCGTATGGCGAGCAACTACTGGTTTGATTGTTCTGCGCTTCAATAATAGCATACCATACATTTATATTTTTATTAGCTAAATGACATGGGATTGTCATGTCATTTAGTCAATAAAAAATAACTTTTATTAAGTTCCATATGGATAGGTTAGCACGAGCGTGCCTGTTGAAATGTGTTACGCCATTTAACACGTTTCTGTAGTCACCTTTTTATTTTTATTTAATAGATTTTGTACACACAGAAATAACAAAAGTTAATTAAAAGAAGAAGAGACAGGTACACATGGGTGCTGCTTATTTCAAAAAATATTTCTTCCAGCAGACCCGCGAGAGGAGATATTAAAGTACAATAGGCATGTACGTAGGTTTATAATATCATTACATAAACTACATACTAAAATACACAGATACTTATAATGGGGCAACCATATGCATAAACTACATATACATAAATATATACATAACTAGGATGAAGATTACCTTTGTATGACGGTGCAGTGTGACTTTTTTATGTTTAGTTCTATTAACATTTAGTTTATTTTATCTGCTTATATATCTATTTAGTGCTTGATTAGTAACATAAGTAATATTTGACCGAAAATTTAGAATTATGATTGCACAGGTTAGACCTCAGTGGTTTTTAGTTGCTATTATTATTTGATTGTGTATGTTTGTTTTGTACAAATTTACAAATAAATAATAGAAAATAGAAAAGATGACTTAAGGCTATGTTGAAGATGTTCGCGGTAAGGCATTATTTATTTTAATGGAATTATAAAACAATCGGAAATGGTATTAACGTATTAATTTTTTTAGGTGTTAACATACCTTTAGATGACGACAGGTTAACTTCTAGGAGATACATACATACTCACGCCTGTTTCGCAGAGGGGTAGGCAGAGACAACGGATTTCAATTTTTCACGATCTTTCCATACTACTACTTTTGCGTCGTTTATTCTCAATATATTCTGCGAACATGCTCGCCGGTTTAGGGTACTTCGGAACTGGCCCCTCTTGAGAACGTCTCCGATTTGGTCAGAGAATGTTCTACGTGGTCCTACCTTTCCGGTTGTTCCATTCATACAGGCCAGGTATACTACTTTTATCAATCTACTTTCATTCGTCCCCCTTCGTGTCCCGGGTTCTTTGTGTTTCCACTTTGTGTTCGTCAATTATATGCTTGTAAAGTACCCCTGGAAACAGGGATTAATTTACTCAGTGTGGGTGTTGTCTTTAAATAAGAATCCGTCAAGTAATTATTGAACTTTGCTACTTTTGTGCTCGATAACTCCCGAAAGCTCACTAAATCACTAATAGACATAGTTGTAGATCCTTCCTGTAAAGTATTCTATCTTTGTGTTTACATTCTTTTTCACACCACAATGCTCTCTTACATCGGTATTTCGTATTCTGTCCCTCAAAGTACCACACATACTTCTCAACGCTCTCATTTCCACTGCATTTATTCTACTTTCATTCTTTTTCTGCCATATCTAACTTTCATTTCCATACATTAAAGTGGGCACTAACACTCCATCATGCACGGCCAGTCGAGCATTCTTTGAGACGTGCCGACTACTCATAAAGGCGTGTAGTGCCCCGTTCACTCTATTCCCCGCATTTACTCTTCTACCAATATCTAGGCAATAATAACTGCTAGGGAAGCGAAAAAAATATCGAAAACTGCTCTTTAAAATAGATTTTTTAATACTAACGTATCGAGAACGATTTAAGTTCATACATAAATCTGTTCCTTAGGTTTTATAAATTCTATGAAAGTTTTTATAACAGCAGCACTGTTTTGGCACTTGGCCCTGCAGCATAAGGTTTCTATGCGAATTAGCGCCCGCCATGTTCACTCTTAACCGAGATTATTATTATTCAACTGTAGCGTAGTATAAAACATACTTAATTTGGATTTATTTGCCAAAATAAAATCTCACTAGTTCGCAGACAAAATATGTATGATTATTACAATAGTATACGTACCACGAAATGTATAATATACATATATGATAATAAAGAAGAACAGAGTTAAGGCACGGAATTGTAACTGTAATTGGGTAAATGGTAAACAACGTCAATCTAGTTTTAGGAAATGATTTCCCATTTATTATTTATCCTTATTATTTGTTGACTAAACGAAACTGATTCGTTCAATTCTTTTTTCTTTATTGTTCAGAGGCCGATAAAAAGTTTTGTATATGTATTAACATATCTTATTACATAGCCTCTGTTGTTACCCACACTCATTGTAGATTTTTATTTATTTAGTTAAATAACGCTGCAGTCTATTGGTCTATTCTATATGGGCACCGAGCAGAGTGAAGTCTGCGCGCTGTCCATCTCGCTCCCATTCAGGCTACGTTGCCGCCATCTACGCTAGATATTCCAAGCGGTAATATATAAACAGTCCGTCGTCAGTAGTACCCTGAAAGAAGGCTCTGGCGGATAACTGCTACTTTGTATTAAGGTAATAGCCTTTATCGGCCAAACAATTTCCATATTGCTTAAAAATTTGGTGCAACGGTTTGGACGTGACAGCCAACCCTATTTATTATACAATGTGGATCTGGAACTACGACATTAAATTAAAACGAGCACAGTACTAGTCCATCAAAACATTTTAAGACACGAAGATTAGTAGTTAATGGAAAATTTAAAAATTTCAATTTTCAAACAAAATAAATAGCACAATCAACTGCATAAAAAGTAAACACGCTTTATCTACGAAAAGTCACTGACCTAGTGCGCGGCGTGGTGCGGCGGGCAGCGGACGGTGGCCGTTTACCTATTATTACGGACTCCGATCTACATCATGTTGAAAATTATGAAAATGAAAAATAATTTCCTGTGGCTAAAGTATTCATTGGATTTGATTGATTTTTTGTATACGGGTAAAGAGCATGCCATTCTTTACGTGGTTTAGAGGAATGTCAATCGTCCTGCTCCACATTGTATATAAAGTTTTGTTTTATAGAAAAGTTAAATGTTAGTTCTAAAATTTAGTATAAAATGAACACATTTAGTCTGTGATGATTTTTACTCATCGAATTTAAAAGTTTAATTTCTAGAAAACAAAACTCTATTTAAATACTTTTATAAACGCTTGATTGACATTATTTCAAGTTCACCTAATTCGAGAGACGACGCTATAGCTTTACTTTGTTCTGACGATTTAGTTATTGTAGTAAATTTTATAGTATGGTTTCATTGTATTTTTGTATAAACAAATATCTACCTAGGTAATGTACGATTCATTTCACATTTTTTTTTTTTAATTTTGGCCCATATTGAAATGGTTCACATTGCATTTTAAAGGATTTTTATGGAAGCAAAACAAGCTCAAGTTCAAGTAAAAAAAGTTTATTTATTCGCCATTATCTTACATACTATCATCATCATATAATTATTACATTTACATATTAAAATAAATTATATATCATTTAAACACTACGTTTTTATTATGCATACTTAAGACATAATTCACAATGTTTATAGATTATTTTTAAATTCTAGGCTAAAAATTGGCTACCTCAGTTGGTAAAAAACCATCTGAGGCAAATAATTGTTAAGCCTCAACTAAAAAAAATACTTATTTATTATAAAAAAAGAATTAATTTATCAGGATTTTCTTAAGTGAATAATTATTTAATTACTAAGAAGTGGGTAAATATTTAAATACTCAAATAGTTTTAAACGAAATAACACATTTTAGTAAAGATTAGTTTAGCGTTGACTCAGTTATATGTCATATTTATTAAGTGTGAGGGAAGTCTATGATTTATAGTTCCGATCTACAAGCACATTATACAGTCATTATTAATCTAATGATTCTCACGGTGTATACAATAATATAGAAAATATATTAAACTTAATTCTTATTTCGTTGGCTTAGGGAGAATTATTTGCGCTGTGGCTGCTAGCTGCTTTACTTTAGACCGATGAAGTTTGCCGGAGGGTGTGATGGGAAATGAATCTACGAAGAAGAGACCACCAGCTAGTTTCTTATTAGGTAAATTAGCTGTGAACAAAAAATGCCGAATTAATAAGGAAACTATTAAGAAATACTCTTTATAATATATATGATAAATAAGTTGGACACCATAATACAATCTTGTACAATCATGGGCAGTCTTATCGCATTAAGCGATTTCTTCGAGACAACCTTTGGATGGATAGGAGCTGAAGTTGTTTTAAGAAGTGGGTGTGTAACAAATGAAGTAAATAGCCAAGATTTCAAAGTTTACTTTTGTTATTAATAATAATAATATCCTGGGACATTATTCACACACGATCATCTGATCCCAAACTAAGCAGAGCTTGTACTATGGAAACCAGATAACTGATATACTACATATACTATTTTTCTTTTGTAAAAACATACTTATATAGATAATTTACACCCAGACTCAGGACAAACCAACATACATGTTCATGCACACAAATATTTGTCCCGGGTGGGAATCGCACCCACGACCTGCGGCGTGAAAGGCAGCGGGCTAAGTCGTGTTAGTCAGTTAATATTACAAATATTAGTCAATTATTCATTCGATTTAAAATACATAGCTTTGATGTGAAACATCTATTGATGTATCTTGGGTTTTATAATAATAATATCCTGGGACTCAGGACTAATAAACATGGTCATGCACACAAATATCCGTCTTGGGCGGGAATCGAACCCCCGACCTGCGGCGTGAAAGTGAAGTATTTGTCAACCACGCAAACAGGCCCAAAAGGCCCAGGAAGAAAGTTGATTTATTTATTTGATAAGAGCATATTCAGACTAAAATTTTGGCAATATTTTGACTCTTTTATTTCATTATCATCTTTATACTACTGTAGTTTCACAAATATAGTGTGATCGCCGGCACGGACTTCAAGTGTGGGATCACAGTATATGTATTACGGTTCAAAACTCAGGCTTTTGAGACATAATAAATGTATGAATTATTTCTACAATAATTTCTCTTACCTGTGAGCAAATCGAAGATTTCCTGAGGTTCAATCCTGTTACCATTTTTTCTCTTTATAGCTGCTATGGGGATTTCCAAGCAATTAGGATCAGGTAGGCCCACAACACATACTTCTGCGACGCTTGGATGACACTTAATAATTTTTTCCAATTGCAAGGGAGATATCTGTTAAATATTAAGTTAGTTTAATTAATAGAAGTGTTGTTGGAGTATATTTAAGTAAATATAAACGCTGTGTGGTGGTGGCGGCGAAGACTTCGAGCTGATGCTAAGAAATTTTTCTTTTTACAGTTAAGTCCCAAAATCACTTTTAGCGCGACCCGGGGATTTGAACCCAGGAACTCGTTCTCTGCGGGTGAGTAGAATATTCCTGTTCTCGAATTTTTTGCTTACTAAAATGTTCTGAATCGTAAGGTGTCATGAAAGCACTTTTACAGCGGCTGCACTTAGCCGAACATTCTCTGGAAAGATATTTTGTGCACAGCTGACAATTCAAAAAAATATCAATAAAGGAAATATAGGGATTGTATAGGACGTTAGAACTCCTCATATGATTAAATTATTGAGTATGGACTTCAATGAAATTAAATAAAAGACAGGTTTTCATCCACGTAGTGTTTAGAAAAGTGATTGTAAATAGTCAGAACATGTTTGTAGTAATATGGTTAAGTATTCATAATTATTCGAGGTAAATATACATATTTAGTTATGCGGATTTTATGAAACCATTAAGAAATAACATTTAATTTTTAATAGTAATGATTTGATTACTTTGCTAGCTTATTTAAGTTATTGTCAATAAGATTATTTGTAGGTTTAATTTAGCTTAAATATATTTGATTACATCTTGTCCGAATAATTGTCTATATTATGGTAAGAATTCAATATTTTTACTATAACGGAACTTGTGTTTTTAACAACGGTCTCGCTTTAATGCCATCACCGGATCTAATGCGCCCATACGGAGAAGACCCAGCGAAACAAACTCAGCTGGTGTCTCTACTACCGGTGCCAACACGGCCCAGTTGAGACGCTCCGGCAAATCTTGACATTCAATACAATAATTTAATATTTGTTTCCGTTTTATCCGTTTAGATGATATTTCAAAGGTGTTTTTTATTAGGTTAGTTCTCATTATAATTCATAGTTTAACATTTAGTTAAAAAAAATAGGAGGATAGTTACAATGCTGACAGTCATTAGTTGATAATTGGCACTAACCATAAGATTCGATTTCATATTAAATTACAATTGATTTACATCACTCGTTCAAGTAATATTGGTAACAGCCTTCTGAATTACAACTGAACGTAACATAGCCATCTCATTCCAATATATTATATTTATTCATTAGCCAGAAACTTACGAATTAATGCATTTGGTTGTTATTTTAGCCTAGTTTCTATGATTTCGTTATTATAATATGATTTAAATGAGATCATCATGATATCTATGAAAAATAACCGTTACGTTAGAATTTTTCTCTTAATTATTTTTGAAGTTATACTTCTTTTGGCGCGATGGAGAAAAATGATGAGAGTGAATTTTTCCGATGCGCGCGCACACCGACACCAAAAAATTGAACAGCATGAAGTTAGTTCTAGGTGGTATGAGAGTGAATTTTTACGATGCGCGCCCATCGTGCGCATCGTAAAAATAAGTAAAATAACAGCATGACGTTAGTTCTAGGTGGTATGAAAATTGATAACTATGTTCAAGTTGTATATTAAGAAGTATAACTTCTAACGCGTGTACATAAGTACACACAAGTTTTTTTTTCAGGACTTTTTGCATTATTTATATTATTATTAAGCATTTAAATTAATTTCGTTGTCAATACAAAACCGTAATCATTACCTTAAAGCCATAGTGTCTAATTATGAGTCGCTTTCGCTCCACAAAGAAATAATATTCTTGGTCATCTCTGTAGAACATGTCTCCTGTTTTAAACCAACCGTCGTCTGTCAATATCAACGCGGTCTCTTCTGGACTATTCAAGTATCCCTGAAAGTTGACGTTGAAAATGAATGGACATCATTGGATCAGTAATCAAATTCTGGGTATTACCATAGACTTGTATTTGTCAAAATCACAGTTAAACAGTTTAGTTTATAAAGATAGCGCCCGCTCCAGGGAAATGAATCCTTGTGTCGCAGGGTACTTCACAAACATACAATTGACGCACATAATGTACCTACTCACAGACACAGAACAACTACTTCGGAGTCACAGAAATAGTTGTCCTGTGCGGGAATCAGAACTGGCAAATGAAGTGACGAGGCCACTCTCTCAACCGCTGCCGCACACGTTTCGTATAAGAACGTCAATTCTAATACAAAATTAAATACTAAGCTTACATAAAAAATAATGGATGGCATAGTTTATGATTGAACCGGAAGACGCAGCGTGGGCAGGCCCTTGGATCCAGGATCCCCAGGATCTTGTGCGGGTCATTGGAAATCGCTGGATGCGGATAGCGCAAGACCGGCAATTGTGGAGATCTTTGGGGGAGGCCTTTGTCCAGCAGTGGACGTCTTTCGGCTGATATGATGATAGTTTGTGATTCGCCTGTCTTATCACATAAATATCGTTAAAGTAGTGATGAATGCTGAAAGCTCTCGGCCAGGAGTTTGTTGCCTAATATCGAAAGCCTCCGAAGGCACCCTTAAGGGGTCGGAGAAGGGTCAAGGAGCCGTCAAAGTGAAAGTTCAGATTTCTACCAAAGAGGGCGTGATCACTGTCACTGTCTACGGGCAAGGGATCATACGTTAGGGGAAAAAGTAAGTAGGTAATAATATTATACTCTTTAATATTACTTAATAAAATTTAATTATTAAAATTCCATTCATATAACAAAAAAGTAAGAAATTTATAAAATAATAAAATTATATTTTTATACGAGACAAAGGAGCTGAAATTTCCAACAGCTTAAATTTTCATAGAACAAGTTAAAGATCACCATGATTAAAATAGGTTACGATTTAATATACGTTTGGAATCTGATTATATCACAACTTTTTTGGAAATCTACGGCTCTGGCTTCCTCGGCCTTTGCCTAAGGCTCATCCTTCAGTAAAATTAGGTAAGTAAGAAATTAAGTCAATGTCAAGTAAAGTCTGCCTGTCTCAGTCAAGTCATAGTCCTACCCCAGTAAAGTAGTGGGGACTTTACTAGAGACTTCTATGGAGTCTTAGATTCAACACAGAAAATCTCAATTCACGGCAATATGGCGCTTTCCTCCACTTGTGTACGTTGTCGAAGATGTTATGTCTAAAAATCCACCATATTTACCATTGACTTATATGATAAGTCAGTGATATTTACACATAAAACTCGAATAACACTAGTTTTAGAAAATGAAATAATAATGCCTTGATGCGAAAACTCGATTATACCACAAATAGGTAATGTCATGCCAGCCTAAAACACTTCAATGCACCTTTTTTGAAATTGGGTTAAACCTAGTATTTTTTATTTACCTTGAAAAAGTCGTTTCCCTTAATCCACAATTCTCCTGTTTTAAACGGTTTCATTAATGGCTGGTTGTCGTCATCTATTAGCTGAAATTAGATAATATAAACTATAACTAAATTATAAAATACCACACCCAAAATTCACCACAGTAGTCATTGGCAAGGATTTAAGAAATTAGTGTACACCTATTCCATTATTGAATGTTTTCAAAAATGGAATAAGTATACACTAATTTCACCGTACGGCCAGTATAAAAAATAATTTTTACAAATGAATGCCAAGTTTTAAGCATTTTTTTTTCAAGTTTATGTGCTAATTAAACTCTATCCTCAAAGGATACATGTTTAAAATGCAATTACGAGTAATAAATGTATTTCTAAGAGCAGTAAACATAGTTTTTAAGTAATTTTTATAACACTCATGCTATTTATTTATAGTTTCTAGTTTTAACTAAGAAATAGCACAAGTCTTAAGTCTAAGTTGCCTGCAGCGAATGATACTAAAGCTAAGTCTATAAGTAGAAATCTAAATATAAAAAAGAAAAAAAGAAATTTGAATGTTTTAATTACGTCATTTTCAATGTATATTTTACTTTATCGGATGATAATGATAGAGCTGCTCAGGGAGGAGAAAAGGATCAGCAACGTGTCACTGATCAGGTATGTTACAAGGATCAAAGGCTACGGTAACCGCGAACGAATAGCCGGACTGTTTGCTTTTACTCCCTTAGTAACATAATTAAGAAATAGGTAAGTCAATACGTTAGAATTTTTTTTTACTATTATTTTTTTATTCCTACTCCACAAAAATAACATTTCATTTAACTAACTTTAACTAACAGAACAGAATGTAATATTAATACAGTATAACAAAATTCTGACATTGCGTATTGATAAAAGGACATTTATCATCGTTATTGCAGTAATAGAACTTTACCAACCTTATATTCATAGTTTGCTAGAGGCTTTCCAGATGAGCCGTAAGGTGTTTCGTCTGTATAAGAAAACACGGGTACCACTAACTCAGTCATACCGTACACCACACATAATTGGGCTGAACATTTTTTCTGAAAAATTTGAAATATCTTTAAATATGGTAATACGGGCAGCGCAAGATTGGCCATTGTGTGGATCCTTGGAGGAGGCCTTTGTCCAGCAGTGGACGACTTTCGGCTGATATGATGATGATGATATCTTTATAAGCATATTCTGCGCGTTAGATGTGAAGCAATACACTTTTAAGCACCCATTTAAGGCTCCAATAGGTCGGCTATTGAGGCGGCTACATGAGAATGTATTTTTTTTACATACGCACGTACGTGTAGGTCATTGTTCTGAAATGATATGTGATTGGTAGTCACATAAATAGTTATACTGTGCTGGGCTTGAACGCTATATATTTGGGAACCGAAAAAGCAGCGAGGAGACTTCCTTCACCACTGTGCCAAATACAGAAAGCCACACAGAAAGTAATAAAATATTCGAGCAAATTTACCAGATCTAGAACACATTGCCTACGAGCTCAAGATTAATTAGTTCAAATTTTTTATTTAGGTTTATGTATCCTTTAAATAAATGCCCATTCGATAAATATATACAAACTGTTATTAGCGAGTATTATAACACTAACCCGAAATGCATCCAGTACTGGTTTTTCTATACCGCCCCCACCAATAGTAATACCTGTGAAGCAAGATAAGTCACAATTATCTTCTGCTGCTTCAAGAAAGTGGCCCAATAAAAATGGCGTCCATGCTGTTGTGTTTGGCTGAAATCATAAAAAAATAATATTTCGTCAGGCCTAACTTGTTTCATAATTAATATATATATTCAACGAATCTAGTACATATACTAGCTTAGTTGCGTATTATTAATTGTGCAATATGTTTATATGATATTTTTTGTTAGATGGTATGTATATCAAGCAATTATTTGTCAATTATCATTTAAGTTCAAAATCATTTAGTTCACTTTAATTATCGCTTGAGTGTGCTTAGTTGTGCAGTGATGATATAAGACAGATGACAGCTGACATATGTCAATTGAAAGATGACAGTGAATTGAGGGAAGCGGAGCATGGAATGCAACCTCCTTGCATTCCATGTGATTATTTTAAACAGTTTAATCCAACAAAATTTTGCGCATTCTTTGTTATTTTGCAACCAAAGTTGATTTATTAATAAAAAGAAGTGTACCGGACATGACAATGATATGGATGAATGACGATTTTCTGCCTGCGTCGATATATATTATTAAAAAAATCAAAGTATATAGATTCAGTATGCTAGATTGAACTTTAATACGTTAGAACAGAAGTTGATATTTATTAAAACTATGTACAGACGCCAGCATATCTAATCTGTCAAATATCTTGTATAGATTTTCAACTTTATCACATAAGCATAAGGTTCACTTTCAATTGAGGATATTTGACGGATTTGGGTGGCTTGATGTGCTGGCGTCAGTACATAATTAATTTTATCTTTATGGTTGTGTATACATCAAGAAGGAAATCACAGCTAATGTAATAAGTCAATCATATATGACCGATTGCTTGTTAATCTTGTTGTTTATCAATATTCATAAATATAGGTATACATATAGGTATATTGATTAGTAACTACCGTATTATGAAATGAGTATCAATTATACAACCCGCCAATTCGGCATTATGTCAACAAAAATAACTAGAATGATTTTCACCAAAAAATTCCTCCATCTTATAATTTCCTGTTAACCATTATAAAATCACCTTTCAGCCCCCGTTGTCATAGTTACCAAAGCTATAGATAAATGTTATTGCCAAAATAATGAAATATGGGTGCTGTACCCAATAAACTATTGAACAGTGATATTACTAAGTTATTAAGGTACTAATAATAATTATAATGAATAAAAAACAAAATCCTATATTTTTAATAAATATAATCCTTCGTTGACCGTTTGTCTGTCACGACCATATTTCTCAAAAACGCGTGTACATATCTAGTTAAAATAATTATTACAGATTAGCAAGCCTTTGAAGCTGTGTTAAAATTTCTTCTTAGCAACGATCGAAGATACGGCCATTAATGCCGATATTATGGAACTTCATTTGCAAGATTTAAAGCGTGATCTAATGCCTTTCTCAAAGATAAAATTATAGGAATTTAACTATCCAAAATAATAATAATAAATATAAATATGAACGGGCCGGTTGGCGTGGTAGGAATTGTCTTTTACGTCGCAAGTCCTGGGTTCGATTCCTTAATTATCTATATACTAGCTGTGGCCCGCGGTTTTACCCGCGTTAAATTTTATAAATTATCACAGCTGCTCCCCCGTAGGTGATGCGTGATAATATGTAGCCTATATGTTGACCCGACCTCGTAGTAATATTCATGCAATATTTAAAGTAAATCCATGCAGTTCTTTTTCAGTTTAGCCCGGACATACATACATACAAACAGACAAAAATTCTATAAACTATATTTTTGGTTTCGATATCGACTGTAGATGACGCCCCAAGTACCCTTTTAAAAAATAATCAATGTACAGTTTTGACACGATTTTATTATATGTATAGGTAATTAAGTATTTTTTATCAAAGATAAGTACTGATATACATCAGTTATCTGGTTTCCATAGTACTAGCTCTGGTCATTTTGGGATCACATGACCGTATATGAATAAAGGCTCTGGATATTATCTATGTACGGATAAACATTGCTCAACTAATACCGTAAGTTACACATACTACACATATAATAACAGGTACCAATATAGCTATTTTAATAGTAAAAGATTACCCTGTAAGTATTGATAAGCGCGATAGCTCGCTGAGGTATGAGGCTTTCCGATGACTGAACCCTCGTGAAGCCTTTGAGAGGAGTTGACATAAAGTAGATGTAAGATGATAACCACTGTAAAGGTGCCATTGCCATGCTCTTTTCTACTTTCCCCGGATAGGGTGCCCTGCAAATGAACGCTTTATGAGACAAAATTTAACGACCATATACTTTCTATGGTTTTAATGCGCAGTTTTATTACAAAGCAAATTTTAATATTCTTTCTTTATTTCGATCGAAAAAAAGCCCGGCTGGAAAAGTATCTCAACCTTTACAGAATAGATTTATATGCCTCGTTGATCTAGCGGTTCAGATCCCGGGTCGGGTCAATAAGTGATTTTGGGATTTTTCCGTAAAGAAAATTTCTCAGTATCAGCCTGAAGTCTGGTAGTTGGCGGTGTTATATCCCCGTGCCTCAGAGAGCAAGCCGTCGGTCCTGTACCTGAACTTTTTCCAATTATGTCGCTAGTCGTCCCATCGGATCATGAGAGTGATGGAATAGAAAATGCCCCTGTGTTTGCACACAAACTTGTGCACTGTAATATATGCAGTTAGCGAGTATGGCTGTTAATTCACAGGGGGCGGGGGTGCAGAACGAGTCAGCACCGAATGACGTTACTCTGCACGGTAACAGCTTACTATGACGAATAATGACGATAAATACAAAATTAATATGTAGTGTTAATTCCGCTAATTGTTAGTTTAATCAAGCCGGGATGCAATGTTCGACGCCCTCCCGATGGAACGTTTACTTAGCGAGTCAGTTCAGTCGCATTGGAGCACTCAACGAGTTAGCATCCCTTGAGAATGGTCCGTGTAGGACTGAAACACGTGTTGGATATCGTACCGACGCACGTAATTTGTGCATATTTATTGCGGGCGGATGGTGAATATTGCATCCCCGCTTGATTAAACTGACCCAATTTGCGGAATTAACACTACATATTTGAATGATATTGATATTATTTTGAATGTTATATAAAGTTGCGCCCGATTCCATTACTTATCGCAATTAAACATTTGTTTCATCAAACTTGACATCTTGTTTTAATTGAATTGGTAAATATTCGGTGATTAGCGGTTCTTTGTTGACTAAAACATTGGCAAAACTCTGTTTGTTACTTACCACCAAGAAATTACTCCATTGAGTACATTTTTAAAAGATACCATCGCAACTTTTGGTGCTCCAGTAGTCCCGCTAGTCATAATTAGCCAAGCAATAGTGTTGGACTGATCGATGATTGGTGGCCTGGAAATAGAATTCTTATTTAAACTATGTCTACTACATACAAGAATCTGCTTGGTTAAGTCTAACTCAACTGAAAATGAAGGCAGACTGAATAATAAAGTTAAAAGAAAAACGAATAATTCAATGCGACATTATATACCCTGCACGTGTGGCGCAGCGGCTTAGACAGTTGCAACGCCGCTTCGTGTCCCGGGTCCAGTTCCCACGGCGGACAACTATTGGTGTGACCCATAAATAGTTGTTCTGAATGTAATTTGTTTATAAAGTACCTCGCGACACAGGGAATAGATTCCCTAGTACGTGCGTAGTCTATTAAAAAACAGAGTAAAAGAAAAGAAGATATTTATACTAAATATGTATTTATTGCAGTTCCAAATGTTGACAGGCCGGTTGGTGTGGTTGGTAAATGCTTGCCTTTCACGGCGCGGTTTGTGGGTTAGATTGCCACTCAGGACAGATATTTGTCTGCATTAATATGTCTTGTTGTCCTGAGTCTTAGTGTAATTTATCTATATAAGAATGTATTTACAAAAGAAAAGTCGTACATGTAGTATATCAGTTCTGGTTTCCATAGTACAAGGTCTGCGTAGTTTGGGATCAAATGGTGATTAATTTTCCAGCATATTCAAATACAAAACACATGAAATGCACCAGTATATAACTATTGAGTCTGTATCAAACACATTAAGTGATTTCTATATAGCTTCTACTTATTAAAGTAGAAGCTTTGTAATGTTAGTGTTATGTGAATGCAAGTTTTTACTCACTGACGGATTCTATTCATCCCCCTATTATAATGTTACCAAAAAATAAGGCTGGGTTAACTCAACTTCTCACGAGATGTCTGTACGTCCAGCTACCTCAATCTGACAAATTTATTTTTTAGATTTTTAACTTTATCACAATTGGGTTCACTTTCAATTGGGTAAATTTGACAGATTGGGGTAACTTGATGTGCTGGCATCTGTAACTATACGGTGGAAAGGAAGGATGTATAGAGTCACTGGCAAAAGCTATAGAATATGTTCATATTATACTTATGGTGATTATAATGAATATTTATTAAAATCATTTTACCTAAAGTTGACTTGAGTTCCATTGCAGTATCGGACGAAAGCTTCAATATCGGCTGTATTGTCATCAAATAGGATAACTTCACACTTTTGTTTCGTCAACTTTATCGCTTGTCTGACCTTAACTTCGCAAGACTTGTGACAGAATACCATTCTTGGTAGGACATTGGAGATTATTTGATTCAATTCCTCTGTAAATAGAAAACTGTTAGACTTAAGTATCCATGATGTATTATTAAAAGAGTTGATATAATAATTATTTTAAAAGAATATCGTAGAGAACTAAGAGTTTATACAACCAGAAGTAGGCCTAGAAATGATCCAAACATAACTAAAAAGACCCACATTTGATTATAGCGGTTTAGAAACGCATATAAAAATTGTCAAAAGCATTAATTTATACATATAATTCCTTAACTATTGGATTTTTTTGAGTTATGCTCTGAGGTTATAACTATGTATTATATTGAAATAAACTTGCATGAGTGCTACATGTACTAGGTACCTGTCTCTTCTTCATTTAACTGTTTACATGTTTCTGTGTGTACAAAATCAAATGAAAAAAAATTTGTCAAGTTTGCCTTCAGCCATAATTTATTTTATTGGTTTATATTTTTCACAACTTTTTAAAATGCCACATTGATCCTTAGGTAATATAAGGTAGCTAAATCATAAATTCATGAATTAAATGTTATATCTAAATTAATTACACTCGGCGTACTTAAATACCTATATGTACCTTTAAATAATTATGCTTACTTAATTATACTACTAACATGTTCTATTTACAAGCGCTTTTTGAAAGTCTACGTGAATAAGAGCCTTTATTATTTTATGTTATTAATGACACGGGCCTGTTGGCGTGGTTGGCAAATGCTTGCTTTTCATGCCGCAGGTCGTGGGTTCGATTCCCACCCAGGACAGATATTTGTGTGCATGAACATGTCTGTTTGTCCTGAGTCTGGGTATAATTATCTATATCAGTATTTATTTACAAAATAAAAGTAGTGTATACTGGACAGCAAATAAACCGAGCCACCCGCTACCTAGGCACTCTAATTCGATTTTCTCAAAAACTAAAACACCTACAATTATCAAAGTTGTACCTACAGAAAGTGCATTTCATGGTGATTAAAATGAAAGGAAACTCATTGGGTTTAATCAATATTTCAGTGTTTATTAAGGATTTTACAAAGAAGAGTCGTTTTCCAGTCGTGACAATCGTTAGTAATGATAAAGTGAAAAAAAAAATTAAAGCCAAAAACAAAGATAAAATCAAAAAAAAGTTTTTGATCAATATTCCGTATTCCCTCCCCTTGCTCGGATAACTGCCAGCATCCTTGTATTCATCGACCTTACGAGCCTGACGATAAAATCTTGAGGAATTGTATTCCACTCCTCTTCAATTGCGATTCGCAGCTCTGGAAGCCTTGTTGGAGCAGGTACTCGGGCTCGAACCCGACGTTTCAGCTCATCCCATAAGTGTTCTATCGGATTCAAGTCCGGGCTTCGAGCTGGCCAGTCCATCGTACGAATGCTGACGTCGCGTAGATACTGGGTCACCACATGAGCAACATGAGGCCGTGCATTATCATGCATCAATTGCATATCCTGTCCGATATATCCTGCGTAAGGTACCACATGGTCTGCGAGGATTTCAGTAATGTAGCGATGAGAAGTCAGTCCACGTGTACGGCCCGTCGGTTCGATGAAAACTAACGTTGTATGTGCTGTTAACGAGATGCCGCCCCAGACCATTACAGATCCTCCTCCATAAGCAACAGTTTCCTCGATGCAACACTGAGAATACCTTTCTCCAGGGCGACGATATACTCTCTGACGTCGATCACTTCCATGTAGACTCACCCTGGTCTCATCAGTGAAGAGTACATTACTCCACTGCTCTAATGTCCAATCCCTATGCTCTCGAGCAAATTCAAGTCGTGCTCGACGGTGTGCTACCGTTAATGCTGGGCCTGTTGCAGCTCTTTTTGGGGTCAGGTTCCGTTCAGCAAGTCTCCTTCTGACGGTATCTGAACTTATGACCACTTGTCGTTCGTCACGCAGACTTTGTTGGACTTGAACTGCGTTGAGGTGGCGATTTCGCAGAACAGTAAGGTGGATATAACGATCATCTGCTGCTGATGTAGCCCTAGGTCTGCCCGTACCTGGACGGCGGTCGAATGCTCCAGTCTCTAGGTATCGTCTGTAAACTCGTTGCACCGAAGATCTGCTGATTCGAAGCCTTCGAGCGACTTCACGTTGCGCAATGCCTGCTTGAAGTAATGCTACAGCTTGAGCTGCTTCCTGATGTGTTGTATCCATTATTAATCGAAAAAAGTAGCAAAAACACACGCGTCTGAGCAAACGATGGACAAAAACTAAAGAAATGATAAGAAATATCCGACTACCCTCATTGTAGAGAAAAAGAACGCTAATTTCAAACTCTGGTGAAAACAGAACAAATCGTTAGCATTGTGTTTGTTGCTTGATTACAATGTGAGTTGAGGGTACTTTCGAATTAATTTGTAGTCATTTTAATCACCATAAAACGCACTTTTTGTAGGTATAACTTTGATAGTTGTAAGTTTTATACTTTTTGAGAAAATCGAATCAGAGTTCCTAGGTAGCGGGTGGCTCGGTTTATTTGCTGACCAGTGTATATCAGTTATCTGGTTTCCATAGTACTAGCTTTGCTTAGTTTGGGATAAGATGGCCGTGTGTAAATAATGTCCCAGGATATTATTATATTATTATACCACTAAAGTACGATTTGATAAGTTACCTGGTGGTTCAACTGGATCCACGACGCATGCCGAGAAACCACTCAAGTGACAGGCATAGAACGGGATAGTAAGGTCCAGGTGGTTGGGGCCCATGATAACCACCGTATCTCCAGGTCGAAGTCCGTAATTCCACATGGCACTAGCAAGCCGACATGTTCGTCGAGCTACCGATTTGTTGGTCTCTGAACTACCGGTCGCTGCATCAATCTTAAAAGAAATATATCAAAGTAGGTGATTGAGGCAGAGCCAGAGGCACAATGGAATCATGTTCATATACATAACATTGTAAAGAAAACAAATTCGATACTCTACATTATTCGTAAGGCATTTAAATGTCTCACAGCTAATACCTTTATAAAATTATACAAGACATATGTAAGACCTCTCCTTGAACATGCCTATGTAATCTGGGACCCGTACTTTAAAAAAGACATTAAACTCATTGACAATGTACAGAGAAGGGCTACAAAGATGGTTCGTTCAATGCGCAACTTACCATATGAGCAACGTCTCAAGTTCCTTGGACTCACCACACTTAAACAGCGTAGACAGAGGGGAAGTTCAATCGAAACTTACAAATTCCTCACTAATCATTATGATGTGCATAGCCTTAAATACATGTATAAGCTAAATGATAATAAACATCTACGAGGTCATCCATTGAAACTTTGGGAAAACTCATCTAAAAAGAAACCAATAAATCATTTCTTGCCTAACAGTGTTGTAAAAGCATGGAACAAACTACCAGAATGAGTAGTCATGGCTCCGACATTAAATTCCTTCAAGAACAGATTGGACAAGGAAAACATCTCCAAGCTATTTGATACTCACGCATCAGCTAACTAGCTGCTAGTGTGTTACACAAAATAACAATAATAATAATGTTGCTATCAATGAAATGCATATCTCCGCTCGTATTGATTCGTAGACATTTCATATTTATTTCAAAGTTAGAATATATCCAAATAAACCATTTTTTTACTGGATCATGTTTAGACCCCTGATTGTAATTTCATTACTTTTAGTTATTACAAATTATTGATAAGAATTTTTCTTAATTTAGAATATATAACATATTATTTATTTATTAGGGAGCTTTTTGTCCATATGTATATCAGAACCATAAATAAAAATACAATAAACTTACAAAGTAAACTTAACTAAAAAGCGTTTTAGTTGCTTCTGAATTTGGCTCAGGAAGTAGGTATACTGAGTCAAATTCCTACATCAAGTTTATTGAAGTTAATTTTGCGCATAAATAATCTTCGTTTCGTACACTATCGATCAGCAAATGTTGCACTGTGCACATCCTCCAAATTATTTTGAAGTGGTATATTTCTAATAAACACATATATTTAGTTTTGAAAAGATTATCTATGGTAAAAATGAGCTAAATAAATAAACTGGTAAAAGCTAAAAATGTGTCGATACTAATGTGTTTTGGGTGGAATAAGTTGCCTTTTACATTTTAGGTTAGATTCGGTGGATGGACACGTTATTACATGTCGATATACCGAAATAATTACAAACCTACCATTGCAGATTCGTGTTTTATTTTTATTGACTTTTATAAGTTTATTTGAATAAAAAACAACTCCATCATCTTTTTTTAATCTAAATCATATTTTTTTACATTATTAAACTATAAAATGTAATTATTACAATTATTATGTTCTTTTATCCATACGATCGTAACGTAATCGAACAAAACCATCGATACGTAAGTTTTCCGTACTGGTTTTCGATTTGATATTTATATATTTATCCAATGTAAACACATTTAGCGCTATTTACCATAAAATAAAAAAAACTCGGTCCTAATTTTGCAAATTCAACAAATCTTTACTAAGATTTGAACATTATTTTACTATCACAAAACAAAAGCCTAAAGTGACTTTAATGTTACCCGAAAATAATTATAATAACATTAAATAATTATAAAATCCACTACTATTAACGCCCCGAGTCGTGGTTGAAAACCCAAAGGGAGTGCCCTGTGGCGCAGAGGTTATCATAAGATTGTCGTCTTATTTGTTAGAAGGTTCTTCTTCTTCAATGAACCCTTATAGTCTAACTGTAACATTAAACAATGAACTGTGGCAAGTATTAAAACAATATAATAGACTTATCTAATGTAAAAGACCTTATATTATTAGACTAATTAAAATAAGTATATAATAAGGGTATTGACGTAACTCTCTTACCTGGTGTATTTGACCGGGTTCATCCAACATGGCTTGCAGAGACAAATGTCCTAAGTGACAATCATCTTCATCACAATGATTTCTTTCAGCTGCACGTTTTCTTAGTAACGCCACACGTTTTAAAATGTCGACCTTATCGTAAATCATTTTGTTCGTTTTGTATGAAAATCTCGATATTTTAATGGAAAGACGAAATTAAACTGTGCTTCGTCTCCAATTAAATAATTTATTAATGCTTATCGTTTTATATGCCTATGCCACTAATTATTATCTATATTAACAATGTAGATTGGGATCATGATAATGTTAATTAATTTGTTCTCTATACTTGATAAAACCGGACACTCAAAGGTTCAGCACGAGTTCCGTAGTCCATATATTTAAATAAAAAATAATCTCCGGGTCCTAATATCATCTATACACAGGACCATCTAGCTCAAACTAAGCATAGATTATAAAATAAAATAAAATATTGACGTAGACTTTGAAAAAGCGCTTGCTAATAGTCAGTACATGTTTGTATTAATTCAGTTATGTATTATTTTTAGATATTTATACATAATTATTTCTAGGTATAAACAGATATTTAGGTACACGGATTGTATGAAAACATTAGAAATTAAATTAAACTTATAATATTTCGTTTTTTAGCTAACTTAGTTATTGTCAAAGTGATTATGTATCGGTTTAATTATATAGTTTTAGATATAATTTACTACATCTTGTCTGAATGGTTATGACTATATTAAGGTAAGAATTCAATGTTGATACTATGGCGGACATTGTGTTTAGAACGACGCGACGATCGTGCTTTAATGCTACTGCCGGATCCAATACGCCCCAACTGAGAAACGAAACAAACTCAGAGTGTGTCTCTACCGGTTTCATCTCGGCCCAGTTGAGACGCATCGGCGAAACATACTCAATTGGGTACATATACGAGAATTGGATTTATCCTATGGATAGGTACTAGAACTTTTGGTTCAAAAAGGTAGATTAACTCCCAACTGACTCTCGGCGTTTGCCAAATTATTTATGATGCTTTTATTTATTAAGTATATAATTGTTACGAAAATAAGATAAAAATATCAAGAAATAAACATGGCGTCGGTAAATTTTAGTCCTATTTTTCCCTTTTTTTATAAGGCAGGGGAGGAATGCCTACGCATGCCACGCACAAAAAGTGTGTGTAGGGATATGTTGGACTCACACCGACTAAACCTAACCTACACATGACGTATGGAGGGACGTTTAAGAAAGTTTGAACACGGCATTATTTAGCGGTATATTTTTAAAGACAACAAGAATTTAATCCCTGTGTCGCGGGGTACTTTACAAATATACATTCAGTCAAAAAAGTATCGGGAATGGATGATTTGTTTATGGTTCCAAATTCAAATTATTGTTTTTTTTTGTTGTTGTTAGATTGGCACAACTGTTTTCCATTTTGGCGCGGAGTTTGAGTTGCATCTGTTATTTATATTAAATACAGGTTGGTTTTAGTAATAACATGTTTAGTGTGTATTGAGAATTTGATAATGGACAAAAATATCGAACAAAGAGTTTGTCTTAAATTTTGCATCGCTTATGGAATTTCATGTTCTGAGTCACTGAAAATGTTACAGAAGGCTTACGGTGAATCGACTTTATCAAAAACTCATGCTTATGAGTGATTCAAAGCGTTCAGAAGCGGTCGAGATGTGATGAAAGATTTGCCTCGCTCTGGTAGGCCATCAACGTCTGCAGCTGAAGTTAACATCGCAAAAGTGAAGGAAATAGTAACTGAAAATCCTCATTCAACTCTGAGAGATATAGCCGCCGAACTTTCTGTATCTCACGAGTCGATTCGTACCATTTTACTAATCATTTGGGTATGGAACATGTTGCCGCTCGGCTAGTGCCAAAAGATCTGAATTTTCTCCAAAAACTCAATCGCATGAAAGTCGCTGAGGACATGGTAGAACGAGTCAATTCCGACCCAACATTCATGAAACGCATTGTTACTAGTGACGAGACGTGGGTTTACGAGTTTGACATGCAAACTAGTCAACAAGCTTCGGAGTGGCGCCTTCCAACTGAACGGAAACCGAAAAAACCACGCCAAAGTCGATCAAAAGTCAAAGTCATGTTGACTGTTTTCTTTGAATATCGCGGTGTTGTGCACTCTGAATTCTTACCGGAAGGTCGAACGGTAAATAAAGAATATTATTTGAGCGTTATGCGGCGTTTAAGAGAGCACATTCGACGAAAAATTCTTGGATTTTGCACCACGATAATGCGCCTTCGCACAAGGCCATCATTGTGAACGAACTTTTGACCAAACACTCAACAAATACCATCCAGCAACCACCATATTCACCAGATATGGCTCCAGCTGACTACTTTATTTTTCCTTAACTCAAATTACCACTTCGTGATACCCGTTTTCAATCGGTAGAAGACATAAAGGAAAATTCGCGGCGAGAACTGAACTCAATTCCAAAAGCAGCGTTTAAAAAATGTTTTGATGAATGGATTATTCGCTGGCGTAAGTGTATCGTTTCTGAAGGAGCATACTTTGAAGGTGATAAAATAAAGTATATTATTGATCTTTTCCCGGTACTTTCTTGACAGAGTAGTATAATAGATGGATACAAATTACATGTACGTGTATGAATAGCTCTGGGGAAGTACTACTTTGTACTGTTTAGTTCTGTTACTATTTTGCTGTTTACACAAACTGGGTGATATAAAGATAATGTTCTGGTCTTGTGTGTAAGGTGAAACTCATCTGGTTGGAAACGCGTAAGTGATGCAGTGTATGGAATAAGCATCTAGGCTCCGATAATAGATTAGCATCAGGTGGGCCAGTTTAATTGATATACTCGTATAAGATAAGGTCTTATCTTACAAGATAATCAATCTTTATTTACTTAAATAATCTTTACAAATTAGTGAGTTTATGGTTGATAACAGTAAACAAATGTTCAAATATATATGTATAAGGAAGTCCTATTAAGTATTTGGTATATAATATTATTGTATTACGGTTCCTTAGTATAATTTACATGTTGCTATATTTTTTTTCCGTTTGAGTGTGTACAATAAAGAGTATTCTATCTATATATAGAGGTATATTTTTTACAGTTAGCCATTGATTTAACTTTTTATAAATAGGTTATGTAGTGGAGAACTACAGTATAAAACCTTCTTTGTTTAAGTTGTCTATGATAGTGAGTGACGTTTAAAAGGAAAATATTACTTCAAAATTAAGTCAGTAAATAAAATAAAATAATTTTCCATGTTAGCTTGACTCTCATTCTACTCCTTTTATTAAATTATTAAACTCACTAAAGTTATATAGATTTAAATAGGTAGTTGAGTGATTTTAATGTATTTGGTATTTATTTTTGTGTTATTGGAAGACTATAATAAGCAATAAAATGTCACCAACAGGTCTTCGCGAATAGGTAATACCTATACTACGTTAGTTATGACCTATTGTGTATTTAACTGACAAAATATAAATCCCAATTAGAATATATTGAAAAAAAAAGGCTTGACTAAGTAGCAGTTGTACTGCCCCTATCCTAGCATTAAATATGTCAAATTAGAATTAAGCATTTCTGTGGCGAGCGAGCAGTAGTTTTGATTAATATTATAATCATGTTGATTATAATATTAATCAAAACTACTGCTCGTTCGCCTCAGAAATGCTTACTGTCGATAACTTGTTGGTAGCTACTAAGGGACGATAAATAAGATTAGCGTGTCTTGCTACTGCTCTTGGCACATTCAATGGGATTTTGGATAGAAGTTCAGGACAATCAATGGCTCCTCTTAACAATTTCAGAAAATATGTAACAGCAACCGAGTGACCAATAGTAGAATATGAAATACAGTACAAAGCTGATACTCTTCATCCGTGTACCTACAATTCAGTCGGTGGCATATACATTTAATGAACTTACGTTGGACAATTTCAATTGGTGAAATATATGTATGTGTCATAGCGGGGGTTCTGAACTTGGCAAATTTTAAATGTTTTTCTTTCTTATAATGTTTCAAATCACAAACCCAAGCATCTGAAAAGCTTTGGAAATTATATTAGCATTAGAGCTTAGAGTCTTAATGAAAACCACGGTCACTTTTATAGAACTTCTCTATATTTTTTGTCCATTAAAAGAATATTTCGAAGGCAAGCTATTATAATAATATATGGAATATTTATTATACCGAAATAAATGAATAATAATAATAATTATTTATTCTGATAAAATGAGTACTTAACACCTATCTGGGTTCACTTTATTTTCATAACAATAGCCATCAAATTTCATTAAATCACTCTGAAGCGAAAGAATATCATCAAGTGATGACATAGTTCTGAATATCTTCATATCATCCGCAAAACTTATCATATGGCTAGTTATCGTAGCCCCGTCTTTATTAAAATTTAAAAACAACAGCGTAGTAGAAGTGAGCCCTGAGGCACACCACTTGGCACTAGAATCCAGCCAGAGATGTTAAGCAGCAGAGTCTCCTATTAAACAAACAGAATGATTTTAAAGCAGAACAATTTACCGAAAATGCAGGCACTCTCCTGATATCGTACTTAGATATAAATGAATTCTGTTTTTTCTTCTTCCAAAGATATAGGTTTAATAATCCTAGAAATATAAGTTGCAGAACTTACTCTATCTTTTAAACAAAGAAATAAAGCTGACAGTACTGATAGATTGATTTCTTTGCACTTGTCGCCAAGGCCCTATTGTCCAACATATGTATTTGGTAGTGCGGGCTAGAGAATTGAGGGATAACCCGTGTTTATTTTCCATCTTGACTTTTGAGAGTCAAGATAATTTATTAGCACGTGCCAAATCGTGTACACTTTCACGTACAATATCATTCTATAAGTGCATCGTGTTTGCCGTTGACAAATCAGTACATGACCCAGATATAAAATCTACCGAAATCTGCTGAAGAGCCTTGAAATTTATAATCAACGACAAATACATAATTATCTTTATCATCGTGAACTAATTTCGCTTAGTTAACCGGGTTGTACGGAAAAATCAAATGTCTATATTTTTGCATACAAGTGTGTCAATCATTTATATACGTGAACTATTCTTTTTATTCCGTAGTGGTGGATATATCTAATAATAATAATTCTTTTATTATAAAATTTTTCAGGATTATGTCTAAAGAAAGATCGAAATAATCAATTTTAAATTGCAATGTTTTGTGAAGCCCACAATATTGATTAAATGTAGTGGAAATTTTGTGTAGTTACGTCGTAATATTTTTGGTTTATTCTTTGCTATACTTATGGACGTAGGTGCCAAGCTTCCCAAACATGGTCACCGCTTTCCCTATGCGAGCATCTATGTCTGCGTTAAGTAAGAGATTATTCTCTATCCGTCGATCTAAGGTAGCAGAATCGATCATCTTCTTCTAACTGCGTGCCATTCAAATAAGTCCACCCTTTTAATAAAGTTTATCAATACTCAGATGTTGATGAAGCTTTCAATATCTTTCATGATACAATAACGCTATTCTACAATGTATGCTTCCCTATATTAACAGTCAAAATAACAAATAAACCTATACGAATGAAATGGCTTACGAGAGGCTTAAAAAAGTCATGTAAAATAAGAGGACATTGTACCTTAAATATCTATTGTCACCTACAAACAAAACTCAACACCTTAAAGGATACAATATATACAAAACCATATTTAAAAACTGTACGCTAGCAGCTCATAAAATACATAATATTAAGTACCTAGCTTTGTCAAAAATACCTGTGAGGCATCATGGAAAGTCATAAAAAATAATTTTGACTCTGAAAGTAACGCACCGGATATGAAATTAATACCTAAAACAAGGAAGCCTAAAATATTTCAGAGGGAAAAGATGTAGCCGAAAACTTTAATAACTATTTCATCAATCTGACAAAACGGGACAAACCATTGGCCGTTGATTATTCTAACTTATTAAATATTTCGAACAATCCGCAATTTTTTAGCCCCAGTAGATGATAGCGATGTTAATAAAATTACAAATTCACTTAATAAAACGAACGCCACGGGCTACGATGGTATAAACACTGATATACTTAAAAATCAATTATATATCAGCACCTATTAGCCATTTGATAAATCCATCGTTCTTTCATGATAATTTTCCAACACGTTTAAAATACTCCATTGTTAAACCACTTTATAAAAAGGCGATGAAACTGATATGACTAATTACCGACCAGTTACACTTATTCCTACTATATCAAAGATATTTGAAAAAGCATTTTATTGTGTACTTTATAAATTCCTGGCAAAACACAACATCTTGAGACCAGAACAATTTGGATTTAGGAGAAATTACTCAACTACATCTGCATGTTTTACTTTACTAATTAATATATGAGTCTTTAGATAAGAAAATACCTATAGCAGCTATTTTTCTAGATATGTTAAAAGCATTTAACTTTGTCACACAGCTTGCTTCTTCAAAACTAAAAAAATACGGTATCCGAGGAAATGCGCTAAATTGGATAAGAAGTTATTTAACTTCGTGACATCAGTGTGTGAAAATATCGAGCTCTGAAGGACTGTATAAATCCGCAGGAAGATCGAAATATGTTATAAACGAATATGGAGTATCCCAAGGTAGCATCCTTGGGCCATTATTACTTTATATAAACGACAAGTAACAACAGCCAACGCTACCCTAAGCGCATATCATGGATATGTTTCCGCAGTGTTGCTTTACGGAATAGTCATATGGGGTAACTCAGTAGCTCTTATAAAAGCTTTCAGATCACAAAAAAGATGTATTAGGGCTATTGTTGGAGCCGATCTTTTAGACAACTGTGTACCCTTATTCAAGAAACATCGAATTTTACCAATACCTAGTTTGTACATATATGAAATTTGCTTTTTTGTCTACAAACATCCCAATTTATTCGAAAAACAATTAAGTATAATGGTAGTAATTTTAGATTCCCTAACAAACTTCAGATCCCCTGTCAACGTACTTTGATGTATAGCAGGAACTGTTATTGTATGGCCATTCGAATTTACAATTAATTGCCAAATCATTTGAAATGCCTTTATTTAAATATGTTTAAATGCAAATTATTTGAATTTTTAATTAATCAATCAATAATAATCTTTCTTTTCTTTTCTTTCTTTATTTCCAAAAGCCTGCATTTTACAATTCAAGATAACAAGACTACAAAACAAGGCTTAATACAATATTTTGTAAGAATTGAATACCCTGACCCCTAAACTAGGTTTATGTTCCTGTGTCTTAGGGAGCCAGTGTTCTTGCATAACATAAAAGCCATTTAGAGTTGTACAATAGTTTGAATTAAGTTTTACGAAAATATAAATTATATAAAGAATAAAAAGAGAACGATTACTATTTAAATAAAAATAAAAAAGAACAAAATTAAAATTAAAAGTAAATAAAATTATACAAAAACGAAATTACAAAAAGCAGATACATTTTCTAGTTTTATGTGTGTTGTGTGTATGTGTGTGTGTTTGTGTGTGCGTGTGTGTGGGTCTGTGTGTGTATATGTTTTGAACAGACGTAAATGTTTTCTTATTTTTATCAATCGTAAACAATAAATGTATAATTCCCATCAGAAGATCCTCAGTGCTACGATAATTTAGCGTTTGGAGATATTCTGTAACAATATATTTGCAATTATATTTTGATTTTGAATGAATAGATATTTTTTTATTTAGAGCATTGAACATCTTAATGCTAGCAATGTAGAATTGGCGTTTGGCGAAGGTAATTCTGTGACGTTCCAAAGGAAATATGTTATATTTAACCCTTCCAGTCGGCTCTTTATAAGAGCGAGTGGAGTGTTTGCGGAGTATCGAAAGAAGCACATAAAGCTGTCTGACTGTAAGTATCTTGCAGTTCACATAAAGTTGTACCGTGCAATATGTACGGGGTCGGAAGAGCATTACCTTCAGAACAGCTCTCTGTGCCCTTTCGAGACGTATAAACACATTTTGAGTAGCAGCCCCCCAAATTGGCAAGCAGTAAGCTAAAACAGATTGACACAAGGCAAAATACACCAATTTTAGTATGTCATAATCGGCAGACTTTCGTAGTTTCTTAAATATAGATATCAACTTACGTATTCGAGATATGACTTTGTTTATTTGGAAGTGCCAGTTGAGATGCTGGTCGATGTGTATTCCAAGATATTTAACGCAGGAAGATTTGGTGAGTGATAAGCAGCTACATTTTGTTGGGGATATGCATATATGTCCCTTTAGAGCGTAGGAAGACAGACAGTTGGCGGGCAGAGATTTGATCTGAGCGAGAAGGGAAGGTACACTGTTTTGTTGACATTCAAAGTAAGCAAATTACCTGCCAGCCAGTTCATTACTTTAGATAGCGCAGCTTCTGCATGTTTATATGTCTGTTCCCAGTCCAAACCATCAATTACCATGGCGGTATCATCAGCATAAGTGAATATTTTACAGTGTTCGAGGGACAATTTGCATAGGTCATTTATGTAAATGAGAAAAAGTGTAGGTCCCAAGATACTACCTTGAGGAACGCCATAAGTAGTAGGGAGCTCATCACTCATATATTGGCCAACTTATACTGTTTGGGTGCGGTTTGAGAGGTAGTCTTCAAAAATTTTTAGGGAGTGGCCTCTTATTCCAATATTTTCCATTTTGTTCAACAAGGCTGAGGCAGAAACGGTATCAAATGCCTTTGATAGGTCTAGGAAAATACCCAGACATTTAATTTTTTTGTCGAGCATTTTAGCTACGTCGTCGGATAAGGCCATGACTGCATCTTCGGTACTTAATCCTTTTCTGAAACCGTATTGATTATTGGCTAGGACACCATTGGTTTCAAGAAAACTTATGAGATTTTTGTTCAATATACGTTCCAAGACCTTTGACATAGCAGTTAAAATTCATATGGGACGATAGTTATTAATATCGGTTTTGCACCCAGACTTATGGATCGGATGAACTATTGCTTTTTTAAATGCTTTTTGAAAGACGCCAGTGCTTATTGATATATTGCAGACATGTGTAATGATTGGAACTAATGCATTCCTTGTGGCTTTGATTATTTTGCACGGTATAGAATCCACGCCAGTAGCACAATCAGGCCTGAGACTTAGGATTATTGAATTAACATCTTCTTCAGTTACTTCAAACAGGGTCATTGAATTACTTTGCTTCGGACCAGCCAAGGATTTGGGAATATCAGGTGGTACTTTAATTTTGGAAGCCAAATCACTGCAAATATTTGCAAAAAAGTTATTAATGTGGTTTAGCGAAGATCTTGGGTTCTCAAGTATATGTAAAAGGTCATTAAGAGGAGGATTAAAATGTTGCAGATCAGAAACTTTCTTAATCACTTCCCAGGTAGCCTTAACATTATTTTTAGCTTTAACGAACTGTTCTTTCTCATAGGTGCGTTTAGTTTTCTTAAGAGAGAATTACAATAATTCCGATTACGTGTATACGTGACTCTCAATATTTGATTGTTATCTGTCTTTTTGAGTTTAGCATGCATGCGATCACGGTGGCGTATACAACGGAGGAGTCCCGGTGTGACCCAGGGCTTCCGATTACGTTTTCTTCTAGGTATTATATATTCTTGCGTGTGCTTTTTAAGTATGGAGGACATGTTACATATCAAAGCATCCGCAGCCATATCAGCATCCATGATTGATAAGATAGGATACCAATCATGGCAATTAATGTCCTCTATAATGGAGTCGTAGTTGATTTTAGACTTAGTGTGAGACACGCCTGAGTTTGCATTTTTCTGTTGTACAAACAATAGTAGTGGTTCATGGTCTATTATAGCTGACTCAATAACAAGAGATATAGCGGACATATTTGTTTTAAGAAGAATATGATCCAAGCAACTAGATAGCCGTGTCGGAAATGAATGAGCTGGAAGTAGACCATTTAAAGCAGCACAGTTTAGGTACTCATCTGAGTGGCTGTCATTATTGCCAGTTTTGATATCTATATTTATATCACCGATCAATATTACGGTGGCGGTTGGTGCTTTTAGTACACTATCAAGACTGTCAATGAAATTATTGATATTTTTAAAAGAAGGTGATCGATAGATAGCAACAATTGTTATATCTTTTATCTTACAAACCAGACAGTTTCCATCCACGAAATGTGGTTCTTTTACGTCACATTTAATGGATGATTTAACATAAATTGCACAGCCATCATTCTGATTGTACGTAGTCTTCGTGAAGGAAGACGTGTAGCCAACTAAAGTAGGTAAATGTGAGAGTTTTCGTAACCAACACTCAGTGAGCACAATAACATCACAGTGAAAACCTAACAACTCCATAAGCACTGAAACTTCATAATTTTTTTTTGTAATACTACGTATGTAATATTTTTAAGCCTTTATTGGGGTCTTTGATAAACTGCATACAGCTTTCAGGTTGACATTTATATGAAGTAGAGACATTTATTGAATCTATTTCATTATGAATAAAATCCAGGTTAGCCATTTGTTATTTATAAGTGGGAAGAGTTGTAGAAGCGTTGCTCGGTGGACATTGTTTACTAATGTAATTGACCCCAAGATGTATCAAAGCACCATAAAAAGTTGAACAATGGAATGTGAGCAGATTTAACTTACGAGTGCATAGACTATAAATGGAATGTGGAATTTTATATCTAATAGCTACGTGAAAAAGAGCGTACATATATTTTGTGAGAGTTTTGTGTTTGTATGTAATAAGTGTATACAGTACTTTAAGACAACTTATAACTAAATACATGCAATTTAGAAGAATACTAATTAAACAAGTAATAACAATACGAGCGAAGTACATTTTGTTGTTATATAGTCAATCTTGAGGCTGTAATTTCAGTAGACACTGTTCAGACTGTACGTGAATTTGTTTAGCACCTACTTCTTTTCTCAAATATATATTGCCATTTGATACCCAACAAAAATTATAGTTATAATTTTTAGCGAAATTTCGTGCCATATAAAAAATTTTCCTGTTAATGGGTGGTAAAAATTCAGCAACAAAAACTGGCTGACGTTTCCCCGGTATTCCAATTACTTCTGTATTCAGCTTATTTTCAGTACTTTGATTCTTGTTATATTTCTTTACAGCAGAAAGAAAATTTGACTTCGAGTTGACCGTAGTAAATTCAGCGACTATGCTTCTGTTTATTTCCTTTTTACCAGGAATGCGATACACATCCCTTAAGTCATTTGGTCTAATTTCAGCTTTCAGAGCTGTGCTGATCCCAGTTACCACTGAAGTAAGATTTGAGAAGGTTTCGTTGGAATAAACTGGAATATTCCTTATTTCTGCGCTAGAAGTGCGTGACATGTATTGTAAATCTTGGACTTTTTTTTCCATCAAGATGATACATTCCTGAAGGTCTTTCTTCTCTTTCTCAAAGTCATCTAATTTTCTCTTCATATCTTCATAATTACGGTTTATGAAATGCATCGATTTTACAATTTCAGAGTTGGATTTCTTAATGCTTTGATTTTGCATCTTAAGTTCGGCTACATCATTAACAAGCTTTTTCAGGATGGTATCTTGATCAGCTTTCCATGACAGCAGCGTAGCCTTCAAATCTTCAAATTGGGTAAGGTCGCAAGTAGTATCTTCAAGTCGCATTCGTTTTCGTGTATTTCCATCTAAAGAAATGGTGTCGTTGAGCCCGGTCAAATCAGGTTCCGACTGTACTTCAATTATGGCATGTGACGCATTTGACGGCGGTATCCGCGCTGTTCGTGGCATTTCGAGCAATGACTAAATAATAATATAGAATAAAGTGCTATCGGCTCTGACCGGATTTGCAAAACGTAGATACTGTTTGCAATTTTCGCACGCGGCCGCACTAATAATGTAGCCTAGCGGCAACGGCCGTCACCCGGGATCTCAGTGTCCCGAGTTCAAATCCGCACCGAACACAAGAAAAAAATCACAAAAAGTCAGAGTCAGAGTGGCCACTCTTCGAAAACAGCAAATCACAATGCAATAAATACACAGGCCACAGCAGCGAAGACAACAATGTATCACTCCAGCTCCACCCAGCAGGCGTCAACCACAGGTACTACCGTAGGAGCAATAAGGAAACGAAAATTTAAACTTGAGTCCTTTTGGAGTATATTGAGTAGGTATCACGGTCTCTTTGTTGATACCACTTGTGCCAAAATATATGATGGCAATCACTATTTTCTCTCACTCATAAATTGTAACAAGCGGCGCGCGCAGTGACTAACAAAAACACTAGACGAGAACGTGATCAATCAATCTTTATTTGTGAAAACAGGTACATAAAAGGTCTTAAATATACAATATTATTGTAGACGAGCTCTACGTTCTACCGATGAAATTGGTGTACAAATAGTATTTAGGTTTAATTAAATTATAAAGTTTAGTCAATATAGTATTTAATAAAACGAATAACTAACAATTTAGTAAATGTCAATTAAATTAAAAAATGTCAATTAAATTTTACATGCAAGCAAAGGTAGATACAATATTATAGGAATTATGTCATAATTTATCATTTAAAAAATCTTCAATATAGTAATACGTCTTATCTACTAGAAACAAAAACAATTTACTTTTAAATTTGTGGACACTATCTTCACTTAATAAATGTTATTATTCTACAAAAGAGTATTTAGATGATTAGTAATTTTAAATTGTTCAATTTCAATATTCTATAGTTATAAGATAATATTTGTACACCAGAAATGGTAGAATACATGAGGCTTTCACATTTGTAACACCTCCTTTATTGTACTATTTTCTTACAAATAATCAATGTTCTTCTTCTTCTTCTATGGGTTTCCGCAAAGTAACGCTTGATTAGATAACCCGCCTCACCATGTCAGCTAAAGTACGTCCACTGCTAGACAAAAGCCTTCCCAAAGTATGAGGGGATAAACTATAATCGCCACGCTTGGCAGACGCGTTGGCGAACGCAGTTTTATGGTCATAGTTCACAGGAAAACACAGCTGCCCGTTCTCTGGTAGGCATTCCGTCGATCGATTTCTGCGCCCCCCACGCGATGAGATGGGTGATGATATTCTATACCGTCACCACGCAGCAAACGCGCCTACATTATATTTTTTTATTGAAAATTAGTAGACTACGTTTGATTTTTTTTGTGTATATAGCAACCTTTAGTTTGTATAATAAATAATAATTATGGTTGATTAAAATATCTGACATAACCCTTAATTTTATTAAAAACATTAAAATACTGAGTATAATTAATATAATTGAATGAACTATTATATTAAATACACTCAGTATTTTATATAATTTATTGACTTCTACTATACTTACACTGTATGTACATATTTCAATTAGATTAAAGTAATTGGTATATTATTTGCCGTCGAAGGCACGACTCTACATGGGCGCTGGCAACACCGTCAGGCGAAGGAAGACGTGGTGTGTGGGTTGTACCAGCCGATACACTTTTTACCGTTGAAACCGAGAATCTCTCTTTCTTCTTCTCTCCAAACCTTGATATAGCCCATCATGGACTATGGTGATAGCTAGCTACCTAAACGCTACTGAAGAGCTTCCAAATAAACTTGAGCGTTGACAAAATATATGCATTTGGTTGGTATTTGGAAAGTATATCTATTTTTACTGGCTGAAATAAGAACGATGCTGTGACGTTTGATACGCCACCCTAATATTGTAATCGTTGATTTTACATCGCCTGTACGGTCAGCCAGTGTTTTGGTGCCGTGTACACACAGCAAAATAGATAGGTTTGCAGGACACACCAACTGAGGCGTCCTTCACCTATTTACGACTATAGTGTCACAATAACCCGTTGTCGACACGCACACTACATCTCTCTTTTTATCATTTTACTTTAGCAGGAAACACGAAGCATTAATTTAACTAAAATGCCAATCCACTTCGTGGTGCATTAGGCGACCGTGCGTATTTCAATATCTTACGCTTCTATGCCGTAAGATCCAATCAGGCTGCAAGCTTTTTATGTAATTAAATAAAACAAATATTTTAAATTCGTTTGTTCAATTCATAGCTTTGTTTGTTGTTATTTTGTTTGTTATTTTTATAATTTACTTAAGAAAATTAATTGATAAAATATTTGGAAGTATAAATTAAACAATTTGTAATAAGATTTTAATATTTATTGACTAGGTGTTTTTAATATTATAATACAAATTTTAAAGTTTTGTGCATGGCAAATATTCTAAGTCGGACAAGTATAAACGTATTTTTTATATATTCAAGTAGGTAATTTAGTTTTAGTGATATGAAGAAAGAAGAAAATGTTTTTATTGAACACATATACACACACATTGAAAATAAAGTTGTTAGATTTAGATATGAATAAACATGTTAGTAAGTTAGATATTAAAATACATGTATCCTAAATTACAATCTCACTGACAATAACATCACTCAAATAAAAATAATAAATTACCCCCTTGATATATTTCTTATATTAATAGCCGATTAGTGCGCCTATCTCTTACTTGTTGCAATCGGGTCTTCAGGCTAGCAACCATATTCCAACATAAGTCAGTGCCACGAAATGATTCCCATGTTTCATCTAAATTAGATTTAGACCTGACTTTTGATTTGAGTCCCAGTTAGGCACCATATGACTATATGTCCTTGTCTGACTTAAAACATTTTTCATCACTAAATATTACTATATTATTGCACCAATAAGCCATATATTCTCTTGCGAAGCGTACTCGGTTTTGCCTGTGAATATCTGACAGTAAAATATTCTTGGTTGGTCTACGACATTTCATACCAGCTGAACGCAAGTGGTACCGTACAGTTTTCAATGTCACGTCATGCTTAGTTGCCGTGGATCGAGTAGTCAAGAATAGTTCAGCCATATGCAAAGCAACTATGTCACGGTGCCGCACATTAGCACCTGTTTATACGAATCCAGCCTTTGGTCCCGGTCGGCGAAGATCATTGCATCCTGAATCTGCATAATGGACTCACAATTGCACAGTTGTTCTCAGTGAAAAATAATAAAATCCTGTTATAAAATCAACAACCAATGTCATATGGATTATTTGACACTAATTTCTCAATACATATCATGAGGTAAACTTATATACCCCGAACATTACTTTCACTGCAGTGATCGACAATATTAGGTATTATACTTAAAATAAAAACTCATTTAAACATATTAAACTTTAAAAAACGAAATTATAACATTTTATTACTCACCGATATATTTATACGCCTCACAATTTCACTAATTGAAATGTTTTGCTCATGCAAAATAATTATCACAGCTATTAAAAGTGTAGTTAAGCGACACATATTGATTCTCAGTAGAATCACTTTTAAAAACACGCAGGGTATAATGTATAAAAACTTAACGAAAGCCCGATAGTTAATAGCATTGTGAGAATGAACCTCAACTATTTATATGATTTGTAATTTTAGAGAGTAGATATTTAATATATTTTTACCCATATATAAATAAGACTTGCTAATAGTTAAGCAATGAATCGAACAAACAAATGTAAAATATTTTATAAAAATACAAAAATTAAGTAAGTTCGAGCAGTCGGATTGAACCCACGGCGCGGCGCTTGGGCGTAATGTAAACCGTAAGCTCGTTTAATGCACCACGAACTAGATTATTGCACGTGCTAAATTTACGCTTCATATTCTCTGCAACATTAAAATGACAAAGAGACAAGATGGAAGTGTGCGATTAAACCCATTGATTTTAGACACACCAACATCTAAGTTGGTGTGCCCTGCAAACCTATCTATTTTGCTTTGTGTACATAAAACGCCGTGTCAGCGCAACGTCGCCGATTGACGTCAATGGTTACCCGAAGCCGCCCCGCGCATCGGATATCCATTCATTCTTAAAATAGCATCGGTCTAAAATGATCCATTGTAGTTATAATTTAATATATACTTTTGATATTAATAACCTAGTTAAATTTGTTTTTTAACCTCTGGTCGTATTTGTATCGTATTTCGTTCGAAAATAACCTAATGAAAATAAACAAACCGTACGAGTATAAGAACTCTTCACCTAAATTTTCAATTCGCAAAGGAAAACCGCGACAAGTACGTGTACATACCCACATACGTAAACATTTTAATTAAGTTTTATTTACTCAACCGCTGGTTTACTTCCAACATTTAAAATCAAGTAGATGCACGTGGCTGAGGCGGGAAGGCGGCGCCGTTAAGTGCCATACTTCAACTTAGGTCTCTAAAAACGCGGGTAACTAAACCGCTAGCGACAGTATTGGGCAATTTACAATATTATTGTTTTAAGAAACGTTTCACCACATTCAACTTTTCTTTGTAATAAGTGATTTGAAAAAAATCGCGTAAAATACTTACAAAAAATAAATAACATTCTGTCGAATTAATAAATTCGTTCTTTTTAAGTGAGTTAAAAGACATAATTGATTTAGATGTTTATAACAACGTTTCAGTATATTTATTACAATCGATTTGTAATTTTTTTGTGGGAATCCTCAACGCATTACCTAACAAATGAAAAAAAAAAACAACAAAGGAGAGACCGCGTAAGATAAGTAATTATATTGTTTCGTAAGTGCACATTAAACTATGTAAAACCACATTAAAATGTCTTCTGGTTCAACCACCTTGATATCTAGTTGATGGCAATCGCTCGATTACTTCAGGCAGCTAGCCGCATCAGCGTAACTAGCATAGCGGCGCATAGTCATTCATGCCTCATTACAGCGTTCGAACAATATAATTTGACGGTCACCGTAGCCTAGTTGGTAGTGCTCCTGCCTACGAAGCTGGTGGTTCTGGGTTCGAATCCCGGTACCTAAGTGCAAATATTTGTGTGATGAGCACGAATATTTGTTTGTGAGTCATGGATGTTTTCTATGTATATAAGTATATATATCGTCGCCTGGTACCCATAGTACAAGCTTTGCTTAGTTTGGGGCTAGTATGATCTGTGTGACATTGTCCCTAGATATTATATTATTATATAATCACAGGCAAGTACATGAGAGTCCAGGACTAGGAGTATGTGGATGACTCAAACACTGTAGGGACATGAGTCTGCTTCACCATACTAGTTATGCAAGTTAGAATGATAGAAATCTCAATAAAAAGGCATGTAAGAAGAAAAAAAACTATTGTATTTTTCAAGATCCAAATACAATTTAAGTTTTATAGCATTATTATATAATATCCTGGGACATTATTCACACACGACCATCTGATTCCAAACTAAGCAGAGCTTGTACTATGGAAACCAGATATACTAGAACGGATATAGTACATATACTATTTTTGTTTTGTAGATACATACTTATATAGATAATATACACCCAGACTCACGACAAACAAACATGTTTATGCACACAAATATCTGTCCCGGGTGGGAATCGAACCCACGACCTGTGGCGTGAAAGGCAGCGTATCTACCAACCACGTCAATCTAATCTCAAAAATGGGAAAACATGAAATGAAATGAATTTTATTGTGGCACATAGGTTACATACGGATGTTATGTTACAAGTTTAGTCCAACTATGACCCGCCATACTGGCATACAATATTGGAGTGGAAGTAATATGTCATTTAAATACAAATTACAATAATATTATTAAACATGTCAATGACGGTCACTGTAGCCTAGTTGGTAGTGCTCCTGCCTACGAAGCTGGTGGTCCTGGGTTCGAATCCCGGTAAATGCAAATATTTGTGTTATGAGCACGAATATTTGTTTCTGAGTCATGGATGTTTTCTATGTATTTAAGTATTTATCTATCTATATAAGTATGTATATTGTCGCCTGGTACCCATAGTACAAGCTTTGCTTAATTTGGGGCTAGGAAGATCTGTGTGACATTGTCCCTAGATATTATTATTATTATTCATAATACATTTTCTTACATAATAATGTCATTTAGGTATTCAGTCATATTATAATAACATTTTACATATAAAAATTTATACAATGTCTGTTTAAATTGTTTCATGTCACTAAGTTCTCTAATAGTCTTAGGCAATTTATTGTATATGTCAGGAATTAGGTAAAACACACTTTTGTAAAATAAAGTAGTTTTGTGTAGTACACGCGTCATTTTATCTCTAAGTCTGGCTCGATCACTAAAAATGAAAAGATTGAGATTATCTTTGGCAAAAATGGCACATTCATAGATATACATGCAAGGAAGTGGTAGAATTTTCAGCTCTTTAAAGTAGGGTTTACACGATTCGGTAGATTCGATGCTAACAATTGCCCGAATGCATCGTTTTTGGGCTTTAAATGCCAAATCTTTGTTCGTGGAATTACCCCATAAATTTTATAAATTTAATCCCCATAAATTTAATTTAAAAAAACATAAATTTAATCGTCTGTTGAGACTCAAAGGAAACAAAGCCGATGGATAACATAAATCCTTCGAAAGGTGTTTGAGTGGCTGTGAATAATCCTTACTGTTGGTAACGAGAAAAATGATTTCAGCTCTATCGTCATCATCATCTTCATTATCATCACATCAGCCAAAATACGTCCACTGCTTGAGGAAGGCCATCGTTACAGCTCTATATAACAGCTATACATTGCCTAGGTAGTTATTTGCAAAAATTGCTTTGAGATTTACTATGAGCTCATTAAGCTTGTTTGTGTCAATATTTATATTTATGAGAAAGTCTGTGTTGTTATTAAAATATAACCACGTTTTTAATATAAGCAATTCCAGGACTAAAGAGATACATTAATACATTACTTTATAATATATACATATTTTAATTACAATTCAAAATTAATAATTAAAAATATCTTTCAATGTTGATTTTTGGTTTACTTTATTTCCATGAGATGGTTTTCTACGGTGTAAATTATTCGTATTATGGTTTTGTAGCATTTGCAGTCCACCATAACCACGTAGCAGATGTGTAGTATTAACAATCTAAACTTCACATTTGCAACGTGTAAATTACATAATAAATTATTTATGAAAGACCAAGAAACGTAAAATCAGGTTTAGCTTTTATTCTTCGATTATTATGTGTGCTAGGTTTCAAACTGAAATGAAATCAGAGTCCGTATAATTGCCTTATTATATAGCATAGCTTATGATTATCTGCTGATTTAGTGGCTCCAATTGGACGTTAACATGAATACTATCGCGTTTTTGCTCGCGGAATATTAACGAGGCACTTACTGTAACTGTTCAAAAACTCCACCAAATTTTATGTTCAACATCCATAACTGAAAAAAACTGGAGGCAATCGCAATGTTTTTCTATTATTGAGTTATTATATGTATATCTTATGTTGATTCGTTTTATAGTTATTGTTTGATTTGATTTAATGTTGCGAGTATTTATATTTGCGAATTCATATATCCTAAACGGTTTTAAAAAAATTATTACATAACTTGAGAAAAAATATTTGTGATAATAAGTCTATACAGTATTTTATTAACTCTATACAACAAGCAATAATTAATTATTTTTAAGTGATTAATTTCCCTAGGCGTCGTAGAATCTTGAACCATGAATTACATCCGGTTTGATTGCAATATTGTTGTAAAACTGTCCTATACAAGATACCGAAATTAACAACTCAACTAAAAATAAGGCAAAACGAATTCATGAGAATAGTTTATTGAAACATTTGGATTTAAGGAATATTGCAAGAGCAATAAAAATATGGGACGCTTTAAAAAATATAACTAAACAAAAATCCCCCTGAAGGACTTTGTGTATTACAAGGTGTACTACGAGGATGAAGGACCCCCTGTTTGAAACAATCTTTAAACGTAGCTAACAAATTCTTTTTTTTAGTAGGTGAAAATCTAGCCAAAAAAATATTAAACACAATCCATCCAAGTCACAAAAATATAAACATAAGCTTAGTAAAAATACACTAAAAGTAGAGCGGTTGATACTGGACTGTCTTAGATAGATACCAAACCATATAGTCAACCTGTGATGTCGTTCAAAATCTGGTTGACTCTGCAATAACGTATCTTGATAGAAGTGATAAGTGTCTCGCTGTTTTCTTGGATCTAGCTAAGGCATTCAACACAGTTTCTATCCCACACCTTCTAGTAAAACTTGAACACCTAGGTTTTAGAGGACTTCCCCTTGATCTGCTTAAAAGTTACTTAAGTGACAGGAAGCAAAGAGTAAAAATAAATGACCATATAAGTAATGAACAATCTGTCAACTGTGGAGTTCCTCAGGGAAGTATCCTGGGTCCCACTTTATTCTTAGTTTACATTAACAATCTCTGTAATATGAAACTAAGTAACTGTAAAATCCTTACATATGCTGAGGATACCGCGCTTCTATTTAACGGTTGCACCTGGGAAGAAGTTTTTAATATTGCTCAAATAGGATTAAATCAAGTCTGTTTATGGTTAAAAGTTAACTTGCTATCATTAAATGTCACGAAAACTAAATACATTACATTTGCCTTTAGATCTAATCTTATACCTCCATCAACAATGGTTATAAAAGTTCATGGCTGTATGAGCCTGGCTGACACTTGCATATGCCCCAGTCTTGATAGAATGTCATGTATTAAATATCTTGGTGTCATTGTTGACCAGTCTAAACCCCACATTTCAGTACTTGTTACTCGACTTAGGAAACTAATTTAAGTATTTAAAAATCTTAAAAACATTGCGGATAAGATAACAATAAAAACAGTATACTTTGCACTATCTCAATCATTAATTGCATACTGCATAACATCGTAGGGAGGAGCAGCCAAAACTCACTTAATTGAGATAGAGAGGGCCCAGCGAGCGATTTTAAAGGTCAGTGTGGGACTTCCATATCGTTTCCCAACCTCAGCACTTTTCACAATGTGGGACGTTTTTACTGTTCGGCAGAATTTTTATACTACAAATAGTTTTAAAACAGCATTCTCAATTAGCTTATAACCCGGCATTTGTACAGGCAAAACGTCGAAAAGGCAAAGTATGTCCCACTCAAAGTTTCCGAACACAACACGCTGGTAACTTTTACGGCTTCCTTGACCCGTTTCTCTACAATAAAATTAATACACTTCTTTCTATTTATTCTTTAACATCAAAAAATTGTTAATTAAACGTAACTAAATGGTTACAATCATTAAACTATGAGCCAACTGAAAATATACTACGGCCTTTATCCTAATTATTTTTCTAAGTTTCTGTATCTTCAAAGACTCCAGTAATATACATTTATATTTGCTGTATCTGCCCTAAAGCCCATTACACTATACTTACGCTCACAAAAAATCTTTCACTCTAATACATACACTCACTCTATCATAATACTCACAAAATATCTAACGTTACGCTGTGTTTTACTTTTCTTTTTTTAGTTTTTGTTTCTCTTTTAATTAGTCTTTTGTTAATTGTGTTTCATAGTCTGTTTGATTGTTTGCTATTTTTTTATTTGTACTTGCTTTATCTTGTTTTACTTTTCTTTTTTACTTGTTTTTATTTCTAGTATTTTTGCTTTTATAAGTTATAATAAAATTTACTGCTATAATTATAAAATGCCTGCATAGTAGGAATATGCAATCAGTGGAGTGAGCTCCTGATGACCTGTAATACAGGTTCTTTAGAACCTACATCAGACACCAGTCTCTCACAAAATAGGTTGTTTACTCCTATTTACCAATTGTCCATGGGTGGCACGCTGAGCGCGGTTGTTGGTCGTGCGACGTACATTAAAATTATCAGTGATTCTTCGTGCTCAGTTTAGCCAGGAATTATTATAATATTATTTCTTTCCATCCCTGGACTCCGTGGACAGGTTCAAGTATTATTTCTGGATCATGTTTATTGTAAGCAATGTTTTGTGATGAGATAATATTTAAATTAATCAATTTAAAAAAATATACTTAAACTATTTATACATATTATTGTACCCCCATTGGCACTTAATTTTAAATTTAAATTATCCTAACCAAGGGTATATTCTTTACGAGTTTAAAAAAAGTATATTATTCACACTATTTATGAATTCGTGGATAGAGACAGTGTTAGTAACTTTCGGCTAATTTCATGTCATCAGTCTCCAAGCTCTTGGGACGCATAATTAACAATAAACTGATTAAATATTTGGACCCAAACAATCTTCTTCCCTTGCAGTTTTAGAGCTAAAAAATCCACAAGTAATGCCGCCAATGTAGTAAAAAAGTGGATGGGGTATAAAAAGCCATAGGTGTTTTTATAGACCACTTCTCTGTTCCACTCTTACTTTTTTTCGGGGCGGCTGCGGCAGCCGACAGCCTAACTCCTCTCGGGGCTGCTCGGCAGTTAGAGAAGTGTTACTAACTTAAACTAGTTTCATATAGGACTTTAAATAATTTACAGGCCACATACTGTATAGATTAAATGAAACGAAAAATGACAAGAAGTGTGATCATTACTCATCATATTGCTCGATAGTGAGAAGCAGCTAACAAGTCCTCGACGTATTAGTATCCCGTGGGAATGGTCCGTTGAGGATTGAAACACGTGTTGGGTATCATACTGGTGTATGCAATTTGCTAGTATAAGTGGATAATACATCGAGGACTTTCTTGCAAATGCATATGTTTGTTAGGCGGGAAGGCGGTGTAAATTGGATCCCGGCTTGATTAATCCGACAGTTAGCGGAATTAACACTGCTTATTAATTTTGTATGTTTAATATATAATATTGACTTCTATATTTATTTCTATAACTAATAATACAGTTCACAACTTGCACTTTACCATTCATTTGATGAAACGCAGTTTTCTATTTTTATTATTACATTTCACGGTACAAAAACAACAAATAAAAATACCAATCCATTCGCAACAGTTATTATATTACTAGAACCACAGCCACAGGAAGGCTAATGACGTAGCGTAAAAATAATATTATATTATTTCATCTTTTCCCCGTTTGTTCGTATTATAGAAGTGTTGTAATGCGAACCTTATTTCCGGTCCAAGAGCGAAAACATCGGGATTTGGTAGGAACTAAATAATTATCTACACTGCTTCATATGTTCGACTCATATCGAAAGGTTACTGATTTCTATTGAGGCTTTTAGGTAAGAGGTGTTTATCCAAATAGGTTGCACAGAATATTTAATTAACATATGATAAGACAATTTTTTGTGTACAAAAATATAAGACTCAATGATAACAATATATATAAAAAAAAAAAAATTTAATAACAATCACTTAATATTTATACTATACTATCTTATAATACTTATACGATAGTATGATACTATATTTGCAATATTATAAATGATATTGTTTTCATCCAGACAACGTATACATCAAAATGAGCTAATCTCACAATTAAACAGTTCATTTTAATACAATAATAAGGTTACATAATAAATAATATCTGAAAGCAGATGGTGAAATCAGTTAAAACAGTCTGTCTTAACAGATTTAGGGGTAAAATTATAAATTATTTGAATACTATGTAACATTCAAATAATTATTTTGTTTTAAATGTAAGCGCAGTGTACTCTCAAATTGTAGTTTGATGATGTAAGTAATATATAATAAAAATGAGATTGATCAAGTTGCAAAAAAAATTAAATAAACTTTTTTTTTTTACGATTGCTGATTTCCGGTTTTGGAAATCAGCAATCGTAAATATTAACAATTAATTTTGAGATTGGGTTAACTTAAAACCATCCATATAAGGACTTCATAGCCAGCTTGACATCTTAGGGTCAGTATCCGCAAAAGTCTGATGTGGTGAAACACCGTCAGTCTATAATCGTGAAAGTATTGTAAATTGTGAGCGTTCCCGTTCTGCTAGTGAACACGGTCCAGCTATTTACAACAGTATGGTGCACTTAATATACTTAAAATTCCAATATTAAAATATAACAATGGTGTCAAAGTCAACTTAAACAACAATGAATTAAGTACGGCACTCCAGGGCCAGAAACCACGATTAGAAAATTGTCCCGTAAATGCACCTTCTTAAACAAAATATTATTTCAAAGTTTGGGAGTAAATATCACACCGCAGTTTATATTATAATACATTCCGTAACTGCTTCAACTAGTAAGCCTGAAGATCACCGGCAACATAGTTAATTGTTAAAGTTTCACCTGCATCCCGTGATACATTAGAACAAAGCGTAGTCCGCTCCTAAATATACGGCTGCGGAACATTGCAAACCAGCTCCAACTGCTATTTTCAATTTCAAATTTGCCTCTCCAACGACAATAGAATTGCACCATTTTATGTGAAAAGTTTTTGTGATCTGCCTTTATTCAGGTCATTGGAATTGTTAAAATGTTGAATTTTTTATCAGCTGATGTCGGTACACGTCGAGCTAGGTAGTTCTAGATTCCGAGATTTTATTTAGCTTGATATTATTATGTAAGTTGATACTACTTACTGGAAACCTATTTATAGCAAGTCTGAATAAACGTGTTGTTTGAAAGGTAGTCTTATATGAGATCAATTGTTTGCGCAGAGAGCAGAATTCAAGTAATTAGAAGTGGCGCAGTTGTGTAAAGGTGCGTGCGACGATGTCTGGCAGCAATTCTGCTGCGACGTGAGTTCTAATCACCCTCTTTAAACGAACACTCACGTTCCCAACTGGGAGGAAACGTTTATTTTAATTCCCACAAATGCGTGTCTAATTTCAGCGGATGTGTTTTGTTTAATTTCAAAGGATTATAATTGCCAAGACATAAGGATTAGCTACAAGATCTCTGGGCGTGCTCTTTAGCCAACAACAATGTACCTTATATTGTTATTACGGCTTTGATATGTAACCTTACATGACACATATGGATGATTATTTTACATGACAATGTTTACATTGTTATTTTTTATTTTATTTTATTTTATTTGGAAGACCAACAGCACTTAACAACATATTCAAAATAATTTAAATATTAAACAGTAGGCCAATTATAGGTCTCCACGAGTAAATGTCTGTGTACAATTTAGATGGTGTTACAATTATATATATATATATATATATATATATATATATATATATATATATATTCACAATTTTCTAATTTTACGGACGACTGACATTAAATTTTGAAAAGAAATCTAGGCTGAGTATCCGTCTCGCTGTCTCAGGTTTACTGCAGAATATGTCAAAGTCTAATTTTTTTATAAGTTTATTAACGTTGCTGCTCGCTCGCCACAAGAATGCATTCTGTTGATAGTTGGAAGATACCAATGGAAGGTGCATTGGCGTATAGTGTCTCGATATTTTAGTGGGAATGAAAAACCCAATTTTGTTGAGGAGGTCCGCACAGTCAATTTTACCAGAAATAATGCTAAGTAGATAAATAATATCGGATATGTCACGACGTTCGACTAGAGGAAGAATGTGGAACTTAGCACATAATTTTAAATAATCTTCTGTTCTAAATTTGTGTTTTATACGATAGCATAGGAATTTTAGACATTTTATCTGAATACATTCAATTCTAGATATGTATGTACCATATCGTGGATTCCATACTTGGCTAGCATATTCAAGTGTGCTGCGTACGAATGTACAGTATAAGATTTTCAAAGTTTTTGCCTCCTTAAAGTTACTCGACATTCGCATTACAAACCCTAAGGCTCGAGACGCCTTCTTTATTATACTGTCCACATGTTCGTTGAACAGTAGCTTAGAGTCGTGCGTCACCCCAAGATCACGGATAGTAGAGCTCCTATTTAGCCTATGTCCTTTAAGATTATATTGGGTGTGAATAATGCTCTTTTTCCTGCTGTAAGTGGTGATTGAACACTTGGATGGATTTAGGTCCAGCTTATTTGTGAAGCAATAGTCACACAATCGATTTAAGTCAGCTTGTAGATCATTAGCATCTGTAGGTGAGGAAACGGTTTTGTATATTTTCATGTCATCCGCAAATGAAATGAGTTGTGAGTTATGGAAACATTTGTCGATGTCGTTCACAAAGATTAAGAACAGGAGCGGGCTCAGGAGAGACCCTTGAGGGACGCCACTTGGTACTGTCACCCAACTTGATATGTAGTTGTTAATTGCTACTGCTTGAGTGCGGTTTGATATATAAGATGTAATCCATCTCAATAAATCTCCTCTGATTCCGATGACCTGTAGCTTGTTTATTAGCAACTGGTGGTCAATTCTGTCGAAACATTTACTATAATCTGTGTAAACGACATCGACCTGTTTACCCTTGCCCATTGCTTCTGATATATACTCATTCAATACAATTAAGTTGGAGGTTGTAGAGCGCTTTTTTAAGAATCCATGTTGAGTGCTACTAAAACTTTTATCTAATGATACATAAAGCTGATTGTAAACCACTTTTTCAAAAACCTTGGCTAGTACACACAATTTAGATACTGGCCTGTAGTTAGTAATACTCGATCTTGAGCCCTTCTTATGTATTGGAGTAATGAATGCACTTTTCCAAACCAAGGGGAATGTGCATTCCAATAAGGATTTACTAAATAATACGCTTATGGGAAGTGCAATGGCATGGGCACAGTTAATCAATAAGATGGGAGGTATGTGATCGGGACCTGCCGACTTAGTACTATCTAGTGTTTTCAAAATTTTTTCTACCTCTAAAATATTAATTTCTATATTAGAAATATCCGAGAGTGAGTCATCCACACTGCCTTGTAATGAAAGAGACATTGGTGGAGATACAGATTGTTGTAGGAAATTGCTGTAAAAATAGTCGGAAAAAGCATTACAGATCTCATTCCCGGTGCTCACCGTTGATTGACCGTAATTAAGCGACTCCGGTATGCCAGACGACTTTTGACGCGCTTTAACGTATGACCAAAAATGTTTGGGGTTCGTTTTAATCGAATCTTCGACAGACGCAATGTATTTAGTATAACAGTCCGCCTCCAAACGTTTGCATCTCTCTCTTAGCAACTTGAACGTCTCACAATCGGCTCGATTTCTGTAATTTTTAAATTTCCTTAAGTATTAAAATTTTTCCTTAATGCATTTCTTTAGTGCCGCCGAATACCATACTGGAAAACTATGATTGCTATTAATCTTAACTTTAGGTACATATTTATCAATTATTTTTTTCAAGTACGTGTAGAAATAAGTGACGGCCTCTTCAACTGTCTTATTAGAAAACTCTTGATCCCAATCAATACTTAATATATCAGAATTAATTCCACTGTAATTACCTTTGTAGTACATATACTTAGTTCGAGGTGCACTTTTCAGGTGGGGTAAATTACACGATTTAAAACAAATGGTCAACGCTTTATGATGTACATCGATAGGTACAAGGGGCTCTTCACATTCCGATACCGCTACATTCATATTCGATAGAACTAAATCAAGTATTCGTCCGTAAATATTTGAAATATTATTACATTGTGATAGATTGTGGGTGTTTAACGCGTCAATGAATAAAGATTCATCAGTACTTGAGATATTGTAAGCTTCTAGTGGACAGTCATCCCCGCCGTTACGAGTCCAGCTAATCTCGCTTAGATTGAAATCCCCTACTATTAGGAATCTACCTAAAGGGTGGGCCATAACTATATCGTCTAGTTTTCCAATGAAGTTTTTTAGCTGGTTTGAAAACGAAAGACCCAAGTTCTGACGACAAAGGTATAAAACACCGATGTACAAGTCAGTACTACATTCACCACTTGTTTTATTAGTGGGTAGCTTAAGCCATAAATCCTCGGCAGTGGACGAAAAATGTTGTTGAAGACTACCCGATAGTTCTTTGCGCACTGCAATGAGTACTCCACCTCCGCGGGTCTGATCGGTAAGTAGGTAATCTCGGTCGCGCCGCCAGACTGTATACCTATTATCGAATAATTCCGAGTCACTTATACTGTCCACTAACCAAGTTTCCGTTAGTATTATTATGTCGTAATAACTAAGACCCAAGTTTCTGAGAAAAAGCGATGTTTTTGATCTAAGCCCACGTACGTTTTGATAATAAACAGATATTTCTCTGTTATAGCCTTTAGTACTCACATCAGACGGAATATCAGTGGGCATTGTGACCATGGTTCATTAGACACAGTTTACACACAATCATTATTAATATAATAAAACAATAAAGCGGCAGTTTGGTAAAAGTTTTAGCAAGTGTAATTAGATAAACTATTATTAGTGTGTACAGAACTATGGCTGACTTAACGCAATGCATACGGTTAGACTTCCCTTTCCAACAAGAATTACTTAATGATACATTTGCAGGTGAGAGCAAGATAGTTATATGACAGCGATTTTTTATTGTGGTGCGAACAAACCTATGCACACAAACGCATGTTGCATTCTTATGCAAAGGTCCGTTTGCAAATGTGTGATGTAGGAATTTAAGAGACGAGAGCGGGGTACTCAACCTTTGGCGGAAATAATAATGTATACAATTGAAGATGAGAAAGCAGTTAGGTAAATAGTTACCAACAATGAATGTTGTTGAAGAATATGCAAAATTGAAGTAATATAATAGTATGATTACAATATCTTTAGAGCAATAAACTAGGTAAATTTGTTTAAATCTTGAGGCTTAACTACTATAAATGTTTGAGACGTTTCGTTTTTACGTACATGTATTTTACCGAATTTCACCCAGACGAAACTGTAGTTGTTCAATTTAGCTGCTTCCCTGGTTTTGTTTAGTAGAATCTTAGATTCGGCGTCTAAATGGTCGTTCACGTAGACTCGCTGAGTTTCTTCCAAAAATCCAAGGTCCTTTGCATTGAGGGTCTTCCGGGCGCGTGCTGCTGCTATGAAATCTTCTTTTATGTATCTATTTATGAAGCTTACTATTATAGGCTTTTGCTTACTGTTGTGAGACGGAACACGGGATATGTAGTTTATTTGAGTCTTGGGTACTTCGTATTCAATTTCAGAGGCAATTTTATCAATAATTGCGAAAAGGTTTTCCTTTTTATGTTGGGGTATGCCTTTGATCTCAACGTTATTCAGACGTGATCGTTTCTCATTGATAGACGTCTGGGCTTTCAGTTCCGTAACATTTGTCTCCAAATCCGTACATCTCTTATTTATGTTGAGTATAGTGTCCTCCGCTCCTTTAATTCTTTTCTCAAAATCCTCAACCTTATCGCTAGCAAATTGACTGGACTTCTTTAACTCCTCGAGATCTTCCTTAATTGACTTAATATCCTTGGTAATGTTGGTAATTTCATCAAGTCGGTGGTTGATGTTGCTTAGCTCCTTCATTAAGCTTTCTAGTGTTATTTGCTCCTTCGCCGGTGTTGGCGACGGGGGTGGGCCTCTGCATAAAGGGCATTTCCAAGTGGATCTACGATCGGCTCCGAGTCGCTTCCATCCATTTTCGGTGACTTTGGCGCAGGCGAAGTCAAGGTTCTTTTGACAAGAGTTACATTGGATACCCTCGGTGAAGGCATTTTCACATATATCACACCTCATCACTATTAAATTAGATTTAAAAAACAATAAAAGTCAAGGAAAAAAATGTTGACGATATATGAAACTAATGGAACGATAATTGCGTGTTAATTGTACAACGGATCACCTGCTACTGATGAATGTATTATTGTTGTGTGTTGTATGTTGTTATGAATGTATTAAATCAAATTACTAATGACGAATATAGGTCGTGCTTACATAGTGAGTGATTTGATTAGTAAAATGCTCATAATAACCGAAATAATATAAATCTAAAAAAAATTTACAACGTATAATATGAAATATTTAAGGTTGTTAACGTTGATTTAGCAATTATTCATAGGTACATATATATATAAATGAGGAAGTTTCTCCCATCAGTTCGAAAGTGAGCAGTAAGGTTAGACACCTAAGCGGGACAGTATTCAGATAGGTGACCGCTAAAGTAGTTTAATATCTTAGCGTGTCCGTGCTTCGCAAAGCTGTCGGTCTTCGAATACATATGGTATTCTCCTGGCACCACAGATATACCATACCCAATAGCCATGGTATATCAGTGGAGCTCCACTAATATACGATAAAGTAAATAATGCTTTTAATTAAAAAAACACGTTGAAGACACACATCGACGCTAATTAAAGACTTTTTTAATTTGTAACTAAGGCACATCTATTGGTTAATTTTGGTATCGCAACTAGGTAGTTGTTTTAACCAGATCATGAAAACAATTTGTAAAGCCGTAAGCACGTGTTGTGTGGTGACGGCGACAAATATCAGAATCAGAATATCATCACCCCAACTCATCCCGTGGGGGGCGTAGAAGTCGACCCGAGGGAATATCTACCAGAGGATGGGCAGCAGCTTCCTTCTGAGTACTATGACCATCTTACTGCGATCGCCAACCCGTCTGCCAAGCGTGGCGATTATGGCATATCCCCCCAAGACGATTCTTGAGGGAGGCTTGTCCAGCAGTGGATTTATTTAGCTGTAATGATGATGATGAAGCACGTAAATGTCTATTGATTTTATGGGACCAAAGAGATCAATTTATCCGGGTTAATACCGCCACAAAATTGCTTGTTGGCTAGAAATAAAATCTCATTTTGCAAAGATTTGAACATTTTGATTGTCTAAGTTGTATTCAGATTGTAATTGATCCCCGGAGAAATTTAAATGCTGGATGAACGTTTGCTTGGCTGGTACGATTACGAAACCGAGATTTACTTATGATTAGTTTAATTCGATTCCTAACAACGGTGGGTACACAATAATTTCAGATTGTTTACCTCTTATTTAACTTTAGATTGAAGCAAAATAGACGGAAGCACATTATATTTCTTCAGGGTTTGATTTTAAAATACACTTTTAGTTGTTGAATTCTTAACTGAAGGTTTAGATTTCTGGAAGATGTGATGTGATGACATGGAATCATGTTAATCTGTTCTGGATGACCAAGATCCTATCCTAGCTAATCTTTGAGTTAAAGTTCTAAAGGTATACTTTTAATAGACCGGATACGTTGTTTCACGTTATTAATATCTAAATACCTAGGAATGCATAAGATATTCCATTTCTCAGTGAGAGTTGGTTCTTTTACCGAATTATCTCAAAATAGCTATAATGTTATTTAGCACATATACTTTTGTTCTTATTAAAATAAAATGGTCAAGTGTGAGTCACATTCACGCTGGACTTGATCCTATATCATTACTATGTTTGTAACAATTCTACTATCGTTCTTTTTATAAAAATACAAAAACTCATTTCTTTTTACATATATCAAACGGATTTTTTTTGCGTTTGACATCCTTCGATTGTCATGTTGATGATGAAATAGCTATATGTTTATTTTTTATATTTCCGGTCTAAAAAAAATATGATAATGTTTTAAGACCGAAACTCATGCACCAAAAATCAAATTTGCAAAACATTTTTCTGAAAGCAATTACCAGAATTTTATTATCAACTCGAATAGTGCCAACGCTTCTGGAATATACCAGATAAGGGTACATGACCTGAAATATGTAAACGGGCACATAAACACTGTAATTACCAGATTTATTAATATATGTGTCACTAATGGCACGACCTAGTATAGTAACTATAGGCATATTGCTATTTTTCAGTTATAAATACAATATATGCAACAGTTTCTATTAGTTAAAATAATATCTTTTTATAAAAACATGGTATTTGAAGAGAATTTAGGCATGAATACAGAGGATCTAGGGTCTTGATCCAATACGTTTAAAAAAGCGTTTGATTCTCGAACTTCTATGAAAAGCTATGATCGAGTGCGGTTGGTAGCTAGACGGATGAGTTCTTCGGAAATCACCTATATAAATGAACACTTTGTACTACTTATTGATCCATCAACAATAGTAGGTACAAAGTGTTTTTTAGTAGTACAATTGTGAGTCCTATTCACGCTGCACTTGATCCCATCTCATTACTACGTTTGTACAAGTTCTAACATCGTTCTATAATTTATAAAATACGAAAAACATTTTTATTACGGGTCTAAATAAATATTATATGTTTTAAGACCGAAACTCATGCGTCAAAAATCAAATTTGCAAAACTTTTTTTCTGAAAGTAATTACCAGAAATTTATTACCAGCTCGAATAGTGCCAACGCTTCTGGAATGGACCAGATAAGGGTACATTACCTGAAATTTTTAACCGCACATATAAACACTGTAATTACCAGATTTATTAACATGTGTGTAAAGGTACGACCTAGTATAGCAACTATAGGCATATTGCTATTTTTCAGTAATAAATACAATATACGCAAAAGTTACTGTTAGTTAAAAAAAATCTTTTTGAAAAACCATGATATTTGAATAGAATTTCCCCATGGATACAGAGCATTTCAGATTGATCTTGAACTTTTATGAAGAACTATGAACGAGTGCGGTTGGTAGCGAGACGGATGAGTTCTTCAGATACCACCTACATATAGTACACTCTGGACTACTGTTGATGGAACACGGACGCCAGAGGCTGTCGTCAAACTCAGTGTGCCCACTTGTATAGTATATGCGATATCCGCTAGACTGTATTGCGTTTGTCAACACTATGTGAATAAGTATTATTTAAGCATTTAAGGTAATTGCTATGCGTTGAATATGAATAAATCGCGTGAAATCTGCGTAAGCTGTTTGAGGAATATTAATTTTATATAAATGTCACTTAAACGTGAATAATTAAAAATAATAATGATTTGTATTTGTTGTGGACCTGCCTCTAGGGTATATATTTGATTACATTTAAGCCTAAGCTTAAGACCAAGCCAAACCAGTCTTATCCATTACAAACATGAAGTTATACATAAATAATGCCATCTTAAACTTAACTCACACTAACTCACACTGCGCCGCGGTTTTATCCGCGTCAAATATTATAAATTATAGCCTATGCATTATTAGGATATGTAAACTATATGACTACAAAGTTTCATTTGAATCTGTTGGGTAGTTTTTGCATGAAAGAGGAGCAAACATCCATACTAAAAAGCTTTCACATTTATACTATTAGAGGGATGGGGTGCGCCCCCATGGATCCCTATTCAGTCCCTCGATGAGCTCGTTCCAAAAGCAAGCTTTGGCTTCCGCAATCGCGATTGACAACGCCTTGACAGCGATTTTATACGCCCAGTGCGCTCCGGCAGCCCCTTTGGCATTGACTCGCCGTCTGCGACGAGCCCGCTGGTGTCGGCGAAGCGCTGCGACATACTCAGATCGAAGTCGCGCGATTTCGGCCGACCACCAATATTGCGAGCCGTATTATCGGACGGGATGCTTTCTCCACCTTCACTGGGGCTCCAGTCGATGGCAACGACGGCAGCCATCAGTATGTCGCGGTCCATGCAACGCAGGGACCAGCGCCGTGGCGGGAAAAGCTACTGCGGTAAGGGCCACCTCGGGGCGGACGGAAGGCCACGCTGAAAAGGATATGTCTATGATCCGACAGCGTGGCCACTTCCTCCGCAACTCTCCTCCCCGACACCAGGTGCATGGCCGAGGGAGTCACCCACGTCAAGTCAACGATAGACTCTCCCTGCCAACGCACACAGGTGCTGACTGAACCTCGGTTCACAAGACGGAGGTCCAGTCCGGCGGCCCATTCTAACAGCACCTCACCTCGTACGTCGTCCCGGGCATCACCCCAAACACCTGAGTGGGCTGTAAAATCGCCCAGGACGAGTACCGAACGGGACTGATAACCGCTAATGTGGCTCGTGAGCCCGTCCAAGTACGCCTCAAAATTTACGAGGCTGCAATTTTGGGGAGATGTAGCAGCCCACCACGACTGCTTGTCCCCACTCCACAATTACGAATCCTGGCCCATTGGCCAGGTGTGTACATGGGGATCGCGTTCCCCCCAGCCCAGTATATGGCGACGAGGCCTCCATGTGTGCCGAACCACCTAGTGTGATCGGGAACAGAGTAAGGCTCCGCCACTATCGCCAGGGCAATTGAACGCTCTGCAATCGTCTGCGCCAAAAGGGCTTGCTTGAAGACCACTTGGGGGAGAAAGAATTTTTCTACCATTGACACCCCGACGGGCCCTGAGCCCGGTTCGTTAGACCGCGACGAAATGATTATGGGAGGGTCAGACGCGGCAGGACGTCTCGCTCCTTTCTTACTTTTAGGTGGAGTGCACCTTCTGCTACCCAGACGATGGTCGGCTGGCTTGCCAAGGTAATTATATTTTTGGGTGCGCACCATGCAACCCTTTGCTTTATGGCCATTTTGACCACAAACGAAGCACGATGCGCTTCTATCAGCCCCGGTGCAACGAAAGCATTGAAGTGCTCGGGGTGGAGTGGTTCCACCCGGACCGACATCCAGCCCACTAGTGCTCGGCCAGCTGTCGTCAATTTACGAGCGGCCACTTGTGGGCATCAAACCCACACCGTCCCCAAGCCGAACACGTCGGCGATGGTGCAGTCTCCCGGTTAAGGCCATCCTTGGGCGGAGACCCCCTCTAAACCTAGGTCCTTTAACTGGACTTAGGCCCACGCTATTTTCATTGTTTCGGCCATGGTAATGGCGGAGTTTGGCGGCAGGCTCACCGTTACCGCCAAGGTTAGTGGAGGTCGTGGAAGCGTCACGGGTTTTTGAGGCAGTGACGCTCGACCAGCAGTCTTTACTTTGGCCTTGCGGCCAACAACTTGGGCCCACGTTCCGTCAAATGACTGCGGCAACCTGTTGGTATTAGGCTCTGGCTTTGCCGCCAATATCACGGGAGTAGGCCATGTGGTAACGTTAGTCCGCTTCCTCCTACCTTTCCTTCCCCTCGTTTTGGGCTCAGAGGCTAGCACAGCTCTGACCGTGCTTTGTTCTGGCTTAGCGGTGGGCGTATAGCCTTCCCGGGAAAGATCTCCATCATTAAATCCTAGCACATCTTGACCTGCGGTGCTCTTTCTGGTGCCTGTTGTGATGACAATTGTACCGGCGGCGGTTAGACTGGCGGTGATAAAGCCGGGAATAAACCTGCATTACGGCGTCGAAGATCAGCAAGCTGAGCCAACATGGCACTCATGTGGGTCTCGAGAGGTCAACTGAGATCGGAGCTGCTGATTTTCCTGTTCTAGCCGCTCCCCATCGATTCTTCCATGCAGCATCATTCTAAGGCAGCCGCCAGAGCTTTCCTCACCGCAACTTTAATGGCATGGGCATATTCGCCCTTCAAGTTGCGGCACTTGTCAGCCAACCGTCACCAGAGAGTCCTGAATTACGGCAGCTAAGTCAGCCGTCGTCCGTTGCTGGCGTAAATCTCTTGCCATTTCTTCAACTTGGGGCAGTGCGCTCTTCTTAGATTTGGTACTAACACTAGCCTGTGACTGGTCTAGGAAAGATACCAAGATGTCACTGCCGTCGTCTAATTTTGCACGAACTACCCGCTCGCCATCCATCTTGGAAGCTGCGACTCGCTTGCGTGGCCGAACTTGCCTGACCGTGCCCTTTATGAACGGTGCAGACAAGAGGGAGCTGTCGCTCACCACGTCCTCCGCAGCCCGATCACGTGAACTGCCTGAAATTGGGGATGCCGAGCGGACAAATGTCTCCCCAGTCTTCCTCGAACTTCGGTCACCGCCAGGTTACGGCGACGATGGACGACTTGTACCATTTGCCAGCGTTTGCGGCGAAAAAATGGTGGAATCACCAATACAAGGGCCGGAGCCCTCGTGGCAGACGTTGCCCCCCCTCCCAGATACGGTGGGGCTGACGGCCGAAGCCGTGAGGGATTCTCCCGTATGGGTACCCTCCTGGGGAAAAAAAAAAATAAAGCAACTGTTTCCTAACTACGAAAAAATAAATAATATTCTATGGCCACCGGTTAAGGCTACGCTGTTGAATTTTGATGAAGTGTCAAATATGATCTATTCAATTGGCCCTAATTTAGGCGGGTTATAAAATGACACACGTATTCACCGCTCGAGCATTTAATCCGGATTGCCTTCCATATACATTTTTCCCATATGCCCACATTGTAATAAGCTTGCATTACACTCCCTCGCACTAAATATATACTACTTAACTATTAAACATCTTCACATACTGACACAAACTCAATATATTATGAAATAATTAAAACTTATATTCAATATTCTTATTGATCCTACATTGACGTATGGGTGAAGGCTGTGGCGATACAGAGGTAGATGGAAGCGGTGCTAATGCTTCACTCAAAGACTGCGTCTTCCATTAGAATTAGAATATAATAATGTCTTAATGAATAATATCTTAATTGCATTATAACTAAATTTAATCATAATTGGAAGAAGCTCTTGAAATCCCTGTTACCTTTCGTGGAAAATTGTGGCGAATATTACCTACATATTCTGTACGTAGGTAAACATCAGCATCAGGTAGCCTAAAATCCGCGCTTACTGTCGACGGTAATAAAGTCTTTGTAAGGGTCATATTGTTGGATCCGCGGGCATTAAACTGTTTGCCTTTACTGAAGGTTAGGCGCGAACTGATCATATTAATAAGGGCGAACTTAATAAAGATGTGTACTCAAAATCTGAAATTACATTTCACTAGTCACTAGTTCCGTTTCACTAGTGACCAATTTAACTAGTATCGTATCATATAATAATCGTACCTACATATTTTGGACTGTAGCACCTACTATATGACTGCTGATACAACATGATACTTACTTAGGTATACTTATAAGATGATATCAATCAAACCAGCAATCTGCAGGGCGAAAAATTTCAGTCTGGACTTCTTATTTTACCAATCGAATAAACAGGTCATCAATATTTGTTCAAATCCAGTGCTAAAATATCAGGCATTATTTAAGGGTTATCAGGAAAAAACATATCCTCAAGTTTAGAGTTACTTTTCCAAAAAATGTTGTAGTAACTTATAACCGTTAACTCAAAAGCGTAAAAATTGCTTCAACGAATCTCTCAACCAAAAAACCGCCTTAAAAAGTGTATCTAACAACGTAGATTCACTACAAGATTATTACAATAATTTCGCTAATAAGAGAACTGAAAATTAATTGGCTTAGACTGCGTACAACAATCGCAATAATTCAAAGCGAGCCAAACGACAAGGCTGCAATTACAAGCGGCGCACATTGAACAAAATTTACGATGACGTCACAAATGAGAAAATCGGCGAAAATATTCAAATAGAGGCAAGAATGATACACGCCGACGATATTATTTATATTCGAAGTGCGTTCATTGAAGTACGTGACGCGCTTGTTAATAATGTTACTAAGTAAACTCCATTTTCAATTACCGTATTTGGTTAGCTTGATGCGCGTATGATTCGCTGAATACCTACATACGCCATAATTTGAATCGGAAGGAGAGGTTGAGTGGGAAGAATTATGAACATTAATTTGCATGGACGTAGAATAACTCGTAATGGAATGCATTAATGTGGAGAGGGTGGTACACTGGCTAGCAGGAAAGCACTCTATAGCAAAATGTGAGCAAAAAGCAAGCGTAAACGCGGATATGCCCCGGGCTCGCTTAAGTGCTACTTCGTGCTAACATGCTAACCACTTATAAGCAGATATACTATTCGATGTAAACTACTCATTTATTTATTTGATACTTATGTAGGATGTTTTTATAGCAATGAAATTAATTTCTAGGCATTACGTGCAATAAAAAAAATATACAATTAATTCATGTTTCCAAAATAATTATCATTCATCGTAATAATTTGATGATTGAGATGTTTTATGTATTTTAGACTAAGTGATACCGTAAGGTAAAAACAATATTATATATATTTTCTTAACAGTATTAAATTCATTAAATACTAGAGTGCCGTCCTGGCTTCGCACAGGTATTAATTTATGAATAGGAAACATTTTGTGATAAGACATGAGTAAAGCTATTTCTATCCTAAATTACAATAAAATCGTCGCTCTACGTTAGTGGTTGAAGACGTGGGCCGCTCATTAGATTGAAGATCCAAGGGGCATTTCATCGATACGAATGGAAACTAGGGTTCATGGAGGGCAAATGTAGTAGCGTTGCGTTCGCGGTCGTACTATATGTATAGTGTCACAAGAGTATCCAATAGCCTTGTCTTGTTCTAGGTAGGTTGTGATATCGTCATCTTTGTTTGTCCTAGAAGATGGTAATACGTTCCTGGGACGAAAGATGCTTAAATATCTAAATATGTATGTTTCTATTATTAAATACCTACGTAGTAGGCGTTTAAATAAATAAAGGTTAAAAATACTTAATCAATCGTTAAATCGGCTTCAACGAACTTAACTATCGATTCCGGACCATTTATGACGACGCATGTTCTCATGGAAGCCGATTTAACGATTGATTAAGTCATTTTTAACCTTTATTTATTTGAACGCCTACTAGGTATCTATATGCAATCGATGTTCGGCGACTTAGCCGGTAGAGCCCCTGCCTGGACCTCAAAGCTCAGTCTCTTATCATTGTGTGCTAGTTTACAGGAGGTACAGTGGTAAATAGGGTGGGACTAGTCCCAAATAAAATTAAACGTAGTATGTCTGCATAGTAATTCTATATCAATACATAGAATTACCATGCAGAGCATACTACTTGTCATTTTATTTAACTATTTGGTATTCAATGTATGATAATCGATATATGATATTTTTACACTGTAATTCCCTAAGTCTTCTTTATAACAAACTACTACGAAACTAATTTGAAATATAATTACATAGCCTCCTAACACTATACATATATATGAAAAGAACATGGCATCTTTATCACACTAATATTATAAATGCGAAATTTGTGAGTGTGTATATTTATTACTTATTCACGTCTAAACGGCTGGAGCGATTTTAATAAAATTTGGTATGGAGTTAGCTGACACCCAGATTTAACACATAGGCTATAAATAATTTATAAAGTTTAACGCGGATAAAACCGCTGAGCACAGCTAGTTTGGAATATTTTAGTTTTCGTGCGAAATACTGAGTGAAAGTAAGCGAAGCGTTATGACCTGTCCGCTAATTATGTACTTGGTGCGCAATATGAAAACTTACTTCCAAAATTTCATACTCGCACGACGCGAGGTCAACGAAAGACTGGATAGTCTTTTCTGGCTACCCTATTGAGCGGTCTAGGAGTAGGTAGCGGAGCGTTATCTCCTCGACCGACGTCTAATTCTTATACCATTACGACGGCACGGTCCTAGGTGTGTGATATATAATCACCGTGGGTGGTGTCCCTGCTGGAACCGTTGACAGCCCTTTGGCCATATATTATATTTGGGCCAGTAGATGTTGGCGCCCGGTCCACCAGCATTATATATCCGCAAACACGAAATATACCAGTCAGAGATTTTTTAAGATAATCAGCAGACAAATTACTTATCTTATAGAAGCCAAAAATAGCAAAATTTACGCAATAATTCCTATAAGAATATAGAAATCATTTAAAAATTTTAGCTACCAGTTTTTCTCTTCAACAAACATAATAACCCCGCGGGACTGACTAACTTGCCGAGGAACGGAAGAGCATAAAAGAGTATGTAACATAAGAGCTATTGTACAAGGATCATTAGCTGCGAACAATTATTTTTCATCTGCAGTGAAACGAATTGCATGTTCCGTGTAGTTTCGAACGTTTCCATACACTCCTTAGCTCATTTGTTTTTTTATGAATAGCTACATTGGTTCTAATGTCGATTTATCAAGCCGAGCCCTTTCAAATAAATAAATTCTAATGTTGTACGTAATATATCATCCTTTCTTTACTAAATAGCTCACTTGTCCGTTCCCAACTCGAGTAAACGAATTTGATAGAATAAAATATTGGTAGGTACATGTTTTGTCTGTATCACATATAGCCCGACTGGGGACAGGAAGACGTTCCTTAATAATAACGTCAATAACTTTGATGTTGTGTTTCTGCGTGTGAGTAAGGTCGCTAGAGCTTATTCAGGTGGGGGAAGGGCCAGCAACACTTGTTTGCTGACTCTTAAAGGCCGGCAACGCACTCGCGACTTTTGTAGTGTTGTGAGCGTCCATGGGCGGTGGTGATCACTTATCATCAGGTGACCCACTTGCTCATTTGTCACCCTTTGATTTATATAAAAAAGACCAGTGTGATAAACTTTGTGGTAGGCTTGTAGTGGATTAATTGTACCTGGTTATTATTGAATTTTCAGTGAAAGTTTTCGGGGGCTTTACATTTAAGGTTTTGCACTACCTGCGTATCCCGAACTATTTATATGGTCGAAGTACATGGTGTTAATTACCGTGGTGTTAAATGTATAGACGTACTATTATCATCATATTATTTGAATTTTTGTATGCTTACTTAACGATATCCATCCAAATTAGTATTCCAAACGTTATTAAAACGCAATATACATTCAAATAAATAAGAAGGACACCGCAACAGGTAACAAAGATAACATTTGCTAGTAAACTTAACTAAGTTATTGATGACCTTTCAATTTTGTTTTTATCGACGATTTAAATAGTGATTTGCGATGACGATTAGAATTTTTTTTTTTTGAAATAATTTATCATGATTTAATAAAGATTATGAACAATCAATTTTAACAATAACTAACGTAAAATCTGTATGCCTACAAAACAATTGCACTACTGCTATAGTATACGAACTTTACGCTAGTTGTTGTTAAATATGGTTGTTCAGAATCATTATTATATAATAATAAATATGTAGAGACTTTTTTGACTGCCCTTTTTCGAAATCAAGTCGTGTCAACGAAGTCAATTGAATGACTTTAGTATATTTAAGAGAATAGACAGCGGTTGTAAACGCGTTTTAGTATTTTCATCATTTATCTATCAGTACGACGTGTGATAAATGAAGCCTGAAAAGCTGACGCGCTGTAAATTTAATTGCATGGTATTGTGAAAGCAACCTGTTCCACAAACTAAAATATTATTTAAAACCATGTGTCTTCACTACTAGTATCTACGGAATGTGGATTTCTAGAGGTTATATATAATATTTGGTCTGAGCAGACAACGGAATGTTGTTATCGTGGACTTTTAACGTTACAGTGGTGTAAATTTTTCATATAAAAGACTCAAATTCAGTTGCTCAAAATGACCAGTAAATTAAACCGCAAAGTGTCATTCCGGCATCATCATCTTGCCCAAACCGGGCATTTCCGTTTGGAGCATCGCCTTCGCAATGTTTCCAAAAATTGAAATAATTCAGCAAATTTTCTCTCTTTGCTACACCTTACAACCAATATTTGGAACTCGGTAGTGAGTGCCCAATTCTAGGTACCTAAAATTGAGCACTTCACCAATGTGACCGTATGTCCTCATGTTGAACATTTCATTAATATTCCGAGCTCCATTTTTTCATGTTTCTAAATCTAGGCATTTGTCCTCAAATCTTCAAGGTTCTACATATACTTCCAAGTTGAAAAAACAAAATATATCGTCTGAAGCTAGCTCTAGGAGGAATTTACCAAAAATGTCAGTCTAATAAAACCCGTGTCGTGTCAGAGTATCTAAGTAAATGTAAATTCTCAATAATCTGAGTAGACAGAGATTGAACGGATACATCTATCACTCCCGGGCCGCTGGTGCGAGATGTTACGATAGCTACAAATATAAATACTTGACTATTTGGTGCCTGGCCGCCTACCGTTTATGCATATAAAATGTTCAGTTTACATCGCCCCAGCAATCTTATGTAATAAATAGTCGAGCGTAATGTACAGTTATTGGCAATTGGATTCCACAATAGGCAATATAAGAGCCCTGGATTTTTAAATTTGCGGAAATACACATTTTTGAGCTAAAAATATCTACGTAGAAACTTTTGTGAACTAATGTATCTAGCGTATCCGAGTAGCCGAGTTACATTTGATTTGCTCATGACTCGCTCATGATCCGATCGAGCGACCAGTCGCCACTGAAATTTCACTGCCACTATTTAATCGGAATCTTTACGGCAATTTCTACAAAAACATTACAAGTAATTACAGTGAGTTTACTTGATATAAAGTAACTCTGTTCCAAGGACACACGTAGGTCGCAGAATATTCGGTGAACGAGCAAGATTTAAAATAAGTCTAAATCTAGGCAGGTACGCCTCAATCAGCATAGGAGAAGTCTATGCCAACATTGAATGGGCAGTAGGAAACATACAAAAAGACTACGTCGACCATACAATCTACATTCACTATGGCAGTGAAGCGGCCCTCCTAGCGTTAGATTGCCCCTATAATCTCAGGTCTGGTTATGGACTGCATTGATATTCTGAACACCTAATCTCAAGAACAAGGTGATAGGTGGGTACCAGAGGGCGCGGTATTGCCTAATACGAAAATGCTAATAAATTTGGACGGGCTGGAGTTAAAGGGCCCCAGAGCCATTGTGGAATGCCTCAAAGCACAATGTCATCACCATCATCATATCTACACAATTGCCGGTCACGCGCTATTCGCATCCAGCGGTTTCCAGAGACCCACACAAGATCATCGCTTCGTCTTCCGGCTTGTGGTCGCCTCGACTCGAAAACCTCTAGCACAATCTAACTATAAAATTTGGTTTTAATAAGTAGTAGGATATTTTTATAAGTAGTAATATAATACATTTATTTCCATTACCTACTTAGCAATCAAAAATACAAGATCCTAAAAGACTCCATAAGGGCCAAAAAAATCGGCATGGCTTCCATTGCGCAACGTGCTCAGAATGCTGGCAGACGCTGGATGCCAATGCTTAATCCCTGTCCTAAAAATTGGCTAGACTAGTATATTTGTGTAATTGTAGAGTGTTGAGTTTCTGCTTCTTGTTCAATCCTAAATGCAAAGAAAACCAAACATTACTTCGTAGTATGATATGACAATTTGGCACATAATATATCTGTCATGGTCGTAAATGATGAATGAATAATGAACCTTGTGGTTTTCAGCTAAACTAACTTTATTAATGCGTTTAAAAAGAGAATAAGCACTCAAAAACTAATAAAAAATAATCGGTATAAAATGTCACGTTCATTGTAAAATGAAAATGCTAAACTTTTTTCAAAGCTTTGACGGCTTTTAACTTGCAAACTGAGTATAAACAGTGACAATTGAAAGTCTATTGTTTCACAAAACTGCAGTATTGTTTCAGAGAACTTACTTTAATAATCGGCGTTCATAACTCTGCAGAGATAGACGGTTCTTACAATTCGTTTTTCAACCCTTAGAGCGTAGACACTTATATAAATATTTTATAAGCCATTTTGATCTCAACGGATACCGACCGGTATGGTTCAATAATTCGAAGCTATGAATAGTTCATCAATATTTCTATACGAATCGAAGCAACACAGATTGTTTACGTCACAGGTTAAACAAAACATTTATGTATATGTACACTTTGTCAGTTAACGATACCTCGTCGGTGGGTACAATTTTATCTTTGTCTTTATTATTATTTTATATTTGGAATACAAATAAAACAACAATGGAACATTATCGCACTGACGTTTGTTTCATGTCATTGATGTATAGGCAAAGGTCCTATGTCATACATATTAACGTAGAGCGACTGTTGCAAAAAACGTGCCTAAAAATATGACCCTTTCCACCGTCTGCGGACGTGGGCAGGCTCTGAATAAACAAGGACTGATGATCATGTTAGGGTAGCTGGAAGCAGCTGGGTGTGAATAGCGCAAAACCAATGCATGCGGATCTGTGGAGATAATTGGGAGACCTATCTCCAGAAATGGACGTCTTTTGGTTAACATGATTAGACCTAAACTATTAGCACTGGAATTATATGTGAGGGTGACCGGGTGAGAAATGCAGCAACTGTGGAGATCATTGAGAGACCTATCTCCAGAAATGAACGTCTTTTGGTTAACACGATTAGACCTAAACTATTAACGCTGGAATTATATGTGAGGGTGACCGGGTGAGAAATGCAACAACTGTGGAGATAATTGAGAGCTCTATCTCCAGAAATGGACGTCTTTTGGTTAACATGATTAGACCTAAACTATTAGCGCTGGAATTATATGTGAGGGTGACCGGGTGAGAAATGCAGCAACTGTGGAGATAATTGAGAGACCTATCTCCAGAAATGGACGTCTTTTGGTTAACACGATTAGACCTAAACTATTAGCGCTGGAATTATATGTGAGGGTGACCGGGTGAGACATCAGCAACTGTGGAGATAATTGAGAGACTATCTCCAGAAATGGACGTCTTTTGGTTAACATGATTAGACCTAAACTATTAGCGCCGGAATTATATGTTAGGGTGACTGGGTGAGAAATGCAGCAACTGTGGAGATAATTGAGAGACCTATCTCCAGAAATGGACGTCTTTTGGTTAACATGATTAGACCTAAACTATTAGCGCTGGAATTATATGTAAGGTTGACCGGGTGAGAAATGCAGCTACTGTGGAGATAATTGAGAGACCTATCTCCAGAAATGGACGTCTTTTGGTTAACATGATTAGACCTAAACTATTAGCGCTGGAATTATATGTGAGGGTGACCGGGTGAGAAATATTGCTCACGATAGTTGAAAAGACGCGTCTAATATTTTTTTGTTATACATATTACCGGAATCATAAAAAAGGCGTATCTTTTGGTATTTTCCATGTTTATTAATCTCGCTTCATTACAGAATTATCACAAAGAAAATGGGTGCAATGACTAAATTCTGTTTGTTAGTCAGAAGTAAAAAAACGTATTTCGTTTAAACTTAATTCAAATGGCACAATTACGTAGAAACGCCATTTACCTAGTTCTATTATATTCTTCCATGTTTAGAAGTTGAAAAGGCATATGTTTCTGATACGATATTGATTAGACGCAACTGATCATTAATCCTTGGCCATCCACGCTAAGAAGAAAAGTCATCATCCGTCACAAATGCCCTATAACCTTCTATAATAATACTAAATCCTTTATATACGAGTGAACAATGAACAAAAACTTAAGCCTTATAAAATAAACTAAAATAACAATTAAATCGCGTTTATCTATCACTGTTGCAACACTCCATGTAAAGTGGCCAACAGCGATTTACATAGTCTCTGTCCAACCTGTCTGCAATCATGGCCAGTATACTGTTTGAGCTAGCCCGAACCCTGCGCACTAATGATACATACCTTTTACGCATTTTTTACGCATTAGTAGTATAAAAACAATCTACTAGCGCTTTCGTGAACATTACTGAAGCTCTATAGAAGTGGGGCAGCTCCAACAGCACACTGAACGCATTGTTGTATTGGATACGGAAGGCATTGAAAGTTTTTGAGTATATCTAACCCACATGCTGCAAGTACTGAATAATGTGCAAAAGGCTCTTCTCAGGGAACTTTTACATTTACTAGACTCATCAAAGACATTCCCAATTTTGACATTCAAAAATATTTTTCGCCATTTTTAATTTTTCTATGATGCATCTAAGCAATTGTGTGAGGTGGAATACATTACAGTATATTCTATCTGTACACAGAGAAAATTTCCATTTAATATATTTTTTTAATTTATTCTGAATATTGTGTTGCACTTTATGTAAAATAGATATTTTACTTTAACTGGAGCGTACAAATATTTTATATTACGTTTTATAATTAGAATCAACAACATTAAAGTGCAAAGCTGTTTAATTACGTTGTCGGAGTAAATGGCACGGGAGTAGCTGCAAGCCCTAAGTAGTAAAAATTCAAGTGTCCGCCGCTACGATGCCAAGATTTTCTTAACTCTTTAAACGAGTCAGTCTTGGCCATTTTGCTGGAGAAAAATATCATTTATTTTCTTTGTGTTTCAACTTTATTTATTTTCCCAGCTACAGTCGTGTTTCGCTTTTCATGTTTATGGTCAATCTAAGTTTTGTACTAATGAATCAAAGTCTTATTGTAATGACTATCCCGGTAGTCAAGTAGTAGCATATTGAAGCCCAGTTGAAGAGCTCCTGAGAAAAAAGCCCCGGTCCAAATAGTGTTAAATATATTTTAATGGCATGAGAACCTCTAAGAGCACGTATAGAATCTCAATCTTTAAGGGTACGGCAGTTGGCGTGGTTGGCAAATGCTTGCATTTCCTGGCGCAAGTCGTGGGTTCGATCCCTTCGTGGATTCGACCCAGGGCAGGATATTTGTCTGCATGAACATGTCTGTTTGTTCTGATTCTGGGTGTAATTATCTATACAAGTATTTATTTACAAACGAAAAGCAGTGTATGTAGTTTATCAGTTATCTGGATTCGATAGTACTAGCTCCGCTTAGTTTGGGATCAGATGGCCGTGTGTAAAGAATGTCCCAGGATATTATTATTATATTATTTCGTACAGCACCTCTCTCTGGTCCTTCCCATCGGATGATGAAAGTGAGGGAGATACACACTTCTACAGTATAATAAGACTCACGCAGAATGTCACTCTAATCAATAGAGACTGGCCACCATATATAATTCTTATGATTATTAATGAACATTGTGGATTTACTAGAGAGCCCTGTCATAAATAATTTCCAACATTTTGTTCTCCCTTCTACATAACAATCTGCCAGAGTCCCTTAATGACGGACATATTATTATATTACTGTACGCACATGACATCGCGGCTATTGTGAGCGCACCAACGTTAGATAGGCTGGAGCAAAAACTGAACATAGTGGCTCGAGACTCAAATAGTGTTTTAAAATGAATAATTTAATTTTAAACACATCAAAACTCATTATAATATTTACTTTAATATATCTGAACAAACTTGAAGTTCAGGTTGGATCTATAAAAATGGAACAGGTGAAAACTATTCCATTTCTGGGCTTCCAACTCGATAGTCGCTTAACTGTGGAAGCAATTAAAAAACATTGCGAAAAGGTGGGGCAAGATTGCTTCGCGCTGAGGCACATTTCAGCTATTCTGTCTTATAACATGTGTCGCACTTTCCGCAGTTGTTACTTTGCCTCCGTATACTAGCTCTTAAAATATGGCGTAGAACTGTGAGGGCGTGGTGGTGAGGCGTGGCGTGTCATCAGAATGCAAAAGAAAGTAGTAGGTACGATCCATAGCGCGAGTGTCACAGGAGTAATTTAATGCAAAGTGAGGAAATAAAATATTACCAAAAGCATTATTTGAATGGTAACGTTTAATGGTCATATTTTATGAATATAAGTTTTTTTTTCAGGATATTGCACATATGGTCATTATAGCCTATGGTCATTATAGCCTTCTCACAACACGTTTTAAAAACGTTATTATGTTAACACGTTCTAACCGCAAGTGGTCATAACATTATTTTTGAGATAGGCCGATTACTCTCCAGGCTGTGTAGTCTCTAAGGAAAACTTAACTTAAACTAGGGTTTATTCAAAAATATCAACGCAAGACCAAACAAGTTGATAAGAAACTGATGAGATTGCCTAGATTCTAAGAAAAGAATAGATTATTTTACTTGTATGGGGTCGAAATCAATCTGGTGAGAGGTGTGATAGTAGTATACAATAGACATGGGAATCAAGTAAAATATTTCTTCGGACTAGATGCAGTAAGTTGAAGAATGTTATTATGAATTTGTGGCCTTTCCTCTTTTGCGTGAATCTATCTTGCATCAATCTATCTATCATCCAGATTCAAAAATATTTGTACAACATGTGAAAGGTCATTATGAATGATGAAGGTACGTTTGAAATCTCCACACTTGGTGACAAGGTCAATTCCCTCCTCCGCATTCCGCGCAGCGCGTCCCCGGAGCGCAAATCCAATTTACCACCTTGTACCCCTTTATTGTGTCCGCCACTGTTTGTGTTCTCTTTATAATGTACTTGCTGATGCTTTAACTTTGCCTGCGCTTTTATTATGTATGATATTTCATTTTTCGCTGCTAAGCTCATAGTACCTATAAAACAAAAAACATACCACAGAACCGAATTAGACCTTCCTTAAAAACATTGGCAACAAAGTTTCAATATAGATTGTTCTGGCCAATTTCAATAACCAAATCTCATAGCCAGATGCTCTCATCTATCCGTAAGTGGTGGCGAGGTCAAGTAACGAGGCTCGCGGTCAGTCCGTATATGGGAAACCGCCAAAGTAGTTTAATTTTGGAGCGTCTCTAAATTATATAATACTTTTAATTATATAATGCTTTTAACTAATTGAAAGGTTAAGGATCATAGATTTTTTTATCCCTAAAAATATATAGTTTGTTACTTCTTGTTCTAAGTATATTATGATTCAAGTCAATTTATTGCTGGAAGGATGAAAGTACAGAGTAGAATACATATTGAAAGCAATTTAAAAAAGCAACGAAATCGGTATGTTTTTTTTATTTGATACTATTTATAAACACAAAATTGTATCACTATGCACAATTTTAGGTAGTCTCTGTTTGCCAGCATGTTTCGACCAGTACAAGTTTAGTAATACATTCTCGACTGCCGGTAATTCGCGAAACGACTTATGGTTTCACACAATTACCGTCCGTATTAATCTTAATTACCCCGTAGTACGTAATTGGTACTGACATTAGGGTTTAGGGATAGTGTTTAGAAACTCATGGTTTTATATTCAAAGACATATAAATAATAAGAATGTTTTTACTTTTTATATTTGTTTTGATTGTATTGTGCAGACGCTAGCACATAAAGCTACCTCAATCTGTTAAATTTCCCATAGAAAGTGAACCTTATGCTTTTGTGATAAAGTTGAAAATCTATAAAAGAAAGGACATCGGCAAATCCCGGCCTGTGATAGTCAAAAGTTTTATACTATTCAAAAAAGAAATTATAATATTTAAAATCCCTCCATGCCATTAATTTCCTTGTATAATATGGGAAAATGATTTCAATTCTTAAAAGTAAACAACTTTATTCCGACATTATTAGTTATTATTAAATTGTCATTGTTAGAGGCTTTATGATTTCACTGTATTAAAATATGTATTATTTGCATACATAATATTATCAATAGTAATCATAGATATTATCCTCAATAGTCATAATATAAATCTATAGTATGAATGGTAGGATGTGGATTTATAAATCAATGAAGGCATCATATCTTCATAGTAATTGGCAACACTTTTTTATCTGTCATATGGAACTGATGGCGTCTGCACATAATTTATTTATTAGCACTATCATACATAACTAGGCAAATAAATACAGTTGATGGGTGAGTAAATATGAATATAATAGACGTGGCCTACCACACGATTATTTATGGTAGAACCGCTGAACAAATATAATAATAATAATAATAAATCGTTTATTGTTGAGTGACCGTAATTAATTTTTGGTTAGTAATGCACAAGAACAAAAACTTATGAATATGTTAAAATCCTCAACGACCTGTATTCATCAGGACAAAATTTAAGCCTTAGCACTTGGCAGAGTAGCGATTCTCACCTCTGTCTATCTATTATATTTTACATAAAATAAAAACGGATTTTTCAAGGAGTTTAGATTATTTTAAACGTTGAGGGATTAGAAATTATAAACGTAATGTATGTTAGGTGTAGGTTGATATTTAGTTGTGTGGTTTACATTGAATAATTTAGAATTATCATTAGCTTATGATTGTTACTGTCGTTAATAGCTAATAATATATATAAATACGTTATTTACACAAATGGTTATTTAAAAACCCCTTAACATGTTAATTAAATTAAACTTAAAAATTGGTTTGTCTTTTACCTCGAAACTAAAAAGACGTTTAAACGTCAAAGACAAAACTACGTGCCATATAGCGGATGCCATAATGCACATTCTGCAGCAAGAAGGTATGATTATCTCTTATAAAGGTGAGTTATATGAAATTAAATATTCAACCAACATCATGTGATTACACCACGCCAGTAAGCCAAAATGAATTGCTGCCATCAATGTTAAATAACCCTAGCTATCGCTCATGCAGAAGAGTAATTCAAAATTGGAGTACTTGGATTCGTGCCATTGTGAAGAGTGGCTGTGGGCATTTGAACGATATTACATAATAATATATTGCATACATAATGAGTATATGTGGGTCTTTAAATATAAAAAAAAAAACATGCGGAGCAGTCTTTGGGGACTGAAGTGAAACCTATTTTGTCATTTCTCATACTCGGAAAGTAGTGTTTACTTGAGCGAGAAGCGAGTAGAAGATGCTGGTTCCCGCCTTTGGGAGGTTATGACTCATAGTAATTGTTTCCCCTCCATATGGTGGGATAAATTTAAAAATAGAACTAAGTTTGCTCAGGCAGTCGGCTATAAAAATCTGACATAATTAAGAAAAAAAAACTTGTTTGTACTTATGTACACGCGTTAGAAGTTATACTTCTTAATATACAACTTGAACTTAGTTATCAATTTTCATACCACCTAGAACTAACTTCATGCTGTTAAATTTTTTGGTGTCGGTGTGCGCGCGCATCGATAAAATTCACTCTCATCATTTTTCTCCATCGCGCCAAAAGAAGTATAACTTCAAAAAATCTTGAGAGGTGTCAAGGGACACGAAGTTATTTCTTATTATTTATTATGTACAAAAAACCTGTATACATTCAACAAAAATAATCGTCGCGACACCACACTGTTCAATGCGAAATAGAAATGAAAATATCTGGCTTGCTTTCTATAACAGAGAGAGAGAGAGAGACAGAGAAACATGCGCACGCCGCACAGCTGCAAAAAGTGTCGTGACAACTTTTCGTAAGATTATTTTCCGTCTAGCCCTAGCTAGGAATTTCGTTCCAAAAAGTGCACAACGCCGCTAAAGTAGTTTTCACTTCAAAAATGCTGCGGTCATATGAGTGTATAAACGGCTACTGTGAATTAAAAAACACTCCGTCTTACGAATGTTCGATCAAGTCACAATGACATGTTCTGACGCGAGTTTATCATTTTTTACCCATCCCATAACCGTGCACAACGCCGCTAAAGAAGTTTCCGCTTAAAAAAGCATTTTTGTACCTACAGCTTGTTTTATGATTGGAAATCGACCCACCCTTATTGGAAAATTCTATTTATCCTCTCCACTTCCACAATAAAATTTACCAATAGTTTATTGTAAATGTCGAAAATCGATCGATAATTTTAATCATGTAGTACTTGTGTTGCTTACCGTAAATTAAGTACGACCTGCGTGCTCTATAAGCTGTAGTCAATGTACCGACTGGTAGTTGAAGATAATGTGCATAGAACGGAACATTATACGGACCAATTGCTTTGGCCTAATCGTGTTGCGGTCAGTTGCGGTAACAACTGTCCGGTTGTGGCAGATTCATTCATTTAATATGTGCCTAATTCCAATATCAGAAGTTTCCCAGTACTTTATGCTAGCACAATTAGTCGCTAACTCAGTATTAATGTTTGCTAATGCCGCTAGCATGTAAATTGCACTCAATATTTTGTTATATTGAAATAATTTTGTTATGTTAAATTATATGCTGTGTGGTGACGGCGGCGATTATCAGAATATCATCACCCCATCGCATACCGTGGGTGGCGCAGAAGTCGACCCAGGGGAATATCTACCAAAGGACAGCCAGCAGCTTCCTTCTGTGTACTGTAACCATCTTACTGCGATCGCCAACCCGCCTGCCAAGCGTGACAATTATGGCATATCACCCCAAGATGATTCTTGGGGTGAAGCTTGTCCAGCAGTGGCCTTCTATCAGCTGTAAAGATGATGATAATGATGATTGTAAAATTGATTTTCAATGGTATTAAACAATAATGTAGTATAATAATGTACCTATTATAGAACGTTGTATAAAATATACGGTGGATAATTCGCTAACACCAGTTTGTGATTTTATCATAGAGTTTATTAAAAAAAATTGACGATTTTTGGTCTTTTCTTTTACTCGTGGCGTTAGGCGCTCTTTACCAAATTTAATTATCCTAAGTCAACAGGAAGTATCCTTTAGAATGCTCTGGGAGTATTTAAATATGCGACACAAATGACTGTATCTTTTGAGTAAGTTGATTTAGAAGCTTGAATTTATATTCTTTTAGTATTGTAACAGTAACCACTGTTTGATATAGATATTAACTAGATACCTCTACCCCAATCAGAAGATTTTGAAGACATGGACTGATCACCGTATAAAATTAGATGAATCTACAGCCTAGTAGAATACAAAATGAGTTTATGCCAATTCAGTTTTGTTCAGCCAACATGCGAACAAATATTCAAACACTTTCTTATGTTTCTTCTTCCTATGTCACAGTCACACATATGCAAACGTCCTTACGTGTTGAACCACTCGTCAATCGTCTTGTACTTTTTTTATATTACTCAATAAATCAATGTATCCAAAGTTAGGTGGAGTTTTAAATACTTTCCTTAACCAAAAATACCAACAACGCAGACAACAGTTCCAAACAGTAATAACTACATAAAATGGGATAAAACGTTTGTAGAATTTATTGTCGTCAGTTTTATAATATTAAATTGAAACTTGTTTTGGAAGTCAATTGTTAAAATCAGAAGGAATTTTTTCGAAACATGGCAACTAAACAATAACACCAAATACGAAAGCGACAAAGATAGTCTCGGTATTTTAGTGGCCCCTAATTAATCAATCATTAAATATTGATTGCTCTAGTAATTTCGATGTGTAGGTTTACGAGTTTGATTAAAAATGGCTAGATATCAATACGACACATCTAATCCGCCGTATGTGAACGAATTTTTATTTATTTTTATTCAATAAACGAGCGAAATGTGGTCGAATTGGCATAACAATTTTCGAATTTATCTGGAGCTCAACAAACGAAAGGCATATGTCACCTTTAAAACAGCAACAGACGTACATAGCCACATGAATAAAATTTTCTTGCAAAATGTGGCTTGCTTTTAGATAAAAACTAATCTTTTTACCTTGACTTTTAAAATAAGAAGATTTCACTGCTTCACCAAACAGTAGAGGTGCAAGGAGGCTTAAACCATCCAGCGAATAAGACCATATACTAAGTAACTCGCGGCAGATGGCATCCTCTTTAGGATTCAAACCTTGACTTAGGGTGGTTATAGCCGTGGGGATGCTGACAGAGTCAGTTTGTTTGGGACGTTCATTGCAACAGTCGTTTTATTTTAATTCACAAAGACTGGGACCGCTTGTACGATGGAGATTGGAGAGAGCAATGGTGAACGCAACCCGTTTGCGATCGTACTCTCTGTCGCCGAGAACAATATATATTGGTCTGTGTACAGTGCTAGAAGAGTTTCTAATAACCTTTACTGATTCTAGGTATGTATGTCGTTATATAGTCGTCTAGATCGCCTAAAGTGATCCTGTGTTCATCGCTGGTACCTCCCCGAAACTATCCGACAGACCGAGACTTCCATGTTGGATCCAAGGATATGTGATGTAGCAATTTTTTGTAATAGATTAGGGTAAGATGTTAGAGTTCGTATACTCATTACCGCCGGTTGCCAACATTAAAAGTGTAACCGATCTGACAGTATGTTTTCAAATAAAACAATTGATATTTTTCATTGACTGAATAAACAATAATATCTTACGAATTTTACCTTTTATTCATAATAATCGGTAGCAAACGTTATAAAACGTTAACATACCCACTATCTGGGAGTAAGTCCTTTCGTTTCGTACTACACGGTACTTAACAACATTGTAGTTTCTCATATTGCACAGTTTTGGGAAAGTGTAAATGTGGAAGAAATCAACTTAATGATTACTGAAGAACTGCTGGCGTCGCAACTTGAATTGTTCTCCATTCTTAATGTATGTTTATTATTTACGCAGTCGGGTATTTGATTTATTAAATATTTTATTTATTTTATACTTTTTAGTTATGAATTCCTAGCTAGTTTCAAGAATAAGATAACCACATTGTATATTGTTATTTTTGTTCTGTATATTTATGTTTTTTTTATTCATGAAGATTGCTTTTCGCTCAATGCTCATTGTAGGAAACGCAACCTTGAAGCGTATGAGATGTGGTTTGGAAGAATTAAATAACACAAATCATAAACTTACAAATTTATTTAAAACAAAAGTATGGTCATGGGTACTAAAGCCCGTCAATTAATTATGCCCTATGGAGGTAGGCGCGCCAAGTACTCTCCTGGCTGGCTTCGTCGCTAACGGAGATGTCGCGGAGTTCCAGGAGGATTACGCAGGCCGGAGGATGACCCACAGGGATTGGGCTGGTCTGAAGTGTGGCTTCGTCGCTAACGGTGACGGATGTTGAGGTACAGTTGCAATTCGTACTTTGGACCCTCGTAGGCCGAACTTTGGACCCTGGGAATTGAAGTCCACTAAATGAAATATTCTTTTAACCTCAATCCTCTCCTGACTGTGACCGCGTAATGATGATGAGGAAGCGGGAGTACCAATTACGCATAAGGCGAATGTGTGCAATTGTCACAGGCAGAAGCGGAGTTTACAAATAGGAAACATTGTATTATGTGTAGTGTGAAGCACCGCACATAATATTAATTTACATTGTAGGCATAAGGCACAATATGAAGTTGACGTGGTATTTGCCACAAGGTCAAATAAAGGTGGCCGTTACACGTTACAATACCCTACATGAGATGAGAACTAAATACTAATCAACACTTACCCAATATGGGGTTAACACTGATTGAAATTAACTTGTTAAACTAATAACTATTTGTGAATGTAGATTCACTTCAACTTGAAGATGTTACACGACGCGACTAAGAAAAATATAAAGTTTCTTTTTAAGTGAGTGCGTACGTGCTATCGCAATGAGTGCAATCTGAGTCTGACCTCCCAACGTTCGCTAAATCCCCGCTCGGCGGCTCACGCTTCCCAACCGGTTTTGCTTAGCGACCGCTCGGCGGCTACCGAACTGGTTTAAAGCGGCGGAGAATTAATACTAAAATGAACTAAGGAGCGTTGAATAGAAATACAACGTTACAACCTTACTGGTTAAAACTGCAAAATGATGATGAATTAATGAATGACAAAAAATGAGATGCATGGATATGAACACATCCTCTTCTTACACTCATTTACCGGCTACGATACAACATCAGCAACGTTTAGAAAAGCAAGGTGGGTTTCTGTAAATTGTATTTAAATTTAGGAAACAGCAAAGATCTTTTACAACCCAAGCTCCAGCCATAGTGATGTTGCAGAAGCTGGGAAGGTGTGCTTCCTGAAATGGTCTGGGGCACCAGCAAAAGTGACCCTTCTCAATCAATACTGCTTCCAGTCGTTCATGAGGTCATTAGTAACAATTAAGCCCAATCAGCTCCGTCCCGCCAACTAAGAGAGCAGCTAAATATCATTCCTGAAGCACATATCACCAAGTGCAGCAGTGGCTCGGGAATGAGCTGCCCCCTCAAGCGTGAGGATGGAAAAATTAAGGTGATATCATGGCGCCAAGAATAACAGAAGATTTACCGACGCCCGAGGTTTTACTAAAAACAATATTTTGTCGCTGCACCAAGGATTGTAGCAGCAGCAAATGTGGATGTCGCAAAGCTATGCTGAAATGTTTTGTTGACCTTTTGCCAGGATCCTCACGACCTTAGAGAATAAAAATATGAAACATTCACAGAATTGGACTTGGAAACAAATATTTTAAAACTTTTTTTATTTACACTTTTCCAGAGCCTGTAGTTCGAGAACGGATGAGAATATGGAAAAGTATCAAAGTTATAGAAGATTCTATAAGCTTTCATTTTATCTTAGAACATTTTTTGCTAAAAAGCGCCATTTTTTAAATATTAGCGAAAAACCTAAAATCAGTCCCCCTCCGCTCCCTCCGCCCCACCTCCTAGACATCAGGACGTTTAGTATATTTTCTCTTTTGACTGCCTCGTTGGTCTAGCGGTAGCGTGTTCACCCGCAGAGAACGAGGTCCTGGGTTCAAATCCCAGGACGGGCCAAAAGTGATTTTGGGACTTTTCTGTAAAAAGAAAATTGTCTCAGCTTCGGCCCGAAGTCTGGGAGTTGGCGGTATTATACCCCCATGCCTCGGAGAGGACGTAAAGCCGTCGGTCCTGTACCTGACCTCTATCCGGTAGAGTCGCTAGGCGTCCCATCGGATCATGAGAGTAATGGAATTTGCGCACACACTTGAGCACTATAATATGTCCCGTGCAGATGGCTGGTCTCCATTGAGACTCTGTTGAGACTGGGCTGGACTGAAATTCGGCTAGGAGGACATTATTATTATTATTTCTCTCTAAGTACTCTGAACAAGTTTCTGAAGAAATCGCTTAGGTTCCCGCTCATGCACTCTACAACTACTTTATTAATTGGACTATATACCAAAAAACTTCACACTCTCTACTGTGTTTATGACCATTGTATTTTATATTTAGTAAATATGATATAAATCTTTTGCTCAAAAATTGAATAAAGTGTGTCTTGCTCAAATTCGCGGTGAGATTATTTGTATCAAGACAATTAATTCCTATCGTATTATTAATTTCCATGTCAAAGTTATTTAACAGATTCGATGCCAAAACTATAGAGATGTCGTCTGCAAACAAAGTGCATGTATAATGAGTTATATCGGGTATGTCTTTAATAAAGAAAATAAAAAATACTGGTCTCAGCAAACTGCTCAATGCTTATTTACGAGATAGTCCGATTGGCAATATTTAATTAGAGTTCCACTTTCCAGAGTAGCATTTATTCATTTTTTTTATTTCGTTTACTGTTTTGTTTTTAATCTATATTTTTTAATCTGTGATATCATAATGAATAAATAAACATCCGGGCCAAATATCATGTTAATACAAGCAGCTCTTTAAGCTGTGAGAGAGATAAGTCAGTCATAGTTATTGTTATATGACGGCAAATTTCGCAATCTCGTGATTTCATTGAGAGATTTGATATCATGAGGATTGTTTAGTAGCTTGCGGTGCTACAAAGTACTAATAATAATTAAACTATCTAAAGACCTAACCCGGCTTTCGGCTACGTAGGCTTGGCCTTATCAAAATTCAATTCAATTCAAAATTAAAATGCACGAACTGAGATCGATAACGGGTCGATTCAAAGTTGTCCCTTGCAACTTGTGTACAGTTACACCCCAACATAATATTAAAGGTAACATTTTTCTTTAAATTTTACCTTGTCCACGAAGCGCATGAAATTCGGTTGCTGATAGTTCGATTCTCACACCAACCCCAGGGACGTTATTCTTTATATCTTTGTCATTGCATTTAAAACAATTCGATTTCGGTGGGTACCTACCTACGTATATATAGTTTTTCAAGTGAAGTTAAGTACTAAATCGTTTGAAGTTGGAGATGGGCGACCGTGTTAGACGTTAGATACTTTAGGAATTCCAATATACCTAATAGATACTTTAGTATATGTCCATCAACACTCACACGTACAGTGATACGAAGTTTTCGTCTTTTCATCGTTAACTTCTACTGTCTAGAAACCTATATGTGAGAGTGGTTATTAAGCAACTTTAAACCGATATAGATCGTAAACGGTCAGTCGAATCGAAAAATGTTGAGAGAAAACTAAGATTGATTTTTAAATACCTATTCAACGATACCCCACTTGACATAGTTTGTTGACTTTATTTTTATAATTTTCACAATATGGCGTCCAGTAGTCGCCATATTGAATTTTCACTAACGTCATGTCTTTAGTGACACTCGCCGGACTAAGAGGAATCGATTGACGTGTGAATCACATAAATCGGTCCAGGCGTTTGGTCTGTATAGTGCTTCAAAGGAACATACATACATAAATAGCCTGTGATAAACACATTACCACTCCTTTGCGTCGCGCAGTCGTGTAATAAGGCAGTTGCAAATACCAATACTAGAAAAAGTTCTCTAGTTGATATTGTAGTTTAAGAAAAACAAGTGATGATAAAACAGGACAGAGCAGAACAATCCCGACTCATGTCGAGTATTCTAATGACAGTTCAATCACCGATCCTAGCGTCACATAGCTGGCCCAAATTGGCAATTAACGGTGACAAAACCTGTATGAATAATGTCACTAAAAATACCACGTCACAAGAAAACCAAAAATCCAACTGCTGCTAAAATCTGCAACTTGCAACTGTTAGATTAGATTTTAAGTCTTGCAATTGTGTGATGGATAAAGTAATCCTAATTTGGTCACACCATTCTGTTCAATTAACTGTATTCTCTTATTACGATAAAATATTGAATACCGCGGCTTATTGTTTATTTATTTATGCAGTACGTCTGAATTTTTAATTTTTCATATTTAATAAGTTTAAATGATATTTATTTAAAAAGTTTCAACGTGGGCGTAACTTTTACATGCCGTGTTCGGTCATATTTTCTAACCTCTTGGAAAAGTATAAAACCAACAGTTCCGAGAGGACGGTTTTTTTAAGAAATTGATTTGTCTTTTTTATCTTTCATTAATATGTCACACAGTTTTTGAAATATTTGTTTTAGTTTTTTGGTTGTTTAAGAAACCAAACCACATATTTGTCAGTAATTTTTTCATAACTTTTACAAATTTTACCAGATGTTTTTGAATGATGGCCTTTGGTGAGAGCTGATCTAGAACACTCTTGTATTGCAATTCCCACGAAATGGAGACCTTTGGAATTGAAACTACAATCTACGATAGTAAGTTTATATAACGTATTATCATAGATTGTAGTTGATAGTATAAGCACAATACATACTATTGTTTCTCTGATCTAATCACCTGCCCATTTATTTTACTTTGGGTGGTAGAACAATACTTACAAATAATATATTTACAATAAAGCCACAACGAAAAAGTAATGTGAAAATTTCAAAACGGCAGGTATTTTTAAAAACCATGCGAAACCGATACATCGTACAGAAGTCATCATTCCTACTTTATTATACTGCATCAATCTTCTAGAATAGCTATGTACGCGAATATTTAACTGAGCAGCTAATTTAATTTAGTAGTAAACTATTAAGAAATTACAATAAAGAAAATAAGCTTCCTTTTTATTCAAAACGACATAGGTTTGATTTACAACGTTCTCGTCTCGAAGAACCGCAGCCATCGCCGCACCAACTTTGTAAAGTGTATAACCATATGGCATTACGATCATTTAAATTAATAAATCAAATGCAAATAATTCTTTCGATTATGTTTTGCTGTGTGATGACGGCATAGAATAACAACACCCCATCTCATCCCGTGGGAGGCGTAAAATTCGTCTGAGGGAATACTTACCAGAGAACGGGCAGTAGCGTTTTTCTGTGACCATGACCATCAAACCGTGATTGATAAGCCGTTTGCCAAGCGTGGCGATTATGGCATATCCACCCATTCTTTGGGGAGCCATTTGCCCGGCAGTGGATGTTCTTTGGCTGACATGATGTTTTAACTATTTTACAAGCAATATAAATATGTTAAAGTAATAAACAAGTTTAAACAAGCTTTTGTCGGTATGTTAAATAATTCTACATTAAGTAGACCTGTTGTAAATAAAGTACCGTGTTTAACTCTCCGAACATTGTCTTATCAAGAATACGCACAACAAACGAAACTTAAGAACCACAATATTTTGATAGGAAATCTTATCGGATTTGTATTATATCTACCATAAACATATATAATAGTATTTCTTGATTTATATTAATGAAATTGATAAGCCAATCCGATAACAAGTCACGTTTATTTTATTCTTAATAATAAATTAAAATTAATATCTATTCTTAACAATGGATCAAAGGACGCAGCGGGTCACTGGGCAATGATGCAGCTGACGAGCTAGCCAGGAGAGGCTCGAACACAGAGCCATTGGCCCAGAACCAACTGTGCCCATAACTTTCACTCAAATAGGTAGATGCTTACAAAATCACACACACACACACACAGTCCGAGACCTGGTGGTCCTCAGTTCTTTGAATTGTAGACAATCTAAAGAAGCAATACCATATAGCTTAGGTAAGCTGAGGTGGCGTCTACTACGGCTTAACAGGAAAAGCCTGCGCGTTGTGGTGGGGACAATGACTGGACACTGCTCACTCAACAAACACTTTCACACTATTGGCATAACTGACAGCCCTCTGTGCAGAGCGTGCATGGACGCTGACGAAACGGTCGCGCATGTGCTCCTCGAGTGCACAGGCATCGTGAAAATCCGGAGAGAAATCTTGGGTTCACTAAGAACTCTTCCGGAGGCCCTGAGAAGTTTGGGAGACCTAATATGGTTCTGGAAGGAGGTGGGCTGGATGGAGTAAAGGCCACCGTGGCTCACGTACAATGGTCCACATCGGGACTAAGTGTGGAAACCATAACCACTAGCACATTGGTGGGTCAAGATGATGATGAATACTTGAATACTATAATTAAAAATAAAAAAATATTTCGTTCGATGTTACTAAGCACGTAGTAGCTATATCTACTGTATATTTTTTTTGTTATTTTGAGTTTTAAGACGAATAAACGCACGAGTTTTTGCTGTGGTTTAATAACTACGATTCTGAACCACTGATTAGGAGGATTAACACAAATTATCAAAGGCATATGGCACGGCATACACTGTTTATGTGCGCAATTACTTACTTATCATATGGGCAGTGGTTACCCCAGTGTCAGTCAGTCAGTCAGAGTTGTTCAAGCCGCCCAGTAGGCGTCTGACATGGCTTAACGACTGATGTCGAATGACTACAACCGGGACCGACAGCTTAACGTGCCCTCCGAAACACGGAGACGCTCAGTAATTAAACCACTTTGGCGGTCATCCATCGCCGATCACTTACGGACCAATGAGAGCATCTGGCTATGAGCGCAATTTACGCAATTGTGTGCTATTTGTATTCTTATATTAGACGTCATAATATTAGGACATTATCAGTATTTTGTTGAAAAATTCTCACACATTACGTAAACAGTTGTATTCATTTAAAGATATTTTATTAATATTAAATAAAAAGGTGAGCTAGGCTAGTACGGCTCCATCAAATATAAAAGTACTCGTATCAAAAGTAGCGTACACAAAGAATACAGTAAACGTCTTATTTGGTAAAATAAACAAATAGAGAAAACCAAGTATTTTGTTTACAAAAGAATTGGTTTCTATTAAACAAATAATTATGTTGACATTTTGATAGGTTTTTCTTGGATACGCTGGTGAAGGTGCAAAAAACAAGTAACTTTAGTCACCGGTGGAATTACCGAGTGAAACTTCTCGGGAATAGAAGGTTCTCTATCTTTGTTTACGTTTACGTAAATAATGATAGGGAACTTACTATTTTGTTTCTTTCTTTTTCTAACGTAAGTTCACGTTTATTCCGTTCATTTTCAATACGAAAAGTCGTGACATTTGTGTTTAAAGTGGATATAGCAGCTAATTTTAAGCGCACCGGTCGAGCGTTGCATTCGTTGCAATAAAACCTATAGTAATGATCGCCGAGCAGGTATGTAAGTCCACCCTGGCGTAATCTTTACTTTTAGTGAAGCTATTTCTCTCAATAAAACACTACAAAAGTTATGAAACATCAACTTGACAATGTAAAAGAACAAATAATAAGTTTAACGAAATATAAACCCGTGTAAAATAAAGATCAACTTCCGTTAGAAGAGACCTCTGCTCAGAAAAAGAAACTTCCTTCACCACTAATCATTGTTGATGAAATCAAAGATTGCTTGACTTTCCATTTTCAACATTGGTAATTCCTGTGCATACCGATAAAATGAATCAATGGGCGATAAATTCTTGCCTTTCACGCCGCAGGTCGTGTGTTCCCTTCCCACCCAGGACAGATATTTGTGTGCATGAATTGTTTGTTTGTCCTGCGTCAGAATGTAATTATTTAAATAAGTATATTTTTACAAAAAGATAAGTAATAATAATAATATCCTGGGACATTATAAAAACTAAGCAGAGCTTGTACTATGGGAACCAGATAACTGATATACTACACATATTACTTTTTTCTACATATATTAATAGTTAATTAGACTCTTTAATTTTAACGAATTATTCCACTATTTAAAAAAAAAACGCTAAGAATATCCGTTTGAATGGGAATTAGGAGCTACAAACAAAACAGATCTTAAACAACATTAAATTCATTAGAATACAGTAATACGTAATAGAAAATAGACGTAGCGTGTGTGTGATGTCAGATCATTGAGATTTTAATCTTTCGATAATATATAATAATCGTATATTATAATTCCATAGTGGAATATTTGGAATACTAAGCGATAAAATACATTGAGATATGAGACGAAATAAGACGATATCTTGTGAATTTTCTTAAAAATCGATTTCGCGAACATAAAGAACTTCCACACTAACATCAACTACTCAGGTCACCCAAATTGTTTTTCTATACGTGGATCATACGGACATGAAAACGCAACACCCTCGGACAGTCAACATAACTACCTATATAATTAAAGTTTTAAAAAAACATAAACTGGTTCTTCGTTTTAACTTTTACACCCCTAAGACCAGTCAACCTGAAACGAAGAAACTTAGCCTATGTTATATTATGGCTAAGTTTATTCGTTTTAGATTCATTTGAGGCCGCGGCCTTATTTTATAAAACAACGCATTTTAATAATAATATAAGAGTCGGGAGTAAAACCCAGTCGCTTCTGCAAGAACTCGGGATGACTGACAAGTTGACATTTTTTAGACACTTGTGTTATCCGCCCCGCAGAATAACGTATCATTAAATTGGGAACAAGCTTAATAAATTCTTGTCACGCCAAAAATATTGTTTTAATAATTAAATCTCTTTTATTACATACCTTGCCTTTTTCATTTCTCTTGGGAACGGCTCTGTATCTAATATAGTGTGACCTAGCTACCACAATTTTAGTAATGGCTGCCGTTTGTTCACAAACCCCAAACTGAAATGGCTTACCCTAAACAATTACACCTATTTTTTTATAATTTATTTCTTTACTGACTAGCCAATAATTATGAACACTTTAAATAACATTTCAACATATCGCGATAATATTTAGAGGCTTAGTGCAACAATTTCATAAAGGTCTGATGCACTACAATCTAATAACTGCTAAGTACTAAGTTATTACTAACTATACAATAATAATAAATAATGTAATGTAATAATATGTAGATTTACAAGAAATTAAGAGGTTATATAAGCTAAATTTACTTATCTAAATAAAGACTTACTGTTTTTCGGAATTTGACAAGTGAGTCAAGATCATTGTAGGTATTCAAGAGTTTTTAATTTAAGGGGAGTTTTTAATTATTGGGGAAACATTGACAATGATTATTATGACGGACCCTTTGTTTATAGCGACGGTATTAGCTCGGTATTAGGGGCCTCGGGAAACGGTCAGAAGATTTGCCATTCAATACTCAATACTCAATACTTTATTGCATTCCATAATGTATACAAGGCTGGTAGGTAAATTATAGAGAAACAATTATGGACCCTGTCGGGCACAGCAAGTTAGTTTTTAGAGGAGAGGATGAAGCGCTTTTTGTTTAAAAACATAATAATATTGAAATTAAGGAGTAAATCTTATATTTAGATATTTAAGTAGATATTATTTATGAGTAGATTTATATTAATTTTGTTTATAATTAGTATTTCTATATTTATTTATTTATTATTAATAGATATTTTCTAAATTATAAATTAGGTAATTATTTTATATATTTATTTATATATTAGCTGTAATTTATTATTAACTAAATAGTAAGTAATTAAAGATATTGCACGGTAGATAAGGTAAATAGATGTATTAGGTACTACTTGGTTATTCTAATTATCTTCGTTTCTCTAGGAGGAATTTATCTTTGAAGTATTCGTCAATTGTGTAGTAGGTTTTATCTAAGAGAAATCGTTTTAGTTTATTTATAAATATATTGTTTGTTTCTGTGTTTTTTATGTGTTCAGGTAATTTATTGTAGATTTTTATTGACGTGACAAACGCACTAGAGGAGTGCATTTTTAATCATGAAGTTGGCAGGTTGAGTCTATTTCCATGTCTAAGTTTGATTTCTGTTTGTATGTCTTCTCTTTTGCTGTAGAATTGTGGGTACTTCCTTACAAATTTGCAAATTTCAAATATATAGAGACAGGGTAGTGTTAGGATGTTTAGTTCTTTGAAGTGTGGTTTACATAAGTCGGTGTCTTCTATGTTAACCAATGTTCTTATAAGTTTGTTCTGTATTGTAAATAGCGAAAGTGCGTCTGTACTGTTACCCCATAATATTATTCCGTATTTAAGCCAAGCGAACGCGTACGCATAGTATGTTACTATTGCTGTTTTGAGATCTGTAGTTTTCTTTATTTCTCTGAGGGCATATGCAAATTTAGATAGCTTTGTTTTTACTTTCTGTATGTGTGGTTTCCAGTCTATGTGTGTATCTATGTCTAGGCCTAAAAGGGTGAATTTATTAACTATTTCTAACTTGGATCCTTTGTATTTAAAATTTATATTTATTGGGGTTTTTTGTCGCGGGTGGAAAGTGACTATTTTTGTCTTACTAAAGTTAATTTCAAGGTTATGTTCGTTCATCCAGCATGTTGTGGTATCAAGTATAGATGTTAGTGTTTGGTTCAGGTTTTGGTTATTTTTACATGATGTTAAAATAGAGACGTCGTCGGCAAACAATACGCACGTTTCATTTATGTGGTTAGGGAGATCATTTATGTAGACTAAGAACAATAGGCATCCTATGACACTTCCCTGTGGTATGGAGGCGTTTACAGGTATGTTTTGTGATCTAATTAGTTCAATGTGTTGTGTTTGTGTATTGTAGTGTTCTATTTCTACGACTTGTTCTCTGTTTTTTAAATAAGATGTAAACCAGTCATGACTTTTTCCTCGGATACCTATGTTGTAAAGTTTATTCAATAGTATATCGAATTGTACTTTATCATACGCTTTGGTCATGTCTAATAACAGTCCAATAGCGTATTTTTTATTATCAATAATTTTGAGTGCTTCTTGTATGTACTTGTAGACGGCCAATTCAGTATGAGCTGATGGGATATCTGCTCAGCAGTAACCTTGCCAAGCGTTGAGAGAGCAGCTGGATGGAGCGTTAGGGAGCTGTCCGAATAGTATTCTATGCCTTTTCCTGTGGTTAAGATGTCGGTACCGGTAATAGTACCGATCGATCTGTCCTGGTGGATCTCGTTAATTTTTAATATTAGCTCTTTTACCAAGCAAAGTAACCTCTGAGAACGGGTCATTATTGAACCGAGAATCATACTTTTTAAATATCTTTGAAATATCGCTTGACAGTCCTGGAATGTAAGATACGAGACCCCTATGGATGTATTTTCGGGGCTCATTAGACACTCAGTGTACGAACTCATCGTATCCCTTCGGGAGATTCGCTTTAGGGAGACCCAATCAAGAGGGCGTCCTCGCTATCCCGCATTGTACACAGTTTGGCTTGGGGTAGTTAAACTGGCCGTTTAGAGGGACCTGTAAGGTCCTGACCTATAACGGAAAAAAAATTGCACATGATAAGCCGGTGCTGAAAACAGGCAATCGGAGTGCTTACTGCCTTGATACATTTAGAACTTACGTTGGAACTAACAAAGACTAGGATAGACCCGCTTCCGACGACCTCTGTTTATGGATACCGGCTATTTAGGGTCATGAACCAAGACCAAGTCATTTGTTACAGCCCATATCTTAATTACTTGAACACATTGGGTTATTATTATTAAAATTGCCTATCACAATTCTAATGTGTTGGTCTGCAGCACTTCTTAGGGACGAAGCTGGATTGGTGGGCCGTGGGGTTTGTAAATGGAGATTACAGAACAGCGGCATTGCAGCTATCGTGAAAATGTTTTTTGATATCTTTACTCAACAAAATTGAGTCACTTGCACCAAACGGGAGGCATGAGCATACCATGCCGTGCCTAAAACGCCCTCCAAAACATAACAATCATCCAAAAAGGGATTCCGTTTATTAATGACCCAAGCATTAGTATTTTGAATTTTTAACCTCGATAACTTGAACTCCAAAGTATGCCTCCAGCACCATGCACCGGAGAGAAATGGCTTTTGAAGTTCTCGTGGTGACTTCTGAATGGTATCAATTTTTTTTTTGGTGAAGCTACTTTAACATAAATAAGCCTTACCTGGTTACTGACCCTTACAAGTTTGTCCGAATAAAAATTATTCTTCTACTTAAAAAACTGTGTGGGTTTGGCTTATGTGCAACATTCTGATCACTCAAATCCATGACCTGATTATACTCTGCTCGTGCCTGAAATCACGGCTTCTGTGATAAGCTTCAACATCCTCATTCCTAGTTTTCAAATCTTTATAGTAACGCAACAAGAGATAAGGCCTTAATACAACATCTAAGTTATACTTATCACAACACCGACCTTATTCATTCATTCATTCATTGGCACATAATTAGGCACAAACAGTCCTATCAAACCTTATGCACTCAAAATAAATGCTGTTCTAAATGAAAATTCTTCAGAATAAAAACTTATAAATCACTGATACTATAATAGAATATTGCTAAATAAATTAGTCCCCGCCTCGTTCGGAGATGTCGGGATCAATATCGCGGCACAAACTAACATGATATCGCACTTAAGCTGCTTCTCGAAGATAAACCTAAGTTTAGCTGGCTAATCTTAAGTTTAATTTCACACCCAGCTTTAGCCGTAACATACATAAACATATGGGGGAAATCCCACGAGACCTGCTAAACATAGGTAGGTCTAGGTCCAGAATAGGGTCCAGGAACTCGAGATAGGGAGTGAAGGTATTAACCCTAGTTTAGGTTTTATTTACCATGTAACATGTAATTTTCATTCAACCTTAATTTACATTAAAGTTCAAGTTCAAATTCCATTGCTACTATCGAATATAGCAATCAAAAAACTTAATTTTGTTAATACAATTCCAAATCAAATTATAAATTTAACTTTCATAAACGTACTTTAAAAGCCACTCAGTGACAATTAATCCAATAATGGGTACCCGATATTTCACCTAAATAGTATTTCTAATAATATGTGTATTTATAACGAAGCCACAATACATAGTTTTAACTGGTTTTGCTCTTATATCACACTATCACACTTATATTATAAAGGCGAAAGTTTGTAAGTGTGTGACTGTGTGAGTGTGTATGTTTGTTACTTCTTCACGTCTAAACAGCTAGAGCGAATTTAATAAAATTTGGTATGGAGATAGCTGACACCCTGGATTGACACATAGGCATTTATTAAGTTTAACGCGGGCAAAACCGCGGCTAAAATAGCTAGTATAACATATATTGTAAATTGTAGAAATATAGCAAAATAGAAGTCAAGAAATACTTCAAAGATTCATTATCAACCAATTATTTTTATGATACGAATCTATGCTGATATATTACTATTACTATTATTTCTATACTGATCTATGATAACTCTAATTATGATACTCTATCGTCTAGAACTAATTTGCGTTTCGCAGATATCGATAACATACCTAAACTATGAACTAGGATTTTCTATCAGTCACCAAGCAAAACTGTTCTTAATCGCAAATCTTAAGGTATGCTAGCCAACCTTTTTTGGCGGGTGGAATGCTAATGCATACCACCCGCAAAAAGTGTCTGCGGGCGGGTATGTCGGACTCGCACCGACTAAACCTAACCTGCCGTGGACTTCTTCTGGCGCCTGATGGGGGGAGCCCCGGGAACGCGGGTATGATGCTCCGGTGCCCCCCTTTTGCGCCGTGTCCCAGATGGTCGGGACACGCACCCGGGGAGGACTGTGAGTTGCCCTCCCCATTTGCCGACTCCTGCCAGTACGGCACAGCGACTGTGCCACAAACAGTTCGCTGTCTTCCCGGGGCTGCTTGCACATGGCGGCAGTAGAGGACACTTCTCATACTGCCACCGCAACCCCGAGGGGAGTAGGGCTAACGGCTGCCGCCGCCGCCCCGACGCCTCCTCCGTCTACGAGCGGGGTCGGCTCGCTCCCGATCCCGCTCGGCGGCGTCCTTCTGGAGCATGACTGCTTTGCAGAAGGAGACCACGGCGTCCCATTTGGTGGAGTCGCCAGCCAGCATCGCATACACGACTGCTGGCGGCGAAAGATTCCGTCCGATCTCAGCGACCAGGACTCGTCTCTCGGCCGCCCAGGCCGGGCACTCCTCCAGCGTATGCTGGGCAGAGTCCAGGTCGCTCCCGCAATGGTGACAGTGTGTCGTCACTTCTCGGCCGATCCGGCACAGATACTCACCGAAACACCCGTGTCCGGTAAGTATCTGAGTCAGTCTGTAGGTGACGCAACTGCCCTTCCTTCCCACCCAGGCCTCGAGGTGAGGCAGGATAGCACCGACGGCACGTTGGCGCGCGTTCAGCCGCAACTCAAGCCTTGCGCGCCACTGAACAAGTACGCGCCGGTGTGCTCCCCGCCTGTAAGCAACGAGCGTCTGCTCTGGCGCCTCACCGCTCTCCCGGCGGACGCGGATTTCGGTGAAAACCGTCGCGTCGACTGCCGCCAGAAGATCAAACGGTGGAAAGCGCGCCAGGAGTGTCGCCGCCTCAAAGGATATCGTTCGATATCCTCGTGCGATCCGTATGGCCACCACACGCTGCAGGCTGTTCAAGATAGCTCTGCAGCGGGAGGCGCCCGTCAGGCGTTCAGACCAGACGGGCGCCCCATAAAGGACCATGGATCGCACGACACCTCCGTAGAGGCGGTGAACTTCTTCCCTAGGACCCCCGAGGTTCGGCAAAAGCCGGTGCAACGCTCCGGTTACCCGGCGCACTCGGGGGGCCAGACGCTCGAAGTGCTCCTCGAAGCCTCATCGGCTGTCTAGGGTGAGACCCAGGTACTTCATGTACCGCCCCACCCTGACCTCTGCGTCACCTACACGCATCGACGTACTGGGTGGTTCCTCCCTACGGCGTAAGCCGTGGAACCATAGCGCCTCGGTCTTATGAGGCGCTACCCGAAGGCCCAGTCGCGTTATGGCCGCGACGACACACGCGACACCGAGTTCGGCGAGCCGTACCGCCCGCTGGAAGCTTACCTCCCGGGCTATGACGAGCGTGTCGTCCGCATAGCAGACGACGCTCACCCCGGGAGGGAGGCTTATCCGCAGGACCGCATCGTACGCGAGGCTCCATAGCAGAGGTCCTAACACGGACCGCTGAGGAACCCCGCAGGAGAGCTCCCTCTGGATCTCAATCCCGTTCCGACCGACGAATTTAATCGTCCTGTCGCGCAAATATGCCCCGACTATACCACGGAGATAGGGAGGCACGTTATGATGGACCAGTGCCTCCCGTATCGCCCGCCAGGGGACGGAGTTGAAGGCGTTGACGATGTCTAAGCTCACCGCCAGCGCCACCCCCCCCGCCCGAACGGCGGGCTCCGACAGGGCGCGGACGCGGTTGATCGCGTCCTGCGTCGAACGTCCCTGCCGGAATCCGAACTGGCTGTCCGATAAATCGGGGCCAACGCGCGACAGATGCTCGCTGAGACGGGCGGCTATAACACGCTCAAAGAGCTTGCCCGCCTCGTCTAGCAAGCAGATTGGTCGGAACGCCGAGGGAGAATCGGCGGTCCTGCCCGGCTTCTGCAGAAGCACAAGCCTTGCCTCTTTCCAGCAGGTGGGGAACACGGCACTACGGAGGCAACTGGTGAACAGTTGCCTCAATCGGTCCCCCAGGACTGCCAGGGCGCAAACCCACGCCCTGCCCGGTATCCCATCCGGGCCAGGGGCGGTATTTCGGGCCGCAAGTCGCCGTACTGCTCGGTCCAACTCCCCCTCCGTCACCTCCAACTGGTCGTCCCAAGCATGGTACGACGGTGACGGAGGGTCCGAGCAACTGTCCTGGACCCTAGGGAAGAGGGTGTCCACCACCCTCCTCAGGAAATCCGGGTCCAGGGTACTCGTCAACGGAGGGACCCACGGTCTGAGCTTGCCCAGTACCATTTTGTACGGGCGCCCCCATGGGTCCCTATCCAGTCCCTCGATGAGCTCGTTCCAGGACCGAGCTTTGGCTTCCGCTATCGCAATGGATAGTGCCTTGACGGCGACTTGATACGCCCTGTGCGCTCCGGCAGCCTCTTCGGCATTGGCTCGCCTCCTCCAACGGGCCCGCTGGTGTCGGCAACGCGCTGCGACATACTCCGAACGGAGTCGCGTGATATCGGCCGACCACCAGTACTGCGAGCCTCGTCTGTCACCCGGACGGATCCGGGGCATCGACGTGTCGCAGATGCGAGACATGATGGCCCGGAACCAGCCCGCTTGCGAATTGGGATCGGACGGGATCCTCTCTCCACCTTCACTCGCCCCCCAGGCGATGGCGACGGCGGCAGCCGTCAGCATGTCGCGGTCCAAGCGGCGTAGGCACCAGCGCCGCGGTGGGACAACACTATTGCGGTCAGGGCCACCTCGGGGCGGACGGAAGGCCACGCTGAAAAGGATGTGTCGGTGATCCGACAGCGTGGCAATTTCCTCCGCAACTCTCCACCCCGAGACCAGGTGAATGGCAGAGGGAGTCGCCCATGTCAAGTCGACGATCGACTCCCCCTGCCACCGCACACAGGTGCTGACTGAACCCCGTTTTAAAAGACGGAGGTCCAGTCCGGCGGCCCATTCCAGCAGTGACTCCCCTCGAACGTCGTCCCGGGCATCGCCCCACACACTAGAGTGGGCGTTAAAATCGCCCAGGACGAGTACCGGACGGGACTGGTAAGAGCTAATATGACTCGTTAGCCCGTCCAGGTACACCTCAAAATTTGCGAGGCCGCAATTCGGGGAGATGTAGCAGCCCACCACGATTGCTGGTCCACGATGACGAATCCGGGCCCCTTGGCCAGGAGTGTGCAATGGGGGTCACGTTCCCCCCCTGCCCAATAAATGGCGACGAGGCCCCCATCCGCCCCGAACCAACGAGGGTGGTCGGAAACGGAGTGAGGCACCGCCACTATCGCTAGGGCAACCGAACGCTCAGCAATCATCTGCGCAAGAAGAGCTTGCGCAGCGATGCAGTGGTTCAAGTTGCCCTGCAAAATAAGTTGGGGGGGAAAGAATGTTTACACCTCCATGGACACCCCATCGGGGCCACAGCCCGGATCGTTGGCCCGCGACGATGTTGGAGCGGACGTGGCAGGACGTCCCGCTCCCTTTCTTTTCGGTGGCGTACACCTACCGCTGCCCAGGCGATGGTTTGCCGGCCTGCCAAGGTCGGCACACACAACGCAATGAGGGGCGCGCGCCGTGCATTCCTTCGCCTTGTGGCCCTGTTGGCCACAGACGAAGCACGACGCGCTCCGGTCGCACCCTGTGCACCGAGCCCTGACGTGCCCCTTCTCCAGGCAGCGGTAGCACTGGAGAGCTCTGGGTGGAAGCGCCACCACCCGGACCGACATCCAGCCCACTAGTACCCGGCCGATTGCCGCTAATTTGCGGGCGGCCACTAGTGGGCAACGAACCCACACCGAACCCAAGCCCGACGGGGAGAACCGAATTTCGCCGACTTTTACGTCGGCGACGGCACATCCCCCCGCTGTGGCTAAAGTTTCTGCCACTTCGGTGGGGTCGGCGGAGTCGTCCAGGTCCATCACCCGGAGCTCTCCCATTGCAACTGGGTGCGCCACCACCGCATCCGTCTCGGCTAAGGCCTCCCTTAGCCGGGAGGTCAGGGCGTCCGCCTTTGCGGACCCCTCTGGACCAGGGATCCTCAAAATGAGGCCCCCGGTCAAGGCCCTCTTAGGGCGAAGGCCCGCCTCCAAGCCAAGGTCTTTTAACTGGACCTTGGTCCTCGCTACCTTCATGACCTCAGCCATGGTAGTGGCTGAGGTCGAGGGCAGGTTGATCGTAACTGCCGCGGACGGTGGAGGTCGCGGCAGCCCGATCGGCCTCTTTGGAGGCGGAGGTGGCGGTGGCCGATTCTGCCGGGCAGCCTTTGCCCTGGCCTTTCGGCCAACCACCTGGGCCCATGAGCCCTCGGTGGGTGGCGGCGGCGCAGTCGCCTTGCCGTGGCCCGAGCCGCAGCAGCTTCCGCAGCGGCAGCCCGTTGTTTCCGCCCACCCCGCTTCGTGGTGGGTGGCACCTGGGGCGGCGCTGCGCTCCCAGCGAGCGGCGGGCGGATGGCCCTGCCCGGGAATATCTCCGCCATGACATCTTGACGCATCTGGACCAGACTCTGGTCCCAGATGTCCCCCATCTCGCGCATTTTGCGGTCTAATATGGCCGCAAACCTGTCTTCCGGCGAGACGTAATCTTCCCGGGCAGGGATAGAGGGAGGAGCATCTAAATTGCTCCTCCGAGTTATCCGGGCTGGTTGCGGCGGTGGTGGAGCGCAGACAACCGGTGCCGGCGGTGGAGAAGGTCTCAACGACGGCGGCGGCGGTGGCGACCGCGGAGCAGGTGGTGACGGCCGGGATGGCGAAGGCAATGGCGCAAAAGCCCCGACCTCTCTACCGCGAAGCTCCGCCATCTCCGCCGACATGGCGGCCACACGCGCCTCCAGGGAGGCGAGCTGGGAGCGCAGCCTCTGGTTTTCCAGCTCCAGTAAGCTCCCGCTGGTCCTCCCGTGTAACTCAGCCGCGGCCGCCTGAGCTTTCCGCGCCGCAAGACGTAGGACACGCACGAAATTTCCCTTTAGGTTCCGGGACGTGTCCGCCACCTTCTCAACCGCAGCCAGCGACTCTTGTATGACTGCCCCCAGGTCGGCTGAGGGCTGCTGGCGTAGCTCCTCTACCAGGTCCTCGACCTGGGGCAGTCGGCACTTGCTTTTGGTGTTAACTGGACCCTGAGAGGGGTCCAGTATAAACACCAATTCCACGTCATCATCGTCATCTTCATCCATACTTATTTTGGGGCGAAGCACCTTGTTTCTGCTTTGCCCGGCGGGGCTGTTTCGCTTACGGGTACCCTCGCGGCTGCACACCGACTCCATCGACACAGCGGACCTGACGGAGCTATCGCTCTCCGTGCCCGCTTGTTCCCGCGATGCTCCAGAAACCGGAGTGGCCGGGCGGGAAAAGGTCCCCCGGACCTTCTTGACGGCCTTCGTCTTTTTTGCAGCCTTTGCTGCCATCTCGTCTTCTACTGCGGGGTGCACTACACCTGACACACCCGCTAGCACCTCAGGAGTTAAGGCCGAAACCTTAACTATCGGTTGGGCATTATTTTTATTAAATGGATCCATAAAAAACTTCTTTATTGGCGTTCACCAACCCAATTCCCCACCCTCCACCGAGCCCTCAAAGGGGATGCTTTACAAGCACCAGGGATATTGGGCGGTATAGCCATGGGATTATGCCAATCTGCGAGACCTCCAACGCGAACCGATACTGGACAGCCCAATGTCCAGCACGGCGCGCGCCTTCGTCTGCAGACCGGTACACGGCGCCAGCCCAGACGCCACCTGCAGTTACGCCTACCCATGGCTAGCCTTGACGGCCGTCCGACCGGACGTCGCAGCCGATTGATCGGGGCCCGGCTAGACCTCGACCGCCCGTGTAAGGGGAAATCCGGACCAAAGAGGCGTGTTGCGGGTGAGGGATAACTACTGCCCGACCCCTCACCAACTCAACCTCCAGGACTCCTTCATCCCCCCGTACGGGTCCCCGCGCACGGCACAAACACGCGGGTGGTCGTTGCGGAATTCCTACCATACATGGATGATGTATGGAAGGTCCGCCAAGATACGACTACAGGATCTTGGCAGATTCCGCCCCCCCCCCCCTGTGTCGGAATATTCGCCACGAGCAGCAGTCTCACCAAATACAAAAGAAAGACTGCCGCTCGTGCCCAGGGTGCACCACGAAGAGGTTTTCCGACCTAACACCCCATGCTAGCCAACCTAATTGGGCCATTCCCAGGATGCTTCCAAATAGCCTAATTTGATTGTCTAACGAATTCTTAGCTTCATGCTTCATAAGCCATTGTACCAAATGGACGCCAGGAACACTTCAAAAAATAATTCGTCTCGCACCCAGCGATAACAACAACAATTGGAACGCGTTTTATGCAAGTTACTTTAAAGGCAAATAGTTCAAAACAGTTCTTTTCTCAGATGAGTGAAAAAATGTTGCCAAACACAACACTCAAAACTGTTTCAAACTAGTCACCACGTAGAACTTTAGATAATTTATTGACTACAAGCATAAAAAAAAAAAAAATTATGCATAGTATGGATTTTTTCCTTTAAGAAAGTAATTTGTTCATAGTTTGATTAATTCTTAATCAATTATATTCAATAAAACAAATGAGTCTAATAAATTGCTACTGCACTTTATTTATGCTCATAATATCCGCCCACTTAGTGGGGTCATGAAGTTCTTCAACTTTAATAATAAACTCGTGTTATTTCCCGAAGATCAAGCGACTCTTGTTTATTATATCCTTTTTAAGGTGGTGCCAGCTGGCGGCGACATTTTGTGCCCGTATTTATGAGCCAAACTTAGTTAGTAGCCTAAACTAAGTTCGTCATTCTAACTAGATTATCTCTCCTTCCGCTGCCGTATCATTTTCTCAAAGAAAGGATACCTCGTGATCTAATTTAAGTATACTGTTGCTGAATATTATATTGCTATAAGTAATTATAAAGAAATTCCTTCCTACAAAATTTAAAACGTGTTTTGTGTTGGGTGTAAATCCAAGTCCAGCCCTCACACGCAAAGAGTGCATTATCACTGGTTTCCTATGTGGTTCGAGGACAAGTAAAAGACAGAAATTCTAGCTAGCCGAAAAAGGTTTTGATTTACAAACATAGAATTTAAAATGATCTTTCATAAGTCTGACTGCAGACTTTAATCGCTTAGTTAATTTTAAACTCTATGACTATACTAAAGAGTCATTTCCATCTTCGTAATAGAGAGGCGGGTCGAAAACTTGACATCGTTTGGGACGGTGTACCCATCGAGCACGGTTGCTTCCCAAAATATCTTGGCCTTACTTTGGATAGATCACTTACATTTAATAAAAACTGCAAGAACATCAAGCAGAAAGTGCAATCTCGCAACAATATCTTTCAACGCCTTGTGTGCTATAAATGGGGTGCTTCGCCTGATGTCATGCGGACTTCTGGACTGGCGCTAGCTTTTTCATGTGGAGAATTCGCGTGCCCCGTATGGAATCGTTCAGCCCACGCAAAATTAGTGGATACCGCTTTGAATGAAACCTGCCGGATCATCACTGGTTGTCTCAAACCGACGCCGCTCCAGATGTTATATCCGCTGGCAGGCATAGCGCCACCAGATGTTCGCAGAACGTTGGCAAGCTCCAACGAAAGGTCTAAAATGAGCAACGATACACGGCACCTTATGCACAACAGTAAGCTTGTGGCACAAAGGCTTAAAAGTCGAAAAAGTTTCCTGAAGTGTGTGCTTCCACTTTCTGGTGAACGGTCCAAGACACGGCTCAAACTGTGGCGAGACTGTGTTTGCCTACCCATCCCATTCGTCCCTCCCGCTGAAAACCTTCCGCCCAGAAACAAGTTGCCGTGGCCATCCTGGAAGTCCCTGAATAGCCTCTGGACCCAATCGAGAACTTCTTTTATTATAACCGCTAAAGGAGCGTATCGTATATATTTTGTCCTCGTAATTGAATTAATGAATGTATTATTGAATATGTGTAGTGACCCCGACTGCTAAGACAGAGTTCGTGAGTTCGCTTCCCACTCGACCTAATCTTTGTGTGATGAACGCGAATATTTATTCTATGTCTGGGTGTAATTTATCTATAATATATGTATGTACTTCGAAATATTATATATTATAGTACAGGCTATGCCTAATTTCGGATCAGATGGCAATATGTTCATCATATCAGCCAAATTACGCACACTACTGGACAAAAGCCTCCCCAAAGAGTAATCGCCCGCTTGGCAGACGGGTGGGCAAGTGTAGTTTGATGGTCATAGTTCACAGAAAACCGCGACATTCCCTCGGGAAGATGTCTACGCCCCCCACAGGATCAGATCACCATACAGAATGTTAGTTGTCCTAAGATATTTATTTATTACTAGCTGTGCCCGCGGTTTTACCCACGTTACATTTTATAAATTATCATAGTTCCCCCCCGTAGGTGATAGAGTGATAATATGTAGCCTATATGTTTGCCCGACCTCTTAGTAATATTCATGCAAAATTTGAAGTAAATCCATGCAGTACTTTTTAAGTTTAGCCCGGACATACATACAGATAAACAGACAAACAGACAAAAATTCTAAAAACTTTATTTTTGGCTTATAGTAGATCACGCCCCAAGTATCCTTTTAAAAAAATATTCAATGTACAGTTTTGACTTTCCTATGATTTTATTATATGTATAGATAGTTTATATTTGTCAAAAAACAAATGACTAATTATCCTCTTTAAAATAACATTATGAGTACTAATAATTTGACAAACATATTTATGCAAAACATATTACTCTATAAGTAATCGTTAAATTTCGAAAATGTTTTACTTTGTTAATATTTCAAATGTTTAAATATCATTTCATAAATATTAATTTAGTGAAACTTCGTTTGTCGAATGTAGGTTATTTCAAATAACCTTCATGTGCTATAGTAACATTTACCGCAACGGTAATTTTATATATATTTATTTTTATAATGCTCTTTTTATATGAAGTTTTTTTCATATTTACTACCTAACTTATAGTTACACTTTTATCACAATATCACTCGTTTACTACTTTAAGATGTTAATAGATGCGTGAAAGTTCTATTACAATTTCTGTAAAATTAACATAGTATAATATCCTATAATTATAATAATAATAATCGCCACATACGATCTGATCCCAAACTAAGCAGAGCTTGTACTATGGTAACCAGATAACTGATATATTACATGTACTTCTTTTCTTTTGCATATACATACTTATTAGATAATTACACCCAGACTCAGGACAAACAGACATGTTCATGCTCACAAATATCGAACCCACGACCTGCGGCGTGAAAGGGAAGCATTTACCAAACACGTCAACCGGCCCGTCTCGTAGAAGGTAGGTTTAGGCGACAATATTTATTTCTCCGACTTTCCGACATCTCTGCAACCTGGTACATGTTCTTAAGTGATGAATGTTGAATAATTATTGATACAAAATACAATTGATAAAAATATATCAATCAATGCCTGTTGGCGTAGTTGGCAAATGCTTGCTTTTCACGCCGGAGGTCGTGGGTTCGATTCCCACCCAGGACTGATATTTGTGAACATGTCTATTTGTCCTGAGTCTGGGTGTAATTATCTATATAAGTATGTATTTACAAAAGAAAAGTAGTATATGTAATATATAAGTTGGGTACACTACATTAATACGAAAAACTTTATTCCGACAGTCACAAATACGAATTTCAAAATACCGACTTTCATAATTCCGAATGGTAGAAAATTCCGAATATTACAACTCCGCCTTATCATTACTCCTAGTTTTATAATTCCTAAATTTCAATATTCCTAACGTTTATAATTACTATTCTCAAAATACCGAGCTTCAATAGAACGAATAACAAAAAGTCCGACTTAATGATAATTCGAAACATCAACAATACGAATAAAAATATTTTGTTCGGTCGGTCATAGTTCTAACCTAACCTAACCCAAATGATTCACCAACAATGGAGGGGATCTGGTACTCGGCGGCTGCATGCAACATGCAACATGCAAGCAGGCAAGCAGGCAAGCAGGCAAGCAGGCATGCAGCATGCAAACAGGAATGCAGCAAGCAACCAGGCATGCAACATGCAAGCAGGCATGCAACATGCAGCAAGCATTGTTTCTGTCACGGCTTCGGCGCTGCGGGGTTTAGGCGGCCCCACGCGAGCTTATCGTCGGAGATGGTTTTAACGCTCACCACCGCAGCTTCGGCTACGCCGGCCAGCCTCAGCCGCGGCGGCGGGCCTTTAAGCCATCTGCTCCTCAGCTCGCGGGCCGCCCCACCCCTCCGCGCCTACGCGGGCTTAAATTACACTCTAGGGTATGGCAGACAAGACTACGTGAAGTCGGTTTTGCAGCGATTCGTTTCTGTCACGAAATTTTGAAGCACAACATCTTGACTTTTATTTTATTCGAAGTATTGGAATTCGAAATGTCGTTTTTCGGACCGAGAACCCTTCGAGAATTTGGCTCTTGGAACGTGTGAAAATCGGAAAACTAACAAATCGCATTTACGACTTTCGGTAAGATAAATTTCGTGATATTTAATAATAGACATTACAATTCTTAGATATTATGAAATTCGGACTTTTCAAAATCGGAACATCAAAATTCGGAATAAAATATTTCGGAGTATTTGGGTGTTCCCATATAAGTTATCTGGTTTCCATAGTTACAAGCTCTGCTTAGTTTGGGAACAGATGGCCCTGTGTAAATAATGTATCAGGATAATATCATTATCATTATCACTGTTATCCGGTTAGATAAGCAATCCAGAAATCATTAACCAGCCGAGTAACAGTTATAACAGGGACACAATACGTGCATGTAATTCAAAAATCCGTGACATACATGACACTAAACTTTATAGTCACGAAGATGACGGTTATAAATGGCCACGTATATTACGTTATTGGCAAAGTATGGGGTCAAAGCAAACAGTAGAACGTTTGCGTGGATCGCTCGCGTGTCGAACTTGTCGATACCACCGTATCACTCATACTTTACAATGCATATTGACAGAAAACTGCCAATATTTCATATCACTCGTCCTCGCGAAGCTTGTTTTCATAGATGATATCTTTGAACTGGATTCAACGCTTTCTATAAGACTACTGTTTCATATCATCATTTGTAATTTGGAGGCGTTTGTTTTTTGTTTTAGCATTAACTTTATTTTGTGGCTCGTGGCAATATTAAAAATTTTATATTACATTTTATAAAATGGATTATAAATACTCTGTGCAAACCTATGGGGCCAAGAAAGTGGGTGGTTTGTGTTTGTGTAATATTGTTGCTGTAGGTATCATTACGAGCTATCAACCTAACCAACAATATTATAATTATACTTCTGATTTTTCTCGACATTGGTTACTTAAATATGTAAGTTTTAAAGCTAAATATCTTTCAAGGCCGTTGTATAAGCTTGATGTCTTTATGAGAACTCTTAGGAACGTTAGCCTTGAAAGCCCACTGAGAACCCTAAATAAATCACTTATGCTAACTCATTCGCAAAATGCGATTTATGTGTATATACCTACCTTACTAAAAATACTTACGAATCGTCCAGTAAAACATCTTCTCTGCTCGTACTCCACTATGATAATACCCAGCCTCACTAATTATCCAATAACCTAGATAAAAGTTTAATACCCCAGGGGATATTCCAATCAAAATCGAAACAGGTTTCACACCTTCTAATCAAGTCACATGCCATAAAAGGGTCACATTTAGTCCAATAAAACACGTAAAATCCCACACTATCCTTGAAAGACCCTCCGTCCAAAGGACTACATTTGCTAGGGACAAGCTTCCTACTCAAATTACTGATCTGCCTGACACAAGTTTTAAAACACATATTAAACGTATACTTATGGCTAGGGGTTATTACACCACTAAAGAGTACATCGATGACAAAGACGTCTGGCTCTCACTTCCTACCTGCACATTGCTCGCTGGAGATCTTGTAGCCATATAGACATGACTGATCTGCTGTGTTACGTGAACTATCTGTAAATGATTGCTATCATATACTTAATTTAAAATTATTGACTCTGTCTCAAAATGAATAATGTTATTGTTTCGAAGTTTTTCTTTTGTATACCTAAATATAATCTAAAATAATAAGCATTCAGACAACCGATCGAGCATATATTGTGTTTGCCTACTAAATAATTACTCTAATTGGACCAAATCCCGTGTTCATGCCCGCTTGAGTATGTTTCGCCGGACCGTCTCAACTGGGTCGTGTTGAAACCGGTAGTAGATGAACCCACTGAGTTTGTTTCGCTGGGTCTTCTCAGTTGGGGCGCATTGGATCCGGTGGTAGCATTAAAGCGCGACCGTCGTTATTAACACAAGGTCCGTCATAATAATAATACCTTTAATATAGACAGAACCATTGACAATATGTAGTAAAAATATTAGACTTAAACTAGATAATTAAACATAATCTCTTGACAATAACTTGATACGAGCTAGCTAAATATCATTTCTGTAATAAAATAAATTTTATAAATGTTTTCATACAAGATGTACCTAAATATCTATGTTACTAGAAATAATATCTAATGTATACAACTATATTACTACAAACATGTTCTGACTATTTACAAGCGCTTTTTTAAAGTCTACGTGAATAAAAACCTTTTTTATTTATTTATTTATTTATAAAAACCCAATAGTTTGCTCCAAACTTTTTCTTCAAAACAAACAATTTCTAACGCTACAAGGTAAGGATAAGTTGCCGACCGCGTTGGAGTTATTCATGAACTGTTCGCCTTACGGTATCGAGATCGGCTGCCAAACCAAATCCAGGATAATCATCACGTTACAAGCGTTAAAAGCGACCCGCCCTCCTTCAAAAGAACGATTTTAATGCGTCAAAGTGGGGGTAGTTTGTCAAGTGCGTTCGAGTTTTCATGTGAGCCAAAGCACAATCCTTTGTCACTTAGTGTAATAATTCAGGCGGTCCATGTCCATACGTTAAACAGATATTTTGAATGCCTACTAGTATATAGTCACGGCGGCACAATTTTATAGTTATAATAATAGGTAATGTTAGTGTAAGATACTCGATACTTATTAATTTCCGTAAAGAATTTCGAGAGAAATTTTTCTTTACAGAAATTAATAAGTTATTTTATTATATTTTTATTACTTACTTACTTGTATTTTTTTAATATCGTGTAAGTAAACGAAACTAATATCTTGTAATTTTTTTAAAATTTTAATTAACATAATACAACAATATAAGGTACCTTATATTAAAATTAGGGGTAACTTTTACGTGTGGAAAGATAGACAAATACATATGTTGATACTATATGGGTGCTTCCGAGACATGACACCCTAAAAATAAATACAAACTTACTTGTTCGATGTAGGATAGTAGCGCTTGTGTGGCATTTTTGGGAAACTGTCATACGCTTTAATCAACACCGACATCTTACGCGGAATCTATCGTAGAGCTGTCACATCATGTCATTTAACTTGATTTTCCTCTTTGATATCCGGGGTAACAATTTCGTGCGCGAACCAAACCCCGTCGATTCTAATAAGTCCAGCCGCATACGTATGCAAGGAAAATGTTGTGTTTACGAGGTAGCAAGATATGTTATATTGAGTTATGATTAAGCAATACTTTACGACAGAACGCGTTTACATCTACGTAGAAGATTTTAGTAAGAAATCTGTGTTCGTTAATATTATTCTCTACGTTAATATCATAATAACAGAACCGTTATTTAAATTATAAATAGTCATCGATTGAGAGTTTGAATAAAGGATAACAGATCTTTTATCATTCCACCTGTCCCTTGTCCTGTCCTGTCCATTGTCGGTAAAAAGGCAATATACGCCTGCAACTCTCCAACGTTTGTTTGTAAAACGCTTGCTTGCTTTGTAAACGGTTTTGCGTATTTAGAAAGGAATTTTTTTAAGTTCATTAAACTTCCGTAATGTCGAAAGTCCTTAAAAAGTAGAGACATTCATTATTATCCTTCTAAACCCAACATCAGATCAGCAGAGAGCATCAAATTAGTTCAAATCACGACAATAATCAGAATTAAGATCTCTCGCCTTCAAAGATGTGTCATTTAAAATATTAAAATATCACTGATACATATAATGAGAAACTTAAACTTATTAGGATCTCTATTTGTGACGTGGACGAACCTAGAATTGTTAATTTCCGATATTTTCATAGTATAATGTGCTATGGAATTCTTCCCTCGAGTAGTGCTGCGGACATTAACCTCATTTATATTGCAGAAAAGAGCTGTGAGAGCCATATATAAACTTGGTCCGCGACTTTCTTTAAGAGAACAGTTTAAAGAGTCAGTATATAATAATAATAAGAATTTATTTTCAGACTAAATTAGTGTCCAATAAGTTAGTAACAATTTTCTTATGAACTAGTGTTAGTATTAAGTATTTTTAAAATATGTAACAAATTTAACAAATTTACCATTCATTGCTGCGTCATTCCATGCAAAATGGCGCAGCAATGATTGACGTAAATACAGTCTAGCCGACTAGCGATCATGCTAAGGATGTTGTTGGTGCTGACACGTATTGTGCGCACCAGAGATGCGCATCTCTTACCCATCGTAGCGTAGAAACAATCTACGCGATGCTCAGCAAACAACCCTGATGCACTACAGAATCGCCGCAGCCCCATCAGCATCCTGAACGCATTATTAAATTGAACTCGGAGGGCACTGTAAGATTTTTGAGTATAGTTAGCCCACAGGCCGCACGTGTAGAATGATGTACACGTGCGTACAGACCTAAAAAGTGCAATTATATATGAAAATATACATTATGTGCATAAAATTAAAGATTCCTTCTGTAAACGGACTGATAGTCATAATATTAATATTAGATTTAACCTTGTGTTACATTCTGCCTGTCTCCACAAAATAAGTAAATCTTTAACGGGTCAATGTATACGATTCTATAACAAACTTCCCAGTGATATCAGATAAATGTCTACGAATAAGGTTAAAAGAAATAAACGCAAAATTATGTAGCTGATCTTACTACAAAAGTTCTGATTCTGACAAAACAGCTTGGGATTGAGTCACTCTAAATTCACACATTTAAATAAAATCTAATTTAATATTAAGAAATAAATATTAAAAAAACCGGCCAAGTGCGAGGCATACTCGCGCACGAAGGGTTCCGTACCATTATCTATAAAAACGAGCAAAAAATTCACGTTTGTTGTATGGCAGCCCCCTTAAATATTTATTTCAATTTAGTTTTTTAGTATTTTTTGTTATAGCGGCAACAGAAATACATCATCTGTGAAAATTTCAACTGTCTAATTTTCACGGTTCATAAGATACAGCCTGATGACAGACGGACAGACAGACAGACAGCGAAGTCTTAGTAATAGGGTCCCGTTTTACTCTTTGGGTACGGAACCTTAAGAAGGATTCCTACTGAGTTTTTTGGTATTTTAACGGACTATATAAATTTCTAATTCAAATTTGATAGGTAAATATAACAGCCACACTGATGAAGTCCTGTCTAGTCTGACGAATGATCAAAAGAAAATTTAACAGAATTTATGAGGAAATCCTTAACTTTGAACTAATCTTATTAATTAAAACAAAAAATTGCGTATTTATCACGCATTTTTTTTGAGACAGAAATCATGTCGGTATTTAGGGGTTTAAAAGTAATTACTTCCTAGATGAGAATTACATTATAAACACAAAGAATTGTATTTGTTAAGCCGTCGCGGTCGTAATTTAGTCTAACGTAAACCTGATTTTTGTCCATCTTCTAAATTTTATGAAATTACAGTTAAATACCGATATATCTTCCTGCAAAACTACCAACCCCCAATTAATCTTCATTTCCCTTGTAGAAAAACAGCTCAAGCAGGTGTAGGTAAGTATCTACTATGTCTTTGACCCGTCGCAATAAAATAAGCGTAGAAAATCCCTTTTGATAAATTAGTAACCCCAAAATATATTTATTTCGTGAGATACATCCTCATTCCATCCTCATTCATTTTACTTTTTGTAAACAACGCAGTACTACCAAGTGAGGTCAGGATATTGGAAATATTTATAAATATAATTTCGAATAAAATCTTTCAAGTATTTCTTATTGTTAGCGAATATTCATAGCTCAATGAAGCTACAAAGGCTCCAAAAGGCTAAAAAATGCGATCCGATTTACGTAAAGAACAAATTCTCAGCGAAACATGGATTAATTCATTTCTTAGAGGGATTTCCTTTCAGTTTAAGGAACACTCGCCCTTGAATAGGCATCGAGTGGGTTTTGAGGTTGGCTTAAGTGCTCAGAACTTAATTTAGAAACTTGGAGTTTAATTTAAGATACCTACTGATTTCCAAACAACTTATATTAAATTATTTATTACTTGGGCGAGAACACCCTTTTTGTTTATAATGCGTGGGACCTTTTTTCTAAATGAACCCAAACTCGGCTTTAACACACCCTTCCCATCAAAATCCCTATTCGGTATATGATATTGAAATTATTAGAACCGCTTTATAAACCGCAATTACATTTAGTACAAATACCTACTTATCACTAAATTATAAGAATAAAAATATCATATTTTGTTGTAATAGGAAATCAGGAAGTATGAAGTAGGTTGAGTTCGTGTATAGATTGTAAGCCTTGAAGGCTTACAAGTTATACACGTAACTAAGGAGTCAAATGTAAATATATAACATAACATATGATTACACTTACAAACCAAATATACAAAAAGTAAAGTTTGTAGATCCGATCCGGTGCCGAATTTTACAAAACGACTTTCAGGGCTAAAATGAAGATTGTGTGATCAAAATCATTCCAAGTGAAGTCATTGTGGCAACCAACTATATTTATACCAACTATGTATAAAGAACGATCTTTGCACTTTCATATATTCCAGGACTACCAGTTCCTTGAAATTATGTTTTTGTATATTACTTAAAAAAAGACTTTAACGAAAAAAAGAATAAAACGAAATAAAAGAAAACTGATATACTAATCATAATTTTGATGCTCTCGAATATCGAACTAAAAGATAAATTGAACCTCGTTCCATTATAATACGTACCTACAGTGCGTCAGACATAGCCATTACATTATAATTTAAATAACAGTTTGGCTGTAATATTACAGCCACTCAATCAAGTTTAATCGCATTATTGTGTCAGCTATTCTCAGTTTATCAACAATGCTAAATTACACGCCCATTATTTCGGAACTATTATGTTCCACACGCCATTCACGAATGCTTTTCAGTGGTTGTACAAAACAACCCGGCGGCTATCACAAACAAACTTCAACTTTGCTTTTAAGACCCACTCTAGATTTATTTAAACTTTCACTAAACGACCATCCCTTTATTTTCAAAGTCCATAAATTGTACAAGACCTACCTCTGCCTGCCGTAATCTATTTACCTTATAAACTCACATTGTTATTACTTTGACATTATAATTTATGAATTTTTCATTTGATTTCGTCGCGGGCCGTCGTTCTTTGGCTAAGTTAGTTAGAAGTTGCGAGTTTCGTGGCTAATTCATAAAAGTTTAATTCTTACGAAACTGGCAGAATAATCAATAGGCGGCCAGAATGGAGCTCTGCGGACCATGATGGATTTGGTCCAATCAATGCAACTGCTAAATGAAAGGAACGGTCTAACGAAGATTCCAGACAATACAATTGGCTGGTAAAAGCCTTAGAACGGAGTAATTGATTGTTATTGGTTTTGCAATAGCGTTTCACGCCGGTGCCGACGTAGAAAAATACTGAAAATTAATTTGTTAGGCTATATATTCAACATAGCGGCGTAGGATAGGCAGATTCTATAAGTGAAGCTGATTGTGTTTAACTTATTATTTAGTACATGTGCACTATAATGTATATAGTGTATATTAATTTCACCCCGACTAATGTTGAATTGATGCATTTTTTTTAAACTAAAGCAGACGGGATTACTAGTAATAGGTATAAATATCTGTTGCGATTCGTAAGGTATAAGTCGAGAGTAATTAAGTTACATGGCACTACACTATAGTCGTTTCAGTATGGTTACATATAAAATATAAATACTGGCTTGAAAAATCTTTTTATACCCGAGGATGCCTAAGTATATATCTAGATTTGCAATTGCAGCCTATTTAGCAATTGCAGCTTATTTACCAAATGTAGTTAGTTCCCTTAACTACAATAATTCTTACCCAATATAAAGAAAGTTACCTAATAAGTGTCTGAAAAAACATACTACGAGTCCGAAATTCCCTTACAAGTCGAAGTAGATGAAACTAATTCATCATACTTGATTCGATGCTGAATAATCCATTTCCCTGACAATGTAACTGCTCAATAAATGATTTTCTCCATAAGGATAATGGTTGGAGGTTCTACTGTTTGTTGTAGACTCCATCTCGTGCCATGATTGATTGAGGCTTAGGTGGAACTCTTCCAATATAAAAGTACTTTGTTATTTGTTAGTGTTAGGCGGAAATTAATATGTTACTAATAACGCTCAAGTATGTTATTACTGTTTAGTTGATGATGAATTTCTTGCAGAATACTCTTTTTTTTAAATGACGTTATTACACTTTTGTGTAAATGTCTGCTTAAACCTCTTCCATGTCCTCATTCCCTTTTTATTCAATTAAATCCCTGTACCACCAGGGGGGGGGGGGGTCCTAACCCAGAGGGGGTCTTCACAACGATGGAATTTTTCGAACACAAAGCACACACAGACTCAGAACAAAAATATATGGGGTCACATTAATTTTTGTCCTACAGGACACGAACCTACTTTAACTACTACCCCACAGTCTCACTGTTCAATTTTATGTCGTAATTTATACCCGAGGCAGTCCTTAATCAATAACTTTAATAAATGGCAATTAAGGACATGATGCCTGCCTCGGCGCCCTTGTACTTTGGGTTGGGTCCTGCACAGGACAACAAATTTGTGTATTATGAATATTTTGTGTACTGCACGCGTGGCGCAGCGCCTAAGACTACCTAGTCTCGCTACTGCCTCGGTGCCCTTGTACTTTGGGTTGGGTCCTGCACAGGACAACAATTTTGTGTTTTATGTACATTTTGTGTACTGCACGCGTGGCGCAGCGCCTAAGACTACCTAGTCTCGCTACTGCCTCGGTGCTCTTGTACTTAGGGTTGGGTCCTGCACAGGACAACAATTTTGTGTATTATGTATATTTTGTGTACTGCACGCGTGGCGCAGCGCCTAAGACTACCTAGTCTCGCTACTGCCTCGGTGCTCTTGTACTTAGGGTTGGGTCCTGCACAGGACAACAATTTTGTGTATTATGTATATTTTGTGTACTGCACGCGTGGCGCAGCGCCTAAAACAGTCGCCTCTCATCACTTCGTGTCGCGGAATTGAGCCCTGCGCGGAACAACCATTTGTGTGACCCATAAATGGTTGTTCTGAGTCTGGATGTAATTTGTGTCCGTCTATTATATGATTGTAAAGTACCCCGCGACACAGGGATTAATGCGGGCGTTGTCATTAAAAAAAAAAAATTGTGGATGTCTTTGGGGGCCTTGTCCAGCAGTAGACGTCTTTCAGCTGATATGATGATGATGATGAATCGCCATCAATAACGGTCCTAGAATAGGTAGTCTGCGTAGAACTGGTTAGTTCCCTTAACCAAAATTTCGCAGATGGTCAGTTTATCAAATTCATCAGTTTCGGGCTTGAGTGACAGTGTTGGATTGCATTTAATTTGTCAGAGTACCTACTGTATGTTGCATGGTGAACTTGCTGAAATAATTATATAATGTCGTAATTCTTAAGGAATATTTTTAATGCTGTGGGGTGTAGTCATAGGTCTAAAGAACTTGACTACTATACCTAAAATTTACCTGTTTGTCTTATATATCCGAGTCATAAATACAGACTTACCCTTTTTATTTCATTAGAATTCTGTTATTTATGCTAATGCGATGTTATTTATGCTTTGGACCAAGCTTCTAAAGAAAGCATTTACCTTTAACCCGTAAGTTATTAGAATGAAGGGTTTTTCGAAAAGTTACAAAACAAATACGAAATAAATTAAAAACAATGGAATAGTAAAAATAGAGTCGTTAATTATAATCACGGACCAGAAAAATCACATTAGTTTAGGTAAGCACTAAAGTTAAGTAAAAAAATATACACATTTTTAAGTCAACTTTAGAATGTAGGAAACTGTCAAACACAGTAAACTATCCAATCCACAGAGCTGACGGATCTGGAAAACTGCTGAATCAGCGGAATAGGTTAATTACTGAAATTGGCCATTTAAATAAACTGGGTAATGGAAACCGCTTAGTGTTATGCGAGCTTGTTTAGGTAGGAACATTATAAAACACCAAAAGTCGGTACCGATCCATACATACCATCGGGGACATTTACGATTCACCACACTTGGAATCTTTGGGAATATATTCAGCTTTATTTTTATTTATATAATTAATACATAAGATTTTGTTTGATTTGCGATTTCAAAAGCATGCAAATAATATACATATATTATCTATGTAGCCGTTTAAGCTGGGGTGACTTCCAAAAGCTTTACTGGTTGTGCACCGTATCTGTTCCTAATTGTAAATTGGAGTTTAAATTAAAATAATTTATTAGAAATTCAATGTCAGTGTGTGCCCTATATTTCGTTGTAGATCTTTGTCGAAGACACTTTTTAATTAGACGTAGTGAAAATAACACCGTTATGAAATCTGGTATCATGAGTTCAGTGGATGCTTGTCGACATCACAAGTTGCAATATAAGTATGACTATTTTAATATGAAACATTTTAATTAAAATTATAATGTATTGGTTATTTAATTTAAATTTCAGCACTGGAAGCATAGAGGTGTTCAATCCGTTGGTTATTGTTACGCTATTCTTTACATCCTATCAATTACAATAAAACCCAACTTGTTTCATTTTGGCTAACCACATGCACGTCAAATTGCCAGTAAATGTTCCAAATTATCATATCAACAATACAATGGTAAAATTACTTTTTAATTTAGTACCAACATCACGTTGTGAATATTTATATTGCATCTATTCGTCGGTTAATTCATAAAAAAGTTTTTTTAAAATTCATTATGGCACGCTCACAATCCAGTGTTTTACACACTAGGTCGGTATCGTAGGCATTATTTGAGCTTCATTTGGAATTCCAACGAATGCTCATTACCACATGTAATATAATATAATACCAAGATTTGACCGATGCTTTATGACCATTATAATTATCATAAATAATCAAAGTTATTTATGTTGCAATATCAGAATTGTAAGAGATACTGCACTCTTACAGTTCTGAGAAGGATATTATAATAGTTTATGCATAATCCACTCCTTCATAACCCGTACTTTGCATTCGTATCAATAGAATGGCTTCTACAATCATAAACCAGATGTATAGGGACATATAGCCAAACATCCACAAAAATCAAACCTTTCATCCTTCTCCACGTAAGTAATCGCTCAAAGCCAAGGTTCTAACCCCAAAGCAGGTGTTCTCAAGCGCGGCTTACTTAGTATGCTGTCTTATTTGCTACACATATTCGTGGAGACCTATAAATGGCTGCTGTGTATAATCTAATAAGTTATTGTAAGCTGTTGGTCTTCGTTTTAATGTTAAATAAATAAAATAAATACACACCTTGACTTTCCGCTCGCATACCTACATTGTCTGCTAAAGCAGTGAAAGCCTCCAGAGCTAACTGTAAAGGTCTCGTTAAAAATAGTACAAAACAGTTCTCGATGCCCTAAGACGTCAAATAATGTTCAAATGATATATTATATGATTAAAAATACATGTCTATAGACAAATTTCAACATCCTTTTTATTCTGTTAATTCATAATCATTTACATATTGTATCTTCATAGAACTATTTATTTACAATTCGTTTATTAACAGTCAACCTCATTGACAAATTTATCCTTAGAAAGTAAATTAAAAAACACATGAATAACGAAATTAGAAATATATTTACACACAGATTATAGTTTAATATTAACTTATCAAAGATCTTTAGCAATAATTAAACATGGTATAAAGTAAATAAAATTATTAATCGAAGAGATACATGCAATATATACAATGTTTAGTTATTGTAAAGAAAATCATTTTATTATAAATATCCATTTTAATAAAATTATGATCTTTCTAGTATTTAAAGAACATTCATGTTAGTATATAATTTATGGTTCTTTGATAAAATACAGTAATAATTACAAATATACTTCAAGGATCATAACAGTTATTAAGAGAATTTGATTGGCTGAATGTGTGAAAAGCACTTTTTTTTCTTTTTGAGCCAAATTAGGCAACATTTATTCATAATCTTAACAATAGATTACACAAATTCAGACTATCAAACGCCCTTAAGGAATAAAAGCTATTACAACCGTAAAACTGGCTGAATAAGTATCCAGAGGTGAATAAGGAGCCAAGGGTATTTTAAATGTAGTTATATAATCCTCGAGAGGTAAAAGTGTTTTTCGCTAAAGATAAACCTCATTGAAGAAGTGGATTCACGTTTTAGCAGCCATAATATTTATTAAAATCATTGATAATAAGTACGACTCCTGGATTATGATGCAGTTCGTAAGAGTCCTAATAAAGATGTTACTAACATAGGTTAATAAAATTGTGATGGTTTTTATCTGAAAAAAAATATGATTATTATTTTAGTTTCTCGATTTACACAGTTATCGTAAGGAGAACAAGGGCCACGGGTCTTAAGTTATGATGAACTAGCCTAATTGGTAATATTTCTTGATCGGTAGTCTGTAACCTTTTTCGAACTATTTATATATATATATATTAAGGAGGAAATCAAATGTTTTAGGACTGGTGAAGTTGATTGGGGATAACACTTAAACTTGTTACCACGACAGGAACTTGCCGCAATTTCCACATCCGTGTTATTTCTGTTTTTAGGTCAGTGCTATTTATGTTTAAAATAACTGATTGTGGTGAGTAAGGATGCTAATACTCCGTGACTTTGCTTAGTATAATCGCATCTTCCAAATTAAGTTTGATATGGTTAGTCATATTAGTGCCTTCCAAAATTTGGTCAATCACGATTGGCGAAATATGTATGAATACGATTTTATATTAAATAATTAATGTTTAAATAAACGTACAACTGACTTCAATTATCTTTATAAATTTCAAGTTTATAATCTGATTGTATCAAACTTTGTATAGGATCACTTCAAAAGCACCATCCAATAATACGGATTGATTCGATTCGCCTGAAAAACACCTAAAATATAGAGTAGAACATATTCAAAAAATAAACATACCTGGACAAAGCCAGGAGGTTTTCAATCAGTTTATATGTTAAGTCGTTTGAAAATTTGCATTATTCTATTCCTATTTACCTCCGGATCTCTGTTCATTCCATTTTACCTAATAGGTTTAATCTGAATTTTATATTTGCTATCTTTGTTACACGTAAAAATAAAACACATGGATAGTCATTTGTTGTTAGATAGATCAGTCTTAGCCAAGGGATAACAGTGCCCCAAATAATTATACAACTTAATCCTCTTAAAATATATACGCTTTCAATGGAAGATTCGATCGTTATTTGCAGGTTACTTTTCAAATAGACGTTCTAATTAATATATTACACACTTTTCCAAGAAAATAATATATTTACAACAAATTTTCTTTAAGATTTATTTAAATTTATTTTTCACTCAGTTTGTTTTAAACATACCTTGTCAATCTATTAATTTACATATTTTCTAATATCATATTTCTGTACATTACTCATATAATATATTTTCTATCTCTTTCTTCTCAAATATCTAAACAATATGTTTTTAATATTATAATAATAATTCATCTATAGAATCTATCTAAAGTAGTTTTGGTACATTAAATCTATACTTTGGCCATTTTGACCTACGACTAAACATACGTTTAATAAAATATTTGTTCGTGGGTTTCAAGGTATATTGTAGCTATTTTTATATTAGGTCGTGGCGGGATCTACCTGCACTACTTAATTAATTTAAATGGCATCACACCTCTGTATATTATTATATACTCATTTGAAAAGGACAGAGCTGTTTTAGAACTGTCTAATTACTAAATACTCGTAATCTAATGATAATCTAATGATTACGAGTATTTAGTAATTAGACAGTTCTAAAACCGCTCTGTCCTTTTCAAATGAGTATAACAGGTTTCAATGTTACGGTTCTTTTATCTAAGTATTACGAGTTATTTTTTTTTTTGTTCTAATAATTCATTTGTATGGCACTATGGGCCCCGGTTACAGCTATGTTCGTTCAAGCTGCTTAGTACGTCTCTAAGTTGATATAACGAATAGTTCAATGTCCACTGAAACGTCCGAAAATTAAACCGTGTAGGTGGCATCAGCTGTGTTATGGTGCTTAACCCTGATAACCGTTTACGGAACAGTGAGGCCATCTATCTATGAACGCTTCAAAGTAATATTGAATTGACAGTACAAAATTCGACTTGTCCTTTATTACAAATGAACGTAATGCTATTTAAATTAGTTTTGTGGTGTAAGTCAGAATCGGGGTCACTAACAACAAAGTAGGTTAGAAAGAAGTCAATGTTTTCTAATAGATATATGAAATTGGATATGTTTGATGAATTTGTACACACTGAAAAGTCTATGCTGTATAAGGACTTAAAATAAATTTGTACTTAATTAAAATTATTTGATATTTAAATAAACTACCGAATGCTGTAGACCAGCGGCACCAGGGTTGTTGATATTCGCCAGAGGCTGCGAGACAACGCCTCTGAAACAATACATAAATTAACTATAAGTACTATAACTAGTATTTATTCTTCTGTATTTATCTATATGATAAATGAATAAATATTTTTACTTAACAATATATCGTTAGATCCTGAGTTTTAGTCACGGATAAAGCGAAAATAATGTGATTATGTCATCGAGATAAATTTTGAGCAGCAGCCCGAAGGTAGGAAGCCAGAGATGATGCATCGTCAGGCATCGGAGAACATTTAGGGGTTGTTGTTTGGCTTTGTTTGGCTAGTACCTATTGTTATGTTATTTCCATAAATCTAAATAGGAATATGTCAAAAATTGTAACGCCAAAGAGCAATTAAAATCTTCGATATATTGCATTTTCAGGGCCGAGTTTATCTTAAAAATACTCATCACATTCTCCATATATTCATTATATACACACATCAACACAATCTAGGGATATTGAACATTTCATTGATTATCTAGAAAACTATAAACATTTTGTTATGACTGTAAATGGAAGAATTAAAGATAATTTCATGGCCGATATTTAAACATTAACAACACGATGCGATTTTGTTTTTCTAATTAATAAAAGTCTTAAATTAATTAAGCCATAGAAAATTACTGAGTGAACAAAAACATTTTATTCTTATAAAATTATTCAATCGAATTAAATGAATAAAAATCTTACCAAATCTGATAATCAGTAATCGGTATTTCCTCCTCTAACATTAATCACACAGCGGCAACGATTTTCCATACTTAAAATTAAGGTGTCAATGTCTTGCTGGGGTATGCAGTCCCAAGTTCTTTTTAAATGTTCGAAAAGTTGTTCTTCTGTTGTCAAGTTGGGCGGAAAATCCCTCAATGCTCTTCGCTGTAACATGTCCCAGGCGTGTTCAATTGGGTTTAAGTCTGGCGACTGTGGAGGCCAATCTAATACCTGAACATCGTGTTCTCGAAGGGCGGCCCTCACCAGCCGCGCTGTATGGGAAGGTGCATTGTCATGCATGAGCTGAAATTCTTGCCCCGTTAGGGCCCTGAGCGGGACAATGACACGTTCTACTACCTCCTCACGGTATCTATGGGCAGTCATGCTGCCCTGAATCCAAATGAGTTGGGTTCGTCCGCCGATTCGTATTCCTGCCCACACCATAATTGTCCCGCCTTGGTAAGAGTGGACCTCCTGTGGATGTCGGAGACGGCTGACCCTGCCTGGAGTTCTCCAAACGCGTGTTCGTCTCGAATCTGGATGAAATCCATAGCGGGACTCATCAGTGAACAGCACCAATGACCATTGTTGATCACTCCATGTCAAATGTTCTTGAGCCCATAAAAGTCGCCTACCGCGATTGCCACGTCGCAGCGCTGGGACTCGTAGCGGTCTGCGAGCATGAAGACCAACTTCATGCAGCCTCCTTCGCACGGTTTGGTCGCTCACCAGCAGCTGCTGACCCTCCTGGAGCCTTTGCACTAGTTGCATCGCTGTGATATTGGGTAGTCTTCTGGCGGTCATTTGGAGAAATCGATCCTGTCTCTGAGTGGTAACACGATATCTACCTGTGTGCCGTTCTGCCACATCTCCAGTAGCGCGATAACGTGACCACAGCCTGGATACCACATTTTGGCTTGTGCCCAGAGACTCAGCAACGACGCGTTGAATAGCACCGTTTTGTAACATGCCAACTGCCCGTAACATTTCATCTCGACTCAAATGATGGCGTGGCATGACGCTAAAAAGCTTACACAACCAATTGAGAAAAGAAAATAAAACAATTTATCAGGTTTTCTTCAATTAACACGCAAAAAAAATTTTAATGCAACTTCTTGAAATTAGATACAACTCAAGATTGCGCTGTGCTTTGCGTGTTTTCATTTGTTTCTCATTTTAATTTTTAAATTTTGAATAAAGAATAGACAAGGTTTAAATCTGTAAATAAACTTTTTAAGGAAACTAAATAGGTTTTAAACAATAAAGCCATGTTTGATTTCAAAATAACGTATCCCTAGACTTTGTTGATGTGTGTATATATATGCCTGCTTCAAATACAATAAAAATGCACCAAAAGTAAGTTCCAAATTGAAAAATAGAATTGGAAATATGTAAGAATGTAAATAGTAAGGTTAAAACGACACCCAAACGATACCGAAATGCTTTCCCAATAGGAAGGCAATTTAAAAATAGTTTCGCAATTCGAAGTTACTCCTACGAAGTATTGATTGCACTTACCTACTGCTCTATTCCGGACACCTAGAACGGAGGCAACCTCTGGTTGCTCCATATCGAAAATTAGTTCGGCGCGTGCCGCGTGAAGGTTGTATATGCTCGCTATACAAGTCAGTCGTAGACTGCCTCGCTCGAACGCCTCGTTCCGCACCACAAACGACACCTCGCCCACTGAAGGTAATCTATTATCAAGCCCCGTTCTCTCAAACGACGGTTTTAAACTCTCCTTTGGAGGCCTTCTAATCTCCTCTTTATGCAGACTGATATATGACTCATCTAGATATTGTATGTTGCCCTCGTCGTGAAAAATATTAAAATTCAAGTCATCTTCGGGCTGTTCTGTGGTAGTCGTTTCTGGTTTAGGTGGCGGATCCCATTTAAACCATGATGGTAACTCGTGGGTAAGTGAGTCCATGTCAACCTAAGAAAACATTAAATACAGATTAGAATAAATTGTGATACAATTAGGTACTTAACTAGCACTGAACGTTTGGGCATACACAAAGATTTAGCGAGATATTTTATGGATATTACAGAGCTCTGTGTTAGATAAAGGAAGCTTATAAAGCTTAGAGCTGTTTTGTGATTAATGAACTCGCCCACGCAGCGGGCAGTGACGGCGGCAAAAACAACGGGCGTGGCAAAGTGAAGTTAGAAGGAGTACTGGTCCATTGTTCCCCTTCTCGTGGACACGAAACTCCGTCCGCTGTCCAACCAATACTGATCAAACGAAAATTTTAAATGCCAATTTTAATATAGCCGTCCCAAAAATCACCGTCAGGGAAAATTTATTTCGACATATTTCCAACGGAAACACATTCACACGCAGTAAATACTCTGGGCAAAAAATGATGGAAATCCGAACGGTGACTCAGTTAAATTAAGGTAACAAACGAACGTGCATTGCAAATTAATGCTTCATATAATAAAAACAGTGATAGGCAGGAACGCCCTTACTAAAAGCAATGCGGAGTTACCTACTCTAGGGATTATTAAAATAATGCCCATTACTGTTTTAAGTGCTTAAAAAAATTGTGACGGAGGACGCTGACGTATTCTTTGGTGTATGATTGCGTCATGATCTTCGTGTATTGTATCAATATTTACTAATTTTTACAATCGAGAGCACCAAAGAAGTTCTTTGGTAAATAGGACTTTGGTGCTTCAGATGCTTTCAGGTGGAACTTTTGATACCACTGTATGGAGTACAAAATACTCGTAACAACAAAGAGAGTAACCTAGGTAAATTTGTTCTGTGGTACACACGGCTATATATCAATCTATAAGTTCCAGTATAAGCTGATCTCGCGTTCTATAGAATTTCCATACAATGAGAGGTCAGCTTATATTGTAAATTATAGCTTGATATGTAGCCGTGTATACCTTTTTTGGCTTGATGCAATTGACATTTTGGTCCTTATTAAACTTCTACTCAACAAACAGCACTAAAAAGTTTTCTTTCAACTTAACATATGGACTTCAGAACGTTATATTAAAAAGCAATTTTTGTTACGTTACTTAAGAGATTGTGTGTATATTCATATAATATTTTAATTAGGTAAAAAATGCGCTGCTTTTTGCTTTATATGTATATAGGGGACCTGAGAGCTAGAAAAAGCTTTGTGTAAAATCCTTTATCCTTATGACATAGTACATTCTAGAGGATCCAGGTATAGGACTTTTTATATACATATATATATACACATTTTTTTTGTCTGGAATGCCACAGCGTTAGAATCTTACTATGAACTTAGAGTAGTGTCATATTTTGATGGGATTAAATAATTATTTTTTTATTTATTCTAGGTATGCAAGACTTTACGCACATACCACAGGGTGTTTAAAGGTGTTCAACTTAATACAAGCTAGCTAAATATCATTACTATTATAAAATATTTTTTATAAATGTTTTATCTGTATCTTAACTAGAAATAATTACGTAAAAAAAGGGTTTTTATTCACGTAGACTGTAAAAAAGCGCTTGTAAATAGTCAGAACATGTTTGTAGTAATATTAACTATATTACTTCTAAACTAAACATGTTCTGACTGTTTACAAGCGCTTTTTTAACTATATATATAAAACCTTTTTTATTTATTTATTTAAAAGAAGACGCTTAGATCGTGAGAATTATAAATCAAAGTCATAATCAAAACCTACGAAATATGTCCATATATGGCCAAAGTTTCCAGTCTTGATATATGTATAGGCTTTTTATACGAGTTACCTATAGTGGTAAGTAACCCGTATACAAAGTAATATTATCAACTATAGTCATAAAATTCCTTACATAAAAGCAACATGGATTTTCAGTAGGTATGTGTTGCTAATATCCTCTGAACCCGGCGACCTTACTTCCAGTAACATAGTGAAACGACAAAAATTTACTCTATTTTAAAGTGCTTAACCTATTTGGGCCGCTGATACGTAAACATGGGTGTATCGGAAGCTTATCTTTGCTGGTGAAAGAGTTTGTATAGGTCTATTTGTAGTTTAAGTGTACTAGCAAGCCCATATCGTGTCGTAAACGAAACTAATTTCTATCCGCGACTTCGTTCCGTATTTTAGACTTGGGCCCAGTGAGTCAAAGCCATGGATACTTTAACCGGTCCGTAAGTGATTGGTGAGGTTAAGCAACTAGGTCCGCGGTCAGTCCGTAGACGGGAGACCGCCAAAGTAGTTTATTTTCTGAGCATCTCCGTGCTTCGGAGGGCAAGTTAAGCTGTCGGTCCTGGTTGTAGCCAACAGTCGTTAAGCCATGTCACAGGCCTATTGGGCGACTTAAACAACTCTGACACTAGGGTAATACCCATACGATAAGTAAGTAATGAAATATTTAAACAACAAAAAGGATTAGTTTCATCCGTCATGGCACTTGTACAGACGCCAGCACATCCAGCTACCCAAATCGGTCATTTTTATTTTATAGATTTTCAACTTTATCACATAAGCATAAGGGTCACTTTCAATTGGGAAAATTTGACAGATTGGGGTAGCTTGATATGCTGGCGTCTGTACATTTTATGATAATCCCACGGGGATCTTATATTTTACGTAGATATATATTTATCCAGCTCGTCATCTATTAGCCTAATTTAATACAAATATGTTTAGCTGGTTTTGCATAATTGACAAACAAACATCCAAACTTACAAACTTCCACATTAACAATATTAATAGAATTAGGTCTGATATGAAGAGATCGAAATCTACTTAGATTTACATAATCTCAGATCCCATTGGTGGGTCCTTATTATGTATGTAAAATCAAAGTTCATAAACTCGATGCGAAGGGGCTAGAAGCTTTCATTAAGCCTTGTTCACATGTAATTGAAACAAATGGCAAGTCACCAATACGTGGAAGATTAAGAATACTTTTTTGTGTTGGTTATCGTACTGTGCTTTTTATATCGTCCTCTTTGCATGTGCACATTTTTGCGGGCGGGAGGGCGGTGCAAATTGCATCCGGACATGATTAAACTGACAATTAGCGGAATTAACACATATTGATTTTGTATTTGGAATGCTTCTGAATCATACAGACTACTTTTGTTTGTTATTAGAATTTAATTGCATTTAAGAGTGATTAAATTTAGCAATAGATCTTAGCAGAATCAAAAAGTGCTATATAGATATACTGACAGTTGACAGTATAATATACGTATGAGAATACGTATAATAATCATAAGTATTTATAATCAATAAAACATGATAATGCCTGTTTTCACTCGGGTTTGAAATAAATGTTTAATAATAATAATAACTATAATTTACTTTAATAAAACGTACACGTTACAGTAAACGAGGCAAAAGATATGTGCAAATATCGTTACAAATGGAAATCCGTTGTATGTATGTATAATTTACCGACTAGATTAGAATGTTGTTAATATAACCTATTAAAAATAGAATATTTTATTACTTTGAATGATTGTGTATTAAAAATGTATAAGTCATAAGTCATTTATTTCTTAACAATTTACATTGTGTTGAAACATTTTTTGTACAATACATATCTAAAATCTAAAATACAAAATAAAACTAACAAAAACTATCATACATAATGGTCAAGAATACGTTGTTACATTTGTTTTTTGTCATTTATGAACTCATTAATACTATAATACGCTTTCTTCAATAAAAATGTCTTCAATTTATTTTTAAATAGGTTAACCACCAGTTATATACCAGTGTTAAAAATATAGACTTTACTTTATATTTCAAATTAATTATATGGGTTCTTACCTCACGTCCATTAAGTGCAAAAGTGAGATTGGCAGGCGGGTGAGCAAGTGGCGAGGCGCATGTTGCTCGCAGCGTGGACCCCACGCCGTACCATGACCGGTCTGACACCAACTTGGGACCCCACTCTGGAGCCTCTGTTTACAACAAAATAGGTGGATACAGTAATTTGCTAAATAAATATATAGTTTGCTTAAAATAAAGTCAAATTTATAAATATTATTGAGCATTTCGCTCAAGTTGTACTGGTACATGTGGCCGATAACTCGACATTATAACTAGAAATAACAATAATTGGGTTCTCACAGGTACTATTAAAGTTCCGTATAAATGTTGTATTTGTTCTGACCACTATTTATATAAAATTTTAGATTATTATTATCTATAAAAGGGTGTAAATTTTTATGAATTAGGGACAATTTTTCTACTTTGTTACCTGGTGCGATTATGGTCCATATCTATACTAATATTATAAAGACGTAACGTTTGTGAGTTTGTGACGTTGTAAGGGGTAATCTCTGGATCTATTGAACCGATTTTTATCATCTCACACGCACACACAAGCGATCTAAGATGAAGATACATGCTGAAGCGCGAGCCAGAGATATGATGTGTAGCAATAAAGAAGTATAAGTTATTTTGTTTATTCTTCTTTATAGAAAAATCCTCATATCACTTTTGTCCCAATTCGGCATTCATACCGGGTAAGTCAGCTACTGCAATGATATTGTTTTAATCAAGATAAACAAACTGCCTGACGAAAAGCTATTCTTTTACTGAAGGCCGTTGAGGACTGATGAGTGAAACTACGCTGAATTGTTATGTTTTAATTATCTTTCTTGCCACGTCGCGTCGTCCAAATTTAAAGTCGTTTTTGGAATTCAGCTCGCTAAAGTAATATTGTTTAATTGTCTAAGTCAATTACACCTTTAAAAAATTGGGAGTTTAGTTACAAATAACCTCTCACAAATTTCTATATAATAAAGAATAAGCGCAATAGTTTTTTTTTAGTGTAACATTTTGACTAGCCATACTGTTCATGTGTTTTTAAGGTAACGCTTTGATAAATATATATGTATGGAGCCTAAACCAATCAACTTTTTGTAGTGCTTAGAGTATAAAAATACACATGTAGCAATATATGACAAAAATAAAAGAACTCATACATTACAGCCCTTCCTTGTGTTTACTTACACTACATACTGTCAAGTTTCGGGCCTAGATATTTTTTGCGCTAAAGTGAAACTAAAGATATTGCAACCAGCTAAAATTTGAAGACAAACTTTTGATTCTCTATTGAAATTAATATCATCCTGCTAATAAGGAATCCAGTAATTATTATTCATTTATCCATTTACAATCATAAGAAATAATTCCAAACTAGATATACTATAGTATATTGAGTTGGAAGACATGTCGAGTTGAAGAAATTCCAACTATAGCCTCTATGCTACACAGCATAAACATATACCTGTATTAAATATACGATACGTATTAACGACATAACACTTATTAATTACTAAAATATGCGTTATGTTGCTTCGTAAACCTTGATCCCAATACTTAACTGGTAATTTGACGGTCACCGTAGCCTAGTTGGTAGTGCTCCTGCCTACGAAGCTGGTGGTTCTGGGTTCGAATCCCGGTAAGTGCAAATATTTGTGTGATGAGCATGAATATTTGTTTCTGAGTCAGTGATGTTTTCTGTTATAAGTATTTATCTATCTATATAAGTAAGTATATCGTCGCCTGGTACCCATAGTACAAGCTTTGCTTAGTTTGGGGCTAGGATGATCTGTGTGACATTGTCCCTAGATATTATTATTATTATTAATTAACACAGCTTGAACATTGACCTTGAAAAACATTGGACTGCAGTTTACCTCTAGACTGATGGACTAAATCCACCGCATTATCTAACCAGAAAAGTGCCTATGGGCATAGTCGTGAGAAGAGGTGCTTCGTAACCATCTCTATCAATAGTCTCAAGAATAATGAACTGCCGTCATTTGAAAATTGTTATATCAAATAAGACTACAGTATACTGATATTGCAATTTTCTTTGATATGAAATAAGGGGACTGATTACATGTGAAATAGTTTCTCCAAATATACGATACGGTTTGGCGCAAATGAACAATTAGAGCTTCTATCCATATCCATATATATCGTTGTCTGGAAGAAATCACTTAATGTGATAAGACCACCCATTGTACCACCCACCACATCAAGCTACCCCACTCTGCCAAGTATCCCCAATTGAAACTGAACCTTATGCTTTAGTGAGAAAGTTAAAAATCTATAAAAGAAATTTGATAGATTGGAGTAGCTGGATGTGCTGGCGTATGTACATAATTGTGTTTTTGTGTTCTATGAATTTTTCTTGTTTCCGTGTGTTTAATAGAGTAGGTATTCTATTCTATCGGGTGTCAATGTTTTTAGTCGGTTTAAATCTGCCACATTGTCATTCCCACGCAATACACAGTTTTCCCCACGTAAAAAATATTAATGACGCTTACTAAATTCGTGTACAAACCTTTATCTAGATGAGGTTTACGGTAATTTTAGTTCATGATAATCCAAAATTTTTCGTTGTTCACTTTTTGTTAATTTCAAGCACGTATGGAGCACTGATAAAGTAGTTACCTCATTACTTCATAGTACACGTGCTCATGTTTCGGGTTTGATTCTCGTATATGACCACTAAGTCTAGTTGTAGAACTTATATTTAGTTGTTCTGAGTCTAGGTTGGCTTTGTGTCCGTGAATTGGTTGCTTATAAAGACCCCTGCAATTATATTCTCAATGCCTGTTTTATTTACTGTTAAAAATTGTTGGGTGGAATTTAGAGCATACTATGAGTGCAAATTGTAATATTTATTACAGTAATAAACCTTAGAAACGAGATAAAAAATAGTGAGTAAAAAATAGTTCCAGATAGCCACACCTATGGAATAAACAATACACCCGCAACAGACTAAACCCGCGCTATCATGGACTTTAATCCCTGTGTCGCGGGGTACTTCACAAAAATAATTGACAGGCACGAAGTACATCCAGACTCAGAACAAATATTTATGGGTCACACAAATAGCTGTCCTGCGCTGGAATCGAACCAGGATCACGAAGTGGTTAGGCGACTGTCCTAACCACTGCGCCACACGTGGAGTCAAATCAATTAATTTGTTTTAATGGATATTGATGAATAGCGTATATGGATATCTCTGAATGTTAGCTGAATTATAAAATGGAAAACTTGTACTGAAATAGATAACTTTAGCATATTGGTCGTTTACTAAGTTGGCTTTTAATACCGATTTTATAAAAAAAATCATTTTTAGTTAGTTGCGAAAACTATGAGATTAAATTAAAATAGCAAGCCTCCACCTTCGTCAAATTAAATCATGTTCCAACTTAAAAGCTAATGAATAATTTAAGAAATCTAAATCCCATTAACGTTTAAGCGTATTATTTTTAACTTAAACAATTTATGTTAAAATTCGTTAAGTTGTGAACGTGTAGCGAAAAACATACCGTTGTGTTGTTGCTGTACTTTTTGAGAGTACTTACTCGTCACAAAGTCACGTCGTTACATTAATTAGCACGTACGTGGTTTTAATTTTTAACGAACGGGGTCATTCTAAAGTTAAGTTTACTTTTGACATTGAAAAGTTAGTACAGGACCTATTACATTCTCTAGTGACCGCTATTTCCAGTCCACTGAAGTCATGGTTATACAACATCTAGCGATAAAATGATGTACTCGTCGCTCCAATAAAACTTCACTTTCTAACCATAGGAGGATAGGACCTTAGCTAAAATAGTTTATGTATAATAATGATAATAATAGTATCCTATGACATTATTTACACACGGCCATCTGATCTCAATCTAAGCATAGCTTGTACTATGCAAACCAAATAACTGATATACTACATAATACTACTTTTCATATTCATTCATTTCATATATGTAAAATATCTAACGATGTCCTCCGGATTTAATGGATATGACAGATAGTTTCAACAGACTATCTGCGCGAGTAATAGAATGGATTTGAAACAAAAGTGCAGTATACGAAGAATTGGACCCGAAAAAACTCAGTTGTTAGTCTTTGAGCCAAGGGACAATAACATTGTAAAATTACGGACTGCCGGCTACTACTGAAATATTTTTGGTTAGAAACACCTTTTCCCACGATTAAGGCAACATTTCAGTATTTGATCACGCTAACCTTTGACCACGCTAAGCATTATTTTATTAATCCTGGAACTGTATAGTATGTAGGTACTGTAACTAACCATACTGGCTCGTCACGTTGAGATTATTCGCATATCCTTCGTCCAGCTAATCGTACTATAATTTAGCTGGCGTGTTGCAAAATATCTTTTAAATGAAACAAAATATAACAACTGATTTATAGTATTTTAATTCGTATTATGCCTGATTATCAAATTTAGACTAATCGATGCAAATATGTGTGGAATAAGCTTAACATTTGTTCAATTATCGTAATAATTTACATATAGGGACATCACTAGTTACTATAAAGATAAGCCCCTTCTCTAATCTTGAAATCGACCAATGGGAACAGTTATAGGATTACCGGGAAAAATGATTGTTTCACAAAACAACTACTTATTATTCATATACAATAATGGATAATGTATTAATAAATTTATATGTGTAATATAATACTAACTGTCGTTTTTATAGAAGATTAACTATTTATTTTTATGTGATTATGCAGATTACATTTATTTAATTAATGAGACTGACCGGATGTGGCATTATTGACGACGCATTTTGGCAATATGGATGGAGGACTGTCAAGAGAATGGCTGCGCTTCGCGCCAGACGCTAACGAAAGAATAAAGTTGTTTCAGAAGTTTTAAGTGTGGTTTCAGGAGTCCTATAGAAGATTTAGGAGCGAGCGTCGTTTCTGGTGTAATTAGAGTGGAGGATCGGCTGAATATTGGTTGTATCAATTGTTTTAAAGGAGAGATAATGAAGGAAGCGTCATCTCGTGTTGGTTGGTAAGCTTTGAACACAGGTGAGGCTTTGTTACTTTTATTTAAAGTGTTACATTATTACGAATGCTCGGTAATTTTAGTTGAGTCTAGATGGTAAAACAATTCTATTCTCATTCACGGATATGTTGGGATGAATGGGAATGATGTCCCAAAGTTGTATTACTTATGTATTTATAAGACAAATACTTTAAAACTAATTCTATGTTTAATCTAACTAGACGATAGAACCAGAATTATATCTATTATTGAATGAAAGCTATCAATGTTAGATAGTAATTAATATAATAACTTTAATTAAAAGTTCCTGAATTATTAACTGGGTTAATAGCAGTTAACTATTTACCTGATGTTAAATCCCTTATAGGGTTAGTTTTGAATACATGTACTATCAGTGGAAGAGAAAACTGATGTCTTGTTTGTTTAAGACCGGTCACTGACAGTCTTATTTAGTTCTCTATGGAAGATAGTAGAGGCTATTCTACAACAGCAAACATGACGTGCTGTGTTTAGGATTAACCGGAAATATTAAGTTTCATAATGATGTCTTGGTACTTAAGACCGGCCGCAAAGCAGTCTTTTAAGGATCTATGGAAGATTAGTAGAACCTTACAAAAGTTCCAATGATGTTATTATGAAACATCTCTACCTACCATGTTGAAGATCAAGAGATCATTGATTTTTGACAAGAATCACAAATGATTTAATAACACACCTTCAAAGTATTGATTATACTAATATTGACTCAGTTAATAGTCATATAAGTGGTTCCAATTAGAATCATATTCAGATTTTCTTACTGATATTGAATGCTTTCATATCAAGCGGTCATTACTTGGGTAATGAATACAAAGAACTAAATCTTCACAAGTGATACAAGATACTATTACTTATACAATTGATGTTGAAGTTCAAGAATTGTTGAACCTTGACAGGAATGCGAAGTTCCTTGAGCAGATGACTCACATAATAATAATACAATGATGAAGTATTATTATGGGTTGACTTTGTTAACAGTCAAACCAGTGGTTGCGATTAGAACTATTTTCAAATTAACTTGCTTATATTGAATAAGCTTTCTGAAGATATTACAACATTGGTGAATCCAAGAAGTTACTTATGACAAATTAAGGCTTCTGTGTTATTACATAAGGTTAATTATAAATATTATCCATATATAAATGTTTTCCTTGATATAATATATATATATATTATGAACTAGAGTCATATATATTCTTGTAATAAATAAGTAAAGGATAGGGTAGTCAAAAGAATAAGCCCTCTCATGTCTCTTGTTTTCAAAGGACATTGACTATGACTAACAACCTACACAGACCTTTCTGTAATTAGAATAAAAGAGTACCCATATTAAGGACAATTGTTGTCCAGAGGCGGAGGAAGTCTTGACCCTATGGAGCCGGAGACTACTGTATACTCGCGGGGAGATTTGGGCGAGTACCATAGCCGCAAATAAAATAATATTGTATATTATGATGTTCTAGTATAATCTACAAACAAGCTAGAATAATCTAGAAAAGATATAAAGTCAATCTCAACAATATTTTAAGGAAAACATATATACTATGGCTGAATTAAACTATTATATTTCAAGATGTGTGAATTAAAACAAACTATTCATTTAGGAAACATACATATAATCTAATTAGACAATATCAACAAGACATTCATTCAATAGGACTTATCAAATAACATAATATCCTTTATGAAAATAAGTTATAATCCAATAAGAAGTAGTATGAAACCTTTATGTTTATCAGAGAAATTATAGAATTAAAACAAAATACACAATATAATATAATAACATATTTATGGTCTTATATATTGAAATAAAGTTCTAATAAGATTTTAGATACCATTATGGTAATTAATTTAGGGTAAACTAGGCTTCATTAGTTCTGTCACTCTTGTACAATTACCTCAAGTTTAGAAAGTTTATTTATGATTAGGATAAAGTTAATTGAGGATTGATTGGTTTGTTCTCCTTTTCAAAAAGTTCTTGGTTTACTATGTGCAACATAGGTTCCTACCATACTAGACGAATCACTGGCCAATTTAAATCAACTTGTTTCAATCAAATCCAGCAAGAATATAAATTCATGATTTAAGTTAAGAAAATTTAGGATCATATTAGTATCAAGGAGTATTCCTTATTAGACACATAAGAGTTTGGTTCAGTTAGATATTAAATTGTATGCCTTTAGTTAGGATGATCAGGTTCAGTGTTAGGGAAAACATCAAATAAAAAGAATTTAGATTATAGGGGGGTAGGGTGGGTAGGTACATAATTGGTGCCGTGACCAGGATAAATAGGCTTTATTTTAATTAGTATTTTCAGTAATTTATATATAAAGTTAGATAGAAAAGTGTTTAAGCTGGTTTGATTGAATTATAGGTTACAAGGTGCAGTTCTTAGCTGCACATAATTGATGACGTGAGAAAGGGTATTGAAAGGAGAATCAGACAAATCAATTACTTAAAAGCTAGATTTATTTCTAATCTTGAGAATTCATTAGTAGTAGCAGTCCATGCAGGTGTATCTCTGGTAGTTGTAGAATGAGGTTAACAATCTCAGTACTTATTTGTTGTTATAATAACTGAAAGAAAATAATCAAATTATTAGAGATATAAATAATTCAACTAGTAGTAAAATAATAAATTAAGTTATAGGAAAATCAATTAGAATTATTATATAATAAGTGATATAGTAGAAGGTATGGTAGATATATTTCACAGCAAGTTTCTGTTTAAGCTGTTGTGAAAGGACATAATGAGATAAAATCACATGATGTTACTATAGACATTGTAACATTTCATTTCTCAGTATGCATAAATATTGAAACATAATGAAATTTCAATAAATTGTTTCATTCAAGTATTTATGAAATAAAATCACTCTCTTTATAGATAATGCCATCAGGTGGTTCATTCATTTGGTTATTTAAATAAGCAAAATACAATTAGTATTTACTTAATTAAGTAAAGTAAATAGTATGTTAGGATATGGTATCCACATACTATCATGAAAGTCCCATACTCATTCTTTAATGTAGTGATATAAAACTCCTGTTTATTTTTAGGTAAGTAGATACTGGATAGATTAACATAATAGGCTATGGTAACTTTTGACCATCAGGTGATACCATTAATAATAATACTGCTGATTTACTGAGATAGCTAATTCTTTGGTTGTATCATTGTAATTAATTAATAGTAAACTTCTTTTGAAGTCTGTTAAAAACTGAGTTTGAACATGAAACTGTCAACTTCTATGATCAAATAATTTAATTAAAATAGGTTATTTTGAATATGGCTTAGGAAATGTACTGATAGGATATGAAAATAACAAATGCAGATATTAAAAGAAAAGTCAAGTGATAAATTGAATGTTTCAATTTAAATAGGTGAATTGAGTTTGAGGTTCAGGATAACTATTAGAATTTATTATAGTTGTGGGTTCAATTCCTGCATGTATAAAGTCAAGTGATGAATTAAATGTATCAATTTAAAAAGGTGAATTGAGGTTGAGATTCAGAATAACTATTAGAATTTATCTAATAATATATATAATAATATATAATATCTTCAAAAAAGTTTTTGAACATAAATTTAATAATCCTGGTAATCTGATTCTTTTAATGGGAAATAGGGGTAATTTGAATAAAAAATCACTTGTACAGTATATTAATCATTTAAATTGTTTAAATATAAGTAAAGTTGTTATATTCTCATTTCCCTATAGTGCTAGTTTGTCACAGGAGGAAAATATGATTAGATATAACTTGAATCTAACTTTACACACATTGTCAACCTATATGCAGGAGAAATTACATGTAATTGACATTAACACCTTTGTTAAGAAACCTTTTTACCTGACAAAAGATAACTATTGCTATCTTCCTAACTATTGTACAAGACAAATAGCTTCATCGCTATGTTATTTCTTTGACATTTCAGCCAGGAACTTGGCTAAACCTTTAGCTAGAAGTGAGATGTTTGGCCAAGTACTGAGTACTGAGCAATGTACCGTTGACATAAATAATGCCAGTTGTATGCCTACTGATGATGACAATTTGAATATATCCAATTCAAATGACATTTATATTCAAAATAATTTAAATTAAATAGTATGACAATAGAGGATTTCTCTTGCATAATACCAAATTCTGGTCATGGTTTTAATGTGAGTTTAAGTGGGAAGGCGGATCCACGTAATGTAATAAAAAAAAATTTGAACCCATCAAACATACATGATAAAGTCAATAAATATACAAAAAAAAATTGTATTAACCTGGTGCACCAAAATATTCAAGGTTTGATGGGAAAAGAGCTAGAATTGGAGCTGTTTTTGAATTGTAACAATATAGATATTTTATGTTTAACTGAGCACTGGCTAAAACTCCATCAATTCATTTTCAGCTTCAATAATCACCAGGTTGTAAGCTCGTTCATCAGGGAAAAATATATTCATGGTGGCTCTCTAATTCTAATAAATAAGTTGTTAAAGTTTAAAGAAAGAAGTGATGTTGTGAGCCTCTCTGTTGAGCGAGTTGTAGAGATTTCATGTGTTGAGTTGGAGCAATTTATTGTTTTGAGTCTTTACAAACCTCCTTGTGCACCATTTGATACTTTTTCAGATATTATGGAGGATGCATTAAATAAATTATCTAACAGCCATAAAACAGTTATTATTTGTGGAGATTTTAATATAAATATTTTGGAGAAAAGCACAATAAGTTGCAATTTATTAAATTTGTTTAAATCCTATAATTTATATCACAATTTTACAGAACCAACTAGAGTAACTGCTACAAGTGCTACATGCATTGATAATATATTTAGCACTGTAAAACCTTTATTTAAATCAATAATCAATAAAATTCAGTCAGATCATTCAGGTCAGTTGGTAACTTATTCAAATGCTCCAAAAATTAAAAGAAAACTTATAAGCTATATTCCATTTAGTGAAAACCGCTTAGAAAAATTTAAATGTAATATAGTAAAACAAATAGCATGGCTGCCCTATCATGATAATCCGGATCACTTGTACAACTCTTTATTCAATTTGATTAATGATGAGTTCTGCACAATGTTCACACCCAAACAACTGTCTGTAAGTGACCGTCTGGTATTCAGTGATTGGGCAACTCCAGGCATCTATAAAAGTCGGAATCGGTTGTATGAATTGTATGAAGAAAGATCCCATAATCATAATACAGAGTTTCAAGAATATGTGAAACAATATGCCAAAACATTTAGACGAGCCTGTACCGCTGCTAAATCTTTGCACATAAAAAATATACTTAAATCTTCTACAAATATAATCAAAACTACTTGGAAGATAATTAATGCTGAGACAGGTAAAACAAAAATACGTAGTCGTGATTTTAACTTAGTAATAAACAACATAGATATTAAAGGCGATTGCGAAATTGCGATTGCGACTGAGTTTGAAAAATATTTTTCGAATATTCCAGTCATACTTACTAACTCTCTTTCATGTTCTTCTACATCTGCTGAGCAGATACTCAAGCAAAGCGTAGGGTCGTGTGACACAGTTTTTGAATTTTCGGTGGTTAGCCCTAAAGATATTTTAAATGCTTTCAAGAGTATTAATATGAAAAACACAAAGGATCTGTGGGGTCTATCTGTTAAGACTGTTTCATCAATTATTACTATAATCGCCCCACACTTAGCTACTGTGTTCAATTGCTGTGTTGCATCAGGTGTATTTCCTGACTTGATGAAGTATAGTAAAATCATTCCTTTGTTTAAAGCTGGTGATACTTCAGACCCTTCAAATTTTCGACCTGTTTCCGTGCTGCCCACTCTTAGTAAAATATTTGAAAAGCTTATGCTTAGCCAGCTGCTCAGACACTTTAATATACATAATTTACTACACCGGAAACAGTTTGGATTCACAAAGGGTTGTTCAACCATAGATGCAGGGGTCAACTTATTAAAAAGTATATTCGCGGCGTGGGAAGACTCGCAAGATGCATTAGGTATCTTTTGCGATTTGTCCAAAGCGTTCGATTGCGTTCATCATGATACTCTGGTCAGAAAATTACACCACTACGGTATTAGGAACAAGGCTCTCGAACTTCTGACTTCTTACTTGGGCAATAGAATTCAGAAGGTCGAAATAAACGGTAAAATATCTCCGGGATCTCCAGTGGTAATGGGCGTCCCACAGGGGTCAATTCTGGGCCCATTTTTGTTTTTAATTTATATCAATGACTTACCTTACTACGTAAGGGATAAGCATGAGATTGTGTTGTTTGCAGATGATACTTCCCTGACGTTCAAAATAAACCGACAATTAAGCAATTTTGACGATGTTAATGATGCAATCTCTAAAGTTGTTCATTGGTTTAATGCCAATAATCTTGTGCTTAATGATAAGAAAACTAAAGTCATTAAATTCACTACACCGAATGTGAAACAGGCGACAACCAATGTACAACTTAATGGAGCTAGGTTGGACCCTGTTGAATCAACTGTGTTCTTGGGTATCACTATTGACTCAAAGCTACAATGGAGCCCACAAATAGAAAAACTGTCCGGCAAATTAAGTTCTGCAGCATATGCAGTGAAAACTATTAGACGGCTGACTGATGTTGACACAGCTAGAATGGTTTATTTCAGTTATTTTCATAGTGTAATGTCCTATGGAATTCTTCTCTGGGGTAGCTCTGCTGACATTGACACCATATTTATATTGCAAAAAAGAGCTGTAAGAGCTATCTATAATCTTGGCCCGAGAGTGTCTCTAAGAGAAAAATTGAAAGAGGTCAACATTCTAACTGTACCATCTCAGTATATATATGAAAACTTACTATATGTGCATAAAAATATCGATTCCTTCTGTAAAAGGAGCGATACACATAATGTAAATACTAGATATAAGAATAATCTCATACTGCATACTACCCGTCTCCACAAAATAAGTAACTCTTTTATGGGGCAATGTATAAGATTCTATAACAAACTTCCCAATGATATTAGAGAATTGTCTACGAATAAGTTTAAAAGAATTATTAAAGCCAAATTGTGTAGCAGGGCATATTACAAAATTTCTGATTATTTAAGTGATAAAAGTGCTTGGGATGGAGTTTTTCTGAGTCAACACACATGATTGTAATTAATCTTAAGTATATTTTATTTTAAAAAAGGATTCCTACTGAGTTTTCTGGCAGTGTTTCTCAGTAGCTGCCACGTCATGCACTGCACGGTAGGGTAAAAAAAATATGACGATTCCACATAAATGTAAAATTTTTACGGAATAAAATTACTTTGACTTTGACTTTGACTTATTATTGTTGTGGGTTCAATTCCTGCATGTATATATAATGACAAGTAAGTTAAGATTTAAAGTCTTTAATTCTCATAAGAACATGGTTCAATTACAATGAGATCAAATGGGTACATGGTAGTTAGTGATAAATCTAACATGAGATATAATAAATAAATAAATTAGGATAACAATTTAAAATAAGATAGTTACAGTTAATAAATCAATAAATAGAACTAATATATTTAGATGTTTATGATTATTATATTGTTAGATTAAATTAGGGTATGCAAAATTAATGTGTACTGAATGTACTAGTGGCACAGCGGTCAAGACAGCCTGTTACTTTGTGTTCTGGGTTCGATGCCCACACAAGGCTACTATTTGAGTGATCCATAATTAGTTGTTTTGAGTCAGGATTTACTTTGTGTTTTGGGATTGATTTCCACACATGGCTACTATTTGTGTGATCCATAAATAGTTGTTTTGAGTCAGGGTTTACATTGTGTTCATGTGTGAACATTATACATGAATGTTGGTCCTTTATTTGTTACAAGGTTTTATTAACCAAGAAGTTATGTACATAAGTTTAAATGTTTGGCATTGAGTCAGATTAAATAGTCTAGTTTTATATATAGATCCTTAGTTGTGTTATAAGAATCATAATGAAATAATCCATGTGTTATATTATTTATTTTGAAGTGACTTCAAGTTGGGTTCTAATGTAGTTGTCAAATCAACAACAAACAGTATCAAACTACAATGGTAGAATTTAATCAAGGAGTTGTATATTAATATATGTTAAGTTAATACAATATGCAGTTTGCTATTTTACTTAATGCTTCCAGGATTAACATAATTTTGATCTCATAGTGGGTCTAATAGTGGGTTCGATTCCTATACAGAAAATGAAACTTTTGTGAGTGTGATTATACTTGAGTGTAAGTAAATAAATTTTAATTTGTTACAAAGTTTTATTAATCAAGATATAAGCTTTAACACTGAGTAAGATTAAGGAGCCTACTTTTGTGTATAAAATCTTTACTTAGGTTATAATAATCATAATGATATTATCATCATAATTACTTATATTTTGTTTTAAGTGACTACAAGCCGGTATCTAATGTAGTTCCTCAAACTCTATTGGTAGAATTTAATTAAGGAGTATTATATTATTATCTGTAGTTTATACAGTGTGCAGTTTGCAACTTATCTTAGTGTTTCTAGGATTAACATATTGATGAATAACATCTGATCAAATAGTGGGTTCGATTCCTACATAGAAAAGAATGAAACTTCTATGAGTGATAAGTATTTATTTAAGAGTTTAGATGTTCTTTGTGTCAATGCTATGACATTCTCTATGCATAAGGATATTGTAAGTGTATAATCAAAGAACAAAGATGTTAATAAATACTTCATAATAGTATCAAAAGAAATGCTTACCCGATGATGTTTATACATTTGTTGTTTAGTAGCACTGATGTTGACAATAAATAATTTTGTCATATAAACCTCTTTACATTTAGAATATAGTATTCTGAAAATAAGATAATAGAGAGGTTAGTAAAGGAAATATTGTTAGTTAGGGTTTTCAAAATAAATTAAAGTAAAATGTTTTGGCAATTTTATACAGTAGGAAATTTAAATCAGCTTTGGTAATTAAATGAAATTTAGTTGTCTGGTGCAGCAGTGAAAGCATCTTAGGCTGATTTTAAGCATTCATAACAAAACCTTAATGAATCAATTCATAAAATAACAATGTAAGTAGGTAGTAGTATTCATGGTTAATTTCAATATCACGGATTAATTAAAGGTTATTTAGATACTAGACAGGAAATAAATAAACAATTAACTAGGATCTAGAATATACGAAAGTTTATTCTATGTTTAGTATTCCTAGATATAGGTAACAATTAAAAGATTTTAAAGTATTTTTACTAACCTTGGCAAATAATATACAAAACTGAATATAAATTTGTAGGCATTCTTATTCATTCTCTTGATGTAGAATATATAAATAGGAGTAGTTGTAGAATATCACGTTGTGCCAAATTCACTTTTGATTATATAAACATCTGAGTAATATGATCATTTCGATAATTCTTCCACTATATGATCAATTCTAGTATTTCTTGCTTTTTTACTATTTTGATGTTGATGATCTTTCGCTACGGGAACGTTATACTGCCTTCACAATTAGAATTTGGCGCCGTTATCCGTAAATACCTTTGACAACTCAGATCTCGAATACTTTCGATGTACATGTTGCTAGATTCGAAATACATTAGCGGAGTAGTGAGTTGATGTTTCGTATAATTCAATAGGTAAATACGTAAATCTAATCAAAGTGCAATTGTACAAAATTTGTTTATAAGAACATTTGTACTAGATAGAAATAAAGTATATCTTTGTAAGATCAAATATTACGATCGATTGTTTTGAGAAAAAATAAGGTTATCGATTTTGACATGTCAGAATAATGTTGCCAGTTTTGGAACAAATATTCGGTATGATTTTAGATGTTATTACGTAAGGTGACAAATTTTATGAAAAGATGAGATATTGACACACAGGAGATTTCTTAGGGTTTTAAATAGAATTACTGACAGAAATTGGTGGTATTAAGGTGTCGATAAATTAATAGGTAGAATAATGAGGTAAATAACTTCTATAAATCTCAGTTTCGTCTGAAAGGTTTAGTGTGAAAAAGAAAAGAAACTCTCGTTTCAATTTAAATTCAATAAGTAAATCTAATAATTATATTTGTGATAATATTATTAGCAAAGTAAGCAGTATTGCGAGTTCAGGAACTAATTTTACAAATATCGTTAGTGACAATTTCCGAAAATATGAATGAAGACGTTCCTTCGAATTAATTTTAGTTTGTAATTTATGCCAACTTCATAACTGGTTATTATTTAGGATATTGCTTTACCTTTTCTTTGATTTATATCGATTGGTAAAGCATGGCAGATGAATTGTTATGTGTATGGACAGGGTCATTTATTGACAATCCATATATATTTATTATAATTACACATTTTAAATTCGGGATTGATATCAATATTAGGAAATCATTAAGTCAGTATGTAGTTGATAATAAATCATTTTCAACCTGAGTAGGATATTTTCAGATTTTGGAATGGGTATTCTATCATGAATTGCATCTAGAATATGTATAGCTATAAATTTGAAAACAGTGTGAGCCAAGTCTAAGGTTAGCATATTGCAAACCATTAAATAATATTAAGTATTAGGTAAGTAAACAACGTCGTCTTTCGCTGATATGATGATGATGAAGCAAACAACCATTATACGGGTTGATTATTTTATTTAGGTAAATACAGATCAAAAAGTTTAGCGGGGGAAGAGAATAATTTCTCATTAGTGTAGTCTGGGTTCACACAATTTTATTACAATGTATGGCAATTCATACGATAGTATTTTATCAGCTACTTTATAATAACTAACACAATTAGCAGGAGTACTGTATATACAATATAACATATTATATATAGGTATATTATAACAGTTTATGTAATTGTTATTTATGTGAAATAGGAACAGGCGAGCATGAAATTAATAAATAAATATTTAAATATATGTTTCAAATTATAACATACGCATGAAAAAATGATTTGATATCCAAATCAGAGTGGGTTTGAAAACGATTTAGTCAAGTATAATACGAAAAATTCTTTGAGGTATAAATACATATGTCTATACATATACCAAAGAAAATAAAGGTTACATGTATATTTAGAAATTATATTCAGGTGAGGAGGCAATACTATTGGAAATTATTCGTTACCTCTGGCTCATATGGGTTTGGTTATATTTAAAGTTGAGTGCAAAGACATGCAAGTTAAGTCTGTGAATGTTGAGGAAACAAATATTAGGTACTTTGACTTTGACATTGACTTTGAACCACAAAATGACTGACAAAGAAACTTAGTGAGGAAATGTAAGGGCTTTAAATTGAGGCAAATTCCAGAGCTAGAGGTTGGTTAATTTGAGTTGGGACTTGGAAACGATATACAATATACAAACGACCTTTTATGATGTATTTTGGTGTTAGGATAGTATACAATTATTACCAAGTTGTATTTTGGTCTCATGAAAGGTCCATACTCCACAAGAAGCTAAATGCTATCAAATCGACTTTACACTGCACATCTAGTCTTATTTGTGGGTTTGTCTGCGTGAATTAGGTGTTGAGGGTTTGCATTGTAAGTTTGTGTATCTATTGGATTATGCTCACGACAATTTTGGGTCCTCCGAGGAAAAGTGCATGCGGGTCTCCGGAGTGGAATTAAATGACTCTTAACGGAGAACTGATGTATTTTGAACGGCTAGCGTTTGCTTGACTCACAACCAAGTACTTCTTGAGGATTTAAATGGCTTGTGTGTTTAATTCATGGGTATGCGAGACAGTGTATATAAATCAACATTTCTGATTGGCGGGGATTGTCTACAAGTGGACTCATTTTACTCACACATCAAAGCTGCACTTCCAGTTTCAACTCTAATAAACTAGAATATTTAAATTTATTTTGTTCAAGATACTTTATCAAGTTATAGGGACCAATTTTCCTCATGTTAGACTGGGTTTAAGTTTAACATTTGAAAAATTGAGCGGGGGAGCTGTAACTAACCATACTGGCTCGTCACGTTGAGATTATTCGCATATCCTTCGTCCAGCTAATCGTACTATAATTTAGCTGGCGTGTTGCAAAATATCTTTTAAATGAAACAAAATATAACAACTGATTTATAGTATTTTAATTCGTATTATGCCTGATTATCAAATTTAGACTAATCGATGCAAATATGTGTGGAATAAGCTTAACATTTGTTCAATTATCGTAATAATTTACATATAGGGACATCACTAGTTACTATAAAGATAAGCCCCTTCTCTAATCTTGAAATCGACCAATGGGAACAGTTATAGGATTACCGGGAAAAATGATTGTTTCACAAAACAACTACTTATTATTCATATACAATAATGGATAATGTATTAATAAATTTATATGTGTAATATAATACTAACTGTCGTTTTTATAGAAGATTAACTATTTATTTTTATGTGATTATGCAGATTACATTTATTTAATTAATGAGACTGACCGGATGTGGCATTATTGACGACGCATTTTGGCAATATGGATGGAGGACTGTCAAGAGAATGGCTGCGCTTCGCGCCAGACGCTAACGAAAGAATAAAGTTGTTTCAGAAGTTTTAAGTGTGGTTTCAGGAGTCCTATAGAAGATTTAGGAGCGAGCGTCGTTTCTGGTGTAATTAGAGTGGAGGATCGGCTGAATATTGGTTGTATCAATTGTTTTAAAGGAGAGATAATGAAGGAAGCGTCATCTCGTGTTGGTTGGTAAGCTTTGAACACAGGTGAGGCTTTGTTACTTTTATTTAAAGTGTTACATTATTACGAATGCTCGGTAATTTTAGTTGAGTCTAGATGGTAAAACAATTCTATTCTCATTCACGGATATGTTGGGATGAATGGGAATGATGTCCCAAAGTTGTATTACTTATGTATTTATAAGACAAATACTTTAAAACTAATTCTATGTTTAATCTAACTAGACGATAGAACCAGAATTATATCTATTATTGAATGAAAGCTATCAATGTTAGATAGTAATTAATATAATAACTTTAATTAAAAGTTCCTGAATTATTAACTGGGTTAATAGCAGTTAACTATTTACCTGATGTTAAATCCCTTATAGGGTTAGTTTTGAATACATGTACTATCAGTGGAAGAGAAAACTGATGTCTTGTTTGTTTAAGACCGGTCACTGACAGTCTTATTTAGTTCTCTATGGAAGATAGTAGAGGCTATTCTACAACAGCAAACATGACGTGCTGTGTTTAGGATTAACCGGAAATATTAAGTTTCATAATGATGTCTTGGTACTTAAGACCGGCCGCAAAGCAGTCTTTTAAGGATCTATGGAAGATTAGTAGAACCTTACAAAAGTTCCAATGATGTTATTATGAAACATCTCTACCTACCATGTTGAAGATCAAGAGATCATTGATTTTTGACAAGAATCACAAATGATTTAATAACACACCTTCAAAGTATTGATTATACTAATATTGACTCAGTTAATAGTCATATAAGTGGTTCCAATTAGAATCATATTCAGATTTTCTTACTGATATTGAATGCTTTCATATCAAGCGGTCATTACTTGGGTAATGAATACAAAGAACTAAATCTTCACAAGTGATACAAGATACTATTACTTATACAATTGATGTTGAAGTTCAAGAATTGTTGAACCTTGACAGGAATGCGAAGTTCCTTGAGCAGATGACTCACATAATAATAATACAATGATGAAGTATTATTATGGGTTGACTTTGTTAACAGTCAAACCAGTGGTTGCGATTAGAACTATTTTCAAATTAACTTGCTTATATTGAATAAGCTTTCTGAAGATATTACAACATTGGTGAATCCAAGAAGTTACTTATGACAAATTAAGGCTTCTGTGTTATTACATAAGGTTAATTATAAATATTATCCATATATAAATGTTTTCCTTGATATAATATATATATATATTATGAACTAGAGTCATATATATTCTTGTAATAAATAAGTAAAGGATAGGGTAGTCAAAAGAATAAGCCCTCTCATGTCTCTTGTTTTCAAAGGACATTGACTATGACTAACAACCTACACAGACCTTTCTGTAATTAGAATAAAAGAGTACCCATATTAAGGACAATTGTTGTCCAGAGGCGGAGGAAGTCTTGACCCTATGGAGCCGGAGACTACTGTATACTCGCGGGGAGATTTGGGCGAGTACCATAGCCGCAAATAAAATAATATTGTATATTATGATGTTCTAGTATAATCTACAAACAAGCTAGAATAATCTAGAAAAGATATAAAGTCAATCTTAACAATATTTTAAGGAAAACATATATACTATGGCTGAATTAAACTATTATATTTCAAGATGTGTGAATTAAAACAAACAATTCATTTAGGAAACATACATATAATCTAATTAGACAATATCAACAAGACATTCATTCAATAGGACTTATCAAATAACATAATATCCTTTATGAAAATAAGTTATAATCCAATAAGAAGTAGTATGAAACCTTTATGTTTATCAGAGAAATTATAGAATTAAAACAAAATACACAATATAATATAATAACATATTTATGGTCTTATATATTGAAATAAAGTTCTAATAAGATTTTAGATACCATTATGGTAATTAATTTAGGGTAAACTAGGCTTCATTAGTTCTGTCACTCTTGTACAATTACCTCAAGTTTAGAAAGTTTATTTATGATTAGGATAAAGTTAATTGAGGATTGATTGGTTTGTTCTCCTTTTCAAAAAGTTCTTGGTTTACTATGTGCAACATAGGTTCCTACCATACTAGACGAATCACTGGCCAATTTAAATCAACTTGTTTCAATCAAATCCAGCAAGAATATAAATTCATGATTTAAGTTAAGAAAATTTAGGATCATATTAGTATCAAGGAGTATTCCTTATTAGACACATAAGAGTTTGGTTCAGTTAGATATTAAATTGAATGCCTTTAGTTAGGATGATCAGGTTCAGTGTTAGGGAACACATAAAAAAAAAAAAAATTTAGAATAAGGGGGTAGTGGGTAGTTACAGTACCATATTTATGTTAATAGTGGTAAATTGTGACGTTATTTCTAGCAAAGGTAGCCAGATGGATATGAGAGTCAGTCTGTTCTTGACAAAACACGAAATTCCCTTTATATCCGGCGTTAGCTTAACACTCAAAAGCTTTCATGGAATAGTTCTTCTAACTTATGTTTATAAAGGTTTCGCACAGGTCACTGGGGCGGTTTTAAAGTCACTGAGTTAGTATTTTAAGTGGAAAGCCTCAAAATTTATTAGATATTTAATGTTTTAGTAAAAGCCATTTGAACTAAGCCATTCATAATATTATTCAAATACTAGAGATTTGTGGAATAAAATATATAACAAGTACTTATAAATATCATACATATAGTAATATGAAATAGAGATGATAGAGATATATACATACCATTAGATAAGCCAAAGCCATATATACAGACCAAAGAATACAGTATGTTTTATTGAAAATATGTTTTTGACTACTGATTCAGATTAGAAATAGAAAATTATAATGTAGCATTGAACTTGAAAACTTTCATCGTTTTTGTTTGTAATCGTTTAAAAGGAAAATACCTTAAAATCATAAGACATCAAAAGCTTTTCTGGCGAGTAACTAATTGTTTTTTTAATTTGTTATTTTCTGAAAAGGAGTCAATGTGAAATCTTTAACCGTTAGATTGTAAAAAGTTATTTAGTTAGTCAAATACCTACCTCTAAAATACGGATCGAGTATGCCAGTATGTTCAAAATACAACTGGGGATAATTTAAAAACAATGTGTCATAATAATAATATCCAGGGACATTATTCATACACTGCCATCTGATCCCAAACTAAGCAGAGCTTGCACTATGGAAACCAGATAACTGATATACTACTTTTCTTTTGTAAATTCATACCAATATAGTTAACTATACCCAGATTCAGGACAAACAGTCATGTTCATGCACACAAATAAATGCGGCGTGAAAGGCAAGCATTCACCAACCACGCCAACCGGCCCGTCAAAAGTGTAAAAAGTAAGTATACTAGTATTATTCATCATCATCATCATCATTACAGCTAAATGAGTCCACTGCGGGACAAGCCTCCCTCAAGAATCGTCTTGGGGGGATATGCCATAATCGCCACGCTTGGCAGGCGGGTTGGCGATCTCAGTAAGATGGTCATAATAATCAGAAGGAAGCTGCTGCCTATCCTCTGGTAGATATTCCCTCGGGTCGACTTCTACGCCCCCCACGGGATGAGATGGGGTGATGATATTCTGATTCTGATATTTGTCGCCGTCACCACACAGCAGTATTATTATAATATATAAAATTAATAACATCAAATAAGTGTGCGGAAACCGCTATAATACTCATTCTCTTACTTGCAATTAACGTAGATAATGATTATATGAAATAAAGGTATACTTTGTTCAGAGCTATCACATTAATACAGGCAGCTGTGTTTATGGCACGTATGTTTTCTCGTTGCGGGTCACGCAGTGCCCTTTAGATAGGAAAAAATCAAGGCGCTTACAATCAAATCTCCTTTTATTAAGGGATTTGTTGTTTTACTTTATGAGCCATCCCTTGCGGATAAATAAATACCTACCAGCTAACGTTCCAAGAATACGTAATGTGTTTAATCTCTCTGTAATTATTATGTTGGGATTGTACCTTTATACACATTATACAGGGTGGTTGATACGTCGGCGTCTTTGTTTAAATCGTCTAGGTTTTAATAAAGACGTCTTTTATCGTTATTTCCAACTAGCTGTTACCCTCGACTTCATCCGCGACAATTTTGAATGATGACTAATGTAACCTACAACAAAACCTACAACAAAAAGTCACTTTTAGAAACTGGAAAATGAATGTGAACAACTATAGAAAGGCCGTTCATCAAAATTCTGTATGCCGTATCTGCCAGAAATGGTTTGAGAAATGATCCAATTAAAATGAATAGTGATACTAAAGTCTACAGGGTCATAGTGTCAAAGTATGTTTTAAGTTAAACACTCAGAAAAAAATTAATCTAACTTTCGAAATTAACGCAACAGAAAAAAACACGGCCTATTAAAGCATATTTTCATAATAAGATTTCACTGACTCACACATTTTTTTAGACGATTTTTCATTGGACTACACTTTTGAAATATGGCACCAAGAGATAAAGGGAAAAAAAGGGGGACCTTATCGATTTTTGATACATATCATTCACTGTCAAGCAGTGTCAACGTAAAATTGAGCTTCTTACCCTGTAAGACCAAAATCATACACATATATATTAATTCACTTCTAATCTACCCCACATGATAAGAGCAAGGAAACACTAATTGATTTTACCAAATCATGCGTTTAACTTCAAAACTGATAGATTTTCATATAATCTTACATTTCCTATTTTATGCCCTTAGGGGTGGAATTCCCAAAATCCTGAAATATATATTTTAAGTTTTTAACTTCAAGGCCAAATAGCAATTTCATGCGTTGAACTTCAAAAATGTGTCATTGTTGTAAGTTTGTATGAAATACAAATTTTATATGAAATATAAACTTATATACCCTATTTTACGCCCTTAGGGGTGGAATTTCCAAAATTCCTGAAATAGATATTTTTACTTTACAACTGAAAGGCCAATTACCAATTTTCATGCATTTAACTTAAAAAATGTCACATTTTTCATACAAACTTACATCCCCTATTTTACGCCCTTAGGGGTGGAACTCCCAAAAATCCTGAAACATATGTTTTTAATTTTTACTGCAATGCCAAATTCCAATTTTCATGCGTTTAACTTCATAAATGTCACATAATTCATACAAACTTACATCCCCTATTTTACACCCTTAGATTAGAGTTTTCTTCTTAGATAGATCTTGGATTTTTGGAAATTCCGCCTGAATTTCCAAAAATCTTGATTTACATATTTTTTATTGAATGGTCAAATACCAATTTTTAACTTCAAAAATCTCGCATTTTTCACACAATAGTACATTCCCTATTTTACGCCCTTAGGGGTAGAAAGTCCAAAAATCCTGAAACACATATATATTTTATTTTTAACTGAATGGCCAAATACCAATTTTTATGCCTTTAACTTCAAAAACTACGGATTTTTATAGAAACATTATCACCACATTATCACCTATTTTATCCTTTTAATCCTTTCTTAGTGCTCCCCTACGTTATAAAAGGAAACCCTGTGAAAAATTTCAAGTTTCTAACCCTTATAGTTTAGGCCCTGCGTTGATATATATGTCAGTGAATCAGTTTTGCCTTATATATATATATACATATATCAAATTCTTCTTCGCCATATCCAACTGTTTAGTTTCTTGTTGAAAATTCTTTCCTTACGTAACTAAGACCTGAATAACCAATTAAAACAGAACTATAAAAAATTATACAAATCTAACACATAAGCGCAACATCCACTGTATTATTCTGTAATATATCTTAATGTTTATTTTATTTATATCTAATAAACTTATATTAATAATAAGAGTATTATTTATAAAAAAAACTAGCGGCCCGGTACGTGCTTCGCTACGCTTTTAAGTATTAGTACAAATTGTTTGTATATGGGAGTATAGAAAGATGTTGTTTTACACTTTTTCAAGACTTTTTTTAAATTTTCACTACGGACAAACCTTCCCTGGACTTCCACGAATAATTCAAGACCAAAAGTAGCCAAATCGGTAAAGGCGTTGTTGAGTTATAACATTACAACGAAAAGTGGGATTGATTTTTATATATACAGATATGCTAAATTCGATTGTTGATATATTTTTCTAACTTTTAATGATTATTTCTTACAAAATTTGTATGCTAATATCTAGTTTAGTACTAGTACACAGATTTGCATTACGAATAATGCTATCAAACTAATATTTAATGAACAGTATAATTCTAGTTTTAGTCATTGTATAGCTGCGCTGTAGATTGAATAAGGAGTGTTTGGCTACAGAGAATTATTTTACTTGCAAAGGTTTACCTACTAAAAACATCATTTATGTTCCTATCTTCCAAAATCTCCTCTTGCAGGTCTACTGGAAGACATTTCTTTAGAAAAAAGTAGCTTTGTGCAATTTCATCTCTTGTATTTTATTCTTTCTTTTTTAATGTTTTTAGTGTGTCCATAAATTGGAAATCAAATAAATGAAAAAAACTCATCAATAAATATCCCAGAATAATTCTATAATTTCACATAATATACACATAATAACTGTGGATAGCGGTACACACAATAATTCTATTAATTTCATGTGGAAGTCTGTATGTTGGGCACCAATAGTTATCAACGTACTATTACTTAAATATCAAAATTTATCTTCTCTCTTATTCCCTTAATGTCATTTCCCAATTATACAACGGTACGGTATACATTGAAAAAGCAGCTTTTATGCGTGAATGATCCTTTGAACCTAATTAATCCGCGTAGCGAGCACACGTCACACAAATGAGCTCGTCAGCTGTGATTCATGACGGAGAATCACGTCATGATGGGACAGGTATAGCCCTATAATTTAGAGAGGTTCGTGAATGTTGTAACTTATACTGTTATAGAGCCTCAGGACTCTTGAGCTAGATATGATATACAGGCATATCTATCTGCACAGTTCATCTTACTATTAATACGTGAAGCAAAAACTTTGTTCTCCTTTTTACGTATATTTCGCGTACGGAAGAGTATGACATTTGGAACAGTTAAAGTTCATATGGAGGAAGAGTGGTACTATTCTTATATAATAGGTATAAGAATCAGGTTATTTTCATAAAATTAAAAACTTTATACACACTATCATGCTTTTGACGAACTGCAAAACTGAACAGATTAATATTATTTGGCTTTAATGTCTATAGTCATTATACATAAATAATAAAATCTTAAGCGTCGAATTATAAAGTACGATCTCTAGTACTGATAAAAAGGTAATATTTGCACTTATCTTGCAAGCATAGTATAGAGACAAAGATATTATATTATGTCTAAGAAATTTAAATTATACCTCATATTAAACATGAGTTATGAAAATGGTAACAATACGTGGTCAATTTTACAATTCTTGTTTAAAATGCCACAAGGGTGTAAGTGACATCTTACCTGATCACGTCTCTTAAATCATAATAAAATATACAACTTTATAATATACAAATAACGTATCAGGATAATATACAATTAATTACAATATCGTTTGAAATGTATGAGATGTTACAAAAGTTGCTCAGATTAGCTCGCACTCAGTAATAATAAAAAATACTGAAACCGTAGAACTGTTTTCGTGATACAGAGTAGAGTACAGAGTAGTTGCTTTTATTATTAATATAATCATTCTTACGCTAAACTAATATAAATAGCAAAAATGTCCATAGCAGAATAAGGAGCAACTGAAAATTATAATAGGTACTTCCGCCATTTCATGCAAATTTAATCTTATATTAACATCCCTAGGCGAGTGAGCATTTTTCTCTTCAAGGCATGAGCATATTTATCCCAACTTTGCGAGATACATATAAATTAAATCACGTTTTGGAATACAATTATATCGATTGTAAAGAATATGAGTAAAGCAACGACAACTTAATTAGTAAAGTTACTTCGCGTCTCACTAAATAACATGGCATTAACTGTTCCATATATTTTTTGTGCTTCAGAGCATAAGTTAAACAGCAAAACTACACTAAGAGCAATATAACCACCCCATAAATAAAACTCTGCCATAACTATAAATAATAAATATCTTGGGACAACTATGCACACTGCCATCTGATCCCAAACTTTACAGAGGCTGTGCTACGGCAACCAAACACGACACTTCTCACGGGATGTATACAGTGGAGAGGAAGGATGAATAAAGTCACTATATATACACTCACTCACTATAATATGACTTATGCACACTAGACAAAATTATAAATGGTTCATTAGATAGTTGTCTCGTTGAAAACTTAAACATTAAAATACCATTGCGATCTGTTCGTATTCCACAACTGTTCAATGTACCTTCGAGTAACAGTAATGTATCTCATAATAACCCATTCTATAGAATGTGTGGAAATTAGAATGCTATTTGCTCACACATAGATATATTTCATGACAAATTCGGCACATTAAAATATTTTCTACTTCAATAAAACAAAATGTAATAGTAATTACCTTACATCTAATTGTACTTTTTAACTAAATTGTATTCCTTAAGATCAACTCTAATTTAACTTACAACGAAGTATTGTCTACTACAAGGTATTGTGTACAGCTGTAACTGGATTTCAGATTCACTCACAATGTATTAATATAGTTGTATACTTTATATTATATATATCTGATATCTGTAACTGTACCTTCTAAATAAAATAAGAGTATATATTATAGATAGATTACATGCATACAAATAATCGTGGTCATCCCACAAAGATTTGTTTTGGGTAGTATTATCGAACCCAAAACCTCTGGCTTCCATGTCAGAGCTTACCAACATAACAGTGACTTCAAACAAAACAAAACAAGTGGAGTTCGAATACATACCGTTAAATTACATGTCCTGACTAATTTAACAACTGGCTAGGTAATTCATCAGCGTAGAGCTACAACCGCTAAAACCAAAATGTGATTTCTATAGTAGGTTTTCTGTAGTAGGTCAATGTCATTTGAGCCTCAAAGCTCACATTTAGTTCCAGATACAATATATATGAAGCCTTTGGTATCACAAAGGCTTTATATGTATTGTATCTGGAACTTAATGTTTATTATACATTTTTGCTGCAGTAGAATATGACCCGGGGCGTCCCGAGGAAGATTGTCCTGTGTAAAAAAAGTCCAAAAGGTCATTAACGAATTTTATAGCGACATTCTTTAGAATGCTTATAAATAATAAATGAGGATTGAGAGACGATCCAAACTTTTACATTGAAATTGAGGCAAAAATTTATTTCAATTTGCAAATTAAAAAACCCTGCCTGGATTTGTTCCTTTCTTTTTCTCTTATTCCTTTTTATATTATGAATAATTGTTAACAGATTATATTATTATTTTACATTATCTGTTTATTTTCTTATTTTTAAATATTTATTATAAAATTGATAAAAAATAAAAAAAATACAATTACATACGAGCCATCGTCAGGGCGACAAAGTAAGGTACCTCCTCACGATTCGTGCCGTTCCCATAATTGTTGCCTTTAGTATCCGGATCGTGACCCAGTAATCGAGTGAGAGTCTCTTAAGACGTTGGTCGAGGCTCTTTCCTATGAAAGCCTTTACCAAGAAGAGAAAGAGAAAGAAAAGAGAAAATGATGTTCCAAAATGCCAATGTTAATGACTATATATATAAAAGTAATTTAAATTGACGTAACTGTTAATGTATAGTGCACGTACGCAGTAGAATAAGATGGTAATTTTAGACACCATTTAAAGATATGAAATGATATGAGTTTCATATCTTTAAATGGTGTGGGTGGTCAAAACCTGTTTCTTAAAGAAATAATTTTTAAAAATTACCATATTAAAATTATAACTGTGATTGCGGCGGTTAAAATAGGATAATAGTCGACCAGTTATGTATATTGTAGTCAATGTATAGTCAGAATTAGGCAACCAGCTTTAAAGTCCACACATCAGTATGTGTATTCCAGAGATCCCCGCCAGAAGACCCAACAAAATTCTACCAGATATGCTACGGTGTAGCAGTCTGAATGTCTAGAATAAACATCATCAATCTTACCGATGGCGAAGCTCACTGGAGAATTCTTGAATAACCTTTCATTTCATTTTATATTACGAACCATTACACTAAGGTTGCTCAATGTATTGCGTTACAAATTGCATCGAATAGAAGTGCGTACTTCTCCTAAAGGAATTTGCTCAAATGTGCGAGAAAAATACTTATTACAACAATTTATTTGTATGCGTGCGGTTAAGTGAGACTTAGCCGTGATCTTACCAATATAACAATAAAGAAATCATGCATTTCATGAGAGACATTAGTTGGGTATTGGACTCCGCCATTTAAAAACGTAGTACAAGTGTGCGACAGTACAATACGCTCATTTGTGCGTTCTAACACACAAACACTAATGTCTATCATGAAATGCATGATTTCTTTATTGGTATGTCGCTAAGTGAGAGTTGGCCGTGATCTTAGCGAAGTGTGATCTGTCTGCGCGCCCATTGAGTTGTAAATAAAGAGGCGTACCAAATCACTGCATTTATTAAACGCGTAAAGCGTGAGTACTACGCGCTAACAGCGCATTCACCAATTGTGGCAAAACTTGGTCCAAATAAAGCCCTATAATATGTAAAACATTAATAAATTTCGTTAATAAATGCGTTTTCAATTTATAAAACGAATAGGTATCAACCGGTAACCATGCTTTGTTTGAATGATTGTATAATAATTATCGCGTGACCGCAAACTGTAACGGTAATTGCCAAAATGTCCTTAATCAAAACGGTATACAACATGAATCCGTAACGATGCTTAATTATTGACGCAAATTGCCTACCTTTATCATGTTTGCTATCAAAGACATTGGTCGCAATAAAAGTGCCTCAGGAAATGTCTATTTATCACAAATGTTATGTATAAATCAATTGATATTACTTTAATTTATTTATTTTAAAAAGAATAGTAGAACTATAAGATTTTTTTAGGATTATAGCACATTAAACAAACTGTCGCTTGGAACTTCATAGAGTATTTTTAGGGCTGCAAAAATAAATAAAAAACCGATGACATACGAGTTGAAAATGCAGACTAAAGATTCAATGATTTCAAATGACTCATAGACGAATAAAAAACATTTATTAATTCCAGTATATGAATGAAAGTCTAAAAACCAAACCGCGTAACTAAGTGTCCTCGTGTAATTATTAGGTTTCAAATAAACTTTATAATTTAAATACTACTTTCGACAATTTTTCTAAAATTCAGATAAACGTTAGTAAAACATTGGATGCAGCTAATAGAGCTGCATCCAATGTTTTACTAACGTTTATTTAACTAAAGAAATATCGTTGAAGTTTGAATGTGTGTGTGAAATGATAAACATTTTTATGTCAGTGCTCCCTAAAAATTTAAGTAAAGGGGTTTTTAAAATGAATCTCTAACACTTGTTAGAGATTCATTTTAAAAACCCCTAAATAAGACACAATTATAAACAAGAACAACATTAAACTTAAATTTTCACCATTATTATATTTGACATCTGGTCGTTGAACTTCAAAAACAACTCACACATGCATGTAAGTACTAACAAACGCTTTTAACTATTTTTGAAACCAATTAAAATAATTTATAACCTTTATGTCAATCGGAAAATTGATTAATCAGCTGTAGAGCGATGTTATTAACAGAGAATACTCAAATGTCGATAAATGTTTTTTAAGGCCGATGACATAATTGGTAGCTCAAATGGAAACGAAAAATAAAACTAATATTACTTATGTGGAATATATAAATGTTATTTGTAGATTTTTCAAGTTTTATTTAGCTGTTGTTCCCCATACTTCAATTAAATAATATATGCGTAGCTCAAGTAAATAATTATAAATGGTACATTTTATACATTCAGGGACATTTAGAGACATTGTGCAAAGCGTATTATTACCCCAGTTAGTGAGTAAATTATGCTGCGTAATTTTTCAATGTGGGGTTTCCAGGTATTCTAGCTATCCAAGATTACGCCTAATGACTTTCCATATAGTACTTTTGTAATTATTTTACCGATTATAGTAAGAGGTTTATAAAACTGCGGTTTTATGTTTTTAGTTGACAAGACAATAAACTTGGTTTAGTGGCTTGACTAGAAAATTATCTCCATCTTCAGTACAGGGGCTCTACCGGCTAAGTCGCCGAACATCGATTTCTTAAATAGCGTTCACTAAATAAAGATTAAAAATTACTTAATCAATCGTTAAATCGGCTTCAATGTTCAAAATCGATTTCGGACCATTTATGACGTCGCATGTGCTCTTGAAAGCCGATTTAACGATTGATTAAGTCATTTTTAACCTTTATTTATTTGAACGCCATTTAAGAAATCGATGTTCGGTGACTTAGCCGGTAGAGCCCCTGGGTGTCAGTAAGCCCACCAGCGCTCATCAGACATAAGGAACTATCAAAAATACGTAAGTGATACCACATAGTATCACTTACGTATTGTTGATGGCTATGCCTACGTAGCCTATGGTGCTTGTAACCCATATTGGTTACAAGCACCAAGCTACGCTTACCACTTGCCATTATGTAAGCCGTATCCTTTGCTGAATTGGCATCATAGAAAAAGAAACAAAATACATCTAGATTCTTTTGGCGTTTCCAACATATCACTTCAGTAGTTGAAGCGGGAAATGGTAACGAATAAACTCACAAATACTTTCTTAATTATAAAATAGAAGATTTATTTAATTTTAATTGTTGTAGTTGTGTTTACAATGTTTTTCTGTTTATTTAAGTTTTTTTTTTTTAGATAGGGTCAATGTCACACAGATCATCCTAGCCCCAAATTAAGCAAAGCTTGTACTATGGGTACCAGGCGACGATATGCATACTTATATAGATAGATAAAATACTTAAATACATAGAAAACATCCATAACTCAGAAACAAATATTCGTGCTCATCACACAAATATTTGCACTTACCGGGATTCGAACCCAGGACCACCAGCTTCGTAGGCAGGAGCACTACCAACTAGGCTATGGTGACCGTCAAACAAGTGTTGGTTTACATGAAAACAGGTCATGGTTTTGCGGTTAGGCACAGGGGTTGGTTAATTTTTGTTGGCTATTTTATATAGCTGATGAAGTGTCATGTTTAATGAATGATTTGTGCTTGAGCACTTGTGGCATGAATCAAGTGTACCTACATCTTCATTTAGGAGTCTCATTTAAAATCAAAGTGGCTGATTCAATCTTAACCTACAAATATCTCTTTTACAGTAACTTAATTAAGCTAACTCACTAAATAATTACTATCATGAATTAAATTTCATTTCTAAATGTTTTCATATAAGCCGCATACTTAAGTATCTATATGTACCAAGAAATAATTAAGTATACTTATTAACTATATTACTACTAAAATGTTCTGACTAATTACAAGGGCTTTTGAAACGTTGACGTGAATATAAATCTTTTCTATTATATTAAAAAACTTTAACATATTTGTTTAGATAAGGCATCAAAAAGAAACTCATACTTAAGCTTTGAATATGTAAGTTTACCCACTGGAATGAAAAGCAATTTCAATTTGCGATAATCTTATTCCTCTGTGTACATTCATATTCACTTCTTCAAGCACCAAACACAAAACATGCCCGCCGAATATTTTGCTTTACTTGCGTGTGAAATAAATGTTTTCCTGTTGTGTTCCAAATTAGTCCAATACTACCAGACTTTTATGAATTGTGATCTTAAGGTTGAACATTTACTTATTTAGTTTGCAGTATCCGGTGAGTATCTCCATACATATGTTATCAAACTATAATATTTTGTAATGTCTGAGTTATTCCAATAATTTTGTTTAAGTACCTGATCACTGCATTTTAGTGTTGATCTCCAAGTATTTTTACAGTTATATGCCTGCTATTGATGACATATATGTTAGGAGATAGAGAGAGCATCGTGCTCTATCTCCTAATAGCGAGCGGCTTGCACAAAAATGCTTACTGAATCATTTTGTCACGCCTTCCGAAACCTCAATTACCGTAGCCGATCTGGAAGTCCCTAAACAGACTCCGGACTCAGGTGTGCCGAAGCAAAGAAAACATGTCTAGGTGTGAACCGTCGAGCAACCCCAACATGGACTGAATTTGTGGAGCATTGGTCCAATCCATGGCCCACTTCACGTCATGCCCAGCCTGCCCTGCCACATGTTCATGGTAGGATCTTAAAAATGCCACAAGAAGGGCAATCAGTGTGACCACGCTCTAGGCCACAAAAAATTGAGTAGTAGTGCCATCGACACGCTAAGAAGAAGATTAGGAGATACAGGAGGAGGGCTTTTAGAAATTTCCAATATTGAGTACTAATCAGAATAATTTGATTTCTTAGAAAATATATCTGTTCTAAAACATACAATATACAATCCAGAAAGCTTTCTTTAGTATGTAAACCGAATGACTACAGATAAATAGTAGCGATAAAATCTTTCCTATGTCGGTTATATAGCCTCCATCGCGGGTTGTTTACTGAATGCACCGAGGGCCATACGACTTTATCTTTATATACATATGTATACCCTTTGATAACCGTCAGCCCTCAGTGCACTTCAAATGTTCTGAATTTCTTGATTTTTGCATCACACCGGTTAGTAATTTAAGTTAAAAGCTTTATAAAATCTAATACTGTATATCACTTTGACATTGACTTTCGGGAATTGCTAATTCTAGCCCATTTGATTATTCCTAGAATTAATGTTTTTGCTTATGTTTATAACATAAACCATATTGTAATAATAGGTCTTTACCTATGAAATTGCCGTTTTGTATGAAAAAATTTAAACGAATTTTTTTCATGAATTTTTTTATTTGTATTAATCGAAGTAATCACCCATGCAATCAATGCATCTTTGCCATCGCAGTGGCAGTTTATTGATGCCCTTCTTAAAGAAATCAGCTGGACGGGAGGCAACAAATTCTTCAAAGGCATTTTGTACTGCCTCTCGGGTATTGAATTTTTTTCCCGCCAAGAAGTTATCCAAATTCTGGAAAAAGTAGTAGTCTGTAGGCGCAAGGTCTGGTGAGTAGGGCGGATGACGGAGAGCTTCCAACCCCAGTTCTTGCAACTTGGAGACCGTCTGCTGTGCAGTATGAGGTCGCGCGTTGTCGTGCAGGAGCAGCGGAGACGAGCGATTGACCAATGCTGGTTGGAGATGCGCCAGCTTCTCCATCATTGTGCTCAGTTCTTCACAGTACACATCTGCAGTAATGCTCACCCCGTTTGGTAAGAAGCTGTGATGAATCACACCGGCGCTAGACCACCAAACAGTGACCATCACTTTTCTAGGGGTAAGTTTTCGTTTAGGGCATTGTTTAGGTGCTGAACCAGGATCCAACCAACTTACTGAGCGCTTGCGGTTATCAAACAGAATCCATTTTTCATCGCAGGTAACAATGCGGTTCAAAATTCCTTCATTTGTGTGTCTGTTGAGCAGTGCAAGGCACGTCTCGACGCGTACTTCGCGCTGGCGATCATTGAGTTCGTGGGGCACCCATTTGTCAAGCTTTTTTACCTTGCCAATTTGACGCAAATGGACCAATATTGTTTTGACGCTAACGTCGAAAGCTGCTGCTAATTCAGCCGTAGATTGTGTATCATCAGCTTCCACAACCGCCTTTAATTCGTCATTGTCGACCAAAGTCTTCGGACGACCGCGAGGTTCATTTTTCAGGTCGAAATTTCCAGAACGGAAGCGAGCAAACCAATAACAGGTGGTGCGTTGGTTTGTAGTGTTAGTTCCGTAAACGTCGTTGATGTTGCGTGCCGCTTGTGCCGCGTTGCTGCCACGACGGTACTCATATTCCATAATTACTCGAATTTTTAACGTATCCATGATGACGAAAAAGATTGAAATGCGATGAAAATGTAACACTAATCAATAAAGAAATGACTACTTTTGGAAAAAAGAATCCATGTTTTTAAAATAAAATTAATTTGAAATTAGAATTCTTAGCCAAACAAAAATTATTTTGATTTGAAATGGCCAGTACTGCAGAACGGCAATTTCATAGGTAAAGACCTAATATATGTATACAGAAGGCATGATGGCAGAAGCGATTATCTGGATTATATATAGTCAAGTTAATGAGACGTGTAGATTGGGTAGTCGAGCCTTATAGTAAGATACCATGCTTTTAGTTGCTTAAACAGACAATTGCTTTATATGTAAATTGAAAGATGAACTTAATTTATTGGATATCATTTTAATGATGCCTTCCCAATTTGAATCTTATGTCACTCCCAAGGACACTGTTAAAATTCGTAATATAATAGTTACAACAATATTATTATGTTCAAGATGCAGATAATATTCTAAGGTAATTTTATCTCGTCTCAAAATTATTGTATGATCATATGCCGAAAATTACCTAAAAACTAGAAGAAAGTTAACTAAAACATAATGATGAAACATAAAATAATTTAAATTAGTTGTAGAACATATTTCATACAACATCTTTAAGTTAAGTTAAATGTAGCGAAAAATATTATCTTGATCCTGAATTCATATTAAACTGGGGTACACAACCTTATTTAATGTTGTAAACAGATACTGTTCCAGGATTTATTTATGCCCGAGGTTAGACTTATGTGTTGTTACTATCAACAACACATAAGTCTAACCTCGGGCATAAATAAATCCTGGAACAGTATCTGTTTACAACATTAAATAAGGTTGTGTACCCCAGATAATGTATTTTTTTATATATTTTCAAGAACATTTTGTGACATCCCTTTGTCTTAGGATGAATTTATTTTCGAAGTAAAAATAAAGATTCAGAAGGTACTTATCTAAATAATAATAAGTACATGAATTTGAGATAATCATAGCTATGATATTTGTTATTTTAATATTTGTTGTGTAGGTATTCAGATTCGGATAGTCGTCTGATGTTTATCCAAAATTATTTCCTCCGTTTCAGTTTGCGAATCATTTGTTTATTCGCTCATAACACAAAAGCATTAGATAAGACAATACTTGTCTATATAGATAGTGAGCTTATTAACCCATTGTTGGCTTTTTCCATGTATCTACGTTTGTATATATTTATGTTATCAATCCTATATATTACGGTGGGACGTTACGACTTAAGTTAAATAGGAGTATTTTGCTGAAAAGAACTACGTTTAAACCATACAATTAAAGTTTTTTTTTATTTTCAAGTGATTTGACCACCCTTTGGTGGTCGTCACAGTCGTCAGGGATAAGATTTAATGGATCATAGAACTCAATGGTAGCATAGTGATAATTGTGGTAATTATGACAATGAGTAATTTTGTTCGGTTCTTATAAGTATGTATTTCTATAGGTCCAAGTTTTATAGGATATTAAATTGTAAAGTCCTGATAGCTCAGATATAAACCTAAGTGGTTTCTTACAGCTATTTTAATGCATAAAATGTAAAAATTACATTTTTTGAATGGTGATTAATAAAAAGTAAACAAAGAAATATTTATTTTTTGTTACGTATATTCATATTCTTTATCTTTTTTAAAGACAACAATTAGGTAATAAATCCCCGTGCCACGGGATACTTTACAAACATATAATTGACGGACACAAAGCACAATAACTCAGCGCAACTACTTATGGGTCAAACAAATCGAACCCGGTACATGAAGGGGCGAGGCAAAACAGTAAAAAATTGTAGCAATGTCAACGAATTTGAGCAAAAGCGTTGTTAGGCATGTTTCGTAACTGACAAGTAACGGAAATTTGCTAACAATGACAAGTTCCAAGTTCCAAAAACGACAATTACAAAATCCCACAAACTTGATCGATCTTAGTGTGTTTATATACATGAAGATCATACTAACTATGTTAGTTTTATGCGAACCTATTGCGTAACTACTGTCATAGGACCACTTCGTCAGTGTCCGTCCTGGTTCCCTTGAGAAATCACGTTTGTGAAATATTACAATAATAATCTCATTGTTGCTTCTCATACGTCACAGACGTGACACCGTAACGTTGCGTACAGGAAGGTATGAGTAACTGCATGAGTTATTTACAGTTGACAATAGGTACGAACGTATTGCGGCCTTATGTAGATAAAGATGGTTTACTTTAACTTAAATTTATAAAATACTAGCAGCCCGGTACGTGCTTCGCTACGCTTTTAAGTATAAGTACAAATTGTTTGTATATGGGAGTATAGAAAGATGCTGATTTTACACTTTTTCAAGACTTTTTAAAAATTTTCTCCACGTATAAACCTTCCCTGGACTTCCACGAATAATTCAAGACCAAAATTAGCCAAATCGGTAAAGGCGTTGTTGAGTTATAACATTACAACGAAAAGTGGCATTGATTTTTATATATATAGATTGGGGTAGTACAAACTGAGACTATTATTAATGCCCATATTGATAACATATTTAAACAACTTCAAAAGTTAAATGTTCGCGTGCAAATTTTGTTTTATTGAAAATGTTTCGAACCTGAGCTATTGCCGCCGAAAGATGGGTTTTGGAGCATCGTAATCGGGTGAAAGGCAAAGGTTGCTGCCAAAGTGGAAATACCACTAAATCAAAGGCTAGCGAACATGACCGAAGAAACCGAAAGATACTCGTACTTCCACCGGCGCGGCGCCAAATATTGTCGCAATCACGATTTCGGTGCATAAAATCTCGGACATCTCGCTATACGAGGTAATGAAACCGGCCAAGCCACGAGTAAACCACAAAGGCTTTGGTATAGATGTTTTACGTTAAATTCGGTTCTACTTTCTAAACAGTAATTATTTTATTATATTTTCACCTGCCTCGATGTGTGACCGAGTGTGTAATGGAATCGTACAGGGTAAATTTTACCCAATTTCCTGTCCCAGACTGAGCTGAAATTCTGCATACAAATTAAAATCGGAAGACAATGCAATAATTCCAAACAGTTTAGTATTTCCATAGTCTTATGATAGCGTCAGAATGTGGCTATTGGAACGCTGTTACAGTATGACGTAACGCCATGTCGTCGAGTTTATTAAATTTGTCTTCACAAGTACTTTGGTCTCGAATTATGTCCGGAGTACTTAAGAAGGAGACAAAGGGAAGTCTTAGAAACTCTGTCATAAAACGATGCAAGCACATTAAAGGTCGCTGCATCCCTAACATGTTTTTATCTGGACAGAACATAACGGTAAGTTTAGGAAATGTCGTTTCATAGAAAATGTTAACGATAGAGCATACGTCGCGGATGTAAGGACGGAACGGGAACTTGTTTTTTATTAATTTCAAAGTATCCTAAACCATTGAATTTTCACAAAACATGGGCCATGAATTTGAACAAGCCCATCATCATCAGCATCATCACTATTTGGTTGGGATAGAATTTTACGGAACATGTTCACATCGGTTCTGTTCAAATTCAGGGACCTTATTAAATTATTTCTACTAGACTCATATCGAACACATTCCATCAATAAATGTTGTAGGTCCTCGATAAATTCACATTCCTCACAATTGGGAAGTGAACTTCTTCATAATAAAGGGAATTTTTTTGCATGGAATGTGTCCAGATCTGAGTCTAAAAAACAGGAATTTCTTACGCATGGGAAGGGCAAAATGTCGTTAGCAACGATGTTAAGCCCATCCCGCCCCGCACGTGCCCCGTCGCGTCCGTGATTCCGCTGCGTATGCTGATATGCCATAATCACCGCTCTTGGCAGACGGGTTGGATATCATAATATGATGATTACAGTATTCAGAGACACGCTGCTGCCCGTTCTCAGAGAGAAATTTCCACGGGACGACTTCTACACCCCACGGAATTCTTATCAAAAATAAATCTATATCTGGTTTATTGTAATTAACAGCTGAAGTTATGAAGCATTCTTAGTACATACATATCAAGTCTATCCTTACAATTTGTAGTGAGTTAAGTGTTCATTTCCATACAATTTTATGATGTACATAGAAAACTACATTATTACATGCTATATAAACTGTCCAGATATAGGTAATTGTTTGGCGATTGGCAACATATTACATATAGATCATCTGCTGTCTTTTGCTCAAATGGCTAATACCTGTAATAATAAAAACTTCCAGCGGCGAGGAGTCAGGTATCGGTGGTGTTCCACTTCCTTGCATTGGAAAATTTGTAAAGTGTTATTCCGGTATTTGATTCCTGCTCGGTCTTATCCAGTTAAAAGGGTTAGAAGAATAGAGAGTAGGTACACCAGCGTTAAGTCCTGCGTAACTGGTAAAACTTCATAGTATCGGGCCGCCGTAGCAAGACGCACAAGCCATTAATTATTAGGCAATATAAACGCCGTAGCAAGACGGACAAGAACATTATAATGTATTTCACCAAACATATACAGTTACAGGAAATACGTTGAAATAATATGTTAGATATTTCCAAGAATTCTACATAAAGTACCTACTACCTGACCTAGTTTTATCTCCGACGAGATGAAATCACTCCCAATGGAAAACTTGTGTGGAAGTAAAGTACCTAGAAAATAGAGTTTGGCTTACGAGTAAAAGCCAATTAGACTTTTTTGTAATTACCGACGACTTCTAGTGGGGCTGAACGTATTTCTGTGTGGAAGGTGGGGGCGTCGGCGGAGACTTCGCACCGGAATCGACCCGCCATCGCTGGTGTCGCCTGCTGCAGTACCACGCGCCTTGCACCCGACCGTGATATCTGTTGGAAGAAAATTAATATTTTTTGAGGGTTTTTTTCCATGTACATGTAAACGTTATATAATATGGTAGTACGTATGTACGTCTTAAACATTGTATCTCTGAACAGAAAATTAAATTTCGATAAGGTATGTACTGTTTTATATTTAAACATCTGTCGGCACTCTGACATCTGACTTGTACGCCAAAATAGCGGCGTGCCGCTCTTTCTAAAAATCCATAAAGAGTTCAAAGCTACCTTACTGAAATTTGGTATACTGGCTAAGAGTACAGCACAAACAGCAAAGTAATGGAGAAATCTACAACTTTTACTGTCTCCATTCTCTTTATTTATTTTGCTCCACGTGTATTCTGTTTATATTATACATCCTTTCAATCACCATCAATCTTATTGTGTCGCCATTCATCTCGACGTTTACCTGGCATTCTTAGTAGGAAATTATTTTTCTTATTACTACGTACTGTTTTGACGGTCTTCAAAATAATGAAGTTATCAATTGTTTTTTTTTATATAACAATAATATCTGGGGACAATGTCACACAGATCATCCTAGCCCCAAACTAAGCAAAGCTTGTACTATGGGTACCAGGCGACGATATACATACTTATATATCCATGACTCAGAAACAAATATTCGTGCTCATCACACAAATATTTGCACTTACCGGGATTCGAACCCAGGACCACCAGCTTCGTACGCAGGAGCACTACCAACTAGGCTACGGTGACCGTCAAATTGTATTGAATTATGTATTGAATTGTAAGTAAAATTTTAATTTATATTATTAAAATTATATTCATCTGGATTTTCTAGACTTTTTAGACTGGCTTGTTGGTCTAGAGGTTTTGGGTTCAAATCCCACCCAAAACAAATTTGATGAACACTATTATTTGATCTGTGTCTGGCTGTAATAATTTTATTTATCCCATTATTATGTTATTTGTCCTATTTATTTAGTTGTTGATATTTATTTATTATTATTAGTCAATTACACTAATATTATGAAAGGCGAAAGTGTGTATGTTTGTTACTTCATCACTTCTAAACGGCTGGAGCGAAATTAATAAAATTTGGTATGAAAGAAAGACGAAGAAAGAATATATTATATTTATTAGACACAAGGTACATCAGTATTAATTATGCAATAGGGGAACAACACACAGAAGAATACATAAACATTGTATACTTATAAATAACAAATTAATACATTTTTTATTATGCACCTATTCGATGTGGTACCCATACTAAGCACCTTTGTGACTAAAAGGTCACAGTTCAGCATTCTGCCACAGATGACTGTAGCGCTGATTTTCATCTGTGGCCAACGGCCATCCATATAAGAATAAATATGACGGTGTAATAAAACATAATAAATAATGCAAGGAGTTGAAAAAACTATGAAATAAAATAAATATATCCAGAAAATAAAAACAGGTGATAATAATTGATTGTATTACAAAATATCTGAATTGAATAGGAATATAAATAAAAAAATGAATTAAAAGGTGCATTATTGTCACAGAATTTATCAAAACACTCGATTTCACATGTTAACTACTAAGTGTTGGAAAGCTTAATTTCCAAAGCCAACGATTTTATTTTTGCTTTGAAATTAACAGGATTGAGTTAGCTGACACCCTGGATTAACACATAGGCTATAATTTTTAAATTCTAACGCTTATGAAAACCACAGGGTACAGTTAGTAGGGAATAATGTTAAAGTGGCAGCATATATCTTTTGTACATCGGTTGTTAAAAAAAAGTTAACAATTATTGTTTTAAAAACCATAGAGGGTTTTTAAAACAATAATTGTAAGAAACTTACAATAGACTTCAACTTTTATTTGCAACAATGTAGAAATTTGAAAAAATATAATATAAGACCACCTTCAAACATTTGGGTCGATTAAAAAAATATTATCAAAATCAAATCCCACGCGTTTTTTTATATATTAGGTCTTTACCTATGAAATTGCCGTTCTGCAGTACTGGCCATTTCAAATCAAAATAATTTTTGTTTGGCTAAGAATTCTAATTTCAAATTAATTTTATTTTAAAAACATGGATTCTTTTTTCCAAAAGTAGTCATTTCTTTATTGATTAGTGTTACATTTTCATCGCATTTCAATCTTTTTCGTCATCATGGATACGTTAAAAATTCGAGTAATTATGGAATATGAGTACCGTCGTGGCAGCAACGCGGCACAAGCGGCACGCAACATCAACGACGTTTACGGAGCTAACACTACAAACCAACGCACCACCTGTTATTGGTTTGCTCGCTTCCGTTCTGGAAATTTCGACCTGAAAAATGAACCTCGCGGTCGTCCGAAGACTTTGGTCGACAATGACGAATTAAAGGCGGTTGTGGAAGCTGATGGTACACAATCTACGGCTGAATTAGCAGCAGCTTTCGACGTTAGCGTCAAAACAATATTGGTCCATTTGCGTCAAATTGGCAAGGTAAAAAAGCTTGACAAATGGGTGCCCCACGAACTCAATGATCGCCAGCGCGAAGTACGCGTCGAGACGTGCCTTGCACTGCTCAACAGACACACAAATGAAGGAATTTTGAACCGCATTGTTACCTGCGATGAAAAATGGATTCTGTTTGATAACCGCAAGCGCTCAGCAAGTTGGTTGGATCCTGGTTCAGCACCTAAACAATGCCCTAAACGAAAACTTACCCCTAGAAAAGTGATGGTCACTGTTTGGTGGTCTAGCGCCGGTGTGATTCATCACAGCTTCTTACCAAACGGGGTGAGCATTACTGCAGATGTGTACTGTGAAGAACTGAGCACAATGATGGAGAAGCTGGCGCATCTCCAACCAGCATTGGTCAATCGCTCGTCTCCGCTGCTCCTGCACGACAACGCGCGACCTCATACTGCACAGCAGACGGTCTCCAAGTTGCAAGAACTGGGGTTGGAAGCTCTCCGTCATCCACCCTACTCACCAGACCTTGCGCCTACAGACTACTACTTTTTCCAGTATTTGGATAACTTCTTGGCGGGAAAAAAATTCAATACCCGAGAGGCAGTACAAAATGCCTTTGAAGAATTTGTTGCCTCCCGTCCAGCTGATTTCTTTAAGAAGGGCATCAATAAACTGCCACTGCGATGGCAAAGATGCATTGATTGCATGGGTGATTACTTCGATTAATACAAATAAAAAAATTCATGAAAAAAATTCGTTTAAATTTTTTCATACAAAACGGCAATTTCATAGGTAAAGACCTATTATATAACATGCATGCAAAACTGACACAGCCGAATCAAAGTCTCCTTTTGTTGATGTGTGAACATAATAGACAGGCGACAGGTGTAATATGTGTTAATATAAATTTTAGAGTCGAAAGTGTCGTGTCATTTTCCAGATTTAAAGTTTTGGCACAAGTAAAGAAACATTTAATTTAACTTATTTTGTGAACATACGTCATTACAAACTGATTGTCTGAAACACCTTATACAACCTACGATACAAAAGTAAAAGTAAGTCATTAGGTAATTAACTTTAGTGTGAAGCTTTTAAAGACACGTGTGGGAGGGGAGCTACCTACATGAAACAACAACAAATGACGTAAAACAAACTTTTATTCGGTCTAGCCGTAAGTAGCTACGTCATCTTAGCCTGGATAGCAATAGTAAGAATCACTTTTAACATGCCATTATAACTAATGAATCGTTCCTTATAAATTTAATTTATAAGAAATTATTATTAGTTATTAAATTATTATTTAATCGTTCGTTATTTAATCCCTACCGCAAATAATAATATAAATGTATCACTGTCTAATTCTAATTTCTTTAATGTTATTCCACGTTGTACAAGCTCGGTTACGCTAGGCTTGTTCTTTATAGTATGGGCTTGGTTACCCTGGTGATAGACTTGGTCAAACTGCTCAGTAAGTTATGATATGCCATAATGACTTTTCCTGAAAGATAAGAACATGGACAGACAGCCTAACGTGTCCTCCGAAGCTTGGAAATGCTCAGAAATCAAACCACTTTGGCGGTCATCCATTTTCAACTGAGTACCTGGCTCTGAGAGTAACCTCGCTGATTACTTATACGGGCTGGTGAATGCTGACTGACTATTTCAATTGAGAATTGATATCCTGGGCGGTGATTTTTATGATATTTGGGTTGGTAAATGAGTATTATACTCGTGGAATACGAAACAACTATTCACAGCAGAATATTCGAGCGAAATCTGTCACAGTATCATATTCGATATAATCAACTTAATTTTCTTACTGAAGTCATTCAGAACTAAGTAAAAAATAAATGCTGACAGTCATTTGTAATTTATCTAACCCATACTTTTAATATTAATGTTCGTATTTACTGCTTATAATGTTATTATTTTAATAATCTAATCTTATTAAGTGATAAAAAGTGAATGATGTGACTAAAGGATAATTTTTTTTGCGTCACTTCGTTCGATCTTACCTACGACAACTTACTATTTATTTTTCCATTATTTAATTAATAAGCATCCTCTCCCAGTTGGCTGTTGCCGGCGGCTGTCTGATTCAAGTAGATACTACTATTTCAAAAGGGATTAAGTTGGGCATTGGAAAAACTCACAATTTTTTTTTTAGTTGTATGAAGACGGGGTCACCTTATATTTCCTTTAGGCATTAGAATGACTATTTTTTTTAATTTCTGGTAAATACAATTTAAATGTAAGTATAGAACAAGTTGGTAGTAAGTGATTAACCCATTCTCAAAAATATTGTCTGAATTGCCGTATTTTTCGCTATGCGGCAAAAATACATCAATACATTTCCCCTTTACAGTATATTACAAGTTTTTAAAATTCACTAGTCACTGTAACTTAACAAGTTAATGTTACCCACACATGCCTCACATCTAGGTAAACACCTAGCGGTGTAGTTTTCCTACCGTAGGGAATTACAGGAACACTCCATATCACCCCATGGCTGTCGTAAAAGGTGACTAGGGGGAACTTCGGTTGCTAACTGACATGTAAACGCGGTGACCATTAAGCAGTTGACGATATAAGGCTGATGATGATCATGGTGAATATATTAATTAACAGAGTGCAAATTTTGCGTAGGTATTTTACGTACAATTTATTTTTCTATTTGATTCTAGCTCCAGTTCATGATGATTCAAACTACAATAATTATCAGATTCCATAAGCGGTTAAAATGATTCAGTCATTTTTCATGAATTACAACATCTTGACATGTTCCTCATTCAGGGCGGCTCAAAGCTTTTTCTTTCACCAAGCCGAACTCTACGCTATATACCTATCTGACCGCCATGAAATTTACTTATACTTTTAATATCTACCGTTTAAGCGTTTCAGTTCCGAACTCCAAAAGTTAAGTGCCTCCAACACTACAATTTGTTAGTAATTTAATGTGCCACAAATTAAGATTAACGTTAGTTGATATTGGAAAAGCATCGGAAATAAACCTTTTAGAGGCTAATAAAATCCAAATTAATTACATGATATTTACGTATTTACAACTGACTTCAATATTAATTTGAATTGAAGTTCAGACGCCAGCACATCCAGCTACCCCAATCTGTCAAATTTCATTTATAGATTTTCAAGTTTATCACATAAGCATAAGGTTCACTTTCTATTGGGGAAATTTGACAGATTGGGGTAGCTTGATGTGCTGGCATCTGTACCTAGGTGGCGACATTGAATGACATAGGGACGGTGGAAGTAAGCTAACTTTGCTATGTCTTACGACAATAAGTGTAAAATATTTTTTGACTCCACCACTTTTATTCCACCCTGCCCTCTTTACCTACTTACCTTCAATTCCTAGACAATAATCATAAAAAACTCTCCGTTCTACTTATAACCGTCTTCTTAAACGCCTGCCTTGCCTTTCAGGCTTCATTTACTCTTCCTTTTGTTTCAGTTCTTTTTCTTTGAAACGCTCAGCAAAGTTTAATAAAATTCTTCAATGAATTTTTGAACATCATCAAAATGTATGCTTTTTGGCCACTCGCATCGATGTGCTACGCCATTAGGTATTATGGATGCCAAAATATTATTAATAGCAGAATCATATGAATTTTTCCCGCTATACGATACAATTTTGACAACTCGTTATCACTGTTGAAATTATAGTTATTTTCTTCAATACCGTCACCTAACGCTGAGGCGCCATTGAGACCCCGATGGCGCCTCAGCGGTAATCAGCAACATTTCACACTTATACCATAAAGTGCTATTTATTTATAAACAAATGGTAATAATTATCGTAAATGTTATAATAGTATCATTATAATCTACATTTAAAATATAATACGGATTTTTATTTCGTGTTGCGTATCGATTGCGTGTTGTTTTTTTATATGTTTAATACAAATCTATGCATTTCAACTAACGCACTAACATCAATATTCACACGTTAGCTTAAATCAAAGGACTGCAAGACGGTAAAGGCAGCGTAGGTATATATAGAAGCTGTATTTAGAACTAGAAATGTTACTATAACCGTCAAAGCCAGACTCCGAACGATTGACGTTACCATTTCCGTATTCACTAGGAATATTTAAAATACAGTTACATTACAGGCAACTAAGGCTAGATTTTCACTATTTACAAGAAACGCTCTTTTAAAGTCTACGTAAATAAGAACTGTTTTATTTAGATATCGATAAAATTTTACTATGAAAAGTCAATAACCGTCATTCGTCTTTTTTTTTCTTCTTGATTGGGCAAAGGCATATCGTCAGAATTCTTTAAGACTTCCAGTAGGCCAGGACATGATAGCCTACAAGCGGGAACAACAGCTTAAAAGCATTGGATAGGCTCATCGAGTGCAAAAAAAATCTTTGATACTAAAATTGCCAACATAATTTCAAATTTACGTTCAAAACAAAAGGAAAACTTTTTTCAAATAACGATATAGCTACAATTGTCTAAGAAGTCGGTTTCTTTATTTTTTGAAGCCCTTAGCATGGCTTCCAAAGTACCTACTTAGAGTAAAAATGTGAGTGTGAGTTATAGTATTGGGTTAACTAGTAGGTATCTTACGAAATATTATGGGTTCAATACCCGAGTTGGCACAAAGTGTTTGGAATTATTATTAAAAAAAAATTTTTCGTATCCAACCAGTTTCTTTATTTATAGATTCACCATGTTCGTAGGTCTCACTATCTGCAACTTAGATCAGATACTCTTTCTAGAAAGATGTGAAATGCCATGAATATACGATTCGGCACACCAAAAAAGCAGTAACATAAAATCGTGCAAAACAAACTTTTGGGGTACCCATAAACTGAAGTCTTATTTTCATACACCTACCCTACTTTTTAGGTTGCGAAAATATTTTTTTCACTCAGTTAGATATTCCGCGTCATATTAATTTTAAAAGTATTTAAACATGTCTAGACACAATAATATAAAATATAAGCAAGGATTATATTTTGGTTGGTTATTTTGTTTAAAGACAACGCTCGCACTAATAAAAATATCCCTGTGTCCCGTTAATCTTAACCGCTGCGACACTTCAAATTATAAATAAATAGTAAAAAAATATTAATTTATGTGTTTTTTTTATATGATGGTTAATTTATTTTCAGTCAAATAAGAACTCTATGTCTTCTCTGAAAAGACTTATTTAAAAGAAAATATACGTGTAAAATAAATAGCAATGTAATGTTCTTCAATGCATTAACAATAAATTTTCAACAACGGTATATCCACAAAAGAATGAAATTATTCTTAAAACGTGCAGTATCTATCAGTCACATGGGCTGAGAGAAACTGAAATCCATAATATTTACGTCCCTACGCCGCGGCTGGCGATATGGTATATTGGAACGTCTCCTCGCCAACTCGCACTGAGCCTCGTGGCGCCAAGTTATGAGCGTCCTTTTGCATAGAAAACAGACAATTTAATGCCAGTTTTCATATCTTAACATACTTCAACAACTTTATATTTTAATATTTTTATTGGCTACGTATTTATTAACTCAACTTTATTCCTTCAGAATGCACACCGTGCGTAAAATGTTATTTCAGCGGATTCAGAAAGCAGTTTCCCGAAAATTAAGGCTCGAGTTTCGGGAAACTGCTTTGAGAATCCGCTGAACTAAAAATATAAAATTTAAATACTAAAAATTTAAACAACTTTCTGCCTAGAGTATTCAATGAATTTAACAAGTTAAATGGTGACAGTCGTTTTCATTTTATTGATCTGTTTACTACTAGCAAAAATTCTACCAGATCCAAATTAACTAGATATTTCATTGATAATGTAGAAATCTTTGTATAGCACTATTGGCTCAATCTTTTAAAACCATTTGTAGAATTAAAATTACTGTCATTAATTAAGTAGACCGGAGATGCATCCATTTAGTTAACTAGTGTTTTGGAAGCTTGTTATTGGCATTTACTTACCAAAATTTGTAACCAATTGTATGTAGCTAACAGCTACATACAATTGGTTGCCTGAAAAAAAAAGTATCTGTTGTAATAATACAACAGATACCAACATGGTTTAAATAAATCCCAGAATTTCGATTACTTTTTCAAAACAAAAAATGGAATCATTCATATACACGAATAATATTATTTATAATATTTTCCTGGAGTATATGAAAATGCTGTTAATCATGGATCTAAACAAAAAATAAACTTGCGGTCGAAGTGACTTTGTTTTTCATTTTGAAGTCGGTTAACTGCCGACATGGCATCGGCTTTACTAGAATGTTTCCGAAAGCAAGGTAAAGTTAAACCAAATAACTTTTCGAGACTATGGAATGTATTAGGTAACGCCAGCGTGAGTTAGAGTGAGTAGAGTGTACTGAAGACTTAAAGACTAGTAATTCACTAGATGTGTCCTCAATAGTTTTTTTTTATTTTAGTAGGTAAAGACTATATTTATTGAGTAACACGCGAATAGAAAACTTTTGAGCGCCTAGTCAAAAGCGAAAAATGGCAAACTTTACAGCAAAATTTAAACATTAAAAATTATTTAAAAAAGAAAAAATGGAGCACCCATATCAAATTTTACGCATTAGGTCTTCCCCTTCCCCTTCTATCAAACCACATATTTTATGTCTGATTGGTTCATTATATCAATCTCATTGAATTTCAACACTCCCTTGCCTTGAAAGATACATATTATATCGTATCTTTAATGGTTTTTTTTTCTTCGTCTAAGCAAAGGGGGTACTCAAATAGAAATATTTTCAAAAAGTGACCATAACTGTACTGTATATAATAATAAGTAAAAAAACTTAAATTACGTGTTTACTACACATTATTTATATATTGTTCGAAGCTCCTCTCTCGTTTATTTTACAAAAGTATTTAAAAGTACGAGTAAATAGTGTTAGATAATAAAAACTGGTAAGGAACTGTTCGTTTTCCGCATCCGGTTTGCTCTTGGCAGGAATAGGTATACCAGATTTTATACACACTCTAAAGCTTCAGATTTAATTAACTGCATTTTTCCGTCCAAAGACCAGAAAGTTTCTACGGAAATATTGGTTTAAAAAACGATATAAACTACGTCTGGTATTCTAGTTATTAAGGTTAAACCTTTTATACGTTGATTAAACAGTTAACATTCTCTCATTTCTTTTGTATTGTCATTCATGTATTCATTTTATAACTGGTTGCCTTGACTTTATTCATCTCCTAAGTTCTAATAAACCAGTGAGCTTTCAATTTGTGTAATATTCATTTTACTTACTAAAAGTAAACATAGCCTTTGATTGAAGTATATATTTTAGTAGCCTTTGATTAAAGCAATATTTTAGTAGAAGGCTTTTGCTTTACTTTTCCGTTTATTTTGAAAAGTTTTATGCACTGGAACAGGCCTGATATTCTAAGTGTGTCCACAACGTCGTCATTGATGTAATTTAAATTCGAGGTATACCATATTTTAAAGCATAATTAAAGCAATCAAACATTTCAGTTATAAAATTGCTGCAATCACAACTTCGCTACTGTGAGTTGCTTCTTATGTTATCTGTAAGCTGGAGTAACATTGAGGTTAACCGTTAGTGTTAGAGTTTTAGATTATAGCGAAAAATTTAACTCATAATTACAGCAGTGAGAGACAAAATACTAACCATCACATAAATAATCATAAAATATTGTTGAACCTACGATCATAAAGATGGCGTGCGAGCTGGAGACCCATGTCTCTGGCTTGTACATTTGTCACTTCGTAACTATTCAAGCTACGATTATGTACTAAACTTCATCATTATCAGTCAAATTGCAATCGATTTTGATCTAAAGTTTTGATTGCAAGTGCAATCATAACTTCAGATGGAATAGTATTTGAGCTTCGAACCAAGTACGTGTGAGCTGGGGACACGTAACACGGGCTAATACATGCAGAATTGCTGTTACTGTATAAGTCATAGTTATGTTTTACAGATCCAATAACATGTTACAATTGTCGCACACACGAAACATGGTTTTAAAATTATAAGCCACAAAAACCATTTGTCCCACAAAATTTTTGAAAATAATGAGCGGAACCGGCTAAGCGCTACGGCGAAATTGCCGAGTTTGAACTTAAAATCCAGGTCTACAAGAGTTATTTTAATTGTCTCTTCTTTTGTACTGAAATAATGAGAATACGGAGTTCAGCTAATCTACTGTTAAAGATCGTCAATGAGGATGTTTGTAGCCAGATTTGCAGGTATTGAATTAAAATCCACCAGATTCCGAACCTTAGGTAATTAAGATAGGTATAAGTAGAATATAAATTTTATTATCTATAGCGTTCCGCAAAAAATTAAACACATGTTTGGTTGCACTTCTGTAAGAGCGCGCGCGCACTGGTATAACATTAATTTCGTAGTGCGGATGCATGGATGATTTCACGGCCAGACAAACGAAGTGGTACTGGTTAGTAAGCTATAAGAGTACTGATTTAAAAGTAGTATAGGTTTATCCTACGAAATGAGACCTAAGTGCCTCGCTATTAGTTTATTAATTCTGTAGCTTATATTTCTAAAACCGGTCCGCAAGTCGATCCGAGCCATTCTTTTTTCAAACTAGTATGAAACAACATGCCGTAGTACAGATCAATTAAAAAATATATATAATACTAGGATAAAATTCTGTCTTTTTTTTAATAGGAGGGTGGTTGTAGAAAGAAGTGTATTTGATTTTAGCTCGTGATAATTTTTATAATTAAAGTAATATACTGAACTTATAATTACATCAAATGTGTTCGAAGAATAGTTAACATAAATAGCCTACCAGTCCAGTGTTATTTTTCACTTTCTCTCACTGCCTTATTATATCACTAACACCATATCTTTTTCACTTCACTATATATCAAAATGGAGTCCATGCAACACGCTTTCTCCAGCTTGAAGGAGCAGCTCCTGACGCGGATGGCCCAGTTTGAAGATCAGAAGACCTCAGGCACAGTTATCACACCTACTACTTTTCCCGAAGATTATGCTGCTTTCAAGAAGTTCGTCATCGAGTCACTGAGCTGCTTCCAAAAGCAATTGGATATGCTGGCACGGTGTAATGATCAGATAGAGATGCGGGGAAGGCGCCGCATGCTGCTCTTTCATGGTCTACCCGAGGAGAAAAAGGAGCAGACAATAAAGGCTGTTGTCACTGCTATCACCAGTCATCTTGAGATATCCGGTTTTTCTGACAAAGCTCTTGAACGGTGCCATCGCCTCGGTCGTTCGCCAAGTGGGGATAAGCCTAGGCCAATTTTGGTTGAGTTCGTAAGCTGCAGAGTCCGCGACGATGTTTGGTTTGCAAAGACCAAGTGTAAAGGTACGGGTATAACTTTATCAGAGTTCTTGACTAGGCCCCGGCATGAAGCATTCTTAGCTGCTCGTCAGCGGTATGGAATTTCAAGTTGCTGGAGTCGCGAAGGAATTATATACGTGCAGGGGCCTAGTGGCATTCGCCATAAGATCACATCAATGGAAGACCTCGACAAAATTGGGCCTGTGTTGGTTCAGAAGGACGTTCCGAAGGAGGATCAAACGACGAGTAAGGCCACACAGAGCAGATCCAAAAGAGCCACCGCTGCCAAGAAGTAACTTTATTTTATGATCCTGTGTTTATATTTTGTTAGTGCAACTTCCACCGTGTTTACCTCGTAGTATAAAGTATTTGTGCCCACTTTTAGTCTCATAATTCCATATTAATATGTTACCTACCTCCACATTCATTCATTATTTCTTGTAGTAAATTCGTGTACAACATTCGTAATATCTATGGTACAGTACTTGTTAAGAGGGGTGATCAGAAACGGACAGTTCGTGTGAACGTAGGCCAATTGTCGTGTTTTCGTTTGACGGTTCTTAATAATTTTTTATTTTTAGTTTCAAATTTATAAATATTTTGTTAAATTTTATTATTATTATTCTTTTCTTTTTATTAATTTTATTTATAAATATGATTGATTAGTGTGCACAAAAATTGAGACTTGCCTACATAGTTACGTATAAAATTATGTTGTTACCTAGTTAGCACTGAACTGGTGGGGTTTTATTTTTGTTGTAGATAGTTATTTTGTTTAGTTACTGTATTTGTGTGTCTGTTCATAAAATATGTTGTCAGATGTTCATAATGACGATATTAATAGCGACGTTGATAGTTTCTTTTCGGCAAATAGTGACGATGATAGTTTTGTCAGCATACCGTCTCTCGGTGACACAATTAAATGCCACTTTGCTGACGTTCCTAAGAATTTCAATGTGATTCATATCAATGCACAAAGTATTCCGGCTCATTACTCTGATATGCTGGCAAATCTTGAACATAAATATATTCATGCTATTCTTGTTTCCGAGTCCTGGTTAAAGCCATGTCTCACTTCGGCCTCTTATACACTCCCTGGCTTTCAACTCATCAGAAATGATCGAACTGGAGCCGGGGGTGGTGGAGTTGCCATTTATCTTCGAAATAATTTCAACTTTTCAATTGTTAGTATGTCCTCACAGCCGCCACCACTGGATGCTGGTGAGCATCTATTTATAGATGTGGAGCTCCATCATACTAAAATTCTACTTGGTGTATATTACTGCCCTTCTCTACGTATAAATTTTTTTGCTTCTTTTGAACTTTTACTTGAAACCTTTCTTCCTTCCTATAGTCACACCATAATAATGGGTGATTTCAACACGTGTCTTCTAAAGAATGATTCTCGTTCTTTATCTCTTATATCTGCAATAGAATCTAGTAATCTATCTATTCTTCCTCTTAATGCCACTCACCATTTTCCTCACTCCTCACCTTCTCTCCTCGATCTCGTCCTGGTCTCTTCAAAAGATCATGTTGCTAAGCACGGACAATGCTCTGCAGACGCGTTCTCTTACCATGATCTCCTCTACCTTTCTTATAAAGTTCGCCCTCCTAAGGCAAAATCTAAAATTCTCTTACAACGTAATTTTGGTGGGATGGACCTTGATCATCTTCGTACAGATGCCGGTAGGATTGACTGGTCACCTCTTACTGCTACTGAGTCAATAGATGAGAAAGTTAATATATTTAATACCAACATAATCCGATTATACGATGTTCATGCTCCCATTCGACCTATTAAAGTTAAGCATTTACCGGCACCGTGGCTAACTGCGGAAATAAAAACTCTACTGTCTAAGAAAGCATCAGCTAAGTCTCGGTATGCGGGTCGACCTAATGACGTCAATCGTGAGAAATATCTACGTCTGCGAAATCACTCTAATAAGGTGTGTAGGAGCGCACAACGCCAACATATTCACAGCTCCGTTGAAAATGGAGATTCTGCAAAAATATGGAAATATTTACGATCATTGGGAGTTGGAAAAGCTCGAAATGATGCAATTCCAAATAATTTAGATATCAATTCACTGAATAGTAATTTCTCTACTTCGCCTATTTTTGACAGGGCAACTAAAACAAGCACTTTGAATTATCTTTCATCCATTCCATCTCCCAACTATTCTTCTTTTAGCTTTAGCCAATTTTCTGCTTGTGATGTTAAGAAGAGTATTTTATCCATAGCATCGAACGCAGTGGGCAGCGATAATATCACCCGTAATATGGTTCTTCCAATACTTGATGAAATCCTATCCCCTATATGTCACATCCTCAATCATTCTGTATCCTGCGGTGTATTTCCATCTGCATGGAAAAATGCACACATCATTCCTCTTCCTAAAAAGTCCAACCCTGCTTCGTTTGCCGATTATCGTCCTATATCAATATTACCTTTCCTCTCCAAGGTCCTTGAACGTCTAGTCCATAAGCAACTTAGTAGTTTTCTCTGTACTAATAATCTCCTTAATCCTCTCCAATCTGGTTTTCGCCCTGGGCATAGCACTACTTCAGCCCTGGTCCATATTACGGATGATATTAGAACTGGAATGGAACGCGGAAACCTAACGGTGCTTGCATTATTAGATTTTAGTAATGCTTTCAATACTGTAGATTTCGACGTGTTGCTAATGATTTTACGCTCTCTTAATATATCTCCAACAGTCATTGGCTGGTTTCATAGTTACCTGTCTGGCCGCCGGCAACGTATACGCATTGATGATTCTCACTCCTCTTGGTGCAATACTACTGCTGGCGTGCCGCAGGGTGGCGTTTTATCTCCGTTACTTTTCGCAGTTTTCATAAATTCTATCTCAAATCGACTTCTTTCCTCCTACCACCTTTACGCAGATGACCTTCAAATTTACTTACAAGCTCCTCTTAATAAGCTGGCTGATGCTGTTAGCACTATTAATAAAGATTTTATCAGTATTAGTGAGTGGAGTCGTGCATACGGTCTGCAAGTTAACCCTCTTAAGACTCAGGTCACTCTTATCGGCAGCTCAAGAATGATGTCTAAGGTTTGTTATTCTCAACTCCCTAAGTTTTTATTTGAGGGTACTATTTTGCATATAAATCGTGAAGTTAAGAACTTGGGGGTCTATTTTGATCACTGTTTTTCCTGGGGTCCACAGCTGCAAAATGTTAGTCAGAAACTTTACGCGTCCGTGGGATCTCTACGAAGATTCCGAAATTTTCTGCCTATACCCACCAAAATTATGCTTGCTGAGTCCCTCCTTCTTCCAATACTAGATTATGCAGATGTCAGCTATCTTGATCTCACCGAAGCCCAATTGGATAAACTTGAGCGACTCCAGAATGTTTGCATTAGATTCATATTTAGCCTTCGCAAATATGATCATGTCTCTGAATTTCGAAATAAACTCAAGTGGCTGCCTATACGCCTTCGCCGGAATGCTCATATTCTATCACTTCTATACAGTATACTGTTTATTCCTACTACTCCCTCTTATCTTAAAGAACGTTTTTCTTTCCTTCATGAATCACATTCGAAAGCCTTGAGATCTAATAATAATCAGCTGTTGAAAATACCAGCGCATTCCACAAATTTTCTTGATAAATCGTTTGTTGTACAAGGTGCTCGTTTGTGGAATGCGCTGCCATTGTCTATTAGGCGTGCGCAAACACTTAGTGGATTCCAACAACTTGTCAAGGATCACTACTTAAAGCTTAGCATTGAAAGTACTCCGAGCTAAGGCTTTGGTTAATTTTCAACGATGCCGTTCGTTTATTTATCATAGGTACATAATTTGAACAGACATTATGATAAATTAGTTAATAAGTGTAATTATAAGTATGGTACAGTAGTACCTTTTAGGAAATTTGTTGTGTACACCCGCAACTACCCCCATCTCTGTAACTCCTCTATTCTTTCACTACCTAGGTTGCCTGGAAGAGATCACACCTTGTGATAAGGCCGCCATTTGTACTGTAATTTATTTATGTTGTCAGTTCGTATTGTTTCTTGAGGTGTACAATAAAGAGTTTTATCTATTTATCTATCTATCTATCTATAAAATTCATCCCGGAAAATGGTTAGGTTTCTTGAGAGCATATATTTATCCGGTCCGTGCGCGCAAATGAGTTTAACATTCATCTATGTCAACATTTTAGCATTTGATTAGAAAGGAATTGAGGAAAAGGAAATTGATTCTATTTATGACGATTACTTTAAAGGAACATTGTAGAATTGTGATAACTATATCCACGAGTAAGCAACTGTATTGATTGAGTTAGTTAACAGTAAAATATACTATAAATCTGTTTTATTGATGTTTTCTTGTATTCATTTTTTTTACATAATATATTGCCTTCAATATATTATGTTAAAAAAATCAATACAAAAAAACATCAACCAAACAGATTTATAGTAGATTTTACTGTTAACTAACTAGGTAAACACATAGTTGGTTGCTGATGTGTGTTAAAAATTTTACATTTTATAATTTATCTTCGCTGTATATATTTTAATTACATAGAACTTAACGACTAAGCACTATTTAAAAATTAACTAACTAATAACTATTTAAAAAACATTCTGAGGACCTCCATTTTTATACACAAATACAAAATTTGTTAAAGTACACGGAATCATATCGAAAATAAAGTTAAGTATTAAAAAACACATACATCACCATTGCTTCATGGTTAAAGTCAGAACCATTATTTTAATGTTTTCATTGTTAGATAATATCAAGCTTTCATATTTCATTCATTAACAACAATAAATGTGAATAGAAGTTATTTACAATATCCCTAACTACGTAAAACGCTTTAACTTAAATTACCTCACGAACTCTACGCGAGGAGTGTTTTCAATTTCGTCTTTTGAAGTCTTATGAAAACGTTCGTCTGATTTAATCTCTGAATAACTTATTTTAACATAGGAACCCTTCGTCGGCCTATCAAAGTGCTGCCGAACGAAATGGCTCTCGATATAAGGTTTCCTCACAATAATATTGCTTGTTGTTCTATTTTACGTCCCTTTTCATCAAGACACGAGCTGTACCAATAATCTTCCTTATAATTGAACCCACTATAACTATACTTAGCTTAGTAATGTGGATAGTGTAGTTATTTTGTTTTTCTTTATAAATACATATCTCTATTATTTACATTATTTATGTAACTTTAACATATTGACGGGCCTGATGGCGTGGTTGGTAGATACGCTGCCCTTCACGCCGGAGGTCGTGGGTTCGATTCCCACCCGGGACAAATATTTGTGTGCATGAACATGTCTGTTTGTCCTGAGTCTGGGTGTAAATTATCTATATAAGTAAGTATTTACAAAAGAAAAATAGTAGGTATATGTAGTATATCAGTTATCTGGTTTCCATAGTACAAGCTCTGCTTAGTTTGGGATCAGATGACCGTGTGTGAATAATGTCCCAGGATATTATTGTCCCAGGATGTCCCAGTATATATTATTACTGCAGGCATATTTATTCTATAAATAATCTTCTCTTCCTGATCAAATTTCGGCCAAGGCGGCTTGACATAATAGAGACTAGCCAACTGGGCAAAACATATTATAGTCCATAAGTGTGGTCGCAAGCACAAGTGTACTTTATAGTCCCTCCCTCTCATGAACTTATAGGACAGATTTCCGACACGTCCTGTAAGTATTGAAGTACAGGACCGACGGCTTTGCGTGCTTTCCGAGGCACGGGAGTGTAATACCGCCAACTTACAGACTCCAGGCTGACACTGAGAATTAAATATATGCCTACTAGCTCCAATTTTATGATTTAAGAATAAGAATATAAAATGTAATTAGTAAAGCCTAACATAAGCATCGCTTACAACACTCACATTAAATGCAAATCTTACGCAGTAACATGGCAGTACTTTGGAGTTTCATAAAAGCTTTGCATGGACTGTTAAACTTTGTTAATACCTACGTGTAAGAAATTTAGGTTATAATGGTGTATGTTTTATGAACCAAGACAACGAATGAATTATATTTTAAAGTTGTTGCACCCGGCATAAATTCCAATACATACATACATACATAGACTCACGCCTGTTTCCCAGAGGGGTAGGCAGAGACAACGGATTTCCATTTGTCACGATCTTTGCATACTTCTTTTGCCTCGATTACTGTCATTATATTCTTCATACATGCTCGCCGGTTTAGGGTACTTCTGACCTGCCCTTTCTTGAGAACATCTCCAATTTGGTCAGAGAATGTTCGACGTGGTCTTCCCCTTCCGGTTGTCCCATTCACACAGGCCAGGTATACTTCTTTTGTCAATCTTCTTTCATTCATCCTTTCTAAATGGCCAAACCATCTCAGCATGCCTTTTTCAATCTTTGTGACTACATCCTCTTTCACACCACAACGCTCTCTTACATCAGTATTTCGAATTCTGTCTCTCAAAGTCACACCACACATACTTCTCAGAGCTCTCATTTCCACTGCATTTATTTTACTTTCATTCTTTTTCTGCCATACCCAATTTTCACTTCCATACATTAAAGTTGGCACTAACACTCCATCGTGCACGGCTAGTCGAGCCTTCTTTGATACTTGCCGGCTACTCATAAAGGCGTGTAGTGCCCCATTCACTCTGTTCCCCGCATTTACTCTTCTAACAATATCTTTTTCATATTTCCCATCTCTCGTAAACAAAGTTCCCAAATATACAAACTCATTCACCTGTTCGACTTTCTCTCCTCCAATCACAATATCACACGCTGTCGTGTATTCATCCCTCTCAAATACCATTACTTTCGTCTTACCTACATTCATTTTCATCCCTTTCCTTTCAAAAGATTCATACATATTTGTTACCATCACCTGCAACTCGACCGCCGATGATGCAAGTAAAACTTGATCATCAGCGTAGAGCAGACATTTGATGAGTAACTCATTCATCCTTACACCGCATTCCCTTTCTTTCAAATCTTTTAAACAGCTATCCATGAATAGGTTAAACAACCACGGTGACGCTACACATCCCTGTCTAACACCCTTTTGGATGCTAAACCACTCGGTGTATGACCCGTTAATCCTCACGCAAGCTCTCGAATCCCTATAAAGAGATTTCAGTGCTTGAACGAGGTTGTCGTTCAACCCATACATGGACAGTACCGACCATAGTTCATTCCTCAACACTCTATCGTAGGCCCTTTCTAAGTCTACGAAGGCACAGTAGACCTTTTGGTTTTTGCCCAAAAACTTCTCTACTATGCTTCGCAGAGAAAAGACCTAATCCGTGCATCCCATTCCTTTCCGAAAACCCGCTTGTGCATCCCATATTTTCGCATCGGTTTCTTTCACAACTCTTTCAACCAATACTTTTGCATACAACTTACCAACGACGCTGAGCAGACTAATGCCCCTATAGTTTTTACAGTCTTGCCGTGAGCCTTTCCCTTTGTAAAGAGGTACAATGACAGCCTTGCACCAATCACTTGGCACTTGGCCGGTGGTATAGCATAGATTGAAAAGGCTGCACAGCTGACTCGCTATGACGCCATGTCCAGCCTTCAGCATCTCGGAAGTTATCCTGTCATACCCTGGTGACTTACCTGATTTCATACCCTTAATAGCTTTCACAATCTCATCCATACCAATTTCATCTTTACATTTGTTCTCGTCTATACTTAGTGAACTACGTTCACTCTCTGTTACACCTCTTTCATACAAACTTTCAAAATACTCCTTCCAACGTTTTAACACGCATTCTTCCCCTTTCACTATATTTCCATCTTGGTCTCGTATGGATTTCAGTTCTGAGGTTTGAGTTATGCCTCTTACTGATCTAACGGATTTCCAGAAAAACTTAATGTTCGTCTGAAAATCCTTAGACAACCTTCTATCAAAATTATCCTTTTGTTCATTTTTCTTTTCGTTCACCACATCCTTTACAATTCCTTTCATTTTCCTATAATCATTCCAGGCCCTTTCTATATCCTCATTCGTCGCCTTATGCATTCGTTCGTTTGCTCTGGTGGCTAGCCAGTCTAACCACGCTTTCTTCTTTTCACATACAACTTTTTGTACACTTTTATCCCACCAAATATTCTTCATCTTTCTTCCTCTTCTTCTCTTTATTACACCACATACTTCACCAGCTACACTCACCACACCTTCTTTGACTACCTTCCATAGCTCTTCTACTTCTCTTATGTCTTCAGATCTCTCAAACTTCTCAACCAACTTACTTTTGTACTCATCTGCCACTTCTTCCTCTTGCAGTTCCTCTACTTTTATTCTCTCTAGTACACTTTTAGTCTCAGGGATTCGGTGGCGCCATCCTTTGGACAGACCACTTATTCGGCTCATCACCAGAAAGTGGTCTGTATGGATTGCGGTCCCACGATAGACTCTTGTGTCTAGAACATTCTTTCTCAGTCTTTCATCTACAATCACGAAGTCAATCTCTTTCTCACATTTTTCCTCTCTCGTGTAAACGTATGGATTCTTTTATGTTCAAACATAGTATTTGTAACACAAAGACCCCATTCCAAACATATCTCAAGCAGACTGTACCCATTCTCATTCTCACTCTCGTCACCGAATTGACCTAGTACTCTTTCAAAACCATCACGTTTTACCCCAACCCATCCATTAAAATCACCTAACATTATTACTCTTTCATTATACCGACTTAACCGCAACACATCTCTCAGGGTCTCCCAGAATGCCTTTCTTTCCTCTTGTTCTCGCTGTATTACAACTGCACCCATATCTACAGGAGCGTACACTCCTACTAGGAAGATACGGGTCATACCAACTTTCATTCTCAACCACATTACTCTTGCATTCACGCATTCGAACTCAGTCACATACTCAGACATACTTGTGGAAAGAATGAGACCCACACCTTGACAAGCTCGGGTGGTGTTCGGTACATAAAATTCCAATGCCACGTACAAAAAGGAAACACTGCATGTATACTTCAAAATACAAAATCAATATGTAGTGCCAATTCCGCCAACTGTCAGTTTAATCATGCCAGGATGCAATTTGCACCGCCCTCCCGCCCGCAAAAATGTGCACATGCTAGAAGGCCAGTACGATACCCAACACGTATTTCAGTCCTCCACGGACCATTCTCAAGGGCTGCTAACTCGTCGAGTGCTCGAATGAGACATTTGGCCCATTGAGGAATTGGCACTACATATTGATTTTGTATTTTAATTGTTATGGATTTCCGCAAAGTAACGCCGAATTCCATTACTTATCCACTGTTTTCTTGTTTTTTTTTTACATTTTGCTATGTGGCTAACGGTAACGAATATCAACATCATATAAAATCCGCAACACATATTTATCAATTCTTATGTATGTGTTATCCGTATAAAAGAGTTTTTTACTCGAATCATTTACATCCAGCATAACGGTGGCCAGGGCTCCAGACTTCATCTTCAGTTTAGACTAAAGAACACACGGATGATGTTTGTGCGGCGTCTTTATTATTGTATCCGGTGATTAGAACATAGAGTTCTTTCTCTTTAAGTAGATACTGATCGACTGGGGAAGTCTCTCTTGATACATCATCATCAGCCTGATATCGTCCACTATTAGCTTTCGGCAACGAAGGAGGTCGCTGCAGAGTGGTAACGGCATAGAATATCATCACCCCATCCATCCCGTGGGGGGCGTAAAAATCGAACGAGGGAATACCTACCTGAAAACGGGCGTTTTTCTGTGAACTATGACCATCAAACTGCGATCGCCAACCAGTCTGCCAAGCGTGGCGATTATGCCATATGCCTCTATTCTTTGGGGAGGCTTTTGTCCAGAAGTGGAAATACTTTGGCTGAGATGATGAACGAAAGAGGTAAATGGTTTTTGGTTGTGGTCAAATTTTTGCTAGCAATCTCAAAATATGCGCATTTTCTTTTGTCAATCGTCTGATTGATCTGCAAAATGTATTTCGCTAACAAGCTACATAATATAACATTATTAGATTATATTATATTTGTTATTTTATTTAGAAAATAGTACAAGTAGTTGCATACCCATCTCTCGATTTCAGAATCACTGATAGTGATTCTGTATTTGAGAGTGTCTATTGTTTACATGGTCCACTCGGCAGGGAGTTAATTTATATGATATATATATAAATATAGTTTTAATATAAAGGGAACTATTTGGTTTCTTTAGAGGCTGACTTTAACTTAAAGTACTTCTTCATTACTTAGACATTAGGGGAGGTATCGCAGTGCAGGTATATCTATAGACATGAGATGCCTGTTGCCATGCTGTGCCAAAACTACTACTAATACTTTGAAGCTTATCATTAGCAGATGATATTTTACGTTATCAAAGGTACGTGTGCTCTATTCCTTATCAGGAATTAATAAGTGATGACGCCGTAATGCGATTAAATATCACAACCGATATTATCAATAAATATTTAGATTTAATTTATTAATCTGATACCAGCTACTTAATAGTGTTATACAAGGTGCAACATAAATAGACTAACTGACTAATCCAAGGAGTTTAACTTTAAATGACACTGAAATATGTACGGGTCGAACATCTGCAACACTGCAAGTGTGGCGCAGCGGCTAAGACAGTCGCATCGCAGCTTCGTGTCGCGGGTTCGAGCCCGCGCCGGAGCACTATTTGTGTGACCGATAAATAGTTGTTCTGAGTCTGGATGTAAATTGTGTCCGTCTATTGTATATTTGTAAAGTACCCCGCGACACAGGGATTAGATTCCTAAGTACAGGCGTAGTATTTAAAAAAAAATTTCATAATACACAACTTAGTTTCGATACGCAAATGTCGATCAGATGACACTTTTTGTATGGGAAATTTTCATATTATTCGTTTCATTTGAGTTTTATGGCTATTCACATCTAGTATAGGTATACCTACTATTTTACTACTATAATAGTATGTTTAAATGTGGTATTATTTGAAAAACGTGGAAATGGCGGGGTTTTGCAGATTGCGCTTTGATCTAATAAAGTTTCGTACTATTTCTTTTTTGTTAAATATTCAGTAATCGTTGTTTAAATACAGTATGTTTGAATGAAATGTTAAAATGACTAATTTACATAATTAATTCAAGGTCTATCTGTGGTTTGTACTCCAATATACTAGACCCAGCGAAACGTATTTTTCTGATTACTAGATCTATCAAAATACTAGATCTATCAAAATCGGTTCAGAAATACCAGAGAATTTTGACACAAATAGCTATTAAAAAAAAATAGCCGAATTAAAAAGCACCACCTTTTTGAAGTCGGCTTTTAATATTTGAGAGCCAGTTTATTCTTGTCTCAAGAGTAAAAGTAAAAGTTTTAACAAGATACAAAGTGTGGAAAAGTTTTAACTAAAGTGGGTATAATTTGTATTATAATATTCGTGTCTAATCCTGAATTCCATAATAATAAGTTGGTTCTTAAGGGACAGAGCTCCGCTCGTTAGTTTGTGATATCTCGCAAATTTGATTGTGCCAGTAACATTGCTTAGTTGATTATTAACCCTAAAAATCCTTGTGTGGTAATCCTACATGTATATCAAAGGCATTGGAGCCATTTAGAGAGGTAATATGTCTCTACGATTTCAATTAAATGTTAATTGAAATAAAAAGCCCAACTTTGGAACGCGCTTAGACGAGAAGAGCTAAATTGGGCCTTTAGAAATAAAGATTCAAAGAAATTTATCCAACACCGAAAACAAAGCATGACGTCCCACATACGCTCAGTCTGTCGAATGAGCTCTCTGCCATGGTCATCGCAAGAAAATTAGGCATGAGGCCCCTTTAAAATAGAATTAGCAAATAAGGATTCAAAACTGGCCAATTCCAAATTTAAATGAGTGCCTGTAATGAAACCATTTAAGAATGCTATAAAACAAAAACAAAAATATTATAGTTTGGAATGTGTTATCTTGCATGACTGAAATCAGTCGGCAATGTTTCAAGAAACAAAGCCAATAGATAACATACTAATTAAATCTGCCGGTTTGTATCATTCGAAGCTTAACAGCTTTGTAAAAGGTACTGGATTGTCTCCTCATTGATGAGTTTAAAGGAGAACGGGCGGAAGTGGTCCAAATGGCTGATGAAATCTAGTCTATATAATAGTTCGTGAATGTAGGATATTTTTTTACTATGGACACCATAAAATTGGCCCACGGAGAAAAAAGTTATACAGTTCAGAAAGTATCTACCTATTATAGACGAATAATTGAAAAAGCTGCCTTTTGTTCGGTCAAAACTTATTTGCCGAGTACCGAGTACTCGCACTTACTCCCCGCCTCTCGTATGCGCCCGCTACCCCTCGGGGTGGCGGGGGGTGATGCTCTTGCGCCGCGATTCAGCAAGGACATCGTTTGGTTTCTTTATTTTGTTCGTACCGGCTTTCTTTTTGGACATATTTGATTTACTTACTCGATTACTTTGGCGCGTTTAAACGGACTTGTGATATTGCTTTTGGATTTGGCTTTCAAGATGTTGCCTAGTGCTGGCATTGTGTGTTTAGTGTGTTTTAGTGTGTAATCGTTCAGTGTTATGAAGAGAAAGGCAAAATGTTACCCGAAATCTTTTCGAGTCAAACCCAGCCATCTCAGCACATATACTCGCATCAATTGCACCGCGACAGGTATGCACCTTTTAAGCCATATTGCTGTTGATTGTTGGTGTAATAGACAATATCAAACTGGTTAGCATTTTCTATAGTTACCATGACAGAGTTATTTAAAGAGCTGGTTATTATGGAAGAGCTATTTATTAGGTATAAGTATAAGAAAGAGTACTATTATAGTGAAAGAGTTATTTCTCACATCCAAGTACTCGTATTTATTATTGACAAAAAATCTTTGCCTTAGCTTTACAAAGATCCAGGAGCAAGTTATTTACAGCTTAACAATTGATTACAATTAATTTTTACAATTTTAATGGTTTAGTTTAGTAATAATGTCTACTTACTTGGTAGGTTGGGAATTAACATGATAACGGAAAAATCTATAAAATGAACCTACTAGTAGGTATTGTTCGTGAAAAGTCATTACAACTTTTTTGTTTTTTGTTGTAGGTTATATTCAACGGCAGAGAATACGTCTATCGTCCATGCTGGTTAAGGAGTCAAAGGGCTCAGGGTCAGGGTGCTATGCAAGATCCTTTGCCAGGACTTTCAATACCACGGGAAGATGAAGTTGAAAATATAGATCAGGACGAAGTACAGCAGCTACAGCAACCTGATTTACTTCAGTCATTAAATCTGTCGGAGTTATCTCGTGCTCCAAATACAGCAAATGCATGTATTTTTTATGGCTGCCGTATGATATCGCGACGCCGGATACCTGAGAGGATAAAGGCCTTTTTTTTATTAACGCAAACTATTATGTGCCACCAAGTGCTAGAGTATGTGACGAACATATGCAATCAAATAATTGGGAGGATTTATTTGAAGCCCCAAACATATCACATGATTTTTCGAGTGCACATATAATGGACATCATTTCCATTTAAAAAAATGTCATAACAAATACAACACATATGGATTTTGAACATGTTGAAAATATGTCAGCAGACGAATTGCATTACTGGACCGGGCGGACTCTCGAAGAATTCAACGCAATTCTAGCTGAAACACCATCTTTGAGTAGAAGGAGTACCCAGCCAAAGAAAATATTAGGAATGTACCTATCAAAACTCAGAAGTGGAGAATCGGACGACAGGCTAGCGACTCTGTATGGTATAAGCCGAAGACACTTTGAGAGGCTCGTACATTTGGCACAAGAGTGTCTATTAGAAGACTTTGTGCCTCAACATTTGACCATTGAACCAGACAACAAGCCGTGAACAGGAATCTAGTAATACCTGCTGCATTGTTCGGCAACCCAAATGAACCCGAAAACGAAATGCCTACTATTACCTTTATTGATGGTACTTACCAAAATATCCAAAAAAGCGCGAATTTTTTATTTCAGTGGGATACATATAGCCCTCATAAGTACAGGATTTTAATAAAACCACTGGTGACATGTTCGGATGGATACATAATTGATATTTACGGGCCATGTAAAGCGACCAAATCAGACGCAAATATAATGCAAGATGTTATTCACGATGAACAAGACGTATCATTCCATTACTTTTTCGACCCGATGACATTTTTATTTTGGATAAGGATTTAGGGACGCCTTGCCAGATTTTAGAAGTTTCGGCTACATAACTCATACACCAGAGTCTGGAGCCTGGAGAAACTCAACTTACCACCATGCAGGCTAATAAGTCCAGAAAAGTAACCATGGTCCGCTGGGTTGTGGAGATCGTTTTTGGACGCATCAAGCGTGATTTTAAACTACTAAGGCAAGAATATTTCAACGTTGCCCTGAAACACCTATTCCCCAATTTTAGAATAGCTGCTGCGTTGTTGAATGCTTTCCACATACCAGTGCATGACAGCGCATATGCTGACCGGTTTATTGAAATCATTAACCACCGTATGAATATGCCTAATAATCTAGCAGAATATGTAACGGCCAGTAATATGAACCAACGGCGTGCAGCTTTCACAACGATTTCGGGGGATCTTCCAGAATTGAGAGGGTTCCCACGGTTGTCAGAAGAAGATTTAATAATATTAGCCCTCGGAACTTATCAACTAAAACTAGCGCGTAGCTACTATAGTGACCACGTCCGTGGTGGTATATACAGTATAGATATTTATCGTGACAGTGCACCACCCGCAGGATTGAAGCGACATAACATTACAGAACCAAACTTAACACTGTTACGATGGCGGATACAGTCACGACACGTCAGGTCAAGAACCAATTACACATACATAATGTATGGAGAAGAAGCTGCAGGATTGGATTCCATACGGTATTATTATTGTAGCTGTATAACGGGGAAGAGGACTTTAGGGGTTTCTGCCCATATTATGACCATAGTATGGTATTTAGGGTAGGCTCGCTACCAAGATCAAATACGCCATCCTGCAGAATTTTTGAACCACATTTTAATATAATAAATACATATTAATCGTTCATGTTTCTTTTATTTTAACCTTTATTATATATAAATAAAACACATAATTATTACTATAATAGGTACCTCTGCTTAAGCCTTCGGGGTTTACAGGCGTTATGTTATGTTGCTATGTATGCTTTAATGAATACCTGTAATATATATCGTGTTTTTTCTAATAATCTGCATATAAACAGTAAAAAAAAAATATTACAACTACTCATTAAAATAATATGGGTGATATACCTATGTGTCAATTACTTTTTCTCCATGTGTCGATTTATTTGCGGGTATAGTATGTGTTATAATATTAAATTATCAAATAAATAAAGCAATTCTCATCATCCGACGCCACTTGGACCAAAGTCCATACTAAAATGTCCGATCTCCTTTTAGAAGTTTCGAAGACATATTGGCTAATGCAAATAACAACGACCGATAACAACAAAATGGCGCCGTTATGACAATATCAGATACCACTGACATAGTGGCACTATTTTATTGTTATCAATTGGCGATCGGCACACATATCCTTAATCAAAAGTGTTCACATAACTTTACCTAAAATGCTTGTTAATCATAGACAACAGAAAAATATTTTTATTAGTTTTGGTCGAAACTGTTTGTCGTGATTGGCGGTTATTTAAACAAAATTTGAAATGTAACCTGACTTTTTTAGATCATAAATTTAATCACTCTGTAAATTTTAAAGTTTATATATTTTTCAACAAACTTCAAGCCTCTATTCTTAAAGATACTTTCAGATTCACATTTATGTACTGTATAGATAAAAATAATTATGTTCTAAAATCAGTTAGGAAACAACGGAGAATTCGAGTACCTAACAATTTAATTTTGTACATTTTATTGCCGTGACAATTTAGGTTATCATATTGCTAGCTCATTATTTTTACTTTTTTGTTAATGGTCTTCAATTAAGAACAAAAGAAAAAAAATTGAACATGAATCACTTATTCCATAACACAGTATTCATATTATATATAGTTTTTTAACTATTGCACTTTTGCGCATATTCGTTTATGTTTCGCATTTTTATTACATATACTAAAAACTAGTTAAAGATTCAAAGGGTCACTTTGACTTATTTAAAATATTATTGTAATAAATTATTCCGGACTTTTTCTTGCTCAATTGTATATTCATCATAACAGTTGTAAGAAGTCCATTGCTGGACAAAAGGCCCCCCAAGTTTCATATTGGAGGAATATGCCATGGCAAACGGATTGGCGATCGCAATAAGATGCTCATAGTACTCATATAAAAACTGCTGGTACTGGTAGATATTCCATCGGGTAGACTTCTACACCCCTTACGGAATGAGATGGGGTGATGATATTCTGATATTCATAGCCACCATCAAGCAAATTTTTATATTGGTTAAGTAGAATAAATATACCACTTAAACAAATATGAATTCATATTTTATGTAATAGTTATATTCATTCTTACACGTTGCCCTACTTAATAAGATATGGAACTGAAATCGCAGTCGAGCCATAAGAAATAGTTACAGAAACAATAAATTAGATGATTATCAACGCTTTTATAAATACCGAACGATTAATTGACCACAATAAGTAATATAGTACTTAAAATCATTTATAAGTGAATACTTATTCTTCTGTTATTCTTTTATTATCTATTCATTTTAGTACCCCTTAAAATTGTATATCTTTTATGAGACCTAGGTTTTATTGTAACAACAAACAAAATGTAGAGAAAGCTTCTCTGATTTTATAATTTAATTAATTTTTAATCAACCCTTTTACCACCGTTACATTAAAACCTACGTTAAAAAATGTGTATTGTGCGATATTTTGAACTGCAAAGGGCGCAGCGGTTAAGGCATTCGGCTCACACTTTGTGTCCTGGTTCGATTCCCGGCCACTATTTTTGTGCTGTGCGTCTGTCAATTATATGTTTGTAAAGTAGCTCGTTACACTGGGATTCATTACCTGGTGCGGGCGTTTTGATGTGTTTTCAAAGGGATAAAAAATACTATTGTACGTAACAAAAAATAAACAATTACTCATTATCATAATTGTCACATACATTGATACCAATTGATAATAATAACAATAATAATAATTCTTTATTTAAGAACAACATAGGCTCCACTGTGTTAGTAACAAATTGTCTTAAAAATATGTTAGTAACTTAATATGCTAGTTTTAGTAGGTTAGTAATGTTTTACTTATTCTATGTTAATACTTATAATCTAATTTTAATTTACTGATATAAATAACAATTTATAAGTTCTGTTGCACTAGGCTCTATCAGTAGGTCGTATGACATGCAACTGAAAGAACCTACCTAATACAGCACTCTCCATTCTTTCAGCAAATACAACAAGCATCTTGTTGGGACTGTCCCGCCACCTGCGCACCAGGGAGGCAATATTTTTACGCATGAGCGTGTAGAAGTATTGTGTGCGCTCCTCGGCAAACATACCTGAAGCGCTGCAGTAACGGGGCAGTCCCAACAACATTCTGAATGCGTTGTTGTATTGCACTCTCAATGTGTTATAGGTTCTCTTGTAGAAGTTAGCCCACAGGCTACTAGTGTACAACGCCTGCACAAAAGCCTTGAATAATATAATTTTGACAGGCTTGGAACATTTACCAAACCTCCTTGTGAGCATGTTACATCTAGTAGCCAGTGCCCTTCGCTCTCTCTCTATATCTATATCATCCTTGAGATCCTCCGTCACAATATGACCCAGGTATTTAAACTGAGCAACTCTAGTCAAGGGCGAACCACTTAGTGTAACTGGAGGTACATAATGCGGACTCATGTTCTTGCCAGAAAACACCATAAGTTCGCTCTTCACTGAGTTGTATCTTAGTCCATGTTCTCTAGCGTACTTCTCACATATGCCAACTAGCCTTCTCAATCCATTAATTGAAGGGCTAAGCAGCACATGGCCCATGCCCAGCCCATGATCTGCGAACGAGATATTATTTAAAGTGACGTCATCAATTCGACAACCAATCTTGGTGCTACTTAGTTCCTCAATCAAGGCATTTATATACAAATTGAAAAGTCGCGGGGATGTAAGGCCCCCCTGCCTCACACCACAGTGTAGTTTGTATGGCTCAGAAATAGCGTCTCCCCATTTTACAACGTTTGTTTGGTTGCCATACCAGTATGATCCATAAAATCTTATCTCGGTTGAAAATAATTTATTGTGCATTACATAGTTTCAACTGCAAAGTTGGATCCATCTAGTACATATATACAAATATAAGTTTAAAATAAACATCACTATCAATAAAATCAATAATTCTTATCATTATTACTCGCAATAATTAAATAATTAATAAATATATAAAATTTTTACGGAACTGTTTTCAACTTTTCTACATAAAAACAGATTTGAACTAAATTTATATGAAATTGCACCATTTTGAAAGCTTTTCAATAGATATAAACAAAACTAATAATGTTCTAAATTGGTTAGCAAACAGTAGAGAAATTGAAAAACTTATATACAAAAACAAAATATATAAAGATGACTAAATAAATATGAAGGACGATTCTTTATAATCAATTCGTTCGACAGCAACTGTAGCAATTCGAATCAAAAATATGGTTTAATGAAATTTTCTGGAATTAAAAATACTCTGTGACAGCCCAGAGACTGGAAGTTGAAACTGTTAGACATACGTTAAACTGTCGGTCCTTCACCTGATCTCTCCACGATCCGGTCGGATTGCCGTCCCATGGAATTATGGCAGTTATGAATAAAATAAGACAGTTCACCAGTGTTTGGGCACACACTCCAGTACTATAGTAAGCCCTGCGGAGTTGGCTAGTCTCTGTTAAGTATGACTGCTGTGACCGAAATTAAGCAAGATTTAGATTAGATTCACAAGACATAATATATAACAAGTACGTTAAAGTATATCTCAATACACTTGCATGACAAATAAGGTGATGCAAATATCACCTGAGCTCAGGGATGATTGATTATTGTGCCCTGCGACTAGTCAATAACATTAAAGGATGGTGTTAAATAACGAGGGGATATGGAGTTGATAAATTGAACTGATTAAATTTATTTATCAAACGACTGATATACGGTATAAAATTTGACGGTGTAGGTAAATTTTGTGAACGAACCCGCATACAAAGGCTTCATTTGAAATATGAGTCTAACCCATCAACCCGTATAAGATCTGCATTTCTAAGCTCTCAGGTTTAAAGAATCAAAAAGAGGTAGCATTTTAGGGTTATTTCGTCAAAAACTACAATGCAGCTATTTTTTGCTTATGCTGGACGTCTGCCTGTCAATCTGTTTATCTCAGTCTAGGGTATTGACTGAGATAAACTTGAGAGATCCTTAGCGCTCATGTATTTCGTGTTCGGCTTATATAAGATCATATTTGACCCGTCAGGCCATGGTGGCCTAAACAGTCTACCCCTATTCTGCATGGCGGCGGGTGTGGGATTTAGTTCTGGAGAATCCCAGACGAAAACAGATGGCGATTGAAAAGATGTTATTGTCCATTAATGTTCCTAAGTTGACTGATGGTTTTGCGTGAAGCCAGGAGCCCGCTTTACGTTCACTACTTGCAAGGAGACAAGCCTGGGTTTTAAAATCACTACTATTATTTAGAAGCACGCTTAGAGTGACTTAATAAAACGGCTCATCTCAGTGCCTCTGTGAACTCAGTAATTTAGGAAAAACGCCGTTCGGGCAGCCCTAAGACCAGCTTCTTCCATACCTATCAAAGGGGCATCAGCGAGTGATGGGCCGATTTGTGTACAGCTTGGCGCTAGCAGATAGAAACTCCGTAAAGAACTGCTTTTCATTTCCCCTAAGCCTCTGAAGCGACTTAGGAGGGAAGTTTGTCACCAAGAGCAATCTGATAGGGAACAATTTACAATTTTTGTTCAAATATTTTTAATACCGTTAACCAAACTCGTCAAAAATGAGTATTAATTCCAAAATGGAATTGTTATTTGAATATTTAATTAGCAATTATACTAAATTAATAGATTTTTTTATCCTCTTCCTTTGTGAAGTACAAGAAGCTTTTTAATTTCCATAAGTAATCTATGAAACTTATAGATTCCTCACAATTTACGCTCTGCGCCATATAATAATACTGTGGCCACAAATACTTTCTATGAATCGAGAGTTGAGAATACTTAATCATATAAAAGATAGCTAATACGTACATCAACTTCAATTCCTGGTAACGGAAATACTCTTGTATGAGGCAATTCTTTTGGAATATATCGGTAGAACTCTTCTCTGCCTCGGTACCATTTGACACTGTAAAGAGCCTCCTCATCTTCCAACTGCCAGCTACACTCTAACGTGACTGTCTCTCCAACGAGCACCGCATTCGGCACATTGATCTCCAAGTTGTGAAGGCCTCGGACACCTGAGAACAAAGATAACACTTTAACTTCAAACTTGTACATCTTCAAGTTTGTACTTGTGAATGAAAATAAGTTGATAAACAAAATTTAATGGCCTATTAGAAATATCTCCACTTCACTTAGAACCCATTAAAACTTTCGCGTATCACAATTGTTCTATGACTCTTGGATATTTTCTATATTTTATCGGTTCCAAACGTTCGTTTTCAAAACTAATTGTATGCAGTATAAACTATATTTTTTACTTAAGTAGAAATAGAAACTAAAGAAATAAAACCACATTTTTGAAGGATTTAAGACGCGGTATGAGACTGATTTCGAAATATGCTTAATTATTAAACCTTGACTGTGGCTTAGTGGAAATTAATTATATTACATTATTATATAATAATTTAATAATAGCACAGACAGGAAAGACTATCATCACGAAGTGACAAACAGTGAAAATGAAAGTCAAATTACGTTCTTGTGTTGTAAAGCTCCGGTAGGAGTTTATAATTACTATAACTATGACTATGAACGTTATATATAAATTAAATACGTTAAAATAAAATGAAATATTCAGCAAAATAAAACCTTGGTGGACGAAATATTTAAAAAAATATTGTCAAAGTTGAGCTTACTAGTTTATTTTAACTCGTAGCCAAATTCCATAATACTTACGTTTAACGTAAAAAAAATAATATACATTCACCGCCGCTTAACACTCTTTATGGAGACGCTAGCCTAACTTTTACTTTTATACTTCAAACCCATCGAAATATATAACTAATGGGTCATTAACATGCTGATCTGAGATAAAAGCACATAGATCACATTGCAATCTAGTACTACGAATACACATACAATATTGGCTAGAGCTGTTTACAATACGAGCATTTCTGTGTCACAGTGGTTCCGGTTCTTGTCAATAGAAACAGTTTTCAAAGAGCCACGGCTGGATTGATCGGAAATCTAACAGCAATCACCAAAGTATAATAGAGATTGGAGTATTTTGACTTATAGGGTACGATTATATAGGGTTTTTGGTAATTTTGATCAACTCCAACTCGATATTAAGAATCATTATAAGATAATGGCTAAAATAAAAGAAATATAACTTTTCCGTCAATTGAACTTTTGTTGACATACTTTTTTCTTAAGTCCATATTTAATGACCCCAAGCGATCGGGGAATGACCCCGTAATAACATGATGAAACGCCAATGATTTCAAAACAAAAGTCCTTGTGTTGCTTTCTTAATTTTCCCATTAATTTATGTTTAGCAATAGGTTTTTTGGTGACATACTTTCTTCTTATGTCTGTAAAATTCTGGGTGACAGTTCTTCAACTGTGCCCCATCCAAATTACTACTTGTATAACTTAATAGAGAACTGTAGTTCGCTTGTAGATATATGTCCCACCTAAGTAATAATATGAAAAGTATTCCTGACCGAACTTTTAACGGCCAATCTGGAGATTTGACATTTACACCGAATGTATGACAATTGAAATCTCTTCAACTTTCTATTTTCCATACTCCCATAATTCGATGGTAACAAAATTCTATATTACCGGAAAGAGTAAGTTCCAAGATCGATGACTTTGCGTGTTTATCGGGATATTATCAGCACCAACTTGACTTTACTCCGGATTGCTACTGGGGGCTTTATGCACAAAAATCTCTATAACATTTTTGGACCTTACTCGGAATGAACTTGATTCATCTTTCTCTGCGGTTAAATACATTGGCATTAGATCAACAAGGCAAATGATAATACGAAATTCAAAAAATGTTACTAAAAGGTTATTGACACTACATGCTTCTAGACCTACTAGTGCCCAAAACTTTTTATTTTTGATATAAATGAAATTTTACTTTACTGAATTAATTAAGTTTCACTCTGACTTTAGGAAAAGTTACGAGCTTTAGAACCGTACCAGCGCAATTCAAAAGAATTTTCTGGAATTGCATTTTCAGCATAAATTACAATATCACGTTCATAAAAATTGTGGAAGTCAACAGAAATATTTAAGAGTAACTTTTGTATTTTTGTAACTTAGTTTTCATAAATTCTAGAGATTCTTCAATAATATGACATCAATTCTATTCTATACATATATGGTCATAAACTATTTTCGAGCACTATCCTTCGAGACAAGTTACATTGCGCAAGAATTTGTACGCTCTGTAGCGCCGTTTACTGTCCCTCAGTCCCTTTATTCTTGTTTATCGATGCCTCGCATCGCTTTAACAAAAAAATGTTCTTCAATTATATTTATATATATAATATGCTTTTATAAATAAGCAGTACACATATGTCAACACCCAAGCGTAATGTTCATTGCTGAAATATTTAAAAATGTTAAAAAGTATATTATAGGGATATAACCCATTTTTTACATCTATCTTTCAATATCACTCTTTTGTTTCCTCGCAATCCTAATAAAAAGTAGAGTATGTAACTGTTATAAACTCCATTTTGTCCTTAACTTAAATATGAATAAAAAAAAATCTTGTGTGTACTTATGTACACGCGTTAGAAGTTATACTTCTTAATATACAACTTGAACATAGTTATCAATTTTAATACCACCTAGAACTAACGTCATGCTGTTATGTTTACGATGCGCGCGCCTCCTGCGCGCGCATCGTAAAAATTCACTGTCATACCACCTAGAACTAACTTCATGCTGTTAAATTTTTTGGTGTCGGTGTGCGCGCGCATCGTAAAAATTCACTCTGATCATTTTTCTCCATCGCGCCAAAAGAAGTAATAACTTCAAAAATGTCTTGACCGGATTTTTATTGTAACACTATATTTTAGTCATCTATCCTTATATCTATTTTCTTTTTGTGTGCAGTAAAGAGTATTTATCTCAACTCATCTTAATTGAATTTTATGTCCCGTTTTCGGAGCGACAATATCCGTGACACCAGCTGTCCAATACCAACTCATTTCTTTCAGCATATGTTTTATTCTATCTATCCATCCATTTTATTTTAGGCAGGCGCGAATAAATAACACGTAAAGTAGGTAAAGCAATAAATTTATAGGTTTTGTTAATCCAAGTTATGTGTTTCTGTCTCCCGGTAAATTGTGTTTCTAAACAGACCAGTCGCTTAACAGCCTCTCAGATGATGAAACTAACTGAGATACACTTTCAGATCTATGGTAAGTGTATAGAAATATAAGCAAATATACACAAATGTGCCAAATTTTAGTTACTTATTAGTGGGATATTGCCGATGTACAATCTCTTTGCATTAAGAGTGTTAAATATAATATTGGTTTAGTTTTATAATCAGGAATAAATTATAAAGCCAATATGTAAATGTATTTACGTATATTTCAAATTTTGCGTGTTAATTGAAGAAAACCTGATAAATTGTTTTATTTTCTTTTCTCAATTGGTTGTGTAAGCTTTTTAGCGTCATGCCACGCCATCATTTGAGTCGAGATGAAATGTTACGGGCAGTTGGCATGTTACAAAACGGTGCTATTCAACGCGTCGTTGCTGAGTCTCTGGGCACAAGCCAAAATGTGGTATCCAGGCTGTGGTCACGTTATCGCGCTACTGGAGATGTGGCAGAACGGCACACAGGTAGATATCGTGTTACCACTCAGAGACAGGATCGATTTCTCCAAATGACCGCCAGAAGACTACCCAATATCACAGCGATGCAACTAGTGCAAAGGCTCCAGGAGGGTCAGCAGCTGCTGGTGAGCGACCAAACCGTGCGAAGGAGGCTGCATGAAGTTGGTCTTCATGCTCGCAGACCGCTACGAGTCCCAGCGCTGCGACGTGGCAATCGCGGTAGGCGACTTTTATGGGCTCAAGAACATTTGACATGGAGTGATCAACAATGGTCATTGGTGCTGTTCACTGATGAGTCCCGCTATGGATTTCATCCAGATTCGAGACGAACACGCGTTTGGAGAACTCCAGGCAGGGTCAGCCGTCTCCGACATCCACAGGAGGTCCACTCTTACCAAGGCGGGACAATTATGGTGTGGGCAGGAATACGAATCGGCGGACGAACCCAACTCATTTGGATTCAGGGCAGCATGACTGCCCATAGATACCGTGAGGAGGTAGTAGAACGTGTCATTGTCCCGCTCAGGGCCCTAACGGGGCAAGAATTTCAGCTCATGCATGACAATGCACCTTCCCATACAGCGCGGCTGGTGAGGGCCGCCCTTCGAGAACACGATGTTCAGGTATTAGATTGGCCTCCACAGTCGCCAGACTTAAACCCAATTGAACACGCCTGGGACATGTTACAGCGAAGAGCATTGAGGGATTTTCCGCCCAACTTGACAACAGAAGAACAACTTTTCGAACATTTAAAAAGAACTTGGGACTGCATACCCCAGCAAGACATTGACACCTTAATTTTAAGTATGGAAAATCGTTGCCGCTGTGTGATTAATGTTAGAGGAGGAAATACCGATTACTGATTATCAGATTTGGTAAGATTTTTATTCATTTAATTCGATTGAATAATTTTATAAGAATAAAATGTTTTTGTTCACTCAGTAATTTTCTATGGCTTAATTAATTTAAGACTTTTATTAATTAGAAAAACAAAATCGCATCGTGTTGTTAATGTTTAAATATCGGCCATGAAATTATCTTTAATTCTTCCATTTACAGTCATAACAAAATGTTTATAGTTTTCTAGATAATCAATGAAATGTTCAATATCCCTAGATTGTGTTGATGTGTGTATAGCAGCTTTGTAATAATGTTATACAACGGTAGTTGGCAAGTCAAGATAGAACTAATAACATTACGCTTGTGTTAATTGAAAATATTGATGATGCCAATTTCTCATACTACGTCCCATTAATGTGAGGTGGTGTGTGGGCCGCTTTGGTCGTACGCCATCGAAAATATAAAGATTGATTGAGTTGCAATATGGAATCCCTTAATTTAATTTCTTAAAAATATCGAGATTGATCAAGATTGACAGCCTTATTGAACTAAAACAAGGAAAATAAGTTAGAGTATCGCCAATGGCTATATACTAGGTTGTGGAACTAGACGGCTATAATTCAAGAAGTTTTCGGCTATTTCATTGATCAGAATATCCTTCATTGTTAGGAGAAACAATGGGTGAGGTCAGAACCGACATTTTAGAGAGCTGGCCTACATTGCCGACATTCCCTATGGAATAGACCTCTCTAAAACGTTGTTTGTTAACGTGTAAATATTAGTTGGCCAAAGGAAATCCATTATTTTTGGACTCCGCGGAATGCTTTATAATGTAACATGTATGTAAGTATTATAGACGTATGGGAGGAAATGTACAGTTCTCACCGTGCCTCAATGCTGTGGGCTTCGGGTATCAGGTAAAGCCATGCGTTTGTTCTGCAAAATGTCTAAGCGAACTTAGGAAAACCTGATTGCATGTGACGTATAATTTGGATCAAATACATAAGATTTTCATAAACCATGCATTTTAGGTCGGAGTAGATAAATCGTAAATGAATTAATGCCTTTGTTGGGTGGTGGTTATTGGACTACTTTTATATATGCTATTGATTTTGTTTCTGACTGATTTAATGATTATTGTTTTAATTTCACCACCGTCAATCTGTGCCTCCCTAGGCATGGATCGACGGTCAGTGTTTGGTGGTAAACTGATGCAGGAAAGTGATTAAGCTTTTTTTGTATACCTTAGAGCTATCCGGTAATAATAACAAAAATAAAAACAAAAACAATGGGAGATCTTAACGTTTCAACGTTATGATGAACGTAAATGATGTAAGTAACCAAAATGTCCCAAGGAAGCCACAAAATATTATCGTTTCTTTAATTATAAATGCCACTAACATAACACCGTAAGCGGTGAAAAAAAGTGTCTGTGCGTTAAGATGTTTACAAAAGAAAGATCAGGGTCAGATATTAAGATGCCCTGACTAGAAAAACAACCCACTTCTGCACATCTTTTTATATGATTGCTTTTTATTTGTTTGAATTATCAAAGCTTGAAAGAAGGCTTGACATTGGACTTAAAACTGACATAAGTATATATAATCTCTCTGCCATGCTGTTAGTCGAAGATCTAATATTCATCGAGCACTGTGAAGAGCTAAGTATGTAAATGTTATACTATGAAAGCCCCAGATGGTGGACGGTTATTCTAAGATTTATGACAAATAATTTAATATACTACTATAACTTTAATATACAATAAGATTTTATTTTGTGAAAAAGTACATGGAATGTTGATCGTAGATCTACTACCAATTTACTTACTCACTTAAAAGAACCAGTAAAACATAATTAGGTACATTTTTCTCAACATTTCCCTATAGCCACAACCCGTGTTACAAGGAATTATTAAAGTACTCACCAAAAAAGTTAAAATAATTATGTATGAATTACAAACAGTTTGTGACAAAGTTAGCTCGTAGCTAACATAAAAGAAAGCCAAGGAGCCAACTCAAAGACGCCTCAGGATAAAAACGTGGCCGCAGCATGTAAAAGAGCTCAAACAAACATATCCTTGAGAAACTTCATTTTCCTTGACTCGCTTAATCCATATCAAATACGGCTTACATGATGTTCATATGTAGGTATTTAGCAGGAAGGTTTATACGTAACTTTTATTTTTATGTGCTCAAATATATTAATATGTAGGTACATTTGAACACATAACAATAAAAGTCTACATGGGAAATTATCAAGATGAAAAATATGAAGTTAATGCTGGGAATAAATCTTGACATATAAAAACCTTGCCTGCGTACAGACGCCAGCACATCAAGCTACCCCAATCTGTCAACTTTTCCCAATTGAAAGTGAACCTTATACTTTTGTGATAAAGTTGAAAATCTATAAAAGAGATTTGACAGATTGGGGTAGCTGGATGTACTGGCGTCTGTACCTATCATCATCATCAGCCTGATATCGTCCACTGTTGGAAATAGACCTCTCCCGGTTTCTAAAGCGTTTCCTTTTGGAGGGGTTTGCCGTAGTCACCGCGTTTGGCATGCGAGTTGGTAACCGCAGTTAGGTGGTAGTTAGTACACAGGTGGCTGCCCGATTACCTGGTTTATCTCTTAGTCGCCTTTTACGACATCAACGGGATGGTACGGGGTGTCCTTGTTATTCTTTCTAGGCCAGACCCTATACGTAGCCATTATTTATGTTCAGTAATAAAATGATGGAATTTTTCCTGAAAATATCTATTGTAATATTAGAGAACGTAAATAATAACTGCTTTAGATAACCTCCTTCTTTTGAAGTTACCAACTTTGACTTCAACTTTTCTTTATGATTTGAACAAATTTAATTTATTTGTTTCCATATAAAGTTTTACAATATCCTGGGACATTATTTACTCGCCATCACATTTACACGGCCATCTGATCACAAACTAAGCTGAGAGCTTGTTATATGGAACCAGATAACTGATTTACCACATATACTACTTTTCTTTTGTAAATACATACTTATATAGATAATTACACCCAGACTCAGGATAAACAGACATATTCATGCACACAAATATCTGCCATAGGTGTGCATCGAACCGACGACCTCCGGCGTGTAAAGCAAGCATTTGGCAACAACGCAAACAGGCCCGTCTTGTGCAGTAGTTATATTCTACGCCGATGGCTATATAGCCTGGACTTCATTATCTCCTCATAACTCAAAGCGAGAACCTAAACTCGGTAAGTTTACAAATCCATCACGAGGCTCCAGGAACACTCGATATCCATAATCTGATCCATATATATATATATCCATAATTCGATAAACATAGCACGGGACGCCACGGGACTTCATTGCCATGCCTTCAACTCCTGCTAGATTGTTATCAAAATGCTAGAAAGTAATTGTGTTTGATTTTATAAAAGTTAAAAGTAAAGCAAGTAAATAGTAAAAATTATCACTAAGTTATGTTTTTATTTTAATAGAACGGTATCTATGACATATCCTAGTTTTTTTATAAAACAGGTTTTATATAAAACTATTTTTGGTCCCCACATCGTTGCTATCGACTTCATGTCAATGTCAATATTTTGAATAATCTATGCTAAGACTTACGTGAATAAAAATGAAAAAAAATGCTCATAGCATGAAAATGCCGGATTTTTTTTTTCATTTTCATGCCGGTTGTTAATTGTTTATATTTATTAAAAGCTTCATAATGAACACTATTTCATCAATAACATAAATCTACGCCCGTGTTATCCCGAAAAATTAAAAACAACTAATTGCAGAACATATTATTATCTTAATATGGAGTTTATTATTTTTTCTTTTTGTACCATAGGGTTTAAATCTGAAAGAATGTTTTATTCTAGCTTCTGAAGAATCAAAATTTAAGTTATCTCTTAATAAAACCTATTAAGTGCATATTGAACCTTAAAAGGCCTACGAATCCACGCCAAGACTACTAATTTTATATAGAGAAATAGCGGATCATTGACCGCCATGCTCCACTATTTTTCTATATATACTTGTTGGTGGCCGTATTCATACCTTATTCTTCAGCATTACATCATCATCATAATCAGCGGAAAGACGTTCACTGCTGGACAAAGGTCCCTTCAAAGATCTCCACAGTTGCGGATCGTGCATTTTACCTTACACTACAACGGAAAGATTCCTGAAAACTGGTTTCGTATCATTAGGAGATTACACACTCAATAGTTCAACAACAAGATCAAAGTGTCTTGTTTCTCGAGACTATACTGGAATCAATGTTTTAGACAAAAAAAAGTCAATTTATATCCATGTACACAAGCATTTCTTTATATTTTTATACAATAATTAAGTGCTAATTTATATGATTTCATCAAACATATTTTTTTATTCCTTTGCAATATTTTACAAAATGTATATATGTACGTCTTAAAAACCACGTATTACTAAAATTTGGCATAACTAATTTCAGTAGGTAGTAATATTATTTCCAATACTTCTGAATAGTAATAGCTTCATTTTACCTCAAAACTGTATCTCATTAAAGCTTTTAATAAAATGTTGGTATGAACATTAATGAGGAACAGTATTTGACGTAAAATGAAGATATGTTTTCCAAAGCTTCAATAATTTTGGCGGAGCATTGATGAGTCAATTAACAAGTCAGTACCCGTACAAAAACTCCATTAACTTTGGGTGGTTTGCTGTATGAACCTTATAATTAATGAATGTTTGAGGGTTTTATGGTGTGCAACGGCAACAGCTATTTGGTGAAACTATGGATGCTTATATACTACGGGAAGGGCAGGCAAGATGGTATTCATAAGGAAAATTGGTCTTAATTGGTCATACCGTTTGTTAATAGTTCATTGAATTTAGCTTTTATTGTTACATAAATAGAGTTCAAAATAAGATGGTATTTATTGTGGAAAATAAATTTTGGTAGTGGTAACAAATTTAAAAAAATCTGACCTAAACAGCATATATTTCACTATTATTATCGACGTTTTTTAGAGAGTTATAGACAGAGATAAGCTTAAGATTTACGTCAGCATTAAGCCCTACGTAAATATAAAGAAATTCACCGGTCAAAGTGTAAGTCGAGTTCTAATCTTAACAGTTATCTTAAGTTTCATACTTAAGCCTTTTAAATAGTCTACTAGGTACAGTTCTTCGCCCCCTGTAGCAAAGGCTTGAGCATACCCAAAGCCGTTACACAGGATACAGTTTGGCTCGTGCAATCCATGGTACATAAATAATTCTATATTTCTTGGCAGTTTGTTGAATAATAAGTTAAATTGCTTCGTTTAAAATATTCTGGGACCAGGTGGTTTTCTGAGATTTTCTTTTATGATATAATCACCGTTTGCAAATATATATTAAATTGATGCCGTTCATTCATATAAATTGAAAGAGGGACTAATGGGGGTGCTTCCACGTTACGCCCCAACTGAGTGTACTCCAAAGACAATCCACTACTTTTTTTTTTCTAATGTGATATACAGTAGGTACTATACCTAAGTTATATGATGGCAGGCAATGAAATACAGTATCGTTTCCACGAAACTTACGATACAAATCGTACAGTCGGCAAAAAACATCTACTGGGCCAGCAGTAATAGTTGCATCCTATTCTACTTAAAACTACATTATTACATTGGTAAAAATAGTATGGATAGTCAGCTCTTAATAAAACCTACTAAGTGCATATTGCACCCTCAAAAGGCTTACGACTCAACGCCAAGACCAATTTATATAGAGAAACAGTAGGTCGCCAGAGCTCATTGGGGTGAGGGGAAGGGTCAGCAACACTTGTTTGCTGACTTTTAAAGTCCGGGAACGCATCCGCGACTCCTCTGATGTTGCGAGTGTCCATGAGCGGCGGTGATCACTTACCATCAGGTGAACCACTTGCTCGTTTATCGCCCTCCGACGTAAAAAAAATAGCAGAGCATGGCCCTCCATGCTCCACTATTTCTATATATATATTTGTTGATGGCCGTAGTGTTACCTTAACTCTACAACAGGGAGATTCCTGAAAACTAGTTTTATATCATTAGGAGATTACCCCACAATAATAGTTCAACGTGACATGTTTCTCTAGACTATTCTTGAATGAAATATGATGGGTAGGTTTAAATGCACTATATTAGCCTCACTCTTAAACAAGCACGAGAATGGTCATATATCTTGGTATAGTGTATATATCTCATTTATTTACTGGCAGTACATTCCGTTCATTTATATATAAGTTAAGGGAAATTCTCCTTCCTCCTCTTTCATTAGGCTCCCATTTACGTAATCGAGTCATTCTACTCGCCATAGCACACTAACCTGCTTACGGAGAGGGTGCGTTAGCGCTACTTGTAATAAATATATAAAGTACCCTTTTTGCCTACCGTTACCCCACTGTTAATATGTACGTTAAAAAAGGAATCCTGTTACAGACAGAAAGACCAAGACGGACGACACGACATAGCTAAATAATAAGGCTCTTCTAGGTGTCAACTCAATTCTTTAATCAGGAGAAATACGGCCTTTTACGTCGGGCGAAAAAATAGCTTCTTGGATCTAAACGGTTATACCGATGTATGTCTGAAACCGTAGATGAAACAAAGAAAAACTACAAAATGATAAATCACTAATAAAATATTACAACCGGTCAATGGTCGCACCCGTTGTTCATTGTTTAAGAAAAGTTGCAAACAAATTCTGCGCCCTATGCACCAAGATATTAAGTTCAAATTTTATATTGAGCGTGATTAGTTTCATTACTTTTATTTATTCCATACACACGGTTTAAAAAGTTTTATCTCTATCTGATATTGCTTGAAAGTACAATTTATTTCTTATACTAAATTCAAAAACTTCTTTTGTTATAGTTCACGTACATAGTTACACGTACGTTTTACGTGATAACAGTTTGTTAGTCAGTTTTGAATGTACCTATTTAGTATTAAAGTAAATACCTATTTAAACAGAAAATATGTCGACGTATTTAATAAATATTTGCGCATCATTATCAATCAACATCAAACGAGTAACAGCGTTGTTTTTGATGAAACAACGCACCTATACCGTATAAACATACCTAATAATAATAATTGACTGGCCTGACAAGTTCATGTAGTGCATTTTTTTTCAGTACATTAACTAGCACCGCCCCTGGCGGAAGTTTCAATGAACTTCTTACTTAATTATGGTGTTACCAGCAGAGGTTACCCTAGTGTCAGAATTGTTCAATCGGCCCAGTAGGCCTCTACCATGGCTTAACTACTGTAACCTAATTACTATAACCGGGACCGACATATTAACGTACCCTCCGAAGCAAGGAGACGCTGAGAAATTAAACCACTTCTATATCTATGGACTGACCGCGAGCGTAGTTGCTTCACCTCGTCGTTCACTTACGGACCGGTGAGAGCAAATGTATATACTTAAAAACGATAAGTTTCATCGAGTAAGTAAACTATATGTACTCGTGGTAAAGGTATATATTACCTACTTTAACTTATCTTAACTGCATAAATGCTAAAGCATAAACAATTCACATAAAACTGCTGGCATAATAACTTATAAGCATTTATTATTTTAAAACATAATATTAGAATCACAAAATCTTGTTTAGAACTTAATGCTCCAGATTCCATGCAATACCGGCTAAACTAATTTTAATATAAGTAATTTAATTTTCTTTCTAACATAGCCTTCTTGGGCCCTCTTTAGTAGAAACACTAGTGACATTTTGGTTTAGGCGCGAAATACTGATTAAAATAAGCAACACGACAGTACCTGTCGACTAATCATATTCTTATCACAGAGTACATTATACATTGGTAATATCATACGAGGTATATTAGAGAGAGATGTTATGACATTTAAATTAGTTTAGTGATATAAAAGACCGCACGGATTGGTGAGAGCGCCTCAAAGAGACGGCCTGGAATATGACGAAATATAGTTTAGTTTAAGTTAAACAGATTCCTAGTCGTTATACTCCCGTTACTATAATCATACTATTATTATTAAGGTGAATGTTTGTTACTCTTTCACGCAAAAACTACCGAACGGATTTTGATGAAACTTTGTAGTAATATAGCTTATATATCCGAATAACATATAGGCTATAATTTATAAAGTTGAACGCGGCTAAAACCGCGGGCCACAGCCGGTAGTAAATATGTTTCTAATAGTTTGGTTACTAAGTTATATAAATCCGATACAGACATTTATACGGAGTGTAACAAATCCCTTGACTCCAATCTGATAACGTTAAGCGGCGATGAGAGAATAATACCAGTCTTGTCAAAACCAACCTGTGTATTTAGGTTATGCAATAGTGAGCAGTGGCGATAGAGTGGCGAAGTAACCCTTTTCATAAATGAAGACGATTATATGAATTCAGAACGGGTTCACTAGTATAAAATACGTAAACTGTGAACTGCGCTATTATTATAATTTATCGATTTCAAACGTTCTTGAAATGGAATGCCGCAAGCATTCGATTTCTAGAACGTTTCAAGACGATTGTAAATAACAGATGGATTTAACGTGTCTAACAGGGAAATCGAGAGAAAATATGTTGTGCAGGCTGAAAGGGACAACGTGATGGAAAATTGATAGCTGCTAAAGGTTCAGTACATTCTTTGGAACTTAAAGTTTCCATGACTTATACGTTAAAGTACTTTTTTATTCTATTATTTTACTGGATCTCTTAATATATGATAAAATTAGAATCTGATTACGCAGATGTCAGCTATCTTAATCTTACCGAGGCCCAGCTTGATAAACTTGAGCGTCTCCAGAACGTCTGTATAAGATTCATATTTGGTCTACGCAAATATGATCATGTCACGGAATTTCGTAACAAGCTCAAGTGGCTGCCCATTCGCTTTCGCCGGAATGCTCATATTCTGTCACTTCTTTACAATGTTTTGTTTACTCCTTCTACTCCCTCTTATCTTAAAGATCGCTTTTCTTTACTTTATGAGTCACATTCGAGGTTACTAAGATCAGCGCAAAATCTTCGATTAAAAATGCCAGAGCATTCCTCAATATTTTTTGACAAATCGTTTGCTGTGCAAGGTGCCCGTCTGTGGAATGCACTGCCATTAGTAATTCGTCAAGCAAAATCACTACGACAGTTTCAGAATCTTGTGAAAGAACACTACTTGTCTCTTCAACAAAGTACAAATTGATTACTTTTAATTGGTCTAGAACTTCAGCATTAAAAATAGCTCTTGTGTACATTATGGTTATAATTTTCAAGAATGTATATATATTTTATTTATATATGTATATATTTATATGTATGTGTATATAGTATAGATGTTATGTAATATGTAAGTTAAGTATAAGTTTGTAGCGTATTAAGTTCACTGTTTTTGTCATGGTACCAGTGCGTACCATGTCATCATTTTTGTACACTGACAACTACCGCAACTATTTTGTTCTATATTCCAATCCCTGCCTAGGTTGTCTGGAAGAGATCACATTTAGTGATAAGGCCGCCAATTGTACATTTCTGTAATGCATCCTTGTTCCTTATAGAGTCATTGTGAGAGAATGCCCTGCATTGAGAGAGTAGAAATGTGTCGATTATAATATATAATATATTCATTGCCGCTACATCATTATAATATCACATATTATAATCGACACATTTATATATGCAGTCTAGAAATGCTACTTAAAAATAATAATAACTCCCAAACCCCACCATAACCATAGTATACATACAGTACGCCCTCATCACAGCTTTCTGTCATTTTCTTTTTTGCAATGTTTGGCAACACCGACTGTATGTTTTATTAGTCTGCAACAGATGCGGCCATCTTTTCAACCTTTATTTCGAAATTATAAGGTGCCTGTAACGGAAAACGTCACATAGTTTCGATCCATGGTACATTTACACTGGATCCATGGTATTACTTTTTGCTACGCTTTTTCTTAGACTACTATAAAAAGAGTCCTAGCCATTGGTATACAGTAATATCAACTTAATACCCAAAAGCGCAATGTCCTGAGAGCGGCTAATTCTCTCTAACCATTCGTTGTTGTGGTTTATGTAACCACAGTTTGTTTGTATTCGCGCGTTTAGTTTGTTAGTGGCCAGTGTAGATAATAGCACTGATCCTACTTCTACAAAGTAAACTTTGTGAACTTTCACTTAGTGTGATTGTTTACTAAATTTGTTTCTGCGAAAGTATTTTTACTTGATTATATTCAAAGACTTTATGTCTACAGCTTTGCATTCGCTACAGACTTTATTTTGGTACCTATCCGTTAATACCCGCTTCTCTTTTAATATGGCTTATCGTAAATATGGCTGACAGCGGTATCAAAAAGAAAACATAAGTTGCTTGGCTTAGTCATTGGCCACGATTACAGCGAATAATAACCTGAATCATTTGAATTTCGACTGTAATAATTATTGAAGGAAGACCTCGTCTTTGTATCTTTTTTTGTTCGTCAATTTGCAAATCACTGCAGTAACTCTTTTTTATCCATAGTAAACGAAGGGTGGTGTACTTTTATATCACACTAGCTGGTGCCCGCGACTTCGTCCGCGTCAATTTTTAATGATGACCGATGTAACTACTTACTTCTAGCTTAATCTAAATAATACTATATAACTTCCAAAATTTAAGAAAACCTAACCTAAAAATAACCCAACTAAGAAAAAAACTAAAGACTAAAGAAGAAAACTTAGCAAAGTGCTAAGGACCCGATATCATCAACCAAAAAAATCAAAGAATACATATCAATTGTCCTTAAAGATAGCCAGTAAGTCAAATAAAGTAAAATAATAATCAATGATGCATTAATCACAAAGGTAACTCCCATTAGATTAGGTTGCGACCACGGCATTGATTAGTCTAAAATCACATTTTGTGAACGAAACCATAGCGCGATCCAAAACAATGATTACGCCATCTACTAACAAAAATATAAACTTGTAAAGCGGTAAAATTAAGATGTGTGCATATTTATTCTTTATTCTTTATTCTTTATTCTTTATTGCACACAGAAATACATATTCATATAAGTCATTAGAGCTAGCATGTACACAGGCGAGCTTAACTCAACTATGAGTTCTCTTCCAGCAAACCTTTGTCAGAGTGAGAGCTTATATGAGATGGGTTAGAAACAGTTTATTATTTTTGGGATTTAGGTGATCATTTATTGATTTAGTTTTGGGCTACCTTTTATTTCAAGCATTTATTTATTGTAACCGATATGCCAAATAAGTTCCGCGATCTGAATCGATATTAACGCCATCTAGTTACAAAATTGTGAACTTGTAGAGCAGTAAAATTAAAATGATATTTTTTGGGTGCAATCATCTCGACACCAACAATTTATACTGCGCTAACTCGAATTTTAGATAAAATCGTTTTTTATCCCAATTTGATTAAAATGTCATTTTTTAATTTGTTATAATAATCATAAAAAAAGAAGTTACAAAACTTATAAAACGCCAAATCTTTACTTAGACGACGACAACTACGATATTTTAAGCAACTTGGCATAAAAAAAGATATTATGTATAATTCAAGTTGGCGTAAATTGATGGTGACGATCTATTGAATCAGTTTTGGATTACTTTTTTTAACAACAAATTATTCCCTGAAATTTGACTTAAAAACATGTGTTGCTTTATTTTTAACTGAAAAACCAAATACCAATTTTCATGAGTTAAACTCCAAAAAACAACAGATTTTCATACAAACTTATATCCCCTACTTTAGTCAGTTAGGGGTGGAATTAATTTTTAACTGAAATGCCAAATAGCAATTTTCATGCGTTTAACTTAAAACTTGTCACATTTTTCATACAAACTTACATCCCCAATTTTACGCCCTTGGGGGTGGAATTTTCAAAAATCCTAGAATATATATTTTAATTGCAAGGCCAAATACCAAAGCCTATATAAAAAATGACGGATACATAAAAAATGAGGAATTTTCATAAAATATTTCATCCCTTATTTTACTCCCTTAGGGGTGGTATTTTCAAAACTCTTCTTTAGTGGATGCCTACGTCATATAATGTACCTACTGTCAAAATTTCAAGTCTCTAACGCCAGCCGTTTAGACTGTGCGTTCATAATTGATGTCAGTCAGCATAAACTTAACCCTATTTTGCGCCCTTGGAGGTGGAATTTCCAATAATCCTGAAATTAATGTTTTATGTTTTTAACAGAAAGGCCAAGTACTAATTTTCATGCGTTTAACTGCAAAAATGTCGCATTTTTTATACAAACTTACATCCCCTATTTTATGCTCTTTGGTGTCGAATTTTCTAAAATCCTGAAACATATATTTTTTATTTTTAACTGAAAGGCCAAATACCAATTTTCAGGGGTTTAACTTCAAAAATGTCGCATTTTTCATACAAACTTACATCCCCTATTTTTCGCCATTCGGGGTGAGATTTCCAAAAATCCTGATACACATAATTTTTAATTTTTAATTGAAAGGCCAAATACCAATTTTTATGCCTTTAACTTCAAAAACGGCCAAGTTTCATACTAACTTTGCACCCCCGTTTTACCCCCTTAGGGGTTGAATTTCGAAAAATCCGTCCTTATTCCTCGTCTACTACTACTACATTATAAAGAAAACATTTATGCAAAATTTCAGTTTTCTAGGTCGAAGGGTTTGGGCTGGGCGTTGATGAGTCAGTCAATCAGTCAGGACTTCTCTTTTTATTTATATAGATAATTTTATCTAACCTTGAAAGACCACGTCTCTTAATGCGATCAAGGCGAAATTATCTTTTAATTAGTAATAAAGTAACTACCTATGTCTAATTATATCAAGCGGTGGAATTGGAAAGAGAATAAAGCAAAGGAACCTTTGCTGGCGTCGACAAAGACAGTTGAGGCAACACCCTTGGTTGGTCCGTTCCCCTCTTTCATCCGCTATACATTTTCTTTTGTTCAAGTATTAACTAGAATATTCTCGAAATGTTACAAAAACCACCAGAAACGTTTACTGTGGTACCAGTAAACGTTTCTGGTGGTTTTGTGAATTCGAATCCGAATTTGGTATACTATAATAATATGTTATTGTTCCAATAATTTATAATAATATTAGCAATAGTGTAAACAACTTATAATTTCATAACAGCAACAAACAAGCACTTGTAATTTAATCTATCTCCGGGCGGTTAGGCTATCCACACGTTTCGTAGTTTAATATGAATTACCGACACAAATAGATATAGGAAAATTTACTTGTATAGAAGTTTCTGGGAACGTTCACAAGTTCTGCAATTACCTACTTTACAAGCAAGCCAAGTTGCAACGTACACATTTATTGAACTTAGTGTGGCAGAGAGCTTAGATGGATGTTACAAGTAGGAGCTTCCTACTAATTTTGATCTTCAGTTAAGTACAACTAAGTGGAAGCTTATATAATGCGTATTATATATTTAAGTAAATTGTGTGAAACATAAGTTTGGAATATAGTAAACTCTTTTAATTTCCAATAAAACAGGTCTCTCGGCCACACTTTATATATAAAACTGAGTCGGCCAAGAATCCTTTTTACACCTTAAGTTTTAGTTATATCGCTGGGAAAGTATACATTTATCATCCAGTGGGTATCACGGGCCATTGACGGGCCTGTTAGCGTGGTTGACAAAGGCTTGCTTTTGACGCCGGAGGTCGTGGGTTCGATTCCCATCCAGAATAAATATCTGTGTGCATGAACATGTTTGTTTGTCCTGAGTTTGGGTGTAATTATCTATTATTTTTTTAATTCAGTTTTACGGCTCTGGCTTCTTCGGCCTTATGAGCTTTCCGTAAAATATATTTTATTTCATTTATTTTCGTCATTTCAAGTGAAGTCCGTCACAGTCAAGTCATGCGTAGTCCTTGTCGTACCCCAGTAAAGCAGTGGAGACTTTACTAGAGGCTTAAATGGAGTTTTAGATTCAACACAGAAAAGCGCAATTCACGGCAATATGGCACTTTCCTCCACTTGTGTACGTTGTCCATGATGTTATGTCTAAAAATCCACCATATTTACACATAAAAACTTGAATTTACACCAGTTTTTGAAGATGAAACAATGCCCTGATGCGTCTTTTTCCGCGTTGGCGCCAAAACCCTGTAATTATCTATATGAGTATGTATTTACATAAGAAAAATAACATATGCCGTATAATAGTTATTTGGTTTCCATAGTACAAGCTCTGCTTAGTTTGGGATCAGATAGCCGTGTGTAAGTAATGTCCCAATTAACCACATCGGCAGGTCAATTTATGAATTCCCTTACTAACACCTTTATGGAAGATGTAGTTGCCATCCATCTTTGTACATAAATATACGAAATATGTCTAGAAATATGGCATATTAAAAATGTATCATATTAAAATACCTCCTAAACTTTTTACAGCATTATTCGTAATCGGTTTGATCCCAATTAAGAATAGTACTACAAAACTATAATAATTTATTATAGTAGTGTAGATTCCTTATTTGCTATCCCTACTTTATAGGGTCGGTACGGAACGCGAATCTAAAACACACATTCACCAAGATAGTAGTAAGGTGACCACTGCGACAATCGGTTAGCCGCTTCGGTTATCCCTGACTCATAATATATTAGTGATTTTGGGTTTCACAATCGCTTTAAATCACACAATTCATTGTACTTTATGATTAAACTATCTCAAAAATTACCGACGAACAGCCATGACATACAGAATTAAACACCATGTATCCCGCCGCGCATACAGACGCTAGGCACCGCAGTGTCAACCACAGAGTATGTAACTACATACGTTTAGTGTCAGTGCTTAGAGTATTGATGCGCCTGGCCAAAGACTATATAATGTAATCGAAATGGATAGCTTATTTATGTCAGTAACTTCATGGGTGAATTTCTTTTATTTTTTCATTTATTGATGTGAAACATCTATAGCCGCACGTAAAACAGATTTCTGGCGTGGCGACGCATGCCGTGACGCATGCGCAATCGACTTTTTATTTTATCATTATGACATATTTAGTTCCTATCACAATAATACATTCTTTTCTGCATATTACTTTTACAAAATAATGTCGATGTTTCACATCTGCCAGGCGTCCCGTGACGGCTCACATTTTTTCATTTAAAATGTAATCTTTGCTTTTATAATTTTCAATTCTTTTTCTATTAACATTTTATTACTGTTAATTGTATCGTATAATGTAAATAATATATGTGTTAGTTATCCACTAAGGATTATTTAAACTAAGTATTCTTGTTCATAGTATATAACTTGTAACTCTTTTTTAAATAATATGTATGGCGTCAATCACTGGGGCCAACTAGAATACCAGCGCAACAATATTTTTTGCTGTAGCTTATGGTGAAGTTGGCACTCGTTTATGGTAGTTACACAGTAATTTATATTGTATTGAAGCACCTTTTAACTAATCTGTATGTACGTGTATTTAAAAAAAAATCCTTCGTTCGTTTCGTTCGTTAAAACCCGTGATTCCATCTTTTTGAGTGCGAAAATAAATGTACAGACGCCAGCACATCCAGCTACACCAATCTGTCAAATTTCTTTTACAGATTTTCAACTTTATCACTTACGCGTAAGGTTCACTTTCAATTGGGGAAATTTGACGTATTGGCGTAGCTTGATGTGCTGGCGTCTGTACTTGAGATGTAGTTTGAGCATTCTTTTTTTGGAACGATAACGACATCTACTTATAAAAGACAATCAACAAAGACAAGAGCCAATTAAGTCTTTTTATACAGAACACAAAATATTGGTACACATAAATGGTACACGCACAAAAAACTAGAATGGTTGGTTTACAAAAGGTTACATATGACAAATTAATATTTACATGTAACTTTCTGGGTGGATGTACAACATGTTAGGTACCTATGTTTGCTTGTTGTCGTTGTTGTGTTAGGTTGCTAATGTAAGCTCATAAATTATTAGTAGGTATTCGATAAACACCGCATTTATTTCCAATTAATAAACTTCTCCGGACTTACATGTCAGTTCATTTTAAAGTACGATTACTTTTGTATTACGTTAATAAATAAACTAAATCACTGAGACATATTAGATAGCGACGTCAAGCCCATACTAAGTTTCTTCTATGGATAGAAATACTTATTAACTTTTGTGTTAATACGAGTATGGTCTTTACCTATGAAATTGCCGTTCTGCAGTACTGGCCATTTCAAATCAAAATAATTTTTGTTTGGCTAAGAATTCTAATTTCAAATTAATTTTATTTTAAAAACATGGATTCTTTTTTCCAAAAGTAGTCATTTCTTTATTGATTAGTGTTACATTTTCATCGCATTTCAATCTTTTTCGTCATCATGGATACGTTAAAAATTCGAGTAATTATGGAATATGAGTACGGTCGTGGCAGCAACGCGGCACAAGCGGCACGCAACATCAACGACGTTTACGGAGCTAACACTACAAACCAACGCACCACCTGTTATTGGTTTGCTCGCTTCCGTTCTGGAAATTTCGACCTGAAAAATGAACCTCGCGGTCGTCCGAAGACTTTGGTCGACAATGACGAATTAAAGGCGGTTGTGGAAGCTGATGATACACAATCTACGGCTGAATTAGCAGCAGCTTTCGACGTTAGCGTCAAAACAATATTGGTCCATTTGCGTCAAATTGGCAAGGTAAAAAATCTTGACAAATGGGTGCCCCACGAACTCAATGATCGCCAGCGCGAAGTACGCGTCGAGACGTGCCTTGCACTGCTCAACAGACACACAAATGAAGGAATTTTGAACCGCATTGTTACCTGCGATGAAAAATGGATTCTGTTTGATAACCGCAAGCGCTCAGCAAGTTGGTTGGATCCTGGTTCAGCACCTAAACAATGCCCTAAACGAAAACTTACCCCTAGAAAAGTGATGGTCACTGTTTGGTGGTCTAGCGCCGGTGTGATTCATCACAGCTTCTTACCAAACGGGGTGAGCATTACTGCAGATGTGTACTGTGAAGAACTGAGCACAATGATGGAGAAGCTGGCGCATCTCCAACCAGCATTGGTCAATCGCTCGTCTCCGCTGCTCCTGCACGACAACGCGCGACCGCATACTGCACAGCAGACGGTCTCCAAGTTGCAAGAACTGGGGTTGGAAGCTCTCCGTCATCCGCCCTACTCACCAGACCTTGCGCCTACAGACTACTACTTTTTCCAGAATTTGGATAACTTCTTGGCGGGAAAAAAATTCAATACCCGAGAGGCAGTACAAAATGCCTTTGAAGAATTTGTTGCCTCCCGTCCAGCTGATTTCTTTAAGAAGGGCATCAATAAACTGCCACTGCGATGGCAAAGATGCATTGATTGCATGGGTGATTACTTCGATTAATACAAATAAAAAAATTCATGAAAAAAATTCGTTTAAATTTTTTCATACAAAACGGCAATTTCATAGGTAAAGACCTATTATATGCATACAATACACAGGAAATACCCAAGCCAAGACATATAGACACAACACTGAACACAAATATTTTTCTTATGCGGGGATTGAACTCGTAACCTTTGGACCAGTAGGCATGTTCACTACCAACTAAGTCACGGTGGTCGTCCAACATAATATACTCAATTCAAATATATAGTGTAAAGAGATATTCTATGAACTTCCACAAGATACTCAATACAACTGCTGATAACGTTCTCCATATTACGGCAAGCTTAAAACAATCGCAATAATAAATAATATAGCACCTCACAAGGGCAGGGGAAGGATAAATACCATATGTTGGCACGCAGGTTTGCGCACTGTAGTAAGGAGGTTAAATTAACGCTCTTCAAAGCTTACTGCCAAACTTTCTACACATGCAGCCTGTGGATAGCCTATACGCAGCGAGCCCACAACGTCCTGCGGGTCCAATACAATGATAGTTTTAGGATTCTGAAGGGGCTCCCACGCTTCTGTAGTGCATCTAACATGTTCGCCGAGACACATGTTGACGACTTTTACGGCATAATAAGAAAGCGATCAGCTGCAATGTTGACTCGGTTGCATGGGAGCACCAACGGAATTCTAAGTATGCAAACAGGGAAAACGGATAGTCCATTCCTTGAACATTGGGCACGGCTCCACGAGTCAACCCGATGTTTAAATCCTGCTAGGTATGAAAAATAGATCCTAGTAGTACTAATATAGTTTTTAAGTATTTGTATTAACACTGTATGGCTTCTTTATAGCTGAAATAAAGTATTTATTATTAGTATAGCAATACAAATATAATAACAGAGATGAAAACTTTCTAGCGATATATGTAAACAATAGTAAATATATAAATAATATAAACATCTACATAAGACAACAAAAACCTAAGGTTAATTTAATAAATATAAAGCAAACTATTGAGATTATTCAATATGAATAAATAATAATATTCATCCATGATTTAGGCTCGTCTGTAAATGTAGGTACTTCATTAATCTAAATAGATATTGTATTTTTATATTCTCTAAACATATTTGCGTGTAATTTAAGTAAGTTTTAAAGGACACGTAGCAAAGCGTTAAAATATGTATTGCCTTATAAAATTGCTTGTCTTAATAATTCGTAAAATTAAACATAATGTAAAGGTCTTAATAACGTGCGGTATATTGGTCGAGTCTTCAAAAGAACATGCTCAAATAAAACACACTAATGTACGGCAATCACGAAAACTGCTATAAAACAATTTGAAACATTTCAAACAACATGTTTATTTGTATCGTGCAGTATTTTATAAAAGCTGGTTTCATGTTTATTTCATATAAAGTTTGGAAGGAAATTAGCGTTCAAATCACTTGAAAGTGGAATAACCGACAAAGTATTATTTACGTTGAAAGGATAGTCGGTCGATCAATCATGCGGACACTTTAGCTCAAGATATCAATGACTTTGGGTTCGAAGAGTGGGTAGAGGTAGAGCAACGTCCCGCGCTACTGTTTGCTTCATTGAATTACATTGCAAACCCGCGTTACTAACCGAATATTGCGTAGCTGCCACGATCATTTTACTAAGAAATTTGTTTTGTGAAGATTTTGGTGCCTACGTTGATAATAAAAGGGATTTCGCAATTAGTTTGATTACGTTTATATACTGTTAAATCGTGGTAGCTGAGCGATGTTCCTTTCGTATACAACATTTAATTGGATCAGTAACCATACTTACCGTTCCGTGCCTACATTTACCTTTATTATATTAAGTTTACCGCATTACATTAATTCCAATTGAAGCTGTAGATGAAATGTTATTAAACTATAACCGGAGTCTTAGCCAAACGGCCATGCTATTCGAGTGTAATAATATAAATTACATGTGTCATGCGGCATTTTCGTTGCGACCAAATAAGTACATCGGAGAACCCCGCTATCCATTACGTACCTATTCCTTTATCGAGGTTAAAGGAGATAGAACTAGCATGCGATGGTAATGCAAAAGAAGCTCTAGTGCGTAATAATTCGCTTCATTCAAAACCATACGTCTGTGGTAGCAAGATTAAACATTGTTGTATCGGTATGAGGCTATCCTTATATTTATTAAAGTGCATTCTTGTGTGAATTTGCTGTGCAAACCACTATTCTTTATTCGGTGGTAACATGTAGCGATATGAGTACCGCCCATCAGAACAGTCAAATAACGTCTATAGCTAAGTCGCGTGACCTTGTCATTGGCCAAGAAAATAGCAATAAAGTTTTTATTTGCCATCTCATTTTTTACCATACCGTGCAGTACTTGACGTGACAACTACTGAGAAAAACTGCCAAATAGCGCAGTAGAAATCCTTTAAAAAGACATCTAATAACAATTTATAATACAGGATAAATTTAGTAGAGGCAGGGCATATCGTTCATTTGCTCAAAGAGCAGCCCGACTGGGGAAGTACCCACCCACCTTACAGAAGAAACTCCTTAATAATAACATTAATATTTTTAATGTTGTGTTTCCGAGTGTGATTAAGGTCGCCAGAGCTCATTGGGGTAGGGGGAAGGGTCAGCAACACTTGTTTGCTGACTCTTAAAGGCCGGCAACGCACCCGCGACTCCTCTGGTGTTACGAGTGTCCATGGGCATCACTCACCATCAGGTGACCCACTTACTCGTTTGTCGCCCTCTGATATAAAAAAATTAAAAAATAATGAAGCATAGATAACATTCATGCTTCGGAGAGATGTAAGAACGTCCTCAGAGAACATGTTAAGGTATTGATTCTGTTTGTCATAAGAACACCTTGATAATCGTTCAGGCATATAGAATTGTGGGCTGGCTGTTCTTAGTTACTACTTCACTTCTGGTTTGATATTCAGATCGCAACCACTCATTTCGGACGGGCCTGTTGGCGAGATTGGCAAATGCTTGCTTTTCACGCCGAAGGTCGTGGGTTCGATTCCCACCCAGGACAGATATTTGTGTGCATGAACTTGTCTGTTTGTAAGTCTGGGTGTAATTATCTAAATAAGCATGTATTTACATAAGAACAGCAGTAGAATATGTAGTATATCAGTTAATTGATTTTCATAGTACAAACTCTGCCTAATTTGGGAATAGATAATCTTTTGTAAATAATATCCCAGGATATTATTTAATTCTGGTCACCAGGTCTGGTCAGTCTGAACACCAGGACCTAGTTGCAAAACCTCATTAATATTTTTCATTTATAATATGTACAAGCTTTTAATAGACATTTATAATACAAGGGTACTGACCTAGAAACAGTATACATTTACAATTAAATTGATGTTTCACTTCAAAAGCGCCTGAAATTATTTTCACGATAAATTGGTTGCGGTATGTAAATATAGGAAAATTGATTGAATACTAATAATAGACGCCGGTTATAATTTGTTCTTATTGTTAGGTTACCTTCCGATTTAATTTATTTAATGCCTTCAAAGTAATTAATTATTACATTGAAGGGTTTTACTGTGTTGTTTCATTAACTACTTAATACAAGAGATACATTTTTTAAAATTCTTATCAACTTGATTGTAAGATTATTATTATTATTCGTTTGAGATTTAAGAGAGATAGGGCAAAGCGTTCTTTCGCTCGAAGAGCAACCCGGCTGGGGAAGTACCTCCACCTACCAGAAGACATTCCTTAATAATAACATTAATAATTTTAGTCTTATGTTCTGCGTGTGAGTAGGTCGCCAGACAAATCAAATCAAATCAAAAAGTCATTTATTCCGTTGAAATATTATATTTGTGTGGAATCGTCAATTGTTTTACCCTACCGTGCAGTGCATGACGTGGTAGCTACTAAGAAAGACTGAGAAGACCTCATCGGGGTGGTGGGAAGGGTCAGCAACACTTGTTTGCTGACTCTTAAAGGCCGGCAACGCACCCGCGACTCCTCTGTTGTTGCGAGTGTCCACGGGTGGCGGTGTTCACTTACCATCAGGTGACCCACTTACACGTTAGTCGCCCTCTGATATAAAAAAAAATATATGTATTAAAATAAGGAAGTTATCAACTCTCCTTTCTTATGTGTGACGTTATTCTCCGCGGTATCTCTCCGATGAATGAATATAATCTATACTTCATACAAATTTAAAACAAATGATATCCAATTTCTCCTTTGTTTGTGAACCGATTTTACCTCTAATATCCGGTTAATTGATTCTTAGTCTAATTTGTAATTAACACACACCGCAAGTAGGGAGGCAATGTTTTTAACACAAGAGCCCTTTCTACTTACTCCAAAGGTAAATCACTAATGAATGACGAATCTACTTATGTCTACCTAGGACCTTCGCCCTCATTAGAAGCGTTACTAAATAACATTATATAAATTCTAGCGTAATCAAGTTCTTTATCATGTTTTCCCAGAAAACACATATGAAAGCTTACATTTCGTGTATGAATATCGATATAAAAATACTGTTGCCTTCAATAAAATACATACGCAAGAATGTTATGTCCCACTGCTGAGCAAAGACCTTGGTTTTTTTAATAAATAAAATAAAAAAGGTTTTTATGCACGTAGACTTTAAAAAAATGCTTATAAATAGTCAAAACATGTTCTTAGTAATATAGTTAAGTATACATAATTATTTACAGTTACATATAGATATGTAGGTACACGGATTGTTAAAACATTTATAAATTCTATTTTATAATAGTTATGATATTTAGCCAGCTTGTATTAAGTTATTGTCAAGGAGATTATGTTTAGGTTTAAATATCGAAATGTATAGTTTAAGCTATATTTTACTACATATTGTCTGAACGGTTCTGTCTATATTAAGGTACGAATTCAATATTATTATTATGACGGACTTGTGTTTTTACAAGGTCCGTCATACCTCGTGTTTAGACCGTGGGTTTTCCAGATTTCGCTGTCTTTCACTACTTCAGTAAGTTAACAATATAACATTAAAATAGGACGTGCTAGCTGCTACGAACGGAGACAGGTTAGCCATGGGACTGACCGCTTGACGTGATTTCCGAGCAATGGAAGTGTAACATCGAACTTCCTAACGGGCACTAATAATAGTTATTTTTACCAGAAATTAAAAAAAAAATAGATTATCTACCCCCTATATCGTAAATATATAGTTGAACCACAGCAAATGTAGTTTTAGTCCAGTATAGAACAGATAAATAAATATCTCCAGAGAAGTAACACAAAATTGATCCCAAACTAGGCAGGGCCTCTACTATGGCAACCAGACAACTGATAAACATATTTATATACTTCTAAATACATACATTTTATAAATGAATTACACCCAGACCCAAATAATCGTGCATCACTCAAAGATTAGTCCCGGGTGGGAATCGAACCCACGACCTCTGGCTTAGAAGTCAGGGTCACTACCACTAGACCAACAGGCCAGTCATCCAAATAATGGTGCTTATTCTATATCGACTCATCCGTAGAACAAAGTCTGATCTGCTGGGGTGATAGTTTTCAGTAGAGGCTAGAGAAGTTGTTGACATGTGTAACTCTTGAACGGTGAGATTTGACATTTAGATTTTTTGGTATGTTGTTATAACACCCCAGCCTAGTTAAATGGTATATAGATTATATTTCTTATGCTTTTATTTCACGTGATAATGAGTTCCATATCAACATAGGACATTTTATGGCGGAAGAGCGTGGGTCCGTAGTGAACATTATACGTTGTTTTATGGAGACGTTTGAATTAAATGACGTTCTATATCAATATGGGGCATTATTTATTGGAATTATTCATCTATCGAGAGTCCTTTATAAATAACCACCTCAAAATATTTAAAGATTACGTTGTATTCGAAGGTATTCATAAGACTACCTTTGAATACAACTAAATAATAAACTAAAACTGTCGTTTAATATCGCTTATTAATTAAAAATAAACTTAAAATAGCTAACAAAAGCATTGGATGGCATCACTTTGAATAACAATCATATTATTATAAGTACGTACTTTAAATTAGTATTGCCCTGTGAAGTGGTGAAAGCCTCTAGGCTGATTGTAAAGGTCATGTAAAATTAGCACAGTCTACAACTGACAGATCTATGTACCTATTAGAACAATGCGGGAGACGCGCATGAAGCAATTTAAACTTCGTATTAGTTATAAATTCAACAATAACATATTTTTTCGTAATACCATTTAGTTTTCATTATTTTACCAATGAGAAGCATCGTGACCTAGATGAAGTTCTATGCTAAGGAATAATTTTAAACTGTATACCTGAATTGTCTTGGTAGCTTGTAACAGTCAAAACTTAAAATAGTAATTAAATGGCATATCGTATCACAGTTTGGTCACTAGGTAACCTAAACGATTACGACACAGACTTAAATAGCAGTCTTGAATTAACGTAAATATTTATTATAATTACAGAAAATATTATTTACTATATAATTATATATTAATTACTTAATGCAAAATAAATCATAGCAATCAGTTTTTATAATATTAGCAATTAATATCATGACCAGGCCTATGTGCACATACTTTATAGTAATGAAAACGTACGTAGACAAACATTTTTTATTAATTTGAGTATTTACCAGAATTAGCATTGCTTGGTTCTTAAATAATTAGCTAGAATACAGGAATATTGATTATACTCTAAAGGAAATACTTCTGAGCGACACATATCCTTTAAATCTTTTTTAGCAGGAGGAACGATAACACGTCCAGAATATACAGGTTTTAGTTCAGTTTCTCGTGTTACCACAAAAATATATAATAAGGATGAGTCAGGTTCTATTTATAAAACAATTTGTTGGGATTACTACTATCTGAATAAACTTCTGAAATTGAAATCCAGTAAAACTTTTTGCCCGTAATATCTTCATCCTTACCTTATTATTAAAAGATATTTTAAGTCAAACATATCAGCTTCTCCTTCATTCTTGGCCGATCTTACTAATAAACGATATTCATAATCATATACCCCATACATAGTTTTGGTTTGAGAAGCTCCCTCGATGACAGAATGGACACTGTCCCTTCATTTTATGTATGTCTCTTCTGAAAAAGTGGCATATATCTACAATGAAAATACGATTACAATTTTGACTAGCAATTGTCTGAACAAAAGCGAAACTCTTTGGCCGCTCGGTCTACATTAGCCTGGGTAAAATTTAACAGGCAACTGCTGACCTAAATTGCGTCAAATCTTGCCACAGTTTCATCCCATTTATAACAAACGGTCTTTCTTTTAGCCCCATCAAAAATCGTAACGTTTAAAGAGCTTTCTAGTAATATATGTAAGATGGCTTCACAGTAATATATGTTTATATTGCAACGAGGACACTGCAATACTTTTTCAAAATCCGATACAGCAGTATATTTCACTATGATGACTAGGTTTCCGTTGAACTCCTCAGCGTCCTTTTAAGTTTAAGTATGAAAAAATAGTCAGAATGATAACAGATCGAATGGACATTAATAAGACACGACATAGGAGTTTGCACTGATAGTTAGAAACTAACCGGGCTAGATTTTTTGAAGTGAAATTTGAATACTTTGAAAGCTCACCGTCATGCTAAAATAATAATATTATTCTATTCATAAGGACTTGCTTCATATGAAGAGAAGATTATCTTATTTTATTTCGAATTATATTTTTATTTACAGTGTTATTTAATATAGCGTAATGATTCTCACTTCTATCATTCTACTTTATTGTAAATGTATTTATATGGGTACAAAATTGTAAAAATAATTTGTGGACAACGGCTGGTTCCACTGTTCGTTACTTTTAGCATTTAAGTTATTTATTATACCCTCAGTAAGTGTTTGTTGTCCTATACAATAATAATAATAAAAAAGATCTGTGGTGAGAAACTTCTAACAGTTTCTCGGTCTGTTTACAAAACTAGAAGGTATTTACAACAAAAATATATTTGGTTGACAGCTGTAAACATCAATGGCAGACGGATGAGACATAATAATCGGTATTCTGTCGCAGATATTTTTTTTGATTTCCCCATTCTCTCGCTGAACTTCTTCCCATATATCAATACCTGACAGATTCCTTCTGAACCAGAAGGCAAAGATTTGTTGTATCATGTCAACGTCATCAACATTCACAAATATACAACTAAAGTAAAAAAAATTGGTTACTTTTATTATAGATATTCATAAAATACTCTTAATAATTATCGAGAAACTATTAAACAAATTTTTAGTAAATATCTAACGATATTTTTAAATGAACAACGTCCTAACTGATTTCATTAACCGAGTATCAAGGTCTCATGTTAATATCGAACCAACAAATCGTATCACAGATTTCGTAGAAATACGTCTAATATTCACATGAAATCCTTAGAAATTTAAAAGTGTTCGAATAAAATCGTCCTAATATTTTATAAGACCTCAATTTTTTAGTGTTTATTATTACAGAATAAATTATTCCCCTGTAAATATGCATTATGCCTATCTTATTATTATACTAAAATTGCGTTAATATGCCTCTCCATCAATAAACGTTCTATGTAAAAATCGATCGCCCACAACTATTTACTGACCCAAAAAGCAATATAGAGACAATTTTTCTTAATTTTAAACTTAAAGGTATGTAATCACCAAATAGTACAACTCAAATCGTCAATTTACCGGCATTTACACTTTTCTTTATATAAATAACAGAAACATTTGAAAATAATGAAACAAGCTAAGGCCTTTAAATATATTGTACCTAAATATCTATATGTACCTAGAAATAATTATAAATTAATTATATGTTACTGCGAACATGTTCTGACTATTTACAAGCGCTTTTTTAAAGACTACGTGAATAAAAACCTTAAAAAAAAACAAAAAAAATGACTGGAGCGATTTTAATAAAATTTGTGTTAGCTGAGACCCTGGATTAACCCATGGGCTATAATTCGTAAAGTTTAACGCTGGTAAAACCGCAGGGCACAGCTAGAAAACTGTGATTTATTTAAAAAATATTACTAGATTTCTTATCGAGATATATAATTATATAATGAAAAATAACTAAGACTTTAATTTTTCAAAACATACCTCTAATATAAAAGTATTTACTATCTATACATATAATAAATCTGTAGAAAAATCATTTTTGTACATGAAAAGAAAATCCAAAAAAAATAGCCAGGGTATTAAAGGACAACCAATAGAACCCATTTCCAGCATTTTTAGAATTTTTGTCTGTTTGTCTGTTTATATGTTCGGGTATCACGTAAAATATACGAAAGCATTGAGATAACTTTTATATACAACGATTGAGCGTAACCTGAGGTAACATTTAGTTTTTGTTTTATTGCAATCGGTTCAGTCTATCAAAAGATATTAGATTTTAAAGTAATCATGGAGAAAAATAACACACATTTCGGTACTTCAAGATGAACTAATGTTTATAGTTGAACTAAACTGTCCGATAGATGTCATTGTGCATATTATGACATGTCTTTTCTGAATGAACTAGGTTGATAGTTGATTTTTGTTTCGATAGATGTCGTTGTGCATTTCTTTTGACTCGCGGTGTTAAGATTTGCCCGTGTTTGCTGATTGCATGAGTTACGTAGGGTTTTGAATGTTCTGAATTGTTTCGAAATAAGGTCTTGGTTGCCTAGAAGTATGTCGTTGTCCAAAATTGGTTATTAAAAAAATCTGTTTTCTTTGGGCAAATTGAATTATGTAGCAGGTGGGATTTGTTATAATTTCATTTTAAATTATTGATAGTTAATTTTTATTTCGATACATGTCGTTGTGCTTGATAGTTGATTTTTATTTCGATAGATGTCGTTGTGCATTGCTTTTGACCCGCGGTGTTAAGATTTGCCCGTGTTTGCTAATTGCATGAGTTACGTAGGGCTTAGAATGTTCCGAATTGTTTCGAAATAAGGTCTTGCTTGGCTAGAAGTATGTCGTTGTCCAAAATTGGTTATTAAAATATTCTGTTTTCTTTGGGCAAATTGAATTATGTACATGGTTGGATTTGTTATAATTTAATTTTAATCGATCGAAAGTTTGTGCTGTCGATTCGTTTGTAACGCGAATGTACAGACGATTCGAATTTAATTGAGCCTGTCCGATTGAATGTAGTAAATTAACCCGGTCTCTCATAATTTTCTCAGCACAAATCTATATACCTACCTATGTAAAAGAGGAAACTGACTGACTGACATATCAACGCACAGCCTGAACGGCTGGGGTTAGAGACTTGAAATTTTGCCGGTAGGTACTTTTTATGACGTATGCATTCACTAAGGAAGGGGTTTTTGGAAATACTAACCCTAAGGGGGTAAAACACCGACAAAGTATTATTTACGTTGAAAGGATAGTCGGTCGATCAATCATGCGGACACTTTAGCTCAAGATATCAATGACTTTGGGTTCGAAGAGTGGGTAGAGGTAGAGCAACGTCCCGCGCTACTGTTTGCTTCATTGAATTACATTGCAAACCCGCGTTACTAACCGAATATTGCGTAGCTGCCACGATCATTTTACTAAGAAATTTGTTTTGTGAAGATTTTGGTGCCTACGTTGATAATAAAAGGGATTTCGCAATTAGTTTGATTACGTTTATATACTGTTAAATCGTGGTAGCTGAGCGATGTTCCTTTCGTATACAACATTTAATTGGATCAGTAACCATACTTACCGTTCCGTGCCTACATTTACCTTTATTATATTAAGTTTACCGCATTACATTAATTCCAATTGAAGCTGTAGATGAAATGTTATTAAACTATAACCGGAGTCTTAGCCAAACGGCCATGCTATTCGAGTGTAATAATATAAATTACATGTGTCATGCGGCATTTTCGTTGCGACCAAATAAGTACATCGGAGAACCCCGCTATCCATTACGTACCTATTCCTTTATCGAGGTTAAAGGAGATAGAACTAGCATGCGATGGTAATGCAAAAGAAGCTCTAGTGCGTAATAATTCGCTTCATTCAAAACCATACGTCTGTGGTAGCAAGATTAAACATTGTTGTATCGGTATGAGGCTATCCTTATATTTATTAAAGTGCATTCTTGTGTGAATTTGCTGTGCAAACCACTATTCTTTATTCGGTGGTAACATGTAGCGATATGAGTACCGCCCATCAGAACAGTCAAATAACGTCTATAGCTAAGTCGCGTGACCTTGTCATTGGCCAAGAAAATAGCAATAAAGTTTTTATTTGCCATCTCATTTTTTACCATACCGTGCAGTACTTGACGTGACAACTACTGAGAAAAACTGCCAAATAGCGCAGTAGAAATCCTTTAAAAAGACATCTAATAACAATTTATAATACAGGATAAATTTAGTAGAGGCAGGGCATATCGTTCATTTGCTCAAAGAGCAGCCCGACTGGGGAAGTACCCACCCACCTTACAGAAGAAACTCCTTAATAATAACATTAATATTTTTAATGTTGTGTTTCCGAGTGTGATTAAGGTCGCCAGAGCTCATTGGGGTAGGGGGAAGGGTCAGCAACACTTGTTTGCTGACTCTTAAAGGCCGGCAACGCACCCGCGACTCCTCTGGTGTTACGAGTGTCCATGGGCATCACTCACCATCAGGTGACCCACTTACTCGTTTGTCGCCCTCTGATATAAAAAAATTAAAAAATAATGAAGCATAGATAACATTCATGCTTCGGAGAGATGTAAGAACGTCCTCAGAGAACATGTTAAGGTATTGATTCTGTTTGTCATAAGAACACCTTGATAATCGTTCAGGCATATAGAATTGTGGGCTGGCTGTTCTTAGTTACTACTTCACTTCTGGTTTGATATTCAGATCGCAACCACTCATTTCGGACGGGCCTGTTGGCGAGATTGGCAAATGCTTGCTTTTCACGCCGAAGGTCGTGGGTTCGATTCCCACCCAGGACAGATATTTGTGTGCATGAACTTGTCTGTTTGTAAGTCTGGGTGTAATTATCTAAATAAGCATGTATTTACATAAGAACAGCAGTAGAATATGTAGTATATCAGTTAATTGATTTTCATAGTACAAACTCTGCCTAATTTGGGAATAGATAATCTTTTGTAAATAATATCCCAGGATATTATTTAATTCTGGTCACCAGGTCTGGTCAGTCTGAACACCAGGACCTAGTTGCAAAACCTCATTAATATTTTTCATTTATAATATGTACAAGCTTTTAATAGACATTTATAATACAAGGGTACTGACCTAGAAACAGTATACATTTACAATTAAATTGATGTTTCACTTCAAAAGCGCCTGAAATTATTTTCACGATAAATTGGTTGCGGTATGTAAATATAGGAAAATTGATTGAATACTAATAATAGACGCCGGTTATAATTTGTTCTTATTGTTAGGTTACCTTCCGATTTAATTTATTTAATGCCTTCAAAGTAATTAATTATTACATTGAAGGGTTTTACTGTGTTGTTTCATTAACTACTTAATACAAGAGATACATTTTTTAAAATTCTTATCAACTTGATTGTAAGATTATTATTATTATTCGTTTGAGATTTAAGAGAGATAGGGCAAAGCGTTCTTTCGCTCGAAGAGCAACCCGGCTGGGGAAGTACCTCCACCTACCAGAAGACATTCCTTAATAATAACATTAATAATTTTAGTCTTATGTTCTGCGTGTGAGTAGGTCGCCAGACAAATCAAATCAAATCAAAAAGTCATTTATTCCGTTGAAATATTATATTTGTGTGGAATCGTCAATTGTTTTACCCTACCGTGCAGTGCATGACGTGGTAGCTACTAAGAAAGACTGAGAAGACCTCATCGGGGTGGTGGGAAGGGTCAGCAACACTTGTTTGCTGACTCTTAAAGGCCGGCAACGCACCCGCGACTCCTCTGTTGTTGCGAGTGTCCACGGGTGGCGGTGTTCACTTACCATCAGGTGACCCACTTACACGTTAGTCGCCCTCTGATATAAAAAAAAATATATGTATTAAAATAAGGAAGTTATCAACTCTCCTTTCTTATGTGTGACGTTATTCTCCGCGGTATCTCTCCGATGAATGAATATAATCTATACTTCATACAAATTTAAAACAAATGATATCCAATTTCTCCTTTGTTTGTGAACCGATTTTACCTCTAATATCCGGTTAATTGATTCTTAGTCTAATTTGTAATTAACACACACCGCAAGTAGGGAGGCAATGTTTTTAACACAAGAGCCCTTTCTACTTACTCCAAAGGTAAATCACTAATGAATGACGAATCTACTTATGTCTACCTAGGACCTTCGCCCTCATTAGAAGCGTTACTAAATAACATTATATAAATTCTAGCGTAATCAAGTTCTTTATCATGTTTTCCCAGAAAACACATATGAAAGCTTACATTTCGTGTATGAATATCGATATAAAAATACTGTTGCCTTCAATAAAATACATACGCAAGAATGTTATGTCCCACTGCTGAGCAAAGACCTTGGTTTTTTTAATAAATAAAATAAAAAAGGTTTTTATGCACGTAGACTTTAAAAAAATGCTTATAAATAGTCAAAACATGTTCTTAGTAATATAGTTAAGTATACATAATTATTTACAGTTACATATAGATATGTAGGTACACGGATTGTTAAAACATTTATAAATTCTATTTTATAATAGTTATGATATTTAGCCAGCTTGTATTAAGTTATTGTCAAGGAGATTATGTTTAGGTTTAAATATCGAAATGTATAGTTTAAGCTATATTTTACTACATATTGTCTGAACGGTTCTGTCTATATTAAGGTACGAATTCAATATTATTATTATGACGGACTTGTGTTTTTACAAGGTCCGTCATACCTCGTGTTTAGACCGTGGGTTTTCCAGATTTCGCTGTCTTTCACTACTTCAGTAAGTTAACAATATAACATTAAAATAGGACGTGCTAGCTGCTACGAACGGAGACAGGTTAGCCATGGGACTGACCGCTTGACGTGATTTCCGAGCAATGGAAGTGTAACATCGAACTTCCTAACGGGCACTAATAATAGTTATTTTTACCAGAAATTAAAAAAAAAATAGATTATCTACCCCCTATATCGTAAATATATAGTTGAACCACAGCAAATGTAGTTTTAGTCCAGTATAGAACAGATAAATAAATATCTCCAGAGAAGTAACACAAAATTGATCCCAAACTAGGCAGGGCCTCTACTATGGCAACCAGACAACTGATAAACATATTTATATACTTCTAAATACATACATTTTATAAATGAATTACACCCAGACCCAAATAATCGTGCATCACTCAAAGATTAGTCCCGGGTGGGAATCGAACCCACGACCTCTGGCTTAGAAGTCAGGGTCACTACCACTAGACCAACAGGCCAGTCATCCAAATAATGGTGCTTATTCTATATCGACTCATCCGTAGAACAAAGTCTGATCTGCTGGGGTGATAGTTTTCAGTAGAGGCTAGAGAAGTTGTTGACATGTGTAACTCTTGAACGGTGAGATTTGACATTTAGATTTTTTGGTATGTTGTTATAACACCCCAGCCTAGTTAAATGGTATATAGATTATATTTCTTATGCTTTTATTTCACGTGATAATGAGTTCCATATCAACATAGGACATTTTATGGCGGAAGAGCGTGGGTCCGTAGTGAACATTATACGTTGTTTTATGGAGACGTTTGAATTAAATGACGTTCTATATCAATATGGGGCATTATTTATTGGAATTATTCATCTATCGAGAGTCCTTTATAAATAACCACCTCAAAATATTTAAAGATTACGTTGTATTCGAAGGTATTCATAAGACTACCTTTGAATACAACTAAATAATAAACTAAAACTGTCGTTTAATATCGCTTATTAATTAAAAATAAACTTAAAATAGCTAACAAAAGCATTGGATGGCATCACTTTGAATAACAATCATATTATTATAAGTACGTACTTTAAATTAGTATTGCCCTGTGAAGTGGTGAAAGCCTCTAGGCTGATTGTAAAGGTCATGTAAAATTAGCACAGTCTACAACTGACAGATCTATGTACCTATTAGAACAATGCGGGAGACGCGCATGAAGCAATTTAAACTTCGTATTAGTTATAAATTCAACAATAACATATTTTTTCGTAATACCATTTAGTTTTCATTATTTTACCAATGAGAAGCATCGTGACCTAGATGAAGTTCTATGCTAAGGAATAATTTTAAACTGTATACCTGAATTGTCTTGGTAGCTTGTAACAGTCAAAACTTAAAATAGTAATTAAATGGCATATCGTATCACAGTTTGGTCACTAGGTAACCTAAACGATTACGACACAGACTTAAATAGCAGTCTTGAATTAACGTAAATATTTATTATAATTACAGAAAATATTATTTACTATATAATTATATATTAATTACTTAATGCAAAATAAATCATAGCAATCAGTTTTTATAATATTAGCAATTAATATCATGACCAGGCCTATGTGCACATACTTTATAGTAATGAAAACGTACGTAGACAAACATTTTTTATTAATTTGAGTATTTACCAGAATTAGCATTGCTTGGTTCTTAAATAATTAGCTAGAATACAGGAATATTGATTATACTCTAAAGGAAATACTTCTGAGCGACACATATCCTTTAAATCTTTTTTAGCAGGAGGAACGATAACACGTCCAGAATATACAGGTTTTAGTTCAGTTTCTCGTGTTACCACAAAAATATATAATAAGGATGAGTCAGGTTCTATTTATAAAACAATTTGTTGGGATTACTACTATCTGAATAAACTTCTGAAATTGAAATCCAGTAAAACTTTTTGCCCGTAATATCTTCATCCTTACCTTATTATTAAAAGATATTTTAAGTCAAACATATCAGCTTCTCCTTCATTCTTGGCCGATCTTACTAATAAACGATATTCATAATCATATACCCCATACATAGTTTTGGTTTGAGAAGCTCCCTCGATGACAGAATGGACACTGTCCCTTCATTTTATGTATGTCTCTTCTGAAAAAGTGGCATATATCTACAATGAAAATACGATTACAATTTTGACTAGCAATTGTCTGAACAAAAGCGAAACTCTTTGGCCGCTCGGTCTACATTAGCCTGGGTAAAATTTAACAGGCAACTGCTGACCTAAATTGCGTCAAATCTTGCCACAGTTTCATCCCATTTATAACAAACGGTCTTTCTTTTAGCCCCATCAAAAATCGTAACGTTTAAAGAGCTTTCTAGTAATATATGTAAGATGGCTTCACAGTAATATATGTTTATATTGCAACGAGGACACTGCAATACTTTTTCAAAATCCGATACAGCAGTATATTTCACTATGATGACTAGGTTTCCGTTGAACTCCTCAGCGTCCTTTTAAGTTTAAGTATGAAAAAATAGTCAGAATGATAACAGATCGAATGGACATTAATAAGACACGACATAGGAGTTTGCACTGATAGTTAGAAACTAACCGGGCTAGATTTTTTGAAGTGAAATTTGAATACTTTGAAAGCTCACCGTCATGCTAAAATAATAATATTATTCTATTCATAAGGACTTGCTTCATATGAAGAGAAGATTATCTTATTTTATTTCGAATTATATTTTTATTTACAGTGTTATTTAATATAGCGTAATGATTCTCACTTCTATCATTCTACTTTATTGTAAATGTATTTATATGGGTACAAAATTGTAAAAATAATTTGTGGACAACGGCTGGTTCCACTGTTCGTTACTTTTAGCATTTAAGTTATTTATTATACCCTCAGTAAGTGTTTGTTGTCCTATACAATAATAATAATAAAAAAGATCTGTGGTGAGAAACTTCTAACAGTTTCTCGGTCTGTTTACAAAACTAGAAGGTATTTACAACAAAAATATATTTGGTTGACAGCTGTAAACATCAATGGCAGACGGATGAGACATAATAATCGGTATTCTGTCGCAGATATTTTTTTTGATTTCCCCATTCTCTCGCTGAACTTCTTCCCATATATCAATACCTGACAGATTCCTTCTGAACCAGAAGGCAAAGATTTGTTGTATCATGTCAACGTCATCAACATTCACAAATATACAACTAAAGTAAAAAAAATTGGTTACTTTTATTATAGATATTCATAAAATACTCTTAATAATTATCGAGAAACTATTAAACAAATTTTTAGTAAATATCTAACGATATTTTTAAATGAACAACGTCCTAACTGATTTCATTAACCGAGTATCAAGGTCTCATGTTAATATCGAACCAACAAATCGTATCACAGATTTCGTAGAAATACGTCTAATATTCACATGAAATCCTTAGAAATTCAAAAGTGTTCGAATAAAATCGTCCTAATATTTTATAAGACCTCAATTTTTTAGTGTTTATTATTACAGAATAAATTATTCCCCTGTAAATATGCATTATGCCTATCTTATTATTATACTAAAATTGCGTTAATATGCCTCTCCATCAATAAACGTTCTATGTAAAAATCGATCGCCCACAACTATTTACTGACCCAAAAAGCAATATAGAGACAATTTTTCTTAATTTTAAACTTAAAGGTATGTCAGTCGCCCGGCGCTCGCGGTAGCGAGCGGATCGATTATGGCGGAATCTACGTCAACGTTGGTGAAACCTGTGAATACGCTAAAATGTGTGAATTGTAATATAGTTATATGTGAATTATTATCATTTATCCAAAACAAGATCGCAGTGATTGACAATGAAAGTCTAATAAGGATCTGTGAGACTGCTTTTTCGGCAGAGGAAGTGAACAGTGCAAAGGATTTATTGTTCAGCGCGATTAAAACTAACCAGAAAAAAATATCTAGACGCAAAGAAGGCAAAAAGCTGAAAGACTTAGAGGACATAATAAGTGTTTTCAAAGTAACCGAACCGGATCTTATACCGATTTTTGTAGCCCGTGACTTGCAAAAATTACCGCCGGTTACTTTTGATCATGTGGACGTGACGAAATTGTTAAAAGATTTGTTAGTTCTACGCACAGAGATTACCGAAATAAAAGAAAGTTATGCAACAGTTAAGCAGGTAAATGAACTAAAGAATGAGTTGGAATCCTGCAGACCCCCATCATCTTTCACCTGCAATATCAATTCGAATAAGCATGGAGGGTATTTGCTGGATAGCGGGCCTGTTGGTTTATCGCCCGCGGACGGCATCAACAGCCCCGTACATATGAGCTCTGAGTGCGCTGAGTCACCAAAATATCGCTCGCTAACTAACACACAGGTTGCGAGAGGTGAGTCAAATGTTCCCGTGCCGATAAATTCGACTCTAGTGGACAACGAAATGTGCGCGGTATTGACTGAATCAGCTGTTAAAATAAATACAAAACAAAATACAATGGCGGACGTTGTGAGGAATGGTGAGTGGAAAGTAGATAACAAACCAACAGATGAGTGGGTAAATGTGCAAAAACGGAGGTCCAGAAACCGTTTTATCGGGAAAACAGGGAAAGCCGTTACAGAGCTGTCTGAGAAATTTAAAGCAGCTGATATAAAAATACCTTTGTTTATATCAAATGTAAATAAAGAGACAGGGGAAGAACACATCCGGGAGTACATAAAAAGTAAAACATCGGAGGTTGTTGTACTTGAGAAAATTACAATGAGGAAGGAAAGACCGTATAATGCCTTTAAAATTCTTGTATCAAAGAATAAATTAGATATTTTTTTAGATGACCAGATGTGGCCGGATGGAATAACTTTTAGGCATTTTATACACTTTAAAAATAGAAAAGATGACAGAAATAATCTGTCAATATCAAATAAAAATATAAACACATCATAATGGAAGGGAATTCAAAAATGAACTTGGTAACATTTAATTGTAAGAATGTGAAGAGATCGTTGGAATGTGTGCGATCTCTGTGCATGACAGCTGACATTGTTTTGTTGCAAGAAACTTGGTTATATCCGCATGATTTATCATTTCTAGAAAACATTGATAGAGAATTCAGTTACACTGCAAAGTCTTCGGTGGACACCGCAGCCGGTATTTGTAAAGGGAGACCATATGGAGGTCTTGCGATACTATGGAGAAAAAGTGCGTTTAGTGAAGTGTCAGTAGTGCTAAGTGAAAACAATCGGATTTGTGCTATAAAAGTGTTAGTAAACAACAGGTGCTTTATGATCATAAATACATATATGCCAACAGACTGTAGTGAGAACCTACCACACTTTACAGAGTGTTTGAGTGAGATTTATTCTATAATAGAAAGTAATAATATTGAATCCGTTTTTGTATTGGGAGACTTCAACGCACACCCAGGTGAGTCATTCTGTAATGAACTTCTTAGTTTCTGTAAGGACCAAGAATTATTATGTGCGGATCTTGATTATCTTGGCATACTATCGCAAACTTACACGTTCATCAGTGACTCACATGGGTGTAAACGTTGGCTCGACCACTGTCTGGTTACACAGGCAGTGACAAAATCAATTGTAAACATTGAGGTTATACTGGGTTCGTTTTGGTCAGATCACTTCCCATTAAAAATACAATGTGATATTTCTGTTATTAGGGTAAAATCAAGTCCGATTAAACCATCATATGATGGGATTTATTGGGGGGAAAGAAATCCTGAGGAAATAAATAACTATATGACATTGTGTAATAATAAGCTGAGGACACTGGATTTTCCTAAAAATTTTCATCTGTGTGCTGATAAATTCTGTGATAATTCTGACCACAAAAGTTTGTTGGAGGACTTGTACAAAAAAATTGTATCTATATTATGTGAGGCTGCCGTTAGTAGTAGAACCACTAAGAGTAGTATTGGGATAAAGAGGGGTATAAAGGGATGGAACAAACATGTGAAAGAGTTTCACACACAAGCTAGGCTTAATTTAAATATATGGTTGTGGTATGGGCAGCCAAATAGTGGGCCTATTTTTGAAAATATGAGAACTAGTCGCAAAATATTTAAATCTAAATTAAAATGGTGCATTAAAAATCAAGAACAAATAGTAATGGATACTCTTGCCTCACTTCATGCAAAGAAGTCTTTTAATGCCTTTTGGAAGGGCACTAAAAAACTTAATTATAAGCCTAGCCTACCGGCTAGTGTGGATGGTAAGAGTGACTACACTGAGATAGCAAATACCTTCAAAGAACTTTTTAAAGTGAACTCCCCTCTTAAGTCACAGCAGAGGTTAAACGAGGCTGAGCCAGTACAATCTGGATCTCCCCTCCGAATCACATCTAAAGAGATAAATTCTATTATTAAGGATATGAAGAGGGGAAAGTCTCCTGGACATGACAGGCTCAGCATCGAGCATCTTCAAAATGCTGGTACACATTTACCCAGGGTGTTGGCAATGTTCTACAATCTCTGTATAGGACATTCTTACCTACCACAAGAGCTACTGGACACTATAGTTGTACCAATTGTAAAAAATAGGACCGGAGACATAGCGGACAAGGGGAACTACAGGCCTATTTCACTGGCAACGGTGATAGCCAAAGTATTTGACAGTGTCCTTGACAGTCACCTCAGTAGATACATAAATCTGCAAGACTCGCAGTTTGGTTTTAGAACTGGGCTATCTACTGAGAGTGCTATTTTTTCGTTAAAGCACACAGTCAAATACTATACAGATAGGAAAACACCGGTGTACGCTTGTTTTCTGGATATTTCAAAGGCTTTCGACTTGGTTTGCTATAAAATCTTGTGGGAAAAGCTTCGGGGGGCTGGAGTGCCTGCTGCATTGGTGTCGACACTGTCTTTATGGTATAATAACCAGAGAAACTTTGTAAAATGGTCTAATGCAATGTCTGATCCTTATAAATTAGAATGCGGTGTTAGGCAGGGAGGTCTCACCTCCCCGACGCTTTTTAATTTTTACATGAACCAGCTTCTTGTGGAGCTCAGTGGCACTCATGTAGGATGCCATGTCGATGGAGTGTGTGTGAACAACTTGTCCTACGCAGACGATATGGTATTACTGAGCCCTTCAATTTGTGGGTTAAGAAAATTATTGTCAATCTGTGAAACATATGTCGAGCAACATGGATTAAAATATAATCCAAAGAAGAGTGAACTGTTGGTGTTTAGGGGAGGAAACAAAAGTCCAACTCATGTTCCACCAGTAAGGCTCAGCGGTTCACTTTTAAGGAGGGTAACCCAATTTAAATATCTGGGTCATATTGTTACCGAAGATGGTAAAGATGACTGTGATTTGGAAAGGGAGCGCAGGGCATTGGCTGTGCGGGGTAATATGGTGGCGAGAAGGTTTGCTGGTTGCTCAGTACCAGTGAAAATCACTTTGTTCAAGGCATACTGCCAGACATTTTACACCAGCAGCCTTTGGGCTAATCATACCCAAAAATCAGCCAATACCCTGCGCATCCAATACAATAACACTTTCAGGATGTTGTTGAGGCTTCCGCCTTACTGTAGTGCGTCCGGGATGTTTGCTGATGCGCATACAGATGACTACTTCGCTTTAATGCGCAAGAAGGTCGCATCAGTAATACGCAGAGTAAGGGGCAGCAGCAACAGCATCCTGAGGGTATTTGCTGACAGGATGGATGGGCCTACAACGGGTAGGTTTATCAAGCTGCATGTAAGACATGTGGCTTGATAAAGTTTCCTAGTTTTGGGCTTAGTTAGTTATAGTCTTAGTTATAGTTACTAACATAGTTTAAGCATATATTGTTTTACTAACACACTATGGGCCCTGGAAGCCTGATAATAAAACATTTTTATTTTTATTTTATTTTATTATTTTTATTATTATGTAATCACCAAATAGTACAACTCAAATCGTCAATTTACCGGCATTTACACTTTTCTTTATATAAATAACAGAAACATTTGAAAATAATGAAACAAGCTAAGGCCTTTAAATATATTGTACCTAAATATCTATATGTACCTAGAAATAATTATAAATTAATTATATGTTACTGCGAACATGTTCTGACTATTTACAAGCGCTTTTTTAAAGACTACGTGAATAAAAACCTTAAAAAAAAACAAAAAAAATGACTGGAGCGATTTTAATAAAATTTGTGTTAGCTGAGACCCTGGATTAACCCATGGGCTATAATTCGTAAAGTTTAACGCTGGTAAAACCGCAGGGCACAGCTAGAAAACTGTGATTTATTTAAAAAATATTACTAGATTTCTTATCGAGATATATAATTATATAATGAAAAATAACTAAGACTTTAATTTTTCAAAACATACCTCTAATATAAAAGTATTTACTATCTATACATATAATAAATCTGTAGAAAAATCATTTTTGTACATGAAAAGAAAATCCAAAAAAAATAGCCAGGGTATTAAAGGACAACCAATAGAACCCATTTCCAGCATTTTTAGAATTTTTGTCTGTTTGTCTGTTTATATGTTCGGGTATCACGTAAAATATACGAAAGCATTGAGATAACTTTTATATACAACGATTGAGCGTAACCTGAGGTAACATTTAGTTTTTGTTTTATTGCAATCGGTTCAGTCTATCAAAAGATATTAGATTTTAAAGTAATCATGGAGAAAAATAACACACATTTCGGTACTTCAAGATGAACTAATGTTTATAGTTGAACTAAACTGTCCGATAGATGTCATTGTGCATATTATGACATGTCTTTTCTGAATGAACTAGGTTGATAGTTGATTTTTGTTTCGATAGATGTCGTTGTGCATTTCTTTTGACTCGCGGTGTTAAGATTTGCCCGTGTTTGCTGATTGCATGAGTTACGTAGGGTTTTGAATGTTCTGAATTGTTTCGAAATAAGGTCTTGGTTGCCTAGAAGTATGTCGTTGTCCAAAATTGGTTATTAAAAAAATCTGTTTTCTTTGGGCAAATTGAATTATGTAGCAGGTGGGATTTGTTATAATTTCATTTTAAATTATTGATAGTTGATTTTTATTTCGATACATGTCGTTGTGCTTGATAGTTGATTTTTATTTCGATAGATGTCGTTGTGCATTGCTTTTGACCCGCGGTGTTAAGATTTGCCCGTGTTTGCTAATTGCATGAGTTACGTAGGGCTTAGAATGTTCCGAATTGTTTCGAAATAAGGTCTTGCTTGGCTAGAAGTATGTCGTTGTCCAAAATTGGTTATTAAAATATTCTGTTTTCTTTGGGCAAATTGAATTATGTACATGGTTGGATTTGTTATAATTTAATTTTAATCGATCGAAAGTTTGTGCTGTCGATTCGTTTGTAACGCGAATGTACAGACGATTCGAATTTAATTGAGCCTGTCCGATTGAATGTAGTAAATTAACCCGGTCTCTCATAATTTTCTCAGCACAAATCTATATACCTACCTATGTAAAAGAGGAAACTGACTGACTGACATATCAACGCACAGCCTGAACGGCTGGGGTTAGAGACTTGAAATTTTGCCGGTAGGTACTTTTTATGACGTATGCATTCACTAAGGAAGGGGTTTTTGGAAATACTAACCCTAAGGGGGTAAAACACCGACAAAGTATTATTTACGTTGAAAGGATAGTCGGTCGATCAATCATGCGGACACTTTAGCTCAAGATATCAATGACTTTGGGTTCGAAGAGTGGGTAGAGGTAGAGCAACGTCCCGCGCTACTGTTTGCTTCATTGAATTACATTGCAAACCCGCGTTACTAACCGAATATTGCGTAGCTGCCACGATCATTTTACTAAGAAATTTGTTTTGTGAAGATTTTGGTGCCTACGTTGATAATAAAAGGGATTTCGCAATTAGTTTGATTACGTTTATATACTGTTAAATCGTGGTAGCTGAGCGATGTTCCTTTCGTATACAACATTTAATTGGATCAGTAACCATACTTACCGTTCCGTGCCTACATTTACCTTTATTATATTAAGTTTACCGCATTACATTAATTCCAATTGAAGCTGTAGATGAAATGTTATTAAACTATAACCGGAGTCTTAGCCAAACGGCCATGCTATTCGAGTGTAATAATATAAATTACATGTGTCATGCGGCATTTTCGTTGCGACCAAATAAGTACATCGGAGAACCCCGCTATCCATTACGTACCTATTCCTTTATCGAGGTTAAAGGAGATAGAACTAGCATGCGATGGTAATGCAAAAGAAGCTCTAGTGCGTAATAATTCGCTTCATTCAAAACCATACGTCTGTGGTAGCAAGATTAAACATTGTTGTATCGGTATGAGGCTATCCTTATATTTATTAAAGTGCATTCTTGTGTGAATTTGCTGTGCAAACCACTATTCTTTATTCGGTGGTAACATGTAGCGATATGAGTACCGCCCATCAGAACAGTCAAATAACGTCTATAGCTAAGTCGCGTGACCTTGTCATTGGCCAAGAAAATAGCAATAAAGTTTTTATTTGCCATCTCATTTTTTACCATACCGTGCAGTACTTGACGTGACAACTACTGAGAAAAACTGCCAAATAGCGCAGTAGAAATCCTTTAAAAAGACATCTAATAACAATTTATAATACAGGATAAATTTAGTAGAGGCAGGGCATATCGTTCATTTGCTCAAAGAGCAGCCCGACTGGGGAAGTACCCACCCACCTTACAGAAGAAACTCCTTAATAATAACATTAATATTTTTAATGTTGTGTTTCCGAGTGTGATTAAGGTCGCCAGAGCTCATTGGGGTAGGGGGAAGGGTCAGCAACACTTGTTTGCTGACTCTTAAAGGCCGGCAACGCACCCGCGACTCCTCTGGTGTTACGAGTGTCCATGGGCATCACTCACCATCAGGTGACCCACTTACTCGTTTGTCGCCCTCTGATATAAAAAAATTAAAAAATAATGAAGCATAGATAACATTCATGCTTCGGAGAGATGTAAGAACGTCCTCAGAGAACATGTTAAGGTATTGATTCTGTTTGTCATAAGAACACCTTGATAATCGTTCAGGCATATAGAATTGTGGGCTGGCTGTTCTTAGTTACTACTTCACTTCTGGTTTGATATTCAGATCGCAACCACTCATTTCGGACGGGCCTGTTGGCGAGATTGGCAAATGCTTGCTTTTCACGCCGAAGGTCGTGGGTTCGATTCCCACCCAGGACAGATATTTGTGTGCATGAACTTGTCTGTTTGTAAGTCTGGGTGTAATTATCTAAATAAGCATGTATTTACATAAGAACAGCAGTAGAATATGTAGTATATCAGTTAATTGATTTTCATAGTACAAACTCTGCCTAATTTGGGAATAGATAATCTTTTGTAAATAATATCCCAGGATATTATTTAATTCTGGTCACCAGGTCTGGTCAGTCTGAACACCAGGACCTAGTTGCAAAACCTCATTAATATTTTTCATTTATAATATGTACAAGCTTTTAATAGACATTTATAATACAAGGGTACTGACCTAGAAACAGTATACATTTACAATTAAATTGATGTTTCACTTCAAAAGCGCCTGAAATTATTTTCACGATAAATTGGTTGCGGTATGTAAATATAGGAAAATTGATTGAATACTAATAATAGACGCCGGTTATAATTTGTTCTTATTGTTAGGTTACCTTCCGATTTAATTTATTTAATGCCTTCAAAGTAATTAATTATTACATTGAAGGGTTTTACTGTGTTGTTTCATTAACTACTTAATACAAGAGATACATTTTTTAAAATTCTTATCAACTTGATTGTAAGATTATTATTATTATTCGTTTGAGATTTAAGAGAGATAGGGCAAAGCGTTCTTTCGCTCGAAGAGCAACCCGGCTGGGGAAGTACCTCCACCTACCAGAAGACATTCCTTAATAATAACATTAATAATTTTAGTCTTATGTTCTGCGTGTGAGTAGGTCGCCAGACAAATCAAATCAAATCAAAAAGTCATTTATTCCGTTGAAATATTATATTTGTGTGGAATCGTCAATTGTTTTACCCTACCGTGCAGTGCATGACGTGGTAGCTACTAAGAAAGACTGAGAAGACCTCATCGGGGTGGTGGGAAGGGTCAGCAACACTTGTTTGCTGACTCTTAAAGGCCGGCAACGCACCCGCGACTCCTCTGTTGTTGCGAGTGTCCACGGGTGGCGGTGTTCACTTACCATCAGGTGACCCACTTACACGTTAGTCGCCCTCTGATATAAAAAAAAATATATGTATTAAAATAAGGAAGTTATCAACTCTCCTTTCTTATGTGTGACGTTATTCTCCGCGGTATCTCTCCGATGAATGAATATAATCTATACTTCATACAAATTTAAAACAAATGATATCCAATTTCTCCTTTGTTTGTGAACCGATTTTACCTCTAATATCCGGTTAATTGATTCTTAGTCTAATTTGTAATTAACACACACCGCAAGTAGGGAGGCAATGTTTTTAACACAAGAGCCCTTTCTACTTACTCCAAAGGTAAATCACTAATGAATGACGAATCTACTTATGTCTACCTAGGACCTTCGCCCTCATTAGAAGCGTTACTAAATAACATTATATAAATTCTAGCGTAATCAAGTTCTTTATCATGTTTTCCCAGAAAACACATATGAAAGCTTACATTTCGTGTATGAATATCGATATAAAAATACTGTTGCCTTCAATAAAATACATACGCAAGAATTTTATGTCCCACTGCTGAGCAAAGACCTTGGTTTTTTTAATAAATAAAATAAAAAAGGTTTTTATGCACGTAGACTTTAAAAAAATGCTTATAAATAGTCAAAACATGTTCTTAGTAATATAGTTAAGTATACATAATTATTTACAGTTACATATAGATATGTAGGTACACGGATTGTTAAAACATTTATAAATTCTATTTTATAATAGTTATGATATTTAGCCAGCTTGTATTAAGTTATTGTCAAGGAGATTATGTTTAGGTTTAAATATCGAAATGTATAGTTTAAGCTATATTTTACTACATATTGTCTGAACGGTTCTGTCTATATTAAGGTACGAATTCAATATTATTATTATGACGGACTTGTGTTTTTACAAGGTCCGTCATACCTCGTGTTTAGACCGTGGGTTTTCCAGATTTCGCTGTCTTTCACTACTTCAGTAAGTTAACAATATAACATTAAAATAGGACGTGCTAGCTGCTACGAACGGAGACAGGTTAGCCATGGGACTGACCGCTTGACGTGATTTCCGAGCAATGGAAGTGTAACATCGAACTTCCTAACGGGCACTAATAATAGTTATTTTTACCAGAAATTAAAAAAAAAATAGATTATCTACCCCCTATATCGTAAATATATAGTTGAACCACAGCAAATGTAGTTTTAGTCCAGTATAGAACAGATAAATAAATATCTCCAGAGAAGTAACACAAAATTGATCCCAAACTAGGCAGGGCCTCTACTATGGCAACCAGACAACTGATAAACATATTTATATACTTCTAAATACATACATTTTATAAATGAATTACACCCAGACCCAAATAATCGTGCATCACTCAAAGATTAGTCCCGGGTGGGAATCGAACCCACGACCTCTGGCTTAGAAGTCAGGGTCACTACCACTAGACCAACAGGCCAGTCATCCAAATAATGGTGCTTATTCTATATCGACTCATCCGTAGAACAAAGTCTGATCTGCTGGGGTGATAGTTTTCAGTAGAGGCTAGAGAAGTTGTTGACATGTGTAACTCTTGAACGGTGAGATTTGACATTTAGATTTTTTGGTATGTTGTTATAACACCCCAGCCTAGTTAAATGGTATATAGATTATATTTCTTATGCTTTTATTTCACGTGATAATGAGTTCCATATCAACATAGGACATTTTATGGCGGAAGAGCGTGGGTCCGTAGTGAACATTATACGTTGTTTTATGGAGACGTTTGAATTAAATGACGTTCTATATCAATATGGGGCATTATTTATTGGAATTATTCATCTATCGAGAGTCCTTTATAAATAACCACCTCAAAATATTTAAAGATTACGTTGTATTCGAAGGTATTCATAAGACTACCTTTGAATACAACTAAATAATAAACTAAAACTGTCGTTTAATATCGCTTATTAATTAAAAATAAACTTAAAATAGCTAACAAAAGCATTGGATGGCATCACTTTGAATAACAATCATATTATTATAAGTACGTACTTTAAATTAGTATTGCCCTGTGAAGTGGTGAAAGCCTCTAGGCTGATTGTAAAGGTCATGTAAAATTAGCACAGTCTACAACTGACAGATCTATGTACCTATTAGAACAATGCGGGAGACGCGCATGAAGCAATTTAAACTTCGTATTAGTTATAAATTCAACAATAACATATTTTTTCGTAATACCATTTAGTTTTCATTATTTTACCAATGAGAAGCATCGTGACCTAGATGAAGTTCTATGCTAAGGAATAATTTTAAACTGTATACCTGAATTGTCTTGGTAGCTTGTAACAGTCAAAACTTAAAATAGTAATTAAATGGCATATCGTATCACAGTTTGGTCACTAGGTAACCTAAACGATTACGACACAGACTTAAATAGCAGTCTTGAATTAACGTAAATATTTATTATAATTACAGAAAATATTATTTACTATATAATTATATATTAATTACTTAATGCAAAATAAATCATAGCAATCAGTTTTTATAATATTAGCAATTAATATCATGACCAGGCCTATGTGCACATACTTTATAGTAATGAAAACGTACGTAGACAAACATTTTTTATTAATTTGAGTATTTACCAGAATTAGCATTGCTTGGTTCTTAAATAATTAGCTAGAATACAGGAATATTGATTATACTCTAAAGGAAATACTTCTGAGCGACACATATCCTTTAAATCTTTTTTAGCAGGAGGAACGATAACACGTCCAGAATATACAGGTTTTAGTTCAGTTTCTCGTGTTACCACAAAAATATATAATAAGGATGAGTCAGGTTCTATTTATAAAACAATTTGTTGGGATTACTACTATCTGAATAAACTTCTGAAATTGAAATCCAGTAAAACTTTTTGCCCGTAATATCTTCATCCTTACCTTATTATTAAAAGATATTTTAAGTCAAACATATCAGCTTCTCCTTCATTCTTGGCCGATCTTACTAATAAACGATATTCATAATCATATACCCCATACATAGTTTTGGTTTGAGAAGCTCCCTCGATGACAGAATGGACACTGTCCCTTCATTTTATGTATGTCTCTTCTGAAAAAGTGGCATATATCTACAATGAAAATACGATTACAATTTTGACTAGCAATTGTCTGAACAAAAGCGAAACTCTTTGGCCGCTCGGTCTACATTAGCCTGGGTAAAATTTAACAGGCAACTGCTGACCTAAATTGCGTCAAATCTTGCCACAGTTTCATCCCATTTATAACAAACGGTCTTTCTTTTAGCCCCATCAAAAATCGTAACGTTTAAGAGCTTTCTAGTAATATATGTAAGATGGCTTCACAGTAATATATGTTTATATTGCAACGAGGACACTGCAATACTTTTTCAAAATCCGATACAGCAGTATATTTCACTATGATGACTAGGTTTCCGTTGAACTCCTCAGCGTCCTTTTAAGTTTAAGTATGAAAAAATAGTCAGAATGATAACAGATCGAATGGACATTAATAAGACACGACATAGGAGTTTGCACTGATAGTTAGAAACTAACCGGGCTAGATTTTTTGAAGTGAAATTTGAATACTTTGAAAGCTCACCGTCATGCTAAAATAATAATATTATTCTATTCATAAGGACTTGCTTCATATGAAGAGAAGATTATCTTATTTTATTTCGAATTATATTTTTATTTACAGTGTTATTTAATATAGCGTAATGATTCTCACTTCTATCATTCTACTTTATTGTAAATGTATTTATATGGGTACAAAATTGTAAAAATAATTTGTGGACAACGGCTGGTTCCACTGTTCGTTACTTTTAGCATTTAAGTTATTTATTATACCCTCAGTAAGTGTTTGTTGTCCTATACAATAATAATAATAAAAAAGATCTGTGGTGAGAAACTTCTAACAGTTTCTCGGTCTGTTTACAAAACTAGAAGGTATTTACAACAAAAATATATTTGGTTGACAGCTGTAAACATCAATGGCAGACGGATGAGACATAATAATCGGTATTCTGTCGCAGATATTTTTTTTGATTTCCCCATTCTCTCGCTGAACTTCTTCCCATATATCAATACCTGACAGATTCCTTCTGAACCAGAAGGCAAAGATTTGTTGTATCATGTCAACGTCATCAACATTCACAAATATACAACTAAAGTAAAAAAAATTGGTTACTTTTATTATAGATATTCATAAAATACTCTTAATAATTATCGAGAAACTATTAAACAAATTTTTAGTAAATATCTAACGATATTTTTAAATGAACAACGTCCTAACTGATTTCATTAACCGAGTATCAAGGTCTCATGTTAATATCGAACCAACAAATCGTATCACAGATTTCGTAGAAATACGTCTAATATTCACATGAAATCCTTAGAAATTCAAAAGTGTTCGAATAAAATCGTCCTAATATTTTATAAGACCTCAATTTTTTAGTGTTTATTATTACAGAATAAATTATTCCCCTGTAAATATGCATTATGCCTATCTTATTATTATACTAAAATTGCGTTAATATGCCTCTCCATCAATAAACGTTCTATGTAAAAATCGATCGCCCACAACTATTTACTGACCCAAAAAGCAATATAGAGACAATTTTTCTTAATTTTAAACTTAAAGGTATGTAATCACCAAATAGTACAACTCAAATCGTCAATTTACCGGCATTTACACTTTTCTTTATATAAATAACAGAAACATTTGAAAATAATGAAACAAGCTAAGGCCTTTAAATATATTGTACCTAAATATCTATATGTACCTAGAAATAATTATAAATTAATTATATGTTACTGCGAACATGTTCTGACTATTTACAAGCGCTTTTTTAAAGACTACGTGAATAAAAACCTTAAAAAAAAACAAAAAAAATGACTGGAGCGATTTTAATAAAATTTGTGTTAGCTGAGACCCTGGATTAACCCATGGGCTATAATTCGTAAAGTTTAACGCTGGTAAAACCGCAGGGCACAGCTAGAAAACTGTGATTTATTTAAAAAATATTACTAGATTTCTTATCGAGATATATAATTATATAATGAAAAATAACTAAGACTTTAATTTTTCAAAACATACCTCTAATATAAAAGTATTTACTATCTATACATATAATAAATCTGTAGAAAAATCATTTTTGTACATGAAAAGAAAATCCAAAAAAAATAGCCAGGGTATTAAAGGACAACCAATAGAACCCATTTCCAGCATTTTTAGAATTTTTGTCTGTTTGTCTGTTTATATGTTCGGGTATCACGTAAAATATACGAAAGCATTGAGATAACTTTTATATACAACGATTGAGCGTAACCTGAGGTAACATTTAGTTTTTGTTTTATTGCAATCGGTTCAGTCTATCAAAAGATATTAGATTTTAAAGTAATCATGGAGAAAAATAACACACATTTCGGTACTTCAAGATGAACTAATGTTTATAGTTGAACTAAACTGTCCGATAGATGTCATTGTGCATATTATGACATGTCTTTTCTGAATGAACTAGGTTGATAGTTGATTTTTGTTTCGATAGATGTCGTTGTGCATTTCTTTTGACTCGCGGTGTTAAGATTTGCCCGTGTTTGCTGATTGCATGAGTTACGTAGGTAGGGTTTTGAATGTTCTGAATTGTTTCGAAATAAGGTCTTGGTTGCCTAGAAGTATGTCGTTGTCCAAAATTGGTTATTAAAAAAATCTGTTTTCTTTGGGCAAATTGAATTATGTAGCAGGTGGGATTTGTTATAATTTCATTTTAAATTATTGATAGTTGATTTTTATTTCGATACATGTCGTTGTGCTTGATAGTTGATTTTTATTTCGATAGATGTCGTTGTGCATTGCTTTTGACCCGCGGTGTTAAGATTTGCCCGTGTTTGCTAATTGCATGAGTTACGTAGGGCTTAGAATGTTCCGAATTGTTTCGAAATAAGGTCTTGCTTGGCTAGAAGTATGTCGTTGTCCAAAATTGGTTATTAAAATATTCTGTTTTCTTTGGGCAAATTGAATTATGTACATGGTTGGATTTGTTATAATTTAATTTTAATCGATCGAAAGTTTGTGCTGTCGATTCGTTTGTAACGCGAATGTACAGACGATTCGAATTTAATTGAGCCTGTCCGATTGAATGTAGTAAATTAACCCGGTCTCTCATAATTTTCTCAGCACAAATCTATATACCTACCTATGTAAAAGAGGAAACTGACTGACTGACATATCAACGCACAGCCTGAACGGCTGGGGTTAGAGACTTGAAATTTTGCCGGTAGGTACTTTTTATGACGTATGCATTCACTAAGGAAGGGGTTTTTGGAAATACTAACCCTAAGGGGGTAAAACAGAGAATGGAAGATTATATGAAAATCCGTCATTTTTTGAAGTTAAAGGCATTGAAACTAATATTTAGTAGTTCAGCCAAAAATAAAAATAAATATTTTAGAATTTTTGGAAATTCCACCCCAAGGGCGTAAAATAGGGGATATAAATTTGTATGAAAAGTGTATATTTTTTATGTGAAAATTGGTATTTGGCCCTTCCGTTAAAAATAAAAAATATGTATTTCAGGATTTTAGGAATTTCCACTCCTAAGGGCGCATAATAGGGGATGTATGTTGCGTGTGGGTATACCTATAATGGTTGTGAGGCTTCAAGTCAAAACTTTGCATCGTGTTATAGAGTCTACTATTATGCCTGGGTCCGCCCAGGGAGAAACAGTGTTCGTGTCACGTATTCCGTAAGTGCCAAATGATCTCCCTTTTCAGTTTAAAATACTGTAGTTCCCTATAAAAGTGTGTGTCGCGATAACCATCAACAAATCGCAAAGTCAAACTCTCAAGTTAGCTGGAATTGACTTGAGGAAGGCGGGCAGGTTCACGTGGCGTTCTCACGTGTGAGTTCATCCCTCAGTCTGATCCATGTAGAGCGAGGACCTACGTCTTTTGCTGAGCGCCGTAAAGTGGATGATATTGAACATCCCACATACCAGGCCGCTTGCCGAGCACGCCATTTATTAGTTGGAGGTCAGCATTGGGATGACGCTCTAGGCCTCTAGCGGAAGCATGCGTGAGCGATAGTCCACATCGCTTGCGACATTTGTTTGCCATCTTAATGACCTTTTGTGCGTTATCGGACGCTAAACAGTTATGGCAAAAGTAGATTTTATGAGACATGTACAACTAAATACTGATGGACAAATTACTGACAGGGTACGTGAAAATTGTCACAACAGGTCCTTATTGGCTATTCAAATGATAGTTATGAGTATAGGAGGGAACCCGATCAGTCAGAGGCTGCGAAAAGGCACAGGAGTTTTTTATTGTTAAAAATAGGCGATGGCACATACCCCGTACAAGAAGATGGAAAAGTTATTTTGATTGGTAATCTCTGTTCTTACGTTACACCACAGCAAGAGCTAATTTCTTCTGTGTACGGAGATACCACAAACATGGGAAATCAAGCCGGTTCTTGGCTATGTCAGCGAGCTATTTTGACTCCCCACAATGACCAAGCTGCGGCAATTAATTTCAAAATATTGAGTCATGCGTCCGGTAATAGTAGAGAATATAGCTCAATAAATACATTTATTGAAGAAGATAACGCCACGCACTACCCGGTAGAATTTTTGGATTCCCTCAGCACACCCGGACTTTCAGCCCACAAAATAGTTTTAAAAATTGGTGTACCAATAATTCTCCTCAGAAATTTATGTCCTCCCAAACTTTGTAACGGCACTCGGCTCAAAGTCACAAATCTGCAACATTATCGAAGCTGAAATATTAACAGGTTGCGGCGCCGGTGATATTGTTTTTATTCCAAGGATACCTATAACTCCTAAAAACTTTCCTTTCTCTTTCAAACGAGTGCAATTCCCAGTCAGTCTCTGTCATGCCATGACGATTAGTAAAGCTCAGGTCCAGACATTATCCGTTGCGGGGGTGGACCTAAGTATTGGATGCTTTTCCCATGGTCAACTATACGTAGCTCTTTCACGCGTAAACAACCCCAATAACGTTTTTGTGTACGCTCCAGATGGTTCCACAGGTAAAATAAAGAAGCACTAAATTAAATTAAAAAAATGTTTTCGGTATCCTCCCACAGCGCTTTACACTAAAAAATACATTGTTAAGTTCCGACATCCACGCGAACGAAGTCGCGGGCACAGCTAGTGTTATAAATATAATTACGATCTAATGTTATGCATATACTTACAATCAATATATTAATAAGTACATTTAATATTTTTGTAAAGAATTTTTGTGCCTGACAGTACATTGGATCAAAAATTACTTTCAATTAAATTAATCGAATCGGGGGCGTCGGCCACAGGTGCGTCGACCACTGGGGGCCTAAGCCACGGACCCAAGATTCTTCGGTGCTTCCAAGTTTTCAGTATCTCTTAATTTATATTACAGTGTTTAGCAGAATACCTAAATACTTATTTAAAGATAACATAATATATGTGTGATAAAGTAAACCACCCGCACTAACTGGTCAATCAGTTGAAATCTAGTTTCTAATAATGTAAGCTTTTAATTGTATTAGACTTTTACAAGTGTATTTTAATAGTGTGTGAAGTGCCGAACAAATTGCATCTTATCAACAGTATCAACACAATCATTCCCGATTATTGCTGACACGGAATAAGATAGGTGCTTATGTTTATTATAGACAACATTTCCTAATAATATTATGAAGTCCGCCAATATATTAGCTTAGCGAGGGTTACAAATATTAAATTATATATGTAATTGTGTATGCAGGAAACAGTAAAGAGGATATTCAAAGTAATTAATTAATATCTACGCTTAGGCGTGTCGTGAAATATGTCCAGTCAAAATACAAAGTTAATATGCAGTGTTAATTCCGCTAATTGTCAGTTTAATCAAGCCGAGACGCAAAAATATGCACATAGAAGGACAACATAAACAATAAATTAAATATTATATTTCATTGTAAAATACTGTATTTTTATGATTATTTATTTACGTAATATAACGATAGCTTAAATTTAAGCACGATTAAAGGGATTTGCAATATTTAGAAGCCGGTCCCCGGACGGTCTAACGTAAGTTAAAGAAAAGATGCTCTTGTTCAATTACGGTTGATAAACTTATCTAATGGTTTACCAACTGTATAATAGCACTTCGATAGCTACTACAAACTTAAGTCCCTTGGCCTTCCAGTAGGCCTTGGTAAGTTCCGAAGTCAATATCCGCGTATGCCAAAAGTTTTAAAGTAAACCAACATTCCTTTGTCGGTTGCGGTTTAAAATATTTTAGGTAAGCGCCTACTTATCGTAACAATAAAGCTAGGATTAATATGCCGAGTCAAAGAAATATAATCAAACAGATGTCCCGGGAGACTTTACCCCTCCCAGGAAATCACAATAAGTATATAGAATACTTGCTTTTCACGCCGCAGGTCGTGGGTTCGATTCTTATCCAGGACAGATATTTGTATGCATAAACATGTCTCTTTGTCCTGAGCCGAGCTGTAATTGACTCTATAAGTATGTATTTACAAAAGAAAAGTAGTATATCAATTATAAGGTTTCTATAGTACAAACTCTGCTTAGTTTGGGATCAGATGGCCGTGTGTGAATAATATCCCAGGATTTATAATAAATAATTCTTAAATTCCTTTTGAATTTTTTCGATGTTTTGATAGTTTCTTCTGCTATTCGCGTTGGAGTCCGATACAACAACTCAATTATTTTTCTAAATCGGTTAATCCTTTCTTGTATTATAAATGATGTAAGTAACCCGATTTTATTTTATATAATATAGATGGAAGAAACTTGGCTTAAAAAAGCCGGGTATCCAATCAAATTTCATTGCGTCTATTTGATGATGAATGAAAATTAAATAATTAGTGGGTGGTTGCTGGATTCAATTCTCCCACAAAATTATTCTTTGAACGACCGATCAAGCCCGAAAATGAATAACAAAAATGATGTTCTTAGATAAATTTACGCTAGATATTAATAACTTCGACAATAGACATTCTAAAAACTACTCATAAAACTAATAACTAATCTATAGAGTAGATTAGTTATTAGTTTTATGATCCGTTTTTAGAATGTCTATTGTCAAAGATTTTTTTATTTGATTTCTTTTAGTTTATAAAAAGAAATTGATTTTTAGAATATTATCTTGCAAATAGTATCGAATAGCACTGAGATGCAAAATACTTAAAATGTCGCTTTAGTAAAAAAAACTGCGGGGCAGTCTTTGGGGACTGCCGATGGAAGTGAAAACAAATTTTTTCAGTACTGATTTAGATATCTATGATACAATAGTTGACACTTCATATTGAGATATTACCCACGGAGGTATAGGCTATGTACATATTTACTCAGTATGCATAGCTCGTGGTAAGCGTGCAGTGTCGAAGTCGTGATTTTCACGCTTTTTGTTCACCCAAAAAGTACGCAATATACACATATAGCTCATGGAAAGCGTTTGGTGGAGTTCCATGATTATAGTTCACACCAAAAAAGTGCTCAACGCGCCTAAAAAAGTTTACACTTCAAAAAAATACCATGGGGTAGTTATATCTTTGTTTCTTAACACTGCATTGCTTCTTTGAAGCTATGACAGTAATTATTGTTGAATACTGTAAAAGATAATAAGATCAAAATGCCTGAAAGCATTATTCTTAAAGTTCTTTGAAAATATATTTTAATAAATAAAAATATATTATGTTGAATTTCCACTACGCGTGAGTACAAGGATTATAAGAGATATTAGGTAGTAATTAAACTTTTCTTATCATACTCTTCCGATCTATCATGTTGAGATATCTAATATAAACACATGTTATACCTCGTGCCAACTTAATTAGGTAAATGTACATATATAACATTGATAACAGTTCCTATTCATAGTAGATAATATAATCAATCTAACTAACAATTATAGATATAGTTCTGTTATATAACTTTTTCAAGTAATATCTTAAAATATAGTGGCTCTGAATTATCGGTAAAAAAAGGTTGCATAATATAGAATGCTTTTTACATTTTGCCCATTCTAAACTTAAATACCAGAAAAAATAGGGGTCAATTACATTTTTGGGATTATATTAATACGAATGCTGTTATACACATAAGTTCCGCCAATAAAAGAATATTGAACTCTTACATCAATATTGAGAATAGATACCATTCAGAAACGATTTAGTAAAATATACCTACATAAAACTATAAAAATCGACATTTAAAATTATTCAATCTTATGAATAACTATTTCTATTATAATTTAAATAAGCTAGCTACTTTAGTAACTTAATCATTAGTATCTTAAATTAAAAATGTTAATTCTAAATAATTTCATACAAACCATAGAGATCGATGTATCTAGAAATAATTATTTATAGTTAATTATTTTGATATGCTCCAACTATTACAAGAGCTCTTTTAAACTCTATATGAATAAAAGTATTCGTATTTGTAAAGCCTTTTTTATTTTATTTATTTATCTGTTACAGCCAAATGTATATATGTAAATATATTGTTCGGTGAAGCAGTGAAAGTGTCATATTTCGTGTGAATATTTCAAATATCTCGTTCATTTCCTGACTAAATGAGAATTTAGTTGCCAAACAAAAATTATATTTCCATTAATCAACGAAGTAAATCTTTTGTTACTGCAGAGAATGAGAGACTGATAAATCAACTTAATGTTAAGAGTTAGAAAGTCTGTTTCGAGCATGTATCTTTTGTTTAAAAGTAACTAAGATCTCGACATTGAGATAGACCAAGTTTTAGTCGTCCTTTCTAACCTAAGTGGGTACATATTTCACAGAAGATTTGATATGAAATAATGTGATTACGTGACAAAGACAATGTTAGCTTACTAAAATAACAAAAAAAGCAATAAATGTAAATTCTACTGAAAATAATTGTACTTAACTCAAACGTGCATCTATTGAGTGTTTACCTATGGTTAAACTTGCATAAGGAAATTTTGTTAAACTATTACTTATCTACTTGTATTAATTTACAGTTATCGCATATACAACATGTAACTTAATTGAAGCACATCCTGAAAATAGTTTGTTCAGAATTTTTAATATAGGTAATTTTTTATTCTAAAATAATTAAAACTACGGAAATTATTGTCATATTAACCCTGTACAGTCAAAACAAATTGAAATGGACCGTACGTCAAAGTAATAAGACTTTCAAATTGCCCTTTTATTTGTATTTATACAAATTCCATCATTCAATACAAAATAAAGAAAAATAAACTTTATTCCAAGAATCTAATTTAGTAAATAACAATGCATATACATGTTAAATTAAAAATTCAGTATATGTATTATGATTACAACATAATATTCTAATTGGGGTGTTTGAGGGTGTGCGTTAATTACGTTACATGTTGTAAACTAGTAATTTATCATTACTATTGTAGTTTTAAATTATTGGCCTATTTGCATACAGTTAAAAAAAGCAACTCGAAATGTCATAAGGGTATTTACAAAAAATATCTCAGTAGTTGACCATGGTCTGAAAGATAACGGTGTTGGTACCTCGTGCCGCGGCGAGTATAACGAACTTGCTTCAGCTTAGTAACACTTAGTAACACCGAATTCTGGCTTAGTCCAGTCGGGTTGAGACCCCGTAAGTAGGACACTATTATTAATAGCCGTAAAAGTTTAAGTACTACTGACCGGTGAGCTACTTTTATAGACGTTATTAGGTCAATTAGTGTCCCTATAATGGCTATTAAGCACAGGCTTATTTGTTTTGTGATCATCATCTCTCTCTCTTTTAACTGATTCTTAACTTAAGTAATTTACATTATTCTTTGTATTACACGTAATTGGATTTAATTTGACAGGGAAAACTGCTCATACTACTTGTCTAAAAGCAGCCTCAAGGTCAAAATAATAATAATATTCCGAGACATTATTTACGCACTTGTCATCTGATCCCAAATTAAGCAGAGCTTGTACTATCGAAACCAGATAACTGATATACTACATATACTATTTTGTTTTTGTAAATATATACTTTGCTTGCTTATCGTATGGGCAGTGGTTACCCTGGTGTCAGAGTTGCTCAAGCCGCCCAGTAGGCCTCTGACATGGCTTAACGACTGTTACCTAATGGCTACAACCGGGACCGACGGCTTAACGTGCCCTCCGAAGCACGGAGACGCTCACAAATTAAACCACTTAAGCGGTCACCCATCTATGGACTGACCGCGAACGTAGTTGCTTAACCTCGCCAATCACTTACGGACCGGTGAGAGCATCTGGCTATGAGCGCCTTATATATACTTATATAGATCATTACACCCAGACTCAGGACAAGCAGACATGTTCATGCACACAAATATCTGTCCTGGGTGGGAATCGAACACATGCGGCTTTAAAGGCAAGCATTTGCCAACCCCGCCAACAGGCCAGTCATATCCATCGACACGTGGCGTAGTCTACCAATATCTAACCCACCACACAACTCATGAGGTATTAAATCGTTAATGTTCTGTTTATAACATGAGCATATTCCATGTCCACGAGACGTTAAACCGGTCATTTGCAAGCGGCAGTGTCATAAGCAGTTCATTTGGCAAGGGACTCGGCGATATTTACAATGTGTAATTGCATGATAATCAGCCTCTAGTATAGAGGAAACGGAAAATTTCAAGTGACTTTTTTAAAATAACGTTTATCTATAGGTACTCTTTGTGACAAGACAAATAAATAAAAAAACCGGCCAAGTGCGAGTTGGACTCGTCCATGAAGGGTTCCGCAGCAGCAAGTATTTCAGTTGATTAAATGAAAGGTAAATTGTGGTTTTCGATTTATGACGTATTAAAAAAACTACTTACTTGATCTCGTTCAAACCATTTTTTTTTGTTAGTTTACATGGTAATGTACATCATGTATTTTTTTAGTTTTATCATTCTTTTATTTTAGAAGTTACAGGGGGGGAGGGGGGACACTCATTTTTTCACTTTGGGAGTGTCTCTCGCGCAAACTATTCAGTTTAGAAAAAAATGATATAAGGAACCTCAATATCATTTTTGAAGACCTATTCCTAGATACCCCACATGTATGGATACAATGAAAAAACATTTTTTGGGTTCAGTTTTATGTATGGGGAACCCCCAAAATTATTCTTTTATTTCTATTTTTGTGTGAAAATCTTAATGCGATTCACAGAATACAACTCAACCGTACAACTCTTATAGTTTCGGAAAAAAGTGGCTGTGACATACGGACGGACAGACAGACAGACAGACATGACGAATCTATAAGGGTTCCGTTTTTTGCCATTTGGCTACGGAACCCTAAAAAGGCGTATAAGAACTTTCATTTAAGTGGTTGTTTTTTATTTAAAGGCCAAAGCAGAGAGGGTTTATAGCATATCCAAGTGGCTAATCATGTCAGCCTAATGACGTCCACTGCTGGACAAGGGCCTCTCAAAAAGATTTCGACCATGGAGTTGTGTCCATCATTTGGGCAAATATGCCATGAGCGCCACGCTTGGCAGACGGGTTGGCGATCGCAGTAAGATAGTCTTAGTACTCAGGAAAACGCTGCTGCTGCTCATTCCCTGGTATATTCCCTCGGGACGACTTCTACTCTCCCTACGGGATGACGATATTCTTTATGGGCGTCAGCCACACAGCCAGTGTTGGCGTGGTTGGCAAATGCGTATTACTTTTCATGCCGGAGGTCGTGGGTTTGATTCCCACCCAGGACAGATATTTGTGTGCATGAACATATTGTCTGTTTGTCCTGAGTCTGGGTGTAATTATCGATATAAGTATGTACTTACATAAACAAAGTATATGTTGTACATCAGTTATCTGGTTTCCATAGTACAAGCTCTGCTTAATTTGGGATCAGATCGCCGTGTGTAAATAATGTCCCAGGATATTATTATTATATGCTTCTTTATCTCCAAATTCAAATATCGCATTATTCAATCATGGTCAGTCCGAATAAGTCAGTCTCATCAGCTGTCTTCAGTGTATTGAGCCAATTGGTGAATTCACCAATAGCGTGCATATCCTATTTTAGTAGCAGGTAAACGTGTTGCCTTGAGCGTAAGTGTACCATCAAAGTAGCTTTATGAAATGGCTGCAAGTGGCCGGGGCTTAATATTGTATGTTTTCATTCCCTTTTATATGAACGCGGTGCTGCAATTCGTCACTCCAAACTGCACTCCTCCCATAGCGACGACGCGACGGCTCAATTTTGCATCGTTTTAAATATCTTTTCAGAACATCCGACACGTTTGTGCTTACCGTACTAGTGAATTTAAGGGTAACTCAGTAAATATGTATATATGCTTTTCTGAAACATTTATGTAAAAAAACCTTCATAAAGAAGCAGTAAGGGGTTTTGGCGGTTTGTTCTAACCGAGCGACTGCTGGGCCTCATCGACCGTTAACGGAAGGTTAAGGGCAACTGAGAGTGAATCTGAGTCTTGCTCATTGTGCAGACATTACAGACTAAGCTAGCAGACTAAGCAACTGTTTTCTACATTTTTAGTTAATTTAATCAGCATTGGTAGAATTATAGTAGTATATTAGTGCTAGAATCAGCTCTAGAGATTCGATATATAGTGGTAATTATACAACTCTCGTCTTCAAAATTTCGTTATTATGTCAATGACTAATAAAAAATTAAAACACATTGAAACAAATAAAACACATACCGAACATAAACAGTAATAAATCAGTTTCTACATGCTCCTATCCCAGCATTCTGATCCCTGTCTGTGACTAAATACCGTTAACCATTTCTTTACGAACTTGGTAAAATCCTGTACGTTTTGTACTCTTTACGTTGAACTTTGGGGAATTAAAAAAACAACCGGCCAAGTGCGAGTCGGACTCGCTAATGAAGGGTTCCGCAGCAGCAAGTATTTCAGTTGATTAATTGAAAGGTAAATTGCGGTTTACGATTTATGACGCGTTAAAAAAAACTAAATACTAGATTTCGTTCAAACCTATTTTTGTTGTTAGTTTACATGGTAATGTATACCATATATTTTTTTAGGTTTTATCGTTCTCTTATTTTAGAAGTTACAGGGGTGGGGGGGGGGGGGGACAATCATTTTTCCACTTTGGAAGTGTCTCTCGCGCAAACTATTCAATTTAGAAAAAAATGATATTAGGAGCCTCAATATAATTTTTGAAGACCTATCCATAGACACCCCAAACGTGTAGGTACGGTGAAAAAAAAATTGAGTTTAATTTTCAGTTCTATGCATGGGGAACCCCCAAAATTATTATTATTTTTTTATTTTTGTGTAAAAATCTTATTGCGGTTCACAGAATACATCTACTTACCAAGTTTCAACAGTACAGCTCTTATAGTTTCGGAAAAAAATGGCTATGACATACGGACGAAAAGACAGACAGACAGACATGACGAATCTATAAGGGTTCCGTTTTTTGCCATTTGGCTACGGAACCCTAAAAATATATATTACCAATTTTCCCAATTTTCAATAGTTTTATATTTATAATTTTGGAACTCCAAAGTCTCTCATCTTGGAGGTGGGTGTTAATAACAGCGACACAATTAGTCTCAATCTAATGTATGTATCTGTAAACTTATTTACAATTCAATATATATATTCAATATATAAATAAATTAAAAGACAACGAAAAGCAGAGTTCGTGGTTTCAAGCCCCTCAGGTTTGCATTCACTGCCTCAGGTCAAAGTTTCTTGCGGTGAGATTTATCGAACTTATCGAACACTGATATTTCATCCACATTGTTGAAGCTTTTCTTGTTAAATTTAAGCATAAAAAGTTAAATCACATAATCCAATGTGTTCGGACAATACTGAATTTATTCTTCAATATTTACTTCCCTTTTAGCGAAGATGCTTGTAGCAGGTTTATCCTTCAAATTGTATCCACTATATTACATTAGTATTCTGCATATGGACCGACACAATGGGTGGTAGATTTGGCCATTTAGTATCTTTCTATCACACATGTTAAATTCTAAGTGACACTCAATAATGATTTCACAAAGTTTAATTTCTTTGATTAAAATTACAGATAATCTACAAAAAAATAAAATTGACTAATCTTTATTTCTATGCAAATACTTAAAGCCGAAGAGTAAGTTTGTTGCCTGCTTTCAAGCAAAATTCAAATAATATCTGCCCCCTTCTAGCTTACAATAACAAAAGGGGGTTCTGGGGCTAGACGTCCGCTGCCGTGACACGTTCGTTTTGCTCGCTCGCCTTTGCACTTTAATGGTCACTATTCTTACCTAACCCAACTAGGTGCATTGGAGCACTTGGCGTTGGCATTTCTGACGTATCTAAACCACAAAATAATCTAATTACGTATGTAAATTGGGCTGATGTTTGGAAACAAAATATGTGTCATCATAACAGCTGTAAGATGTCCACTGCTGTACAAAAGCCTCAAGTATCATCTTAGGAAGCGTATTCGCAGCAAGATGGTCATAGTACTCCGGAAGAAACTGCTGCCCGTCCTCAGGTAAATATTTACTCGGGTCGACTTCTACGCCCCCCACGGGATGAGATGGGGTAGTGGTATTCTGATTTTCGCTGCCGTCACCATACAGCAAATATGGGTATACTATGAAAAGCCAAAAGAATATGTTATGTTTATCACAAACAGGTTTTCTTTCGGTTTGATAAGTAAATTGCTCTCCTTAAATTTTGTTCCACTATTTACGCGGGTGGCCTTGACTTGATGCGAATAAATTAGATGTTGCCAACCTCCTACCACCCACATCAATCATGTGAATGCACTGATCTATCGATCCAAGAGCACACTAAAATAGGACAACTAATAACCCCAAAAAACTAGTTCACAGAATTTAAAATGTCATCGTGTCCGCCAGCTGCGTCCAATCGTATCGCTACCGGCGTGTTTTTGCGGAAATCTGATATTTGTAGGAGGAGAAAAATCACAGCGACATCAAATATAGCTTAAAATGTACTGAGCTCAAATTGAGTGGCTATCAATTTTATTTGAACAAAATGGCTATGCATTTAAGTAAGTACTGGGAACTTCGAAACATCCAGCTCTATTCTTTGTCTTCGATATCATAAGGGTAACCTTTATGCATAATGTAATATTTCTTGTTCAAATCCCTGCCTGTCGTAAAAGGCAACTGAAAGTCGGTATTTCTTCCGGAGATGCTTATTGTTGCGCTTACCCTTGCCAATCGAGAATGGACGCAAGGCTGAGATCATCTTCAGTGGGGTAACAAGGCGTCTATCAAACGGCCTCCGGGAATATTCAGCATATTGTGATCATATGCTGTGGTCAAAACTACGAAGTTAGTTGGAGGAATGTGCTTTCTCCTCCGAGGTGAATTTTCTTTGGTCAATTTTTTTTTGCTGTAATTCTGAACAAACAATTTTGACTTGCTTGCTACCACACCAAAACAGTTGAAAGAGACGTTATTTTAAGATGGCTACCTAAAAACATAAACATGTTTTGAGGCAACCATGTTGCTTGTTTACTAATAAACCAGAAAGTAACTTCCGATAATATCCCAACATCAGAAACATGTTCCGACGGTCACCAGGGAATCGTCTGAGCTTATCGGAAAACGTAAAAAAGTTCAATAAACCGTGTAATCCATGAAAGTAGTTTTGTTTCATTGAAAGTTCCTCGAGTTGGTTCAGTTGGTTGGGTCGTGTGTTTGCACGCAGATTGCTCCTAAATTAGAACTTTTCCATCTAATCCCGACCACCAAAGGGAACTAGTATTAGAACTGTTACATAATGGGTCGTAACAGGGTACTTATTGATTTAACCGATTAGAGGTTTTGTTGAACTATGAATTATACTTTTAGTACAAAATATAATAGATCTTTCAACATCACAAAATAAAGAAGAAAGCTTGGGTTTTATAGTTCAGTATATTTGCAAGACTTTATTTCTATGCTTCTTGTAGACAGGTTTACTTTTAGTTAATATAGATGTAATTTACGAATTAATTCTCATAACCGTAGAATATTGAACCACTATATTATATTATTTTTTAATTTAAATAATTTGTTGTATTGAAATCACTTCCGATGGTAGAATATTTTTATTTGTAAATATATTCACTATTTTAAAAGAGCCTATTCAGTATGTGACGAATAAGCATATATTCAGTAGAAAGGTAACTTCAGTAAACACACAGTGAAATTACATAATTATCAAGTCATCTCATCTCAAGACTAGCTGTAACATTCACTGCAATTCTTCTATAACCGTACACTAAGCCACATCAGAAATTAGATTAATAGGAGGAACTGGGTCAAGACCTAGTGATAAAAATCATTCCAAAAATGGTCCGGTTTCCAAAAGCTTTCTATTGTTAGGTGTGTACCTAACTAATATATCCGAACTATAGTCATTAATACTAACTAAATATCGTCACTTATTGACAATATTCATTAATATAACTATCCTATTTTATTAATGTGATATGATCTCCAGATCCGAAGCCAAGCATCTCCCAATAACCTGTCGATAGATATTTCATTTCATTTTTCATTTCATTTCATAATCTTTATTTGTGAACACAGGTACATAAAAGGTCTTAAATATACAATATTATTGTAGATGAACTCTATGCTCTACCAATGAAATTGGTGTACAAATAGTAGGTATTTAGGTTTAATTAAATTATAAAGTTTAGTCAATATCTAGATATAATATTACAGGAATTGTCATAAATTATCATTTAAAAAATCCTCAATATGGTAATATGTCTTATCAGCTAGAAACAAAAACAATTTACTTTTAAATTTGTGGACACTATCTTCACTTCTTATGCATTTCGGTAATTTATTATATATCTTGGGAGCCATTGCAAAAATACTGTTCCTATAAAGTGTAGTTTTAGACCCAACTGTTTGTAACCGGTCACAACGGCGCTGACTACTTACTCGAGCAAATTTGTGCAGATTATTTTTGACAAACATAGAAGTTTCAAATATATATAACGAGGGCATTGTTAAAATTTTCATATTTTTAAAATATGGTTTGCAACTATCAGTTGTTTTTACGTTATAAATGGCTCTTATGCATCTTTTTTGGCACTTAAATACTGTATTTTTACCCGTTGCATTGCCCCAAAATATAATACCGTATCTTAATGTTGATGCCACTAGCCCATGATATGCTGTTAATACTGTTGCTCGATTGGCAGTTTTACTTAACATATGCAAGGCATTGGTTGAGTTTACAACAAACTTTGTCAATATGCGAATTCCACTTTAATGTACTTTCTATGTTTAACCCAAGAAATTTTGTCACATTTGTTTCATTAATTACTTTGTCATTATATCTAATATCTAAGTTCAAGTTACGATTTGTTCTTTGTTGAAATGTCATTATTACGGTTTTGTCTAGATTTATAATCAAATTATTATGTCGCAGCCAATTTACAACCGACTTTAAATCAGAATTAATATCAGTCTCTAATGTATTTACTTCGTCATTATTGAAAAGTAAAGTGCTGTCATCTGCAAATATTGTCATAGGATACTTTGATGCTGTCGGAAAATCATTAATATAGATAGTAAATAAAAGTGGTCCGAGTACGCTACCTTGTGGTACCCCGTAAATTACAGTTCTCTGGCTAGATTCATATGTGTGTTCAGTATTTTTATTAATTCTACTAAGAGTCGTTAATTGCTTTCTATTGGATAGATAAGATTCTATTAAATTTAGTATATTTCCTCTAATTCCGTATGAGTTAAGCTTATTTATTAGTATTTTATGGTCCACGTGGTCAAAAGCTTTTGACATGTCCATATAAAGCGCTAGAGTTGGTAGTCTCTTATCTACTCTGCTGCTAACCATATGCAAGAAGTCATAGATGGCCATGTCAATTGATCTCTTTTTCCTAAAACCTTTTTGATTATCAACGAATAGATTATTTTTCTCAAAATATGTAGCAATTCGATTATATATAGCCTTTTCAAAAATTTTAGAGAAAATTGGTACTAAAGCTATAGGTCTATAACATGACATGTTGTCTCTGCTATCTTTTTTGAAAAGAGGTTTAGTAATAGTTATTTTTAATTCTTCCGGAAAATAACCATGCGATATGCATATGTTGATAAGATGACTTAATACAGGGGCAATGATTACAGATACCTGTTTAACAATTTTCGTACTTATATTATCATATCCAGTGCTAGATGTATTTTTTAGTGACATAATAATACGATGAATTTCAAGCGGTATTGTGGGTAACATAAACATAGATGTAAGTTTACTTTCTATTGGTGTATTTTTATTAGTGTTTGTATTGTTAACTGGATTTACTTGATCCACGAAAAAATTGTTAAAAGCTTGTGCTATTTCAAGAGGATTAGTTAAAATTTTATCATTTGATTTGATTTTCATTATAGCTTCACGTGGTAAATTATGTTTACTCTTGTTTTTGTTGATTACATTCCATGTTGCTTTACAGATATTCTGCGCTGAATGTATAAAACGACTGTTATGAGCTCGCTGTGTGAGATTTATTACCCTTTTTAGCCGATTAGATAGCTTATAGAGATTTGTTTTATTTTGCTTATTTGGCAATAACCTATACCTCCACAGCAATTCTCTTTTTCTTTTACTGCATATCTTAATGCCTCGACTAATCCATTTTGCTTTTTCTTTAGTCGATATCCGTGTTTTTATATTTGGAAAGCACAAATCGTATAGTAACCGAAACATATCATAAAACAATTTGAATGCCTTAATGGGATCATTTTCCTCATAAACGTCAGCAAAAGTAATGCTATTCACGTGATTTATGAATTTCTGAACATTATCTTTCGAGTAATCTCGTTTAGTTGAGTACCAGTAACTTATCATGCATGTCTGTCTAACTGGACATCTTAAAAGTTGTGCCGTATGATCGGATACTGCTAGTTCTAAAACCTCTCCTTTCGACCCTCGTACATTGTGGATTATGTTGTTTATGCAAGTTCCGCTACTTAATCGTGTTGGGACTTTAATTTCAAATTTAAGATTATAACCCAATAAAAGATATTTGAACTGCTCTAAACAAGACGTGCTTTTTAACAGGTCAATATTGAAATCACCACATAATATTAGTTTTTTTCTGACGTGAAACGATAGAGATCTTAAAATAATATTTAAGTTATTAAAAAATATCTGAAGTTTATCTTTTACCTCTCTATTTTGTGGGCTCCTGTAGATACAGATTATAATTATTTTGTGATCAGTAAGTTCCACTGCGCAACATTCAATTATATTAGAAACACAGTATTTTCCCACTGACTCCAAGACTCTATAATTAATACCGTTACGTATCATAATACATGTACCACCATGTCTAGTTTTTCGAGTGAAGTGAGCAGCAACATTAAAATTAGGAATATGTAATAAGTTCACATCAGATAATATCATATTATGCTCAGAAAAACACAACACATCAATATTTTTTCCTGAATTAAACAGTTCCTCTAAAATAACAGTAAACATACCAGATTTATTCAGCAGACCATTTATATTTTGATGTAGAATATTAATATTTTTATACACGAAATAAATTATCGTGTTCATATATCTCATCACAAGACTCACATTGTAGTCTGTTATTGGTTACGGTTAAATATACATTTTGAAAAATATTACGCACTCCGCGGTCATTTATTCTTCTGCTCAATTTTGAGAACATTGTAAAATCATAAAATAAATTTAAATTAGAGTCAAATGCAGTTACGTAGTTGTATGTTTGTAAGTCAAGATGTAGTAGCTTGTTAAAAGTCTCTATTCGCCAATTGAACATTGTTGAGTAATCACTTAATTTAAAAGTAGGAACACACAAAATTACATTTGTATTCTGTACTGTCATTAATGATTCCCTTAATTTAACAATGATATCAACGTAATTTTGCGTATGTAAAAAGTCTTCTTCTCCAATTAAAATAACACAATAATCCTTCTTGGAATAATCATCTAGTTTTGTATGTAAGTCCTTGACAAGCTGTAGAGTGCCGCAGTTTGGTAAGATATAATGACAGACTTGGAAGTTTTTAAATGTATCTTGTGCTATAGACAAAACTTTGTTGATTTTGTTCGCGCTGACTATGCACAGTTTATTTTTTGTCGAAACAGAAGAATGATATTGCATGTCTTTCCTCTGTGCTACATTATCTAATTCCATTACAGAAGTATTAACCGTCACTTGTTTTTCTGAAATTAGTTGTTTCTTCACCCTACTGCTTTGTGTGTTGATTTGGGAGTTCGGGCGCGGAGTGGATGTACGTGAGGTTTTGTGGGGAGTTCCAACTTCACTGGTTAATTTTTTTGCAGCTTTTTTTAGCATATCATTTTTAGTAGATAATGTATGAATAGTTTGTTTTAGTTTTGAATTTTCTATATTTAAGTTGGTTATCTCATCATGTGCTGAGTTTAGTTGTGTAGTCAGTTGTTCAATTTGGCTTTGGAGTTCTTGAATTTGTATATTATTCTCGTCGCTTGTTAAGTTTGGTAAACTACTGGTGCTGCCATCTATATTTGAACTAATACCATCGTTGCTTTCGCCGGAATTTTCTGACAAGGAACGGGCCTTTGGTTTTCGAAACGTGATAGTATTGAAGAAGCTCATTTTGTTGTTAATACAAATATTTTAAAAACTTATTAAGAAACTGGAAAAAGGATTACGTGCGCTGGGGTTAGAACGCACGTCGCAATATGCTCAGGCGAGCGCTGTGCCACTAGACCAGCTGATCAGTTGTATGATAGCGCCAAATTGTCCTTCATATCGTACATGTGTATTTTTCTGTTGTATCTTGTTTATTGTTATTGACGGTGGTTCGAAATAATGTTGCGTTCCTATAGAGATGATTTTGAAAAATATTTTATTAATTCACAGTTCAGACTTAATTGCTAGCTCTGTTTGAAGTACGTGTTTTGATTATTTACACTTCTATTACTTGGTATTTGACGTAAACTTCACTCAAGTTCACCATAATTTATTTCTGTGTTCTCTTGATAAATTGATGCACTTAATTTAAATTGTTTATAACTTTATTGTTTGTATTTATAATCACTAGATAACAATGTCACAGATGTATTGTAGTCCACATTCACTGATTAACAACTTTGAAACACGTAAATACTTTTAAAACTATTATTAATTTTTAATTTATTGCGGAGCGGATACTGTTGACGTGACAGTGACGCCATTACTATCCAACGCATTATCGTAAACCTTGCTGATAATTAACTTTTTTAAATTTTACATTTGGAGGCAATCGTTAACTTTATTTTGAATTTTAGTGCTACAGACAGCAATAGCGATTTACATGGGTTAGTGCATGTAAATCGCTATTGCTGTCTGTAGCACTAAAATGCAAAATAAAGTAGACTGGGAACACATTTCTTTAATTGCTTTAAATTACTTATCGTATAGGCAGTAGTTACCCTATTCAGAGGTACCATATATCAGAGTTGTTGAAGTGGCCCAGTAAGCCTTTGACGTGGCTTAATGTGTATTCTCGACTACAGGGACCAACAGCTTAACGTGCCGTCCGAAGCACGTAGACGCTCAGAAATTAAACAACTTTGGTGGTCACCCTTCTATGGTCTGAGCGCGAGCCAAGTTCCTTAACGTCACCGATCACTTATTGACTGGTGAGAACATCTAGCTATGAGCGCCTCAAAATTGTATTGTGATACCATTAAATCAAAAAGTTAAGTACTAAGAATCTTAAAGGACTGTGTTGGAGTACCGCCGGCCGGTTAAATTTATGATTTCCCATGTTTTAGTTAAAATTTACGATATGCATTGCGAATAATGCTATAGAAATAAAATTTAAACTAGTAAAATTCAATTATTATGTCATTATTCTGGTCAATTTAGGCCATAATGGGAGAACGTCGGTAATAATGGAGACAATCCATCTGCGCGGGATGTATAGTGCACTAATCTTTGCGGACACAAATGTGTGCGCAAAGATGAGTGCACTTTCTATTCTCTCACCCATGATCCTGTGAGATAGATAGCTGACATGACTGGTAAAAGTTCAGATACAGGACCAACGGCTTTATGCGCTCTAAAAGGCACGGGGTGTAATAAGTCCAATTTCTAGACTCACGGCTGATATTGGGAATTTATACAATAATTCCGAACTTACTTTTTTATTGGCCCACCCCGGGACCAGGCCCCAGGACCTTATTATCTATAGTTAAACATGCTAGCACTAGACCAAAGAGGCTATATACGTTACCTATATTAGGTACTTTAATATCATATCTGTAATACAAGTTCGGTACAGTCAAACCAGAGATTAGTCAAATGAAGCCGACCGCTATAGCTCTTCTAGATACCATGTTGTCATCCGGATTTATTAGCGTCATCTAATAATTCAATTAGGTTAGAAGATTTTAGAGTAATATGTAATACTTGTAATACCAATAATCTTTATTGATGTAAGTATGTACTTAAATAGGAGAAATAACTTAGATACAAATAAAAGAATATAAAAACCGCTGTTTTAGCGCAATAGTTCACTTTTTAGACGGTCAGGAAAACTAGGTAGAAAACGAAGAAAATCTTTTATTTACAACACACTTCTTCAACAATAAAACTTAACATTATGTTGGTAAGTCTACCATGTATGCTAACCTCAGCATTAATAAGATAATTTTGGCACCATTTAATAACAGCATACAAACCATACATTAAATAAAGATAAATAAATATATCAGGAATTTAGGTGACATTGTTACATTGCGTGATAGGTAGTTCTAGTTATTACTAAAACAACAGAAATAGCATAGCTAACGAAAAGAACATAGAAAATTTTTAAAGTAAAAATTGACGTTAGACGATTCAAGAAGAAAATAAATATTTTGTGGGAAAAAAATATATTCGAGATAGAAAAGAAAGCAATACGTGAAAAAATGTCAAATTAATTTGGAATTTCAAAGAGAAAGAAAGAAAATCTTATCGATGTGTTTGAAATTTTGAAGAATTTTATACGCAGTACATCGGCACTAGACGGGCCAGCAGACAGCTTTGTGAACCGCATCGGGCGTTCCCACACTGAAGACTATGCGACCCGGACTTTTGTCCGATCGCCCCTCTGTGATCCACGCTATGCAGGTTTTCCCGCCTTACGCAGACACTTGTGTGTCACACTCTGTCGTCCAAGGCGCGGCCAAAACAAACGCACTAGATGTTCAACTCTGGTCCATAGGAGACAACCCACACTCGCACAGCGCCCAAACTAGGGCGCACTCCACGTTCCAACGTCACCAAGAGCGATGCAGTTACTAACTAATGACAAGGCTAGAGGTAGCCAGAAGGTCCGCCGAACAGTGAGTAGGCTCCTGACCGGCGGCACTGGTAAGTCACGTGTAGTCCCTAGTCACTGGTTACCGCCAGCTAACGATGAGACAACTTTTGCTTGCTTACACTTCCGATCTAGCTCTTATACAATAGAAGCCGATCCCGTAGTCTGGTGAAACATCAGCAGACGTCAGAGGAAATCTTCAGTTTTTACATGGAATAGACTATAGTTTGTGACCACTCTGGTCATTTTCGGTTAGAGTAAAATGAAGACGTGTTAGCACAATTGGCAATGACTGAGACAGATTGCTAGTTTCCTGCCAGTGAGTGATACAAATGTCGCTTTAATGGCTCTTACCGAGACAAGGGTTAATTTATTTGAAGACGACGACTTGCGAGTATAACTTCCTCTCGTAGACTCGGGTGTCTCTGATTCCGCGTTTGTATAATAGCGCCTCTTGAGAATTAATCTCGAAGTAATTCTATACCTCCAATAAATTAATTAACATCAATTAAGTACCGACATACCTAATATGCAAATAATTGCGTGACAACTTCAAACTTTGTGTGTGCTCTTTGTTACAGGATCTATTAATTAAAACTTACATAAGAGGTTTCCTTAAACTTGATTTGTACTTTCTATGATGTTGTATATGATACTCATTAATTTTAATTATTTTAATAGACAACACCAACACTACGGAAATTAATATCTATATTTTGGGCTACTTTACAGTTACAGACATGAAAAAAACACGGGCAGACTCAGATCAAGTGTACATGTTCACATAATAACTGCGTGCAGTTGATATAAATAAATTTCCTTACACTTTCTATTCCATCACTCTAATATTCCTATGGGGCCACTAGTGACACGGCCGGAAAGAAAATAATATAAATATGCTGACAAAACCTGTTTTTTAAGCGACTTTAAGAAAGACGGTTGTCATTTCGACTATATGTTTATTTTTACTGAGGTGATTTATCTGTTGTTAAAAGTTTTCGATAGATCTGTAAATCTGTATTGTCTCATAAATATATTTTTTTAAGTAGTTTAATGTCCGCATATTATATGTCTAACTTCTACAAAACCCGCCGTACAAATGGAACCAAAAAGATCTCCGACCATACCCTACAGCTTATGGAAGAAAGGCGGAAAATGATTCTAACATCCTCATGTGATGCTGCCAGATACAGGCAGCTCAACAGACAAATCTCAAAGTCTCTGACTCGCGAAACACGCCAATTTAATACTATTAGTATAAAAGAGGCCATCGAGCGGAATAGAGGCTCTAAAGTGTTCGCAAGAGATTTGTCTATTGGGCAAAGCCAACTGACGAAGCTGAAGACTGAGGATGGTAGAATCGTCACGTCAAAACCAGAGTTGCTAGGTGAGATCGAGAAGTTCTACGGACAGTTATACACGACAACGCGACTTCCTGTCAATAGTCATGCCGATCCAAGAGCAAGACTAACCCGACACTACACCCAAGATATCCCGGACGTCAGCCTGTACGAGATTAGAATGGCTCTCAAACAACTAAAAAACAACAAGGCGCCGGGTGATGATGGAGTTACAGCTGAGCTTCTGAAGGCGGGTGGTACACCGATCCTACGGGCCCTTCAGAAGTTATTCAACTCCGTCATACTCGAAGGTCAAACGCCAAAAGCATGGCACAGGAGTGTGGTGGTGCTTTTCTTCAAAAAGGGCGATAAAACCCTATTGAAGAATTACAGACCCATCTCACTGCTGAGCCATGTTTACAAGTTGTTTTCGAGAGTCATTACGAATCGTCTCGCACGAAGGTTTGACGACTTCCAGCCTCCCGAACAAGCCGGATTCCGAAAAGGCTACAGTACCATAGACCACATACATACGCTGCGGCAAGTTATACAGAAGACAGAGGAGTATAACCAGCCATTATGCTTAGCGTTTATGGACTATGAGAAAGCCTTTGATTCTATCGAAACATGGGCCGTGCTGAGGTCTCTTCAAAGGTGCCAAATTGACTATCGGTATGTCCAGGTGTTAAAGTGTTTGTACGAAAACGCCACCATGTCAATCCGACTTCAGGACCAGAACTCGAAACCTATTCAATTGCAGCGAGGCGTGAGACAGGGAGACGTCATATCTCCGAAACTGTTCACCGCTGCATTGGAAGATGTTTTCAAGCTTCTGGACTGGGAAGGCTTTGGCATCAATGTCAATGGCGAGTACATCACCCACCTTAGATTCGCCGACGACATAGTAGTCATGGCTGAGACCCTTGACGACCTCGGTACAATGCTCGATGGCCTCAGTAGAGTCTCTCAACAAGTGGGTCTGAAAATGAACATGGATAAGACGAAAATCATGTCGAACATCCATGTTGCACCCACTCTAGTTAAGGTTGGAGACTCTGCACTCGAAGTTGTTGAGAACTATATTTACCTAGGACAGACCATCCAACTAGGTAGGTCCAACTTCGAAAAGGAGGTCAATCGTAGAATCCAACTCGGTTGGTTAGCGTTCGGGAAGCTACGTAATATCTTCTGATCCCAAATACCGCAGTGTCTCAAGTCGAAAGTCTTCGACCAGTGTGTGTTGCCAGTGATGACTTACGGAACAGAGACGTGGTCGCTCACTATGGGCCTTATCAGGCGGCTCAAGGTCACCCAAAGAGCAATGGAAAGGGCTATGCTTGGAGTTTCCCTGCGAGATCGAATAAGAAATGCTGAGATCCGCAGGCGAACTAAAGTAGCCGACATAGCCCAAAGAATTGCCAAACTGAAGTGGCAGTGGGCAGGGCACATAGCTCGTAGAACTGACGGCCGATGGGGCAGAAAGGTTCTCGAGTGGCGACCACGAACCGGAAGACGCAGCGTGGGCAGGCCTCCTACACGGTGGACCGACGATCTTGTGCGGGTCGCGGGAAGCCGCTGGATGCGGGCAGCGCAGGACCGGCTATTGTGGAGATCCTTGGGGGAGGCCTTTGTCCAGCAGTGGACGTCTTTCGGCTGATATGATGATGATGATGATGATGATATTATATGTTTGTAAAGTACCCCGCGACAAAGGGATTAGAATACTTAGTGCGGGCGTTTTTTTAAAACATTACATAATTTCACGCGGGATTGGCGTGCCGCAATTTGGTTTAAGTGAATTTTTTTGAGGTGATTTTGCGTTTATTTAAATAAACGCAAAATCACCTGTAAAAATTTCACAATATTTTGGGATCAAAATATACTCCAATATTTTGATGGTCATAAAATGTACGAATCTGTAAATATTTATCGTAAATTTTAATTGAAAATTGTAACGAGACTCATGTTTATTACATATTAGTGGCGAATCACATAGTTTGTAGCTTTAACACAACTTGTATAATAGAGCTTTGGCCCTAAAATCGATAGGCTAACACAATCCTATAAATAAAAGATTACTTATTGAAATAGTATAAATATAAAGCTGTCAAAACGAACTCGTCTATATAATAGGTCTTTACCTATGAAATTGCCGTTTTGTATGAAAAAATTTAAACGAATTTTTTTCATGAATTTTTTTATTTGTATTAATCGAAGTAATCACCCATGCAATCAATGCATCTTTGCCATCGCAGTGGCAGTTTATTGATGCCCTTCTTAAAGAAATCAGCTGGACGGGAGGCAACAAATTCTTCAAAGGCATTTTGTACTGCCTCTCGGGTATTGAATTTTTTTCCCGCCAAGAAGTTATCCAAATTCTGGAAAAAGTAGTAGTCTGTAGGCGCAAGGTCTGGTGAGTAGGGCGGATGACGGAGAGCTTCCAACCCCAGTTCTTGCAACTTGGAGACCGTCTGCTGTGCAGTATGAGGTCGCGCGTTGTCGTGCAGGAGCAGCGGAGACGAGCGATTGACCAATGCTGGTTGGAGATGCGCCAGCTTCTCCATCATTGTGCTCAGTTCTTCACAGTACACATCTGCAGTAATGCTCACCCCGTTTGGTAAGAAGCTGTGATGAATCACACCGGCGCTAGACCACCAAACAGTGACCATCACTTTTCTAGGGGTAAGTTTTCGTTTAGGGCATTGTTTAGGTGCTGAACCAGGATCCAACCAACTTGCTGAGCGCTTGCGGTTATCAAACAGAATCCATTTTTCATCGCAGGTAACAATGCGGTTCAAAATTCCTTCATTTGTGTGTCTGTTGAGCAGTGCAAGGCACGTCTCGACGCGTACTTCGCGCTGGCGATCATTGAGTTCGTGAGGCACCCATTTGTCAAGCTTTTTTACCTTGCCAATTTGACGCAAATGGACCAATATTGTTTTGACGCTAACGTCGAAAGCTGCTGCTAACTCAGCCGTAGATTGTGTATCATCAGCTTCCACAACCGCCTTTAATTCGTCATTGTCGACCAAAGTCTTCGGACGACCGCGAGGTTCATTTTTCAGGTCGAAATTTCCAGAACGGAAGCGAGCAAACCAATAACAGGTGGTGCGTTGGTTTGTAGTGTTAGCTCCGTAAACGTCGTTGATGTTGCGTGCCGCTTGTGCCGCGTTGCTGCCACGACGGTACTCATATTCCATAATTACTCGAATTTTTAACGAATCCATGATGACGAAAAAGATTGAAATGCGATGAAAATGTAACACTAATCAATAAAGAAATGACTACTTTTGGAAAAAAGAATCCATGTTTTTAAAATAAAATTAATTTGAAATTAGAATTCTTAGCCAAACAAAAATTATTTTGATTTGAAATGGCCAGTACTGCAGAACGGCAATTTCATAGGTAAAGACCTAATAGATAATGATACACAGGGTAATTATCTTTATTTAGTTTTAATTAGCACTTCACAAATTAAATTTACATAATCATTTAGTATTTATTGTAAAATCCCCGGTATAAATAGTGAAAGGCATATAAGTATTATATAATTTGACCCACGTGACAGTAAACCGTCACCAAAGCCTTTCAAGGCCCGGGGAATCAATTGCTTGTTGCTGGCACTTTAAAATCCTTATTACGTCTCGTTCTTAAGCATGCTTATGGAAACCGTGGCAGGGAGTTCATTCCACAGCCTCAGCATACGTGGAAGATAGTTTTTCTGAAGCCGTTCCGTTTGAGATGCTGATATAGAAGTATATATTCGAACATTCATTAGTTATGTACATTTATTATAGGATGGAAATGAGAGCTCATCCATAATTCTTTTGTCCGTAACAGTTAGGATAAGTGGACAAACGATAGCTTATTTCATCATTTATAGAGTTCCGTACCTGAAATAGAAAAAAGAACCCTTATCTGTTCATTGTCTCTATATAGTGTGTTTAGTAGTTTGCTCAGAAACAAGTGTAGGTGTAAATAAAGTTAAAATTGATATGACAAACCTGTCAGCAATCAGTTCGAGCTGTGAATAAATGAAACTACTAAGTCAACGCCACATATTTCTACAATAGCGAGGATACTTTCGGGTGACCTAGAATCAACAAATCAGGCAAGAAGAAATATCTTATAGCATAAGTAAAGGAAAAATCTAAAAACCGTATAATTCTAATTATATCAAAAAGTAGGTATACTTGACCAGTATTTTTTATTTTTTACAGAATCACGTTTATGTTCCATCGTCTTTTCGGATATCATCAAAAGATTTTTTTTATTTTGCCGCAGACACATTTCTATATTTCATGTGAATTCAAGGAAAGGAGAGCTCTCATTGGCCTCAATGATCCTTATTACCTAATAAATCAAAGTTAGATACGTTTCTGACGTCTGACCTTTGAACGGGATAATACTTACATTATTGATAGACACACTTTCTTTACTCAATTTACTTTTACTTCGTTCCGATCTGTTTCGCCATCATTCTATCCTCCTAAAGGCTCCTATATAAGTATCGACAAAGGAGGAATTCATGCCATTTGAGTATTCAGGTTCATAGAAGGAAAAGAAAGGGAATAAATGTAGATACATAACACGATAGCGCCATTCGCTTTCAACAAGTATTTTACTACCCAATTCGTTCTATTTGACTGCCGCAATAAGTTAAATAAATGGTTTATAAGATGGAGTCAATCATCTATGGGTACTAAGTTCCACTCCATCTTCCGCAGCACTTTCACTAGGGTAGTTTACGCCAAATTTGCAATTCTAAATTTGGATGTAGGTACTGTCAGCAAAGGAGCGAATTTGAAATACATGATTCATTTACCGATGTTATCACGCTCGTTTAGAGTATAACTAATAATGTTTAACTAAAATATATAACATGATTTTTTTTTGTTAAAGCAGGGGAATACATACGCATGGTATCTGCAAAAATTTTCTACGGTTGGGTATGCCGAAATCGCACCGTAACTTGCCGTGTACTTCTCTTGGCGCCTGATGGAGGGAGGCAGTCCCGTGAACGCGGGTATGCTATTTCGGTGCCCCTTTTTTCGCCATCTCCCAGATGATTGGGGCACCAGGGAACGTGCCTCAATCACCGAGGGCTCTGGTTTATCACCCGGATTGCTGATTCTTGCTAGTCTTACTGCCTTCACAGGCTCTGGATCAATATTACATAATCCTAAATTTATCAATGTGCTTATTATTTAATATACATTTAATTTGCGTGCCGTAAGAGCGAAATAACATCAAACAGTGTAACAATGTTCTTGTTCCCCCCAAAGACACTATTACCCGCGGATGAAGTCGCGGGAACGGCTAGTTTGATTATAAATCTATGCCTAACAGCCTAGTGACAGCTTATGTTTTTCATAGAGGAACATCTTTTCAGCTCTTGATTTCTTTTGCACTGTGGTTTTCGGTTAATCTCAAAACAACAATCAGAACCATTGCGTAAAGAACGCGTAAAGCATATTTACTTAATTTGCCATACCAACATATCGATAAGCTGATATAGTTCGATATCTCGCATAAAGATATCGTGAACTTGATTTGTATATGTACCTATAAGTAGTAGGTAGCTTAAACATATGTATCATTATTTTTAATTCTTTTCCCGGTAATTAGCTATTAATCTCTTATAATAATGCTAAGCGTAGTGTACGAGTTTCTAGAAAACGACGATGTTCTATTTTAATCTGTACTTGGAAAAAACAATATCTACCTCATGTACCTACATTAATTGGGTATGAATATACTCATCTATCTAAAAATATCTTTATGCGTGTAATTACTTGATTATTTTCTAAGAATTACCGTTCAAAATGTGTCAAAAGTGCTATGGTATATAAATTCACAATTAAGCGCCATCACCCTGCGCATATCTACGACTGCTCGTTAGTTGTTGCTAACTGTACTAATATAAATATAAATAAATAAATATCTAGGGACAATGTCACACAGATCTTCCTAGCCCCAAACTAAGCAAAGCTTGTACTATGGGTACCAGGCGACGATATACATACTTATATAGATAGATAAATACTTAAATACATAGCAAACATCCATGACTCAGACACAAATATTCGTGCTCATCACAAAAATATTTGCACTTACCGGGATTCGAACCCAGGACCACCAGCTTCGTAGGCAGGAGCACTACCCACTAGGCTTAACTGTAACTGTACAAAAATATTTTGAATCAGTCTGTCCGTGCGGTCTGTTTCGTCACATATATTTTTAGCTATTATTGTTACATTTAGCAATAGTAATTAATAAAAAAAATGCTAAATGTAACAATTATAGCTTAGTAACTTGCTATTTAATATTTATTTGACGGACTTATTCAATTATTTTTTGTTGTTTTAATTACTGTATTAAACTATGTTTATGTATTGCGTTGTGTGCTTGACAAGTACAAGTGTATGTAAAGACCCAAGTGCTGAATACCTAAGCCCCTGAATTATAAAAGACGATCGTAATGTCACTATTCTGTAAAATGAAATAATGTAATATTATATCACTTTACAGGATATTGCCATTACGATTGTCTTTTACGGGCCTTAAAATAACATGCCAGTAGGATAAAAAGACATAGAAAAAAATATACATTAAGATAAAAAAATTGTGTACGTTTGAATTCAACTATGCTGCACTTAGCGCTTTACTTCCTCCTTCATCATAGGCACGGCTAAGCTATGGAACCTCCTCCCAAACGGCAGTGAACCGGCATCTCATGGATACGCGTACGCGCGGTCCAGCTTTAACCACATTTTCACTTACCATCAGGTGAGATCGTGGTCAAGCGCAAACCCATTCAGCATAAAAAAATGCATAAATAGTTAAACCTGAGATACGTAGAAAATACTTTATCTTTCGCTAAACTTCTATTGTAAATACCAAAGTAATAAAAGGTGCCAATTTTTTAGTCTCTGTTGGCTTACTTCTCTTGCTGACTGTACTTACCTATACGAGTATAGGGAAGTACAGTCAGCAGGAGAATTAATTTAACTAACAAGAGGTATTTAACCAATAAGAGGAAATTTCATTAATTAACATTCGGTAAAAACGATTTTCTTAAATGAAGATTTGTTTCCAAGTCAACGTGATATCAATAAGTTGATTACAAGATTCAATAACCTTATACGAATAAGTAATAATAATAATATCTAGGTACAATGTCCACAGATCATCCTAGCCCCAAACTAAGCAAAGCTTGTACTATGGGTACCAGGCGACGATATACATACTTATATAGATAAATAAATACTTATATACATAGAAAACATCCATGACTCAGAAACAAATATTCGTGCTCATCACACAAATATTTGCACTTACCGGTATTAGAACCCAGGACCACCAGCTGCGTAGGCAGGAGAACTACCAACAAGGCTACGGTGACCGTCAAGTAAACAGTTTGTAGTATATTCATTGAGGTTTATCAACTCTTTTAGCTCAAAAGGCCTCAGTTACGTCTTTAAGCATTAAATCGTGCCTTTACTTTTATTAGGAAAAAAATTCGACTGCCGTGACTCAGTTGGTGGTGAAACTGCCTTCTGATCCAAAAGTTGCGAGTTCAATCTTCGCATGAGACAAATATTCATGTGTATAAACATGTTTATTGGTCTCGTTCTGGGTGTTTTCTGTAACACACAGATTTCATTTTTTGACTAAAAAAATAAATGAATATTTCTATCCGTTTTTGAGTAGGTATTCATTAGTACAAACTTTGCTTGGTTTGGCTTAAATGACGTTGTCTGATATGTCCCAGATTTATATTTTATTATTATTATTACGATTGCTGTTCGAATCAAATCGGTCGAATAGTTGCAAACCTATGGATGGATTATATATGTTATACCTATATGTTAACATGGCAGATAGAAAATATAGACAATAAACATAAGCCATGTCATAAGTCAATTAGCAATTCGTAGTAGTCAAATTGTTAACCAATAGAACAGCATTCACATTTTGCTAGCCACCCAACGTTCATGATGTTACTCGTAATATGATGCTCCAAATTGGCTTGTAGTTGATACATCATGTGATCATCCTGGTTAATATTAGATTACAGCTGAATTAACTTCGCAATAAACCAACAAAATCCGAAAACATACTAATAATATCCTTGGACATTATTTACACACAGCCATCTGATCCCAGACTAATGATGACTAATGAGCATGTTAAATAAAAATAAAATAAAAAATAAATAAATAAAAAAGGTTTTTATTCACGTAGACTTTAAAAAAGCGCTTGTAAATAGTCAGAACATGTTTGTAGTAAAATAGTTGTATACATTAGATATTATTTCTAGTAACATAGATATTTAGGTACATATTGTATGAAAACATTTATAAAATTTATTTTATTATAGCAATGATATTTAGCTAGCTCGTATCAAGAGATGTCAAGAGATTATGTTTTAATTACCTAGTTTAAGTCTAATATTTTTACTACATATTGTCAATGGTTCTGTCTATATTAAGGTATTATTATTATGACGGACCTTGTGTTAATAACGACGGTCGCGCTTTAATGCTACCACCGGATCCAATGCGCCCCAACTGAGAAGACCCAGCGAAACAAACTCAGTGGGTTCATCTACTACCGGTTTCAACACGACCCCGTTGAGACGGTCCGGCGAAACATACTGAAGCGGGCATGAACACGGGATTTGGTCCAATTAGAGTAATTATTTAGTAGGCAAACACAATACATGTTCTATGCAAAACAGATAACAGATAACTGATATACTATATAATACTTTACTTTTGTAAATACATACTTATATTGATATTTACACCCAGACTCAGGACAAACAGACATGTTCATGCACACAAATATCTGTCCTGGCTGGAAATCGAACCCACGACCTTCAGCGTGAAAAGCAAGCATTTGCAAACCACGATAACAGGCCCGTCAAATGTAATAATCATCGTAAATTACTGAAAAAAAATATGTTTAGTGACAAAATTGTTGGCATGTTTAAACGGAGATAATGAGTTTCAAATCACGGAATAATGCCAAGTGATATTGGGATTTTTTACAACGATATCAATTTCTCGTTCGTTCGTTCGTAGAGCCTAGAGTGAAAAAGTGATTGAAGCACGTAAAGCCCCCGGTCTGGATGACCTTAAAGCAGTTGTCTCGTGTGATGGAATTGAAGGTGCACGGGAGTATCATACTAATATTATAATGGCGAAAGTTTGTGAGTGTGTATGTTTGTTACTTCTTCACGTCTAAACGGCTGGAGGGATTTTAATACAATTTGGTATGGGTTTAGCTAACACCTTGGATTAACACATAGGCGTTAATTTATACAATTTAACGCGGGTAAAACCGCGGGGCGCAGCTAGTAATGCATAAGCGTGTACAGCCTCAGTTGAGACTGTTCATGAGAACACATAGAGAAATTAGTCCGAGGCTACCGTAACCTTTAATGTATGTTTACTTATTTATACACATATTTTTTTTTTTTTTCATAATCCAATTGATTATGAATATAAAATAAAAAGCTTAGTTATAATTAACCAAGTTTATAAACATGTTGAAAATTCAATATATTTTTTTTTAATAACTTTAATTAATAATAATTAAAAACAAACACAAATCAAATATGAATAAGATAAACCAATTTTTTATACGTATGGTCTTTGTTAATTCCTTTTATTTACAAGTAGCTACCTATTTAAACTTTTTTATTCTACACGGAATGCTTGTGGATAGGCCGCATACCTACAATGTTTCTTCAAATAATTAAGAAAATGTGAAGTTTGATGTATGTTTTTTAAAACAGTAACCACTTAATAATAATTTATTTATTTATTAACAACTCCTAGTATTTTATCCATTCTACTTGTTACATTTTGAGGACTCCGGAAACGCCAAGTTACCAAAAGGAGGTCTATTACTAAGCCTTACCCACTGGTCTCCAAATAGTCGTAGGTATATTTTAACCATACTATGAAGGTCATTATGTGGAAGCCGCTGGCTGGGGATAGCGCAAGAGCGGCAATTGTGGACATCTTTGGGGGAGGTCTTTATCCAGCAGGGCGCGTCTATCGGCTGGTATGATGATGATATTGATAGATTATCACATAGTTATGTGTTTCTGTTGCCGCTACTGTGGTGGTAACAAGGAACGTCAATAAGTTCCTTCATCCTTAATTTTATGAAATTGAATAATTTAGGCACTTTCAATAGAAACGACTGATTGACTCATCAACGCACAGCCGTAACCTTGAGGCTATAAAATATTGAACAGTAGAAACATTCATATTGATTGAACTTCGATTTCGTATGTTATTAAGACTCAGGCAAGGTCAAAGTGTATCCCTCGACGCAATATGCCGTACCATACTTTGTCTGATGTCAGCAATATATCTTTTGATTCTAATTTGCCGCGCATGTGGTAAAATTAATTGAATGCGTGTGGTGCAGCGGTTAAGACAGTCGCCTCGCCGCTTCGTGTCGCGGGTTCGAGTCCCGCGCCGTACAACTTTTTGTGTGACGCATGAGTAGTTGTTCTGAGTCTGAATGTAATTTGTGTCCGTCTATTATATGTTTGTAAAGTACCCCGCGACGCAGGGACTACATTCCTTAGCGCAGGATTAGTATTTAAAAAAAAAAGTCCATCAATCCGGAAGTGGTACGTCACCTGTATCTTGGTACCAATAGACCGATGTGTATGGAGATGACGGCGTCCGTAACTGCTAACCCTGTCAGTGACCATGTACTAGCAACCCATTATCCCAAACAATTTGGACGGTTAATGAGATGTATTAACGATGTGGATATTTTTACGTGCAATCTAATGAAATACACAAAGATTCTATTAAATATAATTAGCTATGTTAGTCATTTATAAGGTATCATAGGGAGCATATTTAACGTTTACGTTGTATAAATTATTCTAATAACATTAATATGATGTCGTTAGAATAATTTATACAACAGTAAACACTAATTAGTTTAGGCTTTGAAATGGTGGTGTAGAAATTGATAAAAAAGAAATAACTCATTAGCATTCAACTTCCAAATTGGATATTTATTCAGATTTCTTTTAGGATACGATAAACATAATAAAATGGAAGCTTTGACATAAATTCAAAATTTTGGGTTAGCAACGTCACGATTCACAATTTTGCGGACAATATTTAACATTTTTGAGGTATTGTTTTTACTAACGCTTGTCTTTGAGAATAAGCTGGTGTAAATAATATAACCCATTTATATATAACGGCTCTACAAGCTATCTGGTTTAAGTAAGTACTAATTGACTGTCTCACCCTACGGCCATGAAGCGAACAATTACCTTCCATAAAATTAAATATCCTATATCCTTTGTCGCTACAATTTCTAGGAATTTAATTTAAAATTCAATTTGTTTAATAAATAGTATGGCATTTTAGGTAAATAATTATTATTAGAATTTACAAAGCTTTCTTGGCTTTTAAATAATTTTGTTAATTTTGTTCTCAAGTTTCGCTATCAGTTTTGGTCCGTACTTACTGCAGTGGTTTAAATAAAGTATTGTTGTAGTACTTTAAAACTCGTGAATACGTGTCCGGTCTGGGCTTTCTGTAAACGCCCTATAGGGCGTTTACAGAAATTGTATCCCAGAAAGTGTTACAAGACTAAAACACAACCACAAAAGTTATAAAAAAACTATTAAACTGCTTTTTATTTACGTTAACTCATTAAACAGTACTAGCAGTAAGATCTGCATATTTAATAATCTTATAGCAAAATGAATATAAGGAAGGGAAAATCAGTTATTGCATAAATAAAAAATTTGATCTGTGAATATGATTTAACTCAAATTTTCTTAATAGCATTCTTTGTAAAGAGGCATTAGGTACAGACGCCAGCACATCCAGCTACCCCAATCTATCAAATTTCTTTTATAGATTTTCAACGTTATCACATAAGCATAAGATTCACTTTCAAGGGGAAGTTTGACAGATTGGGGTAGCTTGATGTGCTGGCGATTGTACATTAACCAGGAGTAGGTAAAACGACATATCAGCAGTCAGGCAGTAGTCCAAAACCTACTATGCCTAAAATGTATGTACATGTATGAGGAATAAGAATAAATCTTATATACGTTCAGTATATAAGATTTATTCTTATTCCTCGGTAGGTACATCTACGTCACCTAGCATATGGTGAGCTATTGTAAGCTATTGATCTTCCATACAGTGTAAATTAAAATAGGTAATAAATATTATTTACAAACATTCCTATTCAAATCAGAGTTCAAAAAAAGATTTTTCATGGTCCATTGTTATGACTTTATTTTCTACCTTTCTTACCTAGAAAAGAAAAACAGTGAAAACGTAACAGTCTACGTGATTTTAGAGGTATTTTCGAACGCTCATAAAGTGGAGGCTGTTATCATAATAAAGCCTTTTTATTATGAAGTAATATCAATCGGCCTTTAAACACACGCTCCCTATACCACATGTATAAATATTTTGATAACTTTTATAACGTATCTGGGATAAATTTGAAGTGAAGGTAGTAAAGAAAAGAAGTAAAGGGCCTATCTCAAAAGTAAATAGGTATGCCCCCGCTTCCAATGTGAGCGGGACGTTCCTTTCTTGCAATGTGTTATAATTACTTTATAATCTCGAGTTGTGAGATAACTGTGCAAAAGAACGCAAGTTTACGAAAAAGTTGTTTTTAAATTTTGTATTAAAAATAAACTACATTATACATAATATAATGTATTTTTTTAAACTAATTCGCAACACAACACAAACAAGGAAAACAAGATCTAATTAAAGCCTCCCTAACTTTTTTTCTACAGAGATAATTTCAAGCCATCTTGTTTTCTTTTTTGGTGCCATTAGAGCATATAACCATATATTTACAAACTAGCTGTGCCCCGCGGTTTTATCCGCGTGAAACTTAATAAATTATAGTCTATGTGTTAGTGTTAATCCAAAGTATCAGCTAACTCAATATCAAATTTTATTAATATCGCTCCAGCCGTTTAGCCGTGAAGAAGTAACAAACATACACACTCACAAACTTTTGCCATTATAATATTAGTGTGATATACTGTGATTAAGTTCCTAATCTTTAAATAATTGCATTAATTCTACTTACTTATCGTAGTCTACTAGTCTCAGAGTTGTTCAAGCTGCCCAGAAGGCCTCTGACATGGGTTAACGAATGTTGTCTAATGACTACAACCAGGACCAACGGCTTAACGTGTCCTCCGAGGCACAGGGAAACCCACTAAATTTAACCACTTTGGCGGAAACCCATCTATGTACTGGCCGCGGCCATAGTTGCTTAACCTCGCCGATCACTTACAGATCAGTGAGAGCATCTGTCTATGAGCGCCTATTATATATGTTATTTTATATACAATTATTATAAGAGGCGCCTACTAGACCAATTGCAAGCAGTAAGGATAGCGCCTAAGTGGTTTTATTTTTGAGTGGCTCCGTAGCTTAGATCATGTTAGTAAAAATCAATCATTATATACAAATATCCCGCATATTTGACGTTAAAATGCACAATTTTCTGACTTACGACATAAAAATACGATTAGGTTATATTTCAAAAACTTGAAAACGACTCTATATCTATAGTAGATCTTATAATTTAAAGTGTAAAGTAGCGAGTCCGTCTAATGAACGCGCATTTGTTACTGTTAAAGCTTAAACATCTACAACGTGAAATTAACTACTCAGAATTCAATAAATGAACACAACTGAGAATTATTTTCTAAGTAATAATAATATCCAGGGACATTATGACACACACTGCCATCTGATCCCAAATTAAGCAGAGCTTGTACTATGGAAACCAGATAACTGATATACTACTTTTGTTTTGTATATACATACTTATATAGATAAATTACACCTTGACTCAGGACAAACAGACATGTCCATGCACACAATAAATATCTGTCCTGGGTGGGAATCGAACCCACGACCTCCGGCATGAAATGCAAGCATTTGCCATCTAACTAATCCTATCAAATTTTTTATTTTTTTGCACTAGACCATTCCATTTCATCAATTTTTAAGTAATAATGGATGTGAAAACATGAGTTATTATCATGTAATTTAAATTGGATAACACATATTTTAAATTCTTAAACAATAACGAAATATTTATAATTACAACTACCGGTAAAAGCGATGAAACAGTAATTTACTCACAGTAGTTCACTTAAATTATAATAATTATCTAGACCATAGTATTAATTAATTTAAGCAGTTCAGATATGTACATTGTTATTATCAAATTATTATGTATTGAGTAGGAACACTATGTTGTAAGTAACTTATGTAACCTTTTTTGAAAAGTAAAGTTTATTATTCATTTAATCCATAAAAATATTATATTTGTGTGGAATCGTTAATATTTTTTTACTCTACCGTGCAGTGCATCACGTGGCAGCTACTGAGAAACACTGCCAGACAACACAGTAGAAATCCTTTAAAAAAAAAAAAATATTTCATAACATAATATTAAAATAAATGTGTTAATTTAGACCGACTCAATCCCAAGTTGTTTTGACACTTAAATAATCAGTAGTTTTGTAGTAACTCCTGCTACACAATTTGGCTTTTATAATTCTTTTAAACTTATTGGTAGACATTTCTCGGAAAAGTGATATCTTGCATATCTGTGAGGTTTTTTGATAATTGTTATACCTATTCTGTTTGAATATAATATTACATGCATCTGTCTAAACTTTTCCTATAACATTCCGCGACTCATATAAGATTTTTTTTCAAATACATTTATTGGCCAACGCCCGTCCTTTTAAAATAAATCCCTGTATCGCAGTGGACTGGTGGTCGCACTTTACAGATAAAATGCACACCTATAATCCGAACAAGCAATTAGACGACGAATAAACAGTTGTTTTATCCAGGGATAGAACCCATAACACGAGGGCGCCGGTGTAGTAGCGTCCTGACTGTTTTATTGTGACATTCAAATTTGTCACAGTTATAACTACATAAATATGTATATATGTCGTAGTTGCCTCATCATCAGCCTGATATCATCCACAGCTGGACACTGGCCTCCTCCAAAGGTTTCTAAAACGTTACCATTTGGAGAGGTATGCCGTAGTCACCGCGCTGGGCGTGCGAGTTGGCGATCGTAGTTAGTCTTTTAAACTTTCACGTATCATAATTATATATGAACATTGTTTACAGGTATTGTTATTTCCCCGACGTTTCGACCAAGTTGCATTGATCGTGGTCACAGGATGACTGATAACGTCGGGAAAATAACAATAAGGTTAGTCGCGTTAATAACTGGGCCTCTAGCACGAGTTCCTGCAGTTTACTTACTCGATCACACGTACAGTTTCGTCCCATACATTGAGCACCAGAATTTTAGTTCTTAAATGTATGGGAGAAACTGTACGTGTGATCGAGTAAGTAAACTGCAGGAACTCGTGCTAGAGGCCCTGTTAACAATGTATATACGACCGTAATTAGGTTGTTAGCTATAGTACACAGGCAGTTCTGCTGCCCGACTACCTGGTATAGTTGCCTAAACTCAAGTAATTAAATGTCATGATGTCTAAGTGGTGTTGATTCACCTTTTCATTATTCCTGTATTCCCTTCAACAGTTAACGAAAATAACTCCTTTTGTACCTACATAATTTTATATTTCACAAACTGTAAAAGATTGTGGTTCGGCGATAACTGAAGCACACCAAAGGAATTCTTTTATATCAATTAAGAAAGCAATACTATTAAGAAAAAAAATATCACGATAATTATTATAGAGGTACTACTGTACTCTGCAAATGCAACACTTTGACAAAATATAGGATAGTCTAATTAGTACTAGTCAACTGACCCATTAGACATACAAGATGTTAAAGTACATGCAAGACTTTCTGCCTTATTAGAGATTAAAAGAAATAGGGGCTAGTCTAAAAGACCCTTAAGGTACGAAATGCCGTACAAAAGCACGACTAAATAAGATAATAAGATGTAATCAAAACAGATATTTCCTCATTTGAGTTTTGCGATTTATATTTGGTGGTTTAGGTACACTAATTAACCAAAACCCTGTATTTAGTTTATTGACTCATAATTATCTTAAACGAAACCATTTTACAACTGCCTACGTTCTCTGTTCCCAAGTAAAGAACATGCCTTTAGCACCCGCCCACATAAACACGAATCTTGTTCCCAAATCTAAACATGGGGTCGTAGTGAATAATTTAACGCTTCAAATGTGGCGTCAAGAATAATCAATTTTCAAACATTCACTGCACGCTATCGACATGTTTCCAACTTTAACTTTAAAATTACACGCCCATATAGCCACGTTAATTAGCTACTAATTTAAAATATGTACTTATTAATTAGCAGTATGTTAGCTAGTTGGTTTTACACATGTTGCTGTTTGATGCTAGGGCATAATAACTATACCTAATGAAGAATAACTAACTGTGTGTTACTGAGATATAATATCTCAGTAAACAGTAAACACGATATATGATTACCTGCTTAGTCTAACTGTAGCGGTTGCACACTGTAAATATTGAGATACAGGGTCCAAATCCCTGAACGAGTCGATAACCGATTTTGGGATTTTTCTGTAAATAAAAATTGTCCAGTATTAGACCGAAGTCTGGGAGTGGGCCGTATGCTTGGGCTTCGGAGAGCACATGAAGCCGTTGCAGCGTTGGTCCTGTACCTAATGGCATTCCGGTTTTACCGCTGGTCGTACCATCGAATCACGAGAACGATGGGATCGAAAGTACCCCTGTGTTTGCGCACACACTTGTGCCTCCATTGCGACTGGCCACCGTGGCAGAAATTCGACAGTAACATTATTGTTAAGTTGATAACTACTCTATCGTGTGTTATGTGATAACAAATAAACTGATGTAACACACTATTTATGTCTTCTTTGGCTGTGGAGTGGCATGGGCGCCTTAGCTTATGTCAGCCCAACGCGACTAGTGTGATAATAGTTGTATGTGATAATAAAAAAAAAAGTATAATTACACCCTAATTATGTCTTCTTTGGCTGAGGAGTCTCATGATCTCCTTAGTTTATTACAATCACTACTCTACAAAATATTTGATTTTCGGATAAAGTGAGTGCACTAATTGGGAATTGGGATATATTCACGTTGTTTGCAAAGCTTGTAGCACATCTACAAATTACTTGCTTCATATGTAGAAAGAAGTATCTCTAAGTATCCCCCTCTATTTATCTTGAACGTTTTATACATAAATGTTATGTGTAAGTTAGGTTTATTAACAGAATCTTTGAATGTTTATGTTTCAGTATCAAGACACGAATATATTAAAGACGGGACAAACAAATGTTTCGGTTGATGTTTATCTTGATTGAGTTAGCAATCTATGTGAAAATTTGTACTTATCTAAAGACATTCAAAATATTTATAAAATGATAATACTTTATGTGGCGTGGTCTATAAAATGGGAAATGTGGCCAAGTGCGAGGTTGGACTAACACAAAGAGTTTTATTTTTTTTTAAATATTCATACATGGTCCATCTGAACCTAAAGTAAGCAAAGCTTGTTCTATTGAAACCAGTTAACTGGTACACCACATAAAATACTTATGCCGTTATCTATACGTATATACTATTACATACTTATAGATAATTACACCCGGACTCAGGACAAAGAGACATGTACATATATGCACACAAATATTTGTCCTGAGTTGCGCACCGAATTACACCGAGTTACAAGTATTTATTTATTTATTCTTTTACCACCACTAATCTAACCGATATTATTAAGTTACAAGTTAAAATAAGTTATTAAGAAGCTTGAAAATTATTGTCTGTGCTAAACATGAAATATATTTTTCCTACAAGGAATTACTATAATTAAACTACGGGGGATATTTACTGTAACCCACTAATCCACAGTTCAAATTTCTTACTTTAGAATCTTCCAGAAGTCACGGCAGGGTAGGTTTCATCATCATCATAACAGCTGAAAGATGTCCACTGCTGGACAAAGGCCTACCCCGAGACCAGTCATGTGCTGCCCGCATCTAGCGGCTTCCAGCGACCTTTGCAAATCGTCGGTCCACCTTGTAGTGGACCCGCCAACGCTGCGTCTTCCGGTGCGTGGTCGCCACTAAAGAACCTTTCTGCCCCATCGGCCATCAGTTCTGGGGCGTGGTAGATTTAGCTGGTACGAATTGTCCGGCTTGTAGGTACAGACTAAACCTACCCGCAGCACACATACGTAAGCAAACCTCATACCTTATAAAAAAACCGGCCAAGTGCCAGTCGGACTCGCCCATGAAGAGTTCCGTAGCAGCAAGTATTTTAGTTGATTAAATACTTGCTAAACTGGCGAGCATGTATGAAGAATATAATGACAGTAATCGAGGCAAAAGAAGTATGCATAGATCGTGACAAATGGAAATCCGTTGTCTCTGCCTACCCCTCTGGGAAACAGGCGTGAGTCTATGTATGTAAATGAAAACAAAATGCGGTTTACGATTAATGACGTATTAAAAAAACTACTTGCTAGATCTCGTTCAAACCAATTTTCGTTGTTAGTTTGCATGGTAATGTGCATCATATATTTTTTTAGTTTTATCATCCCCTTATTTTAGAAGTAACAGGGGGGGGGGGACACTGATTTAGTTTAGTTTAGTTTAGTTTAGTTGTTTTTATTCAATAACAATTTTTACATTGTGTCTGAATTTTCTATAACTAAATGTACATTATTATATAATTATTATGGGAGAAATTCATTAAATTGTCTATGGAATACAATACAATAAATAATAAAAAACAACAAATTATAATAATAAAAAAGAAAAAGAAAAAAAAAATTGTCAATTATAATGTCGATGTTTCTCGGTTCAATACAAATTCGTCAACAGAGTAGAAAGACTTTTTTAACAAGAACTGTTTGAGCTTTTTATGAAAACTGCTTGTGTAGACAAGGCTCTTGATATTTAATGGCAGTTTATTGAATAGTTTAACTGCATTGTAGTAGGCATTATGCTTAGCAACGTTTAGATGAGGACGCATATGGGGCTTTGTCTGTAGATCTTTTCTTCTTGTCCGCTCTCTAATATGCCTTTCTTCTTCAGACTCATATTCATGGATATTTTTGTGCAAGTGAGCAAGCAAGACCAAAATGTACAAACTAGGAACCGTTAGTATATTTAAATCGATGAAGTGTGGTCTGCACGAGTCTTGCTGTTGTATCCTAACCATGGTTCTAATTGCCCTTTTTTGGACTACAAACGCTTTTTGTACATTATAGTTATAGCTTCCACCCCAGAAGAGTATACTGTATCTAAGTTTGGATTCTACTAGTGCGTAGTAGACCATCTTTAGATGTTTCATAGCTACTTCATTTCTAAGACTTTTTATCACATAACAGGCCGAGCTGATTGCCTTTTCTAAGTGCGTTAACTCTTGTTTCCAATTCAATTGACAATCGATATAGACTCCAAGGAACTTAACCGCAGGTGCAATATTCACTGATTTTGGAGTTTTATTTTTGGAAGTTGAACGAAACAGCACAGCATTGGTTTTGCTAGCATTGACTTTTAAGCTATTTACTGAGAACCATTCATAAAATATGTCTAAGGTTTGATTTACTATAGTATTTAGGTCATGTATATTATCTGCTGATACAACAGCATTCGTATCATCAGCAAATACTACCAGCTGGATAGAACCCTCAGATTTTTCTCTCATATGTAGTATGAGGTCATTAACAAAAGTTATAAAAAGTATAGGACCCAGTATTGAACCTTGCGGAACGCCAGTGTGTACAGTAGACAGTTTGGACCTATATATTTCTTCACTGTGAAAGTTGTTACAAGAAGAGTTTGTCATTGATACTACTGCTTTGAGCTCTACAAAAATCTTCCTATTTTTTAAATATGATGTGAGAAGTTCCAAAGCTTTGCCTCTCACACCGTAATACTCAAGTTTAACTAGTAGCAATTTATGATTTATTGTGTCAAATGCTGAACTTAAGTCTAAGAACAGCCCAGCTACTTTCTGTTTGTCATTCATTCTACTAACTACGTCCTTAACTAGAGTAGATACTGCGTCTTGCGTCCCAACACGTTTTTGATAGCCAAATTGGCTTTTATTCAGCACGCCATTTAAGTTAAAATGTCTCAGTAATCTAGATTTAATTAATTTTTCTAAAATTTTTGAGTAGATGGGTAGCAAGGAAATTGGTCTGTACATCTTTGGATCAGTTTTTGAACCTTTTTATGTACAGGTACAATTTTAGCAATTTTCAGTTGGTCTGGGAAAATGCCATCGTCAAAACATTTATTATAAAAAACACTTAGAGGTTCTGCTAGTATGTCTATGTTATCTTTTATTACTGAAATGGGAATGTCATCATAGCCACAAGACTTTTTGTCATCCATCTCTTTTATTATTTCATATACCTCATAAGGAGTAACCGGGTCAAGGATGAGGTTATTAGTTACCCTTTTTGCACCTTTTTCCAGAATGTCCATTACAGCGTTTGTGGAGTGTTGAGTTTTTGTTGAGTTAGATTCAAACTGCTTCGCAAGGATATCCACAATATTTGATGGTTCTGATACAATCGTATTGTTTGTTTTCAAAATTAATTTAGTTCTGGTTCTTGCCCTCTTATTTCTGTGTTTGTTTATCACTTTCCAAACATCTTTTGAGATGTTTTTCGATTTCATTAATTTAGCTTGTATTGTGAGCTTTTTGGCCATATTTATAACTCTTCTATACAATATAATATATTTTTGTCTATAACTTATTACAGTCTCATTTTGTTTATTTCCTTTGCCAGCACAGAGAAATCGTTTCATTTTACTAGAAACTTTTACTCCCTTAGTCAACCAACGCAGTTGTGTGTCACGTGTTAGGTTAACTTGAAGTTTTCTTTTTCTAAAGGAGCTTAAGAAAATTTCTTCAAATTGTTTTATAAATGAATTTATTCCAAAATCGTGCCAGTTTTAAGACTATCCAGATATATTTCCAAGGCATCTTTTTTGTTATTTAGACCACACATATTTTGATGGAAGAAATTTAAATGGTTGCACAATAAATCATCTATGTCTATATATATACATATATATCTAGTCATTTGCAATTCCTTCAATAGAGACGTCTTTACTGACGAAAAAATGTTTCTTTGTTTTGGTTGGGTTTTGTCATTTTTTTAAAGTAGTAAGGAATTGTACCGCGTTTTAACTGGCCTTTTTCCATGCATTTATAATCATATATACGTAAGTTATCGTTGTTACAATTATTTTCACACGAAAAGTTTGGAAATAACATTAAATAGTTTTTCAAGTTGTTGAACACATTAACCATAGCTTTCTGATTGACTTTTCCAGTATATTTAGAAAACATATCATATGTATAATCAAGTTGGTTATTGGTGTCAAACATGTATGCATATTTAAAAGATTGATTACTTAGGTACAAAAGCCGATTGAAAGCTTCTATTCTTGTATTAAATAAATTAACATTCAACTTCAATTTAAAGTTCGGAGAACATAGGATAACGTTAGTATGCATAATCTTTTCTAGTTTACATTTTATGTAGAGAACAATTTTTTCATAATTACTCGAGACTAAAAAGTCTTTTTCCCCTATAAGAATAATACAATAGTCATTCAAAGTATAGTTTACAAGTTTTTGGTCGAGTGTTGCCAGTAGTTCTGAAACACCCGCCTTAGCCATGCAATAATGACAAATTTTTGCTTTGGTAAATGTGTTTTCGGCAATACGCAAGATATTATTAATATTATTATCACTAATCATACAAAGTCTAGTTGGTTGTACGTTTTTCAAGAGTATGTTACGTTGGCTCGTAGTGACCGCACTGTCTAGTGGATCAGTGGCGCGCTCTGGTGTTACCTGTAATGGCATTGTATCATAATCAATGTTTGGTTCCTCAACATCTATTATCTTTGTGTCTTCAGGCGTCGTGTTATTTAGTCCACTTTGCTGGTTGGGGCTTTGTTGCATATTTTTAAAGTCAAGCTTAGTTCTGATAAGACTTTTACGTTTTATTTTGGTTGAAGATTTCTTTGAGGAAACACTTGTACATATATGTGTTAATTTTTTTATTTTTAAGTTGCAATCACTGATTTGTTTAGCTTGAGAGCTATTTTCTAACAGTAAATTATCTATTTCAGCTTCTGCTGTCTTTAACTTATCTTCGAGTAGACTTATTCGCATTTTCAGTTCTTTTACTTCATCATTTGCACTTTTAGTGTATAAGTCTCGATAGCTTCGGTTTAAATCGAAAGTGGGGGTTGAAGAAGGTGATGTATATTCTTCCTCGTTTCCTGAGAATTCTGAATCTGCCCCAAACGAACTGTGTGTAGCAGTAAAGTCCTTGTTTTTGTTTCTCATCGTTATGTTGCTTGTGCAATTACTATTAGACATTAGGCTTGTGTGTTCAGCCATTTTGTATAGATGTTTAATTCTATTTCTATGGGCATCACCGTCCGTGTAGTTAAACATCAATTAATAAATTATGTATTTGTCTAAGTCCTCTTAAAGTCATGAGAATAATCGTAATTATAACTAAGAATGATGTTTTGGTCCAAATATTGTCACAAAAAGTCACTGCAAACTGTGCAGGATTAGAACGCCCTACCACACTCGTCAAGTCCAACGCTATACCACAAGACCAGATAGCTCATAGTATTAATGTCGAAATTCACAAGTAGTACATAGTACGATAATTTATACGAGTAGGTACTTCGAATTTCTTTTGCCAGTCATTATAAGGGTTCAAAGTCCAGTTTTAAATTTCGTCACATGAAGTCTGTTCGATGCATTAACAGTTTGTTGTGGTAATAATTTTAAAATCACTCACAGTTTATGGGAAATTCCTTCTTACTTTTATATCGGTCTTCGTTATTGTTGAAATGGAGTGTTATTATGTAGTTTTCTTGTAGATAACTTCACTTGTTAGTTGGATAATTTTGGTTCACTTTTAGGAGTAATGACGAATATTACTATTTGCCAACGCTAAGAAATCTGTATAATAGTACACTTAATACATTTGTTTATAACATATACACTAATAACTTGTTTTACTATTTAAAAATATTTTTCGTTTGCGGAGTCGATGTTTACCTACTGTGGCACGACCGCCATTTTACCACTTTGGTAGTTTCTCTCGCGGAAACTATTCAGTTTAGAAAAAAATGATATTAGAAACCTCAATATTTTCACCGAATACATCTACTTATAAAGTTTCAACAGTACAGCTCTTATAGTTTCGGAAAATAAGTGGCTGTGACATACGGACGGACAGACAAACAGACATGACGAATCTATAAGAGTTCCGTTTTTTTTCCATTTGGCTACGAAACACTAAAAAAACACACCCCTACTAATATTTAACCTGTGGAAATATAATTCACATAAAATAAGTTTACTTCAATGTAGTGTGCTTAATTTTAATTGTGCCTTTTTCATAACACTCCAGTGTAATCGCATTAATTAATACTACGAGCAATATTAACATTTCAGTAACACATGATATTTATAATTACATTTATTTTGACTGGTGTTAGCTCAGCAGATATTTTTTGTTTTATTTTCTGTGATTACAATTATGCTATGAAAGAAAAATTCATCATTTTGTCGCCAGATAGTAAATTGAACAAATGTTTATATTATCAAATATCATTTCGCGTTAGATAGAATATCATGTTCTGGAAAATATCTAAACGAAAACATCCATTTACAGACAAGTGAAAAGTGTTCAGAGATCTTTATCTAGGTTTTTGTTAGTGAACGATGTCACAATCTGACATACGCTGAGATCGACTAGCAGAAATAGTTTTCAATTTAAACACCATTACGGAGCACACACTACAGATAAAAGAGATAAACAATGGCATTTCACTTTTGTTGGACATAAAATTAGCATTTAAGCTGCTATTATAGCAGCTTAAATGCTAATTTTATGGCCGGGCTTAAGGCCTGAACGAAAACCGAATCAACAGTCAATTAAGAAGACTCAATATTCATATATTGCTAAATACATATAATGTCACTAAATATGATAGTTCAATATTACCTATCTTTGTTCATTGACAGAAAATCAATTTTAAAATTGGAACTCATGCTTCATTGCTTACTGACATTTTGCTGCGAATGAGGGTAACGATTCGAATGCGAATATGTTTTAACTAAATTATACTACAAACGGTGTCTGCATCAAAATAATTTCATTTCATTAAAATATATTGTATAGTGCGAATTATTATAAATTGATAGAATGACAATTTTAAAATTGTACGTTGTTTTCCATTTGCCGCTGACATTATTATGTGTGACATTATTAATGAATTTCGTTTTTTTTTATGTTTTTACATTTGTGAGAGGATGATAAACAATGTCTTAACCCAATCAGTGCTTAATTGATTCTTAAACTACCTGTTATTAAACAGTTTAAGCAGATGAGTCATGCAGAGTTTTTGTGAGGGATTATTGAATATTAAACTGTTAAATATTTCGCGCTGGGAGGCTTTAAGATTATTTTTAATGTGAAAATGAATTTAAATTCTCACCAAAATACACTTATACTATCGTATTATAGTTATATTTTTTATGTTGTATTGTACAATGCTATTTTTTGTGTTAGATTTCTAAAAAGTAGTAGTTTGAGCACAAATTAATGTTTGCACTACTTACCTACCGGCGTCGCTGAAAAGTATATATCGATATAAAATATTGAAAGTAACCTCTTTCATATTATTATTTTCTTTCTATCTCGATATTTTTACAAATATGTAAACATACTTATGTTTTAAGCATTAAGTAGATATCATTATTCAATTTAAAAGTTTATGATAACTATTTCAAAGAGCAGGTGGTTATCGAATCGACTGGTATTTGTATGTATTTTGCGTGCTTTTGCTATTTGCTTGGAACCAGTCTCAATATATTCTTTAGTGGGAAATGCTTTCTATATGGTGTTATATAATTTTGTTTAAATACAGTTGCCTCTAATAAATTTAGTCATCAATGTTTTCTGATTTTTTATTATTACTTTTATGTATAATATATAATAAATTATGAATATTACTATAAATAAACATATTAAGTGCACATCTATACTATACACGTTGATAAAATAATTATATCATCATGCTCGGATGATACGCAAGTTAGCCCTTGATTACTAAATTAAGTGCTTCACAGAGCACGTTAAGATATCACAACTATCATTACACCAGTCACCTCGATTTGACGTTAATTTCGTGGAGACTGAACTGAACGGAACCCGAACGACAAACTATTGCAAAATACGACATGTTTTAATGTGATTAAAATCTAGTAAATAACGAGTATGTAACGGTAACAAGGTATAAATAGGAGACTAATAAGTACCATACATACTAACATTGTTACATAACTTTGTTGAGGTCCCTGTTCATATGTTTTCCATTCTTATTAAAAAATCGAAAAACACTCGGCACAAAATGTAATAATTACATGTGTAATTATATAAGTGTAGTGTAGTGTTACGTATCAATAATAACTAATATCATATAATAAGTATCCAACTGAATACTTATTATATGTGAATGATATGTGCAATATATTCCAGCACTGCTCCGTCTACCAGTTTGCGGACGACACGTGTCTTATCGCTGCTAATAAAGATGTAGGAATTGCACAAAATATGTTACAAACAGACTTTAACCAGTTATGCAAATGGGCACATGATGTTGGGTTATCTATAAACTACCAAAAAACAAAAGTAATGCATATACACTCGCCATATTTAAAGTATAATAGTCAACCACCAAAAGTCATTGCTCATGAACATAACTGTATGCACTTACCAAATAACGTAACATGTGCTTGTGAACCACTAGAAAATGCACATTGTCACACGTACTTAGGCTTAAAAATAGATAATAAATTTAACTGGGCTAATCATATAGATTATATTTGTAGTAAGCTCAGAGCAATACTAGCTAAACTAACAATTTTAAAACACAAATTACCATATAATACACTAAGACTTCTATATCTCGCCCTGGCAGATTCGATAATCAATTATGGAATATCCAGTTATGGTAGAACTTATAAAACCTACCTAGATAACATATATAGGTTACAGTTAAGACTATTAAAAACTATAATTCCTTTAAAAATCAAATATAACTTTAAAAACAACTATGACAACCTTTTTAAATATTGTAAAGTTTTATCAATTTACGACAAAGTAAAGGTGGCAATTGTATCTGAATACAAAGAAAAAATGGAATTGTTAGTTAAATATAATAGACCTAGTAACCTACGTCAGCTGCCTAATTTACCTACATATAAAATTCCTAAGTATAACAATGTATACGGAAAGAGACACTGGAGGTGTATCCTTCCCTCTATTATAAACAACTTACCAAAATACATAATAGATAAAATTATAAAATGCAAAATCGCGAAGAAAACGCATTCATTAGTAAAATATTATTACTTAGTACAAAGTGGGAACGACGCACCTCCAGATATTCGAAGCTGGAACGTTTCCATTCGCTAGCTACGCCTTGGCCAATTGAGACGCAAGTGTAACTGAATAGGCGCACATAATCTTCTTATTGTTATAGATTCAGCGCCTTTTTATTATAATAAAAATTTTGTATAATTTAATTTAAAATAAACAGTTCCAAAATTTAAATTTAAATTTAATTTTAACGTAATAATCAATTTTTATAACGTAACACTACACTTTATATTTACCTTATTTATAAATTTGGAGCAGCAAAGCTTCTAAGTTAAAAGCGTCTCTGGATTTGAATCATGATCCAGAATGAAATAGGAATATTTTCGATTAAACCAATCGTAGTATCCATATAGTATACCTACACCGATAAATCCTCAGCGTATTCCTTAAATATAATACCTAAATAATAAAAATAGATACTTATAAAATAGTTTCATTTAGAATGGTTACTTACCCATTCCCCAGAAGACAGTTGCGAAGAAAGCCACCAGGATGCGGCTTCCGCTCGACGGAACCACCTCCATACCAACTGATATCCGGTATCCGACGCACACTATAGCACAATACAGTCGGCAGTGTACACGTTATTGTACAATATAGTCTTCAATGTATACGCAACATACGTTTTAGTCACTCTACTTTATCCAACACAGAACTTTTAACACACGATACGACCGTTATTAGTCCGCCACACAATCACACCCATTTCACGTAGTTTCTACTTTTCACTGAGCCTGAAAAACGAAGCTTATTTTACTTTTATGCCTACTGGAGTTACGAACAGCTAACAAATACATGTGGGAGTTCCATAAGGTTCATTTTGATAAAAGTACGTGTACCTAAATAAAAATCAATCTCTCTAGACAGATTAATAATGTTTAGTAATCTTTTACATATTTTTTCTTAAATTAATTGTGAAGTAGTGTTAGGTACAGACGCTAGCACATCCACTTACCCCAATCTGTCAAATTTCTTTTATAGATTTTCAACTTTATCACAGCATAAGGTTGACCTTCAATTGGGGAAATTTGGGTGATTGGGGTAGCTTGATGTGCTGGCGTCTGTACTATATGATCGGACTATTGTTCGTGTGGTTGACGGAACGCGGCGGTGATTATTACCACCCCATTTTAATCTGTGAGGAACATAGAAGTCGTCCCGCGGGAGTATCTACCTGAGAATGTGCTCATTCTCTCGCTGATTATCATACTACTGTCATTTTATTACCCCCAAATGATGGACGCAGATACATCGTGGAGATTTTATTCAATTTCAAATTCAAATATTTTATTTTAGACATAATTCCATATTATTTTGGGACGCCTAAGTACAGAAGTGAACGGCATTCGACTGGCAATGATAGGTCCTATACCTAATAACCATTCAGTCTATGTGTACTAGGATAAAATATGGTTGAGATTAGATTGTAACTAATTTCTGTATTTTTGCATTATGTTTAATAATTTTTTGTGTATAATGACTAAGTAGGTAAATCTTTCTAGACATGTTAAGTTGTCATGATAGTTTAATATAAAGAATATGAACAATAGAATAATAAGAGTAGAATATGAAGAAATATTTACAATGAAACTAAACAGATGTTTAGATGAGATTTTGGATAAAGTATAATAATAACATGTAACGAGTACACCTAGATAAGCTAGAAATTTACCATTTTGGAACATTAGGATGGCAATGATAGTAGTATAATTTTCTAGAAACATCGTACTTGTAATTTTATACCCTAAGGACAGAACGGATCTCTACTGCTATCACTGTGTTATGAGTCAAAGAACCAAATTCATTTTGTTGTATTTAATATCTGGCTGACGGGCGTGCGAGTTCCACGAGAGTTTGGCCAGGCTTCACGTGACGCTCACGTTGCGTCAAACCACGTTGACGACGAATTAATTAGTTTTAAAATTGAACGTGGTATTAATTTTATAATTTTAACTTGGATTATTTAATCAAACGATTCGACAATATTGTTTATATTTAAATAATGTTCAGCATATTACAGACACGATAGCATCTGTCTTTCGTTGGCACGGTCGCAGATTACGAGATACAGATTACTTTTAGATATTTCTTTTTAATTTATATTTTTCTAGGGTTGAAAGGTTTTTGTGTGGCGAGCACCAGCAGTGTAGATAGCCCCCTACAAGATGGAAGATTGACCATGTGAGGCTAAATAGCGCAAGACCGGTAATAGGAGTGATCTTTAGGGGAGGTTTATGTCTAACAGTGGTCGTCACTTTGCCGGTTGAAGGTAAAAAAATAGTATTACAGGCGGACTGCGCGTACTGCGTAGTACTACTGACGCCAGAAGAGCATTGCGTGAACGCTTGAGGCACAAGCACGCTTCCTTTACAGCGTCTAAAACTATTTAACGAGCTTCTACTAATAAATTACATACCATGCCATAAAACTTGTAATATTCGTTAATTATTTCATATTTGTTTTAGTCCTGTATAACATTCATTAATTCATTCTCAGACTAACAATGGTACCTTGAAACCTATTTGACCTATGAAGTTGAAGCTTGGCAGGTAGGCGTTTATAGGTAGAAGATGTCAGCAAATTTTAGGGGTATAAAGGGTATCGTAAGTTCATGGCTAGTTCTATATTATAGCTGCTATATGCATGGAATCTGGTATTTAGGTTAACAATTAAAACTACATAAATAGATCAAAGCATTGATACAAACTCAAAAATAAACCTTTTTTGAGTTTGTATTTATCATGGAACATTATTCACACATGGCCATCTGATCCCAAACTAAGCAGAGCTTGTACTATGGAAACCAGACAACTGATATACTACTGATCTTTCTGCCTGGCCTCACCGACCCATAAGCTCCCAGCAAAGTGAAGCACCTAGACGCGCGGTACATCAGGATGAGTGACGGCCCAGTTTGCTTAGTTTCAGAACGTAAAAAATAAAAGTAATAAATTAAAAAGGTAATATTCACGTAGAATTAAAAAAAACGCTTTTAAATAGTCAGTACAATGGTATGATGGGAGGAATGGATGAACTAAATTCTCTCTTCTCTTATTTCTTGGCGCATATAGGTATTTGGATATGCGGCTGTATGAAAATATTTAGAAATCACATTTAAATTATGATGTTTATAATTTTAGTTCGAAAGCTAGCTTATTTATTGTGAAAGATTATTTATAGGTCAAATTATCGAAATTTATAGTTTTGGATATATTTTACTACATTTTGTCGTCGTTGTGGTTCGTCGAATCCGTGCTTCAGAGAGCACGATACGCTGTCGATCCCGGTTGTATTAATCAGATTAATTATGTATGCTATTATGATCTGCTTCATAGACCTGAATAAATAAAATAATCCAAAAGCTAGATTGTGTTCTAAAACAATTCACATAGAAAGCCCGAGCATGTTTTATGTAGGTCTCAAATATTGCGACGGAACAAGTTGTGTCCGCAATTCAAGTTTTTCCCCGAAAGTTGTTAGAAGTTCGCGGAGTGTTTTGATTATTTTTTGTTAGGAGGTAAACATATATTTTCTCGATAGAACAAATAGAATGTTGATATTGCTAATAAATAACTATTTGTTCTATAATAATAAAATCAACATTTGACTCAAACTGAACTTAAATTTCGGGTTAAGTTAAATTAGTTAGTTAACCTTCGGAGGAAAGTTTGTATCAAAAATTATCCTGACGGTTATTGTAAATGCGTACGTGAGTTTGTTTTTATTATTGCACCTTAACGATTAAGGGCGCTTGGGGATTGATCGACGACCGATAACGACAAAAAGGGGACTACATTTTAACGGGCCTGGTGACGTGGCTTTTACGCCGCAGGTAGTGGGTTCGATTCCCACCCAGAACAGATATTTGCGATCATGAACCTGTCTGTTTATCCTGAGTCTGGGTGTAATTATTTATATAAGTATGTATTAACAAAAGAAAAGTAGTATATGTAATATATCAGTTATCTGGTTTCAATAGTACAAGCTCTGCTTAGTTTGGGATCAGATGGCCGTGTGTAAATAATGTGCCAGTATATTATTATTATTCTTTTTGTTACTATTTTTGAAAATAATTATTAATTTTTTTTGGCCACCCATTTATCCACTTTGGTTCACCATTTGGTTCACCCATGTATAGATTGCCTAGGTGCTTAACCTCGCCGATCACTCACTTTTTTTTAAAGACAACGCCCTCACTAGGAAATTTAATACCTGTATCCCCTTACTTACTTCTGGGCCGGTGAAAACAACCGACTTTGAGCGTGTCACTAACTAATTTTGATATCATATTATATTGAAGTATATTATACTATGGTTTATTCGATCGATCATAATATTATATTACTTTCTAACGTAATTCTTATGAAAATGGCATTTTCCCTCCATTAATTTTCTTTAAATAATGAAGTAAATTAAACGAAACGTTTGACACCAATTATGTTTTCCGCACCCTTTTCACTTATTTTTCGGACGCACAGATATAACGATGTTTGTATAACAATTGCTCTTTGATGGGATATCTGTATTATGTATCGCTAATTAGTCATAGAAGTTTGCAATTGAAGAGCAATTATTACGCTATTTACGCTATCACTAGGCTTATGATAAATGCGTAATAAACCTGCCGGACAAGCAGTTAGTAATTGGACTTATGCTCTGCTCTTTTTATATTAGCTATAATTAGAAAGAGATATAATGAACTTTAAATAAGTTAAATGGTATGAAATACAAATCCTTCTAATATTATAAATGCAACAGTTTGTGAGTATGGATGTTTGTTACTTACTTTACTTTCACGCAAAAACTACCAAACGGATTTTGACGAAACTTTGTAGCAATATACGAGTAGCTTAGCTATAATTTATAATGTTTAAATAAATCTGCGGGGTAAAACTGCGGGGCACAGCTAGACAGCGGAGTAATCCTAAATCACAGGGTTTATTTAATCTAAAGAATTTTGTGTAGTAGCAATTATGGCCACAGTGAATAGGCATCTTATGGGTACGCGCGGTCTACCCTAGTCTACTTCGCTTTCCATCAGGTAGGATCATGATAAAGAACAAGCCCAGTATCAATAAAAAAGAACCAATTATATTTTAGTGTGATTATCTAAATAAAGAACTGATTTCATTTATTTAATTTATAATCTAGCCATGTAGGGAAGTGATTGCATTAAAAAGTAACATATTTTAATTTTATTCCAGTACTAGCTCTGCCCCGCGGTTTCATCCACGTTAAACTTTATAAATTATAGCCTATTTGTTATTCGGATATATAAGCTATATTACTACAAAGTTTCATCAAAATCCGTCTGGTAGTTTTTGCGTGAAAGAGTAACAAACATACACACTCATAAACTTTTGCCTTTATAATATTAGTTTGATAATTTGGTATGAATTGCAATATAAACTAACTGAGGTTATAAAAGCGTTTCTTTAATTATAGTTTCTTAAAATGTCCATACACTATATATAAAATTGCAACAACCTTAAAACTGAGACATTTGTAAGTTAATGTACATGTGTCACATGTAGTCACATCAGTTGTTTATAGAAGATCGACAATCAACTAGATAGATCCGCTCTGTACAATCTCACTACTCTAAGTCTTTGTTCCCTGTCTCAATTTTGCATTTATTCGAGGATGTCGGAGCCTTTCTCAGCTCTTATCATATTGACACAGACGGAACATTTAATCCTTCAATTTAGCCCGCCCTTTTCAATGACGCAGATGAATTGCAAAAAGCAACCGCAACGTTTGCATCATAGTTAACAGTGGCGGAGGGCCCATGTAATAGGTTTTCTCTCGGCTTGCCTCTTCTAAAAGATATTAAACCTACAGGCAGATACCAATATATAGTTTTTATACTATCATGTCGACAGAGAGCTATCTAAAGGTAAGCGAGTACCGTAGTATATGACGCTTGTGATACACATGGCGTCACTCGCACATTGCCAATAAGCTCAAATGAACCTACTCATATTATAAATATATAACCATTACCTGGTGTGTATTCTTAGAGCAGCTCATATGACAGTCTGGGACTGCCGGCGTCTGGGGGAGAGAACGAGTTGAGTTCTTTACCTCCGAGCGCCAGCGGTCCCGGGAAGGGTAACCTGCTGTAGCTCAGGTAACACGCTTGTGCGTACTGGGGAGGGGGGAGGCATATAGGCCTCTCCCCTCCCCGGGTGAGAGTCTCGCGGACGCTCAGTGTACAACGGGGGTACTGGCTAGATCGTTCACGAGTACCCAAGGCCCCCGCTACAGGCACTGTGAGGCTGGCTACCGTAGTGGTTTTAGTGGGTCGAGCCCCACACCACGTGCAACTAGAGCATTTCCACCAAGTAAAAAAAAATGCTCATATGACAAAATAATACTATGTTGTATTAAACAGGAAGTATTTAAAGGTAGTAAAAGTTCCTACAATGTTACTACTTTTTGACGCTACTAAGGGGTAAGTTTAGGTTAACCAGACTTAAAAAAACGTACGCAGTAGCATTTAATTCAGATAAAGATATCATATAATGTGTAATAATATATTTTTAAGATTTAATGAAAGCGATATCCTTCCTTGCATCGGTTTATCGTGATATTCCCTTAGGAATATTTCGCGCGTCGCCACTGATAATGTTCTATTTAATTACGGTCTAAATGTAAATCAACATGAATGTAAATATGATTGTTTAACGAAAGAACCAACACCAAACCGTAAAAATGGACAGAAAACTAACGTACAAAATTAAAGACCAATATCGAAACTATGTATTAGTGCAAAACTGTTCGAAAGAGTGGTATATAAAATTAAATCTACTGGACTCTGAAATGCTGTTTTAGTCAATTCCCGCATGGTTTTCTTAGTAGTCGATGTACTGTATCGAATCTTGATCTGTCGGATGATTTCACCTCGAATGCTACGGATAACGGTAAACAGGTTGATGTTGTCTAAACAGAATAAAGCTAAGCATTCGATCGTATACTATTACATAAATTAAATGCGATAGGAATATATAGAAACTTGCTGAGGTTTAGTTCTTATATTTATAACAGGTCTCAAGCTGGTGTCATTAATTATTAAGTCCGAGTTGGATCCGTGTACCCAGCGGCGTCCCGCAACTACTCTTTATCATCTATGTAAACGACATTAGCCAGTGCCTTTATTCATCCAATCTCTTACGTTTCGCAGACGACATGAAGCTATATACTATTACCACATAAGAAATTATAGCTTTTCAAACTGATTTGAAACGACTGGAGGACTTACTGTGGTATTAATAATCTCGATCTGAATGCTTTTAAATGTTCAGTAGTTACATTGACTCACAAGACAAATGTTCTATATTTCTATAATATCAGACACTTCCCAGGTTGAATGAGATACGTGACTTAGGAGTTTACCAGGACTCTAAATTAATATTAGATATTAATTAAAATATAATAAAATCTCAAATCTGTTTGGTGAAATCGAAATGTTTTGCACATATGTCAGAAATCTTCTAAAGTACGAATTGGAAATCTGGAATCCCAATTATAATCTGTACATATAATTGAAAGTTAATTAAATATTAATTTTTGTATGGAATAACTTTATTTATTTTTGACACACTTATTTACATACAAACATAAATATTATATTCATTTGAATCAATTATTATTGAAATAACATAACTTAAATATGTATGTTTTTGTGACAAAGTACCATATCGGTCAGACCATCTCGAGCTGTATAGAAAAATTCATTTTATGCCACTTAGTATACGGCAACGATTATCAGATCTTTTATACCTTCTAAAAATAGTATCCAAAGTAATAAATTGTCCGGAATTATTGAGCAAAATTAACTTTAACGAGCCTTGTAGAATTCTTCACAATCTCCCCATATGCATTCCAATTACTTCAACAAATTACCGACAAAACACGTTCATAGTAGCATGTAGGAACTTTAACATGTTATATACACATGAGTTTGGTCCCTATTCTTTCAACATAAAAACAGTGAAGTGGTTGCTATACATTTATTTATTTCATCATCATTAAATCAGCCGAAAGACGTCCACTGCTAGACAAAGGCCTCCCCCAAAGATCTCCACAATTGCCGGTCTTACGCTATTCACATACGGCAGTTTCCAATTTTATATAGTAATAAGTAACTATAGCGAAGCTAATATTTCAAAGATATATCTAAGCACAAATCTATCTTTTTTATTATATGGCTACTCGTATAAGCGAAAACCTGTAATTGGCTTTCAACATTATATGTATATAACGTACGTAATCACGTATCAACAGTTGTATGTTTTTGTAAATATATAAAATAAAATAAACGTGTATAATATAATATTCTTAATGAGTACATAAAAGAGAAAGCTATTAAAATTGTTAAGGATGTAAGGAGTAAAATTTTGTAAAATATATTTTTGGACTTTTAAACAGTTTAATGGAAACAAAGCTAAAATATATTTAAGTGAACATGAAAATATATAACACAAACCGTGACTTATTAAAATTAAGCGTTTGTAACTCTAAAAACATGTAAAATGTCAAAAATCAAAGGAGACGGATACGATTTCATACAATATTGGGCCCGGATGTAAAAAGATAAAAGTGGTGTCAATTAATGTGTCTGTAAATTATCAGCCAATCAGTAAAATTACATGGATTTTTTCAATCTGTGAGCAGAGTTATACAAGATTTAGTACTTAATAGAGAGGTTATGTACCAACCTATACTAAACAGCTGATTTTAAGGGCGATTGCTATTTAATAGTTATCCGTGTCCAGTATGTTAGCAAAAGTCGTACACGATAAGTAGTATCAGAAGTCCGTAGAGCGAATGCAGTTGTCGAGGGATATATAAACAAAACAATAAAACATACTCAAATGTCTCAAATCACTCACGCACTAAACGATACGAGAAACGAGTGACCGATCATAGATTAGGATTCAAAATCTGTCACCAGTCACTGTCAACATAGATTAAAAATATAGTTGCCAATAATTAATAAATCGATTTGAACGATAACCGATATTATGATTTCTATTTATTTTAATGATATTTTATTTTTTACTGTTGACATTATGATAATGTATTTAATAATTATTATGATTAAATCGGTTATCTGGTGTCTGGTGCAAGAGTGTTTATATTTCATTGTTTGAACTCATTACCGTTAATCGATTATAGTAATCAAAAACCAATTTAATTCGTGAGTTAAACTTATTTTAAGATTTCTCGTTTTCCAGATTGTGATTTGGGTAAATTTTTTACAGTTTGAAATAGAAAAATATAACGCTTTTTTTAAACCAATTCTCAACTTATTACAGTCAGGCCCAGAAATCCCCGTCTCCTTTAGGCACTTGCTATTTAACACAAAATGCTAATAGTAAATAAACATATTTGTATTCATGTAAATTTACAAGCGGAAGATATATTCACATTGATTTTTTTTTATTATAATACTAAGTAAAAAACAAGCATACGACCCAAAGACTGTTGGCAAGCTGTTACCGTAGCCTTTTTTTAAGTGTGGTGTGGGGCTCGACCCACTAAAATCACCACGGGAGCCAGCCTCACAGTGCCTGTGGCGGGGGCTCTGGGTACTCGTGAACGATCTCGCCAGTACCCCCGCTGTACACTGAGTGTCCGCGAAACTCTCACCCGGGGAGGGGCCTGTATGTCTCCCACCCTCCCCAGTACGCACAAGCGTGTTACCTGAGCTACAGCAGGTTACCTCTTCCCGGGACCGCTGACGCTCGGAGGAGAAGAACTCCAAACGCCAGCGATCCCAGGGTACCGTAGCCTATAACCCAAATGGGATGTCAATGGTTCCTCATTAATATCCGGCGACTTCATAGGAGCACAAAATTAACAGAATAGTATCTCGAGTGTATTATGTAAATAAAGTAAATTAAAATAAAGATAAAACGCAGTAGCAATAAATTGATTGTGTGCTCAGGAATGGTTTACGACGATCTCTAAGTCCATGCAATTGCAAAGTCGCGATGTCTCAGGGTCGATTTCCGCATCGAAATAACTCGCCTCACGTCACCTAACTACCCCCTCATATAAGTCAGTGACCGCCCTAAACCGAAGTTCAAAACTCAAACGGGATGGCGTCTAGTGTGGGTTAGTTTATTTGCAGGCAACGCTATTGTCGCCTCTATGGTCTGCTAAGACAGTGAAAGCCTCCTAAAGTAACGGTAAAAAAATCATAGTCGTCTGATTAATTCTGGTAGCTAGCTGTAATAGGTTAACAAGTTACACTAGAAGCCGATACCAATAGATATTGATAAATAAGATCAAGAATGTTAGTAATGATCTCTGATGTTCAACTACATTATTACTTTTAATAAGAAAAAAAGAAAAAGAGAATCTTTTTTCTTTAGTCTGTTTTGTTTATAAAATAGGAGTATAACACAGATTATCCAATTCAAAATTTGAATTTATCAATCGATGTTTCAGACAAGTCAAAAATTTTATAAACAAAATATTATAATACATCTATTTATGGTGTTTGCGTTTGAATTCGGAATTTAAAAATAGGCGCTCGACACCATTTGCTGCTAGTTTTACGAATGAGTGCTGCCTGACCTGCAAACTTATAATTATAATAGTGTTTCCGCCCGAATTTCGGATAAGGCGACCCATGTTAAGGAGCTGTATGCTTATGCAAAATTCGTGTTATTAACATAAGATAAAATTTCGCAAGCTAGTACTACAAAACTCATCATACAAAAGCCAAATTTGATTATCGTTTAAAGAAAATCATTGATTTGAAAACACTGTTCAACTACTTTAGCTCAATAAAAAAACGCTAGGCAACTCAAAAAATACTTAAAACCAATAATTAAACTTATTTATTTTGCTCCTAACCTACCTGAACTTGGTAGTAATACAAGTGAGCCCAGTATGATGCGATAAAATGGTTGTTGTCAGACTTTTAAAGGAGGTAACTACCTATCCAGTTCAAAAGTACATGGGTGTATGCACAGAAAAAGTACCCTACTTATCTATTCCTTAATAACTCTTATAATATTTGTATGAATTAAATATTAAATTTAAATATATTTTAAAGAACTTAATAAAACCCAAACTACTTCTCCTCAATAGCACTAAACAGCAACGTCACCTCAAAAAATGCTTCAAATGAGATTGCATTGTATATGCAGTATTTTTGTGGAATTAGTGCATTTATTTTTCTCTCAGATTTGTTATTAAATTTGTGTTTGGCCCACGATTAATGTTTTTGATTAATTGTACCTAGTTTTTTAAACCTTTACCTTTTGCGGGCAGGATTGCGAGAAATAAAATTGTTTCGTCACCCTTTTGAGATCAGATGAAAGACTAAAATAAGATAAATCTACAGGATTTCGAATTAAGTACTGGTGGTCGCCTATTGTACGAAATTCAAATGATTAAATTTAAATTTGCCGGTGATTAAAATTCTGTTATCCAACGTCTATTTGATTATATTATATTTTACAATAGACATTAGAAACAAACAGTATCTATTCATGTTTTTTCACTTTGACGGTGTGTGCATATGTCAAACGCATCGTAGTGTGGGTGACTTTAGACTACTTCTGACCTAGTCTTTCTTTTAAAACTGAATATATATATTCTATACGACTGAATAAGGATTTAGATGTATTTATTTATTTCTTCATCATCATCTGCCTGATATCGTCCACTTCTGGACATAAGCCCCCTAAAGCTTTCCACAACGTTGCCATTTAGAGGCCTTACTATTGGACTTATTTCTTATGTATACTTTATCCAAAAGCTATTTATTACCTTTCTGCACTTCTTCTACATAAAAACACTAACTGTGCCAAATTACATACCCCTCCGTTCGCGTAATTTTCGTAAAAAGGAATATAAAGTTCTGCTCACTTATGAATATGATAATGATGGTCGAATTTCGAGCAATTGGCGACTACTAATTAAAATGAATTTATCTTTTCTTTGTAAATAAGAAAGTTCAATAATTATTGAAGTTCCGTTCCAAGTTTATTAATTGTTTAAAACTTTCAAATGAAGCTTTCTCCAAATGTTACTGTCTTATGTAAGCTTCTTTGTTAGAGTTTTGATTTCAAGCCTTCTTCTTACAAAAGTTCTGAGAAAAACAGAGACTTTATCACGGTTTTAAATTAAATGACAATTTTTTTATAAAAAGTCTGTTCCTCTAACTAAATGACAATTATTATTAGTTACGGCTTTTTAAGGAGATGATTAAAGTATGACTTTACCTGATTCGTTTTTTAAATATGCCAATTTTTGTAGGAGTTATTATCCCTCCAAATACCAATAAGAAATAATTTAAAAATGAGTTGTAAAATAACGTCTGGTTAACAAATTTGATATGCAAACGGTAACAAGGAAGTAAACCAGACGTCAGACTGGTTTATTTCCTTGTTTCCGTCAATTTCCAATATTTTTGTCCCTTAGTACTGAAATTATAAACAAATGTATTTATTTTTTAAAATGAAAACTAGGATTATATCGTATTATACATTTTTTTCAAAATGTTAGTTTCATGCTTTTGATTGATTTGAAAAACGATTTTGATTAATGTTATAGAATCAGTTAAAATCCGTCTTTGTAAATTAATTACATTCACTTATAAACAAAAAATTCGGTCCTTTATTATAATTGACACATTAAAATTGACATAATATATAAACGACATTAAAATTGCGTTCTAAATCATTATTTAAATTAATGTATATAACCAGTTAGCTAATACGGGTGTAGGCAAGCACCCATTAGTTATCTTTCACTCAATCAGAGTGATTAATTAACTACAGAAGAGATGTTATAATTGTTCAGATTCCACAAACTAATTATCATTCTGAATGCCGACGCATTTACACCATGTATTGGTACAACACATTACAGGCAAGCAGCAAAAGCTCATTTATCGCCTGGAATAGCGAGAAAACAAAATCCTTCACTAATTGAAGGCTTTCTTACTTCCAACATACACGATAGTACGTACGGTCAACAATATAAGTAGACTCATTGTATCTATACTCTGTTCTGGACTGAATCATGGCGTGTTCGTACCCGGCGCCGTTATACTGATGAAGCAGATATTTGAAGTATTTGGTTCTAATTAAGATTTTTCTGCCAATATAAACTTACTTTACCGGCCAAATTTCTAAAATTTTGCAGTAAAGGTAGATTAACCCATCAGGTTTCCCGTTGAGATTTCTTGCCGGAATGGTGAATACCATCTTATCGAATAAAACAAATCAGTAAGATCAAGTTTACAAATGATCACAATTAAATAATATTTTTAGAATTGTTAATTATTTTCTACTGGTCTTAATAGTAGCGCTGATGTTGACTAACATATATCACTTAAAACAATAAGAAAATATGCGTCATATGTGAACTAGAGTTTTTGGTCCAGTAATCAATTTTGTTTGACAGTTCTCAATTCAAACTTTTATATAATAAAATGATATAGTAATGCATTAAATGAAAAGTGGCTCAACTCAAATATCTTATTATTTTTAGTGGACAATAAAGTATCAGTATTATCGTCGTATTAATTTAGAATTTACCAGAAACTTTCAGCGCTACGTGTACATTATTTTAAACAAACATTCAATGATTATACGTTAAGTTCAAACTATTGTTCTAGCGATAGCGTGGTCAACTGCACACAATAAGATATTGAGTACTGTATATTCCGGGTTGTAAAAAATCTCAGAAAGAAATAAAGCCTCAGAAAGAAAAAAAACTTAAGGTTTTGCACTATTCCGCTCTCCAGTCTTATCTACTAGTCCGTACTATCGGATAGTGAGAGTAAAGGTTAAATTGTGTTATTATTTTTCACTGTCACTCATGGAACACGGGTTATACATGGCTAGTCTTTGTTGAGACTACCTGCGATGGAAGTTCAACCAAGAAGAAAGTTAAAGCTGTTTTAATTATTTTAAGTAACCAATTAAAAGGCAGGATAATATTTTAATAATAATGTCGTCCTAGCCGGATTTCGACCTCGGCGGCCAGTCTCAACAGTGTGTGCGCAAACACAGGAGCACTTTTTATCCATCACTCTCATGATCCGATGGGACGCCTAGGCGACACGACCGGAAAGAGGTCAGGTAAAGGACCGATGGCTTTACGTGCTCTCCGAGGCACGGGGGTATAATACCGCCAACTCCCAGTCTTCGGGCTGATGCTGAGATTTTTTTCTTTATACAGAAAAGTCCCTATATCACTTTTGGCCCGACCCGAGATTTGAACCCAGTACCTCGTTCTCTTCGGGTGAACACGCTACCGCTGTACCAACGAGGGAGTCAATAGGATATAATTATATATACCGATATATTATATCGGATAATATTTTAAACCAGTGTTGTTACTTCTACTGTTGACCATACGTGTGTTCTTTAATAGATATGCCCACATGTTTGGGTGTGTCTGAATTCGCCTAATTTATATTAAATTAATAATATGCATGGCTTTAATAAACTTTTTCAGTCAATATTTGTTTGGAGTTTTCCAACATAATAGGGAAGTTTGGGTGAATTTATAATTATGTTACGGTAATATTCTTGGAGCCGACTGGTTTGATGTGAGTTTAAACACAATTTTTTTAATTAAATTTACTGATCTCCTGATTTAAAGCTGTTGGCGGTCTTATTAACAGACTATAAGTTAGGTCTTATTCCAATGCTGAGAAATACACTTAAAGGTTTTGTAAGATTTCACATTATATTCATTATAAAAATTTCCATCAAATGTTCCCAGTCGATAAAAATGTATATTGCTAAATTAAAACATAAGTTTAAAAATGTTTCTACATTTTATCTGCGACAAATGAGTAAACAGAAAAAAAACAAATATAACCTTTATTTCCAGTTGGAATCTGCTATTTTTAGAATTTATATCTGGTTTTCTGTTTAGTGTATTTAGTTAAATCATCACGAAAGGATAGTTACAGTTGAAGGTATAAAGCCAGACTGTATACTAGTGGGGTTTAAAATTATCAGAAACCGTCCAGGGAATTTCAAGATACAGCTAGACCCCTCAGCATTATGAAGATATTTTGAACAAACACGTCTTCATTAATTAGATGGCTGTATTTAGGAAAATTCTTTAATTATCAAGGCTAACCTTCAAATCAATCTGTGTTTAAATTAATTAAGCTAAAATTAAGACTACGTGGATAAAGTCATAGACATAGCTAGTGTTAAATAACAACGAAGCTCATTAAAACCCTTAATACTAATTGGAGCTATAAATATCAAATTCCGAAATTAGGTCACATCCGCTTAAAGCTTACAGTATTACAGAAACCGTAGACATCCTGCTTCTAGTTTATTTATTTCTCACGACCCTTTAATTAGCATGCTATTACAGTAGGTTATTGAAAAATTACACAACACGTTATGCCCGGTATACGAGTAGATCACCGAACAAAAGAACATGACACAAAGAGCAATGCAACACATTTTGCTGAGCGCGCCGCCACCGTGTCCCATATTTCCTAACGAGATGATATGCCAACGTTTATTCTTCATGTTTCGCATGAATTGTACCACCGATGCATTATTTATTGCATTTACTAGAAGAATTTTCCGTATTCTCGACGCCGGGTTTATGCAAACCGTTTTAATGAGCAGTAAAATTATTACATTCGATTCCTTTCTTTATAATATACTGTGCTAAAATGGAAACTATCGATCTTTGCTTCATTTGTTCATGACTCGCAAAATCAGAGATTTCCAGATATTAGTTAACCAGATTATCTTTCCTCACGACCCATATTATATCACGAAATATATTATCGAATACTTGAAATTTTAACATTTTCACTATTATGGCAAGTTCACTAATTGAATTTCCGAAAAAGTACTTAAAATCTACCTACTTTTAAACAATAGAGTAGAATATTATATATTTGTGTGTATAAAGGAGGCCTTTATCCACCATAATGATGATGATGATGACGTGTATGAAACATGGTATATGTTCATCAGCTTCATATAATAACATAAGAACTATTTCTTCAATATCTCAAAACTACTTTTGCTCAACATTACAGATTCTGATATGACAACTTTTTACGACTCTTACGATAATTTTAAGATTCTAACCAAATTTGCATGAAAACATCGCATTCGAATGTAACAAACAACTATCAAAATCAGTTCATAAACGTCGGTGAAATCGGTGATGTACTTTCGCGGTCTGGATATGTCTACCACCGTTTTATAATTGCTTAAACATATCTATTTCACAATGTCAATTTTATTAGATATAAAGCATAGACTTTATTTACATGTCAGTAATTTATATTTAATATAAATGATTTTATGTAAAAAATACGATAACATATTCGGGACATTCACCAAGCAAAGTAGAACTTAATTTAACTCAAAATCAAAAATTCTAAGAATTTTGAAATTAAATCTGAACATCAATAAAAAATTCAAACAACATTTTTTTTAGTTATATCGTCATTTTATGGTTTTAATAATTAGTACAGCCTTCATCAGCAGTTATGACCGCTAGTCGTCTATCTCGTATAGACGCAACAAGTCTTTTATAAATCAGTCGTCTTAATCATCCCATACCCATACATTGTCATTTAAGAGCTGCTGGGTTTCTTTCGTTCCGAAAATCCCAGCGTTAAATTATCTTGCCTCACAGATTTTCAGTCGGATTCGTACCTGCTGACCAAGCAGGCTATTCATTGAATGAGACAAATATCACCGTGCATGTTGAAACACGCGAATTGAGAAGACTTCCCTTTTTTAAGTTGGTTAAAAATGAAATATAATCACGGTTAACTATCTCTACACAAAAATTGAACAACACACTCGAAAAATAAACATCGCGTATTGTGAAGATTCCGCTTTTTAAATTGTTTAAAAATCACACTTATATTATAAAAGCGAAAGTTTATGAGTGTGTGAGTGTGTATGTTTGTTACTCTTTCACGCAAAAACTACCGGATTGTCATGAAACTTTCTTGTAATATAGCGTATATATCCGAATTACACATAGGCTATAATTTATAAAGTTTAACGCGGGTAAAACCGCAGGGCAAAGCTAGTAAAATATTATCACAAGTTAATTACTATCACGCAGAATTGGTAAATTTTTCAATATTATTCTTTACTGGCTTTATAATATGAATTCTTTAAAATTAATTTATTATTCTTGCGAAGTTGCGCTAGCTAATTTAATTTAACCTTATTTATTATTCTATCAGTTGTTTGTGTTACTTTACGGTAAGTAACAATGGAGGAGAGTATATTGATCTTAGTTAATTAACTTGGAGTAGCAACTTATAATTGAGACAGCCATTCCAATGATTAATCTTTGGCGTGTATTTCTCAGACACCATATATAAGGTGGCTAACGAAGTAGTAAAATAAAGGTTCATTTGTCCTCGCGTAATATAGGTACCTACCTAAGGATAGCTTATGTACTTTGGACGGTATATTGTAAGGTTTAAAGGATCTAATACGTATTCCAGGTGCGGTCTCTATTCGGTTTTTATATCTTGAAACTATCTGCGAGTACGATCCACCTTTAGACTTTTCGAGAAAAACTTACTTTCTTTTTACGTAATACTTTGTACCTATCTCGGCATATTAGTATATATCTAAGTATAACCATCCATATAAACCTATATTATAGTAGTACATGTCATATTAATAAAACCTTTCAAAATTAGCATTTTAGCTTTATAACATTATTTGTTGTAAAATAAAAAATATGCTCATGCTGATAACTGGTTAAATTACTTTTTCTAGACTGATTTATTTCTAGCCTGTTTTAATGTTTCGCAAAAGTTTAGTTCCCGAAAATGGGAATAATGCTATGAAACTAAAATTTAATAGTTTGGAAGGTATTATCAATATGATATGTGCTTCCATATGCAACTGTGAACAAGTCAGTTAGCCATTTCTCTAGAAAAACAAAGCCAAGGGTTAACCCCTATACCCTCCGAAAGGGTGTTAGCAAGGGAATCCTAAATTTGATTAGCCAGTGTGTCTCGTTCGTAGCTTTATGGTAGAGCGACTATCCGCGAATTACCAGAGGAGGTGCTGGTTCAAAACCCCACTGACAAATGAATCTATGAGTAACCATTTTTCGGACTTTAATGGTTTGTTACAGCCGATTTCTAGAAGCCCATTACACGGGTCACATAGCTAAAATACTTAACATATGTTTCATACGAATATTGTTTGTTTAGTAGAGAAAAAATTCATAGCATCATTTCGTTTCTTCATGTTTGGTCCAGTCAGGAAAATTCCATAATAATAGTCAATATAAATTTTACCCTAAAACATAAAAAAGTCCGGTTAATTGAATTTTCCAAATTAATCACGTTATTACAAAACCCTCAGTCGACAGGCTCCACTTGACCGCTTTCATAGAGTATTAGAGGAAAGGGTTCGCTTACAAATTATTCTTTAATTTTTAGAACATTATACTGTAATAATTTGATTCCGTGATACCCTTATCAAAGGGCTGCTCCTAGTCATATCTATTGTCGTTATCATAACGGACGCATAATTAAATGACGTTGATAAAACGACCTACATATTATATTCAGAGTTTAATGCTACCATCTAACAATGAAGCTTTTTGAAATATCCTACTGTTAACATTGCTGAGAATTTCACTATAATTCTTAGTAGTATGGTATGTTTAAGTATATAGTGTAATTGTTGTTTTAAAGTTCCATGTTACACACACAATATTGACTCTCACAATTACTTTTAACTTGAAGCCACAAACATGCGAGGCAAACGTCCAGGCAGTGCAGTCATTTTGCTACAGACGCCAGCACATCAAGCTACCCCAATCAGTCAAATTTCCCCAATTGAAAGTGAACCTTATGCTTTTATGATAAAGTTGAAAATCTATAAAAAAAAGTTGAAAGATTGGGGTAGCTGGATGTGCTGGCGTCTGTACAAGCTGAGTATTACCTGCCACACTCAGCCTCGGTTTATACATATCTGTTGTCGTTATCATATCAGACGCATAATTAAATAACGTTGATAAAACGACCCACATTCAGAGCTTAATGCTACGATCTAACAATGAAGCTTTTGGAAATATCCCACTGTTATCATTGCTGAGAATTTCGGAGTAAAAATGTTAATAAAAACAATTCTTAGTAGTACGGTATGTTTTGAGAATATACTGAGTGTTATTTTAAAGTCTCATAACATAATATTTACTCTCACAATTACTTTTAAGTTGAAGCCACAAACATGTGAGGCAAACGTCCACGCGGTGCAGTCATTTTGTTACAAGCTGAATATTACCTGCCACATTCACCCTCGTTCTACACTATTACGAGCTTTGAAGTGATTCAAAACGTGCAGGTACGCAGACGACAACGAGCTAAAACAAATCACCTGCAGACTTTGTTTGGAAAACTCATTGCTTTCGATGGTGGAGACTGACAAAGAATGTAGACTCAACTTGTGAAACAGTGCCTGCACTGGCTAGTGTTTACTTGGCGAATAGACGGTGAAATTCAGAACAGGAATTTACTTTTTTGTTTTGGACTTATTTAATAATACATTATAATTATACACAAATTAACATAAAACTTTAAAAATATATAATAGACCAAGTTTTTAAATGTACTCGACTAGGTTTAAAAAAAGACACCCGACGTGCGTGAAATTTGGATCAATCGGCGCATCTTGTATAAATCACCGAAAAAATAATTTGTTCAGTTTAACGGGCAAATTGCGCTCCTTAAAACTCCTCTACCATGTTACCTTGTATATGAGTAACGCACAAATTCAGTAGCTGATGGTGTATAGTAAAACTTGATTAGCAATATTATGGTCTCTCACAACATACTACTAGAAGCAAGATCTATGAAAATACTTGAACTTTCATTCCTTTCTATATAAAACTATCTATAAACCACTGTTATTATCTAAACCACTGTTAATATCTAATGTAATATCTCTATCTTACTGGAATGGCCCTTTTGCGTCTTTAGAAACTAATTTTCTGCACTACCACAAGGTAAATTTTCAGTTAATATGAACTGGGACTAGGTCTCTCCACAGAACAAAGTGCACATTTGTATCCGGTCACAATATGTGTTTTTCTCTGAGTAAAATAAATAAATAAAATAGTTGTCCTGTGTGAGAATCGAACCCGGGACGCGAAGCGGCAGGGCGACTGTCTTCACGACTGCTCTACACGTGCAGTCCACATTATATTGAACACAAAATTGTCCGGTAATGTTCGGTGAATGCTTTCTAATTGTAAACGTTAACTTTAAAAACATGGGTGCATTCTTTATTCCTTTCTGAAATTTATAAAATATAATCTGTAACAATCGGAAACATATTAGGTAAGCGCAAAACGATCTCCAACGCACGGAGGTGTAATATCACTAACTGTTGAATTTTTTTCTTAACTATATAATCCCAATAACAACTTAACCTATCACTAGACTAATAAGGTAATCAAAGCCGCTTCTATGTCGGCTTATCAGTTCTCTATCTCTGTAATGGTAGTCACTATAGCTAAAGTATATTTTCCTATACTACGACATAATCTACAATAAAATATGGTCGATGCAATAAACTTGGTCTAGTTGGCTCATTTCGGCTTATATGTAACTGAGTCACGGAATAGATCCATTTCGCGAGGACCCGGCGATCGAATAACTTGTGACACGTGGAGCAAACGATCTGAACATTTTCACCGAAGACGATAACCGCGAACAGAACCTACTGTGAAAGCTAATGCAATTAGATTTAAGTGCTATGTGGGTACTTTGCGATAACCGTATAATAACCCCTTCAAAGTAGAAACTGGAAACCGTTGGCCAATTCGAATTCCGTGTTAAATATTTTGTTAAATACTTTATAGGTTTCGTTCCTCAAAATCGTGTATCCAATTAAGACGCAGTATATGATAGTACAAATCTAAAAAAAGTTTATTTTTCTCTATTAAATGTCTCTAGTTTAGGTTTTAGGTTATTTTTATTATGACCATCTGAGACATGACGTCTCAGATGACGTAAAAGGGCGGCACCGGGGCAGCATATCCGCGTCAATGGGCTCCTCCCAACAGGCGCCAAGAGAAGTCCACGACAGGTTATGTATAGTCAGTGTGAATCCGACATACCAACCCGAATAGGCACATTTTGCGGGTAGCACGCTTAGGCATTCCCACAGACTAATAAAAAAAATTACTAACTGAGCTGCGCGGTTTCAGCCGCGTTCAACTTAATAAATTATAGCCTACGTGTTATTCGGATATATAAGCTATATTACTACAAAGTTTCATCAAAATCTGTTCCGTCCGTTTTGCGTAAAATAATAATAAACTTCCATACATCCATAGATGCTCACAAACTTCCGCATTAATAATATTCTATGAAATGAAATGAAAAACATTTAATTCAGCACAACACACAAGCAAATGAGGAGTACAAATATACAACACACAGTTCTACAAGACATTACATACATAGGTTTGAGTTCTGCCGAAAGGGTCACCACCTCAGCACTAGGTGGGTTATACCTAGCGCTGGTTTTCAGTTGGCAACCCTGGAAGTCGCGCACGGACGGGGGGGTAGTACTAGTACAATACTAAATGTTTACTTAATATAATATGAAATATAATGAACGACGATATATAGTAGGATGATACATATTAAATTCAGTGTGTCGGCAAGCGCGATCAGTTAATAATCATTATACGTCTCCATTTAAACTCATAGTTTACTTTGTCAAATTTCAGAAAGAGCAAGCAATAGCGTCATAATGACAAAGTTATGATTCTGGTCAGAAGGGTCCGTAACGCGAGTTTGGTTATAGTAAGGCCCTCAGTTGGGCCATATATAGGTTTCTTTTATCATGTAATACTTAGTTTATCTTATTTTGCTGCAATAGACTAGCAGTCAGCCTTTAAATCTGTTGATTCATAGATTTATTGGCTGAATCGATCATCATGTCAGCCAAAGTACGTCCACTGCTGGACCGCCCGCTAAGAATGGGGGGATATGCCATAATCGCCTCGCTTGGCAGTCAAAGTTTGATGGTCACGGACCACAGAAAAACACTGCTGCCCGCTCTATGGTAAGTATTCCCTCGGACGATTTCTACGCCCCCCACGGGATGAGATGGGGTGTTGATATTCTATGCCGTCACCATACAACCGATATCCAACCGAAAACATAGGTCCCCAATGGTTTCCTTACTGCGTCTATATTCCATCAATAAGTGAAATAGAATTGGCCACATAGCGCGAAATGAAGGCTACATTAAGGCAAAAGAGTCGGTATTAAAGCAGAAAATATACAAAAGTACCCTTTATACCACAGTTTACCTTAAGATCCTCTGATCTTTGCGAAATCATTTTCCTTATAAAAACACTGGTATTAGAAAACTTACTGCCTTATTATAAAGTACATTACGAAGGTAATGATAGAAAAAGCAAGAGAGACTTTTTACTTATCTAGCAAAGAGAGCTTACTGCTTAAATACTTCAGTAGATAAAAACTTAAAATATTCATTCTTCAAACCATAAACGTGTAAAGTGGTTAAGGCGCGGGTGGTGGGCGGACTGAGTGAGCCAAGTATGCCATTTAATAACATCTCAAGATCTAAGAAACACAATATAATTACGTAACTAAAATTCTCTATTGTACTCCAAAGCTCAAGTCTCTCAACAATTTCCAAAATTACTTCCATTTTCAGCTGTCTTAGTTGAAAATGAGAAATATTAAAAAGTTGGTAATTAGACTTAGGTACTCAACAGGCGTTCCGAATGATCGTTAGAAATACTTATGGAAAATATAGATATTCTTCGGAAAGACATTTTATTGGAAAACGCGGTGATCAGTATTACTTGGGTAATAAAAGCAATTACATAAAATGGTTTAAACCGACCCATTAGTGCGACGTTACAAAAAGGATCAGAGCGGGCAGTTTTCCAATATTTTAGGGTATGCTTTATGTAGATAGCTCTACAAAAGAAAATTGGAAAGCAGCGGCCAAAGGTCGGTATATCGGCTGAAACGGCTCGCCGCCGCCAAATTCTTTAATGAAATCGACCACGTAACGGAATATCCATTCTGCATTTTAATCAAGCCAAAGTCTATCTGGATAAATAGCTTCGGCCTTACAGCTCTTCCCTGTTTTTGTGATGTAATAAAATAAACCTTACGGTGCTCCGTCGCTTACTTTCATTCAACTTATTGAAATACAACGGTATTTTATTAATTATCTACATTAATATCATAACATTTATGTAATAATGTAATGAGAGTAATTAGAAGAGAGTTAATCGAACATTAACATGCACACTACATGTTTTAATCATAAAAGTATCGGTCGTATATCTAACAACTTACAATTTTTGTCCTTATTATAATGTTGGTATGTAAATGATTGTTATCAATAATAAAAGCCACCTGATTGTTAAAACAGTAGGTGAACCATTATTGTATTAAATATTGACAGTAAGCATAAGCCATAACGTGTGAACATCAACAATCCATTGTAATTTTTACCGTCAAGTCCTTTAAAAAGTTTTCCAATACTTGAAACTCGCACAAAAAGCGGTAAACCAAATCACTTCATACTTTTTGAATTAATTTTATACAAACTTCCACGCGGGGACGCGTTTAATTAAATAGGTCCGTCGGTGTATTTGTTTGAGCGACTTTTGACAGGCGGGTAACGTAAATTTTAATAAGGGGGTAGCGTGTACGCGTGGTAAGCGCGGAGCGTTTCGTGCGGTCGCTCGCCCCCATGACACTGGCGGCAGACCGCTCCGCGCGCCGCCGCGCTCAATCCGCCCGGCGCGCGCCACGCGCCCGACCTGCTCGCTGCTAACTCCGATTTCCGTAGCGGGCTAAGCCGAAGCTTTCCTAGATGGTGTGGCCTTAGTGAACATTAATTACACCCAACTTAGTCTGATTAAACCTTGAGGAATTATCCGGATTGACAAAATTAACTTTTAACTTAGATTTATGTCGTTTTGTTCGACTACGGATAATAGGCTTAGGGTATCGCGGGAGATTTCGTTATCCCAATTTAAGTTATTTTCAATATAATTGAGAAACTGTTTAGTACACAATACTATAACTAATATTACGCGACTCGTGTTTTGCTCATTTATTTTATCATATAGGCAAAACTTCGCCGACATAATTAAATCAAGCTCGATTGTATTTTGCGGTATTAACTATAATTTAGTACAATTTAGACTAGTTTTACATTGGTTCATGACCTACATTAGGAATGGAATATTTTAAATAGTAATTTTAGGGTTCCGTAACCAAATGGTAAAACGGGACCCTATTATTAAGAGTCCGCTCTCTGTCAGTCTGTCCGTCTGTCACCAGGCTGTATTTGAAATTGTGATGGTTTGATTGTAGAAATTTCACACATGATGTATTTCAGTTGACGATATAACAACAAGTACTAAAAAACCGGATAAAATAAATATTTAACAACAAACGTGATTTTTTGCTGGTGTTTGTTCGATATTGATAACGGCAACAGGTAGAAGCTTGAAATATTTATAGAATATTTAGTTACACATTCAATTTAGAAATTAGCCATTATATTAAAATAAACAAATTAGAAAGGGAGGCTCACATACAACAAACGTGATTTTTTTGCCGTTTATAAATAATGAACGCTTCTTGCGCGAGCCCAACTTGCACTTGGCCGGTTTTTTAATAACTTTACTAGGTGAAATCTAATCACTGAGTTAATCTTTGCAGAAAAATATAGTTATCGATAAAGGGTCTTTTAAAAAATACCCACAGAATAAAATAATATTAAAACACCATTCATATTGTTCTTAGTATCGAACAATATAAATAGTGCTTTAATTATATTTTATTCTGTGGGTATTTTTTAAAGGATCCTATATCGATATTTAGTTTCCCGCAAAATCCACTCAGTGATTACGGGAGGGGCGTCGATTTTAAACGTCTAAGGAAGGTACAGAATTCTTAGCCATTGAATCTGACTCGCACTTCACGGTTCGGTTTTTTATGCATATCGAGATCAGGAAAATAAGATATAGGGCTCAGATTTTCGCTAGAATATCATCTTACTCTACAAGATGATATTCTAGCGAAAATCTGAGCCCTAGATAAGAAGACTAGACTCTTTATGTGGTTTGTATCAATTTTCTTAAGTTCCCTAAGCCCCCCCTTCGTCTTCCGGGTTCGATTGAACTGAACAAGACTACTATCTGTGTAACCCACAAATAGTTGTTCTTTCTGAGTCGGTGAGTCGGTGTTAACCGTCTTAAAAAAGAAAAAAAGCAATGGTTTTTGCGATAAACATGAATTATCAATTAAGTGGTTCAACGCGGCAGCCGCAGGCTAGTACGTTACGTTTATATATATATCATCACCACCACCACCATCTCTTTCTTCTTCATCATCTTTTCCATCACAATAATAACTAATCGGCATGAAGACATCTATTAAAAAACCATATCTGCAATTCTTGTGAATATGATGAATCCATAAACAAATGAAAATATACCACATTTTGATTTGCGACGCAGACTTTATATATAGTTCTAGCACAGCCTATGGAAAATTCCAAATTAATTTGAAATCAATTTGTATCGAAGGCAAATAAGATTTAAATTTAAACTGAATTGGAGTGGTTGATAAGGCATTTAAGAAGTGAGTAATGCTGAGTTCTCAGTTATTAATAATAACTGTACCTACCTGACTGACGGATTGAAAACTTGACCAATTATAACTTTGTCAATAATACAACGAATAATTTTGTTTTGTTTCGTTAAATGTTTCCATTTCAGCATTGTTTAATTTTCGCACGATATTATGAAATAAACGAATGGCACCAGAATATTTGCGTTGGGTTCCTATTCATTCTTAATTTATTGGCATAACGTCCTCGACTCGTAGGTAGCTATAACTTTATTTTGGCTAAATCGTAACGGATTGTTATATAAATGCCGGATGAATTATAGAGTTTACCTAGTTAAGTTTAAGAAACTGGTAATGAAAAGTAAATGAACATAAACCTGGAACATACAATTAGTACCTATACTAATTTTACTGGCAAAGTTTTGAAACATATAAATGGGAGTATTACGGGAATTCCTAGGTAAGTAGGAATCTTGCAATCTGATTTTGTGCAAAGAAGAAGAAAATCTTTCATATTTTAAAAGATCTCCAGGTAAATCTAAAATCTAAAATTTATGTTGAACGGAAATTTCAGTTTAGACTTTCAATCAACGTAGGATTCATAAACATGTCGTTTGTAATCTGTATTTTGTTTAAAATGTTCCCACCAGAGTAAGTGACATAGGTTTGAAACACTTATGTATGAGTATGTCTATCCGTCTATAATTACCAATGAACTCCAAATCTTCTAGAAAGATTAAGGTAAAATGGTTCTTTGTATTGCTTTCTGTGACCCAGACACGTGTAAACTAACATATAAAACATTACTGGGTCACCTTTGGCAAACAAGCAAAAATTAATAATCCTTTTGAAATACCAAATGGAAGGGATTGTTAAGAAGTTTTCATTATTTAATTATATGTAATCAAAATTAAATAGGAATTTATTTCATTAAATTGTTGAAAATTTACCTTAAAATTTTAGAAAAAGAACTAAACATCACACATCTTTAGATCACAGAAAATATACATACATACATACATAGACTCACGCCTGTTTCCCAGAGGGGTAGGCAGAGACAACGGATTTCCATTTGTCACGATCTTTGCACACGTCTTTTGCCTCGATTACTGTCATTATATTCTTCATACATGCTCGCCGGTTTAGGGTACTTCTGACGTGCCCTTTCTTGAGAACGTCTCCGATTTGGTCAGAGAATGTTCGACGAGGTCTTCCCCTTCCGGTTGTCCCATTCACACAGGCCAGGTATACTTCTTTGGTCAATCTTCTTTCATTCATCCTCTCTAAATGGCCAAACCATCTCAGCATTCCTTTTTCAATCTTTGTGACTACATCTTATACTGCAGAAAATATAAAAGATCTTATATTTAAATATAAGATTTATAATAAACTGGCTGTGCCCAGCGGTTCTTCCCGCATTAAACTTAATAAATTATAGCCTATGTGTTAATCTAGGGTGTCAGCTAACTCCATACAAAATTTTATTAAAATCGCTCCAGCCTCACTCATTGACTCACACACTCACATACTTTCGCTTTTATAATATTAGCAGGATAAACGTACCCACCGTCTCCACACGAGTTCAACTCGCACTTGTCTGCTTTTTAAGTATTCTATTACCGAAACCGTCTTATAAATGCCTGTAGAACTCATTAAATACTCATTCTTTCACATGATAAAACGAGCATCCAACAGAATCCGGTGATTAAACCGGTATCAAAGGAAATACGGATCGCGGCGAGAAATAGAAAAAAAAGATTACATAGCGTGTTTAATTAAGCTCAGATTTAACAAAATAAATTCCCCTACTACTGTTAATAAAAGAAATATAACAAAGAAACAAAATATAATATGAACAAGAAGTAATAAAATAATATTTCTCCCTTGTAGACGGGCGTAATAATAAGTTTTGGCAACGTATGTGGCTGTGGTCGTACTCCAGTGAAAAAACATTGCGTTATCCGTAGAACCTACGAGTACTACCGCGTTCACAAAGTTTAGCTTTAATTAAAGATAAATATTCTCTCAGACATTACTTTATTAGATTTAAAATACGCTTTCAACACGTCCACATCAAATAGAAATCCTTACACATGTTTTTAGTTCATTATGATATGGAGTCTGTACAACTAATTTGGAGCTCCACTCTCAGATTAGTCGTAGAGAGTCAGTAGCTAATGAACTATTTTTTTAGTACTTATGGAAAGAAATATTGAGGTATAAGGCTGATCATGAAATATCAGCAAAAGTAAAATACCATGCCACACTATTGATAATAATTGAGTAAAGATTTATTTTTTGTATGTATGAAGAGGGTTATGGAGTATCCTATCGCGGAGTATCGCAGGCGAAGCAAAGTAGCCGACACAGCCCAAAGAATTGCCAAACGGAGGTGGCAGTGGGCGTAGAACTGACGGCCGATGGGGCAGAAAGGTTCTAGACCACGAACCGGAAGACGCAGCGTGGGCAGGCCTCCTACAAGGTGGACCAACGATCTTGCAAGGGTCGCGGGAAGCCGTTGGATGCGGGCAGCGTAGGACCAGTTATTGTGGAGATCCTTGGGGAGGCCTTTGTCCAGCAGTGGACGTCTTTCGGCTGATATGATGCTGATGAAAGATTCATATTGTGTATGCCTGTTTATTTATAATACATGAATTAAAAAATATTAAACAAAATATTTTATTTAAAAATTGTTCACCTTCCTAAAACTTCATCAACAGCCAAGGGTTAGAGTCCGGCATGCCTCTCCGCCAACCCCAGACATGGACTGTATTTTATTTTCAGAATAACTAGAGATGCCTACGAAAATTACAATAATGGAATTATAAGAATCAAAAATTTAATAAAAGTCGTCTTCATTGACGTCTTTAGAGGACTTGAGACAATAAATTCTGATTAAAAATACGTTTCTTTTTTATAAAATATGCAGTGACAGTCGTCAGTTTCAGTTTCGTAGAACAAAGTAAAAATAAATATTTTTAAGATTCATTCCAGGGATGTCGTTATCAGTATAAATCTTAAAAACATGAATTGAAATTAAAGCTAATGCTCTTCGAATACCCTATTTTAACTGTCAATGTAATGTTTGGCATTGTTTTGTCCATTACCCAATATAATTGAAATCATGTAGGCAGAAACAAATCTGAGGCATTTTCATGCCTATCTTGTTAGACACGTTGTCAAAGCTGTGGAATTCTTTACGGACTACGTGTTTCCAAAAATATACAACATGGGTTTATTCGAGGCTAGTGTGAACACTTTAGAGCTACACCTTATGGGTACGCGCTGTCTACCCTTAACTAAATCTCCGCTTACCAGGTTGTAGTGAAGCGCAAGCCTATTATACCTATAATGTGGTTACTACTACGTGATACTACTTTTTTTGGCTACCTTGTAGGCCAACCGGTAGCATGTACAATTGCAAGTAGTGAGGTTAAAATCCGGCTAAGGCTACAAAAAAGTTTAATGTGAGTTTTCCTAACAAGCTTCAGTCTCAGTAGCAATAAATTGTCCAGGATTGGCAACACGACATCGCGTTGCCGACCCTTTAGAAACCTTACAACTAGCTTTTTGAAGGGCCCCATGCTGTAGTCTCTTGAGGAAACCATAACAGGGAATTCATTCCACAACCTCAACGTACGTTCGTCTCGCCTAACTGTACAATTTTGAAAGTAATATGAACGTAATTGAATTATTAAAAAGTGGCAGTATTGTCACAGGTTCGGTCATAAAAGGACAAATGATACATTGACATTGTAACGAAGCGTCAAAAATCGTCAAAATACAATACATTTAAATTCTCCTAACAAAATATGGAGACTTCCCTCTGGACCATTGTTAGCACATGTTGTGGAATGAGTTATTTTTTTTCCGGCGCATTATTTATTGTTGTCCCAATCCCAATACAATTTTGCAGCGTCCAAAGAGTAGATAAACATGAAGTGATATCACTCGGCATGAGTAAACAGACGAGTAATTTACGACAAAAATGACACAGTAAAAATATCCATGATATTATTTGTTTATGCTCGCTTATTCAGACTCAATCATAATTTAGGCGTATTTGCCAGGGTAATTTTACTTAAGGGTATTCAGTTCATAACTTACTTACAACTTAAAATTAAATTTATAAAGGGTTTTGGGAATTTTAGACTGGAAGGTCGACAATGGCCTAAAAATAACATAGCCAAACCACATTTTGTTTTTATTACAAAACTGTAGATCGTAGGTTCGATTCCCACCCAGGACAGATATTAATGTGCATGAACATGTCTGTTTGTCCTGTGTCTGGGTGTAATCATTGATATTAGTTATCTGATTTCCATAACACAAGCTCTGCTTAGTTTGAGATCAGATGGCCGTGTGTGAATAATGTCCCTGGATAATATTATTATTATTTTACAAATACGATGAGGGTTAAATAACTCGTTTGTATAATTAGATATTTTAGGGGCTAGTGGTTTAACACCAGTAAGTTCCTAAGACATGCTACGAGTATATTTCTAGTTTGTTTTACAGCTCGAATTGTATTTATTGTGCATTAGTATTATTATAGTGGTGTCACAAAATGATGATGTTATCGCAAAATTGCCCCTAACATTATTAGGTCACGTAGGTTTCATTTATCGATATAAACCGATTCCAGAGTGCGGCGTCACTTTTATTAATAAACTAGTGACCCACTCAGCTTTGCACAGTTAGATAGATACAAATATAAATTGTACTATACGCGAAATAGTGTCTTTTATAGCTAATGTTTTCATACCCTGGGTGACATAATTGTAATTTTCAAACAGATTGCATCATCATAATAATTTCAGCCCAACGACGCCCAAAGATCTCGACAATTGACGGTCTTGCGCTATTCAGCGGCTTCCAACGACCCTCACAAGATCATCGGTCCAATTTGTAGGGGGCCTGCCCAATAGCTGCGTCTCCCGATTGCGTATCTTTTTGAAAATAAAATACAGCCCATGGTATTCACTAATAAAATACATATTTGGCAGAATTTCTAATACAGTCAGTTAGTTTTTGAGTTTATTTATTACAGACAAACAAAAATCATCAATCAAATCAACTCAATTTTTTTAAATCTTTTCTCTTTAAAATATTAATGATATATATATTATAATATTATACAAATTGTATCTCAAAAGTATCTGTACGTGGACGTGTGTGACCGAATGGTTCAATGAACACTTTATTTAAAGCATTCAAATGGGCTCACAAAGTTGGTCCCGTTTAAGCATGTTTATGATTTAGTTGGCTCCCTGTGTTTATAATAAAGCCGAGATTAATGGCGCGAGAGCGGCGTGACGCACCGGTCACCGCCGCGGCTGTCCTACATCCTCGTTAGATTTTTTATACACACTACACTCGTCCTTTTATTCGGGAGTCGACCGCACACGCCTCACGCGTTTTATGACCACTCTTTCCGATCTAACACAGCCGAGCATTTTGTACATTATTTGCTTTATAAATTATTTATATCGCATTCTCTTCACACGTAGCCGTAACAGAAAAATGGAAAGCTTTAGTAAAAGCGTAATAAACAATAGGAGTTGGTGAGGCCGAATGACCGGGATTGCAGCCTATGGAAATATCAAATAAAAGTTGCGAGCCGCGCGAGTGAAAGTTGGGCGGCGACATCCGTAGCAGCCTCGTCGAGCCGCCGCGAAACATTGAAACTTTATTACACTAATGCTTACTAGACAAATAAGGGATTCTTTGTTTCTCCATCACGCAACCACAAAGTTAGACGAGTTATTATGGAAACAAAGGTGGTACCCACTAACCTGATCCCTTTTATTCAACCCGTGTCATGCATTGCCCTGCGGAACATTTAAGTTACATGACATGTTATCGTGGAGAACGCTTTGCTATTTATTATAGTATAATGTAATAATTATCTACTTCAAAAGGATAATTTAAGCTAGTTTCGTATTATAATAAACTCAAAATTAATTCTCATATTTGTGACATATAACGGTGTTTTTGGCTGTTTTTAGATTTTAAGATATAGAACATTTTGCGTAATGGATAATAGGCCTACCTTAACTATTTCAAAAAAAAAACATGCGGGCAGTCTTTGGAGACTGCCGATAGAAGTGAAAACTATTTTATCATTTCTCATACTCGGAAAGTACCTAAGTAGTGTTTATTTGTACGAGTGAAAGATGCTACTTCCCACCTTTGGGCGGTAAAGACTCATAGTAATTGCTTTCCTCCCTATTAGGTGGGAATAAATTAAAAAAATATTACTAAATTTGGTTGAGCAGTCTGCTGTTCAAAATCTAACATAATTAAGAAAAATATGCTGCGTCATGTGAGTGTATAAAAGGCCAGTATGAATTTAAAAACACAGATCCTACGTCTTTTTAACACTTTTACCCGTCCTAAAAAAGTGCACAACGCCACTAAAGAAGTTTTGACTTCAATAAACCACAAATTACGGTTAAAGATTCTTTATTTCTCTTAACAATATAGATTCACTTACAGTGATAGACTGATGGATTTACATATTTAACATAAGACGCCAAGCGTGACTACTTACCAATCTACTAAAGTATATAAGGCAAATTAACACCTAAACAATTTTACAAATAACACAAATAACAAATACACATACACAATTAAGATAATCAGCTTGTCAGTTCATAGAAATATACATAACTACTTAGTAAAAATAAGGTGTCTTCATTCAAGGACTATGTGATATAAGTACAGTGTTCGACCGCTCTATAAACTGAGGAATTAATTCTACCTTAAAGAAATCGGTCCAGCTGGCCCTGGATGTAAAAAAAGTGTCAGCAAAGTGTGAGTGATGCCATGTACTCGTATATTGCAAGCAATATACGCTAAGAAAAGAGCTAACGATCAGGTGAGCTGTATGGTTGTTTACAAATCTGGTGAAAAAAAAAATGTTCAAGTTATAGTGTTAAGAACTGAACGTAAAATGCAACTTTTCCAGTCCAAATATACTAAGGATTCATACAAGAGTAGGCAAAGGTATTTTTCAATATTACCCTCTTGAATCGTCGTTCGAAGCGTAAATATTTTCATACACGATTCCGCCACACGATTTTCCCAAGCGAGCAATTCCATAAAGCGCAGTACATTTTATAAGCTTCACAGCACTGCGTCGCACACTTGCTTTTTAAATATTTTAACCAGTATTTCAATTATTAGTACGATATTTTATGGGTCAAATAGTAATAATTAAATTTTGTTACCTTAAATAAAGATGTTATTGAGAGATTTTCAGACTCAACTCACAAAGTCCATTGGACTGACAGTCTAATGGACTTTGTTACCAGACATATACTAGAATACTTGGAAAATAAAATTATATAAAAATAAATATTTTTGATATTAAACTTTTTACTTAGAAAATGAACTATAAATTAAATCTACTGATAATTTTAAATGCATGTGGTGTTAATCCGTTAGTTAATTACCCAAAAAATTGTAAATTATCAAATAATTCACAAACGTAATGTTATAGTGTTACGTTAAGAATTAAAATTGTAGTAGGTAGTAATCGGAAATGTTGTGCTTTTTTGATGTTTAATAATAGAGAATATTCATATATTTTACCTCATTTATGCTATTACGAAAAACTTAAATATCAAGTTCTACGAAAATCTTAAATATCAAGTTCCTATACAACCTCTTGAATATTACTATAATATTATTTCCTCCCATAAACTGTTAAGTACATTCTGAACTTTACAAATTCAAACAGAAGTAATGTCGCTCTAAACACAGAGCAAACATGAGACCGAAATTTAATTTTGAACTTGAACATCTAGCCAACAGCGAAAACATGTTTACTAGACTGGACAAAGGAGCATCGAGTCCTTAATCAGGAGATCTCGACGTGTGTCGAGAGCACAAACGCCGGGATTACCTCTGTGGTTTCACTTTCCCTGATAGTATTATTTATCCACTGAATCTTTCCACATCAAATTATATTACGTCGAAACCTTTTAGAAATACGAGCGAGTTTTATAGCAACTGGTGAGGTACACCCACGCCTCGCTCGCACAAAGTGAATTCATAAAGTAACGCACCCAGATTGTGTCTAGCTTTCTATTTCATATAGCTTTTATACAATATAGCTAGCTAAAATCCTCATACATTCAGAAAGGGCCTTAACTAAGTAATTCATAAGCCTTACGTAGACCTTAATAATTACGATTTAGTTTAAATTAAATATTTCATATTTGTATTAAATTGATGACAATATTCATCATCTTTATTTTTTCTATTTTGAATTACGAACAGGTGGGGCGAGGCTACCAATTGAAAATATATGTAGTTGATGCCTTTTATATTTTATGAACCCAGTCAAAGAACATTTTTGGAAATTTTACCTCTAACGGGGTGAATCAGTCCGTTATTATCGAAGTAAGAAGAAAAGCAAGCCTTTATGAGTAGCCGGCAAGTCCCAAAGAAGGCTCGACTAGCCGTGCACGATGGAGTGTTAGTGCCGACTTTAATGTATGGAAGTGAAAGTTGGGTATGGCAGAAAAAGAATGAAAGTAAAATAAATGCAGTGGAAATGAGAGCTTTGAGATTTATGTGTGGTGTGACTTTGAGAGACAGAATTCGAAATACTGATGTAAGAGAGCATTGTGGTGTGAAAGAGGATGTAGTCACAAAGATTGAAAAAGGAATGCTGAGATGTTTTGGCCATTTAGAAAGGATGAATGAAAGAAGATTGACATAAGAAGTATACCTGGCCTGTATGAATGGGACAACCGGAAGAGGAAGACCACGTTGTACATTCTCTGACCAAATTGGAGATGTTCTCAAGAAAGGGCAGGTCAGAAGTACCCTAAAGCCCGGCGAGCATGTATGAAGAATATAATGACAGTTATCGAGGCAAAAGAAGTATGCAAAGATCGTGAAAAATGGAAATCCGTTGTCTCTGCCTACCCCTCTGGGAAACAGGCGTGAGTCTGAGTATGTGTAAGAAGTAAAATTCATTTACCTGCTTTTTGCTTGGATATATATTAACACGTGATTTGCAACCTTTTAGTCCTAAGAGGGGGAAGTAGAGGTTGACAGTTTATATGGAAAGTAAGGATATTAAAGTTAGAAGCATAAAATTAGAAAATTAAATTTCTATCTCGTTTGTGTTAATTCCGCCCCTAAAATGTTTGTTAAATATGAAAGAAATTCTGGCAGACGAGGTTGTGGGATGACTGCTGTGTACTTATATACATAATTGTTTCACCCGGAAGAAGTCGGGACAGGCAGCTCGCAATTAATAAAATGAGAAATCTAAATGGAACACCACCAAATTAACAAATATGTAAATTGAACTCCAATTTTATAGACCCTTGATCTGTCAGTACCACACATTTACAACTAGTTTACGCCCGCCACAACGAAACTCATGAAATATGAACTTTCCACGTTAATTGTTATATTACATTTTATACCGTAATAAGATCTATTTGTTTAGTATTTAATGACTAAAAAGGTGATAAAAAAATCATAACATATATGTATATATGTACATACATAGACTCACGTCTGTTTCCTAGAGGGGTAGGCAGAGACCACGGATTTCCATTTGGCACGATCTTTCTACACCAATATTGCCTCGGTTACTGTCATTATACGTATATTAATAGACTGCCATCTGATCCCAATCTATGCCGAGCCTGATATATAGCAACGTGACTACTGATAAAAATACTTATACATTTTTAAATACATACACATACACCCAATACCTACTGAACAAATAACCGTAAAACACAAAAATTAGTCCTGGGTGGAGATAGAACCCACAACCTCTTGCTTAACCGACAGGATCACTAACCACTAGACCAACAGGTCGATTTCTCAAGAGTATTCTATTTTATAAATATAACTGGATTAGTAAATGGAAGTGGTTTGCCTTTTATAAAGCACACGTTGTTAAAAACTCACTTTACTTACTTATCGTATATCGTGAGTCCCTGGTGTCAGAGTTGTTCAAGCCGCCCACAAGGACTCTGACATGGCTTAACGACTGTTGTCTAATGACTAGAAATGGTACGGAGCTTAACGTGCCCTCCGAAGCACGGAGACGCTCAGAAATTAAACCACTTTGGTGGTCATCCATCTATGGACTAACCGCGATCCTAGTTGCTTAACCTCGACGATCGCTACTGACCGGTGAGTGCATCTAAGAGCGCCTCAAAAACTCAACTCACCTTAACACACACAAATACGTGGTCGTGCAATTAACTGTACCGCCTGCCCGTGTCTGATAAAATTTAATAAACAAACGACCAAGAATAATTATTTTTAAGATTAATGAAGTAACTCATCTATTTTAGTATCACGTTAGTGTAACGGTGTCGTTTAAGCTCCATGTTTCTGAATATCTTTCACGCTTTAATTATATCTGAAGTATGATGCATGTTCGTAGTGGCACCTGTGAAGCGGACGGAGGCGGGCGGGGCTAGCCGCGCGGTTATTTTATTTCGAGAACATCCGGCGGCTCCAGCTGTCCACAGCGTTAATATGCCGACAGCCCAACACTGTCACATCTATTCAATCTTTGTGAATATAAATTAAATGCCAATACCGAGAAAATGGGCGTCGACGGTTTTATGCAGAAATTACAGGAATGGTGTTGCTAGCTCGTGGGAAACATTATTCCAGATTAAATTTTGGAACAAGTATCCTATTAATTTTAAACATGTTTTTAAAGTTTTTGGGTATGGGTCTCTTTCACGCAAAAACTACGGAACAGATTTGGATTAAACTTTAAAGTAATATAGCGTATAGGTACTTACTTCCGATTCACAAATAGGCTATATGTAATTTATAAAGTTTAACGCAGATAAAACCGCGAGGACAATTAATCACACTAATATTATAAATGCGCTAGTTTGTGAGTGTGTGTGTGAGTGTGTATGTTTGTTACTTCTTCACGTCTAAACGGCTGGAGCGATTTTAATAAAATTTGGTATGGAGTTCGCGGACACCCTGGATTTATACATAGGCTATAATTTATAAACTTTAACGCGGGTAAAACCGCTGGGCACTCCTAGTATCGAATAAAATTGAAATAGGTTAAAAGAGCTTTCGTTTTATTTTATACTAGCCTTTGGCTGCAACTTCGTCCTCACGTACTTGAAAGTAAATAATTAGGTACTTAGTTGCCAAATCGTATTTATTTCAAACCAACCAATCTTACTTTTTGCCTACAGCAATACAAAGTACAGTGAAAAGTTTCACCTTTCAAATCTTTGCTATAGTATAGCATAGCGTTCTTTCACCCCATGAGAAGCTCTGGTATCTTTCAACCTACAGAATTTACTCTAGACCAAAATATTGAAATTATAATGTTGACGTCGACGTCCTAGGCCGTGGAGCTCATAGGCATCCAGATGGGTTGGCAACGACTCCTTCGGTGGAAACCCATGCGAATGCCTATGAGCTCTGTGTTTCAAATATGTGTTAAATACAATATCTACGGAAAACGTTTACTATCAGATGGAGAGTACATATGTATGTTTGCCGACTTTATTATAGTAACATTTGAACAGGGGATTTTTCTGTTTCTCGACTACAGCTACGCCCGGACGAAGAATAATGAATTTAAGGCTATGTTTGCTTGTTGGTATATACACGTCGTACCTAACCTATCTATTACCGAACATATTATACTTCGAGTGGCATATGGTGTCACTTTAACGTAAATTAAATAAATTTTCTTAACATTTTCAATTTACAAATATTATTTTGAAGGTAATTGAAACTACTTAGTAATAAGTGACAATTTTCAATTTTAGCCAAAACATTCTTAACAAATGTATTACTAAACATTCTTTTGAAATGAGTTATGATTAATAATGTTGTCTCTATCTTTTGTGTCGTAATAATGCATTTTTGTCTTATTTTTAGTGGTTGAGTTGTAGTATTATTTCTTATTTTTATTCAATACGTAAAACTGGATGGATGCGGTCAGCACGAGACCCGCCATTGTGGAGATCCTTTTTCCAGCCGTGGACGTCTTTCGGCTGATACGATGATGACGTGAAACTTCTCTCAATCTTCTCTTATTGTTTACTAGCTGTGCCCCGCGGTTTTACCCACGTTAAACTTTATAAATTATCACAGCTCCTCCCCCGTAGGATACTATACCCCATAGCGTGATAATATGTAGCTTATATGTTGACCCGAACTCTTAGTAATATTCATGCAAAAAATGAAGTAAATCCATGCAGTACTTTTTGAGTTTAGCCCGGACATACATACAGACAAACCGACAAACAGACAAAAATTCTAAAAACTATATTTTTGGCTTCGATATCCATTGTAAATCACGCATCAAGTTTCCTTTTAAAAAAATATTCAATGTACAGTTTTGACTTTCCTACGATTTTATGATATGTATTGATTACTGTTATAAGTTTGAATGCACGCGTGGCGCAGTTCTTATGGTAGTCGCCTCGCTACTAAGCTCAGAACCATCGTGTATCGTGTTCGACTCCCGGTGCGTGACCCATTTATTGTTGTTCTGAGTCTGATAGTGTTTAGTGTCCATTAATTTTATGTTTGTAATAACCCTCGCGATAAAAGAAATAGTTTTAAAAGTAAGTGTGATTTATTTTGAAAAATATTTAACGCAAGTGCTAAGTACATCATAATGTATAAATCTAAAGCTCTTCGTGTTTTCTAAAGGAATGCGAACACGATATTAAATAAAATATGAAATATAATGAGTGTTTTGATATGTCTAAAATAAGATGGTTATTAATATAGCACGCGTGATGATCATGTAAATTATGGAAAACATTCATAAGCGACACGGGCGTATGAGAAGGGTACTGTAACAGTGAAATGATGTTCATTTCTATGCTCTGAGCAATATCCGGTTGGTCCTCACAGTAAACTCGCTGCTATATTTAACTGCGTAGCAATCTCCGCTGAATGTAACAAATTATCATTTTATTATATTGTGACTCGCTACCACTATTTACTCATAATAATATATAAAATAGTGATGTATTTTCTGAGTTCTTTTTTATAGGTGAATATACCAAAGCACAATGGAAAAAAAACTATAAACTACTTAAAAAGTATGCAATACAAAAATCACACTCAAAAGAGACCGTAAAACAAAACCAATCTCTGCAATAATAGAATTGTTCATCAAAATAAAGGTCATATCGACTTATGAAGCTCATATGAAGTTCTAGTTAAAAACTAGCTGCGAATATTGTAGATTCGTTCAAACAGTTAATAATTAATTATTACTAACAGTGTAATATAATTATAACAAGTTAAAACTTCTAGAAACATATTTTATGTATCGGACTATTATAAGTCGATTAATAATTGCCTGAAGATAATAATAATAAAGAAATATGACATTTATCTAACAACAACCTATACTTTTCTCTTGAGAACGATAGTTTTAGTGCCACTGACACACAACCAGGTCATGCAATTTATATTTACATTTGAACAATCAGCCAAGTGTGTGTTAGAGTACTGTAAAAGTTCCGTACTTTGCATAGTCACATAAAAACTTAAACTGAATTGCATTTCTAACAGAATAGGATAAGATTTGTAGGGATTCTGTGATTTTATCCCTTTTGGAAATATGGTTCGATTGATTAAGGTCGTAACATATCTTCATCAAAGTTTATCAATAGTTTGACTGTAGTCAACTATAGAAAAAAAGTGAACTGCATAACATTAATACTAGGAATAAAGACAAACTTGCAATACCATGCTTTAGAGTCAGCAAAACGAATAAATCATTTTTAGGAAATTGTATTAGGTTTTATAACAAGCTTCCTACTCATATTACTGATCTGCCTGACACAAGTTTCAAGACACATATTAAACGTGTACTTATGGTAAGGGGTTATTATACCACTAAAGAGTATATCGATGACAAAGACGCCTGGCGCTCAACACCTACCTGCACATTGCTCGCTGGAGATCTTGTAGCCATATAGACATGACTAATTTGTTGAGTTATGTGAACTATCTGTGACTATCTGTAATATGATTGCTAACATATACTAAATTTAAATTTATTGACTCTGTCTCAAAATGAATAACGTTATTGTTTCGATGTTTTTCTTTTGTTTCCTAAATATAATCTAAATAAATATTCATTCAGACAACCGATCGAGCAGATATTGTGTTTGCCTACTAAATAATTACTTTAAGTGGACCAAATCCCGTGTTCATGCCCGCTTGAGTATGTTTCGCCGGACCGTCTCAACTGGGCCGTGTTGAAACCGGTAGTAGATGAACCTGCTGAGTTTGTTTCGCTGGGTCTTCTCAGTTGGGGCGCATTGGATCCGGTGGTAGCATTAAAGCGTGACCGTCGTTTTAAACACAAGGTCCGTTATAATAATCATATTGAATTCATACCTTAATGTAGACAGAACCATTCAGTCAATATGTAGTGAAATTTAAATTTCAATACATAATATTAAAAACTTCAACTAAACATAATCTCATTGACAATAACTTAACAAAAGCTAGCTAAATGTCACTACCATTATAAAATAAATTGTATAAATGTTTTAACTTTCCGTATACCTAAATATCTGTAATAAGTAACTAGAAATAATAACTGTATTAATACAAGCATGTTCTGACTATTTACAAGCGCTTTTTTAAAGTCTACGTGAATAAAAACCTTTTTTATTTTATTTTATTTTGAGTTAGTAGTTTGAGTATTAGTTAATCAAAATGTTTAGCTTTCATGAACTAAATGTAGCATAAAACTTAGTTACGAAATGTCAAAAAAGGGTTTTCTTATGACTCCATATCTCAACCGGTCAATTTTGAGACTCTTTTGTAAATTAATTATTTGCATTATGTTCGGGTATACAATATTTGAAAGCAGTCCAAATTCATAATTGATATGGCAGCATTAGCTGTTCCAATATTACTCCGTGACAGTCAACCATACAGTATCGAGTAGCAATATAAGAGTTTCCGTTTTATATTTAGGTGCGGAACACTAAAAGTATGAAAATATTCAAAAAAGTTTTGGTAATGGTTGGTCCATAAATGATAGAATAGATAAATCAAGTCTAGTGCCATTAACTGCCAATTCACGCATAAAATATTGCACAGAGTTGAATGAAGTGTGCCTGTAAGTATCAACAGATAACAAGTTTATATGTTCTTGTATTATATAAACTATGGGACGTATGAAAATTGAATTTTATTCTTGACCCGACAGACACTGTGTCTCGTACAAATGTCAATAATTTATTGCGTTGAATTTACAACAGGATCACAATTTTTCGCCATTGCGTAACTTATTGACGTGATTCACAATTTGACAATCAGCTGTCAAACGACATTTTTTTCTCGAAGCGCCATATGAGTTTCCCATTTTGAGAGTGATTGATTTCCTGATATTAACATGAATGCAGATAAAAGGGTGCGGACGCGTCAAATAGCTTTGTTATAATTTTTAAGGAAGATATATATGGATGTTTGCTTCTCTTTCCGCAAAAACTACCAAACAGATTTTTATGAAACTTTGTGGTAATATAGCAGAATAACACATAGCATTTATAAAGTTTAACGTGGGTAACGAAACCCGGGGACCAAGCTTGTAATGTAATATGTTCATGGATTAGTTGTAGATCATATGGTTTAACGCCTAATTAAAATAGCACTGGGCATAGTTTGTGGAACTATTTCTAATAATGACGCGTCTCACGCATATGCGTGTGAGTTCGAGTCAAAACGAGCGCCATTTAACTTCTGATAGCTCGACAACAATACAACAAAACAATCTCACAGTCGAGCATCATAAATAATGAATATTATTGTTCATAATAACTTTGTAATTTATTATTTTGATAACAACTGGAAAGAACCATTATTGGCGGGCCGGTTGGCGTGATTCCTAAATGTTTGCCTTTCACGCCTTCTGCGTGGGTGAAAAACCCAGGTCAGATATTTGTGTTCCTACATGGACATGTCTGTTTGTCCTAAGTCTGAGAGTAACTATCTATACATAATAATAATATTTTTTTATTGGACACAGATAAAACAAAAATACATTCACATGTGTTTACAGATTTTTGTCATGATTAATTACAAAAGGTACTGACACTGTTTTCCAAACTAGGCTAAAGCCTGTATTTCGGGAGACGGTGTTCAGTCGTAAAAACGTGCCACGGTTGTGCTTGAGGTATGGAATGTACCGCACCAGCATACATAATTTTATATAGTTATTCATTATTATTGAATTTAAGTTAAGTTAAACTAACATCCAACCCATTTGTGTGTGTGTGTGCGTGTGTGTGTATGTGTGTGTGTGTGAGTACCTATGTGTATGTGAGAGGTATAATATGGTATTATATGTGAGTAATTGCACATGGGTATGACTTTGCTTTTTATTATTATTATTATTGTATCCTTTTTTATTTTCTCCTCTTTTGCGAGGGTAGTAAACAATACCTATCACGCGGGCCTAAGCCAAGGGTGAAGGCAGATTAAATAGAATACGCTGATGTTAACGTGGATGATGTGAGGAATTTTCGTGTGATGCGACAAGTATTTAAGACTGTGGCTTTCTGGAGCATGTGGAGTGTGTATGAGGGCATATCTAAAGTGTGTAAGTTTTGGAGAAGAGATTTAGGGACAATAGCAGTGGAAGACAATACTATAGGGATAATATGGACTGTTTGAGCTTTCCATTGCGTCTTAATCTTGATATTTACTCAATTTTTCAGATATTGTGTTTTGTAAGTTATGTGAGTTTGGGATAGCGATGTCAATGAGAAAAACTGTTTTATTTATCTTGTCATGCACAGTGATGTCAGGTCTGTTAAAATGTACCGTTTTATCAGTAAGTATTGTCCTGTCCCAGTATATTTTAGAGTTGTTTGATTCTAAGATGACTTCTGGTTTGTATTTGTAGTAGGGAGTCATAGTTTATTATTATTATTATTATATTTTTTTGTAAAATCTTTGAAATCGGGTATTACTCTATATAAGCAAGTAGGTCCTCTGTCTTTTGGTAGTCTAAGTTTTTTAACCAAGCTGTAACTTTCTTCTTGAGTCTATATTTGTTAAGACCAGCAATATTCATTTCGTGGTGTATGGTGTTGTATATTTTTGAGCTAAGACAATAGTATTGGCGTCTTCCGAAGGATGTTCTACAAAAAACGCTGGGGTTTAATCGTTTTTTACTGCGTCTGTTTGGGTCTGGTATGGTTACAGTCGGATGCTTTCTAAGAATTAGTTTGAGCACAAAGAGCTGGCGGATTGTAAGGACGTTAAAATTTGAAAAAAGACTAGTAGTTGAATATCCATATGGTTTTTTCAATATTACTTTCAGCACGGCTCTCTGTGCTCTTTCTAGACCTATAAGATGCGGTGTAGCTGCTGCTACAACTTGGTTGGAATCCCGGTAAGTGCAAATATTTGTGTGATGAGAACGAATATTTGTTTCTGAGTCATGGATGTTTTCTATGTATATAAGTATTTATCTATCTATATAAGTATGTATATCGTCGCCTGGTACCCATAGTACAGGCTTTCCTTAGTTTGGGGCTAGGATTATCTGTGTGACATTGTCCTTAGACATTATTATTATGATATAAGTATGTATTTAAAAAAGAAAAGTAGTATATCAGTTATCTAGTTTCCATAGTAGAAGTGGTTTAGTTTCTGAACGTCTCAGTGCTTCGGAGGGCACGTTAAGCTGGTTCGATGGCTCGATTCCGGTAGTAGCTATTAAGCAACAGTCGTTGAACCATGTCAGAGGCCTACTAGATAGCTTGAACAACTCTGACCCTAGGGTGACCACTGCCCATACCATAATACTACTTTTCTTTACTTACTTACGCAAAGAAAAGTAGTATATGTAATATATCAGTTATCTGGTTTCCATAGTACAAGCTTTGCTTAGTTTGCAATCAGATGGCCGTGTGTGAATAATGTCCCAGGATATTATATTCATCTGTCAGCCAAAGTACGCCCACAGCCGGACAAAAACCTCCCGATAGAATAGGGGCGATATGCCATGATCGCCACGCTTGGCAGACGGGTTGGCGATCGTAGTTTGATGATCATAGTTCACAAAAAACGCTGCTGCCCGTTCTCTGATAGGTATTCCCTCGAATGATTTCTACGCCCCCCACGGGATGAAGTGGGGTGATGATATTCTATTCCGTCACCACACAGTATTACATCATGCTATGCCTATTCAGTTTGTTAGCACATTACAGCATTCAGCGCGGCTTGTTTTTGCGTTATTGCTCAGATATAATATATTCTGTTAACGGTAAGATTTGTCTTTTATATGTTAATAGTTCTTTCTTATTCCGTCGTTCATGTAGTCTAATCTTAGTATTGTAGTAAAACTAAAGATTTATTTTAATTAGATGCCTTTAGGCTGCATTAATGGACCTAGATTTAACAAACACCGGGATTTGGTATAATGGCGGTCTTTTTTTGCTACATAATTACATTTTATTTTGCTCGTAATAAACCTGAAACCTGTACTGTTTTGAATAATTTTAAACATCCCTGTGATTACATAATGATATTCAAAATATAATACTCCAGCGTATTATTGTTGTTGTAGGACATGAATATTTTGAATTGAGAGAGATAAACCTTTTAGAGATGTACTTTTCTGTTTTAGTGGGAAGAGTCTCTCCCTCTTACCAACCACTGCGACTCCTGCAAGCCAGAATCAACAATTATATCCTGGGATATTATTCACACACGGCCATCTGATCCCAAACTAAGCAGAGCTTGTACTATGGAGACAGATAACTGATATATTACTTCAATTTTGTAAATATATTCTTATATAGTGATAATAACACCCCGACTCGGGAGTAACAGACATATTTATGCACACAAATATCTGCCCTGAGTGGGAATTGAACCGACGACCTGCGGCGACGATCAATGGTTTGTGGAGTAAATAAAATTTATAACGCCGCGGTACCTTTAAAACCGCTCAGTACCACATTTTTGCCATTTTGTATTTTTTTTTGACAGGAAAATAAATGTAAATGAGTTTAAGGACAACAAATAATGTAACCCTAAGCTAGAACTGAATTACAATTGTTTTACTTCTTGTATTGTTTGACGATATGTACAACAAATATGTTATTCTATACTAGCTGTGCCCTGCGGTTTCACCCGCGTTAAACTTTATAAATTATCACAGCTCCTCCCCCGAAGGGGAAAGCGCGATAATTTGTAGCCTATATGTTGACCCGACCTTTTAGTAATATTCATGCAAAATTTCAAGTAAATCCATGCAGTACTTTTTGAGTTTAGCCCGGACAAACAGACAAATAGACAAAAATTCTAAAAACTATATTTTTGGCTTCGATATCGATTGTAGATCACGCCCCAAGTATCCTTTAAAAAAATATTCAATGTACAGTTTTTACTGTCCTACGATTTTATTATACTTATGTATAGATCATAATTGATGACATAGACTGGCACAATCAGGGAAAAGTTGAAGTGTTTCTTTTTAATGCTTAATTTAGACCTTTGTGCATTTGTGAGAGCTGAGCTGAGAGGTGCGGGCTGTCTAGGCAATCGCCCACTGAGATTATAAAACTACAATACGTCTCACAAGGCAAAATGAACCGCCCATTTTATCAGCAATTAGATATTTAGTGATTGGTATTATTCGCATGTAAATTACTTACGTGGCTTATCAAGCTAAGTGTATACAACACGCTCTACTATCTACTACATTAAGATACAGATCTTGCTTCGCTTAGAATGTAAATATTCCGTGATCGCGATTGGCACTAAAGCAACACGAATTACGATGCTCCAGAGCAGATATCCAGAATATCCAGATATCCTCGCCTATCCACCTCATTTCTTTGCCCACAATATATAACCGCTCGACACAACGCCACGTAATATCAAAAATCGAATTGACAATAAGATTCCAAGTTCATGAAAGTTTATAACAAACTTTTCTTCCCAAATCCAATTTGCAACAATTGTTATAGCGACAGCCTCGAATGTCCACTGAAATAAAAATGGTTGCTCAACGACGAGAAATGAGAAAAATGCCTCGCCTTAATGTAATATACCTATTGGCGAAGGCAAATTCATATAAAATAATACTTTGTAGGCAAAACGATCGAGAGTCCCTCGAGTGTCGTAAAACTGCTAAGCCTTCGCCTAAATTGAGAAACTTGTTGAAAAATCTCACATGTGGGATACGACGGGCGAGTTATTTTTCAAAAACTAATTGAACTGGCGCCAATGTTGGTTTATACGTATGTACCTACCGCTAAATTAAAATAGTAATGATATTAGTGTTCACATGTTCAGCATTAGTGACAATCTTTGAAATTGTTTGGTCAGATCAGAATCGGTGAATAAATCACATTTCACATAGAAACATGAAATGTTTGCAGCGCGATAATACGGTTGCGATCGATAGATTTTATGAACAAACATGCTTGCTTTCCATTTTTCATTTTCAATTACAAAAATTCTAACTATTACATTCGGAAATAATATATTCGGGACATGTACAACTTGGACCATGCTATCAATGGTGATTTATAAAATAATGTACAGTTGCTACTTCCCCATGATTTAATTATATCGAATCGTTCAATAAATTCTGTTAATCGTTTCAAAATGTCTGCCATGAAAAATAAAATCAAGTGCAATAATATATTTTATATGTTCCACTGAATAAATGGGGTTAAAGCTATTTCAAATATCCACCTTCATCTTATCCAAACATTCAAACCATTCACATATGTATGGACATACACGTACCGCATCCAACTGTATCCAGATGGCTGAATTTATTAATTATTTTGTTAGAGGCATAATATATCAGTGAAATTTTGAACATAAAGTCTTTTCTAAAATATTTCACTTGCAGTGAGGACAATATTCAAAGGCAATGAACTCCAATAAATCCACGTTTAATCAACGCTGGCTTAATTTGGTACTCATTCATATATCCAGTGTCTATCAAAAACACAGTGTTACTGCATGGCTGGAGAAACTTGTTAACTTTCTCTCAAATATCACTTTGATCAACTAGAGGTGTATATTAGAGAAAGAAAAATATGAAAAATATTGTGAGAACACCGTTCTCTAAATATATTTACGAGGTGTTCGCAATAATGGAGCATAGTGACACCTTCGTAGCACGGAGCGAGACTTTAACCCTTCACAGATGTTGGATAGTGGCCTCTTTCATCTATCGGTACTATCTCGGTAGCTCCTTGGGTGCTATTTAGGTATAGAGAATCGTTATTACGATTAGTAATAGTAAAAATCATCCATGAAGAGATTTCCACTGTTGCGTTCTCTGCAACAACACTTCTATTTTACTGTTATATTACCTTAGAGATGATTAAATGAAATAATAAAATTTATTGAGCACTTGGGTATTAACATACACGTACTTGCCAAGCTCACAATGTAGTACATAAACATAGTCGAATATACTGTATTCGACTATGTTTAAGTTAAGTTAAAGTTACAGAAAACTAATAAGTCCGTCCGTCCGTGTTTTACCAGATATATTTTCTTAAATCCTAAAATAAATAACAAGTTACTAATTTATTATTTTGAAATTTAGTTGTACTATATTAAAATTAAAGAATTGAAGGCAATGAGCATTTGGCTAGTGCAGGAGGCTCTTAACGAGTAGCTTAAATTAAACGACTAATACCTGAGGCCAACCTTTTGGGGTTCGGGACACAGCTCAGGGGGCTGCTGAAGCAAAAGGACAGAATTCTAAGAGAGGGTGTGATCAGTTGCACGGGATCACCGATGACGCGTTAAGGGGCCAAAGCGATCCTCGCCGCTGAGGAACCTACCCTAGCTAACCTGTGGCTTTCTCTAGCTACCTAGGTGGACGACCCGGAGAAGAAAGCCACAAAGAAGATGTAATTGATTGTAGGTCACGGGCCAGTTGGCGTAGTTGGTAGATACTTATCTTTCACGTCGCAGGTCGTGGGTTTGATTCCCACCCAGGACAGATATTTGTCCTGAGTCTGGGTGTAATCTTTACATATAATAAAATCGTAGGAAAGCCAAAACTGTACATTGAATATTTTTTTAAAAGGATACTTGGGGCGTGATCTACAATGAATATAGAAGCCAAAAATGTAGTTTTTAGAATTTTTGTCTGTTTATCTGTTTGTCTGTATGTATGTCCGGGCTAAACTCAAAAAGTACTGTATGGATTTACTTCAAATTTTGCATGAATATTACTTAGAGGTCGGGTCAACATATAGGCTACATATTATCACGCTATCACCTACGGGGGAGGAGCTGTGATAATTTATAAAATATAACGCGGGTGAAACCGCGGGGCACAGCTATTATCTATATAAGTATTTATATACAAAAGTACTATATGTAGTACATCAATTATCTGGTTTCCGTAGTATAAGCTCTGCTTATTTTGGGATCAGATGGCCGTGTGTGAATAATGTCCCATGATATTATTATTATAATTACATAAAAATAATTTTACCTACGCCAGAAATAGCAATTTAATTACACTTAAACTGTTATTATAATTATGAAATGTTGGTTTTAAAACTACTATTATATAATAAGTTCTTGCATATCGTTGTGCCATGTTTCTAGAAAGCAAATATGTAAGTAATATCTACATTTTCCGGATGGGTGTTGGGATTCCTAAATTTGTTCTGCCAGTGTGAATCGTTCGTAGCTTATCGACAGAGTTCCAATACCGGACTGGTGGAGGATACTAGTCCAAAACCCGAAAATTAATATTATGATTTCCAATTACTGAGATCATTATAATTATGTATAAAAGGCGGTCTAATTGCCAGCTGTAGCAGTAGTAAAGATTGGGTAGTATGAAGGCGTAATAAAAGGATGGTAAAAGAATAATAAAGTATAATAGAATTATTGTAGTGAGCGTTAAAGTAAGGAAACGCCTACAATATGTAGGTACTGATACAAATATCTCATCCAAAATTGTACATAAGAGTATGTATTGCAAATCCGCAACAAAATGTATAAAAAAATAGTAAAAAGAATGGAAATCAACAATCTATTATTTCGAAGTAATAGTATAATATTATATTTACGCTACATCAATACAACAAATCACAATATCTACAAGCCTTTACAAAGGAATAAAATCTGTTTTCTCTCTAAGTAAACACAAGGAATCAAGAAAGGAATATATAAGAACAAATGTCGTGACATAAAATGACATTTACAACTAGAAAGCTTTTTTTCACTCAGCACTATTCAGGCTGTTTACTTAGACATGTATAATCTTTAAAGCATGCCCTCTCTTCGTTATATGTAACTTAGTTACTTAGTTCCGCTTGCTTGATTGATTGATTCTAAATCCGTACAGTGACTAATATGTTCTAAGGATGAATTATTCCTTGTCGGCGACGAGAAGCGCAATTGCAGAAAGTGGCCGTGATTATCGGAGTGAACAAGTTTTCTGTATACACATTGTACAGGTGGACTAACGTTGACAAGAAAGTTATTCTGTGCCTATCCAAGAATGCAATTCGCATTATTTATAGTTTTTAAGACCGCTAAAAACGACCGAAGTAAAAACATTTAAGTTCTAAAACCTTCGTTTTAGTTCTAAAAAGTTTTCTAGTTTAATTGTAAAATACTACTGTAAATTATAAATGTACAAATAAAACTTTAAAATATTTCTTTAAGTTTTAATGAAATTACTCGTCCGGTCGGTCAATTGCACCCTGGAGCTTGGGGGTTTTATTGCCGCACCAAACAGTCTTTGTGACAAAGGAAAAATTTAGGTCAGCGACTGTTGGTTAACTCCATGCCTCGGAAGGCGTCCTAAGTCATCAGTCCCGGCTCTTATAAGAACATCTGTGACAATGGTTGCAGGTAATTATTAGAAGTCCAATTGAAACTGACACTTTTTGCAACTATTTTAGTTAATGATTTCATCATCATTATATCAGACGAAAGATATCCTTTGCTGGCAAAAATATCCCCCCCCCCTCCCAAATATCTCCCAACAGCACACACTCTACAACTGTGAAGTAAGGCGCACTGCCATGGAGGACCCTGAACCTTGTACGATCGTCGATTTACCTTGTGCCGGGCCTGCGAACGCTGCGTCTCTCAGTCCGTGGTCGCCACTCGTGTGAAATAGAGACATCATTGGACATCTGTCTTCTCATCGAAAAGATGAAGTCTGTATTTTTTTTTGGTCTTCCCATTAGGGCTCACCTAGGTCCATTTACGGTACTTCGGCTTGTTCCATGAAGTCAGCCTACATTTGGCAGTGATTCCAATCTTTAACTCCATATTGCCCCACTTTCAGCTCATCACCAATTTGTTGTCTAGCTTCGCGTTAAAGTCCCCCATGTTTCGATCGATCGATTATCTTCGCATCGGTCTGCAGTGTCGAGTATACACACCGTAACCACCGGGGATTCTTAGCACCCCCTGCGGAGTTAGTTAATGTTTTATATACACACAAAAAATACAAAGAAGGAAAACATGGCATAAAGGTTCCGCTTATTTCAATTGAAATCTATTCCCATTTCTAACTAGTAACCACCTTGCCTACTGGTTGGAAATCGGCTTCAAGCGGCTTGATTAATTCTGGTATCTAGCCGCTATGGGTTAGACTGTATTCAAGAATAGATGAAAATTATTTTACAATGTTTTTATCGAATAATAGTTGAGCACTTTGGCAAAACTGAGTTAAATTTTTATAAGTAGCACTTTGAAATGCCATTGACAATAGACCTTCTAGCAATTACCTAACATGTGCCTCAGCCTTAACTCATAGTTAGTCTTTCCACCACTTATCAACAAGCGGTTTATTAATTAGTTATTCAAAACTAAAACCAAAACATTAATTCTGTTAAATCCTAAAGGAATATATTATTATGAGCTCATATCCAGTATTATTAGGTTTCATCAATTAATTAAGAATTTAATACGGTATTCACCGAAACGAAATATATTACAGACACGAGTATGTATTTAAATTAAATTGTTAAATCAAAGCGCTTTCATTATCCGCATGTAGGTAATACATCTATTCACGTGTTCAACTTGGGTATTCGCTGTTAAATTAGTATCTCTATTAATATCATACGGAGGTAGGAAGGACTGTTTCTTCCTTTAATTACCGATAAGATTTATGAAGATTAACATTGTAACAAGCTTTCATATACAAGGTGCTTTGAACAAATTAATCCAATACTTTTTAAATGAAACGGGGTTAATAATTTCAATATAATACATAGATTATTGGTTTTTAGGGGGTGAGTCTATAAAAATAGGATAACTTAGATTTGTATGAATTTTCTATAAAAATATCATAATAACCGAAATTATTGTTTTTTGTAACAGTTAGTATAGAAAAAAATCTAAACTTTCTCATACTCGTATATGTCATTGACAGCTCCTAGTAATACCCTTCAATTCCCGTACATGCCTTGATACTCCTCACATATAATGTTTCCGGTCAGAATCTACGATATGGCTCCTGGGTTTCCATATTAAAAAACGAACAGTGCATGTGTTTCTCTTTTAAGACCGATCTATGAAACTTATATATTATATACGACTATAGGATAGAATTGAAACAAGTGCGGGCATTTTTTACATAAAGATTATCTTATACGTATCATTATCATTATTTTTAAAAGTACTTCCAGGAATATGAGGCCGTCTATGGTTTTTATCTCATGATCTCATGTACGCAAAGAATGTCACAGCGTGTTTTGCGGCAGAAATCGGAGAGGGAGGATATCCGATTTAATTTGAGAACCCCTCGATTTTTATTGATACAACACTAATAGCTTGATTTGTTTTACATGAAGTTGGGTTTGCCATCTAGGTACTAGAATTTCCCAGTAAGGTTAGGATTTTACTGACTGCCCAAGGTGCGCCGGAAGTACAAATTACACAGGTAGGTCACTCGGGGAGGCTTCTTTCGTGCAAAGTAGTGTACGATGAAGTTATTTTACTAGCAATTGCCATTATTTAAAGATGGTCACTGTGCAGTGTGGAGACGTGATGAAGGAGTAGACTACAGCAATTGAGAAGTCTTAAGTTGAGTGCAAACAAGCTTATTCATAATTATTTGTGTGTCTTTATATTCTGTACAACTCTTCCATTCCAGTACATTTCTGCAATAATTACTGTGCCAGTATTACGTAGTCTTCAGACAAGCTTTCCATAAACAACTTTATCGCTGTGTTTTTTTTCTACAAGCATAGTTATGTATATTAGCAAACTAAACGCTAAATAAAGTGCCTGTCATTTTAAATCAAAGTTTTAAACAAAATGTGCCAAAATTTATTTTTAAATTTGTAACAAATGTGTTTATAATATCTTCAATATATAACCTTTTATTTTAAGAGTATTCAAAAGAAGGATATAGAAGATTTATGGGTACATCTGTTAAAGCAATTCAATCAATCATACAAAAAGTTGGTACAATCCTGGCTGCCATCTCACTTGCTGTATAAGTGATGGTCCAATATACATTATTTTCTTAATATATATGTACTACTAAGTCAAACAACGGTAACTTAGCATATGAACTAGCGAGTGATGCTGTAAGTACTACTACATACATATATATTTTGTAACACTATAATTCATGTTCTGACTATTTACCAGCGCTTTTTAAAGTCTATGTGAGAAAAAAACGTTTTTTATTTTCTTTTTTTACAATATTTATCTTGCGTTTTGCACACTAATATTATAAAGGCGAAAGTTTGTGAGTGTGTATGTTTGTTACTTCTTCATGTCTAAACGGCTAAAGCAAATTTAATAAAATTTGATATGGAGTTAGCTGACACCCTAGATTAACACATTATGCTATAATTTATTAAGTTTACATACATACATACATACATAGACTCACGCCTGTTTCCCAGAGGGGTAGGCAGAGACAACGGATTTCCATTTGTCACGATCTTTGCATACTTCTTTTGCCTCGATTACTGTCATTATATTCTTCATACATGCTCGCCGGTTTAGGGTACTTCTGACCTGCCCTTTCTTGAGAACATCTCCAATTTGGTCAGAGAATGTTCGACGTGGTCTTCCCCTTCCGGTTGTCCCATTCACACAGGCCAGGTATACTTCTTTTGTCAATCTTCTTTCATTCATCCTTTCTAAATGGCCAAACCATCTCAGCATGCCTTTTTCAATCTTTGTCACTAGATCCTCTTTCACACCACAACGCTCTCTTACATCAGTATTTCGAATTCTGTCTATCAAAGTCACACCACACATACTTCTCAGAGCTCTCATTTCCACTGCATTTATTTTACTTTCATTCTTTTTCTGCCATATCCAACTTTCACTTCCATACATTAAAGTTGGCACTAACACTCCATCGTGCACGGCTAGTCGAGCCTTCTTTGATACTTGCCGGCTACTCATAAAGGCGTGTAGTGCCCCATTCACTCTGTTCCCCGCATTTACTCTTCTAACAATATCTTTTTCATATTTCCCATCTCTCGTAAACAAAGTTCCCAAATATACAAACTCATTCACCTGTTCGACTTTCTCTCCTCCAATCACAATATCACACGCTGTCGTGTATTCATCCCTCTCAAATACCATTACTTTCGTCTTACCTACATTCATTTTCATCCCTTTCCTTTCAAAAGATTCATGCATACTTGTTACCATCACCTGCAACTCGTCCGCCGATGATGCAAGTAAAACTTGATCATCAGCGTAAAGCAGACATTTGATGAGTAACTCATTCATCCTTAAACCGCATTCACTTTCTTTCAAATCTTTTAAACAGCTATCCATGAATAGGTTAAACAACCACGGTGACGCTACACATCCCCGTCTAACACCCTTTTGGATGCTAAACCACTCGGTGTATGACCCGTTAATCCTGACGAAAGCTCTGGAATCCCTATAAAGAGATTTCAGTGCTTGAACAAGGTTCTCGTTCAACCCATAAATGGCCAGTACCGACCATAGTTCACTCCTCAACACTCTATCGTAGGCCTTTTCTAAGTCTACGAAGGCACAGTAAACCTTTTGGTTTTTGCCTAAAAACTTCTCTACTATGCTTCGCAGAGAAAAGACCTGATCCGTGCATCCCATTCCTTTCCGAAAACCCGCCTGTGCATCCCATATTTTCGCATCGGTTTCTTTCACAACTCTTTCAACCAATACTTTTGCATACAACTTACCAACGACGCTGAGCAGACTAAGTTAACTTATTAAGTTTAATGCGGGTAAAACCGCGGGGCACAGCTAATTAGTAACTAAATGTTGTTCTTGATGACATTTGGATAAGGTCAAATTGTGGAAAACTTTTTTGAAAGCAAGGGTATACTGGCATTTAAGACGTTAGATATGCTTAACAGGGCGAATCAGTACGCCGTTCCGGGACATAGACAATTTCAAGCATAAACCCACCACACTTGAAATACTGTTGGTCTGGAGCACTTTCCCACCAGTTTGTGCCTTTAGATTAAGTCCAAAGATGAGCAAACACAAACCTTTTCGATTTTGTACGGTACAGTTACAACAAATTTTCTCTCCGCGCGTATAAGGCTGTAGAATGAACTCCCTGGCAAGAACAACTACCTATTGACAACATCACTCGTGTTGCCAATAGTTTTACTTGCCAGGGTATTAAATCGCTAAGTACAGGGAATCGAAATAGTAAGCCATAAGCTTATTTGCTGACTAGTATAGGCATAAAACATAAGCGTGTGTGCTTTTCCTTGTTACGTCATTGCGAATCATCATATGACTGCACGTGGGGCGCAGCGGCTAAGACAATCGCCTCGCCGCTTCGTGTCTCGGGTTCCAGTCCCGCGCCGTACAACTATTTGTGTGACCCACAAATAGGTGTTCTCAGTCTGGATGTAATTTGTGTCCGTCTATTATATGTTTGTAAAATACCCCGCGACACAAGGACTAGACACACTAATGCTGCCGTTATCTTTAAAAAAATCTTACTGAGGTGTGTAGGATAATAGTTTTCCCACGTCTTAGTAGTGTTGCAACAGGATTTTCCAAAAAGTTACCGTATGTTATGAAAAAAAGTTCTTAAAATGATAAACATCAGCATCAAATTCCTCACAGTTTATACAATTATCCTGTATACCACACTACGATAGGTTTTTTTTTTTTTGCCCGAGTCTTCGTGCCTCCACCTCATTCTCTTCCATTACGGCTTTGGCGGATTCACTTATACTTTAGACACAAGTTCGAAATAGGACAATCATGACCAAATTTAGTTAGCAAAATTATGGAAATACCAATACGCAACGGTCCTATTCTGTCTTTTTAGAATTATTAACGTAAATTATATATCATGTTTTATCAAAACAATTAAGAAAGTCCCGTACCTTTCATTGACTTCAAACGTTATTACTAACTAGGTTCTGACAATGGTTCTTTGTGTGTCCCAAATTAATATCTTGTACATGTTTTACTTCATTGATGATTGATGATCAAAGTTGATACAGTTAGAATCAATATGTAAGCAGCTCTTAAAATCCAATCACAGTCTTATTTCTTCAGCATTGTACGAACGGTAAAACGTGAAAAATTTAATAAAAAAATCCTATGTCGCCATTTTCTAGAACGCGATCGCATTGTCGGAAATATATTAGTTTAGCTGACTGTACCTACAGAGAGAAATAGTTTCAAACAGTAGGAATCGGTCATATTGAACAAAGGCATTCTTAGTACAATTAGGTAGTTCCAAAACCATTGATAATGTGTTGAACCGTGGCTTTACAAGTATTAACTACTTCTATTGGCGTTGTTCTAAATTGAAAATTCGCTGAGCAACTATAATTTAGTAGGAGAGTGAATATATATCTTGTTATTTCAAGTAGTACCCGAGAATGTTTTCTCCTTATTCATGCAATTGCATATATCAAAACTTGAATTATACGCTCTGTGCCTCACTGCACAGTGTGCAATTAAAGTTTTGATAGATCATTCCAAGCGTTAGTGCTTAGAAGGCGTTTTGACTACGAAATGGCCTCGCTGTATGTAGATGATGCTACGCTGAGAACAAGATAATAAGTTATCGTTTTACAAATAGAAAGAAATGATAACTAGTTCTTTTAAAACTTTATTGGCTTACAAAGAAGATGTACCAAACTTCGGATAATAGCATTGCGCATTTCAAGCGAACCTACGTCTTACACTCGTGATCTGAATCTCATTATTTTGAGTTATACTACGGAAAATAAAATATGTGTTATATTTGACAAAGCATTTTGGCACAATTTTGAAGTCAATAAACGTATAAAGTGCGGCCGACCGATTTGTTCTGACTCAATAAGACGGTGGGGTTTTGTGTTACTCTGTTCCGTACTAGACAGTTTTATTTCACTATTCTTTTTAACCATATAGTCGTCGAGAAATAAATTCTGAATTGTGTTTTTTAGTATGCATAGAGTACATTTTTCAAGTTATTTTACTTTGTTAGAAATTGAAAACTTTTATTTTTCTATCGGCTGAGATAATTATGTTTGATTTGTGCAGTAGGCAGCCACACTTTGCGTACACATGTTGAGAAGATGATGTGACATTGTTTGAGTTCGATTACCTGATTACTTGGAAGGAAAAACCAAAGAGTCATATGATAACAATATTAGTTTATAAGATAAAAATAAGTGATGTTTGTACTGTAACACTCGCCTTCCACGAGAGCACCGTCATTTCTAGGGAAGATTATACATAATAGCACAATTAATTTATGCTGTAACAAAGATATTACAAGCACTCAACTTATGTTTTAACACATTATATTTTATACAATTATATCTCTAGCTCAAACATCAGCAGCTTTTCAGTCTAATCATTCTAATTTTAAATGTAGCTATGGATTAAAATGAAAAGAAATTCTAGGCTCAACTCCAATACAGGTTGTATAAAAGATAATATCATTACAGTACTAAGCTTATAAGTACACAGTTACTGACATATTCAGCTTATTTAGTGAATTCATACAATATATTTTAAAATTAAAATAAATTAGTTTTGTTATAAACGCTTGTTGTTAGACAAGATGTAAGATGATTGCAAATTGGGACCAGTTTCAAATATCATTCAAATGAATTGGTTAAATTTAAGTGCGGGTTAGAATTGACCGCGACCCACGGGGTATCCGGCACCATGCACGTTAGACGCTCCGCCACCGCACCGTGGTTCTCAGACTTGAATTTAAACAATCCGTTCGAGATTTTGCTAACACACTTAAGGCGCTTTTGACGCCATCGTACCGAAACCTAACAACGGAAGTTAAAGTAAGACAACTCGTAAACGTAGTCTAGCTTATTTTAGTTAAACGGGGTAGCCGGCACCATGCACGTTAGACGCTCCGCCACCGAACCGTTGTTCTCAGACTCGAATTTAAACAATCCGTTCGAGATTTTGCTAACGCACTTAGGCGCTTTTGACGCCATCTTACCGAAACCTAACAACGAAAGTTAAAGTAAGACAACTCGTAAACGTAGTCTAGCTTATTTTAGTTAATTGTACAGTAATATGTCCTATGCAATTTATCTTTAGGATAAAGTAGGTACATTCAAAGTACGTATTTTACTCCAAAAAACTTAGCAACTTTGTGCTAATCCACATTAAGCATGTAGAATACTAGAAATAAACAGTATGTGCTGATTATTGTAGTTTACAAGATGTACACCCTTGGTAAGTGGGTTTCGACTATTCTGTTCCATAGTTTAGAGATCCATTTGTAGAAGAAAGCCCAGGACTTGCCCTTTATTTAATTTAAATTGAAGATAAAGAACACATATTACATAAAATAAATTTTATCGTCGTGGTTCTTACTAGTACATGTGTATGTGAATACCTAAGTTATTTGTTTATTTTAACCGTATGTATGAGTGTTTTCTTTGTACATAGTGACAAGTTCAGTTAGCTCAGAAATCAACTTCGGTCAATGGTAGCCACATGTCAAAATACGATGTAGAAGCGTAAATATTGATTCGTATAACGCGAAGCCGATCGCACGAAGTCAAAATATTGATCCATGACAACATTTTGCAGCACTTTAGATTCATTTATATGAAATCTAACTAAAGGTTAATAAATATAACGTAGAAATTAGTTTTTTATGTAGACTACCGCCTGCTGGCTTTCCCACGAGGAAAGCTATTAGATATGCTGATATGCTACATTGGAAGTTTCTACCGTTGTTACCTTCGTTCCTAATTTAAGACACATCAGCTGAGGCGAGAAGAAGTAGCAAATAACGGAACAGATACACTTTCAGAATTGTAATAAGTAGTAGTAGAATAGCCTAGATATGACTGGATTGACGGGCCTGTTGGCGTGGTTGGCAAATGCTTGCTTTTCACGCCGGAGGTCGTGGGTTTGATTCCCACCCAGGACAGATATTTGTGTGCATTAACATGTCTGTTCGTCCTGAGTCTGGGTGTAATTATCTATATAAGAATGAATTTACAAAAGAAAATCTGGTTTCCATAGTACAGGCTCTGCTTAGTTTGGTATCAGATGGCCGTGTGTTAATAGTGTCGCAAAATATTATTAATATTATTATTATATAAGTTTTTCATAGACTTCAATCTTGTCTCTAGTGTTCTCTTGTAAGCTAATCTTACAACGGGCGACTAAATAATGCATTCGATCCCTATCCTGCAATAATTGAATGAACTGCTCTATATATATCTTTACATATTAAAGAAGACAGTGCCCGCCAGGGAAATTAATCCTATTATTGCGCGGTACTTCACAAACATATAATTGAAGCCAATAAAGCACACACACCCAGACTCAGTACAACAACTTATGGATCATGAAAAACTCACCCATGAATAGTTGTCCTGTGCGGGAATCGAACCCGAGATATGGAGTGGCGAGGCAACGTTCTTCGCCGCTACACTATCTTAATGATAAAATTCTATCTAGTATCCTTTTTCAGTAGCCAGTAACTTTAAATTTTTCATCTGCTTCTTTTGCAGTAAGCACACTTTGCAGGTAACAGGGAACCTTAGTTATCATAATAATTATATACAAAAGACCGTGATTATTGTGTACTCTGTGCAAGGCTTTTTCATTGCTACCCATTTAGCCCAGGTAATTTAAAAAGTTCCAAACCCTTGGTTATTGTTGTGCAACGTTAACTTTTTTAGAGCATCGTAGAACTGCAAATAACTAATAACTGCAAACTCTACGTTGTATGTTTATTACTTTTCCTTAACAGCATCTTTTTTATAGCATTGAACTAGCTAATAAAAGCTCCTTAAATACTGAGTTTTATATTTAATAACATTAAGGTCGTACCTATAAATCCTATAACAAGAACAAAAATTTAATTTTCTAATTTTCAAAACATTTTCTTCTCCGATATATAAAAATAACATTCTTCCGAAATATAATATAATATTTTTATGTATAGCTGTTGGTTTTCCAAAAAATAAATAAATATAGAAAAATACTATTACACTTATATTATAAAAGTTTGTGATTGTGTGAGTGAGTGAGTGTGTATGTTTGTTACTTCTTCACGACTAAAGGGCTGAAGCAATTTTAATAAAATTTGGTATGCTCTGGATTAACACATAGGCTATAATTTATAAAGTTTAAAGCGGGTAAAACCACGGGGCACAGCTAGTTAGAAATAAATCTAAACCTGTAAAAAGCTTTATCGATCACCCTCTATGCTTTCCATTTCCAGCGGGGCTTTCCATTGAGAATTTCGGTAAAAGTTTTTCAGTAGGTGTCATGGACTGCACAAAAGAGAAAAATAAATGACGATTTAAAAATATATGTGAATATTGAATAATATTTTTGATTCTGATTATAGATTTGAAATAAGTAATGTTGCGTGTAGATATGGCACGGAATTAAATTGATGTTGCTTATTTGGTATAATGACAATGACATTCTCGTAGCAACTCCCAATTAACTCACAGCAATTGAAATATGAAAGAAGATCTTTACAAGATTATTAAATGTCACCACAGTTTACTTTTTGGCGCAACCATCAATAATTTATTATATTATAATTATCTCTCAATTTAAAAATATTTTAATTAAAATTAATATACGAAACAATTTGTAGACACTGTTTACTTTTAATTGGCATATTCTGTGTCATGTAAACAAATATCTGAATTTATGCAATGTCTTAAATCCGTCACTCAAATCACACTAATCAAACAAATCGATAGACAAAGTTGCATATTATTTTTATATGCTGTTTTATGTGAATGTTTGTTAACGGTTGTCATGTCGCTGTCATCATATGATGTACGTTATGTGCAAGCGTTACTATCAGATATTTTCTATTTCTGTCACGCCGCGGGTGGCATGGCGGTCATACAGTAAATCCAGCAATATTTTCGTTAAGGTACATAATCCGTTTATATTTTCGTTAGTAGAATGTGACCGCAGTCTGATAAATGTGCCTGCTAATATGAGATAATGCACAACGCGTCCAACATTATCTAGGTACATTCTTTAAAAATGTAATTCACTATATAAATATCAACATTAAGGATTACAAATTGTTTATGAATGTAAAACTGTGAATTTAGAAGTGCTTACTTCGTATAGAATCTTTTATAATGTTGGAGATTTTGACCCGAGGCTTGTCAGTGAATTTATATCGATTGCGATCTAATTGAAAAGTTATTGTTTGTATAGGTTCCCCGAAAATTTGGGGGATGGAGAAACTTTGAAACGTACTATTAATAATCGACGGTGACGTGGCTTGATCTGGTAGTGTGCAGTACAACGTGAGCTGATGGATGTCGGATCGCTTCGACATCCATCAGCTCACGTTTCGTCGTGGGTTCGATTCCCACCCAGGACAACCAATATTTGTGTGCATGAACATGTCTGTTTGTCCTGAGTCTGGGTTTAATTATCTAAGTAGTAGATATGTATTTACAAAAGAAAAGAAGTATATGTAGTTACATATCAGTTATTTTTCCATAGTACAAGCTCTGCTTAGTTTCGGATCAGATAGCCGTGAGTGAATAAAAAAAAATATAATATTTAATTTTTTTCAGCAAAGTGAATACTCAATTATATAATTTTAAAGAATATGTACAAAAATTATACATAACAAATAAGAAGTAAATTATTAAGTTACTGTAATTTTGAGTTACTTTCATCTCGTAAGTCGTATTTTAAATGCTTTAAAAAGAATATTAAATGATCTCTTTGAATTCTTTTCAGACATGATTAGTTTTCATAAATAACTTATTTTGCGCTGTTTACCGTTGCTTTAATAAAAGTAGGCCGGAAGGTGTCTGACCTTTCCCGGATTTACAAACTCACCCCGGGCCCGGCTGAGCTTGTAGAACCACGTTAACGCTCTAGCTATATCTTTTCCTTGTTTCAATTTTAAATGGACATTTATGATCGTACAGCATTAGTAGACGAATGTTACAGGCCTCATAGGAGCCCCAAATAACACTAAACAGCTTAGCATCATACATTAGCCTATTATTGCAGAAAATACGATTTGCAATATAAATAAATTAAAAAAGAAATATATTTGCCTAAGCGCGGGCCTCCAAATTATCAAAGTTAACAAAATTAGATAACTGAACTGTATAAAGGCAGTTGAAAGATATTTTGAGTTAATTTATGACGGAAATGTTGGCATGGTTGGCAAATGCTTGCTTTTCATGCCGGAGGTCGTGGTATTTGTATGCATGACAATTTCTGTTTGTCCTGAGTCTGGGTGTAATTATCTATATAAGTATGTATTTACAAAAGAAAGGTAGTATATCAGTTATCTGGTTTCCATAGTACAAGCTCTGCTTTGATTGGGATCAGATGGTCGTGTGTAAATAATGTCCCAGGATATTATTATTATTATCATTTACTTATAAAGTTAAAACTTACCTCAAGAATATCTATATATGTATATGCTTAGTGTCACAATTTGTTAAAAGTAAGCTTCTCATATCACTAATAATTAACTGATTAAGTACCAAATGATTGCTACATTAGTTATACAATAATAATAAATATTGTTTTGTTTTATTATTGACGTGAAGGAGTCCACAACATTATACTACGGGCCCCGGGCGGTCAAGGTACAGACGCCAGCACATCCAGCCACCCCAATCTGTCAGATTTCTTTTATAGATTTTCAACTTTATCACATAAGCATAAGGTTCACTTTCAATTGGGGAGATTTGACAGATTGGGGTAGCTTGATGTGCTGGCGTCTGTACACCACTGATCATCTTAGTAGGTACAGAATTACTGGTAGTAGAATCTGGTGGAATCGGCAAGACGTGCTCTACTCATGAGCTCTAGGGGATTTACGTAAATCCTACCTCAGCTCCTGTGCTCAATCTGTAATGATAAAAGTTTAATGTACATAGTTATTTGAGTGGAATAAAGGCAGACATCTCTTTGGTGCAGCTTAGCATTGTTATTTCAAACTTATCTGTGAGCTTAACTTACAAAAGATAGAATTATTTACGCTTTTATATTAAGAAAAACATATCAATATTAGTTTACAAAGTTACTGTAAAATTACTGAACTGTTTTTGTAGACAAGTATTATTATAAAAGTACCCATAGTTTTTAAATATCGTACAATAAAAAAAAAATAATATCCTGCGACACTATTCACACACCGCCATCTAATCCCAAACTAAGCAGAACTTGTACTATGGAAACTGATATATTACATATACTTTACATATATTTACAAAAGAAAATTGGTAACAATTTTCTTTTGTAAATACATACTTATGTAGATAATAACACTCAGACTCAGAACAAAGAGACATGTTCATGCACACAAATATTTGTCCTGGGTGGGAATCGACCCCACGACCGGCGGCGTGAAAGGCAAACATTTACCCGCCATTTATGCCATTTAATAGGAATCTATAATTTTATTGAATTTTAGTTTTGTATCATTATTCGCAATGCAAATATACTCCGAAGTCATAAATTTGCGGGAATCGAATATTATTAATTCTTGATTAAATCGATATGGCATATCTGTATGTATTTTAAAATAAATCTTATTTCTTCCTTTACTTTGTATTGTAGAAACTTAGTAGTAACATCTTTCCATCTTATATTCTATCTCGTATACTTCCTTACTTTAGCATTGCATACTGAACTGAATAGCAATTAAGTAATAAAAATGTAAACAGAGCGAGAACGTTGCCGACAAACTGCTGTGCAGTTTGGCAAAAATGTCTAAAACTTAAATGTGTACCTACTTTTTTCAATAATAAATAAATAAAAAAGTCGGGGTAGGCGCTCTGTCGTTAAGCTACGAACGATACATGCCGGCAGATCAATTTAGCGATTGTATTGCATTGCCGTCACATCGGATACTGATAATAAATAGTAAATGCATCTGTTTTTGCGCATAAACAATATATAATATAGTAAAATACGTCAATACGTCCTATGTTACTAGTTGGCTAGCCACCAACATGGCCGCCGTAACCAATATTTGGCGGGAGCATTATTGCGAAGTGGTTAGGAAATAAATAAATAAAAATAAACAAATAAATACAAAGGGATAACTTATATACAAGTTACTTGTTTCTTGTCTTGTTATAATATCATTTGTTAGTTTAATAACTATATCACAATTTAACTGTCTTTATAATATAATTTTTTTGTATATAAGTAATAGGATGGCAAACGAGCAATTGGGTCACCTGATGGTAAGTGATCACCGCCGCCCATGGACACTCGCAACACCAGAGGAGCCGCAAGTGCATTACCGGCCTTTAAGAAAAGACTAGCACGCTTCTTGAAGGTTGCCATGACATACCGGATCGGAAACACCTCCGCAGCTAATTGATTCCACAGAGCGGTAGTGCGCGGCAAAAAGTTTCTTGTGAAACGCACGGTGGTAGATGACCATTCATTCATCCAGGTGATGTAATGTAATATAACATCAAGTTTTAGTTTTATACTTAATTATATATAACTGTTAAATGTGAAAAATATTATGTACGCCATTATCGTTATATGCATCAGTGACCATTGTTATACTATTTTTTGTGTGAATTGTTAATGTTTATGATGTGTTTGTAGGTACTCAATAAATAAATAAAATATAAATACAAGATGGACCGACGATCTTTTAAGGGACGCGGGAAATCGATGGATGTGCACAAAACCGTCCATTGTGAAGATCCTTGGGGGATGCCTTTGTAGACAAAGGCGTCCCTTGTCGCTGCTAGAAGCAGTGGACATCTTTCGGCTGATATGATGATGATGAACTAATACACTACCATCTCATCGCAAACTAGGTATAGCATAGCATGTATTATGGCAATCAGACAACTGAAAAATATATAGACATATAGTTCAAAATACATATATTTTACAAGTAATTTACACCCATACATAGAACAAATTATCGTGCTTATTACTTATGTTTATTATTATTTATGTTTGGTGCAGTTCGAACCCACTACCTCACCCTACACCTACCGGGTCAGTGTCACTAACCACAGGCCAGTCAAACCTATTAATACGTAAACAATGTATCCTAATGTATACAATTTATGTCTAACAGTTGGTTTTGCTGCTAAAAGGCATGGATTAAAAGGTTTGTTTAAAAGTCTAACACGGGAAATCTATAAGTAGCTTCTTCGTCTATCTCCTGCTATATTTATATCTTATTAATAGTTATTAAAGGCTATAAGACAAAAAATCAACCGCGACCTATTCTCGAAATTTAAACGTGTTTTTTTATTTCATCCATATACGAAAACTGAAAACGTATATTCCATATTCATATCATCGTTTATCAACACAGAGGCACAATGCACAGGAATATAACTTATCCTAATACTTTTCACAGTCCCAATACCTACTTTCTTCTTATTCCTATCTTACGCTGTCGTAATAATAAAAATTGCATGAGCATCCTTTTACCTATTTTAGAGACTAAAGACAAGAGATTTGGAGGCTTTTCCCGGTTTGCGACGGATCCAAACACGTAACTAACTCCACAACTGAAATGTATTTCACTACAAAAATATCTCGGGTTTCCGTGGATCTACTTCGCGATATACATATGTTATATTCATCACTGATGCACGGGAAAACAGGTTGTTTTCAGAATTTTCTTCATTAAAAACGCCCATAATTGTTTTGACTTTGTTGTCCACAACTTGACTGTTGGCCCTTGTCTTTTGGTAAGGAAATTACTTCTTGGGTTACTTACTTCCTTATCGTATGGGCAGCGGTTACCCTAGTGTCAGAGTTGTTCAGTCGCCCAGTAGGCCTATGACATGGCTTAACGACTGTTGCCGAATGACAACAACCGGGACCTTAACGGGAGCTTAACGTGCCCTCCGAAGCACGAAGGCGCTCATAAATAAAACCACTTTGGCGGTCACTCATCTATGGGCCGGCAGCGAGCCTATTGGCTTAACCTCGCCGATCAATTACGGACTGGTGAGAGTTTAGCTATGAGCTTCTTGGGTTACATCTCATAAAAAGTACGAAATAATATCGTCTTTGCCTCGTTGGTCTAGCGGTAGAGTGTTCAATCGATAATTACGAATTAGGTCCTATCCTTTTTCTTATCTATCCTATTCTTTTATCCTATAATTATATTGAAATTATACTTTTATGAGAAATTCTGTCATACTTCCGTGCCTCGGAGAGCATGTAAAGCCGTCGATCCTGCATCTTACGGTTTTCCAGTCTTTTTAGCTAACTCGGCCATCGTGAGAGTGAGGATAGAGAGTGCACCTATGTTTAAACACACACTTTTGCACTATAATATGTCCCGCGCAGGTCTCTATTTACGATGGCCGCCATGGCCAAAATTCGCCCAAGAGGACTTTATTTTATTAAAGCAACAACCATAAATCCAAAGTCAAATCCACAAAAAGAAAGGGGTACTCGGTAAATATTCTATAAATTATTTTACAAAATCTTAACTCTCTTAACCCCTCTCACTGCTGTCCCATGTTTACAGGGTCAGCAGTGAGAGGGGTCTATAATAATTCTTTAACCAGTGATAAAACAATAATATTCGTATTTATTTGGTAGTGAAATCAAAGTATTAATTAATTGATATTGATAATTACAATAAAGCATTCCGACTAGTAAATAAAACGCTTTATATGTTTAACTAACAACATAAGCACTTAATGTCGGTGCCAACAAAACAAGAGATTTGACGTACATACCAGACGTACGATGTGAGAAAATATTCAACAATCTTTAAGAAGGTTTGCATCCAAATTAGAGAGCCCTTGATTGATAGAGAGTAATACATAGGAATTTAAATTTTTACCCATTTTTATCTTATGATAAAAATATTTATTTATTTACGTACAGGTTATGGTACCACAATATATCCACCACAGTAATACAATCTATCCGCCTTACGAAATATTAACAGATAATATTGTGTTCCTATGTGTGATTAAAAGTCCTACAGCTCATCAGGAAATTAAACAGCTCAGCTATATGTACATACGTCAGTAATGCTCTCGGTATTGCAAGCGTCCATATTCTACGATGACCGGCAATCTCTGAGCGGACCGTTTGCTTGTCAGCTGACTTAGTTGTAAAGAATACTCGAAGTCGCATTCTTCTAAGCGACGTTTATATAATTACCATCTTAGCAAAGGCAGATGAAGCCATCAGACTGCGTAATTAAAATCTTGGTGAATTATCCTTGAAAAATGCTGCTGTACGCTTGAATGGGCCTCAGTCGCAATCAGTAGAAAGGAAAAATAAAATGTTTTCGTGTATTTTGGCGATTATGCTTTGGATATTTTGTGGTCAAAGTCATGATGTTGTCAATGCTGGGTCTGTTCCCTGTGGGGTTGAAAAGGTTTGGATCTTTAAAAATGTATGTCAACATGTTGTAAGGGCCTTTAGAATGTTGGGACATCCTGTGTATATTTATTATTGTCACGCAGTTTTGGTAATCGGTGGCGATTTATGCTAGTAGCAACAGAGCAAGCAAGAATTCCGGTATAAATATATAGTTGTAGGCTCTCATGAATTTTCACGTCAATAAATTCCAGGTGGAATCCGAAACCGGTCGGACATTTACACAGACACGGATAGTTACATCGTATATCACTAACAACGATTGCGAAGGCATCGTCCAAAAACTAATTGGAATCAGCGAAGTGTAGTGATAGTTGTAGCAGTAATTATTTTATCTGAATCACATGATACTAACACATGACATAACTGTTTATAGTAAATATTAAAAAACCTGGAGGCCGATTTGCTAAAATTTGTAAACACGTCGAAACGGCCACATCCAGTTAATATAGTAGAAGCTTGAAAAAATCGGAAACAAATATTTCTTCATAACGTAGACAAACGTAGAACAATGAACAGTTACCTAAATTTAATAGAGACTTGTGTTGGATTTTAGTGAAACTTACACTCCAGATCTCCCTGTTATCTCATTGAAACTTAAATTTTATGCCATATTATTATAATCTGATCTAAAAGTAGACATAGAATACCAACGGTATTTAAATGATTTCAGCGGGGTTCTGGGATGCTCGATCCTTCCACTAAAATGATACTGTCTAAACTTAATTCATTTCATAGTTATTAATTAAAATTGCTAATGGTTTCGCTTAATATTTGATCAAATTTATCGCAGTATAGTGCTCAGAGAAACCCTGCTGTCCGTTCTCTGGTAGATATTCCCTCGGAACCGAGTATCAATCTCAATACCTTTGAAATTTATAATACCCATACTCTATATTATTTTTCATACAAATGCATTGTAATAATATAATTATAGATTATATCATTAAGACTATGCGAATTTGGAGTTAAATAACACAAAATTGTCTTTTAATTATAAATAAACATACATATATTCACTTTTTTGAGAGGTCTATTACTATATTGACTTTTCTACGATCATTAAGCATTTATGCTCAGAGCAATCAGCAAACAACTTGTACCAAGCATTTCTCAGCTACATCAAAGTTTCTAGTAATGCTAGCAATACACGAAGCTGTCGTCGATGTTACTCTAATTGGCTCAAAATTGTTTAATACTTATATCGTAAGTTTGCACTCTGCTCCTAAGAACATTATTAGAAGAAGAAGAAGAAGTACACTTTATTGCATAAGGAATATACAGAGTACAATATGCATAGAACATTATTTTTAAATTGGCGGCCTTATCACTAAAAGCGATCTCTTCCAGGCAACCTATTTGCGTTGGAAGTATATATTATTAGTATCTGTAAGTAGACTTGTTCCACTGAATAGTCCTCCAAAAGATAATGAAGTCCACGTTATTTACCTTAACTAGCGCCTGATTTCTACAAATTTAACATCTACTTTAGTCTAAGTGTAGATATGAGCCAGTTCATGAAAGGCTCACATTTCACGTCTTATTCACAGTGAAATTAAACATTATGATTATATTAAATGCCGACGATTCCCAAGAACTATGATCGGTTTTAGGACCGATATTGTATAACTGTTTTCTTATCTCTTTGTAAGCAGTGAAAGATAGTATTAGTTCGTAAAGTTGTGCCATAGTTATGAAATACCGATGAAGTCTCGGATCATACATTTTGATCGTATAAAATATCCTGAGAACCGCTAAGTGGTTATGTCAGAGCTACTCCAGTCCTAAGCGATAATAATGTGCAGTTACTTATATATTTTAACCGATATTTATATTTTACATTTACTAGTTATTCACCGTAAAGGATCTTCTACACGGTTGCAAACCACACAACTGCAGTCTAGATGGATGGCAACCACCAGGGTGACCTCTGTTGGGACGTTGGTTTGCAAACGTGTAGAGGATGCTTAACTTCCCGCGTGTGAACTTCGTATACAGACAAAGACAAAATACGAAGATATTGAAGATATGATTTTTTTGTTATTTATACTAATTAAATACAAAAAATAATACTATTATCCATAGCGAAGATAATGAACAAAATACAAAATCAATATGTAGTGTTAATTCCGCCGAGACGTCTCCTTCGAGCACTCGACGAGTTAGCAGCCCCTGAGAATGGTCCGTGGAGGACTGAAACACGTGTTGGGTAACTTACTGGTGACAATTAGCGGAATTAACACTACAAATTGATTTTGTATTTTGATTGTAATGGATTTCCACAAAGTAACGCCTGATTCCATTACTTAAAGATAATGAATGTAAGAGCATTCCGATTAGTTCAATCAGCACTTTTTCATATAATGTTCTTTTAAAACCTTGTAAAATATAATAAGTTAGTTATATTAGTAATAATTGGGCAGATCTTACCTACACAGGTAATCCATAGATTGGCTTGTTGGTTTAGTGTTAATTGACCCTGACTGCTAAGCCAGAGGTCGTCAGTTCAATCCCTTCCCGAGACAAATCTTTGTGTGATGAGCACGATTTTTTGTTCTATGCCCGGATGTTATTTATGTAGCGCAGGCCCTGTCTAGTTTAGTATTAGATGATAGTGTGTAAGTTGTTCCAACAACAAAATATTTCTTTTATATTTATTCTACAGATGAGCAGTATTCATTTAATATTTTATTGCAGTTCTAGTTTATCCATTGGCTGCTGTCTATAGATTCCAAATAACCAATTTTGGTGCTGAACACTTTTCTTACTTATAACCCTATACTCGTATTAAAAAGTTGAGAGGTGTCAAGGGACACCTGGATGGAACGCAGTTATTTCTTATTATTTATTATGTATTAAAAATCTGTATACACTCAACAAAAATAATCGTCGGGACACCACACTGTTCAATGCGAAATAGAAATGAAAATATCTGGCTTGCTTTCTATAAGAGAGAGAGAGAAAGAGAGAGAGAGACAGAGAAACATGCGCACGCCGCACATCTGCAAAAAGAGTCGTGACAACTTTTCGTAAGAATTTTTTCCTTCTAGCCCCCTTTCACAACGCGCAATAAGGAACTTCGTTCCAAAAATTTATAGAAACATTACACAGCATTTTCCAACATCCTCAGTGTAAATTAAATTTAAATGTCTTTTTAGTTATAATTTATGACTATAAATATACAAGAAACGATACCAATCACAATATTTTTAAACATCTCTGTAAACCATACAAGTAATTGATGAGACGGCCGCCAGTATCCTCCAAAGTTGTTTACAACTTTTTAATCGAAAACTTTTAAGCTCTCTGAACCACGAGTCACGGCGCTCACATTAACAGATGTTCTTAAAGGGGTTCAAATCTCTTAACGGAAGAGAAAAAGATGTGAGAAGCAACTGTGGTGACGTTCTAAATATTTTATCTTACGCGCGTTAAGTGATCAATGACGGGAAGAGAAGTGACGTCACTTCGTTGGCTTGACATGTGACTCACACACCACCGCAATTTCCGAAACAAATATAACTCGCTTTCCTGTGATAAATTGGATCTACCGTCAGCGTCACATACGTGGTAACAATAAGGAACCTTACAACTTCAATAATAAGGACCATTATCCATTAGAATATTTTATTGACGGGACATTGACTGTACATAGGTACTCCTAGTTATAACCAGTTCGTCCTTTTGATGCTTATTACTGTTATTTTATTCGGAATCCGGATTTATAGATACAAGATTATTATCTGGTATAAGATGCGTAAATAAATCTATTGTTCAGCTTTTGAACTCTCACATCAACAGATCTATGGTGGATTTGTTTATGTCAGGGTTAGTATTATACTAGCCTTTGCCCGCGACTTCATCCACGTGGTAGTTAAAATCAGAGATCGAAGAGGTTAAAACGAACTTTAGGGTACAATTCAGTCTAGTCAGCCTAGTCTTTAGATAACGGCCCTGATATGAACGGCTTTAATTGCTATGACACTACGGTAACCAATGCGCACATAAGTAAGTGAAGCATTTAAATATACTGAGTAGAATCAAAATACTATATTAATAGGCATTACAGTATTTATTAATTAAGTATCATTGAATCGAACAAACTTCTTAATATTTAAGCCATCAATAATGATATAAGTGATTTCCCGTTACAAAGTGAACAAACTTGAAAAAATATGTTTAAAGGAAAATAAACAGAAGCGTTCAAAACAAAGAGACGATAGGAAAATCGAGACATGAAAATGAACAACAATACGACTTAAAAGAGTTCTTAGTCTATAAGATGTAACAGTTAACGGGTGAACGAGGATACGTCAAAAAGTGGAGTAAACAAGAAAAATTAACAGTGGGGTGAGTTAAACGTTCTGACGGCCTAGGTATGTTAGGTACTACTTTTACTATTACCGCAGTGCTTTTTCCAGTATTCAATAAATAAGGAAAGTATTGTATTATATATCACCTTTTTTTTTATTCGGGACTAGTCCCTCCCTCTTACCCACCACTGCAACTCCTGTAAGCCAGGATCAACAGAGGCACTGAATGAAATGACACTGAGCGGTGAAGCTCTGGCATGTCCCGGGGAATCGCTTTAACTGTCTTGGATCCCGCAACGAATTTAATCAGAGAGAGAGAAAAGGAGAAGTTAGAAAATGAATAGTTCCACTTCCCTTCAGAGCAAAGCGGGAGACAGAATGATGTAAAGAGGCTATAGCCTCATAAAATGAGAGATTTGCAACTAGAGAAGCCAGCTGCAAAAGCGCCGAGGATCAATTTAAGGGTCCTAAGTGAGCTGTTATATTTATATATCACTTGCCCACAATTCCAAAATGTCCAATACCTATGACGAAAGATACCTAATTTGTTTCAAAATTAAGCCTTAAAGTGAACATTTATGACATTAACCAATCTACAATTGGAATCATTTCTAAATCAGTCAGCATTAATTTAGAATGTCTTTGTCACAATTAAGTCATATTGTTACACAGTTAAGGCATCATACCGTCAAAGTCCAACCATAATAGTTGGCCTTTTGTTGCCATTATAGGTCTTAAATAAGAGCGATTATACTACAGTCTACAGTATGATAAGTACTTACCAAAGACTAAACTTAGCTGACTTACTAGTGGATGTTAGCTATATATATACACAATATAACATAAGTAGTGGACGTAACTTACCTAACTTGCCTATGAAACAGTACAACTTGTAGTACATAAACATGCAAAATACGAGAATGACATTCAGCTGATGCATATGGTATGGGGAGAAAAAAAATGCTTGGGTATTTCACCAACGTTTTTAATTTAATTTGTCTAGTTTCATTCTCCATCTTCCTTAACTATCTTCTACAATGTATGTTACGCCTTGTTTATTAAAACAGATCGAATCTTCAACTCAGATGATATGACCTTAAATAAAAACTCTTCGGTAAGTTTTTGCTTGATTGTGTAGTAACATGTATTGAAGCATAGACAAAAAAAAAAATTCTGGATAATATTGGCCACCTTCTCTAAATTCATTATTCTATTTTGACTCACTATAGTACCGTAATGAGTCCAACTCCGATAATTAATATTCTTATGTAATCTAATCATTGAATTAAAAAGTTACCTACTTGAAAGGTTATCTGGAAAATCTTTTTTCAGTTTGTTACAAAAACAATCTACTATAGATCTTGATAGACCGTGTTTTCAAAACAGATATTCAACGACACGTCAAACGTGTGCGAAAACGAAACAACTCCCCTGTGAAAATCTTTTGGGGAGACTTTTGTCCAGTAGTGGACGTCATTCGACATAATTATGATATTGGAATTATTCTCGTATTCATCGTTATTCGCGGCTGATCCACTGTTCTATGGTCTATATTTTAGGTCCTGTTAGGTAGGTAAAAAGACAGCATTCATACATAGTAGCTATATGTTTATTCGTAACCTTAGACTTACATTTGATGCGCCTCGACCTCGACCCTTTGAACTGTAATTTCGCTTAAGATTGATTTCAATTTAGGTCAAATTGTCTTGACTTTGGTATTCGCACCGTAGTTTTAGATGAAGTTTGTGATTATGTTCATCAATGGCTATTTCCATCAGCTGAGTTTATTATAAGTACTTTAGCAATGATACAGACAGAATTTCAGTAGCCTTAACGTAAACTAATACGATGAACATCATCTTATCCCTGACTTGTATAAAGAAATCTAGGTTAACATTTTGCAAAGAAAAGTATCAAGCCTATTAGAAAGTTGCACAATTCTGTGTATGGTACTCAGTTGGACTTGGCCAGTGAGTATTGTAAACGTGTTAATATAGTGGCCATATCCTGAAAATGACCACAAGCTCGTAGTGACTACCATCGCCCTCCATGACCTTCATTAATAATAATATTAATCGGTTACAATATTCACACACGGCCATCTGATCCAAAACTAAGCAGAAATTGGACTACAGATAACTGATATACTACATTATAGTACTTTTCTTTTATAAATACGTAATTATATAGATAATAGTTTGCATTTATGTTTGTTGATCAAATGCCCTTCCCGGTCTTTACGTCTATGCATTTTTACGTAGAGTCACAGTTACACAAAGCATCCCTTTTAACCGATCATCTCATTCCTCCCCACGTCACCTTCTTCAGCCGAGATTCGAACCCCAAAGGTGCCCCAATAGTGGTCTTCAATGAAATTAAATAAGTTAGGAGTTATATTATAAGATATTTTAATATAAGTTTTACAGACAGAAGCAAGAGTATTATATACTTTTATATATAGTATATATAGTATATATAGTAAGTGGTTTGTCAAGTCCAAGGTAAAATGAGGATTGGAGTTTGTATAAACATCGTAAGCCAAAATAAACGATGTAAGTAAGCTTGTCTGTAATACTACAATGGGCTTACAAGATTCTGAACGTATTAAAATATTACGATGAAACAATGGACATTGATTCATTTGCATAAAAATTGCAAACAAAAGAAATCGGATAAAGATAGTAGCTTCTATGTTTAGATTTCACAAGGTATTGTTGCTTCCAATGTAAATCCAGGCCATTGTTCTGGAGGCATTCAAAAGCCTGTTATCTGACCATCGTTTGCTCAAACCTTAGTGACTTGGCTCAGCAGTTTATAGGTACTTTATGCAAGCAATATTACGATGGGATAGATCGGCTCTATCCAATTTACGTAAATAGCGATCATGTATTAAAAATAGCACTAAAACCTCAAGTATGCTGTCCCTTAGAAAGTACTGTAGTACAAAGTGGGATATGTTACAGTGATCTACAACCTATCCTCAAATTCAGCTTGTTCTATGTTACATAATCCAGATATTAAAGTTAACATGAGCACTGATGTATTAAGTCTGCTATCCATTATAAAGTTCTCTAGTAACTAACGGGTTAAGTAACTATAGTGAGCAACAACATATCCTCATTTAGTGATTCAGCCGCCTCTTATAAAGTAGTTTTATAACAATCGGATTAGGTTGAGTATCTACAGAGAGCAACAATCTCTTGATTGGATTTATTCTTTAGTCGCGCATAGTGGTGGACGTGTACGTTAACAATATTTAATTAATACTTATTCTGAATATATTTACCTCCTTTTATGTCGGACATTGCAGTGTAATGTATTTTGTACTGACGACCTTAAATAATGTACTCACAGTGAAGTAACAGTGTAATAATTAAACCAAAAAACATGACTAGTCCTTTGAGTGGTCTCGTGCATCCTGCGGGCTCACCATATCCATATACGGCGCCGTTGCAACCTACACCTTCAGACTCTGACAGTGGAGCTTTGAACATTCTCTATACTTCCGAGATCCAAAAATGGTTGACTAACATCAACTGTAATTTAAATGAAGTCTGCACCATCATCACTGAAGGTAAGCTCAACTCAGAGCAAAAACTTCGCATAACTAACCTGTGCCGTAAAGTCGAACATGGTAGTTCACAAATGGCTGTCATGTACCAGTCCTTGAAGCAGAAAGCCATTCAAGCATTTAACAGGGTGGACGAACTAAAAGATGAGCGGGAACTAAAAGACCAATTATCCGGATTGAGACAAACCATCAAGGAATCATCAGGGACTACGTCTTTTGCCGATATGGTAAAGAGGGGTTCTAATAATTTTATTAAGCCCAGCCAAATGAATTCCGTGGCTATTTACCCCAACAACTCAAGCAAGTCTACGTCAAGCGAGGATACCAAATCCATGATCCAAAAAATTATTCGGCCAGAGCAAATGAAGCTCCAAGTTCGTGGACTACGTAAAACGATTAATGGCGGAGTCATCATTAACACCGAGACCAAGGAAGACGCAGAAAAATTAAAAGTCGCTGTGGAACAATCGTCGTCCGGGCTTACAGCTGGTGATCCCTACAAGCGCAAACCTCGAATTGTTATCGTCGGAGTGCCCACATCGCTAACAGAAAAGGAGTTATTTCGGTGTATCTACGAACAGAACGTCACCGAAAAGATCCCATCATTAACTTTTGAAGAGTTCTTGTCCTCAACAAAACTAAGCCACAAGTCTGGTAAGAAAGATGTCACAACATGCAATTTTATAATCGAGGTCACAGCTAATATCCGCAAAGCCCTAATTTCACAATCCAGAATCTTCATAAACTGGACCTCTTGCCCAGTTCGTGATTTTACACTTGTAACGAGGTGCTACAAATGCCAGCTATACGGGCACGCAGCAAAATTCTGTAAGGACACCGTTTCCATGTGCGGACATTGTGGCGAATCAGGGCATTCAATGGCAGAATGCACAAAGAAAGGTGATGCCCCAAGATGTGCTACATGCCTCCGTTTTAAGAAGCCGTGCAATCACAAAACTGGAGACATTGAGTGTCCCGCTAAAAAGAGCGCAGAACTAAGATACATCAACTCAATCGATTATGAGGGCGCCTAGAGCGCCGTACATTTTATTTTGTTTATTAGCCTTAACTAGAACAGATATAGTTTTACACAATGACGCATAATTTAATTGATGATGTAGATAAAATTTGCTTGTATGACTCAAAACAGTGTGACACTGAAAGTTGCAAGCAATACATTTCCGCATTTACTAACCCATTAACGATACTAACACAAAATATTCGGAGTATTTTTAAGAACATAGACAGTTTTAATATTTTTCTACATAGATTAAATGTGGACTGTGATGTAATAATTCTTACGGAATGTTGGCTTTCCAATCGTGATGGTAATATTCCTGTGATACAGGGATACAACAACTACAACAGTTCAGTCAACTTCAATCAGAATGATGGGGTGGTTGTCTATACTAAAAAATCTCTTCTTGTCATTGTTGAAGAGCCCGTTGCACAGGAATGCAATTGCTTAGTTATTAAAATTGGAACCGACATCGCAATCGTGGCGATTTACAGGCCTCCTTCTTTTAGAAATTTACATTCTTTTCATAATTCTCTTAATACAATACTCTCAACTCTCTCCTCTTTTAATAATATTGTTTTAACTGGAGATATCAACTTAAACATAAATCCTGAAAACATCGATGCGGGAATGGAAAACTACCTTAATTTAAGTGCGTTTCATGGGCTTTTGCCTTCCCACACTTTTCCAACTCACCAGAGTGGTTCTTGTTTAGATCACGTCTTGCTTAAAGCTAAATTACCAAGCTTGACCCTTGTTACCAACGCCACAATAACTGATCACTATCCAGTTCTAACTACACTTGAATTATCGCTGCGTAAACAGTTAATGCAATCGCAACAAAAATCACACATAAACATGTGTAACCTTGAATGTGATTTGTGCAATATTAATTTTGACCCAGTTTACTATTCTGCTGATGCTAATACGGCATTGTTATACGTGATTAATAAACTGCAAGAAGCAATTTTACGTAATACAACTATAATTAGATTGAGTAGGAAAAATATTAACATTAAGCCATGGATCACACCGGGCCTTTTACGTTGTATACGTCACCGAGATAAATTACATAAAATAGTTAAGCAATCTCCACATAATTATACATTACAATTATCTTATAAAATATACAGAAATTTCTGTAATAACTTGTTGAAAAAAATTAAAATTGAGTTTGACAAAAAACAACTTGATGAAGCAGGTTCAAATAGTAAACAGCTTTGGAAAGTTATAAAATCCACTACCTTTTCTTCTAACCAGCATAAATCGTCTTCAAGTTTACTACGCACTCACTCCTCACCGATTATCGCTGCTGACAACGCTAATAAGTTTTTTGCAAACGTTGGAAAGGAACTCGGGGATAAAATAAAAGCGCAAAACGTTAACTTGACTGGTTATTCTTCTACAAGGACTCAACTCCATAGTGGGAAATCTTTTGTTCTGTTAGACACGGATGAATCTGAAGTAGAACGAATTATTGTAGGGTTAAAAAACAGTTGCGCAGCGGGTTGGGATAACATAAGTAATAATATTCTCAAAAGATTTAAGCACATCCTAGTCCCTCCTTTAACTTTCATTTTTCAAACCTGCCTCTCTGATGGAATTTTTCCCAAATGTCTCAAAAAAGCCGTTGTTATTCCCGTTCACAAATCAGGGAGTAGGGATCTTGTAACTAATTACAGGCCAATTTCGTTACTACCTTCCTTTTCCAAAATTCTAGAAAAAATAATAAACAATAGACTTGTCTTATATCTAGAAAAGAACTCTTTGCTTTCAAACATGCAATTTGGTTTTAGAGCTAATTTATCCACATCAGACGCGGTTGAACATTTAACTGATTTTGTCACAGAGGAACTGGGAAAAGGGAACCTAGTAACTGGTATTTTCCTTGATCTAGCGAAGGCATTCGACACCGTGTCTATTCCTAACCTTCTATCCAAGTTAGAGGCATTAGGAATTAGGGGCACCCAGTTGAAACTCTTCGCAAGCTATTTAAATGACCGTACTCAATGTGTTAAAATTGACCAATTCATCAGTACGGACATAAAAATTCCTGCTTTTGGAATCCCCCAGGGGAGTATATTGGGCCCTACCCTATTCCTGATTTACATAAATGATCTGTGTTCCTTAAAGTTAGACCATGGAAAAGTAATTTCCTATGCTGATGACACAGCTTTAATTTTTTCGGCTCCAAACACTACTGCGGTTCATTATTACGCACACCATGGGTTTAATGTGATAAATAAATGGCTTAGAAATAATCTACTAACATTAAATGCTGAAAAGACAATGTTTATAAATTTTTGCATGCGTAAAAACCACAGACTTCCTAAACAAGATAACATATATGCACACTATTGTCCCAGTCCCTTGGTTCCTTGCGACTGTCCAGTTATTGCTAACACAAATAGCATGAAGTACCTTGGTGTTATTATTGATGAAACTCTTTCATTTAAACAACATATCCTTGCCTTGTCAAATCGTGTACGGAAACTCATATTCGTATTTAAAAAGCTACGGCATATTGCTGATATGAAATTGATTAGACTAGTCTATCAGGCATTATGTCAATCTATTATTCAATACTGCATTACTTCCTGGGGTGGTGCTCCAAAAACATTAATACTCACTCACAACGAGCAATACTAAAAGTTGCAACTTTTCGACCTTTCCTTTTTCCTACGTGCCTCCTGTATGAAAAATGCAACGTTTTAACTGTCCGCCAACTATTTATTAAACGTGCAATTTTAAAACAACACACAACACTCACTTACAATGCTAACCTTACTAACACCAAGAGACGGAAAGATATTATCTGCACTAGTGCATCAGAGTCAAAGTTTATTTATGCAAACAGATTTTATCCTTTTCTCGGACCATATCTTTACAATAAAATAAATAAGTCACTATCTATATATAACCTTAACTATACAAATTGTAAAAAAACAGTCAGCAATTTTTTACAAAAATTGAGCTATGATGAGACTGAGGGATTATTTAGTATTCTAAAATAAGTTAATTTTTTAAACATTATATCTTAGGTTTTTGAATTTGTATGTATAATTAAATATTATTTAAATTTTTAACAAAGAATAAGTATACCTTTTAAGCCGTTAGAACGCCTGTGGTACAGGTTTAACCTAGTACAGGCACAAATTGTCAATAGCTTAGTATTAATTATTTTTAAATTAAGTAAATATAATTTTGTACACATTATTTCTTGAATAAAAATTTATTTATTATTATTATTATTATCTATAATAATTATGATAAGGCAGTTGTGTGACTGTCAGTAGCCAGGGTTAAAAGGTAGTAGGTACTTTTAGGGACGGTACGTATTGTCAGGTTACTCTCTCTGGAGTCTCGATCAGTAGCATGAACCCTGCTCTCGTTGCAGATTGGGCCTCTATTTTTTGTATTAATAAATGTATTTGTGTTGAAATAAGAAAAAAAAAAGTTAAAAAAAATAAAAATGTTTAGTTCTCTCACATAGATCTAACTAGCTGTGCTCCGCGGTTTTAGCCGCGTTACATTTTATAAATTATATATAGCCTATATGTTATTCGAATATATATTACGACAAATTTTCTTCAAGATCGTTTTGGTGTTTTGCGTGAAAGAGTAACAAATATACACACTCACAAACTTTTGCATGTTTAATATTAGTGTGATAAAACTGTACATAGGAATACAGTTTAGATAACTTAGATAAATTAACCTTGTAAGACTTGAATACAAGTTTTTTTGTGAACCTAAAATATGCTGGTCTAGAAAAAAGCCTGTGTTCCACTCTCTAGTTTACACAGTGCATATACTACCATACTATATTTTGTGCTTAACGATATAAGATACGAAACGCGATTTTGACAGAATAGTGCAATGCTTAAATCTATTAGAAAGAAAAATATCTTACAAATAACAAAATATAACAGAAATTAAAACGATAGAATTTGTAGGTTAATAATACACCTACAAAGTCTGTTTGGTAATATGTAAGAACTTAATTGTTTAAAAGTGTATTTAGTAATTCGTAAAGCAGTAAGCAAATATCAAAATTGAGAAATACTTTACAAGTACTGCGTAGGTGTCGATGATAAAAAAATAATTATGGTAAAGATGAAATAATGAAATGATGAAATAATAATGAAATGAAATAATGAAATTTATTCAGCACTTGGGTATTTACATACACTTGTACTTGTCAAGCTCACAATGTATTACATAAACACAGTTTAAAAACAGTAATTAAAGCAGCAAAATATTTTGAATTAGTCCGTCCGTGCGGTCTGTTTCGTCACATATATTTTTAATATCCTTAAATAAATATATAATATCAAGTTACTAAGATAATAATAACAAATAAGATAAAATAAAATGAGGTAGCTAATTTAAATAATTTGTTTCAATAGGCTTTCTGTTTTATCATAATCCAGACTTTGTAGAAAGCTAGTTACCGTCTATTTACAACGGAATTTATTTAATAGTCAAGTCTATTACTTAATTTATTATATAAATAGGCACCTGGAAATTGGAAAATACTTTGGGAAAAAATGTTACATTATGATGTTTGGCATAAGGAACCCTAACGCCTTTTACCCTTTAATATGTTAGGGTTAACGGGTGGTTTGTCTACATAGACTAGAGTTTTCACATAGCCCCATAGGAAATAGAGAAGCCGCGTCTAGTCACACGATTTCAGCGGCTAGTTTATGTTGCCACCGCGCGAGATGACGAAGCTACTTCTCATTGAATAAATTTAATGTTCCCCGTGCCCTATGGTACCTACGTAACACCATCCTGTTGGAACCTGGTTGGAACCACATGTTTGTGAGATTTATACCTTCTAACCTAGGTCACAAGAAATAGCTATGGCCGTGAAAGCCTTAAATTGGACCCAACGCACGGAACATTAATCGTGTACAGCATTGATTTTCGTAATAAATTTTATAAATTGCAGATTGTTGAAGCAAAACAATATGTATTTATGTCAAATTTGTCAGTGATCTCTTAACCAAAATGCCTGATATTCGCTGTCAAAGTTTGCGCGTACCTATTAAAAAAATAACCTTAAAAATGACCAATTTTTTTTTCTTTAAAAAGACAGCTCTTGTACTAGGGAATGTATCCCTGTCTCGCGGGGTACTTTACAAACATATATACACGGACACAAATTACGTCCAGGCTCAGAACACAAATAGTTGTTCGGCGCTGGACTCAAACCCGCAACACGAAGTGGCGAGGCGACTGTCTTAGCCGCTGCGCCACATGTGCAGTCCATATCATTCATTCATAACTTTCTAATACGTTTTGATGTCTTGAGTAGACTGAGTTAAATTGAATAAAAAGTTATTATTACGGGTCAAATATAATCTTTATAACTTTCTGTCAAAGACAACAGAGTTTCCTAATCATAAAATAACAATTTAAATTGAGTGGTAAGTCTTACTTTAGGTAGTTTTAGGACGTTTATATTAACCCTTGGTTACTACCCATGGGTCTATGTGACCCTGTAAGATTTAGATATACCATTTTTATACAATAACTCTTAGACAACCCCACTCCCCGGCTCGTGTATTCTCAGTATTGCGCACGTGCTTACACGTGGTAGGTGTGTCCAGGCGATCTGTGCTTATTTCGCGTCATAATAACAGTGACAGGGTCACGTTGACCCTTGAATAGCAACTACGTCGGTAAGTGAAAACTATATGATTTTATATGAAAACGTTTTACTGGATGTAAAATATAGTTCAAACTGCCGATGCCTGAAAGACCTGTCCCAGTTGTCCCTAATGTGGCATCTAAAAGAAAGCGTTGCAGTATATGTCCCTATAAAAATGATCGGAAAACCAATGCCATTTGTTATCATTGTAAAATTCCGATTTGCAAATACATGTGCAGTAATTGTTTGCCCAAGTTGTTTAGATAAGAATTAATTGTGTCTCATGCTACAACTAAATACATCTCTTTACATAACGTGTAGTTTTTTTACCGTAAACCTATTTATAAAAAATATAAACAATGTTTTTAAAGGAGGGTCAGAATGACCCTTGAATAGTGATTGTGTAAAAAATATTTTGAGTATTAACCAAGGGTTAAAGTATTACCATCCTAGAAAAATAATTTACATTGTGTTTTGCGATCAAAGAGTTACTTCAAAAAACATTTTATATTTACATACCTACCTACCTACATGTTTAGAAAGGTAAACGAAGTAGTATTTATTGGCTTAAAACTTGCGATAAGAAACAAATTTATTTTTAATTATGTACTTACATTAAGTCTTATAGCTGTTTCTAGTTTGCCAACAGTCTAAGAAACCCATAAAATCAGATTATGGAAATAAACATTCCGACGTTGTAATTCAGCCTCAGCGAATCGGATATATGATTACTCTTCTAGGGCCACTCTCTTTGTATTAATATTAGTCAGGTAGGGGAAAAGTGATATTGTCGCTACGAGGCATACCAATTAAGAGGAATCCCTAGTGGTGAGACTATCCCGCTATACACCCATACGTAGAAAAAGCAAAACAATAGGTTTGTAAATCAATAACTACAACTTTAGTATCTATCTATTTCCGCATAAAATTAAACAATTTAATTTGAGATTAATTATGTGACTACCAAAAACATATTATAAAAAATATTTCTGATTAACGAATCTGGGGCTCTACCGACTATGTCGCCGAACATCGATTTCGTGAATGGTGTTCAAATAAATAAAGGTTAAAAATGACTTAGAGCCATTACGCACTGTCGACTAGTCGCCGGCGACTCAGTCCCTCGGCGACCGAAACATGGGAAACTAGGGCCGGAGACCGAGCCGAGCGACAGTATTCCAAGTACATTCGTGCAGAATGGACGTTGAAGAACTTGCAATAGTAGCGGCGCTACTTATTATAAAAAGAAAGAAAAATAAAAAAAAATCAAAAGAGTATTGGGTGCATCCTTTGTTAGAAGAACGGAGGTCAAATAGTCAAAGGGAATGTTTAAAATATTTTATGAAGACGTTAGAAAATATCCTCGTAAATTTTTTAATTATGCAAGAATGTCTGTGAGTTCGTTTGATGACTTATTGTGTCTTCTAAAACCACATATAACTGGCATAGATACAAATATGCGACCATGTATTTCTCTGGAAGAAAAACTTTTTATAACACTAAGGTAAGTGACAATTCAAATAAAATTCATTCCTAACATTTATTTTTTACGGGATTTTAACACAATTTACATTACAGTCCCGGACACATCTATCGGCAAAACCTAGTGTTTAAAGTGTTGACAATCCCTAGCTAAAAATAAATGTTAAGTGGTGCAATAAGTTTTTATGCAGTTTTTTACGAAAACGATGGCCAGTAAATCAGCTTCACACCTGCAAAAACTTATTGCTCCTCCTAACATTTATTTTTAGCTGGTCTCCAGTCAAAACTTAAAACTCAAGGTGGGCCGATAGATGTGTCCGGGAGTGTGTTTAGAGTTACAGATAATGCCATCCACGAAGACGCGCGATTAAATTTAAATAGAGCATCTTTCGTGCTGTTCATAATACTCTTTCCTGATTAGTCAATTTCTATTAGTGTGCGTTTGCATTCATCGATAATTAGCGTGTATCGACAGATGTTTAACACATGCGGAAGATAGCACATATGCATTTGAACAAAGAGTGGGGCGCGTCTTCATGGATGGCACTATCTGTAAGTCTAGTCTTCGATGACATAATTTAAAAATATACGGTAAATAATTATAAAACATGTATTTTTTTAAAGTACTTAATGAAATCAATAATATAAACGAACGCACAACAAAAGGAAATATTCAAAATAGATCCAAAATGTCAGAATCTTGCGAGGTATTTGAAGTGACAGTAGAAAATCGCGACTTTGGGCGTTCACGTTCTGAAGGAGTTGAAGTTGGTAGCGTATAATAATGTTGTGCTTCAGGGCGTGATTGTTGACTTGGTGCTGTTGAACGCCCGGCCTCCGGTGTGAAGTAACCACGCTCATACTCGTACTCATTAAAATTTCGCCACATTGTGTTTGGATATATATTATTTTGAGTAGAGGATCGGAATGATTCGATTACACTGATTAATTGAATTTTCGCAGCTGACTTTTTGTGCTCCGGAATTGCCCTAAATGATGATAATAGGGAATATATTTTCTCTCGAGTAAGGTCCTAAAGGTTCTTGATCATTTGTCAAATGTTCTTGTTCAGCAATGTTACTCTCTGTGTTCAAATTACCAACGGTATTCTTCAAAAATAACAGCTGATTATAATAAATATAGGGAGTTTTATGGGAAGCAGCAGATCCGCTTTTAGTATTTTTTAATCTTCGTACTTCTCGCGAAAAGCAGCTTCTTATATTTTTCCATTTTTTTTTAAGTGTAACCTGTAAATAATGTATATATTTAAATTATTTTTTAATTCCAGATATCTTGGAAGTGGTTGTAAATTTGTAGATTTACATTACTCATACAGACTTGGGATTTCAACTATAGCTGAAATAATAAGAGAAGTTTGTCGTTTTATATGGGTTGTACTAAAAGACATGTGTTTACCGCAACCGACAAAAGAAAATTGGTTAAAAATCGCAAAAGATTTTCATTTACGGGCCAATTTTCCAAATTGCATAGGTGCCGTAGATGGTAAGCATGTAAGAATTATAAAACCATACAACAGTGGATCATTGTGTTATAATTACGAACACTTCTTTTCTGTAATTTTGCTTGCCATTTGTGACTCTGACTATAAGTTCATATACATAGACGTTGGTTCCTATGGAAAGGATTGCGATTCAACTATATTTACAAATTCAACGTTTTATCAAAAGCTAATGAACAATGATTTGCAAATACCCGAACCTAAGCCCATTTCATCGACAAACCCTATACCAGTACCGTTTGTTATTGTGGGTGACGAAGCATTTGGACAAACTGACAAAACTATGCGACCGTTCGGTGAATCAAATTTAACAACAAAGAAAAAAATATTTAATTATAGGCTTTCTCGTGGACGACGCCATATTGAATGTTCATTCGGTATATTAGCAAACAAGTGGCAGATTTTTCACAGACCTATCAACGTGAATTTAGATCTAGTATCATGCATCATCAAAACATGTTGCGCTCTTCACAACTATGTCCGAGAAAGAGACGGATATAAATTTGAAGATACCCTGAGCATTCCTGGCTTTGAAGAAGTCCCAAACGGTTTCCAAAGAGCTACGCGACGTGGTGCATCATACAGAGATGTATTTGCTGATTACTTTACAACTGAGGGTCAATTATGAGCAGTATTAATTAATAAAAAATAAATGGCATTTCTTACTTACCTGAGTTTTTTTTTTTCTTCGTCTGATAATTCTTCACCTCCAAATAACTCCACTATTTCTTCCCACTGTTTTTTCTTCAAATCCCGATTAGCATATTCCTCACTTTGTAAATCCCAAATAGCTTTTCGGGATTGTATTTCCGATATAAATTTATCCGTGTCAAAACTCATTGTGCGCGGCCGTCCGGTCGTTACGACAGTTGCTCGCAGTGTGAATGCTTTCATTTGAAACCGTGCTCCTATTGGTCGCCGGCGACCGGCAGTTGCCTGTGCGTCGCCACTGCGCGGCGAGTCGCCGAGTCGCCCGGGCAACCGGTGACTAGTGCGTAAACACCTAGGTATTTAAACTATACAATATTACAGTCGTCGACAACTGAGTCGCCGGCGACTAGTCGACAGTGCGTAATAGCCCTTAATCAATCATTAAATCGGCTTTAACGTCGACAATCGATTCCGGACTATTTATTTGAACGCCTTTCACGAAAACGATGTTCGGTGAATTAGTCGGTAGAGCCCCTGGTGGAATATTAGATTTACCGGATTCGTTTCGGCACGGAAAATACATTTCTGTAACGCCCCCCACGTCTTTATAAACATGCAATTCACGTATAAATAGTTGTCTTGTGTGAGACCTGAAACCCAAACACGAGCATGCCGAGGTAGTATGTAAGCGACCACCTTATCCACTGCGCCTCTCATGTAGTCATTTATTTATCAGCAGATTGAAATAGGCTTTTCATTCATTGAAACATACAAAAATCGGTTTATTGGCAAACATTTACGGTCAGGCTTAGTCGTGGCAAGTATCTTTGTGTAAACTAATATGGCCTAGTTATGAAATCCGGAAAGTGAATAAATAAATACATGAAGTTATTTTTCTTTATTTACAATTAGGTTTAGGCACATTCATTTGCTGTTTTAGTCGTAAATAGTAACCTTTACGATTTACGACTAAAACAGCAAATTAAGGTGAACGTAAATGAAGGTGAACCATTTCCAATAAAACTGAATAGAAGCCACACAAATATAAGTCAGTCATTTTTTTTTTCAAATAAACTAAACTTAAACCATAACGTGTGGCTTATTTCAATAAATTAAAGTTCTGCAATTACAAAATAATAATAATATCCTGAGACATTATTCATACACGGCCATCTGCTCCAAAACTAAGCAGAGCTTACTATGGAAACCAGATAACTGATATATTACATATACTACTTCTCTTTTATAAATACACACTTATATAATATCGATAATTACACCCAGAATCAGGACAAACATCATCATTACAGATATCTGACGTGAGGGGTAATTGGCTCACAATCTGCGGCGTCAAAATCAAACATTATTTATTTATTGTTTGGAAAACCAACAGCTATACATAAAAAATATTACTGCCATAATAGGAAACATAAAGCCAATTACAGGTTTCCACGGATAGCGACTGATACACACATACAATGCTTCCGATTTTACTCTTACCAACTTATCATTTGCCAACCACGCCAACCTGCCCGTCACTAAATACGCAATAGCTACTAAGCAATTCCCAATTTCAATTATGATAAAAAATTAAGTTTGCATATTACAAGGCAATTAATATCTAATGCATTAGAGAAAAATATTCGAATAGGAAATATGCAAACGGAAATGGCTCTCAAACATCCGCTCCCTCGCCCGCTCCCACACCGCCCCTGACTGCTAATCATCCAGCTCTTGCTTGCTTCGCTTACTAAATTATCCACCCTTTAAATGAATCATCGCTGTTACCGTTTTAAGGGTTTCAAACACAAATATTGTATAAAATATAAACTATGCTTAATAAGTTTCCAGTCGCGGAGTAAAGGTTTCCATGTTTTTCTATCTTTAGCATAACAATACGCGCCAGTATATCTAACCCGTAGAATATAAACTTAGAAGTTGATTTTACACCGTTAGCTATTTTCATTATATTCGTTATCATGTCGGTACCTTACTCTTTTCGATAGCGAGTTGAAAATAAAATAAAAGCAACTTTAGAATTTGTAAATATATTTATTAGCTACTTCTTTACTTTGAAGGTAAAATTAATAAAATTTTAATTTGTTTAGTCTACTTTGTAAATTAACAAACAAACACATAAACAACAGTAATTTAATTTAAACAATCTTGTGAAAGTTTAAACGATCTTTGAGAGTTTGTAAGAAAATACAGGGTGCCACAGATAAGAAAAACCAAGTAATTCTTATAGTAGTAGCTCTCGATACGCATAATTTTACTTACGCCTTTATTTTACTAGCGACGCCTCCTTCCCTCCCTCCCTCTCTCCCCTGCCTCACACGAGTAGATAGAAAGATAAATTATTTTTTAAATTAGTAATTTACGTCAAATAATGACTTTTATTTACCATTGTTTTAATACTATGGGTCACATTATTATAATTTTTATAGGGTAGTAAGTACCTTATGAAAACCTACCTTTGTTACTGATAATGTAACTTCAATAGGTAAAGGTACAGATTTTTGTTAAATCTGTTGTCGTTTTTGGAACCATTGCAAACAAAAAACATAAACTTTACTTTGTATAATATTAGTTTAGCTTTGTCGGATCCCACCACTATACCGATATATTTCGATACAATGAATGTTTTACGGTAGCTGATAGATTTATTCAACCCATGTGGTGTTGTATGATTCACAGTGTTACACAAATTTTTGGTACCAGCACTCAAAGTAGACCTATTGATTGTACTCACTCAATAAAAGTTATGTTATTTTTTTTGACAAATATCAAAGCACCATATGGTTTACATGATAGTACAGTAGATTTTTACCCACGACTTTTGAGATATAAAGGAGATTTTACATTTTTTGTTCTGACCACTTTTCTTTTTATTAAAAGATTTAATAGGAGATACTTTCCAGATGGATAGATATAAATTTAAATTCTCTTGTATTATTATTAATTAGTAACGTCCTCCAGGCCGGATTTCGACCACAGCAGCCACTTTCAATGGAGAATAGCCAACTGCGCAGGACATAATATATAGTGCACAAGTCTGTGCGCAAACACAGAAGCACTTTCTATTCCATCACTCTCATGATCCGAAGGGAAACCTTAAAAGAGGTCAGCTACAGGACCGAATGCTTTACTTGCTCTCCGAGGCGCGGGGTATAATACAGCCAACTCCCAGACATCGGGCTGAAATTGAGAAATTTTCTTTACGGAAAAATCCCTGAATCACTTTTTGGCCCGACCCGAGATTTCAACCCAAAACCTCATTATCTGCGGTTGAACACCGCTATCGCTACACCAACGAGGTATCGTGTAACAAACATACACGACAAAACATTCAGGCGAAATTATACTTAATTCTAAACATACAATCAATTTCTTTATTTCTTTCAACTACATTTTTTTATTTCGTTGTTTTAGTTGATGGGTCTTCTTATCCTTAGTTAAGTTACTAAAATATTATATATTATTACAAGTGCGTGTCGGACTCGCCAATGAAAGGTTCCGTTGGTGCGTTTTTTTTTTCAAGTTTTGTGTGAAAATCTTAATAAACGCATTAAGATTTTATCACAAAAATTTAAAACACACACATAATACATCTAATTACCAAGTTTCAACAGTATTGTCTTATATACGGACGGACCGACAGACAGAGACATGACGAATCCATAAGGGTTCCGTTTTTTGCCATTTGGCTACGAAACCCTAAAAAAGGCTAGATACCAAGTAGAAAAGGCGATGTGATAAATCAAAATGTAGGTAACTACGATATTTGACATTTTGTCACCATTATTTTTTTATGACTAGGGCTGCGAATATAAACGCACAATATACGCCAAAGTTTGTATTACATAGCGTTGGCCGGGAATATAATAAGCCGAGACGGGAGAGGAATGCCGCTACGCAGATGGCTATTACATAAGGCTATTTTAAACTACCGTTTATGTGTAGTTAAATATACAGGCGTATGACTAATTAGTGTCCATACGTGTTATACATGTGTTATCAGACCTTCGAAATCTTTATAACAACCTAGCGGTACCCTAGCATTTAGCATTTAATTTTAGCGTATGAGTTAATTTAGGTTATAACCTATATCCAGTCCAGGTTATAACCTATATCCAGTCCATTTTTTACAAAATCCGTTCAACAGTTTTAGCGTTTCTAACAAACAACCAAAAATACAAATTTTCAGATTTATAATATTAGTAGAATAGTAGAATCACTCGAAAGCCCCTGACTCCAAGTAGTAAAAGATCTTTTTGAAGTTATACTTCTTTTGGCGCGATGGAGAAAAATGATGAGAGTGAATTTTTACGATGCGCGCGCACACCGACACCAAAAAATTTAACAGCATTTCTAGGTGGTATGAAAGTGAATTTTTACGTAAAAATAACAGCATGACGTTAGTTCTAGGTGGTATTTAAATTGATAACTATGTGCAAGTTGTATATTAAGAAGTATAACTTCTAACGCGTGTACATAAGTACACACAAGTTTTTTTTTTGTATTCACATAACCTTAGGGCCTATGTACACCACGTTTTTAAGCGCGCCGCTGACGCGAGTTTGTAGCGATACAGACGCGCGTAAGCATCGCGTTTTTATCGATTCAAACAAACACCAAACTGTTCTGTAGGATAAAAGCGTGCCGTCGACGCGCGTTCCAAATACGTGGTGTGCACAGGTTCTTAACAGCAAGTTAGCCTACGAGTCTTTCACTGCTTCGCCGGACAATAGAGGAGAGTGCCGGTGCGAACCGTCTAGCAACATAAGATAAGATAAGATCTTTAATAGCGTTAAATTTGGTAGGTACATAGGTGGTAGGTTTTATTGTAGTTCTCACACTTAGCCGATTTCCGGCATACAAATATTCATTGTGTAATTGAATAATTCATAATAATATAATAAAAATATTTAAGAATTTTTACATACACTTATTTCTATAAATGAATGCCAAATTACTTTCTATTTATAATTATTATCATTGAACGTACATTGTAAAAACTCATTCATTGAATAAAATCATTTCTCAGCCAGTAAATTATATAAAACTTACTTAATTAGTATATAGGCAGTGGTTATTTTAGTATCAGAGTTGCTCAAGCCGCCCAGTAGGCCTCCGACATGGCTTAACGACTGTTGTATAAGGCACAACCAGAAGCGATCCTATCGTGCCCTTCGAAGCATGGAACCATTAGAAATTAAACCACTTTGATGGTTAGATGGGTAACCATGGATGTGATGGCCGAACCCCGAGCCTAGTTGTTTGACCGCGCCGATCTCTAAGGAACCAGTGAGAGTATTTGTCTATGAACGCCATAACATTATTAACAAGGACACAAAACTACAAACAAAGTACCCGCGGCGGAAGACATCCTATTTGGAGGGATAAAAAGCTGTACGTAACTTTTTATAAGCGCAACGGGCTCCGAATACTCCATTTCCGTTCTACTGGATGCAAATAAGCCACATCGCATATGGCTCACCCATTCAGGAGTTACGAAGTCACACGTCGTGTAAATTTTATATTTTATGGATCCCTGTCTCTAAAGAAAATAACCGCTTAAGTGCGAGTTGGGCTCGTGTGAAGGCGGTTCCGTATCCGCTTTTTGGCCCAATTTTAAGCAAACTAAAGATTGATTTTATGCTAATGGATAAACTCACAAACCATTATGTTTGTTTGTCTGGAATATAACAAACAAATATTCTATAAAATCAAACAATTTCTTGTTATTAATCCATAAATGACAAATGTTTATATGTCAGAATATTATCAGTTTTAACGAAATGTAATGAAATTAATGAATCAGATTGGACATTTTGAAAGAATAGATATAGGAGAGGAAACACATTATAATTTTATATGAAATAATAAAGCGGGATTTTACAGAAATTATATATTTGTATGACGTTTTAAAGGCATCACGAAAACTTCTTTCTTTTTCATACACACTAAACTTTTGTCTTAGTCTTAATACACTAGTAGAAACATATTAGTTACTAAAGAAACCACTTGTAGATACACGTAAGCAAAATATATTCGTAAGCCCTTCAAATTCCACCTTTGTATAAATAACTGTTGGACGCCCGACTCACTTGTATTATTGAATTTTATTTCCGATAGGCATAGTTCACTTTTTAGGGTTTCATAGTAAATCGAGGGACTTCTATAGATTTACTAAGTCACGTGTTGAGTGCTCAATAAAACCCAGTAAAAATAGTAATCCTAATAATATCCTGGGATATTATTTACACACGGCCATCTGATCCCAAACTAAGCGGAACTTGTACTATGGAAACCAGATATCTAATATACATATACAATTTTTTTATTTTGTAAATACATACTTCCGTATAAAGATAATTACACCCAGACTCAGGACAAACAGACATGTTCATGCACACAAATATTTGTTCTGAGTGGGATTCGAACCCACGACCTCCAGTGTGAAAAACAAGCATTTGCCAATCACTCCAACAGGCCGGTAGGTTGGATCTGCTCCTCCACTTAGCCAGCTGCTGTAAAACTAAAGACTGTTTTTTTTCAGAACGGCTCTGATTACTCTAAGCCCCGATTCTCTGCAATATCAATTAAATTTATTTTAATATTATTGCATTTATTACGAAAATGACATGTTTTAACGTAACTGCTTACTATTATGAAGTGCGTACTCTCCTTTCCTAAAATCCAGGGACTATGGGACTTGACGAGCGAGTCCGAGGGTTCGGAAGAAATATATTTTATATGGATAGATAGTTCTTCCATCACGGGAATCGATCTTCGAAAGCTGTAGCCCAGTTTTAGATGATTAGTCAAATAGAAAAACAAACATTTTTTGTAGTTTCAAAGATCTTCTCCAATATTAAAATTTGTTACAGCCATCTCAATAATTAATGAATTTATAAATTTCTAACTCGTCGAGTGCTCGAAGGACACTGAAAGTCAACGAAGCGAGTGCTCTTTTATATACTACCAAGCGCATGGACAATTATTTCTAACTATCCCCAAATATTCGTAATAAAGGAGATGAAACTAAATTTGTTTGGTCATTCAACAATGCAAAACTATTATTGGTATTTATCAGGATGGCCATTCCTATGCTAGGCCATCCTGATAAATCTCATTACGCCAAACATTTAATCGAAACAGGCCATACCTTGGGCGACAATAATACATATAATATTTTACATAGTTGTGATAAAAGTTTCCGGTTATGTGTGTTGGAGCAATTAGACAGCAGCCCTTGAGAATGGTCCGTGGAGGACTGAAACACGTGTTGGGTATCGTACTGGCGTGTGCATGTCCTTCTTGCATATGCACATTTTTGCGGGCGGGAGGGCGGTGCAAATTGCATCCCGGCATGATTAAACTGACAATTAGCGGAATTAAGACTACATATTGATTTTGTGTTTTGAATACTATTTGTGTTATGAATATAATTCTACGAATGTTGAATGTTTTACTTTATATATTCCTGTTATGAGAGTATTTTTCTTGCCAAATTTTATTAAACTAGGTAATCATTAATTTAACAACTGCAGATATAAGTTCGTGAGTGTAAAATAATTATCTATAAAATGTCCGATTATATTCCTCGAAATTAGGCAAAGATCAATGGCTCAGACCACATGTCAGTGATATCTTGATTAATAATTAAGTTTAGCAAATATCATATATGACATGTTCTTTTTCGTAACATTAAGTTAACGACCTGTCTTGTGCAACCTTTTGCATTCTTGTGCAAATTCATTTGCATTTTCTCCAGGTGCTCGTAATACAAAGATTACTGATAAACATACAGATGGTAAGACTGCAAAGTAATCCTTATCATTAAGCCCTAGCAAAATGCAAGTACAGCTAAATATGGCACAACTCTTAACGTGTAATATTTTATTTCCTTTCGCTATACGGAACCCTGAAACACAGAGCGCATCTTAAAACAATAAATTAGTCCCACGTTACTACCTCGTTACCTTCATATCTTCAAGTCGCGTCTTCCATATTCTATAAAACGAAGCGTGGCACGATCGACGTACAGGATCAACTAGTATCAAGTTACTTAAAGTACGCTTACCATGCAAATATACTCGTATGTAGTAGCAGGTTACTAAAGGGTGCACTATACACTAAAGATTTAATAAAGTATATGCTACTTCATTACACGGCGTAGCAATACTTATTTAGTTATTTATCGTATGGGCGGTAGTTACCCTAGTGTTAGAGTTGTTCAGGCCGCCTAGTAGGCCTCTGACATGGCTTAACCATTGTTGTCTAATTACTACAACCGGGACCGACAGCTTAACGTGCACTCCGAAGCACGGAGACGCTCAGAAATTAAATGCACCCATCTATGGACTGACCGCGAATCTAGTTGCTTAACCTCTCTGATCGTTTACGGATCAGTGAGGGCATCTAGCTATTGCAATAGGTTTTTATCTTTAGTCAATGCCACGTTGGATGTAGATTCAACTGCAAAACTGTCGGTTCTACAACTGATATTTTCTCAGTAATATGGGATAACCGAACCTTTGAATTTAAGATAATGAGGGAATAGAAATTCTTGTGTATTTAGCGTTACGTAGTGTTTAGCTGCTGCAGCCAAAATTTGGCATAGGTCACTATTATTATAAACAAACTCGTTGTAGAGACGCCAGCATATCCAGCTACCCTAATCTGACAAATTTCTTTTATAGATTTTCAACATTTTTCACACAAGCATAAGGTTCACTTCCAATTGGGGAAATTTGACAGATTGGGGAAGCTTGATGTGCTGGCGTCTGTACATCCTTGAAATCTTATTCTGAAAAGATTTAACCATATTAATCAGGGCATGAAATGGACCAAAATTATCAGGTGACTCTCAAACAAAATTGAATGTACCTTGACCAAAACTTTTTTATAAGATCTTTCTGAATACACTAGACTATGACAAGTTGGTAAACCTTATACTCGTATATATATTCGCATACCTAATCGGTCCCAACGTATTCGTGACATCTACGCTCACAAATATTTGCTCGTATACAAAGGACTCCTATAGATATACTTATATATTAACTTCAAATCAAATCAATTTATTAATTAACTTAGGTACGTACTATGCTATTTATAACTATATTTTATCAATAACTAAAATCATACATAAAAAATATAGCCATAGTACAAATCAATCATAAGAAGGAGCTATATTGAATGCTATAATAAGTTCTAGGTATGGATAATAAGGTCTCTACTTTCAATTGGTACCAATTGAAAGTAATCTGTTTGTACTTAGTTTGTTGTAAAATTAAGTACCTAGTGGTCTTTCAGAAAACTCTTGTAGTGGTTTTGTTTGACGTACTAATAATGGCAGGGAATTCACATATCACACAATTGTTTGTTGTAACAAATAAAATGAATTGTAACGAATCGAAATGAAATGATACCTATGGGTATTTATTTTACAATTTAATTTGATAGCCCATGTGGCACCGAGACGAAGGTAATCGCCTTGTTTACTCGGCTCTCAGAGACTAAGATTATACATAAATACTATTTGTGTTACTGCATAAATCTTCTTAGTCTTGGTGTGATTAAATTCCCCCGCCACAGAGGAATTCCCTTAAGCGAGCGCTGTATCTTCAAGACTTACAGTCACAGAATCGCGCCAAACTGAGTAAAAATTCCTCGAAATTTTTATATAACGCTTTTTAGATACAGGTGGAAAGGCGTCTTCCTAATTAGTTTACTCGTGTAAAAGATAAAATTACTACCATCGTTACAAAAATCAAGTCGTCAACTGGGGAAAAAACAATTGTGGCAATACACAACGAAAGCTGATTTCGCAAACTACGATACCTACATCACGCGCTGAAACAGCAATATTCCTGCGATCTTACATAGCAAAACATATCCACATCTCTTAATATTACTGAGCAACCATCCTTCCTTTTTATTCAAACGTCGGAAGCACCTCGAGCTAGGAAATAGATCCACAATATATAACGGATATGAAACAAATGGTGACGCGCACTGGCTTCGGGCCGACACTAAACAAGCCAACACGTATTGCGTTCTGAGTATTAAAGGTTTTACAACAAAAGTTATGTATGGGTTGAACAAGGTTTTCCCTTTGGTATGATCTAATTTTGTCTCAGTAGGAAGGCGGTAAAACGGCGTAATGGGCCTGAACAAAACGGCTCTGATTTATGGAGGGCACGCCACCCAGCTCGTACTGACACAAATAGAAAGTGGCAGACACCCTGAAAAGGGTTACGCGAATATAATACATGTTTGCAGTACGCTTGAACAAATAAAATGACAATAAATACCTAAGCACTTATTCCGGTGTATAGGTAATAAAATACTTTTCACGTAGTACACGTTAGGGACCATCCATACTCCACGTGCCACTTTGCTGGATGTATTTTTTGTCACTTGTTAAGCGAAAGCTGTTTATTTTCGGACAGTAAGTTTTTACGGGCCAACAAGTTAATTAAAATTATTTTGAAGGCAACGAAAAACGTATTCATTAAAATAGTTTTGTGAAAATGTTTGTAGCTTTAGATAACATTAATCTGTGAGGTAATATTATTATAAGGTAAGTTTTCAAAAAGCTTGCAAAGTACCCTTGGGAAGTGTAAACGCGATAATAAGCCAGCAGACACTTAGGTACTCATCCGCCGCTAAACAAGATATTCAAATGAGGTTGCTCACAAAATGTCATTTCTCTATAACAAGAAATAAACTGAATTATTAATATGTTTGAGGGGCGGAGTTCCTGAAATTTTATTAAATCTATCTATACAAAGTATTATAGTACTTAGTTCAACGTAGCTATCAGCGTAGAGGGAGTTTGACGTACGACTTATATACATAGAGGTTAGGATAGAGCTTGTACAACCTCCATTACAGTCCGAATAACCAACCTTCAAAATCTTGTGGAAATTATGTACAGTTCGGGACAAAATCTCTTGAGTCTTCTTGTTCCAGTCTTACTAAATAAGCAATAAATTTTAACGCTTCTGCATCTGACTGCAATTTACATAATTCATAATGCAGGAAGGAGCATTTCACGATTGTTATCTGTGTGAATAGTATGGTAATTTGTAAGCGTACAGTGTAAGATGAACACTTCAACTTAAGAGAATTCATCAAGGAAACTTGTGATAATTTGCATCAAAACAACACGTCGGTAAGCGTAAGAGCCTCCCTAATGAGGTTAACTATTCGGGAAATACTTTTCCCGTTGGGATAATGCGGTAACGGCATAACATAGATATGAGGAAAATATTTCACACGTACTTCAATACAAAAAGGTTTTATGGCTCGTAAAGTCAATGATCTCAAAATTGCCCTCAGCTTTCTTTTAATCCTAAAGGTTTGTATGTAAAATAGCAATAAAATAGAATTGTAACGTCTACAGGAAATATAAAATTTGATAGGCCAATAGAAAATGCAGGTAAAGGTGTAACGGCCAGTACGAACTTTAACATACTTCAGATTTTGTTGTCTACTATATAAAAATAAGTCGGGTTTTCCTTCCTGACGCTATAACTCCAGAACGCACGAACCGATTTCCACGGTTTTGCATTCGTTGGAAAGGTCTCGGGCTCCGTGAGGTTTATAGCAAAAAAAAATTATAAAATTTAATGCGGGTAACACCGCGGGATACAGCTAGTTTTATATAGATATGCCCACTGGATAGTATAAGATGGTTAGGTTATTTATATCTATATATATAAAAATCAATGCCACTTTTCGTTGTAATGTTATAACTTAACAACGCCTTTACCGATTTGGCTAATTTTGGTCTTGAATTATTCGTGGAAGTCTAGGGAAGGTTTGTAAGTAGAGAAAATTTAAAAAAAATATTGAAAAAGTGTAAAATCAACATCTTTTAGCAATTTAAAATATTTTTTTGTTTGAGTAAATGAACTTAATAATCTTTTCTTTTATTACTATGCCTTATACGTAGCGAAGCACGTACCGGGCCGCTAGTATGTAAATAAATTTGTACTTTATCCAAATAATGAAATTTATATGCAAAAAGTTTTGATACTACGGTTACTAGGGTTACGCCTATTGGGGTGGTTGGTAAAATACTTGCTTTTCCCGCCGCAGGTCGTGGTTTCGATTCCCACCCAGGGCAGATTTTTGTGTCCATGAACATATGAGAGTCTGCGTGTAATTATCTATAAAAGTATGTATTTACAAAAGAAAAGTAGCATATGCAGTATATCAGTCATCTGGTTTCCATAGCACCAGTTCTGCTTAGTTTGGGATCAGATGGCCGTGTGTGAATAATGTTCCAGGATATAAATATTATTATACAGTGTACAAAAATTGTCGTCCCTAAGAAGTCTCTCCTAAAGAATATGTAACACACTGGGTTCCGACCAAGACCTTTCTTTACAAGGTCTTTCTTTCTTTGTTGTATGTAATGTGGTCACCCTAGAGTAGGAACTGATCAAGCCGCCCAGTAAGCCTATGATGGGGCTTAGCGCGTGTTGTCAAACGACCAGTACCGACATCTTTATGTGCCCTCCAAAACACAGAGACCGTCAAAAATGTAACCACTATGGCGGTCACCTATCTTTACACTGACCGCGCACCTAGATACCTATACTTGCCAATGACTTAGATATCTGTGAGAGTTAGTGTGTCGTTAAAAATCCCTTTAACAATATCTTAGTACACATTAATATCATAGATTACTAAATCACTATGTTGCACTAAATGGAACCAACCGTGCTATTTTATCGCGATACATTTTGTTTTGTAAGTGTACAATACTTAAGGGTAAACGACAAGGTAACATTTCCCAATTTTCCGGGAAAAATGCTATAACGGGCGATAGAGTGTCCTAGAGAACCACAGGAAGACGGGTTCGAAGACAATTTCGTTTTATGTGAATAGAAAATACGCACATATTCCTGAAAAAACTTTTTATGAGGTTACGTTGATCTTGTAAAGTACTATTGACATGTAATGTGAAAAAAATGCGTTACTTACTTATCGTATGGGCAGTGGTTACCCTAGTGTCAGAGTTGTTCAAGCCGCCCATTAGGCCTCCGACATGGCTTAACTACGGTTGCCTACTACCAGGACTGACAACTTCACGTGAGAGACAACAACAACGTGACAGAGACGCTCAGAAATTAAACCCTATGGCGGTCACCAATCTATGGACTGACCGCGAGCCTAGTTGCTTAACCTCACCAATCACTTACGGACCGGTGAGAGCTATGAGTGCCTAATAAAAAAAGCGTTGTTTAGGAACTTTATAATAATAATAATATTCTGAGACATTATTCACAAACGGCCATCTGATCCCAAACTAAGCATAGCTTTGTTTATGGTAATAACTGATATACTACATGTAATACTTTTCTCTTGCAAGCACATATCTATATAGATAATTACACCCAGGCTCAGAACAAACATACATGTTAATGACACAAATATCTGTCCTGGGTGGGAATCGAACCCACGACCTCCGGCGTGAAAAGCAAGCATTTGCCAACCACGCCAACAGTCCCGTCAAGCTATTTATAAAAATATCGCGGGGAGCTTATATTATTTCTTAACTAACTTTATACTTACCAAAGTAAAACTTATATGACATGTAGCGCTTATATAATTTAATCATCTAATTAATTTCATACCAGAGCCATGAAAATAAAGATAAAACGTGTTACGTGGGTTATGTACAGCCCCTTATCTGAATCTGAGGACACAGGTGGACGCAGCGCACGCGCTTGTAAATATTTGATGTATACCCTTAACAGCTCTTTGCCATTATAATCTACGGCATTGTAGATGTAGGCGAGCTTTAGGGTTATATTAACCCAAAGCTTAACTTACATTTTATGGTCTAATATGTCAAAATACGTTCGCGTACTTGAAATATTTATATTTAAAAGTAACACTGTGTACTATTGAAAGTATTGGGTTTCAGTTCTGCATCTGATCTCTTTTTCTGGTCATATTAGAGGGATTTGTGCGCACACATGAGCACTAGAATATGTCCGCAGATAGTTAGTCTCCGTTGAGATTGACAGCAATGATGAAAGTTCAACTAGAAGGTACGTACTTTTCTCTAGAGAGAGGTCCAATTAAATTTTAATGTCTAAATTAAAATTTAATTGGACCCCTAATTATTATTATAAACATACTGCGATCTAGACATCTGTGTCTAGATTACAATATGTTTATAATAATCATTATAATATCCTGGGATATAATTCACACACGGTCATCTAATCCAACTAATTTAACAAACTAAGCAGAACTTGTGCTATGGATACCAAATAACTTATATCAGTTATACCTTATCTACTACATATACTATTTTTTTTTGTAAACACTTTCTAATGTAGATAGGTATTTACAACCAAACTCAGGACAAACAGATATGTTCATGCACACAATATCTGACCTGCATGGGAATCAAACCTACGACCTGCGGCATGAAAGTTAAGTACAATAGGTAAACAACCACACCAAACAGCTATATTATACTACTATACCAACACTTTTTATGACACAAAATTAAATAACATAACACAGAGGCATTATGTATAATAAAACAATAAAATTATAACAGTAATATTTGTAAGTATGAGGAACAGAAGAGGGCTCGAAAATATTTTATGAAAAGGTAAGCGAAATCTTTTTTTCCATTTCACATAATTTAGTTACAGCACAAAGTCAAAGGACTTTGTTGTGAATAAAAACGTATTTCCTCCCTACAATACTTATAAATACAATACAATGAAAGAAATAATTTAATAGGTGTAACGGTGCCTTTTGTGGACGAAATATTACTTATTTCTGATGATCCATTGAAATCAACAAAGTAAGTGGAATACTGAGATGATAAATGTATTATTTTCTTCAGTAAGTAGGAGCTGGGTAACCGAGCTTCGGACTTATTCACAGAAACATGTTTCGTTTATAATGAGATCTAGATAGACCGACTTCCATTGAATAGTTTTACTTTTAATTGTTTACAAACTTGCAATTAGAATATAAATAAAAAAGTTTTTGTTCACGTAAACTTTAAAAAAGCTCTTGTAAATAGTCAGAACATGTTGGTAATATTATTTATAGTTACATACAGATACTTAGGGACACTGATTCTTAAAACATTTTTACAATTTATTTTATAATAGTAATGATATTGAGCTAGCTTATAAATATCAAGCTAGCTAATTTTTTTGAAATATCCTTACTATAATAGTAATGATATTTAGCTAGCTTGATATTTACAAGCTAGGTAAATATCATTACTATTATAAAATAAATTGTATAAATGTTTATATGTATGCTTTATACTTTAATTAACGGGCGTAAAGCTAACTCAGCCTCAGAACCATTTATGGGGTATGCAAAAAGTTATTCTATAAGGTGCAACATGGTTCCAAAAACAATGTTTTCTATTTGCTAAAGACACCTTGCTTTCCTGCAAAGGTTTAAATTTAATTTAACCCAGTACATAAATTGCCATCCTAATGGTCTCGGATTCCATCAATATTTCATTAATAATTGAGGATGACTATTAGGACGAACTATATTCCTATTATGGTGGGTATAAAATAGATGCTGCTTTCAATTTATGAGGTTGTGAAGTTAAACTCCATATTGGGCCAAAAACTGTTATTGGGATTTGGTGACAAGTATGTATTAATTGTCGAAATCCGCAGGCGAACCAAAGTCACCGACATAGCCCGAAGAATTGCCAAGCTGAAGTGGCAGTGGGCAGGGCACATAGCTCGTAGAGCCGACGGCCGTTGGGGCAGAAAGGTTCTCGAGTGGCGACCACGAACCGGAAGACGCAGCGTGGGCAGGCCCCCTACAAGATGGACCGATGATCTTGTGCGGGTCGCTGGAAATCGCTGGATGCGGATAGCGCAAGACCGGCAATTGTGGAGATCTTTGGGGGAGGCCTTTGTCCAGCAGTGGACGTCTTTCGGCTGATATGATGATGATGATGATGATGATGTATTAATTTCAGTTATATTTGAGATGAGATTTTATAGTATGTATTGTCATACGAACCTGTATCTCCAGTTGAGTACTATATATCGGCCATCGTAGCTAAAACTGTCCAGATTCACTGAACTGAATACTTTCAAGATGAAAGAAAAGAAATAAGAAATATGTGCTGCAGCATTTTACTTTAAAATATTAGATGACACTGAACTGAACTTTTTTTTCCTACTGTGGCAACACTAACGCTAACAGCTGATTTTGAATGTCCTTAATTAATTATTGAATTTTGTTTAATTTTCATTGTTTAAAAGCCCAAATCTAATTAAATCACTGAGTAATTAGTATAGATAACTTGTTAAAATAATTATCTATAGTGTTTTATATGTTAAATTTGTGATTATATTGTGACAGTTACCGGCACATTTGCATGGACTCCTAAGGTAAAAACCACTGTATTTACTCGCAATCTAACAACAGAGCGTGTTAACTTTGATTTTATTTGGCATTTGTTATAGATGAAAGTTACTTTCAATCAAGGTTGTTGCGTATTATCACAGTTGTTCTATACGTTGACATAACCCCATTCCAGTTGATTTTAAGTACATTTTATTGTAAACAATGTCTGGCATTACCACTCGTGGGGCTTTCGCTCGTCAAGCTGAAGAAAACCTACTAAAAGCTTTGAAGGAACTACAGGACTCCAAGCAATTGTGTGATTGTTATGAGAAAGAGCGTGATGATAATGAAAGAATACTGTTAGAGTCATCTGAACAGGTGAGGATATTAAAAAGTCAATTGTCACAGCTACATGTACAATATACGGATGCTATTGAAGCCCGGGATCAGCTCCAAAACATCATAAATGGATTTGATCAATGTCGTATTGAATATGACTTTACATTGAATAAATCCTATCATTTGGAACAACAACTGCAAGAGGCCAATAATGAAATAACAGCATTAAGATCTCAGTTGGGAAAATTAAATAACAACTTAATCACCTCGCAGAACCAAACACTTTATGATGAGTTGGTGGTCAAGGATGCTTCCATGGTTTCTGTTGCAGCCAATAACCAGCCCCATTTCACATCACTCCCCACAAGAGATGAGGATTTCATTAATATAAAATCAATGGCATTTAATGGCTGTAGCAAAACTAAATTCAAAAAATACCAAAAAATTAACAAATTCATCAAAAAGTACCAAAAATTAGTAAAAAGACATAAATTCTTCTTTAAATATGATAGTCAAAACAGGGAAAGATTGGAATTAATAGAAAAGTTGAATTTGTATACTATAAAATTAAAAAATAGTACTTTAAAATACAATTGTGATATAGAAAGTCAACAAAAAAAAAATTGACTTTCTTCAAGATGAGCTCAAAAGAATAACAATAAAGTATGAACTGTCCGAAAAACAGTCGCTTACCTGTTCCTTGCTAGAAAAACAGTCTCCTAATTTACTGCAAACAAATAATAATAATAGTAATAGTTCCCCTAACCAATCTGAAACTTCACATAACAGGTCATTAGCTCATAGAATACACACAAATAATGTAAAAATAAATTTTAAGTCTGAAGTGACAATATTCAGTGATGAAATTGGTAAAAACTTAGGGCGGTCATTATCAACAGCAGGACATTCAAATATCAATTTCTGTATGCCTGGAGACTCTAGCCACCATATCTTCAAAAAAGTTTTTGAACATAAATTTAATAATCCTGGTAATCTGATTCTTTTAATGGGAAATAGGGGTAATTTGAATAAAAAATCACTTGTACAGTATATTAATCATTTAAATTGTTTAAATATAAGTAAAGTTGTTATATTCTCATTTCCCTATAGTGCTAGTTTGTCACAGGAGGAAAATATGATTAGATATAACTTGAATCTAACTTTACACACATTGTCAACCTATATGCAGGACAAATTACATGTAATTGACATTAACACCTTTGTTAAGAAACCTTTTTACCTGACAAAAGATAACTATTGCTATCTTCCTAACTATTGTACAAGACAAATAGCTTCATCGCTATGTTATTTCTTTGACATTTCAGCCAGGAACTTGGCTAAACCTTTAGCTAGAAGTGAGATGTTTGGCCAAGTACTGAGTACTGAGCAATGTTCCGTTGACATAAATAATGCCAGTTGTATGCCTACTGATGATGACAATTTGAATATATCCAATTCAAATGACATTTATATTCAAAATAATTTAAATTAAATAGTATGACAATAGAGGATTTCTCTTGCATAATACCAAATTCTGGTCATGGTTTTAATGTGAGTTTAAGTGGGAAGGCGGATCCACGTAATGTAATAAAAAAAAATTTGAACCCATCAAACATACATGATAAAGTCAATAAATATACAAAAAAAAATTGTATTAACCTGGTGCACCAAAATATTCAAGGTTTGATGGGAAAAGAGCTAGAATTGGAGCTGTTTTTGAATTGTAACAATATAGATATTTTATGTTTAACTGAGCACTGGCTAAAACTCCATCAATTCATTTTCAGCTTCAATAATCACCAGGTTGTAAGCTCGTTCATCAGGGAAAAATATATTCATGGTGGCTCTCTAATTCTAATAAATAAGTTGTTAAAGTTTAAAGAAAGAAGTGATGTTGTGAGCCTCTCTGTTGAGCGAGTTGTAGAGATTTCATGTGTTGAGTTGGAGCAATTTATTGTTTTGAGTCTTTACAAACCTCCTTGTGCACCATTTGATACTTTTTCAGATATTATGGAGGATGCATTAAATAAATTATCTAACAGCCATAAAACAGTTATTATTTGTGGAGATTTTAATATAAATATTTTGGAGAAAAGCACAATAAGTTGCAATTTATTAAATTTGTTTAAATCCTATAATTTATATCACAATTTTACAGAACCAACTAGAGTAACTGCTACAAGTGCTACATGCATTGATAATATATTTAGCACTGTAAAACCTTTATTTAAATCAATAATCAATAAAATTCAGTCAGATCATTCAGGTCAGTTGGTAACTTATTCAAATGCTCCAAAAATTAAAAGAAAACTTATAAGCTATATTCCATTTAGTGAAAACCGCTTAGAAAAATTTAAATGTAATATAGTAAAACAAATAGCATGGCTGCCCTATCATGATAATCCGGATCACTTGTACAACTCTTTATTCAATTTGATTAATGATGAGTTCTGCACAATGTTCACACCCAAACAACTGTCTGTAAGTGACCGTCTGATATTCAGTGATTGGGCAACTCCAGGCATCTATAAAAGTCGGAATCGGTTGTATGAATTGTATGAAGAAAGATCCCATAATCATAATACAGAGTTTCAAGAATATGTGAAACAATATGCCAAAACATTTAGACGAGCCTGTACCGCTGCTAAATCTTTGCACATAAAAAATATACTTAAATCTTCTACAAATATAATCAAAACTACTTGGAAGATAATTAATGCTGAGACAGGTAAAACAAAAATACGTAGTCGTGATTTTAACTTAGTAATAAACAACATAGATATTAAAGGCGATTTGGAGATTGCGACTGAGTTTGAAAAATATTTTTCGAATATTCCAGTCATACTTACTAACTCTCTTTCATGTTCTTCTACATCTGCTGAGCAGATACTCAAGCAAAGCGTAGGGTCGTGTGACACAGTTTTTGAATTTTCGGTGGTTAGCCCTAAAGATATTTTAAATGCTTTCAAGAGTATTAATATGAAAAACACAAAGGATCTGTGGGGTCTATCTGTTAAGACTGTTTCATCAATTATTACTATAATCGCCCCACACTTAGCTACTGTGTTCAATTGCTGTGTTGCATCAGGTGTATTTCCTGACTTGATGAAGTATAGTAAAATCATTCCTTTGTTTAAAGCTGGTGATACTTCAGACCCTTCAAATTTTCGACCTGTTTCCGTGCTGCCCACTCTTAGTAAAATATTTGAAAAGCTTATGCTTAGCCAGCTGCTCAGACACTTTAATATACATAATTTACTACACCGGAAACAGTTTGGATTCACAAAGGGTTGTTCAACCATAGATGCAGGGGTCAACTTATTAAAAAGTATATTCGCGGCGTGGGAAGACTCGCAAGATGCATTAGGTATCTTTTGCGATTTGTCCAAAGCGTTCGATTGCGTTCATCATGATACTCTGGTCAGAAAATTACACCACTACGGTATTAGGAACAAGGCTCTCGAACTTCTGACTTCTTACTTGGGCAATAGAATTCAGAAGGTCGAAATAAACGGTAAAATATCTCCGGGATCTCCAGTGGTAATGGGCGTCCCACAGGGGTCAATTCTGGGCCCATTTTTGTTTTTAATTTATATCAATGACTTACCTTACTACGTAAGGGATAAACATGAGATTGTGTTGTTTGCAGATGATACTTCCCTGACGTTCAAAATAAACCGACAATTAAGCAATTTTGACGATGTTAATGATGCAATCTCTAAAGTTGTTCATTGGTTTAATGCCAATAATCTTGTGCTTAATGATAAGAAAACTAAAGTCATTAAATTCACTACACCGAATGTGAAACAGGCGACAACCAATGTACAACTTAATGGAGCTAGGTTGGACCCTGTTGAATCAACTGTGTTCTTGGGTATCACTATTGACTCAAAGCTACAATGGAGCCCACAAATAGAAAAACTGTCCGGCAAATTAAGTTCTGCAGCATATGCAGTGAAAACTATTAGACGGCTGACTGATGTTGACACAGCTAGAATGGTTTATTTCAGTTATTTTCATAGTGTAATGTCCTATGGAATTCTTCTCTGGGGTAGCTCTGCTGACATTGACACCATATTTATATTGCAAAAAAGAGCTGTAAGAGCTATCTATAATCTTGGCCCGAGAGTGTCTCTAAGAGAAAAATTCAAAGAGGTCAACATTCTAACTGTACCATCTCAGTATATATATGAAAACTTACTATATGTGCATAAAAATATCGATTCCTTCTGTAAAAGGAGCGATACACATAATGTAAATACTAGATATAAGAATAATCTCATACTGCATACTACCCGTCTCCACAAAATAAGTAACTCTTTTATGGGGCAATGTATAAGATTCTATAACAAACTTCCCAATGATATTAGAGAATTGTCTACGAATAAGTTTAAAAGAATTATTAAAGCCAAATTGTGTAGCAGGGCATATTACAAAATTTCTGATTATTTAAGTGATAAAAGTGCTTGGGATGGAGTTGTTCTGAGTCAACACACATGATTGTAATTAATCTTAAGTATATTTTATTTTAAAAAAGGATTCCTACTGAGTTTTCTGGCAGTGTTTCTCAGTAGCTGCCACGTCATGCACTGCACGGTAGGGTAAAAAAAATATGACGATTCCACATAAATGTAAAATTTTTACGGAATAAAATTACTTTGACTTTGACTTTGACTAACGTACTTCTCACTTTTTGAATCACCTACCATCAAAGCTAGAATTTTATTTTAATCGATGCCAGAAAAACGTATATACATACCCGTTCTTAGTATCACACTTTGTAGATTCTTCCTTATCTAACCGATGAGCTGTGGAAACCTTACTTACATGCTTATATAGATAATTTCATCCAGGCTCAGGACAAACAGACGTGTTCATACACACAAATATCTGTCTCCTGGGTTGGAATCGAACTCACGGCCTGCGTCGTTAAAAGCAAGCATTTACCAACCACGCCAACTGGCCGATGAAGTGGAAGTACTTCCCAAGTTATGCTCATAATGCTAAGTACTCGTATATGGAACTAGTAACTAAGCTAGTGAGACGTGTAGGGGTATACTCTAGATACATGTATGTATTTAGTATTTGTAGTTTGTATCAAACAATGATTAGGTACATGTTCAAAACGCATCATAAAGGTGGCAATGAAGCCCAACTCACAGTGTCCGTTAAAATATGGGAATAATAAATTTAAAAGCTAATATTTCTGTTAAACAACAAGTTGGCGGTGGCGGCACATGCATTCTATTTCCATACACGTCGCTACATGGGTGGCGTACCCGCCGTAAATCAACACAATTTGCTCCCAGAACATTTTGATCGCCCGTTAAAATATAGTGATAATTGTTAAAATTATACACGGCCCACTAATTTATTCATCCCGGATACGGACCATTTATTACTTGAGAAATCATTTATTATATTTCGGAATTGAGAAATTTAGATCCAAATATCGCTTGGAGCTGGCTCACTGAAATCGTTTTATGTAGAAAGAAAACAATTTCGTCTTTTGTAAACAAATTGCCAATTTAATAACAGGTATTAAAAGTTCAATTATGTGAACAAAACAAATAAAATTGTTTCATTTTCTGTTCTATAGACATGTATACAGAGACTTTCGGTAAAAACGCTATGAAATGAAGTTTTATTTTTAAACCACATTTCAGTGTATACTTTTTCGAGCTATGATATCACAAACGGAAACAAAACTTCTTGATTCCGTATATGATAATGTAGCTCGCAAACGTATGCACCAATTTTAAAACATAAATTTATCTTGAAACTACATAGATTTACATGGTTTTAACTAGTTTGAGTTAGGAGTTTATGAAAGGTAGGTTATTTTTACCGTAGGTTAAACATATTGAAATCACAAATTATTTTCAAAACTGACGTTACAGTTAAGATAGTAAAAATTGTAACTGGTAACTTAATTAACTTGTGTGGTGACGGCATAGAATATTATCACCCCATCTCATCGCGTGGGGGGCGTAGAAATCGGCCGAGGGAATACCTACCAGAGAACGGTCAGCAGCGTTTTTCTGTGAACTATAACCATCAAACTGCGATCGCCAACCCGTCTGCCAAGCGCGGCGATTATGGCATTTCCCCCATTCTTTGGGGAGGCTTTTGTCTAACAGTGGACGTATTTTGGCTGACATGATGATGATGAACTTAAACATAATTAATTTTAGTAGGACTTAGTCGAATGTCACCCGCACGACGTCAAAGTTTGGCCAAGTCCAAAATAAGGTACCCGTAACAATTTGAGTTATATTATAATCGAATTTTATTTTTAATTCCATATACTAAAAGATGGTATTTAAGTTTGGATATTACGTTTGTACAGCCGCCAGCACATCCATCTACACCAATCTGTCAAATTTATTTTATAGATTTTCAACTTTAACACAAAATCATAAGGTTCACTGTCAATTGAGGAAATTTGACAGCTATTTAATATCTGGATGACATATTTTTCCAACAATGGTTTCCAGTTCATCCAACTAATTATCTTTGGTACAGTTTACGATTTATTTTTTGTTCCATTTTACGGCTCTGGCTTCTTTGGCCTTATGTACAGTTTACGGTATGTTTAAATGTGACTAACTAAAATATTTGTTACTAAATCATGGAAAAATTATTGAACGGCAAATCCGTAACATGAAGAATACATTTGGAATGAAGATACGGAGCATATAAGCTATATCCTGATTTACTATTACTACTAATTTTTGGGTGACACCAACTACCGGGGCGCAACTAATCATTAGAGTAATGTAAAACAAAATTGGAAAAATGGTCAACCTTGGTCCCAATACACTCCTGGTGGAATTTCGGCCATGGCGGCCAATCTCAATACAGACTAGTCATCTGAGCGGAACATATTAAACACAAGTGTGTAACTACGCAAACACAGGGGCACGTTCTATTCTATCACTCTTATGATCCCATGGGACGACTAGCGTCACCCCCGGAAAGAGGTCAGGAACAGGACTGGGGGCTTTCCATGGGTCCGGGGATGTAATACCTACCACCAACTCTCAGATGTTGGGCTGATATTGAAAAATTGTCTTAACAGAAAACTCTCAAAACATTATCTGCAGTTGAACACGCTATCTCTAGACCAACCAGGCAGTGAAAAAGTCCTAATTGGACTGTTTAATTATTTCGTGTACACACGGCTACATATCAAACTATATATTTCAGTATAAGCTGATCTCGCGTTGTATGGAAATCCTATACAATGCGAGATCAACTTATACTGGAAATGTATAGCTTGATATGTAGCCGTGTGTACAGTAAAGAGTTTAACAAATAAATTGGTAAGTTCTGATGATGTTAAAGTTAGATCATTTAATTATTACTTTATTATTATTTTAATTATTATACATAATGTTGACCTTATAAATAAAACACAAAGTCCCACTAAACTGTACCAACAGTTTGACTTAAAAGCTTCTTGCTTGCTATTAGCAACTCGACTTAGTGGAGTACCACTTAACCCCAACTAGAAACAGCTAACAAAGTGTAAAATTACTTAAAAAAAATATAAACTGCTTTTTCGCTGTCATGGTTTTCTTTTGAAACGAGTCTAATCCGTTTATCGTTAAAAGTGGCTATTCGCGGAATGAAATCCTTTTATCCTTAGTTTTAAGAAACAACTCGATTCTCGTAGTCAGGGTTCGGTAGTTAAATCGTAATTGATCCGTTCAGGAAGTCCGAAAAATATTGAAACAGTTTATTCTATTACAAAATGATAATCAATCAAATTAAAGAGTAGCGTAAAATAAGAATATTTTTTGGTAGAAAATTGTACAGACGCCAGCACAACAAGCTATCCCAATCTGTCAAATTTCCCCAATTGAAAGTGAACCTTATGTATATGTGATAAAGTTGCATATCTATAAAAGAAATTTGACAGATTGGGGTAGCTGGATGTGCTGGCGTCTGTACATAAGACTGAGAATGATTTTAAAATGTACCTGCAATTGCGTTTATTCATTTATAGTAGAAATAATGTTTTGAAAATGTAACGTAAACCTACTTAGGTTTAAGTTACCTTTACATGTCTTCTAAATATTCTTTCCCTTTTAAACACGCATCAAATTGGCAAATGAAATTTATCCGTGAATTTCACAAGAAACTTTTCACGTACATCACTTTTCGGAATCAATTCACTGCTGAGGTATTTCAAATCAAGCCTTACCTTTCTAAATGGCCGGCAACGTACTTGCAGCCCCTCTTGTGTTGCAGGTGCTCATGGGCGGAGAAACTTCCTAACCATCTGGTAACCCACTTGTTTGTTTGCCTTGCTATTATAAAAAAAAAACTTTGTTCTACAATTGTCATTTTACATTTGAGTGCCTGAGATAAATGATGTCTCCCGTTTTTCCTCACCTGAAAAGCTATAAGATTTTAACTCTAGGATATTGGGCAGTAGACAATTGTTGTCTGTTTTTTACGTGGAACAATTGATGCAAAACATTTACGACATTACGAATAACCTATGTTTATAACAATTATAACCCTGATAGATCTCAAACTCACTATTATACCGGCCGATCGCTTAAAACTACGCTCTTGACGTAAAGATCAAAGTTATAAAATTTGATATAAAAATTTTCATTAGAGATTTAGTAATACATTCTGTAGATTATTCATAGGTACAGCAAAATTCAAATACGATACGATAGTTTGCAAATTGTCTATCGTGTGAATACGATAACTTCAACTGAGTGCAATTGGCGTCAGAAAACTGTCATGCACATCCCACTGCGCTGTGATATAAAGTTTCGTACTTATTGTGAAGAGATATGGACAAGAATTTGTTAGATATAACAATATTTAGTACATTAAATTATGATTGAGAGTTCTTTGAAGAGTTTAAGAAAGTTATATTAAGAAAATAATTTCATCTATACACCAAATTATATCATTTGCTACTGCAAAAAGTTTATAATAATAGTTTATTTGTCAAAAGAAATAAATACAGTGGATCTCGAACAATATTTTTGTCAGAATTTGTATACGTAATTACATATAATGTCCGATTTAAAATCGAAACTCTCTCTGTTCTCGGTATCAATAACAATAGAGAGAGAATGACGTACATGATCCCGTTATATGACGAGGACATCATATAGCTGTACCATGTACGTTTAAAAAATACCTAAACCTTTTCGTCGATAGTTTTGGAAGGAATTAGTGAAGTCCAGTTAATATTACTTTGTCTACTTTTAGATTAGTAACGTTATTTTGACCAAAATTTCATTACAAAAAGATGTTAGTGTTTGCCTTAGGTGTATGAATTTCATAGGAAAAACACGTACGTGATAATAGATAGTATCCGCCTAGCACTGAACGTGTACGGCAACGTACTCTTTGGATGAAACCAAAATGTGATTAAGGAACGATTGCCTTGCACCCCGCAAGGCAAGTTATGAGAAGCAGTTAGAGGCAAAAGGGTAAGGTTATATTGACTCAATAAGCGAACGGAGAGAAGAAGAACGTAAGTAGTTTCTAAGAAGACCGGTGTTGTAATCTCTCATGACTGTTCTATGTCTGTAAGAAGTAACTAAGTTCTCCAAGAGACAATCCAAATAGGAGAAGAAGTTAATACGTAACAAATAACAGTAATAAACCCCAAAGTGAATTTTAGTGTGATACAACTGTACTTCCAGGAGAAAATGTTTGCCGACATTAGACGGTGGGGGCTGCGCAGACATATTAAAAACACGGAAAAGAATATATGGTCTAAGGTATATACCATATGGCAACACTACCACCACCGCCACCTCAGGTTATCCTGTCATTTCTGATCAATTGAAACCCGTACAATGAATATAAGGAGAGAGAAGGCATGGTTTAAGCCATGATTCCAAGATAAGAATGGCGTGGTTGTTATTACAATCACAACTGGCCAGCATGTGCGAACAATGGACCGGAATACTCTGGGCATTAAAGTTCTTAAATTCATCAGAGAACTCACGTTGTCACTACAAACTGAGGCGAAATTTTCGACATCGCTTCCAAAATAAATAATTTTACCTTCTTAATACTCTTTAAATTGAATTGAATTTTAATTACTTTCAAGCAAGTGATATGGCCATTTGACGCTTTGCCTATTGCATCACCTCAGAGCATTAGATATCTGTGTGCATCACAATATCTAATCAACTTATTTACCACAATGCTTTTAGTTTCGCATGTTTTCAGCAAGAATGAGCAAGATTTAAAAAGTGACTACAAGAAAATAATCCGGCGTAGTTTTTATTAAGTCGAAAGAAAAGTAAGCCAAGCTTTCAGTATAATTTATATTAATCTTATCTAAAATTAAGTCTTAAAATTTTTAGGCCTAACTATATCAGTGCAAAATCTAATAATTGTTGTTCGTAAGAGTTTGAGGCCTAAAAATTTGTTATAACTCGATTTATTCATTTTAATGACTAACTTGCTACATAGAAAAATAAATTATAAATTAATGCCAAAGCCAATTTCTCCCAGTCAGCTTAAGAGCGGTGTAAAGAAAATATTATAAACACGGCAATTGATGTACTTGTAGCATACCATTGGTAGTAGTGCGTCAGGCCTACCTGTTTCTCACCTACTTATTTATTATAAAGGAATATTATATATGATCAATATAAATACGTAAATAATATAATAATTTTACTCAAACTTTATTATTATTATATTATATATTATAATATTTTTATAGTCAATCAAAACTTAAGTACCTAACATTTAATTTTAATCAAATTAAAAAAGGTATATTAGTTATTACTATATAAGTAAAAAATAAAAACTACATTAAACCTACATAGATATAAAATAAACTAAATCTAAACAGCGTCAAAAAAATCCTCATCGTTGTCGGAGAACGCACCCAGAAGACTGGCAGCATTGCCACGTTGTATGGCAATACTGATTCTCTGACCAAAATAAAGGCCAGCCTTCTGGTCACGTGAAGTATCAATGATCATTTTTGCAATATCGCGAAATAGGGTGCGCGCATTTGGACCCCATGGGCCAAGCGTTTCGACCCCAAACGGCTCAAATACATAACCTCCGACGAGGTTAGTGTATTTGCGCCGCTTAAGGGTCTCAGCCGATGCAGCAGCAGTACCTGCAGACTCCGACGTATAAGGAAGATGGGAAGGCGCAAGAGTGTCGACGGAGGTTGCATCCCACACCAGTGGCCTACCCATCTTCCATGGCAACAAAGACATACCGTCCGGTCTCTTTCCATCGTCGCGCGCCAGACCGCTTGGTTTTAGCACAGCTGGAACGCCAGCGGTGGAGAGAGCCCTACGGATAGTGTCATTAATGCTGCTGTGACGTGGGAATCTACCCGCACTCCTACAGCCTGACAGACCATGGTGTCCTAAATTATCAACTGACTCTCCACACCGACAACGATGCGGAGCAACGCATGGGATGCCCAAACGAAGAGAGGCGGCAACACGAAAGGCGCCGTTGTCCAACATAGTGCCTATATTGGGCGACGGCACTGCCTGTAGCCAGAGTCCCGATTCCCATTCACTCACAGCCAATAATTTATTTTTCATATAAGACAGCTTGCTATCAGTTCATTTAATTATCCTGTATATTAGTTATGCGTAGCAACGGGCATATAAAACGCGTTTGCGTTTCAATATTTATAGTATTGAAACGCAAAGCGTTTCTACGCATGCCGTTGCTACGCATAACTAATATACAGGATAATTAAATGAACTGATGCTTTCGGGATACTAATGAGCAAGCTCAGCGCGCATGGGTAAGCGTAACCCCATCAAGCGTTAGCAATGCGTTTCTATAGCGCTACGGGTTTGAAGCAATCCTGATAGCATTTTGAGAACGATCATGGACTAGTGCAGTGGAACAGCCTCTATCTGGATCTTTGGACGCGCCTACATATTACAGTAGGGAACGTGTGCATTCGCTTAGGTAAAACGCAAATGTGTACGAAGTTCTTCATTTAATCTGCATAGAAGTGGCCAGAACATAGTACAAGCTAATAGTAAGGTTTAATTTGTAGAATCACCTATCATATCATCTTTATCATCATCATATCATCCAAAAGACGCCCACTGCACGAAAAGGCGTCCTCCAAAGATCTCCACATTTACCGGTCATGCGCTGTCCGCATCCACCAACTTCCAGCGACCCTCACAAGATCATCGGTCCATCTTGTAGGGGGCCTGCCCACGCTTCGTCTTCCGGTGCGTGGTCGCCACTCGAGAAACTTTGTAACATACACTGATCTTAGAAATGAAAAAATAAATATAGAAATATTTTTCTAATTTTATACTATAGTTTTCTGTTTTTATACAATCTGATATAGTAAGTGTAACGAATATACAACTATGTTTTTAGCCGGCTGTTCCATCCATAGCCCACAAAAATAATAATAAAACGTATAAATGAATACAATATTAACGTTTACTATGAAAATTAAAACAATATTATTATTAAGTCTACGGAACTCCTCACCGACTTTACTGGTGTCGTAGTACGTGGAAAAAGCTTGAAATAACTGTGTTTATTTTAACTACATACGGAAACATGAAACGTTCTTTCATATCGTTGTTGTATACTTAACATGTAAAGAAAGGGTTAGTATCATAAAAAAGTATTAAGTACGTGCTTTCATTTCTCTAGTAATATGTATGTTATATTATAGTATTGCTGTGTTGCTGACGGTAAAAAATATCGCTGCCCAATCTCATCCCGTAGGGGGATTAGAAATCGTCCCGAGAGAATATCTACCAGAGATCGGACAGCAGCGTCTCTCTAAATACTTGACCATCATACTTCGATCGCCAACCCGTCTGCTAAGCGTGGCAGTTATGGCATAACCCCCGAAGTTATGGTCTCACCTCCAATGTGGAAATCTGAACGATGGCCTTTGTCCAGCAATTGACGTTATTCGGCTGATATGATCATGATGTATGCTACATAGGAATGTTTATAAAACATTCCAAATTTATATTATACTTCTCATAGTTATCGATAAGTTTTGAAATATTTAATGTGTAAAATAACATGAAAAGCTACCAAAATAATAACCTACATAACACATCAGAGTACAGACACCAAACGGTGGAAATAAGTACTCTTTCTTGGCTTCCACTAGCATCAAGCTTTTGCTTTGAACACGGGGCAACTAGTAGTAAAAAAAATAAAAGAAGGTAGGGTGTCCTGCTTTTATTTTTTTTACCACTATTTGCCCCGTCTGCCGGACAGGATAAGATGATACAAATTTTCATCCTAAGAGCATTATCCAACGGATGCCGTTCGTATCGTCAGTAATAATCGAGGGAGAGAGAATAATAATTTTAGACCTTCGTTTGAAATTGCCCTATTTTTACATAAATCTTTTCCAGAACCATACAAAATTAAACAAGAATGTTCTGTTAAATTAAATATGGGTATCGTGAATTGTAGCTGTTAAGAGTTTATGCCAAAGACCCACAAAAGAAACACTACAGATTTCCGGACAGCAATTTTATTTATTCCCGGGACAGAATTCCCCTTTTTTTATTTCCCCAAACACTGTTTTATACTATTAAAATTACAAATCAGGCTATTCGTTCCCTAATGTTGTTAACAAAGAACGTTATTTCATTGTATTCATGCATAATGTAACACACTGTTACATCCCCAAACCATCCGCAAGGTCCCTTACTAAGTTCTTAATTACCCTTAACAGCCAAAATACCTTCCCTTGGCCAAAATTATGATAGTCAGCACTTTGAACCTCCGTTCTCCACTCACTACTTCGGACACTATTCAAGCCATTTGTAAAGACTACCAGACTCGATTTTTATTACAAGTGTTAAAATTACAGCATTAAAAGTTCGTCAGTCTTTTTTCTTATAATCCGAATTATTTGTCTATACTAATTTTTAGATGTCGTGCTTTGCGAGGTTTATTGAAGAAGCAGCAACGCGCAAGTCATGTCAGGTGTATAGCAAACGTTGATATGCTCTGAGGTTCATAGCCTGCGGAAAGAGCGTACCTCTATAAAGGCTGTGTCTTAAATTTCCGACTAAGTTGCGTAATGAAAAAAAGTCCTTCGAATGATATTTTGTGAAAATAACGAAACGTGGAGTAACTTAAATATCCTTAAGTCATCGCTACCTCAGTGGATACACTTTCATATTGAAAATCGTACTGACGGCATACGTATAAAGACTCGGTCAGGGTCAAAGTGTATCTACCGACGTGGCGTCGACTGTACATCGACCCCTACTTAACATGCATCTCTCATCCCACAACCGAGCACAATGAATTTTCTTTGTAAGGGGAATTGCCATAATCACCTCTTTTGACACCCGGATTGATGGTTCACGTACAATGTCAAGAGTGGGTAATGGGTACACAAACCAGCGAAAAATGTTGGAACAAAATATGATTTGACTAGCGAAGCATAATGGCGTTTACACGCGCCTAGGGTTATATTTTTTACTCTGTTACAGAAAGAGTAGTCTTATAGGTTATAAGCCTATTTCTGTGTATCTGTCCGTCAGCGTAATCTTAACACCCGAACGATTTTATAAAAGCCGAAATGGTTTCTCCCGTACATTTCTTGTAATTAAAGTTATTTATGCTTAGGATGTACGGTGGAGATTCATCTAAATAAGAAGCAAAGTATATTTTATAGATATTAGGTTGGAAGCTAGTAGAATAGATATTCTATCTCATGACCTCAACTTAACAGAGTGCCGTGTCAATTTATCAACGTACGTCTTAGTAGTTCGTAGTGTCTTCTAAATTTTAACCAAATACACCTCAACTAAACTATATGGATCTTGAAGTTGTAAATTGTAAAGGAAGTAGGGCATTAGCACACAGCCATCTTGCTCGCTCTCAAAATGCTGCACTTCACTTACTGTAAATTAATTGTTTCTACTTACTAAAAATCTGATTCAAATCATCTCGTCTCTCGATTAACATTCCTAAATATTCAAGACACGTTTTCATTTTAATACCCATTATAATTGTCAATCAAGACAATTCTTCCTCCTGTGTCTTTTATTGAGTACAAATCTGACCGGACTGTTTTATTTTATATTTATAAAATATAATTAACCAGTTATATTTTATAAATATAAAATAAAACAGTCCGGTCAGATTTGTACTCAATAAAAGACACAGCACACACAAGCTAAAATTCCGATGCTTCTTTTACGAAAGTCCTGACACTAATTTTATATTCTATAAAATATATATCCTATGTATAGTGCGTGCGAGATAGCGTTGTTTATCATTTTGACAAACTTAATTAATTAGAGGAAACATATTTGTAATATTTTAGATAGTTATCTTATACCTGAAGAAAATATTAAGAGACTAACAGTTAGTTTCACGCCTATTATTCCCGTTCCCGAAGCAACAAGTACGGCTCAAAATAGAATGAACTAAAATATGTCATAGCGGGATAAAAACCACTTTATTTAATAAAAATGTAAAGTAAGCCACTTTTATTCTTTTTAGGTACGTTTCGAGTTTATTGGGCGTTTGTTTTATGTTCATGAAAAGTATTAGACCCATTTATTTATCTACGTGCATTTATTAAAAATTAAATGAGAAGTTATAAGTTAAGCCACACATCTCTATATTGGCCAGCTGATCAAACTTCTCATTTTATAACTAAGCAACGGGAAAATGAGATAGTGTCTTATAAAGAAATTAATGTCTGGAAGAAATCGCTTGATGCGATTAGATCACCCATTGTACATGATTGTGTTATAAGTGTCCTATGAATTTCTCTTTATACTGTATTAGAATCCTATGAATAAAATACAATACAAAAATAAAATACAATACAAAAAATAAAGTAAAATACATTACAAAAAAATAAATACCATACAAAAATAAAGTAAAAAACATTACAAAAAAATAAATACCATACAAAAATAAAGTAAAATACATTACATAAAATAAAATACAATAAAAAAATAAAGTAAAATACACAACAAAAAATAAAATAAAATACATTACAAAAAATAATAAATGATATAATGATGATAAATATTTTGAACAGTCTGCAGCGTGTGGTGGCCATACAGATCGCACGAGGATACCGGACGGTATCCTTTGAGGCGGCGACACTCCTGGCGCGCCTCCCGCCGTTTGATCTCCTGGCGGCAGTCGACGCGATGGTTTACACCGAGATCCGCGTCCGCCGGGAGAGCGGTGAGGCGCCAGAGCAGACGCTCGTTGCCTATAGGCGGGATGCACACCGGCGCGTACTAACGCAGTGGCGCGCACGGCTTGAGTTGCGCCTGAACGCGCGCCAACGTGCCGTCGGTGCTATCCTGCCTCACCTCGAGGCCTGGGTGGGAAGGAAGGGCGGCTACGTCACCTACAGACTGACTCAGATACTCACCGGACACGGATGTTTCGGTGAGTATCTGTGCCGGATCGGCCGAGAAGCGACGACACATTGTCACCATTGCGGGAGCGACCTGGACTCTGCCCAGCATACGCTGGAGGAGTGCCCGGCCTGGGAGGCCGAGAGACGAGTCCTGGTCGCTGAGATCGGACGGGATCTTTCGCCGCCAGCAGTCGTGTATACGATGCTGGCTGGTGACTCCACCAAATGGGACGCCGTGGTCTCCTTCTGCGAAGCAGTCATGCTCCAGAAGGAGGCCGCCGAGCGGGATCGGGAGCGAGCCGACCCCACTCGTAGACGGAGGAGGCGTCGGGGCGGCGGCGGCAGCCGTTAGCCCTACTCCCCTCGGGGCTGCGGTGGCAGTATGAGAAGTGTCCTCTACTGCCGCCACGTGCAAGCAGCCCCGGGAAGACAGCGAACTGTTTGTGGCGCAGTCGCTGTGCCGTACTGGCAGGAGTCGGCAAATGGGGAGGGCAACCCACAGCTCTCCCCGGGTGCGTGTCCCGACCATCTGGGACACGGCGCAAAAGCGGGGCACCGGAGCAGCATACCCGCGTTCCCGGGGCTCCCCCTATCAAGCGCTAGAAGAAGTCCACGGCAGGTTAGGTTTAGTCGGCGCGAGTCCAACATACCCACCCGCAGACACTTTTTGCGGGTGGCATGCATTAGCATTCCCCCTGCCTTATCAAAAAAAAAAAAAAAAAGGTATTATATGTATTTTATGTTTTTTATTTTATTTGTTGTATTGTATTTTATTTTATCTTTTGTATTGTATTTTATTTCATCTTTTGTATTGTATTTTATTTTATTTTTAGTAATGTATTTTTATTTTTTTTGTTTTGGATTTTATTTTTTGTAATGTATTTTATTTTATTTTTTGTAGTGTATTTTACTTTATTTTTTGTATTGTATTTTACTTAATTTTTGTATTGTATTTATTTTTTTGTAATGTATTTTAATTTTTTTTGTATTGGATTTAATTTTTTGTAATGTATCTTATTTTATTTTTATAGTGTATTTTACTTTATTTTTTGTATTTTATCTTATTTTTTGTAATGTTTTTTTCTTTATTTTTTAGATTGTATTTTATTTTATTTTTGTATTTTATAAATTGTATTTTTTGGTAATGTATTTTATTTTATTTTTGCAATGTATTTTATTTTATTTGTGTAAAGTATTTTATTTTATTTTTAGTATTGTATTTTTTTTGCTGTGTGGTGACGGCCTAAGAATATCGCCACCCCCTCTCATCCCGTGGGGGGACGTAAAAGTCGTCCCGAGGGAAATATATACACCAGAGAACGGGCAGCAGCGTTCTCCTGAGTACCATGTCCACCTTACTGCGATCGCCAATCCGTCTGCCAAGCGTGGCGATTATGGCAAATCCCCTCAAATGATGGACACAACCAAACCGCGGCCCCCAGTCCTTGGCAGCCCTGCTATTCCCAGCCGTGGTAACAGCCGTGGTTACGGCAGAGCAGCGGGTGCTAAGAATCCGACGAAAAACGACGACCTCTGGCCCTGACAACGTTTAACACACGTACACTGTGGTCCGACGAGAAGATAACCGAACTGGAGGAAGAACTGAGCAGGTTACATTGGGATATTATAGGATTATCTGAAGTCCGAAGAGAAGGGGAGGACTCGATATACTGAAATCCGGAAACCTGCTCTATTACCGGGAGGATGACCAACTATCCCAAGGTGGTGTCGGATTCATAGTCCACAAGTCACTCGTGAACAACCTAGTGAAAATCGAGAGTGTGTCGACGAGGGTTGCGTACCTTATACTCAGAATCACCAGGCGGAATTCGCTGAAGGTTATACAGGTATACGCACCCACTTCAACATACTCCGATGATGAAGTCGAAGTCATGTATGAGGACATTTCCAGAGCCATACATACCTCGAACTCTTATTTCACTGTGGTCATGAGGGACTTCAACGCAAAGCTGGGCAAACGAATCGGTGTTGAGCTGAAAGTGGGGCAATTTGGAACCGAGGATCGGAACCCCCAGGGCCAGATGTTGGCTGACTTCATGGAGAAGGAGGGTCTCTTTATGATGAATTCCTTCTTCAGGAAGCCGGAACATCGTAAATGGACCTGGGTGAGCCCCGATGGGAAAACTAGAAACGAGATAGACTTCATCCTGTCGACGAGGAGACAAGTATTCAATGATATCTCTGTGATCAATGCGGTTAAGACAGGGAGCGATCACAGACTGGTCAAAGGCTCATTGAACCTAAATGTCAAACTCAAGAGGTCCCAACTGATGAACTCTACGCTCCGTGCCTTACCGTTCCACCTCCAAAACTCCGAACCCTTTCAACTCGAACTTCAGAACCGATTCGGATGCCTAGCAGACTGTGAAGAAGTGGATACATACCACGACAGGTTCGTGGAAGCTGTCCATACGGCCGGGTCTAACTTCTACAAAACCCGCCATACAAATGGAACCAAAAAGATCTCCGACCAAACCCTACAGCTTATGGAAGATAGGCGGTAAATGATTCTAACATCCTCATGTGATGCTGCCAGATACAGGCAGCTCAACAGACAAATCTCAAAGTCTCTGACTCGCGACACACGCCAATTTAATACTATTAGTATTAAAGAGGCCATCGAGCGGAATAGAGGCTCTAAATTGTTCGCAAGAGATTTGTCTATTGGGCAAAGCCAACATACGAAGCTGAAGACTGAGGATAGTAGAATCGTCACGTCAAAAGCTGAGTTGCTAGGAGAGATCGAGAAGTTCTACAGACAGTTGTACACGACAACGCGACTTCCTGTCAATAGCCATGCCTCAGATCCAAGAGCAAGACTAACCCGACACTACACCCAAGATATCCCGGACGTCAGCCTGTACGAGATTAGGATGGCTCTCAATCAACTGAAAAACAACAAGGCACCAGGTGATGATGGAGTTACAGCTGAGCTTCTGAAGGCGGGTGGTAAACCGATCCTGCGGGCCCTTGAGAAGTTATTTAACTCCGTCATACTCGAAGGTCAAACGCCAAAAGCATGGCACAGGAGTGTGGTGGTGCTTTTCTTCAAAAAGGGCAATAAAACCCTATTGAAGAATTACAGACCAATCTCACTGCTGAGCCATGTATACAAATTGTTTTCGAGAATCATTACGAATTGTCTCGCACGAAGGTTTGACGACTTCTAGACTCCCGAACAAGCGGGTTTAGCGAAAAGGCTACAGTACCATAGACCACATACATACGCTGCGGCAAGTTATACAGAAGACCGAGGAGTATAACCAGCCATTATGCTTAGCGTTTGTAGACTATGAGAAAGCCTTTGATTCTATCGAAACGTGGGCCGTGCTGTGGTCTCTTCAAAGGTACCAAATTGACTATCGGTATGTCCAGGTGTTAAAGTGTTTGAACGAAAACGCCACCATGTCAGTCCGATGTCAGGACCAGAACTCGAAACTCGAAACGAGGCGTGAGACAGGGAAACGTCATATCTCCGAAACTGTTCACCGCTGCATTGGAAGATGTTTTCAAGCTTCCGGACTGGGAAGGCTTCGGCATCAATGGCAATGGCGAGTACATCACCCAGCTTAGATTTGCCGACGATATAGTAGACATGGCTGAGACCCTTGACGACCTCGGTACAATGCTCGATGGCCTCAGTAGAGTTTCTCAACAAGTGGGTCTGAAAATGAACATGGATAAGACGAAAATGATGTCGAACATCCATGTTGCACCCACTCTAGTTAAGGTTGGAGACTCTGCACTATATTTACCTAGGACAGACCATCCAACTAGGTAGGTCCAACTTCGAACAGGAGGTCAATCGTAGAATCCAACTCGGCTGGGCAGCGTTCGGGAAGCTACGTAATATCTTCTCGTCCCAAATACCACAGTGTCTAAAGTCGAAAGTCTTCGACCAGTGTGTGTTGCCAGTGATGACTTACGGAACAGAGACGTGGTCGCTCACTATGAGCCTTATCAGGTGGCTCAAGGTCACCCAAAGAGCAATGGAAAGGGCTATTGCAGCAACCCCCCCCCCTTCCCCCCTGTCGTAAAGTCTGCCACTCTACCTAACTTCTCTCTCTCTCTAATCTGCTAATATTCTGCTGTGAGGTTTTGTTTTAATTAGCAAAATATTTAGTTTTATTTTAGTTGGGCGTGATTAGTTAGTCATGAACGTCTATTTTTAGTTCTATTGGGCGCGTGATCGTCTAGAATAAATTAACATAATATGCTATTACATCCTATATTCATACCTTGGTTTCTATATAGTTAATTAATACTGCTAAGAAGAAAAATGACGGAAATAAACATCCTAATTGGAATTGTAGTTAAACATAGTATACGGTTCCAAGTTTCAGTAATGATTCGTGAAAATAAAGTAATATATGGGCTATTTTCTACAACTTACCCCGGATTTCAGCTACCACTTGTATATGCCGGAAAATAGTTTTCACACAAGTCCTGTAGGATGAAGCGGAAAATGCAAAACTACTGCTAATTTAATCTTAACATAGGTCATAATAATTGGTAAAGTAATAATACCAATGCAATTAGTCTCATGAGTTATGATGAGTTGACCATGATTTCCTAGAATTATTAATGTCAGTTATTTTATTTATTTATATATTTATTCTGAGACTATGACTCAGAGTCATTGTCAAGGTCATGTGTCATCAAGAGTGTATCAGTAATTACTGTTTTATAAATGTATTCGGATAACGTTGATTGTAAAATCCCACACATGTGATTGTGAATTAACTCAGTAATTCAGTTTTACAAGCTGTTGTTATTTTTACGCTAGTAGCAATTACTTTGAGCTTACGCAGTTATTTTCGTTATCTGAGAGGAATGTTACGGTAGCTTAAATCTAACATTCTCGGCAACTTAAGTTGTAACATGCGTGCATGCCTGTTTGTGTGGATATGAGAATACTCGGATAGTTGCTAGATCTAAGTAATCTATAGCCATAATAGTTTGAGCATAGGGTGTGTTTCGGTGATTTATAATATGTGTCGATCACAGACGTGAGCTCAAGATGCTGTAACAGTAGGCTTGCCTCTAGCACGTCCCACGTAGTGCGAGAGATTCTGTTTGCGAAGGCAGCTTGGCCTTTATTCACTGGAACGTGACCCGTGTTGGGCAGACAGATATCTCCCGCGTATGACTTATCGCATACGTTCGCTTGTTTAGACAGTCTACACATACAGGGATTACACACTGTCGACAGTATAGTATATATATATATATACCTCTCACCGGTCCGTAAGCGATCGGTGGGGTTAAGCAGCTAGGCCCGCGGTCAGTCCATAGATGGGTGACCGCCAAAGTGGTTTAATTTCTGAGCGTCTCCGTGCTTCGGTGGGCACGTTAAGCTGTCGGTCCCGGTTGTAGTCATTAGACGACAGTCGTTAAGCCATGTCAGAGGCCTACTGGGCGGCTTGAGCAACTCTGACACTAGGGTTACCACTACCCATACGATAAGCAAGCAAGTATATGATGAAAAGTTTGATTCAATTGGCGTGTTCGATCATCTTGATCCGAACCATCCGATATAAATGTCTCATTACTTTTATGTGTGTGTGTGTGTGTGTGTGTGCCGTAATAACCCCTCTCATTGTATCGTATTCATCGGGAAATAGATAAAGGCTACGCACACTTACGCAGATTAATATAATAATAATAATATAATATCTGGGGACAATGTCACACAGATCATCCGATTGCGTCACATTTATTTTAAAATCAAATTTTTTGTAATGTATTTCATTTTATTTTTTGTAATGTATTTTATTTTATTTTCTGTAATGTATTTTATTTTATTTTATGTAATGTATTTCATTTTATTTTTTGTAATGTATTTTATTTTATTTTTTGTTATGTATTTTATTTTATTTTTTTTAATGTATTTTATTTTATTTTTTGTATTGTATTGTAGTTTATTTTTTGTAATGTATTTTATTTTATTTTTGTAATGTATTTTATTTTATTTAATTTTTTGTATTGTATTTAATTTTATTATTTGCAATGTATTTCATTTTATATTTTGTAATGTAATTTATTTTTTATTTTTTTTTCTAATTTTTTTTTTATGTATTTAATTTAATATTTTGTAATGTATTTCATTTTATTTTTTGTAATGTATTTTATTTAATTTCTTGTAATGTATTATATTTATTTTTTTGTAATGTATTATATTTTATTTTTTGTAATGTAATTTATTTTATTTTTTGTAATGTATTTTATTTTATTTTGTAATGTTTTTTATTTTATTTTTTGTAATGTATTTTATTTTATTTTTTGTAATGTATTTTATTTTATTTATATTTTGTAATGTATTTTATTTATTTTTTTGTATTGTATTTTATTTTTTTATTTGCAATGTATATATTTTATATTTTTTAATTTAATTACTTTTTTTTACTTTTTTTCGTATTTTTTTCTGTATTTTATTTTATATTTTGCAATGTATTTCATTTTATTTTTTGTAATGTATTTCATTTTATTTTTTGTAATGTATTTCATTTTATTTTTTGTAATGTATTTCATTTTATTTTTTGTAATGTATTTCATTTTATTTTTTGTAATGTATTTTTTTTTTTTATGTATTTTATTTTATTTTTAGTATTGTATTATAGTTAATTTTTTGTAATGTATTTTATTTTTATTTTTGTAATGTATTTTATTTTATTTTCTGTATTGAATTTTATTTTATTATTTGCAATGTATTTTATTTTATTTTTTGTAATGCAATTTATTTTATTATTTTTTTTTCTAATTTTTTTTTTATGTATTTAATTTTATTTTTTGTAATGTATTACATTTTATTTTTTGTAATGTATTTTATTTAATTTCTTGTAATGTATTATATTTAATTTTTTGTGATGTATTATATATTATTTTTTGTAATGTATTTTATTTTATTATTTGCAATGTATATTATTTTATATTTTGTAATTTTTTTTTTTTTTTTTTTTTTTTTTCGTATTTTTTTCTGTATTTTATTTTATATTTTGCAATGTATTTTATTTTATTTTTTGTAATGTATTTCATTTTATTTTTTGTAATGTATTTAATTTTATGTTTTGTAATGTATTTTATTTTATTTTTTGTAATGTATTTTATTTTATTTTGTGTAAAGTATTATATTTTATTTTGTGTAATGTATTATATTTTATTTTTTGTAATGTATTTCATTTTATTTTTTGTAATGTATTTCATTTTATTTTTTGTTATGTATTTTATATTATTGTTTGTAATGTATTTCATTTTAATTTTTGTAATGTATTTTATTTTATTGTTTGTAATGTATTTAATTTTTTATTTGTAATGTATTTTATTTTATTTTTTGTAATGTATCGTAGTTTATTTTTTGTAATGTATTTTATTTTATTTTTAATGTATTTTATTTTATTTTTTGTATTGTATTTTATTTTATTATTTGCAATGTATTTAATGTTATATTTTGTAATGTATTTTATTTTATTTTGTGTAACGTATTATATTTTATTTTTTGTGTTGTATTTTATTTTTTGTAGTGTATTTTATTTTTTGGTTATGTATTTTATTTTATTTTTGCAATGTATTTTATTTTATTTTTGTTAAGTATTTTATTTTATTTTTTGTATTGTATTTTTTTTGCTGTGTGGTGACGGCCTAAGAATATCGCCACCCCCTCTCATCCCGTGGGGGGACGTAAAAGTCGTCCCGAGGGAAATATATACACCAGAGAACGGGCAGCAGCGTTCTCCTGAGTACCATGTCCACCTTACTGCGATCGCCAATCCGTCTGCCAAGCGTGGCGATTATGGCAAATCCCCTCAAATGATGGACACAACCAAACCGCGGCCCCCAGTCCATGGCAGCCCTGCTATTCCCAGCCGTGGTAACAGCCGTGGTTACGGCAGAGCAGCGGGTGCTAAGAATCCCCGGCAGATTCCTCGTTACCAAAAACGACGACCTCTGGCCCTGACAACGTTTAACACACGTACACTGCGGTCCGACGAGAAGATCACCGAACTGGAGGAAGAACTGAGCAGGTTACATTGGGATATTATAGGATTATCTGAAGTCCGAAGAGAAGGGGAGGACTCGATATACTGAAATCCGGAAACCTGCTCTATTACCGGGAGGATGACCAACTATCCCAAGGTGGTGTCGGATTCATAGTCCACAAGTCACTCGTGAACAACCTAGTGAAAATCGAGAGTGTGTCGACGAGGGTTGCGTACCTTATACTCAGAATCACCAGGCGGTATTCGCTGAAGGTTATACAGGTATACGCACCCACTTCGACATACTCCGATGATGAAGTCGAGGTCATGTATGAGGACATTTCCAGAGCCATACATACCTCGAACTCTTATTTCACTGTGGTCATGAGGGACTTCAACGCAAAGCTGGGCAAACGAATGGGTGATGAGCTGAAAGTGGGGCAATTTGGAACCGGGGATCGGAACCCCCGAGGCCAGATAATGGCTGACTTCATGGAGAAGGAGGGTCTCTTTATGATGAATTCCTTCTTCAGGAAGCCGGAACATCGTAAATGGACCTGGGTGAGCCCCGATGGGAAAACTAGAAACGAGATAGACTTCATCCTGTCGACGAGGAGACAAGTATTCAATAATATCTCTGTGATCAATGCGGTTAAGACAGGGAGCGATCACAGACTGGTCAAAGGCTCATTGAACCTAAATGTCAAACTCGAGAGGTCCCGACTGATGAAGTCTACGCTCCGTGCCTTACCGTTCCACCTCCAAAACTCCGAACCCTTTCAACTCGAACTTCAGAACCGATTCGGATGCCTAGCAGACTGTGAAGAAGTGGATACATACCACGACAGGTTCGTGGAAGCTGTCCATACGGCCGGGTCTAACTTCTACAAAACCCGCCATACAAATGGAACCAAAAAGATCTCCGACCATACCCTACAGCTTATGGAAGATAGGCGGTAAATGATTCTAACCTCCTCATGTGATGCTGCCAGATACAGGCAGCTCAACAGACAAATCTCAAAGTCTCTGACTCGCGACACACGCCAATTTAATACTATTAGTATTAAAGAGGCCATCGAGCGGAATAGAGGCTCTAAATTGTTCGCAAGAGATTTGTCTATTGGGCAAAGCCAACAGACGAAGCTGAAGACTGAGGATAGTAGAATCGTCACGTCAAAAGCTGAGTTGCTAGGAGAGATCGAGAAATTCTACGGACAGTTGTACACGACAACGCGAATTCCTGTCAATAGCCATGCCTCAGATCCAAGAGCAAGACCAACCCGACACTACACCCAAGATATCCCGGACGTCAGCCTGTACGAGATTAGGATGGCTCCCAATCAACTGAAAAACAACAAGGCACCAGGTGATGATGGAGTTACAGCTGAGCTTCTGAAGGCGGGTGGTAAACCGATCCTGCGGGCCCTTCAGAAGTTATTTAACTCCGTCATACTCGAAGGTCAAACGCCAAAAGCATGGCACAGGAGTGTGGTGATGCTTTTCTTCAAAAAGGGCAATAAAACCCTATCGAAGAATTACAGACCAATCTCACTGCTGAGCCATGTATACAAGTTGTTTTCGAGAGTCATTACGAATTGTCTCGCACGAAGGTTTGACGACTTCTAGACTCCCGAACAAGTGGGTTTAGCGAAAAGGCTACAGTACCAAAGACCACATACATACGCTGCGGCAAGTTATACAGAAGACCGAGGAGTATAACCAGCCATTATGCTTAGCGTTTGTAGACTATGAGAAAGCCTTTGATTCTATCGAAACGTGGGCCGTGCTGTGGTCTCTTCAAAGGTACCAAATTGACTATCGGTATGTCCAGGTGTTAAAGTGTTTGAACGAAAACGCCACCATGTCAGTCCGATGTCAGGACCAGAACTCGAAACCTATTCAATTGCAGCGAGGCGTGAGACAGGGAGACGTCATATCTCCGAAACTGTTCACCGCTGCATTGAAAGATGTCTTCGAGCTTCCGGACTGGGAAGGCTTCGGCATCAATGGCAATGGCGAGTACATCACCCAGCTTAGACTTGCCAACGATATAGTAGTCATGGCTGAGACCCTTGACGACCTCGGTACAATGCTCGATGGCCTCAGTAGAGTTTCTCAACAAGTGGGTCTGAAAATGAACATGGATAAGACGAAAATGATGTCGAACATCCATGTTGCACCCACTCTAGTTAAGGTTGGAGACTCTGCACTATATTTACCTAGGACAGACCATCCAACTAGGTAGGTCCAACTTCGAACAGGAGGTCAATCGTAGAATCCAACTCGGCTGGGCAGCGTTCGGGAAGCTACGTAATATCTTCTCGTCCCAAATACCACAGTGTCTAAAGTCGAAAGTCTTCGACCAGTGTGTGTTGCCAGTGATGACTTACGGAACAGAGACGTGGTCGCTCACTATGAGCCTTATCAGGCGGCTCAAGGTCACCCAAAGAGCAATGGAAAGGGCTATTGCAGCAACCCCCCCCCTTCCCCCCTGTCGTAAAGTCTGCCACTCTACCTAACTTCTCTCTCTCTCTCTCTAATCTGCTAATATTCTGCTGTGAGGTTTTGGTTTAAGTAGCAAAATATTTAGTTTTATTTTAGTTGGGCGTGATTAGTTAGTCATGAACGTCTAATTTTAGTTCTATTGGGCGTGTGATCGTCTAGAATACATTAACATTATATGCTATTACATCCTATATTCATACCTTGGTTTCTATAAAGTTAATTAATACTGCTAAGAAGAAAAATGACGGAAATAAACATCCTAATTGGAATTGTAGTTAAACATAGTATACGGTTCCAAGTTTCAGTAATGATTCGTGAAAATAAAGTAATATATGGGCTATTTTCTACAACTTACCCCGGATTTCAGCTACCACTTGTATATGCCGGAAAATAGTTTTCACACAAGTCCTGTAGGATGAAGCGGAAAATGCAAAACTACTGCTAATTTAATCTTAACATAGGTCATAATAATTGGTAAAGTAATAATACCAATGCAATTAGTCTCATGAGTTATGATGAGTTTGTTAGGCGCTGCTATTGGTTTCTTCTTATTTGGAGAGGTGTTCTTAGATAAACAAGATATTCCAGACTGAACATTAAATCATTTTATTTACTCCAATATATATACAAATTATAGTCACAAACATATCTTATCAAAATACTAAACATTTATTACACAGCCAATCAGAGGCAGCGCTGCGATGTTAATACATAACGCAAGTACCACGCTCCATATAAATATTGACGCCTCTCACAAATCGTGTCTCAGTGCCAGATAGCTGTCGCCGCGCGCGCACGTATGTTCCTCAAGCCATCAAGTGAAAGGTGCGCGGCGCACGATGTTGTGTGTCTTAGACGCGCCAGTATTTCGTCGCACGCGGTGCGAGGTGGATGTCCCCATAGTACCCCCCGTTAAGAAAACCGTACATTCCTAGTAGGTTTTACGATCCTCCCGGAACGGGTTACGTATGGGGTTTCTTCAGGTACTTCTTCGGAGCTGGATGGCATTCTGTGGGCAGGCTTCAGACGGTCTAGGGACACTATAGAATCCCGTTTAGGTAGCCGTATCTAAAAGTACTTTTCATGCTTCTCAATAACTTGATACGGTCCCTCGTATGGTGGAGTTAGCGGTTTGCGCACACAGTCGACGCGCACAAACACATGCGTACAGGTAGCCAGATGTTCCGGAACGTAGGTAATCCGTTGATGCGTCATCGATGCACCTGTTTGTTTGTCGTCCATCGCAGCCATCGTCTGAGTTAGATAACGAAAGAATGTTGGGTCTTGTTTATCCGATATGTTTGTAGGTATAAAAAGATCTCCAGGTACGCGTAGTGAAGCGCCGTACGTCATTGTGGCGGGGCTATGATTCATTTGTTTATGAACAGATGTGCGTAATCCTAACAGGACCGTGGGAATTTCTTGTGTCCAGTTATTATATTTGCCTCTTGCAATTATAGCTGTTTTTAGTGTGCGGTGCCATCTTTCAACTATGCCATTGCTGATTGGGTTGGCCGTAGTTCTGAATCTTGATATTCCAAGTTTTGCCATGAGTTTTTGAAACAATGAAGATTCGAATTGCCGTCCTTGGTCCGTGGTTATTCTAACAGGGCAACCAAATCGGGATATCCATCCGTCGTAGAAAGCTCGTGCGATGGTTTCTGCGCTTATCTCTGCTACAGGAATTGCTTCCGGCCATCTCGTCTGTCTATCTATCATCGTGACGAGGTATCGGTAACCTTCTGATGGCGTCAACGGTCCAACAATGTCGATGTGGACGTGCTCGAATCTCTTCGACTCAGGGAATTCTCCTAGTGGGGTGCTCGTGTGTCGATGTATTTTAGCACGTTGGCACGAAGTACAACATCGTGTCCATGTTGATACATCTTTGTTCATGTTTGGCCAGAAGTATTTTTCAGCAATCATCTTTCTTGTTGCGCGGATACCAGGATGACTCAGGTCGTGTAGTGCTTTGTAGGCAGTCTCACGATAAGATTGTGGTAAGTAGGGACGCGGCGTTTTTGTAGAATTTTCACAAAAAATGTCCTTTTTTAGTCCAGGCAATGTCAGCTTGATGAACTTGAGGTTTGGTTTGAGCAGTAAATTTTTCAGATTTTCGTCTTGTCCTTGTTTTTCAGCTAGGTCGTTGAGATCTATCACCGATGGACATTCGATTGCCGAAATTCGGGATAATGCATCAGCTACGACATTTTCTTGGCCGTGTATATATTTTATTTTGTTGCTAAATTGACTGATAAAATGTAGTTGTCTCTCTCGTTTCGGTGTATCACTTGAGCTTGCTGATTTCGTTAGAGCATGTGTTAATGGCTTGTGATCTGTATACATAACGACGTCGTTTCCCTCTATTAATCTCCTGAAGTGTTTTACAGACATATAGATCGCTAATAGTTCACGATCGTATACGCTGTATCTTGCTTGCGTGTCGCTGAGCTTCTTCGAGAAGAATGATAGTGGTCTCCATATGTTGTTTATCTTCTGCTGGAGTACCGATCCAATACTAAGGGTCGATGCATCAGTCATAATGCAGAGCAGGGCACCATGGACTGGATGTGTCAATAACGTGGCATTCGATATGCTTTGGCGGCAACGATCGAAAGCTTCTTCTGCAGCTTGTGTCCAAACTATAGGTGTCTTGTCATTTTTCTTTTTGTTATGAAGCAATTTATTTAATTCGATTTGAAGCTCGGCTTGCTTGGGTCGTGATAAAAGTTGAGCATTCCTAGGAATCGCCGTAGCTCTTGGATTGTTTTTGGTCTTGGGTAATTCAATATAGTCTTGATTCGCTCTTCTGTTGGTCGAATACCATCTTCCGTGACTTCATATCCGAGGAAGTTTAGCTTTTCTACTCCAAACAGGCATTTTTCTAAGTTGATCCCAATGCCGTAATCCGATAGACGTTTTAAAACAAGGTCGTTAGCGGTCTTTGAATAGATAAGAAGATCGTCGATATAAGAGTAGCAGCAGTAATCCAGACCTCTTAAGACTTCATGGATAAATCGTTGGAATGTTTGGGGTGAGTTCCGCAAACCGAATGGCATGGAAACACATTCTATCAAGCCAAAAGGTGTGGTGTTGCCGTCTTCTGTACGTCTTCTTCTGCCACAGGTATCCAGTAAAATGCTTTCTTCAGATCTATCTTTGAAAATATTTTCATTCCACTTAGTTGATATGTGAAGTCTCCCATTTCCATCATAGCTTGAATTTCCGCCTTCGCTGCTTTGTACTTATCCGACGGGAGCGGGCGGGGTCGGGCAAAGAGCGGGGGGCCGGTCGTCTCAATGTAGTGTTTCACTTTATGCTTAAATTGCATCGTCGGTGATATGGGCTTGAGAACATCGGCAAACTCCTGAAGAAGGTGGCTGTATCTGTGACTTGGTTCGACGACATATAGCGTTGTATCTTGTGTAGTGCGTATCGCCACGGTGTTGACTGATAACTCTGTTATACTGTCGACGAGTTTCTTGCGATGTAGGTCTACTAAAAGTCTATGGTGTCGCAGGAAGTCAGCGCCAAGTATCGACATTTTCACATCAGCTATGATGAATGTCCACTTGAAATTTCTTCGTAGTCCCAAATTTAGTTGAAGCGTTTTCTCTCCGTATGTTTTAATCGGTGTATTATTTGCTGCGAATAACTTGAATGGCGTCGATATCGGTGTTCGCTTATTCTTGACGGCTAGCACCGAAATATCTGCTCCAGTGTCCACTAAAAATCGTTCGTGGGTATTCTGTTCCGTAACATATTATTTGCAATAATAAAATTAAATACAATATTATTTTTTGTTTTTGTATTTTATTTTATTTTTTAAAATGTTTTTATTTTATTTGGCGTATTTTTTTAAGTATTTTATTTTATATTTTGTAATGTATTTCATTTTTTTTGTAATGTATTTTATTTTATTGTTTGTATTGTATTTTATTTTATTTTTTGTAATGTATTATATTTTATTTTGTGTATTGTATTTTATTTTATTTTTTGTAATGTGTTCTATTTTATTTTATGTACTGTATTTTATTTTATATTTTGTAATGTATTTCATTTTATTTTTTGTAATGTATTGTAGTTTATTTTTTGTAATGTATTTTACTTAAAATTTGTAATGTGTTCTATTTTATATTTTGTATTGTATTTTATTTTATTTTTTTTGAAATGTTTTTTATTTTATTTTTGTAATTTTAATTTTTTTATGTATTTTATTTTATATTTTGTAATGTATTTCATTTTATTTTTTGTTATGTTTTTTATTTTATTTTGTAATGTATTTTATTTTATTTTTTGTATTGTATTTGATTTTATTTTTTGTTTTGTATTTTATTGTATTTTTTGTTTTGTATTTTATTTCACTTTTTGTATTGTATATTACATTATTTTTTGCAATGTATTTTATTTTTATTTTTTTTATGTATTTGATTATTATTTTTTTAAATGTATTTTATTTTATTTTTGTATTTTTTTTTTTATCTATTATCACTAGGTTGAAAACGAACATCCACATTATCGTCCTATCCATATGCTGGTGTCATGGTAATACTATTCCACCCATACTAGACGGATACACTATGCATTATAGTAAAAGAAGCTTTAATCAAAACGATGGTGTAATAATGAATATTAAGGAAGCCATCACAGCTACTGTTCAGGAAATTGAACTAAACGAAGCGAATTGTCTGGCTGCCAAATTGGGTAATATAGTCTGAATGGACTGTATTTGGTATCTATCGCCAATGCGCCTTCACCAACCCAGGTAACTTTCTTGATTCATTGAACACTTTACTTCTTACAACCAAATCTCGTAATATTGTGCTTACTGGCGATATAAATATCAATACACTTGATACCAACAACTCCCAATCCAACAAGAGATTATCTGGAAATTATGGGTTCACATGGTTTACAAAACACCATTGATATTGCTACACGTGGTCATACCTGTTTAGACCATTTTATGTGTAAACTAGTAAGCCAATTCAAAAGCTATGTTCGCCTGACGGATATCACTGATCATTATCCTGCCTTCCTTTCTATGTCCACCTCTCTAGTTCAACACTCGGCAGCTCACTATTCAATGAAGAGAACGAGAATCAATTATGAGTCTATTCAAAATGCAATCAAAGCATATGATTTGAACCTATACTTAGCAACGGAAGATCCCGAGCAAGCAGCGAATTTACTAATTGAAACACTCCATCACTTAATAGCTATAAACACATCCACAGTTACATTCACTAAACGAAAAAGACCCATTAAACCATGGATTACAATAGTTATTTTAACATGCTTCCAAAAGAGAAACCATTTACACCTTCTCGCGAAAAAAAACCCAAACGACATTAATATTAAAGAAAAATATATTAAATATCGTAATATACTTATGTAATCAGGCAGCCAAAACCCTGAAAATTAACTATTATAAAAATAAATTGTACCAGAATTATAAAAATAACAAAGGTACTTGGGATACAGTCAAGGAGCTATGCCATATGAGAAATAAATACGCTCAATCAACTGCTTTACTAAGCCTTCTACCATCTCCAAACCAATCCCTCGACCAAGTAAACTCTTTTTTCACGTCAGTTGGTAAAGTACAGATATACTGAATAAACTAAACACGAATGAGGATCAGTTACTGAAAAATATGACCTCTATCAAAAACATTGATTCAATGTGCCTATACCCTACAAACTTTATAGAAATAGACAAAATTATCCGTAATCTCAGAACTCGTAGCGCACCAAAATTAGACTGTATTACTACTACTATCCTTAAAAATTCCCACGCAATTTTATGTACCATGATAGCTCATCTTTGCAATCTTAGTATTTCCACTGGGATATTTCCTACAATTTTTAAGAAGGCAGTAGTTGTTCTAATATATAAAGGTGTATATCATTACTCAGCACAATAAGCAAGATTATTGAAAAGGTTATTAACATCCGTCTAACTAGCTTTCTTGAATCTAAACGTCTATTAGCCGATAAACAATATGGATTTCGCTCAGGTAGGAACACAGAAGACGTTGTTGCCGATCTTTCCCAAACAGTCGCAAAAGCCCTATACAGGGGAGACAAATGCATAGCTATCTTCATAGATCTCAAAAAGCATTCGACACCGTGTCTACCCCAATACTATTACTGAAATTGGAGGATCTAGGGATACGTGGGCATGCACTTAACTGGTTTCGCAACTGTATAATAAATAATAATAATAAATCGTTTATTTCTCACCAAAGTACAATACAGTTTGGAGAAGGTGCACATACATTTTTTATCACAACAATATATACTATGGTGGGTTGATACCTGAACTAGGACGGTTCCTGTGTCTCAGGTTATCAACCCTCCACTCCAGTAAATGGTCTTATGTCTAATTTAAGTATATGTATGATATATGATATTTGAGATCACATTTCTTTTAGTAGGTAATTTATTTATTTGTCACTTGTTTGCGTCGCATCGGCGCGTAGTTATTTTAATAACTACGCGCCGATGCGACCCAAACAAAGTCAACTAAACCTACCTGCCGTGGTATGCTGCTCCGGTACCCCCTTTTGCGCCATGTCCCAGATGGTCGGGACACGTACCCTGGGAGGGCTCCTTTGGATTGCCCTCCCCTATTGCCGACTCCTGCCAGTACGGCACAGCGACTGCGCCACAAACAGATCGCTGTCATCCCGGAGCCGCTTGTACGTGGCGAAAGTAGAGGACACTTCTCACACTGCCGCCGCGGCACCGAGGGGAGTTCGGCTAACGGCTGCCGCCGCCACCCCGACGCCTCCTCCACCTACGAGCGGGATCGGCTCGTTCCCGATCCCGTTCAGCGGCCTCCTTCTGCAGCAAAACTGCCTCCCAGAAGGAGACCATGGCGTCCCATTTGGTGGAGTCGCCAGCCAGCATCGCATACACGATTGCTGGCGGCGAAAGATCCCGTCCGATCTCAGCGACCAGGACTCGTCTCTCGGCCTCCCAGGTCGGGCACTTCTCCAGCGTATGCTGGGCAGAGTCCAGGTCGCTCCCGAAATGGTGACAATGTGTCGTCACTTCTCGGCCGATCCGGCACAGATACTCACCGAAACACCCGTGTCCGGTGAGTATCTGAGTCAGACTGTGGGTGACGTAACCGCCCTTCCTTCCCACCCAGGCCTCGAGGTGAGGCAGAATTGCACCGACGGCACGTTGGCGCGCGTTCAGGCGCAACTCGAGCCGTGCGCGCCACTGTGTTAGTACGTGCCGGTGTGCATCCCGCCTATAGGCAATGAGCGTCTGCTCTGGCGCCTCACCGCTCTCCCGGCGGACGCGGATCTCGGTGTAAACCATCGCGTCGACTGCCGCCAGGAGATCAAACGGCGGGAAGCGCGCCAGGAGTGTCGCCGCCTCAAAGGATACCGTCCGGTATCCTCGTGCGATCCGTATTGCCACCACACGCTGCAGTCCGTTCAAAATAGCTCTGCAGCGGGAGGCGCCCGTCAGGCGTTCAGACCAGACGGGCGCCCCATAAAGGACCATGAATCGCACGACACTTCCGTAGAGGCGGCGAACTTCTTCCTTGGGACCCCCGAGGTTCGGCAAAAGCCGGTGTAACGCTCCGGTTACCCGGCGCACTCGGGGGGCCAGACGCTCGAAGTGCTCCTCGAAGCCCCATCGGCCGTCCAGAGTGAGGCCCAGGTACTTCATGTACCGCCCCACCCTGACCTCTGCGTCACCTACACGCATCGTGGAACCATAGCGCCTCGGTCTTGTGAGGCGCTACCCGAAGGCCCAGTCTCATTATGGCCGTGACGATACACGCGACACCGAGTTCGGCGAGCCGTACCGCCCGCTGGAAGCTTACCTCCCGGGCTATGACGAGCGTGTCGTCCGCATAGCAGACGACGCCCACCCCGGCTTATCCGCAGGACCGCATCGTACGCGAGGCTCCATAGCAGAGGTCCCAACACGGACCTCTGAGGAACCCCGCAGGAGAGCTCCCTCTGGATTTCAATCCCGTTCCGACCGACGAATTTAATCGTCCTGCCGCGCAAATATGCCCCGTCTATACCACGGAGATAGGGAGGCACGTTATGATGGACCAGTGCCTCCCGTATCGCCCGCCAGGGGACGAAGTTGAAGGCGTTGACGATGTCTAAGCTCACCGCCAACGCCACCCTACCTGGTCGTCCCAATCACGGTACGAAGGTGACGGGGGGTCCAAGGGACTGTCCTGGACCCTAGGGAAGAGGGTGTCCACCACCCTCCTCAGGAAATCGGGGTCCAGGGTACTCGGCAACGGAGAGACCCACGGTCTGAGCTTTCCCAGTACCATTATGTACGGGCGCCCCCATGGGTCCCTATCCAGTCCCTCGATGAGCTCGATCCAGGACCGAGCTTTGGCTTCCGCTATCGCACCGGATAGCGCCTTGACGGCGACTTGATACGCCCTGTGTGCTCCGGCAGCCTCTTCGGCATTGGCTCGCCTCCTCCGACGGGCCCGCTGGTGTCGGCGGCGCTGCGACATACTCCGAACGGAGTGCCGCGATTTCGGCCGACCACCAATACTGCGAGCCTCGTCTGTCACCTGGATGGATCCGGGGCATCGACGTGTCGCATATGCGAGACATGATGCCCCGGAACCAGCCCACTTGCGAATTGGGATCGCACGGGATACTCTCTCCACCCTCACTCGCCCCCCAGGCGATGGCGACGGCGGCAGCCGTCAGCATGATGCGGTCCAAGCGGCGTACGTACACCAGCGCCGCGGTGGGACAACACTACTGCGGTCAGGGCCGCCTCGGCCCGGACGGAAGGCCACACTGAAAAGTATGTGTCGGTGATCCGACAGCGTGGCAATTTCCTCCGCAACTCTCCACCCCGAGACCAGGTGCATGGCCGAGGGAGTTGCCCACGTCAAGTCGACGATAGACTCCCCCTGCCACCGCACACAGGTGCTGACTGAACCCCGATTTAAAAGACGGAGGTCCAGTCTGGCGGCCCATTCCAACAGTGACTCCCCTCGAACGTTGTCCCGGGCATCGCCCCACACGCTAGAGTGGGCGTTAAAATCGCCCAGGACGAGTACCGGACGGGTCTGGTACGAGCTAATATGGCTCGTTAGCGCGTCCAGGTACGCCAATCAAATCAAAATTTGCGAGGCCGCAATTCGGGGAGATGTAGCAGCCGACCACGACTGCTGGTCCCCACTCCACGACGACGAATCCGGGCCCTTTGGCCAGAAGTGCGCAATGGGGGTCACGTTCCCCCCCTGCCTAATAAATGGCGACGAGGCCCCCATCCACCCTGAACCAACGAGGGTGGTCGGGAACGGAGTGAGGCTCCGCCACTATCGCTAGGGCAACCGAACGCTCAGCAATCGTCTGCGCAAGAAAAGCTTGCGCAGCGATGCAGTGGTTCAAGTTGCCCTGCAAAATAAGTTGGGGGGGAAAGAATGTTTAGACCATGGAGGTCTAAACATTCTTTCCCCCCCAACTTATTACTTACAACATATTACTTACAATCGCCCTACCGGGGCCAGAGCTCGGATCGTTGGACCGCGACGATGTAGGAGTGGACGTGGCAGGACGTCCCGCTCCCTTTCGTTTAGGTGTCGTACACCTACCGCTGCCCAGGCGATGGTTTGCCGGCCTGCCAAGGTCGGCACACACCACGCAATAAGGGGCGCGCGCCGTGCATTCCTTCGCCTTGTGGCCCTGTTGGCCACAGACGAAGCACGATGCACTCCGGTCGCATCCGGTACACCGAGCCCTGACATGCCCCCTCTCCAGGCAGCGGTAGCACTGGAGAGCTCTGGGTGGCAGCGATACCACTCGGACCGACATCCAGCCCACTAGTACCCGGCCGATTGCCGCTAATTTGCGGGCGGCCACTAGTGGGCACCGAACCCGACGGGGAATAACGAATTTCGCCGACCTTTACGTCGGCAACGGCGCATCCTCCCATCGTGGCTATTGTTTCAGCTACCTCAGTGGGGTCGGTGGAGTCGTCCAGGTCTAGCACCCGGAGCTCCCCCATCGCCACAGGGTGCGCCACCACTGCACCCGTTTCAGCCAAGGCTTCCCTGAGGCGAGATGTGAGGGCCTCCGCCTTCGCGGATCCCTCTGGACCGGGGATTCTCAAAATGAGACCCCCGGTCAAAGCCCTCTTAGGGCGCAGGCCCGCTTCTAGGCCTAGGTCCTTCAATTGGACCTTGGTCCTTGCCATCTTCATGACCTCAGCCATGGTAGTGGCCGAGGTCGATGGCAGGTTAATAGTCACTGCCGCGGATGGTGGAGGTCGCGGCAGTGCTATCGGCCTCTTTGGCGGAGGCGGCGGTGGCTGATTCAATCGGGCAGCTTTAGCCCTAGCCTTTCGGCCAATCACCTGGGCCCATGTGCCCTCGGCAGGTGGCGGTGGCGCTGACCGCACCGGCATCGTCGCAGCTCGAGCCGCAGCAGCCTCCGCAGCGGCAGCCCGTTGTCTCAGACGCCGGCCACCCCGCTTTCCGCCCGTCGTGGCCTTCGCGATGGGTGGTAACTGGGGCGGTGCTGCACTCCCAGCGAGCGGCGGGCGGATGGCCCTGCCCGAGAAGATCTCCGCCATGACCTCCTGGCGCATCAGGACTAGACGTTGGTCCCAGATGCGCCCCATTCCTCTCATTTTGCGGTCCATTATGGCCGCAAACCTCTCTTCGGGAGAGGTCTGATGTCCCCGGGCAGGAACCGAAAGAGGAGCTTTCAAATTGCTCCTCTGTGTTGCTGAGGCCGGATGTGGTGATGCTGGAGCGCAGTCAACCGGTGCTGGTGGCGGAGACGATCTCAACGTCGGCGGCGCTTGCGGAGCAGGTTCCGACGGCCGGGATGGAGACGTCAGAGGCAAAAAATTCGCAACTTCACCCCGGCGAAGCTCCGCCATCGCCGCCGAAATGGCGGCCACACGCGCCTCCAGGGAGGCCAGCTGGGAGCGCAGCCTCTGGTTCTCTAGCTCCAGTAAGCTCCTGCTAGTCCTCCTTAATCTGGGCGCCTACCCTGGACGCCCTCCCTGTCCCGCGGTGATCCGGCGTTTCCCCCTCGGAGTATCCGCTCGGCTATCCAGGGACTCCATTGACACCGCGGACCTAAGGGAGCTATTACTCTCCGTGCCCGCGGCTTGTTCCCCCAATGGTCCAGGTACTGGAGTGGCCGGACGGGAAAAGGTCTCCCTGACCTTTCTAGCGGCCTTCTTCTTAGAAGTAGCCTTCGCTGCCTTCGTCTCTTCATCTGCTATGGGGTGCACCACACCTGGCACACCCGCAAGCTCCTCAGAAGTTAAGGCGATTTCCTTAACTGTCGGTTGGGCAATTTGTAAATTATTTTTTCCTTCCATAAATGTCAAAACAGCGTTCACCAACCCAATTCCCCACCCTCCACCAAGCCCTCAAAGGGGATGCTTTACGAGCACCAATCTGCGAGACCTCCAACGCGAACCGATACTGGACAGCCCAACGTCCAGCACGACGCGCGCCTTCGTCTGCAGACCGACACACTGGGGCCGGCCCAGACGCCACCTGCAGATACGCCTTCCCTTGGCTAGCCTTGACGGCCGGCGACCGGACGTCGCAGCCGATTAATCGAGGCCCGGCTAGACCCCGACCGCCCGTGTAAGGGGAAATCCGGACCAAAGAGGCGTGTTGCGGGTGAGGGATAACAACTACCCGACCCCTCACCGACTCAACCTCCAGGACTCCTTCATCCCCCCGTACGGGTCCCCGCGCACGGCACAAACACGCGGGTGGTCGTCGCGGAATTCCGACCATATCCCAATCCGAGAAACGATTACTACCTGCGCCCGGCGTGCACCGTCCCATAAACTTCTGTTCCCACCGAATATGAGTATTCGAATGGAACCAGTAGCCTTGGGCTCGCGAGGAGGTTTTCCGACCTAGCACGCCCACCCACAGTGTTACCCACACCTACATAGTGTTTGGTGGGTGGTACAAGTTACAAGATTCACTATATATTGCAGTAACTACAAGAGATGTAATATTGTAAATAACTGTAACAAAGTTTATCTTAAAAGTAACATTGCAAGGGATTATGCTAATATCATGTATGTATTTATTTGAATTTATGTATTAATTAAACTTGTTTATTTTTAGTCTTTATTACTGTTTACCTTTTTTTAAAATAAAATAAAAATAAATGAGTGTGCATTTGTGTGCCAGGTTGTGTGCGCATATGTGTGTGTGTGTGTGTGTGTGTCTGTGTGTGGTGTGGGTTTGTTTATGTGTGTGTGTGTGTGTTGCACGCGTGTGTGCGTGAATGTGTATGTGTATTGTATCACATTGAATATGGCTAAAAATTTAAATAATAACTTTTAGTATATTTTCCGTTTCACGGTAACCTAGCCCTTATAAACTGTTTTTCAAGTTTTCTTTTAGGCTTATTCTGCTCATTTTAAAGATTGGTTTTAAATCATGGAAGTATCTATAGAGGTATGGACCAGTATATGACAGTTGTCTTCGCGCGAAAGTGGTGTTGAAAGAGGGGACATATGTGCGTATTCTTCTTTTGAATTGGGGTAGTTGGGAGGGGACAATTGCTTTATGGTGGCGCAAAACCGAGTGAAATATGAATAGTTGTCTCATTGTCAGGAGGTTAGCTTCTTCATATAAAGTATCCGTTTGGTACATTCTAGGCTTTCGCAACATAACTTTGATAACAGCCCTTTGCGCTCTCTCTAGTTCTAGGAGGTGCGTTGTCGCGGCTCGCAGCACACGGGTATACAGTATGACAACAGTGATTGGCCAAGAGCAAGGTAAATATTTGTAATGAGTTTGGCGTCAGCAGATTCTCTGAGGTTTCTGAAAACATGGAGAAGTTTACGAATCCGTTTACTAAGTTCAGCAATGTGCGGTTTCCAATTCATGTTTTTATCGATTATAATTCCAAGGTATTTGTGAGTTTCTGTTTGGATAATGTTAGGACAAAGGCATGTAATACCCGATTTTGTATCCCTGGGACACTGGTGGTCGTGTGCCTTAATATTAAAATCGGTCGCCGGTTTGGTGGTTTCAGAGATTCTGAAACATATATATTTTGTTTTCGAAATATTAATAGTTAGGAGATTACAATCGAGCCATTTCATTATTGTTGTTAGACCCGTTTCCGCCGATTTCTTTACGTGTGACCACGATTCACCCCAGAAAATGAGAGCTGTATCGTCTGCGAAGGCTAGTGTTCTGCAATTTTCTATTTTATGTTTGCATAGGCTATTGACGACGTAGGCTAAAAAAAGGGTAGGGCCAAGCATGCTTCCTTGCGGAATGCCATAAGTGACGGGGAGGCTAGAGCTGAGTACGTCGCCAATTTTCACAATTTGGCTTCTGTTGGACAGGTAGTCGCGAAACCAGTTAAGTGCATGCCCACGTATCCCTAGATCCTCCAATTTCAGTAATAGTATTGGAGTAGACACGGTGTCGAATGCTTTTTTGAGATCTATGAAGATAGCTATGCATTTGTCTTCTCTGTCTAGGGTTTTTGTGACTGTTTGGGAAAGATCGGCTATAGCGTCTTCTGTGTTCCTACCTGAGCGAAATCCATATTGTTTATCGGCTAATAGACGTTTAGATTCAAGAAAGCTAGTTAGACGGATGTTAATAACCTTTTCAATAAACTTGCTTATTGTGCTGAGTAATACACCTTTATATATTGGAACAACTACTGCCTTCTTAAAAATTGTAGGAAATATCCCAGTGGAAATACTAAGATTGCAAAGATGAGCTATCATGGTACATAAAATTGCGTGGGAATTTTTTGGGATAGTAGTAGTAATGCAGTCTAATCCTGGTGTGCTACGAGTTCTGAGATTACGGATAATTTTGTCTATTTCTATAAAGTTTGTAGGCTATAGGCACATTGAATCAATGTTTTTGATAGAGGTCATATTTTTCAGTAACTGATCCTCATTCGTGTTTAGTTTATTCAGTATATCTGTACTTTACCAACTGACGTGAAAAAAGAGTTTACTTGGTCGAGGGATTGGTTTGGAGATGGTAGAAGGCTTAGTAAAGCAGTTGATTGAGCGTTTTTATTTCTCATATGGCATAGCTCCTTGACTGTATCCCAAGTACCTTTGTTATTTTTATAATTCTGGTACAATTTATTTTTATAATAGTTAATTTTCAGGGTTTTGGCTGCCTGATTACATATATTACGATATTTAATATATGTTTTGACGAAAGGTTTGTGTGCATCAAAACATTATGAGTGTGTGCATTATTATTTAACTAATGAATAAATGAACCGTGTGTAAGTGTTTGGATCGCTCACTACTTCGAGGGGAGGTGTTGAAGATAGACGACGTAGCGAGCTTGTGCCTACCTGAATGTTTTATGCTTGGCTGTATGTAGGTATATAGGCACGAGCCGGCCGATGCGCCCGCGCGCGCCGTATTATCTATTAAGTTAGTTCCTAGTTGAGTGCCGGAATAAATGCATGCGTGTTAAAGTAATCATTACGTTTTTATTTAATTGTCCCTGTATATTACTCTGCCAACATTAAGAATAGCGAAGATATTTAACTGCACGTGCGCCACACGTCACGTCACACCAGTCGGTCGGCGGCAGGACAGTCGCCTCGCCACTTCGTGTCCACACAGGACAACTATAATAGTGAAGCCCTTAAGTAATTGTTCTGAGTTTGGGTATACTGTGTGTCCAATAATTATGTTTGTAAGATACCCCGCGATATAGGGATTTATAACCCCAGTGCAGCCGATGTCTTAAAACAAAACAAATAGCGCTTCATAATCTAAACATAAAAAATAAGTAGGTACCAAGAAAATCTTTAGAAATATTCATCGAATATCTAAATTCAGAAGTCATAACAAAACAATGCCATTCCGTATGGACACGACACCTAATCTACATCTTAATGTACTTCAGACAATATTGTTAGTACCATAAATATACCTAATGGAAGTAATCAATACACACAGCTATATTCCTAAAGGTGTCAGTTAATTTTCTTTTATGTTACGTTATTCCTTCCGGAACTATTTGCACGGTCGTTAACATAATGGACCGCAGAGCCAAAGATAAATGGTTCGTGGAAAACGAAATCAACCAGCCAAGAAGTAGGAAAACTCTGAGTAATTGGTAATGGGCATTCTTTAATAAGACTATTTCCGATTACATTATGTTCTGTTGTTTAGATAGATAATATTGATAGCATTGTCTACTTCTTTTGTAGAGTGCCACTTTATCGTATTACCCTGGTGTCAGGATTGTTCAAGCCACTCAGTTGGTCAATGACATGGCTTAACGACTGTTGTTTAACAACTGCCGACAAGTAACGTGCCCTCTGAGATACGGAGATGCTAAGAAATTGTGTCGTTTTGCGATCACCCATCTATAGAGTAACCACGCCTTGATATGACCATAAACAATGGTAATAACTTCGTTAAACATAATCAATTCAAATGATTAGTCAAAATTTCGTGGCTGATAGGAAAAACATAAATTATTAGAGGGTATTCAGTCGAAAAAAATTCAAACTATTATGAAGAAGAAAAGAAGAAGAAAATGTTTTTATTGAACACATATACACACACATTGAAATAAAGTTTGTACAAATATTAACTTAGTTATATGCTTTTGTATTCAGCGATACTGAATAATATAGCCAAAGTACACGCACCAAATATTGGATATCCCCTTAACTTAATAAAATAAAAACAGGCAAAGTACCAAACCACCAGCGTATACACTTAGCGCTTAGTGTGTTCAAATTGAGAATTTGGATCACCCGTTCGATAAACCCGGGCTAAAACTTTAGTAGCTAAATAATATCACGAAGGTTTAAAACGAAAACAATCTTGTGGAACTTTGTAATACAGGCTTATCAAAAGTTTGTATTCTTGGGGTTTGAGAATTGGGGGCCGGTTGAGCATGTATGAAAACAAACAATCTACCCTGTTCAAAGGTTCCGTAGCCCGACAAGGTAGATCCACCTATAAATCTGTATTGATGCCATTTACTTCAAAACAAGTAAAATCATGCACTTGGAAGTTGATTTACCAACATCATATCAGCCGAATTACATCCACTGCAGGGCAAGAGCCTCCCCCAAGAATGGAAGATATGGCCATGATCGCCACGCTTGGCAGACGGGTGCGACGGAGGTTGCATGAAGTTGGTTTCATAGGGGTGGCGGCCTTCATGGACTCTGGTTCTGATTCCCGCTTTGGGTTTCATCCGGAATCTCGAAGTCGTCTACGGCACCTTCAGGAGGTTCACTCATACCAAGACGGGCCAATCATAGTGTGGGCATGAAATCTTTGCGTATAAACCTAGGTAGAAAAAAAAACTTGAGAGGTGTCAAGGGACACCCGGATGGAACGAAGTTATTTCTTATTATTTATTATGTACAAAAAACCTGTATACACTCAACAAAAATAATCGTCGCGACACCACACTGTTCAATGCAAAATAGAAATGAAAATATCTGGCTTGCTTTCAATAAGAGAGAGAGAGAGAGAGAGACAGAGAAACATGCGCACGCCGCACAGCTGCAAAAAGTGTCGTGACAACTTTTCGTAAGAATTTTTTTCCGTCTAGCCCCCTTTCACAACGCGCGATAAGGAACTTCGTTCCAATAACCTATCTTTCCTCCATTTACTATACCAGAAATAGTTTTTTTTTTTTATGAAATAGAAATTATAATTCTAATTCCCTCAGGCCGACTTCTACCCTCCACGGGATGAGATGCGGTGGTGATATTCTTCGTAGTAAGCCATACAGCAATTTAGCAACACAAATCTTGCATATAATAAAAAACCGGCCAAGTGCGAGTCGGACTCGCCCATGAAGGGTTCCGCAGCAGCAAGTATTTCAGTTGTATAGATGAAAGGTAAATTGCGGTTTACGATTTATGATGCATTAAAAAAAACTACTTACTAGATTTCGTTCAAACCAATTTTCGTTGTTAGTTTACTTGGTAATTTACATCATAGTTTTTTTTTAGTTTTATCATTCTCTTATTTTAGAAGTTACAGGGGGGGACACTCATTTTTCCACTTTGGAAGTGTCTCTCGCGCAAACTATTCAGTTTAGAAAAAAATGATTCTAGGAACCCTAATATCATTTTTGAAGACCTATCCATAAATACCCGACATGTATGGGTACGATGAAAAAAACATTTTTGAGTTTCAGTTCTATGTATGGGGAACCCCCAAAATTATTATTATTTTTCTATTTTTGTGTAAAACTTAATGCGGTTCACAGAATACATCTACTTACCAAGTTTCAACAGTACAGCTCTTATAGTTTCGTAATAAAATGGCTGTGACATACGGACGGATTGACAGACAGACAGACAGACATGACGAATCTATAAGGGTTCCGTTTTTTGCCATTTAGCTACGGAACCCTAAAAACATAGGAAATATGATAAAAGAAACGCGCGAACCTTACAGTCGTCGCATATGATGTGTAACATCTGACATGTTATCATTCCGTATAATATAATTTTGAGATAAAATGTACGAAGGCAATTTATTCATAATGTGATTGGATGAATATATCGTCGCATACACTATAAGCCAACAGTACGTCGTGGCACCAACCTTACGCAAAATGGGTTGACACCATATCACAGCCAGCTTACCGCCACCGCGCGCGCTCATTGGTCAAATCAAATAGTGCGCGCTGACACGCTACCAGCCGGGAAAGCGCGCAAGCGCCTGTAACACACTGTACCTAGGTCACCGTAGCCTATTTGGTAGTGCTCCTGCCTACGAAGCTGGTGGTCCTGGGACGAATCCCGGTAAGTGCAATCGAGCACGAATATTTGTTTCTGAGTCATGGATGTTTTCTATGTATTTAGGTATTTATCTATCTAAATAAGTATGTATATCGTCGCCTGGTACACATAGTACAAGCTTTGCTTAGTTTGGGGCTAGGATGATCTGTGTGACACTGTCCCTAGATATTATTATTAGTATTTCTGTCCCTTTTCCAAAATGACTCCCACAAAAAATATCCGGTAACCAAGAAGAAAGATTTATATATCTTTCAGCATTGTCGTAGCAGATTGGCACCAACAAAATATAAGCCTAGCCTTAACAATCCATCCAAAATGAGGAATAAGTTTGTAAACGAAACTAGGGATAGGATTTTTGTGTCATTTGCTAAATAATAATGTCCTCCTGGTCGAATTTCAGACACGGCGGCTAGTCTCAATGGATATTAGCCATCTGCGCGGGACATATTATAGTGCATGAGTGTGTGCGCTAACACAAGGGCACTTTGACGACTAGTGACACGAACGGAAAGAGATTTGGTACAGAACCGACGGCTTAACGTGCTCTCCGAGGCACGAGGGTGTGATACCGCCAATTTCATGAATTTGGGCTGATACTTAGAATAATTTTTAATTGAAAAATCAAAAAATTTTGGCGCCACCCGGGATAATAATCCACGATATAACCATTTATTATTACCAGCTCGGTTGAGCACGCTCCGACAAACGAGGTAGTCGATTTGAAATAATAATATAGGATACCTTACACCCATGGTAACCATAGTAATTAATCCATACAGTTTACTATCGAGTTATATTAGTAATTTAGCTTTAGATAACTGCGAACTCTCACACTCCTACATAAACAATCGCAGGAATAATATCGTGTATTTTTATTTTCTCCCATATTTCCTGAGCGTAAGATACGTATTTTACGAGATCGGCTCATATTGCCGAAATGTCTATCATGGTCTGCGGTATTGGGTAAATATTCATGTTTAGCATCCTCCGTGGGAGGATGGTAGGAAGATTGCGAGCGGAGATAATTGAATTATCCTTACCTACAGGTTACCGTGTCATCACTCTGATGCAGGTAAACTGGGAATTTCTTAGAATCCCCAGCTATTGAATAAGTAACCAACAATAAAACGATCGAGACAGAATCAAACAACTACGTGACGCACATAATAATCAGTTACTCTAAATTCGCCGGAGACAAAGCGCACAGCGTAAAAGGAATCTTTGTTAGATTATAAACCTTATGAGGTAAAACTAATATCGAATTCATTTCGACCACACGTTTTTTTTTGTTTTGACTGGTATTTGAACGTGTATAACTATCCGTGCAAATTTTGTTGTTATTGTGCGAGCTTATCATTGTAACTTCTTTTTTTCTATGAGGCATTAATAATAAAATAGTAGTTTTACATTTTTAATGTTACTTGTTGCCAACATAATTAATTTGAGAACTTTATTACAACCAAAAAATGTGTATTATAAATGTAAATATGGCTATGTCCAACAATTTAAAAAAATACCAAAGTAGTGAAGGAACCTTTTATTTTATGTTTCATCGACATTTTTTTACATAACCTCCCATTACCTCGACGTAATTGTACTAAGCGACCTCATGGGAAAGAAAGAGAAGAAATCGCCAGATAAACGACATTTTTTCTCCCTTTCCCTTTACATAGACAAGTCATATTGGAAAATTAAATTCACATTTATAGTCAAATTATCATTTGAAATTGACACTACATGTTAAAGCATGAAATTCGTAAACCAAAGTAACACATTATCTCACATTGATTCATTTAATTATAGCAAGGAATACTCGTTTGCAAGTGGATCACCTGATAATAAGTAATCATTACCGCCCATGGACACTCACAAAACCACAGGAGCCACACGTACATTCCCGCCCTTAAAGAAATTTGCCATGTCATACCGGATCGGAAATACCTCCGCAGTATCTGGTAAAACGACCATTTATTATTTAATTATTTTAATAGGTTATCCAACAATTATTTAAACTTTATAATGATAGTTACAAGCTAAATGTTACAGTTTTTCGTGTAATAATCCCTTATAGGCTAACACAGCATGCATATCAAATTAGGAATAATTAACTATAAATGTTGAATACAATATAATAGTATACAATAAAAGTAGCCAAGTATTAAGGTTATAATTATATAATTGCATATAAAATATATAATTTAAAAAGCATTAAAAAATATTAAGTTGCCAAAAAAATTAACATTAATTATGATTAGTAATAACAATTTATATAAACGACTGAGTTTTACTAATTAATTAAATAAAATAGATACAATAATGTCATTTTGCATATAACAATTGATTTGCAAGAATTCAGACAAGATAAAATAGATTTGAAAATGGTTTGAACAGTTTTCATATAAAACAAAAACTTAAAACTACATTGTATGTGAAGGTGATTTAATAAGTTTAATATTACAAATTTATTTGGTTTTTGAATTAAATTACTAAAGTTGATACTTAATTCTGGTTTTTGTACTTATATTGGTGCTGCTAACGACCCTTTTTTTCCTTGTAGTATTTAGAAAAATTGTCATTTATCAGTGAGATATGGACATATTTACACTGGATATTTTTTGTAAAATCGTCAAATTGGCAGATTTAGATGATCTAATAAATTATATTTATTTTAATAGCAAAAGGCCACTACCTTAAAAGAGTCAAAGCAAAATATTATATTCCATCGACGTAGAAGCTAAGTAAACTTATACGGGCGTAGCCTCGTAGCAAAATTGATTCGATATTCCGGCAAGTTGAATTATTTTGACAAGTTCCTCCATCATCCGCAGATCGGTAGTCACGATCGCTTTGTCAGCTCGTATGAATGTAATTTCTAAAGTTGTGCTGACTTGTCTTTTGCTTTGCGGTCCGTAGTGGTTCCGGATTCTACTCTCGGGTTGGTTAGAAAAGTAAGACTTTTACAGGGGGCTTTGGCTATTTTCTCGAGTTAAAAAAAATATATATGCAGCAAATAGGGTCTCTTAATAATATTAAGGACAACTCCCGCGCCATCCCTGTGTCGCGAGTTTACAAACAAATAATTAACGGACATAAAGTGCATCTAGACTAAAAACAACTATTTATGGATTATATAGTTGTCCTGAGCGGAAATCGAACTCAAAACACGGTGTGACGCGTCTTAACACCGGCAGTTTTAAAATGCAACGAAGAATTTGATCTCCATTGCAGGTCTTACTCTACCCGCATTCAGCACACTAGAATCTCGGTCCATCTTGTATAATGCCATTAATTGCAAGCATTCATGCCTATGATATTACTTATTATCGCAATTATAATAATTTAATTATAAAGTATAAATATTAATACTAGATATATCTAGCCAAATAAATATTTGTAGAGTCTTGAGTTGCCCTTAATCTGTATTATAATGCATCCAGTCATAAAATGGTACTAATATTTCCGTAATCCGTCGTGGTTTCACCAGCAGCCTCGCTAAGTTATTAGATTTGGAGAGTTTTGGCAGAGACGCTCTCGACCGCATCAATTTATGCTTCGTTTAACGTGGTAAGAAAATCTTTGAACGCGTTCATGTGGAAATAGGATTCACAAATAGTTTACGGATGATGTTATACCAATTCTACCCGAACATAAGCTAATTAGTGTGCGTATACCGTGACTTTAATTGATTATGGAGGCACTCATAGCTACGAGTATATGCCGTCACCGGTCCGTAAGTGATCAGCGAGGTTAAGCAACTAGGCTCGCGGTCAGTCCCTAGACGGGTGACAAAGTGATTTAATTGCTGAGCGTGTCCGTGCTTCGGAGGGCACGGCAAGCTGTCGGTCCCGGTTGTAATTAAATAACAGTCGTTAAGCTATTTCAGAGGCCTACTGGGCGGCTTGAACATCTCTAACATTAGGGTAACACTCGGGTAAGTAAGTAATTCAATGTCCTTTACTACTTTTAAAACTCCGACACACAGCATGTTTAAGTTTGAATCTAATTTCTGTGTCTCTTTTTCTAAGACAGCCTAACTTCTAAAGCAGTGCAATGCGGTTGTTTGAACGCTAGTTTACGTGAAATAGTTGTTAGATTTTTTTTTTATTGAATATCCGTCAGAGATTTTTAAAGTTGGAGTTGAGTTATTAACAGAATGGGGTAAAAGTTGTCGTATTACTTATTTAGTAAGTTAGGACGAGCACCTGCATTGAATAATTAATGTTAATCTTTTCATGTTATGTACACGGTAAATTTTAATCACTATCTAAATGGGAACACACTTAGCTAACAGAAAACCTAAGCTGGGGGTTCCGTGTACCATAGTACACGGAACCCTCAGCTTAGGTTTTCACTCACAAGACAAAGACAAGACTCAAACTTCAAGTGATCCAAAGGAAGTCTGTAACATGGTCTCGCACTTTTTTAGTTCGGTTTACGAACCCTCGACGCTAAGTGACACCTGGACTCCACCCGTTGAAGACTCTTTTAATAATGATCTCCTTTCCACTATTTCTATCAGCTCTAGTAAAGTTCGTAAAGCGCTCAAACTGCTCGATCCAACTAAAGGGCCAGGCCCAGATGGTATACCTCCGTTATTTTTCAAATCCACAGCAGACACAATATACTATCCCCTGTACATTATTTACAACAAAAGTCTTGAAGAGGGAGCATTTCCAGTTGTTTGGAAGACCGCTAACATTACACCGGTATTTAAAAGTGGCTCTCAAAATGACGTTGAAAATTATCGTCCTATATCCATCTTAAATGCAGCGGCAAAGATTCTCGAAAGTCTTGTTCATGATGAAGTATACGCTATCTTACATACCATCATTCTACCTCAGCAACATGGTTTTGTTAAGCGCCGATCAACAAACAGTAACCTCCTATGTTTTACTAACACCATATTTGAAAATATGGATAAAGGAGCCCAAACTGATGCTAAATACACTGACTTTCGAAAAGCTTTCGACAAAGTGGATCATGAGCTACTTCTAAATAAATTAGCATTCAACGGTATCAAGGGAAATTTGCTGCGCTGGTTCTCCTCTTATATATCCAACCGAGTGCAAAAAGTCGTTGTGAATGGGCATCAGTCCGGAAATATACAGGTCACTTCAGGTGTGCCACAGGGATCGATTATTGGGCCACTACTTTTCATACTGTTCATTAACGACATAGACAAATGTTTCTTGCACTCTAGATTTCTTTTGTACGCAGATGACCTAAAGACATACAGAATTATAAACAACATGGATGACTGTAACCTTTTCCAACAAGATTTAGATAGGCTGTCTACATATTGTTATCATAATAAACTTCATTTAAGTATACCTAAATGCAACAGTATCTCATTCACCAAAAACAAGAGGAAAATAAATTACATATATAAGCTCAACAATGTCGATCTAGCACATGTCTCGTCAATACATGATCTTGGTGTCCTAATGGACTCAAGGCTACACCTTGATGTACATATAGAAAGCATTGTGAAGAAAGCCTTTCAGATGTTCGGTTTTGTCATGAGAGCGAGCAAGGACTTTAAAAACGTATCCACATACCTAATTTTATATAAGACACTAATAAGATCTCAATTGGAATATGCATGCTGTGTGTGGAATCCACTTTATAGCAAATATGTTGATCAAATTGAGGCTGTACAACGTAAGTTCCTTAGATCCATGCACTATAGATACCACCGTGGTCGTCTAAAATATCCGCAGTTACTGAGTAGATACAAGATGCTTTCTTTAAAATGTAGACGTACTCAACTGGAAGCTATGATGCTTCACAAAGTTTGCCATAATAATGTTGACTGCACCGAATTCAACAATAAATTATGTTACTCAGTTCCAAGAACAGTTCACCGTCGAGAGGTTAGGGCGCGCACACTATTTGCAGTTGGGTCTTGTAGAACCAACGCTGGTGTGCGCGCTCCCATGCATCGGTTAGTGAACGAATACAATATCCATTTCTATGAACTTGATATTTTTGCATGTTCTATGTACCAATTTATGAAAAAGATCATTGAAGCGCTTGGCGGAAATAAATAATTAATCAACACACACAAAATATTTTTATATAATCACCTTACTTTTTTTCTCTTTTCTTTAATAATGTGAAATCCAATCATTCATTACTTATAACTAATTTATTACTTTTCTATCTTTGTAACTTTTGAAATTTACTATAATGTTTTCAATCTAATGTGCTTGCATGATAATACTAGGCTATGCTAAATAGATTTCTCATACAAATGTAATGTTGTGCCTCTGGTTTATATTCCTTAAATATTATTATCGCAACCTGTGGAAAATGTGGTTGGACATACATTTCATAAATTTATATGTTTAGAATTAAGTACCTAATGCTCAATGGATATCTGTATGTTTTCCCGAATAAATAAAATAATGTCTACGAAAATAATAGGTTGACGCATTTACATTGTAACGATATGAAACTGAAAAATATCCATTTTATGTCACCCAAATGCAATCTTATGCTATGTTTCTCATATCTTTCATCATTCTTATGTAAAACCCACATCCTTATTTCTAAATAAAGTTGTAGAAAGTAAAACTACAACCATACGATAGATAGAATTGTCCAAAGTTCAACAGAACTGGACATCCGCCACCAAAGAATAGTTCACCTTTTGACCAAACTTCGTCCATAAATTTCGCAAAGGGCACATTTGTTACAGGGAAGTTAACCCATTGGCCCTTGTGCGATGCAAATAAATAAACATTTGTGCCAACAAAAATATACCTAATGATAATAAGGTCATGTAAGTACAATGGTTACATACGGTTACATACGGTTTATACATTTGTCCCACAAAACCGTGTTACCGGTTTGACTGTAGGATCGAGTACAGCAACTATTTTATCTTGATTACAAAATAGTTGCATTACATGATGCATTATTTTTTTTTAGATCTACGCCCGCACTACGTAATCTAATACCAGTGTCGCGGGGTACTTTACAGACATATAATATTATCCTTTCCATTAAATCCAATGCAGTGGGATGTGATAACATCAGTCGACGCATGGTCACTACTATCCTGGATTCCATTCTGCCTGCAATTACCTATATCATTAACTATTCCCTTGACTCTGGTTCATTTCCTTCCTTGTTTCGTAAGGCCTATGTCCGTCCACTTCCCAAGGTATCCAACCCATCACTACCCCATCACTACCGCCCTATCTCAATACTTCCTTTCCTTTCTAAAATTCTTGAGTCCTGCGTCCATCAACAATTTTCCCGTTTTGTGCTGAAAAACAACCTTATTAGTCCTTTCCAATCCGGATTCCGCCCTGGCCACAGCACCACCACTGCCCTACTTAAAGTGACTGGCGACATTAGAGGTGCTATGGAGGATGCCAAAGTGACAGTTTTAGTACTGATCGATTTTTCGAATGCCTTCAATACCGTCAGTCACGACATCCTTTTATCTATCCTTTCCCATCTTATGGTCTCTGATGAGACACTGGAATGGTTCTCTTCTTATCTTCGGGAACGCCAACAGGCGGTTCACTTCGGTGACTTTGCTTCGAACTGGAGCAATCTTGACACTGGTGTCCCTCAAGGCGGTATACTATCTCCTCTTTTATTTTCTATATTCATAAATTTCTTAGCTCATGATCTTCAGTGTACGTATCATCTTTACGCCGATGACCTACAACTGTATTCTCAAGCGACTACAGACAATCTCTCTGAAGCGATTGGGAAGATTAATAGGGATTTAAGTTTCATTAAAGATTGGTCTAATAGGTTTGGTTTAATAGTAAATCCCGAAAAATGTCAAGCCATCATAGTAGGCAGTTCACGCATGATGAGCAGGGTTGATATCGACCATTTACCACCTATTGTGTTCGACAAGTCTATTATTCCAATTAGTCAGAGTGTCAAGGATCTTGGTATGATAATTGATACGACGTTGAGCTGGCAAAATCAGGTTGCTACCATCAGTAAAAGGGTAACAGGGACTTTGCGGTCACTCTATCGCCTTAAGAATTTTCTTCCATCCGAGACGAAAGTAATGCTTGTGCACGCCTTAATTTTTCCCACAATTGACTATGGTGATGTATGCTACTTTGACCTGAATGCAGATCTCATCAATAAGCTTGACCGACTTCTCAATAATTGCATTCGGTTCGTATTTAATCTTCGAAAGTATGACCACGTTTCAGCTTATCGCCTGAAACTCAATTGGTTGCCTATCCGCCAACGTAGAACTCTGAGAGCGTTAACTACTCTGTTTTCAATTCTTGACTCTCCTTCCTCACCTCCTTATTTGACTCGTCACTTTCAATATTTATGTACTAACCATAATAGACCTCTTCGCTCATCTCATAATCGACTTTTACAATGTCCTTCTCATCGAACTGACTTCCTTCATACTTCTTTTTTCGTCCAATCCATTTTGCTTTGGAACGCGCTACCATCCGAAATCAGAATGTTTAAAAGCCGCTACACATTTAAAAAGAAGGTTCGTGATCACATCACTTCATCGAATCAATAGGAAAGCTATCGTATGTATGTATAATTTATATTATGTATATATTCTATTTATGTATGTATATAACATGTATATATGTAGAACTAGTATGTATTATTATGTTATATATAGTGTTTATGTATATAATTAAACCAAGACAGAAAGTTGCATTCGACATCTTAGTGCACCTACCGTAGTCTCTCTGCACCACCCAATGGTTGACTGGTAGATAATGCCTATGGCATTAAGTCCGCCTATGTACATATACTTTGTGTTAAAGTTTAAATAAATAAAAATAATAAAAGGAAACAAATTACATCCAGACTCAGAACAACTATTTATGGGTCACACAAATTGTTATCCGGCGCGGGAATGGGTGAGGCGACTGTCTAAGTCGCTGCGCCGCACATGCAGTCTATTAGGTGGTTTTTTTATTTAAATTTCTGTTTATCACTTTCATGCCGAATGTCATCCGGCAGACTATTTAACAAGTATTGCAAGCGTTTTTTTAGTATTCTGTTTCTATAATATTTGGTAATTTTAGGTACTGTCAGTCTGTCGGTTGACATCAAGCGTGTATTGTACTTATTACTTACATTTATTAGGTTAAGTTCGTGATATGTTATTCTTGTTATGTTCTTTGGTCATACGTTATAACAGTGTGATATTGAAGACCAGAATCATCTTCCTATAAAACTGCATAATATGGTGTGTTTGTGAATTTATTTCATGCACAGTGCGTGGGTTATATGTAGGTATCGAAGCCAATTTTTTTCCACTTATTACACAAATTAATATACTATAAGTTTTTAGGTTTAATAAGTATAATTTATGTAAGTATCTTACTTCTATGTCTTCGTTGATTTATCAGTAGTGTGGTTAATCCCTAATCCGAAATCAGGTACAAAGGTGTTTTCCTGAAAAGAAAATACCTAGCTGGGGGTTGGCGATGTTATTAGCATGTTCCTAGTAGTGTCCAGAGAGCAAGTATAAATGTGAGACCTGTGCCGGATCTCACTCCTGTCGTGTATAGGAAGCCGTCCCAACAGATTATGTGGGATTAGAGAATGCACATGTGTTTATGCGAACACTCTTGTGTGATAATATTAAAATTTTATCCTGCATTGGCTAATCTCCGTTGAGATTAGCCGCCGTAACCAAAATAGGGTTAGGAGAAATATTACCATTAAGTATCCTGTACTTACCTAATGGTCTACTTTAACCCAAATAAGAATTATTAAAAAATAGGCCTAGAACGACCAAGGCACTACTAACTCTAAGAATAAATAATAAAGCATTTTTCACTTAAACATCGTCCTTACGAATCAATTGTTAATTTAGATAATTGGTAGAGTTCTTTATATATTATCTCTGTGAATTCTTGGGAAAACAAAGAATATAAAATATTATACGTAATTCTTGGAAAGCGTTTTCATTCTAACACGATTTACCCTTTATGATGAAAACTAAACAAGAAAATCTAATGGCGGGCCTTACGAAGTTGACATTATATTATTTTGCTACACACAGTTACATATGTGCGTAGCTAAATAATATAGACCAGGCCCATGTTCTGGATAAACATAATTACAAAGAGCATGGATTATTCTAATATTTTGTTAACTTTGACTCCAATTTACTTTCTTAGTTACACTTGCCGCTGTTTTCCTATTAAAATTCCCAAATAATTAGAAAATTATACGCTGTATCAACAAGCATCGGGACTTTTGTACAGCTATAGTAGCTGTGTCTCGCAGTTTTACCCGCGTTAAACTTTTTAAATTATAGCCTATGTGTTAATTCAGGGTGTCAGCCAACTCCATGCCAAATACACTCCAGCCGTTTAGACGTGAAGAAGTAACAAACATACACACTCACACAGTTACAAACTTTCGCATTTATAATATGTATTAGTAGTATTCCTTTAGTTTACTCCTTCTTACTTACTTATCGTAGGGGCAGTAGTTACTCTAGTGTCAGAGTTCTTTAAACCGCCCAGAAGGCCTCTGACATGACTTAACGACTGTTGTCTAATGACTACAACCGGGACCGACAGCTTAACATGCCCTCCGAAGCACGGAGATGCACAGAAATTAAAACATTTTAGCGGTCACCCATCTATGGACTGACAGCGAGCCTAGTTGCTTAACATCGCCAATCACTTACGGACCAGTGAGAGCAACTAGCTATAAGCGCCTCCTACTAATGTTTAGCTAAACAAAATTATTGTATAATACGAAAATTATGTAAAATTTTGTTAATTACGACTGTGACCAATTCACTGCTAGACATTAATGATTTTTATTCTGGTATGGATACTAAATCGCATGTTTCATAAAAAAAACTTCGTTTAAAAAAACCGACTTCAAAAACTAAAAAGTATAAAAAAAAATATCTTAATAAAGATTTAATTTAATACATCTTATGCAAACGTAATACCTTTAATATTAATGAAATACTATAATTTGTATGTGCTACCTATTGATAGCTTTGAAGTCTAGACTCGCTAACATTCATGAAAGTCTGAACAGCAAGAGCATAGATTAGGCCGTATTTATGACCATCTAGGCAACGAGTTTGTGTGCTGTGGGTTTATAGACAAGGTCTTATTAATGATGGAATAACCATCAAGTCTACTGAGCAGAGGGCATGAGTCTATGAGGACTAGGTCTTATTAATGATCGATTAGCCAACGAGTCTACTGTGCAGAGGGCTCATAGCCTAGGTCTTATATATGATTGATTAGCTAATGAGTCTGCTAAGCAGATGGCTGTGGACTAGGTATTATTCATGATCGATTAGCCATCGAGTGTACTGAGCAGAAGGCTCATAGACTAGGACGTATTGATGATCAAGACAACGAGTCGAGAGAGTTCGAGTCGGCATCGCCCGTGTTAGGCGGAATGTTTTTTTCCGTAGCAGCAAGTATTTGAGTTGATAGAATGGAAGGTAAATTGCGGTTTACAATTTATGACGCATTAAAAAAACTGCTTAGGAACTAGATCTCGTTCAAACCAATTTTCTATTTTTCTATTTGACGGTATAGTTCTTATAGTTTCGGAATAAAGTGGCTGTGACATAGGGACGGACAGACAGACATGACAAAACCATAAGGTTTCCGTTTTTTGCCATTTGGCTACAGAACCCTAAAAATGACAGCTATTCCACATCAAACTAATGAAGAATCACGTAAATCGGTTCATAAATCTCAGCATAATCGGTGTACGTACATAAAAAATGCGCTTGTGCTAAAAGGTGCACCCACATACGCTTCCAAAAACGAGCTTATACGCGCGTATTCAACGCTAGTCGTCTGAAACTGTTATTAATGTTCATGCGAAGAAACACTTGAACAGTATGAGTCTAGCTAGACTGGCTAAGATTTAAAAACGGCTGGGCCAAAGACAATTACATCGTCCACATAAACAAAAATTTTCATACAAAAATGTCCATAAAATAAAAACTACTGGGCCACACTATATAAATTTTTTATGGGACCAAATGGCAACTATTCCGCATCAAACTAAGAAAGAATCACGTAAATCGGATCATAAATCTCCGCGTAATCGGTTAAAAAAAAAAACCGGTGAACTTGAGAACCTCCTCCTTTTGAAGTCGGTTAAAAATCTACCTCCTTACCTCCCGAAATGATTTCAATAAATAAGGAAACAGGGTGATTTCCTTATTCATTGAAATTATTTCGTTAAATCAATCCAAACTGAGCTTATCTTCTAAAAACTAGCACCGCGGTTTTTACCCACGTTAAACTTTATAAATTATATACAGCCAATGTGTTAATCCAGGGTGTCAGCTAACTCCATACCAAATAGACGTGAAGAAGAAACAAACATACACCGTCACACGCTCACAAACTTTCACATTTATAATATTAGTGTGATTAAAATCAATCCTAGAAACAAAACAATTTACACTGCTTTAGATTTCATTGTGTCTTGATGAGTCCTTATTATATTGCCCATAACTCTTGAGCTCCCATCTGTCAGGGTAATTAGACGTAGAAACTAAGTCGATTTCCGCCAATGTAGACTGTTGTGGGAGAAACTTAAGTTAACACTATACATCACCCGACGTGCACACATGACGAAGCCACTATTAAGTCATTAATTAACCAACGACGACGACGTAGACAAAGACAGCTCGCAGACACACAAGATAGTCCTTACCGCCTAAGTCATAAAGTTCAAAGTAGAGTAATTTATATTGGACATGAAGTTAATGGGGTAGCATTAGAAGGGCACGCTGCTACGACCAACAGCGTCGCAAACAAATAAAGCTACTCGTTAAATAAATCGCCACAGTCAAACATAGTCAAGACCTTTCCGCACTTCTACACCCGGGAATAAATAAACATAATTATGTGTTTAGCACACTGCGGTGTCTTTTTAAATTAAATAACGAGCTTTGGTTTTTAAGCAGCAGTGTTTGGGGATGATATAATTCATACATAAGTGAAACGAGAAATCTGATGCGACCTGACTTCCTGTTTTCATTTTTATAATATTTAAGGCTGCCTGAAAGATCATTTAATGCAATTGCCGCAGATTGTACAATTTGTTTCTTATCATCATATCAGCCGAAAGACGTTCGCTGCTAAACAAAGGTCTCTCCACAATTGCCGGTCCTGCGCTACCTGCACCCAGCGCCTTCCAGACCGTCACAAGATCGTCGGTCCATCTTGTATGGGGCCTGCCAGCGCTGCGTCATTCGATTCTTCGTCATCTAGTTTATAAGATACGTTAAAATGTGTTTCTATGGTGTAAGTGCACTTAAAAGTGTATTATTTTATTCGTTACAACTTTCGGAGACTTTATGGAATATATAATAACTATTATATATATAGATTATCAAGAACTTCCGTAAGTTCTATATTAGGACGAGTATCCAAAGCGGCATTGTTAGGATCTTACCAAATTTGGCTAGGAAGAGGGAGGAACACTGAGAGACAGAGAATGCGAGCGTTGGTGCATAACAGAGGGCTCCCTTAAACCTAGTTGAGTCGCAAGTGTCAGACTCTGCAGAGTGTTCCCTCCTCTACCACGTAATGGACCCGGTTTCCGCACAGTGAATCCATGGAATGCTAAGAATTAAGTCCTCTATACATTGCAAAAAAAATATTGCGAATAAAATTTTAATAAAATAATAACTAAAAAATATAAAAACTATAAAATAATAACTAAATATTAAAATTGCAATAAAATAATAACAAAACAAATTTCTAGCTATTATCTACCGCGGAAAAATCACGAATTATTGTTGCGTAAAAGTGAAGATCTTGATATAAGCCGATAATATGCTGGGATCATGGATTTGATATGTGTGAGGAAAGGTAAATTGTATAAGACATTTTTGCCGCTTCTGTAATTGATATTAAAACCTTAAACTATGCGATGGATTTATGATATAAATTAGTCCTCAGTTGTTTTCCGCTTAAAACATGGATAAGTTTCAGATTTTGAAACATTTTCGGTTGATGTTGATGATTGTTGTTTTAATGATCAAATATAATGCTTGCATTTTTACGCTATATCAATATAAGATAACATTAGTTAACATCTTCAAAGCTTTTATACGACTAAGGAAACACCATTTATAATTCCTAGCGGCCCGTCCCGGCTTCGCACGGGTGGACATTTATTTTTTAAACATTTTGGCATAACGTAAACCTCTATCTCGGCAAGCGGCTTGGTAAGTTTCTTAAGTAACTCCGTCAACTGTTTTTAAGTTCTGGAATGATGTTGGGCCTCGTACATGGTGAAGTAGTACCCTGAGGAAAAAAACACTCAGGATGAACTCTGTACACTCTTCCCAATGCCGCGTCATTTTTTATACCAGGATTTCCACCCGGCCGCGGCACTCCGTCGCGTTACAGTGGCGGCGACGTAGCGGCGAATTAATTTTATATCAATTTTATGAAACTCGTAATATCTTTCGAATGGAATGTCCAATTTAAATAAACTAAAATTAATTTACAGGTATTTAAACAGCCTTGCTTGAGAAATCATTTATTTAGGTAAGGAATAAGGCTAAGGTATAAATAACTTGGTCTGATTTTGGTCGGAATTTCTATTTAATTTTAAAATGTTAAAAATTTGTTATAGTGGCTTACGTTATATAGACACATGCTATCGCGACATTTTTGTAGATATTTATATGTTCTTTAATATTGTGGAACATTTTTTTGTTCTATCATCAATAGTTTTCGCACCGCATGCGATGAAAGATATGTTATAGGCATTTTTTTACACCATGTACATAAAGCTTTCCTACTATTTATCTACTTAATAAAGCCGTTCTTAAAATCAAAAGTTAATAGTAATCAAGACAGCCAACTATTTTCTTATATCATAAAATAATCAAAAATATAAATTGACACCTTTTGAACGTTTATATTCTTATTATCTTATACAACATTGTCTTTTTTTCTTTAATCACTGCTGCGGTGTTGACTGTACCTTCGCCGAAATTGACTTTGAAGGGGCTCATTAGATAGATTGATCCACTAAGTGAAGTAGGTCTCTTTGTTTGATTTCAATCTTAGATACTGGAATTTTAGCCACCATTTCACATTGAACACATTTATCTAATATTTAGTGGAGTCAATTAAGAGCTATTTCTAGCTGCCATTTCCCTATATAAACGTGATCCTCCTTTTTCTCCCTGTATTTTACGTCTAGACTAAAATATTCACTTGAAAAGGAAATCAGACTTGAAGTACGTAGTGGTATATTCTAAAATGCCAATACATTGATGAACTTCAAACAGAACACGATGCGTTTTACCTTAAAAAAGATATAAATTCTATAATCAGCCTCAATCTTCAGTATTACAACATTAGCTGGTTATTAAACACAACCACAAATAAAAAGCAGATAAAACGGCTAAAAGGGGACTTATGAGAAGCATATATATAAATATATGCTTCTCATAAGTTAAAGATAGAGAATAAAGATAGGCCAATTTTTATCGGTAATCCATAAGCTTAAGGTCTTCTTTAATGATACGAGATAGTAACTCAAAGGAAATATTCATTTTCCTAAATGTTGTTCTGTGCTTATGGATGGTTTTGCTTTGTATTATCTCTCTATCGACTTTATGGCTGTTAGTTTCTTTGTTGATTGAGTCTAACCGGCCGTGCCCGTCATTGACATAAGGTAACTCATTGTATCGTTTGATTGTTGGGTATACAAATTAATAGATTACGTTTCCCCAACAACGATATGACTCTCCATAAATGTGTGATTTTGATGCGAGATTATGTTTCTTAGTAATGTTCAGACACCAGGCAGCAATTTTTTTATAAAATAGGATAAAAAAAGCTTATAAATATAAAGCGCATAGGCTCGTTTCAGTACTCAATAGTTGAGAATTGTGTATTGAAGCAAGCCTATTCTTTTCTTTGAGGCCGGCACGCACTTGCGGCTCAAACCGGATCGGAAGGTTGCCATGTCATACCGAATCGGAAATACCTCCGCAGCTAATTGATTCCACAAAACGGTAGTGCGCGGCATTATTTCTTGTGAAACGCACGGTGGTAGATGACCATTCATCCAGGTGTCATCCACATTTGGAAAACGTGAATAATGATACGTAGTTTTAAATAACTTTCATTTTTGTACACTATGTCCTCATAGACTAATTCACTTTTCCTTCCAAGTTCAATCGGTCCTACTTATAATATAAATGTGAAGGATTGTGAGTATGGAGGTATCTAATAGATGTATGGATGTTTGTTAGTCTTTCACGCAAAAAATGCGGAACGGATTTTGATGAAACTTTAATAACAGTAATAGTAAGTAAGTAATTTATCTGCATAAACATGCGTATACATATAACAATGAAATTGCATGTAAGATGTAACGTATTAACATATTTGGTCCTGAAATGGATGTAATAATATAGGTTATATTTATATCCTAATAACACATAGGTTACAGTTCATAAAATTTAACGCGGGTGAAACCGCGGGGCACCGCTAGTAATTTGATAAATTTATGTTAAAGCTGCCGTAAGAATGCCTATCAAAATAAATTTCCGTTAAACTACATGTTATTAAGATTTCATCGAGATTAAACAAAATATAATGTTGATATTATTTTGTGAATTTTGTTGGTATATATAATTATCTGCTCACTATCATCCGATTTCGCCAAAACAAATCCGACTTATCTCCTGGGTATCATCTGTAAATAACGAACAGAAATGTTTGAGGCGATGAGGTAAACATCCCTTTTGACTTTTCTTCTGATAATAAAAATCAATAGCTTCCTAAAGCTTAACTGACCGTATATACCGCGTCTGTCCTTTTTTCCATGAGTTTTCTTTTGTATTATTACTTAGTCGAGCCGCAAACATATTCACCCACGCGTATACTTAAATCAAAAAAGATTTTATCTGATTTATGTATACGTTACGGCTAAAACCCAAAACGCGGTAACACCTAGATTTAGACTGTAGCTTATAGGCTATAAATGGGTGCGGTAAGTCATTGTTGGTTACTATATTATTTTCGTTCTGTGTTAGGTTACCGTTCCACCTAACCACACCTGGTGTGACTACTTTGCTTCTGTGGGATTGAAACAGTGACCATTTTAACTTACCATGCCCTTTATTTTGTTGTGGAACCTTCTTAACTTCTTTCTATACGCAATTATGACTGACTACATCTACATTGCTAGCAAAATGTAATAACCGAATTTTATACTATACCCGTTATATTATTATTACTCATACTTACAGAAAACATATTTTAAATAAGATAAAGCTATAAGAATTAACTTTCGTCTTCAAAATAGATTTAAGAAATAATGCACTCAAGAGTTTATTCATTTTAATCTGCTTGCATAAACTAAACAATAATTTCAATTTCCAAAGTTTTTCAATCTTCAATAAAATTCATGAATATCAAATATTTTTTATCCCTTTTGTGAAGAGACACAATGGAAAGTAATTTCTAATCCCTGCTCAATCTTACGCTAGCAAGAGTAGTCAAGCGTTTAATTTTGAGTACGTGTAGAGTGTTTGAAATGTAAAAACAAACATGGTTTAGCTTGAAAACATACGCTATCCGGTCGAACGTTCGAGGCTAGGCTTTGTTGAATACCACAAGTTGCCTGCAATGTTCCTTGTATGAAGCACAAAGGTCGTGCAGCCTGGCAACGGATGGCGTAGCCAAACCCGTGTCGTCCAACTTAACCAACAAACTGTATGAAGCGGTTTTGTAAATAACGTGCGTAGTCGGCTTTTTTTAGATTATAATAAAATGAAAATACTAAACGAGACTTGAAAGTTCAAAATCAACTATTTTCCTTTTCTCAATCTCTAAACCAATTGTAATATGATGCGATTTTTGTTTCGGCTCTTTTATGCACGGTTTCTAAGAGAATTTATCTCCTGTAACTTGTAATAGGTAGATACTGTTATATATTCTGAGCTACAACGTCGCGGTCAATGAGCAATAATAATGAGCGCTATCCCTCAGGAGATTACCATAATGAGACAACGAGTTAAGGAAAAGTTCCCGCACTCCTGAATCCCTCGAGGAGACTGAATCGAGAATAATGAGTGAACACGCCAACTTTTGGTGTTCACCAGATCGTAGCCATTGGGACCTCTATTGTATCGCAGTTGGAATATTACAGTTTCAAATACTGGGAATTCCAACTACCCACACAACACATATTGTGATATTTCAGATTTCTATGGTTTCAGTAACCTATTAGAGTACAAGTAATATATAGTGTACTCAAATATAATAAGGTTATTTTTAGATAATAATTAAGAGAGCGATATCTAAAAGCAAAAGCAAAAATCATGGATGTGCAGCGTAAAACGCTAATAATAACTAATAGGATATAAGCGCCGTTTATTAAATTTTGTAGCATGTTAGGTTTTGTTCATCGAAACAAAGGAATGTTTTAAAGTTACATTACTAAAGTTCAATAAAAATGGATGAACTGTGTATTCATTTGTTTTACTGTACAGACGCCAGCACATCCAGCTACACCAATTTGTCAGTAAAATAATAAATTTTCAACTTTATCACAATAGCATAAGGTTCACTTTCAATTGGGGAAATTTGACAGATTGGGGTAGCTTGATGTGCTGGCGTAATACACATCCTAAATCATAAAAGTTCACACGTTTAATATGAAACTTACACTATCATACATATAATTTATATATTGATTGATTGATTGAGATATTATTAGTTTTCTAAATACAGCACGTTAAAATATTTGTTACGGCCATTTTTTCCTTACATAAAATCCCAGGTAATAAGCGAATTATATACACACGGGAAGCAATAAAACAATATATAGAGGAGAGATCACGGTTGTTTCCTCGGGGTAGCGTCTTGAGCGTCGGTCATAATAGGCTCACCGAGTTAATTCGCACGCCGAGTGATCCTCGCTCAAATCTTATCTTGCAAATTAAAGCTTTATCAAAGAATATAAACTACGACTTTCTAGTCACTAGACAGAACGTTTTTTTTTCGTAATAAGAAATATTTATAAATATTTAATAATCTTATAGGTTTATGGTTTCCCATTTTTGAAATTAGATTTAAGTTTTGCATTGCGAATAAAGCTATAAAACTAAAATTAATAGTCTGCAAGATGTTTTCAATATGATATGATCTTTCACATGAGCAAATCAGTTGGTCATGATTCTAGAAAAGAACGCCGATGGATAACACCTACATTCCAGCCGTGTTGAACGTGTTGGTTTCGGTAAGATGGCGTTAAAAGCGTCTTCATTGCGTTAAATAAAAAATAATAATATAATAATATCTTTATTTGCATAAAAAGTGATTGTAGTTACAACTAATAGTTACACATGACAGTTCTTACAACTATTTTTTTATCCAATCTTGTGGGGGTAGTTCTGTTATCCTTGATAGGTTAATTACTAACCTGTAGTAAGGAACAACAGTCCGTTTCCCATTGGTATGAACAGTAACAATAATAGTTCAGATGTTTATTAGATATTAGTTTACAGTTACTTAGATACTAAATTAGATTATTAAGGCGATGGTTTGTATACATTCGAGTTTAAACACCACGGTGCGGGGCCAGATACCCCCTGGTCCGTGGGTTAAATTCCCACCTGCACTTAAATTTATACAACTCATTTTAAAGATGTCTGAAATTTTGCTATTCTATTTTCTATTTGAAAATAATTGCAAGAAAAACATTTGGATTTAAATTTCCAGTTTGCATTGCAAATAAAGTTATACAACTATTTGAGAACAGAATGTATTTATGACGAATAAATAAACTATTAAAGGCTTAGTTTCAAACTAACAGGTAGTTTTAAATGTTTATAAACTATGAATTGCAATCATAAAACATGTCGTGTGTATATTCCGTTTTAAATAATTTTGGACAACAATTGTTCAGAAAAACTAGTAGGAAAGTGCTTATGAAAATATGAGATTTCCTCGTGTGGTTAAATGAGATTCTGGAAATATTTTAACTGATTAGTTATTATTTATAAGCAGAGAACAAAATATTATGAAAATGTTTTTAATTTTTATAAACTTTAAAAAGCGCCTGCGGTTAGTCAGAATATGTCTGTAATATATATTACAAGTTATCTATACATTATGAACCATATAATAATGTCAATCTAGCGATCAGACTAGCGATCTGTGCCGGACATATTATAATGCTCAAGTGTGTGCGCAAACACAGGGGCACTTTCTATTCCATCACTCTCATGATCCGATAGGACGACTAGCACCATGAACGGAAAGAGGTCAGGTAAAGGGCCGACGTGCTCCCCGAGGGACGTGGTTTTTATACCGCCAACTCTCAGACTTCGGGACTAAGGAATCTGAGATATTTTCTGAACAGAAAAATTCCGAAAATCCTATTTGCCCCGACCCGGGATTGAAACAGAGTACCCCATTATCCCCGGTTGAATACGCTACCCCTAGATCAACGAGACAGTCAAAATTAACTCTACATATACCACGTAAATATTGAGATTAGTGTTTGTCATTCAGAATTAATACTTAATATAATATTATATCTTTACTGTGTGCTGACGGCGAAGAATATCATCACCCCATTTCATGCCGTGGAGGGCGTACAAATCGTCTCGAGGGAATGACTACCGGGCGATCGGGCAGCACTGTTTTCTGTAAACTATGACCATCAAACTACGATTGTCAACCCGTCTGCCACGCGTGGTGGTTATGGCATATCCCTTATTCTTTGGGGAGGCTTTTGTCATAATTTGGCTGACCTGATATAATGAAAACATAATTTATAATAGTGCTTTTTAATTATATTACTTTGACTGCATGTGTAGCCCAATGTTTAAGGTAATCATCTAGCTCCTACCTCGGCACCCACGAGTTTAGTGTTTGATACCTACCCAAGATTTTCGCAATACTGGGATTTCATTTTTCCCTAGAACGGACATAAACGGTTTTACAAAAACCTACCTATAAACTGTGGTATAAAATTATAGTAGAAGAAAAACAAACTAGTAGTTGGTAAAATTGTCAAACGCTTCTTTGATTTTTTTTTGTTATTATTATCAACTTTTTAAATGGTGTTTAATATATTAAATCCAGGATTAAATAACCGATTTCAAACGAAAGAGGATATCAATGTGTCTGTATGCTTTTCTTTGTAAGTATGTTACGGGTTTTTATCGTTTATTTATGAACCTATTTTAAAATTTACTCTTTATCGAGAATATATTTAGTTTCAGAACCCGTAAAAGACTCATGTAATTGTTAATCTGGCCAATTGTCAACAAGATAAGTTGAAGTCGGATGTATGATGTTCAAAACAGCAAGAATTTCTCATCTAATAGTATAACACCAATCTCTTTAACCCTGCGTTTCCAAGCGAGAACGAATCAGAAATGCCGAAATCTACAAACGAACCAAAGTAACCGACAAAGCTGGAAGAATTGCCAGGTTAAGTAAAATAAATATCTTGGGACAATTAACGCACTGCTATCTGGTCCTTAATCAGGCACAGCCTGTAGGTACTATGTCAAGCAGACAACTGATAAACAAACTTATATATTCCTAAATAAATTAAAGATAAATCACATCCAGACACAGAACATATAATTGTGTTTGTCACACAAAGATTTGTCTTGGTTGGGGTTCAAATTTACGACCTCTGGGTTACTAGACCAACAGGCAGCTGAAGTGGTAAAACTGACGGCCGATGGGGCAAAGAGGTTCTCGAGTGGTGACCACGAACCTGAAGACGCGTGGGTAGGTCCCCAACAAGATAGATTAATGATCTTGTGAGGGTCGCTGGACGCATAATGTAATTCTTGAAATCTTTAGGGGAGGCCTTTGTCCAGCAGTGGACGTCTTTCGGCTGAGATGATGATGATGAATCTTCTTTCCATCCTACTAAATTATATTGCTACGTAGCTGTTATTTTTTATCTAAAATTGTAGCAATATATTTTCTATTTTTTATCAAGATAAAACCAATTTATCAGTCAAATAAAGTGATAGGTACATTTTTTATTTAGAAGAGTTTCACGCTGGAAATGTAAACAGTTTTTGTAGTTATTATGTTGATGGAGCTCTCGGTTATACCTGACCTCACTTTTGATTGAATGAGCTTTAGAACGTTGTTCAAACACCCACACGTCTGCGTTAAACGAAGATTCATCGTTCTTTTACCTTAGGCATCGGTTACAGACAAAACTAATGTTTATGGAACTCAAGAACTTTTATGTTTATAATATACCTACATTAACGATTTGCATTTAACTGTGCCGAATTTTTGAAACTTCTGTCGTCTGTTTCTAATAGATTTGACTTGTTCTAAGTAAGTGGTAAAACTCGATATGTGGATCGTTGAAGACGTTACTAAGACGACGGTGTCCCGAGACGGGAACAGAAGAAACGATCGAGGTTTATTTCACTATGGTATCTCTATATGTCATGTATTTCAAAGGAAAGCGCAATTATACAGCACATGATTTAGGCGAAACCGAGATGAACACAAACGAAGTATCTTACATAATTTGTGTCCACAATGTTTACTAGTGTGTACACAAACACTCGTGCACTCTCTGTTCAGATTCATGCTCTGTGATTCACCGTCATCTTCCTACATACTGCAAACTATCAAATTTCAATTACATTTTAAGACTTGACTGCACGACTGCATTAATGGACAAAAATACGCGATCAAGCCATAACCAAAAGAATAATATAGATCCGAAAAATAAAACAATTAAATACAGCTTCGAATGTATTATTATTTCTGAGAAATTGAATTAAGTACTACTTAAATCTTCATTGCGTCGTCTTAAAGTATTTTACACCCCACAATTACCTCGGCTCACGTTTTTCATGACAACCATTTGCGTGGCTAATATATAGTTGTTCTGCGTATTTAAGCCTGTGTATTCATGAATTGCCGTATGCCGTATCTCCCGGCGAATCAGTGATTTATTTGATGTATTATTTAATTTAAAAACAATGACCTATATTTACATGATACATGGAGCTATTGAATGCCTGTCTGGTCAAATCCGTATTCTTTCATCGAAAAAAACTCTTCAAACATCATCTAAAAAACCCGTATTTGTCTAATAAATCCTTGTATCACGATGTACTTTACGAACGTACAATTCACGGAAACGAAACAAATATATGGGCCGTACCAAATAATTAAACCTCTAATCGATCCTGCGTAATCAAGTTATTAATAATAATAATAATGTATTTATTTATCTCGTTCACAAAGGTTTGGTGTACATTCGAGTATTATGTAAAGAAATACAGAGAATAACTTATCATACCTTTGTGAGAAACTGGCGTCTATAGTAGGTAAGACCTGTGTTACAGATCACCAGGCTCCCACCTCTGGGTCACATCTTGGTGATAATTACAAATTATTGACAATACTATGTACTTAATCTAATCTATCTACTTAATCTAATTAACAATATATAAGTATAATGTGACTTGTGAATTTTCATCAGAGCTGAAGATAATATTACTTCATAACAAAACCGTGAGGCGACCTCGATAACTAAGTACTTATCTATACTACCAATATAATATTTTCTATAGTCTGCCTAATCCTTTATGATTCAACCGACCCTACTGGACCCACGGTCCCAAAAGAATCAAATATCGAAAGTTATCTAAAATTTTATGAGAAACCCTGATTATTAACCTATATAAGGTTGATAACTCATGGCCAATACTCCATCTCATTATTATTCTTATAATATGTAATTGATTCGAAGTGAAAAGATTACAAATAGAGCATAGCGTGTTTTTCTTTATGAACAGCTTAACTTAAGGCCGTCATTTTACAGAAAACGCTACAGGAAAGAGCAACATTACAGCAAGTGGGTCAACTGATGGTAAGTGATCACCGCCCCCCATAGACACTCGCAACACCAAAGGAGTCGCGGGTGCGTTGCCGGCTTTAAGAGACAGCATACAGCTGACCCTTATACCAGAAAGAGGGGAGGGATCAGCAAGTGATTGATGGCATTTATGTTGAAAGCGTCATAGACTACGATTTACATTAACCTACAGAGTCAATTGCATAAAAATTGTACGTCATACAACGGAATTCATAAAGTTAGACCATGAATCTACCTTACGAATTTTGCTTTGTATGACGTCATACAAAGGAATTCATAAGGGAGGTACAGGTAAGCAATGAGTATACTTATTAACCGACTTCTAGTCTAATATGTCTTGTAGGAATCAACTGTTATATATAATTTAAGTAGCATTAACGCAACAGAAAGGACAAAACGTAAATATAAGTAGTAATAATTGTCTTGTATGCATACTGGTAACTGCGCACACACTTGTGCACTATAATATGTTCCGCGCAGATGGCTTAAATTAGATATTTAAATGAGAAAAAAGATGCCGCGCGCCATGCTTTCTTATGATTCCACTAAAACGGAACAGAACATTTTGTAAATATTCAGTCCATCTTCATTAACCCGGTATAACCCACTATTGAACGATTACGCACTTCCTTTCACTCCTCACCGCTTCTGTGGACCGGATCTTAGATTTGTGCTGTGAACTAGCTTGAATATCTCCATCTTTCACTGAATGCGGAACTTTTTTGTTGTTAATTGTTTTTTTATTGCCGTTTAATTCCAATACAATTTTCCCCACTGATTGCCAATGCAATCAATGAACGTATTGCTGATAAATTATGTAAACCAATTAGATTGCACATGAACTTAACTAGATTGCGAACTCTAACTGATTTTGGTACACTGATGTTAACATAACCTACATATATAGCTAATTAGGATAAAAAGAAGTAACAAACAATTCTAGCAAAAACTAAGAATGCAAGCAACTTCCTCGCTGATTCGTGTATTAACTAAGGCATGGCATGCGTTCCCCCTGCCTTATCAAAAAAAGGTACATCTGATAAAATATACATGCATTTTGGGATTATTCGACCATTCAACATTATATTTATTTTGTACCTAATTAAAATGAAAATTTGTTTGATTCCGTTTAGTTTATTTCATAATATGTAGGTTTTTTGTAGTTATTAATTTTTACAAATTATTAATTTTTAAAATATATATCTATTCGTTTTTATTATTTTATTTGACATACATCAAATTGTGAATTCACAAATTATGGTAGAACGTAAAGAAAGTAGCATTAAATAACAACTGGAATTATCATCATCATCATGTCAGCCGAAAGACGTCCACTGCTGAACAAAAGCCTCCTCCAGACATCTCCCCAATTACCGATCTTGCGCTATCCGCATCCAGCAACGTCCAGCCAAAAGAAAAAGAAGAATTGCCAAGCTGAAGTGGCAGTGGGCAGGGCACATGGCTCGTATAGCCGACGGCCGCTGGGGTAGAAAGGTTCTCGAGTGGCGACGCATGGGCAGGAGGCCCCCTGCAAGATGGACCGATGATCTTGTATCATCGGCTTTTTCTTTTTTATTGGGATTATATGCCAAACAAATAAGTATATTCAAAAGCGCGTTACCAATAGGAGAAAAATTGGAATACATTGAATTTAATGTAATATACGTGCTAGAGAGCGCCCGGATCAGGTATACCTGATCCGGGCGCTGCGCACGCTCAACGCGGTGTGCCAACATACAAATATGTTTAGATGTACTCTGAGTGAATTCACACAGGCTGCTTATTATGTAACAACACTATTGAATTAGGTATAACTTGTGATGGTAGTAGTTAGATGTAAATAAATAAATACAAAAAAATACAAAAGTTTTAATTAAGCGTTTACTTATTTATTTAATGTACATGTTACAAATGTACAACTCATTAACAATGTTATTTATGTATTGTACCTATTTTCAACAATGTTTAATTGACTAAGACTATGACTTTGTATTAATTTTATTACTGTCAATATTAGTAAAAAGTTAAATTTGCAATGAAAGTGGCAGTTTGCAGCTGGCCGGTCTTGGAAAGCTTTCTAACCACTCCAACGCTTGTAAGCACAAGTAAGTAATTCAATCTCAACCAGAAACGTAAAGGGCGTTATTATCGTATCGTATTGCGCCATATTTTTATCTTTTTTAGCTGTACTGTATTTTGGTCGAATTACACTTGCGATACGCGAACATATCGTACTTTAGTACCTACGTATATGGCGAAGAGGTATTGGCTACAAAAACATCAATTTGATGAAAACACGGTTGGTGTGGTGATAGACAGCTTGCTTTTTTATAAACAGCTTCTGTGATATCACATAAAAATATATTACTGTATCTAGTGGTACCAAATCCATCCACAGATGATGAGGGTTTGGTTCGTATTCTGATTGTTATGCAGGTATTCAAGTAAAAATGTTCACAGTGTAGCATGGCATCAGTAAAATGGTGGTTTTAATCCTCGTAATTATCATCTGTCCTACGCCTCATCGCTGTCCGATCAAATTCGGTTGATCGGAGTATAATTATAACATTCTAAATTCTTTTTTAATTTTTAATTTCATCCGACTCGATTTTAATGTTATTTAGGGTAGAGTTAGCTTTACTCATAACTTATCACAAAGTACTATTCAAATTCAAATACTTTATTTCTGACATATTATTAATAGGTAAAGAATACCCGTATGAAGTCGGGACGGGCCGCTAGTCACACTAATATCATAAAGGCGAAAGTTTGTGAATGTGTGAGAGTGTATGTTTGTTACTTCTTCACGTCTAAACGTCTGGAGAGATTTTAACTCAATTTAGTATAGAGTTAGCTGACACCCTGAATTAAGACATAGGCTAAAATTTATATATTTTAACGTGGGTCAAACCGCGGGGCACAGCTAGTAATATATAAAGAATAGCTATCATAAATTATACACGAAAATATAAAAAAAACTGAAAAATACTTTTTGGTTACTCACCGATGATTTGGCCTCCATAGCCGAAAATTAGGAAGAAGGTAACGTATACATTTGTACTTTGATAAGTAATAATAGCAACGTATCAATGCACAATAATGCACAAAAACTTTGTATGGGAGTCCGTATACACGTTACTTTGTGTCGCATAAAGAACGTAACTACAAACTACATTTTCTACTCAAGAAAAATAGCATTGTTCCGGGGCATCAACAAAAGGGATTTTCCAAGGCGACCGGTTACGCATTCGGATTTCTGTTATGAAACCTTTCATAAGTATGTAAATTGAAAATTTCTGTGAGCAGAAACAAAAGAAAAATGGCAAAACTCTTGATAAAACGGAGTCTGAGATCGTGTCAGAATAAATTTGGGAATGTTAAGTTTTAATGAGCCGCTCCGAGGAGGAACGTTGTACATAATAACCCGATATATCACGAGGCGCAGGTGAATGTCACACATCGGCTCCTTTATTTCATGGCTCCATTGGAAATCTCATCGTACGTCGCGGTATAGACGCTGTCGTTTTTATTTTACGATTTTGTAATGGCGTCGCAGCGTATCAAATGGTGTCACACCGCTCTCATTGACAGATAATGTTTTATAACACGATTTACTATAAACGCGTTATCGAGTACAAAAAGTAATAAGATTTTTCTTATGTACCCAATATACAATGATATAATAATTATAATATCCTGTGATATTATTCAGCTGTTCCCAAACTCAGCAGAGCTTGTTCTATAGAAATCAGAGAATTACTGCTACACTGCATATACTACTTTTCATTTGTAAATACATGCTTATATAGATAATTACACCTAGGTTGAGGACATACAGACATGTCGTGCACACAAATATTTGTCCTGGTTGGGAATAGAACCCACAACTTGCGGCGTAAAAAGCAAGATTCTACCCACCACGCCAACCGCCCCGTCAAGACATGTGATGTAAATACTATATAAAAGGTGGCCAAGAACAGGACAATTCCGACATGATATCTATACCTAACCGATTGTGATTTATTTTTATATCAAGTTATTTTTAAAAAATATATGTGTTATCGTAGTTATTTTAAGTTATAGTATTTCCGTGATTATGTCCTGGTAGATAAACCACTATATTTATATTTTTTTAATTCTAATAAGTTGGCAAACAACACCATACAGCTGAATTAGTGATAAGCTGTTAGCATAGCTTGTGAGGCTTATAGGTAAGCTTCACAAGCTATGGTAACACTAAATCTATTTTAGTAACAATAATAGAGTATTTTGTAAGGTATTTATTTATATTGTATGTCGCTATTGTTACTCTGATTGTGTCTTTTTGTATCTTTATTATGTGTGCTCAATAAATATTTTTTCTTCTTCTTCTTCTTCTTCGAGACATATATGATGCTGCTGCCCGTTCTGTGGTAGGTATTCCCTCGGTCGATTTCTACGCCCCCCACGGGATGAAATGGGGTGATGATATTCTATGCCGTAATACCGACTATAATTATAGCAGTAGGTGATATTACCTTGAATGTTGTCTATTATAAGTTTTCTTACTAGCCCAATGATAGATCAATGCTGTCCGAAATAAACATATTTTAATTTAATTTCGTTTAATAACAGGGACGGCAACTCGAGCTGCTTCTATAACTAGGTCAACCTCTCCCATAATGTCCAAGGAAGGTAATGTATTCTCATTGCACGAGTTTGACTGACACTTAGCCTTTCATCATTTTAAAACTAGCTGTGCCTCGCTTTTACCCGTGTTAAGCTTTATAAATTATAGCCAGTGTTATTCAGATATATAACTTACATTTCTACAAAGTTTCATCAAAATCCATTCGCTAGTTTTTACGCGAAAGAGTAAAAATCATCCATACATCCATACTCACATACTAAGTAGAAAGAAACACTTGTGGTAAATTAAATGTTTTAATGACGCATAACATTCCAAAAACAACATGCGAGGCAGTCTTTGGCGACTGCCCATAGAAACTACAGAAAACTATTTCACAATTATATACTCTTTGTATATATAACGTATACAAATAACGCAGGGAGGTATATCTATGTACAGACGCCAGCACACCAAGCTACACCAATCTGTCAATTTTCCCCATTTGAAAGTGAACCTTATGCTTATGTGATAAAGTTGAAAATCTATAAAAGACATTTGACAGATTGGGGTAGCTGGATGTGCTGGCGTCTGTACATATTATAATCACATAGCTCATGGGAAGTGTACGGGACTATGACGCGAGTTTCATGCTTTTTGTTTACACAAAAGTACACATGCTTATATACACAGTATACCTACCTACATGTGATCCTAAAAGTGATTTTGGGATTTATCCCTAAAAAGAAATTTCTCAGTATCAGCCCGAAGTCTGGGAGTTGGCGTTATTACACCCCCGTGCCTCGGAGATCACGTAAAGCCATCGATCCTGTGCCTGACCTCTTTCCGGTCGTGTCGCTAGTCGTCCCTTCGGATCATGAGAGCGATGATATAGAAAGTGCCCCTGTGTTTGCGCACACACTTATGCACTATAATATGTCCTGCGCAATCAGCTAGTTTCTATTGAGACTGGCCGCCGTGGCCAAAAATTCGGTGGGGAGGACATTATTATTATTATACATATAGCTCATGGAAAGCATTTGGTAACAATGACGCGATTTCCATGATTTTTGTTCACCCAAAAAGTGATCAACTCGCCTAAAGCAGTTTTGACTACAAATATCAAGGTAGTAAAAGCTTTCAATACAATAAGAGCCTCATAACACGTTACGCCGCTTCTTTTAAAAGGCATATGCCGGTTTAGATTCGCAAACAGCCAACATTTTATGAAAGAAAATATTTTCACCCAAGCTATTGTGTTATGACTTACGAGCCAAGAAAAGCATATTGTATAATGTAGGTATTTTCAAACGTTTTGGTTACAAATATTCTTTAACATCATGTAGGTACTAACTAATTTTAGGCTTTCTTAATCTCAATACGGCAAGGTTTTACGAGCCTTTAAATATATGAGGTTACAGAAAGTCCGGCTGTGTGGTGACAGTGGTAAATAACAATTAATTTCATTTCATTCATAAAAAAAATATGTGTAGTAAATATAACATTACGCTTATTAATTTTCGTGACGTCATCATAATTATTGGTGTCAAAATGAGCATAATATACTTAGGTATATTTATAGTATAAACCGCTCTTTTAGACTTTAACAACATTTTCATATTCAGGTATTAGTCATGAACTGGCACGGAAGCGCTAAACCATCAGGCCGAATGAACCCTAATGAGAGGCCATGTAACCAATAGCTATGTGCCTGATGTTAATGGTCTATAATTAAGGCTACTTGGTCGCCCTCGTTCGGGCATGGAATAATAATTAAAACAATTATGTTGACTCATGTTTTTCTATTAAATTTTTTCTAAATATTTTCTGTGCCAAGCAGATCTCGCTGTCGAACCCGGTTACCGTGAGACATGTATGACCATCGATAAACAGTAGTAAGAAGCCTAATAAATCTGGTCGTGGTCTGACTATCTCGCTTACTGGTTGATTATGTGTCTAAATATCCTGGGACATTATTTACACACGGCCATCTGGTCCCAAACTAAGCAGAGCTTGTACTATGGAAACCAGGTAACTGATATACATATACTACTTTTCTTTTGTAAATACATACTTATATAAATAATTACACCCAGACTCAGGACAAACAGACATATTCAAGCACACAAATATACAGATATTTGTGTGCATGAAGTGGGAATCGAACCCACGACCTCCGGCGTGAAAAGCAAGCGTTTGCCAACCACGCCAACAGGCCTGTCAAAGTTCTAAAGGTATGATAGAAGCCAGTTCGTTTAATCCTGATAGCTTGCCGCAACTGTTTAGAGCGGTAACCGTCCTAATTAGGAAACAATATCAATACAAATATTTTTTTCCTTGCAAAATAATCATCAAATAAATCTTAAACATAATATTAAGTAATTCCTATATCTTTATTGGCTATTATACCCAAAAAAGATATATAGATATTGCTGTAATCATTCGAAATATGCGAGCCCACAAAATCTTGGAAACCACTTTGTAATATTCGCAACCGAAAGATATGATGTTCGTGAAGGTTAAAGATCCTCTCAATCCAAATTACTTGTATCGGTTCGTGTGCCGACTTCGATAACAGGATGGCGGATGTAGGCCGGACCCATAACGAACTCATATAAATGCAATATTGGCCGCGACGGACCTCCGTACGGGACGAACTCTCACCTTGCGACCTCCACCTCCTGATTTATTCAAAGTCTAAGCTATGCCCGAACACATCTAAGTCGGATTTACTCTGAGCCACTTTCACTTTGATAGCCCTGTAGAAAAGTTCTACTAGAAGTGTGTATTACTTACTAGACGCCACAATTCCCTAAACCGAACGAGTTTCCTTTATTCCATGTATATTCATAAAACATTGTTTTCACTTTGTACGCTCAATTTCGTTAAGACATAGTAATTGCAAGTTGAGCAGCCTGCAAACTATTTATATTAATAACCAGGAACTGAGAACTATCTGAAAACATTTACGAACAGTTAAGGCTTAATCATTCTATTAAAGAAGCAATATGTGTATAAGTTTTAGATAAAAAGTATCGTTACTCGAGAAATATTTTTTTATAAGTTTGTAAGTTGTAATAATATTTGTTTATGATAAGGTAGTTCATCTCATTATGTAATTTGCAGCTATAGTTTACTAATTATTATTATGACACACATGTAAACTATTAATTATTTACTAAATTATAAATAAACTTGCTGGTGCCCGCGACTTCGTCCGCGACAATTTTGAATGATTACCAATGTAACTACTTAGTTCTAGCTTAATCTATAAAAAATACTTTTATAAGAAATAAGAAATATAAATTTAAGAAAAACTAACCTATAAATAACCTAGTTAAGAAATAATCTAAAGACTACTTTGCTACTGTTATTTAAAAAAAAGACCCGATATCATAAACCCAAAAATAAAAACGATAAGGCAAGTTTAAAAGAAAATATAAACTTCATAAAATTTGAAGATAAACTTATCTCAGATCCACAGGACTTGGCCCAATTATTTAATAACTTCTTTGTAAACGTAGCACAGTTTGATGATAGCCGCAACACTTCCCCAAAAACCTATAAAAGCATATTAAATTCTATTTTTGTCCATCCAACAACCGCATTTGATATCTTTAAAATTATTAATTCTTTAAAAAATGTGTACAGTACTGGTTATGATGAAATTGCAGTAAATATTATCAAGAGTGTATAACATATTATTTCTCCTATTATAAGTTACACTATCAATCTTAGTATTGAACATGGCATATTTCCCGATAAATTGAAAATGACTATAATAAAACCTATATTTAAAAAAGAAGATGCTAGTAATATTAACTGTTATAGACCTATAGCTTTGATTCCGATATTATCGAAAATTTATGAAAAGGTAATTTACTCTTCTTTTTATAATTTCTTTGAAAAAAATGACGTATTTGCTCCAGAGCAGTACGGATTTCGTAAAAGGAAATCAGTAAACATGGCAATTTATAACTTCCTTAAAACAGTTACAACGAATATGGACAATAGAAAATCAGCTTTAGCTGTTTATCTAGATTTAAGAAAAGCCTTTGATCACGTCCATCACGAAATTCTACTAAAAAAATTACATAACTATGGCATAAGACGCAATATCCTTAATCTTGTTAAATCTTACTTAACTAATAGACAACAAGCCACCCAGATTAGCAGAGTATGTCCTACATCTAAAACTGAGTGTATCTATCAGTCTGAATACAAACACATCAAATTCGGAGTACCCCAAGGTAGTGTGTTGGGCCCATTACTTTTTCTCATTTATATTAATGACCTACCGTCAACGACTAATCATCAGATGACTCTGTTTGCTGATGATAGTACAGTTCTATTTACAGGAAACGATATTACTATAATCGAGGACATTAACGCTTTTTTAACTAATGCACAGAACTGGCTCTCTAGTAACAACCTAAAATTAAACTTAGATAAGACACACATTATGAAATTCAGACAAAGAAATCAACTAATTTCAGATTTTAATGTAAATTTAGAGAACATCGCTATTAAAGAATTAGAATCCATAAAATTTCTTGGCTTGCACATAGACCGGAGATTAGACTGGAAAAACCATATAGATTTTATTTGTAAGCGACTAAACCAACAATCATACGCACTTTATAAACTCGGCAAGATATCTGATAGGACTGCTGTTATGACTGCTTACCACGGCCACGTTGCCTCCATCTTGAGGTATGGCTTGATGTTCTGGGGTAACTCCACTAACAAAGATTTGGCTTTTAAAGCTCAAAAAAGATGTATACGATCTATGGTGAATATTAAATCAACAGAATCTTGCAGGCCTCATTTCAAAGAGTTAACTATACTACCGCTACCATCTATGTATATTTATGAATGTGCCATTTTTGCCAAGTCTAATTGTATTTTATTCAAGTTCAGTAACCGAGCTAGACATAAAGATAAGATGAGACGAGTACAACATAAGACAACTTTATTCCATAAAAGTACATTTTATGTTATCCCTGACATTTATAATAAATTACCCAACAGTATTTTAGGTTTAAGTGACATTTATAATTTTAAAAAAGCTTTGTATAATTTTCTTATTGACAAATGTTACTATAGCTTGCAGGAATATCTAAATGATTCTAATTAGTAGAGAAGTGATTTGTGTATTATTTTTTATTATAAATTTGTGTATTATTGGTATCTAACCTATTGTATGCCAATTTGGCGGGTCATAGCGGCACAACTCATTCTGTAACATCTATAACACCTATGTACCACAATAAAATTATTTCATTTCATTTCATTTCATTTCAAAAATGTCAAAGAATACATATCAATTGTCCTTAAGTAAAGTCAGTAAGTCAAATAAAGTAATATAATAATCAACGATGCATTAATCACAAAGGTAACTTCCTATTAGCTTTGGTTGCGACCACGGCATTGATAGGTCTAATATCACATTTTGTGAACGAAACCATAGCGCGATCTAAAACGATGATTACACCATCTACTAACAAAAATATAAACTTGTAAAGCGGTAAAATTAAGATGTAAGGCATATATTTTGGGTGAGATTTAGGCGATCATCTTTTGATTCAGTTTTGGACTACCTTTTACTTCAAGCATTTATTTATTTTAACCGATATGTCAAATCAGTTCTGCGATCTGAAACGATATAAACGCCATCTAGTTACAAAATTGTGAACTTGTAGATCAGTAAAATTAAGATGATATTTTTGTGTGATCCTCTGTGGCCGGACCACATTTTAGTACTCAGATGCTATAGTTTGAAATAATACCTACCTAAAGTCTACTTTCATCGGAATATATGTATATTTTTAGTACCTCAAGAGATATCTTTTTAATTAACAATGTATGTGGTCCGGCCCCCAGGCAGTGCTCTCTGGCCGCGCCACCTCAAATCAAATAGAGTATAATGGACCATTAATAAATCATTATCCCGAAAAAAATCTACCTAAAGAGTACCTTGCATACGACAAATATGGTCCAATAAAGCCCTTTATTTAAGGAGTTACTGGTCGTAGGGTGTGGTCCGGCTGGAAAGTATACTCTGCGCCAAGTCAATTTTGCAATATTTAATATTAACTATCCATAAATCAATTTAAATAATAGTACCCTTTCTCTACCCTTCGTTGATATATTTGTTTTTCCTGAAACTATTCATTTTGAATAATTAATCTTTAAAGAATGTGGCGCGGCCAGGGAGGATTACTTTCAGCAAATATAACGAAATATGCTTTATTTCTTTATGCCAAAGAAAACTGCATAATAAGTACTTTATAAAAAGACCTGGACCTCATCTATAAACTTTTATTTTTATTACCAACAACGATTTTGAAAAAGGCGCACTTTTTGTTCACGTATCTACCTAAGAATAGGTTGTTAATTTGATAAAGTTTGACGCTTATTCTATTAAATTTTAATTCAAATTGCTTACAAATATTGGAAGGTGTTTAAATTTATACTAAGATCCGCAATTTATAAAACCTATTGTATGAACAATTTTTTATTGTTTCAACCAATCAATCAAATCCTTTATTGCTGAACATACATAGGTAGGTACAATATAAGATGACAAATAAAGGCGCTTAGTTCACTATGTTCAGCCTGATGTGGCATGCAAAGTATTACATTATTACATCAAAGTTAATGTCACTAAATATCTTATAAAAGTATGTTATTAGCATTATGTCATGTATTACACTTAATATTAGTTTACAATAAAATCAGAAGTCATCAACATCATAATTTAAATCGGACTTATAAAGCATTCACCTAAATATCTAAATTACTCTTTTATAGAGTAGTATGCCTTATTTATTAACAATTCAAGAAATTTCTTTCTGTATTTTGTGATAAGATCTTCTAATATAATGTTTTTGGGTAATTTATTGGAAATTTTTGGGGTTTTTTTATTATATTTTTTTATTATGCACGGTCTTTTTGTGTGGTCGGAATCTAATTTTATTTTAGTGTCTTTTGCTTTTTAGTGTGTCAAATAGATGGAAGTTGAGTAATGGAATCAGGCGGTACTTTGCGGAAATCCATAACAATCAAAATACAAAATCAATATGTAGTGTTTATTCCGCTAATTGTCAGTTTAACCATGCCGGGATGTGCACATGCATAAAGGAGATGCATGTGCACATTTTTGCGGGCGGGAGGGCGGTGCAAATTGCATCCCGGCATGATTAAACTGACAATCAGCGGAATAAACACTACATATTGATTTTGTATTTTGATTAGATGGAAGTTGATTTTCACAAACATTGATACCTCATATATGTAAAGACAAGATAATGTCAATACACGAAGACTTGTAAATAGCGGTTTACAACTTACAGTGCTTTGTAGACCAGATACAGCACGAAGACAAGTTTTTTGGGATCTAAACACAGCCTCAATATTTGTTGAGTTGCCCCAGTAGGTATATCAAACCATAGCGCAGAGTCGAAGTGACGTATGCGTGGTATGCAGTTAATAGAGTAGTCTGATTTGCCTTCATGTAAAGTTTATATAGCGCATATGAGCACTGACTAAGCCGTTTACACACACTGTCAGCATCAGTATGTGATTTCCATGACTTATATCTATCAAGTCTACTAGTCCTAAAAAAATGTGGTTGTGGTTTCAGAAATATTTTTGTTTATATTTGATTGTTAAAATGTATATTTGTTTTTCGTATACTTATGGTTTATTATAAACTAAAATTTTCACTTACTTCGTCAAATTAACTACCTATTCTTAGGTAAATAGGTAAACAAAAACTAAAAAGTGCACCTTTTGCAAAATCGTTGTTGGTAATAATAATAAAAGGTTATAGATGAGGTCCAGGTCTTTTTATAAAGTACTTATTATGCAGTTTTCTTTGGCATAAAGAAATAAAGCATATTTCGGTACATTTGCTGAAAGTAATCCTCCCTAGCCGCGCCACATTCTTTAAAGATTAATTACTCAAAATGAATAGTTTCAGTAAAAACAAAATATATCAACGAAGGGTAGAGAAAGGGTACTATTATTTAAATTGATGTATGGATAGTTAATATTAAATATTGCAAAATTGACTTCCCGCAGAGTATACTTTCAGCCGGACCACACCCTACGACCAATAACTCCTAAAATAAAGGGCTTTATTAGCCCATATTTGTCGTATGCAAGGTACTCTTTAGGTAGTTTTTTTTCGGAATAATGATTTATTAATAGTTCATTATACTCTATTTAATTGGAGGTGGCGCGGCCAGAGAGCACTGCCTGGCGGCCGGACCACATACATTGTTAATTAAAAAGATATCTCTTGAGGTACTAAAAATATACATATATTCCGATGAAAGTAGACTTTAGGTAGGTATTATTTCGAACTATAGCATCTGAGTACTAAACTGTGGTCCGGCCAGAGAGGATCACACGATATTTTTTGGGTGCGATCATCTCGACACGAACAATTTATACTACGCTAACTCGAATTTTGGGAAAATTACTTTTTACCACAGTTTTATTAAATTGATGTTTTTTTAATATGTTATTAAAAATACCAAAAAAAAGAAGTTACAAATCTTATAAAACGCTAAATCTTTACTTGGACGACAACAAACACGATATTTTAAGCAATAAGAAACGAATTTCTCCATAATTTTAGTTGGCGTACATTTTTGGTGTTGACCTATTGAATCAGTTATGGATCAACTTTTTTTAACAACAAATTATTCTCTTGATTGCTTTATTTTTAACTGAAATACCAATTTACATGCATTTAACTCCAAAAAAAAAACAGATTTTCATACAAACTTACATCCCCTATTTTAGTCGCCTTTAGGGGTGGAATTTCCAAAAGTCCTGATGATATATTTATAATGTTTAAATGAAAGGCGAAATACTAATTTTCATGCGTTTACCTTAAAAAAGTCACATTTTTCATACAAACTTCCATCCCCTATTTGTCACCCTAAAGGGCTGGGATTCCCAAAAATCCTGAAATACATATTTTTAAATGAAAGGCCAAATACCAATTTTCATGAGTTTACCTTAAAAAATGTCACATTTTTCATACAAACATCCGCTATTTGTCACCCTACGTGGTAGAATTCTCGGAAATCCTGAAACATATACTTTTAATTTTTAACTGTAATGCTCAATACCAATTTTCATGCGTTTAACTTAAAAATTGTTGGCACTTTTTTCATATAAACTTACATCCCCAATTTTACGCCCTTGGGGGTGGAATATTCAAAAATCCTGAAATATATATTTTAATTTTTAACTGCAAGTCTATATACTAGCCTTAAACATCAAAATTAAGGACTTTCATAAAATATTTCATCCCTTATTTTAGTCCCTTAGGGGTGGTATTTTCGAAAACCCTTCTTCAGTGGATGCCTACGTCATAAAAGGTAACTACTGTCAAAATTCAAGTCCCTAACTCCAGCCGTTTAGACTGTGCGTTATGATATGTCAGTCAGGCAGTATAAAATTATATCCCCTATTTTCCGCCCTTGGGGGTGTAATTTCCAAAAATTCTGAAATAAATGCTATATATTTTTACCAGAAAGGCCAAATACTCATTTTCATGCGTTGAACTTCAAAAATATCGCATTTTTCATACAAACTTACATCCCCTATTTTATGACCTTCGGGGTGGAATTTTCAAAAATCCTGAAATATATATTTTTTAATTTTAACTAAAAAGCCAAATGCTTATTTTCATGAGTTTAACTTAAAAATTGGGACTTTTTCGTACAAACTTTCATCCCCTATTTTTTGCCCTTGGGCGTTAAATTTCCAAAAATCCTGAAACACGTATTTTTTATTTTTAACCAAAAGGCCAAATACCAACTTTCATGCCTCTAACTTCAAAAACGGCAAAGTTTCATACTAACTTGGCACCCCCGTTTTACCCCCTTAGGGGTTGAATTTCGAAAAACCCTATTTCCTACTGCCCTTATTCCTTGTCTACATTATAAAGAAAACATCTGTGCAAAATTTCAGCTTTCTAGGGCCAAGGGTTCGGGCTGGGCGTTGATGAGTCAGTCAGTCAGTCAGGACTTCTCTTTTTATTTATATACATTATTTCTATTATTACTAAATAACTATAAACAATCAATAATCCTTATTGAATCATGGTAAAAATTATAAATAAAGAAATGTCTACAAAAATATATCAGGTAAGTTCGCTTTAGAAATTTTGCGAATGATAAAATGAACGCTTTTCGGTTTAATTTTATTGTCACTAAGATCAAAATTTTCTTCACTAATATTTTTTTTATATATATATATATATTATAGTATAGTGTTCTTTGCATATATTCATTTTATGCATATTATCTTATTATCGTTATAATAGGCTGGACAACGGGCAAAGGTAGGCGTTTCATTTTGGTTTATTATTGAATGATTTGCAATATAAAGATTGCAACAAAATTTTTTGGAATAGAGCTGGGTAAGTACCCATACCAGTTATTAATTTCTAATATAGAATTTTTTGTGAAAGATAGATGGATGGGCGGAGTAGTATCATAAGGGCACAAAATCACTGTGAAATCGTTATAGTTATTCAATAAGCACATATCAAGTAATTTGAATTTGTATTCCGCTTCTTAAAATAGCGCTCCTATTTAATCTTTGCGTATAAAAACCATTTTAAATTATTTATTTATACATAAACGGAATAGCAATCCCTCGATTTTGATCAAACTAACAAATAAAACTAATATTAATACAAAAGTCTGACTGAAACTTGTATCTAGACAGCTCATCGATTGCAGGAATGGAGTCTTGAAGATTTTTGGCCGTTTCTTTTGAGTACTTAAAAGCCAAACTTAACTTTCTATTTTATTATAACTATTGTTTTTCGTCTACAAATAATGATTCTGAACAACAAATTTGGACAATAAACACTAATTACCTTCGTAAAGCCCCGTATAAGTACTTCGTTTGTATCTTTGAATAAAGTTGAACCTTTTAAGTTGAAGTTATGTTAAAAATGATATAGTTTATGAAGAAAACTATGACATCATTGTAATGTAGCCATAGCAGCTATTAATCAAAATACATCATTTGGATAAGAGTACCTGGTTATTGAATCGGTGAACTTATCAAAGTTTATGTTTAATGGGTGTTCATTTAGATACCATAGAATTAGCATTAGAGAACAGATAATTCTTTCTTAAGAGCGCAGCTATCTCACTTTAGCAAATGAAAAAGGAAAGAAAATATACGTTTATTTGTGGCAAAAAAAAACATAGAATACAAAATTAACAAAAAGAAAACGAAAGATTGGTTCAAAATCTAAATTGTTATAAATATACCCACTGCCACTTCAGTTTGCCAATTATTTGGGCTATGTCGGCTACTTTGGTTCACCTGCGGATTTCGAGGTTCCTGATTCGATCGCACAGTGATACTCCGAGTATCAAGCTATCCATTGCTGTTTGGGTGACCTTGAGCTTTCTTATGAGGCCCATAGTAATACTAAAACGCCTTTACTACTATGTAAATACACAGTTCAGAGACCGTTAGGTAGATACTAAATCGATTTTCTTTAAATTAAGTAACAAAAATGTCAACATTCATGTGATAAATGATTTAGATAATGTTAGATACTTACTGTTGTAGATAAATACAGAAGATATTATCGGGTGACATGCCAGATTTATGAGCTCATTATACAACGGTTTACGATCATTTCAGTGGCAGGCAATCATGTTCTTGATATGAATGTATGACATTCGTATACATTACTGCTGTTACCGTTAACATGAGGAATCCGTTAATATGTATGTCACCTAGGGGATTTGCAGATAAAGAGAATCAATAAATTAAAGTGTGAAATTTCAATTTTCTTCGAATAGACGTGTCACCATCATCATATCAGCCGAAAGACGTCCACTGCTTCCCGCGACCCTTGCAAGAAAGTCTATTACGACGTGTATTTCAACCATATTGATATATACGAATCGGAATGAATCGGAAAATACTAATCTTCTGATCCCGCAACTTATCCGATTTCTGTCAATTAAAGAAAAGTACTTAATTTGTTGTACAGCTAACGGTATATAGCCTTTGCAAGCAATAAATTCATGCTAAATCACACAACTGGCCGTATCGCCCCCACGAAGATGAATTACTGCGTGGCGACCACGGACTCTAGTATATATATGCTAGGATCCTAGACTATCGCTTAGTCAGCATCAAACTGACCTATTTTCCTTAGCACTCTTTTAGAACACCCGAAAAAATAGCCCTAATGTATTCTGTGCTCCTTGAAACATGAACATGAAAAATATTTTTGGCAAACTTTTGTGCTAGGAAAATACAAAAATTATGTATGGTGAATTAGCGCTACTTTTGTTGGAGATTTTCTTTTGGTGTTTAATATGGGGTATTTCTTTAGTTTCGTGAAAGACTTATGATTATTTTACTTAATTTCGAGATACTACAAAAAAATGTATCCTATAAATAGGTACTACTATGTGTTAAAAGTATCCGAAATATGAAAGTTAAAAGAAGCGCATATAGGTTTAAAATTAGAACAACTGTTGTTCTAATTTTAAAACTGTATATTTATAGCAACCGAAAGGTCTTCCTACTATTCAATTCAATTCAATTCTTTATTCACAAGAAACATGGTAAATGGTTACAGATGGTCATGAAAAACAAGTACATACATGTTTCGCCAGTTTGGCATGCAATAAATTACAAATTAATCTACGTTATACTTAAGGCGCCACCAGTTCACGTAAAAATTTCATGCGAGGGGGTGAAGCACGCGCATAGCCCCCCGCTGCTGCGGGGCGGGAGGGATGCTACGGCACTCGTTGATGCCACGCGCGTGCAGATTTTTGTTATTATTTTCGTTTCGGTGTGCACACAGTGTAAAAATAGTAGTAGTGCAACTTAAATTTTATGGTAATAAATTTCTTTTTGGGCATAGGAAGTGGTTGATGGGTAAGTTAAATAAATACAGTAATAACTTATGAAATGAAATGAAATTTATTCAACACTTGGGTATTAACATACACTTGTACTTGTCAAGCTCACAATGCAGTACATAAACATAGAGATAGATAGTATAAAAGTTACAAAAAAAATATTAATTAGTCCGTCCGTGCGGTTTGTTGTATCACATATATATTCTGAAATTCTTAAATAAATAACAAGTTACTAATCTTTTATTTTGAAATTTAGTTCTACCATATTAAAATTAAAGAATGGAAGACTAAAGCAAAAAGACGAAATTCTAAATGAGGGGATTACCGATCATGCGTTAATGGGCCAAAGCGATCTCGCCGCTGAGGAACCTACCCTAGCTAGCTTGCGGCTTTCTCTAGCTACCTAGGTGGACGACCCGGAGAAGAAAGCCACAAAGAATCTCCGGGCTTGCTTTTTTCGTCTTATTTTGCTTTCAGTTTACGATTTTTTTTATGTCATTAATATTTTACTTACATTGTGATTGGTTGTTATGTAGGCTAATGCACGCACAGAACCGTTGTCATCCAGTGAATCATAATAAAATAAATAAGCAATACCATTCAATTTCACTCAAGCACTTAGAATATCCACTTGCTAGACGAAAAAACGGTGGGTGCATCCGCGAACATTTACAAAATTAACAAGTCACACGAACTCTACCGGAGGCGAAAAAAATATGAGTACCCCAACAGCATTTCGATCAGTTACCGCAAGCAGCACCCGTTCACGAGTATGACGTGTGGGCCAGCCATCGCCTCCTTCGCTAAATTAGAGGGAAGGAAACGACCCGACCCACAACGTACACACCCACAATATATTTTATATCTATTAAATGGTATAACCTCTTTCAGGTTTTGCATTCGCTTCATTTAATTTACAATGTTTGCAATTTTTTTACATTATACAACTGATCTAATATGTAATGTAAATTTAAGATTAACAATTACAAATAACCTAAGGGCTGCAACTTCCGAACGGCAACACCAATTTTCATGAAATGTCCTTCCCAATTAAACTAACTATCAGATGAAATAAATGCATTTTAAACATTAGATCCCTTTAGATGCCCCAGACAGGCACACAGAATACACGTTAAACTTATGATACCTTGTTTTGTGTCAGGAGTAAAAAAATAGGTGGAAAATAAGTAAATGTTACAATCGTTTTACCGATCAATAAGTTTTAAAACAGAAACTAATAGATAGGTGTGGTAAGTTTAACGTGTGTATCTGAGTGTATGTCTGTGGCGTCGTAGCTCCTTAACGGGTTTTTATAAAGTTAGTATTAAAAAAATATGTTTGAAATTCATAGTTATTTAAAAATCTGCGAAATTAAGAACCGTTATCTCTTCTTCATCGTGTATTCTGATACCTGCACTGAAAGAGACATCCTTATTGCATGCTATATTATTTACGTCTTCCGTAATCCATAGTACATTATTAGACTGGTTGTTCTCCTTGTCTGTTTCATCGTCCCTAAATGGTTATTCCCTACTATAGCGTGAGTCAACCAGCTCAACAAGAATTTGATTTTTGTAAAAATAACCAGCTATTGCTCCATCTTATTTTTCCAAAACTGTTCGTCTTTATTTATTTTAATGACTTTTAATGGTGTTTTCTCACTTTCCCATATACCTAAACTACACTTTTCTCTGCCACTAATATTCAACTGAACTTGGGTTTGAAAATACCAATTACTGTTTAGATTTTTTATTGTATTTATAAATTTATATTATTTGTTTTTATAGCTTCATCCATGCCAACTTTGGAAGGAGCTACTGGACATTTTATTTCAACCATATGTCATCACCTACTATTCCATCTGGACTTGCCCCAAGGAATGGATATACTTTATGAATAAATAGTCCACAACGCTCAATTTTTATAATTTCTTTTTTAGCCAACTGCACTAGAGCAATTTTTCCATGTGATACAGAAGCCACGTTCGAAATATTCTTTTTGTTCAAAATATCTTTACTAGGACCAGGACCTTTTTACTTTTAACACCCCTTCCAAAATTTGAAGCGGTGAGTAAATTTTTCCTCAGCTCTAACCATTCACAGCGGTCTCTCTCTCTCCACCGCCTTTCTGTCTACTACAAGACCTTCTAAATTTTCTAAAAACTTTCAATTTATCCACGATGTATGGTTACCAAACAAGCTAGACCAACGATTCCGTCAATTGTTCTACTGTTCAATCCTATACACTATGTACTGCCGGCCACCTACTAGTGCAGACTTCACTATTATGGACTTTATTACTAAAGAGTTTAAGTGCTATTAAAGAAAAATATTATCGGTCATTTCGTTGACGTGTTTGACGTTTCCTTGTCCCAATTTAAATAAGTAATCTATGACATTTATTTACCATTTTCACAGAAACAATTACTTCTAAAAATGTAAAAAACAGTTCACAAAAAATCTTAAAACCTACCTAATACTACAAAAAAATAATAACTACTTTGGATAAAGTAATTTCTGTCTTATATTTATTGAAATTTTTATTAAGTTGTTCGGCGATCAGAGCGACACAGAAACCACGTCCCGGGGCAGCGTCTGAACGCCAACTGAAAGTACAAGTCGTTCCGACATTTGTTCTTGTCACTCGGTTAATAAGGTCGAACTTTGCGTAACGAAGGGCGGTCGTCTGTAAATGCAGACGCTGAAGTCAATTTATATTTAAGGTTTTTATTTAATTTTGTAAAAAATAAAGAGCAAAATTATAAAATAAACGGTCTATTCTTTTAGAAACTATTTAAGGTACACACTTCTTAAAAAAAAATATGCTGTTGTCGATTAAAATATGGAGAAATAGAAGCTGATTTTTTTTAATCTTAGGTCACTTCACATTTTTTTTTTGCTTTAGACCTTTGTTGTTTTGGAAATCTACTCGGTTCATTATTTTATTCATATTCTTTGCTTCCTACTGTATTTTTCTTAGTTTGGTATCTATTTCGAGACGTGAGATTCGTAAGAAGAAAAAGGGGTTTCTTACTGAGTTTTCAACTACGACGTCGCCTTAAATACGTAATGTTCAATTTACATAATCATATTAATAACAAAATAGAACAATAATAAATGTCAAAAAATATACACAGAATTCTAATAATAATAATAATGTCAATACTTGTTTAAAATCAATTTACATGTCATTGAACTTACAGTCTAAATACTCTTTGACGCTATAAAACCTACATTGTAACAAGAGCTTGAATAATCTGCATTTAAATATGTTTAGAGACGTTGACTCTCTTACACAATTTGGAATATTATTATATAATTTAATGGCCATACCCACACAACTTTTTTAATACAGTGCAGTATTCGGAATATGTGACAATAAGAGTCTCTGCGCGTTTCTAACCGACCGTGGGAATAATTCTTTTGCAGTCGAGAAAAGATGCAAGTTTTGTCTAGCAAACATACAAATTTCAAAGATTAGACATAGATGCAAGTGTTAGCAACTTCAGCTTATTACTAGCGACTCAACAACACGAACATTGAGTTTTGGTGCCATTGCGGAAATAATCACATTGAAATATTGATTCATTTTCTAAAATTGGTATAAAATCTAGTTTTATGAGTAATTTATATTATGGTGGATTTCTAAACATAAGTTCGCCTTTAAGAACGTACAGAAGTATCAAGTATACGAAAAGTAACATATTACAGTGAATTGTGATTTTCCGTGTTGATTCCAAAATTCCATAAAAGCATCCAGTAAATTCTTCACTACTTTCCAGCGGTGGGTAAGTACAGTTGAGTATGATGGACTTTACTTGACTTTGACTTAATGACAATAGCGCTGCATAATGTTGAATTACATACGCAAATACTCTAATCAAGTGGATTCTTATCAAAGGAAAAAAATACGAACATTGAGCTACGTCACCACCATAAATACTTAAACCTATATACCTAGGATACTTAAAATATATACAGCTGTCTTATTATTTGTATAATATAATCATCTAAATAATCATGACAATATTCCTTTAGATTAATCATTTATTTAATATTTTATTCAACTAACTTTGTAAATATGATTAATTAATAGTATTTGTTTTGACGTACCTATGTACTTTTGTCCTTAAAAATATGTTATTGGTTGATGTGTGTGTTCTCTTTTTAAATCAAAATTCGAATATTATATATTATATGTTATATATATTATTGCACAACGCTACGGGCGTAGCGTTGTGCAAATAATAGCGATAAACTATTTCGATATCCTGATTTGGCCCCCTTGATCTGCCTTAATACATTGTATTAATTACCGTGTGGCACATTCGGACGAGGTCTAATGCTGCATTATGTTCGAAGCTGCAATTATAGTTCATCAACGTTGAGCCTTGATTTTTAAATGAAAATAATGTTGAAAAAGTACTTCGCCTTAAAATTGTGTTTTAAACGAAATTTCGTGTGTTACGTAATATTAACACCGCATCGTGTAGGTCAAAAAACAATGAGAATGTCGAGACGTATTTGGTCTGCGTCGTTCCGGTCCCGAACGAGCTTTTTGTCCAGAAAGAGCATTTCCGGCGCTTTGAAACCCACTTTTGTGAAGCACATAATAACTGCAATGAGGTTTACGAGTACGACATGCAAACAATCCCACGGTCTTCGGAATGGCGTCTTAAAAACGAGTAGAGAAACCATTAGAGAAAATTCTCATTAGGAAGTAAACTTAAAGGTACACTGTTATATATAATCATACCACATATTGCCTACAACAATATTTGAAGAACTGAATGAAGAGCTAGTTTTATTGAATTACAAGCTACTAATATATGCTTTGAAATTAATTTTATTGGATTAATTTTTTTTGGGTTTTATTTCATATCTCCGGATGCTTGCTTAGCGGAATAAATTATGAATATAGAATAGGCCACCGAATTCATTAATTACTCAAAACATAACAATATGCAATTGTTGTGTATCCACAACTGCCATGAGGCACTCATACCTAGATGCTCTAACCAGTCCATAAGAGATCGGTGAGGTTAAGCAACTAGGCTCGTGGTCAGGTAATAGATGGGTGACTATGAAAGTGGTTTAATTTCTGAAAGTCTCCATGATTCGATAGGCATGTTAAGCTGTCGGTCCCGGCTGTAATCATTAGAAAACAGTCGTCAGAGGCCTACTGGATGGCTTAAACAACTCTGACACTAGGATAACCTCTTCCCACACGACTAGTAAGTAAGTAACTGCCATATGTGATCCACAACCGCAAAATCTCATATAAATAATTAAACTACCCTACATACTAGCTTTTCAATAATCTTATTGAACCTTGTTTAAATACACTGAATATTCACATTAAAATACGTAGATTGATACAACTCAAAGTAGTTGATAGAACTTGGTGCGCTCACCTGTAGTTTGAAGCGCATTTAACTTGATATGAGCAACGACGTCCATAAACCCGAACTTCGGGGCAAAGTTCTATTTAGTTTCCAATAATTACACTTCATCATGCAGAAGGTTTAAAGCCAACTGTTATTTATATAAGTTTCATCATATCAAAAATAATATTGATTAGACTGAAAATTCAATAGATCGCAGGAATAATCTTTAAAATGTGATTGAAGCAATTCTGATTAAGTGATTTAAGAGGAAGAGAAAATTAAGAAAAAAGATCTTCATAGAAAAAAAATAAGAGAAGTACGATGATTTTTTGACGTTTACATTTGGAAAATTCAAGGATTTCAGGACGCGAGTAATTGATCTTGGATTGTCAAATGGTCTCATTTGTCAAATATTTTTTATATAGCTGGAGGTATCATTAATCATACCAGCTGAAAGACATTCACCACTGGACAATGGCCTACCGCAAGGATCTCCACAATGACCGGTCTTCCCGCATCCAGCGGCTTCTCGCGACCCGCACAAGATCATCAGTCTACCTTGTAGGCGCGCCCACGCTGCGTCTTCCAATTCGTGGTCGCCACTCAAAAACCTTTCTTCCCCAGTGGCTGTCAGTTCTATGAGCTGACGGCTCATACTATACCACTCTCGATACTCTCGTGCTATCATTCTCTTCAAGTTTTCTTTAAACGAAAAATAAAACGTAACATTGCTACTTACTTTTTTGGCACTTAAATTACCGTTAGGGGTTTGGATGTAACCCTACACATAACCCACGATACCCTCCGTGCTAAACGGTAGCAACAGAGCAAACATTTTTTTGGTCTATACCTCGACTCGGAAAGTACTTCCTGCTATAACCGAGGACTGTCCAGACATTTTTTTTAAGACGGACATAAAGCGTAATTCAGAACAACTACTTATGGGTCACATAAATAAAACTCGGGACTCAGAGTGGCGAGACGTCTGTCCTTACCGATGCGCCATACGTGCAGTTATTATAATGTTAATGTTATAGTTCTACGTGAAAGCAAGGTTACCGGAGTATATCGAATAGGGGCGGAGTAGCTGGCAACGCGTAAGTGATGTCATGTATGTCACAACCATCCTAGGCTACGTTAACCATTAACCATCAGGTGTCCAATCTGCTTATTTTAGACATACCAATTCATAATTTAGTTAGGTACTACTAAATTTAGAATTACCAGGCTCCATAAAAAACAAGACACTACTGATACAAAGCGGGAATAAACAAACCAAAATACTACATAATTTTTCGGTTTGTCGTTTGTTAGTATGAAACTATCTCGCTACTCTTTTGTTCATGGTACAAAAAGCTTCGCGTACCTCCACTACATTACTCGTAATAACTTTCTGAGGAACGATGGAATAATGGGGCGTAACGTGGCGTAACCGACTCGTCTTACCGTCTACTGTCCTCTCGTTACCTGCGATTCCTTTTATGTCGCTCCCTCTCGGCTTTCACATTAGGTACTCTATTTTAAGTTACATGTTAAATTCTAAAGTGCCAGCGTTTCAGAGAATTTACTGCGTAGGATTGCATAGGAGGCATAGAATAACTTTAAGCACACAAGATAAATACAGTTGTGTTGTTGTTTAAGAAACAGTGGTTATAGTTCTAAGCTTTACCTAGTATGTCTAGATCAGTAAATATCGGAAGTTAGATAAATTAGGGAACATTATCCAAAAAAAATGCTTTTTTGACTCTCAACAAAACTTTTGTTATGTATGGTTTCTTTTTCCTATGTATGGTAAAATTTATTTTTCATGCCATTTTATTTTTTTTCTATTTAAAGTGTTGGCTACAGGTAGTTTAGGGCGCTTACACTGCGTTACTAGGCCAGAAAATATCCTCGTGGTACCCACGCAGCTACCTTTTCCTTTTAGATATTACTAGCTGTGCCCCGCGGTATTACGCGCGTTAAACTTTATAAATTATAGCCTTTGAGTTAATCTAGGGTGGCAGCTAACTCCATACCAAATTTAATCAAAATCGCTCCAGCCGTTTAGACGTGAAGAAGTAACAAACCTACACACTCACGAACTTTCGCCTTTATAGTATAAGTGTGATTATATACAACGTCAATGGTAGTATTGCGGGACGGTACATCCTGGGCGCGAGTAGTTATTATTCTTTGCATTGGGATTCGTCCCCCAAAGAAGGGTAACTGCTGGTGGCAAATATTATGGCCCCACGCCAGAATATTTGCCACGGGGGTCCTTCCTGCCAGTGGGGCCTAATTCTCCATGTATATTATTTTTTTGGTTTCTGAAAAAAATAAGTTGTGGGTGTCTGTTCCGCCTGCAGGGAAGTGCATCGGTTCTTCATGCTTGGACCATCGCTGATAATATTGAGAGGTTTTAGAATGAAATTCCAGATTTCAGTGCTAAGCTCACAGCTCTAGAAGGATTTATGAAGGAATTCCTCCTGATACATAAAAAAGGTCCACAACAAAGTAAAAACAACATCATAATTTTCAAATCAAAGGTCTTTTTAAACCATTAAGAATTGGAACGGTGCCATAGAATCATAATAATTAAAATTCATTTCGTTCGCATAATTCTTACATTTGAAAAATATTTAATTCTTTCTTTATTGTCATTCATTTTCATTCAATGATTCAGTGGTTCTGGGGACATTTAATTTTGTAGATTTATGTAAAGTAAATATTTCTCAACAAAATCAATAGATTTGACTCAATTTTATTTATAGTATTGGTTGTGTAGGGAAAACTGTTTCACAATAAATAAAACCTTGAAGTCATTTGATTTAATTTGCAGTCGTCACTTAACGATCTATCAAATTAAAGTTAAGCAGCTATATAGCCACTTAATTTTAAGTAACAATTTAGTTCGGCAGTGTGAAAGTATCCTCTACTGCCGCCACGTACAAGCAGCTCCGGGGAGACAGCGAACTGTTTGTGGCACAGTCGCTGTGCCGGACTGGCAGGAGTCAGAAATCCCGATCCCTCCCAGGTACGTGTCTCGACCATCTGGGACATGGCGCAAAAGGGTGGCACCAGAGCAGCATACCCGAGTTCCTTCCATCAGGCGCAAAGAGAAGTCAACGGCAGGTTAGGTTTAGTTTATACCCACCGGCAGACACTTTTTGCGAGTGATACGCCTAGGCTTGGCCCCTACCTATTAATAATTAAAAAAAGGAACAATATAGTTAAGCAACAATATAGTTTTAAGTTACTTACAATTTTACTGCCAGCCTTTTAAGTATTTATTAATTTAGGGAGAAAATAATAAATGTTCTACAGCATTGCAAAGTTGGCGTCTTTTTTCATTTCGACCCTTTAAGTGCTTAGACTGAAGGTGCTCCTAATACATTATTCATAAACTGGTTTGCGTTACCTCAATTTAAGGATTTTTTTCATGGAAGAGTTTCAAACTCACCTTCTAATCAGATACATTATACAATCCAATATACACTTGGAATATTGCGGAATGTTTTAATCTTATAAACTTGAATTGGATCAACGCCTCAATAATTTAAATAATTCATTCTCTTTTCTTTCTTGGATAAATATATTCCATAAAGATTGCAAATTAACATATGGTGCCATTTTTTTTTAATTGTATCATTCCAGTAATATTGGACAAAATATTTAAAGTCGCTACGCGCGCCGTAGTAGAAGTTTTGCTACGAACTACAAAGAGCGAGCCAAAAAGGATATTTTTGTTGACCAACGACTATCAATTAATAAATTATGTAAACCTTTTAAGATATAAGGCGTAACGAAAAAGAACGGGCTGATTTGACTGAGAATGTCAGATAATCGGATGACTGTTATTACTTAAATGCAAATCTATAAATTTAATGTTTTAACAATCCGTGTACCTAAATATGTGTCTGTAACTAGAAATAATTATGTATACTCAAATATATTTAATATTACTACAAACATGTTCTTACTATGTACAAGCGCTTTTTTAAAGTCTACGTGAATAAAAACCTTTTTTATTTTATTTTAACATATTTTGCCTTTAATCAGTTTATTGTATGCATTGCTACAGGTATTACATTTCTACATCGAATAGCTATTGAACGTGCCGTACCGTAACAGTAGCATAAATAGAACAAATGACGCAATACCCCTCAAACCTTGTGTTGTTTGAGGGGTATTGCGTCATTGACTTGTCTAATGTAAATTACTACATACTATCCAAAACATAAAATGAAAAAAATATTTCAAATCGCGCAACACAAGCCTTTCTTCTTATAAAGCTATAAGAACTTAAGCTTTGAAGTTAAAAGCAGAAAGTAGAAGTTCTTGAAGAGGCTTATGTAAGAACTTCGTTATAAATTGTTTATTAATCAGTTACATAACAATATTCAGTGGCAGTATCATTCAGAGATCTTTGTTTCTACAAAATACATATAAAGTAACTCTGTACATATGTATATAAACTAACTACTTCTTATTTCAACGGATTTTAGTTGATATTAATGAGACTGTAGTTTTTTTTGTTCTAAGTGTAGGCTGACTGAACCTATTTATATCCCTCACAAATCCTTAGGTACCTACATTGGGACTTATTACCACTATTTACACACTAAACTATGTGAAAAATTTACGCCGTTTATAAAAGTATTTGTAAAGTGACGCGAATTTACCAATCGCAAAGAATATGAACTTGAATTAGGGAGGTTTCAATGATTACTTTTTAATGGTCAATAACTGAATCCAAAAGGCAAAGTTTGTGTGACCTTCGATTTTTAAAAATCGGTGCGTGCACTTTAATTTTTCGTGAATAAGGGGCAAAAATTACAAAACTGACTGGCGATATGTAAATTATTGGCAATAGTTACAAATTAGCTGTGTGGTGACACAGCTAATTTGTAACTATTTTACTCATCCTTTGGGGGCCGTAGAAACCGACCGAGAGAATACCTACCAGAGAACGGGCAGCGTCGTTTTTCTGTGAACTATGCACATCAAACTGCGATTGCCAACCTGTCTGTTTTGACGCGTCCATTTTGACGGGCCGGATAGCATGGTGGGTAGACGCTTGCCTTTCAGGTGGCAGCGCAGGTCGCGGGTTCAATTCCCACCCGGGACAAATATTTGTGTGCATGAATATGTCTGTTTGTCCTGAGTCTGGGTGTAATTAGCTATATAAGTATGTATTTACAAAAGAAATGTAGTATATCAGTTATCTTGTTTCCATAGTACAAGCTCTGCTTAGTTTGGAATCAGAGCGCCGTGTGTAAATAATTTCCCAGGATAATATTATTATTATTATTCTGTAGCGCCACTTACGCTGAAATTAAAGCACTATACGCTTGGTGGAATGCCTTCTTAAAACATTGTGAAGGGTAAAGTGTAAGAAAGCAATTTTAAAACTTCTAGACATGTCAAATCAACACAATGCATAGCAAAAACAATATCGAAAAATAAAGATTAAAGTGTGTCGATCAATCATAATTCATGTAACATCACTCTCTGTCAAAGAACAAAAAAATATTTCACAGAGTATGTTTTATTTTTCTAGCCCTACTTCAAAACTTGGACAATATCGGTCAATTTATAAGTTTTGGCCGTAGACTGCCCTTGAAAGTAGATTCAACTGAACATTTTACATTTTTCTCGAAAAAACTTATTTCAATTCTGTAATTCTATTTGTAGGGGTTCCTCACAAAAGGGGTTAGAAACCCTTGGAATGACACCAAGGGTTTCTTACGTCTTTTGTGAGGAACCTCTACAAATAGAATTGACATAGTGATATATTTTAACAACTACTAATAGTATCGAGTATTAGAAATGTTTAAATATTGGATCAAAATATGGATCAATATCACGTATCAAATGTAAATAAATAATTTTATTTTTCTATACTTTATCAAATGCCTTGAGCTAAAAGTATGCGACTGCTAAGGACAACTCACAATTTAAATATAATTAATAAATTGTATCTCATGATCTCATTTTAACTATTGAAAATAAATTTCATATGATATTTATTTGCAATATTTAAAATAATATTTCAATGAGGTCTTGTATTAAACTTTTAATTAAAGATATATTTCGAAAAAGGGAATTACGATGCTATTCATAAGTACACAACAACACAACATACATAAAATGCATATCATCATAAATATTACATCAAATCAACATACATTAAAAGAAAGAAGTGTATGAACACTTCAGAGAAAAATTTAAAATGACATTTAATGAATAAGTAATAGAACAATTTTAACAGTGACAGTCCTACTTATTGTGTACCTAGTTAAACAACTTAATATTATTTTACATCTATTAAACGTACCCGAACCCTGGCTATTGGGGACTGTCACGAACTTAGCCATGTTTTTATGTAATTCACTTGCTATCGAACTAAATTTACTTTTTCTTTTGCGGTTCATCTCTCTGCGAAGGGTAGGTTTATTAAATTACGTGGAATTTTTCATCTCTGCGTCTAATATACAATATGAGTCGGTGGAGATTTAATTTAATCTATATTTTTGTGACGTGACCTGTACAATAGACTTCGCACTACACATAATTTATCCCACATATATCATTTGTAGTCTCGCACTTTATGTACTCATCTTTCTTCTCTAATATAATAGAATCTAACTCTTGTACTGTAGTCAAAATTAGTTTAAACCATCATCTCATGGATATGTATGGATAGAGATGAGTGCGTTTGCCATGATGCTATGGCAATTAAAGTAAAGAGACAAGGTGTTATAACGTCTGGTTTATTTTGGGTAAAATATGGCTTATATACTATGATAATACATGCTTATTACAATCTTCTTCTTCCCTTCTATCTATCTTCTTATATCACGTCTGTCTATTGTATCACATCTTTGACTGAGCACTGTCTCCCAAGATACAGGCTTCAGCCTAGTTTGGGAACCAGGACCAGTACCTATTGTAAATCGCATGTATCATAGTAAAAAATCCGAATTTTGTATTTTTGTTTTTGTGGCAAATAAACGTTTTATTATTATTATCTTAACTTATCGGTGAACAGTGTGCTTAATCTACCTACGTGCCAATATACAGTCGATACGTACAGATATGTAGTCGCTACATGCGTAAACTGCATACTCGCTAGGCGCGTCACTATGATACGTAAGGGTGGTAGATTAGACGAATTAATCATTAAATACCTAGTATTTTTAACTAGGTTTATTGAATATCTCACGAATTCTTTAGATACGCGCATTTAACGAAGACCTCTATGCTACATTCAGTTGAAGAGAGATTCAATTCGAGGTTTCCTGAACTAAGTCCTATATTACATTCTCCAAGTTGGGTCACAAATTGGGTGTATTACATCTCATGGAGTATATACTTAAATTGGAATTTCCCAGTATTGCGCAAGTGTTTTCTGCAAATAATGATATAACAACAAACTAACTATATAAAATTCTCCAACGTGGGTCTCAAATTGGGTTTATTTATCTCACGGAGTATATATTTAAATTTGAAATTCCCGGTATCTTCGGGTAGGTAAATACGTTTCCAATTATCCGATATGGGATTATAAGTTTTAGTAATAATATTGTTATGTACGAACATACGGATACAAATTCTAACAATAACGAAATGTAATTTAATCATTAATTTCGTTTATAGATATAGTATAGTATTTTTGCTTGACTGTACTCACACATAGTCTCTACAGTATGGAAAAAGAACATCTATATGAAACCCGTATAATTATTGTCTAGCTTTTAGGTTCTCGGCCACAATGGAGCACAGGCGAGCAAAACCGGTCGTTTGCACAAAGAATGTATTAAACACGAATTGTTCTTCATTTGTTCTCAGTTCAAATTTAAAGCTTTCCAGTGCGGTCACTCGTCTAATCGGCCATTATAATACTAGTGAGGCCAAGCACTCAGACCATTTATGCACCAACGGCGAACCCTTTTTTTGACGAGTCAATATTATCGCCTCTACATAAGAAGAGTGTCGTCGTCAGAGAAACGACTTACGATTAGAAATACTACTCCTATATCATCCCTTTTTTGTATTTATCGGTCGTTGTTCGATGCACAAAACCGTTAAGGCATTATAGTACGTAACATTTTTTTTTACCTTCTGCCACATTCAGAAACATTAAGGATTGATTGGGTTAAGTAAGAGTTTGTCCCGCTTCTTCAAATATAAAAGGAAAATACAAAACAACAAAAGGCCCTATGTATGGACAATATTTTTCTAGTTTAAGATTGAAAACGGTGCGGCGTATAATTTGGCGACATTCGTTAACTTTGTAGGTTTTATTAAATGTACGGTATGACAAATTCAAAAACAAAAAAGGCTGGGTATTTGAATTACAATATTCGATTACTTATATAATTAGTAAATAAATCGATCACGTCGTTTCAGACACCTGAGTTTTGGAACGCAATCATTTCTTTAAAGTGATTTTAATATTACTTGTAAATATACTAACCCATTTAAAAAAAACTAAGCAGGTATAAAAATTTATGACTTCCTTGTAGTTTTCACATTATTACTTATATCCGATGGGCCTAAATAAGAGATTGAATGACATGTTCTTTTTCCAAGTTAGCCATACACACCTTAATTTAATTTATTATTGAAAACGTCTCGACTTAAATAATGATTTCATCATACCACTCCAACGATGACTGGTATATTATACCTAAATACTACTTGTATTAAACAATAAATTAAATAATATTGTTCAAAACATAAAACCGGATTAATTTATTTTAACAACGATCATTTTGAGCAAAATTATTATGAGACCATTCTTAAACCATTCCCTACACAATATAAAAATACTCATCAAAATCGATTCAGAAACAACTGAGAAAATCTACTAACATTAATTAATATTAACACTACCTATTATTCAAATAATAGTATACTGGGATATTTACACACGACCATCTCATCCCGAATTAAGCAGAGCTTGTACTATGGAAACCAGGTAACTGATATACTACATATACTATATTGCCTTTTGTAAATACATACTTTAATAGATAATTACACCCAGACTCAGAACAAACAGACATGCACACAAATATCTGTCCTGGGTGAGAATCGAACTCACGACCGGCGTGAAAAACAAGCATTTGCCAACCATGCCAACAGGTAAAAATTAAATGCGTTTTTCATTTCATTCAGCTTTGTATCCCACGTTCTCAGTAAATAAACTGTTTCCACCTTTATTTAACGCCTCAATAAATAAGAGCTCACTTGAAAATGAAAAAGTCTGGAGCTGCTACGTTATGATCTAGCGATAATGAAATTGGCTCGGATATTCTTTATCTATTATTACCTAGTTTATCCATTTTCCAATTTGTTGTCGGCCTCTGTAGAGACGGGCGCGGGCGTGGACTGGCCGGGCGGTGATATTTCTATGTCATGTTCTATTGTTACCAGCTGGGTAATTTACTTATACATCCACTGTGTTGCTTGATGGATTCTTCTACCTGAATATACTTGTTATTTATTATTCTGACCCATTTGGGGACGGGTTATAATATAATACTTATTTTTCAAACACGTGGGAAGAAATTCGTGTAGTAAAATACAGAAAAAGATGAGGTTAAATTCGAAGTTAATATAATAGAATCGAAAAATCTTCCTGATATATACACCACTATCCTATTCAGCTATTAAACTCATTAATAAAATCAGACTCTTTCTTTTAAATATATATATATATATATATAGATAACAAAATTATACAATTTAAAATAAAAAAAATAGGGTCTGCAACCGGCAGCAGAAACGGGGTCCATGCTACCGAAGTATACGGCTAGAGACAGGAACCTCCTGACAATGCGAGCCGTCGATCGCCGCTTTTTCGATCTTTTCTTGACCCAACCACATAACGTAAGCCTCTAGGTGTTTTTCGAATCACTTTGCTATTAATCCATTGGCAGAAACGACTATCACTTATTATTATTATTAATTCAAGAATTTTTACTCACAACAGCAACGACTTGGTGGCCTAACCCATGTAGTTGTAAACTGAACTGTTTAAAAACATGAAACCGAATACAACCTTTCTTCTAGACAACCGACTGGAACAAAAATCTGTTAACAAACAACGGAGAAATGACGTAACATACAGAAATAAAAAACAACAAAACATACAGTGGTCTTGATAACCACTCCTTTTAAAGCCATTGTAAACGAATGTTTGTATCAAGGCAATACCCTTCATGTCTTGGAGAGCACGTTAAGGCGTCTAAATCTAAATCCTTACAAATATTCTGAAACCTAATCGATTTTTATACCTGATCTAACTATTATTGTTAATAGTTTATAGTCGCAGTCACTCCTATATCAGTAGCAACAGAATAGACAAGTAATAAAAATAGGAAAACGAGAACGAGAAGACTTGTGAAGCAAGTATAATGCTTGACATTACCATGATTTATACATACTGACATTACCCTGAACATCACTCAACTGTTAAGGCAGATTTAAGGTTTCCTGGGTGAGCAACGTTCGAGTTTTTGAGCACTGATTTTTTATATTATATATTAGTATTTAGAGAGTACTACTTATAATAAAGCTTCAGAGACATTATTGGTTGATTTCGTATGCTGTAACGAATTTAGCCACAACTCAAGCGAAAAAAGAAATAAAAGTTAACGAAGCTTTTAGTATAAAATAATTTTCCAATAATGGCTGGTAAAAGTACGATAAAATAAAAATTTAAAACATGATGTGATTATACCTGAATTCAAGAGCCATTTGTACATAATACATATTATCACTTATTGATTATCCATTTAAAACCCGCTGTGACGATTTCTGAATCCGAACTGTTAAGCCGTCTGGTCGAGCTCCTGTCACACATGTTTTGACAAATCTGTTTGTAATAACGAAGATCTGTTTCCAATCTGGATAGTCTCTCTGATAGTACTTCAGAGATCACGTAAGGCCGCCGGTACCGCTGGTTGTATTCTTCTTATGGTGTCAATTAAATTTTATTTGCCGAAAGATGGGTTACGCTGACTGCTTTGGGTGAAGCCTCATACAAATCCTGAAGGGAGCAAGAGACTGGGCAGGCGGACAAATAGATGAATGGGCCTTGGGGTGCCACACTGGCAGATTTTTTGTCATGTGGTAATGGAACCCCATTTGCACATGTTTTCATTGGATCTACCAACCTGGGTGCGTAGTCTGTTGAGAGGCGTGCAGGTTGGCCATTGTAAATATGTCCCAAAGGTAATTTTTTGCTCGCCATGAGGTTACCTGGCTTTCTGGCTAGGAAACTTTCACGAGTTTTCAATAGAAAACTGAAGGAGCTATAACTAAATTATAAAGAGGGTGTTTCTTGTCAATCTTCTACTTACACTTCTCAACACCAGCTACTTTTCTTCTTACAATCGGGGGCTTGATTCTTCGCAGAGGATACAGCTTTTGAAACGGCGTGGGTTTGAGGCACCCTGGGATTCTCTGGCAAGTCTCATTTAGAGCTATATTGACTGATTTACATACTGGATAGGCAAATTATTTATTTTAAATACTTCCATGTCTAAATGCAGGTTCAAGTGATAGCTGGCAATGTTATGTAGCTTATGGTTTGAAATTAAATTCATTATACTTTATAAATACCCTATATAGAGGAACCATTAATTATTTCACATCTGGAACAGAATAAAAACATTGTTCTACGGCGTATTTTTAAAAGGTGTAATAAAATAACTGTAAATATTTTAACGATCCCGTTCGGTCATAGCAAACTTAGACGCCAAATTTTTACATTAAGTACCTTTTATGAAGTAGACGTTAAGAACGGAATTTATAAAAAATTACAAAGGGTGTGAAAAGTCACTAATGAAAAAAAAATTATAAAAAATTGAAAGAATATACCAAAGATGATGAATCAAGAATTCAAAATTTGGTTAGTATTACGACTAATTCGTAGAAACAAAGTTTCCAATTATCACCTACCACCTGCTGGTATAAGGTTTTAAGTTTCATTAAGGCCCTACCAACTTTTAACCTCCTGTAAACTGAGCTGGATAATATAATTACTGTATGTACATGGTGTCGTGTACTGTAAGGCTGTAAATTCACCAAAACAATATATTTCATATCTCCTTAATTTGAAAACACTTGAAAAACCAAATTTTATTAAACGTTTCTTCTTCAATTTAAAGTCGCGGTCATAAACTAACAGCAAAAAAAAATATACTTCCATTATTTACGTATGTGTCGCAATTTCAAATATCGGAAGGAAATTAAACATATACCAATAATACGCTGGTAAAAGGAGAAACTATTGTTTATTTAAATGGGCAAAACTTTGAACTGACACAGCACAAGAATTTTGAATGTTGAATGAAGTGTTCCAATAAAAGTTCCTTTGTAACATACACCCTTTTAATTTAACTGAGTTTAGGTAATCTAACAAGGGCCTTTAAATATTTACGCACATAATTTTGTTACACAGTACGTACATTACTCCCTACTTATCTTTCCACCACAATTCAACCCTCGAAGCTATTCTCGAAGCAATCAATTTATCCACTTTAGTAATCTATATTGAAACACTGATTCAATAAATAAACACAATGAAATTATGCCATTTTGCTTTACTTTTATCTTTTAAACGAGTAATAACCTACATTAACTTTTTTCATATATAATTTCATTGTGTTTATTTATTGAATCAGTGTTTCAATATATATTATTGAAGTGGGTAAATTACTCATAAAACGTATTTAATAAATACTTATACAATGTATGTACATTTAGAGCGCTTCACCTAAGCCTAAAACAACAAATCTTGTAATATTATTGTTCAAAATTATTTTATATGGAAACCGAAACATTATAATAAAAATATTCTGGGACATTATTCACACACGATTATCAGATCCCAAACTAAGCAAAACTTGGACTATGGAAAGCAGATAACTGATATAGGTACTAAATAAACTACTTTTCTTTTGTAAATAAATACTTATATAGATAATTACTCAGAACAAATAGACATATCATGCACACAAATATCTGTCAAGGGAGGGAATCGAACCCACGACCTGCGGCTTGAAAGGCAAGTATTTACCAACCACCCCAACCAGACCATTTTTTGAGTAGGTAACGTGAATAACTTTTACTTAGTAACCAGTAGCTCAAATTCATTTCTTCTGTCTGTATTGACCGAGTTCCTGGTAATTAGTGTTCACCTACCAAATTTATTGTTCAGAAACGATATTGGATCACGATAATTATTAAAAATAAATATACCAATAACACACAATATTTCAAATTTCTTTTATAGATTTTCAACTTTATCACTTAAGTATAAGGTTCACTTTCAATTGGGGAAATTTGACAGATTGAGGTAGCTTGACGGCGTCTGTACACAAATCAATTTTCTAATTTGTTTGTAGTTAGCAAACTTGTTAACGAGGATTTCATGAAACAAACACGAGCCAAATATCGATAAATATTGTTACGTGTTTATCGTTACGATTGTAATGAACCATTTGGTCGACAAACCTTACTACATAATAATAACTGTTTTAAAAACACAACGGATTAGCATTGTTATCTGTCTTTACGTAGATACTTGCCTTTCATGCCGCTGGTGGGTTCGATTCCCACCCAGGACAGATATTTGTGTTCATGATCATGTCAGTTTGTCTCGAGTCTGAGTTTAATTACCTATCTATAAAAGTATGTATTTACAAAAGAAAAGTAATATAATTATGTATGTAGTATGGCTTTGTATTATTTCTTTAGGTGTACAATAAAGAGTTTAGCTATCTATCTATCTATATCATATATCTGGTTTCCATGGTACAAGCTTAGCTTATTTTAGGCTCAGATGGCGGTGTCTGAATAACGTCCCAGGATATTATTATTTATAACAACCTAATGTATATGAGGCGACTTCAAACGCATTCCCAGAATCCTCATTATATCAAAATGAATCAAATGTATCAAATAAGGGGAAATCACGTAACATATGGAGAATACAAATCTGAATTTGTTTCAAAAGAGAAGTGACACGCACACAATAAACACTAGAAATAAACACAAATTGTGTGCCGAATCTCATCGTTTACAAAAGGTTCATTCTTCTTTTGTCGGACTGAGTATCCGAATATATAACAAAATACCTACAAATCTTCAGGAACTGTCCTATGCTAAGTTTAAGTCCGAGGTCAGGAATATTTTAATGAAAAAGGCCTATTACACTCTCAATGATTATTTAAACGACAAAAACGCTTGGTCGCTTGGTTGAACACGAGCAACATCTTAATGTTACATCAAGGACATACATTTATATTTTACTCAACTGACTATAGAAATAATTCTGTAATATCATAGATTTTTAGATGCATATTCTTATTATTAAACAAATGTATATTATCTCGAACATGTCAAACGCTGTTCGGCCGAAGGCTGTTAACGACTTCAATATGAACTACCCGTTGTAAGTTCGTCATGCTCCCATTGTGTGTTAATGCTTGCGGTGGCGTTGTGGGTCGGGTCGTTTCCTTCCCTCTAATATGGCGAGGGAGGCGATGGCTGGCCCTCACGTCATACTCGTGAACGGGTGCTGCTTGCGGTAACTGGTCGAACTGCTGTTGGGGTACTCATAATATTTTATTTTTTCATACTGTGTCGTTGCCTCTGGTTGACTTCGTGTGACTTGTTAATTTTGTAAATGTACGCGGATGTACCCACCGTTTTCTCATCTAGCAAGAGGTTATTCTAATTGCTTGAGTGAAATGTAATGTTATTGTTTATTATCTCACAATTTTTGTGATTCATTAGATGACAACGGTTCTGTGCGTGCATTAGCCTACATAACGCCCATCACAATGTAAGAAAATACATGATTAAAAAAAAAAAAAGAACGAAAACAAAAAGCAAAAGAAGACGAAAAAAGCAAGCCTGGAGTTTCTTTGTGGCTCTCTTCTCCGGGTCGTCCACCTAGGTAGCTAGAGAAAGCCGCAGGTTAGCTAGGGTAGGCTCCTCAGCGGCGAGGATCGCTTTGGCCCCTTAACACGTCATTGGTGATCCCGTGCAACTGATCACACCCTCTCTTAGAATTTTGTCCTTTTGCTTCAGCCGCCCCCTGAGCTGTGGCCCGAACCTTAAAAGGGTGGCCTCGGGTATTAATTGTTTAATTTAAGCTACTGGTTAAGAGCCTTCTGCGCTAGCCAAATGCTCATTGCCTTCAATTCTTGAATTTTAATATTGTACAACTAAATTTCAAAATAATAGATTATTTTTTTTAGACTAATTATATTTTTGTAATTTTTATACTGTATTCGACTATGTTTATGTACTCCATTGTGAACTTGACAAGTACAAGTGTATGTTAATACCCAAGTGCTGAATAAATTTCATTATTTCATTATTACAAAACATACCTCCACTTTTACACTATGTTATAAGTTGCTTGGCAGCATTATGATTCAAGCGTGCAAATACCATGTACCAAGGAATCCATAGAGGGGACATTAACTACACTGTACCCTGGGTGATCATCGTAACTCTACTTGATGTAACTACGGAATCATAGAAAGCGACACACCAGCCGTTATAGTACCATAAATTGAGTTATCTGGTTTATTACAAGCGTAGGCCAAGTGGTTATAAATTTTAGGTCCCCGCCATAAACATGCCTCTAGGTGACTGTCAATCGGGCTCACTAGCAAAACGTCCCCCATAAATATCGTTGCAGGTATTTCGCACGTATTTCCATATGAAATTGCGGAACGACGACCGTATATCATTCGATTTGACGTTTTTCACATCACGGAAAATCTGACAAAGTTACAAATGTTCGCAAATTGACGGCATAAATATATACTCAAGCCTAGTAGAACCTTACAAAACTTTTTTGTGACTTACAGTGCGGAACAGAATCACCTAATACATATTATAGGATGCCGGTGGTATGGCTTAGAAGGGATCTGATTTCAGGAAGATTGTCTTTCAACTAACAACTAAAATATTAGACACCATTTCCCGCCATCATACATATATATATTTTTTGTTAAAATACACACTTATTTTTGGAAAATAATACAGCATTTTTATATGATGAATTGCGCCAGAAGGTTCTTTAAAATATTAAACTTTTTAAACGAAACATTTCAATTTACATCACACGCTAACAATAAATATCCATCGTACATTGGCCGCCTTTAAATCGATTTTCATTTTGCTGGGTAACGGATATCGTTTGTTTAACTTCAAAACATTAGGGGCTGTAACAACTGTTTATCTACCAAAACTAATGCCACAAACTCTGTAATAAACGTCCACAGATACTTGAAATTTCTTGTGTTTATGTGTACGTGTTTAATGAAGCTTTTGCACTGGTGTCAACAATCTCATTGGTTTAGTTAATGTTATCACCTAACTTGCGCACACTTTACGTAACAACTTTATGCATTGAACTGAAACTATTAATTATTGCATAACCTGAGGTAATTGTAATAGGATAATGTTCTATATATTGTTATTACATAAATTAATATAACACTTACATATACTATACTTTATTTCTATTTTCTTTTTATTATGTGTACTTATAGGTAGTATTTATAATGTATCTGTACACCAACAACCTCCCTCAATATCTCCTTCTCCGTTCAATACTTTGATTGTCTCGAATAGATCACATTTTGTGATAAATCCGCCCATTGTAAACTTTAAGATTTTGAGTGTTTATTTATTTGTTATTCTTTTGGTGTACAATAAAGAGTTTATTTATCTTCGGTTCGATTCCCACCCAGGGCAGATATTTGTGTTCATGAACATGTCTGTTTGACCTGAGTCTGGGTATAATTATCTTTATAATTATGTATTTACAAAAGAAAAGTAGTATATGTATGTAGTATATCAGTTATCTGGTTTCCATAGTACAAGCTCTACTTAGTTTAGGATCAGATGACCGTGTATGAATATTGTCCCAGGATATTATTATTATCTATCTACTTTGGAAGTAATTGTAATTAGAATGTTTAAAATATCTTACGATTATTGGCTTTTATTAACTTTTTATGGCGTGTACATAAAATAAATATAACATAAATACATACATAAAATCCTTATCATAAATCTAACCATATTAAACAAAACTTTATCCGTATCTCTCTATATTAACTAATGGTGATTAATTTAATTTACCCAGTTAGGTAAATTACTTACATTAATGACAGTTAGCTAATCAAAGCACTCAAAGCTTCATTAATATGTATATAATTATTTACTATGTTGATTGTTGCTAGACTGTCCTCTTATTCCAATGAGATTCGGGATTAATGGCTACCTAGATGAATAATTTATTTAAACACGACTCGAAAAATTCAAGTCGTTCTTGCCTAATTTCATCCTAAACTTTGCGACTAGACTCAACAGAGCCTAGGCATTTGCGCGGGAACTATGATTTGGATATTCCGGTCCTAAAGGTATGAAATATGGGTGGTGTGACAAAGATGCATGGACGGTTGCATGGAAGCCGCTAATTTAGCAAAAGCATCTAATTGAATATTAGCACTTTCCGTTACAAATAAATATAGGTACCTACCCATGTTTCGGTGTGTTTGAAAATGTCACCTTACAAGGATGAAATAGGGGTTAAATAATTACACGGTATGTCTTTAAATTTAATTATTAGAAATTAAGTACATGAGACTTATCGTTATAATTAAGATATATAGATTTTCGAAAATGCTCCCCTCGTGTGTGTTAATCAGGGGAGGAATGTTTGTGGTGAAAGTTTATCAATTTCGAAAAGAGGAATATGTAATTAAATGTTTATGCTCCTGTTTACATGTCTACTTAAATTCACTTAGGAGTTGATATAACACTACCTATAGGAATTGAATTGAAAATGTAGACAGAAGTTTAGACATTTTGGAAGAATTAAGAAAGCTAAAAACATCCAAAACACATGCGGACAAAGTCATAGGAGAAGTGCTAAAGCTAGTCTTACTAATATTTTAAATACAAAAGTTTGTGAGTATGGATGGATGTATGGATGTTTGTTACTCTTTCACGCAAAATCTACGGAACGGATTTTGATGAAGCTTTGTTGTACTATATTTATAATATATATTCGAATAATACATAGGCTTATTATATTTATAAAGGTTAATGCGGGTAAAACAGCGGGTCACAGCTAGTGTTGTGTTATACATACAACTTGTACCATAAATATCTTAGGAAACTTAGGCAGCGCTATCTACCCGCAAAATAAAACAAAATACGATTCTCCCATACCAAATAGATCGGATGATTGTTATTCGTGTATGGAGTTAGTAATAATCTTTGTAGGCAAATTAAACTCTTCCAGTCTTATTTAAAAACGCTACTTAAATTTAAGCCGGCCGCTCAACCATGGTTTATCAAATTTTTCATTTAAAAACACGATTTAACTTTGACCCGCGGTTGAGCCATGTCAACGGCCATGGTTTAAAGCTTGCTCAAATATGGCGGATTTTATTTGCATCAGCTGACGTTTTGTTTGACGTTTGTTTGTGAATGGAGGTTTTATTGAAGTTACTAACCGTTTTAATTTTAAAATAAATACTGAATTCCAGTTGGAATCTTATCACAAACTTCAAATTCCACCGAAGAAAATCAATAGTCCTTGAAAATGCACTGTTACGATCATAAATCTATCATTCCATGTCTACCATAGAGCAAAAATCATAAAGTTTTGATACATAATCCGATTTACTCGATTAATTTTGGTCAAGCTCTATACCAGTCTCAGAAATATTGACAATGTAAAATAAAATGACGTTACTTAGCTGAGAAACCTTTAAGTAGGGTTTTTAAATAAATAAATAGTTGAGCGGGGTTTAAGTGGTTGAGCAGGGTTTAGCTGAGACATGGTTAAGCGGCGGATCAAGGAATTATTTTAACTAAGAGTGTTCAAGTTTAAGCATGTATGATACACTTTGTATACGTAAGCGTCTAATACCAATCCTCCTTTGTAAGTTGAAGTAATAAGAAAATACACAGAAAATGTTTACAAAGACAAATCAATTTATTTTTTACAAGATTTTTTCCATAATCCACTCACAAAGGTTCGGCCGTAGGCAGCATGAAACATGAACATTCAGGTACTCACTACAGATATCCGCGTACTTCAATAATTTATTAATATTATTCGAAACGTGTTATTCGCTAAATGTTTTGCGTAAAGTAGGTACGCAGCGCTGGGTCCCGGGGGCGCCCAGTCGGCTCTGCAACCGCTCATTAGTCACTGCGGCCCCCCGTTGGGAACACCTGCTCACGAATTTTATTTAACTCGATAGCTTTGAATTCCAACCGAATATCATAAAAAGTTTATTTGACATCTTTGATGGAAATTTTTCCCGGATGACGGAAATCATTTAAGAACGCCTCGAGGCTTTATACTTAGATATTTCATTAAGTATTATTTTTTTCTCTCAATAAGTACGCGAATAAAATTGACTTGCCTAAACGGCAATAATAGGCGTGCTTAGGCAGTAACCACAGCTAGTGTCCATAGGCTACGAGGCACTTAACCGTTGCTAACCCGGCGCACGGCGCACCCCGACCGATCATTCAAGCAACATTACTCACACACAGCTAGTTGCTATGACCGTAAGGAATCCTGGCTGTTCTTAGAGCGAAATAACGCTCTGCGTTACTTGTTTTGGTAAGGTACTGGTTCTTGCAAACACGGGATGAAACACATTGAAAACAGCTTAGCACAGGGAGATGTATAAGGTTTTTTTGACAAATGACACCCGTTTTTAGGATTCTGTACCCAAAGGGTAAAACTGAATCCTATTACTAAGACTCCGCTGTTTGCCTGTCTGTCCGTTTGTTATTAATAGATATTTAAGGGGGCTCCATAGCGTGTTTCGTCAAGAAGCGTGTTTTTTTACCGTATTAATAAGTAATGGTACGGAACTCTTCGTTTGCAAGTCCGACTCGTACTTGGCCGGTTTTTATTTCTCAACTTGCGGTAAGAGAGTAAGTATTATACTTTATCCCATTCTCACACCGGGAGTCCTTCAGTTAAGTCTACTTCATATTTACTTCAAAGTTAGCTTTAAGTTCTCTCTCTCTCATCTAGACTTTACCGAGTAGGTATACGAGGCAAAGACATAAAGTATCAGTTGCCAACTTCATTAAGCTGGAGTTATTTGAAAACGTGCGAAAGTATTATTTTTACCTACGGAGATCAATAAATGGTGGTAACTCGGTCTACTGAATAAACACCCACCTATTAGTTTTATGATATGGAATGGCAACAATTGTATGGGAGTCGCGTATTACTAAAAGCGATCGTTTTTACTACTTGTGATCGCAAGAACCAGAAGGCGGCATGTGTTGTTGGTACGTAAGAGGTAGAAAAATTGGTATTCGCCACTAAAATAGCACCATAATTATAGAAAGACATTAAAAACAATGTTATAAAGTTTCTCCGATAACCGTTGAGACCCTATTTTAAAGGAAAAAATTTTAGCCATTTTATTATTTCCGAAATAAACATTATTTACTGTTTGAGCCTCTATTTTATCAAATTATACGACATAGTTTGGCTGGAAATTATGTAAAACAATGATAATATTTTGATTTTATTATGAATAGCCATTCGTTTCATTAATTATAGGCTTTTATAATATTAATTGTTTAGCGATGGTTAAAACCATTTTATTGGGTTGTTATTATTCAATTAATCTACTTTTGACTTGACTACCTCGTTGGTCCAGTGTTAGCGTATTCAACCGCAGGTAATGTGGTCCTGGGTTCAAACCCCGGATCGGGGTTAAAAGTGATTTTGGAATTTTTCTGCAAAGTGTAATTTCTTAGTATCAGCCCGGAGTCTGAAAATTGGCCTTATTTAGGTAAATAACGCTGTGCCTCGGAGAGCACCTAAAGCCGTCAGTTCTGTACCTGACCTCTTTTTTCCGGTAGTGTCATCCCATCGGATCATGGGACTGATGGAATAGAGAGTTCTCTATTGTTTGCGAACACACTTCTGCACTATAATATTTTTGATATAAAATTGTACGTAATATGGTACCCGGGTTTTATATGACTAAGCTATCTCAATAATTTTTGTGTCAGAAACTAACTTTTTATTTAAACATGTGTTAATTACCTTCCAGGCATTAAGCCGTCGGCCCCGGTTGTGACTGTCAACGATAGAACACGCACTACGCTGCATCATGCGGGGCAGTGTGCCAATCGCCTAAGAAGGCAGGCGCTCGAACTAAGGCGATTGGCACACTGCCCCGCATGATGCAGCGTAGTGCGCGAGTGAGTGTTCTGACTTTGCTTGTAAGTATCTCCGTTTGTATAAAAAAACACGCACAGTCCAACACACTGAATCTGCAACCACGCGCGTTCATGCAGATGTGTGTACATTGTGTTCGACTGTGCGTGTTTCTATACAAACGGAGATACTTACAAGCAACGTTAGAACACGCACTAACGCAATACGCTGCATCATGCGGGGCAGTGTGCCAATCGCCTAATTCTTGTAGCTACTCGCATCGACAGGACTAAAACTGTGTAAAGGCAACAAAGAAGAACTACTATTTATTTGTCTTAGGATATGTCTATAAATTATTTAACTAAACTGTGAGGTATTTTGGCCTCACATAAATGATGACAATTACTGCAAAGCCATATGTATTCAAACAGTTAATAGTAATATACTTACCTAATATACAACAAGTACCCTATTTTTTATCCACCAACATCATGTCCGCTAGAAGACGTCGACTGCTGTACAAAGTACCAATATATGGCATAATTGTCGCGTTTGATAGATGGGTCGACGATCGAAGTATGATGGTCATTAGCGCTGCTACCCGTTCCCTGGCGTGCTACCGGCTAAGTCGCCGAACATCGGGATTGTGATCGGCATTCAAATATATAAAGGTTAAAAATGACTTAATCAATCGTTAATTCGGATCGAATTCCATGAGCACATGTGACGTCATAAATGGTCCGGAATCGATTTTCAACGTCGAAGCCGATTTAACGATTGATTAAGTCATTTTTAACCTTTATTTATTTGAGCACCGATCACTATCCCGATGTAAGGCGACTTAGCCGGTAGCCCCCTGGTAGATATTCCCTTAGGATGACTTCTACGCTCTCTACGGGATAAGATGGAATGGTGATATTCGTCGCTGTCAACACACAGCGGTATTCAATTATCTCTTTTGTATTTTATACCTTTAGCAGATCGTGACAAACGAATTGTTATAAATTGCGGTAGAAGTTTGTTTACAAATGTACTAACGAATTAAAAATTACCATATCAAAGTGAAAGTGGATTCACCGAAGGGGCGTCGACCGTACCTCTTGAATCATTTCCATTTCTGAAAATCTGACATCAAAGTTTGGAAAAGCGTAACAAGTTAAAATGCGGGTAGAGTAATCTATAGGTATTAGCCCTATTAGCACAGCATTTAATACGAGATACGAAAATAATTGTTACACGTTCATCTGCCGATTTGATTAAATACTTTTTTTAAGTTATATTTAGGGACCGTGTTTGTGCAAGGTTTTTACTATTAATATTTGGCTACAAGTAAGTACTTTTTATTTATAATTCTTTTGATTAATTTATTATGTTACCATATGATATGAAAGCCCTTGAAAATATTTGTTGATGTTAATATAATAAATTTAATGTTTTTATATTATGAATTCTAGATTTATGTTTAAAACGACTGCATTAATACCATTTAAGGGTATCGAAGCAGACTGTGGACAATATACAGACTGTGGAATCCTAAACCATCCACATATGGTTGAAATGAGTAAATACTTTGACTCTTGCCTTGAAGCTTAACTTCGAAAATTAATAAAAATATATGTAGCCGTAGATGTATTACTATTTTTTCGCACAATTTTTTTATTTAGATGGTCAGAGTACTCTGGAAGACAACCAATTATTATTATATGATTATAGAATAGTGTCGTCAGCTCTTACCGCAGTAGGTATTTGATCAATAAAATCACAGAAAACTACAAATTCCTATACTCTCAACGCTCAACTATATGACAAACTACAATTTTATTCCTAAAGGTTTGTTTTACTATTATATCTGTAATGTATTATTACGCTGAACATGTTATTTTTGGCCTCACCAGATTTGCATTGACAGCCGATCTATATATTGTATATCTATAGTTTATTTACTATCAAAAATGTATTTGTAACGTCACGTCTTCTGATTTTGTTTCTTTGTATGCTAATTATACGTAAGCATGTAAGAAGCAACCACGATAGCAATTTTCAATACTTTATTACATACGAGACTGCGTCAAGCACCACACGGACTTATCGACGGTGCGGCCAACTGGCCGCAATAAAACCAGGCACATTTGCGATCGTTATGTCTACTCTAGTGTCAGATCTTATAATAAATTGTGTTTGTTTCTAAAGCATCAATGTTTTATTATGACAAAGTCCAGTTTGACCAGTGTTTCGTAGACAGCGGCAAATTGCGGATTCTCGGAACTTTTAGGTGCAGTCGACGCCAACGCAGTGAATATAGTTCCACTTCGAAAACAGCTCTAGCAGCTTAAGTAATAAAGGTGTTATCAATGTTAAAATGTATCCACCGACCTGACGTCCACTGTACTATGGTTCTTTGTCAATTTTCGTCGGTCCCAAGAGTTTTCGGGTCCCATCGGAAAACGCTCGTGATTTGCAACTTCCGTGCCACTGAGTTTAGGAATTTTTATGAACAATATCCTTTTGTGTTTCGTGTTTATGAAAACCTTTAGATTTAAAACAAATTCTCTTCTGTTATTGTTATTTTTTGCGCCGTGTTTTTATTTTTGTAAGCATCCTACGTCAGCTTTTGGAGTGAACGCTCCGGTATGTTTTTGTTAGGTTAACGACTAATTAAGTTTCTGGCTCTACTGTGCGTGAAAAAATACCAGGTTGCGGTTGAATAATTATAGAATTAATACGTTATTGTAACTTCAACCCCTCCATTTGTGACAGTAAAACACCAAATATATTTTTATATAGTTATGATTATCGAAATGACAAATATACACTATTTTAATGTTCTTTTAAGTTAGGAATTATGATAATTAAACTTATAATATATGTCTTCTCCACCCACTGCTTTATCCTCCCGGCTAATTAATAGCATTACATACATAAATACATAGACTCACGCCTGTTTCCCAGAGGGGTAGGCAGAGACAACGGATTTCCATTTGTCACGATCTTTGCATACTTATTTTGCCTCGGTTACTGTCATTATATTCTTCATACATGCTCGCCGGTTTAGGGTACTTCTGACCTGCCCTTTCTTGAGAACATCTCCAATTTGGTCAGAGAATGTTCGACGTGGTCTTCCCCTTCCGGTAATAGCATTAGACGAGTTCTTACTCATACTTACACGTAAAAAAATCAATATCTTTCATCCCTTAAATTTTTATACCTAAATTACTTCCTTACCAAGTATTAGATAGGCTAGCTATATCTAATCGACAATTGATGTTAATTGTAATTGCTAAAAATATATAATGTGTCGGCCAGTGATCTTGAGGCCCTCATAGCTAGATGCTCTCACCCGTCCGTTAGCGATCGGCGAGGTTAAGCAACTAGGCAGGACTAGCAGGTCGGTCCATAGATGGGTGACCACCAAAGTGCTTTAATTTCTGAGCGTCTCCGTGCTCCGGAGCACGTTTGGTTGTAGTCATTAGACAACAGTTGTTTAGCCATGTCAGAGGCCTAATGGGCGGCTTAAACTACTCTGACACTAGGGTAACCACTGCCCATACGATAAGAAAGTAAGTGATTTTCTCAGTTTGATGCACTGAGGTATCTATCCAGACTAACATGGTTGGCCAACGGTCCTACCTACAAGTAGTATCGTTACCTTATGGAATCTTTATCAAACCTCCAGCTTCCAAAACGTCTTCGCCCCAAGCGATGAATTCTTGCTCGAAGGAACACGAACATGTGGTGTACTCGACAATTGCACGTCCATAACTCACTCATCTAATAAGGAGGGAGCACAAAAGTAATCTCGTCAAATAAACTTTAGGAACATTTTTTAAAATGCCCTACCAACGAGTTCGAAGCGAAAACAAAAAAAATGTAATTCATAAGTACCGCGCAATCTCGCGAATCACTTCAATAAAAAAGAAAATAACAGTTCGGTTCTGACATAGACAACATCACAATTAATTGTTTTGTTCAACTCGTTTATTCGATCATTTTCTGTTTAATTTACTATAACCGTACTTTATAGTTTGGGTATAGTGAAAGGATACACAGCCTCTTTTGCATAGTTTAATTTATATTATTATACAGTTTTTTTTAGTTTAATAGGTACACGGATCATCGCAGAATGATGGTCATTGTTGACAGGGAGGCGCTGCTATCCGTTCTCTGACAGATACTCCCACGGGACGACTTCTACGATCCGCACGAGATAAGACAGGGTGGTGAATCAATTCGTCGCCGGCGCTACACAGCATAAAATAGTTTATATATTATCATATCATTATATATTATTATACACAACTTTTGTGTACGGATATGTACAAACGGATCTAGACGTATATATCAACAGTTTACTACGCAACACTTGTAGGTAGGTGTAAAGACTACTAATAGTACTTCCAAAGACAAAAATTCCATTCAACGATTCCAGTATTAAAAGATTTAACATGACATAAAACAAATCGAATTATTAAACCTCTTTTAATTTAAAATACTTTGGCAACATTTCCAAAATCTGCTAACACGAGGATAAAATTTACGGCTCTTGAAACAATTATGTCGCTGAAGTACGAAAGCGGTTTGTGGTCTTTTTTCTCCTTGTTTTATGGTTGTCTCAAGCTTAATATTAAGATGGGGATTAAGCGGGCACAGCTGGGAAGCATTATTATAAACTATGAATCTTTCGTTGTTTCGGCCAGGCTTTTGTAGACTCGTTACATTGATTAGGGGCCGCGAATGTACCTAATATAAGTATAAGAACTTGGACTGTAATAAAAAGAAAACTAATTAAGACCGCGCCAGGCGCACAGTCACTACGCCTGGCGCAGCGGCTCAGATAGTCGCCTCGCCGCTTCGTGTCTCGGGTTCGAGACCCGCGCCGGGCAAATATTTGTGTGACGCATAAAGAGTTGCTCTGAGACTGGATGTAATTTGTGCCCGTCTATTATATGTGTGTAAAGTACCCACTTCACAGGGATTATATTCCCTAATACGGGCGTTGTCATTAAAAAAAAAAGTATTTCTCGATTAATTATAGAAAAGTAGTAAGGTGATAAAATCTATAATGAAATATACACCTAGCCACGGGGTTGGAAAGAGAAAAAAAATACTTCGTTATCACACCATATATAAATAATTAAATCTATCATTTGTTATGTTCTCTTCTCACAGACGACATTATAACATTAACACCTAATTCCTCCAGAATATTCATAGTTCAGAATAGGATAGGATAATTTCTAAGGCGCTCGTCATCATCTACAAACAAACTTGAATCTGATAAATATTACCCAGTGCTGGCAACTTAGAAAATAAAAGTTACTGCGAAGCACTTAAACTTTGACGTTATGGAGACAAAACGCGTTTATTACTTTAAAACATTTTTATGTCCCATTGTGACGAGCATTGTTCTAACCACAATGTATCCGTATGTGAGGTTCGTAAAGATACAAGTACCGAGATCTTTTCATAAACCGCCTTTACGTGAATGGGACATGCCCGTTAGCGTGTGAGAAAAGCTCTAAATTTCAACAGGGTGACATCCGATGTCGGTGAATTTCTTTTGTGCTCTGACAGTTTATTATGAGAACAAAAGGATGACGTTGTTTGAACAGACCCGCTTTAGATTTTACTACGCTGATTACACATTACTCAAGATCTACTCTATTGTGACGAAGATCTGTATTCCCTTTCAGTTTCTAAAAGGAATTACATTTGACTGTAATTCACCCCAAGACGAATCGATTTCATCATCCAGTTGATAAAATCTTGGGTGCTTTCTTGCTGATAAGACATAAATTGACGAATTGTTTCAGTCAAAGTTGGCAGTTATATAAAAGAGTATCCGATTATCGCGATTATTATTATAAATGTCTTATTTAATTGATTTCATTATGAAATTTTGTCCTATTCCCGTTGGAAGGAAAGCGAATAAATTACGAGCCTGCACATGGTTGCCAGGTGTCCGGTTTTTCATTTGGACAGTTTGGTATTTTAATATCCTATTCGAGTGAGAAATTAAACGAAAATTGGAGAATGGAGGCGCCTGGAATTCCTACCTGCCCCATGTTAATGTTATGGTGCAAAAAATACGTTCTTGGTCAAATATAAATTATCTATTTAAAGAGATAAAGTAACAAAAGTGTTCATAATAAGCGGGTATGAGTAAAGTTGGTACAGGTAGGTATACAATATTATCATAAGTTTTGATGAATTCGGAACACATAATTAAGTAGATTAAACTAATAGTGGACATCAGAGACAATACCATTAAGACCTAACCCTCGTGACAAGTCTTGTATTTAATTTTAATGTATATGTTGTGACGCAATTGCCATCGTACTTTTTTTGGAACGAAGTTCCTTATCGCGCGTGGCGAAAGGGGGTTAGACGGAAAAAATTAAGACGAAAAGTTGCAACGACACTTTTTTTTATTACTAAAATTGAGCCTACTGATTAAGTTTATATAACATTATATTTGTCAATAATAAAAAAAAAATTATACTTAACTTAAAAAAAAATACAATTTCTTCACTAATTAATCGAAAGGAACTTCGTTCCATCCGGGTGCCCCTTGACACCTCTCAAGTTTTTATATTTGATTCACTTTTGTGTTCATGGAAAAAAATATTGCAATATATTTGTAACTGCGTTTTTGCCACTGAATAACATGAATCGTAACACAATCTTAGCCACAATATCATTTTAAAATGTAACATATACATAACAATATTATTTATATTTTTTTATAAGACAGCGCCCGCACTAGGGAATCTAATCCCTGTGTCGCGGGAAACTTTACAAACATATGATAGACGGACACAAATTACATCCAGACTCAGAACAACTATTTATGGGTCATACAAATAGTTGTCCGTCGCGAGACTCAAACCCGCCACACTAAGCAGCAAGGCGACTGTATTAGCCGCTGCGCCATATGTGCAGTAAATACAATTAACACAGGAATATCCCATATTAACACGTATGGAGGTGTGTCCTTTTACTGCAAGTATTTTTTCCGTACCTTAACGAATAAACATAAACAATAGTTTGAGTACCTAACACTTTCAATAATACATCAAGTTTGTTCGTCATAAAAGAAGATAATATAAAATATTTATTCGGCAATTACAAGCCTGGGTTAATGGCTTCATTAACCTCAGCAAATTGTAAGTTCTCAAGGAAAAGATTTGGTTTGGTAATGGGCGAAACATTCATTGTTTATTTATTTTCATGTTGTAGGTACCTACCTATATCCTGTAAGTTTGACCAGTATTCGAAGTACCATCGCAAGCGGAATGGAAACTTCCTAAGTACCTCTTAGACTTGAGTACTTGATAGAAGGGTGGCTTTGTTTTAGTTTCGGTAAGTGTAGGTATTGTATATCCTTCGTCGTTTATTATTCTTCTTTATCGTATGGGCACCTGTGGAACGCACTGCCTTTAACAATAAGACAAGCGCAATCATTAAATATTTATAAAAATAATGTTAAAAAGTTGTATTCATCTGCCTAGATTACTAAGCATATTTATTTACGCTGTCGCCTTTGGTTATTTTGCGCGCATTCCTGCTTTACTAGACTTTTTTAAATTATTCTATGAATTTCTTTTTTTTACTTTTTATAATTATTTTGTTTTAGTTAAAGTTTACATTAAGTTAACCTATTGTTACACCTACCAACCATGTTTTCCCTTTCCTTAGTCTATCCACTCCATAATTGGTTGCCTGGAAGAAATCGCAGTAGCGATAAGACCGCCCTTTGTACTTAATTTATGTATGCTCATTTCAATTTTAAGTTATGGTGTACAATAAAGAGTATTTTACTTTACTTTTACTTTCACTGGCTACCCTGATTTGTGAGTTGTAAAAGTCGCTGGGCACGTTAGGAGACTGCTGTCTAGCGATAACGAACGGGCGGACAGCTTAGCATGCCCTCCGAAGCACGAAGAGGCTCAGAAATTGACCCACAGTGACGGTCATACATCTATCGGCCGCCTGCGTGTTTAGGACCTTTACATAGCCGACCACTAACAAACCATCGAGAGCAATGGCTATGAGTGCATCTTCGTGTTTATATGTATAACTAGACGTGCCCCGCGGTTTTACCCGCGTTTAAATTAATAAATTATAGCCTATGTGTTGTTGTGATGTATAAGCTATATTATTGTAAAGTTAGATTATAATCCATTCATTCCTTTTTACGTGAAAGAGTTATAGACATCCATCCATCCATACTTACAAACTTTCGCGTTTATAAGGTAAAAACCGTTTTTCGGAAAAAAGCATACGTCGATTTAAGTACAATATTTTGTATATTTTATTAATATTTTATACTGCGCCTTTTTGTTGCCTTATACTACAGGCAACTTATTATACAATTCTTTACATGTGTAAAGAATTGAGTTATACCCTGCTATTGGAAAAATAAAACAGACCCATAGCATTCAACGAATATTCATTACAGAAGTCGATATTTTGTATTGTAAATTTGTAACTTTATTTCAACAGTAAAATTTTTCCCTTAGGGCATTTCTGCAAAGATCAAAGTGTCCTTAAGAGGGTGACATTTTTTCTACAATGAGAGTATCCGGGTGAACCGTATAAAATAATACAATTCCGATTTTGATTCGGAGTATATGTGAGCAGTGGTTAAACCCAAACACGATTCAACAATTTTCATTTGATTGACAAAAATTCTAGTCAAATTAAAAAGGCTTTTCCGCAAACAGCCAAATTGAAATGCCCATTTTGATACCGACCGGTTGAGCAAAACCATGATTCAACAACTTAAATTTGGTTGACAAAAATAATGGTCAAAACCTAAAATGAAAAACTTTCTTGCGTAAGCTTTTCATTTTTCAATCAGAACAATTGAGGTTGAATATTTTCGCCAATGAATGATACATCTTACCGCAGTATATCATATATTACACTAACGTACCTTTTTATTACAGTTATTTTTGTTCAATGTATTACGTTTAGAATATATTAGTCCTCTTAGAATGTAGTCAATATCCTTCGCGAGAGCTTGAAAGTTCTTAAGGAAATTGCTTTCCAAACAAAATTATAGCTGCCTACTAAAAATATGAATAACGTCTTGTTTACCACTTAGGAGTACCTACTGTTATGAATAGTTAATGATTTAAATTGTTTCCGACCTGTGAAAGGCCCGAATGAGTGCTCAGGCGGTTGCGAACTCGTGTTGCGTAATATTTAAGGCCGGAGCGGAGGTCCATATTTGTCACTATAAACATAAAATGAACATGGGTCCATGTGAACAGGCGCGCCGCGTCCTAATTCAAGCGGTGCTCGTTAATTATTTACATAGATATATCTCGGACAAGCTTCGAGTCGGGACCCGAAACCTTTGTAATTGCTTGTACACATCTACATTCTAAGAACATTATTACACTTACTAATATGACGAATACTGTCCTAGTTTAATTACTGCGACATTTAATACATTAACGTTTTAGTACCACTATATAGTGATGATTACTTCATTAGACTAGCAGTAGTCTTCTCAACCGAAGGTAAAAGTTTAATGACATTATAATCGCGCAGTAAAGACAGTATCTAGTAGTCCGAAGTCTTGAATTGCCTAGTTGAGCACATATAGCTATCGGTCCTGCGCCTAATCCTTCCTTGGTCATGTCGGATAACCTTCGCATCAGATAATGAGAATGTGGTAATAGAGAGCGCACCTTTTTCACTCGGGCACTATAATATGTACTGCTATGTATTTAAATGAAAAAAGCAAAATTATTCAAAAAAGTTATATATTGTTACTTCCCTTACATATTATAATTACGTACGTGAATATTTAGTAGTAGCAGAGCCCCGCGGTTTTACCCCTGTTAAACTTTATAAATTTTTGCCTATGTGTTCTTCGGTTATATATGCTATATTTCTACAAAGTTTCATTAAAATCCGTTGGGTAGTTTTTGCGTGAATGAGTTACAAACACCATACTCACAAACTTTTGCATGTATAATATTAGTAATATGTTATTTGTATAGCTTAGGTATAGGTTTCCCATTTATGAAAATCTTATTATATTTTAATTTCGTATAGTTTAAGTAAAGCTTTTAAAACAAAGTGTTCTACTGTCCTAATAATATACCATAACTTCATGTAGACCGGATAATATTTCGACGTAGTAAATGTTTTCTCTATTTGAAGTGACAAATACAAGTGAGTCCATTATGGTCTATACAATATAAAACAAACTATTCGCCTGATACAATAGAGTTAAGAAGAATCTGGACTGCTAAAATAACAAAACTGACTTATCGATTTTATAGGTTTGTTCAGATCTTAAAACTAAAATAAATTGTTCTTGTATAATACACGGTTTTACCGATGATCTTGTGAGGGTCGCTGAAAGCCGATGAATGCGGGTAGCGCAAGATCGGCAATTGTGGAACTCTTTAGTGAAGACCTTTCTCCAGCTGTGAACGCCTGTCCGCTGATATAATGTTATGGTTAGGTAAACTAAATAATCAGCAATACTGCGCTTAATAATAATTAATTAGCTCATGTTATTATAATAATAATATGTAGGGACAATGTCACACCCATCATCCTAGCCCCAAACTGTAAGTACTTTTTATTCTGTGCCCAAACTAAGCAAAGCCTGTACTATGGGTACCAGGCGATAATATACATACTTATATAGATAGATAAATACTTATACATAGAAAACATCCATGACTCAGAAACAAATATTCGTGCTTATCACACAAATATTTGCACTTACCGGGATTCGAACCCAGGATCACCAGCTTCGTAGGCAGGATCACTACCAACTAGGCTGCGGTGAATTATATCGCTTTATACTTGTAGGAATAGATACTGATTTTTTTCGATGTCCGCATTAAGTACTTATTTCCATTTTCAGCTTATTAAAGAGACTGCACGACTGCACGTGTGGCGCAGCGGCTAAGACCAGATAATAGTTGTTTTGAGTCTGGATGTAATTTGTTTCCGTCTATTGTATGTTTGTAAAGTACCCCGCGATACAGGGATTAAATTACATAGTGAGGGCTGTGACTTGAAAAAAAATTCAATGTCCAGGATTCAAAAACTTAGTTTTTTTTCGATGTATCAAATATAAATAAAATAACATTATTGATTTTGAGACAGAGTCAATATTTTTAAATTAAGTATAAATGATAGCAATCATATAATAGATAGTTCACGTAACTCAGCAGATCAGTCATGTCTATAATGGCTACAAGATCTCCAGCGAGCAATGTGCAGGTAGGCAGTGAGAGCCAGACGTCTTTGTCATCCATGTACTCTTTAGTGGTGTAATAACCTCTAGCCATAAGTACGCGTTAATAAGGGTCTTAAAACTTGTGTCAGGCGGAGTAATTTGAGTAGGAAGCTTGTTATAAAACCTAATACAATTTCCTATAAATGATTTATTAGTTTTGCTTACTCTAAATCCTGGCTAGTTTATTTTTATTCCTAGTATTTATATTATGCAGTTCACTTTTGATTACAAAACATAAACATAATCATTTAAATTCATAATATCATAAATCATACACTTTGTTTTTACTACTAATTGTTTTCATATTTTTGTTTATACTAATAATCGAAATTCATAATCATTCGAATACATAACAATAATAATCGTAAACGTCTTTTATCCTCATATTTGTTTTCATAAATTTCTTAACCATAAGTAATAATAATAATAATATCTGGGGACAACCTCACACAGATCATCCTAGCCCCAAACTAAGCAAAGCTTGTACTATGGCTACTAGGCGACGATATACATACTTATATAGATAGATAAATACTTATATACATAGAAAACATCCATGACTCAGAAACAAATATTCGTGCTCATCACATAAATATTTGCACATACCGGGATTCGAACCCAGGACCACCAGCTTCATTATATTAATTATTTATATTAATTAAATAAAAGGTACAATAAAAGTAGCATAATTAAAATAGAAAGTGAAGTTAAAAATGCGACTCTAGTGAAAATCGAATTGGTACCAGAAACGAGACGCTACCAGACAAGTAGGTTAGGTTAGGTTAGAACGGTGACCACAACAACGCGCGAGCCGAGCGAGCAAAACGAGCGTACCGCGGCAACGGCCGGTGAAGCGCCAGAAACTAATCTTTGTTAGAAATTAGATAGTTATATATATTTATAAATTAAAGCAATATGATAATAGAATGTTATCAAGAAAAAAGTTCTGAATAAAAAATATTTGATTTCACACTTTACTTGGTAGTAACAGTATTAAATTAATAAAAAAATGCGATCACTAATGGTTATGAGTTCCGATGATATTAATAAAAATGTATGAATAAAAAAAAATATGAAAAATTAAATTATGAAGAGTGATGATTATGAACACAAAGCGGGAGTAAGAAAAAAAATATGATAAAAAAAATTATGTGAGCCAATATGGACCCATAAAAATAAACTATTCAATTATATTTGTTTGATTATTATAATTATTTTATTTAGTACAATCCGTACGTACTCGTTTGAAATCTAAACATGTACAAAATGTATGTACATATTCATAAACTCCAATAAATAAACTATGCATGATTACGATTACTACACTGAAATTAAAAAAACGTTTACTACAGTCACAGCTAATAAAATAAAACGTTAAATACAACCACAATTGATATATTCAAAATTTGGTACCTAAATGTTCGACGCTTTGGCCATTTGGACTTTCGAGGCAATATTTGCAGGCGTTGCTAATGCCCTGCCCCAAATACATTATACAAGGTGTAATATAACTAGTGGACGAAATTTAAAGACTGATATCCATCCACAAATTTCATTGAATTAAAGAGAACTCGTTGGTGAAATACGAGCTGCCGACACAAATGTCTCATCATTGACGGTCACCGTAGTCTAGTTGGTAGTGCTCCTGCCTACGAAGTGTTATGTTCGTAGCAATATCGAAGCTAGGAATTAGCTACATAATGTAGCTAATAATTCATAGCTTTCACTACCCATCACTGTTATTAAAGTTGGTACCTTCATCTCTTCTTTAATGTCATTAACGATGAAATACTGAGTGACCCGTTCCATGTACAGCGTCCAATTATCTGTGCCCACCTCAAATGCTTCCAATTTGCCCACCGGCATCTTGACATTTATTTCTCTTCTGCGGCTCAAAATAACTGGTAGATCCCATCCTCGTCGCCAATTTGTTATGTTCGTAGCAATATCGAAGCTAGGAATTAGCTGATGCGTTTTTGGATTCACTTCGATATATTGTAGAATAGTTAAACACAATCTCATTAGATGATAGCGATTTTAATGAATGAGTCACAAGCCAAAGATGTTGTAAAAAGGAAGGAGAGTGCACGATGTTGGGTTGCCAACCCTGAATGCGGTTGACCCCCGCACATACATCACACGAAGCTTGGTTCTTCTTCTTGGGTTCGAATCCCGGTAAGTGCAAATATTTGTGTGATGAGCACGAATATTTGTTTCTGAGTCATGGATGTTTTCTATGTATTTAAGTATTTATCTATCTATATAAGTATGTATATCGTCACCTGGTACCCATAGTACAAGCTTTGCTTAGTTTGGGGCTAGGATGGTCTGTGTGACAGTGTCCCTAGATATTATTATTATTATTTACATCATGATCATATCAGCCGATCTCCGCAATTGCCGGTCTTGCGATATCCGCATCCAGCGACTTTCAGCAACCCTCACAAGATCATCAGTCCATCTTGTAGGAGGCCTGCCCACGCTGCGTCTTCCGGTTCGTGGTCGCCACTCGAGAACCTTTCTGCCCCAACGGCCGTTGGCACTACGAGCTAACTGTTTAGTACAAAAGTAATAAAGCTTGTTATTCACGTAAACTTTAAAAAGCGCTTATATTTATTCAGGACTTGTTTTAGTAATATAGTTAATTAATATTTCTAAGTACATGTAGGTATTTGGGTCTGCGGTTTGTGCCAGATCATTTCGTAATCGAATTATTTTTATGTATTTTCCAAATTAATGTTTTAAAAAGGTCAGTTTTATTACCAAATAAAGTATTGTTCACTAGTTATGTTAGAACACATACATTTTGTTGCAAAAGTGAAATACATCCCACAATTGATTATCTAACGTTTCAGTAATATTTCCTGATATATATATATATATATGTATATATATATAAATATATATATATATATATATATATATATATATAGTACTTATATATACTATATGCAAATAATAATTATTATTTGAACGTAATGTTTGATTTTTCCCGAATCGACTCGACGCTTAAATTCCGCCATACGATACAATATTGATTTAGCTGAACGAACCGGAAATGAAAGGAAATTTCGGAACTCAGTTACCTGCTTCATATATACTTCTATCAAACATCTTATTTTAGCCCCTGTGTAACTTACCAGTACATATATATCATATACATCTGTCTTATTGCGTAACATGGTACAACACGTTTAGTCGTTGTGATGATAATGATTTCTACGGATCGCGTAGGAATTTGATACATGAAAATGATTAAATGTGAATCTTAATAATGTTTATTCAGTAAAATAAAAACAAAAAGGCAATAAATAATTACTAATACTTTTAATTTTAAAAATGTCGATTATGGTACCTTCCAATTTAAGAACCTTTAATGCTTTTTTGAAGATGAAGACTTTTATTAAAAAAATTGTGAAAATAGTTTTTAGTATTATAGTATTTTTAAAAAAACAGCAATACTACGCGTGCGTGATACAAGAATAACTATCAGCTACATTTAGTATGGGGCCCAAAAAAAATTTCACATACTTGTTATGTTTCATTTATTCCTTTTTGTCGATAAATTGCGCTCCTTAGTTTCCTACACTATTAATGTTACACCTTGTATAGGTTACATATTTCTTAACCTGTTTAATACCTTTTTTTTGGTATGGCAGGTGGAATGCCTTCTTGGTGGATGTTGGACTCGCACCGACTTAACCTACCTGCCGTGGACTTCTCTTGGCGCCTAATCGGGGGAGCCCCGGGAACGCAGGTATGCTGCTCCGGTGGCCCCCTTTTGCACCATGTTCCAAATGTTTGGGACACGTACCTTGGGAGGGCTCTGGATTGCCCTCCCATTTTGACGACTACTGCCAGTCCGGCACAACGACTGCACCACAAACAGTTCGCTGTCTTCCCGGGGCTGCTTGCAAGTGGCGGCAGTAGAGGACACTTCTCTGACTCCCGCCGCAGCCCCGAGGGGGAGTTGGGCTACCGGCTGCCGCCGCCGACCGCCTCCCCCGTCTGCGAGCAGGATCAGTTCTTTCCCGCTCCCGCTCAGCGGTCTCCTTTTGGAGCATGACTCACAAAAGGAGACCACGGCGTCCCACTTGGAGGAGTCACCCGCCAGCATCACCTCTACGATTGCCGGCGGGAACATATCCCGTCCGATCTCTGCGACCAATACTCACCATTAGCAAGACGGGAGCAACCAGAAATTATATGTCTGAGGGATTCCACAGGGCGGTGACATGCCCGACTAATGTCAACAGTACCATCCCTCAGTATAAATCTCCGGTAATTATTCGTCATTACTACTTCGTTAGTAATTGCACAGACAAAACCCTCGGTTACCGCAAAAAGGCCACCTAACCGTAGCCAGGTTACTGAGGCTGTTAAATCTACATCTGGCCCGTGCAGGGCCTTGTAAAATCTGCCATGAAGTTCTTTGCTCTGCCATACCTCTTTGCGGTCATTGGTAAGTACCGCAAGTTGACGCCAGTTAGTTTTGGCTAAGGATAGAGCGGTGAATCCATTGTCCACGGCGATCACATCCGCATGCATACCCACACTATTATGTAGGAAATAGTTTCTAAGATTATACAGCTCACGGTTATGCAGAGTTTTAGCATTTAAAAAGCCGCTACCACCACAGTTCCGTGGGATGTACAATCTCATCACAGAAGAGCGGGGTGATGCATCCGGTGTGATGTCAGCCGCGTTCGGACAGTTCAGTCCAGGGTATCTAGCTCAGTTTGAGTCCACTTGAGTATTCCAAAGGAGTACAATAAGGCTGGCATGACCCAGCCATTGTAAGCACGCACCTTATTCCCTCCCGACAAAAGGCTTTTCAGCACTTTTGTCAAGCGGCCCAAGAAGCGTCCCCGCAATGACTCCTTCATGTCAGCCTCTTTGATGCCTAATGCCTGTGACACACCCAAGTACCTGTAGGTTTCGGTTGCAGAGAGGGCTACTAAGTTAATGGAAGCTGAGAGTTGGGTGCTCTCAGATTCCACTATCTTCCCTCGTTTTGCATGCATGACTGCACATTTGTCAATACCAAACTCCATTCTGATAGTTTTTTTATTATTATTATTATTATTATGTGTGTTTTACATGATTGATGTACAACATGACACCATGTTCAGCGAGCCGCGCTGCCCGCTGGAAACATTCCCCCCGGGCTATGACGAGCGTGTCGTCTGCATAGCAGACAACGCTCACCCCAGGAGGAAGACCCGCAGGACCGCATCATACGCGAGGTTCCAAAGCAGGGGTCCCAAGACGGACCCCTGAGGAACACCGCAGGAGAGCTCCCTCTGGATCTCAATCCCGTTCCGACAGACGAACTTGATCGTCCTGTCGCGCAAAAACGCCCCGACTATGCTGCGCAGATAGGGAGGCACGTTGTGATGGACCAGGGCCTCCCTTATCGCCCGCCAAGTGACGGAGTTAAAGGCGTTGACGATGTCTAAACTCACCGCCAACGCCACCCCGCCGCGGAACAGCGTTTTCCGACAAGGCGCGTTTAATTACGTCCAGCGTGGAACGTCCCTGTCGGAAGCCGAACTGACAGACCGATAAGTCGGGGCCAACGCGCGACAGATGCTCGCTGTGACGGGCAGCAATGACACGCTCAAAGAGCTTGCCCGCCTCGTCCAGCAAGCAGATAGGTTGGAACGCCGAGGGAGAATTGGCGGCCCTGCCCGGCTTGTGCAACAACACTAGCCTGGCCTCTTTCCAGCAGGTGGGGAACACGGTACTACGGAGGCAGCTGGTAAACAGTTGCCTCAACCGATCCCCCAAAACTGCCAGCGCGCAAACCCACGTCCTGCCCGGTATCCCATCCGGGCCAGGGGCGGTGTTTTGGGCTGCAAGTCGCCGTACTGTACGGTCCAGTTCCCCCTCCGTAACCTCAAACTGGTCGTCCCAATAACCTGTTTAATACCTTAATAAGATCAACCTTGGTATATGTATAAAGCTTGAAAAACAAATAATGTTATCTTTGTTCTTATACTTCGTTTCGAATGTAAAGTGTTCATACACAATACATGTGCTTACACAGTGTAGGACCACTTTCATAGTTAAAACTCAGTGTCACATGTGCAACTAATGACACGACATGACGTGCTAACGTGCAGTGTTGTTGTACCACATTATTAAATTCTCCCGCAGAAAGATAGCTGCGATATATACTTGGTTTTTTTTCACATACACGGTACCATATTTTAATAGATATATATTTTGGTTTCTTTTGGGTCCGTCAATTACTTTTTATGCTTTATTTTTTACATGTTAAATTTTTTCGTCCATCTGTCGAATGTCGCAATATAATGGCACCCATGGCTCGCATCAGCTGAATGTGTGGCATTCTTACTCATTTGTGCAAGTGATCCTAAATGTTTTATTCACTTGATTGTGATGGACAACGATACAGCTAGTGAGTCAAATAAACCGGTCAACGAGAGACAAACCAAAAATAATGTGAAAATATCCGTCAGTGAATTAGTTTTACGCCGTAAGAGACACAACTTTTACAATATAATAATTATAGTGTTATTCTTTCATACCCTAGTTGATATGTTTCTTCTACATTCCCTCTGGTAGTTACGTACTTGTGTGGTTGTATGACGTGCGGGTAGTGAACTCTGAGGCAGTCCGGCTCCCGTCGCACTCTACATCTCCGAGTAGACGGTTCAAATAACACTTCCAGCGGATAGCATCGTTAAGCTTTAACGTGTTCGTGAACACCCAGTTTGTACTTACTTTATGTTTAGTTTTATTACTCCTTGCAACATTCGTTACGAGGAAGCCGTCTCGGGCTAACCTTGTTATAATCCGGCTTGTAATAGAAACGAGGCACCAGCAATAACTCGTAAATTACACTATCAACGGTAGTAGATAGTGTTGGAGTCATAACAACATAACAAACGGGTGGATAACTAACGAGTGCTGTCATTCTCACACAGCGCAGGCCGAATTGTGTGCTGGCCGAGAGAGAATTAATGAGGGTGGGCCGGCCGCCAGTCGCACGCGCCGCGGGCCGCACCACCCCACTCTAGACATCCAATAAGCGGCATTACTTACATTACGAACAACCGAAGAACAAGCAGGAAAATTTAACACTGGCCATTAATCAATAAGTAAACTAGAGCAGAACTTTATGTCACTCACTAGGAGTATAAAAGTATGGAAGTAAATCTATCAGATGGTGAACTAGAGGTGCACTACTTGCCAAACAGCTTAAGTGCTTGTAAAGTCCCTTGCTTTTTTTATGGCATAGGGCGACAAACGAGCAAGCGGGTCACCTGATGGTAAGTGATCACCGCCGCCCATGTACACTCGCAACACCAGAGGTGTCACGGGTGCATTGCCGGCCTTTAAGAGTCAGCAAACAAATGTTGCTGACCCTTCCCCCCACCCCAATGAGCTCTGGCGACCTTACTCACACGCAGAAACACAACACTAAAGTAATTAATGTTATTATTAAAGTATGTCTTCTGTAAGGTGGAGGTACTTCCCCAGTCGGGCTGCTCTTTGAGAGAATGAACGCTGTGCCCTACCCCTCTTACTTCCTTGTTTTAACATGCTACTGCACTTACTGAGCAGGGATAAAGATAGGCGCCCTCGCTCGGCACCCACATGTTTGGGTTCGATCAACACCCAGAACATATAGTTGTCCTCAGCTCCTTTGTACCGCATGTCCGTGAATTGATTTTTTAAACCCTTAACGATACAGAGTTACATGAGTACATATAAAAGTACATGAGATCATCTCATAAATTAAAAAAATCCGATAAAAAAAGCGTATCTAATAATTATGAAAACCGGGTCTATATATGTCATCGTAGCTCCAAAAAGGATGGACCGATATCAATGTGGTTTATCTAATTGGAGTCATAATAAATAAAGTTGTTCTTTTTGGCTTAGAAATACAATAGAAAACAATGGACTGATCCACTCGTGCCGTAGACTAAAAATATGTAACGCATATTAGTACTCGGCAACAAACAGGAACATCTAATTATGGGTCACAAAATACTTGTCCAGTGCAGGAATAGAACCCGGAACACGATGTGGCAAGTTAAACTTGTGTTTTATGACTAATACGTCGTTCGTTGTTACATGGTAATTTCAGGCGATGAATTGATATCAATCTATCCTTTTGCGAGCTAAGATGTACCACAAACTAACGACCACAAACAACCAGTGACAGTTTTCAAGCTAACAACAAGCCTCGTTTGTAAGAGTAGGTTATATATAAACTTATGTCAACAAAAATAAAGTGGTTTTCTTGAAAGCTGAAATGAACGCAGCAATCATATAAATAAACAAGACGCTGTACCTCCTCGCCACAGTTGATGATTCCAGCCTGCGTAAACTTGTTGTTTTAGGATGGCAAGGAAAAAATAAAGGTTAAATGAAAAGTTAAACCAAACCACAATATTTCATAACACCCAGTCTTTTAAAAATAAGGGTTAATCTTTGCCATTTTACTTCATAAGTATAATGCTGGCAATGGAGTTTATAAATCGTCTGCTTAAAAGACAAAGTTATTGACACACACTGTATTTGTTCTGACTAAACTGCAAATATAGCAATGATTTTTGTGTCAAATAAAAAGAACTAAGACGTGCACAAACCATGACTTTTCTCAAAATTTCCTTAAAAAAACAACTTTTAATCGCTTTAAATATCTTTAACACGTCTCTTCTTATCCCTTAACTTCTTTTTGTGACCTCTTTCTTCATAACTCCAAATTAAACATATTTATTATACTATGTATGTATAGTATGAAATTATCAATATTTGTACAAATATAAGTAGGTTATGTTTATGTACAGACGCCAGCACATCCCGCTACCCCAATCTGTCAAATTTCTTTTATAGATTTTCAACTTTATCACAAAAGCATAAGGTTCACTTTCAATTGGAGAAATTTGACAGATTGGAGTAGCTTGATGTGCTTGAACATACGTACCTACATAACTTTCAACATTAATTGATACACACCATAGTCCCCGTACAACTACCGCCTTTTCTATCTTATTTCTTCCTTGTCCACCCAAAGGTTGTCGGGACCTGTATTTGCTGATTTTCAGATCATGTATTGTATTTCCTGGTGCAATAAACTGTACTATATCCATTTATCTAGCACAAGGAATTTATTATGGCATAATCACACGGTATTTTTAACTACACCAAACTCATCCATCAATAGACAGATTCTAACGTTGCCCTTAGTTTCCGTCAAAAAGCTAAATTAACGCACATCAAACAATAACTACTTAGTTTTATAACCATTTTAGAATGAGAAACATTCATGTTTGGTAGACCAAAATCTAACGCACAATCAGAAACATATAGACCTCAAAGTACTAGTACATTAAATACAAAGTTGGAATAAGTGATAGCTATTCATATTTCTCGCAAACGATGTCCTTTTTCGAATAGGTCCGCGGGGGCAAGATATCGCTCAAATTGTTTCCAATATCCCCAGTCGGGCTGCTCTTTAAGAGAATGAACGCTGTGCCCTACCCCTCTTACTTCCTTGTTTTAACATGCTACTGCAGTTACTGGGCAGGGGTAAAGATAGGCGCCCTCGCTCGGCACCCACATGTTCGGGTTCGATCCCCACACAGAACATATAGTCCTCAGCCTCATAGTACCGCATGTCCGTGAATTGTTTTTTTAAACCCTTAACGACACAGAGTCACATAACTACATATAAAAGTACATGAGTTCATCTCATAAATTAGAAAAAATCCGATAAAAGGAGCGTATCTAATAATTTTGAAGCCTATACAACATGTAACTTAATTAACGCACATCCTGAAAATAGTTTGTTCGGAATCGTTTACTGAATCGATTTATATCATTTTTAATATAGGTATTTTTTTTTCAATATAATTAAAACTACAGAAATTATTGTCATATTAACCCTATACAGTCAAAATAAATTGAAATGGACCATAAGGCAAATAAAAGACTTTTAAAATTGCAGTTTTATTTGTATTCATAAAAAATCCATCATTCCATACAAAATAAAGAAAAATAAACCTTATTCCAAGAAACTAATTTAGTAAATAACAATGCATATACATGTTAAATTAAAAATTCAGTGTATGTATTATGATTACAACATAATATTCTAATTGGGGTGTCTGAGGGTGTGCGTTAATTACGTTACATGTTGTATATGTCATCGTAGCTCCAAAAAGGATGGACCGATATCAATGTGGTTTGTCTAATTGGAGTCATAATAAATAAAGTTGTTCTTTTTGATATAGAAATACAATAGAAAACAATGGACTGATCCACTCGTGCCATAGACTAAAAATATGTAACGCATATTAGTGTTCGGCAACGAACACACCAGTCCTTATTAGTCGATTATTTTATAATAATAATTAGACCTGGTTATTGGGTTCAATGGTTCAATCCACACAGTGTCACATGGTTATGGTCAAGCTTAGTCCAATTAATTATTATATTTTAATAAATAATATGACTAATTTTATCTATGATTTCTATGATGTGATTTTTGATTAGCCTCCGTAAATGAAAATCGAACAGTAGCACTGTTTTTTTTTTATATTTTTAAATTTTTTGTTTGTGTCAAATATGTCACATCCGTTTAATACAATAGCATATCCACAATCAACATTACATGTATGTTTCAGTTACAACAGCAACGTTTTTTAGGGTTCCGTAGCCAAATGGCAAAAAATGGAACCCTTATAGATTCGTCATGTCTGTCTGCCTGTCTGTCTGTCTGTCTGTATATAAACCATATTACTACAATGTTTCATCAAAATCCGTTCCGTAGCTTTTGCGTGAAAGAGCATCAATACACATACAAAGCAACATCCATACTCACATACTTTCGTATTTATAATATTAGTAGGAAGTAGGACATTGTTCCGATGAAGAGTTCTCTTTGTTGACTGTACATATAGGCGTAAGAATTTCAAGGTTTACGTCGGAAGCCAATTGAGTATTAGGGGAGGTGAAATCGATGCGTCCGACTTCTATTGGCGAAGCGAAGAGGATCTTCCAAAATGCATGGTATGCGTTCCAATGAACATTTGTAATACCGTTCCGGCATTCTCATTGTATCGGTAAAACTATGTGCTTTACTCTGGAGTCTCTATATTGTATTCAAGTTAGGTTAAATTGGTGTTACTTCGCAAGCCAGCCAATACTATGAGATTCATCATGGTAAAAAACGTATACGCAAAATTTGAATGTATTTCGAAGAATATTATTAACTAGCTGTACCCTGCGGTTTTACCTGCGTTTAACTTTCTAAAATATAGTCTATGTGTTATTCGGATATATGAGCTATATTCATAAAAATCTCTCTCCAAATACCAATTTCACGCTAAGATTAGAGAGTACGTAATTAGACACTAAAACGAACGGTACCCATGAATTCCTTTCTTACATTATTATATATTTGTATTTTATTTTCAATAATGTTACTCGGTAATATTTATGCGTCGAATTGGTGCTGAAATAAATGCTTTTCTTTTTAATTAATATTATTTCATGTCAAACTAGGGTTTCCTTTTTATTTTATACTAGCTGTGCCCCGCGGTTTTACCCGCGTTAAATTTTATAAATTATCATAGTTCCTCCCCCCGTAAGTGATAGCGTGATAATATGTAGCCTATATGTTGACCCGACCTCTTAGTAATATTCATGCAAAATTTGAAGTAAATCCATGCAGTACCTACTTTTGAGTTTAGCCCGGACATACATACAGACAAACAGACACACAGACAAAAATTCTAAAAACTTTATTTTTAGCTTCGATATCGATTGTAGATCACGCCCCAAGTATAATTATTTTTAAATATTCAATTTACAGTTTTGGGTTTCCTACGATTTTATTATATGTATAGAAGATTTGGTTAAGGTCAGCTTGGTCTAGATGCCGATAGCGCAAGACCGGCAATTGTGGAGATCTTTGGGGGAGTCCTATGTCCAGCAGTAGGCGTCTTTCTTGGCTGATATGATGATGATGTTGAAGGTCAGCTTTGTGTTCGTGAATTCCATCTTTACAAAATCCTTGCTATTAATTTTTTTTTCTTTGTACGGATTTATATAACACGAAATAACTAAACTTGTTTATGTCAATATTACATTTTCTTTCTCGTATGGGTAGTGTTACGTGTAGCAGTTTGTCTAATCTCGTAGTGGTTCAAGTCGCACCGGTTTGAGGCACCGCACTGGCTAAAAGATGCGCAAGATATACATGAGACCTCCTAACGCAGAGAACTTGTTAAAGTATAAAAAACGTGCACATCCAATTTTACCAAAAAATATTTAATATTTACATTCTTAACGTAGTTCAAAAGATTTCGTGTAATTGTGCATCCGCAGAATAGTCATCCCACAACACGGGTCATAAAGTAATTATAGCATCCCGCTTATGGCACCAGAGGACATAGACCTTCATTTTAAAGGATTAAGACCACTCCTTAGTACTTAACCTCATCGATCGTTTTTGAATTGGTTGTCGGTAAAAAATATCAACAGCTCATCTCATCTCGCGGTGGGCGTAGAAGCCCTCCCGAGGCAATAACAACCAGAAAACGAGCAGCAGTATCTCTCTGTGAACTATGCCCATTATACTAAAACAAAAAATATATTAGTAAATACAACCGGTTTTTATTCAGATAGACTTTAAAAAGCCCTTGTTAATAGTCGTAACATCTATAAATATAATAAAATCGTATATAGTCAAAACTGTACATTGAATATTTTTAAAAAGGATACTTGGGGCGTGATCGACAATCGATATCGAAGCCAAAAATATAGTTTTTCGAATTTTTGTCAGTTTGTCTGTATGTATGTCCGGGGTAAACTCAAAAAGTACTGCATTGATTTACTTAAAATTTTGCATGAATATTACTTAGAGGTTGGGTCAACATATTCGCTGGGTGCAAAACGGGGAGTAGGGACAGACGAATCGATCGCAGCGCCCGCCGTGGCTAAAAAAGGAACTCGCGGCGGATGTCATCATTGCGTATACATAGTGGAGTGTTGTTGTTTAATGTATTTCGTTAAAAATAAAGAAATATGGGTCACGATACCTGCTGTGTTGATAACTGTAAAAACACTGGCGTAAACAGTGCTTGTAAATTCTGCAAATTTCCACAAGCACGTTGGAAACAAGAACAACGAATGAAATGGATAACAGCCGTCAAGAAAAAAAAGTAAGTTAACCTATAAAATAACACTTTATTGTTTAATTATCCATGTAGTATGAGAATGTTAAGTGACTATAATTTATTTGTTGGTTTATTTCAGTGCTGATGGATCGCCGTGGTACCCAAAGCCCCATGACAAAATTTGCAGTGCACACTTCATTGGAGGCAAAAAAGCTGAAGAACAGGGCAGTCCTAGTTACGTCCCAAGAATATTTCAGACCATGTATATAAGTATTTTACTATTCGTAATGACAACTCGCTATTTGACACTTCAGAGTCCGCCTAAAGTTCATCCGCTAGTTGGCGCTGCCGTCGCGCACCCAGCGAATAGGGTACATATATTATTATCACGCTATCACCTACGGGGATGGAGCTGTGATAATTTATAAAGTTTAACGCGGGTAAAACCGCGGGGCACAGCTAGTAAATAGTATTACAAATTAACCATAGATATTTAATTCTAGGTACAAGTAGATTATTTGTGACTTATATTTGATCAAGTACATTTTAATTTAAGATAATAATACTTTAATTAAATAGGCATTTCGTAAAGTTATTATCAAATTGGTTATTTAAGGTTTTTATATGTCAATTGTCCATGCTTAAGTTTTAGATATATTTAACTACATCTTGTCTAAATGGTACTGTTTATATTGAGGAATTAATTGAATATTATTATTATGACAGGCCTTGTGTGCGCTATTTGGTGACGACGTAGAATATCATCACCCCATCTCTCCCCGTGGGGAGCGTAGAAATCGTCCCGAGGGAATAGTCACCAGAGAGCGGGCAGCAGCAATTTTCTGTGAACTATGACCATCAAACTGCAATCGCCAACACATTCTTTGGCAAGGCTTTTATCCAGCAGTGGACATAATTTCACAGGTGTATGTATAGCGACGGTCGCGCTTTAATACTACCACCGGATCCAATGCAACCCATTTGAGAAGACCCAGCGGGTTCATCAACTACCGGTTTCAACACAGCCAAACATACTCAAGTACTATGATCATCAACCCATCTGCCAAATGATGGGGATATTTTGGGGAGACCTTTGTCCAGCAGGGCGTCATTCGGCAAACATGATCATGTTGAACGCCAACTTTGCGCGCCTCAACCAAAGAATTAACCTTCCAGCTAACCCGTAGTCACATTATGAATAAAGAAATTAATCACGAGAGTATCTGCTTAGTATTCAAAGCTTTAAGCAAAGGCAGTAAAATATTACAAAAAATCAGCCTCTTGTTAATCGGATAGCCTCTATCTTCATCATGGACATCGCTTAAGCCGCTAAGATAATTTACTTTTTAATTAAATTCACGAGTGGAATGAATAAAAAACTTCCGGTATCTAAAATGGGTATTTTTATACAACCAACTCAATAAATAAACATATAACCCCGCTTGGTAGTAAGCGGTTAGCGTAGCCTATAATACTTACTTACTTTTCGTATGGGCTGTGGTTACCCTAGTGTCAGAGTTGTACCTACAGGCCGCCCACGCTAGCTAGATGCTCTCACAGATCCGTTTGCGATCGGCGAGGTTAAGCAATTAGGCTCGCGGTCGGGCCATAGATAGGTGACCACCAAAGTGGTTTAATTATGTATTTTATTATTAGATTAAATATAATAATAATTATATTTAATTTAAGCCATGTCAGACGCCTTGACATGGCTTAATGACTGCAAACAACACCGACAGCTTAACGTGCCCTCCGAAGCACTGAGACGCTTAGAAATTAAACCACTTTGGTGGTCACCTATCTATGGCCCGACCGCGAACCTAGTTGCTTAACCTCGCCGATCGCTAACGGATCTGTGGAAGCATCTAGCTAGCGTAGAAGTAGCCTATAATGATCGCAATACACAAACACCCTCGTTATAAGCACTGAATACCCTTTTTGATATAGCAGGGGAACGCATGCCACCCGCAAATAGCGTCTACGGGTGGGTATGCCGGACTCGCACCGACTTCCTAACCTGCCGTGGACTTCTCTTGGCGCCTAATGGGAGGAGCCCCTGGAACGCGGGTATGCTGCTCCGGTGCCCATGTGCCAGATGTTTCGCATACGCGGCGTACCCTGGGAGGGCTCTGGATTGCCGTCCCCTATTGCCGACTCAGCACTGAATACCTTATCACGAAGTTAGGATGGTATCACATAGTTTGTCGAGTATGGACAGATAAACAACAGGATGATGATGATGTTTACGCAACTAATCGCTGGTGGTTCTTAAATACGCTGCCTTTCACGCTGCAGGTCCTGGGTTCGATTCCCACCCGGGACAGATATTTGTGTGCATGAACATATCTGTCGGTCCTGAGTCTGGGTGTAAATTATCTATATACATAAGTATGTATTTACAAAAGAAAAATAGTATAAGTAGTATATCAGTTATCTGGTTTCCATAGTATAAGCTCTGCTTAGTTTGGGATCAGATGGCCGTGTGTGAATAATGTCCCCAGGATATTATATTAGGATATTAACTATTTATAGTGCATATCGTTACATATTCAATTCCACTGACTAATAAATATACACAAAGGAACACAGAAAGAACTAGGTACTTTGCGCCAGATCTTACTTTACCAGCAGTGGTATATTGTATTTTATTTATTTCACACAAGGGGAAAAGATAGATGTACATAGATTCATCCATTCATCTCTAAAGCAGTCTAAAAATACCGGATCCCGTAGTTTAATCTTTATTTAGACACCCGTGCTTTTCAGAGTACATCACTGGGCCCCTAAAAACACCGTAAAAACACAAAAGCTTTACTTCACAGTAAAAAGGTGTAGGTTTTACTGTGCCACGTTATTATAATATAATATGTGCTAGTCTCTTGACACTTTGTCAAGTTACAAGTGCAAGTAACAAGCTCAGAACCAGATGTTCTCACCGGTCCGTAAATGATCGACGAGGCTCGCAGTCAGTGCATAGAAGACTGCAAAAGTGAATTAATTTCCGAGCGTCGGAGCTTCGGAGGGCACGTCAAGCTATCGGTCCCGGTTGTAGCCATTAGGCAACAGTCGTTAAGCCATTTCAGAGGCCTAATGAGTAAGATAGAAATATATGTATATATATGAAACCCCTAACACTTATTAACATTTTTTTTTTTTTTTTTTGATAAGGCAGGAGGAATGCCTTCGTATGCCACCCGCAAAAAGTGTCTGCGGGTGGGTATGTCGGACTTGCACCGACTAAACCTACCTGCCGTGGACTTCTCTTGGCGCCTGATGGGGGAGTCCCGGGAACGCGGGTATGCTGCTCCGGTACCCCCCTTTTGCGCCATGTCCCAGATGGTCGGGACACGTACCCTGGGAGGGCTCCTTTGGATTGCCCTCCCCTATTGCCGACTCCTGCCAGTACGGCACAGCGACTGCGCCACAGATCGAACAGATCGCTGTCATCCCGGAGCCGCTTGTACGTGGCGGCAGTAGAGGACACTTCTCACACTGCCGCCGCGGCCCCGAGGGGAGTTGGGCTAACGGCTGCCGCCGCCACCCCGACGCCTCCTCCGCCTACGAGCGGGATCGGCTCGTTCCGGATCCCGTTCGGCGGCCTCCTTCTGCAGCAAAACTGCCTCACAGAAGGAGACCACGGCGTCCCATTTGGTGGAGTCGCCAGCCAGCATCGCATACACGACTGCTGGCGGCGAAAGATCCCGTCCGATCTCAGCGACCAGGACTCGTCTCTCGGCCTCCCAGGCCGGGCACTCCTCCAGCGTATGCTGGGCAGAGTCCAGGTCGCTCCCGCAATGGTGACAATGTGTCGTCGCTTCTCGGCCGATCCGGCACAGATACTCACCGAAACACCCGTGTCCGGTGAGTATCTGAGTCAGTCTGTAGGTGACGTAACCACCCTTCCTTCCCACCCAGGCCTCGAGGTGAGGCAGGATAGCACCGACGGCACGTTGGCGCGCGTTCAGGCGCAACTCCAGCCGTGCGCGCCACTGTGTTAGTACGCGCCGGTGTGCATCCCGCCTATAGGCAACGAGCGTCTGCTCTGGCGCCTCACCGCTCTCCCGGCGGACGCGGATCTCGGTGTAAACCGTTGCGTCGACTACCGCCAGGAGATCAAACGGCGGGAGGCGCGCCAGGAGTGTCGCCGCCTCAAAGGATACCGTTCGGTATCCTCGTGCGATCCGTATGGCCACCACACGCTGCAGGCTGTTCAAAATAGCTCTGCAGCGTGAGGCGCCCGTCAGGCGTTCAGACCAAACGGGCGCCCCGTAAAGAGCCATGGATCGCACGACACCTCCGTAGAGGCGGCGAACTTCTTCCCGTGGACCCCCGAGGTTCGGCAACAGCCGGTGTAACGCGCCGGTTACCCGGCGCACTCGGGGTGCCAGACGCTCAAAGTGCTCCTCGAAGCCCCATCGACTGTCTAGGGTGAGGTCCAGGTACTTCATGTACCGCCCCACCCTGACCTCTACGTCACCTACCCGCATCGACGTACTGGGTGGTTCCTGCCTACGGCGTAATCCGTGGAACCATAACGCCTCGGTCTTGTGAGGCGCTACCCGAAGGCCCAGTCTCCTTATGGCCGCAACGACACATGCAACACCGAGTTCGGCGAGCCGTACCGCCCGCTGGAAGCTGACCTCCCGGACTATAACGAGCGTGTCGTCCGCATAGCAGACGACGCTCACTCCGGGAGGTAGGCCAATCCGCAGGACCGGATCATAGGCGAGGCTCCATAACAGAGGTCCCAACACGGACCCCTGAGGAACCCCGCAGGAGAGCTCCCTCTGGACGTCAATCCCGTTCCGACCGACGAATTTGATCGTCCTGTCACGCAAATATGCCCCGACTATACCACGCAGATAGGGAGGCACGTTATGGTGGACCAGTGCCTCCCGTATCGCCCACCAGGGGACGGAGTTGAAGGCGTTGACGATGTCTAAGCTCACCGCCAACGCCACCCCCCCCGCCCGGACGGCGGGTTCCGACAGGGCTCGGACGCGGTTAATCGCATCCAGCATCGAACGTCCCTGTCGGAAGCCGAACTGGTTGTCCGACAAGTCGGGGCCAACGCGTGACAGATGCTCGCTGAGACGGGCGGCAATGACACGCTCAAAGAGCTTGCCCGCCTCATCCAGCAAGCGGATTGGTCGGAACGCCGAGGGAGAATCGGCGGTCCTGCCCGGCTTTTGCAACAGCACAAGCTTGGCTTCTTTCCAGCAGGTAGGGAACACGGTAGTACGGAGGCAGCTTGTGAAAAGTTGCCTCAACCGGTCCCCCAAGACTACCAGAGCGTACACCCACGCCCTGCCCGGTATCCCATCCAGGCCAGGGGCTGTGTTTCGGGCTGCAAGTCGCCGTACTGCTCGGTCCATCTCTCCCTCCGTCACCTCAAACTGGTCGTCACGACTGCTGGTCCCCACTCCACGACGACGAATCCGGGCCCCTTAGCCAGAAGTGAGCAATGGGGGTCGCGTTCTCCCCCCGCCCAGTATATGGCGACGAGGCCCCCATCCGACCCGAACCAACGAGGATGGTCGGGAACGGACTGAGGCTCCGCCACTATCGCTAGGGCAACTGTACGTTCGGCAATCGTCTGCGCAAGAAGAGCTTGCGCAGCGATGCAGTGGTTCAAGTTGCCCTGCAAAATAAGTTGGGGGGGAAAGAATTTTTACAACTCCATTGACACCCCAACGGGGCCAGAGCCCGGATCTGTAGACCGCGTCGTTGTTGTTGGAGCGGACGTGGCAGGACGTCCAGCTCCTCTGCTCCTAGCCTTTGGTGGCGTGCACCTACCGCTACCTAGCCGGTGACCAGCCGGCCTGCCAAGGTCGGCACACACAACACAGTGAGGCGCACGCGCCGTGCATTCTTTCGCCTTGTGATTTTGTTGGCCACAGACGAAGCACGACGCGCTCCGGTCACATCCCGTGCACCGAGCCCTGACGTGCCCCTTCTCCAGGCAGCGGTAGCATTGGAGAGCTCTTGGTGGAAGGGCTTCCACCCGGACCGACATCCATCCCACCAGTATACGCCCACAAGCCGCTAGTTTGCGGGCGGCCACCAGTGGACACCGAATCCACACTGAACCCAAACCGGACGGGGAGAACCGAATTACGCCGACCTTTATGTCAGCAACGGCACATCCACCCGTCGTGGCCAAGGCTTCAGCCACTTCGGTGGGGTTGACCGAGTCATCAAGGTCTAGCACCCGGAGCTCTCCCATCGCCACAGGGTGCGCCACCACAGCGCCCGTTTCGGCTAAGGCATCCCTTAACCGAGTGGACAGGGCCTCCGCCTTCGCGAAGCCCTCCGGACCAGGGATTCTCAAAATGAGACCCCCAGTCAAGGCTCTCTTAGGGCGAAGGCCCGCCTCCAGACCAAGGTCCTTCAACTGTACCTTGGCCCTCGCCAACTTCATAATCTCGGCCATAGTAGTGGCCGAGTTTGGCGGCAAATTGACCGTCACCGCTGCTGTGGATGGCGGTCTCGGAAGCGTCGGCGGCCTCTTTGGATGCGGCGGCTGTTGATTTCCCCGGGCAGCCTTGGCTCTGGCCTTTCGGCCAATGACCTGAGCCCAAGTGCCATCAGCGGGTGGCGGTGGTCCTGTCATGGCTGACGGCGCCGCGGACCGAGCAGCAGCTGCATCCACGGCAGCAGCCCGGCGCCTGCGTTGACGGCCACCTCGTTTTCTTCCCGCCGCGGCCCCCACGACTTGCGTCATTGTGGGTGGCGCTACGGTCCGAGCAAGTGGTGGGCGGATAGCTCTCTCCGGGAAAATTTCCGCTATCAGGTCGCGGCGCATTTGGACCAAGCGTTGGTCCAAAAGGGCCGCAAACCTCTCACCTGGCGAGGCTGAATCCTCCCGGGCTGGAGCTAAGGGGGAAGCGCCAGGATTGGTCTTCTGTGTTGCCGGGGCCGGTTGCGCTGCTAACCGGCGCCTGTCCGGTATCCGCTGCGGCAACGGCCTGAGACGGTGATCCTGGCGGAGACACCAGATTCTGCGATGGACGTGATGGTGAAGACTGGGGCGGGAGAGCCCCCACCTCACGCCGGCGAAGTTCCACCAGTTCGGCTGACATGGCGGCCACTCGCGACTCCAAGGAGGCCAACTGGGAACGAAGCTGCTGGTTCTCCAGTTCCAGCCTATCCCCGCCAGTCCTCCCATGCAGCTCAGTGGCGGCCGCCTGAGCTTTACGGGCCGCCAGTCGCAGAGCGCGGACAAAATCGCCTTTCAAGCGGTGGGATTTTTCCGCCACCATCTCCACCGTCGCCATCGCCTCGTGTATCTCTGCGCCCAGGTCGGCCGTCGGCTGCTGGCGTAATTCTTCCGCCAGATCTTCGACCCGGGTCAAGTCCACATCCTCGCTCCGTTTGGCTGCCTTGACCTGGCGCCCACTATGCCCGGCGGGGCTCCGTCGCTTTTCCCCCGGAGTCTCCACTTGACTATCCAGGGACTCCATGGACACCGCGGACCTCAGGGAGCCATCACTCTCCAAGTCCGCGGTGCCTCGGGATGTCCCCGGTACAGGAGTGGCCGAGCGGGTACACGACCTCACGGTTCTCCTGGTGCTCCTCCTTGTGGCGGTCCCGGCATTATTCTCGACGCCAGCCGACATATTATTTTCCCCTACTGTATAAGGGTGCACAAAACTGGGCGTGTGCACCCTATCCGCGACCTCCGCGGGTGTATGTCTATTAGTGTCCCCCCCAGATACGGTGGGACAGCCGGGTCCCGAAGGACCCGGGAGGGATTCTCCGGCAGAGCCGGTACCCTCCTGGGGTATTGTTAATCTAAGAGACATCTCTGTTTTATTACCCTTTGAACCGGTTTACCCCCCGGTACCCCCCTCGCCGGGTAATTGCTCAGGGGCTAAGGGTTGCCGCAGCTCGTGACCGGATTAAGCGCTCCGGTATTCAGCCCATCACCGTGCGGCGCAGCTTAGGCTTGCGCTCCTCCGCTGTTCTCTCCAGTGTATAGAGGGGACAACAGAGGGGTGAGGTGTCGGAATATTAGCCATGGACGATGGTTTCTCCCCATGTAAGCATAGGAAAAAGCCAGCGCCCACGCCCAGGGTACACCGTTCCAGAAACTTCCGTTCCCACCGAATATAAATATTCGAATGGGACCAGTAGTCCCGGACACACGAGGAGGTTTTCCGACCTAGTACCCCAACACTTATTAACCTTAATCTATACTAATATTATAAAGAGGAAAGGTTTGTATGTATGTTTGTAACGAATAGGCGCAAAAAGTACTGGACCGATTTTAAAAATTCTTTCACCATTTTAATGCTATATTATCACTGATTAATATAGGCTATTTTAATTGCAAGAAAAAAATAAGAATCCCTACTAAAACTACAATAACGTTAGCCAAGGTGTAAAAAACGCCTATAAAATATCTTTCATCGCACGCGCTGCGAAAACTGTTGATAATAGAACAAAAAAAATGTTTCACAATATTAAAGAACAAATAAATATCTACAAAAAAAAATTTGCAATAGCATGTGTCTAACTATTGTAGTTATGTCACAATAACGGCTTTTTAACACTTTGTAAATTTAATAGAAATTCCAACCAACATCAGACCAAGTTATTTATACCTTTGCCTTAATCCTTACCTAAATAAATGCTCAAGCAAGGCTGTTTAAATACCTATAAATTACTTTTTAGTTAATGAAAATCGGACTTTCCATACGAAAGATATTACAAGTTTAATAAAATTGAAATAAAATTAATTCGCGGCTACGTCGACGCCGTAACGCGCCGGAGCGCCGGGGCCGGCGTGCAGGAGAGTAGGAAATCCTGGTACAAAAAATTATGCGGCATTGGGAAAAGTGTACAGCGTTCATCCTGAGTGTTTTTACCTCAGGGTACTACTTCACCATGTATGAGGCCCAACATCGTTCCAGAACTTAAAACCAGTTGACGGAGTTACTTAAGAAACTTACCAAGCCGCTTGCCGAGATAGAGGTTTACGTTATGCCAAAATGTTTGAAAACTAAATGTCAACCCTAGCGAAGCTGGGACGGGCCACTAGTACTATATGTAGTGCAGTCATTGAAGCATTATTGCTCCGAATTTTTTTACTGTGAACCGAATTGCATAAAATTTTGGAATTAGGTGCATCTTACCCTTAAGTTCAAAAGTGAAAAAGATTTGAACTCCGCAACCACCGTGGGGGTGGTTGCCACCCCTTCTCGAAGGTGAATTTTTTTTTTTTCAAAATAACCTCAGATATCGATAGAAGTCCTAATTTTAAGCAAATGATTATCTATAAAGTTTTTCAATAAATCCAATACTTTTCACGTTTTTCATCGGTTTTTTGCAAATATCTCCAAAAACATACGTTTTATCGAAAATTTTAGAGAGAAAAAAATTGTAGCAGGTAAAACAATGAACAATTTGGTTTTCTATAAAGTATTCTAAGTGCAATATTAAGCTAGATATTAAAGATCAAAGCCGTTTTTTATTTTGTCTGAAATTTAATCGATGTGGTCAATGCCATCTAGCGGCGAACAGATGCATTTTATGCATTCTAATACAAAAGGGTTTTGTAGTGCTTGAAATAAGCTTTAAAATGAGCACTATTAAAAGTCTTTTGCACGTAAAATAAGTGAGCTGTATTGCTAATAAGGGGAGCATCTAATGTTTTTTCTTTTAAATCAATGGGTTTCATAAGTGCCATTTCCACCAAAATTAAAATTAATCGTATTCCGCCAAGAATTAACTTTATTATAAAGAGTTTGATAGATAGTATCAGTTTGGCTGCTTCAGGACAAATATTTTTCAAAAAAGTCACGATTAAATAAAAAACAAAATTTCAAATTTTTAAAAACCCCACTTTTATTTCATAATATCTCAAAAATGACGACGGATACGTATAAAAGTGTACGAATAAAAAATTTAGGTATTTTTCTGACAAACAATTTGGTTATTTTGTTTTTTCTGTCAAACAAAAATTGACGGAGATATGATTGTTTAAAGTGCGCGTGGCAGCGCAATCACAGCCTCTCCGAAGCCCTTTAACCCTTCACCGTTTTAGAAAAAGGTTTTTTACTATATATTGCATTGCAGGATGTTGTAGCTCTCTTAATTACCTTTACAATGGTTTTTTATAAATTGTGATAGCATAAAAATTGAAGGAGTTATGGTCCAAAAACATATCATATTTTTTTTTTACTTAGTAACTGAAAATTTCTTTTGGAGCAATGTGAAAGGTGGTTCCCAAGGTGGTGTTGGGTTCATAGTCCACAAGTCCCTCGTACACAACATAGTGAAAATCGAGAGTGTGTCGACTAGGGTTGTTAAAGTGGGGCAATTTGGAACTGGAGACCGGAATCCCCGGGGACAAATGTTGGCCGACTTCATGGAGAAGGATTCTTTGTGATGAACTCCTTTTTCAAGAAGTCGGAAAACCGCAAATGGACCTGGGTAAGCCCCGATGGTAAAACAAAAAACGAGATAGACTTTATCTTGTCGACGAGTAGACAGGTGTTCAATGACGTCTCAGTGATCAATATGGTTAAAACCGGGAGCGATCACAGACTGGTGAGAGGCTCATTGAACCTAAATGTCAAGCTCCAGAGGTCCCGACTGATAAAGTCTATGCTCCGACCTTTACCCATCCACATCCAAAATCCTGAACCCTTTCAGCTCGAACTGCAAAACCGTTTCGAATGCCTAGCAGATTGCGAGGAAGTGGACTCATACCATGACAGGCTCGTAGAAGCTGTCCATACGGCTGGGTCTAAGGTCTTCAAGGCCCACCGTACAAACAGAACCAAAAAGATCTCTGACTATACCCTGCAGCTTATGGACGAAAGACGGAAAATGGTTCTGACATCCTCTGATGATGCTACCAGATACCGGCAGCTCAACAGACAGATCTCAAAGTCTTTGACTCGCGACACGCGCCAATTTAATACAAATTGTATTAAAGAAGCCATTGAGCGGAACAAAGGCTCTAAAGTGTTTGCAAGAGAACTGTCTGTTGGACAGAGCCAACTGACGAAGCTGAAGACTGAGGATGGCAGAATCGTCACGTCTAAACCTGAGTTGCTGGGAGAGATCGAGAGGTTCTATGGACAGCTGTATGCGAAAACCCAGTCACCTGTCGATAGTTGTGCCTCAGATCCCAGAGCACGACTAACCCGGACGTCAGCCTGTGCGAGATTAGAATGGCTCTCGAACAGCTTAAGAACAACAAGGCGCCTGGGGATGATGGAGTTACGGCAGAGCTTCTGAAGGCGGGTGGTACACCAATCCTACGGGCCCTTCAGAAGTTATTTAACACCGTCATACTAGAAGGTCAAACGCCAAAAGCATGGCACAGGGTTGTGGTGGTGCTCTTCTTCAAAAAGGGCGATAAACCCTCTTGAAGAATTACAGACCCATCACACTGCTGAGCCATGTTTACAAGTTGTTTTCGAGGGTCATTACGAATCGTCTCGCACGCAGGTTTGACGACTTCCAGCCTCCCGAACAAGCCGGTTTCCGTAAAGGCTTTAGTACCATAGACCACATACATACGCTGCGGCAGGTTATACTTTGCTTAGCGTTTGTGGACTATGAGAAAGCCTTCGATTCGATCGAAACTTGGGCCGTACTGAGGTCTCTCCAAAGGTGCCAAATCGACTACCGGTATATCGAGGTGTTAAAGTGTTTGTACGAAAACGCCACTATGTCAGTGCGACTCCAGGTCCAGAACTCGAAACCTATCCACTTGCAGCGAGGTGTGAGACAGGGAGATGTTATATCTCCGAAACTGTTCACCGCTGCATTGGAAGATGTCTTCAAGCTTCTGGACTGGAAAGGCTTTGGCATCAATGTCAATGGCGAGTACATCACCCACCTTCGATTTGCCGACGATATAGTAGTCATGGCTGAGACCCTTGACGACCTCGGTACAATGCTCGATGGCCTCAGCAGAGTCTCTCAACAAGTGGGTCTGAAAATGAACATGGATAAGACGAAAATTATGTCAAACATCCATGTTGCACCCACTCTAGTTAAGGTTGGAGACTCTGCACTCGAAGTTGTAGAGAACTATATTTACCTAGGACAGACCATCCAACTAGGTAGGTCCAACTTCGAGAAGGAGGTCAATCGTAGAATCCAACTCGGCTGGGCAGCGTTCGGGAAGCTACGTAATATCTTCTCGTCCCAAATACCGCAGTGTCTCAAGTCGAAAGTCTTCGACCAGTGTGTGTTGCCAGTGATGACTTACGGAACAGAGACGTGGTCGCTAACTATGGGCCTTATCAGGCGGCTCAAGGTCACCCAAAGAGCAATGGAAAGGGCTATGCTTGGAGTTTCCCTGCGAGATCGAATCAGAAATGATGAGATCCGCAGGCGAACCAAAGTCACCGACATAGCCCTAAGAATTGCCAAGCTGAAGTGGCAGTGGGCAGGGCACATAGCTCGTAGAGCCGACGGCCGCTGGGGCAGAAAGGTTCTCGAGTGGCGACCACGAACCGGAAGACGCAGCATGGGCAGGCCCCCTACAAGATGGACCGATGATCTTGTGCGGGTCGCTGGAAAACACTGGATGCGGATAGCGCAAGACCGGCAATTGTGGAGATCTTTGAGGGAGGCCTTTGTCCAGCAGTGGACGTCTTTCGGCTGATATGATGATATGATGATGAATGTGAAAGTACGCAGTATAATAGAGACCCCCAACTATACATAATATGGCTCATATATTTTGGAAACGTAGGCATGAATACATACCATCGTTCTTATATGTATATATATAACACATTTGAGTGAAAGAGCCAACGAAAAAGCCACCGATAATAAAATTACCTGATAGATTATGTATAGTGGAATTTTTAATTTAACACATTTTTTAGAGCTATTGGATACATAAATATATATTACTAAACTGCAAAAAAGGATGTGGAGCGTCTTGCGGATGCAGAACAGTTGGTCTGTTTTGTAATAGTACCCGTGGAACGTGCAGTGGAGATAACTGCCAAAATAGCCCTCCAATTCAGCCAGAAGATGTTTAATGTGACAGCGACTCTGACATTGAGTCATGAATAACAATATTATATTTTAATAATTATAGTACAATTTTATATAATTTGTAAATATTTTATTCAATAAATGGCAATTTTTGACTCTAAATTAAATTATTTTTAAATATGGAATCATATATATTTACTGTTTTAATTTAGGGGTAGTTTTAAGGGTAGAAAAGCTTAAGAATATGATAATCATTTTTGAGAGTGTGGAATAATATTTAAATCCTTTTCATTTTAATTAAAAATAATTAACATTTTTTTATCAATGGGGTAGTTTTCAAGGGTTGAAAGGGGGTTAAAAATTTGATAATTATTATAGAGACTATAAAATATTACTTAATCTATTCTTACATCTTTTTATGTCATACCAAAGTATTTTATTGTGATTTTTTCAATTTAGGGGTTGTTTGCAAGGGTTGTAAGATTTTCAAGGGGTTGAAAATGATTTTAATATCAGGTAATTATATTAAAAAATACTTTACGATTTCACCACTTACTATTAGACATGTTTTATAGTGATAAAATGGCTCAATGTCAATTTTTCCATTAAGAGGTTGTATACATCCCTTAAAAATGATTGGCGGAGTTCAGATCATTTTCACTTTTGAAGTTAAGGGTAAGATGAGCCTAATTCCAAAATTTCATGCAAATCGGTTCACAGTAAAAAAATTCGGAGGTAAGACCGTATTTTTCGCTTCAATGACTGCACTAATGCGAGACAAAGAAAAATCAACTGATCACATTGCCCTGAAGTTTATTTTATGATTAGAAAATAGTTAAAAAATATATACGAGTATATATAAATATATATAAATAAAATATATATAAATATATTCATATTTTCACTTATTATTATTGAGTCGTATAATAATTAAAGTATTTACTATCCGTGAAAATATTATGTACACACACTAAAAAGACATTGAAATTAATTTAATATATTTGACATATATTTTAGTCAGTCTAATTTCGGTTATCAAACTGAGAATCGTGCAAATCCGTATCCAGATTTTAATATTGGCAATGATAAGTAATGGAATCAGGCGTTACTTTGCGGAAATCCATAACAATCAAATACAAAACCAATAGTGGAATTAACACTCCATATTGATTTTGTATTTGATAGGCAATGATATAAGTCCCTGTATTTTTCTTTATGTTTTTTAACAAGACGTTTACAATTAGCCTAGGAGACTTTCACTGTTCAGTTCAGCACTTTCCAGCCTGCACCCTCACAAGATCATCAACCTACCTTGCGGCGGGCCTGGTCTCGGTACTAAGTACCTACTTCCGATTCATGGTCTCTACTCGGAAACCTATCTGCCCCAGCGGCCGTCGGCTGCTGTGAATGAATACATTAATGTTATTAAAATACTGATAATATTTTAATAACATTTATGGTCTCATCTCACTATGTTACAATAGCAAGCTTAACAAAGTATAAACAAGCCATGGCAGACATATGAGCCTGTAATATATTGCCACAATGCCACTCACGGCGAAAGCTCCGTATATGGCACCATCTGCATATTCACAGTACCCGTATAGCCCTTATTAATCCATGAATCGCATGTAAGGAACACTCGCAAAATTATAAAATAGGAAATTATATGCACGGTAAAACGGGGCGAATAGAAACACCGGGGGTTAAGTTAATTTTGTTAGATGTGATAGTTATCTATATAACCTTGTATTTATGTGTACTACTACTACTACTACTTAATACTTTGACATATCTAAAAACAATGCTTTAGTTGTATGGGGGATCATACTTGTAGAGTCACTCCACCCTCACATGACTACAAATATATAAAGGAGGCCCTAGCTCCGCAGAAGTCCAGCAATGAGCTGCATTATAAATCCATATATCCCATAGGTTTCTATAATGTTGCCATTTTGAGGGGTCTGCCTTAGTCACCGCGCTTGGCATGCGAGTTGGTGACCGCAATTAGGTGTTAGCTAGTACACAGGTGAAGCTGCTGCCCGACTACCTGGTGTATCCTACCTTGTGTTAGTCGCCTTCTACGATAGTCACGGGATTGTATGAGGTGGCCCTGTTACTCTTTGTAGGCTGGAAACTCACGGCAATATAGACGTCGACGTCAAAATGTATCCAGTCACTCACTTATAGTGTGGGCAGTGGTTACCCTAGTGACAGAGTTGTCCCAGCCGTCCATTAGGCCTCTGACATGGTTTAACGACCGTTGCCTAATGGCTACAACCGGGACCGACAGCTTAACGTGCCCTCCGAAGTACGGAGACGCTCAAAAATTAAACCACTTTGGCGGTCACCCATCTATGGACTGACCGCGAGCCTAGTTGCTTAACCTCGCCAATCACTTACGGACCGGTGAGAGCATCTAGCTATGAGTTAGATGCTCTCACTATCCACTGATGTTGCGTTGACTGGGACAGTCTGTAGTGTAGGTATCTGTAGTTCCCTTAACGTCGAAAAATAACAGAAGCTACAGTAATTCGTACGTAAAGTCCTGATTTATGTCACCACTTTGAATTTAATTAAATTGTTTATCCTCTATTTTTTCGCCAGTGTCTTCACTCGCATAATTTTAAGGATATCTTTTTATTATGTATCCCGCTCCGTTATGAAAGATCCTCGTGTTTTTCTTTGTTAAGGCCTGACTGACGTATAAATAAGTTATAATTTAATTTCTTGTTTAGAGCATAGCATTGAATGGTTCATAAATATCTTAGTACAACTAACACTGCCATCTGATCCAAGCTAGGCAGATCATGTACTATGGCAATTAAACTACTGATAAATACACTTATATATTTCTAAATACATACATATTATATATAATTTACACCCAGACACAGAACAAATAGTCGTCCTCATCACTCAAAGATTTGTCCTGGGTGGGATCAAACCCACGTCTTCTGGTTTAGTAGTCAGGGTCAGTAACCATTAGACCAACATGCCAGGCCCTGTGTTTACTCGCTCAAACTGAGTAGCATACCTGTAGTACTATTACCTTACCTTATACTTTTACCTTATATACTATTACCTTCGATCTTCAGAAGACTGCTCCAGAAGAAAAATATCACGGTAAGTAGTGGTTGCCAGAGCTCATTGGGTGCTTTCCCCCAGCTATACTAGCACGACCAGAAGTGCAACCTGAGTGAGAATTTTGAGGTATAGTCCATAATCGCAGCTTAAGTAATTACGAAATTCAGACGTGTAAGCCAGAGACACGGTTCTCCAGTTCGCACACAGTTTTACTATCGTCGTTTCAATAGTATTTGAGGATGATGGTTAATTTTTTTAGCTCGCATTGCTGCAATTTATGTAATTTTTTTTACTATAGTCTAAAACCCTAACACCACTGGTTTGCCTTAACGGCATGTGCCAACTGGAGACACGTATCTCCAGCTTACACACAAAAAAAACAACTCCACGAAATTGTGGTTACTGTAATTTTATGACTGAAACGTTTGATTGCTCCAATTATGCGTTAGAACATGCTAAGTAACAAATCATTAAGGACTTAAACTTTCGATTATATCAATGAGGAAGCTTTAGGCACACATATTAATTCCTCATATACATTTAAAGTCAAGTTATTTAAATTAACGTAACTGCCGCATAAAAGGAGACGGATACGTTTTCATACAATATTGGGTCCGGATGTAAAAAGATAAAAGTGGTGTCAATTAATGGGTCTATAAATTATCAGCCAATCACAAAAAAATCCATGGATTTATTCAATTTATGAGCAGAGTTATAAAAGATTTAGTCTTAATAGAGAGGTTATGTACCAACCTATACTAAACAGCTGATTTTTAAGGGCGATTACTATTTAATAGTTATTCGTGTTCAGTATGTTAGCAAAAGCCGTACACGTTAAGCAATATCAAAAGTCCGTAGAGAGGATGTAGTTGTCGAGGGATATATAAACAAAACAATAAAAAATACTCAAATGACACACGCACTAAACGATACGAGAAACGAGTGACCGATTATAGATTAGAAGTCAAAATCTGTCACCAGTCACTGTCAGCATAGATTAAAAATATAGTTGCTAACAACTAATAAATCGATTTGAACGATAACCGATATTATGATTTCTATTTATTTTGTTGATATTTATTTTTTACTGTTGACATTACGTTAATGTATTTAATAATTATTATGATTAAATCGGTTACCTGGTGTCTGGTGCAAGAGGATTAATATTACATTGTTTGAACTCATTACAACCAATTCAATTCGTGACTTAAACTTATTTTCTGATTTTTCCTTTTCCAGATTGTAAATTGGGTAAATTTTTTACAGTTTGAAATAGAAAAATATAACGCTTGTTTTAAACCATATCTCAACTTAGTACAGTCAGGCCCAGAAATCCCCGTCTCCTTTAATATCTTTACAAAACTAGGACATTGAAAGAGCGCTGCTCTTTCTTGTCGGGTAATTTTAGTATTTTCTCTCCATTTACTCTTACATTCCATTACAACCACGAAAATATGCTATGTGCAGTTTGCAGACTAATGAAATATCGCTGGATAAGCGATGTTGCGGTGTACTTAACGTTGTAAATGTGCAACACGTTTAGTTTATCGGTGTAAAACCATCATGGAAACAGCATAGCAACAGCATGCAACCGTGAGAGTATTTACAAAAATAAGGAATCAAGAATATATTAAACTCAATAGCAGTGCCGTCATTAAATTTTACATAGTCTTCGCGTATCTGAATACAATATCAGACTCTGCGATACCAGTGGCGGCAGCATGATGATAGCGACAAATATCACCACCCCACCCTATCTCTTAACCATGTGGTGATGGCTAAGAATATCTCCACCCCTTCTCATCCCATGGGGAACGTAGAAATCTACCCAATGGAATACCTACCAGAGATCGGGCAGAAGCGTTTTTCTGTAAACTATGACCACCAAACTGCGATCGCCAACGCGTTAGCCAAGCGTGGCGAATACGGCATATCCCCCATTCCTTGGTGAGACTTTGGGCAGCTGTGGACGTGATTTGGCTGACATGTTGAAAATCCTATCTCGTGAGGGGGTAACAGTTACGTGGCATAGCATGAAACCATGACATCACTAACAAAAATAAGGAATCACCAATATGTTTAAGTGAATAGCAGTGGAAATAATTATTTTCATAGTCATTGTTTATCTGTATAATCAAGCACTGCGGTAGCTGTAAAGACTAATTGGTGATGGGGACAAATATGGCCCTCCCATCCATCTAATGATGCCTAGGGGGAGGCCTTCGACAAGTAGTGGGCGCCTTTTAGCTGATATGAAAACCTGAAACGAGCCTATTGTCCGAGAGCCTTTGTGATAAAACCACCATTATGTGGTAAGTACCAATTGGAAACATTTTATAATAAAATCACCACGAAATGTATATTAGTATAGATAGCTACATAAGTTAGATAGTACATAACGGCACCTGTAATTGGCATTGTTACTCAATCTACCCTAATGAGTGGAGACTTTGAAGAGCAGAGAAAATCCGAGGCGAAACGCGATGCTCTTAAGACTAAACCACCAGCAGTCATATTTTACAAGTATGTCGACGGCGTTCTCACGTGCAGCCAATGTTTGCGCACGTCTACTCACAAGATTGGATACTGTATTAAGGGCGCATGTGAGAACTGATCATCCTAGCTCCTTAACTAATCAGCAGTAGTCACCATAGCCGAAATCGGCTGGGAAGTTATATCCAACCCCTACTAATATTATAAAGGCGAAAGTTTGTGAGTGTGTATGTTTGTTACTTCTTCACGTTTAAACGGGTCGAGCGATTTTCATAAAATTTGGTATGGAGTTAGCTGACACCCTGGATTAACACATCTATACATATAATAAAATCGTAGGAAATTCAAAACTGTACATAGAATTTTTTTTCAAAGGGTACTTGGGGCGTGATCTACAGTCGATATCGAAGCCAAAAATATAGTTATTAGAATTTTTGTCTGTGTGTCTGTTTGTCTGTATGTATGTCCGGGCTAAACTCAAAAAGTACTGCATGGATGTACTTCAAATTTTGTATGAATATTATTAAGAGGTCGGGTCAACATATAGGCTACATATTATCACGCTATTACCTACGGGGGAGGAGCTGTGATAATTTATAAAGTTTAATGCGGGTTAAACCGCGGGTCACAGCTAGTACAATATGATTCAAATTTTTTTTTTGTGAATTTGACTTCCAGTCTAATAGGTATAGTTTTTATCTGTAAACTTTGTAATTCGGAATGTAAGAGAGCTGAAACTACACAACCAATTTGAAAAAATATTTTTAACCTTTCATTTAAACAATGTTTTTGATGGAGCTAAGCTATATTTATTATGTAACCTGGGAGAAGAAGGGGTGGGCCGCTATGATAAATAAACCTAACAAAATAAGCTGCGGTTAATAACAATTAAGCTCCTGGGGGTGAATAAAATAAGCCAGAGGTCAAGAAAAGGATGGCCACGGGTCTGTATTTCCATGTAAATCGGTTTTATTAGCTACGATAACTAGTTTCGAAACGTTGGTGTGTATGCTGTTTTGGCTATAAAGACATATTTCGATAGCACAGATATGCATGAATTATACTTACTTACTTATCATATAAGCAGTGGTTACCCTATACTCAGAGTTAATCAAGCCGAAAGGCTAATAATGGCTACAACCGGGACCGTCACCTTAACGTGCCCTCCAAAACACGGAGATGCTCAGAAATACCAATTTGGCGCTCACTCATCAATGGATTGACCGCGAATCTAGTTACTTAACCTCGCCGACTTACAGACCGGTAGGAACATCTGCTACAAAGCTTTTTTATTTTTTAAAAGACAACGCCCGCACTAGGGATTCTAATCCCTGTATAGCGGGGAACTTCACAAACATATAATAGGCGAACACAAATTACATTCAGACTCAGAACAACAATTTATGGGTCACACAAATAGTTGTCCGGTGCGGGACTCGAACCCACGTCACGAAGCGGTGAGGCGACTGTCTTAGCCGCTGCGCCACACGTGCAGTCAACATACACCCGACTTCAATTTTCCTTTACCGCAACCGATTTGATCAAAATTTATATGAGATTGTCTCGAAAGAATTTCGTATCGAAGAAATTTTAATAAACACTGTTCAGAAACAACGAAGAAACGGGGTAACATAATGATTTGTAGTTAACTACTTTATTGCACACTTACATTATGTAATAAATAGGACAGTCCTTTGGTGGAGCGCTGGACACGACTGAACACGACGTAGATAGTGTCCTAGTTCCGCGATATTAATTATATTGTAAAGTTACTAACATAAGGTTAAGATTTTTTGTAACTAGGTAATATCTTATGGAATGAAAATAGACCGAAATAAATGACTAATATAAAAAATAAATATTCAAATGGTTTTGTATAATACTTTTTTCGTATTTATTCCATACCTAGCATTTGAAGTTTGGCTTACACAGTACTTTAGACATGTACCACGACCTTACTTACATCTGATGCTTTCGACATTAGGCACCAAAATATATGAAATAAAGGTATTCCACTTTTGCCAAAGAATCGTATTTTAGTTTCGTCCCAAAATGTCGTCCCAAAAATATTAAATATATTTCTACTTTGGGCATCAGCTGAAATTTACTCCTAAGGTTGGAATATACATATAAGCATATAACAGAATATATAAATAAATATATTCTCCATTTCTAGAAGTTTTCAGAAAATTTCATCAATGAGATGATTAGTTATATTGATAAACAGAAGTTATTTGGTTATATTTATTTTTACTAAGTCGTCTATAGAATATTGTAATATGGAATAAATCATTTAGCCTATCGAATTAATCAAGGCGGAAAATTAAGAATGAAGCTATAGAAGAATTTTAGGGATACTATACATTGTTTTTCTAATTTATTTATTTATTTGTCACCATATAATTAACATGACAAGTTTACACCCAATGCGTTAATTATTTATAACACCACTAATCTAAAACTTATCATATTATTAACAAAGGAGATTAATTAAAATTTTACATTATTACATTTAACATAAATTATTTTTATACATTATAATGAAGTGTTATTATAAAATAATTAAATAACATAAATCCTTACAATTATGTCAAGTAATCAAGAGTCACTCTCATAAATTCTTATAAAGATAGCTTTAAGTAAATTGGCCCTTCTATATATTTGGGTTTAAACTTTTGGTACTCGGGTAAAAGATAACGACTTTCTACAATATAATATGAATAAAATAATACGAAATGTTTCTTGATTTCAGTAACAAACACACAAATTACATTCGCTGCTACGAAACAAGTTTGTTGTTACCTGAGTAATAGGTACCAAAGATAGGTAATATAACACTAATACTAAGGTTCTTTTCAAGCTGAATATAAAATAAAATTAACTTATTTAAGAAATTGTTCAAAACTTATTTATTCAATGTTTAATATATAAGTGATATACGTACTGTTCATATGGAGAGAAATCTTTAAACAAAAGTTGACACGGAGACGATATTGCTGCTTTGCAAAATGAATCCGATTTACTACTTTTTGTATATTATTATGCCCGATCATCCGTTATAGGTAAAGTATGTCATTGAAGTACTCTTTATTGTACAGGAAAAGGAAGTACACATAAATTTATAAATACAATGGCGGGCCTTATCGCTGCTGCCATTTTTTCCTGGCAACCTCGCTATTGAATATCAATTGAAGCCAAGAAAAGGGAAGGAACAGTGAACCAATAGAATTAAATGTAAACTATATCTTATATACCTACTAACTAACGAAGTAAAACACATTTATACAACTAAACACCGCTATACAATTTTGAAAATGTAATATATTTATTCATGGATATTTAACCGTAATATTAGAGCACTTAATACTGTTTCTTACTCCTAAAATCACTCCGACCGTGTCGAATAGCCATCCCATTAGATTATAAGAGTGAAAACACACAATCTTCTGGGATAGAAGGTATACAACCTTCTATGCCAGAAAATTGTGTGTGTGTGTGTTTGTGTGTGTGGGTGGGTGTGGGTGTGTGCGTGGGTGTGTGTGTGTGTGTGTGTGTGTGTGTAATATAATACACTGCCGTAATATAATATGTCCAGGCAAGATAGCTCTAATCTGATAGCTGTAATCTCAGTTGAGAATGGCCGCCGTTACTAAAATTTGGCCAGGAGGACTATTATATCGGTATGATAACGGCTTTAGGGTTCTATAAATCTAAATAAATCGACCTATCCGTAGAATAAAGTTACTTCTGCGTTAGAGGATTTTTTATTTGTTTAGTACAAAATCAGCTATAACATTTTACATATTTTTTCTAGCAATTTGATTATTGTTCTATATATAATCAAATTGTTAGTGTAGTTTAGTTTTATGTAAAATGCATAGCTGATTTTGTAAAACATTATGTAAGTAACGATTATGCAGTAGTAACTTTATTCTACGGATAGATCGAAATACCCCGTATTTTATTAATAATAAAAGGAAGTAATGAAATTTATTCAGCACTTATTATAGATAAATAACACCCAGACTCAGAACAAATGATCGTGCTCGTCACACAAAGACTTTTTACGACTTAGCAGTCAGATTCGTTGACCAATAGACCAACCGGCCAGTCTACTGCCGCTACCTATCAATCGCGACTGGTTTTAGTATAATTTCTGCAGTGAATTATTATTTTTTTATCTTCATTACACCCATTACACTAAAGGACGGCCGAGCTTACCTTGTTAAAGACCGCGAAGATTACTTTTCTCAGGTCATGCTTGTGAAAGCTACCTAAATTCATTTATTACCACCGTTTTGGCATTAGATTAAACTCATTATATTAATTTTCATATATTGATTACGTACCTACATGTGGAACCTTAAAGCTTGTGGAATATGAGGTTGTATATGCCAATTTCTACAACCTTTTTATGGCTTATTTTTTTATAAACTAAATTACAAAGTACTTAATTTTTTCACATCACTGTATACTAAATAAAGAACAAATTAGGTATTAAGAACAAATAATAATATTCAGTAAAGATTAAATAAATAGAATTTCTTTGCGAAAATTATCGTACAGACGTCAGCACATCAAGCTACTGTCAAATTTCCCCAATTGAATGTGAACCTTATACTTTTGTGTAAATTTGAAAATCTATAAAGGATTGATAAAAAAATTGACAGACTGGGGTAGCTGGATGTGCTGGCGTCTGTACATTCTACACTCGGACGGGCAATTACTATTTTTCTTTGTTTATATTTTTAATGATCGTCGCCGACTTTGGTACAAAAAGAAAAATGTGTTTGTACACATTCAGCCTATCCAAGGCTCTTAAATTGTTAAATAACCACAATTTTATGTTACACGTTATATAATATAAAAAAGGAACGTACAAATGTTGCTCATGATGCCATAATTTTGACAAATTAATGTCATAATTGGTAGATAAATAGCAACACAAAACTTGGACTGATCCTATCAGCTATAGCCATAACACAATTTATGAAACAAATGATGTTATTTTGAACATCCTTTATGTTCGCTCGCCAAACTGTTATAGTTACGTAGTTTCCCGGCCATTTCTCTCCTTATATGTAGCTAATATGGGAAAGTTAGGAGCTATTATTTATCATAGTGGTAGCGAAATCTGAGCCTGTGCGCCATATCGGGCCCATATTTTCATTCGGTTGTAACGCGAACCAGTCGTGCCACGAACAATGTACTCAATGTGTACAATCTCCGCTAAAACTTTTCCTAGTTTTGTAGAAAAGTTGTGATTGCCTTATTTTCTACACTCCACTCGAAAAGATGACGATAAAACTCCTTGAGATTCAACAATGTATGAATCTTGATTACTTCAAAAACTCGGAAGTAACACCTGTTCGTACAACACAACTTTTATCTGGAGAAAATTCCTGTATTTCGTTCGCTGGATAAATAAATCGATGACCCCGACATTATACTAAAGTCAGACGCAATACGTGTCCTTGAGGTGAATTTTCTTATGTTGAATACGAATACATATATCTGGAAAAGACATCGTGTATTAGAATTTACTTTCACATTCCTTTTGTTGAAATTGTAATGTAGGTAATTTTCATATAAGCGCAGTAATACGCCGGTAATGGTCCATAACAAAAAGCTCGGAATATATAGTCCCCCCTGCCTGCCCCATCCCCATATTCTCTACGTTTAGTATGCACAAATACCACCACACAAATAGTAACAAAATGTTCAAACTATTTGAGATTTATTACTAGATATTCAACAAACGATCCAGACCGGAATATACTAAAATATCGAGCAAACAATCGCTGAGTTGACAGTGACCATTTTGAGCAGAATAAATAGACTTGGTAGGTATGAATAGAATACTCGTATCTACGTTTGTTTATTTACTATACGTACATTTGTTTACGGTTATCGGGTATGTTTCTTAGTGTTTTACGGTGGAACTTGATGGGAAAATGATTTAACAAAACTTAACTTAAGCAAATATACGATAGGCCAATATTTTTCAAAATGTTTTCAATCAATGACATTTTATACATACTGTGTACCTACTGTGCATAGAATGACATTGGTTAAAAATTTTCAATATGGGTAGGCATCAATTAAGAATAAAGCAATAGTATAATGTCAAAGATAAAGATTCAAACTGTAGGCATATGTAGGAAAAGATAGAAAATGTATTTGAGAAATGTATAGTTATACGGTTAAATTTCTCTCATTTTCTACAATAATAAACTGTCAACATTCTTTTCATTCTTTTTCTTGCCAGAAAAATCCCAATATCACTTTTTAGTTTCAAACACACCGTTTGTCTGATTGTAACCCGAAAACTTAAAAAATAATACAGGTTTAAGTGATTGGCACACTGCACTGCATGAGGCATCGCGCATGATGATGCAAATCTGCATGCCCGCAAGAACGCGCGTAGATGCATCGACACGCAACATGCACCGTTTTGCGTGGCAGTATGATAATCGCCTTAATGTCAAAGTTAGTTTAGAAAATAGAAAAAAAAATATTTCGTAACAACTTAAAGCCATCGGTCCTGCACTTAAACTTTCCCTGGTCGCGGCGGCTAAAATGTACCATAAGAACATGGCAGGGAGAGAATAGAGAGTACACGAGTGTTTGCGCACACATTTGAGAACAATAATAGGTCCGTCGCTAGTATTTAAAAAACCAAATGTAATAAATAAATTAAATAAAATTGTTAAAAAAACTTTTTAAGTTAAACGGTTCTATGTTAAACATACATTATAATGTTTAAGATATGTACTAAAAGCTAAAAAGTAATAAAATAGATACAGTCGTGGGCATTATGAACATATGCATAGAGTAGACTAAAATAAAACCGTGGGGCACGTCAATTGTCTACAATTATCGATTAAAATGTGCGATAGAAGAAGAATTCGTCGTTAGGCAGTTGGCCCACCGACGCGACGGTAAGAAAATTACTTACTATTTTCTAGCTCATTGAAAGTCCGATAGTTATACATTCCATGTAAACAAAAGAGATGTTTCAAATAGTTTATCATTGAACGTTCACACTGCTGGCTAGCGAAGACTCGCTTCACTACTCGTAGTTTGTCTTTAATCGACAAAACTTATGATTAAAGTAAACACTCGCTTAACACTATGAAACCCTAAAACTCCCTTATAGTCGAACTCGCTAGCTTGTTTCCACCTTCTAGCCCTACTTGCCACTCGTCCATCGTCGTCGGTTGAACAACTGTCTTATTATCGCGTGGCACAACAAAACGAACATTTTCAACGATTGTCGACAATTGACGTGCGCCACGGTTTTATTTTAGTCTACTCTATGCATATGTTTATAATGCCCACGACTGTATCTATTTTATTATTTTTTAACTTTTAGTACATATCTTTAACATTATAATGTATGTTTACCATAAAACCGTGTAACTTAAAAAGTTTTTTTACCAATTTTTATTTTCTAGTTTTTAGTTTTTATTTCGCATTCTGTTTAATTCATTTAGTGCCTCATTATTGCAAGGTTTCTTGCCCGTTAGACCTTAACTTGGGTGGTGTACCGCTAACGACGTATCATTTTTAGCCACCCTAACGCCACACAGTCCTCAACACGATACAAAATCTTGACTTGGGTGGTGGATTCACGCTGGATAAATCAGATACCTACATTTCAGTTTCAATTTATAAATTTGACAATCCTATTATAATACACATTTTGTGGCAGCACCCATCTTAAAATTTTGAGGTTGTATAGTGCACTGTATTCTACTTGTCAAGCCCTTTTATTTGATACCTATATTGATGGGATTGATAAAAAAATAGGTTATCAGCCATTTGGTAGCGGCGGCCATCATAAATTTCAATTTTGCATAATAAATTGTACTCTACTTATTGAGCCCTTTCATTTGATACCCATATTGATAAAACCTAGGTTATCCGCCATTTTGTAGAGGCGGCCATCTTGGATTTCAATTTTGTATAGTACATTGTATTCTACTTGTTGAACCCTTTCATTTGATACCCGTATTATTGGGATTGATAAAACCTAGGTTATCCGCCATTAAAACCTAGGTTATCTGCCATTTTGGAGAGGCGGCCATCTTGGATTTCAATTTTGTATAATACATTGTATTTTACTTGTTGAGCCCTTTCATTTGATACTTGATATTGTTGGGAATTTGGGATTGATAAAACCTAGGTTATCCGCCATAGTGACGGCCATATTGGATTTACAATGAAACAGAATTTATTTAATTGTATTGTCACCGGAACTAGAAGTGTGTACCAAATTTCAGATCAATCGGTCAACAGGAAGGGGTTCAAATTTCAGTTACTAAATTTGAACCAAGAATAAAAAATAAAACAAACGGGGTAAGCTAAATAAAACCGTTTAAAAACCGCTTTTGTTCAAGCGCTTGTAAAAAGTTGGAACATGAATAGTATTCCATTAATTACTATAGATATTTAATTCTAAGTTCAAGTAGATTATTCGATCGTGACTTACATTCGCTCAAATCACACTAATATTATAAAGGCGAAAGTGTGTGAGTGTGGGACTGTGTGAGTGTGTATATTTGTTACTTCTTCACGTCGCTGAAGCGATTTCAATAAAATTTGGTGTGGAGTTAGATGCTACCGTGGATTAACACATAGGCTATAATGTATAAAGTTTAACGCGAGTAAAACCGCGGAGCACAGCTACTAGAATATAATTTTATTTAATATAATAATGCTTTAGTTAAATAAGTATCATCATCATCATCATCATCATATCAACCGAAAGATGTCCACAGCTGGACAAAGGCCTCCCCCAAAGATCTCCACAATTGCCGGTCTTGCGCTATTCGCATCCAAATAAATAATTAAATAGGTATATTAATGTATAATTATATGTAATATTTATATAATGACAGTAAACGAGGCAAAAGAGGTGTCCAAAGATCGTGACAAATGGAAACCCGTTGTCTCTGTCTACTCCTCTGACAAACAGGCGTGAGTCTATGTATGTAGATATGTAATATTTGACACCGCGATGTAATAAAAAAACAACTGCTAAAAGATAAATCTGTAATAAAATGAAACACCGCCTCTGGAAAAATTAAATTAAACCTTGTTACGACACGCCCAAAAATTTGCTCGCAGAGACTACTAAGCTTTTAATCTAACGCGAAAGCTCGTCTTCAGGAATGTCAAATAGCGAGGATAGCATTAGACTGTGAAGATTATAATACATTTTGCCATTGAACACTTGTAAGCTACCAGATAAATTATATTATTCAAATTTAATAAGTCAATACATCTATTGTGTTTGCTGTAATTATTTTTTCAAAAGATAAGATATGATTGACTAAAAAGCAGTCTAAAGCGGTCCTGGGTTCAAACCCCGGGTCGGGCCAAAAAGTGATATTGAGATTTATTCTGTAAGATAAATTTCTTAGCAGTCTGTGAGTTGGCGATATTATACCCCCTGCCTCGGAGAGCCCGTAAACCTGCCGGCCCTGAACCTGAACTCTTTCCGGGCGTGTCGCTAGGTGTCCCATCGGATCATGAGAGTGATGGAATAGAAAGTGCCCCTATGTTTGCGCAAAAACTTGTACACTGTAATATGTCCCGCGAGATGATTAGTCTCCATTGAGATTATCCGCCGAAATTCGACCAGGAGGACGTTATATAAAAAGCCCAACAAAACATATAGACCAGCTTAAAAATTCTTGAAAGACCAGATTTTAATTAAATTCTTTTTTCGTACTAAATTCGGCAAAACAGCATACGGACCATCTCTATCTGATAGTAAGCGGTTACCCCAGCGATAGATGTACGTATTATGTAGAATCATAAAAATATATTAAATAAACCACAATTTCTGGTTACAAGGTCATGGAAAATGTAAACAGAACTGGCAATATCTAAAATACAATTCAGATTTGTTCGTATTCCCAGAGCTCCCATCCAATTTTTCGTTCGAACGTTAGACTGTAGGTTTAAATTTTGTAAAATTTCAGCTTTTATGTTTTAACTTCTTAACAACCTATTCGAAGTATGGGAACTAACATCCTATTTAAGTAATAAACATTGGTTGACAAGCCAGTTGGCAAATGCTTGCTTTTCACGCCGAAGGTTGTGGGTTCGATTCCCACCCAGGTCAAATATTTTTTAATCAGTAGTTAAGACGTAGCTTAAGAACTGGGAATTGACCACAAAACAGTGTTGGTGCATAAGAAAAAAGCTGGGTACACAAAAAAGCTCGATATTTGGGCACCTCACGAGCTCACTGAAAGAAACCTAATGAACCGTGTACTCATTTGTTTTTCTTTATTACGACGTAATGAAACCGATAGTACGATAGTACATACGACGTAATGATATGATGAATGAAACCGAACCATTTTTGAAGAAGCTGATAACTGGTGATGAAAAGAAGATCACGTACGACAAGAACGTACGGAAAAGGTCGTGGTCAAAGGCCGATCAGGCTTCACAGACTGTGGCGAAACCCTGGTTAACTCGCAACAAGGCGATGCTGCGTGTTTGGTGGCATTGGAAGGGCATTATTTATTATGAGCTGGTACCATGCAGGACCATGGATTCTGAACTCTACTGCTAACTACTGATAAGATTAAAGTAAGAAGTTGAGAGAAAGCGGCCGGAATTAATCAACAGAAGGGGTGTGGTTTTTCATCATGATAACGCTAGACCTCACACATCTTTAGCCACTCAGCAAAAATTAAGAGAGTTTGGCTGGGAGGTGTTAACGCATCCGTTGTAGAGTCCTGACCTTGCACCTTCAGATTTCCACTTGTTTCTGTCTCTTCACAATTCTTTAGGCAGTGTCAGGAATAGTCAGGATAACATCACGAGAGGACTGCCAAAACCACTCGTCGCGGTACTTTGATCAGATGTCCCAAAATTTCTATGGCAATGGGATCATGTCCCTACCTACAAGATGGTAATAAGTTATCAAACAAAATTGTACCCACATACTTTAATTAAATGTAATTAAACTTTCTTTTTTTTTTTTCTTAAATAATGTGAAGTCATTTTTTTCCCAACCTATTATATACAGGGTGGAAGGATCAGTGAAACAAATACCTATCAAGGGTTCATTTTATATTTTATAACGAAACCTTATTAATTAGTATTGAGAGAATTAGCAATTCTGATTCTATTTATCTATACTTGATGAAGATATAATCAGGGTCTCTCGGGGAAAGTTAATAGAGCTTTAAATTTGCATTTTATTTAAGATTTTCAGTAGTTTCAGCCGAAATTACAAGTTGATTTAATAACAAAAATAATATTTTTTATAACCGACTAACAATAGAAAACATTATAACCAAGAACCAGAATACGTTTTAACCAAGAACTTTCACTGATTCACCATACAATGAGGGTGCCTAGAGTGAGAACTTAAGCCATCTAGCAAATAAGAGTCCAAACTAAGTAAACCAAGTTAGGAGGGTACCTCTTTAGAGCCGATTTCACCGTGAAAATTAAACGCGATCAACTGACGCTCGGTTCTGCTTCCTGTAACTGAGTTTAGCGTCCATTGATCACGTTTAATTTTAACGGTGAAATCGGCTCTTAGTTATTTAAACCTCAGCTCAGGCCGATTACAAACTTGAAGTTGCTTGAAATAGTCGGTTTGAAGGAGCCGCTTGTCTGACACAGGATTGGAGGGATCATTTCATATGATCAAATGATTAATACAATCGTTTCGATGAAATGATTTTCAGCGAAAAAGAGCAAAACAGTAATAAAATAAATGATTATGTTATAGCGAATTATCTGTGCTGTTCGAAAGACTATAATGAACATCTATTATATACATTTTCCAATACTCTCACTTTATCATCATCATCATCAGCCTGATATCGTCCACTGCTGGACATAGGCCTCCCCCAAAGGTTTCTATAATATATTTGGAGGGGTTTACCTTAGTTACCGCGCTTGGCATGCGAGTTGGTGACCGCAGTTAGGTGGTAGTTACTACAGGTGACGCTAATGCCCGACCACCTGGTGTATCCCTTAGTCGTCTTATACACCCACGGGATGGTATGGGGTGGCCCTGTTATTCTTTTTAGGCCGAAAATATACACGGCTATACTTTCCCTTACGCCTTAAATATAGTGTGAAATTCACCGTTTAAACGAATCAACGAACGTCTTGACTTATTAAAGTATTGAAAGATCTGATCACAAAATTAATAAACTTAGTTATGGGGCGGTTTCTACACGTGGCGGGCCGGTCGTTCCAAACATATATAAACTGAGGTAACCGATAACTTTAAGGTGGCCCGAATGCTTGATTTCCCACTTAATCTATATAAATAAAAAGAGAAGTCCTGACTGACTGACTGACTCATCAACGCCCAGCCCTAACCCTGGGACCTAGAAAGCTGAAATTTCGCAAAGATGTTTTCTTTATAACGTAGACAAGGAATAAGGAAGGAATTTTCAAAATTCGACCCCTAAAGGGGTAAAACGAGGGTGCAAAGTTAGTATGAAACTTTGCTGTTTTTGAAGTTAGAGGGATGAAAGTTGGTACTTAGCCTTCCAGTTAAAAATAAAAAATATATGTTTCAGGATTATTGGAAATTCCACCCCCAAGGGCGAAAAATAGGGGATGTAAATTTGTATGAAAACTGTGTCAATTTTTAAGTTAAACGCATGAAAATTAGTATTTGGCCTTTCAGTTAAAAAATATAAATATATATTTCAGTATTTTTGGAAATTCCACTCCCAAAGGCGTAAAATTGGGGATGTAAGTTCGTATGAAAAATGTGAAAATTTTTAAGTTAAACGCATGAAAATTAGTGTCTTGCCTTTCAGTAAAAAAATATAAATATATGTTTCAGGATTATTGGAAATTCACACCCAAGGGCGAAAAATAGGGGATGTAAGTTTGTATGAAAGATGTAACAATTTTTAAGTTAAACGCATGAAAATTAGTATTTTTACCTTCAGTTATAAAATATAAATATATGTTTCAGGATTTTTGGAAATTCCACCACTAAGGGCATTAAATAGGCGACGTATGTTGCGTGTGAATGAATTTGAAGCCACCCAATCTTGGCATCGTGTTATAGAGGCAACTATTATGACTGGATCCGCCCAGGGAGTTTTGTAAATTCAATTATTGTTTCCTTGATCTTATCATTTAGGCTTGATTAGAAGTGTATTAATATATATAATGCTTATACTCCTTGATACGTACAGTCTATACATGCCTATTGTTACCTCTTTTGCGTGTGTATGCTTTTGGTCATACAGAGTGAGAATCTCAATTTTACGATGACGCTGCTTAACAGCTAATAGCACGTACCAAAAATCGATAATTTTCTCTTTTTTTCCTTTAATCTTGGTGCCAAATTTCAAAATTGTAGGCCAATGGCAAATTATCCTAAACTTAGTATGTGGTAAATAGTGAATCAGTGAAACATTTTATTATGAAACTATGAATAAAAAGGCCGTGTTTTTTCTGTATACCGTTTTTAACAGACACGGCATTCAGAATTTTGAATATTCTTTAGTTATTCACATTCTTTTTACAGTTTCTCAAAGTGACTTTTACGTGTGTTAGGACTTTTTGTTGTAGGTTACATTGGTCATTATTCAAAATTGTTGTGGACGAAGTCGCGGGCAACAGCTAGTTATATATAAAAGACACAATTCTGTGTGACAAATAGTACCGGAACGTAAATGTCACAAAAGAAAACTGTTGAATAATCAACGTTTAACGTTATTATAAGTAAGGGTTATTATAACCAGTGGGCAAAATTAACAGAAGCACATACTGACCTTGTATGGATAAACATGTCACACTGACACACTTTGTATCCAGAGTTATATCCAGAGATATATTTGTTTTGGGATACTGTCTAGCTGGGAATTGTTGCTGCATCCAAATGGAATACTGCATGAAGCAAATGGATATAGTCCAAGGTCTATAGGTTGACCTTGCACTCCACTTCCTTCGTTCTATTCAGCGTAATATTATATAGTTTTCGGTATAGCTTAACTATACCGAAATAATATTAGGCTGAAGAGAGCAAATATTTCTTACAAGAAGGCAAAAAAGAAAGGATTAGACAAGACTGTATAAAATATCTGGAATACAACTAACATTTTTCCCAAACCTATGTTTCCAAAGATCTTCATGATGAGCAGTTTAATATGTACAGACGCCAGCACATCAAGCTACCTCAATCTGTCAAATTTCCCCAATTCCCCTCACTCATATTGTAGATATGGATACTAAGGAGAGAACACGGGGTTTGATGAAGATTGGCGAAAATCCTGTAAGTACAGCACTACGATAGCGGATACACTTGGACTAGGAAAACTGCTCTTATTACCTAAGTAATAAAGACGCTGTGAAAGTGTATTCACCGAAGTGACGATTAAGGGTGTCCACATACATTCGTTCAATTTGCCTATTCGTCGTGCCAAGCCTGTCAAACTCAAATCCATACAAAATATATAACATGACGCACCTTTCAATTGTTTGAATACCTATGTGAGTCGTCCATTTATAGCAATTATATAAATTATAGCAAACTAGCTGTGCCCCGCAGTTTTACTAACCCCGCGTTAAACTTTATAAATTATAGCCTATGTGTTAATCCAGGGTGTTAGCTAACTCTGTACCAAATTTTATTAAAATCGCTGCAGCCGTTTAGCCGTGAAGAAGTAACAAACATACACACTCATACAGTCACACACTCACAAACTTTCAGCTTTATAATATTAGTGTTATTTCGATCGAAAAACACTTATTCATTGATTATTTTTTGGGGCTACCCATTCACACTCCCTCAATATTTTTATAAATTCATTTTTTCATCTCAACCATACCCTCTTCTTTCTCTGAAGGGAATAAAAGGTTAGCAAGCAAAGAATCGCAGGGGAAATTCATGTGTCATCGGAGGCGGCGGTGACGCTATATGCGAATTAAGCCCTAACTTAAAGGCTTAAGGGCGTGATTTACCTATTTTTTTGTAGACACGTAAGAGACATTATGAAACGCATAAGAAACAAATTAAGCTTTCATATCAGTTTACGTTTCCCGTGACAAATTGATACCTACTTACCTACTTATGGTATAGACTAGTGGTTAGTTGAGCCCCTAGAGCCAGAGTTGTTGAAGTCGCCCAAGCCTCCGACATGGCTCAACGACTGTTTGTCTAATTACTACAACCGGACGGGACCGACAGCTTAACGTGCCCTCCAACATACGGAGACGCTCAGAAACTAAACCACTTTGGCATTCACCCATCTATGGACTGTCCGCGTGCCTAGTCACTTACGGACCGGTAAGAGCATCTATCTGTGCCATAAACATTATGTTCTTTACATTATAATTAATTCTTTATTTTGTATGTCGTTGCTCAGTCTTTCTTTACCCGCAAACAGTGTGTCTCTGTTAGGGTTTCCAGAAAAAAGTTGATTTAGGTAGAAAACAAATTGTTAGAGAAAGAAGATTAACCTAGCTTAATGCATTATACATAGTATGTTTGTTGTACGAATACATTATTATATTGCGTTTTCGTTTTCCTGGTATCCTTTCCTAAATCGTGTTTGAATCAAGAAAACGAATGTATATGGACACCCTTAAGCTTTATGCCGCAAGAAAACAATAAAATCCGGACGTGGACAAACCCTAATCCTATTTGGTGAGCAGCACTCGCCGGGCTAACGCGGGGCTAACATAATTTTAGCTCACACCTCGCGCAGACCAGAAATCCAAACCAGAATTAACCGGAATCGCGATGGAATTACAGAGCAATTCCGCTGTACCGTCAACAATTTCTTTGAGCACTGTTTATAGCAACGATGTTACATTTCGCATTGTTGAATGTTTGTTGGTCACGACCTTGGGAAGGGTATAATCTGAAAATGTAAATAACAATTACTAAATAATCCAAAATAAACTATTGTTACAATATTTCAAAACCAGTCACACTGTCTCCTTAGGTAATAGATCCCATGTAATCGACTAGCTCATAAAGGAGAAGGAAACTTCTGGGCCCAGCAGTTAACTAGTTGAAATGTGAATTAAAAAAACCGTTATATTTTTCTAAAGGAAATCACAAAATATGGTATCATTTTTCTATCTAGGAAGCGAGAAAACTTAAATTAAGTTATGAAACGAAATAATCGATAAAATAATGATGAATTACTCGCAATCGATTAAGAATAAATCGGTAAAATCTCAGAATATGTTTGAAATCGAGTGACAAGTATTTTTTGTGGAATCGATTCATAGCGGATCGTATTCCTTTAATTATTCTTCCGGCAACACTTCTCTGCCTGACAGCCTTTACATACTCGTTGACTGTCACTCGTTCGTTGTCTTTCGTTTTGAGTGCGCACGTATTTTCCATGTTTTATTTGTGGTTTTCTTCGACTGTAGTGACTGCACGGGGCGCGGGGGATCCAAACGTGCCAGACCTTCGACATGTCACACTCTCCATGCATAAAACCATAACACAACCGAAGCCATTCAAAAATATTTTGTAAAAAACTACAATGTTATAATTTAACCTCACTTTTACTATCTATATATATAAAAATCAATGCCACTTTTCGTTGTAATGTTATAACTCAACAACGCCTTTACCGATTTGGCTAATTTTGGTCTTGAATTATTCGTGGAAGTCCAGGGAAGGTTTGTACGTAGAGAAAATTCTTGTAAAAGTCTTGAAAAAGTGTAAAATCAACATCTTTTAGCAATTTAAAATATTTTTCGTTTGAGTCAATGAACTTAAAAATAATTTTTTTTATTACTATGCCTTATACGTAGCGACGCACGTACCGGGCCGCTAGTACTTCATATAACTTGATTTCTGGATAGCCAAATTTCACAAAAATTTTAGTGAGGTCTTGTTATTATATCCTCTCACAAATAAGGCTAGTTTGATTCAGTTAACACCTGGGCCCAGGAATGTATGGACTCATTTCCTTCTCCTTTCATCTTCATTATCTTCCTAGCTAACCTGCGGCTTAGCCCCTAACCCTTGATGTGTGATACCGTGCTTGCATTTCGTGCCAGTGATGATACCCTCTTTGTAAACTTCAGTCTTTTTTACTTGAGCGGATCCCTGAACTATGACCCAAGCCCCGTAAGAGTGTACTCACGTATTTGTCACTTACATTAAATTATTCGTTCGCCCATTGCTCGCTGCCTTTAATTGATAATATAAGAAATGCAGAATTTAAAATATGAAGTAGCAAAATAACCTGTTATTTATTAGCAGTAAGGATTTTTTGTCAACATTTTTGTATAGTTAATAAGATAGATCGCACATTATTTTTCTTTTAGACTATACTGTTGCATTGTGAGCTTGATAAGTACAAATATATGTATATCCAAGTGCTGAATAAATTACATTAATTCATATCAATCGAACCAGACACCCAAATTAATTAATATGGAACAACTCATAAACCAGTCTTGGCATATGTTTTTAATTACTTTATTTTTAATAATTAATAAATATAATTCTTTATTTTATTTATTAATTATTAAAAGCCATCGTTCCGTTAATTATATACGATATGACCCGTTAGTGGTAAGTTAACTCGTAGTATAGCTAGAATATAGTCGTAATAATATCCAAATAACGCAAAGAATCTATACTCAATTAATCAACATATATTAATCAAACAGTAACTACGAACATATTCGTTTTTCAAATATTAAGCAACAGAATTCCTTTTCAGTTACTTAATATTTAAAAAACGAATATGTACGTCGATACTGTACTATTTTGATTAATTCAAAACTAAATCAGAACACGTTAGCAGCGCTAGCGAGGTACCTACTTGTTGAGTGGAATATTCAAGGTGAGTGTTCCCACCGGTGAGTAAACACGGAACAAATAAAGGGACGTGTTTCACAGAGATAACTAGTGACCGTCTGCGGAGTTCTAATTAAATATTCAACGAACTGACCGTATTATTATGAGAGCTGGTGACACTATTTTGACGTTCATATGATAATACTTTATTGACAGACAATATGTAATTTACATTTAATATGATTTTCTGCGCTCTCCGCACTAAGCACTGATGGCTTATGTCGCAGCGACCAAAAATTATTAACAATTCCCTTTTAGGCAGTACTTATTTGAATAATAATAAAAAATAAGAAAAAGTAGAAGCATAATGTAGGATAACGCAAAATCGAAATCATAACATGAATCAAATTAATCAATTACATGGATATTTATTAATTTTATACTTTAGTAATTAGGTAAGTGAGTACAGATAGATTTGAATATGTGTGTGTATGCGAGTGTGTGTACTGGTGAATACTAATGTTTGTGTGTGTGTTAACCAGCAGTTAAAATTATGTTTTCAGTTTCTAGATATGTTAGATTTATTAGCCATTGTTTTATGTTAATCTTTGCTATCCTGGTTGGCATTTTTGTTATTTCTGTAAGTTGGTGGCATATTACGTTGTATGTGTGTGGCAGGAGAAAGGTAGGTACCTAAGTGTTTATTTTTTTTCATCTGTTTTTAGATTATATTTATTTATTGTATAATTATTATTATAGAACCTCGTTTATGTAAAGTTTCAATTGTGAGGATTTATAAGTAAAACTGCTTGCTTTTTTAAACATATTATGCTTACCTAATATCCTGAGTGTGTCGAGTTGTCAATATCATACCTCTAGATATGAATGAGAAAACATACTTGATCTATTCAATTTTCTTACTGATATTCATGTATAAAAGAAGTTCAATCATGGTTTAATTAAGGGGAAGCCGACAACAATCATTATGTAATTAATTAAATGGCCCCGAGTTACACTTCAAAATGTCAAATATCAACTTCTTTTTTTGTATCATCATTACAGCTTAAATAAGTCCACTGCTGGACAAGCCTCCCTCAAGAATCATCTTGAGGGGATATGCCATAATCGCCACGCTTGGCAGGCGGGTTGGCGATCGCAGTATGATGGTCGTAGTACTCAGAAGGAAGCTGCTTCCCGTCCTCTGGTAGATATTCCCTCGGGTCGACTTCTACGCCCCCCACGGGATGAGATGGGGTGATGATATTCTGATTCTGATATTTGTCGCCGTCACCACACAGCAGGCGTCACCACACAGCAGCACTTTTTTGTATAGATCAATTTTATTCTGTGATTATAGTTCGACAATGACTAGACTTATAGAACAGAAAAGAACTGAGCAAGTTTTATTGTTGGTTTAAACCAAGCAACTAACAATATTACCGAAAAAAACGTGCACACAAATAGCAATTATACTACCTGCTCCAGTTCCAGATTCCAGACCAGCAAGTTCTAATCAACTGCGATTAAGATAAGATAAGATAATCGTTTATTTCACCACATAACATAAAACTATAACAATAATAGGTGCGTACAGTAAAATGCAATACATTTTTACATCATAAAATTGTTTGTTTGTTACAAAATATTTAGCAATCTTTGTGGTGGCTAGCACCTTAGCTAAGTTATTCGGAGACAACTTGTATTAAAGGTGCTAGGCCCAACTTTGTTTATATAGTTCAATCATTATTCATCAATAATTTATCGGGTGAAAGTTAACATAAAAAGAGAAAAAGTAATAATATGAACAAAATACAAAAAAAACTTCTATTAGATAATAGATGCTAATAGAAAGCTCTTATATTAGTGTGTGTGTGTGTGTGTGTGTGTGTGTGTGTGTTTGTGCGTGTGTGTGTGTGTGTGTCTGTGTGTGGGTGTGTGTTTGTGAGCGCGCGCGCGTATGAGTGTGTACGTATGTGAGTGGGCGTGGTATCAGGAAAATTGCTGTAATAATTGGTCTGTTTCTTGATAATTCATTGCTAGCAGCAGTTTTGTGACGGCTTCTTTACATGCATGTAAGGAGAGAGAGTAAATGCTCAGTTTCTTGTTTATTTTATTATAACTATTGGGTCCTAAAAAACAGAAAAAGCGTTGGGTAAAAGAGAAGTTGCTTTGAAATGTGTCACACACCAAGTCCTTGCGGCGCTGGGTAATTTCGTGAAAAGGCGTGTTTTTATTTTGTAGGAGTATTATATTAACTACAAAAAGTTGCCTCACTGTAAGTACTTCACAAGACTTGTACAGTTCTTCCGTTGGAAAGAGAAATGGTCGGAAAGTACTCACTTTTAAAATGGCTCTTTGGGCTCTTTCTAATTTCAACATTGCTGTCCTTTGTGCCCCTCCCCAAATTGATATGCAATAGGTTAAAATGGATTGAGACAGTGATAGGTAGACTCTTTTAACAAGGCGGGCCTCAGCGATATGACGAAGGGTTTTAAAAATAAATATCATGTTACGCATTCGTGTAGTTAGTGTCTCTATATGATCAGTAAAGGTAAGGTTGTGATCAATCGTGATGCCCAAATATTTGAGTTTAGAGGCGCGTTCAAGTTTAGGGCAAGGACAATTTATGGTCAATAGTTTATTAAAAATAAATAAAAAAATAAAATAAAAAAGGTTTATTCCCAACAAGCACAGATAATCCTTAACTTAGTTTAAATCTAAGACAATATAATTAATTACGTTTAGTTTATATAATACGAATGAAGCATCCAACATTATTAGTACTAGCTAGGAAAGGCGTCTACCTCAGCAAATGTTACAGTAAATAATAATAATTACTGCAACGCTGATCTTCCGATAGCGCTTAAAAACTACTAATTAAATTACAAAATTATCATGCGTATCGACCTGTAGTAGCGTTTGGTTGCGACTCCAACCACTTTAAATGCCATCAAAGAGAATATAAACAACTAGTATTGCGGTCATTGCTGTGTTTACCTATCAAAAACTGTCAAAGTACGATAAATATGAATGTGAATGTGGGCAGTTTAATAAGAAAAAGATCCTTGCCACGTGTTTTGTGATATTTACATGATCCGGGCAGTTTAATAATAAAATAAGAAAAAGACCGGAAATAATTGCTATGGCCTTGGCTGGCGACGTACATGACCTAAGTAAGTTACAATTACAATTGATCAGTTTTTTGTTTTTCGAGTAAATGCGTCCTGAAATGTTCTTTAAAGCAATGTTTTGTTCGCAGCGCACGAAGAGGCGGCAATAAAACGTTCCAGATATGACTAGCGGCGAATCGAAAACTGCCGCGGAACGCATTAGTCCTATGTTTAGGAGTTATCAATAGGTACGAAGAGGCTCTAGTTTTATGTGAGTTCTGATCATGCGACCAAGTCAATTTATTATATAGATAACCTGGTTTACCTGTTGCCACCACACCAAATAGCAGAGTAGCAAGATGTAGTTTTCTGCGAGCCATCATTTTTAGCATATTACCACTATTCAGATAAGGGGTTATGTGTGATCTAGGAGGCACATTGTAGCAGAATCTAGCACATGCGTTCTGAACTCTTTGTATTAGCCTCTCAGTTCGAGCAAGCAGACATGTCCCATACATTGTGTCGGCATAGTTGAGTTTTGAGAGGATGAGAGACTCACAGAGCATAATCCGCACATCAACACTTATGTATGGGCGAACCCGGTAGAGTAGCTTGAGACGATAGAAACAGTTTTGTACAGCTTGTACAACATGTGTTTCAAATTTTAACTGACCATCAAAAACAACCCCAAGGTTTCGTGCCTCCATTACCCGCTCTATCAAACAGTCTCCTATTTTAACGATAGGGGTTTCTGTTCTACCTGCTTGATGATATTTCTAGATCCCATTAGTATATGTTTGGATTTACTAGGATTTAGCACTAATGAGTTCTGAGAAGCCCAGTTTGCAACACTCTCTAAATCATCATTCATATTTTTTACAGAAAGCTCACAATCAGATGGATGAAAGGAAATGAAAAGCTGGAGGTCATCAGCATAGAGATGATATTTACAGTGTTTTATGACAGTGGTGATATCTGTACTGTATAAGATGAAAAGTATTGGCCCCAATATCGATCCCTGAGGAACTCCTCTTGACACACGAGAGTAAGAGGAAGAGGCTTCGTTACCACTCCGATCATTTCTTATCCGAACAAACTGGTACCTATCACTGAGATAGCTATGAAACCATTTGACTGTTTCCGCTGTGCAACCGTAGTATGCAAGTTTAGATAGCAATAGTGAAACATTTATAGAGTCAAACGCACGAGAAAAATCAAGTAAGGTTAGTATGGACCCTTTGCCCTGACCTCCAGCCTCAAGCAGATTATCCACAACATCAATCAAGGCCGAGGAGGTACTATAACCCCCTCGGAATCCTGACTGATGTGTAGGTAATATATTAAACTGCTCGAGATACTTGGTTAACTGGTCACACACCACCCGCTCTAAGATTTTAGACAAGCAGGGTAATAAGGATATTGGACGTAGGTCACCTGGCCCAGTGGGACTAGAATTTTTGGCTATACGCTTTACGATTGCTATCTTCCATAGATCCGGAAATTTTGATGTTAACAATGACTTATTTATAATACTGGTAATTGAGGTAAGCGTATGAGGTAGAGTCAACAGAAGCATCGCTAGAGATATGTCATCCACTCCCATAGCATTTGATTTTAATTTTTTTATGACTTTTAGTACCTCATTCTCAGTTACAAGCCCAAGATGAAATTGACCACTACCAAATCTGTTATGCTCATAGAAAGTCAACTGGGATATTGAAATATTATCTGGGCCAGATATCTCCAAAAAATATTTATACAAGATATCAGGATTACTGCAGTTTTTAGGTAAATCTGGGTAATGAGTATTTTTTTTACTGAGTGTAGTTTTTAAATTTTTCCATAACATTTTAGGTTGTTTAATATTTTTATTAATATAATGTTTGTAATAAGCTGTTTTTTCACGTTCAAGAGCAGCTATGACTTCATATTTTAAATGCTTATAGAAGTCAATATGGACAGTAGACTTAGTTAATCTAGACCTATTTTGATACCTGTCACGTGTACGCATCATTTCCCTGATTGTATCTGTAATCCATGGAAGGCATCGTTCTTTTATTAATATTTTCTTTAAAGGAGAATGCAAGTCAAAAAGAGTAATTATGTATTTATTAAATGTTTCTACCATATTATTAATATCATCTAATTTGATAATAGAGTCCCAATCCATATTGCCCAGATCCTGTAGGAAGATTTCATGGACAATGTCACCCAATGGCCGGAAGGTGATCCAGCGGGGAGGAGGCCTTTCTATCTTAAAATTAAATACAGCCGAAACAATCGCATGTTGACCAAGCTCTGGTATGTGCGTTACTGTGATTTCACGTGCTTGGGCATCAGTACAGATAAGGTCTATCAATGTTGCACTGTGGTCTGTAAAATGAGTTGGTTTAGATACAATATTGACTAGACTCGAACTCCGCAGGAAACAGTCAAGTAGTTTGGTTTTGTTCTCAGAGTGATTGAGCCAATTTATATTAAAATCCCCCATGAATATAATTTTATCAACACCAGAGAAAGTAGTGATAGAATCCGTGATAGCATCAAAGAAAACATTCACATCTAAATGTGGTGGCCTATATGCAGTTCCTATTATTAATGAATTGCAGTTTATTTTCAACCTGAGCCACATCTGTTCCACAGAGGGCGCGGGTGGATGCGGGGCAGTAGTAACTCTTAATCCTTTGCGGATATAGGAACCTATGCCGCCACCGCGGCCACGCTTTATGTGTGGTGGTCGAGGTAGATGTCTGAGCCTGAAGTTGGGGACTGAAGGTGCACATCCTTCACCTCCCTTCTTGAGCCAAGTCTCATTTATCGCCATAATGTCCACACCTAATCCTTCCATGGCCACAATGAATTCCTCATGCCTTGATCCAAGTGAGCCCGCATTGAAAAGCCCAACCTTAAATAGCTTATTATGATTCATTTATAGTAATATTAAGTTCATATAGTTGTGTATAAGTTTAAGACAGTTATGAATGAAATATGTTATTACTTTGAAGACAAGAATAAAATAATATAGGCAATGTACTGTGTGAGTATCATGTATGTATAATATATTATGTAATAGAGGATTGGAGTAGCAACGACACGCGCAATACAAATATGTTACATTAATGTGTAAATAAATTAAATTGAATATGACAGCTACAATTAAATAGAGTCTGCGGGTATCCCTGTGTGCAACACCGGGCCATGATACTATTAAAAATAATAACACACACCAAAAATTAAAGTACACAAGTGAATAGCTAGAGGAAAATGTAGGATATACTTTAACAAAAACATATGCAAAATTAGAATTCGTAATATAAAACTGCACCATACTACAATACACGAATGTACTACAATATGGAACAAAAATATTTTTTATACAGTAGGTTCGATATTGTACAAAGTTGTGAATTTCCAAAACAACAATAATAATTAATAAAATACATTTGTCTACTAGGAGAATAAGACTAGCAATAGCCAGCTGAGAGATTTGAAGGAGATGGGAACTAGACCGCCTCGGCACTAATTGGCCCTTTGCCAAAAACACGCTTGAGAGAGTTCTGACCGGATAGAGTACGTGGCTTTTCCGCGTCCTGCTTTGCTAGAATCCGTCCCTGCTGAGTCTATACAAACTTCCAGTTTAGACGCTTCTTTTCCTCACGTGCTTTAAATAACAATTGCTTATTAGCCCTTGTTAAACGTTCGTTAATATAGAACGGACGCGACTCATTAGCGATACCAAAATCGGCTGTGTTGGCTCCACGTCTCGTTCGCATATTTTTGAGTAATAAGTCCCGAACCGCGCTACGAGTCAGGCGGACCACCAGTGGCCTAGGACGTCCGCCCTCCGCCCCATCTTCTCCCGGTGCTCCGCGGTTACGCAGGATGGATCCTACACGCTCGGCTGATACAACGTCACGTTCATCGAGACTAATCCCAAGTTTTTGGCTAATGAGCGAAACAATATGCAAGGGATTTTCACCCTTGAATTCGGGGACGTTTGTGATCTCCACATCATTTCTTAGCAGCTGCTGGTCCCTGTCATTCAACTCCAACCGAAGTTGGGTAATAATTTGATCAGGTATGATGGCTTGAGATAGACTTTTACCGGCATCAGTTTCCAACACAGCCACCCTACTCTCTAATGCCTCTAACCGCCCGTCAAACGACTCTTGGGATGCAGCTATTTTGTCGCTCTTGGTCTCCAAGCTTTCAAGACGAGTCACAATGTCATTCTGGGTTGTGTTCAACTTATCCAGATCCCTCCGTAAACACACCAATTCTCCCTGCAAAGTGGACATCATTTTTTCCATTTTAAGCTCAAACAATTCAAGCTGCTGACTCAGCTCATTGTAGGTGGTTGTGTTTGGTGAATTTATACCTTTTTTGTGTAGATTGGATTCTATTCTTGGTCTGACTGGTGTTTCTGAGCTATTATCCCTGGGCTTATTTTTTTTAACAGTCTGGACAGAGCCAGCTATCTCCTACATGATCAGCTTTCGATATTCTTAAGCATAAATGGTGATATACACATGTGCATTTCGAACAGCTAACGCCATCTGTCTGACCAATAATTTTTTTGCAAGCTCCACAGGAACGCGGCATTGTGCAATGCGCTTGAGTCGACCTCGCCAATTATAGGTAACTACGTAATACAGTTATTCACAGCTAGATTTCGCACGGAGACAAATGATAGATAGTGTTACTGTGTTCGGATTGTGGACATTAGATGTCACTAGTGTACTGTTGTTATCTCAGATGTTTATCGAGATGAAGGGAATTTGCTTCAGCTGTTCACACCACTATATCGAGAGGACAAGAGCGCACATTTGTTAAACACTGTTTAGAGTTAATCACAGGGTTTGTTACAAATCACTTTGATAATTTAATAATAGGGTAGATTCATTTATGTCCGTAGTTACTAAGTTATGTATTATAGTTTTTAAGCAATTTTTAATGTACATAAACACTGTCCAATAATGTATGTGACGTATTAAAGTCCACTGAGTTAATTTGCACAGACACTGTCGCTTAATACTTTTTATTTAATAAAAAAAAAACAATAGTTAAGACCCGCTACTACTTTTACGTCAATATCGCACGGTGGTTCACGTTTATTAATGAAAAACTGATATCATATATTATATAGATTCCTTTCAACTAAAAATACATATGAGTACAGAAATTGTGTTGTCGGATCTCATACTGCCGAGCAAAGCTTGTATCGACATCCGCGCATTATGATGAATACAAAATTGCCTTAAACAAGAGTTAGTAAAACTGCTAATTGATGTTTATTTGTTCGTCCCTCTTGGCTAACTTTACAATCTAGAAAAAAAATAATAGGATTCTGATTAAAATCAAAAAATCTCATAACGATGTCGACGTTGGTCTAATTTGATTTTCCTTCGACATTACTCGGAGATTGTCTTCAAATTTCTGCTTCATTAGAATTTAGTATTAAATTCCTTTGCAGGTTTTTTATTACATTGTGAACATTTTAGACTCCATATTAGAGACTACATTTTCTTTAATCCAATGTAACGCAGTTTGGAATTAAGATAATTTTTTTATGAGAACGCTGTAGAGACCAAACCGTTCAAGATATTCTTTTAAATATTTATTTGTTGCATATTTAGGGTTCCATGCTTCAGATAAAAAATTTAAACCCTTATTATATCACACCGGTGTCTGTCTCTCCATATATCACAACAGATTTTCTGTAAACCTGCTTAGCGGCCATAAAGTAAAACGTCGAAATGGTGCCGTAATATTATATGCCCTGCCTCCGTTCCCAATTTGATTACGTTGGTCCTGCAGTTTAATCGCGTACGTTATACTACCTCCCAACTGCGTTCGCCAACTCGTATGCCAGGTGCGGTGACTAAGGCAAACCCCTCCAAATGGCAACGTTATAGACACATTTCGATGATATCAGGCTGATTATGTGATGTGATATAATGGATGGACGAGAGGTGCTCCTTGCCCTGAAGGAAAGTAATGGGCTGCATCATCAATGTACAGACGCCAGCGCATCAATCTACCCCAATCTGTTAAATTTCCCCAACTGCTTTATTTATGCTTAAGATATAAAGTTGAAAATCTATAAAAAAAATTGACAGATTGGGGTAGCTGGATGTGCTGGTGTCTGTACTAAAAGTATAGTAAGAATAGATGAATATAGCCACCAACCTACTAATGTTTAAGGCACAATATAATAGGACAAGTCTATTCAGTTGGTGCCAAATATAATTCGATAGGTCGCTTTAGAAATGTTCCCATATAAAATGTATTGAAGTTCATTGTGTTAGGTTGGATAATATTTATATAAATAGTATCTACTAAACAATAATATCGATTACTTATGTGGCAACACCAAGCGGTGACGTTAGACAAGTAGACGAACCGAATGGTTCGGCACTTTGTTGGAGCACGCTACGAGTTGGTTATGTCATAAAAATAAAGTCGATATTATAATAAATATAGACGTGTTACAATGTTGTGCAATACATAATTATTACCTACATAAATCTCGTAAATAATCTCTCTCTCTGTAAATAATTTCACGCTCACGACAAAGAAACATAAGCACTGGATAATCCTAGGTCATTAGGACACAGTCTGGAATTACTCTAAGAATTACGGCCGCCATAAATATAAATGTGTAGTGGCCATACACACACACCGTACATAAAAATCAAGAGTGACTTTTACGCCTACGTCCTCGATTAGAGAATCGTTGAAAAGGTATAACAGAATGATTATAACATAGTTAGATAGCCTTTTTATGTTATCTGTAAACATAAAAGTAAAAGTTGGGTTAGTTACACTATTTTATAACTCAAGAGCGGTCGGACCAAATTTGATCTTGCAAACTACTAAATTTTAGCATTATTCGCAATGCAAAGCGTCCGGCGGGTCTCGAACCAGCACCCTATATATTTTAGTTATATAGTAAGAGACTTCTTTATATATAACTAAAATTTAGTAATATTCCCTATGATTTTGTTTTCATTTTTTTTTACTTTATCTTTAGTATGAAATTACTGATATCGATGTATTTTTTGGCCCCGAGGAATTACTTTGTGTATTGGAAATGTACGAAAATCACAAAAATATTAAATCCGTATTCAAAGCCAATTCTGGTACATGACCGATGTTGATGGTTTTGATGGCGCTAGGCGCCTAGGTGGCGCTGCGATCGGATTCCAGGTTCTTTTTCTATTGTCAGGGCATGGCAGCGTCTGGCAAGAAAGCTAGTTTATAATATAATTGAATCTTCACGGATGTTTGTGAACGAGTTTAATATAGACAGAACCATTGACAATATGTACTAAAAATATTAGACTTAAACTAGATAATTAAACATAATCTCTTGACAATAACTTGATACGAGCTAGCTAAATATCATTTCTGTAATAAAATAAATTTTATAAATGTTTTCATACAAGATGTACCTAAATATCTATGTTACTGGAAATAATATCTAATGTATACAACTATATTACTACAAACATGTTCTGACTATTTACAAGCGCTTTTTTAAAGTCTACGTGAATAAAAACCTTTTTTTATTTATTTATTTAGTTGCTGATCGCCTCGCTTCCCATTGTAAAAATCTGACAAACGTAGGTATCACATAAACTGAAATTGCCTGAATAATTTACTTTAGGTACCAAAAGTCAATGCATTATGTTTCTAAACTATTAAGAAAATGCACAACAGAAAATCAACATTAACTAGCTTAATCTCAACCGATAAAGCCAGTTAAACTGTGGTTAAACTTGACTCTCTGTAGTGCATTTATATGTAGTAGAAGTTGTTTAGTTGGTTTTCGTAATACCTACCTATTAATTTGTTAAGAAACATAAGCCGCGATACCGTAAAATTTTCTATTGTTAATCAAGTAGGTTGCAATTTTAGTTTCCAAGCCACATAACTCTATTTACAGTAAGCGTGACTAGGGCATGCAATTATCCGCTCATTTTAGTATTCGGATAAATCGGATAATTGGATAACGTTATCCGGATAGTACGGATAATTTGGATAGGAGTGATCTAATCACAATATCATTAGTCATTTATATTCAGTACTTAGTCTAACGATGGAAACAACAAAATAATCAAACAAATTTTGTATCTAAATATATAAAAATCAATGCCACTTTTCGTTGTAATGTTATAACTCAACAACGCCTTTACCGATTTGGCTAATTTTGGTCTTGAATTATTTGTGGAAGTCCAGGGAAGGTTAGTACGTAGAGAAAATTTAAAAAAAAGTCTTGAAAAAGTGTAAAATCAACATCTTTTAGCAATTTAAAAAATTTTTTTGTTTATATAAATGAACTTAATAATCATTTTTTTATTACTTTGCCTTTATACGTAGCGAAGCACGTACCGGGCCGCTAGTATACTATAAATTTTTGTCTCATGAATTCCTTATCTCGATATCTTTGATGATGTTACACCAGAGTTCAGTATTTAAATATAAGAAATCTTTACCAACAGTACCATGTAAGATATATCCTGTTCACGTTGTTACTATCTGTTTTATATTTGTGTGTTTAACTCCTAATTCATGTAATTTAATTTAGACTTACACATATAAATTGTCGTCACTAATAACAGTTAAACTTCAGTTATAAAATAGGTGTACGCCGTTTTTGTGATGGATATCAGAACATGGACTATAGATTTAATTTAACTGTGTACTTGTATGGTCTGTTGATAACCATACAGTCTTTTGTAGGTGACTGAAAGTCCATAGTTCAGTTAAATTGGTATATTGTCCAAATACTTATAAGAATGAGCTAATGAATTGTGACCGATTGCGAGTTGAGGTTTGTAGCGAACACACTCGGCTCCTGATAGCTTGTTCTTAGATTGCTACAGAACTTTAGGTATCCCTTGATGGGCACTACACTACTTCCTTGGTGGAGTGACACGAGCTAATGTATTTGAAAGTAATGCTTGTTTGTGACTTTTTTTTAAATATAATTGGATGGCAAACGAGCAATTGGGTCACCTGATGGTAAGTGATCACCGCCGCCCATGGACACTCGCAACACCTGAGGAGCTGCAAGTGCGTTGCCGGCCTTTAAGAAAAGAATAGGCTCGCTTCTTGAAGGTTGCCATGTCATACCGGATCGGAAATACCTCCGCAGCTAATTGATTCCACAGAGCGGTTTTGCGCGGCAAAAAGTTTCTTGTGAAACGCACAGTGGTAGATGACCATTCATCCAGGTGATAAGGATGAAATTTCCACTTTTGGCGAGAGGGTCTGTGGCGGAATGTGGCGGCAGGTATAAGCTCGAACAATTCCTCTGAACACTCCCCGTGATAAATGCATAAATAAATAATAACTGGGTCATTTCGAGCTCAAAGTGAGAATACGTTGTTAGTCCCCATAAACACTTAACCCTTCCTACTAGAGTATTTTATAAGCGACAGCAAAGTAGCTTAAACAAAGCGCATGCTTACCGCAATTTTTGGGTCACTAATTGAGCTGTAAGCAATTAATATTTGGGCGGCCTCTGACCGATCGGCGATATAGTATGAGTGACGAGATACTTATATAATATATATACCTATACCTGTCATATAGTAATTTATGAAAATGTCCCATTGAATGTGCCAGCACTTTAAGAAATGGATGTACTTCATTTATCAATGTCATGATCCTATTTTTCACTAAGAAATAGATGATTCGTATTACGGCCACTTATATTGCGCGTTGTTTGACATCAAAATTGCTGCAACTATATCATACTTGAAAATATGACCATTATGAGCAGGCTGCCATTTATTTTAGCAATTCGATTAAACATGACGGGACAGCAGGCGTACTTCGCTGCAAAATGAGACTAACACGAAACCATTAATCTCTTGGCTTTATAGCTAGTTCATAAGAATATAATTGGATTTAACAGAATCGGTATTCGATTTTCAATCATAATCATAACAATTCAATGACATAAGCTATTACAGAAGGTGTTAGTAAAGCCGTAATAATAAGTTTCAATAATTTTTTTAAATTTTAATTTTATAGCATTATTTGCAATGCAAAGCGTTTATCTAATCTAAATTTTTTTTATTACATGCTTAACGAAAGAATTATTTTTATTGAGAACTAGCTGTGCCCGCGACTTCGTCCGCGTGTTAATTAGTTTATTTCGTTTTTCTTGTAAAATAAAAGACTTTTTCTAAAATAAAAGTAACCTAAGTTACTCCTTATTACATCAGCTACCTGCTAATAAAAGTCCCGTCAAAACCGGCCAGCCATTTCAGAGATTAGCCGGAACAAACAGACAGACAGACAGACAAAAATTGTAAAAAATGTCATTTTGGTGTATGTACCTTGTACCTGTATATTCATACTAGCTGTGCCCGCGACTTCGTCCGCGTGTTAATTAGTTTATTTCGTTTTTCTTATAAAATAAAAGATTTTTCTAAAATCAAAGTAACCTAAGTTACTCCTTATTACATCAGCTACCTGCCAATAAAAGTCCCGTCAAAATCGTTCCAGCCATTTCAGAGATTAGCCGGAAAAAACAGACAGACAAAAATTGTAAAAAATGTCATTTTGGTGTATGTACCGTATATATATTCATATTAATGTAGTAAAATCCGGTTATTTCAATATTACAAACAGACACTCCAATTTTATTTATTTGTATAGATTGCCAAGCTGAAGTGGCAGTGGGCTATAGCTCGTAGAACCGACGCGACGGCTACTGGGGCAGAAAGGTTCTCGAGTGGGCAAGCTGGTGATGGACCGATGATCTTGTGAGAGTCGCTGGAAACTGGTGGATGCGGGTAGCGCAACATCGGCAATTGTGGAGATCTTTGGGGGAGGCCTTTGTCCAGCCGTGGGCGTCTTCCGGCTGATATGATGATGATGATGACATGTTTTACGACACATCTTTTCCTCTCCAGCTTCACTTATAGCTACATATATTACACTCGAGGGAATCAATTATGTAATTTTCATAATTTAACACATTTTACCTATTAAAATGTAACAACTGGGCAACCTCCACCTTACAGAAGACATTCCTTAATAATAACATTAATAATTTTAATGTTGTGTTTCCGAGTGTGAGTAAGGTCGCCAGAGCTCATTGAGGTGGGGGGAAGGGTCAGCAACACTTGTTTGCTGACTGTTAAAGGCCGACAACGCACCCGCGACCACCAGAGGGGTTGCGAGTGTCTATGGGCGGCGGTGTTCACTTACCATCAGGTGACCCACTTCCTCGTTTGTCGCCCTCTGATATAAAAAAATAAAAAAAAACCGACCTTTACTTTTTTGCTTGATATTTTGCGGATACAAGATTTTCCTGACTTGAGACTTAACAAATCATCAGCTTACCCTTGGAAACCCCTTTTATGTAGATGTCCCGTAATCGTTAAAGCATTTTTCCAGGAATATACAAGTCTTACCCTCGGAAACCCCTTTTATGTAGATGTCATCCCGTAATCGTTAAAGCATTTTTCCAGGAATATACAAGTTTTCAGGTAATTAGTGTTCACTATCCATACTGTTTGTTTACTGGGAATGGCTCTTTATCTACAGTTTACATGAACAAAGTTATAATATCGACATTTTATGTTTAATGAGTGTTCGCAGCATTATTAATCGCATCTTAACGCGAAGTAACAAGATTTTCCGGTTAACCTTATTTATTTTTAGTTTATTGTGATATAAAAATGATTCTATAATAATGTACAGACGCCAGCACATCAAGCTACCCCAATCTGTCAAATTTCTCCAATTGACAGGTTCACTGTCAATTGGGGAAATTTGATATGAGATTAAAGTTGGAGTTCAACAGCTTAGGCGATTGGCACACTGCCCCGCATGATGCAGCGTAGTGCGTGAGTGCGTGCTCTGACGTTGCTTGTAAGTATATCCGTTTGTATAGAAAACACGCACAGTCCAACACACTGAAACTGCATCCACGCGCGTTCATTCAGATGCGTGTTCAGTGTGTTAGAGTGTGCGTGTTTTCTATACAAACGGAGATACTTACAAGAAACTTCAGAGCACGCACTCACGCACTACGCTGCATCATGCGGCGCAGTGTGCCAATCGCCTTAGTGATGGTAGAGGGACGAAAGGTGTGGGAAGGTAGTTTTAATAAAAATACATACGGGGCAGTCTTTTGGGGACTACCGATAAAAGTGAAAACTATTTTTTTATTTCTCATACTCGGAAACTAGTGTTTATTTGATCCGAGTGGAAGATGCTACTGCCCACCTTTGACTGGTTAAAGACTCGTAATTGCCTCCCTCCCGATGGCGGGAATAAATTTAAAAAATAGAACCATATTTTGGTTGGGTAAAAATCTAAGAAAAAATGCTGCCCTCCGGGTACCCAATATTCGATCAGGCCACATGTTCTGATGCGAGTTTAATATTTTTTATACATCCCAAATAAGTGCACAACGCCTCTAAAGAAGTTTTCACTTCCAAAATCCAGGGTAAAGGAGATACCGGCTCTCAGGCCAGTCCGCTGTTGAACTACAGCAGGTAAGTAAGAAACCAATCAATTCCAAACAAAATGAAAAATAACATTAAATATAATTTGACTACGAAGGAAATTATGATTAAGCGAATCAATATTTAATGTTTTAGGAAATGAGTCTTTACTTTTTCTCTTGCTCTCATAACGATCTGATATTTTCAAAGCCTTGCCGGATGCATTGATGATTTCCACTGATTGATCATTCCAATGGATATTTTGGCGGTGTATTTTTTATGATATTCCTAATAAGTAGCTAAGGAGCGTTTTCGAGCGGCTCGAGCTGTCTACCAATATAAACTACGAGTAAGTACCCATGTCGCGGGTTCGAACATCAACTCTTGGCCGTTAGCAACGTGGAGATTTATAATAGGGTCGTTTGTTTAAGAAAACTCTGCATTATGGCAGATGCTCTCAAGTTTCTGGTAGTAGATTCAGACACACAGAGACGAGAGACACGATATTGGCCATTACCAATTTGGTTGGTACACGGTTGTAACACGGCTTAAAGTTTTAAATTAGCTTAGATTCCTAGAAGATATTCTTAGGTAATACTGACATTCTCATACTTATCCGCTTTACTTTTGTAAGTTAACTTGAAAAACTAATTTTGGTTTGTTAAATAGACAACAAGAGATCGTCTGTGAATATTAGCAGTTTCTATTTATTTCAAACATATATATATTAAAACCAAAGTCATAGCCCGAAGAAATGCAAAACTGAAGATGCAGTGTACGGGGCACATAGCTCGCAGAACCGATGGCCGTTGGGGCAGAAAGGTTCTCGAGTGGCTACCACGAACCGGAAGACGCAGCGTGGGTAGGCCCCCTACAAGATGGACCGATGATCTTGTGGGGGTCGCTGGAAACTGCTGGATGCGAATAGCGCAAGACCTGCAGTTGTGGAGATCTTTGGGGGAGGCCTTTGTCCAGCAGTGGACGTCTTTCGGTTACTTACTTACTTATCGTATGGGCAGTGGTTACCCTGGTGTCAAAGTTGTTCAAGCCGCCCAGTAGGCCTCTGACATGGCTTAACGACTGTTGCCTAATGGCTACAACCGGGACCGACGGCTTAACGTGCCCTCCGAAGCACGGAGACGCTCACAAATTAAACCACTTTGGCGGTCACCCATCAATGGACTGACCGCGAGCCTAGTTGCTTGACCTCGCCAATCACTTACGGACTGGTGAGAGCATCTGGCTAAGAGCGGTTGATATGATGATGATGATGCTGATATTATTAAGCCGTGTGGTTACCGTCCTTAAAAGAATATCAGGGCCATTTAGCATCCCGTGGGTATCGTAAAAGCCGACTAAGGGACACACCAGGTAGTCAGGCAGCAGCGACTCCTGTGTACTAGCTACCACCTAACTCGCCATCTCGCATGCCTAGCGCGGTGACTAAGGCAAACCCCTCCGAATGGCAACGTTATAGGAACTTTCGGGGAAGGTCTAGGTCCATATCAGGCTGATATCGATATTATTTGTAAAAACAAAATAACTTGTATTATCTGCTCCACCTGCACCTGGGCAGAACTCCAGAATACTTCAAGGACCTTGCCTTTTTTATATATTGCATCTGTCTTTTAATCGATGTAACCTCGTTCAGAATGTAAACAAAATAAATCGCAATTGTGTTGCGCACGAATAACTAACTGATAAATGAGCTAGGTCTGCAACTTCTATACGCAAAAAATAATCCAACTTAAAACAAAAGAATACCTTCTAGTCTGCAGGTTTTCTCTTTGTTTAAAATTGAGTTATTTTTCTAATATACCATGAATAAATCATTTTAGTTTAAGTAATGAAATTAGGCAGTAGGCCAAGTGCGAGTAAGGACCTATTCAATTTTGTACAACAGTATTTAAATCAAAAAATGTCTTGCCTCGTTGGTTGTGCAGTGACATGATTAACAGTCAAGGTTTTTCTAACTAAGAAGTCTCTAAAAGTTGATCAGAAGCATGACACCGTGTAGGATTTTCAGTTTTTTTTCACCAATTCGCCGTCTTTTTAGCACCTATGAAACAAATACACAAAAACAATACAGCACTAAAACCGAAATCACGACTCCATTTTTACAAACGAGAGAGCACCAAAACGTACGCGAAATAGGCGAAATTCTGGTTACATTATTTATACACGAAATAAAATATTAATGGTGGCACAAAATCTTTCCCTGAATATCGTTCCGGCACGAGGAATTGTTTCCTTTTACGCCAAATGAAATTACCTACCCTTGGTTTGTTCGGAATTAAGATTGTAATTCTTTTATTTGAAATTAGCAATAAAGGTCCCCATTACCGAATGTTTTATACCTGAGATAAAACATTTTGGAACAAAACCTCGGCATAGATGATGAGAATATAGAATTTATATTTGTAAATAATGGTTGTTAGAATTCATATAAGAAGAACATTCTAGACGAAACTTTTTAAGGTATCCTTTTTTTATATCAGACTTCGAGAGATTCAACCGAGTAAGTGGGTTACCTGATGGTAAGTGACTACCGCCGCCCATGTACATTCGCAACACCAGAGGAGTCGCTGGTGCGTTGCCTTTAAGAATCAGCAAACAAGTGTTTCTGACCCTCCCTCCCACCCCGATAAGCTCTGGCGATCTTACTCACACGCAGAAACACACCATTAAAATTATTAATGTTTTATTAAGGAATGTCTTCTATAAGGTGGAGGTACTTCCCCAGTCGGGCTGCTCTTCGAGCGAATAAACACTGTGCCCTACCTCTCTTGTAAATGGCCTTACTAAAAAGCCTTCAAATGTCTATCCAAAAGACCTTGGAGACATTCACGTGACAGAATTGTTTTTCTCAGCTGGTCAATTGTGAGTCGAACTCACTCCTTGAGGTCACCTTGTCTGCATGTTGGTTCATAAGTTTCAGTGTTCATATATTTCATTACAAGCTATATTTATTTGTTGGTTTGCTTATTTTTTAGCATTGACGGCTTGAGGCCACCGCGAGCCTTTATTGTCTGGTAAAGCAGTATCAGACTTCTAGGTAAACTATAAACGCAAGTGTCAAAAATATCTTTAATTTAGATAGCCTGATGTACCTTTTCCATAAACTAACGTTCAGCCAGAAGTGTTTTTTCGAGAGGCACTCTTTAACAGCCAATAGCGTAACATAAAACTTAGTAGGTACGAGTATATTGATTCTTTTACATAAAATAACACATTTCTTACAAAGAATTGAATCTCTCGCGAAAGTTTAATTAAATGTATTCGAAAACTAGAAATAAGAGTACTTGTAGTTTGCGAATACTATTAATTAAGTTAAGTATCTAAATATACATTATAGGTTAAATAACCGGCAAGTGTGAATTGAATTCGCTTAAAGAGGATTCTGTACGTTGAATTGAACTTATCTGTTTGATAAGTTTTTCTCGAAGCTAACTACAAAGCTATATTTTTCTGTATATCATAAAAGAATATCGAAATCAAAAACAAGAAATTAAGGTAACAAATGGTCAATTATGATCAATGATTATATCTTTATATCTTCGGTCTAGCGGAAGCGTATACAGTTAATGAAGTCCTGGGTTCAAATCCCGGCTTGAGTCAAAAAGTGATTTTGAGATTTTTCTGTTAAGAAAATTTCTCAGTATTAGCCAGTATTATACACCCAGAAGTCTGCGAGTTGTCGGTATTAAACTACCGTGCATCGAAGAACACGTAAAGCCGTTGGTCCTGTACCTGACCTCTTTCCAGTCGTGTCGCTGTCCCATCGGATTATGAGTCATCGCAGACATTTGTGCATTAAAATTATCATGTTAGCAGTTTTAATGTTTAAATATTATAAGGAGTAAGAGAGCCTGGAGATCCGTCACACAGGCTCCGAACCTAGTACGGACTCCAGCTCTCAAAAAGTTAATGTAACACTTAAACCTAATACGATAATATGTAAATAATTTACTTTTTGAGAGAAATAATTAAATTATTATAAAAAAATATATGAGATGCATAGTCTCCATTGAAACTGTTCGCTTTGGCCTAAATTTAGAGGACATTTTTATTTATTTTTAGAGTGAATATCAATATCATAAATTAAATAATGACTAGTTTCATTATAACCTGAATTTAGACAATGTGTTTCAGTCAATTCGTAATTAAACTTGTGCTTAAGTGTTCCATGTATTCTATGCAATAAAGATTCTCATTTACATATTAAAATAATTTCGGTACAATCCGTCCAACAACCCTATAGGCGCTAAGGGTGAAATGAGGATACGTTTCCTCTATAGAAGGCTTATTCGCAGGCCTAATGCAGTAGTATTTTAGTAGCCCATAAAACCTTAAGCATACAGTGAAACCAATTATTTTTATTTCATCTTAATAAAACATTTCGATAGGTACAATTTCTATGGATCGGACATCAATTTAATTTATTACTTGGGCGGTTAACCCTGATCCTTTGCCAGATCACTTCGCTACGCATTTCAATAAAATTTAACGAGCCATGCTCGGCTGTTTACATTGGGTAAGGTAAGTAAGATGGTATTTATTGAACTACTTGCTACATTTACAATGTTTTTCACTAAAGAGGAATGTAATAAAAAGAAAGTGATTTTTTTCCATTACTCATACTCGGAAAGTAGTGTTAATTTGATCCGAGTAGCGAGTGGATGCTGCTACTTCCCACCTTTGGGCGGTAAAGACTTATAGTAATTACTTCCCTCCCTATGGTAGGAATAAATTTTAAAAATAGAACTTATTTTGGTTAGGCAGTCAGCTGTATAAAATCTAACATAGGTAATTATGAAAAAAAAAGTACACAAAGCCGCTAAGAAGTTTTCACTTCAAAAATGTTGCGGTCATGCGAGTGTATAAACGGCCAGTGCGAATTAAAAAATAAAGACTGGACTAGGAATCCCTCAAAAATTTCTATAGTGTTGCCTTTTGGGGCGTTTACTTATTGTAAAGTCCCCAGAAGGCAACGTCACCGCGCTTGGCATGCGAGTTGGCGACCGCAGTCAGGTGCTAGCTAGTACACAGGTGACACTGCTACGGGACTACCTGGTATATCGCTTACTCGCCTTTTACGATACCCACGGGATGAAATGGCCACCCCATTACTTACAGTGGGTACCGTAAAAATGTTATTCTCTTTAGGCCAGAAACCACACTTCAACATTATTAAACTTAGTTCTTTAAATTTAAGTTCGGATGGGAATCAAACCCATGAACTATGAGGTGGTGGCATGGTTTTGACTCAAATTTATACAACTCATTCGATGCTCTATTTGTTTAATGTAATGCAAATGACAAAAGATTTGTCATGGAACTAGTGTTTTTTTTGGTATTATATTTTGTGAGGTTTCCGGAATGGTGTGGACGTGGCTAAAAGTGAATTAAATAAATTTTTATGTAGTTCGACAACTTATATAACAGTTATGCAATAATATTAAAATCAACGTGAATGTATAAAAAAATATATTAAAGGCCTTCCGCCCTTGTTTTCCTCCTCCTTATTTTCATAACCATCGGCTGATATTTTCCTACATTAAGTTAAAATCGTAACAAAACAAGTCAATTGCTGATGTATGAACGCGTAACTTCAAAACTGCTGCATTTATATGTCTATTTATTTTATAGTGTTTGTAACTGTCAAGATTTGTATCAAAATAAAATGTTAAAAAGTTGTCCACAAATGTGAAAAAAATGTGATTAATGGAGAATAGAATAAAGAGTATTTTATTTTAGTCTATTCATTTTATTTATTGAAATTTCTACCCACTCAAACAGGATAAATACATTGGACACCAATAACACAATCTCGTACAATGGGCGGTTTTATCGCATTAAGCAATTTCTTCCAAACAACCTTTGGACGGATAGGAGCTTTAAGTAGTTTAAATAGTAGGTATGCAACAAATGTAGAAGCAGAGAATAAAAAATTATAATGTTAAGGGGTATACCAAATACTTAGTATGTCTACACATATGATAAATATTAATATATTCATAAACATTACATATACATTCTATAAATACACTACAGTGTATATAAAGTAAAAAATACATAAATATTATACCAAAGAGTAAGGAACTCTACAAACGCAAGTAGTATACCAAAGCGTTATATAGTCGTACTTGTCTATAAATACTACAAATGATGAAACGTGATCATATTTGCAAAGACCTAATTTTGAAAACACTCAAGTTTCTCCAGTTGTTCTTCTGTGAGATCTCGATAGCTGGCATCAGCGTAGTCGAGAATAGGTAAAAAAATTTATTGTGTGAGAGCAGTTTTAGTGGTTGGTGGTTCAGTTTCTTACGATGTCTGATATCCGACATTATAAAAAATGTTTCAAATAAAATATATTGGTGTATCTATATAGGTGTAGGTAGTAGGAAAAAGTAACAAATCAAGCGAAGGAAATATTTTATCAAATATTATATTGTATGGCACCCAAATACAGGAATTATGACTATGAGAATTTGTTTTTAATGATTAGTGTAAAATTGGCGGTAAGTAATGACGAAAAAAATATATACAAAAAACGCTATATAGAACGTTTTTTTGTGATGTCTCGAGAACTGATTGACTTATTTAGATGTTATTTTGTTCACCTCAACTTAGACAATTTTGCTTGCGTTTTAAAAAATCTATGTCTTTTTGAAACGGCCAACCGATTTTGATTCGTAAAAATATATTTTTGAGTTAGTCTTTTATGATTTAATTTCACAATTGGTCCCAATACGTGGCGCTACAATGTTTCATTGCTTCTCACCCCGATTTCAATTTTGTGTATTTGATCAGCGGGTCACGGTCGCTGGATATTTTGGATAATTATACAGATATTGCATATGAAAGAACAAAGTTGTAAATTAATAAATAAATATTACATTAACTTAAATAACCTTTACTTTTAAGAAACATTTGATATTCAAGTTGTTTGTTACATATTCTTCAACACGTTCCTGAAGCTTACGTAAACAAGATATACGATACATTTGCCCCAAAATGTCAACAGTGCTCTTATACAGGAGACATATTTTGACACAAACAATGCTCTCACAGAATGCACAGGAATATGGACAGAACCGTTGGGAAATAAGCTGAATAATGTCGCCGTGTCGCCGCTGTGTGGCTACACAGATATTACATTACCTATGATAGTAACGCCAGCACATCAAGCTACCCCAATCGCTCAAATTTCCCCAATTGAAAGTGAACCTTCTGCTTAAGGGATAAAGTTGAAAATCTATAAAAGAAATTTGACAGATTGGGGTAGCTGGATGTGCTGGCGTCTCTACATTTCCTTTGTGAGTACATGCATTGTACAGTCAACGAAAAAAACAATTTCAAAGCCCTCTCAGAGACTCTCCTCTAATATATCGATTGGGCCCTAATGTACCAAATCCACGGGCTAAGTTTTAAAGACACACAATAAAAATAATTCTAGTAATTATACTATTCCCGTAAACTAACTCTTCTATATATAAAAAAAATTAAAATGATTTCCTCGAAATTGGTATTACAGAATCGTTATCTGCTCGAGATTAATGTAAATTTCTAGTGTCGTGCAATCCACACCACGCCTTAATAAAGTACTTATTATCGTATTTAGAGTTCGGTTCTAAAAGGATACCTACGGCTATGACTCCTCCTATCCGTCTGGCCTCCGCTATCCGTCTGTATACTTTTTTGCTAGTCTTGTAAGACGGTTCAGGACGCCTTGTGTGCAAGTTCGGCTCGCACTTAGACGGTTTTCATGTTTATCGTAATTTAGTAACTATAAAAAAGTTCGCGGATTGTTGTTGGACCACTAATTATCTAAAATTACGTACGTAGCACTCACGTAGTCCGTAGCAAATTGTATTGTGTAGCCGTAGTATTTAAGCCGCTCTTTTGTGTCAACACATTAGTGGTTCCAACATATCTTTTAATGTTTTGAGGTCGTTGTACAATACATGGTATACTGCATATATATTTAGACAACATAATAATTAATAAATAAAAAATATCTTTAGACATGTCGTCGCCTAAGCTACCTGTAGCAGCTCGGAATGGTGGGGCCATGATCTGCGTCCCCGCGCCCGCCCTCACGTCCAGCCCGCATTCGTCTCCGCTGCACTTTTACTTATCTTCCACGCAAGCTAGGGATCGGGCACGTCTTTATTGTTTGTAATGTGCTGACCAACTATTTCCAATATACCTATTTATACAGTCCAGTGCTTTTATTGAGAACACCCGTTAGGGCCTAAACAGACACTGCCATCTGGTCTCAAGCTAGGCAGAGCCTTTACTATGGCAACCAGACAACTCATAATTTCTTAATAGATACATATCATAGATAAACTAATAATCATCATGCTCTGAGAACTAATAATCATGCTCATCGCACAGATTTTTAAATGGTGTAAATCGAACCCACGAGCTCTGGCTTAGCAGCCAGGGTCAATTAACAACAGGCCAGTGTTTTGTATGATTATTATATTGACTTATTATCATTGCCAATAAATGCTCAACCTTCGAATTGACAATTTTAAAGCAATATTGTGACAAAGAACACGATAAGTACGGCTTTTCAAGAAAACAAAGTATGACAAATACCAAACTTTTACAACATTGTAAACAGGTATTAATGGACTAACCTTAATTATTATTATTATCCCGATGTAACGACCAAGTTGCATTGATCGTGGTCACAGGCTGACTGCCCCAGCGGTATTGCTTCGCAACTGAGGGCGTAGTTTTTAATTTACCCTCACTATATACTTTATCACAGTACTAAGGCCTGCTATATTTGGATATTGATGTGCTAAAATTTGTTCAGCTTTATATGCACAATCACTCCTTTAGATTCTTTCCACCCATATTTTCACTTCCGATACCGTCATCTAGAGAGTCCGTCATTCAATAGATGCATTAGTTCCATCAAGAGATTGATGGAGACAGATGATTGTATTTTAGTACTTCGTAACATCATTTAACAGGTGGGTACGCAAAATCTTAAACATATCAACAACTCAGCATTCTAGAATCTATTTTAACTGAGTAAGTGGATATAATACAAAATACTTTTAGTATTTACATTTTTGCTTTAGGTTTTACGACTAAAGCAAATTATATTTACTTTCAAGTAAGATATCAAATTTATTCACATCATACGAAATCTAAGTTTTATTAAATAAATTGATACTACTGAGACAACTTTTGCAAACTGAGTAATAAGGTCACGGATTAAATAAAGGTTGCAGTGGGGTTGGATCCATGAAACACGATAGCTATCGGCTTTCGTTTATGAATCATGTGCTACTATTTAGCCTAGTGGCTATGAGTTACTCGTAATATATTCTTACAGCTATCCTCAATCAACTTCAAGTATGATATATACCCCATTATCTACCGACCCACTAAATACTCTTAATTATGTATATAACAATTAATGTAGAAACTTGGTGTGTTTATAATAATATTATGTAATAATTGTAAAGCTTTACAACTATATTGCTATACGCCCTAACGCGACGTCCTGCGTGAGCGATCTAGACGCGAACGCGAAGCGGCGCGGCGCGGCGCGAAAACAACAAACAGTCGAAACCTATTAAAGTGTCCTACGTGACCAAACGCGGTACGGAGCGGCGTGAAATGAAGCGAACGCGATCAGTTGGCTTCATATTTTCGCGCGAACGGGATGCGGTGCCGTCGTGTTTATGCGGCGTCGGTGGCGGCTGCGCGAGACGATTCGCGTGCACGTAGGACATAGCAACCGCGTCGCACCGCATCGCATCGAATTCGCCTGTCACCGCTTCAGAATCGCGTTCGCTTTGAACCGCCTACGTAGGACGTAGCGTAACAGGGTTCATGTTGATACCTATTGTAAGCGAGAACATCTAAAATTGTTACACATGAGTGCAATAAAGAAACGAGAAACTTAGTTGTGGCTTACACTTAATTACATATATAACAATTATTGTAGATACTTGTTACTAATACAGATTGCCCCCCATTTTTCCTTCCTTCACACTCATACACGCAAATTGACTCAGGTTTGTACAAATCTGCTGTTTTTCGACAATAGCTACCACTGGATTGGAAAACGTTCCTCTTTCCTACCTTCTCCAAAGGCGCTTATAGCTAGATGCTCTCACCGGTAAGCGATCGGCGAGGTTAAGCAACTTGGCTTGCAGTCAGTCCATAGATTGGTGACCGCCACAGTGGTTTAATTTTCGAGCGTTTCCTTGTCTCGGAGGGCGCGTTAAGCTGTCGGTCCCGGTTGTAGTCATTAGACAACAGTCGTTAAGCCATGTTAGAGGCCTACTGGGCGGCTTGAGAAACTCTGACACTAGGTTTACCACTACCCATACGAGCAAGCAAGCAAGCATCTTCTCCAGAAGTCTTTGCCATCTTAACGTCCCTTGAAGGAATGGAAATGCATAGAGAGCAAATGCACGACACCTCACAGTGCGTTTAGCCTATTTCGAAACATGCCGACTATTTATATAAGTTTTACTAGTCTCCTACTAATATCCTAATACCAAAACCGCCCTCAAAGTGTCGCGATATTGGAATGGCATAGAATCAGGGGTATAATAAATAATGGTGTGAATATTAAATTAATCAGTAGCAACATGAGTTGACTTTGTATAACATTCATGTTATACAAACTCAACTTATATAGTGTATCACACCATTATAATATAACTAGCTAAGCCCCGCGGTTTCACCCGCGTGAAACTTTATAAATTATAACCTATGTTATTCGATTATATAAGCTATAATTTAATTTTTTTTAAATAATTCTTACTGAGTTTTCTCAGTAGCTGTCACGTCATGCACTGCACGGTAGGGTAAAAAATATTGACTATTCCACACAAATGTAATATTTTTATGGAATAAATGAATTTGAATCTTTGAATCTATATTACTACCAAGTTTCATAAAACTTCGTTCAGTAGTTTTGGCGTTAAAGAGTAACAAACATACATCCATCCATCCATACTCACAAACTTTCGCATTTATAATATTAGTAGGATGTGTACCTCTAGCGGTTTTGGCAGTGCACGCCGGAATAGCTCGCAGATAGTAGATTTTTTCTTACTTATCGCTTATCGTCATATTTTGGACAATTCACACAATATCTTTATAAATTGTAGCCTATATGTTATTCCGATGTATAAGCTATATTATTGTAAAGTCATTAAAATCCATTCAGTAGTTTTTACGTGAAGAGTAACAAACTTCCGTCCATCCATACTTATAAAATTTCACGTGAATAATATTAGCAGGATTAAAAAAATGCACGACATATCTATATCTATGAATACCTACTTTGGTTGCGTACGTCGTGCATTCCTATAATACGTGGTCTAAATATATATATATATTTATACATATATAATAAAATTTAAGTGTTGGGTGTTTACTACCCAGCTAATGCTGAGAAGGTGACCCTCTAGCAGAACATGCAGGGAAATCCTTTATTAATATGTAATGGGTCTATTGATTTGTACAGACGCCAGCACATCCAACTTCCCCAATCTGTCAAATTTATTTAATAGATTTTCCACTTTATCTCATAAGCATAAGGTTCACTTTCAATTGGGGAAATTTGACAGATTGGGGTAGCTTGATGTGCTGTCGTCTGTGCGTACTTGACTTTATGACCATCTTTATTTTTGTCTCTACTCGTTTCTCATCTCTATTTATTGTGTATATCGTTTTCAATCTATACCTACTGTATTGTTGAGTATTTCATTTCCTGTATATCAATTATTGCTGATTAAATGTATTATATTCTATTCTATTTACTTGCTGAATTTATTTATTTAATTGCCTCATTATCGACATTTCCATAACGTTGCAAAGTTTATAGATGGAAAATTCAATTTACATTTTCAATTCCATAACGCTGACTGATGATGATGTCCTCCCGGCCGAATTTCGACCACGGCGGCCAGTCTCAATGGAGATTAGCAAATTGCGCAGGACATATTATAGTGCACAAGTGTGTGCGCAAACACAGGGGCATTTTCTATTTCATCACTCACATCACTTTATGACCCGACCCGGGATTTAAACCCAGGACCACATTGTCTGCGGTTGTACACGCTACCGCTAGACCAACGAGGCAGTATTTAACGCTGTCTACTAATATTATAAACTTATACATTTATAATATTGGCAGGATATACGTGCTAAAATTGTTTGGTTGTTTGTTATTTAATTACGCAAAAACTACTAAACGGATTTGGATGGTAACCTGTCACTTTCACGATATCCTTATCATAATTTATAACCCACTTCAAAAGAAGAAGGCTATCCATTAGGCTGTATGTTTGTACGTGGTTTCTCTGTTGAGCGTTGTTTATGTACCGATTTTTATAATGATATATACATTTCATAGGGAACTTTAGGAACGGGACTCTATAGATTTTGTTCAAGTCAGTTGTTAGAAGGAAAAGTTGCAATCTTTTCTATGTTTTCTTTTTTGTAGTACTTTTGTTTTATACTTCGGAGGGCATGTTAAGCTTTCGGTCCCGGTTGTAGCCATAAGGCAACAGTCGTTAAGCCATGTCAGAGGCTTACTGCTACTGGACAACGATAAGTAAGTCATCAGGTCAGCCAAAGTACGTCCACTGCTGGAAAACAGCCTCCCCAAAAATGGGGGATATGCCATAATCGCCACACCTGGCAGACGGGTCGGCGATCGCAGTTTAATGGTCATAGTTCATAGAAAAACGGTTTTCCCTCGGTCGATTTCTACACCCCCCCCCCCCCCCCCCCCGCCCCCAAGGGATGAGATGGGGTGATGATATTCTACGCCGTCACCACACAGCATGATAAGTAAGTATTTTAATAAAAATATTAGTAAAATATTTTTAAGCAGTTGTTTTTTTATGCTAATGAAATTTATTACAAGCTTCTTTTAATGAAATATCGATATAAAAATTAATATTGGAGAATAACAGCTTGTAATATCAATAAACAAAATAAATCTAAAGAGTACCTAATTCAGAACGTTGAGGCACACAGTCCATACTTAGGGAACATAACTAAATTCTTATAAATTTTACGTGTATTTTATGCATGGTTGCTCATCTAAGTTTGTGAAAGGATTACGGTCAATCATGCTGAAGAATTTGACTAAACTGGAATCGGGAGAAGTTCACATAAACGCTTTTTATACAATAACAACAATTTGGGTCAAAAAATAAAATTATATGGACGAAAAATTTATTGAAGAAGTAATTGAAATCTTGGTAGTGCTGGCGTGTATTGTGTGGAAAAATATTAATAATTCAACTATAACTTGAAGTTTAATTCCCAACCTAATCTAGTGTCAACATGTCCACTTAATCTATAGGGAGTTTCCAAGAGCAAAACTCCGAATCTCTTTTGATGTCATGCCCAGAATCCCTAAATTATTTTCGCCGCTTATTCGAACCTCTTTTATTTGGCTTCAGACATTCCGTAGCGCAATAGTTCGTTTTATGTGTACACAAATTCCGGGAGGACGATGTAATAAAATAATTTGTGAAATAATGAAACTTAGCTTACAAGGCGAATTCTAAAATGGCGCGAGGGATATCTTTAATTCGAGAATAACATCCGTTTAACCTAATATTGTATAATAATATAAATATAAATAAATACCGTAAAATCCTAATACTTTCACGTGAACCAACACTTCTTGCCTTTCTCTCATTATCTTTATATATACGGCCACCTTTGTTTGATATCGAAACCCACGTAACACGAATAGTGGCAATGGTTCTATTTATATAATGTGGATCTGGTATATTGATTAATTTTAACTTGAGGTTCCATATTCATTAATGATGAATGATTTGAATGAATGATTTAATGATGAATGAGTTATTTATTTGTCAGAATTGTAGTATACATTACAGGTGTTGTTATTTAAATGGTGCTGTAGAATTCACTATATAATAGCATGCCAAAAATTTAATGTGTTAATAATTCAGTCTTTTGATTACCACAATGTCAAAATTATATTTACAGTGAACTGTTTACATACTTATTTATAATCAATACTATTTAGGCACAGCCATGTCATAAATTCTTATAATTATACAATACAATACAATACAATACAAATACTCTTTATTGTACACCAAGATTTACATATAAAGAACAAAGTTATAATAAATCTAGTACAACCTTAGGATCTTCCAGACAACCTTAGGATGGACAAGATCATCAAGAAGAATAATTAAATGAGTGATAGGGGTGTAGCAACTTAAGAAAGAAATAGTAAATAGAAATAGACTAGTCTAGTAAATTAAGAGAGAAAATTATGAAACATTATCTTGAAGTAATGCCTACAGCTCGTAGGTATTACACACATATATATATATATATATATATATATATATATATATATATATATATATATATATATATATATATATATATATATATATATATATATATATATATATATATATATATATATATATAATATACATATTAATATGTAATTGAAATTTGTTGATATATATATGTCGGAGAAATTAAGTTAAAGGACTGTTTACGTACTAGTAACGCCATCTATTAGCGTTTGGAAAACACTACTCACTGAGTCAGTAGTTCGAGTCGAGGTTGTCTATGAACTGTCGCATGTGACGTTTGACGTCTGTCAGTTGTCTAAGTGACATTAGTGTGTTAGCGACACGACACAGTTGGCAAACAGAGCTCGACTGCGCCGCGTGTGCGCACTGATTCTTTTCACCACGTGCATGATGGCGGACACCGACAATGTTTCGGAGTTAAATCCGTCTGAATCTGCGACAGCAGCGGTGGGATCGATTCCAAAATCATCCTACGTGTCTACCGCAATGCCTGCTACTCAAAATCAAGAATATTTTCGTGATTCGGTTCCACCACGTAGCGAAAATAGTGTATGAAATTTGAAAAATTACGATGAAAATACAACCCCGCTGATTCTGAATTTACGGCTGTATCGCAAACTCGTGAACCGATTACGAAACTCGATACGTTACATTGACACATCTTCGATGTCGAGCTCGCAAATGGACTTCGAAGTCGCACCTGTTGTGCAAAACGTTAGACGAAGCAAAGGAGCGTGTATCAAGACAGTTTGCGGCAACCGAGAGATTGATGACCTTTTTCAAGATATGGTGCAGTGACCGTGCGAGAACTTACATACGTGGAGTACTTGATTTACAAGCTTGCCTTGATTAACTGGTTGAAGCCTGCTTGGAGCGAAGGTAACAAAATCGAAGTTGTTATCGCAGGTATCTCGGATACTCAGGTATGTTCAGACTTGTTTAAATCACGCCTACTGATTTCGTGTTTCGATGTGGTTACTCGCGATAAGCGGAGTCTCTCGGCCAGTTCGTGTTTATCGTTGAAGAATAGTTTTTGGTGCATCAGTGAACGTGGAAGAAGTTTTTATTTAACAGTGAAGAGAGTACGGGCTCTGATAGTTAGGCTGCCTTTCTGTCGAGTCTTGGAGTTAAAATAATTGGTTTGTTCTTTTCGAGGCGAAGTTGATCGTGCTGTCTTTTTGCAAGTAAGGCGACGGCATGGGCGATTCTGTATTGGGGAGAATTCACCAGTTTGTATTAGAGTAAATTTAAAGTAACCTCTAAAGTAAAAGTGCCTCGTGTCGAGTATGAGTGGTGAATCTTTATTTTATGAGAAGAAACATGTAAGTACTTTTATTATATTGTTTAAAAGGCACTTGATGACCTAATGCTGCACTGAAGAATTTTTGATATCTGTGAAATTCATAACACGTGTTGTTTTGTGTGGTTTATACTTTTTAGATGTTGAAAATATGCCCAACGTCTGTTACATTTAATTTTAATGGTGACAATATGCGCGTTTTGAAGGTTAAATAGTTTGAACGGTTTATTTCGAAGTCTATGGATATAGGGGCAAGTTAGATCACATACACGCTCTTGTGGACAGTGGTACAGATTGTTCCCTAATTCGTAAATGATTTGTTGATATCCATACAGGTACTCGAGATTTTATATCCACGCGCCTGACAGGTATTGGGGCGAACATTACATTTTATTTTTCCCGTATTAGTCTGCCTGTCAAGGTCAACGAAGTGCTCGTGTGTGAGAAGTGACTTTTATAATTGTAGTTTCACATATTTTGCTTCGTGATGCTATGATAGGTAGAGATGTTTTTACCTAACCGGGATTGAGCTTGACTATTAGTAACAAAGTCATAAACATCACTCGCGAGGTCCATGCTGAAGTTTGTTTATTACAGAATCTGGACACTTATACAAGCTATTGATACTGATTTGATCGACTGTAAAGACGTTTCTCAATCACTGACAAGTGGAGAGATTCATGTCTGTTCTAGTAATAATTCATCATCATTATGTTAGCCGAAAGACGTCCACTGGGCGGAGGCCTCCCCCGGGAATCTCCGCAGTGGTCGGCCCTCCTTGTGGGGGGCCTGCCCGCGCTGCGTCTTCCGGTGCGTGGTCCCCGGTCGGGAGCCTGTCTGATCCAGTGGCCGTCGGTGTTGGGAGCTGTGTGCCCCACCCGCTGCCGTTTCGGTTTGGCAATTCTTTGGTTATAATCATAATCATAATATCTTTATTTGTGTAAATGTGGTGAATTCAGGTGTTATTGTTTACATCATTTAAGTTTCACACATTTGCCAAATTGTACATGGCATACAAATGTTGTACTTACAAACTAGGGATATTGAACTCAAAATACTAACTTACTGATTTGTGACACAATTTTTATGTCGGCTACTTTGTTTCGCCTGCGGATTGCGACGTTTTTTATTCGATCACGCAGGGATATTCCGAGCGTGGCCCTCTCCATTGCTCTTTGGGTGGCCTTGGGCCTTCTTGTGAGGCCAATATTGAGCGACCACGTGAAAGACTTTAGACTTAAAACACTGCGTTATTTGTGATGGGAGGATGTAACGTAGCTTCCCTAACTATTCTAATTAATTGCTTCACTATAACCGAGAACCACGAGCGTAGGTTCTGGAAGATAGCTTCAGGTGAAATCTAAATTGCGCTAAATTGTACCATAGTAAGAAGTACAGTTAGAAGTTCGCTTCAATTGTTGATGGGTTGTAATAAAAGTTCTCCTCCAAAATTAATGCCCATGTCCAAAACTATGGTAAGGTTAACCTCTACGAACTTAGATGTGAAGCAAAATGCAGGATGGACGGGCTAGCTCATGCTGATAAGGTGCGTTATGGCAATACCAAAGTTAAAATTCGTCCATTTAAAATAGGAGACGTTGTTTTTGTTCGAAAGAACCCTAACAAATTGTGTTATTTATTTTGTCTTCTATGTAATTGTCCTGTTTGAGTGTGTACAATCGGGAGTATTCTATTCTATTCTAACAATAAACAAATGAAGTGAAAATTTTTAAAATCCTTGTAAGATAATAGAGGTCTATGACAACGATAGATACAAGGAACAGCCAATAGCTGGTGGACGCGTTAAGTACCTACGTATGTTACGAAAAACTTGAATTTGACAGTTGTAGTCAGAAATAACAGTGTAGTTAATGCCGATGGTTGAGTTAAATTCTAACGTTTAAAATGATTATTGGAGTTCATTTTAAGACTCATTTATGTGTTACATTATGAGTAATAAAGCTGGTTGATTTGAAATAAATTGTGTGACAAGGAACATACCCTACTTAGAGTTCCTGAACTTTGTGCTTGTAGCAGTTGAGCATTGAAAGCTCCGCGCTTTGTGCTTGTGGCGGTTGAGCATTGAAAGCTCTGCGCTTGTGCTTATGACGGTTGAGTATTGAAATCTCCGCGCTTCGTGCTTGTGACAATTGACTATTGTAAGCTTGGTGCTTTGAGTTCGTGACGCTGCATTGCGCACTTACTTACAATGTTCCAGGGTGGAGAACACCATTTTCGAACTTGTAGCAAGACCTCTAAGGAGTATGTGCTAGTCATCGTAGATGCTTTTACGAATTTTTTTCAATTAATGTGTGTTAAAGATTTAACATCACGATCTGCTTGCGAGGCACTGCGTAGCTTTGTCCAGATATTTAGAACCCGAAACGAATTATCTCTGATCAAGGTACATCTTTTAGTGGTCAAGACTTTCAGGATTTATGCCGAGGTTTGGCCATTGAGTTCCACGAGATTGCTAGTGGTGTTAGCCGAGCTAATGGTCAGGTGGAGCGAATGATGTCCACCTTGACAAATTGTTTTACAGTGGCCGAAAATTATAAAAATAAATCCTGGAAATCTGTCTTAGGCGGTGTCAAACTCGTTTTGAATTCTACTGTAAGTAAGAGTATAGAGAAAAGCCCCTTACAGGGTAGCTAAAGTGTGTTCCAATGAGCGTTATATGGTGGAACCAGTATCTGGGGGACGGGCCCAATATGTGTGCCATGAACGACTACGCAAATATCCAGCTAGACAGACATTGTCAGAATGTCTTGAACCTGTAGAACCCATAATTGAATAGTTTTTTTTTAAATTATGGAAGAAATTGTATTGATTAATTTGGTATCCTAATTTGGTGTAATTAGTAATTTGGATGGAATTACTGTATTGAATCATGATCATTGTTTGAGTTGAACGATAATTACATTGTTTTGTTGAACGTAAACCTGTGTTGATAAAAGACTTATGTTCATTGCTGATTGATAAAATGTTTTATTTAAACTGAAAGCTACTACGCTTTATTAAAGGGTGGATTGAAAGCCTTATCGCTTTGTCCTGATGTCCTGCTGAAAGCCATCACGCTTTGCAGTAAGGTTGGGCTCATTAGTCGTGACCCAAGGTTGATGCTGAAAGCTGCAACGTTTTGCAGCGTTTTTTAAGTGCTGCCTCTGTGCAATGCTGAAAGCTGTAACGCTTTGCCGAGTAATTGAACTTTTGCTGAAAGCTGTAACGCTTTGCTGTGGGTTGCAGTTTATGCTGAAAGCTTCAACGCTTTGCTGTGTATTGCAGTTTATGCTGAAAGCTTCAACGCTTTGCTGTGTATTGCAGTTTATGCTGAAAGCTTCAACGCTTTGCTGTGTATTGAAGTTTATGATGAAAGCTTCAACGCTTTACTGTGTGTTGCAGTTTATGGTGAAAGCTTCAACGCTTTGCTGTGTGTTGCCGTTTATGCTGAAAGCTGCAACGCTTTGCTGTGTGATGCAGTTTATGCTGAAAGATTCAACGCTTTGCTGTGCGTTGCATTTTATGCTGAAAGTTTCAACGCTTTGCATTGTGTGAGGTACGCCCTCTAACTAATGATGAAAGCTTTAACGCTTTGTGGTAAATGCTGAAAGCCTTTAGGCTTTGTTTTGTGTAACATTGAAAGCCGCTTGTAACGCTTTGTGTCCTTGCCAAACTGAAGAGCTGTAATTCATGTTGATTATGTCAGCGGGTAACAACGCGAGAGCGCGTTGGTTGTCAGAATGGCCGTGTCGGAGAAATTAAGTTAAAGGACTGTTTACGTACTAGTAACGCCATCTATTAGCTTTTGGAAAACACTACTCACTGAGTCAGTAGTTCGAGTCGAGGTTGTCTATGAACTGTCGCATGTGACGTTTGACGTCTGTCAGTTGTCTAAGTGACATTAGTGTGTTAGCGACACGACACAGTTGGCAAACAGAGCTCGACTGCGCCGCGTGTGCGCACTGATTCTTTTCACCACGTGCATGATGGCGGACACCGACAATGTTTCGGAGTTAAATCCGTCTGAATCTGCGACATATATATTACATACAACATACATATAACAAATAAAATACTTATATAAATACATACATCCTATTAGTGATAGGAGATGATAGTAACACTGTTATTATGCAATAGTATCTATTTATCGTGAAAGGTAGTACTCCTTCACTAGTTTTTTAAAAGTGTGAAGGGATTGTGCTCGCCTTATCGTTACAGGCAAATCATTCCAAAGGCGCACAGCTTCTACTGTAAATGATTGTTCGTAGAAGTTAGAGGAATGCTTAGGTATTTTGAGTCGCAATTTTTCAGATGACCCCAGGGATCTTAAATGTGTGTCATTTAGGAACTCGAACCGTTCTTTGAGATAAAATGGGGTGGCAGGATTAAACAATATACTGTATAGAAGAATTAAAATATGAGTATCTCGGCGGAGGCGAATGGGAAGCCACTTAAGCTTGGTGCGAAATTCTGAAACATAGTCATATTTGCGCAGACCAAATATAAACCTTATGCAAAAATTTTGAAGGCGCTCAAGTTTGTCAAATTGGGCTTCGGTGAGATCAGGATAGCTGGTATCTGCATAGTCAAGGATGGGTAAAAGAAGAGATTGTGCTAGCACAATTTTAGTGGCAGTGGGAAGGAAGTTCCGGATTCGTCGCAAAGACCCCGCTGATGCATATAACTTACGACTGACTTCCTGAAGCTGAGGATCCCATGATAAGGTCTTGTCAATGTATATACCTAGGTTTTTTACTTTGTCGCTGTAAGGAATGATTTTATTATTAAATTTTACCTGAGGTAGCCCAGACCAATCTATTTTATTTAGCATTCTGGAGCTGCCAATTACAATACTAATATATACTTGCGTCTTTGCCGGGTTAACCATAAGTCCATAAGACGTACTCCATTCGCAAATCTTATCAATTTATTATATTAACTATTAAAAATTTGAGCCATAAAACAACGTTTAATTAATAAATAGTTTCCTTGAGCTCATACATACATAGTAAACATACACATACATAAAGACTTACGTCTGTTTTCCAGAGAGTACCTACATGGTCATAGTATATAGGTAATATAAAAAATACAAGTATTATATTATGTTACATGTGAAATGATAACTTGTCATTACATCAGCCGAATGACGTCCACAGCTGGACAAAGGCCTCCCCAAAGTATTACCACAAGTATAGATATTTGTTCTGTATCTGGGCGTAAATTATCTATAATATGTATGTATTTACAACTATATTACTAAGATGTCGGGTCAACATATACATATTATCACGCTATGACCTACGGGGGACGAGGTGTGATAATTTATAAAATTTAACGCGGGTAAAACCGCGGTGCACTCCTAGTATTCAATAAATGAATTGTTCAAAACATATTCAAAACTTTCATATCGCTTTATAATAATGATATCAGAACTTTACGCGTATCTGTAAGAGAGAAATAAATAATATTGATTGATTGATTGATCTGTGAACAAGAGAAGTAGCTTATGCATTTACTTTTTATTTTCACGATATAATATATGTAGTTCTTATTTGTTTAATAATGCTTAGTTTATTTTTAACGAATGAATGAATTATTTGCTAAATATAAAAATAATTAAATATAAAAAAAACAAATTAATATTTCCTGACGTGTAATTTCATTACTTCTCTTCACTTCATATTTTTGTTTAGTTTTTGTAAGAAATATTACTTTATTCTAGTTCCCAAATTTTTGCGCCACACTTAGCCCGAATAAATACAACTACAATACAAAAATAAAGAAAATAATGTAATGTACGTAACATTATAATTTAATGTTACGTACATTACATTATTTTCAATTTAAAATCTGTTCCGCATCGACACGCGATATGCATCGAATGTATATATAGGTTTGAAACGTCGAATAAAGAACTGCAGATTGGCAGTGATGATCATTTATGTTTACAGTGCTTTACGTTACACAAATATAAACCGACCACTTCCGGTAAAGTTCTAGATGGATAGAATTAGGTTAGAAAATAAAACCGAAGCCTAAACGTTATCTAAAGGTAATTATAAAACACAAAATATGAAGAATACATACCACGTGATCTGTTACTGATATAGATCGTGCAGAGGAAATACCGATTTGACAAATGATACTTTATTATTATTTCCATAAACTTAACTATCATTCGGCATAAAATGTGTGAAAATAGTAAACAGCCTTTAAAAATCGTGTCATTTCCAGTCTCACTATGTCCTTCGCTTTTCACTGAAACATTTGTTGTGACAAAATGACAAATTGTTGTTATATGGATTACAGGTAAGAGTACTTCTAATGTTACCTATTTCAACAGCATTTGAAAAACGAAATTTTTCTGTTGGTATGTTCTAATTACATTTCGTTTGAATAGTAGATAGATTTGATGACATTGATCAAATCCTATTGATATGAACCTATTCATCAAATCCACCTAGAAAATACTCATAGTACCAGAAAAATGTTGTGATATGTGATCAACGGATGTTACCGCCTCCGATAACTATCTATTGTAAGCTTACATGACGTGTTACATAACATATATAAAGGTAGAAACGAATACCTTGGCAACTACTGTACCTTAAACATAAGAGGCTATATTATATCGTTATATTCTATCGCTACACAACAATTCCGCCCGTATTAGTTCAGGGTAAAATAGAGAAAATTTATAACACTAATTTAGTTAGTGGAGTATCGAATGGATTTTATATATTCGAGATCGAACAACATGGTGCGGAGCGGAGTGTTTAAGACATTTGGGACTGGATACTCCGTGGTTCGTGCGTTCGATACCCACCCGCACTTAAAAGTATACAACTCATTTTAAAGTTGTTTGAGACAGCGCGTATTTAAAATGCTAGAATATATAAAAAGGGTCATAATTAATTATAAATATATTTGATTTAAGAATTATTTAAAAAGCGCCATGTATTGGTAATGGCCCAATATAAGTAGACATACCAGCCGTGCGTCTTAGCAACGTAGGGTTCAGTAAGATGGATTATGTTAAGTAAACGGAGGATCGAATGAATTGAATAAATTTAAATTCAAGTTCGACCATCACGGTGCGGAGTGATTAAAGCAATTGGGAATAACCCATGGCACGTAGGTTCGATTCCCAACCGCACTTCAATGACTCAAAACTAGTTCGTTTCAGAAATCTTAAAGATTTCTGAAACTTTATTAACACCAGTTAAAATCGAAGTTTAAATTTAACAAAAACATACCTAATGTTTTTGTTGAATTCTACTCTGCTACTGCGGGAAAAAAAGTTTATGCGACTATATTCTATGCACTACGTGTAAATTAAAAATAAATGGATGGTAGTGATTTCTTTGAGTTGTTTTCGGGCTTTCTTTGTGTAATCTTCTGTTTAATATAGTAAAGAATTGATGTCGTGTTTTGGATGATTATCTTTTGTAGAAGCATCTCCAAAAAATATACATGTATATATAATGTAAGCTGGGAAGTATCGGCTAAAAACTTACCTAATTTTTACCATATTAATTGTTGCCCGTCCCATATGCTAATCCTCTTATTCATTGCGTTATATATAACTTCAAAATATACATCTCAGTGCGCACCTGAACCCAGCTCCATTTAGGTAAAAAACAGCAATAGGTACCCGAGCCCTCAACCCATCATTCTATTCCTACAAACATTAATCTTTACTGTCTGTTCTGTAAATATAAATTGGTTCGCTATTACCGCCCTAACAAAGAGGCAGAACAAAATTGACATATATTCTAAAGCGTTTTTGTTTTTTTTATCAGCCAGTTACATTTTACACTTATTGGATGTTATTTTAATGATCAATATACCCCTTAATGGAACCTTTTGAATTTTATTAAGACCCGCAACTGTCTGTGTTACGTTAACGCAATGGGGAGACATGTTTAGAAAAATGAAAATAATTAAAAACCGAACAGTTATTTATAATGTGTCATAACCACCGGCGCTTTGGACCCTCGTTCCGCATCGCCGCAATAGCTATTTGGACTCTTTGTTATTAAATTTTAACCCCCAACACAGAGAGAGGATCTAAGTTCTTATAATTATTTTTTGGGCATCAAAATTTCTGAAAACCTATATTTCTTAAATTTATTTTGAGTGTTAATATAATACAGGCAGCTTATGTGACGGCAGTACCGAGCAGCCATTCAGTCACCATGTCACCAAATCGAAGGTTATGTAGTGCTGCCTCATCCGTCAATATCAGTATTTCAATTTGTTGACGTCCAACCGAGTTGCGATCGCGTGTTCTATATTTAACATGACTTAGGTGTATGTTGACTATGACACTAGTAAAAAGTATCACCGAGACGAATAAAAAAGTGTGAAAAGTAATACGTTAGTATTCTTCAAGTAATATATAGAATAACAACAGCCATATTGGTTTTTTCCCGCAAGGTTTTAGCCAATGCATATGTATAGAACCCTTTAACTTAATTATAAAAATGAAAATTTGACACAAACATTTTTACATTGAGGCAAAACGTTCTATGTTCCTCTGTTTACAGGTATATTTTGAAGAACTTGATTCATTCCAATTACTTTTAGTCAATAAAAAAATGTGAAGTTATATCAGTAATAATCCTAGAACAAAATCGAAAAATGACTACTCAAATTAATTTATTATTGTATATGTATTCTTTGATTACGAAGATCAAAGATTTTTAGTCAGTCAGAGTCTTAGATATATAGATAGACTTAGATATATCTTCAGCTATACGCCCATTTTCCCCCCTTCCTTTTATGCCGTTTGGACAGTTTTTTATTAACGTAACCCGTATATATATGATGGTGTTTACGTAAGACTGTAAATTTGTGTATTATCAGCTATTTAGGTTTCATTTTGGTTTATTGACTTAATAAAAGTTTGCTGTAATTTCATCAAGAACATAAAAGGGTACCTGCCTTTATTTTCTCACTTTCACAGCAATTTTTATATTATTAAAATTGTGACACTTAAGAATAGATATCAACAATATTTTATTGAAATGTTCTCAGTCCTCCGAATAGGAGAGCCATTTGAACAAATTGTTTTCAGTAAGTATGTGTTATCAATCAGATGATTGAAAACGAAATAGGTAAAAGAATCATAATATTATATTTTATACGTTTGTTGACATGATCTATCGGTGGAACATTTATTTGCCCGATAGATATGCTTGTATAAAATAAAGTTATATCTAACTAACTATAGTAAGTACTTACAAGAGATATTACAGGCACTTTTAGATCCTGTGCACACCACGTTTTATAATCGCGCCGTGGTCGCGCGTTTTAATCCAGTGCAGTTTGTTGTTGTTTGTATCGAGCGATACAAACGCGATGCTAACGCGCGTCTGTAGAGCTACAAACGTGCGTCAACGGCACGCTCAAAAAACGTGGTGTGCATAGGCCCTTAGGCTTACAAATACTTTCGTTCAGTAACTATTAGAATTGGTGCGCATTTACAATAGGATTCCACTGACATTTAGAATATAAATAGTGTATAGTGGTAAAAGCCTTCTTTGTTCAACTTTTGTATTTGTAATGGATGACGCTCAAAAAAAATAGGTGGTCTATGTCAAATTTTATGACCATGGTGACATCTAACCGTTTGAAATTAAATTAAACGTCAATGCTTTATGATTTTCTGCTATATGATTCATTATTTAACTGTCATTCAGAAATACCTGTATTTCAGATTTGAACGCATCAGTAATAACTAATTGCGGTCAGAATTTTAAAATTTACATTTATATTTTTTATATTTTTTGACGAAATTATGTCAGCGCCATGCCATAGATACTTGGCAATTTCCAAAACACTTTTTGAAGTAAAACTTTTTTACGCTCGCTTTACTTGGGGAGTCAGCTGGTGCATGCGTGAAGAGAGCGTTATGAAAAGTGTGATCAGGCGAGGCGAACGGAAGTGGAGAGGGAGATATAAGTTAGTGAAGATAGCAAGAGAGGGAGTTACGTTTCGTATATTACTGTAGGTGCAAAAAAGAGAGCTGCGACCACTCATCTTCTTTCTTTCTCTCATAGCCAGTTACGTTTAGTATATCTAAGGTTTACTTCAGTCATGTGGTCTAAAGCATACTCATTTTTTAAATATTTTTTTACGTAGTTTACAATGACGATGCGGCGTATAAATAAAAACAGAAAATATCATGTGCTTTTCTTTCTCTTGTTTTCATAACTAATATAGTCTAGCTACAAACATGCAACGAACTGGTTTCCCAAGTTATGAGCCATATGTAAAGTACCTAATAAAATGATAATTTCCAACTTTAGTATATAGATATACCTACCGGCAATAAATATACCGTTAGCAGACGAAGGTAGGTAAGATTTAATAAATAATTGCGTTGGAGATTATTCTTAGACAATGTATCCCACGCGTATCGTATAACTTGACGAATTAAAATATGCAAACGATGTGCGATAAGCGATACCATCCATCCTCCAACAAGGCCTTGTTTTAATCAGACATTTTGTTCCAACTTACTCGGCGCACTACTTTTTGAAAATTAGTACCTAATTCCTGCAATTTCTTTGTATCTAGCTGCTGTTGGTTACCACCAGGAAAGATAAATACCTATATCTATATAAAATGAATGTTTGTCTGTATGTCCTTTATGGAATCGTAAACTACGCATTTGATCGTGAGTGGATCTTCAGCAAAGTGTTGTAAAGACGCCAGCACATCCAGCTACCCCAATCTGTCAAATTACTTGTATAGATTTTCAACTTTATCACAAAAGCATAAGGTTAACTTTCAATTGGAGAAATTTGACAGTTTGGGGTAGCTTGATGTGCTGGCGTCTGTACATGAGCCCACAAAGATTTCTGAGTTAGTACGGCCAATCTTCGATAGATGGCGCCACTATCATCGGAATGAATTTTTATATAATACCGTAGCAACGTGCGCAGGGTACAGCTAGTGGATTGTGTTATTTGCCATAGTGCCTCAAATGGTACCTTTGGTCTCACAGCAGACTCTCTTCGGCCATGTTAGATAGCCTGTCCCATCGGATAATGAATTTGTGTGTTTGACACACACTTGTGTTCTATAATACAACCCATGCCAAGATCCACTATGCGCTGAGTCTGCCATTGCGGATATTCGACCAAGAGAACATTAGTTATTTGGCACTTGTTCCGTATTTTACTTGCAGTCATTCTGATATTACCACGGAATTAAGATGTTCGATGACTAGGCGTAAGCATAGTATAAGAGGAGGCCCGTGTATTGTAGTGGTTAAAATCACTCGCCCAATTCAGTTTGTCATAAAGAAACTTAGGTTTTCGTGAATTAACGATGCCAGACAACGAGGTGGCTAAGTGTTTGCTTTCAACGAATTATATTTGTAAAAACTTGGACCATTCTATTTTCATACCCAGAATACGTGATTACATGATGTCATATAAATATCGTAGGGTTCAGCAAGTTTAGAAGGCATGCAAAGTTTGGCTTCTTCAAGTAATCAAGTTAATAAATATCTTATTTATAGTAGTTGATTTCCACGATACTCGTCCAAGATAATCGTCTAGAATTTAATATCGAATGTATTGATAATTGAATTGAATATTACCAATATTCTATTGGCATTTATTTTAGTTTAGGTATATGCTTTATGTGCGTTAAGTTAATGGAGCATAGAATGAAGTTGATAAATTCGAGTCCAAACACCACGGTCCGGTGGCAGAGCGCTTAATGTACAGACGCCATCACATCCAGCTACCCCAATCTGTCAAATTTCTTTTATAGATTTTCAACTTTATCACATAAAGCATAAGGTTCACTTTCAATTGGGGAAATTTGACAGATTGGGGTAGCTTGATGTGCGTACGGATACACCGTAGTTCAGGTTTTTTGGCAAAAACAACACTCAGTAAAAGCCATAAATTGGAATCTGGAAGTTAGCAGTGTTATAAGCTGGTGCCTTAGAGAATACGTAAAGAGGTCCTGCACCTGAGTTAGGGAATAGCGAGTGCATCCGTGTTTGCGCACACATTCCTGCACTATATGCAGCTGTCTACAGTTCTCCCTTGAAATGGGCCGCCATTAAATTCGGAGCACTATGTCATATTTTTTTTTAATAATTAACTTACTATCTCATGGCGCTTTCTGTAAACAAAAGACTATCTATTTCCCAACAGTTATTTTGTTAGTAAATTATATACAAAGAAATTGATAGACCTGTATTTATTGCATTATGTTATTCTAGTGAAATAGCAAAAAATACCAACAGTAAAGCGCAGCCTGCAGCTACGAAGCCGATCTAAAACAGATTTAAAATTTTGCAGCCATATCAAGGAAATATAGATGGTTGCTTTACCGTGGCAGCGTGTCTCTATAATGAATAAACGTATGTGTGAATGTTGCACACCCCAAGCATAAAAGAGATTGAAGTACGCGGTCGACAGACGGTATAGAATCCCATGATTCAGCTGTTGCAGATAGGTACATTCAACGCCATCTGTGTAAGCATACTGATACTACAGAATCCCCCCGACCTAATAAGGACGCTCTCATAAATAACTTTTCGTCGGCTGTATCTATCTAAAGATTGACTTGCCGAGAATGTTGGTTCAACAACTTTCTACAGTTAAACTGTGGCAGTAAGTACTATGTAGTAATGGCCATTTCGACACAAAGCTCAATATTAAAAGCCTCAGGCTTTTGAGCCAAAAGCGAGGTTTAAACTACCTTATACTACGTACGTTAAATACACATGCATTTCCAATACCTGTCTTACATGGTTACATTGTGTATCGAATAGGTCTCAACATTCATGAATATTCAACAGAACAATCTAACTGAATTACACGCTTGAAGGTAAACAACAGACACTAACATGTATCATATTGTCAATGACCTTGACCTTCTACTTGAATTTTCCCTTTTAAGTATCAGTAATAGCTCATAGCTAGGTCAAGGAACTAGGCTCGTGGGCAGTCCATAGATGGGTGTCCGCCAAACTGGTTTAATTTCTGAGAGTCTCCGTGCACCGGGGCCGACAGCTTAACGTGCCCTCCGACGTTAAGCTGTCGGTCCCGGTTGTAGTCATTAGGCAACAGTTGTCAAACCATATCAGTGGCCTACTGGGCGGCTTGAACAACTCTGACATTAGGGTAATGCCTGGCCAAACGATAGGTACCTACATATCTTCGCAGACGGAGGAGGCGTCGCGGCGGCGGTGGCAGCCGGTAGCCCAACTCCCCTCGGGGCTGCGGTGGCAGTATAAAAAGTGTCCTCTACAGCCACCACGTGAAAGCAGCTCCGGAAAGACAGCAATCTGTTTGTGGCGCAGTCGCTGTGCCGGACTGGCAGGAGTCGGCAATAGAGGAGGGCAATCCAGAGCCCTCCCAGGGTACGTGTCCCGACCATCTGGGACATGGCGCAAAAGGGGGGAGCACCGGAGCAGCATACCCGCGTTCCCGGGGCAGGTTAGGTTTAATCGGTGCGAGTCCGACATATCCACCCGCAGACACTTTTTGCGGGTGGCATGCGTAGGTATTCCTCATGCGATATCAAAAAAAACGGTACATATATAAGTATAATAATATACTTAATAATGTAATATCCTGGGACACTATTCACACACGGCCATCTGATCCCAAACTAAGCAGACCTTGTACTATGAAAACCAGATAACTGATATGCTATATATAATACTTATTAAATACATAATTATATAGATAATTACACCCAGACTCAGGACGAACAGACATGTTCATGCACACAAACATCTGTCCTGGGTGCCGAACCCACGACCTGCAGCGTGAAAGGCAAGCATTTACGAACCACGCCAAACGACCCGTCAAGTAATTATTTACTGTATACCATAATTATCGCATACATAAATTTGAACCCTTTTCCTAAATTTTACAAATGGCGGCCTTATCGCTTGGTGCGATCTCTTCTAGGTAACAACTGTTCAATGGACCAGGGTCAAAGAAAGGGTACTTGTTGGCAAAGGGTAGTATGGTGTTTAAAGCTTTTGAAACAAATAAATGTACTTGAAACAAAATTCAAGGATATATTTATCATTGAATTGTGTAATTAATTCCAGAAAACTTATAACAATCTGGTTTTATATTGGCTACAAATATAAAAACCTTTTTAACTGACTAGGATGTTATCAAATCAATTGGACATTTCTGTAAGTAGGTAAGTTTCGCGATTTCTCCTTTGTTTAAGAACCGATTTTCTCCTTATTTGATATGATAGGATAGGAATGCTTTATCTACTCCCATTTAAGTTGTTTTTAAATCGGTTAGTCATAAAGAATAGTTGATATTGATTGTATGCTACTTGAAACAGTTGTCAGTTATTATATTTGGCAATCGGCAGATCTTGTAATGTAGCCCCTTACTTACATTTGTAACAACCATAGGGTTGCCAAATGTTATGTTGTCTACAAAATTTTACTTACTATTTCAATAACTGATACCGTCACTAAATCCCTTTAAAATAAATACAAAACTAATATACAAGCAGTACCTACCCAGCACGCATTGTTAGATTTGTAAATCACGCTATCGTCCGGTGAATGAATGAAATCCTTTTATACTAACTGTCACTGTCACTTAAAATGACATATAGAAAATTATTTCTACCTCACTTGTTCTGAATAAAAGTATATCTTATATGCACGAGCGATATACATAGCGGCGTGCTGAAATGAAAATTATTAAAAAGCACATTTATTGCAGAAATATATTCTGGTATTCTTTTGATATTCCATTGATATAAAATGCTCTATGTGATATTCCGCCTGTGCTCAATTGAATATGCAAATTATAATTACTATATAATATTATATCTATCATATACAAGAAGTGGCATTTCTTAATATCGAGGATATAAGTTTTAATTAATAGTTTAGGAACTATCGTTAGAAGGGTACCTTGTACACACGGCTACATATCAAGCTTCACATTTCCAGTATAAGCTGATCTCGCGTTGTATAGGATTTCCATACAATGAGAGCTCAGCTTATATTGGAAAAGTATAGCTTGATATGTAGCCCTGTATACTCGTAATCCCTAACTTTCACAGTACGTAGAATTAATGACGTAATTATTATTTGGGCGTAGCGCATTGTGCCATCCCTGTTTAGGCAATGAATGAGAGACCTATGAAATAACTAGTATTTATAGAGCAAGCGAAAAACTGTGTAGTTTTTCGCTTGCTCTTTCGATTACGAGTATACAGGGCTACATATCAAGCTATACTTTTCCAATATAAGCTGAGCTCTCATTGTATGGAAATCCTATACAACGCGAGATCAGCTTATACTGGAAATGTGAAGCTTGATATGTAGCCGTGTGTACAAGGTACCCTTCTAACGATAGTTCCTAAACTATTAATTAAAACTTATATCCTCGATATTAAGAAATGCCACTTCTTGTATACAATGTGGAGCAGGACGATTGACATTCCTCTAAACCACGTAAAGAATGGCATGCTCTTAACCAGTATACAAAAAATCAATCAAATTCAATGAATACTTTAGCCACAGGAAATTATTTTTCATTTTCATAATTTTCAACATGATGTAGATCGGAGTCCGTAATAATAGGTAAACGGCCGCCGCCCGCTGCACGCCGCACCACGCCGCGCACTAGGTCAGTGACTTTTCGTAGATAAAGCGTGTTTACTTTTTATGCAGTTGATTCTGCTATTTATTTTGTTTGAAAATTGAAATTTTTAAATTTTCCATTAACTACTAATCTTCGTGTCTTAAAATGTTTTGATGGACTAGTACTGTGCTCGTTTTAATTTAATGTCGTAGTTCCAGATCCACATTGTATGATAGATATAATATTATGTAGTAATTATAATTTGCATATTCAATTGAGCACAGGCGGAATATCACATTGAGCATTTTATATCAATGGAATATCAAAAGAATACCAGAATATATTTCTGCAAATAAATGTGCTTTATAATAATTTTCATTTCAGCACGCCGCTATGTATATCGCTCGTGCATATAAGATATACTTTTATTCAGAACAAGTGAGGTAGAAATAATTTTCTATATGTCATTTTAAGTGACAGTGACAGTTAGTATAAAAGGATTTCATTCATTCACCGGACGATAGCGTGATTTACAAATCTAACAATGCGTGCTGGGTAGGTACAGCTAGTATATTCGTTTTGTATTTATTTTAAAGGGATTTAGTGACGGCTTCAGTTATTGATAAAGCACCTTGCATGGTATATAATATGCAATGGAAAATTTTGTAGACAACATAACATTTGGCAACCCTATGGTTGTTACAAATGTAAGTAAGGGGCTACATTACAAGATCTGCCGATTGCCAAATATAATAACTGACAACTGTTTCAAGTAGCATACAATCAATATCAACTATTCTTTATGACTAACCGATTTAAAAACAACTTAAATGGGAGTAGATAAAGCATTCCTATCCTATCATATCAAATAAGGAGAAAATTGGTTCTTAAACAAAGGAGAAATCGCGAAACTTACCTACTTACAGAAATGTCCAATTGATTTGATAACATCCTAGTCAGTTAAAAAGATTTTTATATTTGTAGCCAATACAAAACCAGATTGTTATAAGTTTTCTGGAATAAATTACACAATTCAAGGATAAATATATCCTTGAATTTTGTTTCAAGTACTTTTATTTGTTTCAAAAGCTTTAAACACCATACTACCCTTTGCCAACAAGTACCCTTTCTTTGACCCTGGTCCATTGAACAGTTGTTACCTAGAAGAGACCGCACCAAGCGATAAGGCCGCCATTTGTAAAATTTAGGAAAAGGGTTCAAATTTATGAATGCGATAATTATGGTATACAGTAAAGAATTACTTGACGGGTCGTTTGGCGTGGTTCGTAAATGCTTGCCTTTCACGCTGCAGGTCGTGGGTTCGGCACCCAGGACAGATGTTTGTGTGCATGAACATGTATGTTCGTCCTGAGTCTGGGTGTAATTATCTATATAATTAATAATAATAATATCTAGGGACAATGTCACACAGATCATCCTAGCCCCAAACTAAGCAAAGCTTGTACTATGGGTACCAGGCGACGATATACATACTTATATAGATAGATAAATACTTAAATACATAGAAAACATCCATGACTCAGAAACAAATATTTGCACTTACCGGGATTCGAACCCAGGACCACCAACTTCGTAGGCAGGAGCACTACCAACTAGGCTACGGTGACCGTCAATTATGTATTTAATAAAGAAAAGTATTATATATAGCATATCAGTTATCTGGTTTTCATAGTACAAGGTCTGCTTAGTTTGGTCAGATTGCCGTGTGTGAATAGTGTCCCAGGATATTACATATTAAGTATATTATTATACTTATATATGTAGGTACCGTTATTTTGATATCGCATGAGGAATACCTACGCATGCCACCCGCAAAAAGTGTCTGCGGGTGGGTATGTCGGACTCGCACCGACTAAACCTAACCTGTCGTGGACTTCTCTTGGCGCCTGATAGAGGGAGCCCCGGGAACGCGGGTATGCTGCTCCGGTGCCACCCTTTTGCGCCATGTCCCAGATGGTCGGGACACGTACCCTGGGAGGGCTCTGGATTGCCCTCCCCTATTGCCAACTCCTGCCAGTCCAGCACAGCGACTGCGCCACAAACAGATTGCTGTCTTTCCGGAGCTGCTTTCACGTGGTGGCAGTAGAGGACACTTCTCATACTGCCACCGCAGCCCCGAGGGGAGTTGGGCTACCGGCTGCCGCCGCCGCCTCGACGCCTCCTCCGTCTGCGAATATATGTAGGTACCTATCGTTTGGCCAGTGATTACCCTAGTGTCAGAGTTGTTCAAGCCGCCCAGTAGGCCACTGACATGGTTTGACAACTGTTGCCTAATGACTACAACCGGGACCGACAGCTTAACCCTTTCCCGGGCAGTGGGGATATAGTTACCACCACATTTTGAACTCTATTAGCTTATAATAAGGTCCAAAACCAATGAATTAGGAATATACCTACTGCCTGTTAAAGGGTTAACGTGCTTCGGAGGGCACGTTAAGCTGTCGGCCCCGGTGCACGGAGACTCTCAGAAATTAAATCACTTTGGCGGTCACCCATCTATGGACTGACCACGAGCCTAGTTCCTTGACCTAGCCATGAGCTATTACTGATACTTAAAAGGGAAAATTCAAGTAGAAGGTCAAGGTCATTGACAATATGATACATGTTTGTGTCTGTTGTTTACCTTCAAGCGTGTAATTCAGTTAGATTGTTCTGTTGAATATTCATGAATGTAGAAACCTATTCGATACACAATGTAACCATGTAAGACAGGTATTGGAAATACATGTGTATTTAACGTACGTAGTATAAGGGAGTTTAAACCTCGCTTTTGGCTCAATATTAAAAGCCTCAGGCTTTTAATATAACACAACAAACAAACAACTTCATTATCTGATGGGATAGGCTACATGCAGGCTACATGGCCGGAGTTTGTTGTGAGACCGACGGTACCATTTGATGCACTATGGCAAATAACACAATCTACTAGCTGTACCCTGCGCACGTTGCTACGGTAATATATAAAAATTCATTCAAATGATAGTGGCGCCATCTATCGAAGATAGGCCGTACTAACTCAGAAACTTTTGTGGGCTCATGTGCAGACGCCAGCACATCAAGCTACCCCAAACTGTCAAATTCCCCCGATTGGAAGTGATCCTTATATGATAAAGTTGAAAATCTATATAAGAAATTTGACAGATTGGCGTAGCTGGATGTTCTGGCGTCTGTATCTACCAACAACACTTTGCCGAAAATCATCACAATCATGATGAAATGCACAGTTTACGATTACTATAAAGGACATACAGGCATTAGGATTATTATTAGGATATACATTATTTTTTATTTATGTAGATATAGGTACGAGTATTTATATTTTCTGGTGGTAAGCAACATCAGCTAGATACAAAGAAATTGCAGGAATTAGTTTTCATTTTCAAAAAGTAGTGCCCCGAGTAAGTTGGAACAAAATGTCTGATTAAAATAAGGCCTTCGTCCTTGTTGGAGGATGGATGGTATCGCTTATCGCACATCGTTTGCATATTTTAATTCGTCAAGTTATACGATACGCGTGGGATACATTGTCTAAGGATAATCTCCAACGCAATTATTTATTAAATCTTACCTACCTTCGTCTGCTAACGGTATATTTATTGCCGGTAGGTATATCTATATACTTAAGTTGGAAATTATCATTTTATTAGGCACTTTACATATGGCTCATAACTTGGGAAACCAGTTCGTTGCATGTTTGTAGCTAGACTATATTAGTTATGAAAACAAGAGAAAGAAAAGCACATGATATTTTCTGTTTTTATTTATACGCCGCATCGTCATTGTAAACTACGTAAAAAAATATTTAAAAAATGAGTATGCTTTAGACCACATGACTGAAGTAAACCTTAGATATACTAAACGTAACTGGCTATGAGAGAAAGAAAGAAGATGAGTGGTCGCAGCTCTCTTTTTTGCACCTACAGTAATATACGAAACGTAACTCCCTCTCTTGCTATCTTCACTAACTTATATCTCCCTCTCCACTTCCGTTCGCCTCGCCTGATCACACTTTTCATAACGCTCTCTTCACGCATTCATCAGCTGACTCCCCAAGTAAAGCGAGCGTAAAAAAGTTTTACTTCAAAAAGTGTTTTGGAAATTGCCAAGTATCTATGGCATGGCGCTGTCATAGGTTTGTCAAAAAATATAAACATATTTTGTAAATTTATATTTGCATTGTTATACTCGTAGACTTCAGAATTAAACCGCACGCCTTATTAGTTATTAGGTACTGGTGCGTTCAAATCTGAAATACAGGTATTTCTGAATGACAGTTAAATAATGAATCATATAGCAGAAAAAAAGTTATGATTTTTGGTAATCTATCATTTAGATGTACTGCTATCTAAATTACCTCAATTATTTTAACTGGTCACACATTATATTTTTAAGTTATAAATTTAGTGACATTTTTGTATGTACATAATTTTATGTACTTAGAAAATAAACGCCGCATTTAGCAATATAGATTATTATACGCAGCTTATATTTTATAAGCTTCACATTTCCAGTATAAGCTGATCTCGCGTTGTATAGGATTTCCATACAATGAGAGCTCAGCTTATATTGGAAAAGTATAGCTTGATGTGTAGCCCTGTATACTCGTAATCCTCAACTTTCACAGTACGTAGAATTAATGACGTAATTATTATATGGGCGTAGCGCATTGTGCCATCCCTTTTTAGGCAATAAATGAGAGACCTATGAAATAACTAGGATTTATCGAGCAAGCGAAAGACTGTGAAGCTTTTATCTCTAGGTCCATAAAGTAAATTTGCCTTCTAGATAATCCATGTAGATATGTACACCTGTCTACTTAGTAGGTACACAGTTTGCGAAGTCATCCGCATAATGACTCGTTATTCACGAAAAAGTAGCATTTACTTTGAGAGCAAACGATTTAGCGTTAACTTAATGACTTTTAAGGTGATGAGGTGTACAGCGAATTGTACCAATTTGTTTGAAGGAGTCAATTTATCACGCACTCAACAGACGCGTAGTATACGAGCACGTTCCGCCCTGCCACGGCTATGCTTTGTTCCCTCGCTATAATAATGGTACATATGTTATACAAACTTTTACCCGTCGGTTCGCTCGCGTTATCCCTCGGGTATAATGTTTTTGTTGAAAGGTACCCTATGTTCTTTTCTCTACTCCTGTTAACGGGGTGTACTAACTATTACATTGATCCACCATTGATCGACCACCATGAATATGAATGACTAAATACTCGAATGTTTCTAATATCGAAAAAATATAATAAATTGAACAATCATTCGAATGTATACTTTGACGATAAACGATTGATTTGCTTCTGGCAATCGCCGCCGCACCACCGCGACCGTCACGCTCGGCTCGCTTGCTCGAGTTGGGCGTTGTATTGGTCTCAGTTCTAATAAAAGCTATACTACTTTTCTAGTAGCAAAATTTCGATGTATTAACTGAAAGCCTAACAAGTTAAGGCGATAAAATGTAACAAATAAACACACATTCCCATTTAATTTTGTAACATAAATTAGGATTAGGTAGGTAAAATTTCGGAAAGAATCAGCCCCCACCGGGTTTCGTAAAAGCGCTGCTGGCGGGTGACTGTACCAAATGGTCTCCTTTTGTGAAGCAATGATGCTTCAAAAGGAGGCCGTCTAGCGGGATCGCGGAGAATCAATCCTGCTCGCTGACGAAAGAGACATCAGGGCGGTGGCGGCAGCCGGTAGTTAGTTAGTAGGGCGATAGGTTTCCGTACTTAGCCTCCTAATTGGGCCATTGTACGTGAACTTGATTGGCTACGCGAACCATTTTAGTTCCATCCAGAAGTCCAGGAGACCACGAAAGCCTGGCTTGAGGGCCTCCTGCAGTGTTTTCGGATCATTCAGGAACTTTGCCCGTTGGTAAGCAACACTCTTGCGGTGTAGCAGTACGTGTGCTGGTGTTTCTTCATTTTCAATGCACCCTTTGCACAGGGAGCTGTCTGTGACGCCAATTTTGAAGAGGTGTTTGTTTAGTGTGCAGTGGCCAGTAAATGTGCCTATCACCATGCGTAGATCCTCCCTGTTCAGGTGTAATAGATTACATGATAGGCATTTGTTCAGAGATGGTACAAATTCTTTTGTCTGTCTGCATGATTCCAGATCCATCCACTCTTTTTAATGTTGTTGTGTGTTTATCTCACACAGCCATGTTTTCAGTTGGTATGGGTACAATGGGTTCAGGTCCCATTGTTGTCGTTTCCGATCCCTTTCTTGCCAGCTGGTCCGCAGTGTCATTTCCTAGAACTGGAAGACAGAGATCTATTTGTGGCGCAGTCGATGTGCCGGTTGGCTGGAGCTGATTATCCAGTAATTGTCCTCTGAGGGCAAGTGTTCCACAGGACGTCAGACATGACGCAAAAAGGAGCACCTAAGCAACATACCCACGTTCCCGGAGCTCACCCTTCAGGCGTCAAGAGGGGTCCACGGTCGATTAGATAAGGTTTAATCGGTACAAGCCCAATATACCTACCCGTAAACACCTTTTGCCTAGTGTTGGCATGCGTAGTAGTTAGTAAAATAGACGCTTTGTGGCCTAAAAAATAACCAAATCACGTCCTTACTTCTTGCCAACTTAAATATCGTATTGTTTTGTGGAGACAATAATCTCTTTCTTTCTGAATAAATTCGTTGCGGGATCCTAGACGACTTAAGTGATTCCCCGGGACGTGTCTGGGCCTCACCGCTCGGTGTCAATTCATTATGTACCACTGTTTATCCTGACTTATAGGACTTGCCTGACTAGTGTTGGACTGGTCTCAAATAAGTACGTATTGTACAGCTATACCTATTTATTATCAGCTTTTATATTGAATTAGGTACCACTAGGGATTGCAATCCCGCACTGTTTCCAATCCCGCGGGATTTTTGCAGGATTAACTTCGTTACAGCGGGATCCCGCGTAGTATATAAGTAGTTTTTATATAAACTTTATTATGGTTATAATCAACTTTACTATTACTTCCTATTATATGGCAAATTATTTCACCAATTCGGCTACTTATCTATTAATAAAAGAAGTCCAGAAATATAAAAAAAATATCAATATTTGGTAGAACTTTGTACTTTTGTACTCTACTAGTTAACTAAATATATTAATTCTAATCTTTACCTTAGGTAATAGTTATAATCAGTCTTTTGTATTCACAAAGAGTATCATATAAATTTAGTTTAATTTACTTTACAAAATTATTAATCGCAACGCGAAATCTTTTTGAAAATATGATCTTAAAAAAAACCGGCCAAGTGCGAGTCGGACTCGCACATGAAGGATTCCATAGCAGCAAGTATTTCAGTTGATATAAATGAATGCAAATTGCGGTTTATGACGTATTAAAAAAGAACTACTTGCTAGATCTCGTTCAAACCAATTTTCGTTGTTAGTTTACATGGTAATATACATCATATATTTTTTTATTTTTATTATTCTCTTATTTTAGAAGTTAGAAAGGGGGGGACACTCATTTTACCACTTTGGAAGTGTCTCTCGCGCAAACTATTCAGTTTAGAAAAAAATGATATTAGGAATCTTAATATAATTTTTGAAGACCTATCCATAGACACCCCACATGTAAGGGTACGATGAAAAAAAATGTTGAGTTTCAGTTCAATGTATGGCGACCCCCCAAAATAATTGTTCTTTTTCTGTTTTCGTGTAAAAATATTAATGCAGTTCACAGAATACATCTACTTACCAAGTTTCAGTAGTACAGCTCTTATAGTTTCGGAAAAAAGTGGCTGTGACATACGGACGGACAGACAGACAGACAGACATGAGGAATCTATAAGGGTTCCGTTTTTTGCCATTTGGCTACGGAACCCTAACAAATGGCATCAATGGTGTCATCTCCCAACCTATTTCTTATAGAATTACATATGTAGCCAGCGGCCGAAAAAACTCTTTCTGCCTCTTTACTTGTTAGCTAATAAGTAATAGTGCAACAAAATTAAATACTTTCCTCGTAAAATACGTTGCTACGCAAATTAAAGTCGACAATTAAAAAAAAATCGAACCAGCTGATGCTAGCAGATTAGGGCCTGAAATTATGCTGGATCCCGCTGGATCGCGGGATCCCACTTTGCTGGATTGCAATCGCTAGGTACCAACTACCTGAAAACATAAATAATATGTAGATAATTTTTGGAATCCTTTTAATGAAACCTTTTATAGCACTAGGCACAAACTAATACTTACCTACTTAGATAATAAAACTTGAAATGTACAGTCAACAGCATAAGTAGATGATCAAAATCGGACCTGAGTTTTGAGTTTATGATGCTGTTGGGCGGCAGTTTTCACTAGTTAATATTTTTAACACTTAACACTCACGCACACCTTCAACTAGATACTCTTCACCACCACACTATTTTGTCGCAATTTATGATAATTAGTATTGAATATCCGACTTTGATCATCTACTTTTGCTGTTGACTGCACGTACACTCTGACGGAATATTCAGTAAAAATGTTTACATTATTGTTTAATTTTAAATTTCATAGAAACCTAAGTTACCATATTAATCCAACCTTTTGGAATATGGGCCATTTTTCCGTGCAGTACAAATAAGCACCGCCATCGTGTAGATATCACTGTTCAAAACCAATAGATATACCTACAACTACTACTAACATTTTTGCTAAATATTTTTTTACTGTCATCTATCGTTTGCTCAATAGGTAGGTAGGTACCTATATAGATATTCAGTAAAGTGGTATTCTTGTCTTGTTCGATACACATTCATTGATGTATCCGAAATAGAACATTGAAGGACGTGCCTATATTATTGATTACGAGTAGAAGATATTTTAATTGAAATTGTTTCTAGTGATCTAATAGATAAACTACTATTTTAATATATACCTACTCATTATGTAAAATATGGTCTTGCTGGATTAAAATTTAACCTGTTATGGCAATTTCATCGCAAATAAAAGTTATCTATCTATTTTGTTATAAATTGTCTGCGTTTGGACACTTACGACTAGGATACAGGGTTTTCTTTGGGCTCAGAACATTACCTACAATCGGGGTCAGTTTTGTTTGGTTAACAATCGGATGGTTGGATCGAATGGAAATCAATCTTGCATAGACAGGTACAAAATATGTATCTACCTACATCTCGATTTCTTAGAGGGGGCCTCATTCTATAACGTGCACCCACAAAAGGTAAGGTGGCCTACCCCCTATTAGAAACTAGTTGTGATATATTCTCGCTATCGATATAGGTAAGTACTTTGAAATTTTTAAACCTTAACGTTAGTATAGTATATAGATAAAGTGTTGTCTCTTAACGTTAGTAATATACCTAATATTGACAAAGTTCTTGGATGCTTTTGTGCCATATAAAAACACGTACTGAAATTTTCGCGCTAAACACAATAGACAACACGTTTCAATAAGTATTATATTGTTTTTAGCGCGACAATTTCAGTAGGTACGTGTACTTTTGTATGGCACTAAAGTATCCAAGAACTTCTAATCGTTAAGCGCTTCTCTACTTTGGCTTTTGTTGCCAGATCCCAATGAAGAATAACTTGGAGGTATTCTTTTTCGGTTGTTGATGTTTTAGTGAGAATGAAAATGATTGTACATGTATTTCAATTCAACCCTATTTAAATCGAGGTAAATGCTCATTTTTTAATTCTAGACTATCCACGGTTATCCAAGTGTGTGTATGATGTTATATGATTTATTGGACCTTCTTGTACTGTTCATAATACTTGTGCTCACGTCGCGCGTCGTAGGTTTCAGCCATAAAGTTAGTATAACTACGGAATAGAGCAACAAACAAGAGCTGTCAAACGAAACCGAAATAGGATGACATTTGTGTGTGTACAAATGTTTATGTGTGCGTGTTAATGATGTATCTCATGTCGATTTTTGCATTAATATCGATATCGATAATATTAACCAGTAATGTGTGGTGACGGCATAGAATATCATCACACCATCTTATTACTGCGATCGCCAACCCGTCTGCCAAACGTGGCGATTATGGCATATCCCCCCCATTCTTTGGGAAGGCTTTGGTTCAGCAATGGATGTAATTTGGCTGACATGATGATGATGATGAATCAGTCCCAGTGATAGTACTAAAATAGGATGGGATGGGATTTTGCATGGCTGAATCCACGATTCGTGAAGTGAAGTAAGAATATTTAAGAAAAACTCCGAAGAAATTTTAAATAATTTATTTGTGGCATTAGAGTTGTCGGTTGTCGCTTAACTCTTTGCTGTTTGACCATTTAGTGAGCGTATATACTTTGAACGATTAAAATGAAGATTAAAGATGTCACTAGATAGGTAATGATATACACGGGTATAGTTAGAAACGCGCGTCCGTCTCAATAAATTCAAAGTCTAAATTCATTTACTTCGTAAAAAAATACATTTATGTGGAATCGTCATTTTTTACCCTACTGTGCAGTACAGGAAGCTTGCTACTACGTGGCAGCTACTGAAAACACTGCCAGTAAAGTCAGTAGGAAAACTTTTTTTAATAAAATTTCATCATGATCATCATCATATCATTATATATTTTTTCAAATAAAATTTACTTAAGTTTAATTACATATTGTTTGTGTGTTGACTTAAACCAACTCGATCCCAACTATTTTTCTCACTCAAATAATCAGAAATGTTGTAATATGCCCTGCTATACAATTTGGTTTTAATAATTCTTTTGAACTTATTCCTAGACAATTCTCTAATATCATTGGGAGGTTTGTTATAGAATCTTATACATTGCCCAATGGAGAGTTACTTATTTTTTGGAGATGGGTTCGGATTATGTTGCATAATCTTATGTTGCAATGCTGTGTGTATGTATGCAACATAAGATTATTCTTATATCTATATTTATACTACAGTTAGGATGTTAACCTGTTTGAACTTTTCTCTTAGACACTCTCGGGTCAAGATTATAAATGGCTCTAACAGCTTTTTATTGCAATTTAGATATGGTGTTAATGTCAGCAGAGCTACCCCAGATAATTCCATAGGACTATCTATATACTATGCCAATAACTGAAATAAACTATTCTTGCTTCTTTTTTCTTTCTTGCGCTTGGCTTGCGTTCCGAGTAGAACTCGATTGAGACATATTTAGGAGAATTTGGGAATACTTCCATTTCCAGGGGATTCACATCTAAACATCATAAATTCATAATATCAGTTATACATATTAGTTTACCGCGTGATAGACAGTGGACACGAAATATCGATAAGTTGATTCAGCCCTAGTGTAAACAGAAAATTATTTCTTTACACAAAATATTCGTGAATTCTACATTTTGTGTATTAGATCTTTGCTTCTTACATTAATAAATGTTTATAGAAGACAATGAACACACTTGGTGCCTAAAATTCTAAGCGCATCGGCAAAAATAAATCCTAAATTGGGAGGTATCGATTTGGAATAATTTATCTGTGAAATGAACAGTTTTCAGGGTTATTTCTCTGTTTCGTACAACAATCTGTCGCTGAACAATTCACCATATTGGTGAAGAAATATTTTTCAAAAATATTCACGATTTCTCGTAAAATCAGAAAAATTCCCAGGAGTCAAATTCGCAGCGTGCCGATAAGGGCCGAAGAACTGTCAAACAGATGCCAAAAACGGTTCTGTTGCGTCGCACCACGCATCTCTTTTTATCATACAGTGTTGCAGCTAGTGATATTTCGCTCCCGCAGCCCTTTGATGCGCTATTTCGTAGGTATACTAACGTTATGGTTTCAGCTCAAAGATATTATAATATAAATATCTTTGTTTCAGCTAGATTATTATTCTTGTCTATGGTATAGAGAGTATCATGGACCCAAAGATATTATAACATAACAAGATTGCGCACTGAGGGAGCAAAAACAGCCCGAGCAAGAAGTAGCTGTTTTGGATGGCATCTCCTTCTAATAGAGTGACCATGCGGAATTATGTGAATGTTTTAACGCGCCAAATTTAAAATTTTGTTTTTATGAGAATGAATAAACTTACTTTTGAAGTATAATCATACTACCTGTGCAGTGCTTTTAAAGTTACTGTTCGCCCCACTGCATACCTAGGTATACGTATTCGAGATGTTTTCGTTACTTATACTCTCTTTATTTTGTATGCCTCTCTGCAAGCAATATAAATTAAATTATAGCAAGATTATTTGTAGATTTTTTAAACGTTTGGAAATTATATAATTATTTATAGTACAATTCCCGACTAATGTAAGTGTGAGTAGTGGTAGATATTTTGGACAAAGGCAGTAGACTTTCCAAATATTATATATTCGTAATGTATCCAAATAGTTTTCAAGTATATTATATGTTTTATTTACTTATATTCTTTTTCGCAACAAGTGTTTTGTGTCAGTCGGCTATAGTATTCTAGGATAATTATTGTAATACATATATTCAATATAGATTAGATTGTGAAAATCAGGTAACACTAATAGACTACAGGCCCGATTTTTAAATTTATTCCACGGATAGTACTATACTCACTACCTTAATTGAAAATATCTTCTAAGTGGCTTAATCTAAACAACTGAGATCATTTTATATCTTTTGTTATTAATAAGAGTGTAGAAATTGTCTATTCCTTACCTATTTACTCATAACAAACACTGACACGAGGAAACAATAGCCTCGTTTTAGTGTTAGATATAGTGAAATAGACAATAATTGTCTATGATGATGATGAATAATTATTATTCATCATCATCATCATCATTACAGCTTAAATAAGTCCACTGCTGGACAAGCCTCCCTCAAGAATCATCTTGAGGGGATATGCCATAATCGCCACGCTTGGCAGGCGGTTTGGCGATCGCAATATGATGGTCGTAGTACTCAGAAGGAAGCTGCTTCCCGTCCTCTGGTAGATATTCCCTCGGGTCGACTTCTACGCCCCCCACGGGATGAGATGGGGTGATGATATTCTGATTCTGATATTTGTCGCCGTCACCACACAGCAGACAATTATTACGTAGGTATAAAATACTTAATATAAATTACGACAGGTTGGAAAAATCGTTTGTTGTAAGAGGCAACAATCTCGAGTAGGTATGCTTAGTGGCTGGTAGTGGGGAATAGTATTTTGTGTCAATGTGCAAAAACTCTAAAACAAATGTGAATGTTATTTGTAAGAAAACAGTTAATTGCTATATCAGATTATTATTTACCGGGAACAATATTCATCCATTTTTGTTTCAATTCCTCGTTTTTGGGAAATCTAGAAAAACGATCCATTAAATACGTAACGAATGGTTATCCTGTTGCTGAACTTAGCCAAAATATAGAAACATTACAAGATAACAATTACTTGTGAAAAGATATACCACTCCCCAGATGACCCTCACTTTTACACCCTTTTACGCAACAAGTTAAAACCATTTTTAAGCAAATTGGAACTGGATTGGAGCACAATACGATAAATAATTTCAAAACAAACATTCGCCATATTTGTTTACAAATTGAGTGTGGTAAACGTCATTTCTTATAAATACTGCTATTGAATTTACTAAACCCAAATTAAATGTATTTAAAAAGCTATCAAAGAACAAGACATAGTTTAAAAAAACGTTGTATACGTCTTAAATAAATAAAAATTATTTAATTATAGTTATATGAAAACATAATCCTAGGTGTTTGACCAAAAATTCTACTATTTTATACGTCAAGTTAGTTATTTTTAGGCTGGCCATCTGTTAGACAGGGACAGATTCCAAAACGAGAGCCTCTCAAGTGGTCCGTTTTTTCCTATTGGTACACTACAAAGAGAAATGGACTGTATCTTAAAGACTTTGAGTTCATTTTACTTTGAACTAAATCTTGGAGTGCGCAATCTTGTTATATTATAATATCTTTGCATGGACCACACATGGACCATACATGGATGTAAGGTAGACCATAGAGTACTATTTATATTCAAAGATATTATAATATATTAGTATCTTTGTTTATATTATACTGAGATCAAAGATATTATAATATAACAAGATTGCGCACTCCAAGATTTAGTTCAAAGTAAAATGAACTCAAAACCTTTAAGATACAGTCCATTTCTCTTTGTAGTGTACCAATAGGAAAAAACGGACCACTTGAGAGGCTCTCGTTTTGGAATCTGTCCCTGTCTAACAGATGGCCAGCCTAAAAATAACTTACTTGACGTATAAAATAGTAGAATTTTTGGTCAAACACCTAGGATTATGTTTTCATATAACTAATAATTTTTATTTATTTAAGACGTACACAACGTTTTTTTAAACTATGTCTTATTCTTTGATAGCTTTTTAAATACATTTAATTTGGGTTTAGTAAATTCAATAGCAGTATTTATAAGAAATGACGTTTACCACACTCAATTTGTAAACAAATATGGCGAATGTTTGTTTTGAAATTATTTATCGTATTGTGCTCCAATCCAGTTCCAATTTGCTTAAAAATGGTTTTAACTTGTTGCGTAAAAGGGTGTAAAAGTGAGGGTCATCTGGGGAGTGGTATATCTTTTCACAAGTAATTGTTATCTTGTAATGTTTCTATATTTTGGCTAAGTTCAGCAACAGGATAACCATTCGTTACGTATTTAATGGATCGTTTTTCTAGATTTCCCAAAAACGAGGAATTGAAACAAAAATGGATGAATATTGTTCCCGGTAAATAATAATCTGATATAGCAATTAACTGTTTTCTTACAAATAACATTCACATTTGTTTTAGAGTTTTTGCACATTGACACAAAATACTATTCCCCACTACCAGCCACTAAGCATACCTACTCGAGATTGTTGCCTCTTACAACAAACGATTTTTCCAACCTGTCGTAATGTATATTAAGTATTTTATACCTACGTCATAATTGTCTGCTGTGTGGTGACGGCGACAAATATCAGAATCAGAATATCATCACCCCATCTCATCCCGTGGGGGGCGTAGAAGTCGACCCGAGGGAATATCTACCAGAGGACGGGAAGCAGCTTCCTTCTGAGTACTACGACCATCATACTGCGATCGCCAACCCGCCTGCCAAGCGTGGCGATTATGGCATATCCCCTCAAGATGATTCTTGAGGGAGGCTTGTCCAGCAGTGGACTTATTTAAGCTGTAATGATGATAATGATGAATAATTGTCTATTTCACTATATCTAACACTAAAACGAGGCTACTGTTTCCTCGTGTCAGTGTTTGTTATGAGTAAATAGGTAAGAAATAGACAATTGCTACACTCTTATAAATAACAAAAGATATAAAATTGTCTCAGTTGTTTAGATTAAGCCACTTAGAAGATATTTTCAATTAAGGTAGTGAGTATAGTACTAACCGTGGAATAAATTAAAAAATCGGGCCTGTAGTCTATTAGTGTTACCTGATTTTCACAATCTAATCTATATTGAATATATGTATTACAATAATTATCCTAGAATACTATAGCCGACTGACACAAAACACTTGTTGCGAAAAAGAATATAAGTAAATAAAACATATAATATACTTGAAAACTATTTGGATACATTACGAATATATAATATTTGGAAAGTCTACTGCCTTTGTCCAAAATATCTACCACTACTCACACTTACATTAGGCGGGAATTGTACTATAAATAATTATATAATTTCCAAAAGTTTAAAAAATCTACAAATAATCTTGGTATAATTTAATTTATATTGCTTGCAGAGAGGCATACAAAATAAAGATAGTATAAGTAACGAAAACATCTTGAATACGTATACCTAGGTATGCAGTGGGGCGAACAGTAACTTTAAAAGCACTGCACAGGTAGTATGATTATACTTCAAAAGTAAGTTTATTCATTCTCATAAAAACAAAATTTTAAATTTGGCGCGTTAAAACATTCGCATAATTCCACGACGCATGGTCACTCTATTAGAAGGAGATGCCATCCAAAACAGCTACTTCTTGCTCGGGCCGTTTTTGCTCCCTCAGTGCGCAATCTTGTTATATTATAATATCTTTGACTGAGATCTATAGACCAGCTTATAACTATGCTCTGTGTAACGTAGTTTGTTATATTCTCTTTGGATAGACCTTTTGTCTGCGTGTGTGTGTTATTTTATTTATTCATTAATTTTTCAAGTAGTCTAATATTTCTTATTATTCTTGGTGAACATTATGTAGTGGGTTTAACATAGCTTGGTGATATTATACAACTAAACCAAAGTGTTTCCTTGTAACATTTGTTACAAATCTGAAGACTAGTATAGTACTAAACCTCATCAAGGGCAAAAACGAATCATCATGAGTATGCGACCAGATGACCACCGTAGAAAATGGGACAAAGACGAATTCGAAAGGATAGCTGCCGAACGGCTAAAGGCTGAAATAGAAGAAGAAGAAAAATCCAAGAAAAAAGGTTATTATTTATAATTAATATTCAAGCTTAGTTGTGGCCATTAAAACTTAAATCTTTTTTGTTTACATGACCTTTAAAGCCTTATAAATATAATAGGTCTGCCTAAGTGATACAACTATTGATCGAGTAGGCATATACATTGCCTTCGTGAAGTACACACCACATTATCACTACAGTTCAACAAACTAAGGATTGCAGATATAGTAATGGTAAAATAACATACAGACATTGTACAGCTCTAGAACTGTCTCTAAAATCATACATATTTGTACAAGATGTAACATAAGAAATGAATATGTTAGGACATTATTCACACATGGTCCTCTGATCCCAAACTAATTAGTGGAAGTAACTCATGGGGCTTGCTTTACCTATATAATTGAATAATGTGTAGCACATTAATATACAGTATGACTTCCCATGCAAGAATAATGCTGGGGATGCAATTAATATAATATTCTAAATTGCTCCTTTAGTGCTCCTTAAGCTTCCTCTACTATCACCAGTATCATCTATCACACATGCTTAATAATAATAATATCCTGGGACATTATGCACACACGGCCATTTGATCCCAAACTAAGCAGAACTTGTACTATGGAAATCAGATAACTGATATATTACTTTTCTTTTGTAAATACATACTTATATGGATAATTACAACCGGACACAGGACTAATAGACATGTTAATGCTCACAAATATATGTCCTGGGTGGGAATCGCAGCCACAACCAGCAGCGTCAAAACCAAGCATTTAAAATATTAAATAAAATAAAAAAGTTTTTATTCATGTAGACTTTAAAAAAGTGCTTGTAAATAGTTAGAACTAGTAATACAGTTATTATTTCTAGTATGTAGTTTTCTAGTATTAGTAGTATTTACCCCCATGCCAATAAATAGTATTTACAATTACCTAAATTTCTTTATTTCAGCTCCTCCAGTGAAAAGGGAGCTCCTCAAACAGCGAGAGTACAAAGTTGATTTAGACTCCAAGTTAGGCAAGAGTGTTGTGATAACAAAGAACACCCCTACATCCCAGTCGGGTGGCTACTACTGCAATGTATGTGATTGTGTTGTCAAGGACTCCATCAACTTTCTTGACCACATCAATGGAAAGAAACATCAGAGAAATCTTGGCATGTCCATGAAAATTGAAAGGAGTTCACTTGATCAGGTGTGTTTCAAGAATAATGAATGCTCTATCAACTTCTGTGGCTAACAATAGCCTAATTAGTTTTCTTGTGAGGTTTTACGATTGTCACTTGATAAAAATGATTGCATTCAGTTTTAAAAAATGTGTGCAAGTAAGATTACCAGACAATTCCCATAAAATTGATGTTGGCCACAAAATAAAATTCATAAATTTTACTCTGTTGGCTTGTTTCTTGATTGTTTTCTATTAACTAGTATGTTTGCCTAAAGTTGTTGATTAATTATAGATATACAACTCAGGGTGCTGTCAAATAGTTGCTCACCAATCCGTAAGTGATTGGTGAGGTAAAGCAATAAGGCACATGGTCAATCTTACTAAGCTGTATTTTTTAGACAAGAGTTGTTGAGCCATGTCAGATACTGACTGGGCAGTATGAACAACTCTGACATCAGGGTAATCACTACCCATATGATGAAGAAGACAAGTCATTTTAAAGATGGCTGTCATTCATTTCAAGCATGAGAAGGAGGTGTAGGGATGCTATATTTATTCCACATTTGAGTAAGTAGGCAGCTAATTGTGAACCTTCGGTAAGCAATGCCACCCTCAACTCAACTCAAAAGAGATAGAACATAATATTACTTGCTTTATGTACAGTTAAACTGGAGAAGTATGTTCACCTTAAGAGTAGCCTGCAGCCACAGCGCCATCTATCTAAAACTAAGCAAAGCTGGTCTTGCTCAGTACTAGGTAATGGATAGAAGACATAAACTAGTTTTTGTAAATATATACAAATACACAGAAAACAACCAGACCAAGACAAATAGACATGTTCATCGCCCAAATGCAAGGACAAACCTGCAACCTTTGCATCCGAAGGGTGGCTCACAAAGATATATTATGTAGATCAAGCATGTTTAATAACTTACAGGAATACAACCTGTAAGTTATTAAACATGCTTGAGAATGTGAGCAATGAGTTGGGAGATATGCAGGTACATGATATGTGTGTCATGATCACATACCATAATTACCACACTTAGGCACAGCCAACTGATTTCCACTTGGTATGATCATGATACCTCATTGACCCCCTCACTTCATCATCATTACAGTTTTTACATGTGCAAGTTGGTTTATTCCTGGGGTTCCCCCCATGAAGCGCCATAAGAAGTCCATGGCAGGTTAGCTTTAGATGGTGCAAGCATACCCACCCGCAGACACTTTTTGCAGGTGGCATGTGTAGCCATTCCCCCTGACTTATAAAAAAAATAACATACTTTCTACCCCATAACAGTATGAATGTTGTTGGGAGAGTATGCCAGGCTTGACTGCAATTCATTATATTTAAGTAGGTTCTATAATAACTAGATGATTAACTATTGTCTTAATGCAAGTGTGTCATCATCTATTATCTATGTTGTTTTAATGGTGGCATTAACAATGCTTATGTAATCAATTATTAAATTATGTAATTACTTGCCAGCCATAAAAAATCTTATCATTTATTGCATAATTTTATACACCTATCTAAGGTTTAATTGTTAAAAACAGTCTGATTTAAAAACAAAACAAGGACTTCCAAACCCACCAGAAATGTTATTAAATTTGACCAATATACTAATTGGAGTAACATTTGAATTCATTGCCAATTGTTAACAAATAACAGTAGTAGATATTTTAGTAGGTTTTAATGTTGCTCCTCTGTTCTTTTAATAGTTTTACTAGCTATGCCCTGCGGTGTCACCCATGTTAAAGTTGTTTTGGCGTATAAGAATAACAAATATACATCTCTACTATTAGTAGGATTTGTATCTTACCTCTAGCAGGTTTAACAGTGCATGCTGGAATAGCTTGCAGATGGTAGATTTATTCCTACTTACTTGACACTTATTGTCATATTTTGAACAATTCACACAATATCTTTAAAAATTGTAGCCTATGCGTTATTCTGATGTATAAGCTATAATTATTATTGTAAAGTTTCATTATAATCCATTCAGTAGTTTTTACGTGAAAGAGTAGAAGAGTAACATTTCAAATGATGTAATTAAATTTTCCCTATTTATATTTCCAGGTTAAAGCTAGATTTGCTCTCAACAAACGGAAGCTAGAAGAGAAGAAACAAGACTATGAACTGGACACTCGGCTTAAAGAAGCCGCTGAAGAGGAGGTCAGGGTGAAAGAACTGCGACGTGAGAGACGCCGCGACAAGAAGCGCAAACTCATGGAAGCTGACGAAATAGAGGATGCTCCTGCTCAGTCTGATCTGGCACAAATTATGGGCTTCTCAGGCTTTGGAGGGGCAAAGAAATAAACTTTAGTTGTAATAATAAAATTAAACATAATATTTGTATTCAAACACTATGCGCTTTTCTTTTTCCTCAAATGTCCGTACAGTAAGTGGGCAGATGAGATAGTTTATAAGTTTAGAATGTACATACGCCAGCACATCAAGCTACACCAATCTGTCAAATTTCCCCAATTATAATAATAATAATATCCTGGAGACATTATAGCAGAGCTTGTACTATGAAAACCACATAACTGATATACTACTTTTGTAATTAATTACATACTTATATAGTTAAATTACACCCAGACTCAGGACAAACAGTCATGTTCATGCACACAATTATCTGTCCCGGGTGGGAATCGAACCCACGACCTGAGGCGTGATAGGTAGCGTATCTACCGACCAGGCACGCCGTTGCCTGTCACGACAGGCCGTTGATAGTGACCTTATGCTTTTGTGATAAAGTTGAAAATCTATAAAAGAAATTTGACAGATTAGAGTAGCTGGATGTGCTGGCGTCTGAACATGGATGTTAAAGGTTTTAGAGAATGAATTACGTGTTTGTGAACTGACCCTCTTGAATAAGTATCCATAGCACTAGTGTGCTTATCTTTAAAAATTAAGGTAGATGTATAAAGGTGTCTGTGTGTGTGTGTTTGAGAGACCTTGATAGGTTTGATTATCCCAGAATAGTTCGGATTTAAAATTCGACTTTTAAGGTCAGCTGGTATTATATCGAAATTCAGCTGGATATGCCTAACAATATTAACGAAACTAGCGAAATCGTGTGGAGCTAGCTGATTACCGCAGTTATAGTGAAAAATGTCACTCAATTCAGCCAATTTGGGGTCAGCTACCGCGTTCATAAGCATATTATTTAGACACACAGTAGGTCACCTACTATGCAGAGTCAAATGCCAAATAATCTACCTACTATCAAAATCGACCACTGTAAATAGAATATCTAAATATTCGTACGTTCATAATATCGAATGGTTAATAAATCGAACATTCAATCGATCGTATCCGTTAGTGACAAACGATAATGTATTTAGAGACATTCGATTTATAGTTATTCGATTATTTGGCATAGTACACCGGCTAAATAATAGGGTTACTATGTTAATGTTGACATCATCTGAAAGGGGTGACGGGCACTGACCGGTCGAGTATCGTATGAGTTATAGCATGTATATCGGATCACTTACCATAATATGTTAGGCTAGCAGATGGTAAGTGTTGTGTGATGAATCATAAGAAAAGCTCAGATAATATGAAGCGACCTGAATCCGAACTGGCCTGGCAGAGATTAAGCGCATGGCTGACTGACGACAACCGGCAGCGCCCGCGATTTTAAGCTTGGGCATGTTTCTGACATGCCCGACCTTTAATTCACGTGTTATGACTGTACTAACAGTTTTGGCAATTGACAGGACACATTAATCATTATTACTGTGTCCTAAACTTAATGCAGTTATTTATAACATTCACAAAATAAAATAAAAATAATCTTATCTAAGTTTGTAGCCGTTACCGCGACACCAATGAGGCATGTGGGAAGGTACCTACATACCTAGATGTAATTAGTTGAACTTTGTTACCTACTTATTTAGACGTCTGCTATGATATTCTCCGGTGAGGCAGCGTTAGTCTTGCAAAATGTAAAAAGTACTCAATCGTGAATAAGTTTAGAATTGTATAGATAACCAAGATTTTCGAGAAAAAGTCGATAGAAACGTAGATGACTCTCTGTACGAATATGTTTTTTTTTCACTACCTAAGTACTGTTTCACTGTAGGTACTCTAGCTGTGAGCAAGGTCTCGAGCCGTTTTGCTCTACTAAAATAGGACTACTTAAAAACTTAGAAACTCACGCTAAAGGGCTTTTTAGAGACTTTTGTGAAATTGTCGCTGGACGTCAAAACATGAAGACGCTGGCCAGTCGACAGATTGAAGATAGAAGTGGGCGATGTGTAAGGTGAGGTATTTATAAAACAAACTGAGTCGTGTTTAATAATATCCTGGAATTATTCACTCACGGCCATCTGATCCCAAATTAAGCAGAGCTATAGTACAAGCTCTGCTTGCGGAAGTCTACTATACCTACTACATAAATGTACTAGGTAGGTACACTGCTTATGTTTTGTAAATACGTAAGTACTTATATAGATAATTACACAGACAGGACAAAAAGACATGTTCATGACACAAATATCTGTCCTGGGTGGGAATGGAACCCACGACCTGCGGCGTGAAAGGCAAGCATAGGTAGGTATATCAAACACGCCAACCGGCCCGCGTCAGTTTGATTGACTTTGTACTTGAGCTGTTTAATCACATTGAGCAATCGGATCCTTCAATGTGAAGCTCAGCGCGGCTCAGAGTTCATCTTGGTGTATAACCTACACCTTATCTATAATAGTGTTTGTGTCGCAACATGCTCTTTTTATTAATAGTAGTAAATGGTACGTAACTACTTATTAGTTCTATATATCTGCATCGAGCTATGACTAAAGGTTACTAAGCTACTTCATTTACAAATGTAAACAGTTTCTACATTATACAATGACAACATTACGTGGCGATAACAGTTCATTTCCGCCAAGTCCACGCCTGTCATACATGCCGCCCTCTCGTATTGTGTGCAAGCTGTGATGCGTGACGTGCACCTGAATCGACAAGGTCATTTCAGTAATGAAAACATGCCCAACAAGGGACTCTTGAAAGTAGGTACAGACGATCCCATAAGTGATTACTGTTCGCAATTAAAACCACAAGATGTCCCTAACAAAAGGCGCCCACGTTGCACCGACTTCGAGAAAATTTCGTGGGTGCTGAATTACCTACTCTGAGTCCTGTCTACGATCCTAGTCATCGGGTCCCAAACTAAGCAATTTTTATTAAATATATAATTACAGCCAGACTCAATCAGATATGTTCACGCACAAAAATATTTCTCCTGGGTGGGATTCGAATCAACGACCTGCGGCGTGAAAAGCAAGTTTCTACCAACCACGCCAAAATACAATTCTAGCTACGGCTACTGTATAACACGTCTTGTCTGTCATGTCTAATATGCCTCATAATAACAGGCACTATACTTTTAAATGTGGGCAGGCCCCCTACACGGTGGACCGACGATCTTGTGCGGGTCGCGGGAATCCGCTGGATGCGGGCAGCGCAGAGGCTCTACCGGATAAGTCGCCGACCATCGATTTCTTAAATGGCGTTCAAATAAATAAAGGTTAAAAATTACTTAATCCCTTAATAATAATAGCCCTGTTATTATTTCTGGACAGGAAACCACACGGTTTGATAAAATTTCTGCTAAAAACTTTAATACTGCAATAATTCGTTTAAAAAGTACCCGCAGATACAATTAGGTACTCAGACTCAATTTAGTCATTGTAGGTATCTGCGGGTACTTATTAAACAAATTGTCGTAGTAGTATGGCTCAAAATTTGAGTATTAACACCTTTTTCACTTTAAAAAAGAACACGTTGCAAAACACAATTCACACTCAGTTTTAGAAATCTACTGAAATTTTAAATCATAGTTCAACTCGTGGTAAGTAGGTATTATTTATAAGCAGAAACTTCATTGATTTGGAAAAATATAGTAACGCTTCTATCTAAATTGATAATATAATTAACGGTCAGAAAGCTTTAGCGCGCGGGGCTCCAAATGTATGGGGTGGAGACCCGTAGCATTAGCTATCCTTGCTACTTGGAAAATCCGCAACTAGTAGAGTCCTAGTATGATTTGCACATCTACCAAGCACTAGATGGTTGCCAGAAGTATATCAATATGTGTAGCAGGCAATTATTGCATTTATTTTCTTCCGGTCAAGAAAGTACGATTATGTAATTTAGAACCGAAAAGTCATTTACGATCCTAAAGACTCGAACCGGCAAACCAACACCTTACTATTATGACACGGTTTTTTTGTGGCTAACGAATGTATCGAGGCATGTCACCATTACTGTGAATTCACAAACAGAGAAGAATCCAGGTAAATTATACGAGTTGGTACATAGGTAGGTAATTCTGTACATACTTAAATGAGTTGGCAGTAATTATACCCATACAAGCTATAAAGAATAAAAAATCCAGTCAAGTGCGATTGGAGTTTCCGCGCCAAAGGTTTCACCGCTTAGAGCTATCTATAAAACATCTAAATTTTGCGATTATCTAAACTTAAAACTAGGAAATAAACAAAATCTTCTAGAATTGATTGGCCATGTTTCTCGAACAAATGTGACATCATGTGCTTGTAATTATTTTTTCTGAAAGTGTGTATGGTCATCTAACCTAGATTGTTAGGACGTGCAGGTTCGATTCCCGCCAGGTGTTAGTATTTATTTATTGAATATTTAAATTCAAAATGATCTGAAGACAGGCGTTGAAATAATAAGTATTTCTTAAAATATTCGATCGCGCCTCGTTTATTAGAGTCACTAAAAAGACAAAAATAAAAATGTATGAAAAACCAAAACACGGATTACATACTTACTGTTTAGAGGGGTTTAAAGACAATTTTCGCCTTTTAAAACGGTTAACATTTTATTGCGGAACTCTAAACAAATCCCATTGTAAACACAGGCTTGTTACTGGACTGATGATACAGCAAACCATGATTTTCCGCTACAATCAGGCGAAGCCACGCCCTCGTATAAAATGCAAGTTCACAGTCATGGCGAGTCAATGTTGTGATTGAATCCCAAGAGATGAGGACGATAGTGCTGGTTGCTGCTTTATTCACTTTAATTTATTCCTACGTGGCTGCATATCAAGTAAGTAGTTTATTTATTTATAGATTTAAAATGTTTAGCACAACAATGTACAAGGCGGACTTATGCCAAAGGCATTCTTTACCAGTCAACCTTAGGGTGATGCACAGAAACACTTGGTAGGTGCACTATATACTGTTATATGAGAAGGTGAAGTATCTAGTTGGTGATCCAGTATTAGGTACCCATTAATATTGTTCAAAATTAAGAGTCTACTAGTGAGCCACTAGAACAGTGTTCACATGGGTTCTCCAGGGATTAAATTTTTTGTGTAGGTATCTAACGTAGATTTATTAGTTTGAAACTTAGGTACTAACATGGTTATAAGCAACTAGGTACTAACAACTTGCTATTGATCTATGAATCTGAAATAAATGTATTATAATTAGGTTTACTTACGGTACCTAATTTATTAAATTCGTAACATTTTTTAGGCGATAGAGCATGTTGTTCGAAGAATCAATCTCACCGATCCACATTTACTCAGACGTCCATATCACTAAAATACATTCAAAGTACCTATTAACAATTTATTATATACAAATTGTTAATACTCTTTAATTTAATTTGCGTTTGCATCATGCAATTTGAATTACTTGTATTGTATGTGTATCTAACTACGCAATTCACATTTAGATAAAGATTTTTAATTTGTGTTTTTTGGACGTGACGCTATAGTTAGCCCAGGAGGCTTTCACTACTTCATCGGACAATAGAGACGAGCTGAGGGCTCGAGCCGTCTAGCAAACTAAGTAACCCGTGCCGGAAGGCACCACCTGTAGTGTTCGAATCTCGACTCTGGTCGATTACTGGCGGGGAGAGGGTGAGAGATCATGGTTATTAGGGATTTTTTGTGCAACTTTCGCTCTACGTTAATAACATGACGCGGCCCCCTCCGCGTTGAGGGGGCTTTTTATCGGTACGGTATGCAAACTAAGGGTCATGGAGGGCGTTGGTGGTCGCGACGCGTTCGCGGTCGTACTCTCGTCCGGCGAGTACGAAGTATCGGTTTGTGTGTAGTGTCACGAGAGTTTCTAATGATTTTAATCTGTTCTAGATAGAGTGTAATCTCGTCGTCCGGTTCGTCCAAGACGAGCCTGGGACGACGCTGCTTACGTGAGAAGTGAGATGGGGTGTACTTGACCGCCTTTACCCGCAAATGGTTTGGATGGTGAGCGCCCACGGCACGCCGCATAAACCGATTCTGAAGCGTTTGGAGTCGGTATAGGGAACTGGTACTGGCGTGCGCGAACACCGGGCTCGCGTACGTCATCATCGGTCGAATGCACGTCTTATAAATTCTCACCTTGTTTTCAAGGGACATTTTACTGCGTGCATTCAGGAGGCAGTGTAATTGACCAAGAGCAAAAGCGACCCGATTGCGTACGGCCCGCAGGTGCTCCCTGAAGCTTAGCCTGTGATCGAGGATCACGCCTAAATATTTGGCTTTCCTCTCCCAAGGGATAGCCTCGCCGAACATTCGGACGGGTGGTAATGTCGGGCTGGGTTTTGCCCTTGAGAAGAGCACGGCAGTGATCTTGGAGGGGTTTATCTCGATTCTCCATTTCCTGAACCAATCGCCTAAGGCGTCGGCTGCGATCTGGAGTCGAGAATGGATGATACTCGGGCTTCTGCTCGAGTAGTACAGAGCGGTATCGTCTACGAAGAGGGCCAGTTGGGCAACCTTGAGGATGGGAATGTCACTGGTGTAAAGCGAGAACAGGACTGGGGAGAGGACTGAGCCCTGGGAAACTCCTGCTTGAATCGGGCGGGGGGTGGAGAAAGCTCCTCCGACGCGGTATCTAAAGGTACGATCCGACAGGAAGTCTCGTATGATGTACCTACACGAGACGGTATGGCACTTTTTATGTGAGGTAATAATTAACTACCTTCAATCAAATATATTAGTTATCAAATTAAAATCGAACACTAAAACCAAAATCACAAATGAGTAACCAAATATGGAACAGGTTGATATAGACTATAAGCATACCTAAATCTAAATTAATCATCTCTCTCTATCTATACAAAGAAGTATGAACAAACTTAATAGTGCCTATAATTAAGGTTTTCATTGTCTATTTATGATTGATACATTCTAGCCTACAATAAAAACGAATGCAGCGTATCTAGCAGTACTTATAGGTAGGTTTTAACGTATCTATACTTAGTTTAGATTAAGTTTAGTTTTAAACACCACACAAACACACACACACAAGATGTTTTCAAAATCTAGGTTGAATAAATTACGCTATTTCATCTATTTCAACCAATACAGATTAATGTTAATATAATTTTAATATCAAATTTCATAATGTACCTATTTTTGTTTCAGATATCACTAGAGCCTTCGAGTATAACAAGTAAGTTTACTTACGGGTTGACGTGGCCCTGCCTCGTCATGTATGTATGAATGTAATTAGGTACATTAATTGCGACCAATTCTAGCTAAACAGAGCAACATGAATCGGTAGTTTTCAGGCTATATATAAGTACCTACATATGCTTCAAGTATTGAGACACTGATGAGCTTGAATATGTCGTTATGAAATGAATGATATATTTTTTGTCATTATGAAAACCAGTCATACTGTTAAATATCATCATGTTATATTCAAATAATAATTACTTAGTCATTGTTCTGCGTGTAAACTAAAACATTATGAGACAATAACATATTTTTATAATTAGGTAGATACCTACACGGACAACGAATCGGGCATTGATACATATGGCAATTTCTAGTATACATTCCCAACTAATAAATCCTTTTAAACATACATATAAGTCAATGTTTAAAACCCATCATCATATCAGACTAAGATATTCATTGCTAGACAAAGATCTAAAAAAAGAGATGTAGGTACTTAACTAACTAGGTATGGATTGATTATATTAATATTTTATTTTTAGAGCTAATTTCGCTGACACTGCCTTGTTTATTTACTGGTAGCGTCTTCAATCACATATATGTCCTGGGTTCGATTTCTGGATCGCGACAAAAAATTATATTGTTTTTTTTTCTGTAAAATTATCAGAAGTAACGTGAAATCCAAGTTGGCGGCATTACACCCGTGGCTCAGATAGGAGACCAAGCGAGTGACCACAAGTAGCGAGTGAATAAAAGGAATCAACGGCGTTAGGGGACTCATGTCCGGTATAATATCTCCCGCGCGAAAGGCTACTCTATATTGATAACACTGGTCAACAGCGGTTTAGGTGCCAAGAAGCTGTAATTTTTTTTAAATTTAGGACCCTAAACTGATTACATTTATAGCAAAAATATTGATTTTCTACGTGTAGCTTTCTAGATTTTAATAGAAAAGAAAACATGAAATTCACTCAAAAAACAACATTTATTTAATCTTTCTGTACATTAAAAACTTCTTTTACGCGATTTTCGCGAATGAGGAGTATCATGACAATCACGATGCATCCCCCAGCAGTAGTTAGCCATCATATTATGTTGATCCCATCGGCCTTGGTACCTCTCCTCCTAAATTTTTGGTCTTGGTGAAACCGCTCCCCTTGTCCTTGGCTATACGAACCAAGATTCTTTGGAAACTGGTCAAGATGACTGTGGAGATAATGCACTCTGATGGACATGTTACATCCTAAGTTTTTAAAATTCTCCAGCATGTTGTTAACGATTTCAGAGTAGTTACTTGGTTTGTGATTTCCCAGAAAGATTTTTGTAACTTCAATAAACGAATTTCACGCAAGTTGTTCCAAACTGGTCATTGAACTTGAGAAATTAGTATCTTTTATCAATATTCTTATCTGGGGGCCATCAAAAATACCCGCTTTTACCTTTTCTATGCTTAGACTAGGGAATTTTCCGAATTAAAAAATGTTGCTACCATTCTTGCTCTCTTGTACGATAGAAAGTCACTTTAGTATCTGATGCCAATAAGTTCTCTTTTCTTTTGATCTAGAAGCCTAAACGTCTGCAGATTCTTTAGGTAATTCAAGATCCCTTATTAAATCGTTTAATTCTACTTGGGTAAAAGGTTTAGGCTCTGTAGACGCAATTTTTTCGATAACTCTATCGATAGACACTTCATTATAGTTATCTTCAAATGGTTCACGGTTAAAACAAAATATTGGAACAGGTACTTCCTCTGAATGTGGTAAAAGTCTTCTAGCCGATTGTAAGTCTGGAGAAATCATTTTTTTAACATTAACTCCACGCAAATTGGCATAGCAGAAGTAACAGTCATCGAAGTATTTTTTTTGTTCTCTCCATTGTATTGGCACCCCGAACCTCATACAGCTTCTTCTTTCACTGACCTACTGTCTCAAGTGTTCATAGAACATTTGCAAACAATTTGAGGTATCCACGGCTTTTTTTCGTCTACAATTTGCGACTTATAGCACGAAAAATAAGCACTTTTTATAAAATCTGTTATAGGTTTCCTGAACTTTTTGATTGTGTATTCCCCTCAAATGTAACAAGACACGTTTGGGTCATTGAGACAACTTCTTCGCGATGAAGACATGATATCAAAATCAATTTATTTATAGAAAGGTACTAATAAGACATGAAACCGTGTTCCCGAACGTACTAATTACAGAACATTTAAAAAACAGAGGGTAGATACAAAACTACACGTAGGAAAAAAAAGTAAAAAATATTTTTAGTGTTGCCAATGCATACATAATACAAAACCACTAAATACATCTCGGCACCAAAATTTTCTTTTACATTTGTTGACATGTGGAATGATCGCTATAGATTTAATTAGATCATGTCATTTTCCATATTTATTTGTATTTTATTATCGCCTCAGATGATCACAACAGCTTCGAAGAGTTTCACAGAGCAAAGCGTCAGTTAGAAAACTTCGACGATGAGTACCCGACGTCCGAGAGCCAGCGTGAAGAAGAGCAGCCCGGCTTTTGGGACCGCATCGTCAAAGTAGCGCTCAAACTATTCAGCAAGTTCATTGAGTGGCTCAATACATAGATCAAGCATAGATTGATAGAAGTAGCGTAATTTTATAACAGTAATTATTATGATTTTATGAAATATTGCTAAACAAACAAGCCTAGTTATGTATTAGGGCACAAATATTATAGTACTTTGTCCAGTACGTAGGTACACACAAGACTCCATACGAATTTTAATTTAAGCCAAAGACAAAAGATTTTATATTTTATTGGTTTCTGAACACGAATATAGAAAACTACTCCAACGTTTCTAACCAGATACCAGTTTCACCTAGGGATGAATCTTGCATGACGCCTCGCAGCGACTTAATCTTCCCGCTTACTCAATAATAAGTTATAGATCGCTTTTCGTAAAGCCATGTTTTATAATAAATTTGACTTACTTTTGGTCGTTTATTTTTGTAAATGACTTTATGGTAACTAACATAAATTGTCGGGCCGGTTGGCGTGGTTGGTAGAAGCTTGCCTTTCACGCCGCAGGTCGTGGGTTCGTTTCCCACCCAGGACACATATTTGTGTGCATGAACATGTCTGTTTGTCTTGAGTCTGGAGTAATTATCTTCATAACTATGTACCTACTTATTTACAAAAGTAAAGTAGTACATGGAGGACCTATATCAGTTATGTGGTATCCATAGAAAGTACAAGCTCTGCTTAGTTTGGGATGAGATGGCCGTGTGTCAATATGTCCCACGATGTTATTTACATAATATGTACGTTTCTATAAATATGCTGTTATATTTTAAATATTTCTACTCCGGTAGGACAAAATTAAATTTAGTATAAAATATTGTCTTTTTCTTAACACATCAATTTGAATTCGTAAAAAGGTTTTATTTATAGATTCAGTTACCACTAAAACATATAGGTAGGTACTTTTCTACAAATAACATTAGCAAAATTATCAGTAAAACCATAGTCAACCAAATAAATAAATCTCTTCTGATAATGTTAATGTTAAGCTCCATCCTAAGGTTGTCTGAAATTGATCTGTAGATATATTAAGAAACAATATTTATTTATATGGTGAATATTTGTACTCTTAATCGTTTAGGAGTTTTCTATTATATTCTATAAACATAATACTTACTTTAATTTGTTTTATTTACCTTCCCTAATTGTTGATTCTATTTTCATATATATTCAACCTAAAATTTGGGTACCATACCTACCTTAGAATAAAGATATTTAAGTAAGTTGTTGAGTGAGGTAGTTTTTCATACTTATAAGTAGCACTCAAATCCGGACCGTGTAACGGAATGAACATAACTGAATGGCGATTGCAAGGGGACTGTGCTGGACTGAAATAATTGCATAATTCCTGTAAAAAATACTTAAAATTCTAGGAATCCCAATCATTTCAGATTGGAGTCCTAGAATTTTAAAAACTTCGGAATATTTTTATAAACTTCGGAGACAAGGGGAAAATAGGCTGGGTTTTTGTAATTTTAAACAAATACGAAGTCAATATGTGGTACAAAAATAAAGTAATGTTTTGCTGTATTTCCAGTGGAAGTGGGAGCAAGCACATGATATTGCAAGGAAAACAAAAATATAGTCTCAAAAGTATATCTCAGTTTCCAGATATCCTATACCTATAGATTCTTGATTATCCATTTTGGTACCTACTGATGTTTACTAAACACGGTAACTGAATAGATCAATAGTAGTAATGTAGTATTCGTTGAGTGTAGCAAACCATTCTCCATGCATACCTAGGTATAATCTGGTGGTACTTAACAAACACTACTCACCGTGTAGCGATGACACCAAACACTTCGTGGTTGTCTACTGTTAACAGAGAAATAAAAAGTATGCAACAAGAATATATATCTGAATTTGTTACAATACGAGTTTGAGGATATAGCAGAGTTTACACTATGAATAGGAAAGAAATGAAAATAAATTAAGTGTAGTCAAATGACTCCATTTTTTTCATCTTTTTAATTTATATTTACTATCAAAAATTAAATAATCAGTCTTCTTTAACAAGGTAAAGCATTATATCTAAGATAAACCATTGTAGAAACAATATGTAAACCAACATTATTTTAAGTGTTGTATTCAACAGTAGTACGTAACTTACGTCTATTGCTTTAATATAATTCATTAATTATTTTAACCATTACTTAAGTGTATCACAGTTAATTGTTTCTGGCTGAATTATTTATTAATAATTCAAAATCACAATAGTTTGCCATACAAATCTAAATCTTAGATATTATTAAGTTTACTTATTCATTTTAAATGAAACAAAACCTATACTGTTAAATTTCAAAATAAAAGCGTTAGATTTCTAGGCAAGCTGTTTTGTAGAAATCATTGCCACGACAAATAGCATCTTCTGTAATATAATTTCCAATTTGTTATCTTAAGACTACCTAATACAGTGACACAAAATACATAAAAATGTTAAGGCAAGGTTAGTTATACATCAATTTAATTTTTATTCAAGACAGTGTTTGTAAATAGCCTTCAGTCTCATCACAATGTTTTCTTCATTTTAGTATATTATTGAGTACAAATGTAGAATTATTTACCCTACTGTGCAATGTTTGACACAGCTACTGAGAAACACTGCCGAAAGACTGAGTAGGAATCCTTTATTTTAAAATATTACAGGATCTTCTTAACATCTAATTACAATTGAATTATCTAAAAGCGTTGAATTATATCATAGTAGATATAATTCAACAAATTATTTAATTTTATTTTGTTTCTTATGTCATTGGGAAATTTGTTGTAAAATACACACACACATACCCCCATAAAAGAGAAACTGATTTTGTGAAGATGAGTACATGTGGAACAATATTGTTTATTTCAAGTATTTACCTTATGAGTATCACATTTTTGTATAAATTGTTGTATATTCCCATATATATATATATATATCAACAGTTAGAATGTATATTTCTTTTTTTCTTAGAGTAACTCTGGCCTCAATCAACTGAAATTCGCCATCTTATTGTTGACTGCATATGCTCTCCCTTACATACCTAATAAGGCAGTTAATTTATATAAACTCAAAAGAAATGGCTCGAGAATGAAACCCTGCGGGACACCATGGACACCAGCGATCCCGTAGATCTTTAACCATTAAGATCAACCTTCTAAATCCTATTGCCCAAGTATTTGTCAAAAGTTCGAGAGCCCTGTTCTTAATATAATAGTGCTTCTGATAAGATTATCATGTACACAATCAAATGCTTTGAACAAGTCGCAAAATAAACACAATGAGTCTTGCGAATTTTACCAAGCAGCGAATATAGTATTTAATAGTTCAATACCAGCTATTGTTGAAGCCTTGTAAATCCAAATTGTATCTTATGAAATAATTTATGTCTATTAAAATGTATGAGCAGTACAGAAACAGGAAAAAACTCAAAAGGACCATTTTTACAGAGAGCCCCCAGAAATCAGTGGAATTTTCCAAATAGAGTAATTTAAATGCAATGAAACCACAGCTTGTAGAAGTCAGTTGTAAGTCATATAAAAATTCAAATACTGTAACACATTCTGCTAAACTTTCTTTGATAACAATTCTGATGCTATCAAAAATTATTTCTAATGCTGTTTTTACTTCCACATGGATGGAAATACTTATCCTGTGCTTTCATCCTGCCTGTTTCGTATCTTATATAAGCAATAGATGAGCTCAATCAAATATTTAACAATTTTGAATATATTTATTTACCATTGGTAGACAATATGGTTGTTGGTTTATTTTATATTCTTAGTTAAATTCTGTTATGAAATTTATATAATCATGAGGCACCATTAGTAAAATATAAGTTTCACTCTGAAAAAAGTTTCCTGGATGAGATTTCAAAGTTGAGTTTTGCTGTGTACATGAAATATTTAATTTGTTAACATGTAGCATTTATTTTCTATTCACAATGAAGAAAAAAGCAAAGGTGCTTTAGAAACTAAAAATAACTTCAACATTAATATTGTATTGGTTTTTGTGAAATTGAAGTTATACATATTCAAGAACAATAACTACACTTATAACTAATTAAACTCACATTGGAGTCACAAAGTTTTGAGTGAACTAGACTATAATACCACAATGGTTTCACTGGGATATCAGTCAATCAAATAACAAGGCAATTGAATTAATAATATCCAAAATATTTTATTTCTTATGATCTATGTAATAAAAATACAATATTACAAAACAATAGACCAGATATACTAAGAAAGTGTAATTAGATATTCTTTTTCACTTTATATGTGGAGGTGCGGAGCAATTCCATGCTCCCATATGCAGTTTAAGCATGTTCATCAAATCAAATGTGATCCCAATCAACAAAATAAGCAAGTATCATGTACTGTGTGAAAAAGAAAGCAAATACTTAATTAAGCCTGCAGTAGCTCATAGACAAGTATAAAATATTAATTCACATAAAGGAAGCCAAAACAAATAATCTTACATAGAACCTACTCCAATTAACTGTTTACACTTGCTAAGAGCTAATGCTCTTAACTAGTGTGAAAAAGTTCTTCAGTTTGCTTCATAGATTATAAACAGACTACCAAAAAATTGGTTTGTTGACATGATGAGATTTTGCTTGGGTCTTCATCAATTCATTTGTTTCATGTCATTAAAAAAATATATAATGATTTTATTATGAATACCTGAAGTCGAACCAAAACCTTCAAAATAAAGTTTAATTATTATGCAGTTTAAAATTTCTATTGAAAAAGATCTTGCTTTTCAAGGATAACTGTATTCTTTGGGATTGGTCTATTGGGTTTTAATTCTTGGTTGTAATCAAAATTATTCCAGACGGTGGTAGAATGAGTCATGTATTCTTCTGGTACTTTTAATGGATTATATTTTCTTTGTGCTGACAAAAATCTAAGCGTATCCAGTTCATGGTCTTCTGTGAGTCTAGGAAACAAAGTCTCTTCATTGCTATTCAAATCAATTGAATTGATTACATATTTATATGCACTAGTTTTGATGAATGCTTTACTAGACAAAGCTGTCTCTATAATACACTTATTAAGCATTGCTGTTGACATTTTATCACCTACTAATGATTTACCTTCCATAGCACTCGACACTATACGGTATATTTTTCTTAAATCACTGTTTTCAGTATGCACAGGTTTCGGCCTTATTTCTAAATCAGCAAGTATACGCAAAGCAATTGCTGTTTCTGTCTGCAGGTCGTCGAGACCGAACGCATCTATTAATAATTTAGCCCAAGCCGCCAAGGGGGGTCGAGGTTTAGGAAACAGTCTTTCTTTATTATTAATTTTTTTCTTTTGTTCATAAGACGGATTACATAGCAATTCCTGTTTGTAGAATTCTATTGCTTCAGAAATTTCATTAGCTGTTTTGGTCGGTATATATGCCATAATATTTGTAATATTATGCGATCCAAAAGCTCTCAAACCTTGCAGTAAATAATATTTTTCATCTTTGATCCAATGCTTAACTGCACTGTTGCCTTCACGTACTTTGTTATGCTCCCTTTGGTTCCCCTCATTGTCACTATCTTGGGGCCGCACCATATTCACCAGATTTATACATTCAATAAAATCTCCAATTAAAATAGTTTCTTTCTTTCGATATGCATCAGAGATTGTGCAATCACTAAAGAATCGCTACATTTACAATGCCTATTGCCTACGTGGTTTGTATTAATTTTCAAACATTATACAACTATAATCCCACGCGACAGATACAAACTACCACAAAGCCACAAACCAAAGAGTATTTAACCTACAGCCACAAACTACAATCCAAAGAGCATAACATAATACTCCGTAGTACTCTGTGCCAAAGAGAATATAACAAACTGATCACAGAAACTGATACAGTTAGTGTCATTTCAGTGTATCCAAATCCTAAAGTTATTAGTTACTATATATTATATTGTATCTTTATGAGAAAAGTTTAAAGAGATTAACATTCAGACTGGAGCATGTCAGTATATGAAAATGTAAATTATGTGCTTAAAAATAAAGACTCCCTCTGTAAAAGGAGTGATACTCATAATATAAATACTCTATATAAGCATAACCTTGTGTTAGGTACATACATACCACCAGTCTCCACAAATCACAAAATAAGTAACTCTTTTATGGGGCAATGTATAAGATTCTATAACAAATTTCCCATTGATATCAGATAAATGTCTACGAATAAGTTTAAAAGGACTGTTGATCTTGATTTACTGATCTACAAGTTCACTATTTTGTAACTAGATGGCGTTAATATCGTTTCAAATCGCGGAACTTATTTGGCATATCGGTTAGAATAAATAAATACTTGAAATAAAAGGTAGTCCAAAACCACAGAGTACTATGTATATATATGAAATAGAGGTCTCTCTCGATAGCAAAAATATGCAACATTGTATAACGCCATCTACATCGGTTTTACGGAACTACTAGCTATCTACCTATAACCATACCTATGATGTATGTATAAATGTAACCATACCTTACGATTTTAAGTACTGAGGATAAAATTAAATTATTGATTGTTAACTTGTGTACGTATTTAATTTTCTTACACGAAGCTTATGGATTATATTCTTAACTGTGGACACAAAACAAGGAGACACCAAGCTAACAGTCAATAATTCATAATAATAATATGATAGGAAATTAAACTATAATTTTCATAATTTTAGGTACACGTTATTAACTTTTTATTGGTCTTTTACATTTTTGCTTATATTTGTCCTCATCGTCGTAGCAGTCCATCTTTCCGTTTAATATTTTATTAATATCTTTACAATAATTGTGTAAAAAGAACCTGGCAGTTTACTTAGTCGATCACACGTACAGTTTCTCCCATACATTGAGCACCAGTGCCTCTCGCGGAAACTATTAAGAACTAAAATTCTGGTGCTCAATGTATGGGACGAAACTGTACGTATGATCGAGTAAGTAAACTGCAGGAACTCGTGCTAGAGGCCCTGGTCGTCATATTTGTCAAATAATTAATTATTTTATCTTTGTGCTCTGTGCATTCCAAAAAATTAAAATCTATGAACATTATTAAATAGGTTTTAACAAGTTCTTTTAAATTATTTTTTTCGAAACATTCTTTAATAATAGTGTATGTGATGTCTTGGACTGCTGATATGCAATTTATTACGTTTTCAGTAGGACTGCAAAGCCATTGACGACCTGCATATTCTCTATATTTAATATATTCAATGCTGTCAGTAGAAATTACATTTAATGCACACGTTTTGCAGCTTTTAAAAACTTTTCTTTTTACATTCTTTATAAAATATCCACTGAGGTACTGTAAAGCACCCAATATACGGGGGTCACTTTTGGCATTTATATCCTCAATTGTTCTATTGGGTATAGATAGAATCTAGTTCGCAAGTTGCGTATGTAGCTTTGCAGTCCTCTGTGACAATGAGGGCATATAAATTTTGGCAAAAATCTTTTTCACAATTAGCTCCACACTTGAAAAGTTATTAATAAGTAACGTTGTGAATGCACCTTCAAATTTATCAGGTGTGGGATTTGTGTTGCGGCATCCATGACTCCTAATGGCACCAAAAAACTTTTCAATTGGGTCTTGGTTAAAGTGCCGCATCCACACTGATGTTGTATTGAACTCACGCTCGAGTTTTTTTAATAAAACTTCAATCCCATCAAGTGTCCATACCCAGTTATTTAATGTAGGTACATTTTCAGCCTTTCCAGTTATTGGGTGGACAAATTTCATTGCCTTGAGTTTTGGTTTTGCCTCTGTGGTGAACAGACTTTTGCATGTTTTTCTTTATTTTTGGTATAGCTTCCATTTAAAGAATCAAAAAGGTTGTCGAAGAAGAAAAGGATATCAGCCGTTTCGCTGCATTCTTTAGGAAGAATACCCTTATCTGAAATAGAAAAGCAGTTGCAATAATATTATAAATAATTACTAAGAGTATAATGTGAAACTGAGCTTTTGCTGCCCTTTTGTTTACAATTACGTGTGGCTAGCCAATAACAATAATTTTTAGATAAAATCCCATTAATTGCATAACCTTTAAGCATTATATATTATATTATAAATCCCATTGAATATAACGCAGTAGGTACCTAATGACATTTTGGTTGTATATTTAACCATTATTTCTTTAATGTCACAACAATGGGAAATTTATATAATCTATGTCTATACTACTATATAAAGCTAAACTGTTTGTTTCTTTGAATGAACACGCTAATCTCAGGAACTACTATTCCGATTTGAAAAATTCTTTCAGTATTAGATGTCAAAAATTGTTTCAATAGATGAGCGCTTAAATCTCACTCAAAAAATATGCACACATCTTAATTATGCGGTATAATTAAGATGTGTGCATATTTTTTTTACAAATTTATATTTTTATTACTAGGTATATGGCGTACCTAATCATCGTTATAGATCGCGCTATGGTTTCGTTCACAAAATGTTATATTAGACCTATCAATGCCGCGGTCGAAATCTAAACTAATGGGAGTTAGTTATCTTTGAGATTAATGCATCGTTGATTATCATAGAACATTTATCATTTTACTTTATTACTGTAGGTAGGTATATTCTTTATTTTTTCATATTTATATCAATTAGAAATAACAGTAGCAAAGTAGGCTCTAGTTTCTTTATTAATTAGGTTATCTTAAAGGTTTTCTTAAATTTATATTGCATATCTTATTCTTTTTTAAGAGAATAGAGTAAGAAAAGGAAAGTAGATTTAATATTATTAACTAGTTTATTATTAATTTTATTTTTATTAAAAATGGATGCGAGCGTTGTTATTTTAAATGTAAACGGTGAGATGATTCCTCATCACGTCATCCGTATAATTAGTGATAGCGCATGCCTCTTTCGGGCAATATCTTAGCTTTTATATGGTAGTCATTTGACCTCTCTTGCGTGTGTATGCTTTTGTTCTTACAGAGTGGAAAACTCAATTTTACGTTGTCACTGCTTGACAGCTGCTGACAGCGTCAAAAATAGATAATTTTCTCTCCTTTTCCTTTACCTCGGTGCCAAATTTCAAAATTGTAGGCAATGGAAAATTATCCTATACTTACATATCTGCCGTCCAATCACATAATCGCCGTTTCAGAAAAGCATGTAGCAAGGTAAATGTAACTTTATTACGGTTGTATAGAGTAGTGTCAGCCGTGGCAAATTTCATCACATTACGGCTTTTTAGCATATGTACGGCAGATATGTGTTAATATAGTGAGTCAGTGACACTTTTATTATGAAAATTAGCTTAAAAAGGCCGTGTTTTTTGGTGCGTTAATCCTTTTTTTCTGAGTATTCTGAGTCTGTAGACTGTAGGCTTCAGACAGAGGCATTCAGAATTTTAATGAACGGCCTTTTTTATTTAATTCATTCGTTTTACAGTCGCAGTTCTCAAAGTGAGTCTTTCATGTATGTTAGGACTTTTTGTTATCGTTTACATTGTTCATCATTCAACATTGTTGCGGACGAAGTCGCGGGTAACAGCTAGTTATAAAATAAATTTTATGTTTAACAATCCGTGAACCTAAATATCTGTATGTAACTAGTAAGAAATAATTATGTACCTATACTGAAATATATTAAGTACTATAAACATATTTTGACTACCTACTTACAAGCGTTTTTTTAAAGTCTACGTGAATAAAAAACTTTTTTATTATTTATTTTAAACTATAAGATGTTAAGTAGCAAAGGTCAACTAGTACTACTTTGTAACAATGAAATAAAATGATGGTCTAATTAGTAAGTATTGGTATTGATAGGCACTATGTAACTAGGGAAGAGTATTCTTAGCTACACAGTGGCGATTAATTTTCATTTAACATATTATAATCAATGCAATTTGTGTACAGGTGTGATATGACTCAGGACCAGAAATCGAAACCTATCCAATTGCAGCGAGGCGTGAGACCGGGAAACGTCATATCTCCGGAACTGTTCACCGCTGCATCGGAAGATGTCGTCAAGCTTGGAATGGGAAGGCTTTAGCATCAATATCAATGTTGAGTTATGGAACAGAGATGTGGTCGCTTACTATGGGCCTTACAAGAAGGCTCAGTCACCCAGCTGTGTGGTGCCGGCCTCAAAGAATATCGCCACCCCCTCTCAACCCGTGGGGGGACGTAGAAGTCGTCCCGAGGAAATATATACCAGAGAATGGGCAGCAGCGTCCTCCTGAGTACCATGTCTATCCTACTGCGATCGCCAACCCGTCTGCCAAGCGTGGCGATTATGGCATATCCTCCCAAATGATGGACACAACCCATACTCGGAGTAACTCTGCGTGATCAAATCAGAAACGTCGAAATCCACAGGCGAATCAAAGTAGGCCGACATAGCCCTCATAGAACCGACGGCCGCTGGGGCAGAAAGTCTGGTGACAACGAACCAGAAGACGGAGTGTGGGCAGGCCTCCCCTCATGGTGGATCGACGATCTCCTGAAGTGTAGTATGTAAGTTCCCTTATACTATTTAGTAGGTAAGCTCCTTTATAACGTTCTCATATAATTGTCTACGTTGCGATACTTGTAGTGGTGCACCATTTTTATGTATTATGTGTCTCAGAGTAATAAACGTCGTAACTCAGTACACATGTCTTTACTTGGCTCTGCTACTTAACCCCAACGCTTCATGGCGACCCTAGCCAGAGCCGACAGTTCAAGGCGTCGGTGAACCTACTCCTTCGGGAAATAAAACCGCGGGAAAACAGCGAGTCTGTCACCATGTGCAGAGCGTCTTTGGAGAAAGAAGAGGTATTCCTCAACCAGAACGCAGCCAGGAGCCAAGATGCGGTTTTAAAAGACCTCAGTCAACAAGTGGGACGCATGAATATCGCCGTCTGCGTAATTCTGCTCATCTTTACCATTGCTATCTGCTACGTGATGGTACGCATTTATAGAAGATGCCATCGCGGATGGATCCAAGAGGAAATAGGCCTTCAGGCAATACAGCGTGTGCGCGCATCACTGCTGGGTCGACAGCATGCAGAACAATCAACATAAATCAGTGAGTTAAAGTTTAACAATTAGTGGTCATCATAAAAATAATTAGTGAAAAATTCGAACAAATGTGTAAATGTGTGTCGTACTAAATACGAGATCAAGAACTATAATTATTAATTATATATAAAAATAGATTCAATAAGTTAATTATGTTCTACGTTAATTAGTCTAAAACCATGCACTATTGCATGAGTGTCTTATGCAATTTGATAGCCTGCCGCGAATATGAAAACGTGTTGCATTCTTTCGCTGCTTCAAGGTCCTTGGACACTTATGTATAGTGGTATCAAGTTATGGTAATTGGATTATGAAATTTCTTTATTTTATATTATGATTGAAACATTGATTGAAAGTTATGAAAGCTTAAAGGAAATTAGAAAATATTTAATAAAAAAAGGTAAATCGAGGTATACAGGGAAGATTATTGAAATTAAGTTAAAAGAAGCGAAATATATTTTTGATAGTTGTAGAGAATTATTTTTAATAACGAAAACTAATAAGGTAAGTGATACTATATCTGAAGCGATTACCTATGAAAGTTTTAAACAACTTTACGAGGAAATTTGTAGTTTGTGTGTCTTTCCTATAATTAAATCGCCAAAAATGGATTTCGATATTCGAACGGCGTGCAATTTGATTCCACTTATGGATGGTACGGAGGATACTACGAAACGATTGATTGATGCTGTGGATATGTATTCAGAAATGTTAAACGAGTCGGGGACTACTTTATTAATTAAGTTTATTTTAAAGGGCGTTCCTGAATTAATTGTTGATTTAAAAAAACACTTACTAAGCTCTAAATCATTTACGGCTATACAAACACGACTACTTAACTCCAATCAAGGTTGGAAAACTATAGATGAGTATGGGTCCGATATTGAGAAACTTTTTACAGATTTGACCATCTCACAGGCAGATGGTGATTTGTCCAAGTTTTCTATACTTAGGCCCTTAAATGAAAAAATGGCTATTAAAAAGTTTTCAGAAGGGTTGAAAAATACTAGGCTGAGTACCATCGTGGCCGCAAGGAACTACAGTAGTCTCAAGGACGCGATCCAGGCAGCTAAGGATGAGGAAGTATCTTCACCTTCGACATCTACAAGGTCAGATGTTATGCAATTTTCTAGACGAAATCGCGGTAGATACAAGCCTTCTTCGGGTTTTTCTCGGGCCTCCGGTTCGGGTCAAGGCCAGCGAGGTCACTATTATACACCCACCAACAATTTTCAGTCTCAAGGCCGCGTCAGACCTTTTCATACTTCTAACCGTGGTCGGTGTACTGGTAATCGTTACAATAATGGTAACCCTCGTCGTGGAAATAGTCGAAATATTTTTTCGGCGCAGGCACCGGAACAAGAGCAAAATAAAAATGATATTATAAATTCTCAGAACTTAAAGAACCAGTTTTTTCGAGTTTAAAGATTACATTTTGGCATGCAAGGGAGATTGCAAATAGGTGTCATTTTATTATAATAATAGGAAATTTTTATTTTTGGTTGATACTGGCGCGTCTATATCAGTCATTACGAAAGATGAATTACCTAACTCTTTGCGTATATTTAATGGTAATACTGTAATAAATGGAATTGGAGGACAGATTAGCTCTTCGGGATACGTAACATTAACATTAAAAACGGAACATTTTGACACATTTGTTCAGAAATTTCATGTTTTTGAAAAGTTGCCTTTAAAAGTGAGTGGTATTTTAGGACTAGACTTTCTTTCTTCTTATAGTTGTAATATAGATTTAGCTTCAAATATTTTGACTGCTAAAAATAACGGTAAATTAATTTACTTACCTATTTCGGACAAACCTAATTATAGTAATTATCTAATCCTCCCTGCGCGAAGCGAATCGGTTCATTATGTTTATTAAGGTATTGATGTGTATGATGATTGTATTGTTTGCGCGAGAGAGATAGAAAAGGACGTTTTTCTAGCAGGGGCTATAGTAAAACCTAAGAATGGTAGGATACCGATTCGAATACTTAATGTAAATGAAGAAGAAATCATCATCATCATCATATCAGCCGAAAGACGTCCACTGCTGGACAAAGGCCTCCCTCAAAGATCTCCACAATTGCCGGTCTTGCGCTATCCGCATCCAGCGTTTTCCAGCGACCCGCACAAGATCATCGGTCCATCTTGTAGGGGGCCTGCCCACGCTGCGTCTTCCGGTTCGTGGTCGCCACTCGAGAACCTTTCTGCCCCAACGGCCGTCGGCTCTACGAGCTATGTGCCCTGCCCACTGCCACTTCAGCTTGGCAATTCTTAGGGCTATGTCGGTGACTTTGGTTCGCCTGCGGATCTCATCATTTCTGATTCGATCTCGCAGGGAAACTCCAAGCATAGCCCTTTCCATTGCTCTTTGGGTGACCTTGAGCCGCCTGATAAGGCCCATAGTTAGCGACCACGTCTCTGTTCCGTAAGTCATCACTGGCAACACACACTGGTCGAAGACTTTCGACTTGAGACACTGCGGTATTTGGGACGAGAAGATATTACGTAGCTTCCCGAACGCTGCCCAGCCGAGTTGGATTCTACGATTGACCTCCTTCTCGAAGTTGGACCTACCTAGTTGGATGGTCTGTCCTAGGTAAATATAGTTCTCTACAACTTCGAGTGCAGAGTCTCCAACCTTAACTAGAGTGGGTGCAACATGGATGTTTGACATAATTTTCGTCTTATCCATGTTCATTTTCAGACCCACTTGTTGAGAGACTCTGCTGAGGCCATCGAGCATTGTACCGAGGTCGTCCAGGGTCTCAGCCATGACTACTATATCGTCGGCAAATCGAAGGTGGGTGATGTACTCGCCATTGACATTGATGCCAAAGCCTTTCCAGTCCAGAAGCTTGAAGACATCTTCCAATGCAGCGGTGAACAGTTTCGGAGATATAACATCTCCCTGTCTCACACCTCGCTGCAAGTGGATAGGTTTCGAGTTCTGGTCCTGGAGTCGCACTGACATAGTGGCGTTTTCGTACAAACACTTTAACACCTCGATATACCGGTAGTCGATTTGGCACCTTTGGAGAGACCTCAGTACGGCCCAAGTTTCGATCGAATCGAAGGCTTTCTCATAGTCCACAAACGCTAAGCATAATGGCTGGTTATACTCTTCGGTCTTCTGTATAACCTGCCGCAGCGTATGTATGTGGTCTATGGTACTAAAGCCTTTACGGAAACCGGCTTGTTCGGGAGGCTGGAAGTCGTCAAACCTGCGTGCGAGACGATTCGTAATGACCCTCGAAAACAACTTGGTAACATGGCTCAGCAGTGTGATGGGTCTGTAATTCTTCAAGAGGGTTTTATCACCCTTTTTGAAGAAGAGCACCACCACACCCCTGTGCCATGCTTTTGGCGTTTGACCTTCTAGTATGACGGAGTTAAATAACTTCTGAAGGGCCCGTAGGATTGGTGTACCACCCGCCTTCAGAAGCTCTGCCGTAATTCCATCATCACCAGGCGCCTTGTTGTTCTTAAGCTGTTCGAGAGCCATTCTAATCTCGCACAGGCTGACGTCCGGGATGTCGTCGGTGAAGTGTTGGGTTAGTCGTGCTCTGGGATCTGAGGCACAACTATCGACAGGTGACTGGGTTTTAACATACAGCTGTCCATAGAACCTCTCGATCTCTCCCAGCAACTCAGGTTTAGACGTGACGATTCTGCCATCCTCAGTCTTCAGCTTCGTCAGTTGGCTCTGTCCAACAGACAGTTCTCTTGCAAACACTTTAGAGCCTTTGTTCCGCTCAATGGCTTCTTTAATACAATTTGTATTAAATTGGCGCGTGTCGCGTGTCAAAGACTTTGAGATCTGTCTGTTGAGCTGCCGGTATCTGGTAGCATCATCAGAGGATGTCAGAACCATTTTCCGTCTTTCGTCCATAAGCTGCAGGGTATAGTCAGAGATCTTTTTGGTTCTGTTTGTACGGTGGGCCTTGAAGACCTTAGACCCAGCCGTATGGACAGCTTCTACGAGCCTGTCATGGTATGAGTCCACTTCCTCGCAATCTGCTAGGCATTCGAAACGGTTTTGCAGTTCGAGCTGAAAGGGTTCAGGGTTTTGGATGTGTATGGGTAAAGGTCGGAGCGTAGACTTTATTAGTCGGGACCTCTGGAGCTTGACATTTAGGTTCAATGAGCCTCTCACCAGTCTGTGATCGCTCCCGGTTTTAACCGTATTGATCACTGAGACGTCATTGAACACCTGTCTACTCGTCGACAAGATAAAGTCTATCTCGTTTTTTGTTTTACCATCGGGGCTTACCCAGGTCCATTTGCGGTTTTCCGACTTCTTGAAAAAGGAGTTCATCATAAAGAGTCCCTCCTTCTCCATGAAGTCGGCCAACATTTGGCCCCGGGGATTCCGGTCTCCAGTTCCAAATTGCCCCACTTTCAGCTCATTCCCGAATCGTATACCCAGCTTCGCGTTAAAGTCCCCCATGACCACAGTGAAATAAGAGTTCGAGGTATGTATGGCTCTAGAAATATCCTCATACATGACCTCAACCTCATCGTCGGAGTGCGTCGAAGTCGGCGCGTAAACCTGTATGACCTTCAACGAATACCGCTTGGTAATTCTGAGTATAAGGTACGCAACCCTAGTCGACACACTCTCGATTTTCACTATGTTGTGGACGAGGGACTTGTGGACTATGAACCCAACACCACCTTGGGAGAGTTGGTCGCCTTCCCGGAAATAGAACAGATTCCCGGATTTCAGGATTATCGTGTCCTCCCCCTCTCTTCGGACTTCAGATAATCCTATTATGTCCCAATGTAACCTGCTCAATTCTTCCTCCAGTTCGATCATCTTCTCATCGGTCCGCAGTGTGCGTGTGTTGTATGTTGCCAGGGCCAGAGGTCGTCGGTTTTGGTAACGCGGAATCTGCCGGGGATTCTTAGCACCCCCTGCCCTGCCGTAACCACGGCTGTTACCACGGCTGGGAATAGCAGGGCTGCCGGGGACTGGGGGCCGCGGTTTAATTGTGTCCTTCATTTGAGGGGAGCTGCCACAATCGCCACGCTTGGCAAACGGGTTGGCGATCGCAGTAAGGTAGAAATTGGTACTCATGAGAACGCTGCTGCCCATTCTCTGGAATATATTCCCTCGGGACGACTTCTACGTCCCCCCACGGGATGAGAGGGGGTGGTGATATTCTCTAGGCCGTCACCACACAGCCAAGCCAAGAAGAAATGAGATTAGTAAATTTTGTTCCAGAAGTTAACCTTTTGTGTGACTACGATATATTTTCTTTTGGTCACAATAAATCAAGTGTTACTAGAGCTGAAACTTTATTTTCTTTGTTAAATTTGAATCATCTTAACACCGAGGAAAAAAGTTCAATTGAAACTATTTGTTCCAAATATTCATATTTTCTTTCTGCCAGGCGACAAACTGTCAACAACAAATGTTTACGAACAATCTATTACACTTAAACCAAATGTTATAGTGCTACAAACTTATCTGGCCCGGTGGCCAAAAGTAGAACTAACGACGCCAGTTTGAAATGTCAATCGGCCTGTTATTCCATGACATTCCTGCCATTGATTGTTTGTTGCGCGTATTTATTTTCCTTTATGTGTTTTTTAATTGTGAAAAATGCCGAAAGCTTTAAAAAGTGATGCGAGAAATGTTATATTACAAGTATTGAATTATATGAAGGAAGAAAAACGCCATCAGGCACCAATTATACCCTTCAATAAGTTGTATGAACGCGTAGCTGCTGCAACAGGTTAGTGTTGTCAGCTTCTGAAGAAATACGAAACTCCCCCTCGCATTTTAAATTAAAATACATATTTTAAAATACTCATTATTTATTTCATTTTTGCTATTTCCTTTGTAGGTGTCCGGGAGCGATTTGTAAGAAAACTTGTGAAAGAAAAAATGCAAGCAGATCAGAATATTGGTAGATCGAATTCTGAAATTCTATCATTGACTGCAGAAGCTTTTGATAAAATAACAGTCAATGAATGGCAAAAGCATTGCAATCACGTGAAAAAATATTGAAAATGTGTATCGAAAAAGGGATGGATACTTAGTTGAGCTTTTCATCATTCATTTAGGTAGTGATAGTGAAAGCGAAAGCAGTGTTTCCGATAATGATGATAATGAAATGACTTCTGAATTAAACCATTCCGGTGACATAATAATACCTGGAGTATCTCCATTAGAGAACACTCAGCATACATTTTATGTAAATGATCATAATTATTGTAAAAAAATATAAATATTTGTAATGACAGTATTTGTTTGCTTTTTAGTGAAGTAACATTTACGTTACAATGTTCATATTATTTTACGCAATTTATTGCAAAAAATAGTTACTAGCAACACTAAATGCGATAACAGCGACGCTGCCAGCGGGCCAGATAAGTTTGTGGAACTGTAATCCAATCTACCACCAGCTACTCTCTTTCTCCGAAACTCGATAGACAGATTGAACAAATGAAAAACGAGGATATTATTGAGGAATCCTCAAGTGAGTGGAATAGTCCAGTGTTACTGGTTCCCAAAAAATCGGAGGGATGTCAAAAGTGGCGTTTGGTTGTAGATTATAGAAAACTTAACGATGTTATTGTTGACGATAAGTTTCCTCTACCAAACATCACTGATATTTTAGACTCTCTTTCAGGCTCTATGTATTACACCCATTTAGACTTAAATCAAGGTTATTACCAAGTTAGTTTAAACCCAGACAGTCGCAAATACGCTTTTACTACTAGCACAGGTCAATATCAGCTAAAAAGACTTCCTATGGGACTTAAGACTTCTTGTAGTAATTTTAGTAGGGTCATGTCAATAGCTATGTCTGGACTGACTTTTGAAAAATGTTTTTTATATTTAGATGATTTGATTATTTTCGGCCGAAATTTAATTTCCCACAATAAAAATTTGATTGATGTTTTCGAAAGATTGAGAAAAGTTAATTTAAAACTAAATCCTAGCAAATACAGTTTCTTAAAAAAGGAAATTTTATATCTTGGACATCTAGTTTCTGTAGATGGAGTATTACCGGATCCAGAAAAGATAAAAGTATTGCAAAATTATCCTGTTCCCAAAGATATCGATGAAGTAAAACGTTTTGTAGCCTTTTGTAACTACTACCGTAAATTCGTGCCATCTTTCGCTGATATAACACTACCCCTTAACCGACTATGTAGGAAGAATGTAGGGTTTGATTGGACATTCGAATGCCAAAATTCATTTGATATCTTAAAAAGATCTTTAATGACTCCACCTATACTTCAATATCCAGATTTTTCTGAATCTAATGAATTTATAATACAAACTGACGCATCAGGAGTAGCTATTGGTGCAGTTCTCTGTAATCAAGATTTGAGACCCGTGGCCTATGCTAGCAGGCCATTAAATAAAGCTGAATTAAACTACCCAACAATACAAAAAGAACTTACTGCTATAGTTTGGGCAGTAAAATATTATAGACCTTATTTATACGGTAGACATTTTACTATAATGACAGACCACAAACCGTTAGTCTATTTGTTCGGAATGAAAGATCCATCTAGTAGGTTATTAAAGTTCAGACTGACACTAGAAGAATATGATTTTAAGATAGTGTATGTGAAAGGTAAGGATAATGCAGTCGCGGATGCATTATCTAGAGTGATTATAACTTCGAATGACTTAAAGAGTATGAATGAGAAGGTTTTGTCAGTTAATGTTTTGACTCGGGCACAAAAGAGGAAATTTAATGAGAATGCTACAAAATATTCACCAGTTCCTAATAGACCCATAGACGACAGGTCTGATCAGCCTAGAGTTGTGGAGCTATTACGAAAACCTAGTGATTTTGTAGAAATGATTTTGTTAGAGAAAGATAAGGTAGATGAATCAAGAAAAAGAAATTTGATTGGTGCAGAAGATGAATGTTTTGCTTACATTCCCAGTAAAATGATGTTATGTATAAACCTCAACTTTAGGGCACAATTCTCGCGAGCCGAATTTGTGACTAAGTTAGAGAAGTTTAGCAAGAAGATAATGATAAAAGAAATATGTATCATTAAAAATGAAGAAAATAAAGAGTTCATTAAAGGTTTATGTAATGAAATAAATTCATTAAATAATTGGACCGGTCCACGAGTATACATACTAAGAGGAGTTCAAAGGATAGACGACATTAATGTCAAGAATTTTATTTTAAATGACTTTCATTTATTGCCCACCAGTGGCCAAGCTGGTGTGCGCAGAATGACTAATAACATCAAAAGGCGATTCTACTGGCCAGGCCTTGATAAAGATGTTCTTAATTTTGTAAAAAACTGTACTATTTGTCAAAAGACTAAGTATAGTAGATACACAAATCAACCAATGACAATTACAACGACAGCTTCAGCTGGTTTTGAAAAAATATACTTAGATTTAGTTGGTCCTTTAGATAGAGACGAGGATGGCAACTGTTACATTATTACAATACAATGTGAACTAACAAAATTCATTGAAGCATATCCGATTAAAAATAAAGAGGCTAAAACTGTTGCAAGTGCATTTGTACAAAATTTTATTTTACGTTTCGGAATACCCAAAGTAATAGCTACGGACAGAGTTTCAGAGTTTGTTTCTACAACTATGGAAGAAGTTTGCAAATTGTTAGAAATAGAAAAATTAACATCTACGGCTTACCACCATCAATCAATCGGATCGCTTGAAAATGCTCATAAGCATTTAGGAGCGTTTTTAAGAACTTATTCGGGCAAAAATAGCTATCTTTGGTCCCACTGGATACCTTTCTGGTGTTTCAGTTATAACAATATAGTCCATACGGAGACGAAGTACACGCCCTTTGAACTTATTTTTGGTAGACCTAGTAATGTTCCTAATAACATTAATTGTAATAATGTGGATCCATTGTCTAATCCAGAAGATTACTCTTTAGATTTAAGATATCGCTTACAGGTAGCACTTAAAGATGCTAAACATAATTTAGAAATAAGTAAGGACAAAAGAAAGTTAGAATACGATTAGTTATAAGAAAGACGACTTAATTTTAGTTAAGAATGAGTGTGGTAAGAAATTGGACAATATTATTGAAGGTCCATACATTGTTTTGGAAGACATGAATCCAAACGTAAAAATTTTTAGAAATAATAAAATAGATATAATTCATAAAGACAGGACTAAACTGTACTTTAGTTAATATTTTTGGTTAATCAATTTTAAGTTAATATAGATAATTATCATAAATTTATATAATATGACTAAAAAAAAAAAATCAATTTGTATTTAGATTTTTTTTTTCTTTTCGCCCCCAGAGGTGAAGTGTAGTATGTAAGTTCCCTTATACTATTTAGTAGGTAAGCTCCTTTATAACGTTCTCATATAATTGTCTACGTTGCGATACTTGTAGTGGTGCACCATTTTTATGTATTATGTGTCTCAGAGTAATAAACGTCGTAACCCAGTACACATGTCTTTACTTGGCTCTGCTACTTAACCCCAACGCTTCACTCCCAAGGGTCGCGAAAGCCGCTGGATGCGGGCAGCACAAGACCGGCCATTGTGGAAGTCTTTAGAGGAGACCTTTGTCCAGCAGTAGACGTCTTTCGGTTGATCTATTGAATAATAAACTAGAGGTAGCATTGTGACGAGAAGGGTTTCCGCGCTTAATCGTGTAATACATAAAATAGCTTTTTCATAATGTCTAGAACAATTTCGATAGCTATATGTTATCAATTTGGAAAAGTAGATCATTAGGAGGTTTAAATACAACTTAAACTCACATGCACTAAAGTAAGGAAATAAAAGACAGTAGTCAGTACATCACGTTTAAAGGGTAAATAAAAGAACCAGATTACGTTACAAAATAATATTTTTATTGTAATGAAGTGGCATTGAAAGTTGGTACTTAGTAATAATGTAACATGTAAAGATAACTGAAAGGAACCAGCACAATGGCACTATTATTTTACATTTTTTTAACAAACGACCTCAATGTGCTATTAATCTTATTCAAAAACGTATTTATTTCAAATAGCCGCGTCCGTGGATAAACTATGAGCATGACAGCGTCCTCATTAGGTAAGTAGGAAGAGTTGTTTTGGTACCTACTGCAAGTGTATCCACTAACGTTAAGAACCAGAATTCAGCAAGAAGCTATCTTGCTCGCGCATTTAGATGTTGTGTTGAATAACAATTATTGAAGCACTTGCGAAGAATGTTATATGCCATTTTGAAAAATTAATATTCCAAAATATTCAGAATAAGATCGTATTATTTATATATTTTAGTCACCAAAAGATACAGTAAAAACTCTTTTTGACATATTTAGTAGGCTAACCGAAAATATCAAAATTATATTTTATGGAATATTACAAACAAATATTTTTTATTATACGACAAAAAAAGCGAGATGGCGGCGTGCTGAATTCTAGGCCTAAAGAAGGCTATTCACGCGCATGAAAATTTAAACAGAGAGGCTGTTTAAAAGTATTAGCGGATGTAAATAAATATACGTAATGTTTAATCTAACTAAAACAGTGAGGCGATATCTAAAAAGAAATATCAGAGGTAAGAAGGCGATATAATATTCTAGTTTAATTCTGAGAATAATACATTTTGAACACTAACCAAGATGAACTCAAAACCTTATGATTTTCATATAAAGCCCCTCCAATATTTTAACCCTTAATCAGACAATGGTATTCTAGTTACCACCTCAGTTGAAACTCTTCTATGTTGTAATATGAGCTAAAATTTAATTCATTATATATTATGAACTTACGCTATAACCCATTCAGGGCTGAGCTACGGCGAATTCTGTTTGTCTAATTGTATAACATTTACAGGTAATATTACCGCCATCTATCGCAATGGCTTAGTAATTGCTCGACAAAATCTAGGAATAATATAATATTGGAATATATGGAAAAATAAAAATATTCAATTGAAAGAAAAATTCTACTAGTATTAAATGAAATGAACTAATTAATTAAATTTATTCAGCACTTGGGTATTAACATACACTTGTACTTGTCAAGTAATATCGTTTAAATTATTTCGAGAAAGACTACATGATTAAATTTTATTTTACATTACGTTTAAATATCTCTCTCATTTAAATTTTCATGCGCGTAGAAAAGCTGTCTATGATCACGTTCTATTTATAAATTGTTATTAAAACGTGTATTTGTATTTGAATATTGTTATTTCAATAGGGGTGCAGACTAAAGTTAAAAGAATCTACGAATTTATATGCATTTTAAAAATAATATTAAATACAGAATGCACTGCCTAACGTAATACAGGAAATGTAGATTCAGTACTTATAACTCATTTCGCAAGAAAGGAACGTAACATCCCCATGGGACCAGCCGTGCGGTCCTAATCGCGTTCCACAAATAATTTAAACGTTAGTTTCACAAGCGATTAAAATTATACTAATTATTTAAATTTATATATTTAAGTGTACCCGTTTGTTTTATACAAATCAACATTAGTCCGATCCCCTATTGCCAGTTTTATATTAAATTAGAAATAACTCTTAGACTAATAATGTATAACAGGAAACCAGCATAGCATAGGAGAAAGTATTTGATATTCTTAATAAATTAATGTTACAGTAAATGCAGGATATCGAGGACTCATAAGTTAGTATATTAAACTCGGAAGGTCATAAAACTTCTCTACATAAATACTGCAGTGTATTTTTGAGAACGTATTACATGCTTTTATTACTTTACAAATATCTAAATAATATGAAAACTTACTTATTCTAAGCATATTTACTATTATTGAATATTAACAAACAATCCTATAACGAGTAGTAATATGTGACATCCAGCGTGCTATTTGTATTAATACTTATAATATCATGTAAATTAAAAATTACTATTCAGATTGAGTTTTCATAATTAACAACAATGACAAAGAACATCTACTATTAAATGCAAACATAAGACTTTAGTAAAACAAATGAACACAATATTGTATTTAAGCTATGCTTGTATATAGGGAAGTTCGTATCGTTGGTGTAGGTGGGATAAAGGTATGATATAATAACTATTGAAGTCTGTGGGAATGGTGCAATAATTCAGTCGTAATAATTATCTATTGTCATTATGAGAGACTAGGATATAGGACTATTTATTCTTATTTTGTTTTATGTATTAATATAAGGCATATTACATAATAACCCGTCCCATAAAGATTTCTCAAAAAGATAAAACAACTCATCAGCATACAACACAAAACGTACATGACGATAACATGAAGGAAGTATATTTTAAAGTCCCTCCCTAAATTCATAGGAAGCCATAAGAATTGAGTACCTGGTAGCAACTGCTGTTGTTAAAGCATCTTCTACACGGTTGCAAACCAATGTCCCAACAGAGGTAAATAACTTTAATATATTTCTGAAGTTCACGCAACTCTAAATGCCTCAGTATATATAGGCGTAATCTACATACACAAAAACCAGCGAGCATTTATGACGAATATAATGACAGTAAATGAGGCAATAGGTGTGCAAAGATCGTGACAAATGGAAATCCGTTGTCTCTGCTTACCCCTAAAGGAAACAAGCGTGAGTCTATGTATGTACGTTACAAATGAGTGGTATCGTTATGTCACCACAGATTTGATGATCAATTTGATTTCATGATTCGATTCTATTTCTCCGTATTACTTTAGCGAGGGAAACAGAGACTGAACGATCCCTCAAACAGTACAGTACAATTAAATCGACACGTACATTAACAAAATAAAATATACTTATATATTGCGTACGCGCCGGCTAGACTGACTTTATGGCGTCGTAACAGAAGTACATATTTATATCAGTTTCTAGACGAATTGTATTAATTGCTCATTCAGCCTTTATGCTACAAGTTCATTTTATACAGTATGAAACACAGCGCAAAGGTTTTAAGGGCAGTTTGTTCAGCTATAATAATTTATAGTATCGATCAATACCATTATTATTGGTATCTAATAACCGGTAATTAATCACTTTAATTGTAACAAATTTTCAGTAATTGATCAGCCACTTTATTTATTAAAATTATTATGGAAAATTACAGACATAAATGGAACAATCCTAAACTGAGACAAGAGTTTTCCTTCAAGTCTGACAGACATTATGTAATAACCTTTCCTTTTCTTCGCAGTTTTTTTTTTTTTAATTTTAGGTTGATAGTACCTATATAATGTGTGAAGACTTAACTTTAATGCCGTTTCGAACGTTTTATTGTATTGTTTATGTACTAAAACTGATTCTTTATTTTATTTCATTAAGCATTTTCACTGCAACAGTCTCATATGGAAGATTGTTGTGTGAAAGTTGATTGTTCATTTTAAACTAGGTAAGTTAAATAATCTAAAATATCAAAGTGCTATTATAATATTAATTCAAATCCATACACGTGCTAGAAGCGAAAATAACAATAGATTATAGCATCAGAAATGATTAAATTAATAACTTATAAATTACCGGAACCAAATCCACGAAAAACGTAAACATCCTAACTTAAACGCTATGCAGCAATGTTAGGTCCCGATATGCTTTATAGTCACATGTAGTACAAATTTCAAGTGACCTACTTAGTGGTGAACAATTTTCGATCTTATGTCTATTAGGCATAAGGTTGAAAAATTGTCAGTGGAGTTGTTTTGTCCTTTTGTTCGTAAAACGCACTCAGGCCCTATCAGTTTTAAGACACAATAAATCTAGCCGAAAGATTAAACAGAAATATATACGTTGAGTATAATTTTTTTACCCCATATGCTTCACGATGGCGTCGTACACAACGTACGTAAACTGAGCGGCTACGTACATTTCTGTTCGACCACCGTACTATCCTGCTAGATTCATTGTTTCGACGAAAAATAATATACTTCGCTTATGTAATCTAAACAATTTTTGGATCACGGGCAAAAGTGAGATTATTGCTTTTATTTATTTGTACGAAGAGTCATCATAGTGTTAGCATTATAGGTAGCTATTTTTCGTTATTCTAAAAAATACTTCAGATACATTTAATTATTGCTTCCATCTTTACAGTTATAATTAAATATATTTACTCCCATTCATTCGTTACTATTCAATTATAAATCAAACAAGCTACAAACATGATTATGTAATCCCGGGGCATGTCCATATTAAACCAATGTTTGTCAATGACCCGATAGCGCTTTCTAGTCACAAAACCCATCGCAGTTACAATATTCGCCACAAATAGTTTTTCAGGGCATCAAATGTACAGACGCCAGCACACCAAGCTACCACAATCTGTCAAATTTCCCCAATCGAAAAAGAACCTTATGCTTTTGTGATAAAGTTGAAAATCTATAAAAGAAATTTGACAGGTTTGGGTAGCTGGATGTGTTGGCGTCTGTACCAATCGAGACTTTAACCTCATGTATGACGACGGATTTTGCATGAAGTTTGAGTTCGAATAGAAGACAGTTGACTACTTTTGTAATATTTTTACTACTTAAACTGATGAACATACTCTGAGGGTGACATAATACAAATATTTCATATATTGTTGCCAATTAAAGTGACACACAAAGAAAAAACAAATAGCAATAAATATGATGACACCTGTCAACAGTTTCAATTTGCCAACGGGTTTACATAAGCGAAGTATAGTCGGCGACCTTACAAAATAATTATTGTGTAAATACTATTCGGGAACGGGCGCTTCACTGGTTGAGGGGGAAGATACTCCGTGACGTTTCAGTACCATCTTCGGTTCCATCGCAAAACAATCGAAATTCGTATCAAGAAATAATTCTTGTAGAAACCGTCTTGCACATAGCATGTACGTGTCTCGGGCCAATAACGCGCACACGTCAGAGTAAACACAAGGACTACGAAATACCTCAGGGTGTCGTTGCTTCATTGATAGGAGAACAGACCGCGTCTGAAAAAGAAATAATTTTAGAAATGAAACTTAGTTACATACAGCTACTTAAGTTTCTACAGTAGCTGTATTCTGTCTAGAAGAAATCGCTTAAGGCGATAAGACCGCCCGTTGTACATTATGTTCTTTACATCCAATGTATTTTGTTTCCGTTTGAGTGTGTGCAATAAAGAGTATTCTATCTGTATTTAACTTCACCTACAGTTTTAAGGTTGGCATAGTGATGTAGTTCAGCTGTGTTAAGATGTGCTGGACAAAAGCCTCCTCAAAGAATGGGGGGATAGGCATATCCCCCCATTCTTTGGGGAGGCTTTAACCACCACGCTTGGTTGACGGGTTGGCGATCGCAGTTTGATATTCATAGTTCACAGAAAATCGCTGCTGCCCGTTCTCTGGTAGGTATTCCCTCGGAAGATTTCTACGCCCCCCACAGGATGAGATAGGGTGATGATATTCTATGCCGTCACCACACAGCAAACCTAGTATGGCAAAATAAAGCCGAACCACTAAGATTCCATTCATATTTCGCAATAAAAAATATGTATACGTGCGACATACCACTTACTTACCGTATGGGCAGTAGTTACCCTAATGTCAAAGTTGTTCTAGCCGCCCACCAGGCCTGTGACATGGCTAAATGACTCCAACCGAGATCGACAGCTTAACGTGCCCTCCGAAGCACGCTCAGAAATTAAACCACGTAACCCTTCCGATCACCTACGGACCGGTGAGAGCATCTAGCTATAAGCGTCTCAATGTGTTACTATCACTTAATGAATGTATGTATATAAAGGAGTACACCCGCGATTCTGATGTACATTTCTGCGATAATAGCACGGCAAATTACAATAAGAGTCTAAAGCATTCCGTATTAGAATCGATTCTTATTTGCCATACTACTAGGGGTGTTCAGTATAGCCTAAGAAACGAAGCTACTACAAAAACTCCCCAGACGGAAAATATTTCGCAATATGATAAAATAAACAGAGTACCTGTCTCAAATGAATAGGGTTGGACATGAAGTACACTTGGTGTATAAGGTCAGCCTGTGCACCGGGCCCGCGGTCCGTGGCGGTCTTGTCAGCGCCCTCCATACCTACAACCACATACATTTAATAACAACACAATTAATAATAAAGGGAAAAAGAAAGCAATGGACAAGGGTTTAATACAGACATACATGAAATGAATGAATTCAGTTCGTGTATGTCTGAATTAAACCCTTGACTATTGCTTTCTTTCAATGAATTGTTATACGAAACTGGCGGTAATTCTAGATCTCCGAATAGTATGTAAAACCACAATGGTATCCAGTCAGACAAATCTTTCTTTCACCGGGCAATTATATAAAACTTCAAATTAAGAAACCCGCGCCCGAGGCTCCCCTTTGGGGTTTGAACCTCAATTCGGGGCGGTTATTGACATGGAGATGACAGGGTCAGTTCTACGATATATTTTGTGCAAATTTAGAGGGAAAGTGATTCATCCATACAAATGCAAACTAAGAGACATGCAGGGCGTTGATAGAAGCAGCGCGTTCTCAATCGTGCTCTCACCAAGCGAGTACAGGGGTTATATACAGTGTCACGAGTTTCTAACAAGTTTAATTGGTTCTAAGGCAGTATGTAAATTATGTAACACACAGTAAAACAAATATGCATGCTCACCATTCAAGAACTTCTCGCGCAATTGATGGGAGGAAGGCGGCCGCGTAGGCACACAGGCGAGACAGTCCCCGGTCACATGTAACCACTTCCTACCACCCGACGTCGAAGTCGCATTAACGGCAGGCTCAACTGGATCCTGCTTCGGTGACCCAGCTGCTAGAACATCCTTATCTCCTGGTATTTTATTCGTATCTGTTACATCTTTATTATCAACAATAGGTTTTGAATTTTCCACAGCAGTTTCATCGGTAGCTGTTGCAGTTCGCTTTTTATCATTGGATGTTCGCGAAAGTGTACCTTCTGAATCGCTTGTTATCGATGTATCGGCGTTAGCTTTGTTTATATCGGCTTTTTCAGAGGTAGCTTTGTTAATTGGTATAGCGCTTGTACTAGCTGCAACAACGGAAAAAACGTTTTTATACTTGCATTTAACGGCAACTTCGCTTGAGCAAAATTTGTTAAATTTATACAACCTACAGCACAAGACTTCAGCAATTTCTGAAAGACTATCGTTAAGATATTCAACATTTTTTAAAGTGCAAAACACGACACGAGGACGGGTAGCACACTGAGACGCTGCTGTCTGTCTTCTGGGAGATATTACCTCGGGTCGACTTCTATGCACCCCATGGGATGTGATGGGATGGCGATATTTTATGCTTGCAGCCACACAGTAAGATTGTCCTACGAGGAAATAATAGTCAGGAGTCTCTGGTAGATTAATGTTAGCTAAGAAATAGGTCTTAGTAGATCAGAATTTGGTGAGTTATTGTTTACAAAGAATATGAAAATCAATATCAGTTTTAAACTGCGAGAAAAATGGACTGTTAAGTTTGAAGTTATATTACGATTTAACTCGCTACAAACTGTCGCTCTCGGGTTATTGACGCTTGTCTAACGAAGCGTCAATAAGCCATGTGCGGATTCACAGAGGCTTAAATAACTCTGACGCTAGAGTACAAGTGACAGTTTATAATGTGGATATACATATAGCTAATACTATATTGGAATTGTTTTTAGTAGATCTTGTCAAAATCATTTTTTTTTTTTTTGTGTGTTAAGCCTTTTTTACACTTTTCCCTCTTATTTCATTGGAAACCTGAGGTAATTAAATGATTGAATTATACCTTTATGGGATGCCAGTTTCTGACTGTCTGGTGTGGCTCGTGACTTGTTTTCTATGCTGGCACTACTTGTGTCTACTAAGAAGGAGGGGAGTCGGCCACGTTTCCCGTGCTCACTTTTATCGGTATCTTCGTCGTTTTTATCTTCATCCCTGGAAAAATACATCATTCTATTATTTAATTGCCAACATATAAAATTTCTAGAGCTATTATACCACAACAGATAATTTATATATTATTTATTGTTGTCATAAGGAACTTTTGTTATATACATTAGGACTTGATCTTTTTGTGTCCAAAACAGCCATATTTTCAAGTACACGTCTCTACACTACACTATGCAATGATGTTGTGTTTTACAAGGCAGTAGGTATATATCTGATTTACTGGTTTTGGACCTTATTATAAGCCAATAGAGTTCAAAATGTGGTGGTAACTATATCCCCACTGCCCGGAAAAGGGTTAAGTGTAAAATTGGTAATGATTGCATTTCAATTTTTTCAGTATTTGGCAGTTTTTATCGCCATTATATCGACCAGTACGACTATGCACACGAGTATGTCGCTCGTTCTAAGAAAGTGGAGGTTGAAAGTGTCATCCTTACTACCTATCTAATTCAAGAACTTCACCCTTGCGTAGTTAAAATATCTTATTAGATGACGTGTAAAAAGAAGTCCAGAAGCCCTAATATTACGATGGTAGGGAAACTCACCATATTAGTTTGCCTTTATGATATGATAATAGGCGCAATGTAAAAGTGAAAACTGATCAGGCATTCACTTACTATAAAATAAATAAATAAAATAAAAAAGGTTTTTATTCACGTAGACTTTAAAAAAGCGCTGGTAAATAGTCAGAACATGTTTGTAGTAATATAGTTGTATACATTATTATTTCTAGTAACATAGATATTTAGGTACACATTGTATGAAAACATTTATAAAATTTATTTTATTATAGCATTGATATTTAGCTAGCTCGTATAAAGTTATTGTCAAGAGATTATGTTTAATTATCTAGTTTAAGTCTAATATTTTTACTACATATTGTCAATGGTTCTATCTATATTAAGGTATTATTATTATGACGGACCTTGTGTTAATAACGACGGTCGCGCTTTAATGCTACCACCGGATCCAATGCGCCCCAACTGAGAAGACCCAGCGAAACAAACTCAGTGGGTTCATCTACTACCGGTTTCAACACGACCCAGTTGAGACGGTCCGGCGACACATACTCAAGCGGGCATGAACACGGGATTTGGTCTAATTAGAGTAAGTAATTATTTAGTTGGCAAACACAATATATGCTCGATCGGTTGTCTGAATGCTTATTTTTTTTAGATTACATTTAGGTATAGAAAAGAAAAACTTCGAAACAATAACATTATTCATTTTGAGACAGAGTCAATAATTTTAAATTAAGTATACGATAGCAATCATTTACAGATAGTTCACATAAGTCAGCAGATCAGTCATGTCTATATGGCTACAAGGTCTCCAGCGAGCAATGTGCAGGTAGGCAGTGAGAGCCAGACGTCTTTGTCATCGATGTGCTCTTTAGTGGTGTAATAAATGTCATATAGGCTATAATAACAATACCCCTCAGGTCCTCAATAAGACGGGCTGCCTGCTTCACTTATTGACGTAGAACGATAGTTTCATCTCATGCATCTCCATGGCAGTAAGTTAGTAAGTCTAGGTTGTTTCTATCTAGAGGGCTTGAGCCTCGGCTCGCTTTTGCTTTTAGGGGAAGCAGCGAAAGAATCCTACGTGATCAAAATAGCTTTAATAATAAATAATAACATAGCTTTAAACATAAATAACAACATTACCTTGGAAACAGTTCCATGAGGTCCCTAGGCAGGCAGATGCCGATGTAAGCGAGGCTGTCGGCGGGCTCGGGCGGCGCGGCGGGGCGCGACGCCAGCGTGGCGCGGCGCGGGGCGGGCGACTGGCGCCCTTCGCCCATGGACAGAGGCTTCCAGTCGTACTCCAATAGACTGCACTCAAACAAATAATATGAACGTATTTAGAAAACAGGCTCTGCCTAGTTTGTGATCAGATGGCAGTGTGTTAGTTGTCTCAAAAAGAATTAGATAATGTGTACAACGACATACTGTACCACCATAATTCTGCCTTCCAATCACTTAAATGCCGTTTCAGAAAAGAATGTATCAAGGTAAGGTTTATTACGCCTGTAGGGAGTCTTAAGCGTGGCAAATTTCACTACATTACGACTTAAGCAGAATTTAGACTTTAACCCTTTAACTGGTGGTAGGTAATTTTCTGATTGATTGATTTTGATTCTTATTACAAACCAAGAGAGTTCAAAATATGGTGGCAACTATATTGCCACTACCACTGGTTAATCCAACTATTGAATGGATTGGAGAACTTCTTAATAATGTGCCTATCCATTCTTGAAGGTTAGTAGACAATGTTCTATATCTGTTTTTGTCATTCGCAAGGCGTAAGTTTTGCAGTGCTTGCTATTCCGGGCTGTTCAATAATCACGTCTTTTACGAGCAATTTTACTACGATGATGAGCTGTAGGAATTCATATCTCATATGTCTTATCACATGGGCGAGCCTTAGACGCAAACCATGGCGGTACACGCGAGATGATCATTTCAGTTTGTGCGGGGACGCAGGCGCTGTAGATCCCGCATAAATCTATTACGTAAGTCTGGCAAGAGATTTCCTTTAAGTTGGCCTACCTTAGTTTAGTCATTCTTTCCTTAGTCGACTTTGCTCTATCTCGCAATGAAGAGAAAGGTTTAGTTCTTCGATTTGTATCGGTGAGTAGCCAACTGAAGTCATCTAGATCTGTAGAGCCCGTCCCGGCGCCTTCTGACACGTGCCTTTATAAATTTAATTACATATTATTACACTTACATAATAAATTAAAAACAAGGCAGCATTAGTGAACTGTTTTGAAAACGAGAGGTTATATTTTAAAATTTGAATTTCTCGAATCCGTAAATTAAGTAAAAATACATTTATATTATTAATTACTATTTTTATAAATCATTGAACTGAAGTTAACTTATATTTATATATTTTTTTTTGGAATAGGTATATGGGGCCATACAGAAATAATTTCCCCCCGAATTAAAAGTAACAAACAACTTAGTAATAGAGTACCATACATACATAAATAAAATACAGTCAAATTGAAACCTGTTTTAAAGTCGGTTAGAAAATCTTCTTCATTTCAAATGAGAGGCATTATACTAAGGCTATATAGCAAGTAAATATATCAGTCGACATAGATGGGAGCGAGCGATGGAGAATAAAATCTTGCAATATACTAATGTTATGTCTTTGATTGCATTTGTATGACTTCACTGTAATGTTTTTAATAATAAATAATTACCGTCTGTTCAGTGACTTCAGCGTGGCATATCCTGTCATATCATTTTGTGATGGCGGTGAGCTGGCCACTTCGTGCCCGGCGAAACCTGAAAGTTGTTAAGGGATATTCTGTTAATCACAGTCAGACTAAGTGAATTTTTAAAAGAGTATTAACAAACGCTTATCAAAATAGAACAAAGAGTCAAAAATCACACAGCAAACGATTGCGAACAATGGGTACTACCATTACGTAGCGGTGGTAGGCTGAAACAACTTGAAAGCGGTTCTTACTCAAGGCAAACTTATACGATTGTTGTGAGTACAATTTCTACAAGAATCACGGGCATATGGACTCGCAAAGAGAGTCGTTGTTCTTCTAAATTATATGTAATAATAAATCTATATAAATAAAAAGACAAGTCCTGACTGACTGACTGACTCATCAACGCCCAGCCCAAACCCTTGGACCTAGAAAGCTGAAATTTTGCATAAATGTTTGCTTTATAATGTAGACAAGGAATAAGGAAGGATTTTTCGAAATTCAACCCCTAAGGGGGTAAAACAGGGGCGCTAAGTTAGTATGAAACTTTGCCGTTTTTGAAGTTTAAGGCATAAAAATTGGTATTAGGCCTTCCAGTTAAAAATAAAAAATCACGTATTTCAGGGTTTTTGGAAATTCCACCCCCAAGGGCGAAAAATAGGGGACGTAAGTTTGTATGGAAAATGTGTCAATTTTTAAGTTAAACGCATGAAAATTGGTATTTGGCATTTTAGTTAAAAATAAAAAATATGAATTTCAGCATTTTTGGCAATTCCAGCCCCAAGAGCGTAAAATAGGGGGTGTAAGTTTGTATGAAAAATGTGTCAATTTTTAAGTTAAACGCATGAAAATGGGTATTAGGCATTTCGTTAAAAATTAAAAAAAAAAATTTCAGGATTTTTGGGAATTCCACCCCTTAGGGCGTAAAATAGGGTATGTAAGTTTGTATGAAAATGCGACTTTTTTTGAAGTTAAACCTATGAAAATTGGTATTTGGCCTTTCAGTTAAAAATAAAAATATGTATTCCAGGATTTTTGGAAATTCCACCCCTAAGGACAACTAAAATAGGGGATGTAAGTTTGTATGAAAATCTGTTTTTTTTTGGAGTAAACGCATATAATGTATTTGGTCTTTTAGTTAAAAATAAAGCAATCTAGGGAATAATTTGTTGATAAAAAAAGGTAATCCAAAACTGATTCAACAAATCGACACCAACAATTTACGCAAACTCAAATTTTTGAGAAATTCTTTCGTTTTGCCAAGTTGCTTAAAATGTCGTGGTCGTTGTTGTCTAAGTAAAGATTTAGGGTTTTATAAGATTTGTAACTTCTTTTTTTTTGGTAATTTTTATAACCAACTAAAAAGCGACATTTTATATTTTGTATTCGAGTTAGCGTAGTATGAATTGTTCGTGTCGAGATGATCGCACCCAAAAAATATCATCTTAATTTTACTGATCTACAAGTTCACAATTTTGTATCTAGATGGCGGTAATATCGTTTCAGATCATGGAACTTATTTGGTATATCGGTTAAAATAAATAAATGCTTGAAATAAAAGGTAGTCCAAAACTGAATTAATAGATGATCACCTAAATCTGACCGAAAAACTATGCACACATCTTAATTTTACCGCTTTACAAGTTTATATTTTTGTAATAGATTGCGTAATCATCGTTTTAGATCGTGCTATGGTTTCGTTCACAAAATTTTATATAAGACCTATCAATGCCGTGGTCAAAACCTAATCTAATGGGAGTTACCTTTGTAATTAATGCATCGTTGATTATTATTTCACTTTATTTGAATTACTGACTGTACCTATTTTAGGACAATTGATATGTATTCTTTGATTTCTTTGGTTGATGATATCGGGTCGTGTTTTTAAATAACAGTAGCAAAGTAGTTTTTAGTTTATTTCTTAGTTAGGTTATTTATAGGTTAGGTTTTCTTAAATTTATATTGCTTATTTGTTTTTAATGTTATTTTTTTTAGATTAAGCTAGAAGTAAGTAGTTACATTGCCAATCATTCGAAATTGTCGCGGACGAAGTCGTGGGCACCAGCTAGTTAAGGTATAAAATAAAGGAAAATATATATCATCATTACTAGCGTTCGGCAGTGGAATTTTAGAAGCGAACACAGCGTGAAATAATTTTTGCAATTAACAAGTAGTTTTTGGGTTCATTACAAAAAGAAAACATTGAATTTAACCTTTCATCTGTATAATATTACTTCTGATAATTAAGTTTTAATCGAAAATCACATTATAAACATACAACAGCTACAAATAACTATCAAAAAAATTCAGGCAAATAAATGAAAAGGTTAACAATTATGATAGGGATAAAGAAATATCTTACTTGAAGTTGAAGTGCGGCGCTGCATTTCCGATATCCTCGGCCGATGGGAACTGTTGCTGCTTTTCATGCCGTACAGACTCGACGAGCTCGGTATAGGGCTCAATGTTAACACCCTATCACTGTTAACATACCATCAAATTATTTTTTTATATACAACAAGCGGATACAGTAGCGTATATTCACATGCAATACTAGATGTATCACTTCAGGGTTGCTGACACATCCTCCTCCCCGTTTAGACTTGGCAAACTTACTCAGACAGAGAAAGACAACTAATTATTATGGCTGTCTGGTTTCGGTAAATATTGCTGAACAAGTTTATGATATGTAATGTTACTTAATATATTACAGCCCAATACTGACTGACTACACTACTAGGCCTACTCTTAAAATAAGATAAAATAGCTCACGCCGGCCAAGTGCGGGTTGGCTGACCTCACATGTAATCAAGAACATTTTGGAGAAATTCCAGATATGCAATTAACTTTTAATGCGCATTTGAATTCGGAAAGTCGCCATGGGTTTTACCTAGAGACTCCACTCTCCAATGGTATGACCACTAAGTTATCTCCTATTTACTTTAAATGAAACTTACGTAACGTAAAATGGGTTCTTCAGGGACCTTATGCAAGTGCTCAAATAAATCTAGTATAGTATGGTCGAATAGATATCGAAAAAGAATACTAAGGTCCCGGAATGGTTATCAGATCACAAAGATGAATAAAATCTCGATTATTAATATTAAAGTTTACATGGTTCTAGCTAAAAATTAATTAAGAAAGGTCAAACATTGTATATGAACTTCCTAGTGTAACAACAATCTATCTGTATCTCGTGCCCGTATTCTTAAATGGTGAATTACTTTTTTTAAGAAATAAGAAAATTATTTCCAGTTTATATACCAGCATTTACGGCGCAGAATATTTACAAATGTTATAAAGGGGACAACACAGTTTAAAGTAAAGGAAACTTACGGAATAGCATATTTCCCGAGAAACGAATCGCAGCTGCTGACTCCACTGGTGCTCGACTCGCTCGTATTCCTCACTCTACCTTCGTGAGCGTGTTCGAGAGAGTTTATTCTGCCTATCCCTAAGCGGTTCTCTGACATTTGATGCCGATGAGGGGGACGTTCGTACGTCGAACAATCTCTCAGAATATCTACTGTTCTAGATTCCGATAGCGTAGGCCGATCATGCGTACTGAAACAACTTTGTACAGGTAGTGTGTGCGATTTCCTTTTATCCGGCTCTCTGCGTTCATTATAGCCTTTGTGGTCGACCACATCTTGTTCTTTAACATCCGATTGCTCTAATACCCCGGTTTTATTTAAAATCTTCGTGTGGTCGGATTGTAAGCTTTCCGCTACGCTTTGATCGGTGTGATCAGAATGTTCGCTCATCTCAGTGTCGTAAGCATTGTAACGAGATTCAGGGGAAGTGACGTAGTAATGTAAGTTTATATTCTGTTCGAGAGCGGAGAAGGTTTCGTCTGGTATCACTGGGAACTTATCGTGCCTCGTGTGTCTCACGCATAACCAACCTGAAATAAATATTTTTATATATTGTTCTGAATATTATAATATTCAGTACAATATTAATTTATTCACAGGATACTGCAAATAAATTTTGATTAATACGATGTACGTCAAAATCAGTGAAAGTATCAATCCACCCACGTCCTGGCAACTATACTGAACTAATAGTAATGGCATCTCTTGTCCCACACGTTCAAAGACGAGTCGCTGTAGTAGCGCAGGTAGGTACTAATTGTCTAGTAAAATATGAGTTACGTATTATAATATCTAAAAGTATTCTAACTATTTTTGAAATAACTACGGTTGATTTATATATGTTTATAACACATATTGGTGAACTCAAGTACTGTTTTATTTACATAATGTCGATTAAACTAAAATTAATCTCACTAACGAACGATTAACCTAATGATTTTTTAAAATATTGGATATTTCCACTACACATGAAATATCTAATGGACGACTCGCCTACGGTTTATTAATATTGCGCGCTGGATTTTTTTCTAAAGAGGTGGGTAGTTTCACTTCCCAAGAAAAGGAAATCCAAGAATGAGCATAAGTTACAAAAAATTGAAGGTATTCTAAAAGAAATCCCGGAATACTCACATGTGGAATTATTGCAAGCTATTGCTTCAAATCTTTAAATTTGTTCGTTGTTCATTTGTATCTAATTATAATTATATAACTATGATTCAACGTTTTTTTTGTGATTTCCTATATAAATATTAACGACAGATATATCAACAGTGGGTACGTACCAAAATCCCGAATTTTAATAGACCGAATTTTAAAATATAGTACAATTTTGTGACAGAAACGAATCGCCGCAAAACCGACTTCACGTAGTCTTGTCTGCCCTACTCTAGAGTGTAATTTAAACCCGCGTAGGCGCGGAGGGGTGGGGCGGCCCGCGAGCTGAGGATTTGGAAGGTTTGGAAAGCCCGCCTCCGCGGCTGAGGCTGGCCGGCGAAGCCGGCCAGCAAGCCGAAGCTGCGGTGGTGGGCGTTAAAACCATCTGCGACGATAAGCTCGCGTGGGACCGCCTAAACCCCGCAGCGCCGGAGCCGTGACAGAAACTGCTTGCTGCATGTTGCATGCCTGCTTACATGCTGCATACCTGCCTGTTTGCATGTTGCATGCAGTCGCCGAGTGCCAGATATGAGTAATCGCGGGAACTACGTCGCTGCTCTTTGGGATTTCATCCATCGGTATTTCGTCTATTCGTAGGTGAATAGTCCATTAATTAATTCAACCTTAACTTAATTAATTATAGTTAAATAAACCGTAGGTGAATCGTCCATTATGGATTTCATCCATTAGTTATCATAAAAATCTGTGAAATGACCTTTAGGTTTTTAAACAGTAGGTCTTATGATCGTAGTCATTTCAATAATAGTTAGAATACTTTTAGATATTATAATACGTAACCAAAATATGGAACCTTGCCAGGTAGATTGGTAATATGTATTCGTAAAGCAATGTGCGCCTGCGCCTAAATACCAACCCGAACTATAACTGCATGTGGAGCAGTGTGTAAGGTACCTCAGTAAAAGCTCATCGAACTCGTGTTTCTGGGTCGACACTCTCACAGGGTGCCTTGCTGTGTGCCCCTTTTATAGCTGTATTGCGACTCGATGTGCTTTGTTTAATTTCATGCGCAGTATTTTAAAAAAATCTAAAATGCGGGAGGTCTTCCATCATTTTGCGAAGTACCAAAATATTGCAGGCGCCGTTGTTAGCCATTGTGTCTGATAAACCAATTTACGGAATCTGACATTCAAAATACAATATTAGTATTTACTGTTTTCAGCTTAATGTCTGGGACTAGTCCCTCCCTCTTACCCACAACTGCAACACCTGTAAGTCAGGATCAACAGCGGCACACAATGAAATGACACTGAGCGGTGAGGCTCAGGCATGTCCCGGCGAATCGCTTTAACTGCCTTGGATCCCGCAACGAATATAATCAGAAAGATAAAAGGAGGAGTTAGAAAATGCTATATATAACTTAATGTTTGTTTCATCCAGCCGGGATGCAATTTGCACTACTTTGCGGTCTGAATTAAAAAACTATGAGTTCATTACAATTCTGAAACATATCTCCGAGAAACCTTTTTCTGCCGAATGAGTTTCCGACTGAATGTTTCGTTTGAAAGTTTTTCAATGACCGAACCTTTCAACTGCGAACGATTCGCCCACAGAACGATTTATTCATGAGTTAATCTTCGACATTTCGAATTTGGGCTATCCATGGAGCTATTACAAAGAGGAGACGGCCTAAGCAACTGAGAACTGTGATTTTCAACTGAGTCCAAACGTCATCATGTAGGCGTGGCCTAAGTCAATGTATTGTTGGCGTTCGTCCTGTGCACATCTACGTCACGTTTACAATTTACAGCTATATTTGAGCTAGAAGATAAAAATAATGAAGTGTTGTGTTTTATCTTGTAAAAACTACTCGGACAGACGACGTTCTAATGCTATGGATGGCATCAAATTTAATTTGTAAGTAATTTTATTCGATTTTTTATCAAAATAGTTCTAGAAAATTCCCTTAACGTCGGCGTTTCGAAACATAATTCTACACGACATTAGATGGCGATACTTGGGGTCATGGGAATAAAAAATATTTAGGTACGCAGAGCTCAGTACTATCATAATCTAATAATCGTATGTACTGAAATTTGTATTACATTCATTCGTAAAACCCCTTTAATGGCCAAAATACATTTTTGTAGCTTTTAATATAATTTAAAAAAACAAACCGCCATCTATCGAACAAATATGAACATAACAAAAACAGGGCCGTAATTAGGATCCAGTTATTTTACCTAATGTCCCGCAGCTGTATCATAAATAGAAAGTACTTAAACATGGAATGCACTGCACAAAAAAAATACAATCTCCTATAAATTAAATATTCTATGTACAGTAATTTAATTAAAGTACCTACTTCCCTTCATTAGTATGCTCGTTGTTTACTTAATTTAAATTAAGTACTTCAAGCCTACCTAGTTTATTTAGTCAAATTTTAAAATTATGAATGTTATAGATTGCCATCTGAAGATAACCTTAGACAAAAATGGATAGCAAAAATTAACAGACAAGACTGGTCTCCCTCTAAATATACAAAAATTTGTTCTTGCCATTTTAACGATGAAGACTTCGTAGTAACAAAAAAAGGCCTTAGAAAATTAAAGACGGGAACTTTACCTTGTTTAAAACTGGATATATCGGTTCGTAACAATGCATTTTTTACCCATAAAATATTTAATTTTATTTCCAATATAACATGAATAACAATTCGGAATATTAATAATAAGTCATCGACCATCTATAGAGAAACGGCAGCTTGACTAGTAGTTCTAGAAACGACACGTTCCCGAAATGATGGCCTGTATTTCGCTCAACAACTGAACATTGCTATTCAACGTGGCAATGCTGCCAGTATTCTAGGAACGTTACCCACTGGCACGAATTTTGAATTTGATATTTTTTTGAGTTTAGGTTTTAATTAAGCGTTAACTTTTATTAATATTCCGAATTGTATTCATAATTATATTGGAATAAAATAAAATATTTATTAGTATGCAGTTTTTAGTTACTAGTTTCACTTGTTTTTTGGGAAAATTTTAAATTACTCTCTTAGATTCAAAGGTGTTCCGCATCAGTTTTAACATATGACACGCGTCTAAAAATACAACTACATTATAATCAGCACTTTGGTGTTTCAATCAGTCTTTAAGTTTTTTATATCATCCAACTCTCAACCCAGTGTTTTCATTGTTGCAATGTTGCTTTTACAGTCATCGAATGTCACAGAACGAATTTGTACACCGATTTGATTGCATTTTTCTAATTTTTATGTGAATCTGCTTTAATACTGTCAATAAAAAATAAGCTAATGGTAGTTTCCAGGAATCATTGATTGCAACTAACTGAAAAACATAAGCTTGGGTAGCCATTTGGCTTCTATCAGCGCTACCTAAATCCATATCTACTAGGCCCTCATAGCTTTTACCTGTCCATATCTTTTGCCTCCCAATATACTTTTTATCACTAGATTTTAATTTTTCCTCGAGCCTATTTAAAGTTTCTGTACAAAACCCTGGTTCCGCATTTACACTTCGATACCATTCATATAATGTATGGAGGTGAGGTAAACATCTATTAAACATTTCACGTACATATTTATAAGCAGATGGCGAGTAAAAATGCAGAGTTAAGGTAAATTTTCTAGTACCCGGAGAATGTTTTTTGAAGGCCCTCGTACAACTGTTTTTATTTTTAATGTACATTCCATTAAACAATTCTGCAACCTCAAATTTTTTTGTCAAATCGGAAAATATTGAATTATCAATCGATTTTTTCTTTTGAAGTAAATTAATTATATTTTTAAGGAAACATTTTTCTTAGTCAGTCTCTTGTTTACTTTTTGTAAATTATGAAGTTTTATTAAAACCTTACATCTAACACCAACTATTGTAATACTTTATGATTACCTGGAATTTGGGAACCGCTGTTTTTAGTGAACGTTTCCGTCCGTATATCACAGCCACTTTTCCGAAACTATAACAACTATACTGTTGAAACTTGGTAAGTCGGTGTATTCTGTGAACCGTATTAAGATTTTCACACAAAAATAGAAAAACACGAATAAATTTTGGGGGTTACCCATACTCAGAACTGAAATTCAATATTTTATTTTTTATCAAACCCATACCATACCCATTGTGGGGTGGATAGGTGGCGCGAGAGACACTTCCAAAGCGGTAAAATATGTTCCCCGCCCCTATTAACTTCTAAAATAAGAGAATTATAAAACTAAAAAAAATATATGATATACAATTCCATGCCAACTTCCACCGAAAATTGGTTGGAACGAGATCTAGTAAGTAGGTTTTTTTATACGTCATGAATCTTAAACCGCAATTTATCTTTCGTTCAATAAACTCAAATACTTGCAGGTCGGAACTCTTGATGGGCGAGTCCGACTCAGCCGCTATTTTTGTAAAATAAGTAATTAACAAAATCCTATAATCTTCAATCGTCATTCATCAATGACGTTTTTATTCTAACATTTATTTTATAATAATATCACTGTCAATAAAAAAAGGATATCATTATGGTTCGCAAAAGTAAAAAAAAACAGTACTCCCGGGAACGAAGTTATGAGTCCGGCCCTGTTGCACCCTGCACTGTGTGACATCTAGTGTAAGAAAGTTACATTACTACTAATGATAGTCGACAAAACATGCGATTAGTTTACCTATTGACCGGTAGATGTAAACAAAGAAGTAGGCGGGATCTAACACCCTCTCCCCCCCCCGCAAAATGTCACGCGTTGTTTCATAGAAAAATCAAATTACAACGTCTCCTCTTTGTAATAGCTCCATGGGGCTATCCCACACATTTTATGACAAGATTAAAATAATAGTCTTATATATTCATTCAACTTACCTAAATCAGAAAGTAGATTCGCGCCATCATATGTACTGCCGATAAGACCGAGCACATAGAAAGCTGTAGCGCGGACAGAATACACCGGATTGTATTTGGCCAAGCGCACTATGTGCACGAGAACGGAGTCTTCCAAGTAGCCATTGCTTAAGCTCATCAGTAGATGGAGTCCTTGAGATGTGGTAGCCGTGTTACCAACAGCCCATAACGATGCCTTTATGTCAGCGATTTCTTGCTCGTTCGAGCACTTCTTACGTTGCAGAATCTAGAGAAGTATAAATACTATAAATATAAATACATAAATAGAATGACGCCTAGTCCCCAGTGTTTTTTCAACGGGACAAGTCCCTCCCTCTGCCCACCACTGCAACCCCTGTAAGCCAGGTTCAACAGCGGCACACAAGGAAAAGAGGTGAGGCTCAGGAATGTCCCGAGGAATCACTTTAACTGTCTTGGATCACGCAACGAATTGTCCCCAGAGTGTTATGCCCGGATCTAAGAGTTGCGGCGACCTTTATGGACCTTGTCTCTGTTTGACCTCTTATGCCCAAAAATCCACCTTTTCATGAAGCCCAGGTTAGTAACAGTCCTGAGCCGATGTAGTAACTCGTGTAGGTCGTAAGGCACGTCGTATGAATTTTCACCTAGTTGGCAAGGGCCATATTAGCGCGCGCATTTAGGAGTAGTGACTTCGACTAAGATGAAAATACGCTCGCTGAAGTTTAAATTTCGGTCAAAAGTCCAACCCAAACATTTCCTCTCCTAAGGGAAAGGATCGTCGAACATTTGGACTTACAGTTTACTAGGTTTACAGACTAATATATTTATTGTATTGTATAGTTACCTTATAGTGGTCGGGTAAGACCGCGGCTAGCAGCGAGCGGGCGCGGGGTGGGTGAGAGGCCCGCGCTCGTGCCACCAGCGCGGCGTGCAGGTGTGGCGGCGGGCGAGCGGCACGCCGCCCGCGTGGGGCCCCGCGCCCGCCACCCGCTTCGCTTACCGCTAACGCTTCGTGCACGCCCGCTTCCACCAGCCGCACGTAGCTATGACATTTAACGCGCTATTATTATTATTTTATTATTAATTTATTCAGAGATAACAATTTTACAATCGTATTTGAATATTAACGAGACTCACATACTAGACACAAAAAATAAAAATAAAGGAATTAATATAATACCAATAAAAAATACAATAATGAATAAATCTACGACGAAACATAATTAACAAAGTCACCTTAAAATTTAAATTCGTAGAGTAGAAGCACCCTTCCAGCAAAAGCTTTTTTAATTTATTTTTAAATATGTTAGGACTATCGATAGTTTTAAGCTCAACCGGCAGGGAATAAATAATTTTACCGCTTGATATCTACAGCCATGCATCGCGACATTTAACCTTGGTTGCAAAGGAACCTCCAAATCTTTCCTTCTAGTATTAAGTCTTAGTTAACATTAACAGAAAATTGGTTCTTTTGCATTAGATTTAGTTAATATCTTAGCTCTTAGGTACGTCTTGTTAAAAGATATAAATTGATAAATTGGTTCTTTTGCGTTAGATTTAGTTAATATTCAAGCTCTTAGGTACGTCTAACCTAAGACTAATAATAAAGTCAGTGGCGGCAAGTTTATGCTTAAAAAGTATACTAAATCATTTTGACAGAAACAGTACTGAAGTCGTCTTCGAATTTTAGATATTTACTAGCTTTGAGGCACGCACAAAGGTTTCATAGACTACAGGCCCGTGTTAAAAAAATGATGGGTCATTTGAACCACCAGATGACCTATTTAGAACTATATAAGAGCATAAAATAATAAGATTCAGCATTATGCCGTCACTTGTAAGCTGTCCAACTGAGTGCAGGTGAGAATTCAAAGGTACAGGTAGAGTGAGTACATTTTGGTCATATGTTTTTGTACGGCATTCTTACCATCGATAGATCCATGAAAAATAATAAGAAAACGCGTAGTGCCGTAAAAAAATGGTGCGCCAAAAAGTCGGATTTTTTTTTTGATTTTCCGACAATTTCCAGGGTGAATTTGGTCATTTGATTTTGTACGGCATCAGTTTCATACTACTTCAATACTGCTTCTAATCCATTATTCCGCAATGCCGTACAAAAATCATGCGACAAGGGGAAAAAACCGAGGGTTGCAACCCCCTCTCTTTCCGTGGTCCAGGGGGTGATTTGAAAAAGTACGGCTTCGGTTCCAAAACATTATCTAGCACTTAAAAGTACTATTAAAAATAATGCCGTCAAAAAATGATTGTTCATTCGAATGTATATCAATAATTATCTTAATTTCATCATATTCTTGATTTATAAAGCTGTAAAATCATTTGATCCTGTGCGGGAACTTTTTTTTTAACATGATGTTGTAAAATACAATTGTTATATAGTATTGCCGTTCAAAAGAAACTGTTCTGAAAAAAATTATAGAGAAATACAAAAACTGAAATTTTGCAAATTATTGCAGTAATTTAAATATCATAGATTAATGAAATATAGTAGTTTTCTACGTTGTATCCCATGTTTTAAATAGTATTAACATAAATAAATTAGGAAAAAATGATGCCGTACATTTTAATGCAGACCATATCTTGTAGTTAGGCTGATGAAAATGACGCTACCATTTTAAGGGTACTTTATGGCCATCTGATACAGTACGGCATTAACATATTTTTGAAGAGAACAATTGATAATATGATAATAAGCACTATGACTTCTAACTGAAGTGAAACGGTGTGTATATTATATCCAAAAATTTAAACTGTCAATCACAGTATCAAGTTTTGTATACTTTTTGGTTTATATACTTCGAACATTATTGATACATATATATAATTGATTTGTTTCATTGTAATGATGTGAATAAATAAAACAATCATTTTTTAGAAAAATTCGATATATTTAATGATGATGATAATAAAAAATATGGTACCAACGAAAATGTACGGCATATGAAAAAATATTATCTATGAAAAAATATTATCTATGCATACATACTTTCGAAATAAATTAATTTGATGTTGTGTCAAATCACCCCCTGGACCACGGAAAGAGAGGGGGTTGCAACCCTCGGTTTTTTCCCCTTGTGGCATGATTTTTGTACGGCGTTGCGGAATAATGGATTAGAAGCAGTATTGAAATAGTATGAAACTGATGCCGTACAAAATCAAATGACCAAATTCACCCTGGAAATTGTCGGAAAATCAAAAAAAAAACCGACTTTTTGGTGCACCATTTTTTTACGGCACTACGCGTTTTCTTATCATTTTTCATGGATCTATCGATGGTAAGAATGCCGTACAAAAATATATGACCAAAATGTACTCACTCTACCTGTACTTTTGAATTCTCACCTGCACTCAGTTGGACAGCTTACAAGTGACGGCATAATGCTGAATCTTATTATTTTATGCTCTTATATCGTTCTACATAGGTCATCTGGTGGTTCAAATGACCCATCATTTTTTTAACACGGGCCTGTAGTCTATCAGTTTAGTCACATTTGTTGATTAAACGGTTGTGTAATATTACGATTAAGTACCAGTTTGCAATAAAAGTATGTCTATAGAAAAAGTTAAGCAACATTTACGTTATTGCGATTAATGTGACGGAAGAGCCAGAGTGGGAAAATAGTATACACAAAGATTAAAGAAACTAATATACATACAACACTTAGCATAGGTTTATCTACGTACAAAATAATTACACGCTATATTTCAATGTTCTATATCTATAGAGTTAAATAACCAAGTCAAGAGACAGCTCCATAAACTTACCGGTAGTTGTAAGATTTAGTCCAAAACTCGAGATGCTTCTTGAGAAATGCGACTGACTTAGCGTCGACCGACTGCACGGCTACGGCGACTTCGAGGCCTAACCACAGCAGGTATCCCCTGTCGCTGACTACGGCGAAGTCGAGCGAACTCGGGTCGGCGGTCTTGTCCAGACGACAGTTTTGACACAGCAAGTCCTTCATTGTTATCAACTTCTCGATGTAAGCCTGCGCACAAAGATTTTTGCTTAAAGACAACGCCCGCACTAGGTAATTCCTATTACTGTGTCGCGAGGTACTTTACAAACATATAAACGGACACAAATTACATCTAGACTCAGAACAACTATTTATGGGTCACACTAATAGTTGCCCGGCGCGGGACTCGAACCCACGACACGAAGCGGCGAGGCGACTGTCTTAGCTGCTGCGCCACACGTGCAGTCGATTTAATTAAAATAACTGTTTATAATGTACTTATAATATTTTTTAAAGACAACGCCCGTTTTTTTAATAAATCCTTGTATCGGGGGAGACTTATCAAAGATGCAATAAGGGTCCAGAAGAACTTAGTTTTTTATTTGTCAATATGAAAAGGACCATATATAAAGTTTTATGGTAAAAATAAAATTGAAATTACCGTAAAACTAATGAAGTCATAAGCATTTAAGAATCATCTTAGATATAAATATAACGCGTTATACTAAAATATAACGCGTTATATGCCTTTACGCCTGCTAAGAACTTAAAACTTTTATATCTAGATTTTGCTTTTTTTTTTAAACAAAAACCGCACTGGGTATACTAATCCTTGTGTACCCCACTTTACAAACACATAATTGACGGACATAAAGTTATCCAGGCTCAGAACAACAATGGGTCACACAAATAGTTGTCCTGCGCGGGAGTCGAATTGGCGAGGCGGCTGCTATCGGCCATCTGATCCCAAACTAAGCAGAACTTGTACTATGGAAATCAGATAACTGATTTGTTACATATACTAGTTTTATTTTGTAAATGCATACTTATATAGATAATTACACCCATACTAAGGACAGACAGACATGTTCATGCACACAAACATCTGTCCAGGGTGGTAATTGAACCCACGACCAGCGCCGTGAAAGCAAGCATTTACCAACCACGCCAACTGAACATATATACCGGCGTTCAGGTCAATTAAAAAATATACAGAAAGCTCAAGTTTTAAGTGCATATTAAAAGTTCAATTCTTACCGGAACATAGTAAGCCTCTTCTAAGATACCAAGCGCTAACTTGACGACAGCTTTCGACTCGTCCTTTAGCTGCCCCACTAGCATTTGCAAGATCCATGTCTCCATATCCACACCCTCAGTGTTCGTATTATCTTTATGGAAGGACTTCAAATGCTCGTGCATCACAGTTTTCTTCACCTTTGCCTTTCTCCGCACCAACTCTCGAGATTTACGAGAAGCCCTCAATAATACGTTCAAAAACTGCGTTGTATATAATCTTGAGGCTTGAATATTGCAAGTTAAAGTCTTCGCTAGGATATCTCGTGGGTATGAATCGAGAGTGTAGTCAAGACTTGATATTACTAGTTTCACATAGCAACTGTGGTGAGTTTTTATGGATAGCTCCAAAAGGCTGAAAACGTAGGAAATTTTGATGAAAATTGCAGTTGCAATGAGCGACTTTTTATGTGTTACAGATATTTGTTTAGAGTTCATTGCAATTTATGGATGAATTACTAAAACTCGGAACACGAGATTTAACACGTGGAACTAAGAAGTGATGTTAGCCCTAGAACATGTTAAATAAATAAATAAAATAAAAAAGGTTTTTATTCACGTAGACTTTAAAAAAGCGCTTGTAAATAGTCAGAACATGTTTGTAGTAATATAGTTGTATACATTAGATATTATTTCTAGTAACATAGATATTTAGGTACATATTGTATGAAAACATTTATAAAATTTATTTTATTACAGCAATGATATTTAGCTAGCTCGTATCAAGTTATTGTCAAGAGATTATGTTTAATTATCTAGTTTAAGTCTAAAATTTTTACTACATATTGTCAATGGTTCTGTCTAAATTAAAGGTATTATTATTATGACGGACCTTGTGTTAATAACGACGGTCGCGCTTTAATGCTACCACCGGATCCAATGCGCCCCAACTGAGAAGACCCAGCGAAACAAACTCAGTGGGTTCATCTACTACCGGTTTCAACACGACCCAGTTGAGACGGTCCGGCGAAACATACTCAAGCGGGCATGAACACGGGATTTGGTCCAGTTAGAGTAATTATTTAGTAGGCAAACACAATATATGCTCGATCAGTTGTCTGAATGCTTATTATTTTAGATTATATTTAGGTATACAAAAGAAAAGCTTCGAAACAATAACATTATTCATTTTGAGACAGAGTCAATAATTTTAAATTAAGTATATGATAGCAATCATTTACAGATAGTTCACATAACACATTTATATAAAACAATTGAACAAAGAATATCTATTTCATATTTTTCATTAATAAGTTCTATGTCTAGAATTTTGCTAGAGAAGCGGTTTATATTTTGATGTGATAGAATTACAAAGTTATCACACTTCTCTATTATCATGCTTACATGTTTAAACTACTAACTAAATTGATTTTAATAACATTACTAAAAGATGGTAGAAAAAGTGACTTCGTCATACTACTTATGACTGAGTTAATATGTGCCGCTACTAAAGTTGCAAGTATGTTCAAAAATTTTCTTGAGACAGTAACTGTACTCATGGTTACCCTACAAGAATCTATAAAACTATTTGTGTCTAAAATATAAATTTATTACTATAATGGCTAACCAAAAACAGTAGGTGCATATTTAGCTTGTGGATATAATTATTTGTACTATCAGGCACATTGGACACATAGGGGAAGGCACACAATATTATCTTATTACAGTCTAATTGTAACATCTTAGTGAAACTATCTGTAATGTCTTTTTTCTTTAAGTTCTTACAATTTCCACTGTTAGGTCAGAAATTCTATTACAAAAGCGTTATTTTTTACAGCTTTTTTTCTAGAGTCAGTATTTTTACCGTAAACAGCCGGAGGGAAATAAACGAGGAAGCGTCGATTATCTATCCTAATCAAATATATTAAAAAATGCCTTATTAAGAAAACCTTATATTTTTTTAATATCAGATCAAAGGCTTTCATTCATCTCTTCAGAGTTGACTCATTGACATTGACACAACAATATCAGATTTTTACTCAAAATAGCAATAAAATACCAATAAAAACGAGTGCATTTTCGAAAAACTATTCCAACTCAATTTTTGTTTCACATTTTCGTATCTCTCCTCTTTTGTATTTCGTGCCATTTTCGAGACACATATCTCTTCTTGTAGCTTTACGATAAAATTCGTTGCGGGGTCCAAGATTGCTTGGTATCTCAGGGTCTACCCCAGTCTCACAATTTAGAGCCAAGTCATCTATGTATAGACATGGATTAAATGTCTACAGCGCCCTAGGCTAGCTCCCTAGAGGGGTGCTAGCCTAAAGCGAAATGCGAAACAAAAATTGAGGTTTGCCACCTTACGAATATTATATACGCAAGTTTCCTTTTGCGAAATGCGAAACAAAATTTGCCATCTTACGAATATTATACACGCGAAAGTTTCGACGCCGAAAGTTAACGGCGACTTAATCTCTGGTAGGAATTCAGGTATTATTTGTACTTCGTTTAAAAATATCCCCGCGCGCCGTTTGGGGGGAATAATTCCATTTCAATGCATACATTTTTTTTAACTTACTTTTCATACAATCTAGTTTGCTTGAACAATCTCAAGCCGTTATGCGAATGACACAGCTGTCCGATGAACAGGAAGTACATTTGACACATAGTGTTGCACATGTGCTGTGGGCTGAACAAACACTCGTGCGCCTTCAGACCCGTTTCAATAGCCTCGATCTGTCTGCTCACGTCACAGAAAAAGTCTTCGAGAAGCCTTTGACACTCCAACTGGAAGATAACATATTAATTAATCGAATAACACGAACAAGCAGTACTATTAGAAGGAATAAGAGGGCCACTCCATAATATCCCGTGCCACCTGTGTACTATAGCTACCACCTAACTGCGCCAACTCGCATGCCAAGCACCTCCGAAACATGCTATATATTCAACAGCTCTAAAACTCACCGTAGCCTAGTTGGTAGTGCTCCTACCTACGAAGCTGGTGGTCCTGGGTTAGAATCCCGGTAAGTGCAAATATTTGTGTGATGAGCACGAATATTGGTTTCTGAGTCATGGATGTTTTCTATGTATTTAAGTATTTATCCATCTATATAAGTATATATATCGTCGCCTGGTACCCATAGTACAAGCTTTGCTTAGTCTGGGGCTAGGGTGATCTGTGTGACATTGTCAATAAAAAAATGAAAAAAACACTAAGTTGATCCGTTCTTTTAGATGTAATCATCGTCTTATCGAGTCATTAATAAATTTTACTTGCATCATTATGTTTCAGTAGATGTCTGATAAGTTGACAGCCAGCGCGCGTGGTGGAGTGGCCATGCGAAGTGCTCGACAGATCCGCATGAGAATACTTATTGGACGACGGCTTTAAGTAGTTAATTATGCGCGACACCCATGCCTTGTGACCACTGTCATTCAGATTGAGTAGAGGCGTATCGTTTTCCTGAAAATATAATCGGTGTAGTCTTCGCACATTCTAAATTGTTAAAGGCACAGACGCCAGCGCTTCCAACTACCCCAATCTGTTGAATTTCTCAACTTTACACATATACATAAGGTTCACTTTCAATTGGGGCAATTTGGCAGATTGGGGTAGCTTGATGTGCTGGTGTCTGTACATCGCAATTTAAATATTCAAATACCTTTAAAATAGTCCTTATAATTTCCCAATCCCACGTGTTACCATCTTTATTCTGCATCACTGACGTACAACGTATCAAACTGTCACTGTCTCGTTCGAAGAGATTGAAGAACTTTGCAGACTTTGTCACCTTACTGACAGCCGCGCTGGTTCGGGAACTGACACTCTTACTCTTCACCAGAGCACCCACGTTTCTATTCGAAACGTCGGCTCGAGATCCCACACTATGACGCTTCGGTTCGATCTCATTATCGGAATCGTTTAAAAACTCAATACTGTTTTCCTTATGGATATTAACATCCGGCTTGGGCTTGACCATACTGGCGTTGTCTTTCTCTTTTCGACTCTTAGATGTATCTTCTAATTTATCTATGAAAGCGCCACTGCAATACTGGATTATGTGGTCTAGGAACAAGGTGCTGGTGGCCGGGCGCGCCTCCAGCATGGCGTGCAGGCGGCGCAGCGCGGCCACGGCGGCCAGCGCGGCCGGCCGCCCGCTGGCCGCCGCCGACATCAAGCTCGGCAGCGCCGGAGTTATACTACATATTTGAGGAGGTAGATAGAGGTGTATTAAATGCAATAGTTGACCCAATAGGACAGTGGCTCGGACCGATATAAAAGTATCACTTGTTACGATCACTTCGGCTAACCCGTCCAATAACCCAGCCTGAAATAAATATAAGATCATTACTTTCTAATAAAATACCCCGCTCAAGCAGTTTCATATTTCTTTTTATACTAAAGTTCCGTACCTCTAAGAAACACTGAAGTAAAAGAGCAAGATGAATTTCAATTATATCCGGTCCCGTAGCACCGAGATGAGGTAATATGGCAATGCCTTCGGCAGCGACGAAACCCTCGTTCAGTCGCCAAGAATCCTGAAATATTTACACACCCTATTAAATTCATACGTTTAGCAGAGATGTGCGTAAACAGACATTATTTTTGACTGCTTCGTGAATTAACGCAAGCACGTTCGTTCAACCAAAGATACAGAGGGTGTAATTGAGGCTATAATTTATAAAGTTTAACGCAATAAACTGCGGTTTTACCCGTGTTAAATTAGCACAGCTATAACAAATATAGTACTGAATTCAACTTCTGTTTACGAAATCGAAACTGAAAGCATTTTCCATCGAATAAAGAAAACCTTATCAACTTATATTAACAAACAAAAGAACAAATAGCATAACGTAAAAAAAACAATCGATTTTTTAAATGGACCATGATTCTTATACGAACGACAACACTTACTTGATAGTCGGATGGATCGACTGCGTCTAAAGCTACAGAAATCTCATCTGTCCATTCTGGTTGCGGTAATCCCACTAGTTCGTATAAGAGGTCTAATATCGCTTTCTGAAATAAAAGTACACGGATTACAATTACCATAACTAGAACACAATATACATATGTACAGACGCGAGCACATCAAGCTACCCCAATCTGTCAAATTTCCCCAATTGAAAGTGAACCTTATGCTTATGTGATAAAACTGATAAAGTAGAAAATCTATAAAAGAAATTTGACAGATTGGGGTAGCTGGATGTGCTGGCGTCTGTATTAAAGTGTGAAAAAATTAAATATTTCTACTCACTCGAACCTCTAAACGCGGTAGGTAGAGAGCGGCGACTAAAGTGCGCAGGCCACCGTTATTGCATGGATGACAGAAGTGTAGCAACCCTGGCCAACTGCGCAACACACATAGGAGGGCCAGGCGACTACACGTGAAGCGCATCTCACGTTCATCCCTATAAACAAAGAACACTTTAAGGGCTGTGTATCGGTCGCATGTGTGCAAAACACATATCTTTTTCCACCCTAATCGAAAACATTAATTAAAAATAAAAATAATAGAAAAGATGTGCAATGAACTCATAATCCTGTAAAAGCGGAAGACTATTTATTATATATCCTTGTTATGAGATTTTTCGGGTAGGTATTTAACTATGTAACAATTTTTTAATTTTAACGTTTTGTGAAGCAGTGATAGCATTCTAGGTAAACAACCTGTAAAAAATATGTATACTTTTAATATTTTTTTTTACATGGTATAATAATTTAGGATTTATAGTTTATACTAGCTGACCCGGCAGACTTCGCACTGCTACAATCGATACATAAAAGAACTAAACTTTTGTTTTAAAAACCGTTTATATGGGAAATAGAAAAGGGCTATTTTTAAGACTTTCCCGGCAATTATTAGAATTTTTCTCACCTTTTAAACCTTCCCTAGACCTCCACGAACATTTCAAGACCAAGATAAGATAAATCCGTTCAGCCGTTCTCGACTTTTAGCGAGACTAACGAACAGCCATTGATTTTTATATATTATAGTGTCCATTCGGGACGATATACTATAATCGCCACGATTGGCAGACGGGTTAGCGATTGCAATATGATGGTCATATTACTCAGACAACCGCTGCTGCCCATTATCTGGTGGATATAGCCTCGGGGCGATATCTACGCCCCCACCAAAGTTATATATGATATTCGTCACCGACACCACACAGGTCATAAATCTCAAGCGTCAATAAACCTCAAGATCACCCAAAAAGCAATGTATCTATTATATCTATTCAGAAATGTCGAAATCCACAATCGAACTAAGTAACCGACATAGCCCGAACAAATGCTAACTGAAGTAGCAGTGAGCGGAACAGGAATATTTTGGAGTATCGACAACGAACCGAAAAGATGCATCGTTGGCAAAGCCCTATAAGGTGAACCAATGATCTTGTGAGAGTCGCTAAAGGAGAATAGGGAAAAACCGGCCATTACAGAGATTCTAGTCTGTTTATTAAACAGTTATAATTTAAACCTTTTGGCCATTGTGTCCTCAGCACGCCACATCGTGTACCAAATGTGCCATAATCGTGATCGTAGCTGAAAATGTTACCAATCTTACCTGCTGGTCTCAGTGCCGGCTGGCCGAAAATGGAAGTCGCAGTAAGGTGAGCTGAGGCACATGAGGTCGATGCGTGCCGACCGGCGCGAGGCGGGGTCGTTGAGGGCGTGCAGCAACACACCGCACAAAGCTTCAGCCATGCGCGGCGTCGCGCACTCCGCCAGCTGCCGCGTCACCGCATTCACACCACCGCAGGAGATAAACATGTCGGGGTTCAGAACACCTGCAATAAGCAAAACAGGCTTAAGAAATAAATATTTGAAAAATGGATTCCTACTGAGTTTTCTGGCAATGATTCTCAATAGCTGTCCCATCCTGCACTGCATGGTAGGGTAAAAAAAAATGACGATTCGACACAAATGTAATATTAACGGAATAAGTGACTTTTGGGTTTGAGTTTGAGGCGCTCATAGCCAGTGCTCACAGCAGTCCGTAAACAATCTGCAAATTTCATCAACTTGCTATTACTGACTGGTAACATCCTAACGATCGTAGTATCTGGACAGTAGGAGAGGGCTGGTCAGTTGGTGTAGTGGTTAGTCACCATGACTGTTAAGAAGACAAGGGTTCACTCCCCTTCCAAAACAAAACTTTGTCTGATGAACATGATTATTATGCGATACGATCGCCCATCATGATAATGTTATAAAGGCGAAAGTTTGTGTATGTTTGTTACCTCTTTACGTCTAAACAGCTGGAGCGATTTTAATAAAATTTGGTATGGAGTTAGCTGACACCCTAGATTAACACATAGGCTATAATTTGTATAGTTTGACGCGGGTAAAACCGCGGGGCACAGTACATAAATTGAAACTATATATCTTTTTATTATGTAATATGCAATAAAGATATCTATCTATATATTATTGTATGGGTGTAGTCAGTTTTCTGGTTGACATAGTACAGGCTCTGCTTAGTCTGTGGGGTACAATGGCAGTGTGTTAGTTGTTCCAAGATATTTATTTATTAGATCAAAGTTAATATGAGGATGGGTCATCATTCATTGTTGACTCTTACACTCTTATTTAAAATAATTCCGTAATCCGCCGCTCAACCATGTCTCAGCTAAACCCTGCTCAACCACTTAAACCCCACTCAACTATTTCTTTATTTAAAAACCCTACTTAAATGTTTCTCAGCTAAGTAACGTCATTTTATTTTACACTGTCAACATTTCTGGGACTGGTATAGAGCTCGACCAAAATTAATCAACTAAATCGGATTTTGTATCAAAACTTTATGATTTTTGCTCTATGATAGGCATGGAATGATAGATTTATGATCGTAACAGTGCATTTTCGAGGACTATTGATTTTCTTCGGTGGATTTTGAAGTTTGTGATAAGAATCCAACTGGCATTCAGTATTTATTTAAAAATTAAAATGTATAGTAACTTCAATAAAACCTCCATTCACAAACAAACGTCAAACAAAACGTCAGCTGATGCAAATAAAATCCGCCATATTTGAGAAAGGTTTAAACCAGGGGCCGACTTGGTTTAAATTTTGACATGGCTTAACCGCGGGTCAAAGTTAAATCGTGTTTTTAAATGAAAAAATAGTTAAACGAAGTAGTTAAAATCGGACAAATACAAAGTGATCCGAAGGCTGTCACCTACGGAATCCCACAAGGGTCAATATTAGGACCGTTTTTGTTCCTAATATATATAACTAGTATCCATAAACTTGACCTTAAGGGAGATTTAACTTTATATGCTGATGATACAGCCGTTTTCTATTTCGGAAATTCGATTGATTCTATAATTACAGATTTACAAAGTGACTTAGATCGATTAAATGAGTGGTTCTTGTCAAATCTTCTTAAATCTTCTTACAATAAATGTCTCTAAAACGAATTACATAATATTTTCTGCAAAAAATAAAAAAATCTGTCAACATTCGCCACTAACAATAAATAATCATACAATAAAGAAAGTGGACTCTGAAAAATATCTGGGGCTGCATTTAGACAGTCACCTAACGTGGGCCCCACATATAGCAAAATTAAAAAATAAACTAACATCACTTACTGGACTAGTACGAAGTATTGCCCGATGTATACCTCCAAAATTACGATATTACATATACAATTGTCTCATACAACCACATATAAATTACCTAGTAGAAGTATGGGGTACAAGCAAGTGCTAAAACAAATTTAGATATATTACAAATAGCTCAAAACAAATTGATTAAAACATTGTTCCACTTTGACTTTACCACCCCAACTCAAATATTATATATAAGAAAACAAAACTAATGAATATACTACAGACATATAAATATTATAATTGCATACTAATAAGAAAAATTTTAAATAAAGATATCCACACACAAATAACCTTTACTAAAAAACACCAAATTCAAAAATCCGGTTAAGAAGTGCGAATGACATCAACTTACATAAATCACGAACAAATTACGGGAAGAGTATTTTGTATGAAGGAGCAACGTTATACAATAACCTGCCGAAACCCATAAAGGAATCTAAAAGCATACAAACATTTAAGCGCTTGTTAAAATTCCATCTTATTAATAATGTTACAGCTACAAACATACTGTATGTAAATAAAAAAAAAAAAAAGTATATATATATATATATATATATATATCTTTCTAAGCACTATTACAATATAATGTAAGTTACCTAGCTCATACATTAGTAGCAAAGCCGAGCGCTGAGCGTGGTACGCCCATGCCACATCTAGTTTTATTTAGTCCGTAAATACATGTTATGCAGCAATCAACGAGCCATACACCAGTTTTTGTTTATAGGATACCCCCTTTATTTGTAATAAATTAATGTTTTGCAAATTTTTAAATAGATTTATATAAACATATTGTTTTTTATATGTTACATTAGAACTAGTTATATAATAGATTACTTAGATATAGAAATTAGTATTAAGCAACAGTCCGATTTAGAACTTAAGAATGTACTTTATTTTAATACGTGTTTCTCATATAAGTGAAATTGTTCCTTTTGAGAAAAAAAAATAAAAATATCTTAAACCCGAAACCGTGGTTAAGTGGCCTGCTTAAATTTAAGTAGCGTTTTTAAATAAGACTGTTAGTTTAAGTACCTAAAATGATCAGTGATGTTAAGTAACTAGGCTTGCGGTCAGTCCATAGATGGGTGACTGCCAAAGTGGTTTACTTTCTGAGTGTCTCCGAACTTTTGCCGGTCCCAGTTGTAGTCATTAGACAACAGTTGTTCAGCCATGTCAGAGGCCTACTGGGTGGCTTGAACAACTCTAACACTAGGGTAACCACTGCCCATAAGATAAGTAAGAATGTTCATGGCTAAGTATGGAGACTAAAGCGAAGAGAAAAAAGCACATACATATCTCAGCTAAAGTAGCAATAGCTGGTCTCGACAGTCGGTCTCCAGTGCCGTCGCCCGCACTGGCCGCACGAGCGACGGCAGCTAAGCAGCGGAGTAGCCCCTGGTCGACATAGGCACCCCGTTGCCTCCGTGCAGTTGGTCCAGTTCCAACTACCGCCAGTATGCGGCGGACCACACGTAAAGCTTGTGCCCGCTCTTCTTCATTACGCAGCATCAAGTCCATCGATCTGTTATGAATACCACAGAATACTTTAATACAATACACAACTCTATATTGTTTTTAGAAATTTAGGTACTTGTAAGGCTCAGAACAATAACATAATATGAACAAGTAACAATTTTACATTTATATTTATTTGAATAATTGATTTAACTGTCATATTAATCCTACTCATGGAAGAAATACCTGCAGAAGCTGGAATGCACTATTAATTTATACTTAAAAAAAAGTATATAAAATGTCAATTCTCATTTGCTATATGCCCCATCCTAAAACATTTGAAGTTAAAAGATTTGTGTTAATTCTATATCTAATGTATATTTAACTTGGAAACAAAGAGTAGGCTATTTGTTTATCAACAGTTGGTAAACAAACAGCATTAAAATACTTGAACAACAATGCTGTGATGTCAATTACTTACTCTTTAATTATATAAGGAGTCAATGACTTACTCCTTAAATAATTAAGGAGTAAGTAATTGACTTCACAGCAATGTTGTTCAAGTCATATATAGTCACATAAGTCAAATTACATAATTAAATATCTACAAATTAAGTAATTGCTCAAGAAAAGAATATAATTATTAAAGTCTTACCTTATAACTAAGTATGGTAGTTTCAAGTTGTTAAAAGTTGCAACATCATTTTCTGTCTTAATTAGATAGCGCAATACCCTTAAGGCAGATGCTCTTATTACCATAGATTCATCAACAAGACTTAAACGAATACTGAAAATAAAAATATTTTAAGCAAACAATAAAAAAATATTTAATTTCTTGATACTGGTATAATGGAATGAAGATCCAGAATGACATATTTCACTAGACATTGGCTAAATCATACATAGGTATAATAGATTCAATAGATTAGAATATTGAATTTAAATTAAATAGTTTTAATAGCTTAGCTGGATAAATGAGAATCTTTTAAAACACCTGAAAAAAGGGTTAAGATCACTTATTTATCAGATGGTCATAGCCTTATTTCTAGATAATGTATTTAATGGCAATCCACATTATTTATATATGATTTACCAAATGCTTGTAAATTTAATTCTTTTTTTTTTGGTATAAATATTAATGTAAATGTATAATAAATAACAATAATAATGTGTCAATAGTGTATCACAAATTAGTAAATATTTTGAGTTTTATATACTTAGTTTATAAATACCTAGAACATTTGTATGCCATATACATTATGGCAAATGTGTGTAACTTAATTAATGTAAACAATTACACCTGTTTTCACCACATTTATACAAATAAAGATTTATGTTTTGTATGGTGTATCTGTGTATAGACAACAATAAAATAAAAATGAATCACAACACAAAATAATTGATAAACATAACAATTATTGAACATTGAATATACTACTTTGATAGAATAGTTCTCACATGAACAGCTATAATATCCATATGCTATGATATGAGGATATGTTAATCCACTTGCTACTACAGCCTTCTATTAAAGGTATCATACTAGTTTATTATCTTGGTTAATAAAAATATCCCCATATGTATAGTTATTTGAAGTCAATCACAGCTTACTTAGATACATAGTATTTCTACTAAGTTTAATTCACCAAATCAGGTAAACCCAATCACTATGCATAAAATGCTTGTGAAACTAAATTTAGCATCTTAACCTAATGTGAGCCTCTATATGAATATCAATAATCAGAAGCTATGTAAACATATCACACTTACCAAGTCATCAATTCATCTGGTGTAAACCCCAAATTGCTTCCATCTTCTTTACATAATAATGTTACTAAAGCATTTAAGTAGGATACTCTACGGCTGTCTGAACCACTCTTCTGCATTCCTCTCAATCCTAATTTGAATTCCATAGTGTTACTCTTATTTGTAGGTGAGATATCATTGTGGATTGCTTTTTTACCATAAAGACCCTGTAAAATTTCTACAATATTCTCTTCGGGCGACTTAGTCTTCGTATCCAATTTAAATAAATCACTTCGTTTCCCTGAAATGTGCAACGAGAGGCTATGTGTAATCTTACGCGTGTACTTCATGCTAACTTATTCAATTCAGTAATGAATGGAAAACTCATTAACTTAAACAATAGTGCATAAATAAACATAGAAATTTATAGGTAATAGAAACTAATTACTAAGTGAAATAAATAGATAACAAATATTTACCTTTTCTGCCTCTGAAGCAATTTTCGTAGGAGGAAGCCATTATAACATTTTTACGCAACAGTTTCTTAATGTATTGTTTACCCCTTTATTACAGTTACGTGTAGGTACATAAATACTTTCAGTAATTCATGTGTTAATCAGACATAAATACTTTAAAAATTGTAATCAGTCCTGTTTTCCTCACACACCAACATCACACATTTGATTTGACTTATATTTTGACAGGACATTATAAGACTAGTGTTGCAAACACGATTAGATTTAAACTTACTACTTCGGTCCCGATTCGCAACTAGTGGTGGAGAATGGAGATACATAGTGTTTGACTAAAATATTTTAAGCTATGTATGATGTTCGTTGGAATATTATTAGCCTTTATAATTTAAAAAATAAGCTATTGGCGGCATTGGTATAGTAATTTAGGTAGTGTTAATTACCGCAAATAAACATTAGCATAGAGAACTCCCAGGATTCCGGCATTTTAAAGTAATCGAATGTACATTTTTAACATATTGATTAGTACAGTGTGTTTCACTTTATTCAATAAATAACGCAACGAACCTACGGAGAGTTATATGTCATATCATTGAACTGTGAATGTGTCTTAATCCTGGGATTTTGAGATGAGTGTATATCCACGTCGTTGCCAAACGCGGAATGGCTCTACCTACGCCGACCGCTGGTATATATAACAGACTAGAGAGTGGGCGCCTGGTGGTACGTTCGCAATAAAAACCTTCATGGTGGGATCTAATTGCCTACCACGGAGCATTGTATGACACAAATGTATATACTATGTTTTGTAGTCAAATGTATATACAATATATAAACTATGTTTTGGCAGCCACGCAGCATCGAAGTTCCTTTGTAGCCACAGTCAAATAAATCGTCCTCACCCGTAAGCATCATAGTTCCAAGAACAACTTAGACGATCCAGACTAAGATATCACGACATACCTAGAATTGATCCATTGCTTAGGTCCTTAGCTTCAATAATATACGTTGTGTGCGTGTGAAATGAGTTAGAGTGATGGACGCTCGGTACAGCACAGTGATTTGCTAAGCTGTATATAGCCGTAAAATTTTCACTTAAGCCCTCTGTAGTCTGTTGGTGCCTTTGTAAGTCGGAACAATTGATGCTGTTGTGGATCACACTGATTTTATTGGCTCACAGTCACTGTGACTATGATCAGTGGCAGTGGCTCTGTAATGGCTGTTCAGTGCGTACCGTTGATTCATGTTTAAGAGTCTATGAAGCGTGTCAAAATAGTTTTTAATTATAAAATGTATAGTATGTTTATTTAAATATTCATATAAATAAATCAGACTTTCAGATTTTTCCTTTTCATATCAAATACATATTACATCTATCTCCTAAGACATTTGACCATGGACTATTACTGGCTTTTTCTTTTTTTATAAATATCAGTATGATTTTCATAACCCTAATGAAGTAGTTAGTCAAAGAACTGTACGTAGCGCATATCATTCCTCGACATTACGCATCTCTCTGGTAAAAGTAGTTAACCCGTAAACGTGGAGAAAAGTTCGACTTCAGTTTAAGATTTCTGGATGAAGCACTTATTACGATGACTGTCCCGAAGGTTAGGATGGTGCTGGTGTTCTGGTTTATTACGACGTCCCACTTTTTGTCTTACTCTTCCAGGCATGTTGATGGGATTAATGCCGTTGGGAAGAAAGCTCTAAGCATTAATTTTTGTTTCTGCGTATATCACGTGAGTTTTCAATGTTGTCTGTATCTCCTACTATTTTTTGGAAGATTTTAACAACCACAATTCTACATGAGGTTCCATCTAGAGTGTCTACAGTATACCGTTTCCGCTCAATCATAAAATTTCTTTTTCCCAAATTACTAAAAAATTAGTTAGCATTTCGCCTGACTCCCTTTTTTATCTTTTTATTTTGCTGCAGGTGAGAGCAACCCACAAAAAACAGCTGGTATAATAAAAATCTGGTCGACTACAATTAGATAGTCGCCAAGTGCACGTGTGACGCAGTGGTTTAGACAGTCGCCTCTTTTTTGTGTTCCAGGTTTGATTCACGTGCAGGTTAACTATTTGTGTAACCCATAAATAGTTGTATTGAGTCTGGATGTATACTTGGTGTCCGTCAATTATAATTTTGTAAAGTGCCCTGCAACACAGGGTTTAATTTCCCTACGACAGACGTTGTCATTAAGAATAATAATTTATTCATTGTAAAGGTTTAAAAGAGCTAAAATTACAATTATTATTTATAATATACTAAAACACGAACTAAAATGCTCTTTACTCGTTACAGAAAATATAAAATTTTAGCAACGTTAAAAAGTCTTCTTCTACTACGAGTGACATGGCTGTTTTATTTCTAAAGAAACTTTCCCCTTCATTTTGTCCTCTTGAGGAAGAATTTTCCTCGCATCCAAAGTTCCTGGGATTGACGGTATTGCTTTTTAATTAATTGATGCTTAATGCAAAGTAATGAATTGGAGTATTTCTGGATATTTATATTATCCTTACATTGTTCTTCTTTTAGTATTCAGCTGAGTATTCCGATAACGATGCTCAATTGTATATGCAACCTCCTATCCGATCGCTCTGTAAACCGACATGTTCAAAGATAGAATTGTGATAGTTAAAGTTTGTTTCAAGATCCGTTTAGAGGGTCTCCCGCAGGATCGGTCCTAATTATGTAATATTTATACGTTAGTTCTACACACGTCTCTCAGTATCAAATGTCAAATTTAGCAGTAGGTATGCTGATAAATAGGTATGTGCATCTGTTTAGTCCCTGTCCATGCAGTTATTGACTCCATGGAAGTATAACTAAATTCTCTAAATTATTGGCTCCATTCTCTTGGTCGCCAGTTATCAGCTTCCAATTCCAAAAGCTTAGTAGTTGTTTTCTCCTGCAAAATGGTCATCCCAGAATTTCACCTGTAGATTGAAGGGTCTTCCATGAAGGCAAGACAAGATAAAATTTCTTGTTGCCATCTGGGATGCAAATCTATCTGGTGTCACTCACGTAAATTTTATTTCTAGAAAATGTGAAAAAAAATTAATAAATTATTAAAATGCTAACAAAAAGTCAAGTGTAGAGATGTAGATTTACGGATGTACATACCTTTGGAAGTACCTACTCTATTATGGATTTGCGTACTATTTAATATCTTTGAGCGTACCATAGACGTTTTATAGCCGTGCCAATTTCCTTTGCTTTCTTATGTTTTATTGTCTATGGCATAGTAGTGAGGTGGTGTAGACTGTAGAGATTCTATAGTAAATCGCTAGGCAATCGCTAAACATATTGGGAAAAGTGAAGTGCCTCTTCGATATTGCGGATTACGGTTACCAATCACTTTAGTTTTGGTGTCGTGAAATGCTAGATCCAATGGATAACATCGACATGAAATCATGTCGAATATGTTTGACAAACAAGAAACCATTATGTCCCCTATTCAGATATAAATTGTCTGGCAATTATGCTGAAATGCTTACTGCTATCGCCGACGTTAAGGTATGAGAAATAACTTTGTTTATTTAAACAAACTTTGTTTTATTTAAATTCTAATAGTGTTGGGGCTTATAATAATTCCGTTAGCCGCTAGGCATGTGCTATTAGGCATTGAGGAATCTTGTAGTACCAGTTGATACTGATTAGTCAAACAAATAGTCCCGTATTCAGACATAGTTAACAATAACAAATCATAATATAGTACAGTAAGTGTAAAACTACATGAATATTATTGAATATTGAATGGCTTATACCTACTTAATCTTGACTTCATGTTGGAGAATTTGTTATTTATCTCTAGTAGATACATGATGAAAGATCTTATCAATAATGATGTATATGTAATATTATATTTTAGGTGTCAAGCAATGATGGCTTACCAGATAAAATTTGCCTTAAGTGCTGTACCACCTTGGAAAAGGCATATCTGCTTAAAACTGTGGCTGAAAGGTAAGTTACTGTTCTTAATTGTTATCACATGAGGGTTTGGTGCAATCATTAAAATTTGCAAATAAATGGGACATCTTAGGTTGGTATACTATTATACTTTAAAATAATAAAGCTTTTTTATTTCCGTAAGTGCTGCAAAATCCAAACAAATACACATAATGTCTTGCTATCTGGTGTGGCTCTTGGCATAGGCCTTCTCCAGCTCTCTCCACAGTAAATATCTCAAATCAAGTTGCCTTCAAATGTAAGTGAATTGAGGGAGGAGGGGGAGTGGGCTACCTAGTGTTGGGCAATGATAATAATCCAGTTAATATCATTTGGCTAATAATCGATTAAAAGCCAGTTAATAGCCATTAATAGCCATTATGGATGAAAACCCTGCTGTTAATGTTATTTTAGTGATTGACAATTTCCCTTCATGGTTTTCAGCCACAGGACTGTCAGATTAGACTTCATTTTCATCATCTTTCTTTAAAGTAAATAAATGTACCATTTTTAATTATTTTGGCTCTTTTAAAGATTTTCAATCAGCTATTTACATTGATTTTTGATAATTAGATTTTATGTACTTAGTTTTTTTAGTTGTCTAATAGTCATTTATTTGGGAAATATTTTTGGGAATTTCCATTATTTTATTTTCGCTTTTAGTTGTTTTTTTTTTGTTGCTAAAAGTAATTACTGCTAGAAACGCTGGATTCTTCAAAATCTCCTATGTTTGGTACTTCCGTTGGATCGGACGCTAATGGATCTATTTCTGGTGTATTAAGAAGTACAGGTTCATTTCAATCACAGGATATTTCATCGGGACAACGAGAAACGGGAGTGCGGGAATGCATGTTACCTACTTACCGTTCGAGTATTTTCCATTGTTAATAATTTACCTTTTTGTTTTTATTTTTGATTAGGCAGGGGGAATGCCTACGCATGCCACCCATGCCAAAAAATGTCTACGGGTGGGTATGTTGGACTCGCCGCGAATAAACCAACCTGCCGTGGACTTCTCTTAGCACCGGAAGGGGGGGCCCCGGGAACGCGGATATGTTGCTTCGGTGCCCCCCTTTTTGCTCCATGTCCCAGATGGTCGGTACACGTACCCTAAGAGGGCTCGAATGGCCCTCCCTATTTGCCGACTGGTGCCTGTTCGGCACAGTGACTACGCCACAAACAAATCGCTGTCTTCCCGGAGCTGCTTGCAAGTAGCGGCAGTAAAGGACACTTCTCTTACAGCCACCGCAGCTCCGAGGGGAGTTGGGCTACCGGCTACCGCCGCCGCCCCGACGTCTCCTCCGTCTGCGAGTGGGATCGGGCCGTTCCCGATCCCGCTCGGCGGCCTCCTTCTGGAGCATACTGCCTCACAGAAGGAGACCACGGCGTCCCATTTGGTGGAGTTACCCACCAGCCCCTACGATTGCCGGCGGGGACAGATCCCGTCCGATCTCTGCGATTAAGACTCGCCTATCAGCCTCCCAGGCCGGGCACTCGGCGAGAGTGTGCTCGGCAGAGTCTAAGTCGCTCCCGCAGTGGTGACAGTGTGTCATCGCTTCTCGGTCTATCTGGTTCAGATACTCACCGAACCACCCATATCCGGTGAGTTTCTGAGTCAGTCTGTAGGTGACGCAACCACTCCACCTGCCCACCCAGGCCTCAAGGTGAGGCAGGATGGCACCGACGGCACGCTGGCGCACGTATAGGCGTAACTCTAGCCATGCTCGCCACTGCGCTAGTATGTGCCGGTGGACATCCCGTCTGAACTGCATGAGCGTCTGTTCTGGCGCCCCCCGTTCTCCTGGCGGGCGCGGATTTCGATAAAAACCGCCGCGTCAACTGCCGCCAAGAGGTCAAATGTGGGAGGCGCGCTAAGAGTGTCACCACCTAGAAAGATACCGTACGGTATCCTCGTGCGATCCGTATGGCCACCACACGCTGCAGGCTATTGAGTAAAATTCTACAGCGGGAGGCACCCGTCCGGCGTTCAAACCAGATGGGTGCCTCATAAAGGGCCATGGATCGCACGAGACCACCATAGAGACGGTGAACTTCTGTCCGAGGACCCCCGAGATTCGGCAAAAGCCGGTGTAACGCGCCGGTTGCCCGGCGCACTCGGGGTGCCAGAAGTGCTACTCGAAGCCCCATCGACTGTCTAGGATGAGGCCAAGGTACTCCAGGCCCAACCCTGACCTCCACGTCACCTACGCGCAACGTCGTTCTGGGTGGTTCCATGCTACGGCGTAAACCGTGGAACCATAGTGCGTCGATCTTACGAGGTGGGTGCCACCCGAAGGTCCAGTCTTCTAATAGCCACAACGACAACGACGACGCTGGAAACATTGCTCCTGGGCTATGGCCTATGACACGCTTACTCCGGAAGGAAGGTCAGTCCGCAGGACCGCATCATAGGCGACGCTCCAAAGCAGAGGTCCCAAGATGGACCGCTGAGGAACCCCGCAGGAGAGCTCCCTCTGGATCTCAACGGTCCGGTTCCGACCAACGAAATTAATCGTCCTGTCGCGCAAATACGCCCCGACTATGTCGCGCAAATAGGGGGGCACGTTATTATGGGCCAGTGCCTCTCTTATAGCCTGCCAAGGGACGGAGTCCAAGGCGTTGACGATGTCTAAACTCACCGCCAACACCACTTCGCCCGCCTGAACAGCTGGCTCCGACAAGGCGCGCTCACGTTTGATTGCGTCCAGCGTAGAACGGCACCGTCGGAAGCCGAACTGACAATCCGATAGGTCGAGGCCAACGCGCTACAGGTGCTCGCTGAGACGGGCAGCAATGATCCGCTCAAAGAGCTTGCCTGCCTCGTCCAGGGTGCAGGGTGCCCGGCTTGTGCAACAGCACTAGCCTGACCACTTTCCAGCAGGTAAGGAACACGGTACTACAGAAGCAGCTTGTGAACAGTTGGTGTTTCTGGCTGCAAATCGCCGTACTGCTCGGTCCAACTCTCTTTCCGTCACCTCAAATTGGTCATCCCAATCATGGTGTGAAGGCAACGGAGGGTCCGAGGGACTGTCCTGGACATTAGGGAGGAGGGTTTCCACCACCTCCTACAGAAATTCTGGGTCCAAGGTACCCTGGACCCAGACCACGGTCTGAGCTTGCCCAGTACCAGTTTGTACGGGCGCTCCCAGGACCGAGCTTTGGCTTCCACTATCGCAATTGATAGCGCCTTGACGGCGACTTTATAAGCAATAGTGCTTATAAAGTCGCCGTCAAGGCGCTATCAAGCGCTCTGGCAGCCTCTTCGGCATTCGCTCGCCTCCTCCGATGTTTATAATTTACCTACGTCGTATTCACAGAAAAGAGCTAATAAGTAACTTACATAATGTACCTTACATTTTTACGTATCGGTTAAAATGTATTTGTAGGTACCTACACATACATTTTTAGCTCGCTTTGTTTAGTCAAGTAATTAATTAGGGTTAAATCTCAAATTACGAGGGGTGATCCAAAAGTAATGATAATCAATAATAAACACAATGAATAAAATAAAAAAATAAATTTATTTCTCAACATAGTCTCCTAGCAAGTCTATACATTTAGTCCATCTCTTTTCTAAACCTAAAATTCCCTTAGAAAAAAAATCTTTATCTTGACTCTCAAAAAAGTCCTCAACCGCGGCCATCACGTCGCTATCATCGTCAAATTTCTTGCCTCGGAGGTGTTCCTTGAGTCGTGGAAAGAGATAGAAGTCACTGGGGGCTAGATCTGGTGAATAGGGGGGGTGTTCCACCAGCTCAAAGCCCGCTTCCTGAATGGCAGCCATGGCAATTGCAGCTTTGTGAACCGGTGCGTTGTCTTGATGGAACAGTACTCCAGCCCGCAGTTTGCCTCGCCTTTTCTCCTTAATAGCCTCCCGCAATCTTCTTATTTGTTCTGCATAATAGGAGCCTGTAATAGTGGCCCCCTTTTCCAAGTAGTCCACCATGATTATTCCTTCAGCATCCCAAAAAACAGACGCCATAACCTTCCCTGCTGAGCTTGACACTTTGAATTTCTTCGGCGTCGGTTCATCGGGTCGTTTCCATGTCATCGATTGTTGTTTTGTTTCAGGATCAAAATGGTGGATCCAGGTCTCGTCCATGGTCACAAAACGTGACAAAAAATTATCCTTGTCTGCCTGGAACTTTTCGAGATTTGCTCTTGACATGTCGACTCGTTTCTTCTTTTGCTCGTCGTTTAACATTTTCGGTACCCAACGCGCGGAGACCTTTCTCATATGCAATTCGTTCGCAAGGATTCTTTGAATGCTGCCATATGAGAGCCCTGTGACCTCAGCTACATGCCTGATAGTCATTCTTCGATCTTCCAATACAACTTCTTCAACTTTTTTCACATTTTCTTCAGTGAGGGACGTCGATGGGCGTCCTTCGCGGTGTTCGTCTTCCGTCGATGTTCTTCCCAGCTTAAACTCCTTAGCCCAGCGTGCAACTGTGGAATATGGAGGAGAAGAGTCCCCTAATGTTTCCACCAAGTCGCTGTGTATGTCTTTGGTAGACATTTTTTTCAAGCAGAGGTATTTAATGACAGCTCTGATTTCGTTTTTTTCCATTTTGATGTTCACTCCTTGACAGTCTGTATTCAAATGAATGTAGCTCCCGGGAATCGTGGCCTATTTATATGATTTTTTTTTCCTGAACTAGTGGGTAACTGAACAAGTGACTGATATTATTTTTGTATTTTTGTGTGCACTAGAAATAACTGATTATCATTACTTTTGGATCACCCCTCGTAACAAACTGAATTTCCCGAAAAATGTGTATTTATTTTATTATTAACACTTCTTCTAATATAAAAAGTATAAATAAATGAAAAGAATAACAATACATTGAATCACACTGCGTACATTTTACAATAAAACAAAAGGAAGCATTTATTTTTTAACAATACATTAATAGCAGGGTTATCATCCATTGCAAGGCTATTAATGGCTACTAATGGATTATAATCGATAATAACCCAAAGCAGCCGGCTATTTACCCAACTCTAGGGCTACCCTCCTGTACCATCCCCACCCGCGGAACCCCATGGTTATGGAGATATCCATGGTTAATGTTTTTCTAGCGCGCACTAAATGGTCACCGTTCTAACCTAACCTAACCCAAATTATTTCATAAAAGTACCTTTATGCAAAAATATTGTGCTAGTGACAAGAACAATTCGGTTTTGGGTATTTTTTGGATAATTATATAAAGGCGTTATAAAAAAAAATATAACTTCTAAACACTAAACCAATGTTTTTATGTTGTTTTACAATGCTGTAGGTATCAAAATCGCAAACAAATGATCAAAATTGCATTCTATTTTATGAATTTGTAGGAAGTCTTATGATTTTAAAAATTAGCAAAACAAATAAGTCATTCATGGGAAATTGTATTAGGTTTTATAACAAGCTCCCTATTCATATAACTAAACTACCTGATAATAAGTTTAAGTCACACATTAAACATGAACTTATGACTAAGGGTTACTACACTAAGGATTACATTGACAATAAAGACATTTGGTGGTCGGCATCTACCTGCACATAGTCCGCTGGGGATCTTATAGCCATATAATAATAATAATATATAAGGACAATGTCGCACAGATCATCCTAGCCCCAAACTAAGCAAAGCTTGTACTATGGGTACCAGGCGACGATATACATACTTAAATAGATGATAGATAATATACATAGAAAACATCCATGATTCAGAAACAAATATTCCTGCTCATCACACAAATATTTGCACTTACCGGGATTCAAACCCAGGACCACAAGCTTCGTAGGCAGGAGCGCACTACCAACTAGGCTATGGTGAACGTCAATATTGACATGAGTAATCTTTTATGTTACATGAACTATCTGTAATAAAACTATCTATTATTCAAATATTCTACGAATTTCAGAACTGTTGGTTGTGTCTCGAAATGATTAATGTTACTTCTATTTCGACGTTTTTATTTTCTCTTTCTAATATATTAAATCTAAAATAAATACTTAATCAGACAACCAATCCAGCATAATAATATATTGTGTTTGCCTGCTAAATAATTTCAGTAAGTGGACCAAATCTCGTGTATATGACCCACTGAGTATGTTTTGCCGGACCGACTCAACTGGGCCGTGTTGAAACCGGTAGTAGAGACACCCGCTGAGTTTGTTTCGCTGGGTCTTCTCAGTTGGGGCGCATTGGATCCGGTGGTAGCTTTAAGCGCGACCGTCGTTATAAACACTAGGACGGCCATAATAATAACATTTAATTCGTACCTAGAATATATAAAATAGACAGAACCATACAGACAATATGTAGTAAATATATAACTAAAATTTAGATAATTAAACCTACACATGATCCTTGACAATAACTTAATTTAAGTTAGCTAAATATCATTACTATTATAAAATAAATCTTATTGTAAATTATTTCCTACAATCCATGTCCCTAAATATCTATATGTACCTAGAAATAATTATAAATTAATTATATATTACTACGAACATGTTCTGACTATTTACAAGCACTTTTTTAAAGTCTACTTGAATAAAAACCTTTTTTATTTTATTTATTCAGTTCTGTCATCTGCGACAGTTTGGACCCATGCCAAAGCAAATATCATCATATCAAGGAGATATATATCTCTCTGTCTTGTTCTCAGACATCTTCCTTTACTGTACTTACTGTGTTTTAAATGATTTTACAAATACATTCCATCAAGCATCTTTGGTAAAATTGGTTAATACATAAATATATTTTGCCCAGCAGGGAGAATGAGTAAGAATTTGTTAGTAGGACTTACCGCATAGAGAATTGTGAATTGGGATCATTGTTGTCTCTTGTCAGAACTGAAAAAAAAGTAAAAATGGTTTCTGGCAGCTTAAAAAAAATATGTTTTTAGGTCTGAAAGGAAGCTGAGAAAGATTCTTGCTAAGGAAAAAGAATGTATACCAACAAAGAAAATTGCTTTTGACTCTTTTACCGACATAAAAAGTGAGATAGGTCCTTTATCCATTAAGAATGAACCAAAATGGGAAATGGAATTAGATGTGAACGAAGTTAAACCTGTTGAGACAATGGATGGAAAGGACATTGTAATTGCCAATACTGTGATAAGAAAAAGGGATCCTAAGGAGGATACAGCTAAGCCTGAAACTTCTGAAGAAGATGTGCAACTAACTTGGAAGACCACAAAGATAACTAAGGATGAACCTGACGTAAGTAGATGTTCCAACTGACCTGACCTCTGTTGCATTATTTTAACACTCACTATATAATCTGGTAGTGAGTGTAATTTGAGTATGATTTGAATATTATATCTATATATATAAAAATCAATGCCTCTTTTCGTTGTAATGTTATAACTCAACAACGCCTTTACCGATTTGGCTAATTTTGGTCTTGAATTATTCGTGGAAGTCCAGGGAAGGTTTGTACGTATTGAAAATTTAAAAAAAGTCTTGAAAAAGTGTAAAATTAACATCTTTTTGCAATTTAAAATATTTTTTTGTTTGAATAAATTAACTTAATAATATTTTTTTTATTACTAGGCCTTATACATACGTAGCGAAGCACGTACGGGGCCGCTAGTTCTTTATATTTTCCAGTGCTGTGCTTGGAAATTGGTAAAACCACTATATATGTATTTGGAACATGGTGGGCTATGGACTTATAACTTATTGTGGTAGGGGATGCGCATTGTGCGCGCAGCTCTTTACTGTTATTTTTTTACCATGGAACTGTAATTTACATTATAAAGTTATTAACCATATAATAATATTGAACAATAATAACAATAAATAGAATAGATTGTATAGAAACAGTAAATTATATGGAGATAAAATCAACAACAGTATTAAAACAAGCCATTTTGTAATGATTAATGTCTGCACACTCTTGGCGAACTTTTATAAAACACCCACATTTAAGTAAATAAATAATTTGAATTTATTGTCACAAAATATTTTCAGAGAGATTACAAAATACTCCTGAAGCTCAGGATAGGAGGCTTATAATACTTTGTTATTAAATATTTTTCTGTAGAAAATTTGAAGGATAAAATAATAATTAAATGATTACATTTTAGGCTGAGTATATAGATGATGATATATTTCAAGATGACCATGACGATGTTGATTATGTTCCACCACCTGAAAAAACTAAAACCAAATTTAAAAAACCTAAATTGTCGGACATTAAAGTTTTTAAGCCAGGAAGGACTGTGGTGCGAAAGGTAAAGGTACTCAAGAAACTAAAAGATGAATACGAGTCAAGCCCAACCAGATCCCGAAGTGAGAATAAATCTAGAGCTACCACCATAACATGCTGTAAGTGTCAGAATTTCACACTAAAATATAAATTAAGAAAAGTATTTAATTTATTATTATTGATATTTTAGTAAGTACTCATTGTTATGTGCTGTAACGTAAAAAATAGATTTTATCATAATATGTTACAGTTTCAAGGATTTCTAATCAAAGAATATTAAATTACAATAACATACTGTGTATTATTATAATATTTTATTAACAGTATCAACATATTGTCATACCCCTTAGGCTTTTGAAAAGCCTTGCCTATTGGGTGTGATTGTGTAAAATATTGTGTTTGCTGCTAGCAAGATGTAAAACATGATTTGTTATTTTTAGATCCAATCTTAAAGAATGGCTCGAGAGGGGCACCAATCTTATTGAAAAGACCAAAAGATGCGACTGTATTGAAAGTACATTCTGGGTATAAACCAAAAACACCAGGTAGCTCTAATGACGTGATACGTGACGTCAGACACATAAGAGATAAGCCTGTAAGGGTAGTAAGAACTGCAGCACCCAAGCAGAGAGAGAAATTGGTATGCCCGATTTGCGGCATACTAACATTTACTTTGGGCAACCATATTGCTACACATCAAGGTTAGTCACTTCATTTATCTTTATTACATTAACCCTTAAATAGGCTTTGCTATATTTTTGTTTTCATTGTTTTGGACCCTATTCCAAAGTGTTGGTTGAATTTTAACTGACTGCACATGTTACAGACACAATAGTTAAGCAATGACTTCTGTTGGTATAAACGCAGCTAAAAGGTTGACAGCCAGATAGCGCGCAGCTATATCGGTCTCGCATCTGGTCTTGTGAGATTAATATTCCAAAAATATTGTGGTAAACCTCAAGATTGGACTTGTTGCAATACAAAAGCATAAGAAAAAGACTGCTGATGTATGGAATGAAGATCGTTTACATCTAAGATTGTATCTACCTGACCCAAATGTTCTCAATTCGGGCGAGACAAGAAAAAGGGAGTGACCTCCTTTTCTTGTCTTGCCAGTGCAAAATGGCTGGAAGATTTATTGGTCAATGAAGGGCCAGACGTAGGGCCACTTATGGATAATGATTGTCACTCACTAGGTGACCAATAACGCCAAAAACCTCTGCAAAGATGGCAAGATGCACTAAGCACCTTCAAAAATTATTGGCTTCATGACAAGAGCGGAAAAATGAGGGGTAGGCGTTTCCCTTGCAGTGGGACAATATGGGCTTAAAATACATTCATTTCATGTCCAAATGTCAGAGTGAGATAGCTGTGCGTTAAAATCTGGACTGTAACAAGTAGAACGCAGATCTTCGTGTGGTCGGTTCGCCAGTTTAAATTCTAGGCTATCTGGCACTGTGAACATAAGAAAAAGTGACTACATAGGAGGAGATGTCTTTTATGTTTTCAACCATACGAATATGTCCATATTATTATTGTTAAAGTCATAGAATTTGTAGGGACATGGAGAAATAATCATAATCGAAACACAATCCTCTATAAAAAATATTTTACAGATAGATGTTTCAATTATCTTAAATTTTTATTGCTTAACCAAAGTAACTCACAAAGAGTTACTTTGGTTAAGGTTGTCGCCTTGCTAATACATCGGCGCCCCCCGTTCAGGACAACTGTTTGTGGGAATATTAGATTTTGTTCTGAGTCTGGTTGGGGGCGATGTCCATGATTTCAATCCCTAGTGGGGGATACAACGCCCCCACTAGGGATTGAAATCATGAACACTAACCCCAACCAGACTTAACAAAGAAAAGAAGTTAAAAATGTAACTAACTCGTTAATATACTTTTTTATTTTTTTATTAGTGTTCTTATATAATTTCTACATTCGGTTTCAGAGAAAAAGAGATACACATGTACGCAATGCCCGCGTACATTTGCTCAGAAGAGTAACCTCCAAGTCCATGCTAAGCAACACTCCGGCGTCAAAGACCATATCTGTGAGATCTGTGGCGCTGGCTTCTATAGTCAGAAATCCTTAGTGAGGTGAGAATAACTTTGACGAGTGGCTTAACTCAGAATATTTTTGCCAGTAATGGTCGACGATGAATGATGCTGACGCTTATAACTGAATAACAATAGGTACTTTGTATATTTATCAGTTGAGTTAATTATAAAGCTTCCACATAAACTATGTTAGAAGTAATTATATTAATAGGTGTTTCGGGGTCGATACAGGGGTATTTGAGTTTGATGATTATTTAGTACTACCGTTAAAATCAATGAAGAAAAAGGCCCACATTATTGAAACTAAAAAAACAATGTTAAGTATATTTGTTATTACTTTCAGACATAATTTGATACATAAAGGAGAGCGGCCATATGGATGCAATCTGTGTACGAAAAGATTTATCGCTGTGAGTATAATATTTTATGAATATTCTTGTTACTATGCATTTCATAGTACAAAAACCGGAGAACTGCAAATGACTGACCCACCGCGGGTTCCGTACAAAGTTGTTTGTGGAAAGATTTTCGATCATATTAGCTACGAGTCTTGGAAGATTTTTGAGCGACTTTTTTTCGAGTATTAGTCGGATACACATCATTATCATAACAGGTGTAAGAAGTCCACTGCAGGACAAAAATCCCCAAGAATGATGTCGGGGGGAAATGCTATAATCGCCACTACATCGCTAGGCATACAGGTTGGCGATCGCAGTAAGATGGTCATAGTACTCAAAAAAATCTCTGGTAGATATTCCCTCGGGTCGACTACGCCTCCCATGGAATGAGATGGGGTGATGATATTCTGATATTCGCCGCCGTCACCACACGGCAATGGATACACATACTACATAGATATACCACATTTATTAACTGAAGACCAGTACTGGTCTTGTTAACTTTGGTACTAAGTACCAAAGTTAACGAGAGTAGGTTTTGAGATATGAATCGTGAAAATATAAAGGAAAAATGTAATAAATATCAAAAGGTGCAGAATAAAAAAATATAAATACGAGAACCAAGTTTACCAGTATGATTAAGGAGTCATTTGCTTTCGGTGTTAGTTATGTTTTGAAGTTAGTAATTATTTAGGCAAATATAACCTTTTATAAATCACTGTAAAACGATGAAAGGTAACCAAACATACGCTAGAAAAGGTGCAATTGCCGATTGTTAAAATGTAATAAATATAATTTCTTTTTAATTATTCATCTTGACCGAGATCATTGATCCTGAACAATCATAAATAAGGTGTACTTACTTGAAAACAACAAAAAACCTAATTACTTCATACTATAGATCCTTATTATGGTTCCGTATCCTAATGGGTGTCAATGGGGCCCTATTACTAAGGGCGCGTTCCCACTATGTCGTAACGATTAATTTATCGTTGGACGACTGTCGTCTCTAGCTGTTCCCATTATAAGTTATACGTTACACTGCCATGACAATTTGTCGTCACTGCAAAAAATGTCGTAGACGACAGTAAATCGTGTCGTTCTATATGTGAACATCTCCATTTAAACATATAAGCCACGACACTTTAAACTCCACGATTATTTGTCGTCACGACAAAGTGGGAACGCGCCCTTAGGCTCCGGTTCCCGTCCAACTGTAAGTCAGCGGACTCTATCTCATAAGTCGTAAAAGCTACAGTTGAAATTTTCACGAGAGTATTAATTTTTATTATGGCGTGTGTAGAGTAAAATAACCTTAAAGAAGGAGTTTCTTGTTTTAAGACAATAAACTTTTGATTTTGTTCAAACTCATTAAATCCTTACTCATTGTATCTTTAATAAAAAAAATTAGAGTGAGTATTAGTAGCCTCTCGATGGTACGAAACTCTTCCAGTGTTTTCTAGCACTTGGCCTGCTTTTATATTTATGATTATATTTTGACCTATTACCTTGTGCATGCGGCTTCACCCCTATGGAATATTATCCTTGAAATTCTGAATTAGTATTTAATATGGTGTGTCTATTATAATACATAACATAAATTAGATAAACTAGCTTTATGTGTGACATTTAAGTGTTCTACGGCGCTTTTTTATGTTCAAAAATTAATCGGGATTTAGTTCTTCATGTAGATAGATATATTGCACAAATTATCTTGATTTGGCCTCATCATATTATGTGCTTGACATGAATGCAAGAAAAAATAAGTGCAATTGATATATTTCAGCGTTGTGATCTGAACCGTCACCTGCGCATACATTCGGGGTACAAACCTTACAAATGTAATGCTTGCACAATGTCGTTCAACGCGAAACATCAGTTGCAAAACCACGAGCGTATGCACACCGGGGAGCGGCCGTACACTTGTCAGGTGCGTTCTAGTTTCACATCGTATGTTGTTATATTCCAGATGGCTGGACTCCGCCGCCATATGGACATCCATACAGGCGACAAACGGTTCAACTGTGAAATCTGCAGTAAAAAATTTACACAAAGCCATCATCTACAGAACCATTTGATTACCCACACTGGTGATAGGCCCTTTACTTGCGAGGTCAGTAGGATATATCTGATTGTACGTACAAATGACCATCAATTTGATATTCCAATTTGAACTCTGTATATGACATCTTCCTCTGACATCTTATATGAGATAAACTTATGCGCCTTGGATTCAGTCCCACAGGCGTAATTGTGAACTGCTTCTTTGTAAGCAGTGATACGACCAATAAATATGAATTAATACCTTCCAAAATATAAGCCACAATACTGATTGCAGTTATCATATTCGCGTTTATTTTTATTACTTTACTTTGGAAAGGGGACTTGGCCATCTTTCGATGGGGCCAGTCCCGTATAATCTAAAATCTATCGTATAACCTTTATATCGCTTAGACGTTGGACTACATAAAGCTCTGCCCATATACTGGACACCAGATTTTGAACTCTACAATATTGAGTTAAAGTTCAATACTAACCAATTAGAAACATTCCCACTGCCCGACAAAGGTCCCTTATACCCAGAAATATACTAAGAATGTAATTTTTATATGCTTACATTTCTACCTATCAACGATCGTATTAAAATGGATCATCATATCAGCCGAAAGTCGTCCACTACTGGACAAAGGCTTCCCCCAAGTATCTCCACAATGGCCGGTCTTGTACTGCCCGCATCCAGCGGCTACTCGCGATTCTTGCAAAATCGCCGGTCCACCTTGTACGAGGCCCTGCCCAAGCTGCGAAATGAAATAGATGCTCTATCTTAGTACGGGACGACAATTGAATTTTGAATCGATAAAATGCACTCCACGATGGAGAACATTTTACCGATTCGCCATCGCTCCCGAAACGAATCCATAGAAAAAGTCTAATTAAACTTTCTACTTTCAGGTCTGCAACGTCGCATTCAGTTATAAAGTCAATTTGAACAATCACGTGTTCAAAATGCATGGTATCAACCTAAAATTCAAATCGATTCATACTGTGACGGAGGATGTGCTACGACGAGAATTGGGAATTGGAAATGGACATGAGACACGTATAGCCTTGTCTCATATAATGCCCCAAATAGGAGACGTGCCCACCCCGGGGGCCCACGAAACTGTTCTATCACTTTCATGAGAATAAAGTAGTGATTAACAATACAAATGAAGTTCAATATGAACTTAGCTCTCCAATAACTTTTTTGTGGTTTCATGTATCGGTTAAGTGATGAAGTAATGAACAAGTGTGTACATGTAATATTTTGAATAGAAGTTGTCGTAATTGTTTCAGTTAGTATTATACTCGTTCTATGCAATTTTGTAAATATCTCTGTCGTTATTATAATTCATATAGTATTGAAAATGTTGTTTTCTTTAAATTTCTTTTCTCCCATGTGTTGACGTGTTAAAACGATGACGGTGTCAATTGTATCCCGCCTTTTTCTATTACAAGTAATAGAACCAGGTGTGAGTTGTTTAAATACCTAATTTAAACAACTAATAAGACAAGTTTCGTCTGACTTAGAATAGAATACATTTATTCAACACGAACACCCAAGAAAGTAGTAGTACCTACCTACAAGGTATCTATCGGTATAATACGAATACAAAAAATAAATAAAATCAATATAAAGAAGCTCCTATATGTTCCGTCGAAAAGTCATCATCTCAGCAAAGCCAGATGAGGTAGGTGCACCTAGCGCAGGTTTTCATTTGGCAACCCGGACGGTGTGTATGTATAACGGTGATATAATGTTACTATAACATGAGTATATGTAGGATTACAGTGACATAATATATATTTCTGTAAGATAAAGAATTATTTTAACCAGTAAACTAAACAAAATTTTAATATTAGGTTGTGGAAAAAGTCTTTTCGTATTATAGTATGTATGAACTTGTCATAAGATCTCTTTGGCTATACTATTTGTATCTGGCTGGTTTTGGTATCATTGAAAGTTTAAATTTTAAAGAACATAATTCCTAATTCAAATTAGGAAAATGTGTGACGTTCATTTGTTTTTCGTACTGTCAAGATGAGTGAATATAATGAAGAAATTCGATACATTTTAAAATTGTACAACAAAAAAGGTAATAATGCAACGCAAGCCGCGAAAAAAAGGGCAATGTTTATGAATCTAGAGCAGTATCTGTGAGAGCAGCACAAATTTGGAATAAGAGTTTTCAATTCGGAAATTTTGATGACAAAGATGGACGTCGCTCTGGTCGTCGCCATATTACGGGATACGCCATATTAATGGATGCCATTTTTGGAAAGTGGGGCTAGATCGGCATATCAGAAGTTATGACGTAGCTGAAGAACTGGGAATTGGCCATAAAACAGTTTTGGCGCATTTAGAAAAAACTGGGTACACAAAAATGCTCAATATTTGGGTACCTCACGAGCTACCCAAATATACAAAACCTCACGAGCACGACGTAATGAAACCGAACCATTTTTTGAGGAAGCTGAGAACTGGTGATAAAATGTGGATCACTTACGACAAGAACGTGCGAAAAAGGTCGTGGTCAAAGGCCGGTCAGGCTTCACAGACTGTGGCGAAACCCGGGTTACCACGCAACATAGTGATGCTGTGTGTGTGATGGGATTGTAAGGGCATTACCTATTAATTATGAGCTGTTACTACCATGCAGGACCATCGATTCTGAACTCTACTGCTAGCAACTGATGAGATTAAAGCAAGAAGTTGAGAGAAAGCGGCCGGAATTAATCAACAGAAGGAAAAACCACACTTTCTCATCACGATAACGCTAGACCTCGCACACCTTTAGCCACTCAACAAAAATTAAGAGATTTTGGCTGGGAGGTGTTAATGCATCCGCCGTATAGTCTTAACCTTGCACCTTAAGATTTCCACCTGTTTCGGTCTCTTCAGAATTCTTAGGCAGTTGTCAGGTTAACATCACGAGAGGACTACCAAATCCACTTGTCGCGATATTTTGATCAGAAGTCCCAAAATTTCTATAGCAAAGGGATCATGTCCCTACCTACAAGATGGCAAATAGTTATCAAACAAAATGGTACCTACATACTTTAGTTATATGTAAAAGAAGTAGGTATATTAAAAATGTTTTGAATTTTCTTAAAAAATACGATAAACTTTTCCCCCAACCTATTATAAAAATAAATAAAATAGCGTTAATAATATTTGTAACATATTTATGATTCAGAAAAGGACATTAATAAATAATTCTTTATTTAATTATGGATAGATTTATATTTGCGCATTTGTTTGAATATGAGAAATTTTGTTGCCTAAAACTTTGTTTATTTCGGAAATCTCTGATGGGCGGTGGAGTTGTATCGAAAACTGGCGCGAATAGATGCAGTTTTATATATGGGGATGGCTATTTGCTGCGCACATCGTCTCCATTCGCGCTGTCTGTGATTATTGTGGGCCTGTTGGCGTGGCTGGCAAATGCTTGCTTTTCACGCCGGAGGTCGTGGGTTCGATTCCCACACTGGACAGATATTTGTGAAAATTGCTTAAATTAAATCCGTGATGCGGGGTACTTTACAAACATAATTATTGGACACAAAGCACACCCAGACTCTACTACAACAACAGGACAACTATTTATGGGTCACAGAAATAGTTAATTAATATATATAGTAAACAAAAATCTAGGTTTTTTGTTTCGATTCTACTTATACATTTTGAGGTACAAACGATTTAAACAAAATTGATATTGTAAAATTCCAAAATTCATTAAAAATTCAAAATGGAGATTGTAAAATTTCAAATCGGTTCCCAATCGACAGAAATATCGCGTAGTAACGCACCTATGTATGTATGTATTCTGTGATTAAGGTAGGTAGTTGATATCAGTGATACTATTGTTTGTAACATTTAATGTGTAATAATAATATACTGGGACATTATTTACACACGGCCATCTGATCCCAAACTAAACAGAGCTTGTACTGTGGAAACCAGATAACTACATATTATACTACGTTTCTTTTACGTAGTACGTTAAATACTTACTTATATATATATGTTTATAAAATAATATATATATATATATATATACAGGGTTACTGGTAACTCGACGTATTCCTTGCAGGACGTCATAGTAGGGTTAAAATGCAACAAATTAAGCCACCAAATGTTCTACCGAAATTCAGTAGTTTTTGAGTTAGTTCGATTTTTAGAGTTTTTATGAATAATCCCAGATTAAATCATTTGAAACCAATTTAAAAATTATTTACGGCGCGACAGTACAGAAATTTTAAGTTATTATCGTAGTTGATGCCGTAGCAGATCTTTGTTAATAATTAAAAGTTCAAAAATGCCTTAAACCTTGGCAAATATCACTAATCAAACATTTTTTTTTTTGTAATTTTTGTTATTACTCCATACAAATTGTTGTCTAGTGCAAAAATAAAATACTACGCCTGATGTACAAATTACTAGGAAAATATCCTTATCTTATCAGCTATCCAAAAAGGTATGAATGTTAATACAAAGTCATGGACTACATTATGAAAATCGTTTTTGATTTAGTACAGGAAGACGTGCGTCTCACAAAAAGGTGATTATTCGGAAAATCAAATAAAACAATTTCGTGAATGTTATTATTATTTTTAATAAATTTCAATTTAATAACTTTTATGACATACATTTCACACGTCTTGTTCGATGTGCTGCCCTCGGTTTCGAATACATGTTCTTATTCGCTTCCTCATTTCAGTTTTTGTGATTCTTGATGTGATTGTTGCCCTCATCTGGTCCGCCGCATCTGTTATTCTCTCCCTTAGTTCTTCAATTGAATTTACTGGGGTCACATAAACTAGGTCTTTCATATGACCCCAGACGTAAAAGTCTAGGGGCGTCAGATCAGGGCTTCGCGCAGGCCACGGAATCGGCCCACCGCGCCCTATCCATCGGTTTGGATAGTTTTCATCCAGCAATTGTCGAATTGTGATTCGGAAGTGGGCTGGACATCCGTCATGTTGATAAATCATGTTTGCTCTTCTTTCTTCCGGTACATCCGCGAGCAGTGGTGTTAAATGATTTCTAAGGAAATCTTCATAAAGTTCCCCATTTAGTGTTCGGGGTAAAAAATGTGGGCCGATCAATTTGTCGTCGATAATACCCATCCAAACATTAAGCGAGAACCTACGCTGGGATGCGGTTGGTTTCAGTTTTTTAGGGTTTGCTTCTGCTTTCGGTGCCCAGTAATGTAAGTTGTGGTAGTTTGTGATACCATCACGGTCAAAACATGACTCATCGGTCCACAGAATGTTTTTTAAAAAGTTTTCGCCTTCGGCGTCGGCATTCAGCATGAAACGACAAAATTCAAGCCGTCTCGGCGGATCTCCCTCTTCTAATGACTGGACTGGTTGGTAGTGATATGGATGTCGGCCTGACAAGTGAACTACAGACCAGACTTTCCACTGTGACATACCAAGCTCACGCGCTACGATGTTTGTCGATATGTTGGGGTCGTCAATAAAACGTTGAAGAATCAGCTCTTCGTCGTCAGCCGTGTATCTCCGGGAACGACCAGTGTCAATTTGCCTGGTTCTTTGGACGCTGCCAGTTTCAGATATTCGCCGATAAGTCGATCCGAAGACACTAACGTGTGGGAGTCGGCGGTTGGGAAAGCGAAGTCCATATTCTCTCCGCGCTTCAGCAGCGTTACCGTCACAAAGTCCGTAACAGTAAATTATGTCAGCGTATTCAGGATTAGAATATGCAGCCATAGTCAGCACTTATGAAGGCACAGCACAGCACGAGAGCAAGATACGCGATAGGGATAGCCAGATAACAAAACACGAGCTTGCGCGACGTAGAGTTGAGACTGACTAACGCTGACGACCAGAAAATCGCACCCCGAGTCATGCCGAGAGAACAATAGTAACCAATCACAAAGCTTACCGTGTGTTTGGAGTTCAAGCTCAGGTAAAACTACGAATTCTACGAATAACAAACAAAATGTTGATTGTCTCACAATTTTACCTGCTCCCCATAAAACTCTTCTCTACCCTGTCATACATGCAAAAGTATTGACAATCATACCTTTCTGAATAGCTGATAAGACAAGGATATTTTCCTAGTAATTTGTACATCAGGCGTAGTATTTTATTTTTGCACTAGACAACAATTTGTATGGAGTAACAACAAAAATTACAAAAAAAAAAATGTTTGATTAGTGATATTTGCCAAGGTTTAAGGCATTTTTGAACTTTTAATTATTAACAAAGATCTGCTACGGCATCAACTACGATAATAACTTAAAATTTCTGTACTGTCGCGCCGTAAATAATTTTTAAATTGGTTTCAAATGATTTAATCTGGGATTATTCATAAAAACTCTAAAAATCGAACTAACTCAAAAACTACTGAATTTCGGTAGAACATTTGGTGGCTTAATTTGTTGCATTTTAACCCTACTATGACGTCCTGCAAGGAATACGTCGAGTTACCAGTAACCCTGTATATATATATATATATATATATATAATTACACCCAGACTCAGGACAAACAGATATGTCCATGCACACAAATATCTGCCCTACCTCCAGCGTGAAAAGCAAGCATTTGCCAGCCACATCAACAGGCCCGTAATTGGTTGTAGTACCAAATAAAAAAAAAATCAAGATCAAAATTGTTATCATAGATTGTAGAGGAAAAAAATACGAATGACATATTACTGGCCGTATCATTTAATGTTTTACAAATGATTACTAATGACTAGAAGTACTCATTTATCGTTTTTACTTAATTATATACAAACTGTAGCATATAATGTTGGATATTTCCTGACCTCGAACTAACCATAAAATTAAACAACTTCTGGCAGATCAGTTTGAATTTGGAATACCCAAAAAAAGAAATATAAGTAAACATCGTGTTCAAAGATATTTTTTGTTATATTTACGAAACAGATTTCCTGCTAGTTGTTCAGTTCTATGGATAAGTATGTTATTTAAGTTCCTAAAGTATCCTACTGTATCTTAGTAACGGTTTATAGTTGATATGAAAATCCATTATCAAGTCACAGTCCAATATGATTCTTATTAAATCAATAATCCATATAATTAATATTTGTAGTCCCTGGCACAAGAACATCCTGTACTGATGGGGTATTTTTTTGTGATCCATTGTCGTTCTAAGTCTTCAGGCAGTGATTCCGTGGAGCGTTGGACGGGAGATTCCTTCCTTGTCAGTATAATCAACTGGAAAATAATAACTGCTATTAATAAGACGAATACCAGAATACCATAAATGGTAATATATAAGAAATTTATTTCTGATTTCTATATTCGGATCGGGCTTTTAATACTTGTTTATAAATTTTTTAGGCATTGCCTTCTATCTAGGTCCTGTATCGCGGGATACTTTATAAACATATAATTCACGGACACAAATCACACCCAGACTCAGGACAACTACTTATTTGTCAAATATGTACTGCTGTGCGCAAATTGAACCTGAAACACGAAGCGGTCAGGAGGCTGTCTTAATTGCTGCGCCACACTTACACAATTGGTTGTTAGGAATAGCTTTTAGATCACGATAATTTTATATATAAAAATCAATTGCTGTTCGTTAGTCTCCCTAAAACTCGAGAACGGCTGAACGGATTTATCTTATTATGGTCTTGAAATGTTCGTGGAGGTCTAGGGAAGGTTTAAAAGTTAAAAGAAAAATTCGCATAATTGCCGGGAAAGCCCTTTTCTTTTATCCGTATTTATAAACCAAAACAACAGTTTAGGGCTTTTATTTATCGATTGAGGCAGTACGAAGTATGCCGGGTCAGCTAGTATTTAATACAAATTAAAAACAATTAGTCTCCGAGCGATAATTCCTCCGAGCAATTAGTTCGAATTTGAAAATGTTGCCAAGTTGTAATATTTATATTTCGAAAGAAAAGTAAATATGTTCTAGTTTCTTATGTAGACCATGATGAATTGGGAGCGTAATAATAATTGTCGGAGCACGGAACCCATGTAGTCATCTAGTAACTTAAATGGTGAGACAAGATGTTAGAGTATTTACGCAACTACCGAGGAACGATCGACCTAATTTTGGTTACAACCGGGACTAATGCCTAACGGGCTCTCCCAACCAAGCACGGTTTGTCCGGTGCGGCAATTGAAATCGCGATCACTCGCGCTTAAAAGAGCTTGCATCGAGGTTTCAGCAGACTAAGAAGTCGTCTGATGATTATTCTTTCTGATAACTATCTCAATATCAGAGATATCTCAGACTTCTCCATAACGAGCATATAGTAATCGATAATGACTGCACGTGTGGCGCAGCGGCTAAGACAGTCGCCTCGCCGCTTCGTGTCGCGGGTTCGAGTCGCGCGCCTGATAACTATTTGTGTGACCCATAAATAGTTGTTCTGAGTCTGGATGTAAATTATGTCCGTCTATTATATGTTTGTAAAGTACCCCGTGACACAGGGATGAACTTCCTAATGCGATAAATATTACTTATTAGATACGACTAATAACTTTAACCGTAACATTGCAACTATGGTTATACATATTTAATACAATGTCTGTGACACTAAACTTTCCAAGCGTTTCATTCGAGCTTTAATTAGGGACCTACCTAATTAAAGCAAGAATATTATATGCAAGTATGCAATCCTGTCCTATTGCAAGACATTTTTTATTCCATTACGCTAAAGTAGTGCAATTTAACACGCTAGGCTAACTACCTACTAAATCGTAGTACAAAAACACGCCTAGAGTGTACACCACACCTGGCAAGTCGTGCTGGATGGTTGTCCAGCACGACTTGCCAGGTATGGTGTACCTATGTATTCTTCTTGAAGTGCTTACTTGCAGAGAAGTATTAAGTTTAATACTTACATTATAAATATTCTCCTTGCATATGTACGGCGGCAGACACACTTTTTGTACGTTACTGCAGTTATTCGTCTCTACATACCGTGGGATCGAGTTTTCACCCAAATCCTCGATTACTTTCTGGAAATATATTAATATAGTCGTAAATACCTGATTTGTATGATAATAATATACACGACGCAAATAATAAAATGTATTGTCTTACACTAGATTCACAGCTGCATGGTGGATCCGGTAAAGCTTGCTGTAAATATTCATAAGTTGTATATTAATAATAAAATTATTAACAGGCAGCAAGGCATTGTTAATAAAAAAAATATAATAGATAAATATAAATATTACATAAAGATAGAGACAGATTTTAAACAGTGTACCTATACGGGGCGTAGGTATCCCTAATCGTGTAAAAATCTTAAAACATATGATTTCCTTCTAAACGTAGATACGTTCGTATAGAAGTGATAGGCGATTTTTTTATTTTGATAAATGTATCTTTTGAATCAGTGAACTGATAGCGGATAAAGTTAAGGAAGTAAGTATAATCTTTATTAAGTTAGCTCCTCAGAGCATTAGATTTTAGATATCTGTGTTTAGCTACAAAGGTACAAAAAGTCTGCCACACCTACGTACAGTGCCAGGGATAGAAAAAGTCATAGACTCGGCACCTATCTTTGTTATAAAACCCATTTAATACAAAAGTTGAAGAGATACTCACATTATGCCTCGCACCCTTAATATTCCCTCTTTTCCGTGTCCTTGTTTCCACAGAGTTGTCTAATAAAATAACGTCATTTCTAATCATATTCGCATAGTCCACTATTAAATCGGACAAATCTTCTGAGCTAGGATCCGGAAGCAACTCCCTATCATACTGGGTACCCATATTTTCTAAAGCTTTATCTTCTCGATCCATTCTTACGATGTAATTTTTTCTCTTCCTTGTTCGTTGGTCTTCTAACAAATATTCGTCAAGGTCTGACGCTCTCTTCATAGCCATAACTGTCGGAACTAGTGATTGGAGTAAAATAAATAAGCCGAAGCATAGTATCGCTAATAGAAGTGGGCGGGTTATCTGTAACAAACAATTTAATTATTTTCCCGTGACAGGACAGGTTATAATACAATACATGAAGTATTGTTTCTTTAGGATAAAGTGGAACAATACGTTCTTACTTCATGCATGGTGGCGATAACGGGATGATAATGATAGGTAGAGCTAAATATACAGAGTTGGGGCTCATTTTATAGGTAGATACTGTTGCTGATACTCTCAGATATATTGAGTTAGAACTCGTTCTGTTAGATAGACATGATGTTTTCGCCAAATTTGAGGGTGTGACCTGAAGATATACCGATTCGAATACCTACCTTATATACCTTCAGGACGGTTACTAAGTTCAGTGGTAAAATTTTCCAAGTACCTACCTAGTGCAATCTTATCACAGTATACTTAGCTCCTATAGGATGGCCTAAGTAATCCTATAAGATCTTTTTTTAGCATTTATCAGTGAAATAAGTAATAAACTGAAAGAAATATATGAGTTTGTATTATTCTTAAAACAATATTACTTATTAATTAAAGTTTGATTTGAAATAAATATAGCGATATTAAAGAATTATTTTTGAGTTGTTTAACCATTTACAGTTGATTAAGTTACGTTCTCATTTTTCAGGTGTTCCGTACCTAAGTCATAAAAAGCAACCTGTTTGATGCGACTCTGTCCATCGTCCGTCAAGCGTCTTATCGAAGCGGTATATCTTGTCAACAACTATATTTATTTAGGTACCTAGTACAAACTATACTTACTCGTAGTTTTGAGTTTTGGTTTGGCGCCAACGCGGAAAAGCCACAAGTGTGGGAAAGTGGCATGTTACCGTGATCTTCCGTGTTCATTCCAAAACTATATAGGTAGAAGCCTCACTGGTATATCTGCACTACTTTACTGGGGTAGGACTTTGACTTGACTATGACAGACTTTACTTGAGTTTAAGTTAATGACGAAAACTTTGCATAATGTTGCATATGTATGCAAATAACTTAGTTTATCAAATTACTTGACACTGGCAAATACTCTAATCGAGTGAGTGCATATTAAAAAGAAATAAAAATGATTTTCTCTCTTGAAAAATCTAAATCAGTAGTATGGATGTATATAGACAATGATGGGTCATATTTTATATATATTTGTTTATGAACCCATAAATATAAATTAATCGTGAGATAAATTTATATTTAATTTTATGGGTTATGGTTATGGTAACTAGCCTAGCCCCTACTCGTGCACTCCAGCTAAAATAATTATCTGTAGGAATGGTATTTTTACTACCTAGCTCACCTATATATATATATTATTATCTATGGACCACATTGATTGAACTACCTTTCTCATGTAACCCATTTAAATGCACATGTTTCTATGGAAGCTACAATGCTGGAATGGCGAGCCTTACAGACACACAAACATAAGTAAATATTGGAGCTTAAGAAATTGCTAGTACGTGCAATTATGGCGAAAGTGCCAAGACGAAGAAACTTTTTTAAGATTTCTTTAGATACCCTTTTTTAATTGAGACTATTATGTAGTACCTAAGTATGAAATATATCCCATCCATTAGATAGGTATTTCCAATGGCTTTAAATAAGTAATTCTAGATTATGATAAAACTTTCTCACCATAACTACTGCTTTCCAACGAATTCCTCCAGTGACTGATATCTGAGCAAAAAATTCCACCCTTATATAGTAAGAATTGATTGATAGGTTTATAAAAGGGTCCATTAGTGGGAACAAACCCCATGATATTTATAAATGATAAAAGAAAGATCCAGTGGCGTAGTTAGCATGGGTGACACCCGAAGCGAATATGATTGTGTCACCCAAATATAAAAAAAAAACTGTTGCAATCACTAGAAATTAATTAACCGTTAAGTATCTTTAACATGAATATAATGTTATTTTAATTAAATCATCAAGTTCAACGCTCAACCATTTTATTTAAACATATAACAGCTATTTATGTAATATAAGTCCGTATTGACCAGATTAAAAGATGGACCAGTATTTTAGGGAAGACGCAAATAAGTACAAAATTACCTTAAGTAACAACCCCAAATATACATAAATATAAATAGGTACTATACACTAAAAATGTATATTTCACACAAATGTTTTTGATACAATAATTGATAAGCACATTTACTTTATACGTTAATAGATTTATCTGCTGGCATAGATATCTCAGGACACATATTACAAAAATGACAGAGATGATTCGATAAGTTTAGTTATAAATTAGGCCACTACCCTTAGAATTACAAGTCCAAATCAAGATAAACGACGACATCATCGTAATGGACACTATAATAAAATAATATGAGAGGAAATTAAATTAATAACAGAGACACAAAATTGTTAAGAACATGATTTTATTTAGTAGTTTTTGATAAGAATCCTTTGAAATTACGCACAGAAAATAAGAAAGAAGATACTCTTTTAGCATAATTTTGGAACATTAGGAGAGCTTTGCGTCTAATGGCTACTGTGAGAACATTTTTCAAATTCGGACTTATGATCACATTTAAGTACGCCAACAACATCGGATCAATTTAATAAATCACTAAAGTTTTGTACGTTAAGCGTTTTGTACGTTATTGTTAAGTTGATCTATATAATATGATAGTAATAAATTATGAAATGAGTAATTTTGATGCCAGTTGGAGAAAGTAACGCAGGTGTTTCGGAACTTTTCAGAATCTGACTTCTTGTACTTCTCAGCTACGACAATAAGTATTATCTATACAGGTTGACAATGAACACAATTTTTTTATTGCCTCATTTTAAAATTACCGAACATAATACTATATGGCGCTCACAGTCAGTTTCTATTACCGGTACGTAAGTGATTGGCGAGGTTAAGCAAGTAGACTCGCAGTCAGTTCATAGATGGGTGGTGAAAGTGGTTTAATTTCTGAGCGTCTGCGTGGTTTGAAGGGTACGTTAAGCTGTCGGTCGTGGTTGTAGCCATTAGGTAACAGTCCTTAAGCCATGTCAGAGGCCTATTGGGCATTTTGACCAACTCTGACACTTGCATAACCACTGCCCATACGATAAGTAAGTGAGTATGACATTATTATATAGAATATTTTAATTTGTTTGTGGAGACCCTTAGAACCAGATGCTCTCATTGGTCCAGTGATTGGCGATGTTAAGCAACTAGGCCAGCAGCCTGTCCATAGATGGGTGACCACCCATGCGGTTTAATTCCTGAGCGTCTCCTGGCTTTGGAAAGCACGTCAAGCCGTTGGTCCCTGTTGTAACCGTTAGGCAACAGTCGTTTAGCCATGTCAGAGTCCTACTGGGCGGCTTGAACAACTCTGTCACTAGAATAACCACTGCACATACGATAAGTAAATATAGAATACCTATACATTTTCTTTTTCACAGGTAGGTGGCGCCCACTTGCCGGTCACCTTCACTGCCCCTCTCCCTAGCTACGCCACTGGTAAGGTGATACCAGGTATTCTTTTCTGGATACAATAGACGCACTTTTCGTCACCATACCAAAGTATTGATTTGATAGGTATTGACGAATAGGTAATCTTATCAAAGAGACAATGGAAGCAAACAGGTAACCAACCTACGCACGCATGAATACTGTTTTAAATTATTACGCTAAGCATTATAAAATAATAATGCCACTGTTATCAAATACGATGATTTACTTGTAATCAATATAACATAATATACTTAATCTTCATATAGATTCATTGTTTAAGATTTTAGAGATGTCCGGATTTAGGCTAGGTTTATAAAGAAATCGCACGGTCGGTCGTCTAAATTTATTGCCTACCTTACAATTGGAGCTGACAAAAAAAAATGATTTATTCGACACCCAATTAACAAAAAAAGAAACGGTACAACTTAGGAAAAACATCGTAAAATTCACACATAAAAATTACAAACTAGAACAAACAATAGTATAAGTAGTGTAGGTATACCTGTGGTTTCAATTAATTATACGTCTCCCCTGGATTTTTGTTAGAAGAGAAAAATTTATTTTAATTTTATACTTAAATTGGCAACGAAGTTAAGATTATACGCGTAATGTCGTGCGTAGAGGAATGTCATTCCAGCTCTTAGTAGCGCTATACTTGAAGCTACCTCGAAACGCAGTAGTTTTATATCGCGGAATGTTTGTGTATGTTAATGGAGACTAAACTGTGCGAGCTGTATTCCTACCTACCTACTTATTATGGTCGCTCTTCTAGAGTAGTTTGGAGTGAAGGTAGGTATTTGGAGGCTTCAGTCAGAACAAAAGTGTAGCCCAGTGTAAGGCTATACGATATTTAATTTACAAATATTCCTTATGTGCACATAGAGAGTTACATGATCTCTTAGTGGAATAGCAAGCTTAGCAAAATCGCGCACCGACATTTTGCACGCGTTGAATAAGATTCGCTATCTTTGTCAGTAATCCAGGACCATAAGTGGCATCCAGATAGTTAATCTTTGATAAAACTAGTGAGTCAACTAGTTTTTCACGTAACTCAGTAGTTAGATGACTCATTTTAAAAAGCAGTTTTAACTGATAAGAACATTGTCTAACGATATCTGCAAGGTGCTTCTCAAAACATAGTTCTTCGTCCATAATTAGGCCAAGATTGCGCGTCTATTATCGTTATTTATTTATTGTTAAACGTTTTGTACAAAAACTGTACATAGGCGGCATTGATATACAAAATGTATATCAATGATGCGTGATCATGACTTGATGCCAAAGGCATTCTCTACTAGTCGACCTAGAGAAATGATAGGTAGTTCCAAAAATGAAAATTCAAGAAAATTGTACTTTTGTACTCTTTATAAATAAATACATAACTATATTCATATATCTTTTTCACATACTAACATATAATTTTATATTATTATAAATATATAAATAGATACTAGTACATACATTAATATATACCTACTATAAGATTACTGATGAGAGGGTTCTTAGAGGGCCTTTATTTTGTAAATATTAAATATGCTCACGTGTCTTCTTTTTGAAAAAGAATCGACTCTTAGCCATTCTAATCTCCGGAGATAGCGCATTCTAGAGATTCTGCACTAAAAAGGAATACCTAATGAAGAAAATTAGTGCGATACGAAGGACATTGTAGAGTAGTGTGGCAACAATGTCTATATAGTTACTTATAGGAGCGCGGACGCAAGCGTTGGTTTTACAGGATGGCATGCATGGCACAGTAAATAGGAGATGTGTGCGCACTTCTCTCCTATCACAGTCCTTGGAAAAATATAAGATTTATTGCTTAAATCAATGCCATTAGTTATATCTATTATTTCATATGTCATAAAGGAGCATGGTTCCAAGAAACAGTTTTCTGGAACTCAGCATCATCATCATCATATCAGCCTAAAGACGTCCACTGCTGGACAAAGACCTCCCCCAAAGATCTCCACAATTGCCGGTCTTGCGCTATTCGCATCCAGCAGTTTCCAGCGACCCGCACAAGATCATCGGTCCATCTTGTAGGGGGCCTGCCCACGCTGCAGCGTCTTCCGGTTCGTGGTCGCCACTCGAGAACCTTTCTGCCCCAACGGCCGTCGGTTCTTCGAGCTATGTGCCCCGCCCACTGCCACTTCAGTTTTGCAATTCTTCGGGCTATGTCGGTGACTTTGGTTCGCCTGCGGATTTCGACATCTCTGATTCGATCCCGCAGGGAAACTCCGAGCATAGCCCTCTCCATTACTCTTTGGGTGACCTTGAGCCTTCTTGAACCTTCTGATAAGGCCCATAGTGAGCGACCACGTCTCTGTTCCGTAAGTCATCACTGGTAACACACACTGGTCGAAGACTTTCGACTTGAGACACTACGGTATTTTGGACGAGAAGATGTTACGTAGCTTTCCGAACGCTGCCTAGCCGATTTGGATTCTACGATTGACCTGCTTCTCGAAGTTGGACCTACCTAGTTGGATGGTCTGTCCTAGGTAAATATAGTTCTCTACAACTTCGAGTGCAGAGTCGCCAACTTTCAATTGAGTGGTTGCATCATGGACGTTTGACATGATTTTCGTCTTATCCATGTTCATTTTCAGACCCACATGTTGAGAGACTCTGCTGAGGTCATCGAGCATTGCACCGAGGTCTTCCATGGTCTCAGCCATGACTACTATATCATCGGCAAATCGAAGGTCAGTGATGTACCTACTCGCCATTGACATTGATGCCAAAGCTTTTCCAGTCCAGAAGCTTGAAGACATCTTCCAATGCAGCGGTGAACAGTTTCGGAGATATAACATCTTCCTGTCTCACGCCTCGCTGCAAGTGGATAGGTTTCGAGTTCTGGCCCTGGCGTCGCATAGTGGCGTTTTCATACAAACACTTTATCACCTCGATATACCGGTAGTCGATTTGGCACCTTATGAGAGATGCAAGTATGGCACAGAAGTGTGGTGGTGCTCTTCTTCAAAAAGGGCGACAAAACCCTATTGAAGAATTATAGACCCATCACACTGCTGAGCCATGTTTACAAGTTGTTTTCGAGAGTCGTTACGAACCGTCTCGTGCGCAGTTTTGACGACTTCCAGCCTCCCGAACAAGCCGGTTTCCGAAAAGGCTTTAGCACCATAGACCACATACATACGCTGCGGCAAGTTATACAGAAGACCGAAGAGTAGGTATAACAAGCCACTGTGCTTAGCGTTTGTGGACTATGAGAAAGCCTTTGATTCTATCGAAACATGGGCCCCTCAGCACGGCCCATGTTTCGATAATCTAAATTTATTGCCTACCTTACAATTGGAGCTGACAAAAAAAAAATGGCTGCTGGAGACTGGGGGCCGCGGTTAATTTGTGTCCATCATTTGGGAGGCTATGCCATTATCACCACGCTTGGCAGACGGGTTGGCGATCGCAGTAGGATATACATGGTACTCAGGAGAACGCTGCTGCCCATTCTCTGGTATATATTCCCTCGGGACGACTTTTACGTCCCCCCATGGGATGAGAGGGGGTGGCGATATTCTTTGAGGCCGTCACCACACAACCAGGAACTCAATTTCATTAAAATAAGTACCTATATATTTTAGGTTACTACCGATGCATCGTAATTAGTTAATTTAATTTAATAATATACGATGTCATCGGTAGGTAGTGCATGGATTTTAGAAATTTGCGTTGTTCAGTTTCCAAAATGTTTACATATTTGTAGTAATAGGCTTTTTAGACAACGCCCGCACTAGGGAAATTAATCCCTGTGTCGCGGGCTACTTTACAAACATATAAGAGACGGACACAAATTGCTTCCAAACTCAGAAGAACTATTTATGGGTCACACAAATAGTTGCCCGGCGCGGGACTCGAACCCGTGACACGAAGCGGCGAGGTGACTGTCTTAGCCGCTGCGCCACACGTGCAGTCGCCATGTGCATTCCACGCGACTACTGCATACCTACCCAACTTGAGATCTTTGATTGTAAAGGCGTACATCCAGTATACATTTTTCGAGATTGACTCAATGTGTTGATCAAAGTGCAATCTATCACCCGGGATAGTAATTAATAATTCCCCAAGGTATCGTACAGTGCAAGATTAAAATTACATGGTTTTCAGTCAAATCTTGCACAAGAAATGCTAACACATGTTGAAATCTTAAATAGACATTATTGTCAATACAGTATTTTCTAAACCGGTCTAAATTCTTTAGGAATATTTATTTATTGCTACAAGCTTTTAGCATGAACGATCATCATGGTAAATTCATTTAAGTACATACGAAAACGTTTATCTTTTACTAGCAGTTCAATATTCAGTGAACTCAAAAATATAACATCTGCTAAAAGAAACTGGCTTTTTTCATACAACGCTGGGAATGCTAGAAAACAATTGCGCAATTTTAGCACCGACACTGCCCGACAGTGATACGTTGCGTGCAGCAAAAGAATGTAAAAGCCCTTGACTTCCAATAATTCTAATACTGTACAGCTATGATCTAGAAAATCTTTTGTGGCTGTTTTGTTATCATTGTTATGATATATACCTACATTAAATAATATGCTGTGGTTTATATTCTTTATTTTACTTATGCTTCCAAAATAAAGGATTTATGAAAGTAATTTAGGGAATTTCGGGATAAATTCAAAATAAATTAGGCTGAAACTTAGAGCATTTGACAGCTAAATGCTCGAAGGGCTGGAATGAAGAACGTAAGTGGAAACATTGCTTGTCAAAAAATCACGCTTTTGACAAATTGTCGAGCAATAACAAAAATAGTTGGAGTTTCTCGAGTGCAAAGCAATAGCTAGCAAAAATATTTTAATCCGTTTTATTTAGGTGCAATCAAATGATAGAAAATTTTGCATTTCATTTTGATATCGAAAGTCATTGATAATGTTTTAGTGATTTGACCCAGGAAATTGGTACCTATATTATGTTTATTGGAAACCCTGTTCGACGAGAATGGATTACTATTGACTGTAGTTAAAGTTTAGCAAAATAAATAAACATTGGATATTGTGGAAAAAAGGACTGGAGGTTTTTGAAGATGGATACTTTGAAGTGTCGGATATGTCTGAAATACCGTAGGAATGTACGTTCAGTACATAACGCAGAAGATGGGATTACATTCGCTGATATGATTACTTCGATTGCGAATGTAAAGGTACATTATTGTCATATTTAATTATTAAGAAAACTAAAACTAATAAACCAAACTATTAAGAAAATTAAAACTAAACTAGCAAGGGACATTTACTACCTTCTTTCTCCTTACATCGTCAGAAAATTGTAGTAGACTTCCTTATTGTCATCATGTAATGTTATTGTGATGCTCTGGGCAAGATCAGCCTCTATTTTAAATTTCAGTCAGTTCAGATTAGTAGTTGAGCCATGATGACATAATCTGTAGGAATTAGAATAATACTAAGTTTTAAAAACATTGTATGATTGGTATGCTGTTTCCAAACTTCTTCAGATTTTAGGCAAATTGAGTGATAAAAAGGCAACATACAAACCAATAAAAAGTTATACTTTCTGAATTGTAAAATATAGTATGGATTTTGATATAGTGAATTGTTGTGTCGTAATTTATGTGTATTTTATTCATATAACCCAAATCTCTTGAATAAAATACCATACACAGTGTACATTTTCACTAGACATTTACTTGATACTACGGAATGCATTGAATGAATTAGAATACCTGAAATAGCTATGGTTAAGTTAAATTAATAAGCCAACCTTTTTAGTTATAGTATATGTATCAAAACTGGTAAAAATACAGGTTAATATTAGGTCTTTACCTATGAAATTGCCGTTCTGCAGTACTGGCCATTTCAAATCAAAATAATTTTTGTTTGGCTAAGAATTCTAATTTCAAATTAATTTTATTTTAAAAACATGGATTCTTTTTTCCAAAAGTAGTCATTTCTTTATTGATTAGTGTTACATTTTCATCGCATTTCAATCTTTTTCGTCATCATGGATACGTTAAAAATTCGAGTAATTATGGAATATGAGTACCGTCGTGGCAGCAACGCGGCACAAGCGGCACGCAACATCAACGACGTTTACGGAGCTAACACTACAAACCAACGCACCACCTGTTATTGGTTTGCTCGCTTCCGTTCTGGAAATTTCGACCTGAAAAATGAACCTCGCGGTCGTCCGAAGACTTTGGTCGACAATGACGAATTAAAGGCGGTTGTGGAAGCTGATGATACACAATCTACGGCTGAATTAGCAGCAGCTTTCGACGTTAGCGTCAAAACAATATTGGTCCATTTGCGTCAAATTGGCAAGGTAAAAAAGCTTGACAAATGGGTGCCCCACGAACTCAATGATCGCCAGCGCGAAGTACGCGTCGAGACGTGCCTTGCACTGCTCAACAGACACACAAATGAAGGAATTTTGAACCGCATTGTTACCTGCGATGAAAAATGGATTCTGTTTGATAACCGCAAGCGCTCAGCAAGTTGGTTGGATCCTGGTTCAGCACCTAAACAATGCCCTAAACGAAAACTTACCCCTAGAAAAGTGATGGTCACTGTTTGGTGGTCTAGCGCCGGTGTGATTCATCACAGCTTCTTACCAAACGGGGTGAGCATTACTGCAGATGTGTACTGTGAAGAACTGAGCACAATGATGGAGAAGCTGGCGCATCTCCAACCAGCATTGGTCAATCGCTCGTCTCCGCTGCTCCTGCACGACAACGCGCGACCTCATACTGCACAGCAGACGGTCTCCAAGTTGCAAGAACTGGGGTTGGAAGCTCTCCGTCATCCGCCCTACTCACCAGACCTTGCGCCTACAGACTACTACTTTTTCCAGAATTTGGATAACTTCTTGGCGGGAAAAAAATTCAATACCCGAGAGGCAGTACAAAATGCCTTTGAAGAATTTGTTGCCTCCCGTCCAGCTGATTTCTTTAAGAAGGGCATCAATAAACTGCCACTGCGATGGCAAAGATGCATTGATTGCATGGGTGATTACTTCGATTAATACAAATAAAAAAATTCATGAAAAAAATTCGTTTAAATTTTTTCATACAAAACGGCAATTTCATAGGTAAAGACCTATTATAATGGTTCTATTCTATATAGGGTTTTGAAAAAATAATCTATATTATTTATTATTATCAACATACTAAAGAAGGTGTAAGAAATGTTTTAATGTAGGTAGTGTAATCTTTACTTTATTATAAGCAATGAACATTAGAATCTGAAGAAAGTTTGAGAATATCCTTCTGAAGTTACAGGAGCCTCCAGGCCTTCTGGACTTCTGGATGTATGTGAATTGGTTTGAGCAGCCAAATATATTCACAATGGCTTAGTTAAGAGCCTAAGTGTGGAAATGTTTAAAGGTTCTGTTGGGCAGATGCAATGTTTTGGTAATTTCAATTTAATGGAAAACTTAGTTGAGATTGTTGCTTGACTGATGATGAACATCTAATATCTTGAAAAAATTTGCCACACTTGTAGGCATAACATATAATTCTCTACATCTAATCTTGTTCAGACTCAACTCAAAAGTCATTTATTCCGTAAAATATTACATTTGTGTGGAATCGTCGATTTTATTTACCTTACCGTGCAGTGCATGATGTGGCAGCTACTGAGAAACACTGCCAGAAAACTCAGTAGGAAACCTTTTTATAAATATTTATTTTATACATAAAATTACATTGTATTTAAATGTGTTAATTTAGAGTGACTCAATAACAAGGTCTTTTGTCACTTAAATAATCAGAAGTTTTGTAGTAAGTCCTGCTACACAATTTGTCTTTTATAATTCTTTTAAAATTATTTGTAGACATTTCTCGAAGATGTTGAGATATGGTGGAGATCTGTTGTAGTAATGTGTATAAAACTTAAATATGGACATCTACACACAATGTCTATCACAGTTCACATTGAATTTAATGGCAATAAATATTTAAATATATAAAATATAATTGTATTTAACAATTATGAGTATATTAATTTTTTATTAAGTAAAGTATACATGTTATGTTATATTTTATTTACAGATTCAAAAAGATATTATAGAGGTTGAAAATGTCTGTTTGTCATGTTGCAAAAAGCTTCGTGAGGCTTATAATTTTAAATTAGTGATTGAGAGGTAAGATATTTTCGATCAGCCTATTATTATAGTTAAACTATAAATATAATACAAGTTGAAGATATGTTTTGAGAAATACATAAATATGCTACCTAAACTTACCTTATTTCTGTGTACATAAAAGTAAAAAATTAAACCTGCATATTATATCATCTTTAATTTAACTAAGTAGGTGTAATATTTTTTTGAAGTTATACTTCTTTTGGCGCAATGGAGAAAAATGATGAGAGTGAATTTTTACGATGCGCGCGCACACCAACACCAAAAAATTTAACAGCATGACGTTAGTTCTAGGTGGTATGAAAATTGATAACTATGTTCAAGTTGTATATTAAGAAGTATAACTTCTAACGCGTGTACATAAGTACACACAAGTTTTTTTTAGAGGACCATGACTATAAATAATTATATTTTTTTTTGTCAAAATGAAAATTTAGTTTCAATTGTTGTTTTGTTTGTTTTGTCCTATGTGTATTGAGATGTACATTTAGGAAGATATTATTAAAAATACTTTGAGTGGTGGTTATGCAATGTATTGTGTTTTAACTCTGTTACCAGATCTAATGCAGCCCTACTGTGAATAATATATTCATCAATATTTTACACCAGTTTATATTGGATTACAATATGGCTTTTCAAGATTTTTAAAAAATAAATATGCCATTATTTTTTATTAATTTTAATTAAGACAAAAAGCCTTTCATTCAAAATCAAAGGCTTTTTGTCCAATTTGCGCCCAATTTTTACTGAAGAAATAAAATATTGGGTTGAGATCATATTCTAGAAGAGAAATCTTGGTTTATAATGACCAATAAAATAATTAATGAAACCACCAGAGAATTGTACAAAAATGCTTTAAAGTTGTCTTCACTTATGGCTCATAGAGAAATGTTTTAATAAATTGATAACTTTTCTTAGTTCCTAATTATTTGTATCAAAATTATATAATATAAATGCTGTAAATAATTAGTTTATTTGATGCTTATCTGCATATTTTTATTATTGCGATTATTAGAAATTTTGTATCTTTGTTATTGTACATAACTACAATAATTAAGGTATTTTCTTTGTCTTGTTAATTTTTCATATTAGTTGCCCTCAAAATATCTGCAAGTAAAGGTATATTGACTGTAACCAACTGCTATATTAAGAGTTTGTTACATTTTAACAGTTGGTGTTCTTTATATGATGCCAAATTGGTAAAGCGATTCCCCTGGATTGGATACAAATGGACATCCAGTCTCTACACTATAAATTTATATTTTTCAGATCTGATGCTGCATTAAATGAATATTATAATAGAAAAATTATCCATTTTAACAATATTAAGGATATTTCTATTCAAATTGATATAGACTTGAAACCACCAGTAGAAATAAAACCTGATCCTGAAGAGCTATTTAAAGGTGAATCAAGTATATCTTATAGTGATACAACAATAAAGAAAATGGATAAAAGCGCGTGTGTCCCAAACAAATCCTTGACCGTAGTAGAATTTTTAAATTCTATTAAGACTGAAGATGACCTTGATAATGATTATGTAAGTTGAAATATTTTTTGTTTTTAAAAGACAACGCCCGCCTTAGGGAAATTAATCCCTGTGTCGCGGGGTACTTTACAAACATATAATAGACGGACACAAATTACATCCAGACTCAGAACAACTATTTATGGGTCACACAAATAGTTGTCCAGCGCGGAACTCGAACCCGCTATTCGAAGCGGCGAGGCGACTATCTTAGTTACTGCGCCACACGTGCAGTCAAATTACAATTTATCATCATCATCATATTAGCAAAGTCATGAGCTAACAATTAACAAACTGTAGTCTAAGCATCCATCCCATTGGTTTAGACCGTGCAGCATACAGCTTTGTTTTTTCGTTGTTCACAACGGTAGACGGACGAACATCATGATTTTATGATTTATGTTTTAATTTTAGTCATTATGATTTTACACTGAAATAAATAAAATACGAAATACGGTCGAGTTTAAATTCTGCAGACCAGCTAAATACAGTCGACTTGCATTTTGCTTCAATACCATAAGCAGTTAGAAAAAGATTTTGAAGTGTCGTATTTCGTTTTTAAATATTGCAAGCGGCCACTTCCGGAGAATTTTCTCGCTCTATGTATATTATCTTTTAATAAGATCTGGCTTAATTTAAAATGATTTCTCATTTAAAAATGAACCCATAAATACCCATAAGTATTGTATTTAAGCACTTATGCTTAAATGGTATTAAAGGGCGTACCAATCTAACTTAAATTAAATTATATTCTACTTGATCAAACATAAGTCACAAATAATCTTCTTGTACCTAGAATTAAATATCTATAGTTAATTTATAATACTATTCGTGTTCCAACTATTTACAAGAGCTATTTAAAGTCTATGCGAATAAATACCATTCAATTTTACGAATGATCGAGAAGCAGATTAATCAATTAGATTTACCAATCGCTTTTCAACTTTCAACTTAATATTGCCCTAAATTAACTAGCAATTGAATTTTCCGATCTGAATTAAACTATATGCTGCTGTAAATAAAAATGCCACATTTTTACTTACAGCAGTGCTATGAAATAGGTACAGAAGACTATCCTGACTCCGGTAGTGACTACAGTTTAGATGTCAAACAAAGATTAAAGGATAAGAAAGTAAAGAAGAAATATCAAAAAAAGAATAAAGGTAAATAAGGCACTATTTATTTTTATAATGTTTTATTTGGGCGAGTTTGCTCCTCGTTCTCTATGGTCATATATCCTCATTTTTATGATCCAATGTAACTGGCTAGCCGACACGACAGGAAACAGTATATGCACAAGCTTGAACTTTCCCTCCGTGGCACTGAAATTTTTTATCCACAGAAAAATAGCAATATAACTTTTTGGCCTGATCGAGATTTAGGAAGTCTGGACCTCACTATTGAACACGCTACCGTTACCCTGGTTTCGGAGTTGTTCAAAGCGCCCAGTAGGCCTCTGACATGGCTTATCATCTGTGTGTGTGTTCCGGACCATTTATGACGTCACATGTGCTCATGGAAGCCGATTGAACGATTGATTAAGTTATTTTTAACCTTTATTTATTTGAACGCCATTTAAGAAATCGATGTTCGGCGACTTAGCCGGTAGAGCCCCTGTACAGATATTTGTGTACATGAGCATGTCTGTTTGCCCAGAGTCTGAGTCTAATTATCTATAGAAGTATGTGTTTGCAAAAGAAAAGAAGTATCTGGTTTCCATAGTACAAGCTCTGCTTAGTTTCGAATTAGATGCCCGTGTGTGAATAATGTCCCAGGATTTGTGGTTCTTTAAATGGAGATAATTTTATTTTCAGAAAATAAATCTAACAACACAAAGGTCAATACACAAAATCACTCAGCCAGATCGAAACAAGTAAAACCAATTAGACCGGTTTATATGAGTGACATAAGAGTCGTACGTACCGAGCCATTGAAAAAGAAGAAAAGTGTAAATAAAAAACATAAAATCTATAAGAAAAAAGAATGTGTGTGCCCATATTGTGGTAAAATTTTTACAAATATCAAAAGCCATTTGTTGACCCACACTGGTAAGCATAATTGCCAAAGACAACCATGAAAAAATTAAAATCATGATTTCAAAGATCTCGTTCCGAGTTGTATGTCAGCAACTGTGATGCAGCTGAGGGACGGACGGTGTCTGTCACAGGAGTATGTCAGCAATTTGGACAGAGATGTGTAAAAATCATAATTAGAATTTTTTGAAACTTTAATTATAGATGTCCAATATTTTCGCCTGAACGTGATGTATTTAATTAGAATTTACAGTTAAAAAATAACATTTTGACCAAAGATACGTTTTTGAGAGATGAGGCACAGCGTTCATACGCTCAAAGAGCAGCCCGACTGGGGAAGTACCTCCACCTTACAGAAGACATTCCTTAATAATAACATTAATAATTTTAATGTTGTGTTTCTGCGTGTGAGTAACGTCTCCAAAGCTCAGAGGGATAGGGGGAAGGGTCAGCAATACTGTTTGCAACTTTATAATCCTTAAATTAATCCCTGGTGCTCTTGCAGCTGGCTTCTCTAGTTGCAATTCTCTCGTTTAATGAGGCTATAGCCTCTTTATATCATTCTGTCTCCCGCTTTGCTGTGGAGGGAAGTGGAACTATTCATTTCTAACTCCTCCTTTTTTTCTTTCTGATTAAATTCGTTGCGGGATCCAAGACAGTTAAAGCCATTCCCCGGGACATGCCTGAGCCTTACTGCTCAGTGTCATTTCATTGTGTGCCACTGTTGATCCTGGCTTACAGGAGTTGCAGTGGTGGGTAAGAGGGAGGGACTAGTCCGTAAAAAAAGAAAAAAAAAAGTCCGGCGCGCGCGGGACTTGAACCCGTGACACGAAGCGGCGAGGCGACTGCCTTAGCCGCTGCGCCACACGACAAGTCAGTCTAGGATTTCCATACAATGACAGGTTAGCTTATATATTGGAAATGTGTAGCCGTGTAGAGTAATCCAACAACTTATTTTTTTCTGATTTTTAATGAATTGCCGTTTTGTCATGCCAGTTAAGTGGTTAATCACACAAATATTATAAAGAAGAAAGTTTGTGAGTGTGTATGTTTGTTACTTCTTCACATCTAAACGGTTAGAGGGTTTTAATAAAATTTGCTATAGAGTTAGCTGACACCCTGGATACATAGGCTATAATTTATAAAGTTTAATGCGGGTAAAACCGCGGGGTATGGCTAGTATTAACAAAATAAAATAAACTTTATTCCAGGTGAAAGATCTTTCAAATGTGATATATGTTCCAAAGGATTTTTCTCAACAAATAGCCTAATGGTACATAAAAAGGTACACTCAAGCGACAGACCCTATAAATGTGATCAATGTGTTGCATCTTTTATAAATAAGTCATCATTGCAAACGTATGTAATTTTTTTTATATTTATTATTATTTTGTAAGCTGAATTATGTCCACCGCTGGATAAAGGCCTCCCCAAAGGTCTTCAATATTGGGTTCATCATTTGTAGGGATATGCCATAATCGCCACGCTGGGAAGAAGGGTTAGCGATCGCAATATGATGGTCATAGTACACAGAGAGGTGCTGTTGTCCGTTACCTGATAGATATTCCCTCGGGAAAACTTCTCACCCCCAACACAAAGAGATGGGGTGGTGATATTCATTGCCATCAACAACCACACAACTGTTTATTTTTAAGTAGTACCTACAGTTATTTTTTTAAAGACAACTCCCGTAGTAGTGTAATGATTCCCTGTGTCGCGGGGCTCTTTTCAAACATATAGGCACAAAAGTACATCCAGACTGAGGACAACTATTTATATTGAAATAGTTTTCCTGCGCAGGAATCGAACCCGGGACACGAGGTGGCGAAGCGACTGTCTTAACCGCTGCGCCACACGTGCATACTAAGTACTTACTTCATTTCAAATTCAAATTTCTTTATGTTTTCTTCGCAAGTAAAAGTATATAATATACTAGCTGTGCCCCGCGGTTTTACCCGCGTTAAATTTAATAAATTATCACAGCTCCTCCCCCGTAGGTGATAGCGTGATAATATGTAGCCCATATTTTGACCCGACCTCTTAGTAATATTTGTGCAAAATGTTATGTTAATCCATGCAGCACTTTGTGGGTTTAGCCCGGACATACATACAGACAAACAGACACACAGACAAAAATTCTAAAAACAATATTTTTGGCTTCGATATCAATTGTAGATCACGTCCCAAGTATCCTTTTTAAATAATATTCAATGTACAGTTTTGACTTTCCTACAATGTTATTATATGTATAGATAAATGTCGACTGAAACTACAACTTGTTACGTTTTATATAGGTATATTTACATACAATCATGTATATATTTTCCTCACAAAGGTTTACAGAGACTATTGGGACTATATTTATCCCTTTCTCTGTCTTGGGAATAACATCCTTCATCACACCACACCATTTTCTTGCTATACCATTTCTTATTTCCCAAGGGGTCAAATTTCTTTTATAGATTTTCAACTTTATCTCATAAGCATAGGGTTCACTTTCAATTGGGGAAATTTGACAGGGGGTAGCTTGATGTGCTGGCGTCTGTACACAACTTATGATATATTAGGTTGGGGAAAAAGTTTTTTCGCATTATAGTATGTATGAACTTGTCATAAAATCTCTTTGGCTATGCTTTTTGTATCTGGCTGGTTTTGGTATCACTGAAAGTTTAAACTTTAAAGAACATAATTCCAAATTCAACTTAGGAAAATGTGTGATTTTCATTTGTTTTTCGTACTGTCAAGGTGTGTGAAACTAATGAAGAAATTCGATACATTGTACAATTTTACTACAAAAAAGGAGGCAAAAATGCAATACAAGCCGCGAAAAAAAATTGCGATGTTTATGGACCCAGTGCAGTATCTGTGAGGGTAGCACAAATTTGGTTTAAGCGTTTTCAATCCGGAAATTGTGATGTCAAAGATGCTCTGGTCCGTATTAGGGGATTATGGATAAAATGGATTCCATTTTTGGAAAAGTGGAACAAGATCGGCATATCAGTAGTTACGATGTAGCTGAAAAACTGGGAATTGACCACAAAACAGTTTTGGCACATTTGAAAAAAACTGGGTACACAAAAAAGCTCGATAATTGGGTACCTCAAGAGCTCACTGAAAGAAACGTGATGAACCGTGTACTCATTTGTGATTCTTTATTACGACGTAATGGAACCGAAGCATTTTTGAAGAAGCTGTTAACTGGTGATGAAAAGTGGATCATGTACGGCAAGAACGTGCGAAAAAGTTCGTGGTCAAAGGCCGGTCAGGCTTCACAGACTGGTGAAACCCGGGTTAATTCGCAACAAGGTGATGCTGTGTGTGTGGTGGGATTGGAAGCGCATTATTCATTATGAGCTTTTCCCACCAGACAGGTCCATTGATTCTGAACTCTACTGCGAATAACTGATGAGATTAAAGCAAGAAGTTGAGAGAAAGCGGCCAGAATTAATCAACAGAAGGGGTGTGGTTTTTCATCATGATAACGCTAGACCTCACACATCTCTAGCCACTCAACAAAAATTAGGAGAGTTTGGCTGGGAGGTGTTAATACATCCGCCGTATAGTCCTGACCTTGCATCTTCAGATTTCTACCTGTTTCGGTGTCTTCAGAATTCTTTAGGCAGAGTCAGGTTAACATCACGAGAGGACTGCCAAAACCACTTGTCGCGGTATTTTGATCAGAAGTCCCAAAATTTATATAGCAATCATGATCATGTCCCTACCTACAAGAAGGCAAAAAGTTTACGAACAAAATGGTACCCACATAATTTAGCTAAATGTAAATAAACTATATAAAAAATGTTTTGAAGTTTCTTAAAAAATGCGAAGAAACTAACTTCCCTAACTTATTATAACTGGTATGCAATTTTTGGTGTTCGTAATTGTTTAGTGCCAATTTATTTTTTTACAAGGTCGGGGAATGCCTACGTATGCCACCCGCAAAAAGTGTCTACGTGTGGGTATGTCGAGCTCGCACCGACTAAACCTAACCTACCGTGGAGTTGTCTGATGGGTTGAGCTCCGGGAACGCGGGTATGCTGCTCCAGTACCCCCATATTGCGTCATGTCCCAGATGGTTGGGACACGTACTCTGGCAGGGCTCTGGGTTGCCCTTCCTATTTGCCGACTCCTGCCAGTCTGGCACTGCGACTGCACAAACAGATCATGACTGATCATGTTTGCCTTACCAAAGGTGACCTTGGCGTCCCATTTATTCAGGGCTTATAGTTTTATTTTATTCTTCATCTTTCGTGTCGATTACCGGTATGTGACCACTGTTTCAATTTTTGTCTTCAAGGAAGCTTTCATCAAATTAATATTCAGTAGTATAAGGCGCGGGGCATGTGGGGCAAACTAACACTTGCGTCATTGATTGGGGCTGGACATGGCAATGGCACTGATTCTCATTGCTGACCGTTATTCTACAAGTGTTGACCCCTGTATAATTATCTATAAGGTTATATTCTGTGAACGAATGCCCTCCTACGTTGGGTTTGAAAACGATTTTCACCCTGGCACAGTCACCAGGTTTCACTGGCGTCGAATGAATAGAAACTTTAAACACACGATTTATAGTGTTCAGAATATAAATACTTGACACCCGATACGTTTACGCCGTAACCCCAACATTTTGGTCCTTCGAGCCGGATATAGAGGAGAGGCTTCTGTAATCGATATAAATACATTAATTTAAAGGAAGTTAATAGGATTCTTATTGCTGCTAATCGTTACCCGAGATTGATGATTTGGAACGTTCGAGTTGAGAGTACAGCATTTTTGGCATTTGATATTATTGTGCGCTATTTACTGGCCTGTTGGTATAGTGGTTAGTGATACTTACAGCTAAGCCAGAGGTCCTAGGTTCGATTCCCACCCAGCACAAGTCTTTATGCGTGGCACGATTATTTCATCTGCGTCTGGGTGTAATTTATCTTAAGTATGTATGTACCTATTAAGAAATATATCTATCAGTTGTCTGGTTGCCATCTTACATGCTATGTCTAGTTGGGATCAGATGACAGTGTGTTAGTTGTTCCGAGATATTTATGTATTTATTTATATGAGAATTAGAATTGTGCTATTTTTTCCAGACACAAACTGGTACACGACGATGAGAAAAGACATATATGTGAAATCTGCAGCAAAGCATTTAAATGGGTATGTGGTTGAAATAAAAATATTCATACAATTCGTTTTTTATTAGGGTTCCGTAGCCAAATGGAAAAAAACGGAACCCTTATAGATTCGTCATGTCTGTCTGTCTGTCCGTCCGTTCGTATGTCACAGCCACTTTATTCCGAAACTATAAGAGCTGTTCTGTTGAAACATGGTAAGTTGATGTATTCGGTGAACCGCATTAAGGTTTTTACACAAAAATAGAAAAAGAACAATAATTTTGGGGGTCCCCATAATTAGAATTGAAACTCTAATTTTTTTATTGTACTTATACATGTGGGGTAACTCTATGGATAGTTCTCCAAAAATGATATTGAGGTTTCTAATATCATTTTTTTCTAAACGGAATAGTTTGCGCGAGAGACACTTCCAAAGTGGTAAAATGAGTGTCCCCCCCCCCCTGTAACTTCTAAAATAAGAGAATGATAAAACTAAAAAAAAATATATGATGTACATTACCATGCAAACTAACAGCGAAAATTGGTTTGAGAGAGATCTAGCAAGTAGTTTTTTTTAATACGTCATAAATCGTAAACCGCAATTTGCTTTCATTTAATCAACTGAAATACTTGCTGCTACGGAACCCTTCATAGGCGAGTCCGACTCGCACTTGGCCGGTTTTTTAATATTATTTTTTTCATTATTTTAATTTTTATTTTTTTCAGAGAAATGGGTTAAAGCGGCACTTAATGATTCATAATTTTGGAAATAAAAGTATTCATTGTGATCTGTGTCCAATGACATTTTATTCAAAGCCCAATTTGATACATCACCTACGGGTACACACGGGCGAAAGACCTTACAAATGCGAGGTAAAATATATCTATATACTTATCCTATGTCTTAGCTTATAACATTACTATTAAGAGAACTTTTGAATGACCGTTTCCGCATAAAACCTATTTGCATTTTGTATTATGGAGACGCCGCAGGCGAACCAAAGTCACCGACATAGCCCGAAGAATTGCAAAACTGAAGTGGCAGTGGGCGGGGCACATAGCTCGTAGAACCGATGGCCGTTGGGGCAGAAAGGTTCTTGAGTGGCGACCACGAACCGGAAGACGCAGCATGGGCAGGCCCCCTACAAGATGGACCGATGATCTTGTGCGGGTCGCTGGAAACAGCTGGATGCGAATAGCGCAAGACCGGCAATTGTGGAGATCTTTGGGGGAGGCCTTTGTCCAGCAGTGGACGTCTTTCGGCTGATATGATGATTATGGAGATACATATTAGGATGTATTTCATTTATATTGGTTAGAAGTTGTATGTCATGACATCTTCTCCAAAATAACGCAGTGTTCAAGTCGAAAGTCTTCGACCAGTGTGTGTTGCCAGTGATGACTTAAGGAACAGAGACGTGGTCGCTCCCTATGGGCCTTATTAGAAGGATAAGGGTCACCCAAAGAACAATGGAGAGGGCTGTGCTTGGAGTTACTGAAGACATTCCTTAATAATTACATTAATAATTTTAATGTTGTGTTTCCGAGTGTGAGTAATGTCGCCAGAGCTCATTGGGGTGTGGAGAAGGGTCAGCAACACTTGTTTGCTGACTTTTAAAGGCCGGCAACGCACCTGCGACATCTCTGGTGTTGCGAGTGTCCATGGGCGGCGGTGATCACTTCCACCATCAGGTGTCCCACTTGCTTGTTTGTCGCCCTCTGATATAAAAAAATAAAGAAATTGAATTGGAAATGTCGCAATCTGTATTCGAACCAAAGTCACCGACTTAGCCCGAAGAATCGCAAAGCTGAAGTGGCAGTGGACGGAGCACATAGCTCGTAGAACAGACGGCCGCTGGGGCAGAAAGTTCTCGAGGGGCGACCACGGACTGGAAGAACGCAGCGTAGGCAGGCCCCTGGAAGATATACTGATATTCTGAAGATCTTTGGGGGAGGCCTTTGTTCAGCAGTGGATGTATTTCGGCTGATATGATGATGATTATGGAGTATGTACCCAAGAGTACCTTTATTTAAACGCTCTGTACATCGACAACTACCCGTGACTGTATCCTTTCTCTTTGTTCCTAAGTAGGTTGTCTGGTGATCTTATCACTAAAATGTGATCTTATTTTAGTGATAAGACCGCCAATTGTACTGATCTCTCTAATGGACATTGTTCTTGCATATATATATGCTTATATATATAATTCTCAACATGAATCGAATTGTTTCAAGCTGGGGTTTGCCGACTTAAATTATACAATTCTACGTCTTTAAGTTTACCAGCTTCCATTTAAAGAGACAGAATAGGCGCTCACAGCCATTGTACGACGAGACGCGACGAGACGCCAGCTGCACATCAAGCTACCCCAAATCTGTCAAATTACAACAAATACTTATGTGATAAAGTTGAAAATCTATAAAAGAAATTTGATAGGTTGGGGTAGCTGGATGTGCTGGCGTCTGTACATAAATACAGGCAAAATTCGTAACAGAACTTTTTTTACCGTGACAACGAATACCATACGGGCTAGCTCTTATTGATCTAGCCTAGCTCTTATTGATCTAGCTAGCTCTTATTGATCTAGCTAGCTCTTATGGATCTAGCTAACTCTTATTGATCTAGCTAGCTCTTATTAATCTAGCTAGCTCTTATTGATCTAGCTAGCTCTTCTCGATCTAGCTAGTTCTTATTGATCTAGCTAGCTTGTATTGATCTAGCTAGTTCTTCTCGATCTAGCTAGCTCTTATTGATCTAGCTAGCTCTTATTGATCTAGTTAGCTCTTATTGATCTAGCTAGTTCTTATTGATCTAGCCAGCTCTTGTTTATCAATTACGACATAGTAATGTCATTAATCTTTCATCCGTTTCAGATTTGTTCGCAACCATATAGTTATAAGCACGATTTCAATCGTCACTGCCTCAATAAGCATGGCGTGTTCCTTAAGCGACGCTCAGTTAAGGTGATGAATGAAGAGATACTTCAACGAGAAAGAGCACTTATGAAGGACTTAATGCTAAGGGCACATGGGGTTTTAAAAAGAGATGACGTGCCGGGTTTGTTCGATGGGCCACAAGCCGCTTTAGCTTTTGAACAAGCGATGAAAGTGATAGAGTCCAGACAGCTTCCTATTAGCTTATGAGTCTACACAGGATGAAATAGTACTACATACATAGGGTTGCTAACTATACTGATTTGAACAGTATAGCTATCCGTGGAAACCTGTAATTGGCTTTATGTTTCCTATTATAGCAGTAATATTTTTTATGTATAGCTGTTTGTTTTCCAAACAATAAATAAATAAATTATACGGTTTATCAGTATAGTATATACCGATGGCCGTTGGGGCAGAAAGGTTCTTGAGTGGCGACCACGAACCGGAAGACGCAGCGTGGACAGGCCCCCTACAAGATGGACCGATGATCTTGTGCGGGACGCTGGAAACTGCTGGATGCGAATAGCGCAAGATCGGCAATTGTGGAGATCTTTGGGAGAGGCCTTTGTCCAGCAGTGGATGTCTTTCGGCTGATATGATGTTGATGATCAGTAAATTATACTTTTGAACAAAAACAAAGTAATCAAAATACTGTTGACATTTATTTAGTCAGAGGGCGTTAGTGCAGCTAAGATTGTAAATTAGTAAGTTGTGCGTATTTAAAACATAAATAAATAAAATACTGTAATTTTTTCTAAAATACTGTTATATATTTTTCATAGACCTGAATATACTTTATTTCTAGTTAAAAAATGTTGGCAACCCTATAGATACACAATATAAACTTCGAGCCATATAAATAAATAGTGTCACTCATTGCAACGCAATAAAACATTATCAAACATATTTTATTTACCTAAAATGTGAGTAAGGACTTCTACTCATTAAACTATGGAAATAAGAGAAAACAAGTTTGTTAAATTCGAATTCTCTATTTTTGGGTTCCCATACAGCCTAATGGTTATTCTTGTATAGAATCTTAATTTAGTTTTGGGTGATTTGTATGTTGATGTACAGACGCCAGCACATCCAGCTACCCCAATCTGTCAAATTTCTTTTTATATATTTTCAAATTTATCACAAAAGCATAAGGTTCACTTTCAATTGGGGAAATTTGACAGATTTGCGTAGCTTCATGTGCTGGCGTATGCACTTTATGGTTCGCATCGGACGTATCGAGTGAGTCAGGCCGGTATCAGTAACAGCGGAAAGTGATTTTCTTTCTAATTAAAACCAATGATTCGAATTTAGCCGAAACAGGAAATATTAAGTCTTTTTATTTTAATTTTGTGTGTACAATTTTATCAATACGAGCCATTTTAATCAGTGATCGGATTTGGGGGCGCAATTTTGGATTTATGGGGAACTATTAACCTTTGCACTTAAACTTGTGTAAATATGTTCTATGTAGTTGGTTAGTCTTCGTTGAGATTGGCTGCCGTAACAAACTAAAACTACTACCTCATTCCGGAAATTTAAGGCTTATCCATATTTATATAACGTCATTAAAGTGCAGCCAGTGAACCCTAAAATCCGAACACTCTACTAACGTCACGTGATTTTATTTTGTTCTGTGTTAATAAGATTTAAAATGTGAATGAATACCCCATATTGTTAAAAAAATAAATCTTTGAAATTTATTTCTGCGTATTTATTTCTATCCTTTTACGCACAGGTCTGAAAATGATAAATACTTTATTAATATAGGTAAACCCATTACTTACCAGAGCTTTTAAACTGAAATTATTCTATATTTTTTTAACAATATAATAATTTTTTCCACACAATTTTTCACTTAAACTAAGTATTATATTAAACTAGCTGTGCCCCGCTGTTTTACCTGCGTTACTTTATAAATTATAGCATATGTGTTTATTCAGGGTGTCAGCTAACTCCACGCCAAATTTTATTAAAATCGCACCAGCCGTTGTGAAGAAGTAACAAACAACACACTCACAAACTTTCGCCTTTATAATATTAGTGGGATAAGAGTATTTTTTCCGATTTTACAACGTCTGTTTCGAGCTTTCTATATTGAAGTGGTCATTCGGAAAGTTATTGGAGCGGATCTTGTGTGTATGACGACGATTATTTCTACTACCAGACCCAATGTGGCACAATTAAGAAGAACCGGCGGAACAAACTAAGGGTCTTTACCACCGGTTTAAACGAGGCTCAGTCGATACGGTCGAGCTAAACAAACTCGAGTACATTTTACAGTATATTTGCTAGACCGGTTGTTTTAAGTTCATTATACTTTATAAAAAACATTTCTGTAATATATTTGATCCCGAACCGAGACAATGGTGGAGATATAAGCTATAATCGCCACGCTTGGTAGACAGCAACTGAGGAGAAAAGTGTGCTTACATTGCTTTTAAGGACAGTTGTCGTTCCACGTTTAGCGCGCTGAGATGTCCATGTGTATAGAATTTTATTCCTGATAACGCTAAGTGTGGGATATATTTTATAGGGGGTACACTGGAAGTGATTACAGAGATATTTACAATAAGTATTGAAAAAAAAAGCAATAGGTACATATTTGTAAACATAATAGATATAGGTAGTGCTAAAGAATGCATTATTCTATTTCATATAGATAGTTTCCGAGTTCCCCATACTGACTTTTCCATGTCCCACGCATTATAATATGGTTTTAAGTATTAGGCCCACCCTACAAAAAGGATGTACATAAAAATTTGGAGATAACGGTTGTTAAAATATAAAAATTGCAAACCTGTCAATTTCGTACGTTTAACGTCACTGTCATTAGGGATTAAAACATGAGTAGGTACCCTCCTACTAGTGCTGCCTCTGGTGGATCTGGAGCTGGTGCCGTGGAAAAAACAGGCTACGATAAAGCATCATGAATTGTCTTAAGTTATTTTATGATAATGCATAAAATTTAATTTAAATGGAAGGTAAGCATTTTCACCTGAATGATTATTACTTGATTTTATTACTTTTCTAAAAACAGTACTTTTTCTGTGCAAATTTTGGTAGCAATGAAAGTTTAGTACTGACACTAATTTCTTTAAATATTTATTTAATAAATAATTATTTAAATATCCGGGACATATCACACAGCGCTATCTAGCTTAATCTAAGAAAAGCTTTTACCATGGATAGTAAACAACGGATAGAAATACTTTTTATTTTTTTTAATATACTCGTGCCTACATATCTACAATACACAGAAAACACCCAGACCAAGACAAATAGTACCTAGGCATGTTTATGAAAACAAATATTTGTTCTGTGCGCGGATCGAACTGGCAACCTTCGGACCAGAAAGCAGGTTCTACTAGTACTAAGTACTGTAGTAGAGTAGAGTCTAAGGTCTTTGTTCACTACCAACTAAGTATATTGAATTCTAGATATGACATAAGTAGTACAGTTACCAAACATTCAGATAAAATTCTTAAGGTAGGTACCCAAGCAGCAAAATTATCCTATAGTGCAGACGTTATAGGACTCCAGCACTTTTAATGTTCTCTTAAGGGTTCTAGTTTTTGCTGCATCGCTTATAATAGCAAGCATGGAGTTAGTTGGGCCTTATAGTATATCTCCTCCTATACATTAACTTATAATTACTTATAGGCCGAAATTAAAAGTCAAATATAAGCTTGGGTGACCTATAAAAGTATCGCGAGGGTGTAAACGCACTCAAGAGCAGATAAACTGGTAAGCTATGCTTATAACTACTAACAAGAAACATTATAGAACCACTATAAGTAAAGTACACCAATAAGAGTGATAAACAGAACTAAACACTCTGGATACTATTTGCATTTATTACTTGGTTTTATAAGGGTTTATAAATTTACTTTACAGAACAATTATCAGTAAAATGGAGCGGTTATATAGTGGTATATACCAATATCGTTATAATCTTAACACGCTTATAAAGGTTTAATATAATATACTTAGTATCCAAAACTATATCCGTGGTGTCCTGAACAAGAAAACATTGGTTTATAATGGTCTTGCAAATTCGGTTATAGTCTCAGTACGGATATTTTGATTTTGTTGAATCGTAGAAATATGAGAAGGTTCCGTACAAAATTGTTATTGTGAAAATTTAAGACAAAATGTTTATTTTAATGATTCTGCACGAAAAAACGTTTAATCGATAAAAGCAATTTTAAATGTACACTTGGAAGATTGTGTTAGTGAGGAACCTGTACAAGAAGATGAATGCGATATTGAAAACTATTCCAATTTTCAACTACATAGCGATCTTAGAAAATGGGCTGTAGAATACAATACGACATGCGGCATTCAATTTTTTATTAGAAATTTTGAATAAATGTATTTGTTTCAAATTCTTCAAGTTCTCTTAGATCTCTTATAACATGTCTACATCTACGTCTTAATGTACGAGTTTAATTCATTCTGAATCTCTCTTCGACACAGCACTCAGCACATGTTAGTTTGTATTTCATAAAGTGCATTTTGATTTGGTATGATGGTTATAATGTCTTCTTTGATTGACTTTACTTCATGTTGAAGTTGTGGAATTTGACCAACCTCGACAGGCTGTATTTGGTTATCCGTGTTGTAAAGAACGCAATTTTGAGCATTTAAACTGACATCTGACAGTGTTTCTTCTGCTTCTGTTATGACAAGTTGAGTTTTGCGCGACAAAAGAAGATACAGGTAAAATTGCTGAACCGGATTGAATAGTAGCCGAGTTTTGTTGTAAATGAAGTGATCTTGTAGTATTTGAACGAGTATCTTCTCGAGAGACCGTTGGCATCTCACTAATTTGGTCTTGATCACGATTCTGTGAAATAATAAACCAAGTTAGCAAGGGAAAGCACAAAAATAGAAGTAGAAAATATTTCAAACAATTTTTAAAGCTCGAAAATCCCTTTTAGTTATAAAGCTATCGACGTCCAGAAACATTACCATTTTCACACCTGACACCTAAACAAAAATATGAAAATAAGACATCGGTACCTAAAAACAACATAGAGTAACATTACAATATTTGCGGAACTCTAATTCCAAACAATATGGCCAAGCAATAGTTCTGATATTTACCATTTTTAAACAAAGTACGCCTATAACGGTTTGTTAATGTATTTGGGAAGACCAAGTTTGTCAAGATGGCGACTTTTCGTTGTATGTCTTACTGAAACCAACATTATTTTAAAATTCAACTTAATGAAAACGTGAATTTCGAGGGGCGCTTAAAAATTTTGACAAAAAACTTATTACACTTCACCGAAAATATACCTGCGCCATGCACATTCAAACACGGCTTCACTTATTGTTAACTAACACCCTACTCTTATTCTAGATAATATTTATTATAAAAATATAATAACTTACCTTTATCAATATTAATTAATCTTTACAAATGTGCATAGCAACATTCACCAATTCACATCACTTTGTATGAGCTTGTAAGATATTCACTGTGTACGTTATTGTCGTGTTTGGTTCCATTTAGCGCTCATAGTTAGCTTTTCGAGAGCAAATAGTTCTACGTGGTCTAACTATAAGATTACTATTGGCGTGATTGGTTCCATTAAGCGCTGATAGTTGGCTACGCGGGAGAAAATAGTTTTACATAGTCCAACTATATGGCCGTTATTGGTCAAAATGGTATTGACCAAGTCTACTATAGATATTTAATTAGCTAAAATACGCCTATAAATTGGGCCCTTTTCCGTGGTTATAATTGCTTACTATTCCGTTATAGTCCTTTGAAATGGTGGTTCCAGGACAATTACTAGACCACATTTTGCTGCTTGGGTAGGTACGTACATTTAATAGCGCGCTAAAACCCACCTACCTAACTTCACAAGTCGCTGCAGCACAAAAATAGCTATATCTCTTTATTATTTAAAATCATGAATGGTTCGACTGATGTCACTGAGGTGATGGACAGAATAGTGCGTATCCTTAGCATTCTTAAAACGTCATAATTATAGTTCGTGCCTCTACCACCTATTGCTTCTTTAATAAGGGCAAATCGTTAGGACAATACTGAATGAAATAGATTCCATTTATTTGACACACGTGTCCCAAACTACTTTCCTAACCTTGTAGATTTCATAATAAAACTTGATAAAAGTCATAAGTTATTATACTATTATTCTGTATACTATTATTGTGGGAGTCTATCGGAGTCAGAGAAATATAATTATCCCTACTCCAAAACATGGACCTCACACTAGCTCTGACCTCCCGCTTACGACGTGACTCAAAGGAGTATCTTACGCCCGACTTTGTTTTTAGTCTATATAAACGACCTTTGTAACCTTAGCTTAGTATCATTGAACGGTCACTTGTGTAAAATATTTCAGAAAATGAATAACAGAAACCTTATATTCAAGGAATATATTGAACTGCTACCTAAAAAGGTCCTGAAACTAATTTATAATTTAAAGAATTACGCCAATCAGCAGATTGAGACATAATGAAGATTGTATATCAAGCATTGTACCAATCTAGATATTTTATGTTTCTGTTCATTCCAAATGGGATATGATATTTTTTCGTGGGTTCGATTCCCACCCGTGACAGATATTTGTGTGCATGAACATGTCTCTTTGTCCTTAGTCTGGGTGTAAATTATTTACAAAAGAAAAGTAGTATATGTAGTATATCAGTTAACTGGTTTCCATAGTACAAACTCTGCTTCGTTTGGGATCAGATGACCGTGTGTAAATTCCCAGGATATTATTAGTTATTATTTTATTATTATCCACATGGGGCGGCACAGCAAAGACCCATCTCATAAAGCTAAAATGCGCGCAAAGAGCAGTTCTTAAAGTGTGCTGTTTTAAGCCTCGTTTATTTCCCACAAAAGAGCTTTTGAAAACTCCTAAGGTCCAGCGGTAAGGCTATTGTATATACTAGCCACAGCAGTAAAACTGCAATCTTTAACTATTTTTATGCCTGTTTCAGGTAAAATCTCATTCATAGTCATTTTTTGTTTTTCTTGGACCTAATCTATACAAAAAACTTCACAAAATGTTGTCCATTTACAAAACTACATTTAATGAATGCCTTCTTAAGCAATCCTACTCTATAACGGAGTTTCATTAAATTTAAATATTTTATATCTCTACTCATCACGCACTCACAAATACATGCACACGCACGACACACACGCGCGCACGCACCGGCATGCACATATTTATTTATTTAATATTTTTTGTACTTTTTATAAAGCAAACTCAACTAGTGCAATATAAGTATGTAAATGTTAATACGCCCTTATTAATAATATGGTAATTACGGCCTGTGTGAGGAGAGTGAAGTGTGTCCAGGTGACTGGACTACAGGTTTTACTACCTACCACAGACACCAGCAATCCTCAACCTATAGTGCCTGCATAGCTAAGATAGCACAAGTCTGTTTTAATTATTATACCGAAGGTTTCATGCAAAAAACTGCCTCCTTTCCTTGACTCAAAGCAATGTCTACCAGAGTTAGTTTAGAGAGAGTACGTAGGTTATATTAAAATTTATAATTTTGAGGGAAACAGACAGTATTATCAGTAAATTTACCAATTGAAAAAAAATAATAATTATTAATAGACGTACCTACATCTGTACGTAATTATGTAAGACAGTATTGGTAGCTGTTAAATCTGATGTAATAAATATATTGCTTACATATTTGTTATGATAAAACCCGAAATTTTAAAAGATGATGTAGTCCGTCATTCATACTAACATACCTACATTTTGAATAATAATAAAATATTTATTTGTCACAAGAATTTTTTTTCCTACGTAATTTATTATAATAATTAATTTATTAATCAAGATACATGCGATTTACAATAGGTACAGGGTCTCTACCGGCTAAGTCACCGAACATAGATTTCTTAAATGGCGTTTAGATAAATAAAGCTTAAAAATTACTTAATCAATCGTTAAATCGGCTTCCATGAGCACATGTGACGTCAAAAATGCTCCGGAATCGATTGTCAAAGTTGAAGCTGATTTAACGATTGATTAAGTCATTTTTAACCATTATTTATTTGAACGCCATTTAAGAAATCGATGTTCGGTGATTAAGCCGGTAGAGACCCTGGTCCTGGTTCCTAAACTAGGCTGAAGCCTGCATCTTGGGAGAAATAATGCAGTAAGCATCATCATGTCAGTCGATGATAATAATAATATTAGATAAAATAATATTTATTTTCCACCACAAGATATTCCTTAACATATTGTTACAGTAATTACCATTTCATTAAAATAATAAAAAAAAAATATCCTGGGACTTTGTTCACACACGGTCAGCTGATTCCAAATTAAGCGAGCTTGTACTATATAATATCACTATAGCCAAGGATAATTCAATACATTTTAGGGAAAAATCTTTATAAGGCATACGTCTGAACGTCTTGGATTTCCAGGGGTAAGATCATGAAATTCCACATCCACAAAGCCCTCCCCAAAAATCACAAAGCAATAGGTTGTTAGAATTATAGTATATTATTGCTCGAAATTAATTTACCGAATAAAAAGTAGTGTCAGTAAATAAATTACTAGTACTGATACGTAAATTTGTAAAAGTACTTGAGTGATGATCGAGTTTATAAAATTGCGTTTTTTATGAGAAATGTTATATACCTAGGTAAATTACAGAGTAAAACCTTTTCTACGTACAGAATTTCATACGGTAAAGCAGCTTCCGAGATTCGCTAAATAAATACGATATCAGATGATGCCAAATAATAACTTTATTTGTAAATGTTTAATTTGACATCAAATAACTTACACATGGATCTAAATTTGTTATTATTTTGAAACCAGTTTTTGTCAACATAAGTATGTTGATAAAAGCTGGTCCTAACGGATGAACCGATTTTAATGCGATTGCAATTAATTTAATCGATGATTATTAGCTATGTTTCACTACAGTCGTTCTGCAAGAACTAAGGGTTGGGGTATTATCAACTCCAACCCGCAACTCCAACAATCACCTAAATGTAGCGCTTCAAAGCTAATTTACCAAGGGCAGCCTCCTTCTGGATCATGACTGCCAGCATCGCGCCTAAGATTGCCGGTGGGGACAGTTCCTGTCCAATCTCTGCGACCAGGACTCGCCTCTCGACGTCCTAGACTCGGCGGAAGCTCCAAATGGTTCCGAGCCATGATAGCTGACACGATGGATTTCCCATACATGGCTCGATAATGTCGGCTACATGGATCCCATTGTAAGTATAAGTACCTTCATACAAATATTATGTATTACTAACAATAATTATGAGTCATAGTTGCTCGGAATAAATGTTTTATTATTATTCTTTTTATCATCATTGTCAATTATCAAATACATTATTAATGAAATAGTTTCATATGGAATAAAAATATATACATTTAAGAACATAAAAGGAACTATGCTTCCGGAGGAAACGGCTCTAGAGATAGAAAACTCCTTAAAGTACGAGCCGTGTTCAAAATCACTGTATTTTGAATCTTTTTCTTGATCCAACCACCTAAAGTCTCTTAGGTGTTTTTCTAGGCCTTTTGCTGTTAAGCCAATGCCAGAAACGATACTACGAATATATTAACTAAGTATCAGTACAACGCTAACCGAGTCAATACTATTATTAAACAGCTAACTGTACTGTCACTAACTAATATAAAATTGAAGGAAAGACACCATTATCAAATTAATTGGAATGATAGTGGCGCCATCGGTTGAAGATTGGTCGTACCCAGAAACCTTCGTGGGCTCATGATCATCGCATGATCAAATGCATAGTTTACGGTTCTAAAAAGGACATACAAACAAACATTCATTTATATATATATAGATAAATTCTATCACTATATCAAAATTTTAATTTTTAACAAATTAATTCGTTTCGTTTGTGTGAGAAAATAAGTCAAGTATTAGTAGTCGGACTTGCACCATACCTGTATACTGTTAGGCTACGTCAGGTAATCTGGTATGTATTAGGATGTGCTATAAGTACGTGAACACTTATAAGCTATTACATGATATTAACATTTATTTTCTCTATTTCACGCGTGAGCTGTCAAAACATTTATCCTATTCAGCGTAACAGATTTTCCCATGTGTACGTTGTGAAAATAAACGGTATTTTTGCAGTATATTTTATCGTACAACTAATTTATTACCTGTATCTGGTAGCAGCTTAGCAACTATTATAGGTATTCGTGCTGGATTGTACCTACGTCTATGGATATGTGACTCATTCATTCGCAAGCGTATGCAATTTTCCAAGAATCTATTTCAGACTTTTCAGACTGGTCAGGACTACCACTACTCTTTTTGTACACTTTAAGACCACACGCGAGGATCGCGTTGGCCCCTTAACATGTGATCGGTAATTCCGTGCAAGTGATCAGACCCCCATTTCGAATTCCATAGTTTTACTTCAGCGGCCCGAACCCCATAAGGGTGCCCTCAGTTATTTTAAGCTACTGGTTGAGAGCCTTTTGTGCTAGCCAACTGGTCGAAGTATACAATTCTTTAATTTTAATGTACCTACTATTGATAAATGCAACAATAATAGCTCAGTAACTTGCTCTTTATTATTTATTTAATAAAAAGATATGTGACGAAACAGACCGCACGGACGGACTAATTCAAAATGGGTAGTATTTAAACGAGTGACTGTTAATTAAAGTTTTAAGTGACAAAAATAATGAATTTACGTTATAGTATTACTAAGTGAGCGACTGACTGCGAGTGACGAGAAATCAACAGAACAGCAACTAACAAATATTAATTTGAGTTACTTAAAATACAAAATGAGAAACTTCATAATATTTGAGCGACCTAGTATTTCTTCGCTTTGACCAATCAGAGGTTGTGCGGCGGACTTCAAACGCTATTGTTTTTGTTTAGATTTGCATTGTATGTTTCATGAAAAATTCAAAAACCCCCAAAAAAAATGGGATTTTTGAAAACTTTCTACCAATCTTCACTAACAATAGTGTCTAGCTTGATGGTCACAGTTCTTTTTTTTTCAAACCCTTTGGGGAAATCCTTTATGGAGCATCCCGCCGCTGGGGAAGCGAGGGGGTATGTCGGACTCCCAGCCAGATGGTAGGGCTGGGTTGACCAACTTAAGCCCCACGGTGTTCCTCCGCCACCTTCAGTCCGCGGGATTCGCTCGCGCACTCACCGCAGCCTGGACAGGTGCTGGCCCACTTTTAAGTGAGCCCCCCTTCCGTTGAGGGCATCCATGGCCCCCTCTTCAAAAGAGGCGCGCGTGGAACACGCGCGTCTCGGGCCTACCCCAGTCGGAGGATGGACTGCCCCAAGTCCACCGTCCGCAGGCCACTCCTCATGGAGGCCGGAGATTGGCTATATGCGCCCTCCGACGCCCGGTTCTCCTGGCGCGGCTTGGGCGGGAAGACAGTGCCTCCCGTTCTCGCTCCGCCACCTCTTTTACAACCATTACCTCCTCTCAAAAGGTGGCGACGATATTCCAGGCACTCTCGCTTGCAACCATGAATCCAGTCACCGTTGCAAGCGAGATTTCAACCGCACCCATTGCAGGCCCGAGAACACGGCGCTGTGTCTCCCAAGCTGGGCATTCCACCAATGTGTGAAGCGCCGTGTCAACGGAGCCACCACAATGGTGACAACCGGGCGTCTCTTCTCGGCCTATCCGATGCAGGTACTTCCCGAAGCACCCGTGATTCGAGAGTACCTGCGTAAGCCGGTAAGTGAGGGCGCCATGCCTTCTCTCCAGTCATTCCTCCATAATGGGTTATTCCGCCACTATCGTGGCGTGCCCCATGGTCACAGTTCTAACCTAACCTAATCCAAATAACTTCCGGAAAACTCGTCTCTATCCTAATTTGGAAGTTGCCCTCTCTGTATTTCTAGTCGCTCAATTAGTATAATTTAGTCGCACGGCTAAAATTTTGATGTCTGTAATGGATTAATACATATACCCACTTTTTGTAAGCTCGTTCTGGATTTTATTATTAATCAATATTCGTCGTTAGTTTAGTTAATTATTTGCTTACTCAAATTCATGCCGCTCAAGTTATTAAAACAGTATCTCAACATCAGTCGCTAAGTATTTATGTATTCGATCGTTTTATAATTCCCCATTAAAAATATGTTTGTTGCTTAAATTACTGTATGTGTATGTTTACGTATTGCATTGTGAGCTTGACAAGTAGGTACAAGTGTATGTATGGTTAAGTGTAGGTATATATGAATAAATTTCATTATTTAACATTTAAAAACAGACGAACACACCGTTGCGCGGGATTACGATCTACAACCTGATAATGCACATACATGCGCGTACTTTTTACACGTAACTCTATTCTATAATTATAAGTATGTAGCGCTAGTTGAAGTTCTGGCAGTGTTTCTCTTAGCTGCCACGTAAAGCACTGCACGGTAGGGGAAAAAATGCTGAAAAAAATATATACGATCATGACTATATATGACTTTATACTGCATATATTTTATGGCATATATTATAAGTATATATGTAGGTATTATTGGGTGACGATAATTATATCTAACTTTTATAATCTTAATATATCACAACGAGATGAATCTATATGGTGCGTAATATTATGGCTAATATTCGTAGTTAAAGTACGTACCTACTGCCCCGTTGGTCTAGCGGTAGCGTGTTCATTGGCAGATAATGAGATCCTGGGTTCCAATCCCGAGCCAGAAAATATGTGATATTGATGTGAATTTCTCAGTATCAGCCCTAAGTCACGTGCCTAAGAGAGTACAAAAAGCCATCGGTCCTGTACTTACCTATTTCCGGTCATGTCTCTAGTCGTCCCATCGAATCATGAGAATGTCGAAATAGAAAGTGCCCCTATATTTGCGTATACACTTGCGGCCCGCGGAGATGGCTAGTCTGCTTTGAGGCTGGGCGCCGTGGCCGAGATTGGACCAGGAGTACAATATTATTAAGTACTACCCAAATTTACGTAACGATAAAACGCTGCAAGTTCACGAAATACGCCACAACGCTTAAGGGTACTACGAACGTTTTGTGGTTTCAAAAATACTGGAAGTTACGGTGCTACGGTTGTCTCACGGCTACGAATTACTACGCAACGTTTAGGTTTCACGGCCACGACCGCTACGCCGCCAATATGAAAAACTACGGTTTTGTAATACTACACGATGGGGTGCTAACTGCTACGGACTTAACTACGCCCCCTGGCATTCAACTCCTTTCGGTGCATTCTACGCGAAGGATCGTCACGTTACACTATGCAACGTTATGTAATAATACATACTATATACATGTGAGTAAAGTGTTATTTACTTTTAAACTAATCATATACGCAGTCAATGCCTGCAAATTCTACCTCTAAACAGTTTTTTTGAGTAAAAAAATAAACATTGTCAATAGAATTTATTTTATAAATTTCAATAAAATTTTAGAAATTCTGTCACTTAGGTTGTAAATAGTTCTTATAGCTCTTTTTTGCAACATATCATATACTCGTAAACTATTTAAACTTGTAAGTAAAATTATTTCTTCGAACCGAATAGTTAGCTATAATTTACCAAGCCACTCAGAATATTTATAGAACCTCATCTTTTTTGTATGAAACACTCGCTAGATCTAAATACATTCAGTCAAAAAAGTGTCGGGAAGTGATGATTTGTTTATGGTTTCCAATTTAAATTTTTGTTTTATTTTGTTGTTGTTAGATTGGCACAACTGTTTTCCATTTTGGCGCGGAGTTTGAGTTGCATCTGTTATTTATATTAAATACATATCTAATATCATATAAAGTGTGTGTTGCGAATTTCATAATGGACAAAAATATCGAACAAAGAGTTTGTCTTAAATTTTGCATCGCTAATGGAATTTCGTGTTCGGAGTGACTGAAAATGTTACAGAAGGCTTACGGTGAATCGACTTTATCAAAAACTCGTGCTTAAGAGTGGTTCAAAGCGTTCAAAAGCGGTCGAGATGTGATGAAACATTTGCCTCGCTCTGGTAGGCCATCAACGTCTGCAACTGAAGTTAACATCGCAAAAGTGAAGGAAATAGTGACTAAAAATCCTCATTCAACTCTGAGAGAGATAGCCGCCGATAGTCCCAAAAGATCTGAATTTTCTCTAAAAACTCAATCGCATGAAAGTCGCTGAGGACATGGTAGAACGAGTCAATTCCGACCCAACATTCATGAAACGCATTGTTACTGGTGACGAGACGTGGGTTTACGAGTTTGACATGCAAACCAGTCAACAAGTTTCGGAGTGGCGCCTTCCAACTGAACCGAAACCGAAAAAACCACGACAAAGTCGATCAAAAGTCAGTCATGTTGACTGTTTTCGTTGTCTAACGCGGTGTTGTGCACTCTGAATTCTTACCGGAAGGGCGAACGGTAAACAAAGAATATTATTTGAGCGTTATGCGGCGTTTAAGAGAGCAAATTCGACGAAAAAGGCCAGATTTGTGGAAAGAAAATTCTTGGATTTTGCACCACGATAATGCGCCTTCGCATAAGGCCATCATTATGAACGAATTTTTGACCAAACACTCAACAAATACCATCCAGCAACCACCATATTCACCAGATATGGCTCCAGCTGACTTCTTTCTTTTTCTCAAACTCAAGTTACCACTTCGTGTTACCCGTTTTCAATCGGTAGAAGACATAAAGGAGAATTCGCGGCGAGAACTGAACTCAATTCCGAAAGCAGCGTTTAAAAAATGTTTTGATGAATGGATTATTCGTTGGCGTACCTAAGTGTATCGTTTCTGAAGGAGCATACTTTGAAGGTGATAAAATAAATTTGGATGAATAACAAACATTTTGTATATTATTGATCTTTTCCCGGTACTTTCTTGACAGAGTAGTATATCATAAAAGTACAATTATTTAAGTAAAAAGTTGAACGTTCCAATTTCAATTTTCCTTCCATATTTTTATACGACCTCATCATTTGCGTGTCTCTACGAAAAAGTGTGTTCTTCCGCCATGATTTTCTACGGTTTAAATTAAGATTTAAATGTTATTATAATAATTATATTATGTTAATATATTATGCCTGAAAATTGACTTTTTTTAAATAAGGATTCTTCAAAAGCAACCGGTTACCACTGGTAGAGTGAATTTAAGCGTGGCCCTGTGATGGCAGTTTCAGAAGAAAACGTGCTGGCAGTTAAAATATAATTCAGTAAGATACAGCAAACATTGCAGATCGGGTCGGGGAGGATCCACGAGATTCTTCACGTTCACCTTTGCGTGAGGAGGATTGTTTCGCGCTGGGTATCGCACAAACTCGCAGAAGCTCAAAAGCAGTCCCGCGTGGAATGATGCTGTCACATGATGATTAAATTTGATGCAGTCTCATCTCGGTGTGTTTATGATATCGTTATAGGTGACGAGTCTTGGATTTACCAATAAGATCAAGAAACAAAGCGCCATTCAACAGTGTGGCCGTTTCAAAATGAACAAACACCTACCAAAGTAGAAGAGGAAGCAAAATATTGATTGCTAGTTATTTAACTGTTAGTGATTAAAGTAGCATCAATGCCGAGCGGTATACCACAAAATGCTTGCCAGAAGTGTTCGAAGCAGTGAGTAACAAGTGGCAGTAAACGGGGCTTTGCGGGCTACCGCTCCATCATGACGACGTACTCGCCCACTCGACGCTAAAAACTAGGTACTTCCTGGATAGCACACCGGTTAAACTGTCACCCACTTAACAGTCCTGACTAGTGAAAGACTGGAAAAATGCTTTCAGAATTGGATCAGACGCATAAAACTGTGTATAGACGCTGTTGCAAAGTACAGACGCCAGCACATCAAGCTACCCGAATCTGTCAAATTTCCCCAATTGAAAGTGAACCTTATGCTTTTATGATAAACTTGAAAATATATAAAAGAAATTTGACAGATTGCGGTAGATGGATGTGATTTGTTTTGAATGTACAGGTTTAATATGACAATAATTTCCGTAGTTTTAATTATTTTGGAATAAAAAAATACCTATAAGTATTAAAAATTATATAAATCGATTCAGTATACGATTCTGAACAAACTATTTTCAGGATGTGCGTTAATTAAGTTACATGTTGTATATGTCCTCCAAATATATATATTTAATATAGGTACCTATTATATCTATATATTCTCAAAGTAAAAGACCAACGTGTCTGTTATCTGTGCTAAAGATTTTATCTGTACATTTAATACAATTTCAATTAGATAATAAGTACCTACCTACTATATTGTCGATAGCCAAGACAGTATTTTTTGTTGATTTTTTATTGCTATTGGACCTATATTATTAAAAAAAATGTCTCTTTATTTAAAAAAATGTACATAACTCCCGTGATATAGACGAGGAGAAAGATGAAAGATTACTTTCAAAAACATTAAGAAGTCTTGTAATCGCGAAAATTTACGGCTTCGTAAAATAGACACAACACAGAAAAAATATTGAATACATTTAATACTTGAATAATTATAGTTTCAGCTTCGAAGTTAAACTTAAGATTTGTTCCCCAAAGTGTAAACGGTTCTGTGATATATGCGATATATATATATAATGAGATGCTCTGCCTGTCCTTTTTTGGAAATTCCTCCCCATAGGTGGGAAAAAGATAATTGGAAGAGCCTCATTGTAAAGTAAATAGTATGAAATTGAATATTCAATCTTTTCGTTGTAAATCGATTTACAAACGCCAGCACATCAAGCTACCCCATCTGTCAAATTTCCCAAATTGAAAGTTAACTTAAAAACGCTCATGTGATAAAGTTAAAAATCAATAAAAGAAATTTGACATATTGGGGTAGCTGGATGTGCTGGCGTCTGTACCTACAGATGTGTCGGCGTTTTTGGAACTTCCACATTGGAAAAATGAAATATGTAGTATGTTAATTTCAAACTTCAAGCATTAAACTAAAAAAGTGGTCTGTTTAAAATTAAAAAAATATGTATGTCGTTGTTTTTCAATATTCTTCCTCAGTGTCAAATAGTGGACGAAAGTTTGTAATGAGATGATGTTCAAAGTGAGAGGCATACAATTAAATATTTAAGTTTTGGCCATAAATAAATATTATAACTTTATATTAGTTATAACCGATTTGACGAAAATTTCTCGATAGAGCTAATGGTTAATCATAAAATTTGGGGAAAACAGTGAGGCCCTTGTTTCATCAAGATAAAAACCCCGGTTCATTAGTACGTCGTGCAATGGGTGCAAATTTGAAATGCTGACTTTCGAATACTTTCGAGCATTTTAAATATTCACCAAATAAGCTTACCACACTTATGATTTTTGTGAATTTCCGGAGTTGAAGAGGAGCGTCTGAGTAGATCATTTGAATGGAAGCATTAATTACTGCAGAACAGGATATGTTGGTGCCTGGGATGAAGACTTCTTTATCCTAATTCGTATTTATTCGCACTTTTTAAATGACCCTTACATAAAATTCATATTGTAATTTAGTCAATAAATAAATTTTATATATATACTATGGTAACGCATGCCAGGTACAGTGGCATACCTACAGGGCAGTCACGTCACCTTCAGATTGACGCATATATATTTTTATTTACTAGTTGTTCCCCGCGGTATTACCCGCGTTAAATTTTATAAATTATCACAGCTGCTCCTCCGGTTGTGATAGCATGATAATATGTAGCCTATATGTTGACCCGACCTCTTAGTAATATTTATGCAAAATTTGAAGTAAATCCATGCAGTACTTTTTGAGTTTACCCCGGACATACATACAGACAAACAGACAAAAATTCTAAAAACTATATTTTTGGCTTCGACGTCTAATTTAGATCACGCCCCAAGTATCCTTTTAAAAAAATATTGGATGTACAGTTTTGACACTCTTACGATTTTATTATATGTATAAATTACCATAAATTAAACATACATGTTAGTATGATAGCAAACCCAAAAACCACGGAGATTTGTCCGGACTGCTATTATTCAACAGTACATTAAATTCTTATAACTATTTAATTCTAACCTACTATCAAATTAGGTTAACAATATTAAATATGTACCTATCTATTCTAATAAATAAATGTCACATTGTTTACGTCGAGTGGCCAGGCGATGCGCCGACATTCGAACGCAGTTGTGTAAAACCAGTTATATTGCCTGCATCTACATGATGTTCAAGAAATGTGATTTTAATTTATTTTATATATTTGTTTTATTTATACTTTTAATGAAGCTGGGGTCCAATTTATTTATAAGACGTGGATTTAAGTATCGATTGGTCTTCTCACCGTAATAGTTATGTGCTGATGTTGTAACTAGTCGGTTGTTCGTAATTTTTCTACTCACTCACCGGACATGGGTGTTTCGGTGAGTATCTGTGCCGGATAGGCCGAGCAGCGGCGATACCATTGTCGATATTGCGAGAGCGACCTAGACTCTACCCAGCATATACTAGCTGAGTGCCCAGTCTGGAATGCCCTGGTCACTGGGATCAAACGGGATCTGTCCCGGCAATCGTAGGCGCGATGCTGGCTGCTGGGGTGACGCCGAGGTCTCCTTCTGTTAGGCAGTCATGCTCCTGATAGAGGACGCCGAGCGGGATTGGACGTGAACCGATCCCACTCGCAGACGGAGGAGGCATAGGGGCGGCGGTGGCAACCGGTAGCCCAACTCCCCCTCCGGGCTGCGGTGGAAGTAAGAGAAGTGTTCTCTACTGCCGCCAGGTGCAGGCAGCTACGGGAAGGCATCTGTTTGTGGCGCAGTTGCTGCGTCGGTTGCCAGGTGCCGGCAATCCATGACATGCAATTGTTCTACCATAAGACGTGTCCCACACCGTGTGGGAGCATTGCGTATAAGGTGACACCGGAACAGTATTCCCGCGTTCCAGGGTCTCCCTTCCTAGCCAAGTGAGGTCCACGGCCGGTGCGACACCCATTTAGTCGGTGCGACACCCAACAAAAGAAGTATTGTCGATTCGATCTCTACCAAACTATTCAGAAATTATATTTTCTTTGGAAACAGATTTACACGACAATATATGATGCTTTCCATCGTCATCATAAAAAATTCTTTCGTAGGCAAAAATTTGCGTGAAACATTTATTAAACACCATAAAAGCCAACTTTATATTATGGGAATATATAATTCTTACGACTTCTCTGAGTTTAAAATTTATTTATTACCTTGAATAATAGAAATCTATCGGAGCTTTAGGTACTTCGAGCAATATCACTTAACTCTGTATTTCTTCAATGTAACTTTATCTTTATGACGTATTTAAATAAGTATTTATTTCAGCGCACCGGAATAGGACCATCACAAAATACGATCAGACTTCTATTAATTTGTCAGGTTCTCTTTGCTTCTGGATTTGCTTTTTATCTACAACTTTCTCAACTATGTGAGAAAGACTACCTGCCATCTGCACTCTCCGTAGATCAATATGCATTGGCTTGGAGATAGTTTAAAAGTAGGTATTTACGTTTTCAAAACCAATAGGTATCCTACAGGCTTCCTAGCCATTTAATAGTTACATACCTATATTTTTTTTACCGAAGATATGGTCTTTTAAAACCAATTAGTTTTGGCTCAATTTTGAACTTGAATTCCCTGAATATAGTAGGAATCTTAAAAACAACTCCAATGAACTAGTAATTACCCTAAAATAGTTTTCGTCAGTTCATGTGAACAAAGTTGGCGACTCTCGCGCGCTTAGGTATGACTCCTTAGTAACTGACCGACCTAGAATTGCCAACTTTCTCTTTTGTTAGATATGATTTAAATTAGGAGAACGCAGAGAAACTCTTATAACCCAAAGTTATAAACTCTATAAATAACTATCTGTTAGTAGATAGGTAGTTCTAGATACTTTTTCGCAAATAAATGATTTAATTTGATACTTTAAATTTTTTCATAGTACCTTAAAATGGATGGAGTAACCTTCAAATCTAAATATATATAACTCAAAGGTGACTGACTGACTGACAGTGATCTATCAACGCACAGCCCAAACCACTGGACGGATCGAGTTGAAATTTGGCATGGTAGATGTTATGACTTAGGCATCCGCTGAGAAAGGATTTTGATTAATTCTACCCCCAAGGGGATAAAATAAGGGATGAAACTTTGTATGAAACTTTGTAAATTTTCATAGTAGCTTTTACTATGACGTAGGCATCCCCTAAGAAAGAATTTTGACATGCAGGCTATATAAGTTTGGTATCTTTTCATTTTGAAATATACGAATTTCTGTATGCTAGCGCCATCTACATTGACTTGTGCATAGTCCATAGATAATAATATATCTAGCGGATTATATTTGACGACTAGCTTTTGCCCGCGGCTTTCCTCGCGTTAAGAAGTATTAGGTTAGGTTAGGTAGGTAGGTTTAGATTTTGGCTGCTTTTTTCTTGGCATATTTTACCAACCAGGGGAAGACCTCGTCGAATATTCTCTTACCAAATCGGAGACATTCTCAAGAAAAGGCAAGTCAGAAGTCCGGTGCGCATGTATGAAGAATATAATGACAATAGAGGCAAAAGAGGTGTGGAAGATCGTGACAAATGGAAATCCGTTGTCTCTGTCTACTCTTCTTCCCTCTGGGAAACAGGCGTGAGTCTATCATGTATGTATGTATTACTCATTTTAGATTGCATTTGTTTTGTTTCGGTTTAGTAGTTTTTGTTGTAGACTCTTTGTATTTGGCATTTGTTTTGTATTCGTTTGGTTTAAGTATAGGTTTTGTCGGTTAGACTTTTTTTAAATGGCTAAAGAACATCTGAACGTTAAAGGAGAAGTTGAAGAATGTACTGTCGTCCCTATTGTTGGTGACGATGCATGTTTGTTTCGTGCTCTCTCTTATTTAATGTACAGAACACAAGATAGAGCAATGGAGGTCGTTCAGAAATTGTCTGATATGTGGTTAATAACTGGAGCAAGTTTTCAATTACCCAGGAATGATGTTAACTACGTAACATCTGACGAATATTTTGCTGATATGATGAAAAATGCTACTTATGGCGGATATTGTGAGTTAATAGCAGCAGGATTAATATTCCCATTTAAGGTTGAAGTTTATAGAAACGGTCTCATATTTACGGAATCTGGAATAACGACTATCCGGTAAGCCGATTACGATTCAGCCAGGATACAAACGTGGGTAGTTACTAATTACACGCGACGAAATCAAATATAAAAGGCACAAAAAATATGGACAGACTCTACCTGAATCCCACCGTAAAGCTGTTCCTAAATATAAGAAAAAAAAACCTGATGTACAGTGACAAGCTGTTGCCACCTACCAGGCTGCCCATCCTGAAAAATACAGGCAAGCTGTCGACACCTACCAAGCTGCACACCCTGAACAACACAGGAAATCTGTCGCCAAACCCTGAAAAACATAGGCAATCTGCTGCATTATATCAGGCCAGGAATACCGATGTGCATAGAGTGATTCAGTTACGGTATAGAGAAAATACAATTCAGCGTGTGTGGAAAAGCAAGTTGCTTTTGGGTTTGGCGTAAGACCCAGATATTGCTAATGGAACTGACAGTAGTGTAGTCTTCTAGAGTTCTATGACGTACAAGTGTCAGTGGTGTAACGCCTTGAAGTGGAAAGATGAGACACCTGGCATGTGTTGTAGCGCCGGTAAAGTACAACTTGAGCCATTTAAACAACTGCCTCAACAATTTTACAGTCTGGTTAATGATTTACACCCAAATCATGTACACTTCATGGATAATATCCGAAAATATAATGCCTGTTTTCAAATGACTTCCTTAGGTGGAAATAAATAAAAGAAGGCGGTTTTTCACCAACATTTAAAGTTCAAGGACAAGTCTCTCATTTAATTGGAAGTACCTATACCTATTGCCGGAACACGGGCAGCAGGATGCACAGTTTCTGCAAATTTATTTCGTCGGTGAAGGTGATAGAGAAGCTAATATTCGATGTTCTAAATTTACTGATTTGAGACCAAATTTACCTAATCAAACAATTGCAGCTTATGTTACATGAGGTAAAAGACATACATAAAAGATCTAAAAACAGTCATTGATAAAATATCGCCTTCAGAGTAATTCAACGTCACCAACAATTGGGGCGACAGTACATTCTTCAACTTCTCCATTAACGTTCAGATTTTCTTTAGCCATTTTAAAAAAGTCTAACCGACCAAACCTATACTTAAACCAAACGAAAACAAAACAAATCCCAAATACAAAGCACAGTCTATAACCACAACTACTAAACCGAATCAAAACAAATGCAATCTAAAATATGCCAAGAAAAGAACAGCCAAAATCTAAACCTACCTAATCAATAATAATACTACTCAACGCGAGCGAAGCCGCGGGCAAAAGCTAGTGGATATATATAAATCAATTTCCCGAGTAACCCGTGATGTTAATTTATATAAAAGAATCTATGTAGGTAGGTACTAGACAAAAAGGCAGTATGTAATATCCTGTGTGGAGTGTGTAGGGCGGGCGGTGCGAGTGATAAGACAATGCGCAGCATGAACGTTTGCATTTTCCGTGCAGGGCTGGCGCCGCGGCACGGTGAGTCAGTGCCTGGGTGCGGGCGCGGGGCGGCTGCAGCGCCCGACGCGTGGCGCGCCAAGCGGCAGGCGAGCGTCGAGCGAGTCGTGTGCAGTGTAGCACGCGCCGCCCGCGGCCGCACATCGCTCCTCGCGCAACGCCGCCGCCTCCCCGCTCTGCCGCACCACGCGTCCGCTGGGCGCGTCGCGCGGGCCGCGGGCCAGGCCCGCGAGCCTGCTGCTTCTGGCCGCGTGGCTGGCGGCCGTCGCCGCCGAGACCGCCTGCCCTGAGGACCTGCCGCAGTCACAGGATCCGTGCGCCTCCTGCCACTCCATTGAGAGCGCGCGCGAACACAGCCTGAGAGTGATCCGCGAGAGCTTACTGGCGAAGCTCGGCTTCACTCAGGCTCCGAACACAACCGGCCGGGAGTTGCCACTAGTGCCGCCGGACCTCATGAAGCGTTTCGAGCGGCAGAGGCCGCAAGTCGGCATGCAGGCCGATGCGCCGGCTCAGAGTCGGACCTTCGTCACGCACACGGAGCCGGATGACTTCCTAGCTCGTACTGACAATGTCATCATATTTCCACGTTAGTAGCTTACTAAGTATTCATTTTCCCGCCTTATGTTATTTATTATTGAGTTAAATACTGAGTTTTAAAATATAATCAACATAGAACTAAGTTCGATGCCCCTAGTCAAGATAGAAACAGTGCTTTGTTGATAGTTTCATTATTGGAATTTTCTTAAAAATTATATATTTTCAAATTAGGTATATTGTGCCTAATTATAAGTGACGTTTCACTCTTTAGGCCGTCGTTAAGCATCAGAAATGAATTCGACAAGTGAGTTTCCGACGGTTAGTTCCACACTTATAAGTAGCCTACATGTAGAATTTGGGTGATGGTAATGCGTGGTCGGTTATAGCTATTGGCATGGTCTGCGAAGTTCATTGACAGGCACGTGTGCAGCCTATGAGTGGGTAAGGCACTTCGTGGTCGCGTCACGCACTGCCAATTTTAATTAGCCAATGATTGGTTCAACTTCAACGCGTATATTATGTGCCATTGTCTATAGAACAAGTTGAGATTGTAATCGCGATCGTCTTCGACAGCTTCTGAATATTAAACTGTGCAACGGTCAATGTAAACGCTTACAGAACATTGATGTACGGTGTGGGTGTACCAGCTACATACTTATGTATTCTAATTTAGGCAAAGTTAGTGGTAAAGCTCTGTAGATACCTATGTGAAATTTTAGGAAAAATTCTTACGCGTGTGAGGTTTATTTCGGGATTTGATTTGCATATAGCTACATTTGCAAAATAAATATAGACATGACACAGTAGTAGCGAGGGTGAAATTCTTGTAATGCGAAAACGGGGCTATCAAAGTTCAGGCTAGTGTGTAATCTGGTAACGTGAGCGAGGGGCTTCGACCGCGGACGATAACGTTAACTCCACTGCTAGTTGCGTCGAGCTTGCGATTAATTCCACTTTGTTAGCACTCTTTTAATATTGTAGACTATTTTGACTAGAAGCGATTAAAAATAAAAAAGAACATAAATAAATTCAGACATTTTAAAGTAAGTTTAACATTATCATTTCTAATTTTACAATAGTCGTTTCATAGATGCGATGATTTATTCAATTTAAATTAAGCATTATTATGAGCGACCTTGTGTAATTCAATGTCGGCCTTAAGTTGTCTTAATGTATATTAAATATTGTATATTTAATTAATTATACATTGCGCTGCTAGAATTAAATAATATTTTATTTTACCGAATGAATAGGTTTCGTCAAGTAATCTTCGATAACCAACATAAAAAGTGCTATATAGTAATTACCATGTTTTAGTAGTTTTCTATCCATTAACATAAAACAGTTGCATTTAAATATATTACTTAAATAATATAGTCGGTAATATTTAAAAAAAATATTTAAACACGTTTAAGTTAACGATTACCTATAATCTTAATAAAGAAACTGGTAGCAAACTTGGCAAAGAGATAGACATAAAAATAGCATTCGAATTTTAAAATGTTTATAACTGGAACAGCTTAGGTATTATATCTCTGTTTTTAGCCTATTGGGTATACCTACTATACTATGCACACTAGCACACTCGTAAGAATTTGTGTAATGTGTCGATAAAAAACAGCGGTATTTTTAGCTAATGATTCCGAATTCAAATTTTTTTCGCATGGTCACTTTTCGGCGAACGGCATTGTATGCCTAGTCGTGGCCAGATAGATAAATATTTAAAAACTAAATGAGATGTTGTTGCTAACTCGCATGTATTTCAATGACTGTTAAATATAATTCTAGCTCTTCATTCCAATAATAACACAGTACGTTGGTATGCGCATAAATTTCATCTCACTTTGATAAATTATTTATATACCAACCTGCCATTAATTTATATTAGCACACATTATTATATTTGTATGAATGTCTACTTAGTAAGAGATAAAAGCTAAACAAATGTGTGTATACGCTGGATGAACTATTTACTAACTATGATAAATTTCTCGCATATTTTTATGCATCTTTAGTTGCATGGGCATTTCATAGCGTATTAGATCTTTAAGGCATCCATTAAACCAATGGTTTTGCTGTCACTTAACGTTACCTTATCGTTTAACACTGTGACTGATGTTTTTACGAACAAGATTTAGTTCCTATTTTACAAGAGCCACAATTAAGAGATGAAGTTAGTTGTGATATCATTCAAACATAATTCATGACTGCTAGAATTGATTGATGCTTGCATGAAGGCGTAATGGACGCTTCAGGGTATATAATGCGTAAGTCTGTTGTCCTAACACTATCAGTAAAGCGAATTACAGCCTATTGGATATTATACAGGATATTGGAGTACGCTCATCTATTCTCCCATAAATAGTTGTAACGAGTACAACTTGCTTTTGCTTACTTGGCATAGACAAAATCATTCGTGGTCACGCGGATTGCCATTAGATTATTTAGAATTACAGGGATTTCAGTTTAACCTCCAAATTGTTATTAAAGTACGGGAAGCATAGTAAATTTAACTAAAACCAAAGATTTGACGAATTGACGATTGCATATGTACTTGATATCGCGACGATACCGGTATCTTATTTAGCCCTATTTGATATTTTCTTGTTATTTTAATAACAATTATTAGCAACCAATTTGGAGATCAGTAATAACCTAATGCTGGTGATTCTGTCTTTTACATCACTAAATTAATTTAAAAGTCATTATATCTCTCTTATATAGATCATATGAAAAGAACAGGCAATACATAGAACTGTCAATCTACTAAAACTTCTTATAATACACGTACCAAATATGCGCATCGGGCGCATTATTAGACGGCAGATTCTAACGTGTCGTTATTTTTTTTCTCAGTATTTTGCGCCGAAACTAAATTGACACAACTAAAGATGCCCGTTGTTTTCATAAAAAAACTGTGTTTGCATAGAATCGGATCTAGAGAATATGATCATAGCGACGTTTTCCTTTTAAATACGTTTGTTTGATATAGACAGGTGATATGATATTCCCACGATATCATACCAGCTCAAAGCACTAGTTATATTGAGTTATTTTTAGCATATCAAAGTTGATAATGTCATCACTAGCGCTCTTGACGGTGCATGCGTGGAGAAGATTCGACTTATTTACATTGCATTGGCCGTCACATATTTCTTAGCTATTTTAAATGGGACGGAATGAATGTAACGCATTTGCAAAGATACGTAAGTATTTTTGATTGTTATTGTTATCATTCGGGTTAAAGAGCGTGGCCGCCACCACAAATCTTTGAACCTATGTTGTATAATTGTAACAATCAAAATTATGAATTAATGAATGAGATTAGCAAGTTCCTAAAAATACTATAGCTGAAGAAATATAGAATGACGGCCTGTATTTATCAAAAAAAAAAAAAAACTTATAAACAATTCGGCAAATATTAGATAAACTATCTAGTGAAGTTTTTATAGAATGTTTTTAAACTACTTTTTGATTTATTTCGGATGCAATAAATGGCCGCGGCGATAACTTATATCTCGTTAAGCGGATTAAAATTGGCAATAGTGGAGTCAACGTAGAGTAGATGTGTAATTGAGTAGGCGTTCGACGTCTCTCTGTCTGCCATTCCGAGTGCCGAGGAACACTGCCCTCGACTCATAATAATCGACGTGCAAACGCACCGCCTCCGTTTAACTGAATGACACAATTCCTGACACATTACCTAATCTCAACGTACGCTACCATCATTTCGGGACTCAGGAGATCCCGAACTGTTGACTAAATTGTACTCCAATTTCTTTGTTTCCAGATGATACTCAAGCTTACCGGTTATTCACAACTGGGAGTCTTAAGAGGATTAGGCCTATTGGGGACACCTCTATAAAAAAAGCGCACCTGCGGTTCTTACCTCCTAGGTGGTGTGGAAAAGGGACCGACATATTCCATATCCTTACGTCGGTAAATAGATCCATTGAACGACTAATTCATGATGTCTGACACAGAACCATAACTTTCGCTTGAGTTGATTGGTTTCCCCTTGACCCACAGAGTACATCCTGCCAAAACGATGAATACGATCGATAAATCGACTATCGCATTACTGCATCTCTGTCCATTATTAAGATATATTGCCAGAGAATTGGTATATCGTTCACGAGATGTAACTTTGTCAAATAACCATTAATTTAATTTACCTACATTGAGCGTGTCATTTTTATAAATAATCATTCCTTATCGCAAGAAGCAAGGACGTGACACTGTTACGAGTTTTTTTTTAATCTTAGCTACTTACAGTCTCTGCATTTTATAATGGTTTATCAAAGTTTCTTTAAGCTTATCGTGGATCTTGTGATTTTTTGTACTAACCTACTCAAGACCTCGTTCAGGGTATAGATTGGTTAGCAACAAGTACGCAACACGCAATCAGCTGAGTACGAGAGCACTGAACAAGTCATTATATCTACCTACTCATACTGTGCTCATACTATATATATTAGTACGTATCAAATACAGAGTGTGAATATATCGTATTAAAATATATACATATATATCTCTACGTATAGATCTTTGTTTAAGAGACTTAGACGTTAAGCCGTTAATAGAGCATCCAGGACAGACGCCAAATAAAATGTGCTACATACCTGGTTCAAAATTCTTAGTTACGGGAATCCAGGTCAGAATCGAAGTCACTTGAATTATTCTGGTAGTTAGGCCCATCCCATTAGAATGGAAGCGCAGCCCAATAAAAAGGCAGGTAAAAGAAGAAGAGATATAGAGTGCGATTTTTCTTAAATCAGCTGGTGATTCCTTTGTTTTTATATGGCCCGGTAACTGTCTTGTTAGAACTATTGAACTGGGAATCTTATTCCACAAATACGAGTACTTAGGTATGTAGGTACTCTTGTAACTGGGATTTATGAGCCATGCAATATTCGGTTGATGGATGAAGACTTAAATGCATTTGACCGTAGTGTTGCCTCTAGGTAAGCAGTAGGCACAGTCTAAGACGGTGCAGGCAAATACAAATAAATACCATCTGGGTTCATTCTGTACTGTGTTCCGTCATAGGGGGCATGGCATATTGTACAACTTTTTGGCGCCTGCCTTAAATATGAGGGTGAGAGCAGGCCGACCCCTATCACAAAGATTGTTACGATTGTTTTTATACACGCGTTCATTTTAGTTGAAGAAGTATTCTGATTTGACCCGAGTAAAACTAATTGGTATAAGTATCGTGTTGAAAAATAAGACCCAAATGACACCGTGCCTTTGAAAAACTGATTTGTAGGTCAATTTAATTGGCTAATCAGCTCCTCATGTATGAAGTTTTGAACAAATCCGATCAGAGTGTAATTCCTCAATCAGAACCTTAGACTGTCATTGAGAGAATACCTACTTATATGTTCATATTAGATCGAAATAAGAATGTCCTAGTACCTACGTAATACACGCGGGCTGTCTCGCGCCAGTCTGACGATGCGTGTCAACGAGACGGCCATTTGCAACGATCGCGATCGATTGTTTTGGCTGCTCCAAGTCACCTTAATTGCTCATGACTCGAGCGCTTTTGTATGGAGAGATAAGGACTATACTAAATAGACCTATTTGCGGATGCAAGTCTAAATATCTACAACATACTTAACGCAAAAAATACAAATTATGTGATTAGGAGTAAAGTTATTTTATGTAGGCTAATAGAATGTTGGGTATAATGATTACTACGTGTTTGGTATATACGTTTAACTTAACCGTGGAAATCTCAATGAAAAATAATTTTAGTTTTAACTTTGAGCGGTTGTACTGAATACTTTGAAACTTATAAGTACAGCCTCGATTAAACTTACTTTCTGATTAAATAACCGTAAGTATAAAATTGGTTCACATTTCAGGGTTATGATGAGACACACCGAAATAAAACTAAACTTATAAGTACCATAATCTCTTATTACCTGCCAAGAAAAAAAATACTTTTTCTTTCATCGTGGAGATTTTAATTTATACGAAAATAATCAGTATATGTATCATATTTAATATTCAAATTCTGCTAATTGACTCATTCGTCGTGATTTATTTTGCTGTTCATTCTATTTTTGAATATATTTATTGAATGTTGTTCTTTCCTATAGTAATCAATAAAACGCAGTTGTGTACAAGTTTCAATGTAAGTACCTACCAATTTTTTTTTGTAGTTTACATGGAGTCATCTCAGTTTACACCAAGTCATTTAATTTAATTAATTAGAGAATCAGCTATATCACAGATTTATAATACATAAAAATTATTGTGATGAGTTACGCTGTAGTACGTCGTCAATGATATGAGCTGCAATGATATAGCAGTCTATGTGTGTGATTGGATTATTATTATCTTAAATGTTTGCTCATATTTTTTTGCATAGTGGACTAGTTGCCACGTCGTCGGTAGAAACACTTCAACTTTGACAGCGTATTTATTACGTAGGCCGTACGGACGGTTCTCGTGGTAAAAGTGTATCCACTAACGTGACGTCAACATTACTATATAATAATATTTGATTGATTGCAGTTAGCAATCGATTGATTACAAGAACAACTCTCGTAAGAACATATTATATGTCAATATATAGGCTGATCAGATATTTCCGGTATTAAGATGGAATTAAGGTATTAAGTATTATTATGAATATACTACTTACTCATAAATTAATATTACCCAAATCAGTCAGTACCCAGTTATTTTGTGTATTCTGTATTATTGTGAATGGAATAGGTATATTTTACTTGAATTTGCCTGCCACCAGACGAGCTGGGCAAATAGTCGTTGGAAGCTTTATCTTAGTGTGCACGTTACATAAGACATTTCACAGTATCAGCTGTTTGGTAATATATGTATACTTACCTGCTCCTTTTATGTGTTGTAGAGTTAAGGAAATCCAGATCGCATGGAGATCCAATTAGAGCTCCCGCTCGCCTCTATTGCCCGGTGATGCAGTGTAAGTCTACTTTTTTTTTGATTAGGCAGTGGGAATGCCTACGCATGCCACCCGCAAAAAGTGTCTACGGGTGGGTATGTCGGACTCGCACCGACTAAACTTAACGTGCCGTGGACTTCTTCTGGTGCTTGATGAGGGGAGCCCCGGGAACGCGGGTGTGCTACTCCAGTGCCCCCCTTTGCACTATGTTCCAGATGGTGGGGACGCTTATCTCGGGAAGGCTCTAGCTTGCCCTCCCGACTTGCCGACTCCTGCCAGCGACTGCGCCACAGATTGATGTCTTGCTGGTGCTTCTATATTTGTTAGTTAGATTTACCGTAAAGTTGATTAGTAATTGTGAATGTTGTTGAATCTATATCTTAATATAAATAAATATTTAATCTACACATTTATTGTTATATCTAGTCAATATATAATAACTCTCATCAAAAGTTTCATGGGATCAAGTACATTTTTAACGATAAAAATATCCAATTAATATTCACAGAATCTTATCTTCCACATTCGCTTCTTACTTTAATTCTATGTTCAAGATAACAATGTTGTAAAAATTAAGTTAAATTGTATTTATCAATTTATGGGAAATTAACAAGTTAAGTTAATGTCGTCAAATAAATAAAAAATGCAACGGAACTAAATTTTTTTTTGTAAAAATTAAGAAAAATTGTGTTTTTCAATTTATGGGGAATTAAAAAGTTAATTTAATGTCGTCAATTAAATAAAAATTAATGCGTTGGAAGAGATGACATCATTTGACACATGACATTCGGAAAATTACTAGCTGGTTCCAGGGAGAGTATAGTGGCTGTAGCTCTTGGCTCTACATAGAGCGTTATAAGCCGCCTCTGGACACGCTGTCGTGTCATGGGCACCGTGACGTGGACGATCTCGCATCTCCTCTCATGTCCTGTCTGTAGCGGTACACACAAAATGCTGCTCGACGATAACAACAGTTGTTAACTTCAACATAACAATAAAAGTAAACCACTCTGCAACTCTGAAACACTCTGCAACTGCAACATATTATATTATTTCAACACCTATGTCCTATGAAAAAAATTTGCACACCTTGTGGTAGAACACAGTGCACATGTATTACAATGTTACCACCACTTATAACCTGTGTTGTGAAAATAAGCGATTTGATTTGATCTGGAATACTAGACGTAATATTTCTTGGATATTTTTTCTACTTATAGAAGAATACCACGAAGTCGTTGTTTGGTAAGACATGTCGCAGTGTATCTTCTGACTCCAACATGTCCTATACTTCCTGTTGTCGTTGTGGTGGAATATTTGTCAGCCAATGATATTTAGCTATTTATATTTATTTCTCTTATGGCTTGTTGTTGGGTTTCCGATTACTTTTATCATACCAAATTCTCATTAACCAACATGCTATCTAAAACATATTTAAAATTGTTCATATCTCTGAATGAAAATACATATAGGTCTTAATAATAACACATATAGGTAATAAAGATTCCGTCTTGATTTTGTACTAGATGTATCGTTAAAACCATGTTTTTGACACAAACTGCTCTGCTAATGTATGTTACCTTACATCTAGTACAAAATACTTTAATGTTACAGAATTTCATGCTGTAACATTAAAGAATGCACAACCAAAACAAGGTAAGGCTATTACTACGCTACACACTACACTATACAGGCTATACACAACTAGTTAACCCTTAACCAGGCTTTGCTATACGTTTTTTTCATTGTTTTTGGACCTTATTACAAAGTGATAAGGTTGAAATTGATGTGGCCTCGTAGAGTCCATAACCTGGTTAAAGGTTAATAAGTTTGTCATATTTAATCATTAATAAGACTAATAAAATGAAACTTATAGTTTCTTCCTCCTGGCCGTATTTCGGCCATGGCGGCTAATCTCAATGGAGAGTACCCAAAATTACTAGTACAAAATTACTATGGAATAGAAATTCCATACTGTGCTACTCTCGTGACTCGATGGGACGACCGGAAAGAGGTATGTATTATAGGTGTATATAATATACACTTATGTGTGTGTAAGAAACAGTAGGTTAATACACACAAACACACACTTTTTGTTATTACTTATTTGTCTTTTTTACCTTGTTAATAAGCCAATATAACTGTTTTATAGTTAAGTAACATTGGATGTATGTATCTTAAAACACAGGTATTTAAATCTTTAGGTTTTCACGAGAAAGTCTAGCCCTAAAATAAGCCACAAGAAATAGTTATATTCCTTTTTGTTTTTAATTTTAGTAACTAGATATAGGGATTTTTATAATTTTACTTTGGGTAATAAATAATTCTTATACTTAATGTTACTTATTAATCATGTAAGTAATGTTTATATAACTTCATCTATATTGAATTTATCAAGTAAGTTAATTGATAAATTTAGTATTTATTAAAAAAAGTGTATACAGCTATAAAGTCCCAGCGTAAAGCTATATTTTTAATACGTCGCCGTTGTCTTAACGTGATTAGAATATTAATCAAAATATCTTCTTCCATTCCATATTGTTCTAGAATAGAACAATACGTTGGCAAGATTTATTGTTGGTCTAAGTGTTTTATTTAATTCTATATTAGTGAAATCACTCTTGTGGGTGTAATTTATTTATAAGAATTGAGGCGAAAGTCTCAGCTTTATTGTAACAGCAACTGTTATAAAATAAAATATTTATTAAATTATTCTTTTTTATTTCGGTCTACATGGTCAATGATGCACTAAAGCATGTTTTGCAGAGCACCTCTCATATATAATTAGTTACCAGTTAATATTGGATATAAAATAGATCAGCAAAAATTTTTAAAAATGTCCACGTGTTAGTCGGACCCCCGCACGTAGAGTTCCGTACCATTATCTATAAAAATGAGCAAAACATTCATGTTTATTGTATGGGAGCCGCCTTAAATTATTATTTTATTTTATTTTTTGTTATAGCGGCACCAGAAATACATCATCTGCGAAAATTTCAACTGTCTAACTATCACGGTTTATGAGATACAGCCCGGTGACAGCCGGACAGACAGACAGCGAAGTCTTAGTAATAGGGTCCCATTTTACACTTTGGGTACGGAACCCTAAAAAGGAACTACATACATTTCTTACAAATAAATGCTTCTATTCGGTCCACGAATATTTTGATAACAAATTATTATTATTTTGTATCTTTTATTGTATATTATGTAATTACTTCATCATTTGACATTTATTTAAAATATTATTATTATTTTTATATCTTTTTTCCTGTAAAACATCATTTAACATTTATCCAAATTGGATTTTTATTAAATATAATTCTCATTGTATAATGATATTCATAGTAATTAATAATGTAAAATTTATTTAAAGTTATTATATTTACCTTTTATATAATTTAAGATTGGTATAAGAAATATATTTGCAACACCCTAACAGGGTTCATGATTGACACCTATTGTAACACATGAATGCAATAAAGAACTTGAACTTGAACAAATATTTTAATTAATATTAGTAATTTTAAAAAAGATAATTATTATGTAATAGTCTAATGATAATAATATTGTAAAATTGACATGATATTAATTGTAATTTATGTGACTATTTATAAAATTTTGACTTTTAAATGTGTACCAAAATGGTAAAATATGGACAGGACATTAATGTTAAACTAACACCACGATGTACTTACTCATATTTCGAAAATAAATTATTTGAATTTGAATTGATCTAGTATTGGGTTAGTAACAAAGATTATAAAAATCTTGTGTTAGTAACATAAATAAAAATAAAAAGTCGTGGGAGACTGACATCTTGCAATTAATTAGTCTGCGCCATGAATTTCTCCAAAATAGGTGAAACTCTCCGAGACAATTTTCACAATGCTGTTGGAACTGTTTCTTACGTGTAAATATATGACTCGTCTAAGTTCGTGATTACCCTATACTTAGATATTTTATTTAAGTATGAAAGAACATTCATAGACAATCTGATGATGTTGCTCTATGTAGAGACTGTCCGTATCGCTGGTACTATCTAGGAGATCGAGCAGTGTTCTATCAGAAAGAGTTGGCACCGCGGCGCCTTGAGTGTTTCAAGCATCCTAGGTTCCAGTAACTGACTACTAGCAGATGGACCCTAAGTTTGTTTAATAACTGCAGTGTGGAGAAAAAAAATCTCACTGATAATTGATATCGCCTTTAGGTAGCAGATCACTTAATTTCAATTTAAATATCACCTAATGTCTCCAAAACTGTTTGCGCCTGATGACGAATATCTCTCTCATTCTTCAACAGTCATGTACCAAATTGAACTGCACAAACTGCTACTTTCATGTCGGGATGTAATACTTGCTCTAGCCAGTATTAAATAAACATGAAAGTCAATTAAGTTAATGTATTAGTTTTATATTTTGTCCAACTTTTACACGCGTTTTAAGTGGTTATTCATCAGAAGTACTAGAATATTGAGACCTGTCTTTAATATTGCACTAATATTATAAAGGTGAAAATTTGCGAGGAAAATATCGGTGGGCACAGCTAGTCTGATATAATTATAACTTTTGTGAGGGTTCCTCGTTCATTCGTCGTATATGCTTTTCTAGATCACACCTCATAACACTCCCTCTTCCTAAAAGCGATTATCATTTCCACTCTTTTACGGTTTTTACGCAGTTGGGTTTTGGAATCCTATTGCGAAATTCGAAAGAGTAACGAAATATCAATGAGACATACACGTTTCCAATCTTCATGATAATTTCATATACGTACTTTTACTTACTGTGTATAACACAAAAGATTGAGATACATAAAGTTCTCGATTTAGTAATGTAAGTAGACAACTTGGAAAATAATGTTCAATGACCTCGAATCGTGTCGTAATAAGCAAAAAATAGATAATGGGTTAAAATAAAACAGAAACGTCAAGACTGACAAAGAAGCAGACAATAAACTCAGCAGAATTGTATTCTAAACATGTAATTGAAATGTGAACAATGATCATTAATGTTGTAATTGTGTGCAGGTGTCGTTATGTACCTTAGTTTATATTCATTATTAGGAACAGATGCGTGTTCATTTTAAGAATAGATGAAGTATACCTTGTTATGACAAGGTATACTTCATCTATTCTTAAAATGAACATAATAAATTCAACATCATGGTGTGCCATGATGTTGAATTTATTTGGTACGATGTTTGGTACCAAGGTTTAAGTTGAAGACATATTTATTATCACACTAATATCATAAAGGCGAAAGTTTGTGAGTGTGGGAGTGTGTGTATTAAAAAAAACTACTTACTAGATCTCGTTCAAACCAATTTTCGTTGTTAGTTTGCATAGTAATATACATCATATATTTGTTTTAGTTTTATCATTCTCTTATTTTAGAAGTGACAGGGGGGGGGGGGACACTCATTTTACTACTTTGGAAATGTCTCTCGCGCAAACTATTCAGTTTAGAAAATAAAACATTAGAAAACTCAATATCATGTTTGAAGACCTATCCATAGATAGTAGATATCTACCCCACATGTATGGGTACGACGAAAAAATTCTATTTAAGTATAGGGAACCCCCAAAATTATTGTTCTTTGTATATTTTTGTGTGAAAACCTTAATTCGGTTCACAGAATACATCTACTTACCAAGTTTCAACAGTACAGCTCTTATAGTTTCGGAAAAAAGTGGCTGTAACATACGGACGGACAGACAGACAGACATGACGAATCTATAATGTTTCCGTTTTTTGCCATTTGGCTACGGAACCCTAAAAATATCAAGCATTGGAAGCAAGCTGAAGCTTCATTGCCGCCGCTATGCACCATCCACTGTCTTCTCTCAGAAGTACCGCCGTCTCAGAGATGTCTTAAACAATCCGCACGAAGAGATTACGGCTTACCTAGAGTAAGTCAAAACTATAGAAACAGTCCTGACACTATACATACACGGCTGCAAATGCGCCATTACCATCGGTGGTGATGGTAATGGCGCATTTGCAGCCGTGTATGTATAGTGTCAGGACTGTTTCTATAGTTTTGAAAACATCTCTGAGTGACTTCATGACTTTTAGTTTCCATTCGTATCAATAAAATGTCCTGCTTGCTTCCAGTTCTAGCACGAAGTGTCCCGTTTTCACTCGTTCCGCCTTTCCGTTATAAGTTGTTTGAGTTTCGCAGCATCTGCATCGGGTGAGGCTGAGCACGCGTGTTAGGGTGCCACTTCTTGTTATGCTCCAGGGTCCAATATTTGGAGTTTGACCTGGAAGTGGAGCCGGTTTGCCGTCATGGTGCCATAGCATTCAGTCCTCGTCGAAGTCACGAGATTTTGGCGGCAGTGAGTCGCCTCCGCAAGGGCGTACTCCATCTAGATGATGGAAAGGGTAGGGAAAGCGTAGCCGATTACTGGTTTCGGTTCGAGTAGACCGGTTACATATTGGAAACTTTTTAAATTTAATTTTGTGGTCTGCACGTGACTAAGTTCGCTGAGTGGAGATAGGGTGGAAGTGTCGGTATAGCGCGGTGACGTCATAGTCGTAACCGCTCGGGAATTTCTTATCCGTACCTATTATAGGTACGAAAACGTAACAGTAATATGATCAAAGCTTCATGAACTTACAAAAGATTTTTTGTAAATTGTTGCTCTACAAAACTAAGTATGAGCATAGATTTACATTAACTTTGAGTACAGGTTCGTGAGTATGAGTGATTAGTGCCAAATAAACGAACGAGACGGTAGGAAAGAGTATTACTATGTTCCATTCACATTTTAAATGCTTCGTCGGGCTTTTTCTGGCAAATAATCGGACTCGAAGTCTCAGTAGAATCTCAATAAGAAGTAGGTATCATTCTTTTGTGATTTCAAAACATATGTAAATTTTATCAGTGTTACTCTTTGGTATGAGTAGTGATTACCCTAGTGTCAGTTTTGGCAAGGCAGACCCTGATTTGGAATTGTGTCAGCCCTCTGACGTGTACTGTTTGTGCCTGCCCAGCCCAATAATATACTAGCTACATTTTTAAAAATAAGATATTAGCATTGTAATGCTGACGTTTTATTAAAAAATTAATACGAATTTAAAGATAAAGTCAACGTTAATTTTCAGCTTCTGCTCTAAACAAATCGCAGCTCGAAACTAATTAGCCTGTGGATAAATCAGATCCTGCCAGATTGAATCTAATAGTACATAGATACAACACTTGTCTTTCACGCCACAGGTCATGTGTTTGATTCCCACCCAGGGTGTAATAATCTATATAATTATGTATTTATAAAAGAAAAGTAGTAGATATATGTAGTATAACAGTTTTCTGAATTCCATAGTACAAGCTCTGCTTAGTTTGGGATCAGGTGGTTTTTTGTGACTAATGTCCCAGGACATTATTATGGCTTAACGACTGTTGTTGTATTGTACCAACGTGCCTTCCGAAGTACGGAGTTGCTCCAAAATTTAAAACCTGGTGTGCTGACTCTCCGACCTCGTACAAACCGCCTCATCCAGATGCTAAAGTTACACTTTGATTGTACATATGTATGTGTGCTTATTTTAGAATTTTAATACGCACTAAGTAATGTTTTAACACATAAATTAAGCCTGCTCTTGCTCTGAAGATAAAACCACTAAAGGGTAAAAAGAATATTTTATTTCCTATATTGTATTTCCACCACGGGCAAATGTTTCCATATGTTTACTCATTGTACGAATAAGAGTCACCATTACGTTGTAGGAGGTTATTCCACTACATATTATTATTAGCTGTTTTAAGCTGGCCAAGCGTCTCACTGACTGCACGTGTGGCGCAGCGGCTAAAACAGTCGCCCTGCCGCTTCGTGTCGCGGGTTCGAGTCCCGTGCCGGGCAACTATTTGTGTGACCCTTAAATAGTTGTTTTGATTCTGGACGTAATTTGTGACCTTCTATTATATGTTTGTAAAGTACCCCGTGACACAGGGATTAAATTCCCTAAAAAAAAGCCCTGGCTCTGAGTGCTCTCTTGGACTCATCCCATAGGTGTTCTTTGTAAATATCCGGGCTTCTTGCTGGCCAGCTCATAATAATACCGTGAAACCGACTTCGCTACATCGTCCTGCATAAAAATGAACTTATAGCCAATAAAATGTTCGTGAACTATTTTGTGAGGAACAGCAAGGACACAAAAGCAAGTTCAGTTTTTCCATAGGTGCTTATGCCTCCCTGAACCGACCATGAATCGCCTTTGTAACCGACTCTTCCTTCAATGCAGCACTGTGCAAAACGCACTCTCTCTCTCTTGGATACACCTTCTTTCTTTCACACAGCGCGATCTTACTGTCATCAGAATAGAGAACGTGGCTCCATTGAAGGTATAGCCAATTTCTGGTTTCCGGCAGGCTGGCTCGCTATCGCTATCGTTATGGTGCGCTTTTCGGTGGTCTACCGTCATTATTCGGCCATCATCTGGTTTATAAAGGTTATAGGCCACGTTTCACCAATCTTGTACTATATATAAGATAAGAAGTGTAGTTAGACTTACAATCTTATGGATTATTTGTGGATAAAGATGAGATATACCCGTCTTACATTATTTTAAATATCATCAATAGTTTTCTCAATTTCTATCATCAATGTTTTTTTGTTTCCTTGAGAGACATGACTTTCGTAGAATTTTTTACATAAAATACTGCCCATGTCACTATCTAAATATAAGTGCATGATATTTTATAACACATAGTAATTCTTAATTTATTAATTGCAAACAAATATACAAACTTCGATGAAAATTCTATCGAAGTAACAATGTAGAGTATTTATCACAAAAAAAAAGATTTATCTACGTAAATTCCTTGACTTTATGGTCTAATATTTATTAACGGTGGTCACAATTATTACTGCTTTAGAATTAAGTTATATAGCCAAATAACACAAGGCAATTTATTTTACTAATTCGCATGGGCAGTAGTTACCCTAGTGTCAGAGTTGTTCAAACCGCCCAGATGACCTTTAAGATGGCGTAACGACAATTGCCAGTTTTTGTAATGACAGCTGGGAACCACCGCTTAACGTGCCCTCCGAAGCACGGAGACCCTCTGATTCTAAACCTTTGCTTGTCCTAGCTGGTCGTGAACTGACCGGTGATAATAACTGGTTACGAACGCCTCTATACAGGTGGCCGAGGAATTGACGTTCAAACGCAACATTTAGATACTTTATGATACCGAATTCGGACTTCCGAGGAGTATCCGAATCATAAACCATAATCTCCCCATTTTTATTTTTTTATACTTTGATAATTTATGAGTTCTGAGCTCAAACCCTTATTATAAACTGAACGAGAAAAACATCGAAAACTGATGTTAGGTGAAATTTACGAAAAAAATTATATCCCCAAAACTACGCAAAATCATAGAACCTAGACGGGTGTGATTCGGATACTCCTCATCATAAAGTATCTAAATTTTGCGTTTGAACGTCAACTCCTCGGCCACCCTATATATTTGCATGCATGTTTATCTACCAAAAGCGTCGCATTGGTCCGAGTGGTGTGGAGTTACGTTTCACATTAAAAGTTCTAAATTGTACATTGTTTATTTCATTTTAAATATATTTATTTTTGAACTGATCGCCGCTGGAGAAAGCTCTTAGAGTGGCACACACGAACCGGAAGACACGGCCTGGGCATGGCCTTGACAAGGTGGACCGATGATCTTGCGGGGGTCGCTGGTAGCCCCGGATGCGGGTGGTGCTAGGTCGTGAAGATCTTTGGGTATCCTTTGTACAGCAGTGGATGCTTTAAGTGAATATGATGATGAGTTATTAAAGCAAACTAAACAGAATGCATGAATTATTAATCAGATTTCGTTAAATTGGTTAATTTGGTACTTACCAATATATATAAATATAAAAAAACCCCTAACTTTCAAAATAAAAAAAACTGAATGGAGCTATAGAGCTCCCAACAGTGTCACTGTCTTGTGTAAGGAAAGATTTAATAAACTAAATCATAATATACTTTATTTGATATTCGATTGATGTGAAGTAACATACACCTAAGAATCTTCCTCTTAATCGTAGTTTGGTATCAAATAATGAGGTTTGTACATACGCCAGCACATCAAGCTACCCCAATCTGCCAAATTTCCCCAATTTAAAATTAACCTTAAAGCTTATGTGATAAAGTTGAAAATGCATAAAAAATATGAGAGATTGGGGTAGCTGGATGTGCTGGCGTCTGTACAATGGTTGTGGAATGAGGAGTTAAATTGCGAAGTATCTAACAATATTAACACCTTTTGCTTTTGTTTGCGAATTTGTTAATGAAATAATTTAATTTTTTAAAGAAAATAAAATATTTAATCGAGAAAAAATTGTGTAATAAATGACATGATAATTGATTATATGTGTGCTTTTTTCAGGATATTGATCCTATAAAACATAAACTGATAAGTCACTAAAGACGATGCAACATTAACCAAATATAGCATCAGCAGCGCTGCAAATATCATCTACCAACATGTTATGGCCAATATGTGATTGGATAGAAGTCATTAACTGTCATTACCTTGCTTGTTGAGTGTAGATTTAGGTTACGAAGTAATAGTACTAACTTGTATATTCCTTGGTTCGTTCATTAATTCGTTGTAACCTTATATTGTGTGCACGATATACACCAAGTTAACCCTATCCGCATCCCTACGTACTGTTAGCCCTACCTACCAATTAGGGATTTGTTGCGAAAGCGAGGGTGGTCGACACATGCGGGCTCAGCTGCATTATTACACAGAATTTTTGCACACATGCTGCGTATAGGTATGCTACTTGAGCCACTATTTTAGTCTGCGGATGTACTTTTTAAGTTATCTTGGAGACATCCGTAACCGCCAGTAAACATTAACATTTTGCCCGTGTGAGGATGCCATAAAATATGCTATCAATATTTCCCCATACATAATAATAATATAATATAATAATATTTAGGGACAGTGTCACACAGATCATTCTAGCCCCAAACTAAGCAAAGCTTGTACTATGGGTACCAGGAGACGATATACATACTTATATAGATAGATAAATACTTATATACATAGAAAACATCCATGACTCAGAAACAAATGTTCGTGCTGATCACACTAATATTTGCACTTTGACGTTGACAGGTATTTATTTCATGAGTAGTAGGGGTGGTATTCGTAGTCAAATTGGGTCTACTGATGAGACGGCGTCTGTACGCGCCGTCATCATATAAAGAAATGAACTATTGTACGAGTACTGTATAGTGGGTAAGTATGCCATAAACCAAAAATGTTGATTCAATATCGACAATAGATTAGGTAAGCCAGTAGTCAACGCCACGGCGCGGCTCTATACCTTCGATTTTGATAGATTATTTATTATTACGAAGACATTAAGGGTGAAAGTCGCCGGCTATAGCAAAGAAGAGGTCCACAGTATTAGGGATTCAAAGGGAGATTTCCATTGATAAAACAATTCTAGTACTTATGTTGTAATTTGTTGTTAAAAACCCCGTTAAAAACATAAAAATCATCAATTTTTTCTACCTTGTATGATCAATTGCTGATAGTCTCATTCATCACTTAAAGTGTATCAATTGGAACTAAGAAAGTGATGCTCACGGCCACTTCCTACTCTGCTACTAATTCTCCGGTCTATGCACCGGCTAAGGCGGCAGAGCATTCATCTACACACCTTGAAATCCATTAGGTTTCGTATAGTACGGTTGCAGAGGAACTTATTTACAATATTATTAATAATAATAAACTTCGTAAAACTAGGATACCAAAACTACAGCGTCACTACTTACGCTGACGCTGTAGTTTTGGTATCCTAGTTTTACGAAGTTTATTATTATTAATAATATTGTTTATTTCAGACAATTAATCTATAAATTAATACATTAATAAAGTATATACACATAGTTCAAGTTGAAAAAAGTAAATAAATGTAATTAATTAGACATGTAAATAAGTCGAAATGTTTTTGAAGGAGGGGTAACGTGCGAGTTCGTCGTGTGCTTGTATGCGGACTTTATATAAAAAAAATGTCTATAGAGAATGATACCTACGTAAATACACGCAAATCACACCAAGCGTAGCGTAGCTGGCATGGCGAAGAAAACTCTAGAGTGTCAGTCACGTTCCGTGCTTTTTACTTAATTTCTCTAAAACAATTCTATTGGCTGGAGTGGGTTCTGTAAGGTCTAGGTAATTCCCATTATCATTCTTTCAATCGAGCTTCTCATATAGCGAATGAACGTTATGCATCAAAAATCAAGTTTTTTCTAATACTTACTTTGAAATTATACACACATCAACACCGTCTGGGAATGTTTTGTATAAAATTCATAATCTCAAAAAATACTGGCCAATTTTTAGTTCTTTTAATTTATAAGTAACTAGCTGCCCGGTACGTGCTTCGCTACGTATAAGGCATAGTAATAAAAAAAATGATTATTGAGTTCATTTAATCACTTTCCACTTTTTCAAGACTTTTTTAAAATTTTCTCTACGTACAAACCTTCCCTGGACTTCCACGAATAATTCAAGACCAAAATTAGCCATAACGGTAAAGGCGTTGTTGAGTTACAACATTACAACGAAAAGTGGCATTGATTTTTATATATATAGATTATTTTTAAAGCTTATTTTCTAAACCTTTTAGGACGATTGTAAATTTGAATTTGAAAAAAAAAATTAAAAACAAAAGAGTTACGCGGCAAAATGTAAGCGAAGTCCGAAAGTTTGGCTATTTTTTGTGTAAAATTTATGTAATTTCTATGTAATAATAAAATATTTATGTAATTTATATTTAAGTTATATAATAAGTTATCGGTTAATATCGAATTCATTTTATTGTGTGCTTCATGCAGCGGCGCCATTTAAAGAGAGTGGAAATGTTAAAGGCAGTAGGCATGCTCCAAGCTGGGGCTACTCAAAGGAGTATTGCTGAGGAGATTGGAACAAGACAAAACGTGATATCAAGGTTACGTCATCGTGCTACGTATGAAGTGGCTGAAAGACACCCAGGCAGGAAGCGCATATTTAGCGATAAGAACGATTTTCGCAAGTAGCCGCGAGAAGACAACGAAATGTTACGGCCATGCAGTTAGTCCGGCCGATCAGATTAAAACATCTTCCAGCACCTTGGCTTTCAGATGATATAAAAATACTTCTCCATAAGAAAGTTATAGCAAAAACTAAAATGAAGATACGAAAAACTGATCATCACCGGGATAAATATATCAGTATAAGAAATCACTGTAATAAGGTGTGTAGGGATGCACAACGCCAGCATATTCATAAATCTGTTCAAAATGGAGACCCAGCGAAAGTATGGAAATTTCTTAGATCTATGGGGGTCGGAAAATCACGACAAGATAATATTCCCAAAGACCTAGACCTCAACTTGCTTAATCAGCACTTCTCATCTTCGTCCAACTTTGACAGGACTGTAAAAACCTCCACAATCAACTATTTATCATCTTTCCCGGCTCCTAACTTTCCACATTTTGTCTTTAGTCAATTCTCTGCTTGTGATGTTAAGACGAGCGTATTGTCAATAGCATCTAATGCTATTGGTAGCGACTGTATTAGCCGTAACATGATCCTACCTATCCTTGACGAAATCCTTCCCGTTATCTGCCATATCCTCAATTTTTCCATTTCTAGTGGTGTCTTTCCATCCTTGTGGAAAAACGCACATATCATTCCTTTACCAAAGAAATCCCATCCCACTTCAATTTCCCAGTACCGTCAAATATCTATACTTCCTTTTCTATCCAAAGTTCTTGAGCGACTCATCCATAACCAACTCAGTGTGTTCCTACGCAAGAACAATCTCCTCAATCCTTACCAATCCGGTTTTCGTCCAGGTCACAGTACGACCACAGCCTTGATCAATGTTACGGAAGATATCAGGACAGGCATGGAAAATGGCAAAATGACAGTGCTTACATTGTTGGACTTCAGCAATGCCTTTAACACGGTAGATTTTGACATCCTTTTGGCCATTTTACGCTCTATTAACATATCTCCAACGGTAATTGACTGGTTTCGCAGTTACCTGTTTGGACGTCGGCAGCGGGTTCGCATAGAAGACTCTTTCTCTTCTTGGTGTGATACTACTGCTGGTGTACCACAGGGTGGCGTTTTATCTCCTTTGCTTTTCGCTATATTTATTAATGCTATTTCTGACCAACTTATTTCAGCCTACCATCTTTACGCGGATGATCTTCAAATATACACCCAAACACCTTTTGACAAGCTATCGGAAGCCATTAATGTCATTAACAAAGACTTATCTCATATAAGTAAGTGGAGCATGAGATATGGTATCAATGTTAATCCAGAAAAGTGTCAAGTCATTGTTGTTGGCAGCTCTCGGAAAATTACTAATGTTGATTGGTCCCAAATTCCCCATGTCGTTTTCAACGGCACTGTTATACCTTATACTGACAAGGTGAAAAATTTAGGTATTTATATAGACAAGACTCTTTCCTGGGGTCCACAAATACAAGAAGTTAGCAGAAAGATGTTTGCTTCTGCTAGTTCCCTAAGGCACCTACGAAACTTCCTCCCTACTGCTACCAAAATTGCACTTGCGCAGTCCTTGCTTCTCCCTATCCTTGACTATGGTGATACCAGTTATCTTGATGTCACGGAGGACCAACTTGATAAACTTGAGCGACTTCAAAACTTCTGTATACGATTCATATTTGGTTTGCGTAAATATGATCACGTCTCTGAATTTCGCACTAAACTCAAGTGGCTGCCCATAAGACTTCGTCGGAATACTCACATTGTCACGCTTCTATACAGTATTCTGTTCAATCCCGCTACTCCTCTCTATCTCAAGGAACGTTTCAAGTTTCTTCACTCAACTCATTCGAGACTCTTGCGGTCTTCAGAAAACTTACGACTCAAAATGCCAGCGCATTCCACTAATTTCACCGACAAATCCTTCAGTGTACAAGCTGTGCGCTTATGGAATGCGCTGCCAATACAGATCAGGTGCGCTCAATCACAGCATGTATTTAAAAATATGGTGAAACAGCACTATTTGACGATATCTACTAGGCAATAAATATACTGCTTTCCTATTGTGAAATGATATCCTTACACTTATATTTGTAAATATATTTATACATATGTATATATCTATCTATTTATATGTATGTATCTATGTATGTATCTATGTATGTATCTATTTATGTATATGTATAGTCGTATGACTCTAGTTACGTATTCGTACGTAATATTAGATTAATTTAGATTAATAACTTCTAATTGCAATTAGTACATCTTCTGCTACCTTCATCAGGTTATTTTCAATTCTGGTCCATTCAACGCACAACGGTTGCCTGGAAGAGATCGCTTTTAGCGATAAGGCCGCCGATTGCATAATAAGTTTATGTCCTTGTTTGTAACCATTGTTATGTTTTACTTATTTTTGCAATAAAGTGTACTTCTTCTTCTTCTTCTTCTTAGTTCAGAGGCTCAAGTCAGAGCACCAGTTGTTTGTGAGTGCTCGCAGACCGCTTCGTACTCCAGCACTACGCCGAGGAAATCGTGGACGATGACTGGAGTGGGCTCGTGAACATTTCCTCTGGGAAGATAACCAGTGGTCTGTAGTACCTACTGTGCAAACATGTGCTGTTTACCGATGAGACCTGGTTCGGTTTTTTCTCGAAAAAACACATTCATTGTTAGTTTTACCATTATTTCACGTTTTTTCTTTATTTCAATAAAAATTTGATTACGCAAAAAAAATAGTTTTCTTTTATTCTGGAGTGTAGTCTAATAAATGGGATTTATAAAAATATATCATCATCATCATGTTAGCCAAAGTACGTCCACTACTGGACAAAAGCCTCCTCAAAGAATGGGGGGATATGCCATAATCACCACGCTTGGCAGACGGGTTGGCGATCGCAGTTTGATGGTCATAGTTCACATAAAAACGCTGCTGCCTGCTCTCTGGAAGGTATTCCCACGGTAGATTTCTACGCCCCCCATGGGATGAGATGGGGTGATAATATTCTATGCCGTCACCACACAGCACAAATATATATGTGTCACATATAAGTTATATGATCCCAGTTTTGAAGATGTTCATAAACTTCATACAGTATTTATATATGAAAATAAAATGGGCTCAGTTGTTTTATTAGGAAGATCTTAGAACTTATCTATTTAAATCGTAAATTAAATTGTAAAGTCATTGTTAAAAATCTAGAGATTTAAGACGTGAGAACGTATTCTATGGGGTCATTTGCGTAGGTATTACGCCATTTAACATGACTGTTGTATGTTAAATGGTTAAAATTATGGTTTATTAACCATGTTTTGAAGTCGTGTTGGTACATATCACTTCTTTTATTTCTAACTAGCTGTGCCCCGCAGTTTTACCCGCGTTATGCTTTGTAAATTATAGCCTATGTGTTTATCCAGGTTATCAGCTAACTCAATACAAAATTTAATTAAAATCGCTCCAGCTGTTTAGACATGAATAGGTAACAAACATACACACTCACAAATTTTCGCCTTTATAATATTATTGTGATGTATATAATGACATTCAATATTATTCACCCAAGATTTTACTAATGTCAAGGTAGTACTTTAAAAAATATTTGGTACATATAGTAAAAAGTTGATAAAATGCACGTGAATTGTATTCTACGCAAAATAGTTGAGATAGTGAAAATCAGTAACGGGTTACTCATTAATTGTATACCATTTTATATCACCATATAATGTTAATAATAATGATTTTGAGTTTAGTGATACTCCTAGTTCTTAATGAGAAGTACTATTCCACGAGTTAACTTTATGTTCAAAACTGATTATCGAAGAGAATATAACAAACTACGTTGATGATTTTACTACTTTTGACTGACTAAATTCTGTCCTCTTTTTGCTTTTATTATTGTATGTTTTGGTGAATATACCATAAAGTTATATAATACTGGTTAGAATACCTCATAGGTATACTAACCAGTCACTAAACTGAGTAAGTAGGTAGTACTATTAAAAATATCCTCTATTCGTGATTAAAAAGTATGTAAGATTTATATATTTTTTCAATCTCTCCCTACTACAAATATTAGATACTAATTATATTAAAATGTGAAAGTACAACAGAATTTTGAAATATACATACTAATTCTTTAGGTATACGTATATTTAAAAAAAAGTTCTGTTCTTAAATCGTAAATTTCCTACCTACATTTTAACATAATTAAATAATTATTATCATCATCATCATCATCACCATATCAGCCGAAAGACGTCCACTGCTGGACAAAGGCCTCCCCCAATGATGTCCACAATTGCCGGTCTTACGCTATTCGCATTCAGCAGTTTCCAGCGACCCGCACAATAATTATTAGATAAACAAAATAATAAATAATTATTTTCTCGTCGTAAAGAACTTATTCACCTGCCTGATTTAAAAACATTGATATAACATCCACGTTATATATCAAAATATCCTTCTATCTACACGAAGAAGCTATTTAGATAAATCTTAATAATGTAATAATATCGTTAGCTCTACAAAAGGCTAGTAAAGTAATGAAAGAATTTTTTATATTCTTCTATATTTTTAGACAACCGAGACATCATAATACGATTAATAATCGTATCCAGGGTATTAGATCGACACAATAATGCCTGGTTATCTGGATGTAGTGTTGTCAGTTGAGAGATTTCCTTTCTACTATGCAAACATCACAGGCACCTTGACACTAGAGGTTGTTAACCGGTGCATTAGATGGGGCACAATTGAGGCCAGTGTGTGAGCGAGTTCACGAGCAATTTAGGTTCCGTAGGTCAGTTCGCCGAAGGTAACCTTGACATTGACGACAATAGTTGTAACTGAAATTATTGTTTTGCCTAAAACTGTAGTAAATGATAAGTTTTATCACATGTTCGACGACCAAAACACAATAAGGCAACAGCATTGATAATATAATAAGTAGATACCTACCTACTAAAATCTATATTCACTAAAGTAGCCTAATTGATAAGCTGTAGTTGTTTACTTTGGTGTAAGCAAGTAAGTTAGAGAAGTCGATTCTGTACTGAGTACACTATTGGCATGGAACGTGAAATCATTTGGAATCCTTTGTATTGCAATTTACTTTTTGTATGAATTACTTCTTGAGTTCAAAGTTGAGAATGAATCGGAATTCGAAGTAATACATTAAGATAAACTATGGACTGCATTAATAATCAATTAATGCAATCCATAGCTTATCTTAATAATGACAAAAAGTAAAAATATAAACATTACCAAGAAATTATATATTGTTTTTATAGGCACATGCCTGTAAAAACAATAGCAGACAAGTCTAATTTATTAAAATGATTTTAATTCATTTTATTTATAATCTAAGTAAATGTTATTAACTAAATAAGTTATATGTTGTATATTGTTAACTACAAGAGTTTATTAAATTGAAATTGTAGGGGATTACATAGTAAAATACGTTAAAAATATCACTATTCATAATCACACAAAATGAGGCTTAAATTCATAAATTTAAATCCCCGTAGAATTATATGCAACTCGTAACAAACCCAAATCGGTGAGATACCTACGTATGTAGAGTTTGTCCAGCCTTCGAAACTAAATAAAATGTACTTACAATATGAATTTTGGATAAAAATTGTTTTTATTCTATTTAATAGTTATTATAACAGTGTTATACACCGAAGCAACACTATCTAGGCTTGTTGCGTGTTGCTTATTATTCTACGGGATATTCAATTTAATTTTCTTCACCGCCCAATATGCTTGTCCAGACGGCAACAGTTTCGGTTGATTATATTCTGATAGCCGCCGTCACCTCATAGCCAATTTTCATTGTTAGATCCCCCTAATTATAAAGGTTTGCAAAAATTTGGTACGTGTTAAAAACGGTGCGATGTGTTACCTATACTTTTACCGGGATTTAGTAAGGATTCTGCAAAAACCGGCCGGTGTACATCTATTTCTTCCAATCCTATGTAAGATTATTAAAATTTGCACTTTTTACTTTTAGTTAAATGGATTAGTAGTACATAGGTTCATAATAAATGAGGTCGTAGACACTCTAGAGCGCAATGCGTGACGTTTTAAATGTGCGACTATCAATCTATTTACGATACTCAGCATTCAGAACTTAGGTACAAATAGTCTTGTTCAATGATATACGGACAAACACTGAGAGTAGGTACTTCGTATTTGAAAATAACTCGAATATTGTGGCGAGAAATTTCCAAGGCAGACAAACAAAAAAAGGAACTGTTCTTAAATTAAGCTGGCGACGGCAATCTGTGAAGCTTGAAGCTTGCAGCTTTCATATTTAGGGCTGTTTTAATTTTTATTATACCTTTGTTGTCGTCTGGGTTTATTTATAACTAAGTACTCAGTAATGTGTCCATTGAAGTCTGTGTTACGCGCCATAAACGTGTCGTAAGTTCTTTCATTGGAATCATAAATGAGATACGTTCAATTTACCAGTACTTATCTATCCACTTAAGTTTCTAGGTAGTTTAGAACCAGTCCCGGGATGCAAGTATGTCTATTGGTCGATAATATAAAAAATCAAGTTGATATATGTACACCTATACTATTAAACAAGCAATATTACTAATATGCGTGTTACTGTGCCAACCATCATTGTTTTGATATGTTATAAAATTCGTATTTCAGTTTTTCTTTATACCTAATATAACACCGCATAGGTACAGTGGTTTGCTAAACATCTAATCGCAAGGTGGATATTTAGGCAAATATGTTTCTTGGTTTTTAATAGTCACTGGTTTTAACTTCGAACAATAATAGTACTATTATTGATCGAAGGGTTCTAAGTAGTGTACTAAATTATACTTAAAAAGCCCAGAACTTATAGAACTGAGGAGTATCAGTTTACGAATTATGTCAATCTTTTTAAGACTATATCTGTACCAATTGGGTACGTCAGTTTATTAAAATGTTTTTTTTGAGAATGATGTTCGACAAACTACTCTGTTTAGTATGACGGTTTCAGATGGATGGGTCCTGAACGCTCCAAACTATGAGCTCGTTTTTTTATCGCCATTTGCATTCATCTACTACATTCATATTCGACAGAAATCTAAAACCTACTCATATTTATTTATATTTCATTCATAATTAATTTTCTAAGTTGTCTGTACACCACCCGGTGACACAGATGAAATAGTAGGATAGGTAAGATGCTCTCCCGAGCTCTCGACCTTGAAGCCCTCCAATTATGTATTTATGCAGCTCCGTTACTCAAATGTATAATCGGAGGTACTTCAAGGTCGAGGGCTCGGGAGAGAATCTTACTTATCCTGCTGTTTATATTGTAATATGTAAACATCAAACACTGTCACTGGATAACAAGTAGAACATTCTAATCTCAAAAAAATTGGATTACTAGTGCGTGCTGGCTCGAGACCCGTCGGACGATTATATTTAAGATTTCCTATTTTTTAGATTAAATTTACACTTTGTATAACAAATAATGTAATAAAACTATGAAATATAAAATGTAGAACATTCGTTTCTGAATTACTCAACAAATAGTTTAAATGTCAGTACGAACATTTAAACTTTTTGTTGAGTAATTCAGAAACGAATGTTCTACATTTTATATTTTTTAGTTTTATAACATTATTTGTAATTCAAAGTGTAAATTTAATCTCATATGCTAAATTAAACTAAACAAATTGATGGAAAAAAGTTTGTGAAATCCATAAATTAATCGTAATCCGTATGCGAAGTTAAGGACACGGTAAATTACATTTTATTTTCGCGTAATTTGTTAATCAAAACCACTTTTAGAAGAACTTCAGTAATTGTCAAACAAACAGCAATCCTTGAATCACGATACGGTGCAAAATGAATGATGCATACGAAGTGGAAACAATCATACTTTCAAGTTCGGCCTTATTTTGACCCCTCGCCGTAATTGTTTAAATTGCCCTTCATTATTATGAAGTGGCATCCCTGAAGATGCGGTTCATGAAAAAGAGGATGTGATGATAATGTGTGACTGTTGATTGCAATAAGCACTTACTCTGCATCAATTCAGCAGGACGTCGATTTCAATTTGACCACATCCTGCTTTCTCAAGATGTACTGATTATTTATTGTTATGAAGCAGTTTTTTAAATCAGCCCGACCCTCGATGCAAATGGCTATATTGAAGCAGCCAAATTGGTTGTTTGCCGTATGATTCAGATATTAAAACTTTATAATGTTAAAATACATTTATCAAATTTGACGTATTTTAAAGAAATTAATTGATCCCGTAATATTATCAACAACTTTTCCTGAATCAAAAAATCACTAGCTCACCTCTAATAAAAGGTAAAAACAAAAGAAATAACAATCAATTTCAATTGTCATTTTATATTTAGTATACAAACTTTAAAGATTTGAAGTAATTTTGCTTACAATTAGTGGTTTTGTTTAATTTCACCCTGTTTTTAACTTTTTGTAAGTATTGTTCACAATATTTTGCCTCGTAATTGAAGACTACCAGTGATATTGGCGGGAAACAGCGTTCTTCTCATAACCGCATCCTACACTGTCCTTCACACCGCTCTGATTTCATCCACTCTTTTACTTTCTTTGTATTATCCATTCTCCTCTAGTATGCTCTTCCACCAGAAATCAGAAAGGCTAAAAGTCGTTATTCTTTCAAAAAGAAAACTCTGGAGCGTATAACCAAACGTTATTGGCAGAATCATCACATTAGTATTATTTTATTAAACATTAGTATTATATTAACTGTAATAGATACAAAAGATTATGCACATAAATACATTCCTTCCGGTAACAACAGATCAATATTATTTTCTGGTAAAAAAACATGTAACAGTAACCAACAAAGTATATATAAAGGGACAATTCCCTACTATTTCAGAGTTATAAAGAGAGATATTCCTCCCCAAAAAACTTCTCAAAACAGTGAGGCTAATTCTTTTTTATACAAAAGTCTAATGAAAGTCAAGACGATAAAATAAAAATATTTCACCAGAATATTGCAGGTATATTAAATAAAATAGAAACCTTAGAATTATGTTTAAATGAAATCACTATCAACCAAAAACAGCCAATACACATTTTATGGTTTAGTGAAACTTTTTATTAAAACAGGGGATAAACCCAACATAAAAATTAAAGGGTATAAATTAAGTGATTACTATTCTCGGAAAAAGCAAAAACGAGGTGGCACATGCATTATGACAATTAATGGACTTATCTGCAAACCCATTGACTTATGTAAAGAATGTTCTTGCGATAACGTATTTGAATGTTGTGGCGTGGAAATCCCTAGTATTAATTGTATTTTAATTTGTATTTACAGGACACCTACATCTAACATTAATACTTTTTTTAATAAATTAGAAATTTTATTTCACAAATTATCATATAAAATCCTTAAAAAAAAATTATAATTACAGGTGATTTCAATATCAATATGCTAGTCCACAACAAAAACTCTCTGACATTAAAATATATATTTTCCAATTACAATTTGACATTACATATAATAATAATAATAATAAAATTTATTTTTCACCACAACACATCAGAGTTTGTACATTAGATTAAGATACTTATATAGATAGTACACAAAATGGTTCAACATTTTTTCTAAGATCAAACAAACTAAGTACAAAAGAAATATATTGATGTTATTGTCTTACAGGTGTGGTGACTAGCACCTTAACTAAGCTATTATACCATAACTTGTAATAAAGGTGCTAGGCCCAAACTTCCTAAATACGCTGTTAACATCATGACAAGCAAAACATTATAGAACAAGAAACTGAACATGAAATACAGTAAAAATAAATATTAAAAAATTAATTAAAATAAGACAATGTAATTTTAAATTATTAAACTATTAATCAATCATGCATGTTTGGTGTTCCACGTATCTATGTATGTATGTATGTGTGTGTGTGTGTGTGTGTTTGTGTGTGAGTGTGTGCAGGTTTAGGTAGGAAGGATTAATTGTGCATTGAAGCCAAGTTTTTAAATTATTGAGGCCTTCGTAGAAGAAGTTCCGTTTCATCGTAGTTTTTAGTCAGCAGCCACTTTGTGACTGTGTCTTTGCATGAGTGTGTGGACATTGGAAAAATTGTTAGACTACGATTTATCATATTATATACACTCGCGAGCAACCAAATCGACTCAAGCCTTGTCGGCGCACATATACATTGATTTTCCTAAAACGATAAATGGTAATTACAAAAGTGATATGTCATTCGAAAGCTGAAGAATTAGGCTTTCAATTAACATCAATACCTTAAAAAAAACTAAGCGCTGATTTATTGACACATTTTAATTGGCCGTCAGCGTAAATTACCTCTTTAGGAATCCACGACTTGCGCTACCTGCTCCCGCTATAAAACCCCCCACTTCCGGTTTATCTTATCAGTTGCTTGTTACAGGTTGACCGGTACACATCTCCGTAAATTGCATTCCTTGTTTTCGCTAACCCATGGATACCACACCAGAAGAAGCCGCTCAAGTTGTTGCCTTGTTGCAACAAGGGTTAAGTCAGCGAGCAATCGCTGCCCAGCTCCACTTGAGCCAGTCTTCTGTATCCCGAGTATACAGACGGTTCCAAGAGACTGGTGCCTTCAATCGGAGACCAAGAACGAGCCGCCACCGGTGCACTTCAGAGAGAGACGACCGCTTCATTGTCTCAACCTCGCTGCGCAATCGACACCTTACGGGCGTTGATGTGCAGCAAGAACTGAGACGTGTACGACAAGTGGCTGTCAGCGAGTGGACAGTGAGAAGACGCTTGAAGGAAGCCAACTTGACGCCAAAAAGACCTGCGACGGGCCCTAAGTTGACTGCAGGCCACCGACAAGCGCGCCTTCAATTTGCTCGAGAGCATCTCAATTGGAGCGTTGCGCAATGGCGATCGGTCCTGTTTACTGATGAGTGCAGAATGTGTCTGCATGGCAGTGACAGGAGAGGCCGAGTCTACAGGCGTCCGGGAGAACGATTTGCCCAATGTTGTTTCGCTGAAACAGTGGCATATGGCGGCGGTTCCTGCATGATGTGGGCTGGTATCTCTTTAGAGGGAAAAACCGAACTTGTTTTCGTGCCTGGGGGCGGCCGAGGAGGCGGGCTAACAGCTGATCGGTACATCACCGACATTCTACTGGATCATGTTGTGCCCTACGCAGGGTTTGTCGGTGAAGACTTCGTGTTAATGCACGACAATGCCCGCTGCCACACGGCACGAGTCACTCGACAGTTTCTGCAAGAGGTCGAATTACGCACGATGGACTGGCCTGCGCTCAGTCCTGACATGAATCCCATCGAGCACTTATGGGACGAGCTTAAAAGAAGAGTTCGGGCCAGAAATCCAGTCCCTTCAAGCGTAGACGAGCTAAAGACAGCATTATTAGAGGAGTGGGACGGCATTCCTCAAGAAAATGTCAAAAAATTGATAAGGTCCATGAAAAACAGACTGCGGGATGTAATTAGGGCTAGAGGGGGCAATACGAAATACTGATTTAAATAAAATAATTTTATTTTTAATTTTTTTTGTTTAATTTGTCAAATACGAGACACATACCCTTTTTCCTAAATTCCCGTTTTTCCTACTCTTGCATTCAGACATCATTTATTTCAAAAATGATGGATGGATTTCAATGATAATGATATCAAATTAAAGCTGACATCTTAAGCTTTCGAATGACATATCATTTTAATAATTTCCATTCATGATTTTAGTTGTATCAATGTATGTGTGCGCCGACAAGGCTTGAGTCGATTTGGTTGCTCGCGAGTGTAGATGAGGTCCTAAAAAACATTGAAATCTCTGAGTGAAGGCAAGACTGCATCTGTGTGGGTTGCAGGGTTTATCTCTTCGCCGTTGGTTAAATGTTTTGAATGGGGTGTTTATGTGTTGTGATAGGACGGTGCTCATTACGAAAAGTTGTCGAACTGAGAGCACTTCACATGATTTATAGAGGGCTTCGGTTGGGAAGAGAATTGGTCGAAACGTCCTTACTTTCAGTACGGCTCTCTGGGCTCTTTCCAGTTTAAGCATTATGGATTTAGAAGCGCCACCCCAGACCGATACACAATATACGAGAAGAGACTGGCATAAGGCTAGGTAAACTCTCTTGACAGTCTGAGCTTCAGCAATATGTCGAAGAGTCTTAAAAACGTAGATCATTTTCCTTAGTCGGGTGGTAAGCTGATCAATGTGTGTAGTAAAGGTCAAGTTCTCATCGAGAGTAATGCCTAAGTATTTTACCGTTTGGGTGCGCTGAAGCCGAGGGCAGCTACAACTAGAACTATCTTCTGCACTGCACAAGTGTGAGATTATTTGGAGTGATTCTTGTGGTTGAACGGTCTGTCGCAACCTAAATGTTATAATTTTGGTTTTTTCCGCATTTAATGTAAGCGAATGTTTAGCGAGCCAGTTGATAACAATATTCAACCCCCTTTGCGCAGCTTTATATGTATTTTCCCACGTGTCACCTGTGAACGTAAGTACAGTATCATCTGCAAATACAGTGATCTTACCCTGCTCCAGATTAAGATTGCATAGCTGATTTATATAAACTAAAAATAATGTAGGCCCGATAACGCTGCCTTGAGGTACGCCAAATGAGATTGGAAGTTCAATGCTTTCATGATTTTGTATTCTAACAATTTGTGTTCTATCGCTAAGATAATCCCTAAATATTTTGAGAGGATGCCCACGGATGCCAAGTTCTTCTAGCTTTGATACAAGGATTGGAATAGACACTGTGTCAAAGGCTTCCTTTAACTCTAAAAATATTGATAGTACTTTCCGCTTTTTATCAAATTGATTTACTATATGATTTGTTAATTCTACGATCGCTGTATTTGTCGAATTATTAATTCTGAATCCAAATTGATTTTTAGATAGTAGATTTTTGTTTTCGAGATATCTTGTAAGCCTTTTATTAATTAATCGTTCAAATAATTTAGAGATTGATGGAAGTACAGCTATTGGGCGATAGTTACCAACACAGTGTCTATCTCCACTCTTGTAAATAGGGTGTATTACTGCTTTTTTGAGATATAAGGGAAAACACCCCTTACTCAAACAAAGGTTAAATATGTAGGTGATTGGAGCAACAAGATAATGTTTATAGCGTTTCAAGAATTTAGTAGAAATGTTATCCCAACCAACGGCAGAGTCTGTTTTTAATGACATGAGTATTGATTCAACTTCAGTTTCATCCGTGTCTAGCATTACAAATGTTTGCAATGGACAGGGAGTGGGATAGTCGTCTGTATCTGAATGGCTATTTTGATTGACCCTGATGCCGTTAGCAAGGTTTTTGCCAATATTACAAAAGTAATCATTTACATCGTTTACCGATTGTTCAGGGGTACTAGAGGTTGCAAGCAGATCGTTTGGGGTAACTTTTATTTTCACAGTGTTTGTTACTCTCTTTATTGCTCTCCATATTTTTTTATTATCATTGCCGGCTTCTCTCAATTCGTTTTTCTCATAATCTCTTTTAACTTTTTTAAGTATTTTATTACAATAGTTTCTGTAACGTTTATAAGTTATGTTTAAACAAGTGTTATTGGGTGAGAGTTTGAGTTTTTTATGCATATTGTCTCTATTCCTCATACATCTCAGCAACCCTGTGGTAATCCATGGTTTAAGAAGACGCTTGTTATTTGGGAGTTTAATTAATGTGGTGTGTTTTTTTATTACCTTACCAATGGTCTCTATAAGTAGAACGGTAGCTTCATTAGCACCACTGCAGTTGTAAATTGGTAACAATTCAATGGTACTCATTTCAGCGTCTAACGATGTGTAGTTGATCTTTGAAGTATAATTATCTGGCTGAGAATTTTTTTTACGCTTGAGAGAAAGCATCACTGCATAGTGGTCGGTAACGGTTGAAGTTATTACCATGGTTAATGCGGTATGGTTAGACTTGAGCATGATATGGTCAAGACACGCGTGTTCGCGAGTAGGAAGAGTGTGTGCTGGTAGCAGACCATGAAATGCCACCAGGTCTAGATATTCCGATATGTGATTAGGGCATGGCGAATTTGTTATATCCAAATTATCTCCAATAATCGCTACACTTTTATAACTGGATAGATAGTTCAATAATGAGTCTAACGATTGTAAAAAATTTGTGAGGTCTAAGAACGAGGGCGAGCGGTAAATACATATAAAGGCCTTTTCAGTTCCAATTTTCAGTACTAGACAGCTAGCGTCCTTAAAGGCTGGTTCTTCAACAGTATAGTTTGTCAGGTTTTTTATGTAAAGAACTACACCATCATTTTGGTTTAGAAGCGTTGAAGTTTGATAATAAGCATAGTTTTCTATTATTGGAATGGAAACCGTATGTTTCAGCCAGCACTCAGTTAAGACGATAACGTTATAATCGACTATAGTTCTATGTAGGAGGGTCTGAAAATTATGAATATTTGTATTTATTGATCGAATATTCTGAGATATAATTTTAAGTTGTTGGTGAGGATTGACAATGAGAGACGAGCATTCTTCTGGTGAGCACCTTATAGAATCAGAGACAGAAATTTGGTCTAAATATTTGTTAATTTGTAAAATATTATCCATAGTTAAAGTGTTTTAGTATTAGCATTTGTCTTATTTTTGGTCGAATATTTTTGAAGTATATGTGCACAAATTGAAATGAAGATGATAACTTGACTAAAACGAAATATAAATGAACCCACTCGACAAAATAATTGCATAGATCTCATAGCAAGTAACATAAAGGACGCCACTGGTAAGACACTCCAACTTTTTTTATCAGACCATGACACCGCTCAACCCTTTGTCATCTCATTAATCGGTCACTTACTGAGGGAATATTTCCAGACAAACTAAAGTATTCCATTGTAAAGCCTCTTTATAAAAAAGGCGATCGTAAAGATCCTAACAACTATCGTCCTATTACACTCATTCCCATATTGTCAAAAATATTTGAAAAAATATTTTATAGAAGGTTAATAGAGTTCCTTAATAAGCACAAAATTATTTGCCATGAACAAAATGGGTTCCAGAAAGATAAATCTACATCACTAGCTACTTTTAGTCTCATTAAAACTGTAAGAGAACATCTGGACCGCAAAAATCCCGTTGTAGTCATATTCTTTGACATGAGTAAGGCTTTTGATTTTGTGGATCACAAAACCTTACTCAGTAAGTGCGAATCCTGTGGCATTAGAGGTATTGCTTTGGAGTGGATTAAAAGTTATATAAGCAACAGGCAACAGTGTGTTGAAGTTACACGCCTAAATGAAAATCTTGTGAATACTACACACAAGTCTATATATAGAGTCAATTCTTACGGTGTTCCACAGGGCAGCGTCTTGGGACCTCTTCTATTTTTGATTTATATAAACGACCTACCTGATAACATAGAATATAAAAGTGTCCTCTTCGCGGACGACCTATCGGTAATAGTGCCCAATGATGATAGGCAGATATCATATGACTCGAAAATAAGTAAAACAGTACAGACCGTCTTAGACTGGCTGCACTCAAATAATTTATATGCAAATATAGCAAAAACTAAATACATTAAATTTCGAACATACAATTCCAAAGATTATAATATTAATGTTAAGATAGGGGACCAAACCATAACACAAACGAATAATACAAAATTTTTAGGTATCACCTTAGACCAATTTTGCCATTGGAAAGAACACATTAACGTTATTTGTAATAAATTAAATAGATTTGTATTTGCATTAAAAAAATTACCCAACGTATCGGATGAACACACTGCACGTATAGCCTACAGCGGTTACGTTGAATCCATTTTAAGGTATGGTCTCATTATATGGGGAAATTCAACAGACATTAATAAAGCTTTCATTGTTCAAAAAAAGTGTATACGTGCCATTTATCGTGCAGGCCCATTTGATTCATGTGGACCCTTATTTAAAAAATTGAACAGGTTAACACTAGTATCGATGTACATTTTTGAAATATCATTATTTGTCAGAAAAAATAGTGATCTTTTTAAAACTAAGAAGGAGGGTAGTTGTAGATCGAGAGATCCTACAAAATTAGTAGTTTCGTACTGCAGAACGACTCAAAACAAAAAGAACGTGTATCATATGTGTATAACTTTATATAATAAATTGCCAAGAGACAGAGAACTGCCTTTTAGGTATTTTAAGACAAAACTTCGGACATGGTTGGTAACAAATGCTTTTATACAATAAATGAATATATGACATTTCATCATCATCATCATCATCATATCAGCCGAAAGACGTCCACTGCTGGACAAAGGCCTCCCCCAAAGATCTCCACAATTGCCGGTCTTGCGCTATCCGCATCCAGCGATTTCCAGCGACCCGCACAAGATCATCGGTCCATCTTGTAGGGGGCCTGCCCACGCTGCGTCTTCCGGTTCGTGGTCGCCACTCGAGAACCTTTCTGCCCCAACGGCCGTCGGCTCTACGAGCTATGTGCCCTGCCCACTGCCACTTCAGCTTGGCAATTCTTCGGGCTATGTCGGTGACTTTGGTTCGCCTGCGGATTTCGACATTTCTGATGCGATCCCGCAGGGAAACTCCGAGCATAGCCCTCTCCATTGCTCTTTGGGTGAGCCTTCTAATAAGGCCCATAGTGAGCGACCACGTCTCTGTTCCGTATGTCATCACTGGCAACACACACTGGTCGAAGACTTTCGACTTGAGACACTGCGGTATTTTGGACGAGAAGATGTTACGTAGCTTCCCGAACGCTGCCCATCCGAGTTGGATTCTACGATTGACCTCCTTCTCGAAGTTGGACCTACCTAGTTGGATGGTCTGTCCTAGGTAAATATAGTTCTCTACAACTTCGAGTGCAGAGTCACCAACTTTCAATTGAGTGGGAGTAACATGGACGTTTGACATGATTTTCGTCTTATCCATGTTCATTTTCAGACCCACTTGTTGAGAGACTCTGCTGAGGTCATCGAGCATTGCACCGAGGTCTTCCATGGTCTCAGCCATGACTACGATATCATCGGCAAATCGAAGGTGAGTGATGTACTCGCCATTGACATTGATGCCAAAGCCTTTCCAGTCCAGAAGCTTGAAGACGTCTTCCAATGCAGCGGTGAACAGTTTCGGAGATATAACATCTCCCTGTCTCACGCCTCGCTGCAAGTGGATAGGTTTCGAGATCTGGTCCTGGAGTCGCACTGACATAGTGGCGTTTTCATACAAACACTTTATCACCTCGATATACCGGTAGTCAATTTGGCACCTTATGAGAGACCTCAGCACGGCCCATGTTTCGATAGAATCAAAGGCTTTCTCATAGTCCACAAACGCTAAGCACAGTGGCTTGTTATACTCTTCGGTCTTCTGTATAACTTGCCGCAGCGTATGTGGTCTATGGTGCTAAAGCCTTTTCGGAAACCGGCTTGTTCGGGAGGCTGGAAGTCGTCAAACCTGCGCGCGAGACGGTTTGTAACGACCCTCGAAAACAACTTGTAAACATGGCTCAGCAGTGTGATGGGTCTATAATTCTTCAATAGGGTTTTGTCGCCCTTTTTGAAGAAGAGCACCACCACACTTCTGTGCCATGCTTGTGGCGTTTGACCATCTAGTATGACGGAGTTAAATAACTTCTGAAGGGCCCGTAGGATTGGTGTACCACCCGCCTTCAGAAGCTCTGCTGTAACTCCATCATCACCAGGCGCCTTGTTGTTCTTGAGTTGTTTGAGAGCCATTCTAATCTCGTACAGGCTGACGTCCGGGATGTCTTCGGTGTAACGTCGGGTTAGTCGTGCTCTGGGATCTGAGGCATGACTTTTGACAGGTGGCTGTGTTGTCGTATATAACTGTCCGTAGAACTTCTCGATCTCTCCCAGCAACTCAGGTTTAGACGTGACGATTCTATCATCCTCAGTCTTCAGCTTCGTCAGTTGGCTCTGTCCAACAGACAGAGCTCTTGCGAACACTTTAGAGCCTTTGTTTCGCTCGATGGCCTCTTTAACACTAATTGTATTAAATTGCCGCGTGTCGCGAGTCAAAGACTTTGAGATCTGTCTGTTGAGCTGCCGATATCTGGTAGCATCATCTGAGGATGTCAGAACCATTTTCCGTCTATCTTCCATAAGTTGCAGGGTAAAGTCAGAGATCTTTTTAGTTCTGTTTGTACGGCGGGCCTTGAAGACCTTAGACCCAGCCGTATGGACAGCTTCTACGAGCCTGTCATAGTATGAGTCCACTTCCTCGCAGTCTGCTAGGCATTCGAAACGGTTTTGCAGTTCGAGCTGAAATGGTTCGGGATTTTGGACGTGGATAGGTAAAGGTCGGAGCGTAGACTTTATCAGTCGGGACCTCTGGAGTTTGACATTTAGGTTCAATGAGCCTCTGACCAGTCTGTGATCGCTCCCGGTTTTAACCGCATTGATCACGGAGACATCATTGAACATCTGTCGTCTCGTCGACAAGATAAAGTCTATCTCATTTTTAGTTTTACCATCCGGGCTCACCCAGGTCCATTTGCGGTGATCCGGCTTCCTGAAGAAGGAATTCATCATAAAGAGTCCCTCCTTCTCCATGAAGTCGGCCAACATTTGGCCCCGGGGGTTCCGGTCACCAGTTCCAAATTGCCCCACTCTCAGCTCATTACCGAATCGTTTGCCCAGCTTCGCGTTAAAGTCCCCCATGACCACAGTGAAATAGGAGTTAGAGGTATGTATGGCTCTGGATATGTCCTCATACATAACCTCGACCTCATCGTTGGAGTGTGTCGAAGTGGGTGCGTATACCTGTATAACCTTCAACGAATACCGCTTGGTGATTCTGAGTATAAGGTACGCAACCCTCGTCGACACACTCTCGATTTTCACTAGGTTGTTCACGAGGGACTTGTGGACTATGAACCCGACACCACCTTGGGATATTTGGTCACCCTCCCGGTAATAGAGCAGGTTTCCGGATTTCAGTATTATCGAGTCCTCCCCCTCTCTTCGGACTTCAGATAATCCTACAATATCCCAATGTAACCTGCTCAATTCTTCCTCCAGTTCGGTTATCTTCTCGTCGGACCGCAGTGTACGTGTGTTATATGTTGCCAGGGCCAGAGGTCGTCGGTGTTGGTAACGCGGAATCTGCCGGGGATTCTTAGCACCCCCTGCCCTGCCGTAACCACGGCTGTTACCACGGCTGGGAATAGCAGGGCTGCCGGGGACTGGGGGCCGCGGTTTGGTTGTGTCCATCATTTGAGGGGATTTGCCATAATCGCCACGCTTGGCAGACGGGTTGGCGATCGCAGTAAGGTGGACATGGTACTCAGGAGAACGCTGCTGCCCGTTCTCTGGTATATATTCCCTCGGGACGACTTTTACGTCCCCCCACGGGATGAGAGGGGGTGGTGATAATCTTAGGCCGTCACCACACAGCAAATATGACATTTGTATCTAGGTAAATTAATTCATATACTTGACATTGCTTATTTTATTATTTTTTAGATTTAAATTGTATTCACTATTGTTTTAATATGTGCATGCCTGTAATAGGTAGAATATGGCTTGTTCACAAAATTGTCGCCAATATATCTTGTTATGTAACATATATTCTAAGCAAATAAATGATTTCTGATTTCTGATTTCCGTGTATTTTATTTGTATTATTTATATGTATAATATATATGTGTATATATTAGTATATTATCATAAAGGTATTGTGTATTTTAGGTAATTGTATGAAGTATCTATATTTTTACTCTCAGTTTTATTCTTTAAGCTCGTAGTGCACCTACCATGTAATCTCTGCATCACCCCAAGGTTGACTGGCAGAGAATGCCTTCGGCATTGCACATTGTGCATAAAGTTTAAATTAAAAAAAAGTTGAAACAAAAAACTATTCTAACTAATTTGATTCACACCCTTACACGTTGAAAATATAATTTGTTGTGTGTTCTACATAAATATATTAATTACGAGTAGCATTATAGCAACCTGTAGAATCAATGTGCAAATCAAAAATTGTTTTCATTCTTCATACAAAGTGCGCCAACTGTATAGGAAGGAGGATATGTTAACTGATCTTATGAACATTATATTTGGTATATTTAATACCAAAAAAAGTTGGTGCCTATTGGCACGATTTAATTTGCGCATTAAACAAATTAAAAAAATAACTTTTTAATGCTTACTGTCAGAATCTATAGGTCAATTATTCGAAGGGATCGTTAAATGTCGGCAGACTTCTCATGCCATCAAGAACATTTAATAGAACTCTCAGGCATGCATGTTTCCTAACGATGCTTTCCTTCACCACTTAAGTTCTAGATTATTTATTTCGAATACAGTGTGTGTATTAGAAATTAGTTATCTGGTACTTAAAGCGGTATTAGTCTTCGAGCCTATTTCAGCCTTTGGTTCCTCCTAATGACTACTAACTCCACAGTCCAACGGCCTAACCACTACGCTATCTCGTTCTATTTTATTTGCTTAGGTAATACCGGTGAAAGAAAAAGGATAATACAGAGTTCAAGTTATGTTGTACGCTGTATTCTATATCTCAATCTAAAACTAAGGCATCGAAATTATAATATTATAATTCAATTAAATTTTCTATTGTTAAATAGGGTTTTTAAAATTAAATAATTGTTTTAAAACTATTTATTTTTCTCACCTTTGGATGGAAACTTTGGGCCGCTAGGGCTCAGAATCTGGCCAAGTTCTCCACGGTATTGGTGTTATGATCAGTATATATCCGACAGTTACTTAATATTACGCCGCGCTGTAAGAGACAAAGTTTCACTTGCATAGTGGATTCATAAATCGCACTACGTTTTTATTTGTAGGTACCTAAGATTTTATTATTTTTTCAACTTTTGTGTATATTCTATGTCATATTGTTATTACAATACAATAAATAGAATTAAGAAGTGCAGTTTATTTCGGAAATACCATGTCTATTAAAATGAATATTAATATAAAATTTTATATTAGGTATACATCATTAAGTTACCATAGGAAGTATCTAGAGATAGGTACCTAATAAGAAATAGCTGATTATAGTTATTTCATAAAATACTAATTTCAAATAAATAGTGAATTAGGTTAAGGACAATACATAATTAAAGGACAATATATAATTTAAGTAGTTACGATATTATTATATTTTTTGTGATTTAGAAGAAGCTTCCATTTTATTTTTTATTTTTAGATGTTTTGTAATTTATCGTACCTAGTTTAGTGGCCGCTTACAGAATACACTTTTATGCATCAGAGTAAGGGAGCAAACTTAGATTTTTTGAAGATAAACAGGATACTGGTCTCCTTGCCGCCTATTTCTAGTCCCATAAGCTACATTATACATATCATAATATAATAAAAAAATAATTTAACAAACACGACAAAATCAGACATTAACTTAAACTAATAATAAAAATAATAACTTTATAGAACAAACCAAAATGTGTTCGATAAGTGTACAAACCAAAATGTGTTCTTTAATATGTTTAACGGAAAAATTACTTTACGTCTACTATTTATTACACCTTGTAGTTATATATAAATACTACATTAGCACTATATATTTAACAATAGCCGTGTAGTGGCCAGGTTAGAGCATGACGTCTCCTCACTTTTCATTTGGTGTTGTATGTGGCAACTAGAGCTCATAGGACTCGAGTATCGCAAGTCCAGCTGTTGCTTCCTGTCTCTGTTCAGAAAGTCTCTCACGATAATGTTCGCAACATACCGCTGATAAGTAGGTATACGATGCTGGCATTGTGGAAGACCAAGTATATTGCACGATAATTGCTGCAAGGACAAAGCTGGTTTCCAAATTGCTAGAAAATCCCGTGGGAATTCCGGATTAATTCACTACTGCCACTATCATAATGATAACATTGTTATTTGGTAATTCCGGATTAAGTTATTGTTCAGCAGTAGTAACTTAATCGGAATTTCCACGGGATTTTTTGTAGTCGTCAGTCAGCTTACATTGTTATCAGTGTAAGCTCATTGACGCTTGATAAAAGTGAAGAAGTAATAGATATTTACACACCCATACACACACGCACACAAAGACCCTAACACTCACCTTCCATTTCTACATCTTGTACCTAAAAGTTAACTAATGAAGTGGGTTAATTTTGACCCACTTCATTAGTTAACTTTTATTCAATCTTAATTTGAATTAGTTTATAAATTCTTTTTTATTTTTATTTAGTATAATGTGAAGAGCCGGGCATTCTAACTCAGGTATTTTTTACTTTAAAGGAATACACAACCTACGATATAAGTAACTATGAACCAAATTGTAAGAAACTGAAGAATAAACTATTATTTATATTTTTTATTTTATTTATGAAGTGTAACATAAGTATTATGAGGAGATGGCCCATAATTTTCCAAAATTCATTACACCGAAAAGGCTTATCACAATGCACGCCAAGGCGTTATTATAACCCTTGGCCTCGCCTTCCTGGACGCCAGGATATGAACAGAGACTTGGCAACAGTAATACCATGTTCAGGTTCCTAAATAAATATAAAATGACTTAGATGCCTCCTATATCTCATTGAACATCGTCAAGAAGATGTTACACAAGTTGTATGCACAAAGGTGTAGTACAACTACTAGTAACATATATTGGTTATTATAAAAATTTAAATGTGTCTTAAAACTTGTAGTAGAATAGGTAGAAATAAAATGAATCATATAAAAATAGACTGAAAAGACCACCCTGAAAATGTAGACTTGCTCTGAACAGAACAGATGGCAACACCGAAATATCAAGGGATTAATGGTACCAATTGACTACTATCATTTCAGCACAGCAGTTAAGTTTTTGTTAAACCACGACATATAAAGACTGATTTGATGATACCGGATCATAACATAAGAGCTACTCTGAACAGGCGCGGGCTCTTTTGTACTGGGATAACGGGATATTCTAATCGCAATGCTGAAACAAAGATCAGTCGAAATTAGAAGACTTACCTGAAAGGCCAAAAATAAAAGGTTTGGCTGATACCAATCAACTCGAAGGTTTTTTTAGATGTGTCAGAACTCTTATAAAATGGCAAAGCCTGCAGATTGTGTACTTTTGCAAACCAAACACTTTAACGCACTATTGAATCTGTAAACCTACAATATATAAGGTTTTCCATACTACCCGCTTTATATAAGATAGACTTTCAGCTCCTCAGACTCAGGACCCATTGTACAAGCTCATGCGAAGCTATATTTTTCTTATAGAAACTACGAGGTAAAAGTCGGGAGTAGTTAATACCCCTAGATATATCTGTGTTTTGTGGACTTCAAGAAGGCGTTTGATAGTGTGCCCTGTGGTGCTTTATGGTAAGTGCCGTCTCAATTAGATTGCACAGAAAAGTATAAGCTGATCAGGCTCAGGCATGATAACATGAAATGCAGTGTCACTTTCTTCGCTTTATACTTTTCAGCTGTCGCAAAAGACGCTTCCTTCCATTTCGAACAGTTGGCAGTGTTTTCGATTTGAGTAGACTATAGTATAGTATAGTATAAGCTAAGGAGAAAATATATCACGACAATACGATCACGGAATTGGTGTTGTATGCCGCCCCTTACACTTATGCGTGTTACCTGTTGTTGCTGCAACTGATTCCCCTCCTATCTACCGGCATTTACTTAAATCTCTTTTGGTAGACTATATCCTAAAGAATTCAAATTACTGTTGGATTTGATTGTGAAGAGAAAATAAATATATTATGAATTGAATTGATTGAAACAAGTTTCTTAGATTGGCCAATGATTCATCGAAGGAACCGATGTTGCTTATAGTAAACGTTTTAAAAATGTGTGCAAACTAATGAATATTAAGTCTAGTAACCTAAACATAACATTACTTACCTTTCTCGTCTCATGTAGTTGTATAAAGCTTAACGTAATTAATGTAATTTACCCAAAATTGTTTATGATGTTATCTGGAATCCTATTAGATCTTTATATCCATGAATACAACCAAAGATATATAAACTATTTATTCCTTTAATTTATCTCATAAACATAAAGCTAACACACTACTGTTGATAGTGAAATAAATTGTTCTCATATGGAGATAATGTGTTATTGAGAAGTCCTATTGAAAGAATGTCTTGTTGATATTGTCTAATTGGAATATATAATGTTTCCTAAATGAATTGTATGTTTACTTCAAACATTTTGTGTCTAGTTTTACCCAGCTGTGATGTATATACCTATGTTTTCCCTTAGTAGAATAAATAACAGATAGATAGATAGAATACTCTTTATTGTACACACACAGGCAGTCAGAAAATACATCGGATATAATATAAAGAACATAAGGTACAATGGGCGGTCTTATCGCCTTAAGCGATCTCTTCCAGACAACCTTTGGATGGATAGGAACTGAAAGTAAAGTGAACAGTAGCAGGAGTGCAACAAATAAATTATACTAAGGAACTATGATAAATATATTGCATACCAAAAACTTAGTTAATAAACATATCATACACTAATTATATATACACATATAATATATATATATACACACATACATACATATATATGACAATAATAAATATTATATCTTGGAACATTTACCAAACCTTGTGAGCATGTTCCTTCTAGTAGCCAGTGCCCTTCGCTCTCTCTCTATATCTAGATCATCCTTGAGATCCTCCGTCACAATATGTCCCAGGTATTTAAACTGAGCAACTCTAGTCACGGGCGAACCACTAAGTGTAACTGGAGGTACATAATGCGGACTCGTGTTCTTGCCAGAAAACACCATAAGTTCGCTCTTCACTGAGTTGTATCTTAGTCCATGTTCTCTAGCGTACTTCTCACATATGCCAACTAGCCTTCTCAGTCCATTAATTGAAGGGCTAAGCAGCACCATGTCATCTGCGAACGAGATATTATTTAAAGTGACGTCATCAATTCGACAACCAATCTTGGTGCTACTTAGTTCCTCAATCAAGGCATTTATATACAAATTGAAAAGTCGCGGGGATGTAAGGCCCCCTTGCCTCACGCCACAGTGTAGTTTGTATGGCTCAGAGATAGCGTCTCCCTATTTGACAACGTTTGTTTGGTTGCCATACCAGTATGACAGTATCTGTGTTAAGTGTGCAGGGACTCCCTCATCCTCGAGCTTTTTCCAGAGCTTCCCGTAAGATACCAGGTCAAAAGCCTTTGAGAGGTCCAGGAAACATGCGTATACCGGAGTCTTACGATCTGTATAGTATTTGACAGTGTGCTTGAGTGTAACTATTCCAGTTTCCGTAGACTGACCTTGACGAAAGCCAAACTGAGCATCATGTAACTTAATACGGCTAGCTAAATGTTTATCAAGCACACTGTCCAATATCTTAGCCACGATCGTAGCAAGGGAAATTGGTCGGTAATTACCCTTGTCTGCAATGTCTCCTGCCCTGCTCTTGACAATGGGCATAACCAAAGTTTTCATGAGGTCGTTGGGTAAGTAACCATGACTCACACATAAGTTAAATAGCATGGTTAACACTCTGGGAAGATGAGCGCCAGCAATCTGCAGGTGTTCGATGCTTAACGAATCGTGTCCTGGTGACTTGCCCTTTTTCATGCCATAAATGGCCGTCTTAACTTCCTTGCAAGTAAATTGTAACACAGGTATAGAACTCAACTGCTCAGCATCGCCCACATATGAATTGCTAACTATAGGGGAGTCAATTCTAAAATGATCTCTAAATATATTTGCAATTTCACATTTATTTTTAACGCTGTTAATACTCTCCGATATGCTAGGCTTATTGTTGTAAATAGAATAAAAAAGGAGATATCTAAGCCCAGTACAATATCCGACGGTGACGATTAGAATTAGAGTAAAAGTATTATCAGAATAATCAGAATAACAAGTTGAGACACCACGTGTAAAAGAAAATGGTGGCATCGATCAGAATTGGCCCCTACGTTTCGAAATGCAAAATTCGAATATGATGGCGTTGATCGAAGCTCAAGACAAACCAAAGTGAATGTTTGAGCCTGACAAGAGTAACGCAGATACGGCCGACATATGCTTTGCAGATAACCCGTTAAAGGAACTATACATACTATAATTGATGATATCTATCTGTGAAGCCCTTAAAGGATCGACGTCGTCTTGGTTACTCCAAATTGTCTACCCGCGCTTAACCTGACAGCAGTTTAAAATCTTGTTTACGTCACGGTTTTGTGAACACAGTAACTGCAGCTGGTATTATAATAAGTAAATCTAAGTACTGACAAGCCAAAAGGAGAGAAGATACCTTAGCGACATACTGCTATCAGTGGAATAACGCAACTATTGAACAAATAGTTGTGTACAACTACACTTCAGCGATTGGCTTAGAGTGACAGGTGTTTACATTCCTGCAACGCATGGCTAATACGACTACGGATCAAAAAGCACCGAAAAACACGCATGAAGACTTCGCTACAAAGTTTGTACTGTGTGATAATAAAATTCAGATTTATTGAAGGGGGAAGGACTTGAAAGGAAATCCAGCGAAACCAACAAACTACTACTCCAATCCTCAGCAGACAATATCTAGATACATTATTTGATACAATGTGGGCAGAGGGAACATATAACCACGCGCTGTACAAGCGGTGGTGGTGGCGGTAGATGAATTTCGTAAAAAGCGACGTGCGAACATTTGCATCATTGAACCTTGAGCGACTTATATGTCATCAAGGTCAGCGTTTTGCGTACCATTTTGGGTGCTGAATGTTCACTCAATAAAGAAAGTGTTGCATCCCTTTTTCACGGTACATGTAAAAATATGGTGACTTTAAAAGGAATTAGTGAGTAAAGTGTTCATAGCACTATACACATTTGATGTGTTGTAGACATTGATAATAATAGTACAGAAGTTTTGTAATTTATATTCCAGATTTATATTTATTTACATAGACAATTTTTGATTGGAAGTGAAATCGTGCAATTAGGGTTCTGTGTTAATATGTCTGCCACGTAATTTGTTATTTTGAGAGTCTGTAAGTAACATTGCACGTTTCACTTTGGATTCCGCGATAGAATGTGCATAGATTATAGGGAACTTAATAATAACACGGTACCAGATCGATATCCCTTACCTCTTATTACTGATGAAATATCACGAGTACATAGCGCACCTTATTTATTAAAACTAGATATTGCATCAGGTTTTCATTTAATCCCAATTAATTGTGAAGAATCGAATCATCGCACACTTCTATAATACCTGAAGGCCAGTTTAAGTACCTGGCCATGCCATTCGGACTAAATAGTGCGATTTCCGTGTTCTAAAAACTATAGTAAAGGCACTAGTTGATTAAGTGATTAGATACGTACCTAATTGCCTACGTAGACGATATTTCAATTATGTCTCAAATCTCCCGGACGGGGTTGAAATGGTCAATACACTTTAAAAAGTGTTCCTTTTTAAAAGCACAGGCCTAATGTTTAGGTTATGAAGTTAAGTCTGGAGAAGTAAGACCAAATTGTAGAGGCACTATCCACTTTGCCTCCACCTACTATAGTTTATAGGCTTAGCAACTCACTTCCGTCAGTGTTAGTCAATTTTTGTCACGTTATTAAACAAACAAATTTGGATACATCAACGGGGAAAGGATATATTCCATAATGTTCATTTACTAGTTATATAAATTTATTCTGAATTCTGTCCAACATAAGATTATATTTAGCTTCATGCAGGGCGCAGATAACTGAATTGCCTTCAAGATTACTCCTCACTAATGGATTGTATAAGGCAACTGTCGCTTTAATGTTAGTAATACCGTAGGATCGACGTATATGAATCCCAAACTCCTATGGGTTTTTTTTACATATATTGACGTCATGATTCCGGAATTGTAAATCTGGAGTAAATGTAACTCGTAAGTCACTAACTTCTGTTACTCTTTTCAATTTCTACTTAAACTACTAAACTAAAAACTACGTAATCAAAATTATGTTTAAAATTTTTCATCTACAATATATGGCTTGTTCACAGTCTGTAAATTTTTTATTGACATATACACTTTCAAGTCATCAGCAAATAATAACCAGGTTTTTTTTAAATAATGACCTCCGGTAAGTCATTGACTATAATCAACTATTTACCTCTAGTACCCCTTGTAGTACCTCTTGAATTCAAGAGGACCGAGGTTACTACCCTGACTGAACCCTGATCTGATAAAATATGTATCGGATCGAAATCTCCACACTCCAAACCTGTACTTGATCATACAATGTTTTTGTAACGGATATTCAAATTGAGGTGACTGGCCGACTTGCTGTTGGAGTACTAACCGAAATATTTTTTTCATATGTCGTCGATTTTGGTACACTTCGTGTGACTTTTTAATTTTGTGAATTTGCGCCGATGAACTCACCGTCTTTTCGTCTTGCAAGACTACAAAGACAAGACGTATTCTAATTGCTTGAGTTTTATTGAATGTTATTGCTTTACAATTATTTTGATGAACTAGCCCACATATCAGTCAACAACAATGTAAAATACAAAAAGAAAAAAGAACAAAATCCAAAAAGAAGTCGAAAAATTAAGCCCGGAGTTTCTTTCTTCTCCGGGTCGTACGTCGTTAGTTAGGGTAGGGTCCTCGCCGCTGGATCACGTTGGCCGCTTAACCTCTTATCCGTGGTCTCGCGCCTGTAGTCCTTACCAGTGATCACACCCTCTTTTGGAATTCCGTCTATTTACTTCAGCAGCCTCCTGAGCTGTAGCCCGTACCCCATAAGGGTGCCCTCAGGTATATGTCGCTTAAGTCAAATCATTGGTTGAGAGCCTTCTGCGTTCGGTAACTACTCAATACTTCGGTATTTTTTTTTATATAATAATAATAAATTAAAATATAGCCTAAGTAAATAGTACTCATACCACGACAGGCTCGTAGAAGCTGTCCATACGGCTGGGTCTAAGGTCTTCAAGGCCCACCGTACAAACATAACCAAAAAGATCTCTGACCATACCCTGCAGCTTATGGACGAAAGACGGAAAATGGTTCTGACATCCTCTGATGATTCTACCAGATACCGGCAACTCAACAGACAGATCTCAAAGTCTTTGACTCGCGACACGCGCCAATTTAAATACAAATTGTATTAAAGAAGCCATTGAGCGGAACAAAGGCTCTAAAGTGTTTGCAAGAGCACTGTCTGTTGGACAGAGCCAACTGACGAAGCTGAAGACTGAGGATGGCAGAATCGTCAGTCTAGACCTGAGTTTCTGGGAGTGATCGAGAGGTTTTACAGACAGATGTATACGAAAACCCAGTCACCGGTCGATAGTTGTGCCACAGATCCTAGAGCACGAATAACCCGACACTTACACTTACTTACACTTCTGCAGATGGTGGGGGTGTACTGATACTTCTACGGAACCAAATTCAATTTAAAGAACGGAAAGATATCTCTCAAATGTCTATTAAGCGTGTGTGTGAGGTAGCTTGTGTTGAAACACAATTCTATTATATTTTATGTGTTTATCGCCCACCATCATCTGACTTAAAGCTCTTTGCATCCACAATTGAGGATATTCTTAAGAAATTCAAAAGTAGTAAAAAAATTGTTGTATGCGGTGATTTCAATATAAATATTTTAACAGTTTCACCTGAATTGAATATGTTTTTGGTATGTCGGTGTTGTCGGTTGTATTTCGGTCTTTTAATCTTCAATGTGTATTCTCTGAGCCCACAAGAGTCACACCAACATCTGCTACCTGCATCGATAACATTATTACAAATTTTGAAGTCGCTGAGAAGTGTTTAGTAAGCGGTGTTCGTTCTGATCATAAATGCCAGATGATCAGACTAAGTAATGTGATAACTGTAGAAAAGCAAATAATCACTTGTAGGTCACTCACAAAATCTAACTTAGGGAAGTTTAGTTCCAACCTAGAGACTACTTTGTGCCATCTTTCATCAAACTCAAATAACCCTAATGACATGTACAGTATATTATTTAATTGCATTTGTAACGAATTTAATAAACTTTGTAAAATAAAAAAACATTAAAGTTGACAATAAAAGTATAAAACTTACTAATTGGGCAACTCAAGGCATTAGACGGAGTAGAGATGTCCTATATGAGTTGTATGACAGAAGATCCTATACATCTGATGTCAATTTAAAAAATTATGTTTGCAACTATTCCAAAATTTTCAGAAATGTTTGTATCCAAGCTAAATGTTTGTATATAAATAAGCGGAAAAATAAAAAACTCCGATAATAAGATAAAATCAGCTTGGCAAATAATAAATACTGAAACTGGTAAAAGAAGATTGAGAGACCAAACAGTGAAACTAAATATTAATGACGAACTTGTTTCAGACAAACTTACCGTTGCCAACGTTTTTGCCGAGTTTTTTACAAATATGCCTCTAGTTACTACTAAGTGCCTCCCATCGTCACCGGATGTGGCTGAAATCTTTTTAAAACAATCTATTAAACCAATTGTGCCCAAATTCAGTTTTCGATTTGTTACAAATGCTGATATTTTAAAAGCTTTTAAGAGCATTAAAAAAAAGGGCACGGAGGATTTATGGGGACTGTCTGTAATGGCAATTGAATCAGTCATACAAAACATTGCTTCCATCCTTGCAAACATCTTCAATAGCTGTGTAAGTGATGGCGTCTTTCCAGACCTCATGAAAATCAGTAAGGTAGTACCTGTTTTCAAATCAGGTTGTTCAAATAATGCCACAAATTATCGACCCATCTCTATACTGCCAGCGTTAAGTAAAATATTTGAAAAGCTCATGCTCAGCCAGATGTTGTCGCACTTTAACATGAATGGGATATTGCATGACAAGCAGTTTGGGTTTACAAGGGGCCGTTCTACTCAGGATGCGGGGTGTACACTAATGAAGTCTATATTGGAGGCTTGGGAGGGGTCGCAGGATGCGCTGGGAGTTTTCTGCGATCTCTCTAAGGCTTTCGATTGCGTAGACCACCATACGCTCATTGTGAAACTAAAATACTATGGAATTTCTGGCACATCTCTTGATCTTGTAATGTCCTATTTATCAGGTCGAGAACAACTGGTTTCAATAGACGGGGTAAATTCAACACGACATTCTGTCAAAATGGGGGTGCCCCAAGGATCGATTTTGGGTCCATTTTTATTTCTAGTTTAAATCAATGATCTCCCATATCTAGTAGAGAAAGCATCAGACATAATTATATTTGCTGATGATACGTCACTCATATTCAAAGTGAGTAGGAAAGATAAGGATCTTATAGAACCTAATAAAACTCTCAGCCTCATATCAAATTGGTTTTCGGCAAATAATCTTCTTTTGAATGCAGGAAAGACCAAATGCATCAAATTCTCATTGCCGAATGTGACTCATATTAAATCAACGGTTGCACTTAACGAGGAAGTTTTAGATTTAGTTCCTACGATCGTATTTTTGGGAATAACACTGGACTCAAAATTACAATGGTGTCCTCATATTGAAAAATTATCTGCCAAATTAAGTTCAGCTTCATATGCAGTTTGGAAAATCAGACAATTGTCAGACGAACCAACTGCTAGACTAGTATATTTTGCTTATTTCCATAGCATTATGTCCTATGATATTCTGCTGTGGGGCTCAGCAGCTGACATAAGTGCTATTTTCGTATTACAAAAAAGAGCATTCCGAGCTATTTATAATCTAGGCAGTCGCGAGTCTCTACGAAGCGTTTTTAAAGAGGTAAATATACTTACTGTTCCATCTGAATACATATATCAGAATATAATCTTTGTGCGGAAAAATTTAGATAAATATAAAAAACGGAGTGACTTGCACAATGTCAATACTAGAAATAAGGACAAACTAGCTATACCAGCGTTTAGAGTTAGCCATACTAATAAGTCATTCATGGGAAATTGTATTAGGTTTTATAACAAGCTCCCTATTCATATAACTAAACTACCTGATAATAAGTTTAAGTCACACATTAAACGTGAACTTATGGCTAAGGGTTACTACACTACTAAGGATTACATTGACGATAAAGACATTTGGCGGTCGGCATCTACCTGCACATAGTCCGCTGGAGATCTTATAGCCATATAGACATGAGTAATCTTTTATGTTACATGAACTATCTGTGATAAAATTATCTATTATTTAAATATTCTACGAATTTCAGAACTGTTGGTTGTGTCTCAAAATGATTAATGTTACTTTTATTATGACGTTTATATCCTCTTTCTAATATATTAAACCTAAAATAAATAATTAATCAGACAACCGATCGAGCATATATTGTGTTTGCCTGCTAAATAATTACAGTAAGTGGACCAAATCTCGTGTATATGCCCCATTGAGTATGTTTCGCCGGAGCGTCTCAACTGGGCCGTGTTGAAACCGGTAGTAGAGACACCCGCTGAGTTTGTTTCGCTGGGTCTTCTCAGTTGGGGCGCATTGGATCCGGTGGTAGCATCAAAGCGCGACAGTCGTTATTAACACATAATAATAACAGGTCCGTCATAATAATAACACCTTAATATAGACAGAACCATTGACAATATGTATTAAAAATATTAGACTTAAACTAGATAATTAAACTTAAACATAATCTCTTGAAAATAACTTGATACGAGCTAGCTAAATATGTTATGTAATGTTATAAAATAAATTTTATAAATGTTTTAATACAATCAATACAATGTGTACCTAAATATCTATGTTACTAGAAATAATAATGTATACAACTATAATACTACAAACATGTTCTGACTATTTACAAGCGCTTTTTTAAAGTCTACGTGAATAAAAACCTTTTTTATTTTATTTTTATTTATCTACTTAACTGAAGACATCCCGGACGTCAGCCTGTGCGAGATTAAAATGGCTCTCGAACAGCTTAAGAACAACAAGGCGCCTGGTGATATTGGAGTTACGGCAGCGCTTCTGAAGGCGGGTGGGACACCAATCCTACGGGCCCTTCAGAATTTATTTAACTCCGTCATACTATAAGGTCAAACGCCACAAGCATGGCACAGGGGTGTGGAGGTGCTCTTCTTCACAAAGGGCGATAAAACCACCTTGAAGAATTACAGACCCATCACACTGCTGAGCCATGTTTACAAGTTTCACGACTTCCAGCCTCCCGAACAAGCCGGTTTCCGTAAAGCCTTTAGTACCAAAGACCAGATACATACGCTGCGGCAGGTTATACAGAAGACCGAAGAGTATAACCAGCCATTATGCTTAGCGTTTGTGGACTATGAGAAAGCCTTTGATTCGATCGAAACTTGGGCCGTACTGAGGTCTCTCCAAAGGTGCCAAATCGACTATCGAGGTGTTAAAGTGTTTGTACGAAAACGCCACTATGTCAATGCGACTCCAGGACCAGAACTCGAAACCTATCCACTTGCAGCGAGGTGTAAGACAGGGAGATGTTATATCTCCGAAACTGTTCACCACTGCATTGGAAGATGTCTTCAAGCTTCTGGACAGGAAAGGCTTTGGCATCAATGTCAATGGCAAGTACATCACTCACCTTCGATTTGCCGATAATATAGTAGTCATGGCTGAAACCATGGAAGACTTCGGCACAATACTCGATGGGCTCAGCAGAGTCTCTCAACAAGTGGGTCTGAAAATGAACATGGATAAGACGAAAATCATGTCGAACATCCATGTTGCACCCAAATTAATTGCATTATTTCATATGGCAGGTGCCGATAGTATCTACTATGACCAGCCTATACCCATTGGCATCCTTGCCCTTTCGGAACTGGGAGTACTCGAGTTGTTTTCCAAGCGTGAGGGAGGACTTAAGGCTCCAGGCACAGGTTCAGTAGCTTGTGCAACACATATCGACATTCATGACAGACGTTAATGTTAAATAGTTAATGTTAAAATGATAGTATTAGTCGTGTTAAAAGTTTTCTACGTTTTATTTTATCGATTTACGAAATCACCTTAGTTGATAACAACAATAATGAAAACTCATTAGTTTTATATATGTAATACTATAGTCGCGACTATCCCTTTAATTACTAGTTTTAACATCTAGGGCAAACGTTCTTATACATTAACACATATTTTATACACACATGTGATATTATAAAAAGTTCTGTCTAAACATTAGAATGCCGGACGTCGTGGGTTCGATTCCCACCTAGGACAGATATTTGTCTGTCTGAGTCTGGGTGTTATTATCTATTTAAGTATGTATTTACAAAATAAAAGTGTAGTATATCATAGTAGGTACAAGCTCCGCTTGGATTGGGATCAGATGGCCGTGTGTAAATAATGTCTCAGGGTATTATCTAAAAATTGTATGTAAAATGTTTTGGACTGACAGGTTTCAAGGAAGCATTCTTACAGCGCCATTAGTTTAATAACTTTCACGTCTCTAAGCAACTGCAAAAATAATCCTTAGGTACTAAATTGTCATAAGGTAGATAGGTACAACAAACTATCCTATAACCTAATCAGTTATCTGGTTTCCATAGTAGGTACAAGCTCCGCTTGGATTGGGATCAGATGGCCAGGTGTAAATAATGTCCCAGGGTATTATCTAAAAATTGTATGTAAAATGTTTTGGACTGACAGGTTTCAAGGAAGCATTCTTACAGCGCCATTAATTTAATAACTTTCACGTCTCTAAGCAACTGCAAAAATAATCCTTAGGTACTAAATTGTCATAAGGTAGATAGGTACAACAAACTATCCTATAACTTAATCAGTTATCTGGTTTCCATAGTAGGTACAAGCTCCGCTTGGATTGGGATCAGATGGCCGTGTGTAAATAATGTCCCAGGGTATTATCTAAAAATTGTATGTAAAATGTTTTGGACTGACAGGTTTCAAGGAAGCATTCTTACAGCGCCATTAATTTAATAACTTTCACGTCTCTAAACAACTGCAAAAATAATCCTTAGGTACTAAATTGTCATAAGGTAGATAGATACAACAAACTATCCTATAAACTAATCAGTTATCTGGTTTACATAGTAGGTAGGTACAAGCTCTGCTTAGTTTGGGATCAGCTGGCCGTGTGTGAATAATGTCCCAGGATATTATTATTATATAATTTTGCTTCCAAATCAAAAATTCTTATGTATTTCCTGAAATATTGAATTGACATTAAAAATGACATTAGGTTTATAAATAACATTATATTGTTACTATTATAATTAATATAAATACATAATAATATATATCCTGGGACCAACGCTCAGACCCAGAACAAATAATCGTGCTCACCACACAAAGCCCTGAGTGGGAATCTAACTCACAACCTCCGGCTTTGCAATATACATAATAATATGTATGTCACTAACCACTCGACCAACTGGCTAGTCAAATTCTTTTATTTTATTCCTAATCAATCTAAATCGAAATTATGCTTACAAGTTGATTTTCAGCTTCTCCATCTCCATTTTTTGACGGGCCGGAGGCGCGGTTGGTAGATACTTGTCTTTCACGCCACAGGTCGTGGGTTTGATTCCCAACCAAGGTAGATATTTGTATATATGCACGAACATGTTTGTTTGTCCTGGGTCTGGGTGAAATTATCTATGAAAGAATCTTTTTACAAAAGTAGTACCTATAATATGTAGTAAATCAGTTAAGTATCTGGTTTCTATAGTACCGCTTAGTTTGGGATTAGATAGCCATGTATAAATAATGTCCCAGGATATCATTGTGTTTAATATTGTGGTAGGCCTGTACTCCTATAAGCCTTTGTTTAAGTGGTATTTATAAATAACCACATAATCGTTTATGGATAAAATCATTCCAACTTAAATATAATAGATATTATTCTGGGTAACATTCCCACCACATATCCGTAAACTAGGTACTAATAATTTACATAAAACAAAACACAATAAAGTTCGGGCAATCAATAGGTGTCTCAACCGAACTATTCATAATACTATTGAAATTCGTTTAATAAACTACTGATACCTAATATTTACATAACTAAAATATTTATGAAATGTTCAAATAGTTTCTCCTTAATAATAAAATAAGCTGGACGTATGAGATACACTTAAATGGAAAACAAAATAGTAGGCGCTTGAACAAAAATATTAATATTATTGGAGCTATGTACTTTAAAAACTACTATGATAAAGTTTATGACCACAATTCAAATTACTTCTACATATTTAAAACACTCTTAAACCGGTTCTCGAATTCCTGAGTAATCAATCAACACCTACATACCTACAGAGAACTGAGAACAAAAAAAGAGAACTTTCTCCTTTTTACAGACGGCAATTATCCAAAAATTCCGCATGGTGGGCGCCTATAGGGAAAAGGAAGGGAAAATGTTAATTAACAGAAGTTTTTATTAAACCTCCCTAATCTGTGGTCTAAAATCTCCTTTTATCCCATTGTTCTGTTCGGAAACATATGAAAAACATCAGTACCTATCTCCGTATATTTCTAACCAGAACAGTTTCACTTGACAGTTCTGGCATTCAAAGAGAATATAACAAACTACGTTTATTGACATCGACAAACTGACGTATTTTGGTCTGGGTACAGTCGCGTTCCATGTAATTTTCCATTATTTTCTTATTTTTACTTTATTATCTCAAACATTTTGTTACATCTTACAAGGGTACAGTGATACCAAATCAACTAAATTGTGATATTGTGATCTATTACCAGCCTTACATTGTTGACTTGCAGAAAAAAGCAATCACAGAACCTATCTTAAGTATTTGGGCAAAGCAATGAAAACGACTTCTCTCATTGGAAGATAATGATTCTCGTCAAAATTGAAAGAAAACCTGTGAAATATATTGTTTAATATAATATTCAAGGTTATGAGGTACGGGAGTTATATAATGAAAACATTTTCCGCGAACGACTCAGTCAGTTGACAATGAACAAAATGTTCGCACAGAATTCTTGTTTCCATGTTTCGTCTCTCGTCAAGTACCACTGGAAACGTTGTAATCAATGTATGAAGTTGTTATCTTCTCATGCTCAAGCAAAAGCTTTATCTAGCGATAGCCCTTGGTCAGTGTATTCTCAAAAAGTGTCCAATGGGGTTCTAACGAAGGATACATACCAAGAAAATGTTGTGAGACATTTACAACAAGTTTATGATGAAGTGGTTTCGTTTGATCGACCTATCTTGCAGAACCCCAACAATAAATCACTATTCAGTTTTTTCAAAAGGTCTGAACCACAAAAGATAATTGCACCAAATGGGCTCTACATTTATGGGAGTGTAGGAGGAGGGAAGACCATGTTAATGGATTTATTCTATGATACAATACCGGTAATATATTTTTCTTCTTTTGTAGCATACTTACATATAATTCATGCAGTTTCATAATAATATTTTATTAATTTGTCAGACATCTTTAAATTGAATTGTATATTTTATTAGATAAAATTATAAAGTGTAATTTTTAATTAAATTTAAAAACTGTATATTTTTGTTCCCAAATTGAGGCTACTAACAACTAGTATCCATGCCTGTATTGTCCCTATCCAATCATAAATTAATATGGTTTTATCTTGTCATATAATTCGTGAATAATCTAAATAATCATAATGTACTTCTTTCAGATAAAAGAAAAGCTAAGAGTCCATTTCAATTCTTTCATGCTGAATATCCATGCCAGGATTCATGAACTGAAGATTAAGTCTGGTAAAGGAGCTAGTTCATTCCGTGATGAAGGCAAGCCATTTGACCCCATTCCTCCTGTGGCTGCAGATATCACACAGGAATCTTGGCTCATTTGTTTTGATGAATTTCAAGTAAGTATGGTTGATGCTGTTTTGTTACTTGAGAAAATATGTATCATTTCTTTTCTTTCTCACCACACAACCAGTGGTTATGATAAACCCACCAAACCACCCATTGTCTTCAGTCATGGCTTGTCAATTTTTTCTTATAACTAATGCTGGACATGATGTAATAAAATGAGTCCTTCAGACACCATTAAGACATAATCTGCTGTATTGACTGTGGACAATCTATTACAAGGTATTTGGTAATATAAAAACTACAAGGTTTTCCTATTGCTTTTGTTCAAAGATGGTGTAGACAGGCCTTAATACATTTTAGTAGTTTATGGAGAATACATTTTTCATCAGAGTTAGGAGTAAAGCTAACTCACCCACCACTTCAGAACTGTGTATGGTCATCAGGAAAGAAACATCTGTGCCAGTTATTAAAAATATAAATTAGTTGGTCATTAGCCAAACACAGACTTATTTTACCATATTAGTATGAAATGCTTTTGTCACATCTCATTTGTGATTTTGCGTGACCAACACATGACAGCAATAAACAATCAGGGGTGTAACAAAAACTTTACCAGCTTCTAATTACCTAAATTATGGAACAAAGTATCTATTTAAATGTTAGAATAGATATGCAAAATTAAAACGACGATTTGTTACTGAATAATACTGTATGTGCTGACTAAATATGGATATATATTAATTTTTATTTTTGCTCCGTTCATTGTAATGAGTTTTTAAAATGTTGTCTTATGCAATGCTAGCGATCCTCTATTATGCAATGCTAGTGTAAGCAGATATAAATGACCATGGTAAAAATGTAAGAATATTCTTTATACAAAGATGAAAGTAAAAAATCTCCAGTACTTGCATTTAGTAAATTACTAGCCTTTGAGAGATAAATAAATAAGAATGCCTATGAATATTGAAGCCTTTTTTAGCAATCACTAGAAACTCTGGTATAACAGTAGGTGTTCAGGCTGCGGCGTGACATCTGGTGCTTGAAATGTATGGCGATCATGAGACGGGCCAGCAGGTCCTGCTACTGTCATAGTTTGTTATACTAGTATTCTATTTGGCTACTGTGTTGCAACCTTTGCCTTAAACTCCATTATCAATTTTAATTCTACAGAATATAAATATATGGGATATAGATGTCTTGAAAATATTATCTATTACACTTTTCAACTTATTTAGGAACAACTTGCCCGGTGACATAGATAATGCCAGAGTTCGTAACCAACAGTGTTTGAAAGTAGCCATTGTGATGACTGCAAACACTGACTCGTAATTAGAAATCAACTTAACACAGTTTGAACACACATGTGAAAATATTTACAGAGTTGCTTGGTTCAAGTTTTAAATTTTTTTGAATAGGTTGCTTATTGTGTGCCATGCACATGTGTTACAAATATGTCATCACCATGTCATACCAGACTGCCAAAGAGGGATACGTACGACAGTCCTCACTCTATAAAGTGTCCATACCATACTTTAAAAAAAATGGGTGGACAAATGTATCATTTTATAATCTAAATCATTATTATGATCCCAAAACCAAGCAGAGCTTGTACTATGTAAACCAAATAACTGGTATATTACATATACTACTTTACTTCAGTAAATACATACTTATGTATATTGATAATTACATCCAGACTCAAGACAAATAGACTGTTCATGCACACAAATATCTGTCCTGGGTGGGAAACAAACCCACGACCTGCACAGCTGTGGCGTGAAAGGCAAGCGTTTTCCAACCACGCCATGTGCATGCACTTATTGTTTGCAAGTATTTAGTAAAAACAAGATTGCAATAAGGCTTTCTTGGTTCCCTTCTTCCACATTTTAAGATTATTAGAAAACTGTGTAAGTACATTCAATTCAAAGTATTTTCTTTTATTTCTAGGTAACAGACATAGGAGATGCCATGATTTTAAAACGATTATTCACCCAATTATTCGACAACGGATGCGTAGTAATAGCAACAAGTAATAGAAAACCTGACGATTTGTACAAAAATGGACTGCAGAGATCCAACTTCTTGCCATTCATACCAATCCTGAAGGCGCACTGTAGTCTAGTACAGTTGGACTCTGGTATTGACTATAGATTACAAGGAATTAGCAATAAATATAGTAAATATTTTATGTAAGTTTTATTATTATTATTAATCGTATATTGACCATAATCAGACCTTCGACCTCATTTTGCGTTTAATATCCACGCATACAAATATTTGTGACCTATCTGCAAGTTGTAATTTAAATACCTAGTTGAGGAAACGTAGGGAGGGCTAACTACCTATAAAACTGAATAAATGAAAGTAAGTTTGTGAAATACGAAAAATTTTTTTTGCCTCCCCATAAATGAATCATCAACTGATCTTATTCTTGTATGGGAAGTTAATTGGCCAATTGATTCCATACTTAGACTCCTGATAGGGTCATTGTGCCTGAACTTATTTGGCTGAATGAACTTTACCGTTGGCAGGCAACGCTATTGCAATATAGCAGTGCATGTACTGGTGTTTCTTCAAAATCAATGCATCCTCTGCACAGGGAGCTGGTAACGTTAGTCTTGAGATAGTGTTTCTTTAGTGTGCAGTGTCCGGTAATTTTGCCTATCACAGTGCCTATGTCCTCTATATACAGATGCACGATAGGCGTTTGCGTTATTTTAATTGTCTACATGATTCTAGATCCATTCACTTTCTCATGTTGCTGTGTTGTTTTCTATACTATTGGTCTTACCTCGAATCCACTGTATTGTAACCTTATTGCCTGATGACATATTTTCAAGTTGCACTCTATGATGAGTCCACTGTTGAAATTGTTGCTCTTTAGCCTGGGGCACAGAAGCATTGCCTGGGATTATGCGTATGGATTTGCCATGTACCTGTTAATTTTATTTTATTGCGACCACAAACAGTTACACATTAGGTAAAGTATAATATAATAAGAGATAAGTTACGTTACTTATCTCTAAACGTGTAATCCACACCAATGTCCGCAAAATAATAGCTAGAAAAAGGTAAACTGCTGTTGCAGCTCTAATTATTCCCACGCATTGTGTCACATGTCGCTTTCATCACTGGCATACTGGATCGAAAATAGAGCTTAGAACCTATGTAAAAAATTTCGATTGCGTGTGGAGCGTCTTCTTTATGTCATCCACAAAACGCGTATGAGTTTCCCTGTTATTTTGCTTCCACAGCTCAGCTTTGCTAAGCCTTATAGCTGTGACCGCGGCCTCTTGTTGAACTAGGTACTAGGTGCAACGGTCTGAGGTTTAGTAAGGCCTCTAGAACAGCGGTGGGAAACAATGGGAAGTCAATATTTTAGTTGACGGTTTACGCGTTTTTTAAATGCATAGGCAAACTAATTTCCGTAAATTGCGTGTACTATTATTGTACGTACGAAGCACACCTACAGTCCTTTTTGCGATCGTTATGTCAGCTGAAAAACGTTGACTGCTAGACAAATGCCACCCCAAATATATCCACAATTTCCGGTCTTGTTATATCTATTTGTTTCTAGTTGTTCCAGCGACCCTCAAGATCATCGGTCCACCTTATAGGGAACCATGATCTGCCTACCTTGTCTTCCGGTTCTAAGTCGCCACTCGATAATAATCTGTCTGCCCTAGCGGCCGTCGGTTCTACGAGATATGTGCCACAGTACTTTTTGTGATACAGTAGTTTATTTTACTAGTGCGAGCGTTGTCTGTTTAGAGGTATATAAGTTTGCTGCTTTGAATACATCACGGGATGTATTGGAAATACTTGCTTAAAATATTTTGTTCTATAAACTATAGTAATTATATATACCTACTATATTAAAGATGCCGCTCTCCTGGTCGAATATCCAGTTTGGTGGCCAACCTCAAAGGAAACTTATAAAAATAATAGGGAAGAAGTGTGACCGCAAACATTCTTTAAACCCTCACTATTATCTGATGAGATGCACTCTTAGCTGTAGTCACTAGACAACAGTCGTTACGCCATGACAGAGGCCTAATGGGCGGATTGAATGACTCTGACACGAGTGTAACCGCTGCCCATACTATAAAATAAAAAACCGGCCAAGTGCGAGTCGGACTCGCCCATAAAGGGTTCCGTAGCAGCAAGTATTTAAGTTGACTAAATGAAAGCAAATTGCGATTTACGATTTATGGCGTATTAAAAAAAACTACTTGCTAGATCTCGTTCAAACATATGTATATCATATATTTTTTTAGTTTTATCATTCTCTTATTTTAGAAGTTACAGGGGGGGGGACACTCATTTTACCACTTTGGAAGTGTCTCTCGGTCAAACCATTCAGTTTAGAAAAAAATTATATCAGAAACCTCAATATCATTTTTAAAGTCCTATCCATACACACCACATGTATGGGTACGATGAAAAAAAATAATTTGATTTTCAGTTCTATGTATGGGGACCCCCCAAAGTTATTGTTCTTTTTCTATTTTTGTGTAAAAATCTTATTGCGGTTCACCGAATACATCTACTTACCAAGTTTCAACAGTACAGCTCTTATAGTTTCCGTAAAAAGTGCCTTGACATACGGACGGACAGACAGATATGACGAATCTATAAGGGTTCCGTTTTAGGCCATTTTTCTACGGAACCCTAAAAAGTGCTCCGTTCTGAGTTGCTAATGAGAGTTTTTCTGGTAAAATAAATTCAGGAATTGGTACCCTAGATCTCGTTATTGGCAGTTTGACATTCCAACTATATTGGCCAAGAGAAAGTGAAGCGCCTCAATTTAATGTCCCGTCGTGTGTACTATAGAATTTACAATTGTTAATCGATTTATCAGGATAGTTTAATGACCTACGTATAAAATCTAACATATAAAATTCTCGTGATATTTGTGTTTTTCTACAAACGACAAAATTTTATGTATATCTGGTAGGTCTGAGAACCAGTCGTAAACTATTTTTTAAGCCCTCAGTTATAAAGGTGCCCCCCCCTAAGTTTTATTTGGTTTTTTTTATTATGATTTGGCATTGAAAAATACATACTACTCTAAATTTTCACCCTTCTACCAATGCCTGCCTGCCATTTTAGTATCCTAATTATGTTTTGCTGATTTTGTGCATTTGATTGGGTCCTTCGATGATGCAGATTTACAAATGGACCCGGTGTGGCGTTCCGATTTTATTATTTTTTCTCATACAAAGCGTTTTTGCAGATTATGATGGTTGTATGGGAAGTGTCCACTTTAATAAATGTTTATGTTCGATGTTGTATAAAAATCTTTAACCCAATTATTTTTATTATATAATAGAACTAATTGCCCATTACAGAAACAGCGATCTAACACCTGAAAATAATGGAGTTGACAATTTATTTAAATTTTTAATATCAAAGGAGAATGATACAGTAAGACCTCGTGTCATCAATATCTTTGGTAGAAACGTGAAGTTCGCCAAGTCTTGTGGACGAGTTCTGGACTCCACCTTTGAGGAATTGTGTGACAGAGTAAGTGAGAAAATATATCAAAATGTATTTAATCTAATAAGAATCGCTCTTATGTATATTGATATAAAGTTCCATTATTTTTTTTTGCGCCCATGTACACTCGCAACACCAGGGGTCGCGGGTGCGTTGCCAGCCTTTAAGAGTCACAAATAAATGTTGGTGACCCTCTCCTCCCCACCCCGATGACCTCTGGCGACCTTACTCACATGCAGAAACAACATTAAAATTATTAATGTTATTATTAAGGAATGTCTTCTGTAAGGTGGAGGTACTTCTCCAGTCGGGCTGCTAACACTGTTAAAATAACAGAAGCGAGCTTAATATTGTCGTTGACTACAGACACTTAGCTTAACCCGCTTCTTGCTAGAGTATTTTGTATAAAGCAGACAAGTAAGAGTAGAGCTTATAATGTCCGTAATATTTGGGTTAAGTGACATAAGCAAGCTTAATATTGTCGTTGACTACAGATACTTCGCTTAAGCCGCTTCTTGCTAGAGTATTTTGTATAGAACAGCAGCCAAGTTAGAGTAGAGCTTATAATGTCCGTAATATTCGGGTTAAGTGACACAAGCGAGCTTAATATTGTCGTTGACTACAGGCACTTAAGTTAACCCGCTTCTTGCTAGAGTATTTTGTATAGGACAGCAGGCAAGTTAGAGTAGGTAGATAATATTTGGGTTAAGTGACATAAGCGAGCTTAATATTGTCGTTGACTACAGACACTTCGTTTAAGCCGGTTCTGCCTAGTGCACAGGGCAGTAGTAAAGTTACAGTAGAGCTGAGTGTTCGTGATCTATTGTGGGTTAATAGCGTCGTAGACTAGAAATACTGAAGATTGTATATTTGATTTAAATATCCAAGAATAATTATAAATATTCTATTGGTATTTCAAACCTTGCGTTACATTACCATAGGGCCTATTTTCCTTAAAATGATACCAGCTGTTGCTTTTATTTTTTATCTGTGCTTAGCTGATACTATTATTTTTTAACGATACTATTTTATTTACAGCCTCTCGGTGCCAGCGATTACTTGGTTATATCGAAAACATTTCACACTGTGTTCATTAGAAACTTGCCTCAATTATCAATTTCTACGCATAGATCTCAACTAAGAAGGTTTATTACGCTTATTGATACCCTGTATGACAATAGAGTGAGGGTAAGTAAAAAAAATATTGAATTAAAATATCGAAAATCAATATTGCTGATCTAGTTATTATTAACCAGAAAAGTCGTTGGGATTATTCATTGTTCAAAGACAAAGGGAAATAGTATATAAACTTATTTCATTATGTCACTGAAAATGAGTTTAACATATGATTAATTTCTAAAGTTTGCTAATGTTTATAAAAATAATCAGAAAAATATAAGTAATGGACGCCTGATGCGTTACTTTGCAGAAATCCATAACAATCAAAATACAACATCAATATGTAGGGTTTCGTCGAGTGCTCGATGAGTTAGCAGCCCTTGAGAAATTAACACTACATATTGATTTTGTATTTTAATCAGAAAAAATGTTAATGAAAAGTACTCCACTTAGATTAACTCATATGACTTGATTATCATTTTCAAATTTATGCTTTTAAAAGTAATAGTAGATGAACCCACTGAGTTTGTTTCGCTGGGTCTTCTCAGTTGGGGCGCATTGGATCCGGTGGTAGCATTAAAGCGCGACCGTCGTTAAATATTACCACTCCATTCAAATTTATATTCCCTACACCCACAAATCGTTAGACGCTGAAGCCCATATAGAAAAATTAGTAATAAATTCCTATCCTTCACAATATTTTATATACACATGTCTGATTGAATCTTTACGCTGTTAAATATATCTTAGTTCATGTGTCGCAGATTAAAAATACCCAATCATCTTAATGACGGTTACTAATTCTATGAGTACCTATGTATGAAATAATAACTATTGTAGGACTTATTGACTTTCTACAACAATGAGTCGTTATTTTACATTCATTGTCAATGGACAATGATTATGGTGATAATAAATTGATTATTTTATTACAGGTTGTTATTGCAGCAGATTGTGACCCGAAGGATTTATTTAAATTAGACCAAAAAACTGAAATAGAAGACGCTGATAGGGCACTTATGGATGATCTGAAAATTACGAAAGATTCCGTGAGTAGTACTGATGGTATAGTGTAGATATATTTGTCTTGTCATTTAGAACGTGTAATCGAACAATCATCACTAGACATAAATTATGTCACTATAAAACTATGAATCAGTAAAATTGTGATGCATTTGAAGGAGCATATTAATTTTATGCTGTTTCTGAAGGAAGTTTAGGTATGTTTATATTAGGTCTTTACCTATGAAATTGCCGTTCTGCAGTACTGGCCATTTCAAATCAAAATAATTTTTGTTTGGCTAAGAATTCTAATTTCAAATTAATTTTATTTTAAAAACATGGATTCTTTTTTCCAAAAGTAGTCATTTCTTTATTGATTAGTGTTACATTTTCATCGCATTTCAACAGTGAACGCAAATAAACATGGAAGCATTACTTCAAGGAAACTAAGCGCAAATCTTGACCCAATATCCCAATCAAACTGACACAATGGAATACCGTCTCTGATTGGCCAAAATATTACCGCTCAGATACACCTTTTAAAAGTAGACTTTATGACGTGATGTTCGGGTCTAAATTACCATGTTCATGACATTCACCGAGGGATGTTTTATGTTATAAAGTGCAACGAAAATAATTCACCGTGACATTGATATTATTAAAATAATAAAGAATTATGATAAAATATACAGTATCTTGTACTTTACGGCATGAGTTTTTCTAAGGTCTTTAAATAGAGCAGTATTTGGCGAGTAATGGGTTTATTTGCTATGATAATAGGTAAATAAAACAAATTTGTGACCAATTATTCACTAATTATTATTTACAATTTCCGTAGGTAAACATAACACTTAAGTACTACTTTTTAGGGCCCCCTTCACTTCTTTATCCATCCGTCCGTCTGTCTGTCAATACCCTTTATCTTGAAAAATCGACTTGAAATTATAGGTGATCTAGATATGCAGGGTTACTTGTAAAATACCAACAACCTCGCAGGACTAGGAAGCTAACACCATAAGCAACAACTTACTCTACGGGCATCGCAAAGATTACGCAAGCCGCCTGGTTACATATGATTTACGATGCCCGTAGAGTTATAAACATTCAAGTGGTAAATTAATTAATATAGACTTTTTACAAAAAATAAAAAAATACAAATTATCAAAAGTTGTAAAATAAATGTTGTTGCTTATGGTTTTAGCTATCTAGTCCTGTGAGGTAATTGGTGCTTTACAAGTTACCCTGTAAATATATAAATAAAATTGAATTGAATTCATTTCCAAACGAACCGTTTTCGTCCATAGTTCTCTTCGCTTTAGATCGAGTGGAAATTTGAAGAAACCAAGCTGTTTTAATACCACCATTACCATTCTTTGAGCATACCCTAAAGATGTTGAGTATTTTATCTAAGATTAAAATAATTGTAATAAATAAAAAAAAATCGTCATAATTTTTGTGTAGATAAATAAATTGATTCGTTTGCATAACAACATCACCATATATTTTGTGTCAATTTGATTGACTTCATATTAAATAAAATTAAAATATATAGCGATGTACTTACTCGTAATAACTAATTCCACCACTCTTGTTATGCAAATGAGATTTATTAATACACCACTTCACTGCACAGGACGGCATTTTTGGAAATTAAACACGCTGAAACCAATAACTGACAGACGACCGCCATTGATGCCTGTAGTGCGCAAACTCGGTCCCACTCGGTCCGCGGCACAATTTTTAAGCCCCGCCTACCGCGGCACAATCTGCGTTGGGTCATTTTCGCTAGCTAGGAATGCTTCCATGTTTATTTGCGTTCACTGCATTTCAATCTTTTTCGTCATCATGGATACGTTAAAAATTCGAGTAATTATGGAATATGAGTACCGTCGTGGCAGCAACGCGGCACAAGCGGCACGCAACATCAACGACGTTTACGGAGCTAACACTACAAACCAACGCACCACCTGTTATTGGTTTGCTCGCTTCCGTTCTGGAAATTTCGACCTGAAAAATGAACCTCGCGGTCGTCCGAAGACTTTGGTCGACAATGACGAATTAAAGGCGGTTGTGGAAGCTGATGATACACAATCTACGGCTGAATTAGCAGCAGCTTTCGACGTTAGCGTCAAAACAATATTGGTCCATTTGCGTCAAATTGGCAAGGTAAAAAAGCTTGACAAATGGGTGCCCCACGAACTCAATGATCGCCAGCGCGAAGTACGCGTCGAGACGTGCCTTGCACTGCTCAACAGACACACAAATGAAGGAATTTTGAACCGCATTGTTACCTGCGATGAAAAATGGATTCTGTTTGATAACCGCAAGCGCTCAGCAAGTTGGTTGGATCCTGGTTCAGCACCTAAACAATGCCCTAAACGAAAACTTACCCCTAGAAAAGTGATGGTCACTGTTTGGTGGTCTAGCGCCGGTGTGATTCATCACAGCTTCTTACCAAACGGGGTGAGCATTACTGCAGATGTGTACTGTGAAGAACTGAGCACAATGATGGAGAAGCTGGCGCATCTCCAACCAGCATTGGTCAATCGCTCGTCTCCGCTGCTCCTGCACGACAACGCGCGACCTCATACTGCACAGCAGACGGTCTCCAAGTTGCAAGAACTGGGGTTGGAAGCTCTCCGTCATCCGCCCTACTCACCAGACCTTGCGCCTACAGACTACTACTTTTTCCAGAATTTGGATAACTTCTTGGCGGGAAAAAAATTCAATACCCGAGAGGCAATACAAAATGCCTTTGAAGAATTTGTTGCCTCCCGTCCAGCTGATTTCTTTAAGAAGGGCATCAATAAACTGCCACTGCGATGGCAAAGATGCATTGATTGCATGGGTGATTACTTCGATTAATACAAATAAAAAAATTCATGAAAAAAATTCGTTTAAATTTTTTCATACAAAACGGCAATTTCATAGGTAAAGACCTATTATTATTTCTAAGCGGGTTAGTTACTTAATCTCCGTTAGTTTGGAATATTCGCAGGCATTTTAACTATCGAATACTAGCAAATAAGAAAAATATAATTAGAGATGGTTCCATAATTTAGGACACATTTTTTTATTTTGCTTATAGTGTTGATAAAAAATTAAAAAGAGTTTAATCTGAATAACCGTACAACTGCTGTGTGAGTGGGGAGCGTTTCTCCTCCCCCCACGGGACACAGCAGTTGTACGGTCTTCCTGAGGTAATATCTACCAGACAACGAGCAGCAGCGTCTCTCCGTGTACTATGACCATCATGCGACGTTCGCCAACCCGTTTGAAAAGCGTGGCGATTATGGCATATCACTTCAAATTATGGACACAACTCCATTGTGTAAATCTTTTGTCCTTTGTTCAGCAGTGGCTTTGTTCCTTTTCCCGTCATTTTTCTGATATATAACCCTACAACGTAAACCAAACAAAATATGTTTTTCTTGACAGGAAGACGCATCTGCAGCAATTTTCACGGGTGAAGAAGAGATGTTTGCTTGCGACCGGTGCCTGTCTAGAATAATGGAAATGCAGACGGAGAAATACTGGGACAAGTGGGGGAAACATATAAATTGATACAATAGACAAATAGCATTATAGACAAATAGCTTTTTTAAACAACGAAGTCGGCAAATAAGTTTCCGTAGTCTATGAGGCCTGCAACTCAAATTGCATTACTAACGCGTTGCCGACTTTTTTCTCTTCCTAATGTGTTCAACCTCTCAATTATTGAAAGTACCACAATGTTATAATGTTATTAAGATAGAAGTGTTATTACTTGAAGCGTATTCTGAGTTTGAGATGGATTCCCAGTCAGCCTGTTCATATAGCGAGGAGATATAGTTGCCATTTTGATGTATATTATGTTGTTTAGGTGTTATACTTAGCATTTTGATGTATATTATGTTGTTTAGGTGTTATACTTAGCATTAATTGAAAGTGCCTGCAATTGCTGCATAATGAAATTGTTATGTTAGATATTATATACATATGTACATCAGTATTAAATTTTAACATTCATGTGTTATTTATGTGTTTTTGATTGACGAAGTTTACAGTTTTAATGTTATATTGTAACATAGTTTTAGTATATAAATTGTTTTAAAAGATAACTTTATTTTGTTAGTAATTTATTATTTGCAAATAAAATGTAGTACTTAATTTATTGTTATATTTTAATTATCCTACATTTTTAAATTATTAGGACATTTCGTAACTACATAGATAGGTACACTTTATTGCACATCACAGAATAAAAATTTATATGTAGGTATATCAATTTATTTACAACTAGCTGTGCCCGCGACTTCGTCCGCGTGTTAATTAGTTTATTTCATTCTTTTTTGTTTTTTTAGTAAAATTAAAGACTTTTTCTAAAATATAAGTAGCCTAAGTTATTCCTTATTACATCAGCTACTTGCCAATAAATGTCCCGTCAAAATCGGTCCACCCGTTTCAGAGATTAGCCGGAACAAACAGACAGACAGACAGACAAAAATTAAAAAAAAATCTTGTTTTGGTGTATGTACCGTATATATATTCATATTTATGTAGTAAAAACCGGTTATTTCAATATTACAAACAGACACTCCAATTTTATTTATTTGTATAGATTGGCGGTCTTATCACATAAGAGCAATTTTTCCATACAACCGTTGGATGGAATAGATTAGCAATTGAGAAAGGTGGCTAGTAATGTACTGTAAAATAACTTTAAAGTCTATATAGGATAGTCTATTTTGAATAAGTTTTCAAGTATGTGATTACGAAAGAAAGAGTTGATCAAACACCATGAAAATGTGAACCCAACGATTAAGGACTTATGGTTCAAAATATAAGCAATTTCTAGTAGCAGGAGTGAGTTTGACACAGGAGTTACTTTGTTATGTGAAAAGACTCAAAAACACCCTATTGCCTTTACAAAATAAAATATAGGTAACAGTTAATATGGATATGTCAACAGAGAGTTGGGTAGCATCTGACTTTGGCCACATGCGGCTGGTGATTAAAATCGACCGTGTAAACGATCAATTGCATGCGCTCGCTCGCCGCATGCATGAAGGAGTGTTTTGCGCACGTTATTTATTTATGTATTTAGCAATTGTTTCGAACACCCATTTTGCTCAAAATGTTCCAAGGAAATGACTGAGCCGCGTGCGATTTAGTCACCTGTGTAAATGAGCTAGCGATGCAGCTGGGTAAGGCAACTAGCCACGCGGTGAAAATCGACCCGTTTAAACCCCACATATGATCAATTTGCGACGAGAAAGAAAATTGAAATAAGCTTAATAAATGACCTTGCCATTATACTAGATCAGATTTTTATCCACACCATCACCACCACAACATGATTCACCTCAAGTGAGCAGTTGTTTATTAGAGCAGGATTTAATCTATGAACCTCCGAGAAATAGGCTTGGCCAGAAAAGGCTGTGAAATTGCTTTTCATCGAATATAACGCACCAATTTTTCATTTCAAACGACTAAATATTTAATGATATAATATTTTTTTATAAGTACATCCATATTAAGTTTCTGTGAGCCTTAGAATTCTGCATCTGACGTTGACGACGCGACGCTATCAAGCTGAACAATTTTGGAGGTACATCTTCTCATTTTGAGAGGCCTAGGACCTATTCTATCCGTGCGGTTTGGCTTTCGATCTTTTTCTACTTCTTCTGAATTACATACATTTTTATAAGATTAGTTAAGTCCGTAAGGATTGAGGAGCCACTTTTCGTATTTTAATGATATTAATGTATTTATTTAGTAGTAGGTTTAAAAAAATAATGATCTATTCTCGATTTTGTAGTAGGTATAAAATAAGGATATCGTTCCCGGGGCCCCTCCCTTCAGGCGCCAAGAGCAGGCCCCGGCAGGTTAGGTTTAGTCGGTGCGAATCCGAAATACCCACCCGCAGACACTTTGCGGATGGCTTGCGTAGGCATTCCCCCTGCTTGACTAAAAGGTATAAAGTAAGGAGTTAAAAAAAAGTAAGTTATTTGAACATAAAGTTGACACTTTAATCGAAATGTTTGGATTGAGGAGCCACGAAGAGCTAGAAACGTCGTAAATGATAAATGCGGAAGTTTGTGAGTATGGATGTCTTTTACTCTTACTCACAAAAACTAGCGAACTGATCTTTATGAAAATTCGTAGTAATATAACTTATACCTGTATCCGAATAACAAGTAAGCCAACATTTTATAAAGTTTAACGCGGATATAATTGTCTAGCATAGCTAGTTTGTCATAATTTGTGTTGCATTATTTTCTAGCATTTGAGAGTAGTTAGTAGACACATTTGATCTCGGTAGTATTAGAATTTAAAATATTAAATCTATAATAATATCTAGGGACAATGTCACACAGATCATCCTAGTCCCAAACTAAGCAAAGCTTGTACTATGGGTACCAGGCGACGATATACATACTTATATAGGTAGATAAATACTTAAATACATAGAAAACATCCATGACTCAGAAACAAATATTCGTGCTCATCACACAAATATTTGCACTTAGCGGGATTCGAACCCAGGACCATTATACATACATTATGTTTACATTATAATTATGTCTCCTCAGACCATATTGGTAATTTAAAAAAAACTAGATCTATATATGGGCAATTGCTTCATCATTTAGTAGTAAGTATATTTTTTGGATTTTAAAAGACAACGTTTAAACTATGGAAATTAATCCCTGTGTCGTGATGTACTGTACAAACATAATTAAGTTATATGTTAACATCATTTATGACGGACGCAAAGTACATATAGACTCAGTACAACTACCTATTTAATTATGGGTCACACAAATAGTTATCCTGCGAACCGAAGTGGCGAGGCGGCTGCCTAAACCGCTGCGCTATCTGCTATGGATTTTTGGTATAAGCTTTAATTGAAAGAAAACATTACAGACAAGACATTTATTAACATCTGAATAATCTGATTATAACAGTAAAACTTATCTAATCGTACATGTGACTGTAATATTCTTGGTACACTTGTATGTAGGTCTCCTTCTCGGAGGGCGTCATTTGGGCGATGACGTCATCGTCGACGCTTGTGAGGGGCACAGTCTTGCCGTTGACGAGCACACTCGGCGCGTTGTCATCCGACTCGGAGTCGTCACTCTCCATTTCAGCTGAAAATAAAATTACGTCAAGTACTGTTTTTAAGAAAGTAAGTACTTATCTACTTCTACTACTACTACTACTGTAATTCAATGCCAAAAAGGTTTGATAATTTATTATGCAGCCCTATTGCTTGAACGGATCTCAAAGAGATAGTTATAAGTTTGAATTCTTTTTCTATCGTGTTAAAGCTATGTGGTTCAGAATCAGATACTTTATTTAATTGTGGATCATAGGTACAAAATATAGATGTTGAACAATATTTTAAGATCAACCTTGTCCCGCCCTTTGGGCATACAATAATCAACACATAATTAAAACAATTATTGGTACTTAACACAATGTCACTAAATTAATTAAGAAATATATGTCAAATTTAATAATTGTCAAGTTATATAATAAAAAATAATAATAATTAAGATTTCTACATAAATTCGATCTCAGGTATACAAAATGTCAGGACTATTGCTAAAATACTGAACGCATCATGACTGGGTATTTATTACATCAGAGTTTTACCAGACAGAAAGTCTTTTACAGAATAGAAGCATTTGTTTACCAACAGATCATGGAGGCTTTTCTTAAATGCTTTTATTGCTGTTGTTGTTCTAATAGCCTCCGGTATATGATTAAATATACGTGAAGGTGAACAAAAAAAGTTTCGTGCATAAAATGAGTTTTACTGGGTTTTCATGGTGCAGTGGTTAACACATTCGCTGCCCACCTGGCATACCTGGATGCCCATTAACGCCACAATATTTCTGTACCCCTAACGAGTAGATTTTTCTATTGTACGGTGTGCTCATAGCTAAATAACGCGACCTAAGTACTTGAGCCGTGTGCCCGTCGACTCGCCTGTGCGATCAGCCCAGTTCTACCATAGTAACGTAACTAACTGTAAACGCATATACGCGTCGTCGAGCACTGTAGGTGGGTATGCGAAAAATGTGTGAAAACTTGCATACACCACGTGGGCATGAGGCAGGCGACGTGTTAGTACAAAAAAAAAGAAAATAAGTATTTGTATCCAAAGAACAAGCTTTGCTTATATATGGCTAGATGGCGCTGTGTGATACGTCACGGATATTTAATTTAGTATTAGATGGAGCACGCAAAGTAAAGTATAGGTCTCGAAAGTCTTCTTGACCACTCGCCGATTATATTTTCGAGAGTTCTGATTATATCAGCGCGAGAACACGAAATTTTAATAGCTTTCATTAGGTGTTCTTCGCGAGTATTAAAGCATAACAGCGCAGAGTAGAGCAAGAAGTTTTGCGTGACCTATAAATATACTCTTTATGTTAATGTCAAGGTGGTAGGTTGCCCGGCAGACTATTCTAATAAGTCATGCTGCTGTATTTTGTTTAATTTAACAATCCAAATTTTAGCGAGCGGGAGGCAGTAATGTACCTAAATAATCCTGTCTTCACATGGAGTAAAAAAATACAGTTGAACTGGGAACAAGCTCCTCTTATGAAGTCGTTTAAAAGGAACGTGTCTATCTTAATGTGTACTAAAAACTACACAAAAATAAAACAATTATATTTAGTATGTAATGTATAGCTTTAAGCACATAGGAGTGAAACTTACCAACGGCAGCCAATTCATCTTTGAGTTTGTACGGGTCTTTAGACTCGTTGTCGCTCGAGTCTGAACTGTCCGGTTCTATTCCCTTCAGAGCATTCGTTGCTGCATTTCCTGAAATTTTAATTCAAGAATTACCTCCACAACATAATTACTATATATTAACCAAATCCTGACACATGATATTTGCCTCTAAATCTACAGGACGAAAAAGTATTTTCGTCCTGTAGATTTGGAACAAAATCCATCTATTTTGATATTTTTTTGTTCTGTAATCAGTTAGTATAAGCAGGTTTGGTGAATTTATGGTCGTTTCGAGTGCGTCTTCCAGTGAAGACAACTACTCCTTAGGTGATTGATTCAATTGGTTCTGTGTAGTTGGAGTATGTCCTTACTCTTCAGTCGTTTGGCATAGCTTTGTCGTGTCAGCTCGGATGTTTGGTTATTGGTAAGTACTTTTTATTCTGTGTTATTGGGGTGCTTTTTTAACCGGGTTTGGTAGTTTGAAGCAGCTGTGAGTATTACCTCCTTGACAGTGCTTATTTGTAGGTTTTGGTGGATATCATTGTTGGTTACTACCCATAGTCCTTGTTATATTGATTGGAGTATATCTAATATTTTGCATTCCTTCCAATATTAAGATGTTAGAGTTGCAAGCGGTGGCCCACAGCTATATGCTATACATCCCTACATTTATTTAGATATGGAACAAAAACATTTTAAGTACCTACGCTATATAGAGTTAGTAACATAAACACGCAACGAATTTAGCATTTATGTTATGGTATTACAAAACAATATTCAAGTGCATCATGAAACATATTAAATGCAGTGGCGGCGAACACCATTCCGGGCCGTGGGCGAAATATATTTTGCGAGTCGCCAGTTGCAGCGCGACGCTTCAAACCGTATTAGTGCTTTTATGAATCAAGGAACTTATAGTGCCACAAACTTATCTGGCCCGGTGGCCAAAAGTAGAACTAACGACGCCAGTTTGAAATTTCAATCGGCTGTTATTCCCTGACATTCCTACCATTGATTGTTTGTTGCACGTATTTATTTTTCTTTTTGTGGTTTTTAATTGTGAAAAATGCCGAAAGCTTTAAAAAGTGATGCGAATAACGTTATATTAGAAGTATTGAATTATATGAATGAAGAAAAACACCTTGAGGCACCAATTATACCCTTCAATAAGTTGTATGAACGCGTAGCTGCTGCTACAGATTGTGTTGTCAGCTTCTGAAAAATACGAAACTCCCCCTCGCACTTTCAATTTAAATACATATTTTAATATATTCATTATTTATTTAATTTTTGCTATTTCCATTGTAACTTTCGGGGAGTGATTTGTAAGAAAACTTGTGAAAGAAAAAGAGCAAGCAGATGCAAAAATTTATAGCAGATCAGAATATTGGTAGATCGAATTCTGAAATGCCTACATTGATTGCAGAAGCTTTTGATAAAATAACAGTCAATGAATGGCAATTGCAATCACGTAAAGAATATTGAAAATGAGTATCGAAAAGGGATGGATACTTAGACGAGCCTTTCATCAATCAATTAGGTAGTGATAGTGAAAGTGAAAGCAGTGATTATGATAATGATGATGATGAAATGACTTCTGTATTAAACAATTCCGGTGACATAATAATACCTGGAGTATCCCCGTTAGAGGACACTCAGCATTTTATGTTTTGATCATAATTATTGTATAAAAACATAAAGATTTGTAATGACAGTATTTGTTTGCTTTTTAGTGAAGTAATATTTACGTTACAATGTGCATATTATTTTTACTCACTTTATTGCAAAAAATAGTTACTAGCAACACTTAACGCGATAACAGCGACGCTGCCAGCGGGCCACATAAGTTTGCGGAACTGTAATTGACATAATTCCGGATCATTTGAATACTGAATGCAATCGCGGTTGAGTTGCAATAACACGAATGAACCCACGCTTAGTATAAACTTATTTCATGGCAGCGCGATGTGACGAGACATTGGGCGATAGGTACTGATCAAATGAAAGCAGTCAAGTGAATGTAAACTATTTTATAATGAAAATTAATAAATCGAGCATTCTTCGAGCATCTAAGCGTGTAAGACATTCAAAGCATGGAAACGGTGGGTGGGTTGAATAATTTTTATGTGTTAAATTAAAAAGACTAATAATAAAATAAAAAGACTCCTAATTAATAAAATTGTGTTGAAATGGATGAATGACATAATGTGCAAACTGTTCAAAGTACTTACATATAACAATGATATATACTTTTGAAGTTTAGCGTATCATAACTATACAACATTGTTAACAGGTATTAACGCGACTATCCTTTATTGTTACTATCCCGACGTTTCAATCAAGTTGCATTGATCGTGGTCACAGATTAGGTCAGCGATTGGGTCAGCCTTTTAACAATGTTGTATAACAATGATATTTATTGAAATCAAAAATTAAGACGTCATGAAAATAAAGCAATGCAAGGACATCGTAATCTCAAATTAGGTGCGCTCATAGCTAGATGATCTCACCGGTGATTAAGCGAATGGCGAGGATAAGCAACTAGGCTCGCGGTCAGTCCATAGATGGGTGACCACTAAAGTCATTTAATTTTTGAGCATCTTTGCGCTTCAAACTCAAATATTTTATTCGCTTAAATATGGGTTATAATGCTTCGGCAGGCTCGTTAAGTTGTCGGTCCCGGTCGTAGCCATTAGGTAATAGTCGTTATAATGTAATGATATGTGACAGCTTGAACAATTATGACACTAGGGTAACCACTGCCTATACGATAAGTAAGTATCTCAAACGAAACTGGCACGCCTCCTTGAACAATAAATTCGATGGACGGGTAAGAAAATATTATGATATGCAAAAATATTAAGAAGAACAATAATTTCAACGTTAACAAAAGAACTTTTGTGACGGTTACACCGTGTGGTGACGGTGATAAATATCATCACCCCATCTCATCCCGTGGGGGGGCGTAGAAATCGTCCCGAAGGAATACCTACCAGAGAACGGGCAGCAGCGTTTTTCTGTGAACTATGACCATCCAACTGCGATCGCCAACCCGTGCGCTAAGCGTGGCTATTATGGCATTTACCCTATATTTTCTTTGGGGGGGCTTTGGCCAGCACAGAGCCTCTAGCACGAGTTCCTGCAGTTTACTTACTCGATCACACGTACAGTTTCCTCCCATACATTGAGCACCAGCGCCTCTCGCGGAAACTATTAAGAACTAAAACTCTGGTGCTCAATGTATGGGACGAAACTGTACGTGTGAGCGAGTAAGTAAACTGCAGGAACTCGTGCTACAGGCACTGGACGTAATGTGGCTGACATGTCATGATAATGAACAAAAGAACTTTAGTTTCAATAAATATTTCGCTGGCTCATAGGCTAGATGCTCTCATCGGTCCGTAAGTGATCAGCGTGGTTAAGGAACTAGGCTCGCAGTCAGTCCATAGATGAATGACCACCGAAGTGGTTTAATATCTGAGCGTCTCCATGCTTCGGAGGGCACGTTAACCTGTCGGTCCCGGTTGTAGTCATTAGACCATACGATAAGTAAGTAATAGATTGTTAGCCAGCTCTTCCCTCTCGCAACACAAACGTCATCAAACACTTAATAAAGTAATTCCTCGATTAATTAATAATTGTAAACGTGCTCACAAATAATTTAACATTCCTCTTTTAATATTTTCTTCATAATTCATATTACTCATGTGCTTAGATCGTAGTATTTTTCTGTGCTTTGGTTTTTATTTACTTTTTTTACTTTTGACAACAATGTTTATGTTGACAGATAGCTCTCTGATTTTTTGGTATCCGACCTGATTCTACAGAATTGTAAGTTTTGGCCGTATTACACGTTGTGATTGGATAATTAATAATAATAATGACTGCCTCGTTGGTCTAGGGGTAGCGTGTACACCCCGAGGCGCTGGGTTCAAATCCCGGGTCGGGCAGAGAAGGTGATTTTGGGACTTTTCTGCAAAAAGAAAACGTGCCTCGGAGAGCACGTAAAGCCGTCGGTCTTGTACCTGATCTCTTTCCGGTCGTGTCGCCTAGGCGTCCAATCGGATCATGAAAGTGATGGAATAGAAAGTGCTCCTGTGTTTGCGCACACACTAGAGCACTATAATATGTTCCGCGCATGGCTCTGTTGAGACTGGCCGCCGTGGCCGAAATTCAGCTAGGAGGACATTGTAATTGGATAATAAACCGTTGAGTTAACGTCTGCGTGGTGTTATTTTGCAACCGTTACATAAGATATATACATAAGATATTTACAGATGTTGTGCCTACGAAACGCACCTGTGTTTTGTTTCTCGTGAGCGAGCAGCACAGACATGATGTCATCGTTCTTCTCTTTCCCTGTCGTTTTGGTGTTGCTCGCGTTACTGGCCGCTTTCTCCAGCGCCACGTCCGTAGAATGAACACTATCGCTCTGGAAACGTAAATCAAGTAGTTTAATAAAAGGTGCATGCATAATGAGCGTTACGCTTTCATTTACACCTGGAGAGAGTTAAGTAGGTATGCTAAGAATCGCAAGTCCGAAATAAGATTTATTTCTTAAAAAAATCAAGGAAAAGTAAATTAAAGGAATTTATCCATTTTATATTCATGAAACACTTTTATAATCTTACTTTCTTCAACTATTTTTTTTATCTATATAAATAAAAAGAGAAGTCCTGACTGATTGACTGACTCATCAAAGCCCTGCCCAACCCATTGGACCTAGAAAGCTGAAATTTTGCACAAATGTTTTCTTTATACTGTAGACAAGGAATAAGGAAGGATTTTTCGAAATTCAATCCCTAAAGGGGTAAAACGGGGGCGCAAAGTTAGTATGAATCTTTGCCGTTTTTGAAGTTAAAGGCCTGAAAATTGGTATTTGACCTTATTGTTAAAAATAAAAAATATGTTTTTCAGGATTTTTGGTTATTCCAGCCCCAAGGCCGTAAAATAGGCGGTGTAAGTTCGTATGAAAAATGTGTCAATTATTAAGTGAAACGCATGAAATTTGGAAATTCAACATTGGTATTTGGCATTTCAGTTAAAAATTAAAAATATACATTTCAGAATTTTTGAGATTCTACCCCTAAGGGCGTAAAATAGGGGATGTAAGTTTGTTTGAAAAAATGTGACATTTTTGAAGTTAGACTCACGAAAATTGGTATTTGGCCTTTCAGTTAAAAATAAGAAATATATTTATCAGGATTTTTGGGAATTCCACCCTGAAGTGCATAAAATAAGGGATATAAGTTTGTATACAAAATGCGATATTTTTGAGGATAAACGCATGAAAATGAGTATTTGGCCTTTCTGTTAAAAAAAATATATTTATATCAGGATTTTTGGAAATTCCACCCGCAAGGGCGTAAAATAGGGGACGTAAGTTTATACTGACTGACTGACATATCAATGCACAGCCTAAACGGCTGGAGTTAGAGACTTCACATTTTGACAGTAGGTAGCTTTTATGACGTAGACATCCACTGAAGAAGGGTTTTTGAAAATATCACCCCTAAGGGAGTAAAATAAGGGATGAAAGATTTTATGAAAATCCGTCATTTTGATGTTAAAGGATTTGGTATATGGCCTTGCAGTTAAAAATTAAAATATATATTTCAGGATTTTCGAGAATTCCACCGCTCAGGGTGACAAATAGGGGATGTAAGTTTGTATGAAAATTGTAACATTTTTTAAAGTAAACATATGAAAATTGGTATTTGGCCTTTTCATTTAAAATTTAAAAATATGTATTTCAGGATTTTTGGGAATTCCAGCCCTTTAGGGCGTAAAATAGGGGATGTAAGTTTGTATGAAAAATGTGATATTTTATAAGGTAAACGTATAAACGCGAATTTACGTAAAATTCGAGTTAGCGTAGTATAAATTGTTCGTTTCGAGATGATTGCACCCAAAAAATATCATCTTAATCTTACTGATCTACAAGTTCACAAATTTATAACTAGATGGCGTTAATATCGTTTCAGATCTCGGAACTAATTTGGTATATCGGTTAAAATAAATAAACGCTTGCAATAAAAGGTAGTCCAAAACTGGATCAATAGATGATCGCCTAAATCTCACCCAAAAACTATGCACACATCTTAATTTAACCGCTTTACAAGTTTATATTTTTGTTAGTAGATGGCGTAATCATCGTTTTAGATCGCGCTATGGTTTCGTTCACGAAATGTGATATTAGACCCATCCATCCTATACCTTTGTGATTAATGCATCGTTGATTATTATTTTACTTTATTTGACTTACTGACTATACTTAAGGACAATTGATATGTATTCTTTGATTTTTTTGGTTGATGATATCGGGTCCTTTTTAGGGTTCCGTAGCCACATGGCAAAAAACGGAACTCTTATAGATAAAATAGAAAAAGAACAATAATTTTGGGGGGTCGCCATACATAGAACTGAAACTCTAAATTTTTTTTTTCATCGTACACATGCATGTGGGGTGTCTGTGGATAGGTCTTCAAAAATGATATTGAGGTTCTTAATATAATTTTTTGGCGAAACTGAATAGTTTGCGCGAGAGACACTTCTAAAGGGGTAAAAAGAGTGTCCCCCCCCCTGTAACTTCTAAAATATATGATGTACATTACCATAGAAACTAACAACGAAAATTGGTTTGAACGAGATCTAGCAAGAAGTTTTTTTTAATACGTTATAAACCGCAATTTGCTATCATTTAATCAACAGAAATACTTGCTGCTACGGAACTCTTCATGTGCGAGTCCGACTCGCACTTGGCCGGTTTTTTTTAAATAACTGTAGCAAAGTAGTCTTTAGTTTATTTCTAGGTTAGGTTTTAATGTTTTTAAACTTTTGCGACTTGTACACATTTTTATATACTGTGGACACAGGTCTCATCGCGATAAATATTTAGGTAAATCATTCGACCCGTGACCACGGCTGGTGCAATCCATGCCGAAACGTCGTGACCACGGCTGGTGCAATCCATGCCGAAACGTCGGGTAAACAAGCTAATGATTTACCTAAATATTTATCGCGATGAGACCCGTGTCCACAGTAACACATACACATAAAAAAGGGTTAGGTTTTCTTAAATTTATATTGCTTATTTGTTTTAAAAGTTATATTTTTTAGATTAAGCTAGAAGTAAGTAGTTACATTGGTCATCATTCAAAATTGTCGCGGACGAAGTCGCGGGCACCAGCTAGTATAATATATAATATCTTGGGACATTATTTACACACAGCAATCTGGGGCTATACCGGCTAAGTCGCCGAACATCGTTTTCGTGAATGGCGTTCAAATAAATAAAGGTTAAAAATGACTTAATCAATCGTTAAATCGGCTTCCATGACCACATGTGACATCATATGGTTGGTTCGGAATCGATTGACAACGTTGAAGCTGATTTATCGATTGATTAAGACCGGTAAAGCCCCTGATCCCAAATTTAAGCAGAGCTTGTACTATGGAAACCAGATAACTGATTAGTACATATACTACTTTTCTTTTGTAAATACATACTTATATAGACATTTACACCCAGACTCAGAACCAACAGACATGTTCATGCACACAAATATCTGTCCTGGGTGGGAATCGAACCCACGACCTCCGGCGTGATAAGCAAGCATTTGCTAACCACGCCAAAGGGCCCGTCGAATTTATTCCTTTTAAATTCATGAAACACTTTTAATAATCTTTCTGTCTCCAACTACTTTTTTTTTTTTTTTACCGTAACAGTTCTTGATTATAATCAACGAAAGTATATATTTTTGTATGAACAACGTACTTATAACATAAATGGTGGACCTATTTTAATTTGCTTCTGATACTGAACTACCTAACTACGTGTAGAGCACATCATGCATGCAAAATACTTAAACCAAAAACAAATTATCTCCCCACATAAGCAAAACGATCCTCTGATGTATTTTATAAGGAAATTATTTCACAAATGATTTTTTTTAAGTTTTTAGTTTTATGTGTAGAGCTCCTTAAGTTACTTTTACAAATTTTGTTATACTCTGTATATAGCGATCTATATACAACATGTAACTTAATTAGCACACATCCTGAAAATAGTTTGTTCAGAATCGTTTACTGAATCGATTTATATCATTTTTAATATAGGTAATTTTTTATTCCAAAATAATTAAAACTACGGATATTATTGTCATATTAACCCTGTACAGTCAAAACAAATTGTTATGGACCGTAAGTCAAAGTAATAAAACTTTATTCCAATAAACGAATTTAGTAAATAACAATGCATATACATGTTAAATTTAGAAGGTGGTGAACTTTATTACAACTTATTCTAATTAGTATTGTTCTCAAGTAAGTGACATGTAATGTTTTTATTGAGAATAAAAGTTCTTTAAACCTAAACCTAAATTCAAAATTCAGTGTATATATTATGATTACTACATAATATTCTAATTGGGGCGTTTGAGGGTGAGCGTTGTATATTTAAACTGAGAGACTGTCGATTTAAACCTCGAGGATAAAACCGAATTGGTTACATCATATCTCATAACAATCGCCAACCTAACCATAAAAAGCGCTAGTTTCAGACTTAGATCAGACTTACTCATTACAAAGCAATACTAATCAGATCATTCTGAGAATGCATTTAATTATCTACCAACAGATAATTACATGCATGATAATCAGCAAGGTATTTAATAAACTTAATAACTGATCTTCAATACATTATAGTATTTATTTTAGCCACTCCCACCAAGTAGAACTAATTGTCTTATTTATCTCTTGCATCAGACAAGCTTATCGAAAGGTCGCTGGGCGGACTGGGATGAGAGGTTGATACTGCGTCATCCGCGTCAACTCTTCAAGATAAGCGGCGATATTTTTCTCACCTTTTGATTTTGAGACTCTCTATAATGTCGATTATAACTATGAATTAATATAATGAAGCCCCGAGTATTTTTGACTTTTAAGTCACCGTGTAATCTGAGTAAAGATAATATACGTATCTCTTCCAGTAACTTCAATGTGAGTCACATATTCGCGAATATCATTAGTATCTATGTTTTCATGACATATCGTGTATCAGGTCTCGCATGGTATTTACAAATGAATCATAACAACGGACGTGCGTAGGGAGTAAAAAACAGAAACTTTATACTGACGAGACAGATCGAAAGTAACAAAAAAAACCGGCCAAGTGCGAGTCAAACTCGCGCACGAAGTGTTCCGTACCATTATCTATAAAAACGAGCAAAAAATTCACGTTAGTTGTATGGGAGCCCCCATTAAATATTTATTTTATTTTGTTTTTTAGTATTTTTTGTTATAGCGGCAACAGAAATACATCATCTGTGAAAATTACAACTGTCTTACTATCACGGTTCATGACAAACACCCTGGTGACAGACGGACAGACAGACAGCGAAGTCGTAGTAATAGGGTCCCGTTTTACCCTTTGAATAAGGAACCCTAAAAACAACTAAGGCCCTACTTATTAGTATAAATTATGCAGTATATTTAGGTACACAGCAGCATTTTGCATTTAATTATCCGTCTGGCTATCGACTAGCCCGTTGGTTGAGTGGTCTGTACCCTGCTGGACGTTTAGCCGGAGGTCGTGGATTCGATCTACACCCAGGACAATTTTTTGTGTGGTGAGAACGATTATTTGTTCTGTGTAATTTGAGTTTTTGTCTATCGTTGGTCTAGCGGTAGCGTGTTCAACCGCAGATAATGAGGTCTTGGGTTCAAATCCCGGATCGGGCCAAAAGTTATTATAGGATTTTTCCTTAAAGAAAATTTCTCAATATCAGTCCGAAGTCTGGGAGTTGGCGGTGTTACACCCCCGTGCCTCAGAGAGCACTTAAAGCCGTCGGTGACCTCTATCCGGTCGTGTCACTAGTCGTCCCATCGGTTCACTTGTGCACTATATAATGTCCTACGCAGTTCGCTAATCTCCATTAAGATTAGCCGCCGTGGCCGAGATTCGGCCTGGAGGACATTATTATTAGATAAAAGAGCATACTTAACCTGTTTCTTGCTCTTTGTCTTCTATACGAGGAATTCCTGGGTTTATTTGTGGTATATAGACTACTATATACCTACTAGCTATACCCCGCGGTTTCACCTGCGTTAAAGTAGTTTTGGCGTAAAAGAGTAACAAACATGATATATGTTTGTTACATCTATACTCACAAACTTTCGCATTTATAATATAAATAGGATGTATACCTCTAGCGGTTTTGGCAGTGCACGCCGGAATAGCTCGCAGATGGTAGATTTTTTCTTACTTACTTGACACTTAACGGAAAATTTACACAATATCTTTATAAATTCTAGCCTATGTGTTATTCTGATGTAAAAGCTATTTTATTGTAAAGTTTCATTAAAATCCATTCAGTAGTTTTTACGTGAAAGAGTAACAAAGATCCATCCATCCAAACTTATAAACTTTCGCGTTTATAAAGTTAGCTGTGCCCCGCGGTTTTACCCGCGTTAAACTTTATAAATAGCCTATGTGTTAATCCAGGGTGTCAGCTAACACAATACCAAATTTTATTAACATCGCTCCCGTCGTTTAGGCGTGAAGAAGTAACAAACATACACACTCACACAGTCACACAATCACAAACTTTCGCCTTTATAATATTAGTGTGATTAGTAGGATGTATTACAAAGTACCTGTTCATTTGCCGGGATAGTACTCTCCATCATCCATACTGGGCGTTCCTTACGCTGTGCACTGGTGTCGTTCGCGTTATCGTTCTCGCCGATAGTGACGTCCACTCTCGTCTCTTCCACCACCATGCCCATGCCGCGCGTCGCTTCACCCGACCATTGTTCGCCAGAAGGCCTAAGGCCGGTTTGTTTATTGTTCAGTCTACAAATAAAAAGCTAAGTTATTACACAAAAATGCACCTAAAAACAATAGTGTCTTTTCTATTCTTCTATTATCATCATATCAGTAAAACACGTCCACTGCTGGACAAAGGCCTCCCGAAAGATCTCCACAATTGCCGGTCTTGCGCTATTCGCATCCAGCAGTTTCCTGCGAACCGCACAAGATCATCGGATCTTGTACGGGGCTGCTTCCGGTTCGTGGTCGCCACTCGAGAACCATTCTGCCCCAACGGCCGTCGGTTCTACGAGCAATGTGCCCACCGCCACCTCAGTTTTTCTTTTATTATGAAGGTCACAAAACAACTCGTCATAGTTTTGACTGTATAATTATTATAGAAAATAATAAATACCCTCGTATAGTGTTAATGTCGACAGGTTCAGGCTCCAATATCTCTGGCGCCAGTTTGATACCTTCCACTTCTCGAAGCAAAATATAAAGAGTTTCTAACTGTTCATTGAACTTAGCCAATAATAGTCTAGAGTCTTTTTTCGGTAGTGCCGATTGGTCCTCTTCAACGACTTGGTTGCAGAAAGTACAACGGAACTCCTGTGTCATCATGTCATATAACTGGTCCGCCTAAAATCAGAAAGCATCGTTTTCAATATCACTTCATCATTGCCGGCGAAAGACGTCCACAACTGGACAAAGGCCTCCCCCATAGATCTCCGCAATGGCCGGTCATGCTCTGCCAAGACGCGGCGGCATCCAACGTGGCTGGTAAGACCGTCGGTCCAACTTGTGGGGTCTGCCCGCGCTGCGTTTTATCGAAAATACCCCACAACATAAAAAAAAATCTAGTTTAACATAAAAATAAACTTGAAATTCGAAAATAAAAAATCGGTAAAAAATACCTGAAAATGTTGGGTAGATCATCAGGATAGATAGATCAGAGGTGCGTTTAACTCCTTTCAATAAAACATTCCTTTTTCGAATTTACTTAGATTTTAAAGGACAAACAGAGACAAAGTTTTCGTAATGAGTTATTAATTTTCCTTAATATATGAATCCCATTATGTGCCGCACCGATGTCAACAAAGTGGAAAGAATAGCTTAAATGTAAAGGTACTTACTTCAAGATCTGTAAAAGTTTTGCCACACGAGGGACATTTAAAGCTGGCGCGACTGGTCGCGTCGCGCTCTTCTGTTTCCATGCGTTTGCGCATAAGATCTAATTTGTACTTAACTACGTTTACAAATGTCTTGTAATTTATAAAATAGTAGTTCACTTTCTGTGCTTTGCCGTCAGGTCCTAAAAATACAAAAACATCATGTACTCGGTTTAATAACAAAGCATTATAATGGTAGGATAGTCTAGTTAATTTATAGCCACTTCCCTAGACGGATTTTATTGGAGGGAAACATTTTTTTTGCCACTGTTATTAGATTGTGTTATATTGTGTACAGTCAGGTTTTCACTGCTGCGTCGTCGTAGTAGTCGTGTAACAAGACTAGAAACGAAGTAACCCGCGCGAAAGACTCCCTTTCCTGGGGTTTGAGCATCCGAGTCTTAGAGCTGTTACTGTCTTAGAAGGTCGGTTGTGTGCAACTGTCGTTCTACGTACATACCTGCTAACTCGGGCCGGTCATCCGATTTAGGATCGGAGTGGGCATTTGGGCAGTACGATATATCGAATTGTGCATAGTGTCACGAGAGTTTCCAATAAACTTAGCATGTTCTAGGTAAGTCGTGATACTAACAGCTGGCTTGTGATGGCAGTAGACTCCAATCTCTCTGATGAATACGACTAATAAATCGACGGAATCGTTCAACTGCGTGACATCGCGTACCAATTTATGCATGACCAGTGCATAATTTCAGTAAAGACAAACGAATGTCAGGTTTGTTTTGCAACTGCATATTTAAACTTGAAATAAGTGGACAGCTTAGTACTGATTACCTGTTTCCATTTTTAATCTCACTTGGATGAATTTGTCGTTTTTCAGCGTGGATATACGAGCTCTTAACATCTTCCTTTCGAATTTTAAAAGTTCGCAAATGTCATCTTCTTTCATACCTGTGAATACAAAATGAAGTTTAGAGTGCGATATGTCTCCACTATCAATAATCAACTGATGAGATAAGGTAGTAAGTGGATGTGTCCTTCATTGACTCATTTGTTGGAAGTTTGGCTGATCTGAATGATTAGAAAAGAATATTCGGTATGGAGTTTTCTTGTCACAAAAATGTGTCAATCTTTTGACCGCCAGAGGAAAAATGCATCGTGGTACCCCCAGCGCCAAACTACTAATTCATTAAATATTGGTAAAAATTAATAGGGTTTCCTATACTTCTTTCGTGAATTTATTTATTTGGCATATATTTGTGACGTTGGCTTACAGGGAAGTTTTCGCTTGCCACGTGTCTATTTGTGACACTGGCGTTTTATTTGGTACAGTACCTAAATACTTACAAATAATTCAAGTAAGAAAACCCTCAGTTGCAGTTTCACTGGCGTCGAAACTAGTTGTTGCTAGTATGCTGCTGTTATTTCAGTCACAATACTAAGGTTAGTTTTTGGTTATTGATCATTATAAAAATACGTACATGGATTTCTAACCAGCATATCGACTATCAGAGCATCTTCTATGGTGTAGAAACCTCTGACCACGAGTCTTGCCAACTGCTTCAAGCTGCTGGGCACTTCAGTCACCAACCGTTCTTCAGTCATAATACCTGCAAGTTACCAGTAATTTAACACAGGTACCTACCTACTTTATTGGCCACATGATAATACTTAACTGCCATAGTAACGAAATGTTACTGGCAATGGATTACCTACTAGAATATCAGCGGTGCTAAGAAATGAATATAGATAGAACACCAGGCAAAACTATAAAACCGTAGAACAGTAGAAATGTTTTTCAATTACATACATACGGTCATGTTAATTCTACTGTGCCAGACTCGCACAGTAGAATTAACCAGGTTAAAAACTATCAGTCGGGCTCGCGCACAGCGGATTCCGTACCTACTTTCCTTCATCGTATAAAAAGTTACTTCGGTAGTCTTATAACGACCAAGAGCGGTCGCACTCGCACCCGGGACTTCACGGGAGTGGTTTGTCTCTTCGTAGATTTAACATTAAATGAGTTTAATAAATACGGTACCCCAATTAATATTTAGTCGGGAAAAAGAATTCATGTTAACTTTTCTTAAAAGAATATCATGTAAATCTTAGCGATTTATTAATTTAATGTATAATAATAATTAGAAGCATTATGCCGCCTGTACAGTCATTGCAATAAAATTAATTAATCCCATTCTGTTAAAATAGCCATGCCCTGTCAAGTACATACAGACCTAAGAACGCCTTATGACTAAATAAAGCTATTTTTATTTACAAGTAGGTAACTGATACGAATCATGGTTGAATTTAGGAAGAAATGTAGGCAGTAGTGTTGATCATTTAACAGATAAAGTAGTCTATGATTTAACAATTGGCTTTCTTCATCAAAGGCAGACAAGCGATTGCCCATATACCTTTTATGCAACAAAGTTTTGAGCAATGACTATGAAAACATAGAAAGCTAGACTATAAACGTGTCATCCAGATAAAATAAGTATAATGATTTGAAATATTTTCAAGCATTGAAGGAAAAGTATGGAAAGAGACCTTTCGTGAATAATTTGCTTATGAATAAATTATTAATGATATTATTTTAATAATAAAGTCAGTATCCGCACTTTAAGAATGTCATGTGCGTTATCGAGACGCTTCACTCTGATTTCCTACTCGTATATTGTATACAAAAAAAGCGGATTGATGTATTGTCTATCGTCAACCTTCTACAATTGCCTGCCTGGCTGAATTCTGAAATTAAAAGAATAATAGAGTAATACCTACACAAAATGAACAATATAACCTTTTAAAATATGAATGAGAGCAGTTTCCTATCTGTCGTGGTCAAACAAGTAGTGTGCGTCACGATTGCTCCGCCACGTTATCCAAACAGAAAAAGAAATCGCTATATTTTTTGTCAAAATTAGTCAAAATCGAAAGGAATAAACCAAAGCTTTGTCAAAGCAGAAATAAAGAAGTTACAGGGGTTTTAAGTTGGCCGCGCGAACGTAACGTGCACGATTGCGCGGCCATGGAGATCTCAGTAACTACTTGGGATAGAGATCTAAATCTTTTTGTTAGTTGAACATTTCATTTGTCAACAATTGTCAAAAAAAAAATTATAAGACTAAGATCAATATTTCACGAAATATTCACCTTGGAAGTTATGGCCGCGCAATCGTGCACTTGATGTTTCTTCAATCTCGATTATTTCTTAAAAACTTAAGATATCATGCAGTAAAACTGTTACTAGAAGAAAGGTTTTAATATGTCCAAAGTACCGAAAGCATTTCATGCCACCAAAGTTTATTTGAACTGACGAAATCAAGGCAAAACAAAAGTTTCGTGGCCGCGCAATCGTAACGTTACTTTGAACGCTGATAGCTCATTATCTATAATTGTTAAGATTTCGGTGTTAACATCCATTTATTCGTAATATGAACCTAATCAGATTGACATAACGTTTTACCCTCAGGACAATTTTCTACGCGTGTAATCTCAAAAATAATGATATCTCTTATAATGTTCGAGTAGAGTGACCATAATTTCTGTGAAATATGGGGATATATTTTGCTCTACTAGACGAAAATGTACCTGTTAGGAATAATTGTTGGAGAATTGGCTAAAATAAAAGAGTTTAATACACTTTCCTTTTTCCGTTTGTCAAACGACTTTTATGTTTTGTTATGTATTGACGAGTTATAATTTTATCAATGAAACAGTAATGGTAATGGCAACAGTATTTCTTGAGCTGGAGTTTCCACCATTTACCTAAATAGATAAAGTAAGTATAATTATTACGAATTCTTTGTGTGGTGACGGCGTAGAATATCATCACCCCATTTCATCCTGTGGGGGGCCTAGAAATCGTCCTGAAGAAAAACCTACCAGAGAACGGGTAGCAGCGTTTTTCTGTGAACTTTGCGGAGGATTTTGTCCAACTGTGGACGTAATTTGGCTGACATGGTGAAGTATAATGTTTTTAAGGTCATAAATTATACGAAATATAACGCGATTGGTTCCCACATTTGGTTCCTAGTTTAATATATATTTCAAATTAGGAGTCAAATTTTCGTGGGTTAGTAATGCTAGAAATATAAAATAGAAATGTACAGACTCCAGCAAATCAAGTTACCCCAATCTGTCAAATTTCCCCAATTGAAAGTGAACCTTATGCTTTTGTGATAAAGTTGAAAATCTATAAAAGAAATGTGACAGATTGGGGTAGCTAGATGTGCTGGCGTCTGTACATAATTCGAAATATAAATTTTCTCTCAAAATGAAAATAAATAGAATTGCTATTCCGCAGGTAGAGTCCCTCCGTTCGAGTCAGTTCTAAAATCATCACACGTAGCTTTGAGTTCATAATTGTTTACTGCCTATTAACCGAGCACATTTTAAATTCTTTTCTTTTTCTTTTCATTTTAACAAGACAACGCCCAAACTTGGGAATCTAATCCCTGTGTCGCGGGGTACTTGACTAGCTGTACCCCGCGGTTTTACCCGCCTTAAATTTTAAATTTGAAGTAAATCCATGCAGTACTTTTTGAGTTTAGCCCGGACAAACAGATAAACAGACGAAAATTCCAAAAAAAACAAACTTGTGTGTACTTATGTACACGCGTTAGAAGTTATACTTCTTAATATACAACTTGAACATAGTTATCAATTTTCATACCACCTAGAACTAACGTCATGCTGTTATTTTTACGATGCGCGCGCATCGTAAAAATTCACTCTCATACATTTTCATACCACCTAGAACTAACTTCATGCTGTTATTTTTACGATGCGCGCGCATCATAAAAATTCACTCTCATCATTTTTCTCCATCGCCCCAAAAGAAGTATAACTTCAAAAACTATTTTTTTGGCTGCGATGTCGATTGTAGATCACGCCCCAAGTATCCTTTTTAAATAACATTCAATGTACAGTTTTGATATTCCTACGATTTTATTATATGTATAGATATAGATAAATTACTGGAGTACAAGCAGCAATGTCGCGTCATGTCATCATGTGGTGAAAACAGAACTAAGTTCCATTTTTTGGCCTTGTTTTGTATGGCATGATTTGAACATGTGTATAGAAGAAAAGAATGTTGTATTGAACTGTCTTATCTTAGCCAATTCTCCAACAATTATTCCTAACAGGTACATTTTCGTCTAGTAGAGCAAAATATATCCCCATATTTAACAGAAATTATGGTCACTCTACTCGAACATTATAAAAGATATCATTATTTTTGAGATTACACGCGTAGAAAATTGTCCTGAGGGTAAAACGCTATGTCAATCTGATTAGGTTAATATTACGAATAAATGGATGTTAACACCGAAATCTTAACAATTATAGATAATGAGATATCAGCGTTCAAAGTAACGTTACGATTGCGCGGCCACGAAACTTTTGTTTTGCCTTGATTTCGTCAGTTTAAATAAACTTTGGTGGCATGAAATGCTTTCGGTACTTTTGACATATTAAAACCTTTCTTCTAGTAACAGTTTTACTGCATGATATCTTAAGTTTTTAAGAAATAATCGAGATTAAAGAAACATCAAGTGCACGATTGCGCGGCCATAACTTCCAAGGTGAATATTTCGTGAAATATTGATCTTAGTCTTATAATTCTTTTTTTGACAATTGTTGACAAATGAAATGTTCAAATTAACAAAAAGATTTAGATCTCTATCCCAAGTAGTTACCACGCAGTCCAAGAGTTAGATCTCCATGGCCGCGCAATCGTGCACGTTACGTTCGCGCGGCCAACTTAAAATCCCTGCAACTTCTTTATTTCTGCTTTGACAAAGTTTTGGTTTGTTCCTTTCGATTTTGACTAATTTTGACAAAAAATATAGCGATTTCTTTTTCTGTTTGGATAACGTGGCGGAGCAATCGTGACGCACACAAACAAGTATGATTGTTTTCATAAATTCCTCAATAAGTGAGATTCTGTTACTCAAAACTACCTACTTACCGTAATAAATTGTGATTTGGAGAATGACTGAACCAATTAACCAAGTTAGGGAGTTATAGAATAGCTAGCTATAGTTATATAGAAAGAATATTAGTACACAAATCATTCTCATTGATATCAATTAACTGAGTGGCCTTTATTACCAAATTCCGTATTTTATGATTTTTCATTAATCTGATAACGAATAAAATAACTTATTCGTCATATAAATAAATTATTTGAATCAACGTAAATATTTTTATTAGTTCTATGAGACAATATATTTATTAATTTATTTTGTATATTAATGAATTAATTTTGCATAGGTATATAGTATTATATATGGTTTGTAGTTGATACAGAAACCACGTAGCGGCATGTACGGACACCGGAAACTAGACAAAACAGTGTTACTGTGTTTAATAGTAGGTGAGTATGTGACCCAGTGCATGAACTGAATGCAAAATCCGAGATTACATTGTGGCGAATTTCAAATACGCCTCAGAGTAAGGGAAAGATCAAATAACATTTTATCATAAAACAAATTTTATTTAATTGTATCCACTTAAGATTACCTTTGACAAATAATGTTATAATGTTGTAAAACTGGAATTAATAGGTACATAAATAAAAGTATTCTAAAAATTAAAAATCGAAGTGCCTAGGTATATAATATTAGCCGTCAGCGTTACGAAAAATATTACAATTCACTCTTTTCATGTATACATATATAGAACATTTAAATTGTTTGGCAGTATGTACATTAACATTTCCTTTGGACATATCACTTTAAACACATATTGTTATCAATCACTAAGGAGACATTCAGTCCAATTTTGTTGATTCTTAACTATCCTAATTATTTATATTAAACATAACTCTGTATGAACAATAGCTGCAGCCCAGATGGATAAGATTGTAGCCGATTTATACTGTTACAACTTTTTAATTATAAGTACAATACACAATTTCAATGAAACAATGTGGCAAGGTAAACAAAAAACGTTGCTAGCTAGATAGTATCAATATCAAACACATTTTTTGAATATGCTTATAATAATAAGCAATAGAGTTTATTAGTAAAGCTAAAGAATAACATAAAAACAATAAAGTTCAAAATCAAAACTTGATGGGTCAATTGGCAAAGTCAATAGTGTGGAGTACTTGAGGAACTCAATCTACCATGAAATTGGAAAGTTATAGAAAATTTGTTAACACAACATGTACAGACATCACCAGCACATCCAGCTACCCCAATCTGTCAAATTTCTTTTATAGATTTTCAACTTTATCACAAAAGTGTAAGGTTCACTTCAAATTGGGGTAGTTTGACAGATTACACATGGTACATTTTTAGAAAGTGTAAGGTTCACTTCAAATTGGGGAAGTTTGACAGATTACACATGGTACATTTTTAGAACTTAGATACAAAAGTGATAGGCATTTTTGAATGCAAAATTTAAATCATATCAATCTTCGACGAGACCAATTTTGTCCAGTTTCATGGTTACATCGAGTTACTTAAGTGTTCCTCACAGTTTATGCCATACATTATATAATTAAATGCACCCATGTAACTTCCAACAAATTAACATAGCAAAAGTATACACAGTAAAAGTAGCTTACACAATAAATTAGGAAATTTGAGTTCTAACCAAAATCAGTCTTGGATTTGATGTAAAGTTGATAAATACAATGTAAAATTATATTACTTTCTCATAATACACTAATTAAATCATTGAGCTATAACACTTGACATCTCTCTTATTCAAAATTAGCTGATTTTATTCCACATGCTAATTGTACATTTGGCAGCGTAGTGGACTTAATAACTGTATAACCTCACATAAAAAGATTGATTTACATTGTAATACCAAAAGTTACAGTGAGATTTGCAACAACCCATTAAATGTTGTATCCACATGACTGGAACAAACATTAATGTATACAAATTCATTAAAGTGCAATAAATATTACAAACAAGAGCTTTACAATTAATTTTGAATGAGAGAGAGCAAAGTTAGTAATACAAATTGACAGGTAAATTCATTCAATTATCATAATAACCCATATTACAAACAGTACAAAACTAACATCTCTAAGGCAAGACACTTAACAATATTATTAGGTCTTTACCTATGAAATTGCCGTTCTGCAGTACTGGCCATTTCAAATCAAAATAATTTTTGTTTGGCTAAGAATTCTAATTTCAAATTAATTTTATTTTAAAAACATGGATTCTTTTTTCCAAAAGTAGTCATTTCTTTATTGATTAGTGTTACATTTTCATCGCATTTCAATCTTTTTCGTCATCATGGATACGTTAAAAATTCGAGTAATTATGGAATATGAGTACCGTCGTGGCAGCAACGCGGCACAAGCGGCACGCAACATCAACGACGTTTACGGAGCTAACACTACAAACCAACGCACCACCTGTTATTGGTTTGCTCGCTTCCGTTCTGGAAATTTCGACCTGAAAAATGAACCTCACGGTCGTCCGAAGACTTTGGTCGACAATGACGAATTAAAGGCGGTTGTGGAAGCTGATGATACACAATCTACGGCTGAATTAGCAGCAGCTTTCGACGTTAGCGTCAAAACAATATTGGTCCATTTGCGTCAAATTGGCAAGGTAAAAAAGCTTGACAAATGGGTGCCCCACGAACTCAATGATCGCCAGCGCGAAGTACGCGTCGAGACGTGCCTTGCACTGCTCAACAGACACACAAATGAAGGAATTTTGAACCGCATTGTTACCTGCGATGAAAAATGGATTCTGTTTGATAACCGCAAGCGCTCAGCAAGTTGGTTGGATCCTGGTTCAGCACCTAAACAATGCCCTAAACGAAAACTTACCCCTAGAAAAGTGATGGTCACTGTTTGGTGGTCTAGCGCCGGTGTGATTCATCACAGCTTCTTACCAAACGGGGTGAGCATTACTGCAGATGTGTACTGTGAAGAACTGAGCACAATGATGGAGAAGCTGGCGCATCTCCAACCAGCATTGGTCAATCGCTCGTCTCCGCTGCTCCTGCACGACAACGCGCGACCTCATACTGCACAGCAGACGGTCTCCAAGTTGCAAGAACTGGGGTTGGAAGCTCTCCGTCATCCGCCCTACTCACCAGACCTTGCGCCTACAGACTACTACTTTTTCCAGAATTTGGATAACTTCTTGGCGGGAAAAAAATTCAATACCCGAGAGGCAGTACAAAATGCCTTTGAAGAATTTGTTGCCTCCCGTCCAGCTGATTTCTTTAAGAAGGGCATCAATAAACTGCCACTGCGATGGCAAAGATGCATTGATTGCATGGGTGATTACTTCGATTAATACAAATAAAAAAATTCATGAAAAAAATTCGTTTAAATTTTTTCATACAAAACGGCAATTTCATAGGTAAAGACCTATTATTTAAGTATAAAAAGGAAAATTTGAATCAAAGTTTGTGTTTGTAATATTTACATTATTATTACAAAAACTATAAACTGGTCATTAATTGGGTTTAAATTAAAAAAATCAATAATTTTACACTTGCTTGGTAATAAATAAATTAAAGTTACTAAAATTATCATAGAGGTCATTGATGAGCTATACACTCACAAAAAGATGACATGAGATTTTGACCCTTTTAAAATTGCTATGTATGGTTTAATTAGTATTCACTATGCAAATTGGTTGTTCACAATTGAAACTTATATTAAATTCCATTATTCAAACTTAAGACGAATCTCAAGATATCATAAATTTAATCTCAAACCACCATCTTTTAGCAATCCAGAGTAGGATGCTGCTGCTAAGTTACGAACAGTACACACTGGTTTAGGATTTCCTTACTATCATCCATATGAAGGATGTAGGTGCTATCCATTGTCTTAGTGACAATTACATATTTGTTTTTAAAATTATAATTTTTATTAATGTTTATCATAATTTAATAACAATTCTGAATTGCATGGGGAATACCAATTTCCTGAAGCCAAGTTAAAAGAGGAACTAATATCATGTTCAGCTTATTCAGTAAACACATTACCTCATACAACTGTCATACACAATGTAGTTAATGCCTACAATCTAATGGATCAACTGTACATTTATCTTAATCTGGATGACTCCTTTCTAATATCATTTGAATGCTATCCAGTGTTTGATAGATAACTCGAAAGTTAGGGCGATCACTTGGATGGTGATTCCAACATTGTTTCATCAAATCATACACACATCTAGGTGTATTGTCTGGGCAGGCGAGCACATTTCCATCTTTGAGGAATCTGACTACTTCTTCATGAGTCATACCAAAATATGGCTGTAGAGCAAAAGAGAATATTTCCCATAGGCAAACTCCATAAGCCCACACATCAGATTCTAATGTATATTTATTGTATAGAATACTTTCTAGAGGCATCCATCTCACTGGAATTGCATCATGTTCATCACCCTTGTAATAGTCCTGTAAATATATCTTATGAGACAATCCAAAATCTGCAATCTTCACCACCATGTCGTCATTGATAAGGCAATTTCTTGTGGCTAAATCACGATGTACAAATTTTCTATCAGATAAATAAACCATACCAGAAGCTATCTGCCGCGCCACATGCAGTAAGTCCATATGGTGGAGTGGAGTAGCAAGCAATCTAAGGTCTTCCCTATTTTCAACACCAGGTGGAAAGTTTGTTGCTGTGCTACATGCTCGCAAATATTCATTTAAGTCACCTTTCCCCATAAATTCAAACAACAAGCACATTGGTCGCCCAATAGCACAAACACCAAGCAACTTGACTATATTTGGGTGATCAAAGTCAGCTAACAAACAAGCTTCTCTTTCAAAATCTAACTTCAAATCATGAGAGGCCTCATCTTTGAGCATTTTAACAGCAACAAGAGTAAACTCTTCTTCGGGCACCAGCCCAGGAGCCTTAGCTTGGAACACTCTTCCAAAAGCTCCTTGACCCAAGTCTCTGATATAGATTATATTGTTCCTGGGAAACTCTAACTTTTCTAATTTGGGGTTGAGTTGTGCACCAGTTGTATGATAAGCCAAGTTACTAGGAAGTTTGTCCAGGTCTATGTCCATATTTTGGACATTTCTACGACCTGAGGGATTGCATTTAGAGTAATGATTCTTAACAAAATAATGACAGAGTAAAGCTATTGAAGCTATTGCCAGAACACATCCAAGGCCACCAATTGAGAGCAATAATACAAATGTTGGTGTAAAGTAATTCTCCATAATAATATTTGGTCCATTACTATTGTCAAATTCATCACTAGTGTTTGCACAAGATGGAACATCACAGTACTCCCATCTAACATTAGGATCCATTGTATAACACCAAGGTTTGCGCTCCTCACCTCCTGCATTTCTACAATGATTTGTGGAATTTTGAACTTCTGGGAAAATCAGAGGTGGTCTTGTATGTTGGTGAGGAGCTTGTGACTCCCATGCCTGACAGGCTAGCCCTGTCTCAGTGACATTTGTGGTACCTTGGTAGTAGCGTCCATTACCTCTATAACATGTGGTTGTTACTTGACTGTGATCCATTTGAGTTGTGCCAACATTATTACATGTTACTTGTGAACCTTTGCCAGCAAACTTCGGAAGTTTCTCACAATCCGGAAAACGGAAATGACCTCTAGATTCGAAAAAAACTCCACGGCGTTTTTGTTCTTCAATCACTATCCAATCATTGTAACAAAATTGCATTTTGACAGCCATGCAGTCTTCATAACAAAGTGGCAAGGCATAATAACCAACCCCATCTTTATCAATACACTTCGGAAACGCATAAGCACATATTAGTTTCTCAGCTCTGCTACGGCACGGTTCCTTTAGATTCGATATCATTTCTTTCCATAGTCCAGTTGTGATCTTCTCATTGTCAAAACCTCCTGTATGATTATACCATACATATCCAGTTGAATAACTTTTGCATATCTGTCCATTGTAAGGTCCACAATAAAGATACACAGATTTTATAAGAAGAAGCACAAGAAATGTTTTGTAGTGAATGTCCATTGTTTTATTTTAAGGGAATTAGAGAGTCGTTGCGTATAACATTGCTTCGTTGCATTTTACTGTAAAGCTAAGTATAACATATTATAAAACACGATACTTGTACAATGGCGGACGTAGTTATTTTATTATGTATTGATTTTAGCCTCGTAAAGCAAGTAAAACGAAGCAAAAGAACGAACGCACCAACACACGGAACAATGAAGTGACAACTGGCAAAGAGCAAACCGGATTAAATCGGAAACTAAATTATTTAACTAGCGTTAGCAGGATCGAAGAGGAATCGACTACAATCTACAAAATTCATATGGATGATCTAAATAATATGAATTCGGCGATATGGAAGGAATAAACAGTATTTACATTATGCATCTGGCTCCTAATGAACAAAAATAAAGGCTGTGAATGAGCGACACAACACAATATTTTTGTTATTAAAACATAATTTAAAGCACCATTTCTTTAACATGATATGAATGCAAAACTTAATTAATGGAGTATTTTTAGTAGTATATTACACATATAATGTACATTCATGTTATTTATTGATAACTCAATCTAATTTTAAAATTATGTCAGTATGCATTATAAAGACATTGAAAGATCCGTCTTTTAAGTGTGGGTTAAAACTGATTTTATGTTTGGATATATATATTCGACTAAAATCTTATAGTATTTTTGAAAATTCTCTTCAAGAAAAATTGAAGCGAATTTTCAAAAATACTATAAGATTTTAGTCGAATATTATTTGGCAATGGTTTTATTATGATACGTAGTATCACCACACTATAAAGTTTGTTTTGGAATGTTGGTAAAGTGAATGTCAAAATAATAGAAAAGATAGTACGAACCGAGTGAATTTCTTGTGAATGGCTGCAATTGAGAAAGTTAAAGTCGTCGTCCTTGGTGATTCCGGTAAATTAAACATTAATATTAAATATGATTACACTTGTTTTATATTTATACTGATAATTTTACCAAAAATACACTGAATTTACCGATTAACTTGTCATTCGCCAACATGTCAGTGGCCATGACACTTGAATTGAAGGCTGGCCAACATTCTAAAATTGTTGTTAGTACTTGTTATGGTTTGGCGGTAAGAAAGAACGCATATCAGAAGTTTTTAGCATACTAGGTACATATTTACTACCAAGTGTAGTAAAATAACCAAACGATCTTTAAATGTTAAAATTAAAATGTTGGAGTACAATTGAAACGGAGTCCGATTAAGTAATTGCTTTGCAAAAATGTTGGCCTATGTCTATGATTAAGATGATAATGATGAAGATGATGCTGATGATAATTATGAAGTGCTGTCCTCCCAGAAATCTTTGCTCTAGAGACATTAATGTTTAAGTTTCAGCCGGAAGGCGAGACCGTCTGTGAGAATAATTCAATGATGAAGGAAAGTGATGGATTAACTCGTATGAAGCATCAGCACCATCTATTAGTTTTCTTTTTGAACTAATGCACTAAACGTCAACGGGAGTCACATGAATATTGACATTGTGTCGGTAAAAAACTGATACTTATTTTCATCAAATAAGTATATGGTCAAATGGCGCCATCTCACTTTGCACTTTGATTCTTGAGGGAGGCTTGTCCAGCAGTGGACTTATTTAAGCTGTAATGATGAAATGCGGAAAATGCGACAAATTAACTACTATAAATCTAACATATATTAGAGAAGTGTTTTAACATAGGTACATGGAATTAAAAACTAAAACCAAACACTATACCTATGTGTAACATTTATTAAACAACTAGGAATTTAATTTAAAATATATTTATTTTTTGTGTTTTAAATTTCGTTTCGAATTCGTTCAACGAATTACTAAATATGTCAACGTTTGGATCGCAAGTTTGGAGAGCATTATACTGATCAAGAATTCTGTTATAAACAACCCAAATTGGTGTTAGAAAACTGCGTTTGAAATATTTCGCTGTGTGTCTAGGGTATATAAAGGTACTTTTTGTAGAAGATACTTGCAATGTATTTTATTATTGATTATTATGTAAATTTCGATAACCGTTGGACATATGAAGTTCTATGAGAGAAGCTAGATAAGACTAGATTTCTGGCAAAGGCTCTTTGAGTGCCATGAACATACTGAACTTAGAACATTCACGATTAGGTACTTCGGATAAGAGCATTATAAACAAAATTTTGTTATCCATTCGCCCCACTACTTTGTCCCACTAGTAGGATGAAGGGGAAGGCCTTATTATTTTCCCCGTTCGCCTCCTAATCAAAGAATTGGGACTGTATTCCCATCCATCCCACTAGTAGACGAAAGGGAAGAGCCTTATTATTTTCCCCATTCGCCCCCCCCCCCCCCCCCACCTAATCTAAGAATTGGGACGAAGGGGAACTTTTTATAACTTAATTATTTATATAAAAGTGCATTGTTTGTGTAACTAAATTTGCTTAAAATACCTTGTTGAATAACTCATGAACATTTTCTTTAAATTTATTTTTCCAGGGGTGGGCAAGACTTTATTGACTTATTTGATTGCCCACAACAAGCCGCTAATATCGCCAGGATGGACTGTTGGCTGCTCACTCGAAGTGAAACTCCACAGGTACAAGGAAGGCACACAGGCTCAAAACACGTTCTTTGTGGAGCTCTGGGACGTTGGCGGGTCTAACGGACATAGGAATACCAGAAATGTGTTCTATCAACCCACTCATGGTAGGTAGACTTTACAACTTACAATCAGTAGAAAAAGGCCACAAGAAGTACATTTGTAAATATATATTGTTGGACGATGATTGTATGAGGATTACGAATTTCCAGATTGTATTGTATACATAGAAATCCATTCATCTTTCTAGATTTTTCAACTGTCCTTAAATGTTTTAGTTTGAAGCACGTGCATAGATTGCTCTCCATTTCTAAACTCATTTGTCTAGCGGCCAAGCTCTATGGAGAATAGTAGGACTTATTGTAATACTCGAGTGTTTCCGAAACCAAATAAAGATCAAAAACAAGTTTTCTCCCCGTAAGAGTACTCATGAAAACACTCCGTGTAAACGAATCAGTAAACGTAGGTATACAAAAGTATGACAAAGGCCCGATAAATAAAATATATAAATGTAAGTTCCAAATATTTTATAATAATGGAGAAAATTGAATTCGCCATCACCGATATCTTCAATGCGTCGACTTAAAAACGAAAATTCTATATTTTTTTGTTTCAGGCATTATTTTGGTACACGATTTAACTAATAGAAAAAGTCAAATTAATTTACAAAAATGGCTGTCAGAAATTTTGAATCAAGACAGTTCAAATCCGACTCTGCAACATGTGGATGTGGATCCAGAACAATTTCTCGGTTCAACTCAGGTAATATTAAAACAGGTAGCTCTATAATCTATAATTATATTTATAGTCAGCTACCCTTAACGGTCCTAATGCTATCAGAAAGGTTAAGCGTCGAGGCGCGCGGTCGTCTACTGTTAGGTAATTGCTTAAGTGGTTTAATTTGTCCATTTCACATATCAAGTGACAAAAATTTATCAAGTGACGTTTAATCATATGATCTTGGGGACCATGCCTGGTCCCCAAATCTTCAGATTAGGAAAACGTTGAATTTATTTTTCAATAAGCTGGCTTTTTCTCTGGCTGTATGACAAGTGGCGCCGTCTTGTTGAAACCAAATGTCTGGCAGATTTATTACTTCCAATTTCGACCAAAGAAAACTCCGATTCATGTGCAGGTAATGGTTAATATTCAGAGGATAGCTACACCGACCTCGTTTCTAAAAAAAAAGAAAATTTTCGAATGTAACGGCCTTTACTGAATCTCTTGAGAATTTTCGATTGACCAATTTAGGTAATTTTGTTTGTTCAGGAAGACGTTAAACCAAAAGGGAGCTTCATTTCATGCAAAAATTTGGGTCCTCAGGAATTTCCTGTAAAGTCTAAACAGTTCTTGCATGAGCTGAATTTCGGAAGAATGTAGATCCAAATCTTTTGGTGAAATTCGCCTAGTTGAAGTCTTGTCGACTCGACTTGTTGGGAACGTTGTTCCCAACAAGTCCTGTCGTACGTGTCGTCGGAAGTGACAAGTTAGGTGTTTCTCGGACACTTTCAGCTATCAATTCAATATATTCGATGTTACGCACATTTCGACGAAGAGTAGGTTATATACTTAGATAGGGAGATGATCCTCCTTGGAACGGTTATTTTGACCATACGATACTGTGTACGTTCTACGATTTTGCGAATTTTGATACTTCGAAAATTTATGAGTCCTGAGCTCAAACCCTAATTTTGAACTTACGAATAAATTCTGAGTCAGTTCTGCAATAATTAGATAAACCATACTTTTTAGGGTGATAGGTTAAACTATGCTAATTAGTTATCGTAAAAAAACTGAACCAGAAATGGTAAATAGGACGAGAAAAAAATCTAAAATTGATGTTAGATGAAAATTACGAAAAAAGTGATATAAAAAAATTCTATCTCGACAACTACGCAAAATCGTAGAACATACATACATGGGGGTGATTCGGATACTCCTCATCATAAAGTAGCTAAATTTTGTGTTTGAACGTCAACTTTTCGGCCAGCCTGTATAGTAGGTAAAAATTAACCATTTCAACACGCTGTTCAACTTGTATACGTGTATAGCTACTCATCTTGATGACAAATTTCTAATGACACACATGTGACAACATTCGCGCCAAAAGACTGTCTAAGATGGCCGCTATTGGACCCTGTAGTAACTGTAGGCAGTGCTAGTAAAAAACATTTGTACCTATCCTGAACATGTTTCATAAAAGTTAAGTTGATATTCTTCTGTATATATTATAAGTACTTACCTACTTTAAAATGTAACTGTATGCTGTACTGACACTGCCATTATCCGTCAGTTATTGTACTTGGCTCGATTAGCACATCAACACTGCAGCAGTTAATATTGCAGCTAGCGCTAACATGGCATCGGTTAGGACTCCCTCAGATAATTTTTGTGTCCCACATTCTTTAAATATCAAGAACTGATGTGTGTTTATTATTATTCCATTTCAATTATTATCTGTGCTAGGTTACTGAAAAAGTTGTATTGACTTTACGCCACTGTATTAAATATTTATGATGAAGCGAACTATTTTTTTAAATATATTTTCAGATTCCTATTCTGGTTATTGGAACCAAATTTGATTTGGCCGAAGAGAAACAGAGGAAGAACCAGTACAGAAGACTCGCAAGTAGTATATCTGAACAATGCGGTGCTGACGAAATATTTGTAAATTGTCATCAAGCCAGGTGGGTTCCGTTGATAATAAAATTATTGGTCTTAAATTTCAAACACTAGAACAGCTTTTCCTTAATATTGTATACAGAAAAAGGGCTGTAACTTTTGGGCGCAGTAGGATCAAAATATTGTGGACTTACGATGCTGCAAACAGATAGATATTAAGACATAAGTAACCTTCAAACTTAAAAAACTTAAATTTTTTATATTTTGTTGTTCGGGAGTTTAAACTATACCGTAATCTTTTCCTAAGTAATTCGGGACTTATCAACTGAATTTACCTCTCCATAATCAAAGTATAGCAATACGTAAGTTGTTAAGAAGATGTTTAGGCAATGAGTTTTTTTATATAGCTGTTGTAATAAAATGCGTGGACTGTTAATTTCTAAACTACAGATTCTCAATACCTTGAAGGTACAAAAGATATAAATTAAATAAAGACGTTACGTATGCGTGAGTGCGGAACATTGCCGAACGTGAAATCTGCTGCAATCGGGGGTTCCGCCTCCTGCCGAAGTATTAGTTGCACAGATGGTTGGTTGTACTCAACAGACAATAAGGGGAAAATGTTGTGCAAACCATATAACAAATTAAGGAACCTGCGCTACAGGCACTAACTTTAGGTTTTGAACCTCGACTCAGGGCAGTTATAGACTCATGAGAAGTTACATTTTCTGCATCAAATTCCGAATTCATTTACTCCGTTAAATTATTACATTTGTTTAGAATCGTCAATTTTCTACCCTAGCGGTGCATCTGCCGCTCAATGTAGGTACGTTGATACGCAAATAAGCGCGCAGGAGTTTGTTGGGAAATTTCATCGGTTCGAATGCAAACTAAGGATCATGGGTGGCGATAGTGATCACAACGCCTTCGCAGTAATAACCTGATGGTTTGATCACATTTCCGTGACATAAGGAAGCAATGTATTACCTAACCAAACTACTATCATTAATTATCTTCTTCCAGGTCTCTGGCTCCAGGCACAAGTAATTCTGTCAAGTTAACCAGGTTTTTTGATAAGGTATGAAAAACCAAACGTTCACTATAATTTCGACGTTTCGTATAAATAGTTTATACATACGTACATTTTTTATTTTTTACGAAGAAGTATCTGGCGGGAAAGAACAACTGTAATTTTGTAACGTAAAATATTAATACAAAAGGATAAGGAAAGGAAGGAAAAGGATTAAAACTTAAAGTCCGTGTTGATAAGTGGCATACATAAAAAAAACAAAACATAGAACTAAAAGAACACGTCCACAATGCTAGCTTTGGCCTTAGAGGTTCAGTGCCTCAAATGTGTTCTAGGGTTCGTACCCCGACGATACCCATGGGAGCCAAATTGAGCCAATAACTAAGCCTTCGCTGTTGATCAGTGTCGGTAGCCAGTTGAAATGTTCGCAGAGTGTGTAGGTATTTCTTTTGTCGAAGGATGAGCTGAGTTAAAACGAAGTTCATCCTCAGGAGACGCATGTAGTTCGCTCCTGATTGTACTGGTATTGTAAAATACTTTCTTTTTATTTTCCATATTTTTAGTTAGGTTTTCTATACAAGAGCGTTTTTAGTTTATTTTTAACTATTATTTATTTTGTACTTAAAGATAATGTAAAAATTACCATTATCAACGATTTCTGCTTTATCGACTATAAATAAGATTTATATAAATTAACAAAACCCTTATTTTGTAAATTGAAAAATGGTTTTGAATAAAATCTGACCGTTTAAAGTGGGTCAAACTCGCGTAATACTCTTAGCACTTGAGCACTCGAGTGTGAGCACAAAACACAGGGCAATGCCATAGTTGTTTAATAGGTGCGGACTAGCTGTGTTGGTTGGACACAATTAGGACATATAAAACTTAAGACAGAAGAAAATTATTTGTTTTCAAGCCCATCCTTAATACCTATTATAAATGCGAAAGTGACGCTGTCAGTCTGTTTGTCTGTCGACTTTCACGCCAAAACTACACAGATTGTCTAGATCCTGAGAAAGGATATAAGCTAGTTATTAATGCGAAAAAAGATTGTAAGGGATTGAAAGGGGGGGATGAAAAGTTGTATGGAAGTTTCGTCATTATTAGAGCTTGAAACTAACTTTTTAGGCTGTTGATTCGATATATAGCGCGGCGTGCTACGAAATATTCCACAATGTGCTTAACAGAACGGGCAGATACATGAGGGCAGACGACTATGACATACGCATGCGAATACTGATTTTCGAATAGTACCCGTATTACACGCGGATGAAGTCACGGGCACAGTTATATAAGCTTTAGTTTAGTTTATATAAGCCTTATTTATTTTCTATTACAGGTCATAGAGCGTCGATATTATTCGAGGGCCAGTCCATTCGCAGACAAGAGGCGTATACCGCCATACATAATGGCAACCTCTACACCTCTGTCGAGTAACAAGCCCACGCAGTATATGAGCCCGCGGTTCTATCATATGGACTGAGGTTGCTATGACTACGCGCCACTATCATTCCATGTATGTATTATAAAACTTAAAAATTGTATTATAAATATTAAGGAATTGGTTTAAGTTTTTTATTATCGCCGACCCTGAAGAATAACTTTAACTTTATCGAGTAACAAGCGCTGTAGCTGCTTCACCCAATAGATTTGGATATGGACTATTATTGGCGTTGGACGGGCCGGTTCGCGTGGTTAGTAAATGCTTGCCTTTCAAACCGCAGGTCTGTTTGGCCTTTTCTTTTTACGTGGTGGAAATGCTCAAATCGCATTTCCATCGCTTGGGTAGGCGACAGGCTATGTACGGCTTCCCACTAAAAACGCGCGGCGACTCTGGGTACTCGTGAACGATCTCACCAGTACCCCTGCCGTGTACTGTAGCCTGTCATCCGGGGAAGGGAGGGGGTATGAATGTCTCCCCCTCTTCTGAACACGCACAAGCGTGTTTAGGCAACCTGAGTTACAGCAGGTTACCTCTTCCCGGGACCGCTTATACAAGACGAGTGGAGTTCCTCTCCTCCAAACGCCAGTGATCCCAGGGGCGGCGCCCAGCCGGGGAGAAGCCAGCCGGGCGCCGCATACTCTCTCGCGCTGGGATTAGCTCCCAGCGCCGGCGCTGATGAAGCGGACATTAGCGCCAATATCCGGTTCATCGGCGCCGGCTCGTTCTTCTGCGGGAGGGATCGTTGCGCTCTCTCTCTCGCTCGGTGGCCTCCTTCTTGAGCGTAACAGCTTCACAGAAGTAGGCCACCGCTTTCCTTCTGGTTGTCGCCGCCAGCATAGCCGATACCACCGCTGGCGGTCAGAGGTCCAATCCTAAGGTCAGTTTGGCCTGTAGTGTGGTACAAGCAGCTTAATTATTGTCATTATTGTTGCTTATTTACGTGTCACAGTCACAGTGCTTTATGTCACGGTCCCGCAATATATTTCCCCGCACAGAAACAACATTTATTCAATTAAATTTGTCGGAGGTCGTAGGTTCGATAGATATTTTTGTGCATGAACATGGCTGTTTGTAAGACATACAGCCATGTTCTGTGAAGTGTTCTGGAAGTCTGGGTGTAATTATCTATACAAGTGAAAAATATTATATTTACTATATCAGTTATCTGGTTTCCATAGTAGCTACAAGCTTTGCTTAGTTTAGGATCAGATGGCCGCTTATGAATAATGTCGTATTTTATTTCTCATCAAATGTCATGAATTACTGTGTAAAATGTTTTGAAGAGTTACCATACTGTGTTAATAATCTGTTTGCCGATAAGAATAAAGCAAAGACACAATCTGAAATTTGTTATCTATTAAGAAAATTGATAACAAATATACGTGTGTCACCATCGTCATTTCCTTGTAATTTTTATTAAAGTTATCGACTAAGGCATTAAAATTTTTCACACTTCGCTATTTATTAGACCTATAAGGCGAAGATGTGCCCTGAAACAAATTAAAAAGTGGCTTTTTTGTTGCTGGGATGCAACCGAATGGACAATTGGAGAGTTTTAATGTTTCGGGTATGCATTTTTCATTTATAAAAAAAAATCATAAAGTAGGGTCAAACAGCTCAATATTCTACTCGTAAAAGGTGGAACCAGCAAGACATTGTCGAGTAACAAGCCCGAGTCGTAGGTACAGCTACCCCAATCTGTCAAATTTCTTTTATAGATTTAAACTTTATGTCATAGGCATAAGGTTCACTTTCTATTGGGGAAATTTAACAGATTAGTGTAGCTTGATGTGCGTCTATACTTATCCTACGATTCAATTATAAATATGACTGAGGCAGCTATAGCTACGCTCCTAAATACATCCACAAATTGTGTAGTCACAGTTTTACTCAGATTTAAATTTGTTGTATTACTTTAAGCTAAGAAAGAAAAAGTAAGCTTATAATTAAATAACAGTTTGAAATTCTTAATTTCTCAAAGATTATAATTTCATAATCACTTCGAGGAGAAATAATATTTAAATCACAAACAATTTGGTAGTTTACAATGCGCAAAATGTAGTAAATAAAATAATAGCAACCCGTACATATCTTCGTAGTTTTTGGGTTTGCTATCATAGTAAAATGTATTTTTAACTTATGGAAATAAATAAAAAAAAAGTTAAGCTAAAATATTGCCAAAATTTAACAATTTTAGTTGATTTACTGTGAGGGTTGAACTAAAATAAGCATACAATCTACAATTTAATACATATGTATCTACATTTCAATCATGTTGTAGTAGGGAACAGTTTACACGGCCCAGACGCGAACGTAGTCGACTTGCAGCGAAGCGTCCTCTCCATCACTAACATTCAGATTCCATGTAGGCAGCCAGTTGTTCTGAGCGCGCCAGAATTCAGTCGCTGCCTGCGAATTAAGGTAGGTGATACTTTTGGACGTTATGTGAATGCGAGAATAATGAGAACGGAGTAAAAAAGAGGTATCAGTATACAAACTCTTGAAAAAAATATATATGAATAAAATAATAAATAAATATCCTTGGACATTATTAACACTCAGCCATCTGATCCCAAATTAAGAAGAACTTGTACTATGGAAACCAGAAAACTGATATACTACATATACTACTTGTGTTTTGTAAATACATACCTACTTATATAGATAATTACACCCAGACTCAGGACAAACATTTATTAGGATTATTTATTTTATATTTAGGATATTTGTGTTCCATGCACACAAATACCTGTCCTGGTTGAGAATCGAACCCACGACCTCCGGCGTGAAAAGCTAGCGTTTGCCAACCACGCCAAAAGAGCCGGCAAATAATAGGTCTTTACCTATGAAATTGCCGTTTTGTATGAAAAAATTTAAACGAATTTTTTTCATGATGTTTTTTATTTGTATTAATCGAAGTAATCACCCATGCAATCAATGCATCTTTGCCATCGCAGTGGCAGTTTATTGATGCCCTTCTTAAAGAAATCAGCTGGACGGGAGGCAACAAATTCTTCAAAGGCATTTTGTACTGCCTCTCGGGTATTGAATTTTTTTCCCGCCAAGAAGTTATCCAAATTCTGGAAAAAGTAGTAGTCTGTAGGCGCAAGGTCTGGTGAGTAGGGCGGATGACGGAGAGCTTCCAACCCCAGTTCTTGCAACTTGGAGACCGTCTGCTGTGCAGTATGAGGTCGCGCGTTGTCGTGCAGGAGCAGCGGAGACGAGCGATTGACCAATGCTGGTTGGAGATCGCCAGCTTCTCCATCATTGTGCTCAGTTCTTCACAGTACACATCTGCAGTAATGCTCACCCCGTTTGGTAAGAAGCTGTGATGAATCACACCGGCGCTAGACCACCAAACAGTGACCATCACTTTTCTAGGGGTAAGTTTTCGTTTAGGGCATTGTTTAGGTGCTGAACCAGGATCCAACCAACTTGCTGAGCGCTTGCGGTTATCAAACAGAATCCATTTTTCATCGCAGGTAACAATGCGGTTCAAAATTCCTTCATTTGTGTGTCTGTTGAGCAGTGCAAGGCACGTCTCGACGCGTACTTCGCGCTGGCGATCATTGAGTTCGTGGGGCACCCATTTGTCAAGCTTTTTTACCTTGCCAATTTGACGCAAATGGACCAATATTGTTTTGACGCTAACGTCGAAAGCTGCTGCTAATTCAGCCGTAGATTGTGTATCATCAGCTTCCACAACCGCCTTTAATTCGTCATTGTCGACCAAAGTCTTCGGACGACCGCGAGGTTCATTTTTCAGGTCGAAATTTCCAGAACGGAAGCGAGCAAACCAATAACAGGTGGTGCGTTGGTTTGTAGTGTTAGCTCCGTAAACGTCGTTGATGTTGCGTGCCGCTTGTGCCGCGTTGCTGCCACGACGGTACTCATATTCCATAATTACTCGAATTTTTAACGTATCCATGATGACGAAAAAGATTGAAATGCGATGAAAATGTAACACTAATCAATAAAGAAATGACTACTTTTGGAAAAAAGAATCCATGTTTTTAAAATAAAATTAATTTGAAATTAGAATTCTTAGCCAAACAAAAATTATTTTGATTTGAAATGGCCAGTACTGCAGAACGGCAATTTCATAGGTAAAGACCTAATATATATATTTATATATATATATATATGAAGAGTTCGTTAGGAGCATGTGTTTGGAAAATCCCCGTGCTGCCGTGTATTTAACATCGCCTATTTCAATATTTTTAGCAAAACATTATATAGGATTATTGTTTGGTATAATATTTTAGTGATTTGTGATTTTAGTTGCAGTTTCGAACTTTTTTTATGATCTTAGTAAAGTTATTCATCCTGTAATCTCTCACATAGCTAAGAAGAACCAATATAGAGGAAACATTCACACACCAACCTTCTATTCAAACCTTTACTTTTTTATGACAAAGTTGTTGTACTATGAAATTATTGGATCCATGGTATTCTATTGTTTTATGCTACGATTTTAATCTGTATTATCTAGTCTAAGGTGATTTTTTGCCATAACATGCTCTTAGCTACTTTCTCATAAAAATCGTTGGTCATTATTAAATACAACAAAATCATTAAAATCCATGTTCAGTATGAACGTTTCTTACCATTGATGACCAGTTAGTCCACGGCTTAGGCGAAGGATTGGTGACACCGTCAGGGAAGTAACCGTTGGTACCACCCACGGCCAAGTTCATGATTATGTAGAACTGAAATGTTAATATTATGGGGATCAGTCCAGATTCTGACAATTACCAAATAAATATGATTTGTTAGGTTTTAGTCAATTAAACAATTTATTTTTTCAATATATTTAAAATAAAAAACCATTTTTACACAAATGTTTTGTGTAAAAATGGTTTATAATTACATGGTTTTGCATCTGATATGCATAACAATTAAGGTGTTCATAACATTTGCCAGCTATAAATTACAAGTATTTTTGACATGCAAATTGACATTAAAACCAAAAATAAACTAAAACATTTAGTTTTAGTTTATTTAGGAATTTAATAGACAAAATTATTTTTTAAGAATCTATATTGTTATTAATTATGCAATCCTTCTTCTAGTCTTTTATTCGACATTTAAAACCGGAATTGGAGCCGTGATGATTAAATGAAAAAACCAAGTCCTTCAGTTGCATTTTTTTGTTTCGATATTTTTTGCCGTTCAATTTTACTTTATTATGGCAGTTTTCTATAACCTCCATTTTAACCCCTATAAATAAGATAACACGGGTGGGATTGTTTAAACCTAAGCGATTTCTTCAGAAACTTGTTCAGAATACTTAGAGAGAAAACATACTAAAAGTCCTGATGTCTAGGAGGTGAGGCGGAGGGAGGGGAGGGGGACAAAGACCTCAATTTTAGGATTTTTGCTAATATTTCAAAAATGGCGCGTTTCAGCAAAAAATCTTCTTAGATGAAATTAAAGCTTATAACTTATTTTAAATATACCGTTCCATATTCCCATCAGTTTTCGAATTACAGGCTCTGGAAAAGTGCAAATAAAGAAGTTTCAAAATATTCGTTTCTAAGTCCAATTCTGTGAATGATTCACATTTTTATACTCTTAGGTCATGAGAGTTCTAGCAAAAGGTCGTTTTCTGTGGTATCTTCTTCCTCGGCCTCCTCAGTGGTAAGTAGCTGAGAGGGCTCTAAATCATCTACATCGTCATTCTCGTTGTCTTCCTCGCTAAAAGGCACGCCGTTGAAGCATTTTCCTTGGCAATGAAAGCACGCAGTGTCACAAAGCTATGCTGAAATATAGCTATTAAATAGCTTTGCGACACCCACATTTGCTGCTGCTACAATCCTTGGTGCAGCGACAAAATATTGTTTTCAGTAAAACCTCGGGCGCCGGTAAATCGTCTGTTTTTCTTGGCGCCAAGATATCACCTTCATTTTTCCACCCCCACTCTTGAGGGGGCACCCCATTCCCGAGCCACTGCTGCACTTGGTAGTATGTGCGCCAGGAACGATATTTAGCAGCTCTCTCAGTTGGCGGGAGGGAGCTGATATGGGCTTAATTTTTGCTCATGAATGACTGGAAGCGGTATTGATTGAGAATGGTCACTTTTGCTGGTGCCCCATACCATTTCATGTAGCACACCTTCCCAGCTTCTGCAACATCACTATGGCTGGAGTTTGGGTTGTAAAAGATCTTTGCTGCTTCCTTAATAATTTCCGAATTTAAATAAAATTGACAGAAACCCACCTTGCTTCTTCTAAACGTTGCTGATGTTGTGTCGCAGCCGGTAAATGAGTGTAAGAATAGGATGTGTTCATATCCATGCTTTTGTATCTCATTTTTTGTCAGCCATTCATTCATTCAATATCATTTTGCAGTTTTAGCCAGTAAGGTTGCGTTTCCTACAGTGAGCATTGAGCGAAAAGCAATCATCATGATGGTTTTTACAAAAACGCTGTAACAAAAAAACGCGATTTCTCTCCCAGCTCATGTTAAAATAAATTTAGAGATAATTTTCGCATCAGGCAATGGTCATCACGCTGAATAACTCATCATCTTATCCCCACTAATATGCTATGGTTTCCGCACTTAGTGATTTGGACCATTTTACGTGAGCCATGGCAGCCTTCACTCCATTCAGCCCACCTCCCTCCAAAAGCATATCGGGTCTCCTAAACTTCTCAGCGCATCCGTAAGAGTTCCGCTGAATAACTAAAATTTTCTATAATTCTGGAGCGTGTAGGTCATAAACGGATGAATATATAAAAAACTATACACAATCAAAGTTATAGAGAATTTTATAAGCTTTTATTTTATCTTTGAACATTTTTTGCTAAAACGCACCAATTCAATTCAATTCAATTTAATTCAATTCAATTCAATTCAATTCAATTTATTTATTTATTTCTCTCTTCACAAGAAATGGTTACATTTCACATACATAACAATTTAAGAAAATTAGGCATACTTAATTAGGGAATATATGTAGATATGCAACCAGCATTTGTGAGAGACTGGTGCCTGTGATAGGTTTAGTACAAACCTGTATTACAGGTCACCAGTGCCCCCACTCCGCGGATTCCATGATATAAACGAGTGTTACACGCTTACAAAAAGAAATTATAACAGAACATAAAAACTAGGTAAAAATAAAGCAAAAATAATGAACTTTTTAAGACAAATAAGGTATGAGTCAAATGCATGTTTGTGTAGTGTATGTTGTGTTTGTGTCGTATGGATATAGGAAAATAGGTGTGGCCTTAGAGCAAAGAAAAATGTACAAAGCGAGAAAGAAAAGAAAAAAACCGACTAGATAAAGCACCGTTTTAAAGATATTAGCGAAAATCCTAAAATTGAGGTCTTTGTCCCCCTTTTTAGTATTTTTTCTCTCTAAGTACTCTGAACAAGTTTCTGAAAGTAGAGTGTTCAGTATTATTACTTTCTGGTCGAATGGTGCCATTTTGGTTCCGTATCTCCAGGGGTTTTCGATGTTGGCGACGGTGTTGAAGCCACCATATTGCCAGAAACCTCCAGCAGTAGGGGTGGCGCGACCCAATTCTATATCGTCAATGCTGAACCGCAAGAAATCTGCAAGTACATTTTCAATATACATATTAGTGAAATTAGCTAGTTAGTAAAGATAATGCGGGTTCAGTTAATTATACCGTTAATTACGCCATACGATAATTTCATGTCTTTATATACGGCCTGTTGGCATGGTTGGCAAATGCTTGCTTTTCGATTCCCACCCAGGGCAGATATTTGTGTGCATGAACATGTCTGTTTATCCTGAGTGTGGCTGTAATTTAGTAGGTGGGTGTAATCAGGCTATGATATTATTATTACAGCCTGATTCAGACTGCCGAAATTATTTTCGTCAGTCTTAGTCTAATAGGCTAAGTAATATAGTCTAAATGTTATAATAATAATATCATAGCCTGATTTCACCCACCTATTAAATTACATCGAGTCGATTTGAGTGTTGTTTTATTTTTACATGTACCTGCGTGGTGACCGAGAGAGTCTCTGTAGTAAGGATGCGCCTTAATTTACTTGCCTGGAGTCCATTCAAGCTGATATCGGTGGAAGTTGTTGTTGTAGCCGTTGGTATTCCTCCTGAACCAGTGAGCGCGTTCCCATCCGTTCAGCCCGGGGTAGGGGCCGTAGTGCAGGGTAGAACCTGCCTCCTGTAGCACAAAACAGTAAAAGGTTTTTATTGGTTGGCATTTTTATTTGCTTTGAATGGTAATTTGTGTTTCTCATTTTTTTAAGACCACGTTTCCAAGAGGCTGCTAAGAAATAACATTAAAGTACTAGTGAAGTACGGAATAACATAGATAGAAAAATTTATATAGAATAGAGTATTGACACTTGTCAGTACTCTATTAAAGAAAGCAAGAAAGAATACAAAGCCAATCACAGTTATTAACGCAAAATAAAAGATTGATCGACAACATACATTCTGTCTAAATATGTCAGGAAAAGATATTTTATGAATTTAATTCTAATTCCAAATTCAATTCAATTGTTGATCTAAAGTCAACGACAAGTTTTTTACCTTTAACCATCGCGGTGTTGTGCACTAGGATTTTTTGCCACTAGGTCAGACGATTAATAAACAATATTTTACGAGAATTATTCTGCGATTGAGACAGCAAATTCGTCGAAAAAGGTCAAATTTTACGATAAAAAATTCTATATTTAGGTTGGAGAAAAAGTCTTTCCGCATTATAGTATGTTTGAACTTGTCATAAAATCTCTTCGGCTATACTATTTGTATCTGGCTGGTTTTGGTATCATTGAAAGTTTTAATTTTAAAGAACATAATTCCAAATCCAAATGAGGAAAATGTGTGATTTTCACTTGTTTTCGTACTGTCAAGATGAGTGAATGAAGTTATGCGATACATTTTAAAATTTTACTACAAAAAAGATAAAATAGCATCGCAGTGTGAGAGTAGCACAAATTTGGTTTAAGCGTTTTCAATCCGGAAATTTGGATGTCAAAGATGCAAGTCGCTCTGGTCGCCGTATTGCGGATAAATGGATGCCATTTTTGAAAAAGTGGAGTAAGATCGGCATATCAGTAGTTACGACGTAGCTGAAGAACTGGGAATTGATCACAAAACAGTTTTGGCGTATTTGAAAATAACTGGGTACACAAAAAAGCTCGATATTTGGGTACCTCACGACCTCACTGAAAGAAAACTAATGAACCATGTACTCTTTTGTGATTCTTTATTACGACGTAATGAAACCGAACCATTTTTGAAGAAGCTGAGATAACTGGTGATGAAAATTGGATTGCGTACAGAGCGCGTACGACAAGAACGGACGAAAAAGGTCATAGTCAAAGGCCGGTCAGGCTTCACAGACTGTGACGAAACCCGGGTTAACGCGCAACAAGGTGATGCTGTGTGTGTGGTGGAATTGGAAGGGCATTATTGATTATGAGCCGTTACCATCAGGCAGGACCATCGATTCTGAACTTTACTACGAACAACTGATGAGATTAAAGCAAGAAGTTGTGAGAAAGCGGCTGGAATTAATCAACAGAAGGGCTGCGGTTTTTCATCATAATAACACTATACCTCACACATCTTTAGGCTTGGCTAGGAGGTGTTAACGCATCCACCGTATAGTCCTAACCTTGCACCTTCAGATTTCCACCTGTTTCGGTCTCTTCAGAATTCTTTAGGCAGTGTCAGGTTAACATCACGAGAGGACTGCCAAAATCACTTGTCGCGGTATTTTGATCAGAAGTCCAAAAATTTATTTAGCTATGGTATCATGTCCTTATCTACAAGATGGCAAAAAGTTAGCGAACAAAATGGTACCTACATACTTTAGTTAAATGTAAATATGAATAAAAATTAAAAAATGTTTTGAATGTTCTTAAAAAATGCGAAGAAATTTTTCCCCCAACCTATTATTACTCCATATAACGCGCCATTGCTCAAGGCCAGTAATATTGACCATAAAGCTCAACAAATACCATCGAACAACACCGTATTCATCGGATATGGGTCCGGTTGACTTTCTTCTCTTTCCGAACCTCAAATTACATCTTTGAGGCACCCATTTTCAGACATAAAAGCGAATTCGTGAGAAGAACTGAAGTAGATTCCGGAAAATGCGTACAAAATGTTTTGATAGTGCAATTATTAATTGGTTGATTATTAATAATTGAAGGCCATACAGTAAAAAATAACTTTTTCTGTATTATTGACCTATTCCCGATACTTTTTTGTAGTTTCCGTTCTTGCTATAAATTCGAATACAATCTTTACAATTATTTGATCTATCCAGGAAATTTTACCTCATGGATATGTGTTTGGTGTTAATAATAAACAATAGTAGTAAAATCGCAAAGTCATTTCATAATAATTACATTTTGATAAGATTTTAAACGATGTGAAGTAGATACAGTTACAATCTGAATATTTATATGATGCAGACAGGCAGTACTAATGCAAAAGTAGAATCATTATGAAGAAGTAGGATTTTCCTAATTGAAGTGAAAAAATATTATTGAACTTACTTGTACCCCGATGTTGACTCCATTTAATAACATATTGCGATTACCCCGAGCCTCAAGCAGGTCGATTTCCCCCGATGCTGGCCAGTTGCCGTACACGTTGTGCGCAGGCATGAGCCAAATAGCTTTGGAAAAAAAGTTACTATTTACTTATGTAATAGCATAATTCTTAATTATTTTTAGATAGGACGAATTTTGTTGGAACTTGGTTATATGGTAACAACTCTTTAATGACGTTTCTACCAGGGATGGGTGAGGAAACCATGTAGAGCGCGAGGATAAAATCCAATAATGGTCATTCGCAAAACATTCATCTTCTTAGTTTTGTTTAGCACAGATCTGGTGGAATAGGGTTACCGGAGCAAAGTACATGCACATGAAAAACGGACGAAAATGCATGAGGTACGTAAACAGCGAAAGTGCGCGTAGGTTGGCTACGAGACAGCGTTGCGTGCTCGCTACACTTACTGGTATCATTTAGCAACATCACCCATATCTGGTGGAAAGACACATCATGTTGCTGCTTCGCTACGATTTCTGCTACTGCTCAAGGACCTTGCACGTCTCCGGTTGAAACGCAGCCTTTTTTCGCGTAATACTTTTTATGTAGGTTCAAATTTGTAGCGGGATCCAACGATAGAATTAAGTTAGATGAGTAGAATATGGCTTGCCTGATTTTAAATATTAGTGCAGCCCAATTAAACCAGCAGCAAAATTAAACACACCGGCTGAAAAAGTTCGTTCCTAAAATATTTAATCATTACAATTTTCTAGCTTCCCAGGAAATTGGTTTCATTTCTGAACTTTCATTCATCACGAATATAGGTGAAACCACAGATATCTAAAATAATGCTCTGAGGGTGAAACTATGCTTACCGGGCCACAGCCAGTCACCGGCAGGCATTTTGGCGTGTACTTCAAGTCGCCCATATCGGAAGTTGAAGGACTCGACAGTACGAATACGGGCACTTTTGACTGGGTTCAGAACGTTGGTGGGTGTGCCGGTACGCTCGCAACCCCACCATTTTGGATTAGTGCACCTGGAAAATATACCAGTTTTGATCAGATATTTTTTTTAATAAATGGGCAGGAAATACTCACAGCATTATAATTCGGTTTCATACTACCCGTCTTCAAAAATAAGTAACTAACTTAGGTTCTTTATTAAACTTCCCAATTATATAAAATAACTCAAAGCCCAATTGTGCAGCATACTATATTGTTTTGTGCAATTGTGCAATATATTTAATAAAATACTCACGCAACGATCAATAAAAATTGGTTCGAAAAGATTTCTATATTTTTGTAATTTTATAAGTTTTATTGTGTGTGTTATGTTCATTTATTTTATTATATTTTGTTTAAATTAGTGTAGTCAATTATAATTATTATATAATTAGTTAAGGTAATATAAGTTTAGATCTTTGTAATCTTTGATGAAAATAAATTATTATTATATTACATAATTTCTGAGTTTTTCAGTAACAAAGTGGGGTTTTGGGTCTCCTTAAGTTAACACAAATTAAGAATATGTGTGTTTATTTTGAAGAATAAGTTAAGACATATAAAAGTACTAGCTGCGCCCCCGACATCGTCCGCGTGGAATAGTGTCTTTAGGTAGCATTCGAAAATCAGTATTCGCATGCGTGTGGCACAGACATCAGACAAAAATATTGACATAAACAGCCCAATAAAATAAGTTTCAACCCCTTACAACCCTATTTCACATTAAAAAAGTAGCCTATGTCTTTTCTCCATTTGTGTACCAAATTTCATTTAAAGCGGTTCAGTAGTTTTGGCGTGAAAGAGCGACAGAGAGACAGAGTTACTTTCGCATTTATAATATTAGTTAGGATTGATGTTATGCTCCTCATAAATATAATAAATAAATATGTTAAGGGCTTTGAAAATGATTGTTTATGTAAATATGAATTCTTACCTTTCATGCCGGAGGAAGAGTTCGACTCCCACCCAGGACAGATATTCGTGTGCATGAACATGTCTGTTTGGTTTGTCCTGAATTTATCTATATAAGTATATATTTACCAAAAGGAAAGTAGTGTATTATGTATGTAGTATATCAGTTATCTGGTTTCCATAGTACAAGTTCTGCTTAGTTTGGGATCAGATAGCCAGTGTGAATAATCTCCCAGGATATTATTATTATTATGATATTATATACTCTTAATGGATTTATTATGGTCTAATAATTTATGGATTTTATTTGGTAGCCTCGTACCTGTCGGCTGGAGCACCGCCCTCTACGTTGAGATGACCAGAGGTAATGAAGTTGTCTCCGAACTGGTCAGCAGTTAATGAAGGCCGGATGTACAGGTTACCGCTGTGGACGAAGGAGTTCGTACGATTGTTGTTGTAGTACTGGAATTCCCAGTTCTGGAAAAATACGAATAGAATTAATAGATATTATTTATCACTGTATGCATTAACATTAATCAATTAATAAGGAATACTAAAGAAACAACCGACAGGACAGACATTAAGGTAAGAAGAAAGCTTAGGATATTTAAACACTGCAGGAAACATTAAGTTTCTATTACATTGTTGCGAATATTTCAGGTGACAATGACCTAGCCAGTAAAAATACAGGATTGCGTATTGATTATACATGAAGTATTTTTATTTCCATATAATTTTTTTCTAGGCATAAAAGATTACTTCAAGAAAAAATATATGCAATATTTTTTTCCAATATAATATTGTTCTTTTTATTGATCTCTATTTATTGATCTTCAAATTTATTCAAAAGCACCACTTGAAGAGCTTCACGAAGCCATTGATAATATTAATACCGATTTATGTCAAATAAGTAGCTGGGCTAGGTCTTATGGACTGCAAATAAACACATCTAAAACGCAAGTCATTGTTGTTGGTAGCTCCAGAAAGATTTCTATGGTAGACTGGTCGCTTCTACCACAGGTGCGCTTTAATGGTTCAGTCATACCGCTCTCGAAGACGGTAAAAAACCTTGGTATACATATTGATAGCACGTTATCCTAGGGCCCACAGGTTAAAGAAGTTAGTCGAAAAATTTTTTGCCGACCACCACCAAGATTGCGCTAGCCCATTCCCTTCTCCTACCGATTTTAGACTACGCTGATGCCAGCTATCTCGATATCACGGAGGACCAATTAAACAAACTTGAGAGGCTCCAAAATTTCTGTATTCGATTCATATTTGGTTTGCGTAAATATGATCATGTTTCCGAATTTCGTGCAAAACTCAAGTGGTTACCTATACGACTTCGCCGGAATGCTCACATTGTTTCTCTTCTATATAGTATACTGTTCAATCCAGCTACTCCGACTTACTTAAAAGAACGTTTTGAGTTCCTCCACGAGACACATTCGAGGTTGCTGAGATCATCGAAAAATTTACGAATCAAGATACCAATGCACTCCTCAAAATTTTTAGACCATTCCTTTTCCGTACAAGCTGCCCGATTGTGGAATGCTTTGCCAGAGACAGTGAGAGGTGCTCAGTCACTGGTCATTTTTAAGAAAATGGTGAAGAGTTACTATCTTTCTCTTTAACGTTAAATTACTGTTTATCTTATTCTCCTATGACCTGCCTTTTATATATATATATATATATATATATATATATATATATATATATATAAGAGAAAGATAGTAACTCTTCACCATTTTCTTAAAAATTACCAGTGACTGAGCACCTCTCACTGTCTCTGGCAAAGCATTCCACAATCGGGCAGCTATATATATATATATATATATATATATATATATATATATATATATATATATATATATATATATATATATATATATATATATATATATATATATATATATATATATATATATATATATATATATATATATATATATATATATATATATATGTATGTATTTATGTATTGTTAAAAGTACCCATGGTACCAAAAAAAAAATAAAGAACAAAATCCTGTCTGCTAATTATGCCAACAAATACCTAAATGCCTTTTCTTTACTCCTGGTCCATTCAACGGTTGCCTGGAAGAGATCGCACTTAGCGATAAGGCCGCCATTTGTACAATCTTAACATGCTCAAAGTTCTTTTTATGTATTATTTTTTGGTGTACAATAAACGGTTACTTACTTACTTACTTCTCTATAGTAACTTGAAACCGAAGTTTATTGGTCACTTAGTATAAAACGCAGGGCCTTATTTGAATCAAGGTGTGGTGTCTACAAAAAGAGTGGTCTTCTAAAGTTACGGTGAAATTCTATATAAGCAGTGCGGGGTCTTGATCTATACCTAATCATCATTTTTTTAGGTTGGTGCAAACTATATGCTCTCGTTAAATGGAATAAAATTTAAAATAAATTATTAAGGTAATGGATTATTGATTAATTGTCGGTTAGGAGTCAATCATATTTTAGGTTTCTAAAGAGTTAATACAGAAGTCAACTGTATTAAACCGCTTTATAAGATTTAAAAATGATTAAGCGGTACGGCACAATCATCAATTATTCTCGGGCGTCATTACCTACTCACGGGTACCCATTGAAGAGCACTACAAGGAGCAACATGTCAATGAATAATAATATAATAATAATATCCTGGGACATTATTCACACACGGCTAACTGATTCTAAACTAAGCAGAGCTCGTACTATGGAAACCAGATAACTGATATACTAAATATACTACTTTTCTTTCTATGAATATGTACATACTTATTTAGATAAATAATTACACCCAGACTCACGACAAACAGGCATACAAATATCTGTCCTGGGTGGGAATTGAACCCAAGACCAGATGCGTGAAAGGAGAGCATCTACCAATCACGCTAACGAGCCCGTCGTAATACGAGTGTTCATGAAATTGTGTTTCCTTGATATGTAGCCCACGCTAACAACTTACCTTATCATGAGCATGACGCCTCATCTTCATAAATGAATCTAACAAGATTCGGCGATAAAAATTAAGGCAATTGATAGATACTTACACCTCCGCCGGCGAGTGTGTTCTCATGCTGCCACTTTTCGAGGTTGAAGTCATCGAATTCGTCGGAGAAGATGAGGTCACCAGCGCAGAAACCGGAAGGAGCGAAGGATCCACTGACTGTCGTCACTGTGCACGCTGAGCCCAGCGACGCGACCGCGAGCACACCCGCCAACATTGACCACATGTCTGTACATTTACATAATATACATCACCAAAAAGTTGACCCAATAAGTGCATTTGTATCTTTGTAATGTACAACTATGCCATTTTTATGCTAAATGTTGTGTTAACTTCAAGAAGGCCAAACAGTAATGTGTTTTGTTAAGTTTTTTTGTCAGGTTTAGTGAAACCTTCAATGAAATTAAAAATAACACTGTGTCGTGAATTACTCAACGACTAAACGCTTGACAGACAACACATAGCTTAAATTAAACCACTGTGGACAAATATTGAACCTAATGTTTTATGTGGAATAGTTGCGTCTCCAATAATAAATGTAGGTTTCTGGATGGACGGCTGATGTGTTTTTGTAATGATGTTAAACGGGCAGCAGGGGTTTTATTAGTTCTATGAGCACCATACCGCAAACACAAACCCGTCTGCCAAACGTGGCGATTATGGCATATCCCCAAATAATGGATACAATTCCTTTGTAGAGATCGGTGGGGAGCCCTTGGCCCAGCCGTGGACGTCTTTTGGTTGGTACAATACCCAGTATTCTTTCATTATTAAGTCGAGAATAGGTAAACAATTATGGCTATTAATAGTTCAATGACATCATTAGATTTCATACCGATACCTAACTAACAATAGGTAGGTACTGCATTGGTACGAAAACTTAGTTCTACATTCTCGAGACGCTTTAAGCCCGGTTTCAAAATGTCATCCCAAGAATTCACAGACATAGTAGTGAGCATCTAATGGCGTTGTGCGATCAATGAATAAATTCATTTTAGTAAGCCGCATTGATTGAATTCATATATACCTGTTTTTAAAACGGTATATAATGCAGGTAGCGCAAGACCGGCAATTGTGGAGATTTTTAGTGGAGGTCTTTGTCCAGCAGTCTTCCGGCTTATCAGCCGATGAAGTAATTATGTAAATAAATTAAAACACATTAATAACTCACCGATTGCATGTACTGTCCAACGTGTGTAGATTTATTCAATATCTTGAATTTATATATGTTTTGGTATTCGAAACTTGATATCTTACCTAATAGTAAAAGGCTAAGGTTACACAGTATACCATGACTAGTGTTGTATTTGGAAAATCTTTCTTTCTTTCATCCAATGCTTGATCGTATGCAATTCTAAGTCACCGTGAACGTATTTCTTATGACCCGTGAGACGTTACATGAACATTTCGGTATAGAAAACTAACGGCGTGTGCGATCAGTGGACTTGCTTAGGTCATAATAGGCCAAATGTACGTTACCGCGTCGTCTAAATTGTCACCTTGAATGCAATTGACATTATAGGTGACAATGAAGTTAACTAAGATGCAGTGCGCTTATGATTGTGATACACATATACTCGAAGGCGTAGGTGTCCCGACTCCCGGCAGGACTAAGTACCTAAGTCGCCTTGAGCACAGGACTAATAAATACATTTTCTATGGTTTGCGACGCCAATGTTTTGTGTGCAGAAAGCAGGCTGTTAACTCTAAAATTGGTGTGGCATGGAGGACAGTCTAACGTGAGATTTTTACGTAAATTTCTTACAGCTATGGACAAATTGAAACTTTTTGAAACAAGTTCATGACCCTTTCGTTCGTGGCAGTATTGAAATATTGTAATGTGAAACGGAAACTGAACGCTGCCTCGAGGTCTATATTCCTCTGGCAATTACGACTGGTGAACTACCCCTCCGGGAGTAGAATCATCTGGTCACTTGCCAAAGCTGCTGAGGAAAACTTTTGTCAGTCATCTTTACCACCACTCCAGAAGCCGGATGGTAATTTGGCCTATAGTGCTAAAATGAAAGCCGATCTCCTGGGCACTCTCTTTGTCTCGAATACGACTTTGAATGAAGGTGACACCGTACAACCTACTCCACCATATCTAGCTAGAGCTAGAGTGGCCTATTCCTAACGAACTGGAGGGCACTGGCCGTGCGCACTGCGAGACCACAAAAGGTCGTTACCTCCCGTATACAAACTAATAATTGTATTGGCATATTATGATAATAGGCTGTCAATTAATAAAAAGTTTATGATATGTGAAAACGGGGTGGTATAGTGACCCATATGTTTAGGATATGGCTCAAAACGAATAAAAGTCTAGAAACACCGACTCTGAAATGGACTCGCGGAAATTAACACACAAAATGGAAAATACATAGCCATACTTATTAACAATTGTGCCAACATAGTATATTATGCGAAACACAATTGGCAAAAGTATAACAACATAAGCTTCATTAACATCACATAAAACAAAACACCCATAACTTAAAGAACAAAATGCAATAATAAATAAATGTAACCATAAATAAATACATATCTGGCTAACAACTTCATCTAAAGAAGAAATATATAAATATTAAATCAAAACAAAATACAACAAACACAAAATTAAATAATACACAAACAGTAAATAAAAGTTACCATAAATAAATAAATATCTGGCTAAAACCTTTAATTTAAAGAACAATACATAAATAATAAACCAAAATACAATAAACATAAAATTAAACAATACACAAATATAAATCAACTATTACTAATACAACATGGAAAAGACATGAAAGATAATGAGATGGTTGCAAGATCATATATTATGATAATATATATAATTGCAAAAGGAAAAGTTGAAAGAAAGATGGCAAAAAATAGGACAAAATAAAACAATATATAAACATAACAACAAAACTATTACCAATATCATATAACAAAAACCATAAATTTGAACGCAACCTACCTTACGGACAATATCAAAACAGCACAAAACTATGATTCAAAACGTATATATACAATAACGATTAGAACTAACAGACACCATAATAGTCACATAAATTACGAACAAATATGACGAATAAATAAATTACGCACCAAACATCAAACAACAGAAAGCACCGAACAACAAATAAATATGCTTGTATAAATAGAACTATCGCTACATAAAGACTCTGACACAGTCAGGGGGACCAATTGTCCGTTCCCTAAAACAGAAACAGGGAACAAATATATAAAAAAAAAAAACCACTACTACTCCACCATGGTGTGGTACCGCTATGCCGGAAATCTCCATTACTCAACGGGAGGTTCGGCAGGCATTGCGGTCCCTAGATGTTCATAAGTCGAGCGGGCCAGACGGCATACCGGCGGTGGTGTTAAGGCAGTGTGCCCCAGAACTGTGTCCTGTATTAACACGCGTTTTCACACTTTCATTAGCGTAATGAGTGAAAGAGACGAGAGTGATATGAACTAGTAAAAACTGAAATCTGTTTGGCTTGTAATATGTTGGAAATAATGACAAAATGACTTACCGATGAAACGCTATGCCGTCCTTTTAGAAACTTGAAGTTTTGGCTGACTTTTCACACCATTTCACTGCACATGAAGCCATTTTAAACGTATTTTTACTATTAAAATCACAATCAACTGGCACTCTCGCACGGTTCTCACGGTTGGTCGAGACTAAAGTTGGAATTGGGGGCGTGCCCGTTCATAATAGCTAAATCAAATAAGTAAAAATTACGATACTTCCATACAACTTTGCTCCTCCCCTTAAAACCCTATTTTCGCCTTACAAAGTAGCCTATGTCTTTTATCAGGCTTTAGACTGCCTGCGTTCTAAATTTCATTTAAATCGGTTCAGTAGTTCTTGCGTGAAACCGCATTAGGCAGACAGAGTTTCTTGCTTATCATACTAATATTATGAAAGCGAAAGTTTGTGAGTGTGTGAGTGTGTATGTTTGTTACTTCTTCACACATGCGAATACACATTATAAATGGCTGGAGCAATTTTAATTAAATTTGGTATGGAGTTAGCTGACATCTGGATTAACACATAGGCTATAATTAATAAAGATTAACGCGGGTAAAACCGCGGGGTGCAGCTAGTTTATAATATTTGTAAGGGTTATTGATAATATCTGCTGTGTGGTGACGGCGACAAATATCAGAATCAGAATATCATCACCCCATCTCATCCCGTGGGGGGTGTAGAAGTCGACCCGAGAGAATATCTACCGGAGGAAGGGCAGCAGCTTCCTTCTGATTACTATGACTATCTTACTGCGATCGCCAACCCGCCTGCCAAGCGTGGCGATTATGGCATATCCCCTCAAGACGATTCTTGAGGGAGGCTTGTCCAGCAGTGGACTTATTTAGCTGTAATGATGATTGATAATATAGGCGAAGCAGGAAGATTGGAAAGGCTGATACAGATGGAAATTGTTAATCCCACCACAACATTCTGTAAAAAATAGCCAAGTCTCGATGGAGCTGCTGTTTTATCTCTAAAAAGTAATGAAATCTCTGGACAAAGTTGGACCAAGACTAAGGTTCCTTACTGCAGCTGGCAGGCGACTACACCACATGGGACGCCGTTGTCTCCTTCTGCAGTTATGCTCCAGAAGGAGGCCGCCGAGCGGGATCGGGAGCGAGCCGACCCTGCTCGCAGACGGAGGAGGCGTCGGGGCGGCGGCGGCAGCCGTTAGCCCAACTGCCCTCGGGGCTGCGGTGGCAGTATGAGAAGTGTCCTCAACTGCCGCCACGTGTAAGCAGCCCCGGGATGACAGCGAATTGTTTGTGGCGCAGTCGCTGTGCCGTACTGGCAGGAGTCGGCAAATGGGGATGGCAACACACTCCTCCCAGGGTGCTTGTCCCGACCATCTGGGACACGGCGCAAAAACCGGAGCAGCATACCCGCATTCCCGGGGCCAGAAGAAGTCCACGCCAGGTTAGGTTTAGTCGGTGCGAGTCCGACATGGGGGGGGGGGGGAAGCCTACGTATGCCACCCGCAAAAAGTGTCTGCAGGTGGGGCGTAGGCATTCCCCTTGCCTTACCCAAAAAAAAGGTTCCTTACTGCAATTTCTTTATTCACAATGCAATTTTTTTAACAGCTAAGTCACATAACATCAAACCATTTTAAATATAATTTATTTACATTTATCTAAAGTATGTAGGTACCATTTTGTTTGATAACTTTTTGCCATCTTGTAGGTAGGGATATGATCCCTAAGAATCCCTAGAAATTTTGGGACTTCTGATTAGAATACCGCGACAAGTGGTTTTGGCAGACCTCTCATGATGTTAACCTGATACTGCCTAAAGAATTCTGAAGAGACCGAAACAGGTGGAAAACTGAAGGTGCAAGGTCAGAAATATAGCGCGGATGCATTAACACATACCAGCCAAACTCTCTTAATTTTTGCTGAGTGGCTAAAGATGTGTGAGGTCTAGCGCTATCATGATGAAAAACCACACCCCTTCTGTTGATTAATTCCGGCCGCTTTCTCTCAACTTCTTGCTTTAATCTATCTCATAAGTTATTCGCAATACAGTCCAGAATCGATGGTCCTGCCTGGAGGTAACAGCTCATAATCAATAATGCCCTTCCAATCCCACCACACACACAGCGTCACCTTCTTGCGAGTTAACCCGGGTTTCGCCACAGTCGCTGAAGCCTGACTGGCCTTTGACCACGACCTTTTTAGCACGTTCTTGTCCTACGTGATCCAATTATAATCACCAGTTATCAGCTTCTTCAAAAATTGTTCGGTTTCATTATCGGTCGTGATAAAGAATCACAAAGGAGTACACGGCTCATTAAGTCTCTTTCATTGAGCTCGTGAAGTACCCAAATATCGAACTTTTTTTGTGTACCCTGTTCGGATTTCGTAAATCGAACATTTAGGTAATCACGTTACGCTGACACAGCGAAAGCAAGCTGCCGCGGTGCGGTCGCTCGCCTCGCGGTCAGTTCACTGCTCGGCATCAATCATATATCATTTATCAATACATTATATCAATTTTATATCATTTTGGGGTAATAATTAAATATTATATCAAATATCAAACGTTATCATTTACATATCCATCCGTACACCGAACATTGGTCCTATCGAGCCTAAAACCTATCGCGCGGTTTGGTAAGGGCTAGGACACGTGGATTACAGTGCATTGTGTGCTATCATTGGGGGGCAGTGTAACTGTGCGTATCATATATCATCGGAGGAAGACCAGCGTATATCAAGTATCATCAAATCATCAGATCGACAGCAGAAAGGCGCTATCATCTTTAAGACAAGTATCATCAAATCCAAGTAAGATCAGTCCATTACTTCATTAAAACTAAATATCAATATCAATCACTATCATGGAGCACATATACGACACGCAATCGGAGATCTCCACGGCAATGGAGAAACTCCTTATCAACATGAAAAAGGATGGTGAGGAACGTAGGTCGTCACCTAATTATTATAATAGAAAATTGGAAACTTTGGAAACATATTGGTCAGAGTATCAATTAAATCATAAAAAACTTGCGCCGTTTGAGGACAAGCAACGTCCTTATTTTGCACGGAATGAATTTATGGCAACAAAGCAGCTATATGCTGAGGTAAAGGCATATATTATAAGCAAATCAAAGCTATCTTCTTCTTCACCTTACGAGGAATCACAGCCGGGGAGTAGCAAGCAGGAGGAAATTGAGGTTGAACGAGAGCAGCAGGCAGAGAAGAAACAGTGTGAGAATGAGTCTGAGGCTATAGAAGTATGTATGTGGTCAAAGGGAAAACGGTCAACTGGATTATCTAGTAAACTAGACGATATGTTACGTAAACAATTTATCAATTTTAAAGCTTTTACACGTACCATGAAATCTATAGATTTGAAGTTGATTAATGAACAGTGGGAGTTCGAAGATGCTCTCTCTGAAATTAAAGCCCGATGGCGATTAATAGACACCCTTCATTGGGAAATTGAGGATGAATCATATGGGGAAATTGAGTTAGAATATCATGAAACGTTTTCTCAGCAAGAAGCAACGTATATGAATCTGAAGAAAGCAATTAATACCAAATTACACGCGGTAGCTCATCGGGAAAAGTCTACCCCGAAAGTTGACATACCCATTTTCACCGGTAATTATCAGCAATGGATATCATTTAAAGATTTATTTAACGAAACCGTAAACTTAAATCCTACATTATCAAAAGCACAAAAAATGCAGCATTTGAAGAGCAAACTGCGCGGTGATGCAGAAAAGCTGATACAACATTTAGCTATCAGTGCCGAAAATTATACCACAGCATGGGAGTTGCTTCAGAATAGATATACGAATAAAAAACGCATACTATCTGCGTATTTAAATGATCTTATGAATCTACCTCAAATGCAATATCAATCCGTTTTTCAAATTCAAAAAATGCATGACGTAACATTAGAGAGTCTTAACGGAATTAAGAACTTAGGTGTTGATATAAAAAATTGGGACCCAATAGTTGAGCATATACTGAGTCAAAAGCTAGACTCTGTATCGCATGACAGCTACTTACAATCGCTTAAGGACCCTAAGGCAATACCCAACCTTCAAGATTTGATTACATTTTTGGAGGGCAAATTCAATACCCTCGAGCAGAGACGTAAACAAGACAATGCAACCAAAAAATCATTTCAATCATCTTGTCAGAAGTCGTTCCTGAACAAACCTGCGAATATTAGTCATTATAATGCCAACCATAATTATAATAGGCAAACACGTGAGTCACGCGAGTACAAACCATTGAATAAATCGTATCATGCATCATCCGAGCCCAACCCTTATAAAACATGTCCTTTATGTCAACAAGCACACGGACTATTTATGTGCCAAAAATTTTTAGATATGGATAATATGATGAGATTAAAAACTGTTTCTAATCTCAATATTTGTAAGAATTGCTTATATCCACATAATGGAAAGCCCTGTTATTCTTCGAAAAGTTGTCGCTCATGCACAGAATTTCACAATACATTGTTACATGACGCTTGTACACAGCAAAAGTCAATGTCCGGTCAGTCGAGTGCAAGGTGCAGTAATTCTAATAAATATAATAAGCAAAATGTGATGCGCACACATGTTTCGCAAAAAGAATCATCAGAAATTTTGTTGTCAACTGCATTGGTAAAAGTTATGTCGGCTGATGGTACCTATCAAACATTGCGAGCTCTTATTGATCAAGGGTCGCAAATATCACTTATCACTGAGAATGCCGCACAGATGTTAGGGTTGAAGCGTCAAGCTTACAAGGGAGTCGTTTTTGGAATTGGAGAAAAAGGAAGCACGTGTAAGGGAATGTTAAACATAAGCTGTCTATCAACATGTAATGATTTTTCATTTGAAGCAAGAGTACTTATCATGAATAATTTAATTAAAAAATTACCCAACTCAACCTTTGACAAACCTTCATGGCAACACACACATTCAAAATATCAAACTCGCAGATCCTGAATTCTTTAACAGTCGGTCCGTAGATTTATTATTAGGAGCCGATATATATGCAATTATTATGCTAGACGGTATGTACAGGAGTGAATATCAAGGTCAGCCCATTGCCCAAAATACACAGCTGGGATATATTTTATGCGGGAATGTTTTATCGGTACATTGCAACGTTGTTACAATCGATCTAGAAGATATTAAAAAATTCTGGGAAGTAGAAGAAATCACTGAAAAATCTGAGTATAGTGAGGAGGATCAGAAATGTATTCAGTTATACAACGAGACCACAAAGCGACGGTCAGACGGTCGTTACGAAGTTAGGCTGCCTTTACACGAGGATTTTAAGGAACAACTAGGCTGGTCAAAAGAAATTGCGGGTGCGCAGTTTCGTAGTTTGGAGAGAAAATTTGTGAAAGAACCTACGTTAGCTCAAGAATACAAAACATTTATCAGGGAGTATCGTGCTCTGGGACACATGAAAAGCACATATCAACAATCAAGTGAAACAGAATGTTTTCTTCCACACCACGCGGTACAACGCGCAGACGCCGTTACTACTAAATTACGTGTGGTTTTTAACGCGTCGTCACGAACTTCTTCCGGTAAAAGCCTAAACGATGTTATGTTCAAAGGCCCGAACTTACAACAGGACTTGCAAGCTTTGATATTAAAGTGGCGTCAGTATCAATATGCATACACAGCAGATTTAGAAAAGATGTACAGACAGGTACTTATAAACGAAGATCAGCAAACGTTGCAAAAAATCTTGTGGCGAGACACGCCATATGAATCAATCAAACAATATCAATTAACTACAATAACCTATGGAACAAAGGCAGCCCCGTTCCTGGCGATGATGACGCTGAAGAGGTTGGCTTCTGATGAACAGGACAAATATCCTGACGCTGCAAAAGTTGTTTTTAATTCTCTGTAGACGGACGATCTGGTCCATGGGGCCCATAGCCTTCAATTTGGCAAACAAATAATCAATGAGTTATGTCAATTAATGAAATCAGGAGGATTTACTCTACGGAAATGGTCCGCGAATAATGCGGAATTATTAGAATCTATCAAAAGAGAAGAGAGCTCAGAGGCGAACATTTTTACTTTTAAATCTGATGACACTGCTGGAAAAACGTTAGGTATCTTATGGGATTCGTCAACTGATCAATTATCATTTAAATGCAACGTATCATTAGACACATCACGAAAAATAACAAAAAGAAAGCTTTTAGCCGAAATATCAAAGATATTTGACCCATTGGGGTGGCTAGCGCCAGTTGTTACGAAGTTAAAACTTCTATTTCAACGTATATGGCTTGAAAAATTACAATGGGATGACGTCATACCGGAAAATATCTACAAAGAATGGATTAAGATAACGTCAGATATCAATACAATAAATCAATTAAAAATATCCCGCTGGTTAGGCTGTTCTGAAGAAAGTGGTATCGAGTTTCACGCATTTTCCGATGCTTCTCTTCGAGCGTACGCAGGAGCCGTGTATGCCAGGATCAAAAAGCAGGATAAATACTCCGTTATATTAGTAGATGCAAAAACAAAGCTTACGTCGAACAAAAAAATTATATCATTACCAAAACTAGAGTTGTGCGGGGCACATCTCGTAAGTAAGCTTATATAAAAAATATCGGAATGTTACAACAATTACAACATCAAGGTGTACGGGTGGACTGACTCCATGGTCGTATTGGGGTGGTTAAACGGAGATAGTGGGCGTTGGAAACCCTTTGTTGCCAATCGCGTAAGACAAATCACAGAAGTTATCCCTTCAAATCAATGGAGATATGTCAAAACAAATCAAAACCCGGCAGATGCGGCGAGCCGAGGGTTGAGTGCCTCTCAGTTAAAGCATCATCCACTGTGGTGGCATGGACCGACATGGCTATCATCTTTATCAATCACAGAAGAAAACAATCAAACGCATTATACTACAAATCATGAAATAAAAATATCACTCGCCAATATCATTCAAACAAGTACCTATCAAGAAGAAAGTATCATATCTCGTTTATTATCAAAATATCATTCATTTATGAAAGTAGTTCGCGTATTAGCATGGATACTGCGGGCAATAACCCGTAGCGCCCCGCCGCGACCTACATATATCACGTTGCAAGAATTGCATTCAGCAAAACTGCGTATCATCAAATATGTGCAATTAACAGAATTTGCTAGCGACATAGAATGCTTAAAACAGAACAATATGTTGAAATCAAAAAGTAATATACTTAATTTGCAACCTTATCTCGATCAAGATGGAGTGTTGCGCGTTGGGGGAAGATTGAGATACGCAGATTTATCTCACGAAGAAAAACATCCAGCAATAATTCCACATAATCATCCAATCACTCATCTGTTAATAGACCAAGCTCATCATTTAACATATCACGGAGGTGTCAAATTAACTTTGGCTAATGTTAGGAGAAGATATTGGATTATAGGAGGGACAAGAGCGACGAAAAAATACATACGAAGGTGTGTTACATGTAGACGTCATAATCCGGAAATCAAGTACCAACTAATGGGAGATCTGCCACCGGCGAGAGTAAATCCAGCTCCACCGTTTTTCCACACTGGTGTAGATTATACTGGGTTTGTCGATATCAAAATGAATAGAGGACGTGGAAGTCGAACATTGAAGGGTTACATTGTTGTCTTTGTGTGTATGGTCACAAAAGCGGTTCATCTGGATATTGTCTCAGACTTGACTAGCGAAGCCTTCCTTGCAGCTTTACGTCGCATGGCAGCAAGAAGGGGGTGTCCGAGGCATCTATACAGTGACAATGGGACTAACTTTGTCAAAGCAAATAGAATTTTACAAGAAGCCTGTGTCGAACTTCATAAAATATTAGATGACAGTTTTTATCAACAAATATCCGAAATGAATATAGAATGGCACTATAATGCGAGCTCCTGGCCTACAGCTGGTGGGTTGTGGGAGAGGGCCGTGGGTAGTTTGAAACATCATCTCAAAAGGACAATAGGTAATCAAAAACTGACTTTTGAAGAGTATACAACCCTTTTATCACAAATCGAGGCATGTTTAAATTCGCGACCTCTCTGTGCTATATCAGAAAACGTGGAAGATCTCGAGTGTTTAACGCCAGCGCATTTTCTGACAGGGAGAGCTGGTTTAACCGTTATAGATACAGATCATGACGCAAGAACTAGGTGGCATTTAATCACAAAAATACGACAAGAAATATGGAAAAGGTGGCAAAGTGAATATATAACACAGTTATCAGTTCGGAATAAATGGCTGAAAACACAGGAAAACACGAAAATTGGGGATATTGTAGTAATTAAGGACGACAATTTACCTCCCGGAAAATGGGCAATGGGTAGAGTGACAGATTTACACCCTGGAAACGATGGTCTAGTGCGAGTTGTCACATTAAAAACAAAAACAGGAATTATCAAAAGACCTGTATGTAAAATTGCAATTTTACCACTTCCGCGTCAGGAACGGGAACCTCCAAAGGAGGATACAAAACAGATATCGACACAGCAAAACAAAGACATCCAAATAAAGCACAAAGGAAATCAATCAGGCATGAATACCGGACCAAAGTTTCTATCGTTAGCACTTATGTTTATGTACTTTATGAGCCTACTATCATCAACGTGTGCATCATACAGTGTGACTATATTGAATAGCAATCAGACATTATATTTTGACCCGGTAGCCAAAATGCAACATATTCGAGACGAATGGACCCTGGTCGTCTACTACAACATGTCGCCTTACTGGGAAGGATCTGTAACTGTCGACAAGTTTATAAAATATCTAAACACTTTATGTGAACAATTAAAACAACAATCGCATTGCAACATGATATTAACACAATTACGTCACGATAAGTTGGAACTGGAGTACTACAACGGGCTTTTGCTGAATCAGGAGGGAGCGCACGCCAGACAGCGTCGCGGCCTTATCAATGGGATTGGCTACGTAGCGAATAGTTTGTTCGGCGTACTAGATGAGCGATTCGCGGAAAAGTATACAAAAGACATTGAATTGATAAGACTGAATCAGAAACACTTATTAAATTTATGGAATAATCAAACATCAGTAGTCGAATCCGAATTTAACTTATTGAAACGCACGGAAACTATGATAAATACACAACATAAAATTATTAACCAACATTTAAATAGCATAGACAAAGCCACAAACTATTTAAAAGAACAAATAGGGAATTTATCAATGTCAGAAGATTTTGTTGTGTCAGCAATAACTACCAACAGCATGTTATCAAATTTAAGAAGGCTCCAAGAAACATTGTTGGGTACCCTTACAGATACGTTTCACGGCAGATTTAATATAGACACGTTGACACCAGAACAGCTCTTAAATGAACTACACACTATATCAGGACAACTGAAAAATGATATGCGGTTGCCATTAGATAACATCCACAGTGATTTGCAAAAGATGTATCAATTTTTGAAAGTAAAAGCACGTGTGACCCAAAATTACTTCATTTTTGAAATAAAGTTCCCTTTGATCAGTAGAGATGAGTACGACATTTATAAAATAATACCTATTCCTCGTTCTATTCAGAACAATATGATGATTAGTGTGATCCCGTGACTACCATTATAGCAATCAATGTTAAAAAGGATGCATATATATTAACATCAAACGAAGAAATTCAACAATGTATGCACTATGATGAGTCATATTTGTGTACATGAAAGGGCCCGATAACACACCTAGAAAACAACGAAAAATTTTGCATATTAGAGAATAATAATAACGAATTGTGTCACTATAAAAAAGAATCATGTAAAGATCAGTGGACGGCACTGAATGCCTTAAACACTCATCTATACTTTGCCTGTTCGAGCATTAGTCTCAGAATTATTTGTGAAGATCACATTTCAAATGCAAAAATCAGCAAGTCCGGTCTTATACGGTTCAGTGAGAAATGTATGGTAAAGGCAAATCAATTCACGTTTTATTCGCATGATAGTAGTAGAAAAAATAAATTATACATCAATCAGGAACAAGCCATACCGAAGATCGCACCAATAAATCACATCCTTAATATATCATTACCATCAGAGTATCTGGATCCTGGTGACCACATACTAATAAACAATATCCTAAATTCAATACATAAACAAATTGAACTAATTAAGAAGAATGTCAGATCAGCCGATTATGATTTATCACAGCACGACGTACACCAATACGTTATAAGCTACATTGCAGTGCTAGGAACATTGATCCTTGCGGTCATTGCAGCCTGCTGGTGGTGGAGACGGACGCGCGTCGCAGACGCTCGTTCCCAGAACAGCAGCGGCAACGGAACTATCACAAGTGTAGTGAAAATGAGCAAACCTATCGCGAGTGATGAGTGTGTTGTGATTAATGAAAGTGCGAACGATAAAACGGTAGCTGATACAGCTACCTCCCCAGTACAATCAAAACGTTTCTTTGTATCTAGATCTAAGACAATTTCGTGAATTATTTTAGACTAAGTTATATTACAGACAATTTTAATTTTACACTTTTACACTGTTATACTTAAGATTGCTATATTTTGTATTTTTTTTCTTGTTTTTGTAATCATGAATCATCATCATCAACTTTTATCTCCGGCCCGGGAGCATGTTCGGATTTCGTAAATCGAACATTTAGGTAATCACGTTACGCTGACACAGCGAAAGCAAGCTGCCGCGGTGCGGTCGCTCGCCTCGCGGTCAGTTCACTGCTCGGCATCAATCATATATCATTTATCAATACATTATATCAATTTTATATCATTTTGGGGTAATAATTAAATATTATATCAAATATCAAACGTTATCATTTACATATCCATCCGTACACCGAACAACCCAGTTTTTTCAAATACGCCAATACTTTTGTTATCAATTCCCAGTTCTTCAGTACGAGTAACTACCGTTATGCCGATGTTGTTCCACTTTTTCAAAAATATGGCATCCATTTCATCCGTAATAGGGCGACCAGAGTGACGTGCATCTTTGACACCAAAATTTCCGGATTGAAACCGCTTAAGCCAAATTTGTGCTACTCTCACAGATACTGCACTATGTACATAAACATTGCATATTTTTTCGCGGCTTGCGTTGCATTTTTACCTTTTTTGTACTAAAATTTTAAAATGTATCCAATTTCTTCATTAGGTTCACTCATCTTGACAGTACAAAAAAACAAATGAAAATCACACATATTCGTAATTTGAATTTGGAATTATGTTTTTAAAATTTTAACTTTCAATGATACCAAAACCAGCGAGATACAAATAGCCAAAGAGATTTTATGACAAGTTCAGACATACTATAATACGAAAAGACTTTTTCCCCAACCTAATTTAATAATAAAGAAATTGCAGTAAGGAAACTTAGACTTGGTTCAACTTTGTCCAGAGATTTCATTACTTTTTAGAGATAAACAAGCAGCTCCATCGAGACTTGGCAATTGTTTTACAGAATGTTTTGGTGGGATTTCACTTCTTTTTTCAGGAAGCTGATTATTTTTACTGAAATTATAATAATAATAATAATAATTTTATTAAATTCACTTAAGGTTTACAGTTTCTCTTATGTATATATAAACATGAATCTAAGAAATGAAGTTTTACATACTTAATAAGAGGTTGTCGTTGACGGCTGTACTAGTGTAAACTGTGTTACAGCCGCCAGCGTCTTCCACCCTGGATTTTACAATGTTAATCATTTATTAGACATGATTACACAACATCATAAATAAGTACATTAGTTAATGTACTTATCACTTATTACAGTAGCCTCCATTAATCAGAGCTTGTATGACGAGTTGGCCAGTTGTAGTCCGGTGGGTCTCCCTATTAATACAACGGTGACCATTGATTTGACTAGCGATGACTGTGTAGACTACCAGCCAAGCATTAATTCCTTATGTAGTGACAAGCTAAAACAATACATACTTGAACTAAGTAAAGAACGTAGGACATTATTAAACAAATTAGAAAATTATAAAATTAAATTAGAGGATAGCAAACTAATTTATGAAAAAGACACTCAGTCGTTGCTTTCTGAGATAAAAACTCTTGAGAAGTCCCTAGCAATCTCATATCACAGTTTCCAGTCATACAAAAATGAAATGCAATTGCTAGCTGGAAAGTGTAATCCTGAAAGCAATAGGACATTGGAACCGATTAACACCAGTAGTGCAGTAGTGGAGTCATACACACAGCTGGGATCAGAGTCACCAGTATCTCCACAAAATGACATTACTAAACATAGCTCCATACTGTATTCCGATGAAATGGGTAAGGGCCTTGGTACCTTGCTTTGTAATAAGCTGAGTTGTTCCTTTGTCAACTATTGTATGCCAGGATTACATTATAAAGATATAATACATAAATTAATTCAGAATAAACACAGTGCCAAATCATGTATAACTCTAATGGTAGGAAATTGTAAAAACTTAAAGAAAAAAGACATTACAGATAGTTTCACTGAGATGTTAGAATTAGACTGTAATAAGATAATATTGTGTGCCTTCGCCTATGTGTCCAATGTGCCTGATAGTACAAATAATTATATCCACAAGCTAAATATGCACCTACAGTTTTTGGTTAGCCATTATAGTGATAAATTTATATTTTTGGACACAAATAGTTTTATAGATTCTTGTAGGGTAACCATGAGTACAGTTACTGTTTCAAGAAAATTTTTGAACATACTTGCAAGTTTAGTAGCGGCACATATTAACTCAGTCATAAGTAGTATGATGAAGTCACTTTTTATACCATCTTTTAGTAATGTTATTAAAATCAATTTAGTTAGTAGTTTAAACATGTAAGCATGACAATAGAGAAGTGTGATAACTTTCTAATTCTATCACATCAAAATATAAACCGCTTCTCTGGCAAAATTCTAGACATCGAACTTTTTAATGAAAAATATGAAATAGATATCCTTTGTTTTACAGAAACATGGCTGAAGGCACACAAGATGGCTTTTAGTGTCTGTGGCTATAGGGTCGCCAGCTTTTATAATAGGGTTTCGTCAGAGGGTGGTGGAGTACTGATACTACTTCGAGACCAAATTAAATTTAAAGAACGTAAAGATATATGCCAACTATCTATTGAGCGTGTGTGTGAGGTGGCATGTGTAGAGACGCAGTTTTATTGTATAATATGTGTGTATAGACCACCAGCATCCGATTTAAAGCTTTTTACAGCAACAATAGAAGACATTCTTAGGAAAATTAAAAGTAAAAAAAAAATCCTCGTATGTGGTGATTTTAATATGAACATTTTAGCAGATTCACCTGAAATAAACATATTTCTATCTGTATTTCGGTCCTTTAACCTTAAATGCTTGTTCTCTGAGGCCACGAGAGTCACACCCACATCTGCTACTTGCATTGATAACATAATTACCAACTTTGATGTCTCTGAGAAGTGTTTGGTGGCTGGTGTTCGCTCTGACCATAAATGCCAAATAGTAAAGATAAAAAATGAGATAAATATAAATAAACAAAAAATTAGTTTTAGACCTTTAACAAAATCTAATTTGGGAAAGTTCAGTAACAACCTGGAGAATAGTTTGTGCCATCTATTGCCAAACAAAAGTAAGCCTAACGATATGTACACTACATTATTCCACTGTATTTGCAAAGAATTTAATAAAGCTTGTAAAATAAAAAACATAACGGTTGACAGTAATAAGATAAAATTTAGTTCTTGGGCAACTCAAGGCATTAGACTGAGTAGAGATTTTTAATATGAGTTGTATGACAGAAGGTCCTATAACCCTGATGTCAATTTCATTAATTATGTTAGAAATTATTCAAAAATTTTTAAAAAGGTTTGCATTCAAGCTAAATCTTTATATATAAGAGATAAAATTAAAAAATCTGATAATAAAATAAAATCAGCTTGGCAAATAATTAATACTGAAACTGGTAAAAGTAGATCAAGAGATCAAACATTAGTATTGAATATTGGTGATGAACTGGTTTCAGACAAGCTTACCATTGCCAATTTTTTAGCTGCTTTTTTTGCAAATATACCCGTGGATATTACTAAGTGTCTCGCATCATCACCAGATGTGGCTGAACTCTTTTTAAATCAAAGCGTAAAACAAACTGTACCTAACTTTAGTTTTAAATCCGTAACAAGTGATGATATTATAAAAGCTTTTAGGAGTATTAAAAGGAAAGGCACAGAAGATTTATGGGGACTGTCTGTTAAAGCAATTGAATTAATCATACTAAACATTGCCACAATCCTTGCAGCCATCTTCAATGGCTGTATAAGTGATGGTGTCTTTCCCGATTTAATGAAAATAAGTAAGATAATACCCATTTTCAAGGCAGGTTGTTCAAAAAATGCCACGAATTATAGGCCTATCTCAATACTACCAGCTTTAAGTAAAATATTTGAAAAGTTGATGCTCAGCCAAATGTTGTCGCATTTTAACGTGAATGAGATATTGCATAACAAGCAGTTCGGGTTTACAAGGGGCCGCTCTACTCAGGATGCAGGTTGCACATTAATTAGGTCAATATTGGAGGCTTGGGAGGGATCACAGGATGCGCTGGGAGTTTTCTGTGATCTCTCTAAGGCTTTCGATTGCGTTGATCATCGTACGCTCGTTGTTAAACTGAAGTACTATGGAATATCTGGCACATCTCTTGATCTTGTGATGTCCTATTTATCGGGGCGACAACAGATGGTTTCGATAGGCGGTGCCACTTCGGCACGTCATCCTGTGAAAATGGGGGTGCCCCAAGGATCTATATTGGGCCCATTTTTATTTCTAGTTTATATAAATGATCTCCCTTATCTGGTAGAGAAAGTATCAGACATAGTTTTGTTCGCTGATGATACTTCGCTCATATTTAAAGTAAATAGAAAGGATAAAGATCTTATTGAGCATAATAAAACACTCAGCTTTATATCAGAATGGTTTTCGGCAAATAATCTCTTGTTAAATGCAGGGAAAACTAAATGCATCAGGTTCTCATTGCCGAATGTGACTCAAATTGTACCAACAGTTGCACTTAATGCGAAAATATTAGATCTAGTCCCATCGACCGTATTTTTAGGATTGACACTTGATTCAAAATTGCAATGGGGTCCTCAGATTGAAAAGTTAGCAGGTAAATTAAGTTCGGCTTCCTATGCTGTCTGGAAAATAAGGCAATTGTCAGATGAACAAACTGCTAGATTAGTGTATTTCGCGTACTTTCATAGCATTATGTCGTATGGCATTCTGCTGTGGGGTTCGGCGGCTGACATAGGTGCTATTTTTGTATTGCAGAAAAGAGCAGTCAGAGCCATTTATGGTTTAGGCAGTCGCGATTCTTTGCGAAATTTGTTTAAAGAAATAAATATACTTACTGTGCCATCGGATAATATAATGTTTGTTAGAAAAAATATTCATAATTATAAAAAGAAAAGTGAACTGCATAATATAAATACTAGGAATAAAAACAAACTAGCCATGCCAGGCTTTAGAGTAAGCAAAACTAATAAATCATTTTTAGGAAATTGTATTAGGTTTTATAACAAGCTTCCTACTCAAATTACTGATCTGCCTGACACAAGTTTTAAAACACATATTAAACGTATACTTATGGCTAGGGGTTATTACACCACTAAAGAGTACATCGATGACAAAGACGTCTGGCTCTCACTTCCTACCTGCACATTGCTCGCTGGAGATCTTGTAGCCATATAGACATGACTGATCTGCTGTGTTACGTGAACTATCTGTAAATGATTGCTATCATATACTTAATTTAAAATTATTGACTACGTCTCAAAATGAATAATGTTATTGTTTCGAAGTTTTTCTTTTGTATACCTAAATATAATCTAAAATAATAAGCATTCAGACAACCGATCGAGCATATATTGTGTTTGCCTACTAAATAATTACTCTAATTGGACCAAATCCCGTGTTCATGCCCGCTTGAGTATGTTTCGCCGGACCGTCTCAACTGGGTCCTGTTGAAACCGGTAGTAGATGAACCCACTGAGTTTGTTTCGCTGGGTCTTCTCAGTTGGGGCGCATTGGATCCGGTGGTAGCATTAAAGCGCGACCGTCGTTATTAACACAAGGTCCGTCATAATAATAATACCTTTAATATAGACAGAACCATTGACAATATGTAGTAAAAAAATATTAGACTTAAACTAGATAATTAAACATAATCTCTTGACAATAACTTGATACGAGCTAGCTAAATATCATTTCTGTAATAAAATAAATTTTATAAATGTTTTCATACAAGATGTACCTAAATATCTATGTTACTAGAAATAATATCTAATGTATACAACTATATTACTACAAACATGTTCTGACTATTTACAAGCGCTTTTTTAAAGTCTACGTGAATAAAAACCTTTTTTATTTTATTTATTTAAAAATGTGAAAGAATTAAACGAAAGAATAATATAGTTAAGTACTAAATATTTAACTGATTAAATAAGTTGACAATTTACCACAATGTATGTGTGTGTGAGTGTGTGTGAGTGAGTGTGTTTGCAGTGAATTAGCAGAGTGTTTAATGGCAAGATTATAGATAGTAGGAATATGGTAATTTTCATTTTATATTCATATTAAAAGCAGAGTCCTACTACGCAAAATTAATTTTCCAAAGACAGGCGGTCGATAACGCAAATAATAGATTGGGTGTGCTCTTACGGATTCTCATCACGGTCACCAGTGTAGTCCAGATCTTCCATGATGCTAGTTTTGATAGATTTTCCTCTATGTGGGCATTAAACTCTACCTATGTACCAAATTTCAGCGCTCTAGGTCAAATCTATTTTGATGATCATGTGTCAGTGTCAAAAATGTGAAACTTTGCTTTTAACATAGCTTCGGAACTAAATGATTTACCGACTTGAAATTTTGGGTTTCAAGTGTGTGATTATAGCTTACTAGATGACGAAATTGATTGAATGATGAAAAATGATTTCAGCGTTCTGGTCCCATCCAGAGGTTCTTATACAGGGGCCAGAAAATACGGCGAAATGGTTCCAGAAAAGGATGGTACGGCAGTGTTGTTTCGCGCTCGACTTGACGAATTTTATGAAAAGGTTGAAAAAGTAAGTAAGATAATACACCATATTTGTATAGGATCAAAGTTCTTTATGTTGGGTAGAAAAAGACATCTTATTGCTGCTGCAATTTTATCCAGATAACCTATGTCTGTATGGATTTAATTTGTGATTATCATTTTAAGTATTTCCATACCTTGGGTTACCTACCCAGGTTACCTGGGTACCAAATATTTAATAATATTGTATATAATATTAAATAAATTGTAATCAAGTAACTAAACGATACTAAGTATAATATTTAGTCTATAACAAGACTTAGGATCCTATTAATATTAATGATTACCTTTGACGTTTTTATACATACGTGGAAAATTTCCACGCCCGGGATTTAGATTTTCATACAAATATGAGTGTCATCATCATATCCTTGTAATTTTAGTTAAATTTATCGGCTAGGGCCAATTTAAAAACATATTGATTAAGAGAAGAGTTGAAATTATTAGTATAGTCGTTGATATTGTGCTATTTATTAGACGAATAAAGTGGAGGTGTGCCCTGAACCAAAAAGAAAAAGTAGCCAAAATACAACGAAATGGACAATTGATAAGTTTTAATGTTTCGGGTTTCCATTTATCTCTAATCCTAAAGTAGGGTTCAATGTTTTACCCGTAAAAGATGGAACCAGTCAGCCAATGTCGAGTTACAAGCCCGAGTCGTAGGTAGGTACAGACGCCAGCACATCCAGCAACCCCAATCTGTCAAATGTATTTTATAGATTTTCAACTTTATTTCATAAGCATAAGGTTCACTTTCTATTGGGGATGTTTGACAGATTGGGGTAGCATGATGTGGTGGCGTCTATACTTATCCTACGGTTCAATTTTAAATATGACTGAGGCAGCTATAACTACTCCTAAATAGATCCACGAATAATGTAGTCGCAGTTTTACTCAATTTTAAATTTGTTGTATTACTTTAAGCTATAATGAAAGAAAATGCTTATTAATAAGCTTATTATTTAATACAATTTAATACATATGCACGGCTTATTCCGTTTATCCACCCTAAAAAAGCCACCCTAAGGAGGATACTCGGAAACGCGTGTCCTTCTATCCACCCTGAACGGGGTGGATAACCGTAATTCATATAATATGTTTCTTCCGTTTTTCTCACCTGCCTAAGTACAGTCATTAACACAAAAACATACACAAACCCAGTCCAAGAAACTTCGTGAACATTAAAATACTTTAGATGTACATACTTACCTTCTTCTTTGAGCTGAAAATAGTTTTGTTTACTATAATATACATTAAAAGGGACGAATTTATCCAGGATACGCAACTACGTCTACTCAATAATGAAATAAGCGTTGGTCATTTTCTGGACATATTGCAAAATTTATAAAAAACCACCAGCCCCGCTTCGGCTTTCTATCTTATAGTACCATGTACCTACAATTTAGATTTTAAGACTATTTTATGTTATTCGCTTAACAATAAATATTAAATTAAAACTTAAAAGATATTGATTTGATTCAACTGTACTTGGGGTAAAAAATCGGAAGAAACATATTATATGAATTACGGTTATCCACCCCGTTTGACAGATTGGGGTAGCATGATGTGGTGGCGTCTATACTTATCCTACGGTTCAATTTTAAATATGACTGAGGCAGCTATAACTACTCCTAAATAGATCCACGAATAATGTAGTCGCAGTTTTACTCAATTTTAAATTTGTTGTATTACTTTAAGCTATAATGAAAGAAAATGCTTATTAATAAGCTTATTATTTAATACAATTTAATACATATGCACGGCTTATTCCGTTTATCCACCCTAAAAAAGCCACCCTAAGGAGGATACTCGGAAACGCGTGTCCTTCTATCCACCCTGAACGGGGTGGATAACCGTAATTCATATAATATGTTTCTTCCGTTTTTCTCACCTGCCTAAGTACAGTCATTAACACAAAAACATACACAAACCCAGTCCAAGAAACTTCGTGAACATTAAAATACTTTAGATGTACATACTTACCTTCTTCTTTGAGCTGAAAATAGTTTTGTTTACTATAATATACATTAAAAGGGACGAATTTATCCAGGATACGCAACTACGTCTACTCAATAATGAAATAAGCGTTGGTCATTTTCTGGACATATTGCAAAATTTATAAAAAACCACCAGCCCCGCTTCGGCTTTCTATCTTATAGTACCATGTACCTACAATTTAGATTTTAAGACTATTTTATGTTATTCGCTTAACAATAAATATTAAATTAAAACTTAAAAGATATTGATTTGATTCAACTGTACTTGGGGTAAAAAATCGGAAGAAACATATTATATGAATTACGGTTATCCACCCCGTTCAGGGTGGATAGAAGGACACGCGTTTCCGAGTATCCTCCTTAGGGTGGCTTTTTTAGGGTGGATAAACGGAATAAGCCGCATGTACATTTCAATCATGTTGTAGTAGGGAACAGTTTACACGGCCCAGACGCGAACATAGTCGACTTGCAGCGAAGCGTCCTGTCCATCATTAACATTCAGATTCCATGTAGGCAGCCAGTTGTTCTGAGCGCGCCAGAATTCAGTCGCTGCCTGCGAATTAAAAGTACAGGATGGCAATTTCGTACGTGATACTTTTGGACGTTATGTGAATGCGAGAATAATGAAAAACAGTAAAAAAGAGGTATCAGTATACAAACTCTTTAAAATAAATATTATATGAATAAAATAAATAAATAAATATCCTTGGACATTATTGACACACAACCATCTGATCCCAAATTAAGCAGAGCTTGTACTATGGAAACCAGACAACTGATATTCTACTTTTCTTTTGTAAATACATACTTATATACCTAGATAATTACACCCAGACTCAGGACAAACATACATGTTCCTGCACACAAATATCTATCCTGGTTGGGAATCGAACCCACGACCTCCGGCGTGAAAAGCTAGCATTTGCCAACCACGCCAAAAGACCTGTCAAATATATATATGAAGAGTTCGTTAGGCGCATGTGTTTGGAAAATCGGAAAATCCCCGTGCTGCCGTGTATTTAATATTTTTTCATTAATTTAATATTTTTATCAAAACATTATATCGAATTTTTGTTTGCTATAATATTTTAGTGATTTGTGATTTTTGTTGCAGTTTCGAACTTTTTTACGAACTTATTAAAGTTATTCATCATGTAATCTCACATCTAGCTCGTCTTTATTTAAAAAAAATATATATACATATATATATATATATATATATATATATATATATATATATATATATATATATGTGTATATGTATAGAGTAAACATTCACACACCAAACTTTGATTCAAACCTCCACTTTTTATCACAAAGTTTACAGCTATGCAATGTAATAGACACTTCGGGTCGACTTCTACGCCCCCCCACGGGATGAAATGGGGTGATGAAATTCTGTCTGATATTCGTGCGCCGTCACCACACAGCAAATGGTCTTTATTAAATACAATAAAATCATTAAAAATCATGTACAGTAGAAACGTTCCTTACCATTGATGACCAGTTAGTCCACGGCTTAGGCGAAGGATTGGTGACACCGTCAGGGAAGTAACCGTTGGTACCACCCACGGCCAAATTCATGATTATGTAGAACTGAAATGTTAATATGATGGGGCTCCGTTCAGATTCTGACAATCACCAAATAAATATAATTTGTAAGGTTTAAACCTTACAAATTTAAAAACTTAAGTCAATTTAACAGTTTATTTTTATTTATTTATCTTAAATAAATAAAAAATAAACTGTTAAATTGACTTGAACAAAAATTGACCTTTGTGTAAAAATGGTTTACAATAATATCTTGAATTCACTAGTATTTATATATATTATTGTTGTTGTTGATAGTACATTCTTTGTCTTAGTCTTATATTCGAAATTTAAAACTGAAATTAGAGCCGTGACTAATTTAAAACTGAAATTGGAGCCGTGACTATTAAACATTAAACCCATGTTCTTAAATTTTTATGTTTATATTTATAACTAGCTGACCCGACAGACCTTGTCCTGTCTTAACGATGACTATTAACGCACGCTATCTGTCAATACTATGTCAAATAAAAAAAAGTTACATTAAAAAAGGTTATATTGTCCAAAGCGCTAAGGTTAGATTAGAAATAATATTTGGTTGTGAAGTATTCTTAAATTTTCTTATTTTCCGCGCAATTTTAAATTCTTTTTTTTACATATGAACCTTCTCCTGACAATAACAAACACAATAAAAAAAGAAATATTGAAATAGGTCCAGCCGTTCACGCGTGATGTCGTGACAACGGAAAACGGATTTCATTTTTATATATATAGATTTGCCGTTCACTTTTCCTTTGTTATGGCAGTTTTCAATAAGCTCCATTTTAACCCCTACAAATGAGTAACACGGGCGGGATTGGTTAAGATATGTATTATTAGGCTCAAGCCGAACTAATCTTGTTGTAAAGTTAAATATTAACTGAAACTTGTAATCAAATATTTTATTTATTTATTTATTATTATCTCATCACAAAACATTGCCTACGAAAAACATGAGTAAAGAATAAAACATGAACCTGTTCACGGATGAAAAACAAAAGAAATCGCTGTAATAATTTGCGGCTAAACTGGGCATGAGGAATCAAAGTATCACACTATCACCCTAATATTATAAAGGCGAAGTTTGTGAGTGTGTATGTTGGTTACTTCTTCACGTCTAAGCGGCTGGAGCCGCTGACACCCTAAATTAACACATAAGCTGAAATTTATAAAGTTTAAGGGGGGTAAAACCCCGGGGCGCATCTAGTTAGGTAATAATTTAATCCAACAACCTTGCTCAGCGAAGCCACCCATGGACAATTGGTATAATCGAAAGAACCTGTATTACAGTATTGTGGCATTATAGTAAGGGAAATTAGAGTGTTCAGTATAATTACTTTCTGGTCGAATGGTGCCATTTTGGTTCCGTATCTCCAGGGGTTTTCGATGTTGGCGACGGTGTTGAAGCCACCATATTGCCAGAAACCTCCAGCAGATGGGGTGGCGCGACCCAATTCTATATCGTCAATGCTGAACCGCAAGAAATCTGCAAGTACATTTTCAATATACATATTCGTGAAATTATGTAGTCAGTTAACATAATACTTACGGGTCAAGTTAATTATAACGTTAATTACGTCATATGAAAATGACATTTCTTTATATAGAAAGTCTTGTATAAAGTGTCTTTATATAGATTTCACATTTCCCTATCAAACAATAAGTACTAAAAAGGCCTATTTCAGAATTCCGAAAATAAATGTCTGGTAAACAAATCTAATGACTTGAAAAAGAAACTAAACTGTGAGGCTTATCCTATTTTCTTGTGAATTCGATGTATATGTGTATGGATGGTTGTTACGCTTTCCCGCAAAAATTACCTAACGGATTTTGATGAAACTTTGTAGTAATACCTATAGCTTATAAGTGTGAATAACACATAGGCTATAATTAATAAAGTTTAACGCGGGCAAGACCGCAGGCCACACCTAGTGGATGTATGAATGGAAGTTTGTTACTCTTTTCCGCAAAAATACCGAACGGATTTTGATGAAACTGTAGTACCTAATATAGCTTATATATCGGAATAACATATAGTAATTTATAAAGTTTAACGCGGGTAAACTGCAGGGCACAGCTCGAGCAAAATATATCGAAATCTTATTTTTGGGGAGCAAATGAGAAAATTCGTAGCGTCGATTTGACTGTTGTTTTATTTTTACACGTACCTACACGTATGGACCGAGATAGTCTCGGTAGTAGGGATACCTCTTAATTTACTTACCTGGAGTCCATTCAAGCTGATATCGGTGGAAGTTGTTGTTGTAGCCGTTGGTATTCCTCCTGAGCCAGTGAGCGCGTTCCCATCCGTTCAGCCCGGGGTAGGGGCCGTAGTGCAGGGTAGAACCTGCCTCCTGTAACACAAAACAGTAAAAGGTTTTTATTGGTTGGCATTTTTTATTTGCTTTGAATGATTCTCATTTTTTTAAAACCACATTTCCAATCGGCTACTAAGAAATAAGATTAAAGTACTAGGGAAGTACGGAATAACACAGACAGAAAATAAAGAATTCAGTATTGACAAGTTTGTAAGTACTATTAATATGAAAACAAAGCCAATCACAGCAATTAACGCAAAATAAAAGATAGATCGACAACATACATTTTGTCATAATATATCAGGAATTGATATTTTTTAAATTTAAATCTAATTCTAACTTCAATTCAATTGTTGATCTAAAGTCAACGACAAGTCCTTTAACCATCGCGGTGTTGTGCACTCGGAATTTTTGCCACAAGGTCAGACGATTAATAAACAATATTTTACGAGAATTATTCTGCGTTTGAGACGGCAAATTCGTCGAAAAATGTAAAATTTTACAATAAAAAACTCTATATATTACTTTATATAACGCGCCATTGCTCAAGGCCAGAGTAATATCCTACTAATATTATAAATGCGAAAGTTTGTGATTGTGTGAGTTTGTATGTTTGTTACTTCTTCACGTCCAAACTGCTGAAGCAATTTAAATAAAATTTGGTATGGAGTTAGCTGTCACCCTGGATTAACACATAGGCTATAATTTATAAAGTTTAATGCGGGTAAAACCGCGGGGCACACCTAGTTGACCATAAAACTAAACAAATACAATCGAACAACCACCATATTTATCGGATATGGGTCCGGTTGATTTATTCCCTTTCCGAAACTCAACATACTACTTTGAGGCACCCATTTTCAAATATAAAAATGATTCGTGAGGAGAACTGAAGACGATTCCGAAAAATGCGTATAAAATGTTTTGATATTTCAATTATTCATTGATTAATTAATTTCTTAAGGAGCCTACTTTGAAGGCCATACAGTAAAAAATAAACATTTTATGTATTATTGACCTAATCCCGGTACTTATTTTGTAGTTTCCGCTCTTGCTATAAATTCGAATACGATTTTTACAAGTATGTTATCTATCCAGAAAATATCACCTTATGAATATGTGTGTGGTGTTAATAATAAACAAGAAATTATCTACGCGTATTTTTTGTTCGTCAGCAAAGTAGTAAATTAGCAAAGTCATGTTGATAAGAATTAAAACGATGAGAAGTAAATACAGTTACAATCTGAATATGCGTATGATGCAGGTTTATCTACTTATCTAATGAAAAAGTAGAATAATAAATATATAATAGAATAATAAATTATAAAGACATTTGGAGAAGGATGTTCCTAATTGGACGGAAAAATATTATTGAACTTACTTGTACCCCGATGTTGACTCCATTTAATAACATATTGCGATTACCCCGAGACTCAATCAGGTCAATTTCCCCTGATGCAGGCCAGGTGCCGTACACGTTGTGCGCAGGCATCAGCCAAATAGCTTCGGAAAAAAATATTAAGTAATAATGTATTTAATTATTATTTTTATTAATTTTATACCAACATTTATTATTTTTATAATTGTGTTGTTGTTATAAAAATCCACCAATAGTAAACCTTAATTTTCTTACTCTTGTTTCGCTCAGATCTGGGGGTCTACCGCCTAATTAGCCGGTTATCATGGGCGTGATCGGCGCCGGCGTTCAAAAAGATGAAGTTTAAAAATTAGGTACTAGTACCTAATTTTTAAACTCAATCTTTGAAACGAATGATCTAGATTATTCGTTCAATCGGCTTCAACGTTGTAAATCGATTCCGGACCGTTTGTAACGTCACATGTGCTCATGGAAGCCGAATGAACGAATGATTTATTCGTTTTTAACCTTCATCCATTTAAACGTCGATCACGATAACCGGTGTATTAGGCCTGTATACACAACAAACGAATATGCACGAGGTACGTAAACAAGGAACGTGTGCGTGAGATAGCTACGAGAAAGCGTTGCCAGCTCACTACACCTCCTTGTATCGGTTAGCTTCATCACACATCTCTGGTGGAAAATCACATCATTTCGCAGTGTCGCTACGGTTTCTCCCACTGCTCAAGGACCTTGCACGTCTCCGGTTGAAACGCAGCCTAATATCCCGTAATACTTTTTAGGTAGGTTTAAATTTGTAGCGGGATCCAACGATAGAATTAAGTTAGATGTGTAGAATCCGGCTAGTCTGATTTTCAATATAAGTGCAGCCCAATTAAACCAGCAGCAAAATTAAACATTTAGCTGTCTCGATTAAGTGGCGCAATTTCAAACGCATATTCTACAAAATTTAGGTAGTGCTTGAGGATTGTAACAGACCGGCTGAAAGAGTTAGTTCCTAAAATATTCAATCATTACACTTTTCTAGCTACCCAGAAAATTGGTTTAATTTCTGAACAATCATTTATATAACAAATATAGGTGAAACTATGCTTACCGGGCCAGAGCCAGTCACCGGCAGGCATTTTGGCGCGTACTTCAAGACGCCCATATCGGAAGTTGAAGGAATCGACAGTACGAATACGGGCACTTTTGACTGGGTTCAGAACGTTGGTGGGTGTGCCGGTACGCTCGCAACCCCACCATTGTGGATTAGTGCACCTGGAAAAATTTGGATAGGTCCATATTTAAAATACAAATTTTCTTTTCTAATTAGAGAAATACACACAACATAAATAATAGGTATACTACACGTCTTCAAAGATTGAAGAATAAGTTAAAACATATAAAAGTACTAGCTGCGCCGGCGACATCGTCCGCGTGGAATAGTGTCTTTAGGTAACATTCGAAAATCAGTATTCGCATGCGTGTGGCACAGACATCAGACAAAAAATATTGACATAAACAGCCCAATAAAATAAGTTTCAACGCCTTACAACCCTATTTCACATCAAAAAGTAGCTTCCTTCCTCCGGCTCTAAACTAAAGTTCTTCCTCCGGCTCTAAACTATTTGTGTACCAAATTTCATTTAAATTGGTTCATTAGTTTTGGCGTGAAAGAACGACAGTGCGACAAAGAGACAGAATAACTTTCGCATTTATAATATTAGTAAGGATTGACGTAATGCTCGTCATAAATCTGAAAATTATTTATGGATTTTGTTTGGTAGCCTCGTACCTGTCGGCTGGAGCACCGCCCTCTACGTTGAGATGACCAGAGGTAATGAAGTTGTCTCCGAACTGGTCAGCAGTTAATGAAGGCCGGATGTACAGGTTACCGCTGTGGACGAAGGAGTTCGTACGATTGTTGTTGTAGTACTGGAATTCCCAGTTCTGGAAAAAATACGAATTGAATTAATATATATTATTTATCACTGTATGCATTAAAATTTATCAATTAATAAGGAATACTAAAGAAACAACCAACAGGACAGACATTAAGGTAAGAAGAATGCTTAGGATATTTAAACACTACAGGAAACAATAAGGTTCTATTACATTCACATTTATTTATTAGATTATACATGAAGTATTTTTATTTCCTTATAATTTTTTACAAGGCATAAAGGATTACTTGAAGAAAAAAATAATATTGTTCTCTGTAGTAACTTGAAACCGAAATTTATTGGTCACTTAGTATAAAACGCAGGGCCTTATTTGAATCAAGGTGTGGTGTCTACAAAAAGAGTGGTCTTCTAAAGTTACGGTGAAATACTATATAAGCGGTACAGGGTGTTGAGCTATAATCATAATTTTTTTAGGTTGGTGCAAACAATATAGTCCCGTTAAATGGAATAAAATTTAAAAGAAATTATTAAGGTAATTTACCAATGGATTATTGATCAATTGTCGGTCAGAACGTATTAGGAGTCTCATATATTAGGTTTCTATTCATTTAATACAGAAGTCGACTGTATTAAACGGCTTTATCAGATTTAAAAAGGCTCATCAGTTTATGACCCATAAACTAATGAGCCTTTTTAAATCTGATAAAGCGGTTGAGCGGCACGGCACACTCATCAATTATTCTCTCGCCTCATTACTCACTCGTACCCATTGAAGATAATTGTAAGGAGCAACATATAAATGTTTAATAATATAATAATAATATCCTTGGACATTATTCACACACGGCCAACTGATCCCAAACTAAGCAGAGCTCGTACTATGGAAACCAGATAACTGATATACTACATAATAATATATTACTTTTCTTTTTATAAATACATACTTATGTAGATAAATAATTACTACCAAGCTCAGGACAAACATGCATACAAATATCTGTCCTGGGTGGGAATCGAACCCAAGACCAGAGGCGTGAAAGGCAAGCATCTACCAATCACGCTAACGAGCCAGTCGTAATATGAGTGTTCATGAAATCGTGTTTCTTTGATATGTAGCCCACTCTAACAACTTACCTTATCATGAGCATGACGCCTCATCTTCATAAATGAATCTAACAAGTTTCGGCGATAAAAATTAAGGCAATTGATAGATACTTACACCTCCGCCGGCGAGTGTGTTCTCATGCTGCCACTTTTCGAGGTTTAAGTCCTCGAATTCGTCTGAGAAGATGAGGTCACCAGCGCAGAAACCGGAAGGAGCGAAGGATCCACTGACTGTCGTCACTGTGCACGCTGAGGCCAGCGACGCGACCGCGAGCACACCCGCCAACATTGACCACATGTCTGTACATTTACATTGCATATATCACCAAAAAGTTGTCCCAATATCATTTGCATCTTTGTAAGTTGTTGTGTTCACTTTAAGACGGCCAAACATTAATGTGTTTTGTTAAGTTTTTTGTCAGGTTTAGTGAAACCTTCAATGATATTAAAAATAACACTGTGTCGTGAATTACTCAACGACTAAACGCTTGACAGACAACACTTAGCTTAAATTAAACCACTATGGACAAATATTGAACCTAACGTTTTATGTGGAATAGTTGCGTCTCCAAAAATAAATGTAGGTTTCTGGATTGACGGCTGATGTGTTTTTGTAACGATGCCGCGATGTTGAACGGGCAGCAGGGGTTTTCTTAGTTCTATGAGCACCAAAGCCAATCACAAACCCATCTGCCAAACTTGGCGATTATGGCATATCCCCCAAATAATGGACACAATTCCTTTGTAGAGATCGGTGAAGAGCCTGGCCCAGCCGTGGACGTCTTTTGGTTGGTATGATACCCAGTATTCTTTCATTATTAAGTCGCGAATAGGTAAACAAGTTTTCATTAAGGCTATTAATAGCTCAATGACATCATTAGATTTCATACCGATACCTAACTAACAATAGGTACTGCATTGGTACGAAAACTTAGTTCTACATTCTCGAGACGCTTTTCAAAATGTCATCCCAACAATTCACAGACAGCAGTGAGCATCTAATGGCGTTGTGCGATCGATAAATTAATTAATTTTAGAAAGATTGATTTGATTTCATGTATATAATGCGGGTAGCGCAATACCGGCAACTGTGGAGATTTTTAGTGGAGGTCTTTGTCCAGCAGTCTTCCGGCTTATCCGCCGATGAAGTAATTATGTAAATAAATTAAAACACACTAACTCACCGATTGCACGTACTGTCCAACGTGTGCAGATTTATTCAATATCTTGAATTTATATATGTTGTGGTATCCGAAACTTGATATCTTACCTAATAGTAAAAGGCTAAGGTTACACAGTATACCATGACTAGTGTTGTATTTGGAAAATCTTTCTTTCTTTCATCCAATGCTTGATCGTATGCAATTCTAAGTCACCGTGAACGTATTTCTTATGACCCGTGAGACGTTACATGAACATTTCGGCATAGAAAACTAACGGCGTGTGCGATCAGTGGACTTGCTTAGGTCACAATAGGCCAAATGCACGTTGCCGCGTTCTCTAAATTGTCACCTTGAATGCAATTGACATATAGGCGACAGTGAAGTGAACTAAGATGTAGTGCGCTTATGTTTGTAATACCTACAGCTACACATATACTCGAAGGTGTAGGGGTCCCGACTCCCGGCAGGATTATTTGGGTGAATTGCCCAACCAGAAAAATACACGGCAAACCTGAGAACGGTAGTGCAATGTGCAAATTTTTTATTTTACATATTTTTTCTCAGCAACGAATGTACTTCTATACCTTGACAAAAAAAATCCAGATTTCTAACCTCTGTTAGACCGAAAAAAAAATTACAAAGTGTTATTTTATCATCACGGTGGCCTGTCCTGAACCCAATTCCTCTCATAAAATACCTTCCTCTGCAAATACATTCGTAATATAGACTTAAATCAATTTTGTTATCATTAAATTATAATATACTCGATCAAATAAAACTATTTTTGTTTGTTTATCTTCTTTCTCATGGATTTGACAGGCAGTCAACTTTTGTCTGGAAAAAAGTTATCATTTCAGAGGACAGTAAGTTTTAGTAGAATAGCCACGTCAACATTGCGCTGTTACGCCTCTGTCAACTTTCCTCACTTCGGATCAGTCCGACTCAAGATCTCGGCATGAACGCACTGGTCCCAATGTCTTGCGGCTTCCCACCAAAAAAGTAAGTTTATCATTTCAGTGATATGGGGACAAAAATAGTTTCATTTCGGTGGCTGTCTAATTTGATCAAAATTATGTATTAACTTCGCCGTAAGTACTGTTTTGTTAGAGTAGTGTTCATATTTTTTTAATAATTTATTTCGGAGTTAAATATTGAACTAACCTCTATTTTATCATCTCAGTGTTATCATTTCAGTGGATTCGGTGAACTGTTATACCAATTACAGTCCACCGGAATGAATTGTATCTCCGAAATGATAAAACCATAAAGTTTTAGAGATCCTTGTGTCAAATACAAAGTCATAGTATTGTAATGTATTTTTTTTATTATTCGGGTGTATTTGTTGGGTATATTTGTGTTTAAGGTGTATAATATAAACATATATCTATGTAGTAAGTACATGGATATACTTTAGATACACATTTGTTCGGCTCAACGATAATGTGATGAGTGTGTGTGTCAGTGTAGATTTTTATATCTACTATTTGTCTACATAATAATTATTTCGAGGGTTTACCTTCATTATAAGTAAGTTACTTACCTTTATTTTTATGACATGTATTATGAGTAAATAATATTTGATATGATTACAAAATTAGACTGATGTTTATAATAATTGCAGTGAAGACGTGTTGTGGTGTAATAATTAAAGAAGACTTGTTTAGTAGGTACATATTTAAATTAAAAAACTATATTTATAGTCATAAAAGAAGCTGATTAGTGAATTTGATAAATGATTGTGTGATTTAAAGTAATATTATGAAAATCTATCTTCAAAAATTCAATCTTTTTAAGCTAGCTACATACTGGAACCTACTCGTAAATAGGTATCCAGAAAGATTGATTAATTGGAGTAATAATTCGCAATAATGTATAAGTAATTACGTAGAACAAAACTGTTGGTTTTTGTTCTATTTGTATATGTACGATTCTCTATTGTTGTAGTAATTTAAGAATAACGTGATCTCAATTTGGTTTCTGTTATGTTTCATATGTTTATGTAAAATAATTAAAAGTACTAAGCTATTACTAATAAGATATTTTCATGATGTTTCTAATTCATTAATTGAGTTTTAAAAATATAAGAGTTGATTTAGTTATAGAAGTTTTACTTATATACCTGTAGAAACACTATTCTCGTCTAGTTACCAATTTAACTGAATTTTACCTAGCATTTTTCTCTTAGAGACATTATGTTTTACTATTAATGGCATCACTTACAAATGCAGCCATCATATTAAACAGAAACTTTAAGCTTCCTAATCGCGCTTAGTTAACTCTTTTGAAAATATATCAAGTAAATTAGTATTAGTTCAAAACACATTAAGCATACAAACATATTTATTTATGGTTACCAGCATTTACTATTAAGTTTTCCAACATTTTCACACAACAACAACCAGAAAAAATAGCATAGGTTATAATATAATAAGTAAAAAAACAATTCATTCATATCATAATAAACATTACATTACATTAATATCAGGTTTTGGGGTTATTGTAACCTCAAAGAATGATATATGTAATACTAACTGTAATATCTGTATATTAATGATAATATTAAAATAACTGTGTACTGTCCTGTCTCAGTGTTTATCTAAAATTTGTGGAAATCAAACCTAACAAAGTACGGTACCCTGGCTGCCCGGCACGTTTGTTCTTAGCTGTATCATTTCGGTGGATTTAATGAATTCCGGTGCACAGTCTATCATTTCGGTGGTCATTTATATAATTTCGCTAGACACTTATAATTTCAGTGGACTCTTAAAAATTCATCCTTAAATATTTATGTAAGTTTTATGATATTTGGTGTCCACTCACGCACAATGTTATAAAATAGGCTAAAGCTTTATTTATCACTAAAAATATGTAGATAACATTGAACTCAAAAAAATCTACCGAAATGATACAAAAAAAACTCTTGTTGAAATTCACCCATTTACCAAAATCGTCTTGAGCACAGGACTAATAAATATATTTTCTATGGACTTGCGACACCAATGCTTTGTTGGAACTTGAAATGTTTTTACTATGTTGAATAAAAGCGTTAGGTAGGTATATAGGTAGGTATACTAGCTGTGTGAGGGTGGTGCAGACAAATCTCCATCATGCAAAGGCTGCCAGTGCTGTGATGGAAAAAAGCCTCTCGCAGCAGGAGTCCTACATCGCCCTCATACTGGAACCCTGGGTACTCGAAAACTACATTCGGGGATTCAGTGCTGCTGGTAAGTTACTAAACAATACCGGAGCCACAAGACCCAGAGCATGTATCATCTTTGACAAAAATATTAATTAGGTACCTGTTGCAGAGGTATGCAGTGATGACCTTTTAGCAGCGTATGTCACTTTTAAAGGGTGGGAAGGGATAAAGGCAATTGTGTGCTCAGCATACCTTCCCTATGAAACTAAGGACCCAAGCGTAGAGCTTGAGCGTGTGGTCGAATATGCTCGCCGCAACAACCCTGAACTCATCGTTGGAGCCGATGCCAACGCGTACCACACAGCTTGGGGCAGCAGCGACATCAACAGTAGAGGAGAATTACTTCATAGTTTTCTTACCACTTACCACGACATTTGTCACTACCAGTAGAGAGGAAGTGTTAGATATTACATTCGCTACAGACAATATAGCCAGGAGACTGCACGACTGGACATTCAGCGATGAGCCGTCATTGTCAGACCACAGACATATACGGTTTGACTTTAGACCGTGTCTCGAAAACCAAACAGTTACTTATAGGAACCCTAGAGCAACCACCCGGGATGTCTACCGAGACAAACTAAGTTGAAACCTAGAGGGATGGATGCATTATTTTCGGAAGGACTATGTCCAAATTTTAATCAATTAGTAAAATAAATCTTTGTATAGTACTATTGGGTATACAAATGGCCAATTATTGTAATTAATTAAATAGACCGGAGATGCCTCCATTTTGTTAACTAGTAGTGGAAGCTTGTGATTGGCATTTATTTATCAAAATTTGTCACCAATAGAATGTAGCTGTTAGCTTCCCAAATAAAATAAAAATAAGTAAGTACAACTTGGTAAATAGTGAGTACTTAGTATATAGTGAGTATACGAGCCGACCCTGCTCGCAGACGGAGGAGGTGTCGGGACGGCAGCGGCAGCTGTTAGCCCAACCCCCCTCGGGACTGCGGTGGCAGAATGAGAGGTGTCCTCAACTGACGCCGCGTGCAAGCAGCCCCGGGATGACAGCGAACTGTTTGTGGCGCAGTCGCTGTGCCGTACTAGCAGGAGTCGGCAAATGGGGAGGGCAACTCACACCCCTCCCCGGGTGCGTGTCCCGACCATCTGGGACACGGCGCAAAAGGGGGGCACCGGAGCAGCATACCCGCGTTCCCGGGGCTCCCCCTATCAGGCGCTAGAAGAAGTCCACGGCAGGTTAGGTTTAGTCGGTGCGAGTCCGACACACCCACCCGCAGATACTTTTAGCGGGTGGCATGCGTAGGCATTCCCCCTGCCTTACCAAAAAAAGCAATTTCTTTACTGACAATGCAATTTCTTCAACAGCTAAGTCACATAACATTAAGTAATAGGTTGGGGAAAAGGTTTCTTTGCATTTTTTAAGAAAATTCAAAACATTTATTAATATTGTTTATTTACATTAAACTTAAGTTTCTAGGTACCATTTTGTTCGATAACTTTTTGCCATCTTGTAGGTAGGGATATGATCCCTTTGCTATAGAAATTTTGGGACTTCTGATCAGAATACCGCGACAAGTGGTTTTGGCAGTCCTCTCGTGATGTTAACCTGATAAAGAATTCTGAAGTGACCGAAACAGGTGGAAATCTGAAGGTGCAAGGTCAGGACTATACGGCGGATGCATTAACACATCCTAGCCTAACTCTCTTAATTTTTGCTGAGTGGCTAAAGATGTGTGAGGTCTAGCGTTATCATGATGAAAAACCACACCCCATCTGTTGATTAATTCCGGCCGCTTTCTCTCAACTTGCTTTAATCTCATCAGTTGTTCGCAATACAGTTCAGAATCGATGGTCCTGCCTGGAGGTCATAATCAATAATGCCCTTCCTATCCCAACACACACACAGCATCACCTTCTTGCGAGTTAACCCGGGTTTCGCCACAGTCTGTGAAGCCTGACTGGCCTTTGACTACGACCTTTTTAGCACGTTCTTGTCGTACGTGACTCATTTATGATCACCAGTTATCAGCTTCTTCAAAAATGGTTCGGTTCCATTACGTCGTAATAAAGAATCACAAAGGAGTACACGGTTCATTAAGTCTATTTTATTGAGCTCGTGAAGTACCCAAATATCGAGCTTTTTTGTGTATCCAGTTTTTTCAAATGCGTCAAACCTTTTGTGATCAATTCCCAGTTCTTCAGCTACGTCGCAATTACCGATATGCCGATCTCGTTCAAGTTTAAAAAAAAAGGCATCCATTTTATCTTTAATAGGGGGACCAGAGCGACGTGCATCTTTGACACCGAAATTTCCGTATTTAAGTAAACCGCTTCAACCAATTTTGTGCTACTCTCACAGATACTGCACTGTACTGTACTATACATAAACATCGCAAAGTTTTTTCTCGGCTTGCATTGCATGTTTACCTTTTCAGGGTTCCGTAGCCAAATGGCAAAAAACGGAACCATTATAGATTCGTCATGTCTGTCTGTCTGTCAGTCCGTCCGTATAAAAGCTGTACTACTGAAACTTGGTAAGTAGATGTATTCTGTGAACCGCATTAAGATTTTTACACAAAAATAGAAAAAAAAACAATAATTTTGGGGGGTTGCCATACATAGAACTGAAACTCAAAAATTATTTTTTCATCATTCCCATACATGTGGGGTGTCTATGGATAGGTCTTCAAAAATGATATAGAGGTTCCTAATATCATTTTTTTCTAAACTGAATAGTTTGCGCGAGAGACACTTCCAAAGTGGTAAAATGAGTGTCCCCCCCTCTAACTTCTAAAATAAGAGAATGATGAAACTAAAAAAAATATATGATGTACATTACCATAGAAACTAACAACGAAAATTGGTTTGAACGAGATCTAGCAAGTAGTTTTTTTTAATACGTCATAAACCGCAATTTGCTTTCATTTAATCAACTGAAATACTTGCTGCTACGGAACCCTTCATGTGCGAGTCCGACTCGCACTTGGCCGGTTTTTTTTTGTAGTAAATTTTTTAAATGTATCGAATTTCTTCATTAGATTCACTCGTCTTGACAATACAAAAAATAAATTAAACTCACACATTTTGAATTTTGAATTATGTTCTTTAAAATTTAAACTTTCAATGATACCAAAACCAGTCAGATACAAATAGCCAAACAGATATTATGACAAGTTCATACATACTATAATACGAAAAGACTTTTTACCCAACCTTTATAATAATTGTAGTAAGGAAACTTAGACTTGGTTCAACTTTGCCCAGAGATTTCATTACTTTTTAGAGATAAACAAGCAGCTCCATCGGGACTTGGCTATTGTTTTACAGAATGTTTTGGTGGGATTTCACTTCTTTTTGCAGAAAGCTGATTATTTTATACTGAAATTAGCAGAGTGTTTATTGGCAAGATTAAAGATAGTAGAAATATGGTAATTTTAATTTTATATTCATATTAAAAGCAGAGTCCTACTACGCAAAACCAATTTTGCAAAGACAGGCGGTCGATAACGCTAATAGTTTGGGTGTGCTCTTACGGATTCGCATCTGGGTCACCAGTGTAGTCCAAATCTTCCATGATCCTAGTTTTGATAGTTTTTCCTCAATGTGGGCGTTAAACTCTACCTATGTACCAAATGTCAGCGCACTAGGTCAATGGGAAGTACCAGTTCTATTTTGATGATCATGTGTCAGTGTCGAAAATGTGAAACTTTGCTTTTACATAGCTTCGGAACTAAATGATTTACTGACTTGAAATTTTGGATTTCAGCTTACTATGTGACGAAAATTTCAGCGTTCTGGTCCCATCCAAAGGTTCTCAAACAGGGGCCTGAAAATGCGGCGAAATGGTTCCAGAAAAGGATGGTACGGCAGTGTTGCTTCGCGCTCGATTTGGCGGGGTTTAATGAAAAGGTTGAAAAAGTAAGTACATATTTGTATATGATCAAAGTTCTTTATGTTTGGTAGGAAAAGGTTGCAATTTTATCCAGATAACCTATGTTTGTATGGATTTAAGTTGAGATTATCATTTTAAGTATTTCCATACCTTGGGTTACCTACCCAGGTTACCCAGGGTACCTGGGTACCAAATATTTAATAATATTGATTATAATATTAAATAAATTATAATCAAGTAACCAAACGATACTAAGTATAATATTTGGTCTATAACAAGACTAGGGATACTATTAATATTAATGATTACCTTTGTTGTTTTTATATAAGCGTGGAAAATTTCCACGCCCGAAATTTTGATTTTCATACAAATATGAATAGCACGCGACACTAGCCGCGAATGTAACACTGGCCTAACATAACAAGATATTTTTTATCCTATTGAAGAGATAAAAAAATGATAATTAATTATTGCTTATCATACACTAGGTGGTCTCAATAATCCGTGTATGATATTATATGTACCAGAGTTTTAATAGCTTAGCTATCTATTTAACAAAGAGACGATGTCGTGACTAACGTAGTTCTGATTGTTGATATATTTATATTTATTGCACCGTTAGTAACAGAAGTAAACACTATAGTGGCGTTGGGTGAACAATTATATAAAGAAAATCGATTGATCTAAAACACGATGTTAGCTTTTCACTCACATAAAATTTGCTGTTTCTACGTGTGATCCTAGTGGAATCCATTACAGGATAGTTTTTTTGGGTGTATAAATGTAAGAGCTCTGATCTTAACCGACTAAAGATGGCTCACTTTTTACATTTTTAATTTTAACTGGGTGCGATCTTGTGATGTATGACTAAGTGTATATTGAACTTTCCGTATATGGTGTACGCGTGCAACCTAATTATTGTATTTGTACCTAGCTCATAAGATCATTTATTTTAATAATATACTTTCATACGTTAAACTGACCGGTTGTCTTTTCATTTATTCGCCTTTACATAAATGTAGTAATCTACCTATTATTCGTGAAGCACGTCTAGCTTCGTATGGCGACCATGCCAGAATCTTTAGTGTTTCAGTTTTTCAGGATATAATAATTAAAATTTATAATGGGCAGTCAAGTATCCAAGGAATTCAAAGAGGAGGTAATAATTGCCCAGCAGGGACAAGGAAATAAAGCGAAATCCAGTATGTCTGAGAGCGATTACTCTATGGAAATGCGATATATGATGGTTGCAGTTATTGTAATGTGTGCTATTTTCTTGGCGTACAACTTATGGAAAAAAGTACATAAATACCTTACCAAGAAGATCGAAAGGCAAGCGACGGGTATTGCTTTGCAGCGAGTTTCAGTGTAATAGGACCCGGCTAATAACTAACGATGTGGAGAAATTTGGACAAGTGACGAATAAGTGCAAATGGTGACAAATAAATTCTGTAAGTGAACTTTATATTAATTATCTTTAAGTATTTAGGATACTTTCCGTTATGGTTATTTTTTTTACAAAACGTAATATTTTATTTTATAATATGTTTTACTGTTTTTCAATATATAGAGCTAATGTTAGAATTACAAAATATATATGTGCAGTTGGTAGATATAAGAACTTATTTAATTAAAATTGGATCGCATCGGCGACAGAATAGTGAAGCTGCGAATAAACAATTTCAAAAAGCAGTAAAGATTTATAAGAAGTATACCGAAATATTTGACATATATGTTAATAAGGTAGAAAAGGCCGAAATATCGTTAAGCGATGTTGATTTACACTTGTCAAATAAGATAGACTCGATTTATGCTGATATAGAAAGTTTAATGATGAGTATAGCGAAACCATGACTACCAAACCCAATTTTGATTTGAGAGTGGCGGTTAGGCTATTACCAATAATGGACGACACCGAAAAAGTTACTTTACAATTAATTGACGCAATAGAATTATATTCTACTATGATTTTAGATACGGATGCGTCACTTCTCATAAAATATGTTTTAAAAACTAGGCTATCAAATAGTGCAAAATTGCGTTTGGCAGATTCATATGGTTCTGTTGACGAAATGGTTGCTGAAATGAAAACACATCTTTTAACAAAAAAATCGGACACCGCGTTACAAAAAAAGTTGCATACCGCTTATCAAGGTGGTAGGTCTATAGATCAGTATGGGAAAGACTTAGAGCAACTGTTTGTGGAACTAACAATTTCACAAGCCGAGGGCAAATCTGAAGCATACAAGATATTAAAACCCTTAAATGAAAAACAGGCTATTCAAAAATTTGCCGACGGGTTGCGAAATGAGCGGCTTAGTACTGTCATTGCTGCGCGTAATTATAGTTCATTAAAGGAAGCTATACAAGGTGCTAAAGATGAGGAGGTAAATATGCCTTCCACATCAGGACAGATATTTTCAGCTCGAGGTAGGATGTTTAATAATAATAGGGGTTACCCAAATAATGGATACCGAGGGCAGAGTGTTTCGAGGCGCGGTACCACTACACCGTTTCGCGGAAAACCATTTTTCAGGAACAACATAAATAATAATAGGACATTTTACGATTCGTCGTATTATCGTAGTAGCGGTCGGGGTCGTGGTAATTTTTCAGGCCGTAGTAGGTCCCGTGGATATAATAGCCAGCAAAATTTCAATTCGAAAAAACATCATGTCCATGTGACACATGAATCGCAAGATAGTTCTAAATCGGAGGAAGCCGAAAAGTTTCAGTTTTTTCGCGACTAATTACATATTAACTTATCGGAATATGAACTCTATACATCTGTATATCGATGACTATATGTGTACATGGCTCATTGATACCGGAGCATCATTGTCTGCTGTGAAACAAAGCGTGATTCACGCATCGAGCGAGTTTATTCGCCCTAAGACGACACACATAAATGGTATTGGTGGTCAAATTACATCTACTGGGTGCATAGAGTTGATATTACGTAACGAAAATAATGAATCATTTACACATGACTTCTACATTTTAACGATTTGCCATTAAATGTAGACGGAATTATAGGACAAGATTTTCTATCAAAATTTAATTCTATAATTAATTTTGAAAATCAAACATTAACGTTACAAAATAGTGAGGGAATTCCGATTATTTTACCTGTACAGTTATATTCGATAGGAAATACAAATGATAACGCATGTATAAAGTTGCCCGCGCGATGTGAAATTCAAGTAGATATTCCAACTAATAGGACAGGTGATTGTGTAGTAATTTCAAATGAGATTTGCGAAGGTGTATTTTTAGCTAATTCGATATGTAAGAGTAAAAACGGTAGGGTGACCATGCGTATTATGAACACACGGGAAACTGATGTTAATTTACGTTGTTTTACACCAGAAATTCGTGATTTAAAAGAATATCATTGTTATTCGTTTAATAGAATAGTAAATAACGCGGATAGGGTAAAATCTTTGTTTTCTTTGCTTAATCTTAATTATTTGATTAAAGAAGAGGAGACTTCTATAGCAAATATTTGTGCAAAATTTGCGGATATTTTTCATTTACCAGGGGACAAATTAAATACAACAAACTTGTATGAACAAAAAATTCATTTAAAAGAAAATATTAGTCCCGTTTATAAAAAACCTTATCGTCTTCCACATTCTCAAAAAGCAGAAATAAATAAACAAATAAAACAAATGTTGGAAAATGACATTATAGAGGAGTCGACGTCTGAATGCTCGAGCCCTTTACTGATTGTTCCGAAAAAGACTGATGCTAGGGGTGAAAAAAAGTGGCGTGTTGTGATTGATTATAGGGGATTGAATGAGTGCATACAAAATGATAATTTTCCACTACCAAACATAACCGAAATTTTGGATTCTTTGTGAGGGGCTATGTATTTCAGCCATTTAGACCTTAATCAAGGCTATTACCAAATTAAATTAGACCCAGAGAGTCGTAAATACACTGCATTTTTAGCTGACAAGGTATATCAAATGAAACGCCTTCCTATGGGCTTAAAATTAAGTCCGAGTGCGTTTACTAGAGCGATGACTGTAGCACTATCGGGTTTAAATTACGAAAAGTGCATTGTTTATTTAGATGACATAATAATAATGGGTAGAAATTTGCAAACACATAATAAAAACCTAATTGACATTTTTACAAGGCTTCGAGACGTAAATTTGAAGTTAAATCCATTAAAGTGTACATTTTTGAAGAAGGAACTTTTGTATTTAGGTCACGTGGTAACACCAGAGGGTATAAAGCCAGATGAAAATAAAGTTAAAGTTTTACAAAATTATCCGATTCCGAAAAATGCAGACGAGGTCCGTAGATTCGTTGCATTTGCAAATTATTATCGGAAATTTATTCCGAATTTTGCTAAAATTACATTACCTTTAACGAACTTGACAAAAAAATATATAGAATTTAATTGGAGTAAGGAATGTTTACATGCGTTCGAGACATTGAAAAAAGCGTTAATTAGTCCTCCATTATTACAATATCCAAATTTTTCAAAGGAAAATGAATTTATTTTGAATACCGATTCATCGGGGTTTTCGATTGGGTGTGTGCTAGCAAATGGAGACAAAAAACCGATAGCATATGCTAGTCGCCCACTAAACAAAGCGGAGCGTAACTATCCGATAATTGAGAAAGAGCTTTTGGCGATAGTTTGGGCTGTTAAGTACTTTCGCCCTTATTTATATGGACGCCGGTTTAGGGTTATCACGGATCATAAACCGTTGATTTATTTATTTAACATGCGCGACCCTTCCAGTAGGTTAACAAAGTTTCGATTATGTCTGGAGGAATATGATTTTGTAGTAGAATATATGAAAGGAAAAGATAATGCAGCTGCAGATGCACTATCTAGGATTGAATTGACGAGTGAAGAGTTGAAGAGCATGTATGAGTGTGTGATAGGGGTCATGACTAGAGCGCAATATAGAAGAATGGAAGAAGAGAAAAATGAAAATGTATTGACTGATAAGAGTTCCTGCAATGATCGGTCTGATCAACCAAGAGTTGCGGAAATTTTTGAAAAACCATATCATTTTACAGAGTTAAACTTTGATGAAAAATGTTTACACATACATAATAAACAAACCGATAATTGTTATAGTAGAAATAGGTACCTAATATATTCACCGTCATTGTCATTAATATCGGTAAATCGAAGCTCTCGATCATGTTTCAAACGAGATTTGTTCGTGAGAGAGTTAGAGCAGATATGTAAACAAAATGATATAAAAGTATTATGCATAATTAGAAATAATGACAATAAAGAAATAATTACCGAGTTAGCACGTATTATTACGAAAATGAAAAAGTGGGAAGGTCCACGATTATGTATTATTAAAGGAGTGAGTAGAGTAGAAAATAAAGACGATCGTAAAGTTATTTTGAATGATTACCATATTTTACCCAGCAGTGGCCATGCTGGTATTCGAAGGATGACTAATAACATTAAAAGACTTTATTACTGGACAGGAATGGACCGTGACATAGCTAATTTTGTTAGAAAGTGCGAACAGTGTCAAAAACAAAAGTTCCATAAGCACACCCGAGAGCCAATGTGTATAACTACAACAGCGACGTCAGCATTCGACAAAATATATTTGGATTTGGTTGGACCGCTTAGTAAAGATTGTAATGACTATTGTTACATATTGACTCTTCAATGTGAACTTACAAAATATGTAGAAGCTTACCCGTTAATAAATAAAGAAACTCAAACAGTTGCCCGAGCTTTTGTTGACAATTTTATACTGCGTTACGGTATTCCACGCGAAATCGCGACAGACAGAGGTAGTGAATTCATCTCATCAACCATGAAAGATACATGTCAATTATTGGGTATTAACTGTATTCAGTCAACAGCATATCACCATGAGTCGATTGGTTCTTTAGAAAATTCTCACAAGGCCTTGGGAGCTTTCTTAAGGATACAAACAGATAACCAGGCTCATATGTGGAGCAACTGGTTACAATATTGGTGTTTTTCGTACAACACAACAGTGCATTCTGAAACTAGATATACACCCTTCGAACTTGTTTTTGGCAAATTATGTAACATTCCAAACAACCTTTTGAAAAATGTAGACCCAGTATATAATTTTGATGACTATCCCAAAGAATTAAAATTTAGACTACAAAAATCATGTGAAGATGCACGAAATAATTTAATTCAATCCAAAATTTGTAGAAAAACAAAATATGACAGACAATGTAATTCAGTTAACTATAATACTGGAGATTTGTTACTTTTAAGAAATGAAAATAGGGAAAAATTAGATCAAGTATATTTAGGTCCTTTTACGGTTATAGAAGAATTAGGCGTAAATGTTAAAATAATGCAAAAGGGAAAGGAAAATGTTGTTCACAAAAACAGAACTATTCCATTTTATATGTAACGAGTTATAATATTATTGTGAAGAGTGTACATTTATAAGTAGTTATGCATATCTATTATTATGTTTAAAGTTGCTATGTTATTCATGCTAAGATTAAGACAATGTGTTATTATATAAACAGAGTATCAAATATCCTTAGGTCTTTATGTACTCAGAAACTAGTTGTTAGAGTGATGATGCAATATGTATGCGTGTATTAATTTTAAGAAAAAAAAAATGTTATTGTAATGCCATTATTTTTTTTTTTCTCAAAATCAGGGGGATGATGTGATGTATGACTAAGTGTATACTGAACTTTCCGTATATGGTGTACGCGTGCAACCTAATTATTGTATTTGTACCTAGCTCATAAGATCATTTATTTTAATAATATACTTTCATACGTTAAACTGACCGGTTGTCTTTTCATTTATTCGCCTTTACATAAATGTAGTAATCTACCTATTATTCGTGAAGCACGTCTAGCTTCGTAATCTCACCATAAAAAAGCCAATGAATGGCCTACATATATTTGAAAAAGAACAGCAACAGGTGGACAGCAGAACAACAACATTTGTATTATGGTATAAACAGTTTCCATTAATGAAATAATTAAGTTTATTCAGTACTTGGGTATTAACATACAGTTGTACTTGTCAAGCTCACAATGCAGTACCTACCTACATAAACATAGTCGAATACAGTACATCAGTATAAAAGTAACAAAAAAAATATTAGGCCGTCCGTGCGGTCTGTTTTATGACATATATTTTATAAAATCCTTAAATTAATAACAAGTTGATAAGCTATTATTTTAAAATTTAGTTCTACCAAATTAATTAAAGTTAAAATTTAATTTAATAAAGTTCAATAAAATTAAAGTTTTTATACAACAATACGCAAGCGCGGCACATCGCTGGTGCGGAGGGTGCGAGCTAGTTCCAACATAGTGCTGAAAATGATAGCGGACAGGATTGACTGTCCGTTTATAAGAAGGTGCTGCGACATGCATATAGTAGCGGCGGAATGCAAATAATATTATATTTTATTACTAACACCTAGGCTAAGTTTTACTAACAATTATGAGTTTTTAAAAACTTGAAATAAACGTTTTATTATTATTAAAATTATAGAATTGAAGACAACGAGCAGTTGGCTAGCGCGGAAGGCTTTCAACCATTGGCTTAATTTAAGCGACTAATACCTAGTGGGGTTCGGGCCACCGGTCAGGGGGCCGCAGAAGCATTAAGTTGACTAACTAAAAAGAGAATTGTTGGAAACTTAATACAAGCTATTATAGTTGAAAACCTTTGAAACTACTTCTATAGCTGACTGTACCTATACATATAAATGAATACAATTGTTCAATGGTGGTAATGGAGGAAATTACTGTATTTAGATAAATCAACCAACCGGAACTGACTAAAACTTCTGCAGGTTTTATGTAGATGTCTACCTACTCTATGCAACGTGCATATAAGAAAAGTAATCTAGACGTATTTTTTTTATTAAGACAACGCATGCACTATATAGTTTCAATAAATCCCTGTATCGCTTTATACAAATAAACAATTCACAGTCAAAATGCCCACTCCGAGTCACAACATGTGTTCGGAAATTCAACCCAGAGAGGGCGCCGGGTTCGAGTCCCTCAGAACTTGACGACTATCTTAATCACTGCGCTACACGTGCGGTCAGTTATACCTATATTAAAATACACTACATTCTACCTCATCATTATATCAGCCGAAAGACGCCCACTGCTGGATAAAGGCCTCTCCAAAAGATCTCTACAATTGCCGGTCTTGCGCTATCCGCATCCAGCGACTTGTAGCGACCCTCACAAGATTCTACCTACATGGCGTCACAACGTCGTTTGGTATGTGTCCAGGAGCCTGAATGCATTGCCACGCTTGATGGCTCTACAAAAGTGAACAGCTGATCACGTGATGCGTCATGCGTGATCGTGATATCCCGACACAGCACGCAGCGTGCAAAATACCCTAACGCATAACCTGTTTGTTGCCTATAACGTTGGTGTATTAGCGCCGCTTGAGTGCTTCATACAAGTAGTTTTCATCAACGAAGCGCATGAAATGAGTTCGAGCAGCCGATTAGAAAGCAGCTGGGTAATACTATTGAAATCTCTCTGTGAGTCTCCACATTCACTAGACACCTGTTTTTACAAAAGAAGTTTTAAGTTCTCTGGTGTATCCAATATCTACTCGTATATTTACTTTCAAGAAGTTAGTCATTTGGAATTCAATTAAAAATTAAGAGATATACAAAAAAGGATTTCATCATCATCATGTCAGCCAAAGTACAAGCCACTTCTAGACAAAAGCCTCCCCAAAGAATGAGGGATATGCCATAATCGCCATGCTTGGCAGACGGGGCCTTCGCAAAAAGGATTTACCAAAAAATTATCAGTTAGTTAAGTTTATCGTTCTTTAATAACGATACTAGGCTTATACCACTCGGTTGTATCGGTTACCATTATTTGAATGTTGGGAATTTTCATATGTTCAAATCTACCTTAAATCAAGAGATTGAAGGCTGACTTCTGGTCAGGGGGGCTACCACCAAGTCGGAAGTGCCTCGAAGTGATCGGTGTTCAAATAGATGACGGTTAAACATGACTTAATCATTCGTTCAATCGGCTTCCATTAGCACACGTGTCGTCATAAATGGTCCGGATTCGATTTTAAACATTGAAGCCATTTTAAACGAATGATTATGTATTTTTTTACGTACGTTTCCTCGGCAGGTGCCTGGGAATGACTGCTCAGTGCCTATTCATTGTGCCGTTGTTGATCCGGGCTTACAGAAATTGCCGTGACTAGTGTAATATAATATAGTAGTTTATATATAGGGTATGACTGGTCCTGAAACAGAAATCTCAGGATCAAACTTCCGCTAGACTAAAGGCAAGCAATCTATTTTTAAAGTTAGAGGTTTGTCAACAACGTAGTAAGTATACATATCTCTATGGCCATTCCGGTTTCATAGCAAAGGTCCAAATAGTTTAACATTGGTGAACAGAAACTTTTTAACATTTATTCCTAGACTAAAAAAAATAACATTCATACTATCTAGTTGTCAAGTTATGTTTACGTCATGATGGGAGTTTTTGAAAATTAATTTAGTTACTGCAAGCAAAAATGGAAAAAATTATGTGTTCTCGTCAGACATACAATATCTGACCAAATTGGTTAACAAAATGACACGGAGATACGGTATTTACTTCATACTTTAGAAACGATCTACATGATTTTTTATTTTGTACTTTTACTCGTATTCTTTATCATGCCGGGATTTATATTCTAAAATTATAAAAAATACGAGTAAAAGTTCTACTTCTCTTCGACGAGAATATCTAAATCGTCTTTGGTTTGCCTGCCACCCCAGAGCGACTTATTCTCATCGACCTGGCTTCGAATTCACTCGGGTATCTTTCTTCTGTTTCTTCAAGCTTCATAAAGTGTATTATCCTGTCCCGTCTTATCAAAATGAGGGATTCGCTCACTTATTTTGAAATTTCAAATGAAAATTAAACGTTGGAAAAGCCTTCCTAATTATTATTATGGGGGTCATAAATAAATACAATTATATTAATAAAACTTGTTAATAGTCTGGAAACCATAATATGCAGTGGTATATACAGAAAATATATAAGTCTTATATAAAGTAAATGTGAGAACGGGGGATTGGCAGAAGAAATTAGTCTGGCATAAAATTAGGAAAGTTAACACTGGAAACAAATTGAGAGATTAACAGACAATTTTATTACCTATACCGACCCCATATCGTTATGTATGTACCGGTGACTCGCTTCTTTATGTGAGTATCCTAAGGGACCAGAAACTGGTAAAAATATAGAGTCAAATAAATAATATTTATTTATGTCTTGTCTTTTAGGACTCCGGTCAACGTGATATCGTCTTTCAAATGTTTACCAACTCTCTTCCAAAATAAGAAGAACGAAAGACGACCTACTGCGCAAATTTATGAACCATTAGGTATCAATCACGCATAGAAACACTCCCAGTATTTAATATATTCAATTTCTATTACCAATTCATTTGTATTCAATGTTTCAGATGGCAGGACTTAGTACTCTACCAAGGCGTTTCTGTATTGCTGTTACGAAACATGCAATAACGCCCTCTAGTATCAACAATGTCAAGTTGGGTAGAAAATTGACAGTTACTCCGCGGATTTCGCCAACGTCTATTAACTCCTGCTTTTATCATACTTCTCCTATACTGTTTCGTCAACTAGATCCGAATAGAGATGGGCAAGGCGATCGAAATTCCATAGACAAAACTCAAAGTTCGTTAAGTTTTTTTAAAGGCCTTCAGAAATCGTTTAACTTACGGAATCAAAATAACAAACCAAAGAGTGAGAAGAGAAGAGTTCCCAAGTTAATATTGGTCCAAAACCCGTTAAAATGGTTATTAATTAAAATAGATTTCACTGTACTACGGCATATTTGGGATCCCACATTTCACGAGAAAGAATTTAAATATGGTACAAAACAGGTAGGTCAATAATTATATACATACTTCTTGTTTTATGTGCTGTGGCTACCCTGGTGTCAGAGTTGTTCAAGCCGCCCAGGGGGCAAACAGCTTATCGTGCCCTCCAAAAAACGGAGACGCTCCTTAATTAGCCCATTTTAACGGTCTAGAATAGTCTAGACTTCGGTGTTTTACCTCGCCGATTACTAACGGAGCGGTTCGTGCAAGTTGTTTAGATTCGTTTCCGTATGGAGCTAAACAATACTGTGACCTAGAAAACGACGTTTTTCCATAGGCAGTAAGGGTGGTTTCGTAGTGCATTTTAGTCAATTGCTATAGACTTTCCAATAGCCATCCAGTTAGATTTTCACCCTTCTCTCAGTATTAATTTAATTAGAATCCTAAGTTTCTTTCAGGATCAAAATAGTATGATATAGTTAATTTACATCTACAGTACTGGTCTAGCGGTAGCGTGTTCAACCGCAGATAATGAGGTGCTGGGTTCAAATCCCGGGTCGCCTGAAAGTGTTTTTGGGATTTTTCCGTATAGAGAATTTCTCATTATCTGGGCGTCCGCCGAGAGAATATTTAGACCCCCGTGCCTCAGAGGTCACGCTAAGCCGTCGGTCCTATATACCTCACCTCTTTTCGGTCGCATCGTTAGTCGTCCCATCGATTCATAAGAGTGATGGAATAGAAAAGTTGTGCACACACTTGTACACTATAAAATGTCCTGCGCAGTTGGCTAATCTCCATTGCCATTGGCCGCCGTGGATAAAATTCAGCCTGGAGCAATACAATTAAATTAAAATTTTATAGAAAGTAAAAAAAGCTTTTTATTTTGCTTGGAGTCGGATTTTGACGAAAGCTTTATGGTTACAGGCTATTTCACGAATCACACATTTAATTAGTACTGGCAACTTTACTGATTTGAATGGGTTGTTAACGAAGGCAGCTAGACTGAGTTTGATGCGAGAGCTGGATCGCAACTGGGGTCAAAAACAACGAGCCTTGTTAGCTCTCAATCATGACGACATACAGATCACGTCACCGAGGAAAGTCTACTTCATTAGGATAGCTGGTGAGTAACATGTTAATAATAATAATATACTGGGACATTATTTACATCTGGTCCAAACTAAGCAGAGCTTGTGCTGTGGAAACCAGATAACTGATATACTACATATACTAGTTTTCTTTTGTAAATACAAACTTATGTAGATAATTACACCCAGACTCAGGACAAACAGACATGTTCATGCACACAAATATCTGTCCTGGGTGGGAATCAAACCCACGACCTACGGCGTGAAAAGCAAGCATTGGCCAGCCACGCCAACAGGCGTATATGATTTAAAATTTCTTGGAACTTTTAAAATATGTTGAATTCAAATTCTTATAAATATTTCTACATACTCTTATAATTAGATAATAATTCTTATAATTAATATCCATAACATTTCTTGACGGCCGTGATTTAGTTAATAGTGAAGCTGCCATCTGATCCAAGGATTGCGAGTTCGATCCCCGCACAAGATATCGTTTTATCTTGGTCTATGTGTAAATAGGTATTTCTATCCGTACCCATTATACAAGTTTTGCTTTGTTTTGGCTAGATGGTGCTGTCTGATATGACCCGAATATTTATTTTACAAATTTTTATTAATATCTGTATCATCAATATCGGTTGACGCTTTGGGTGTATGTTGAATACATAACATCATCGCGTGTTAAACAAATTGCGGAGATTAATAAATTCATTAAACAAACTATGCCTTACGATTGTGGTCTAAGCCCCTAACTATTCTAAACATAATCAATAAGAAGTGTACTTTAAATATAAACTCTAAATACTGTTTAATGTTTCTTCTTCCCAAAACATACATTTTCGTCGAACGTTTATTAAGTTATCGAAATTTAATTATAAGTTAACTAATTTTAGGAATAGTTGTATTACACTTTATTGTGGGCACAGGCAAAATATTTCCAGTCAGTCAATAACCATTAGACCGATAGGCCTGTCAGAAAGATCTTTCCAGCCGTGTCACTAGTCGTCCCGTCATATCATAAAAGTGATGAGATAGAAAGTGCCCTTGCCCTTGCACGCTTATCTACTATACATATGTCCGCACGGATGGTTAGTCTCCATTGGGACTGGCCGGAATTAAACAAGGAGGAAATTATTATATACATATGTCCGCACAAATGGTTAGCCTCCATTGGGACTGGCCGGAATTAAACAAGGAGGAATTTATTATATACATATGTCCGCACAAATAGTTAGTCTCCATTGGGACTGGCCGGAATTAAACAAGGAGGAAATTATTATATACATATGTCCGCACAAATAGTTAGTCTCCATTGGGACTGGCCGGAATTAAACAACGAGGAAATTATTATATACATATGTCCGCACAAATGGTTAGTCTCCATTGGGACTGGCCGGAATTAAACAAGGAGGAAATTATTATATACATATGTCCGCACAAATAGTTAGTCTCCATTGGGACTGGCCGGAATTAAACAAGGAGTAAATTATTATATACATATGTCCGCACAAATGGTTAGTCTCCATTGGGACTGGCCGGAATTAAACAAGGAGGAAATTATTATATACATATGTCCGCACAAATAGTTAGTCTCCATTGGGACTGGCCGGAATTAAACAACGAGGAAATTATTATATACATATGTCCGCACAAATGGTTAGTCTCCATTGGGACTGGCCGGAATTAAACAAGGAGGAAATTATTATTATTTAAAAGCATAATGTGTTATGGTTAGTATTTGTGTGTAATATAGTGTCGAATCTAAAACTAGAATACAATAATGGATTTGCACATACATATAATTAATCAGATGTATTACTACTGAGTTGTTGAATAATAGCGGTTTCCACTGTAAATTATCTACGATAACGACTTGTGCCTACCTACGCGTTATCTGAAGTTTATATGGCAACCATATTTGGCTCTGCTTATCTTTTCATAATTACCAGATTGATTTCATCGAGAAAATTATAAAATACTAAGATATTGTATCAATAAACTTTGTAATACCTTTTAAGTCAATTGGCCGTTAGCCAGATTTGAATTATATCTTTTAATAATTGATTTTATGATGACTTGCGGTTTTAGTTTATAACATCTTGACTCGATTTTATAACACGTTCTTATTCCAAATTTCACTTTACTTCTATACTTAAAACGTTAATTCTAAAAGTAGTATTTATCGCAGTAAATTAAAAATATAACATTATATGGTCTACAAAAAAAGTTATTAATCGCTTTACATCTCGACAACTAGCCTTCTTCTTTAGATTAAATTTGTAAAAAAAGTCAAAAAATATAGCCGTTCTTACCTATAATCCAGTATAATATAGCCCATTATACTGGCTTAAACATTGACATATGAATGAGCTTCAATTAAATGAATACGCGAAACTTCACACGTAACGTGTTGATAATAAAGTACATACAAATTTTACAAGTAACTGTATTTTTTTTTAATTAGCACCGCTGCCAAAGTTCATCACTCCGTCTATATCCAATAATAAGAAAAATCTTGTAAGCTCGCGCGCCTCATGTATTCGGAAATGGATCTGAGTTTGTAACCATGCTAAAGTTAAAACTTGACAACTTGTATCTCAAATCTGCTTGCATAATCAATTCCTTAAGTTTAATCTTAAGCACGGCTCCAATCTGAGTTTCATCTTTGAATATAGGCATCATCATCACATACAAAATATCCTTTACCAAGAGACTTCATGACTATTACAAATTGTTGCAGATAAAAAATTCTGTGATGTTGATATGGCATTTTTGGCATTAAAATGGGTACCCATAAACAGTATAGACGCTTTGATTTTCACCGAGATATTCGCAAGATTTCATCGTGAGTACACGCCTCACAGTATTCCAGAATGGACCATAGCATTTTTTAAGGTCACACGTTTTGAAGTTCTACGTCGATAAAAAATAATTATTTAAGCAAAATAAACACTATTGGCGTGACCTCAAGACTGTTTGAAGCACGAATCTGAAAGAATAAAGTATGTTAGCGATTCTGTAATATATTATACGAGTATTTGAAACAATTTCATTTTGTAATAGTGCAACAGTTTGCGAAACAGTTAAATAAAATTATATATAAAAACACGTAACAGTTTTATTTCAATAAAAACAAAGGGTGAAATATATTTAATAAGAATCTTTAGCTTTTATAAGTCTAATAGCAGCGTGTAGGGATTCTCCAGGTAATTTTTCAGGTAGTTCGAGAATCGCGCCATTGTGACTCCGTCCACCACCCTGTGATCTGCAGAGAAGCTCACTGTCAGTATGTGAGCTCTCCTCACGTTGCCTTCTGAGTCGAACCTAGGCAGGACCTACAGTTGAAGAAATACATACATGGTTAAAGTAAGTATCCACTATTAACGCTTCACACAAGTGAAGTTTAGTGTTTCATAACAAATGAAAGTTCAGCAGTAATTTTATCATGTTTTATCATGTGGCTGTGTTTGCCGTCAGGCAATGTCAAGATATATAGAATGCATTTAAACGGAAATATTATTTAGTTAAAAAGAATATCCCTAAGTCACGAGTTCTAGCTAGCGATTTTAATCCCATCGAAGAGTAAGTTTTCGTTTCAAATAAAAAATCAAAGGCGTTTTCATTAGGAACTATTTCAGTAGGGCAAATATACCTTTGACCCAAGCCCTAAATTTTTCAGAGACAGATGATAATTTATTAATTGCTTGTTTCCATCCATTTGTGAGTTATCACAAACAGACAAACATACACACCAATATACAGAAATAGGCATTTCACTAATAACACCTTCTGTTTTGTGCCAGGGGTAAAATATATTGTCGCGGGGTTAGAACGTTATAAAAATTCTTAATACATAATTGTCATTAGATGGTACTAGAATGAAAAGAAAAGGCTGGTTCGATTTTTTAGATAGAAAATAAAGAGATAGATGAAGATAAAAACATAAGTATTTCATATAATCTGGTGCAAATCTTGGTGAAGGTTCTAGAACATTCCGAAAGTCGGTCAGAGACTCTTAATATCTATGGTGAATCTAATGGTGTATAATGGATGGTAAGCCATCGATAATGCTTTCATATTTAATATCAAGAGGTTAGTTTACTTTACCTGTATTTTGCCAAGAGCACCTATTGCTACTTGTGGTGGGAATATGACAGGTTTGGTGTATGTTCCTCCGATCTGAAAACAATATGATAATATTCGTGATTATCATAGTATACATATAGTCCATCATGATTTGTTAGTTTTACCATCTGCACGGTGGTTTTACCATTATTAAGATCAAGATTGCTATTAAAATCTTGTTATATAGATGATCTGAATACAAGACCTTTTAGGTAGTTTAAATGTCGTATTGAGTAATCAAATGTAATGGAATAATGTAAGTAATGTAATGTGGGATTTAGCCAATAATAATATCTGCCCCATTTTAAATGAATTTACTCACAAAGTATGTTGTAAGTACTTTAATTCCAAATTATTATATATACCTAAATAATTTATAATTATAAAATGAGACTTAGATCTACGCTAATCTGATTAATTGAAGAACTCCTGACGGTCGACGTAAAGCTCAATGTCAAACTTGAGGAGCCGATTAATCAATCAGGTTTTCAAAACAGTTTCTTAAGTGTGCAGTTGGGTACGGTACTAACTCACTCAATTGAGGTTTTCATGTATACTCATCAACCCCTGCTGGATTATCAAATATATTGTTACTGATCCCATATATTTAGATTATCATGTAGCAGTTTTTTCGTTTTAAAGTATTGTTGTACTTACAATGCCTATATTCGATATAGTGAATGTTCCACCAGTAAGCTCCGCAAGTCCAAGTTGTCCTTTTGAACCTTTCTCTTGAAGGGTATTGAGTTCTCGTGCTATATCCAATATGCTTTTGTTTTGCACGTTCTGGAATGTGTTCAAAAATATAAGAAGTTATTACTGAAAATTAATTAACAATTTAAATATAGGTTTTGGTTAATTTTATCATCTGATTATTGTTGAAATGTGGCACCAAGTATCTTCAGAAAAAAGGCTCCGCAACTTAATTTATATACACAAATTAATTTTAATATGCACTAAACGCCCTATGTGTATAAACTGCTGTAGAAGAAAAATATTCTACAGTAAGCATATTAAACTTCTTTTTACAATTACCTTGATAACACTATTTATAAAATTCTTACCTTGATAACAGGTACTACTAAACCGTTAGGTGTATCCATTGCGACACCAATATTGTGGCTTGCTTTATACGTGATATGTTCACATGTGCTGTCAAGACTGCTGTTTAGAATAGGGAGTTGTGTGAGTCCAAGAGAAGCTGCTTTGACTATTATCGGCATGTAAGTTAGTTTCACACCACGTTCTTTAGCAAGAGACTTTAGTGTCTCCCGTGATTCCACCAATTTGGTGACATCATATTCGTCGCTATACCCGAAATGGGGTATTTTCTGAAAATCAAATAGGCGAATAAACATCTACTAGGGTATTCTAAATATTTTTGTCAATTGAAGTAAATATATAATTTTATTACCATAGCCTCAGTCATTGATTTCACCATAGCCCTAGTAAAACCTGTTACTGGAACTGTTTTATCGTCTAAAAGTAGTTCAATTTTTGCTTGCGCTTGTGCTATTGGTATTTCAACTGCTGTTACTCTAGATATATCAGGAACTTCATTTGCAGCATCTGAACTCATATTTAGATGACTAAGCATGTCTTCCTTGAGTATCCTTCCATTCCTGCCTGTCGCTTTGACAGAGTTTAAATCTACCTTAAATAAATGTACATTATATAATTTAATAGAAGGTTACAATTAGTCTTAACTTTACTAAATTAAGATTAAGATTTAAAATTAATATGTAGTGTTAATAATGAATTAGCGGAATTAACACTACGTTTTAATTTTGTATTTTGAATGTTATGGATTACCGCAAAATAAAACCTGATTCCATTACTATACTAAATTAATTTCTTTTTTAATATCCAACTAACTTTGAACTGCGCAGCGATCCTTCTAACTGCAGGAGTTGTCAATACTTTTACTTTTTGACTTTTTTCTTGTACTGGATCTTGTTTCGTAGTGGCTGCTTCTTCTTCATCCGAAGAGTCACCTGAAAGGTTAAATATGTTTTTGATAGATTTGACACAGCGTTCTTCAGTTCTATATTACTCGTGAATCATTTTTGATGTGAACCAACGTGATTTAAATTAATAAAAATACGTCACATCACACAGCGAAATCTGACCCAAACTAAGCAATGCGTAATTTTAACATACTTTCATCACCGCCGTCTTGCACGTCGATATCAACAAGCGGCTGTCCTACCAATGCAGTCTGGTCAACTTTGTGGTGTAGTTTGGTCACCACTCCATCATATCGGCTGGTGATAGTTACTGCCGCCTTGTCACTTTGCACTTCGCAAATGTTGTCAAACTGCTGTACTTTGTCGCCTTCTTTTACAAACCTTGAGTGCAGAAATATAATAATGATGTATAAGGTGAGTTAATTTGTAACTAATAATAATAACAAGCAAGGTGTTTGGTCTTTTACGTTTACGTGACAATGCTAAAAACAATGGTATGTGCCAGCCCGGTAGGTTGAGACGAGCTTGACTAGACTTTTATATATATATATATATATATAATAATAGTTTAAGTTTTGGCATGTTTTATACTTGTGGTGCTATAAATATAAATGACTTGATATTCAGTACATATTTGTTGTACCGTCGCCGTCAGATGTATTGTGCAGGCAAGGTTATCAATACTTCTGAACAATATAAAATGTCAAGAAATTGTTTCAACTAAAAATTACCTTTAACTTTTGAACATTCATTACTTCATTAATATCTGACCAGATGCTTGTCAATAATTACTATACACACTCACAACTAACCAAAAATATTTGACCACTTAAAACGACAGGTGTATCTACGCAGCCAAACACAGAGCTTATCCAATTCCTTACAACGCCTCCCGAACCGAAAACAAACGCTATCTGTGGTGTAAATACGACGAAAAGGGAATAAAACTTCTGTAGAAAATAATGTGTAAAGGATACAACTACAATAATAATGTCTTCTTAGCCATCTGCATCGTGTGTGCACTATAATATATCCCATATTATAGTGCACACACGAGCACTTTCTATTCCATCACTCTCAAGATCTGATGGGACGACTAGCGACACCAGAGAGCTAAGATACAGGACCGACCACTCCACCAACTCCCAGACTTTGTCCTCATTCTAAAAAATCCACAATTCACTTTGGTCAGACCCAAGATTTGACTTCATTATCTGCGGTTGAAACCGCTCGGTCAACGAGGCAGTGAAGCCAGAGAGGCCAATATGTTAATGTCAATTTATTGCAGGATAAATCTTGGTTTTTTCAATGAAATTATAAATTATAGTTAATACTTTTTAATTTTTTGGGTCCACAGATTAAATGTTAGTATTTTGTGTAACTACATTTAATGTGACCGTTTACGCATAGAACCAATACATTTTTCAGAAAAATTACGTGGTCTGAAAGATTCCCTAACGTTATTTGCGTGTTAGGTAATGCTTCCTTTGATCGACGTCGATTCCCATCCCACTCTTGCACCATTTTACCCCATAAGTTTTAAATGAGATTGAGGTCTGTACTTTTTGGTGGTAGTTTGATTAAAATAAGCTCTGTCAATACAGTTTTACATTAACAGTCGTACCGGACATGTATTTTTTTTATCGGGACTAGTCCCTCCCTCTTACCCACCACTGCAACTCCTGTAAGCCAAAATCAACAGTGGCATACAATGAAATGACACTGAGCGGTGAGATTTAACTGTCTTGGATCCCGCAACGAATTTGAACAGAAAGAAACAAGGAGTTAGAAAATGAATAGTTCCTTCCGTAAACTGACATGTATTGACAGTAACTGTTAAATGTTTTTGCGTTCATCCCCATAATACTTTTATGGCTATCCCTATCCCGGTTACGGATAAACCATCATTTTTAAACAGAATTCATTTGTATTTTAATCCACCATCTATACGGTATGAGTTTACCGTATGATATTACATTAATTAAAATAAATAGTGCAACACATGTAATACGTTAGGTACTTGCATGAATTTATTTATTACATGACAAGCTCAACATGATGACGACAAAGCTGAAAACTACAAAATGTTATAACTTCTTCTTTTTCTAAATGGCAAGTTATGCCGATATCGACAATTCTGCCAATGTCCGATGCGAAATGGGAGTACGTGAGATAAACTTACCCAAAATGTGAATATATGTTACAACTAATTGTGTATCTTGTCGATTGGGCTAAACCATCAAATTCAGACGTAACATCCCATTTTGATGCCATTGCTTCTTCTAAAAAACATTAGTACTTCGTAGAGTTCTGGGGAAGGGAATGTAAGCAAAGAAGAAAAGTTAATGGCAATGGGAATCTTTAAATTTGAAATTTAAAGATTAAAGCTTTGTTTATTATTGGTGTATTCAAAGAATATGTGGACAAGTGAACCCTCGTCCAGCCCACACTCACAAAGGGATGAATCCCGAATCCGTAATTATTGCAGGAAAACAGGTGAAACAAAAGAGTGCCTATTTAAATTGTATTTATAGTATAGTTGGAAGCACACCATAATGTAATTTTTTCTCAACTACTCATATATTAAGACCACCCCATCTGCGTAGATACACTTGACTTTAAGTGTTCAGATATTATTGGCTAATTGTGTTTATAGAAATTATTCATTAGCATTTGCTTAGATATTAAGAAAGTAATGTAGGTACGTTTAAATATGAATGGCAACTTCTAGTTTATACAACTTATGTACAACAATAGTTTTCTTATATTCTATCGAACTTGTACCTTTAAAATCTTCATCAAGTTTTTTTACCAAACAGCATGTAACCAGAAATTTGACGGTACTTCTAGATATTTAATATAAGTATGAACATACCATTCCTTGATCACTACTTCTCGTATACCTTCGCCGATGTCTGATAGTTTAAATGCAACGATTTTGTTTATTGTTCGACTAGTGTGAAATGTTCTGCATAGATTTGTATGGCCCAAATTTTTGCGTTTGACATGGCTATTGATGCACAGCGATCGATGTTTCTTCTGTAAATTAAGAAAAAGTAATACACAACCTGTCCACCAAAAGATTACATCTCATTATATTTTATTAATATACAGAAACCAGATAGGAAGGTCAGGGTTCTTTTTCGTTCTATAACCAGTGTACACTGACTGTAGTAGTACAGAATAAGATGCTGGTAATAGCATTATAATGACCTTGCTCTTGAATGAGGTCACCAGAGCTCGAGGATGATAATATTGAATATACGGGCTCTACCGATTGATAAGCCTGTAATCTGTTACCAGTGTATACACCATTACGAAGTCGTGAGCAATAATCGCTGTACTAAGAACTAAGGTACTCGACGTGGTGGGCTTTAAAATATCTTAGGATCAATAACTTAATTGAAGAGTATGACTTTCTCATTGCATGTGGTCAATAAGTCTGCTTAAAAGCCTATAATATGGAGAGACACGACTTAGATATCGATGTGACTAATCAACATGTACCCAAACGGTGAACAGGTGATATCAAATATCCTCTTAGATATACATATGTACACTAGTACCTCGAAAAGTGCCTTCCTTCCTAGTCATCCTGCAAATTTGTCTTAGTATCAGGCCCCCAGAAAGCATAGTTCTTCGTGGTGCCATCGTTTAATTATCTGCTTCCTGTATATAATTTTTTGAAAGTACAAACTTTGTAAAGAACTAATATGATGACACCAAGTAGGTTAGGTTATATTAGAACGTTGACCAACCATGGCCACACGTAACTATTATATTAACAAAAAGTGAAGTGAAACATCTTCCTTGTCTATGTCTTGTCCTTCCATGAGGAACAAGCTTTTTTCTTTATTTTTTTACGGGACTAGTACCTATTTCTTACCCACCACTCCAACGCTTATAAGCCAGGATACACAGTGGCACACAATGAAAAGACACTGAGCGGTGAGGCTCAGTGTCCCGAGGAATTGCTTTAACTATCTAGAGCTAGCTAGAGGAACTAGCTTCTTAGTAGTCTTACTAGTAGGCGCAAAATCATCAGCCCACCATACGTTGGTGGAAGTTATAAGATTAATCAGCAAGATCTCATTCCCTAGCACAGATTTTACATCAGTAACTCTCAGAGCGGAGATTAGGCAATCCTTGGGTTTGGGAACCCTATGTGAGGGCGGCTGGCGACCATTTTACGGAGCTGTCCTGGAAATGGTATATAGCTATACGCGGGCAGCAGCCTGTGACCCTGCGCTATCAGTATTATGTTAATGATAATAATAATATAATATCCTGGGACATTATTCAGACAACGACATCTGATCCTACATACTTATATGAATAACCCAACCCTAACCCCGCTTATAAGAAAGAATACACCCAGACTCGGGACAAACAGACATGTTCATGCACACAAATATCTGTCCTGGGTGGGAATCGAACCCACGACCTGTGGCGTGAGAGGTGAGGATTTACCCACCACACCAACCGGCCGGTCAATATCGTAAATATTTAGTGTTTACTGTTACCCGAGGGTCACGCATACAGGCTGCTAATGCCTACGGACTCAGAAGAATGCAAGTAATCTATCCAAACAGACTCAGCACATAATGTCATTAGCATTTATTTCTCATCACCATTCGGTATCATTATATTATTACCTACTCTCTGAAGCTTGCGCCCTTGAAATTTGTCACAATAGCAAATTATCCTCCTCAGTCATTAGTTGATAAGATTTCCTTAAAATATAAAAGAAATATTTAGGTAAGTATCTAATTGTTATCTTATTGCCATGAAACCCGATTCTTTTTAAAACAATGTTCTGATTTCATAATCATTGATAAGTTTTTTTTTAATTTACCTTCTTGTCTATATTCATATCAATGCTGATTTCAATAAAAAATATGTACAGTACCATGTGATTAGAATCCTTATATAGTCATTAGACGTTGACTGTATACTTCGATAGTTTTAAGTGAAATAATTTCAATTCCACCCTTAAATACGTTTTTGTTTTAGAACCGATGTGTATTAGAAAATAAGATTAAAAAGTTTTGGACATTCTCTCGTAAAATTGTCGATTTTAACTTTACTGACGTGAATAAACTTTGAAGCATTTAATCATGCTATAGTTGACAGTATAAAGTAACGAGAAATATTTTACGGTAAATATACAAACACCATGGACATGAACATGGTAAACATTTATATACATAATTCGTAACATAATTGTCCACTTAAGCATTAACGTGAACAAACTTGGAAACATTTAATCTTCATATAAAAACAGTAACTAATTATCTAAAACTCAATACAGATACCTATGTTTAAAATTCCGTTTATCCGTATAGAATTATCACAAATATTTCAATATGTATAGAATAAACACATCCAACACTTACACTTTGCACCAACGCAGACACAGAATAACACCTGTTCACATGCTTCAAGTTAACACAGTTTCTAATTAAAAATGACATTATAAATAACAATTTTTCTAACTGTATTATAATTTGAAACGACGCATGATACGAGCGCTCCGTGCGTCGCCTACGCAAACACTGATGTTATCAGCTCATTATCAGCGTGACTTCGCTTTGATTACCATTTAAACAATATTATTTAGTTTACTCGAATATAAAGTAGAGTTACGTCATGTGTTGAGGTCAACGGTCAGGTACAGTAAAGTTCGTAGGATATTTGTCGTAATAATGTGAATGTCATTTGAACTCCCGTTTGCTGCTCGTAAGTTACATTGACTGTACCTACCTATCTATAGATAGGTATAGTCAATGTAGGGTTACCACCTCTATAATTGGTCAACCAGGACGAGACGCGTGAAAACGCCGGGTTTTGGAGCCCGGAACAAGGACATGTCAACCGTCCGTCATCACTGTCCTGCAACTCACTGCCACTGACTGCCAGTGCCAGTGTCGGTTCGTCGATTAACCACAGCGCGGCGCGCAAGTCGCGACCCAACGCTTAAAATTTTTAAATTCTGACTACAAATGAAACCCAACCCGAGCGCTCCTCGGACGCCCTTTAAACTAGGACAAATTCGGAGAAACCCGGAAGGTTGGCATCCCTTAAGTCAATGTCACCAATAATTTTTATTTTTCCTTGGAAAATGTACCTTTTGCAGTAGTCATATTAAGGTTAATTAATTAAATATATTGTGACGCTGAGTGGTTAGAATCAGGTTCATTAATGATCATTAATGAATATAAGTGTGAACTCTAGTCAGAGCTCTAGGTTGAGTTTGATTTGTAGATCAGAACCTAGGTGTGTAACTTATTAGGTATTCATCGAAGGATGACATAAAACCCAGGGTGTGCAAGTCCAACACGTACTTCACTGACTTTTTCTTACCATTGAACATTAAAATGTTTATCAAAATATAAATCATAATTTGTGCTATTAATTAACTTTACGTAGCAATGAGAAGTGTATGAAGAATTTTGTATACAATTTTACGTGGACTATTTGACATACATGTTAATGTTAACTTGACGTAAATACATCCAACCTCGAGACTCATCTCGTAGGTAGATGCGCCTCGAGGTCGGGTCCGACTTAAAACTATGCATTGTTTGGAAATTCAGTGTTTTGTATAAATAAAACTATAATATAAGCAATTGTTTTATTAAAGACATAATAAACATGTTAATAAAGTGAATAAATACAATAATATAATCAATAACTGTAATGTCATGAATGACGAGACGCAGGAGGCAACCCATATAGAGAATAACATCAAATCGCGAATACATAATATTCAACCGACGACTCCTATTCTATATAGCTAAGATGTATCACAGAGGCGCTCTGTCGAGTGTCTGCTACCGATCATTGTATTAGTTGACAGCAGTTAAACTTACTATTATGTAACGACACATAGATAAAATAGCATTTCATTTTAATCTATTAATCAACTATTGCTTTTTATTCACTGCGCAATGGTGTCAATTCTGTATTGTACGCTCAAAACTAATTTAAATTGTATTACAACTCTTTCAATTATAAATTGTATATTAACTACAAGGCATTTTTAGTCGTTTTAAACTAATTATTCCTTGTTTTTCTGGAATAAAATGTATAATATTCAGATTCCAACATGGCGATTATTCAATTGTCAGTGTCTAAAATGCTCTCTTTTATTAGACTTTTATTAGAAAGAGTTAAAATAATATAGAAATTAGAGAAGTTTATACAAGACAGAATCGTGGCCTATATATTGGAACTAAAGTTGCCGTAACAATTCTTGTGCATACTTGGAATAGCGCAATTCGCAAGTTTATGCACCTAAATATCGATATTTATCACATCACAACTGCCTACATATATCTATTTATACTGTAGTGTATGGAAACTAACTAAATATAACGTATGGTCGCGTTTTAAACGAGTCCCCTGGAGCTATAGCAGCGCAAATTGAACGTAAAATATTTTTGGAACTGGTGACAGCGGGAAAGGCTTTTTTGATAACTTTGTTATCGCTCGCTTATTTTAAGATGAGAATGGATATTTTTCTTATGTTAAAAAGAGATAACTGAGACGGACGTATGGCAATGTAAAGTGAATACGAATACATGCATTCGGAAATCTGAATTGTCTTATTAAGCAATATTTCATTTCTTTTAACTTGTTTTGAAAAGTACCTAAACAAAATACAAAGATAAAAACAACGACGACGAACAAAAATTTGTTTTTTTAATTATCATTCATTAAATGCCGCAAAGAGATTAAACAAAATATTATTATTCTTATTTATTTCGTAATTTTACATAAATATAAATGATTTGACATTTATATTTCACCATAATAAAAGTTCCTTTTTTAAATTTTATACTTACTAACGAGTTTCGAAATAAATGTATGCTTGCATGGACTGTAGCCTCGTTCCGATGGACCCTGATCTGCCACCAGTCTACACGCAGTAATGAAAATAGTTTGAAAAAAATGCAATTCATGAATAAACTGAAAGAATACTGTTTTGCGATTCGGTCGGCGCGGATACAGAAGTGATAAAATGTACGATTACTTTTATGTAAACAAAATTGCATATGCGATAAATAAGTTGCTCCCTTTTTTGTACATATAACTTCGACAGTATATTACATTATTATCACTCTAGTGACACGAATGAGTAAATATATTAAGCGAATACATGAACATATTACAGAGCCTTGCTTATTTAAAAGCTGCTAAAACACAGTACTAAACATACAAACTGAGGTTTGATTACATTGACTGGAAGTTGTTTTTAAAATAGTATAAAGTATAATAGTATTACAGACTGGGAAGAACTTTCGAAAAAATAATGGAAGACTTCTTGTAAGAATCAATTCTTGTCATTGAAGTGTTGCAATGTTCCTTGTTTTTAATAATACACTTTAACATACATTACGGGTGCATTTTTGAATGCAATCCAATGCTAGTATATTCTAGTTTAAGTATATTTATTTAGAAACCAGAATATACCGATAAATGGGACTAGACATGTATTGTCTTTAATGAAACTGTTAACTTAACCACTTGCAGTCAAACCTATAAATTGTGATGCCAAGTACTGGCCATCAGACTCCAATTAGACGATAAATTTTCATTTCCATTATACATTTACAATAATCTCGTATCAATTTATGATGATATATAAATAAGTTATTTGATCGGAAGTCGTCTTATGCGTGTAGGACTCAATACTTATCAGTTAACAACTAATGTCAAGACAAACAAACCCAACAAGCTTTTGAACATGAAATATACACAGTGTATGTAATAGTTAATGTCATAATGATTTGAATACATCAGTGTTTAAAGGACATATGTACTTTCCTTGCGCCGTCCAGGTTTATGCATTAAACCTTTGTACCATGGCATAAAGCCGAACAGAAAAACAAAGTTACATATCACCTTTCTTCACCGATGTCTTCATTTACACCTTATCAATTTATAATTTCAAGTCTAGTTGTTATTTAGTTATAAAATTTCACTAGCCTTTTACAATGTTATTTAATTACACCATAAGAGCAAGGCCAACATTTTTGTAAATTAGCAAAAAACGTGAAAGTAGAGGGTAGTGCGATATTGTCACCAACCCGATACTGTATGTATGCTTATAAAATGCCCCTTCTTCAATGGATAGCTCTAACAATATCACACTATGCTCTGGCCGTTGTTTGCTACTAGATAAGTCGTAACGAAGCGGTTTACGGTTATGATGACGTGACAATGTTGATGAACTAACAGTTGAAGATATGAGTTGATAAAGACGCTATCGTTGACTTCATTTTATAAATAATTTTAATAAATTACAAAATGCTTATTAGTATCAATCAATGTGTCGTGTTAAATAGCGTCACACAACAGCTAATTGTAATACAGCATTTACATACATATGTAAATGCTGTAGGTATATAAAAATACTTACGGTATTTTTCTCGCTTAATTTTCGGCTATAATCCAATCGTGCGGTCCAGTTTTGTGCTCTAAAGCATTAGTTTTATGACACAAACCTTACAGCAAAATAAGCCACATATCGAATTTATCTCCTCATGTCTTCAATTATGTCTACTTAATTAAAATAATCAGCCCACCGACAACATTTTACTACATCATTAGAAATAACTAACGAGACGAGACAAGACGAAGAACGATATGTATTCGCGTCAGACACCGTACAATAAGGACCAGAACTTGTGGATAATGAACTAAAACTAACTAAACTTTACATTTCGACATTGGCCCGTTTAGACGAACAATTCAGTTTGGGGCCGAGCTTAAATTCACCCTTAAGTATGTGATTTCTACATCTCATCGGTTAGTAAGCTCTTGAAAGCTCGTAAATAATGCATTACCCCGAAGTGAGTATGATACTAAAAGAACATTTTCAACTTCTCTCAAAATTAATAACTTTTGTGAATAATTATTATATATTCACTTTTTTATGATATTTTTTACAGTTAGCCTAGGATGGTTTAATAGCTGCACTGCGAAAATTCAGTCAGCAATTAGACAATTTGACCTATCTGGGTCGAAATGACAATAAAACATAAAGGGTAAATTTCAATTCGACACTGTATGAAATATTACATTAATTTGTATAAATACGCTCCTCAACGAGGAGCTTGTACTAAACTAAAGCTTCATAAGCTACTCGAAATAGGTACTTAATAAAATGGTAGATGTAAGATTGGAAGCGTATATTCATTTGATAGATATTAATAACACATATTCGATTTTGATACCCGATATCAATAGAGAGTAGTTATAAGTATAAGGCTCTTAAGACACAGAATTGAACTAGCAACTATCCCACTCGCATTTAGATGTTTCATAGGATATGAAATTGTTGTAAACACTCGCAAAATATGCATCAGTCATTTTGTGAGGTAAAAATTTTTCAAAATAACAAAATAAATATTTCAAAATATTTATAATAAGCTTTTACTATTTTTTATTTTGTTTACTTATATTACAAAAGATATTAAAATGGAAACTTGTACTGAATATCTTGGAATATTAATATCACAAAATGGCCAAATCATCGTATACACTTTCTTAAAATGTACTTCTATTTTAAGAAAGTGCATACGATTATTTTGAATATCTAAAAGTGCGACTGAGATAGCTGCGTGCTGAATTCAGGAACTTAAACAAATGAACCGTTTTGAATGCGTTTTATTTATCTGCAATTTATTTTCGCTTCCGCAACGTTGATTTATTAAGCTAAACTTACTTGAGTAATATCTTCAGTAAGTGCATCGGAGTTTTATGTTTACAATATCTAATACTTAGACTCGAATGTGGGTGACAAGGTGATAAGTTTTTGAAAAAAAAAAACGCAACATATTTTTATCATCGGGAACATTAGAACCCTGGAGAAATATCGACTAATTAATTAATTCTCTCATTTTATTATAAGAATATTTATCACATACATGTTTAGTCTATAAAGGTAAGTTATAAAATTTTATCCTCGTTGTACGGTCTCTTAATGTTACTATTAACCGTCAAAAACATAGTATCGACGTATATTAGTTAAGTAAATACGAACTACGTGCTCATCTAGCCTGACACCGTACACGTATAGTAATGAAGCAACAACATCAAACTAAACATCGAAGTAATTATGTATCTATATCTTTAGATTTAACATCACATCACTATGTACATACGTTACACATGTTATGGAGAAAAAAAATACTGTTTAAACTGTGTTAAATGAAATGATTGAGGAATCTTTTGTCACTAATCTTAACTTTTGTTTTAACCCCTTAAGAGTTTAGTGTTTTAGTCCACTGTTCATTATTTTACCCTATTTAGGCCAATATTTATATTTATATATTCATTATCTTTTATGTTTTACAACTTTTGGAATAGTTAGTCCACAGAAGGCAATGCAGATATAGCAAATTTTAAATTTGTGTACATATTTTTTTTTAATAATCATCAAATTATATTAGTGAACAAAAATTTGTAGGAATGCTAATAAATCTAGTACCTTGATGACAAGATCAGAGATATTTTTATTACTTTTACTGTTTTCGTTCGCCAATTTCATTAAACTGGATGTACATTATTCCGTGCGCAATCCTATGAAGTGCCGGTATAACAATAGCGTGAAAACATAAAAGTTGGAAACAAACTAGCGAGAGATGTATAAGGATCTCAATAATCTATGAAACTAAACAACTTTTTAAAAATAACTTATACTGCAAAATACACGAAACCAAATTCCCATCTTTGTTTATAGAGTTAGACGTTTTATTAGTATTTCATGAACGGATGTTTACGAGCTATTTTATTATATAATTATATTGAGCGTCTTAATTAGCTCTCACTATTTATGTTACGATATTCATTAGAAATATGACAATGGGTATTTATGCCCAATGAATGCTCGTAAACGAGGGTATTAGCGTCACGAATCCAGTGAGTAAATAAAACTTGGGTTCACGTACCTAGATGACTCAATACATCCCAATCCCGAGAAACTACACAACAACTGATAAATATACTGATAATAAACTAATAATATATAGCAGAAAATCGATAATTTAAAGACGCCCGTCTGTATATTATCGATATTCTGCTATTACTAGATGCTTTTATATATATAGTAACAAATTAAGATTTGTGTTATAATAAACACAATGTATGAGTGACATATCTACATAGTGTGTGATGTAGTAAATCTCTCTCTATTTAGATGTGATGACACTTAAGGTAGATATAATGATTATGAATCTTTTTGACTCTTACTTATGTTATATTGTGAGTAAATACATTTACTAAAGGCTCAGCTCTCAGCATTTTACATGTATCGAACAATTGTGTGATATTCCAAATGTGCACTTTGAACATTAGAATAGTTTATAAATTATCTATAACACTTATAAATTCACTTTCTGCACTTCCACGTTGTAATAACCTTTTTGTTTTAGATAGACTACTATTTCGATAAGGAAAAAAATATTATTGATAATATCTATTCTTATGGTTTGTCTTATAAGCAAAGCAACCTTTGAACGCAAAAAAGTGTGAAAATATTAAACAAGAACATAAAAAAATGGAAAGCAAATAGCGTTTAATGTTTGGGGAATTTCCTCGTAAACTATGATCGTTTTTGATAGGGTCACCAGGTAATAGTTATCCTGGGACGTTTTGGGGAAACAGACAATTCGGACTAATGTACGATATTCCATAGAACGGTGGAAAGGAAAAGTAAGTTCCCATCCGGCATTATAACCAATTAAAAATACGGCACAGCATATCTGCATTAATAAAAGAATAAAACTTCATTTTTCTTTATGAATCTTTACACATATGGAGAAATCGTGTTAAGGGTCGTTATGGCAAAGTGCGTACACTGTACATGTCCACTCCTAGTCTACATTACACTATGTATGTACAGACGCCAGCACATCAAGCTGCCCCAATCTGTCAAATTTCCCCAATTGAAAGTGAACCTTATGCTTATTGGATAAAGTAGAAAATCTATAAAAGAAATTTGACAGATCGAGGTAGCTTGATGTGTACATTATGTCAGTAGTTTTATGTATACGATCTGTAATTATCGCTCATTGCAAATAAAATCAGGCTATAGCTACTGGCTTGGTATATATTAATTGGCTTCTTTACAAGAGTTGCAAATCACATGGTTTAAAGTTTTAACATACTATAACTTACTACAAAATTATAGCACATGTCGTATAGTAAATAGCTTCGAGCAATGCTCGAAGAGTAATAGTAGTAAACGAGAGAGAAAACATTCTGCATAACTAATTTGCATTCCAATTGATTCTGCATAAATATTTCACTGAATGAATAGACAATACTTTTTTCCTATGCATTTCCTATGGAGTTATGTAAAAATATACTTTGCCTATGTTCGTCATTGTTAAAAGTATAAATAGGAAACTTATATTTGATTAATTTAATTTAACATTACTACCCATGAATAAGTGGAATTTATTTCAAGTACGTTATTAAGCAAATTTCCAAACAGAAGGTTGCTGTGGCAAAAAAATGTTCGGGTGGCGACCACGAACCGGAAGACGCAGCGTGGGCAGGCCCACCCACAAGGTGGACCAACGACCTTATAAGGGTCGCATGATGTAGCTGAATGCGGGTAGCTTGGGAGCGGTAGTTGTAGGGATCTTTGAGAGAGGCCTTTGTCCAGCAGTGGACGACTTTTGGCTAGTATTATTATGTTAGGATAAGACCCATCTATGGCTCGTATTTAGAGATAATATTCAGATTTCAGCCGTGCTTAAGTTAAGATCTGAGGACCTAACATTTACGAATTAACTCCTGAAGATTGAATTTAAACACAGTTCCTATCTGAGCTCTATCTTAATTGTGTAAGCTAATGCACAAATCATATAACTTTCGTGTTTCATTCTTGTTGTTCTTTAAGTAAAGCAAAGGTACACAGATATGTAAATAATAGAGAGGCACTTACAGCACAATAAATGACTTTTTGCTGGCATTTAGCACAGAGGCCAGCCAAGACTGTATGAACAGGCAGATATACAAATAAGTACTTACGGATGATGATGAATATATGTTTCTGACAAACATTTTTTTGTGTGCATGACTTTAACATAAAAAAATAGATATTATAATAGCAATGTGTCAGAAATAGGTATATTAGCAATGCGAAAGTTTTAACATGAATCATATCGGCATGTAAAATATTATAGATTTTCTGAATATACTCAATTATATCAAATTAGGGAGAAAAACTTCACCAATAATTTATTACATAGAATAGACTTGTATTCCACACAAGGTGATATTTTTTTTAATGTTTTATGTAGTATATGTCTAATATACACAATTCTTGTGAAGTTTCGCTCTCTAATTTAATCAAGTCAAGTATTGCAATAGTACTTATAAATTCGCGCAGTAATTTTAATATTTTATCACGAATTTAACACATCTTAATACTAATAAACAATTAATTACTTTAACATTAAAATATTTTTAGAATTCCACATTTGAATTAGGTATCAATTGCTAAAAAATTAGGTAGATATAATTACAATTCCATAATTCTATCAGTGTTTGGTTTCGGAACTTATATCGCACAGTATCGTTTGTATGTTATAAAAATTTGCGCACTTTCACGTAGCGTTCTGTGAGGCCTTCAAGCGTTTGTAATGTACCAGTACACTCTAAGGAGCACCGTTCAGACCTCGACGCAACACAACTTTCTTATACAATAATTACGCTATTCCACTCTTAAAAATTATTATACGCAATTTAGTCACACTATTTCACTTATTTTATCAGTGCCACCGATAGGCTCGTTCATTGTTTCACCGTACGAATGTACTTCGAGCGAACGAGAATATGTTTAGTAATAAAATAAATATCGATTATTTTTAACAGGAAGCTCTTTATGAATCGATTAAATCATAATGGAAAATATTCGCATACCACTAGGTTAACTCATCTGAGAGTCGAGTAAAAAATTGCACTCGATCATCGATTTAATACACAACGAGGGAAGTTTGATTAGAAGTCTGTGGTGTGAGGTGCGTCCGTTCGCTCGGTTAACGGTCAGGGTAAGTGGAGAGCAGGCGACGTGTGGGCTGGTGAGAAGGAGAGCGGCGAGACGAGCGGCACCAGCTCGGGCTGGAGCCGCGGCCCGCGTCACACGGCGGGTTCCGGCGCCACCGCTATCTCTGCGAACTTCACTTCCCGCCCGCGCCGAAACGACGTGCTCCTTCGCGGCGGGCTGCGCTTGCGCGGCGCAACTGGCGGCTGCAAGCTCGCTGAAGACACCTGCGTGAGCAGCCGCGGTGGTTGGGCGACGCGCCCGAGACCGAATGGTGATTGTCGAAGAAACTGGCGCGCGACAACTGGTTGCCAGTATGATGTTCCTGTAATTAAATGTATGAAAGTTATATACAAATGATTACAACTAGTATATCCATTTCAAGTTCACAGTATGCCATTTTATTACTTACTTATCGTATGGGCAGTGGTTAACCTAATGTTATAGTTGTTTAAGCCGCCCATTAGGCCTCTGACATGGCTTAACCGACAACTTAACTCACAAATTAAACCAATTTGGCGGTCACCCATCTATGGACTGACCGCGAGCCTAGTTGCTTAACCTCGCCAATCGCTTACAGACCGGTGAGAGATTATTGACTTACCTGTAGGTTTACCCTTAATAGTAGAGGAACGCGCACGCCAATCATTACTTCGCAGCCGCCCACGCGTGCCTTCGTGCACCGCGTCCACGCTGGCGGAACGCGTCAGATGCGATGGTTGGCCTTCGCTTTCACCAACCATACCAGCACCCAAACCCTCACTAACTGAGTACAGCTTGTGGGTTATGTCTTTGCCTGAAACGATTATAAAAAATACACTCAACACACTCACTTTCTTGTTTTAATTGTTAAATTTTATTATAAATGAATATCTAAGTACCTGCTTACTAGTGTTTACATTATTTATTAAGCTTCGTAACAATTATGAAAGAGCAGAACACAGGCATTATACGCTTAAGTTTAAAATGACAATAATCCAAAGACTCCTTGGCTTTGGAAAGTTGTCATTTTAAAATGATGCTGAAGGTTAAATATATAAAACATACATAGACTCTCGTTTGTTACCCAGAGAGGTAAGCAGAGACAACGGATTTCCAGTTGTCACGATCTTTGCACACCTCTTTTGCCTCGTTCCCTGTCATTATATTCTTCATACATTGTCGCCGGTTTAGGGTACTTTTGAAATGGCCTTTCTGAAGAAAATTTTCGATTTGACCAGAGAATGTTCTAAGTGGCCTTCCCCTTCCAGTTGTGCCACCAAAAAACTTTCTTTAATATATGCCGATGCAGATATTACAGTCCCACAAACTTATCTGGCCCCCTGGCAGCGTCGCTGTTATCGCATTTAGTGTTGCTAGTAACTATTTTTTGCAATAAAGTGGGTAAATATTGTAATTCATTGTAACATAAATGTTACTTCACTAAAAAGCAAACAAATACTGTCATTACAAATCTTTATATTTTTATACAATAATTATGATCATTTACATAAAATGTATGCTGAGTGTTCTCCAACGGAGATACTCCAGGTATTATTATGTCACCGGAATGGTTTAATTCAGAAGTCATTTCATCATCATCATTATCGGAATCACTGCTTTCACTTTCACTATCACTACCTACATGAATGATGAAAGGCTCGTCTAAGTATCCATTCCTTTTTCGATACACATTTTCAATATTTTTTTACATCATTGCAATGCTTTTGCCATTCATTGACTGTTATTTTATCAAAAGCTTCTGCAATCAATGATAGGATTTCAGAATTCGATGTGCTATAAATTTTTGCATCTGCTTGCTCTTTTTTTTTCACAAGTTTTTTTACAAATCGCTCCCGGACACCTACAAAGGAAATAGCAGAAATTAAATGAAAATAATAACAAAATCATTTTATTTTTCACTCACACTACTGGGTCTAGGTCAAGTAGGTCTTACAATTAGACAACCTTAAAAAAACATTAAATAAATAATGAATATTTTAAAATATGTATTTTAATTTAAAGTGCGAGGGGGAGTTTCGTATTTTTTCAGAAGCTGACAACACTAACCTGTAGCAGCACCTACGCGTTCATTCAACTTATTGAAGGGTATAATTGGTGCCTGGCGTTTTTCTTTCTTCATATAATTCAATACTAATATAACGTTCCTCGCATCACTTTTTAAAGCTTTCGGCATTTATCACAATTAAAAACCACATAAAGAAAAATAAATACGCGCAACAAACAATCAATGGCAGGAATGTCATGGAATAACAGGCCGATTGACATTTCAAACTGGCGTCGTTAGTTCTACTTTTGGCCACCGGGCCAGATAAGTTTGTAGCACTATAATTGGCGGATGAGAGAATGTAGTGATTACATACTCTCTGGATATAAGTTCTTACCAGCAGTAGTTATCTAGAATTATATAATGTGATAGAAAACGTTTTTGTTACAATTGTATTTGTAGTTTTAGTTTATGTTTTAGTTCTTAAGAATTTTATCTAAAATAAATTATTATTATGATTTAGAACTTGCAATGGACAGACAAATTACATTTACCAATATTTTTAATTTATAAAATTACTATTATAGTTATTATATTTTTGTATTTATATAACCCATTTGTTTTTTTTTCTATTGTTATTTATAATTTCATTTGACATGTTTGTAATTTAATTTGGTATGTAGTTTAATTATATTGTATTTTTTTTTTCTATTGACGTGCATAAGTGTATGTAATGTACCTAAGTGCAATAAATATTTTTGATTTTGATTTTATTATTATTATTAAGTACCTATAGAAATAATGTTTAGAAATCCTATTCTATTTTACAGGTAAATGCTTTCCAAAAGTGTATGTTCAATTTTACACGAATAATATATTCGGCTTCAATGTTTATTGTTCGCTTGTGTACTTTTTGTGACTATTCATTTTTGTAAGTTCGCTTAGTGGATTAATAAGGTATAAAGCGCAACGTCATCGCCAGTCATTGTTCAGAATAAGTTTGATTGGATCAGTAATTTTGGAGAGTCACTACGATTTATAAAAGTTGGGGGAAATCCTTCACCTTAAAGGAAATGCAATTTGGAAGTAAATTAGTACGCTTTCATATTTTGATAGCTCATATTAGATAAACAATACCTTTGTTGCTCGGCTTTTTTGTTTGATGGAGTTTTAATATTTAGGTAAGTAACAAAATTTATTTTATTTCGCTTAGATACGCAGTTCACATTATGAGGCTACTCATTGATTTAGATTTGACTTTCAATAATTGACTTCAAATAATTATTGTTTTTACTGTCACATTGAACTGATTTTTACTTATGTTTCGGCAACCCTCCCCGTTTTAGGATGATTTAAAAAGAGGACGCAATTCATCTGTATTTTCCCTAGAGGTTTATGTACCGATTTAATTGTTTCAGTTTGCTGAATATTATCTTTTTAATAAAAAAAAGTTATATAGTGATTGTAACGACGATATTATGTTAGTAAATAATGACGTCTGTTTAATATTGGAGCTTCGTCAGTTGAAGGATTAAGCGTAAAAACCGTCAAAAATACTTTTATAACTTAACCATCAAAACTCCAGAGTCCAGCTAAAATAAAGTGCCTTATCTTTTAAATCACAGACGAGATTGTCATTAAACTTAGCTAGGAAGCATTTCGCTGAAATAAGATATGATATAAAACCGCATTGGAATTGGTGCACCCATTTCGGAGCTATGGCGGCACAGAGAGGCAGTAACACGGAAAGTGCTCCAAATTAAATCATCCCACTTTTTCCGAGCACTTAATATCATCATATCAGCTGAAAGAAGTCCACTGCTGAACAAAAGCCGCATCCAAGAATAATCTTTCTTTCTATAACTTTACGACGTATCATCAAAAATACATGTACCTAACTAGTTGTAAAACGTGAGTTTGACAAAATCCTCAATCCATCGTCTCAAGTTCGTAGCTACGAAGAATATTTTCTTTACTTTTCGTAACACGCATAATGTTCCAAAAATAGACAGCACTGGGCCGTACTTCGGGAAAATTTGCAGGCTTCAGATCCGTTTATTTCTGTAGTATTTTACTAAATAAATGAGTTGACGTAGTATTTTAATTTATTAATAAAATTTTTACATTTGTTGTAGTGTGGTTTACTGCTTAAAAAGTTACTTCAGTTCTGCATGGCAGTATTTTGAGGATATATGTAAATATTTTGTTTATAAAATAATCAGTCCATCCGTAGTAGGTATTTTATATAGTTTAACGCCATTGAATATTATATATGCTGAATGGTTTTAGTTTAACATCCATACATGACTAGGGACACTTCCCGTATGAAATAATTTTGAACTATTGTTGTTCTAAAAATACTAGCTGTGCCTCAAAGTGCTAATCTATCTGTTAAGTCATTTAGTAACATGAGCTACTCCTATTTCAAATATCAACTTTATGCGTTTAATTGTCCTGTATGGGTAACAAACCCAAAAAATATTAGCGAAGCAACCACCATAAGCTCTGCGATATTGGTTAGATACTTATTATTTCTTTTGGGTGTGATATAATATTTTACCTTTTACCTTTTGTTTTGATTGTAATTTTATAATAATTCTTACCTAATTGTTAGTTAAGAATTATATTTTCAATGAATTTTACTCATTAAGTACTACCTTTAAATAATGTAGAGGTACAGTACAACTATGTTTTGACGATCGAGTCGCCCTGCGATAGTGTGAGTCTCAGGTAAGGGAAGAAAGGATACACAATATATAAGGTGGACTGACCTATAAGGCAGTCGAGTACGACCTTGAGTGCGGGCCGGTGACGCAACACGCGCTCCAGGCGCATGCGCGGCCAGCACACGCACGTGCAAACTTCCTCCGCGATCACGCTCACCTGAGAAACAATCAAACAATATTAGACAAAGGCACACGTTGAATATTACAGCTAAGCATTCACAGGCATAATCGCAAATAAATGGCAATCTATTTTATTGATCGGACCGTCCACAATAGCGAATGTATAGGTACTTATGTATATATATTTGATATAAAAGTTTGTTATTTTGGAACGTTATCATACCTACGTAATTCGACACTCGGAAGAAACACATGAAGTGCTTAACTTCACATATGAGGAGCTAATTAATAATTTGATTGTTTTATAGGCCCTCGGCCTGTAGAGCCCATAGTTTAATTAAATAAATAAAAAAATACAACAAACACACTGCCATCTGATCCCAAATTAGGTAATGCCCGTACTATGGCAACCATACAGCTGATAAAAATACTTATATATTTCTAAATACATAAATATTATAGTTAAATGACACCCAGGCACAGGAGAAATAATCTTGCTCAACACACAAAGATTTGTCTTAGATGGGGATCGAAACCACGACCTCTCGCTTAGCATTCAGAGTCACTAGACCACTAGACCAAGTCTAACTAGTTAAATTAGATTAACGTCACTTAAGTTCTAATGGATATTTTCATTTTTTCATCCGCAGATGTCTAAATACGTAACTTTTCAGGAGAGCAAAACCGTTTTATTTAGCATCAAACTACTGTTTATAGGTAGTTAGGTTTATTAAATATAATAATTAAAACATATTCTAATTCTTATATTGATATAAAACTAACTATTTAACGTTAGTTGATGCAAAATAAAACGGTATATTTGCTCTCCTGAAAAGTTATGTATTTTGAAATCCGCGGGGTTAGAACTTAAACGACGTTAAACTGATCAAATGGCAGAACTCGTAGACTAGGGTAAGGTAAAAATGTAATATAACCCAGAAAAGAGGTGGCCAATCTCTATGGAAATTAGCCAAATACGCAGGACATATTATAGTGTACACACATGCTCACACTCATAAATCGATAAAACGATTATCCTATACGAACGGAGAAAAATCAACCGCAAGTTTGACAGCCTTACGTGGATCCGACACCACCAACTTCCTGACTCCCATTGAGTGTTTTTGCCAAAATAATCCCTATAACTTAACCCGGAATTTGATCTTAGGACGTCATTACCTGTAGTTACCGCTAGATCAACGAGGAAGACCTAATAATAGGGCCACGACAAGCAAATGAACATATATTTACACACGAGTACATAGTTCAGTACAATTGATATCTCTAAGTTGTTTCAAAAACGATTGATCCTTGATTTAGAAGAACTTTGCTATTATACCAAAAGTAGATATAAAACAAAAATCTAACTTAGAAAGACCCCTGGCACCAACCAGAAAAGCATGAGCTCTAACATGGCTAGCTTTTAGATTAAAAAGAGCTGTAACAAGGTTAGCTCGAAGATGCATTGAAATAGTTACAGCGCTGTTTTTGGGGTCACTTGTGCACTATGATATATCCCGCGCAGATGACTAGTTTCCATCGAACCTGGCCGACACGGCCGAAATTCAAAAGAACATAATAATGAATACTTACTTACTTTAATAATAAAATAAAAAACATACAAAGTATCTTGCGATTATACTGTATAGGTACGCTATTTACAAAAATAAAAAAGTTTCCGTTTAAGTACTTATTAATAAGCAAATAAAAATGAGACACCTAAATGAATAGAAACCTAACAACACGTGGGATAACAGCAACAGTATAATGCAATTTAATGCGCTTTTTCTTTTTCTTTAGTTACATTTATATTTAGCCTTGACGGCATTCACTGCTTCATCGGAAATTAGAAGCGACGAGTGTTCAAGCCATCTAGCAAATAAAACTACTAACTAACCCAAACAAAGGGTAGCCGCTTTGAGGTTAGAGGTTGGTTTCGGCAGTAATTGATGTCGGGATGGAGAAGATGGTCAGTATACTATGACTGGTCAAAAATACATTTATTGATGTGAAACATCTATATCCGCATGTAAAACAGATTTCTGGCGTGGCGACGCATGCCGTGACGCATGCGCAATCGACTTTTTATTGTATCATTATGACATATTTAGTTCCTATCACAATATGTTCTTTTCTGCATATTACTTTTACAAAATAATGTCGATGTTTCACATCTGCCAGGCGTCCCGTGACGGCTCATTTTTATAGTTTCTCCAGCTATAAGCAGATGACTTGCATGGTGCGTTGTCTTCAACAGCAGTTAGATGGCGAGTGACACTATGCAGAGGCGTCAAATTACACTTAAAATCGTAGAAAATTATATACGGAGATTTCCCACAAACAATTAAAACATCCATGGTGACATAGACACACAATATTTATATTGGCGCCAACATGTACAAAGAAGTGATAAATAGATAAAACATTATAAGGAAGAAAGAAATTTATATTCCAATGTCATAAATAGTTTTTAAATTATAAACGGTAGTAACGAGTAACTCACGTAATTAATTTTATGTTGGATTCGGCCAACCGTTTCAAGTTCTTCAGGAAGTCATCTTCAGGGCGAATGCGACCCGGTCGTGTGTATTACCTGAATTACCCGTTACTATCTTTCATTATATTGTTAGCTTCTCTCGTCAGTTTTAACAATAATATAGTTTGAAAATGTTATATTGTAGGTAAGTGGCCAGTTACCAAAGAGAATCAATGTCAAGCACTTTTATCACTAGTAAAGTTCTGTTCTAGAAGTATTTAAGTTGTTTACTGGCAATTATTACTTTATATATTATTTTATGATATTGCCTACACTTTTCCAAGACGGTACTAATTCTGTAACTTTTAAGTAGTTTAGCAGTCTCTTTGTATATTTTATTAAACTTCTAACTGTAGGCTAATGGCAGACGTTGTCCTATTCTATCCACACGCTCTTTATCAGAGAGCCGTTTAAGTGTATTGACTAAAATGGCTACTTCACTTACTAAACAGTTTTTCAATTAGCAATAGCCATTGTAATTTTTACCTAAACAAACGGCTGTCTCGACAAGATAATTCAATTAAGTTATTCATTACTTTAACTTGTTTTAATTTTGTCGTGGAAGACTTAATTACACTAGTTTTACAGCTTATTTAAGTTATTAGATAATACCTAGCGTATTAGAAAATAATTTATTGAACAACGTTACAGAGAGCAATAATAACTTTAGATTATAATGTTGTCTATATGGAAGCGTATTAGTCTAGCGTTTATATGCATTAAATTTTATAATAATCTCGAAATTATTCCAGACTTAAGAAGATAAAATAAGTATAACATAGGTAGCAAAAGACCGCTGTGAATACCCGGATGATAACCGATAATTTCGGAGATTTTATGTAATAACAAATCATCTCATGCATTCCCACGTCAGTAGCCGTTAGAACCACAAAGGGGGTAGGCTTTGGAAACTATTACTACTACGAACGAAATATCGTAGTCTTATTTGGTCGATGGAATGTGCCTCCGTACTCCTCAATTATCCAGTAAAACACGGAAAGTCGCCTAGGCTAACTCCAAGGGCCTAGGCTAAACCTAATTTTAAAAAAGGAGATCTTATCTTCTTAATTTATATTAACAGACAACCGCTTGGGATCCCATATATGCCAGCCGGAACAAGAAAGGAGAATAGAAATATATTTTGCAGTGTAAAGAAGGACCGCGCGTTAGGTATCTACTTTACTTCGTCGTACCTTAACTAACCTAAGCTAGCCGTGAGCGCATCAATGTTTCATACCTACTCAGTACAAGTACACCTTCGCAACCGAAAACTCTTTACAGAGAAAGCTACGTTATCTTTAGGATGTTGAGTAAGAACCTAAGTGTTGCTAGCGATACTAAAAAGGTATTTTGGGAAGGTATATTTTTATCTTTATGGAATGCCTGCTACATTATACAACATCCGTTTATGTATTAAAGCTAAATAATGATATATCGGCTTTATCGAATGTGGGCGAAAATTCAATGGTATGTTAGATATATAGACTTAACGTAAATAGCGGACAAAATATACATAATTTGAGTTTAATTTACCTATGAAATGGAACAAGGTGTTGCACATTATTTATTTATATTATTTACAAATATTACTGTATAATAAAACTTAACTAGCATGCAAAATATATAAATAGTAGCTTAATTTCCCAAAGCATTTTTAAGTGGATTTTTTAAGTGGATTACTTACCTTTAGTTAACTTATTTTTTGCTTTTTACTAACTGGTGTGTGGTCTTTAAGGTTCCTTCATTATTTGTTATACGAAGTCCATAACCATGGTTTCTACTCCTTATATCCATATAATGGAATATAGAAGAAACTTATTGTGAAAATAAAGAGACACCTGCGTAAAATTGAATAGCGGTGTTTTTCGCACTTACTATTCCTACCGGTAGATAATAGTATGAATAATCCGGTGATACGAGTGAATCATTTCACTTGACACGGTGTGAATATGCTGGCGTACTATAAAATTTAAAATATATGTATTCTTTTTTACTATTCTACTAGCTTTAAAAAAACAATCAACGCGGCAACGCCCGCACAAGAGCCTGAATTCCTGAAGCGCGGAAAACTATAAAAAAATGCAATTCACTGACGTAGTGCAAATCGAGATTCAAGAATATTATAATTATAAGTTATATAATTTATTCAGATTAAGGACAACATTAAGATTTAACACAAATTCGCTTAATTTAGGGTCCTGGCAAAGTAGATAGTATAGTTTTTAGGTAATTCTACGGTATTATATGACCGTATGTATATATATATTTATATATATGTGGTCCATAGATATTGCATGCCGCAGGTCGTAGCTTCGATTCCCCCCAGGACAGATATTTGTGTGCACGAGACTGGGTGTAACTATCAATATAAGTTTGCATAAGAAAAGTAGTATATGTAGTATATCAGTTATCTGGTTTCCATAGCACAAGCTCTGCTTAGTTTAGGATCAGATGGCCGCGAGTGACTCATGGCCCAGGATATTATTATTAATTATATGTTTGTAAAGTACCCTGCAACACAGGGATGAAATTACCTAGTGCGGGTGATGTCTTTTTAACAAGAAAGATAAAAGAAAAGGACAGAGAACAAGTAGGTACAGCACGTTAATGCAACCGAGCGATTCGGTTAGTATTAAGGTCAAAGGGCACGTTTGAATGTGAGTATTGTAGGCTTAGGAACGAACAATAGTCTGGCCGATATCATAATAGTTGTTAACTGGAATCGAACCCGGAATACAAGGGCGAGGAGGTAGTAGCGAGGCGACTACCTTAACATTGTTTAGTTTTAAGGTCATCACTCTATCTAATAATTAAAATAAATAATTTATTCATGTCAGTCAAAATACGTCAACAGCTGGACAAAGGCTTCTCCCAATGAATGTCTTCAAAAGCCGGTCTTGCGCTGGCCATATCCAGCAGCTTCCCGCGATGCTTGCAAGGTCCACCTTGAGAGAGACTTGACCGCGCTGAGTTTTTGTGGTCCCAAAAGTGCTTTATCAGCGATCCCTACTACGAGCTATGGTGCCGAAGAAAAAAAAAGTAAGCTTATTGACTATTTTATTCATAGACGTATAAATTCGTTCTCATGTAATCCGTTCTAAATTTTAAGCGCTAAGCTCGTTTAGGCTAACAAAGATACATACAAAACATTGACATAGTGAGCCCGAGGATCTAAATATGATAACCTGATTTTTCTTTTGCTAATAACTTCAATATTCAAACAACTCTGTAAAATTTTTAGTGTCGTGTAAATTATCGATACTTCTGCCTTCAAAGTTACGCTCGGTTCATACATCAAATTATGCTTGAGTTTTTGCCAAATCAGTAAGTGGAATTTACAAAGTTTGTTAGTTAATTTTGGAATGGCTTGTTTGTGTACGTAGTTACGTATATTGTTAAAACTATTGATAAATACTATGCCTACTCTATTCACTAAAATTAGAGATATTAACTAATTAGAACATAAACTGAATAAATGAATAATTTAACATAAGTTTATGTTATTTTTAGATCAGACAGAGACAAAGTAAACATTTGCCATAGAAATAATAATATTTGGGGTCAGAAACCTCGGCTTAGTATAAACAATATTGAAATGAAATCTAGTTCTAAATGTTTTGGAAAACTAATCTCATAAGATGACCGAAGCACATGTATATAAAATGCATACTTCAATTTTATAACTTAAATAAACATCATATTTACCAGTGACATGGCATTCTGGATCTTATGCCAGCTTATTGGAGTGTATTATTTTTAGTATAATATTGATCTAAATAAGACATGGTAACTATAAGTTTCAGACTAAGGATAGAGAAACACTATATAGACGGACTTTTTTTTTTCAAGGCACGGTACAAATATCAAGAATATATTTAGTAATATAGTAGTAGTATATTTAGTGTTTTTTTATTTATTTATACATTATTTCGTATGGTAAGTACTATAATTAGTACGGCTGGTGCTTAAAAAAGGAAACCCTGAGCTATAAGCACCAGCCTGCACCTAACCTAACCAGGACTAAACTTAGACTGGACAGGATTTCAGAGACTAACTCGTAAATTCTAGTGGCCTTGTAATCAATCCGCGATTTGAGTTTTCAATGCTACATATACTAGATACTTTCATCCCATCGTAGTTGAGCTTTATCGAAGTTCAGGTTCCTTATCTACTACCTTCACATAACTTTGTTTTGTTTATTTACAATTCGTATTTCGAATCATATTTCAATAATATTCCGCGTACCTATTTTGAATTGAACCGTATTTGAATCGCTTGATCTCACCTTTGACAGTAGTAAGCCCGTAAATCATAGATGCACTGTCCGTCGATCACCAGTATCACAATATATAAATAAAACCATACTGGCTATAAAGATTATGCACATAATGTAATCTGTGATATTAAAAACTTTTTATAGCATTATCAACTGTTTATAGTTCTGATTATATATTCTCAAGTAAACGGCTTGTATCTGTTATAATAACTACGGGTTCCAGTTTCTGCCAACACTCTGAGATTATTGACAAACTAACATCATTGAGACATCAACACCAATGGCAATCTAACATCAATGAGAAATCAACATCAATGGCAATCTATCATCAATGAGAAATCAACATCAATGGCAATCTAACATCAATGATAATCTAACATCTATGGCAATCGAATAGTCTTTAGTTTAGTTTTTATAAATATAATAAAAAGTAAAGTTTGTTTGTTTAGATTATTATATTTATATTTTAGACTTTGACTGCACATGTGGCGCAGCGGCTAAGACAGTCGCCTCGCCGCTTCGTGTCGTGGGTTCGAGTCCCACGCCGGATAACTATTTGAGTGTTATCATAAATAGCTGTTCTGAGTCTGAATGTATTTTGTGTCCGTCTATTAGATGTTTGTAAAGTACCCCGCGACACAGGGATTAACTTCCCTAAATGGCGATGTCTTTAAAAAAAAATAAAAAATATATATGTTTATATGTTGGTAGGTACTTAATCAGACAAAAAGGGAGGAACGGAATTGAATGAGATTTGAAATAGAAAACGGTAAAAAATAACGCATGTGCTACATTAATTAGCTGTACTGAGATCGCGCGAGTACCACTGCCACCACAGTTCGTCAAAAATAAAGAACACATTCATGAATAACATACCTTAAAATTGAATAATCCGAAAATATAAGTATTTTCAAACTAGTAAATATGTTGGTGCCTACAGTTTTATCAAATGATGACATAATAGAGTACTTATCACGCTATTTCACTGCAAAATATAGGTAGTTACTAACATTTTGTGCATAAATCGCTACAAACATGAAGTGTATTTTGAATTTGCATAGATTTCACAACTTCAGTTTACATTCTATGACGTAAATACATGCAACATTCAAGTTAGTACCTACTAACTATAGGTAGATTAGCTATTAAGGACTCACTTAATCTTGTACACGTACGTACATACTTCACCAATCTTATGTGTCACAGCGCAATATTAGAGGCAGAGCATAACGTAAGTTTGAATACAAAGCCCGTGACAGATCCTGTATCACATTACACACATCATAACCCTGATATTATCCAATGCATCCAAAGGCAAACCCCTCCATAGGTATTTGGAGGGGTTTGCCGTAGCCGCGCTAGCTTGCGAGTTGGCGACTGCAGTTAGATGGTAGCTAGTACACAGGTAGCGACCTGCTGCCCGACTACCTGTCTACTCTTAGTCGCCTTTTGACACCTACGGGAACAGTTCGGGGCGGCAGCAAGGTACTCCAGCTCAATCGAAGACATATTTATCCCTTCAGATGATATACCTATATTTCTTTTAACACGCTATTGGAGAAATTAAGAAGCAAAACTATGTACCAATAAGTTCCTTCTGTAGTAAGTAAGTAGATATATGTGATAAAGATTTTAATTTTTGTTTGTTGACTTACAAATTCAATTCTCAGTATCGACGAGCAATTAATATAGGAATTGAGTACCATATATAAGAACAGACTGTACAACTGTCTCATTGATCGAGCGATAGTGTATCAACCCCAGATAATGAGGTCCTGATTTAAAATATTGTTTCAGACCAAAGAGAGATATTTGGGGTTTTCTCTCAAGGAAAATTTTCAGTAGTAGTCTGGAGGGAGTGTAGTCATTTTCCCGTGCCGCGAGAGCGTGACGGGAGGATGTGAACCCGTCGAGACTACACCTGACGTCTTTCCTTTCATGTCGGTTACCCTATTCCATAGTATCATAAGAGTGACAGAATATAGAGTGCACCTGTGTTTAGGCAGACACTTTTATATTATAATACTTGTTCACGCCCACCTAGCAATATACTGTGGAGTTTGTTTACAGGGTGTAACCTAACTACATTCCAAATTTAATCTAAATCCGTTCAGGTGCTGTTGCATGATTAATAAATATCTAAACATCCAAACACACACAGTTTCACATAAATAATAATGTTAGTGGGGTATGATATCGCGTGCGGATGGCTAGTTCCACTGAGACTGGACACCATTGTCGAAATTCAACCCCGAGGATATTTATTCAAAATATTATCAGTACCATATTGCTTGTAGCGACACCCTACTAGGTCTGTAATGATTTACTTATTGTAGGTAAGTTTAACATGATAAATATAGTTCCCGTGTAAATATCGTATACGAGTAGATGGTGAGATAAATATTTTATTACATATGAAACAGTTTTCATTACTTTTCTTTCCCCAGTTAAGTGTTAGTTATTATACGCGAGTAATTAATCGTGTTTTTATCGTTAACTCTGGGAACACTTTCTCTTAAATGCGGTTCGACATGGCAAGACTTGGGGTAAATGAGACGTTCATTAATGTCGGAGCACCTGCCACCGAGCCCCTCGCTCACTTAACTGGGTGCCTTCTGCACAAGTTTACTACCTGACCGGGTATACGTTTGTATTTGTATAAGAAATATATATAAAACATGCCGTGGCTCTTTATTTCGTAGCCAGCAACCATAAAAAAACTGCTTCTTTCTTTTGTATAATTAAATCATTGGGAGAACCATCTGTGTGTATTTTTTTTCAAGACCGCGACGTGCATTTTGTTGATACGCTCCTAGCCAGATGCTCTAACCGGTCCGTGATTGGCGAAGTTAAGCAACTAGGCTTCAGTAACGCAGTCAGTCCTTCGATGGGTGAACGCCAAAGTGGTTTAATTTCTGAGCGTCTCCGTACCATTAGGGAAGAGTCGTTAAGCCATGTCAGAGGTATTAGGCCTCTGACATGGCTTGAACAACTCTCACACTAAGGTACTACTGCCCATACGATAAGTAAGTAAAGGGATTCTATTAACAAGTGCGGGCGATGCACTTGTTAATCGCTATATCGCTGGGAATTTTACAAACATATAACTGTCACACAAATAGTTGAGACACAAATAGTTGTCCTATTCGGCAATTGAACTCGGGACACAAAGTGGCGAGCAGACTGTCTTAACCGCCGCGCCACGCGTGCAATCGAAATAGAATCTTACTAGGTTTGAGATTTAACCTGGGCTTTAATGAGTCAATTAGTGAGTCAGTTTTATTTGCATACAGAAAGAAGTCATGTTCGTGTCGATCTTCTGAATTTCTGCACTAGGTTAGGTTATTATATTTTAACTAAACTAATTTCTTAGTGGAAGAATTCTGATAATATTTGAATTAATTGATAAATTTTTACAATTTCTTTGGCACGATTATGCGATTGTATAGGTTTTTGTACCTCGTTAGGACCTTACCTAAGTAGCCAAACGAATCAAATCACTATCGTTTCGATCAGGCAATAGACCTTACAAAAGACCGAAATGCCGTGACTTCAATAGAGCTCTTTTTCCAGTGGCTTCAAATACAGTTATCTTCTATCTATAAGAATTAATCATAGACATATTGAGCCAGTCATTAGTATAATGCGTTGTTCTGTAGAGTTACTGAATTATTAAGTTTAATCGTGCGTGGAATAAGAATGAGCAGCCTCGTAGTGATATCAACAAGATGTCAATGTAGGTTCTCATATATCATGGATGAAGTTGCTGGTCTACACGTCTAGTACAAGTTATATAGACAATTTCATCTTGGAGATGTCTTTGTCGCTGAAACTATACGTCAAGAGGCATTGCACGTTTGGCTCGCAACTTGCTCTACTTTACGTACTGTTACGTGTTAGTTCACTCTAAGTAAACGTATTGAGATGGGAAGATAATTAGTTTGATGTACGAGCAATTTGTAGGGGTATATGGGCGTATTGATGTATGGATGTTTGTTACTCTTTCTCGCAAAAGCTATCGAACGAATTTTGATGAAAATTTGTAGTTAGCTTAGCTTACATATTCGCATATGTAACGTAGGCTATAATTTATAAAATTTAACGCGGGTAAAACCGCGGGGCACAGTAATTGCGTATTAATCTAGTTACGTAACTAGTTATCAATATCACATTTTAAGTATTTAAACTGGTTCCACTAGCTAAATTGTTTGTCCAGATTCTATCGGTTGCTTAGTTTTTTTATGTGTACCGGTGATTGACACCTACTTAATTGACAGATTAGATTAATAAATAATTTTCTGTGTGGACGGCATAGAATATCATGACCCCCATCTCATCTCTTGTGGGCGTAGAAATCTTCCGAGGGAATACCTACCAGAGAACGGGCAGCAGCGTTTTTCTGTGAACTATGACCATCAAACTGCGATCGCCAACCCGTCTGGCAAGCGTGGTGATTATGGCATATCCCCCCATTCTTTGGGGAGGCTTTTGTCCAGCGTTGGACGTACTTTGGCTGAGTAGATGATTATTAAATAACAGTGTTCTTAAAATATTTGATTTTAGATTTAAAAAAATAGAAATAATGCGTGCCCAGATTGGCCATGTCGATGGAAAATCTGAAACATTTTGAGGGAAGCAAGGGATTTTATTTTCTTACGAACATCCTAAGAAAATAAAATCTCTTGGTTCCCTCAAATAGTTTCAGATTTTCCATCGACATTGCCAATCTGGGCACGCATTATTTGTATTTAAAAAAAATCTAAAATCAAATATTGTAAGAACACTTTTAAATATTTTTCTAGCTAAATACTTTTATCATTTACTACAGTATTCATAAGGTAACATATTTGTTAGACTAACTTTGTGAGAGGCTGGCACCTGATTTAGGTTTATATCAAAACCCTAGACCCTCCCGCATTATGCCACTGAACTAAGCTGTACAACACATATTTACATATACTATATTTACATACATACTTTAGATTATGAGAAGAAAATATATAAAACTTGCCATATTACAGGCTCTGCCTAGTCTAGCATCAGAGTGTTAGTTGTATCGAGAGATTATAATGAATGGTAAAGACATGACAATATAGAGGCTACAAAAAATATATGGTACCTATACGTGTGTTACTTACCTGGAAGACGTCGTCAGATTGCTCGCGATTGGCCTCCCATTCCGGCGAGTCAATGAACTGATACGGCTGTATGAAGTGAAGATGTGTTTCGTCACAGCTTACTCGCATCCTGCATTAAAAAAAGATTAAACCTTAAACCACTGCTTTTAGTATTCTTGTATTTTTAATATCTATACATATAATAAAATCGTAGGAAAGTCAAAACTGTACATTGAATATTTTTAAAAAAGGATATTTGGGGCGTGATCTACAAGCGAAGTTTAAGCCAAAAATATAGATTTTTGAATTTTTGTCTGTATGTCTGTTTGTCTGTATGTATGTCTGGGATAAACTCAAAAAGTACTGCATGGATTTCCTCCAAATTTTGCATGAATATTACTAAGAAGTCGGGTCAACATATAGGCTACATATTGTCACGCTATCACCTACGGGGGAGGAGCTGTGATAATTTATAAAATTTAATGCGGGTGAAACCGCGGGGCACAGCTAGTTAATAATAGAGCAATAAAGAGACCGGGAAAACTGCTAACTAGAGACCGATTGCCGTGTTATTAAGTTTCGCTCTAATAGAAACCCTACACGTCACCTTGAATGGCATTGTGATTCAATATGATGCGATATTAAAGTGAATGTTTTTTTGCTCTATGAAAGGTACATAATACTGTCTCGTTAATAGCAATTGTGGTCCTGGGTGCGAGTAAGGTCGCTAGAGGATCAGGGTAATAGATCAGGGAGGGAAATGGGTCGATAATGCAAAGTGGTATCTGTATTGCAAGCGTAGGTAGTAATTAGATTAAATGCCTATTTACATACTTACCTTCTCGTATTAGCAAAACAAACAGCTGCGTTTAACATAAATAAATCTTGCATTTATTATGTTTATAAATGTGAGTATCAATTACTACATATTTATTTGTCTTATTAGTTTTATATAAATACTAGCTGACCCGACAGAAGTTTTCCTGTCTTAACAATGACTATTTAATTTGAATTGGTATAATTAAGAAAAAAAGTGTATGAATTATTCTTTTTTTTTCTTATATAAATAGTTTTGTTAATTTGATTAACAATAAACGCAAATAAAAATACTGGTCTTGGCTTGGATGGACTGTATAAAGGCGTCCTAGTGCATCGGTGGAAAATACTTGAGGGTAACCTGGAACTGGTTTTCCTTGTTTCTATCGTTGAAATCGTCTTATTAGTTTTCTATAAATATTGGTAAGTCAACTATGACAGCCTCAGCTATATATAGTATATACTTATTAAATAAACTACTCTATTACATATTCAATAAGTATATACTTATTGAATATGTAATAGAGTAGTTTATTTTGATGACATATTATGTCAAAATGTCAAATGCAAATCTTAAACTGTTATTGATGTGTCTTACAAATAATGCTAATTTTTAATGCCGAACTCTAAGATGGCGTCAAGCTGAGGCTGTCGTAGTTGACTTACCAATATTATATTATATATGTAATAGAGTAGTTTATTTTTAGGTACGCCAAATTATATATTATACCGAAATCCTCCTTATTATAGGTTTTGAGCGAGTACGACATACAGATGTACGAGTAAAACGAGTGGTTTAAATAGCCCTCTTTGTATTTATTTCTAACTAGCTGTGCCCTGCGGTTTTACCCGCGTTAAATTTATAGTTAGTTATCACAGCTCCTCCCCCGTAGGTGATAGCGTGATAATATGTAGCCTATATGTTGACCCGACATCTTAGTAATATTCATGCAAAATTTGAAGTAAATCCATGGAGTACTTTTTGAGTTTAGCCCGGACATACATACAGACACTCAGACAAACATTCTAAAATCTATATTTTTGGCTTCGATATCGATTGTAGATCACGCCCCAAGTATCCTTCTAAAAAATATGCAATATACAGTTTTGACTTTCCTACGATTTTATTATACCTAAGTATGTATAAATGATAATGTCATGTTTACTCACTAGGGTTTCAAAGATAACGCTTCCGAGTAACATTTTGGTTGAAACCAAAATACTTATCAAATTTTAATTGCAAACCAACTCCCCCTACTTAGTTTTGAGACAAGATTCTAGGCAAAATAATCCAGATTTAAATTCTGTAACTTATTCCATTTACGAACTACTGAACCGTGATATATTGACGGACAGATAAACAACACAGTGACAGCAGTAAGGCTTCAGCTTGCCCGTCAGAACTACGACAAGTGAACGTTGTCGGAAACACGCTTAATAAACCCGTACTTGGATCTACTTGAGTTATACCCGTTTCTCTGTTTGCTCTTAGTCGTCCATGAGTTTCCAGTTAAACACCCGTCGGCAACGCATTGAGGGCGGACGCAAATATCCGTTTTATATAATTAGATTCTTCTTCCATGCCTCTTCCTTTTTCAATGAAGGTGCTCTAATCTAACCTAGCTACCAGAATGTTTAGAGCGTCTGCCATCTGATTTCTAATCCAATAATAAAATAATTAGTAACTATGATGGTAAGACCAGGTGTCAGATTCTATTAAGCTTCTAACTACCGATGTAACGTAACGTGAGCCTATGCATGTAACGATTGTTATAGATGTTTTTCTGACATCTGTAACCGACAACTTAAATTGATCTTTAAGGCACATAGAGTATTCTCTCAACCGCAATGGAATGCATGTGGATTTATATCCAAATGTATTTTTTTCATTTGGGAATGTAACCCACGACATATTGATATTACAAATTGAACAGGCAACCCGCTGAAAGTGGCACTCTCAGCATTTTACTGATACTTAGCCTACTTTGGCATCAGATGGCAGAGTGTTAGTTACCTGAAGACATTTATTTATATTTTCAGTTCGTTCGCATCTGTTCGCCCGCTGGTGCTTTGGTTCGTGTATACAAGGTTACTTCCAAAACACCAATAACCTCGCAGTACTAGATAGTTAACACCATAAATAACAACTTTTGTTAAACAACTTTTGATAATAATTTGTTAGATTTTATTTTCATACAAAAATAAGTATTTATTTAATTTAATGTTTAAAACTTTACGAGCATCGCAAAGACGCACGCTTATCTACGTTCGCGCGTCGTTTTTTTATTTATGAATGAAACATAGACCTACAAATGTCACGACAGTACAACAAAACCTTTTAATTTTTCCTTTCATGTATTGAGTTACGTCCTAGCTCGTAGAACAAAATTTCTTGCCTATGATGTTAGCAATCTAGTCTTGCGAGGTTGTTGGTGTTTTACAAATAACCCTGTAGACTACATCAAAGCAAGTCCGCGTATGTTAAACAAATATTGCCCGCACACTAGCAATCTCCATCATTTCCCATCATCTTGAAACTAGTGTCCTAAGTTGTGGATGAATAAATACAGTAGTATTCCAATCCTATCATTATCAAGAACGTCATCACATAGGTAGATTACGCGGCACAGGACCTGGATGGTACACAAATATACCCCTACATTAATGATACCGAAATAAAAATGTATGTATATCGTATAACGTGGGAGCGCCGCATGCCATTTAATATGTGTAATCGTTAAAATAATACTGATCATTACTGAGTATCACATTGTTTTATCGAGTTTATTTATTACAGTGACAGGCCATTACAGGCTCGCCGTCACGGCGCCACTTCGTTGGAAAACTGTTGCTATTTTCTCTAATAGAAAAAAAAAGAGTTGTAGTACCATATTTTTCTCGGCGCCGACTGCAATTTGGATGGCGAGTTGAATATGCATAGAGCCATCAAATAATGTTCGTTTTCCAATGTAATACCAGTTTCATTACAGTATAATTTCAACACTTTAATTAGTTGTAACTACGTAGTATTTACACGATAACTTAGCACGTATATGTATATGCGTGCTAATTATGTGGTAATTATGTTAGTTAGGATAAGCTTATAAGTCTGAATTACTCTGAATTCATTCAAATTATAGACGGTAACGGAACGTAAGTAATTATTTTTAAACTGTAACCTTTCTTTTCTTTCCTTTTTTTTATAAAATGGGATGGCAAACCACCACCACATCACCACCACCCATCGGCACTCGCAACCCCAGAGGAACCGCAGATACGATGCTGGGCTTTAAGAAAAGAATAGGCTCGCTTCTTGAAGTTGCCATATCATTCGGAAATTGCCTTCTTTTAATCTAGTAAATAGATACATTTGGCGTGATTGGTAGATACTTGCTTTTTACGCCGCAGGTCGTTGGATCAATTCCCACCCAGGACAGATTTTTGTGTGCATTAACATGTCTGTTTGTTCTGGCTCTTGGTGTAATTATCTATATAAGTATATATTTATAAAAAAAAAATATTATATGTAGTTATCGGTTATCTGGTTTCCATAGTAAAAATTCTGCTTAGTTTGGGATCAGATCGTATTTCCATCCATCGTCCCAAGATTTTATATTATTAAAAGAAGGAATTAAAAGATAGGTAAGGTTAGGTTAAATTATATGGTTGATTATATTAAGAGATGAATTTTAAGTGTACAGGGATTTAAAAGTAGATATTTTTAAAACAATATGAACAATATATACCTACTACTAAAATTAAATTTATAGAAAAGTTGTGGGTGACGGTGAGTCATTTAAAGTTTAATTAAGTAGAGACGCCAGCACATCCAGCTGTCCCAATCTGTAAAATTTTGTTTTATAGATTTTCAACTTTATCACATAACCATAAGGTTCATTTTCAATTGCGTAAATTTGACACATTGGGGTAGCTTGATGTGCTGGCGTCTGTACCTGCTAATTAATGAAACAAATAGTCCCGTATATTTAAAAGACACTTTCATAACAGTTTTAAATTATTTACTATATAAAATTACCAGTTCAATAAGTACAGATTCTAAAGCTAAATTAATTTTATACGTATCGGTATGTACGAGTATAAGTGTTATTACTTTCCAACTCCTTATTTTTGTACGAATAGCCGCAGTGAAATTGCTTGTATGGGAATTGAAATCATTAGCTTATGGTATAGTTAGCTCCAAGTAACCAAGCCCCAACAAATGCGAACTATTGTTAATGAAAACGTGTATATTACGAGCCTTTAGCAGGGTTCATACACTCCGGCGGCGGAGAGACTCGGTATTATATTACCTTGTTTCAATGTTGAAAAGGTTATTATGGTTTAAGCAGAGTATTGAACTGGTAACTTGTGTAAAAATTAATTCCCTAAGAGTATTATTAGTATTGGTTGTGTAACATTAATTTTTCTATACTTATATTAATAATAATAATGTCCTCCTAGCCGAATTTCGGCCACCGCGGCCACTCTCAACAGAGATTTGCCATCTGCGCGGGACATATTATAGTGCACAAGTGTGTACACAAACACAGGAGCACTTTCAATTCCATCACTCTCATGATCTGATGTGACGCCTAGCAACACGACCGGAAAGAGGTCAGGTACAGGACCGACGGCTTTACGTGCTCTCCAAGACACGGGGGTATAATACCGCCAACTCCCAGACTTCGGGCTCATTTGAGAAATTTTTCTTGTTACAGAAAAGTCCCAAAATCGCTTTTAGCCCGACTTGGGATTTAAACCCAGGACCTCGTTCTCTGCGGCTGAACACGCTACTGCTAGACCAACGAGGCAGTAAATACTAATATTAGGGCCATACTGAGCCTGGAAGTATGCAGAGTTGATAACGGCACCGGAACAAATCTTTGTGTACAAAATGAGATATGGTGTCTGTAAGAATCTAAAGCAATCGTTATGGATAGTCAGAAATCTAAAAGAATCTTAAACCTGATCGAACACCTCAGTAACTCCAAGTTTTTGTGGTCGCACGGCAGTCGCTCGTGTATTTCTGATAGCATCTATATATCATAAATATTAATTGGGAATTATCCCTAAGTGGTAGGTAAAAGTAAGACAGTTAAAGCGTTCATTAGATTTCTATTAAGAAAAATTATTGAAGAAACTTTTAAGTTATACCTAACCTAGTCAGATGTAGACAATTAGTTACAGTCATACTAAATGATGTGTCTGTTCTGGTCCAAGAAACATGTCAAACGATTCTAAAACAAAAGAAAGCATATTTTGCTTTGACTATAAAAAACGGAACATATTGTGTAGTGTAGATATTTTATTTGATATAGCATTGTGAGACTAGTCTTTGTATTCTTTTTTATATCCTTCGATATTTTATCTTCAAAACATTTAATCAGTATTAAATTTATTCATTACAGATGACGCACTAGGGTACCTACGTTGCAGATAGAATTATTTATTTAGATGTATATATATATATATATATATATATATATATAGTGTGTGTGTATTCCTTAAGAGGCTGACTACACCCAACTTTATCATATACCACTATCTCGCCCATATAAGCCACGAATTACGGGTCAAAATAGAGTGAACATATGATATGAATATAGGCAGGGTGAAATATAAAAATATCATTCTGAGAAAAATATAACCTCTATGAAAACATCACAGCTTTTGTTAATCAAAAGGTTTAGTGCACATTAATAATAGATTTATTTTGATTGAGATTTTACTCTTAGAAATTATTTTGTTTTAAGTATATTTTAGAGGTTTTGTGATTTGTTTTTACCAAGCGAAAGTAGTTAAATAATCTTTCAGGGTCAATTATTTTCTTAAAAATATAGCCTAATTAATTAAAAACATATACACCAAGTATATGTTTTTAAACAAGATGCAAGATAACCTCGTAGCATTGCCTAAAACTTGCTGAAAAACACCATTTGGAAGATTTCAGCGCCTTAAGTAGTTTATTGATTTATTAGAAAAGTTTATTATTACATCTGATATCTACGGATAATACCAAAGTTGTTTTTAGTGAATCCTAGTTGTTTATATTATTAAAACAAACTCTACTCTCGTATCGATGAAATGCCCTCGCCGAACCCCCACATCGGCCGAGAGGCCCACGTCGCATATTGACATAGAAAGAAAATTGCACAACTACGATACGATAGTACCCCCTCACGCGTATCTCCATCAGTAACCACCCAGAGTCGAGGTTCAAACCCCGAAGTGGTGCCCTCCGGCGCATGTACATAGATTGTAGCCTTTTGCTAAACGGCTTGAGCCCTCACTTGCCTCTATTGTCCGGTAAAGCAATAAAAGCCTCTAGGCTAACTGTAAATGCCATTTTAAACAAAATACAAACTTTAATCGTTTTATTTTTGGTATTGCCTCTTACATATACGCGACGCAACATAATAACATTACTATCAACTGCCCTGGGGGGCCGGCAGTGTCTACCATCAAACAAAATCAACAGGTGAAAGCAAATTTTCATACAAACGAAGTTTTTTCTCTATTTAATATAAGTACATACTTTCCCTTCAAGAGTATAGAGAGTCTCTCGTCCGCGGGTGTGACTTCTTCCACCGCGTACGCTTCGCCGGGATCTAGCCGCACAAGTCTTGCTTCCCTCGTCAGTTCTTGGAAGTGCTTCTTGTTCACCTTGAGTGGCTTGAACAACTTCAAGTACAGGTCCGTTAGCTCTAGCGACAATGACGGTGGCAGGAATCTAGATAAAAAATAATAACTTTTGGAACCATCTTGGAGAATGTTCTTATTCCTACTATAATAATAATAAGTACACTTTATTGCATCAAATAATTTACAATCCAGTAAATAAACAACAGTTATTTTAATGTAATAGGGGCTAAAAGGGATCTCTTCCAGGCAACCACTATTCTTGATAATGTAGATATTATGTAGTTCATCGATAATTTACACTTCTATCAATTAACTATACTAAAAAAACAAACAGAGATCTGAATGCATAGAAAGATTGTTAAAACATAATTTATCTTAAAGTTCGCTAATATTTCGATATTGGGTAACACTGTAATTTAAGTCATACCATCAGCCTGATATCATTCACTGCTGGACATAGGCCTCCTCAAACGTTACCAGTTCTGACCAAATTTGCTACTCGAAACTTCCCAGAACAAAACGAAACATCTCTAAGTTAAAAAAAATTACATGAAACAATAGAAAAGATAATGCTTCAAAACATATAAAGAATTATATGTAAATTTATTAAGATATCTTTAATTATTCTCCATCGAGTTGTGTTATATCTTTCCTGGAATATTACAACTAGTATCCACATATCATTTCCATTAAATTATGCTAATGGAGCTATGGGAATGTTAATAAAAATATATGCAATACAAGCCGCCGATATGAGCTGATGAGCTGCAGTGGGCGTATTTAATTTGCGTAATGCTGTTATTAATTTTATGTTATGCTAACATGCTTATTTATGAGACCTGCCTCTATTTTATGTTATCCTAACATGCTTATTTATGAGACCTGCCTCTATTTTATGTTATGTTAACATGCTTATTAATGAGACCTGCCTCTATTTTATGTTATGTTAACATGCTTATTTATGAGACCTGCCTCTATTTTATGTTATGGTTATATGCTTATTTATGAGACCTGCCTCTATTTGATTGTTTTAGGAAACAGCAAATTCCATTAGTTATCTCATTGGTCCGGTGGTTAACTAGTTCCGCTGCAAACTTAATCGTTTTGCAATACCGGAGCTATTTGCTCCTTTGTGATATTTTCCGTGGAGATTTTTAACTAGTATTAATAAGTTATAGGTAAAGTGACCCCATAACTCAGAGAGAATGAAAATTCTGTGTTTTATTTCGCTTTGGTACAATTGCTTTTCTTTTGCGCATACTGTTTTTTAGCTAATATGGTTTGAAGAACTGTTATTATAATCCGAATGCTATGCGACGGGCCGGTTGGCGTGGTTGATAAATGCTTGCATTTCACGTCGAGGTCGTGAGTTCGATTCCGATCCAGGACAGATATTTGTGTCCATGAACATGTCTGTTTGTCCTGAGTCTGGGTGTAATTATTTGTATAAGTATGTACAGAAGAAAAGTAGTATATGTAATATATGAATTATCTAGTCTCCATAGTACAAGTTCTGCTTAGTTTGAGATCAGATTGCCGTGTGTAAATTATGTCCCAGGATATTATTATTATATTATTATTCCTTTAACGTACCTTATAATTAAAAATACAGTGTGTATAGAGTTGACGAGCACCAGTGCGAGGCTCCAAGCCAGCACGTCGGGCGCGCAGACTTCGGCGCCGGCCCACAGCCCCATGAGCACCGCACCTGTCGCCGCCAGCGCACGCAGCACCAGTATGCTCTGCTTGAAGCTCTTCGGCGCTAGGAACGCAATGGCGAAGCACAAGTTTGCCGCCTGTAGCAACAAAAGTCAGTTCCAATCTGTTCTTCCAAGCTCGATCAAACTACAATTAGTACTATTAATGTGGGGCCAAGCTATCAAATTGTAGTGTATAGCTTAACCTGTCCTCCCTATCACTGAGACGACCATAATTTTTGCTACACAGGCAGTCACTCATTCATAGAACAACTAACAATGGCCATATCGTAAAGTATAGCATTTGAAATTATTATATCAGCTTTTCAGATAATCTTTCTTACGTGTTTCCTATTTCTATTCTCAGCTCTAAATATGTCGCAACTAGCTATCGGAATTAATACCAGCAATCTGTCACCGGTTACGCGACGACCTGCGTGAGCGATCTAGACGCGAACGCGAAGCGGCGCGGCGCGGCGCGATAACAACACACAGTCGAAACCTATTGAAGTGGCCTACGTGACTAAACCCACGTGGGGTGCGGTGCGGAGCGGCGCGAACAGAAACGAACGCGATCAATTGGCTTGATATTTAGTGACTGATTGCCAAGACTGATGCGACGTCCTGCGTGAGCAATCTAGACGCGAACGCGAAGCGGCGCGGCGCAGCGCGAAAACAACAAACAGTCGAAACCTACTGAAGTGACCTACGTGACCAAACGCACGTGGGGTGCGATGCGGAGCGGCGCGAAATGAAGCGAACGCGATCAGTTGGCTTGATATTTTCGCGCGAACGGGATGTGGTGCCGTCGTGTTTTTGCGGCGTCGGTGGCGGCTTCGCGAGATGATTCGCGTGCACGTAGGACACCGCCACCGCGTCGCACCGCATCGCATTGAATTCGCGTGTCACCGCTTCATAATCGCGTTCGCTTTCAATCGCCTACGTAGGACGTAGCGTGAGAGATTACCATGCTTGGAAGAGTATACTTTCATTTCTATTTAGCGTACTTTCACTCTATGAGCAGCTCGTCGAAGGAGAAGAAGGACCCGTGGAAGGAGATTTTTTTTTTATACAGGACAACGCCCGCACTAGGGAATCTAATCCCTGTGTCGCGGGGTACTTTACAAATATATAATTAGACGGACACAAATTACACCCAGACTCAGAACTCGCGGGACTCGAACCCGCGACACGAAGCGGCGAGGCAACTGTCTTAGCCGCTACGCCACACATGCAGTCAAATATATATGGTATGATAGGGGTATAGATAGTTGAAAGACTACGTTCAGCCGTAGCCCCCATATGTAATAAGATCATCTATCTATGACAAATCTTATAATAGATTTTAATACAAAGCCGGTAAAGCATCATACGGCTCCCCTGTTGGTAATCGGTTATCTTATAACTATGCTTGCAACACACATCGAAAATCTCCCACTCACGACTCACTCTTCCACCAGCTTATTCAGATCGAGGACCACAATTGGTGTTCCTATTATGAACAGAGGCGACGGCTTAAGGTAGCCTCTTAACTGAAAGGATCCCAAACATATCTTCTTTTCTACACTGTAATTTTTTCGGTGCAGAAATCAAAACCCATGTCGGTTTAAGTAGTTCAGATATAGAGATCATCCTGACGTTGCGTTGGTGAAAAATGTTATAGACATTAATATAGTTATACTTTTTTTAAAAGCACTGTTCTATAAAATTTGTATGAATACGTTGAAAGAAATAATAACACTGCCAAAGAAGCAAAAAGTCTATATAACATAATTACTCTCAGCTTCCCTGTTATAAACATCACCGATTTAATTAATGAAAGTTATAGCCTAGCTAGGCTCAATTTTTAATTATCAGCTTCATTTACTGAGATTACAGACTTGGCTGTTAATCTAGGTGTGACAGAGGTAAGGCACACCTGCACGGCCTAGACAGGAAGTATTAAATATCATCCCCATAACCTCAACTATGTTTATGCTCTGGGTACGCCGTGCACATTATATTGTGTATTCATCGTGAAGATGTGTTGTTGCGACATGATAGACATGGTGTTGGAGCTGCGTTCAATCTAAAGATTAACTAGTTATAACAACTACAAAACTTTGCCAATAATATATGTTCTTGATTTGGATAGTGTCATAGTATATTGGATAGTCAGTATTATATCACGAAGACTAGTACTTTCCTCTTGTTATGTTTACCTTGTATTAGGGCACTAGAAACGCCACAGTCTAACGAGTAAAAATACAACGTAAAGGTAGACAATACTGTGACTGCAGTATTGTATAAAAGTAGTGTTTAAAATTACTTATAACAGCGAACACCCAAATACTCCGAAATATTTTATTCCGAATTTCGATATTCCGATTTTCAAACGTCCGAATTTCATAATACCTAAGAATTGTAATGTCTATTATAAAAAATATCGAAATTTATTTACCGAAAGTCATAAATACGATTTGTTAGTTTTCCGATTTTCATACGTTCGAAGAGTCATTCAGTTCAAGAATCCTCGAAGGGTTCTTGGTCCGAAAAACGACAATCCGATTTTCAATACTTCGAATAAACTAAAAGTCAACATGTTGCGTAAAGAATCACTGCAAAACCGACTTCACGCAGTCTGCCCTACCCTAGAGTGTAATTTAAGCCCGCGTAGGCGCGGAGGGGTGGGGCAGCCCGCGAGCTGAGAAGCAGGTGGTTTGAAGGCCCGCCGCCGTGGCTGAGGTTGGCCGGCGAAGCCGGCCAGCAAGCCGAAGCTGTGGTGGTGAGCGTTAAAATCATCTGCGACAATAAGCCGGAGCCGTGACAGAAACAATGCTTGCTGCATGTTGCATGCCTGCTTGCATGTTGCATGCCTGCCTGCTTGCATGTTGCATCCAGCCGCCGAGTGCCAGATCCCCTTTATTGTAGGTGAATCATTTGGGTTAGGTTAAGTTAGAATTGTGACCAGGAAAACAAAATATTTTTATTCATATTGTTGATGTTTCGAATAATCATTAAGTCGGGCTTTTTGTTATTCGATCTATTGAAGTTCGGTATTTTGAGAATAGTAATTATAAACGTTACGAATATTGAAATTTAGGAATTATTAAACTAGAAGTAATAATATATCGGAGTTGTAATATTCGGAATTCTGAACCATTCGGATTTATTAAAATCGGTATTTTGAAATTCGTATTTGTGACTGTCGGAATAAAGTTTTTCGTATTAATGTAGTGTACCCCTTATAACATACATGTAAACTCCCATTCATTTTTCTCCAGCTTCATTCTATATTAGACTTATATAAAAGGAATTCCCAATTTGATCAAATTTAAAGTCTGTATACATCATACCTATCGGTTCCATTAAATTAACGTGTTAGTTAGAGTACTGTTATTAATTATCCGTTATTCATTTGGACGGCCAAGTCTAGGTTGGTAAATTGAGAGCAGTTCTGTTGCTAAAGCAGACCCAAATGCTTTTTATACCCTTTAAAAATGTTCCATGCTACTCCAAACTTGTCATCTTACTAATATCGCGTCATCAACTGATAACAATTTTGTTGATTACTGTAAAAATTGTTATGCTTTAAACATGAAAAAGCTCACAAATCACAACAGAGAGTACAAATATGAACTAACACGGAACCGAACAGTTTTAGTGGGAAAACTTCTGTTAATGGTCACAGTTCCAACGTTTGGTCAAGGCGTACAACTGCATGTCTATTTATCTTGTCTTTATAAAGGTTAACAAATTTTACTAGAACCATTTCACTAATATTACTATTTGGTTACTATAATAGCATTAAAATTACAGTAGTAAATCTTTGACGTAGGTTTGCATGCAACTGACATAATCTACACAGATCACTATTAACCAATTTTCCGGGATTAGTATTTATCAATTGTTATGAACTTGTATGCCTTACACTTTGGAAGATCTCATGATGGCCTCCCCAAATTCAGTAAGTAAAGTAAAGGTGGCTTTACTTAACTTAACTTATGAACCAATGGCTGATAATTCAATGAATCACAATCGTAAAATGTTACCTGAAAGAGGTCTTGTTGTGCATTGGTCCATTTGGCACAAAACCAGTGGTTGTTGTGTTCGTCAGGGATCGTGCCGTTGAGCAGCTCGAAGTCGGTGTCGAACGTGGCGTTGAAGCGGGTGGCGTTGTACAGCAGCGTGGCGTTGAGCCAGGGCGTGGGCGAGGCAGGCGCGGGCGCGACGGGCGCCATGGCGCGCTCGCGCCCCGCGCCGCGCGCGCCGCCGCCCGGAGCGCGCGACTCTCGCGCCGAGCCCGCCGCGCGCCCGCGGTCCGACGACACCAGACGATTCAGTTGGGCTCGAGCTCTCAGTATTACCACCTCCATCACCACACCCTGCTGGCCACTTCACGCACGACCCCAACCTGTACAACATCATTAAACTCATCAAATTGTATTACCCAAACAGCGGAACACCTCTAAAAACATTGTACTGAAAATAATTAAAATTATTTCTAAATACACTTTAAAAAAGACACAAGAACACTTAAAACTGTAAGAAATAGGATCTACAACCGGCAGCAGGAACAGGGTCCATGGTAATTGAGGTTACGGCTCTAGATACAGTAACCTCATGATAAAGAGAACCGTATTATTATTATTATAATCTTTGTATTACAGTTTTAACATGAATATTTTATTACGTAGTACCTACATTAAATTTGAATAGATTATTAATTAAAATTAAAATTTCAGGTTATTCCAATTAGGACTAATAGTTGGATAAAAGATGTAACGAAATTAAAAAGAAATCAGCTTACAATATAACACGCATTAAAAATACTTTGGTTCTTATGATAAAATTCTGTATCTTACATAAATAACGGTATTATAAAATAATTATTTGATTTAACACGTTCACAAAATTGAAGCTAATATTGTTTATTAGCGCCCACACATTCTGGCTGAGTAGCATAAGGAAGGTTAGGTTTATTGTATTATTCCTCTCAACACCTTGACCGTTATTAGATTATTTATTAATTACATACGTTTTTAATTAATTAATCATATTGGTTTACTTTGTACCTAGAGCATAATATTAATTTTGTGTTAATAGTTCGGAAGCAAGATAATAATATGTTAATACTTCTCCATATTAAAAAACCCCAAACAACAAAATTACAGTCAGCTATTCAATCCCTATTTAAGTATTTATTGCTTATTCCGACTAAAATAAACCCAGGATTTAACGTCCAGAGAATCTGGAACAACCTAATAATTATGTTTAAACCAGATAGTAAGTGGATTGCATTATATTTATGATAACTCGAGAAGTCGAGACAAATAAAAATATTACATACTTAGTGACCACGCCACGTAGCTCAAAGATGCGGCGTAGTCATGCATGGGCGCTACGCGCCGTTTATATACCAATATATATACGCGTACATATACACCGTAGTTGCTACGCAGTGCACGCTTTCCTTGATATTACTTTCCTCGTCCTTAAAGTTTGCTGACCTATTTTTTGAAACAATCTTTCATTTGAGACTATGACCAGAAGTAAGTTTATTTATTATTTACGTGCACATGGTTAAATAATAAGTTACACATTATTTTCAGATGGCTCAGTAAATATGGCTGGTCGAATGATTTATAACGTAACTCAACTATTAAAGTTAATCAAGAAAGAAGAACATCATCTAAAGTTGAAGATATCTCCATACTTTCTCACTCTATATGTAAATATGGAATTAAACAATAAGTTGAATGATAGTCCTGTTTTTTACATTGGTGACAGCGTTGCTGGGTACTAGATCACGAGTAGTTTTATTTTGGGATAATTTTACGATTCTTCTCACTGACCCATCAAAATTGAACATCATATATTGCGTAATATTATTCATATAAATCATAAATGGTATTTCCTTTGCGACCGATTCGTAGCACGTGGAGAGGAAATTTATCTACCAATAATTTACGTGAGACAGCTAACATCCGTATGCGATGTATACTAGTATTGGTATCAGTATCATGTAACTAAATAAATCATGTAGTAGGTTGAAAGTGGCGAGGCATGAGGATATATGCACCGGGTCGGTAGGCATGTGATTCGCGACATTTCCGCGCACATTAAGTCATCCGGCATGAAGCCTGAGCCGGCAGCAAAGCGGGTAGTGGCGGCGGGAAGGCGGGAGCCGCGCCCGTAGCACTCTTGGAGGTTGTTATCGCCACGTCAACACATTTGCATTCAATTGCATTACTTGCATTCCAACGAATTATTCAAGAATCAATTTGGTTTTAACAATTTTGTCATTGAAAACTACTCTGAATAGAATTAATTAAATGAAGCAATGCCTTTTAGGTATCCATCTACTGGGTTTAAAATATGCATCCGCTTTTAGTAAATGCTTCTGTCTGTTCAATTTAAAAAAAGGAACTAAGTCTATGCGTTTAAATAGGAAATTCTTCAGTACCCACTTACAGACTGTCTTTCTCCTTACACCGACAAGGATTAATATTTTTACATAGTTACCTATCTTGATTTTTACGAGGAAAATGCGGATTTTTCAAAATTTTGTTTTCAGCACAAGTGGACATAGTCACGGGCAAAAAAAGGGAAAGCCGTCTGCTCAATCTTTTGCATCCGGGAGGATACGGTGTCGATTCCTGCTCCAATAAATCTTTACATAGATTTGCTATAAGATCTGAATGTTAGAGTCTAACCTTTGTGCCTTGAGACCACGTTAAGCCTTCGGTAATGGGTGTCATGACATATCTATGAAGGTCATTATTTGACTGGCCTATTAGTGTATTGGTTAGTGAAACTGACTGATAAACCAGGGGAAGGGGGTTCGATCCCCAGCCAGTATAAATTTTGTCGGATGTATTATAACATTTAACAATATAATTATAAGTATGTTTATTAGTTGTCTGGTGGCCATTGTACAGGATCTGCTTAGTTTGGGATCAGATAGCAGTTTGCCAATTATATATATTGCGGTTAGTTAGAAGCGAAATTGAACTATACTAGTTGAAGAAATATTTTACCAACCACCTTTCATTGAACCCAGACTGATATGGTCTAGATGGAAGTGAATATATATGTCACTTAACCCCGCTCTAGCTCCAAATAATTATTAAAATCATAAAAATAAAGGGATGCGCCGCTAAAAATATGGTCGGTGCACAACGTAGTATTTAATGCACACACGTACCTCGTAATTGACATGACAACATGAGTTTCAGGATAACATAACAGTCATAGTAATAATGAACCCCGCTAGAAATGGAAATAATATAAGGAGGAAGAAATCAATATGCTCTTAATTAGCGTGATATTTTCCGCCTGACTTCTTAATAAAACGCAATACTTTCAAATTGGCAGTGGAGACACAGAAGAGATTGAGAACAAAACATTAGATATGTTTTAAACATTATTTACTGAAATAAATAAGAAAAAAAAATTGAAGTACTTATTAAGATCCTTAAAAAAATATGTTAGGTTTAAGTGCTTGAATAACAATTTTAAACAAGTTATTTGAAGGTTACGGATCGTTTAAATAACACGTTATATAGGTATTTCCTTTTATATTATAGCAAAAACTGTGTTGTAGCAAAATCAGAACTGTATAGCAATAATTTTGTACCCAAACTTCATACTACAAAGCACTCCGAAGAAATATGTGAAGCTAAAATACATTTTGGCTCAAAATCATATTCCAGTTAACATAAACAATGTTGTAGGACGTAGGTATGAATAGAGATCTTATTTGTTTATGCAGTTTTGGTCACGAGTGAGTTCTTCGCCAAGTTCTAAACTGTACTACCAAATACTGCACTTTAGGTAAAACTTCCAAGTTTAACGATTTCTTATTAACAGTTAGTTCCTTCAGTGATGTCTAATGCTCTGGAGGGAAACGGAAGTTTTTCTTGGAAAGTCGTTCGAGTACTACCTACTGCTATAACATCTTTTACAGTATTTTATGATATATTTCATACAGCACAGCATGATTACGCCGTTTATGTATACAATATGTGAGGTCACGCACAGTACAAATATAAGGTTATAATAATAATAGGTTATAAAACAAATATCAAAAATATCAAAGATTTTCTGATAGGCTTCAAAAAGATTTTTCAAACCACAGAAATTTTAATTATGGAGTTAGATATTAACTGAACTGTCTATTATATATTATACACCTTGTCACAATTTAAACTTTCATTTAAAAATAACGACATATCCTACATTATACTATATTTAATGTGATTATTTTTCCAAGAACTATTTCCACCACATGTCCGTGATCTACTACTAATTATTATTAAAGCACAGTAAAATTAGGGCCAACCAGTGGGCGACGAAACCAATTCATAATATTATTGGCCCTAAATAAAATACTAAATTTATGTAAAGTGAAAGTTTATGTAGCTAACTTACCAGTTTCTACTTAATAATAAAATAAGCAGCATGGTTATAGACATAAAAAAATTCTTTAACTAAAATATTCATATTATTTGAGCTGGTTTCCAAAATACTTCTCCCAAGTTTATGACTACATAAACTGTGTACTTTTTTTTTAAAGTCGGTAATATTCGATAATGACTATGAGAGACTAAAATTGCACGCTACGGACGGACTACATTACCTATCCATAACTTAGGAAATGATCAACAAAATAGTTAAAAACCAGCCATATGATCCAGGGTTTCGGATTATTTAGTAATCGCAAAAATTGGTATTGTAATGGAACATAAGTTATACTATAAAGGCTTCGAGCATTTAGTTTAAAGGTTGAGAAATAATGATCCACCTTGTTAACGATGACCGTTATGTTATAAAAATAAACATAGAAATGTTCTATTATTTTTTTTTTTTTTATGTATACGATATAAAAATGACTTTTTAACAACTAATTAAGACAGAAAACACAAATTACTTGATACTCTTTACATACTAACTTAAGATTTGGCTATTCCACCGTAACCGGCGATTATGATGTAAGGCTTTTGCTTTTTTAGGGTTCCGTACCCAAAGGGTAGAACGAGACGCTATTACTTCGCTGTCTGTCTGTCCGTCTGTCACCAGGCTGTATCTCATGAACCGTGATAGTTAGTCAGTTGAAATTTTCACAGATGATGTATTTCTGTTGCCGCTATAACACCAAATACTAAAAAAACAAAATAAAATAATTATTTAAGGGGGCTCCCATACAACAAACGTGAATATTTTGCTCGTTTTTATAGATAATGGTACGGACGGAACCCTTCGTGCGCGAGTCCGTCTCGCACTTGGTCGGTTTATTCTTTCGTTGTGTTCGTGCTGGCGCGGGACTTATCAGTACAAAACGGAAAAACGTCTAATCCAAAATAATATCCGATTCAACTCAATTTTGGGATTTAATTGGAATAGTTAATCATCCGGGTATCTATATGGTTTCCTTTTTTAAAAACTAAGGTAATAATATGATTTAAACAATTTAATTTATACAATTTTAACTTAGGTAATCAGACAATATTTACAACGAAAGAAACGTTTATATCATACTCTAGAGTCACGTATTAATCATATTTTATTTGACAGACCTCGTGGTCTAGTAGTTAGACCCTGACTGCTAAGTCAAAAGTCACATGGATCAATCCTTACACAGAATAAATATTTGTGCTATGAGCACGATTATTTATTCTGTGTCTGGGTTTAATTCATCTATAATATATATAATATACTAGCTGTGCTCCGCGGTTTTACCCGCGTTTAACTTTATAAATGATCACAGCTCCTCCCCCGTAGGTGATAGCTTGATAATACATATATAGCCTATATGTTGACCCGACCTCTTAGTAATATTCATGCAAAATTCGAATTAAATCCATGCAGTTCTTTTTGAGTTTAGCCCGGACATACATACAGACAAACAGATAAACAGACAAAAATTCTAAAAACTATATTTTTGGCTTCGATTTCGCCTGCAGATCACGCCCCAAGTATCCTTTTAAAAAAATATTCAATGTACAGTTTTGAATTTCCTACGATTTTATTATATGTATAGATATATATGTCTTTAGAAATATATGAGTATGAACTAAGAAAACTTAAAGCATAAAAACTCCAGGCAACCCGCTAGGTCTACCATTGTTTCTAGTTTACACTATTAAAATATTTGCATGTGATTATAATACCATCACTATATCTGAAAATTAAAACGAGTTGAATAAATTTAAGAGCGGGTGCGAATCGCCACCATCAAAGCATGGGGTGTCCGGCGCCTATGTGCGTTATCCACTCCGCTACCGCACCGGGGTATTCGAACTCGAACTTATACAACCCACTCGATGGTCCATTATCTCGAACTTATACAAACCACTCGTTAATGGAGCATAACTTTACGCAATGAAGACGCTTAGCACCATCACACCGAAACCTGCACGGCTGTAGTATGCCAATAAGTGTTGACTGATGGCAATTATTAATTGTTTGGATTTAGAAAGCGAACAATTGCCATTCAGTTAAAAAGCTATCACACTTATATTATAAAGGCGAAGTTTGTGAGCGCGTGAGTATGTATGTTTGTTACTTCTTCGCGTCCAAACGGCTGGAGCGATTTTAATAAAATTTGGTATGGAGTTAGATGTAACCCTGTATTAACACATAGGCTATAATTTACAAAGTTTTACGCGGGTAAAACTGCGGGGCACCGCTATTCACACTAATATTATAAAGGTGAAATTTGTGAGTATGGATGGATGTTTGTTACTCTTTCACGCAAAAACTACCGAATGAATTTTGATGAAAATTTGTAGTAATATAGCTTATATATCCGAATAACACATAGGCTATAATTTATAAAGTTTAACGCGGACAAAACCGCGGGTACAGCTATTGATATTATAAATGCGAAAGTTTGTGAATATGGATGGATGTATGGATGTTTGTTACTCTTTCACGCAAAAACCACAGAACGAATTTTGATGAAAATTTGTAGTAATATAGCTTATATATCCGAATAACACATAGGCTATAATTTATAACGTTTAGCACGGGTAAAACCGCGGGGCACAGTTAGTATAAAATATGCCACTTATTCAGCGATCAGCAATTGCCTAAATTGCTACAGTATTATATTAAGGAAACATAGTCCCCCAACAAAGGATTATTTAGAGCCCAAACAAAATGTTCAGGCCAAATATAGTAAATTGACCAGTAGCTGCACTTTACGTCATTGAAAATGTTTATATTTATGTACGGTACGTGCACATATATTTCTGGGACATATTTATTCGTAAAGAAATATAGGAACCTATTCAGGAAAGCAAAAGGCAGAGGACCAGCAGCTAGAGCCTTCGAGGCGTACATTTATGAATAATTTATGGTTCCGACCTGCTCAGGTGCACAAAAATAGTATAACTTTCAATCAGTACAAAAACAAACTCTTTTATCGAATCTCTGCTTTTAACTTTGAACTTAATGATTTGACATTTAAGTTCATGATATATTTATATACTTTAAGGCAGTTTATTTGATGGCAAACAATAAAATGTAGGTTATCAACTCATAACCTTTAACGTCTGAGATGTACTCATATCTAAATATAGAATAAAAATTTCACCATTTAAAGAAAAAACGTTGTTTTTTACTTAATTTAAAAATATATTTCTTTGATTTGATGATTTTTTATAGTTTTATATTTTACTTTATATGATTGTAATAAGCTTAAATTCTGTTCAACTTGATCTCAATTATTATTTTACACATTAACATTAAACATCAGAATTCGTGACTGTGATATGGAAAACTAACATTGTTTGAGCAATCTTAAATTTTTATTCAACTATTATAAAAATATAGATACTATATCACAAAACTGGTAAAACTTCCTATAGATTTAAAGGAATAATATCAACAAATGAAACTTTAATACACTACAGATTAAAAGTTCCAGAATAAAAACCCTCATAGTTGTATTTTCAGTCTTATCAGCGTATTGACATATCCCAATATTTTAAGGTACCGAGTACCAACCTACATATATCGAATCAGAAGCCCAATGTTAAACTTATGATATAGCCTACCTACGTACATTGCGGAATGCAATAAACGATTGAGTATTGAGTATTTAATCTGTTCTGTACAGATTAAAATGGTATCGAATTAAAAATGAATCTATTTAAAATATATGAATAAACATCATAGTATTTTGAATAAAGAAGAAAAGTATTTGCGCACTTCGTGCGTAATTACATACCACCTCCAAGATACAAACGACATCACGAATATTTATCAAAATATCATGCGTGTACAGAAAAATCGATGACCTAATTAACCTAACTATTAGTATTATCCTCGCAGAGTGCAATATTCAAAAACCTTTCCTAAGAATCGACGTTTCCGCACGTTTCAGCATCTTAATAAAAATTACGTATATTTAGATATCCAGTTAAAGATATAAATATAAATCTAAAAGTCAAAGACTATGTATCATGGCTTTTCAATGTATAACAGACTGACTAACCTTAACATGTGAGTACCTATAGGCATCATGCCTAGGCACAACTTACCAAGCAAACTAGATTTTTTTATCAGATTGGATAAAAATAGAACTACTTCTGTAACAGACTACGCATTTATTGTTCGGGTTTGTTTTAAAATTAGCACATATAGACAAAGACCTACCAAAGTACAAAATCTCTCAAATTTGAGCATGTTTCAACATTTACTTATAGGCCTTCTCAATAAAGCGGTTTTTGCATCATTAGTAGAACACTCTGAGACTCATAAACGAGCATATAATTGAGCCATGGAAAGCCCCAAGTATACAACATTGTGTACGGCATAGGAATAATATGCAAATAAAATTACGTGAAAAACCCTAAGGAAGGCATAATTAAAATGAAATAAAAGTGGTATTTTGATTACTGTAATAAGCTTAAAAAAAATTATGAAAAATTCTTGCTAGATATACTAAAATCGCCTTACTAGCATACTAATTGCTTAAAATTGAAGTTGGCGAACCAAAGTGATTATTTTAGGAAAATAAAATTATACGGGAAAAATATTCGTATTCGACAGCAGCAATCATTTTACCACCTTGGAAGAGACTCTCGCGCAAACTATTCAGTTTAGAATAAAAATATATTAGAAACCTCAATATCATTTTTGAAGACCTATTCACAGACACCCCACATGTATGGGTTTGATGAAAAAATTATATATTGAGTTTCAGTATGGGGAACCCCCAAAAATTTTAGTTTTTTTTTCTATTTTTCTGTGAAAATCTTAATGCGGTTCACAGAATACATCTAGTTACCAAGTTCCAACATTATAGTCTTTATAGTTTCGGAAAAGAAGTGGCTGTTATATACGGACGGACAGACAGACAGATATGACGAATCTGTTCAGACAGACAGATATGACGGTTCCGTTTTTTGCCATTTGGCTACGGAACCCAAAAAGAAAAAATAATTATATCTAAAAAGTCCAATTGACTCGCCAAAGAGTATTTATTTATTAGGAATAGGAAATACATCGTCAACAGGTACCAACCTTCGCCGATAAATATTATTTATAAATATTTTGCAAATGCTGTCAAGACAGTTGTCATCATAATATCTCTTCCACCTATCCGTAACACGATTTACTACGAAAATTACTGAGTAACTAAGTTTAGAAGCCTTTTTCTTTTATTTTGTTAAACACAGAGATGCAGTAAACTGAGAAAACCCTTATGAACTAAACATTTCCGAGTAGGTACTTAAGGTGGCGACGCTATTGTACTACTTTATATTAACTTATTTATGTGAAAGATTATAGAGAAGGCAGTTCCTATCGAATTATAATTCAAAACATACAATTGAATTGTTAACCTCTTTCTTTTGAAGTCGGTAAAATAAATGCCTGAAAGGGTAAAGTTGCGAAGAAATAGAATAAGTATTTAATCATATACTTAAATAAAAAAAATGATAAGATTTACCTATGTTCAGATTACAAAATTATTTGATTGAATTAAGAATAAATTAAAACAAATCTTACAACACCAAGTTTATATTATGTTTATATTTATAATAAAAATGTAACATAATAATTTCTTCACATTACAACTAGACATCTAGCATGCTAAGTATTAAATAAATATCATTATTATTCATCCATGGTTTTCTATTTATTCACTGAATCTATGTATCTATGTACCTTGTCTGATGACAAGATTCCTGTCTAGTTCCTGGTTCATCTACTTTTGATTCCTACAATTTGATATTAGCGTTTCCGGAAGTCTAAGCTTTAGGCCATGGGTTTTTATTGATTCACTAAATCTATGTGCCCATTAATCTGACGACATAATTTCAGTTAGACTCCTAGTTCAAAATTAAATATTAATGAGATTGAATCATTTATATTTTCAATTCATAAGGTTTCTTATTGTTTCCGGAACTCAATTTCTTAGTCTATATATCCGTCAATTTTTCATAGGCATCCATTTTAAGCAGTTTTTGCAGTGGTTGTACAATACATATCTATCTAATAAAATAAAGACAGATATAGACAGATAGCCAAATGAAAGCATTTTAATTGTCTGGAACCATAAATATATATATATATATATATATATATATATACACACAACATGTAACGTAATTAACGCACTTCCTGAAAATAGTTTGTTCAGAGGTCTTTACTGAATCGATTTCTATAATTTTTAATATACTTAGGTTTTATTCCAAAATAATTAATACTACGGAAATTATTGTACTATCAGCCCTGTAGGGTCAAAATCAATTGAAATGGACCGTAAGTCAAAGTAATAAGACTTATAAATCGCAGTTTTATTTTTATTCATACTAATTCCATCATTTAATACAAAATAAAGAAAAATAAACTTTATTCCATGAAAGTAATTTAGTAAATAATAATGCATATATATGTTAAATTCAGTGTGTGTATTATGATTACAACATAATATTCTAATTGGGATGTTTGAGGGTGTGCGTTAATTACGTTACATGTTGTATATATATGCGAACCATCTAGTTTATCGACTCATCAACATATATATAACCGAACCTACTGAAGTTGGGAACATAACATTTAATGTTGTATATATTTGTCCAGCTAGGCAAGTAATAACAAATTAAAATACAATATTCAACACCACAAAAAAATACAAACAACCTCATAAAATTACTGTGTTGATGATGGCATAGAATATTGCTACCCCATCTCATTCTGTGTGGAGGTTGAAGCAGTCCCGAGGGAATATCTATCAGAGAACGGGCAGCAGTTTCTCTCTGTGTATTAGTTTATGACCATCATATTGTCCCGCCAAGGTTGGAGATTATGGCGTATCCCTTCAAATGATAGACTCATCTCCATTGTGGAAATCTTTTGGGAAGGCCTTTGTCCATCAGTGGGCGTCATTTGGCTGTCATGGACACAAAATAAAAACAATATTTCAAAATTAGACACATTTTAACGAATTCACTATGTATATTGGATCACATTCGGTTAACCACGTTCAATTCAAATGGCTCAAATGCCAGGCGTGCTCATGGCACATCGATATTATGAGTGTAATGTGCAACAAGCAAATTGGTCGAATGCATTCCATTGCATTTTCACATGTCAAAAAGGACGAGGTAAATACTGTGTTTACATCGATCATATTGCTATTTCAAAACACAATAGAGATAATATCTACACAGAACCGATAAGTGGTACATGTTGAGCAAAGGATAAACTGTTATAGTACTGTTGCTTGCGTAGCCAAACCCAATATGCGAGATATTGCGAGAAAGTAGTAAAGATTCTGTGTACAACGGCTGTCGCGTCTGTACAGTGAAATCAAATTGAAATTCATATGACAAGGATAATTTAAAGCTGTTGCCACACTTTTCTCCCAGCTACAGCACGTTAAACTTCAGTCAAAGAAGAGTTTTAGTGAATACTATTTGTAAATTTAAAATATATATTACGTTCAACTGTATTTACGAAGTATTAAATATGTTATGAAACATATTTTTTTGAATTTGATGTTTAATAGACGTACGGTTCTTTGCATCTGATTGGAGGCGATAGGGTTAGCCCCTGTTTATAATAACCACGAAAAGCGATTGTTCCATGCTTATAATAAATTATATAAATTTGTTAATTTAGTTATAATAAAGATAGTTTTGCTTTTAGTTATTTGGGTCTGTGAGTTGAACACGCATAAAACACCAAAGTAGTTAGAAGCTGAATTACAACAAAGTCTCATCGAAATAATGGTAGGTTTAACTCGAGCCTCCAGACTGTACCCGATTAGGATATTATCAACATTGAGTTCCATAACGAACATATCTCATAATATTAGGCAGTCTTTTTTCAGCAAGCTTTTGTTTTCCAAAACCTGTTCAATGCGCAGTAGGTACTGTGAAAACCATCGTAAAGAAAAGCCTACTTTTTATAATGCGTCATGATTTTTTTGCCGAAGTGTTACGGATATTTATAAATCAATTAAATATAAAATAAATATCCTGGGACATTATTCACACGCGGTCATCTGTCCCCAAACTACGCAGAGCTTGTACTATCGAAACCAGATAACTTTGTAAATAGATACGTATATAAATAATTACACCCAGACTCAGGACAAAACAGACATGTTTATGCACACAAATATCTGTACTGGATGGGAATCGAACCCAAGACCTGCGGCGTGTAAGGCAAGTATTTACCAACAAGCCAACCAGCCCGTCATAAATCAATAACCAATGCACAGTAGTCGGAGAGCAACATCTCACGTAGCTGCAAAGATTTTCCCAACTCAGTTATTCTTTAAGTTACATAATACATGAAGTAAAAGTTCATCGTGTATCATTTATCATATTTTGGGGCACTCACAGATGTTAAACAACCGTTGAGTGTGACATATCAACGCCACAAATACTGAGGCCCATTTTTGCCAAACACTGTTTTTCCTTTCTAAAATATTCCCTTCCTCCTCTTCCTACTGCATATACATCATCAAGATATCCCTGTACCAACTGCACTGTTTAGAAAGATCGTTTAGAAGAATCGAAGATCCAATGAGAGGTAGGTCGTAGCGGTTTTAAGTTACCAAAACAGCCTTAGATTACAGAATACATGCAGTAACAAATAACTTCAAATTGCGCTCTTTGTAAGTAAATCGGAGAGCGAACATCGGTGAGCAGAATGAGTGTTGGCATCACTCATAGTTATATCAGTCTGTCCAGTTTTGTTTACATCTTATTAATACTGAGATAACCAGGAATTTGCTGTGTGTTGATGGCATAGGATATCATCACCCCATCTCATCCCGTGGGGAGCGTAGAAATCGTCCGAGGGAATAATTACCAGAGAACGGGCAGCAGCGTTTTTTCTGTGAACTAAAACTGCGATTGCGAACCCGTCTGACAAGCGTGACGATTATGGCATATCCCCCCATTCTTTGGGGAGGCTTTGTCCAGCAGTGGACGTACTTTGTCTGACATGATAAAACAGGAATCTCTAGACATAGGCCACCATTACAATTTTGAACAAAGAAATACATATATTTTTATTTAATACTTTTATGAAAATACAAAATCAATATGTAGTGTTAATTCCGCTAATTGTCAGTTTAATCATGCCGGGATGCAATTTGTACCGCCCTCCCGCCCGCAAAAATGTGCACATGCAAGAAGGACAATATAAAAAAGCAAATTACATGCGCCAGTACGATACCCAACACGTGTTTCGGTCCTCCACGGACCATTCTCAAGGGCTGCTAACTCGTCTCCTTCGAGCACTCGAGGGCGGGCGAGGGGAGGGCGGTACAAATTGCATCCCGACATGATTAAACTGACAATTAGCGGAATTAACACTACATATTGATTTTGTATTTTGATTGTTATGGATTTCCGCAAAGTAACGCCTGATTCCATTACTTAATACTTTTATGGTCACCGTATTGTAATGACGAGTTTAATAAACCATTTGCAGCAAACAAAAACTACCTAAATACTGTATCACCATCAGCCTGATATCGTCCACTGCTGGACATAAGCCAAAGGTTTCTATAACGCTGCCATTTGGAGGGATTTACCGTAGTCACCGCGCCGCGGCGCCGTAGTAACACTGTATATCCTATGCAATAAACAATACTTATAGTTCAGGGTTTCCACACTATTTAATTTCTTACAACCGCCTATTACTACACTCTCGAGGAGCAATAAAAACCTCATTTTGAAACCGTGACCACGACGAACTTCTTATAGAATTTTACAGCCCTAAACTACGGTCAGTCGCAGGCACTCGTAAAACAAATTATGCTATGAATCATATTTCAGTTACAAAACATTCATTGCTAAAAGAATATCGATGAAACATAAAGGTTTTCTTTCAGCATAATATAGAAAGCACTCAAATAATAAGGTATGTCCATTGTTATGAAACGTACCTACTTACCTACTCGTATCTTTCGAACAATAACGCATAGTTAGGGATTTAATTAAAAGCTGGTATGAAGGCTCCGTATATTCAATTATCTTTACTATAGAAATTTATTGCTTACATTATTTATTTCCAGTACTAATTGTTTTATCAAACAATGCCGAATAATTTCTATAGAAGCATTTCAGGCATGGAGAGTATAATATTGACGACTACATCAGAGTTTTGGAATGATATTCCTTAACGTGGCTTGCTATCGTCAGGTCGCCGACACACATACATACAGACACACACTTACACATACACACGCATGCACATGTAATATAATAGAAGGAGAGGTGGAAAATAGTGCTCTATAGGTGGCATAAAGCTTTTTTCTTTTCATAAGTCATTACGGAAAAAGTTTTATGCCCGTTTCTATTATATAAGTGTGCGTATGTGATGTGTGCACGCTGCTGGAGATTGTTCCGCTGGGTCTTCTCAGTTTGGACGTTGTCTATAGCGTTGTATATATCCGAGATGTAATAAATATGTGTAAGACTATAAATCTAGATAATTAAAGCTATAAATGACTTTTTTTATGAATTTGACTGCACGTGTGGCGCAGCGGCTAAGACAGTCGCCTCACCGCTTCGTGTCGCGGATTCGAGTCTCGCGCCGGCCAACTATTTGGGTGACCCATAAATAGTTAATCTGAGTCTAGGTGTAATTTGTGTCCGTCTATTATATGTTTGTAAAGTACCCCGCGACACAGGGAAAAGATTCCCTAGTGCGGGCGTTATCTTTAAAAAAAATATATAATAATCTGTTTGACAATAACTTAAATAATCCAGCGAAGTAGCTAAATCATTACTATTATAAATTAAATGTTATTGCTAAATATTTTTATACAAGGCGCATATCAAGATATTTATATGTACTTAGAAATAATTACGTTTACTTATGTTATCCAAATTTCATTAGGTACATCTAATTTTTTATTTGCCATTGTTCCTTTTTCAAGACAACCAATCGATTAAAGAAGCTATATACAGCATAATTCGCAGAATGGTTGTCATTTAATGCTATTTCTTTATCAAGTAAGGATTAATTGAGCTTTATTATTTATTGGTACGTACAACTGGGGTTAAAGTCATTTCAAATGTAAATATCTGAAACTATATTGTGCGTCAGTACGTAAATAGAAGAAAAGTATTGTATTTACTCATATTTCCATACAACATATTTTTATGTTTTTCGCAGCATGGGAATGGTTGCTAACGAAAATAAGCGGCCTCCGAACAAAATATTGTATATGCTTTATCATGTACCCGTGCCAGTTTCATTTATTTGAAAGATACTCCCTTGTTTTCACTTATTTCTGTGCTATAAAATCCATATTCTGTTCAAAATGTCAAATACAAACAATTCGCGTTTGCGCATGCTGGCGCACGCATGGATGAATCTTATTTCAAATTAAAGGGCGGACCCTTTCATTTGAAATAAGATTCAGCCATGCGTGTATTGAATATTTTTACTCTACTAGCTGTTCCCCGCGGTTTTACCCGCGTTAAATTTTATAAATATCACAGCTCCTCCCCTCTTAGTAATATTCATGCAAAATTTGAAGTAAATCCATGCAGTACTTTTTGAGTTTAGCCTGGACATACATACAGACAAACAGACACACAGACAAAAATTCTAAAAACTATATTTTTGGCCCCAAGTATCCTTTTAATAAATATTCAATGTACAGTTTTGACTTTCCTACAATTTTATTATATGTATAGATATGTGTAATGGTATTTTTAATCTGTTGGTCTTGATTTCGATACCCGCAAACTGAAAAAAACCTTATAAAAGTACAGACGCCAGCACATCCAGCAACCCCAATCTGTCAATTTTCTTCTATAGATTTTCAACTTTATCGCAAAAGCATAAGGTCCACTTTCAATGGAGGAAATTTGACAGATTGGGGTAGCTTGATGTGCTGGCGTCTGTACCTGTGCCTTACCAATTAACATAGAAGTAATCACAATTCCTCCTTAAAAAGATTAATAAAAGAGCTGGATATACGTACACTGTGGATCATCATTATTATCATATTAGCCAAAAGACGTCTACTGCTGGTCATCCCTATTATGAGTATTCTTAATATGATATATAAACTGTTACTTAGTACATTAAGCAGTACATATAACACATTAGCTAAACAATGGCGTCCATCTTTCGTTAGCGCTATCGCAGCTTACAGAAACAAACCAAAATGTAATTTACTTTAGTAATATTTTCAATCATTCCCAGGCACGAGGGTTGCCACATATAAAAACATCGATTCATTATTTAATTAAAACCATATTACTTTTCACTTATGCGAGTTGTTGCCATGTTATGTATACGGGTTCTTAATACACCCACGTGTGACTCAAACTTGGCTGGCGTTATTTTATACACAAAATAGAGAAGATAATTATGTGTTTAGAAAGAGCTGTGTTGTTTGAATAGTGTACTTGTGGAGCGTCTTTTATTTTTGTTGACATAACTACCGTACTGATACATTATTATTATTCTTATACATTAAATCTATCTCTTAAAAAATATATGAATAAATAAGGGCAATATTTGTTTATTTAACAGATAGGTGTTTATAAGTGTTTAACAATACAGAACACTGAACTAATTTGTGAACATTTATCATTTTCAAAAGTCTTAGAGACGGTGTTTGTAGATCCAATGTCATGCAAACAATATTTGTATAATTACAATATCTTGTAGTAGTCATTCGTATTTATACTATTCATAACCAGCTGTAAAATGCTATTTTGGCATAACATAATCAATAGCTATTTTAACAAGAAACATAAGTTGTTGAACTGCTGAACAGGTGTCATGAAATGTTTGGTGACAAAGGTAGATAAGTTTCCGATTAGTCATCAAATGTAGCATATAGCTACCTTATATCTACCATCTGCTCTTAATTAGGCCAAATTTACTTTACACGCAACATTTACAAGCGAAGACATCAAACAAGAATTATCCATTAATCCAAAATATTCCATTCCTCTAAATCTTTATTGGATAACTAATATCCCAATATCTTAATATACTATTATATGGTTCATGGGTTATAGTTTGTTTAGTATTATAGTAACGTGTTTATTTTAAATTTAATGTCATTCGGGTAATATATACGTTACTCCTCCCCAGCGGATTTCCATTAACCGGTCTTTGAAGGTGTTATTATTCCTCACATTCGTGAAATAATATTAAGATATAAACCCGAACGTAGATAGTAAAAAATACGCATTATTTTACGCACTGCTTTTAAAATCGATTCTGTAATGTTTTTATTGATCCATGAACTTGTCTTCGTAAGCAAGATATATTACACTCAACTAGTTATATTATACACAAACTTACCACTATAAAAGACTAGCCGTGGCCCGCGGTTTTACCCGCGTTAAACTCTATAAATTATAGCCTATGTGTTTTTCTGATGTATAAGCTATATGATTGGAAAGTTTCATTAGAATATATTTAGTAGTTTTTACGTGAAAGAGTAACAAACATCCATCCATACTTAAAAACTTTCGCGTTTATAATATTAATAGGATATACTCGTATAGTCAAAACCAGAAGAATTATAACAAGTCTGATTTATTTCATATATTAATTTAAAAAATACTCTTTAATCTAATTGAAATTAAAGAATAGCAGGAAAGATAAATAACAATTAGGTGATAACATAACAGTTAGGTGATGTTTTAATGACAACATTTAGTTTCTAGTTGGTAGTGCTCCTGCCTACAAAGCTGGTGGTCCTGGGTTCGAATCCCCGTAAGTGCAAATATTTGTGTGATGAGCACGAATATTTGTTTCTGAATCATGGATGTTTTCTATGTATTTAAGTATTTATCTATCTATATCATATAAGTATGTATATCGTCACCTGGTACCCATAGTACAAGCATTGCTTAGTTTGGGTCTAGGATGATCTGTGTGTCACTGTCCCTAGATATTTATTAATGTGTACAAATTTAAACCATAAATACCGTAATAAGAACAACAACATAAACTATATTTTAAGTAACAAAAAAATAAATAATGTAGTTTGACCTTTGAGTGGTTATAAAACACATCCCTAAGCATAGAGTATTATCGAATTTAGGATATTATGTATGTTTCCTATCCCATTCATATTTGTAGGCAAGTAGACTATTCTAAAAGGTGATAATTAACGTTACGTGCCCGTTAGTCCAAGCCCACAAGTCCTTAGTAAAATGGTGTGTGCCAAAAATCTCACCGGCTCAATCACCCGATAACGTCACCTTGTTACAGGCACAGGCGTATTTTATTGGCTTATTCAACGTGCATGTAGGTAACGATACTGAATACCGCCTTTTACGTCTGAGAAACATGCGGTGTCGTAAATATAATGCAGTTGTATTACACCGTAGCGACACGTTATCGCAAATAGATATTATAGAGTATTCTATTATGAACTTTATTTTGTTTTGTTTTACTTTTAGTTCAGTATTCTCTTGTTACATATATTTGTGTGTTATACCAAATATAAACTCATTTTTAATAGGTAGTCAGGATCGATACTTTTCCAAAAACGCAGATTGGACTGCGTTTTTGAAAAAGTCGCAATACAAATCGAAAGAAACCAACTGTTACAACCCCCATTTTCAAATAGACTATAATATAGATGCTCTCACCGGTACGCAAGTGATCGGCGAGGTTAAGCAACTAGGCTCGCGGTCAGTTCATAGATGGCTGACCGCCAAAGTGGTTTAATTTCTGAGGGTCTCCGTAGGGCACGTTAAACTGTCGGTTCCGGCTGTAGCATTAGCCAACAGTTGTTAAGCGGAGGCCTACTGAGCGGCTTACTCTGACACTAGGGTGACTACAGCCCATACGATAAGTAAGTAAGTAACTAGAAAGAGAGTTGAACCTTTGAGCGACTCCACGGATTTTAATAAATATGGTGAAGAACTATCTTGATTAAACTAGTGGCATGAGTCATTTGGGCGCTACTATGCCGTTACGGCTGTGTCCTTATGAGTTTAACGTATGTATCTATCTGTATAGATACTCACGTTAAGCTTATAACATCCCTCCGTTTGCCGCGGGAGTAAAACGATGAGGAAGACGGCCATGATCGATTTATTGGAACGAAGTTTCTTAACGCAGCTTGCGGTAGGAGTTAACTGGTCACGTAAGAAAAAAGCATTATAAGGGTGAAGTGACTTTATCTCTTTCTCTGGCTCTTTCTATCATATAAAAATATATATTCGAAATTTCGCGGCCAGTTGTATTGCCACAGTATTGAAAGGGTTAAATATTCTTAAAAAATTGCTTTTGTATTAAATTATTAGATCGTGACTTATGTTTATCATTACCGTTAAGTCACCTTAATGGTACGACGGACGATCTTGCAAAGGTCGCGGGATACCGCAGGATACCGGGCAGCGCAAAACCGGCTATTGTGAAGATCCTTGGGGAGGCCTTTAGCCAGCAGTGGACGTCTTTTGGCTGATATGATGATGATGATGATGAGTTATGTCACTATCGGAATGTTGCAAGGATTACGTATAACTTTTCTTTGCGAGAGTACTTTAACCGCATAGACTTTTTTATATTTAGTATGCTGTTTGTTCACTTTTCTAATGCTTTTCTGTCATCATATCATATTTTATATTGCATACGGGTTAATGACATAACATAAATATGTGTCACAAAATGCCGTGTAGTAACTATATGTTGGCAATAAAGTGTCGCTGCCGTGTAATTTATCTGAATTATATTTACGACACCGCATGTTACTCGGACGTAAATGCGATATTCGACGGTATCGTTACCTTCGTACACGTGGAACGAGCCAATAAAATGACGTCATAACTCGACAAAACCCAAAATTCTACAATGTTTCTAATGACATGTGGTTGTGGACCGAGTTACAGGGAATCACACGATACTATCAGAATTGAAGAGGCTGACGACACCCAATTTTATAGGTTCTAACCAATTCCGCCCAATTTTATTTCTAACTAGCTGTGCCCCGCGGTTTTTCCGCTTGAAACTTTATAAAGCCTATGTGTTAATCCAGGGTATCAGCTAATTCCACACCAAATTTTATCAAAATCGCTCCAGCCGTTTAGCCGTGTAGAAGTAACAAACATACACACTCACAAACTATCGCCTTTGTAACTATAAAAACGATTTAAATAACGTTAAGAAAGGAGATCGGCAACCGGCCCATACAAACATGGCCTGGAATGGCCATAAATAAAACAATATGGATTTTGAAGGGGTACTAATATTCTATCGCCCTGTATATTTATTTTTTATGTAAAACATGAGATTTGTGTATTATAAGGCGTATAAGGTCAACAAGATTTCAATATTGTATTAGATCATGGAACGAATTTTTGTAATAATTATACTACTTTCTATATATAAATAAGTAAAACAGGTTAAGATATGTTTATGACAACCGTGGTAAGTTCACACCTATTAAAAAAAATAACCACCGCCATAGTTGCTTAGGACAAAATACGTGGTCCGAGGTGCGAATAGCAGAGTTAAATCATGATGCGTAGATCCAAAGTTCAAGAAAGAAAGCCGGGGTCAGTCGGGAAGTCGAAAACATAATCCAGAAACAAAGCCAAAGGTGGTCGTAAATATACCAGCCACAAGAAAATATTCACGATGGCAGTCAAGCAAGCCTAAACACAAGTGTAAATAAAAATACAATCAGTTCAATATGACAGATAAAAAAGTGTTACCATTACTATGAAGAATGGATTCATTCATTGATTTATAAATCAACACACCATACATACTCTCGATTTATATTATCACTGTTGCGGATAATATTATGTACGCAAATAAAACATATTTCAATTCAGTGAAATTATAACGCCTCTAAGAATGACAATATAATAATAATTGCATGACTGGAAAAATAAATATTTCCCCAACGGCCCAAAAGACCGAAGCAGCCAGACCCTATCAGACAGTTTAAGAAACATGAATGCCGGAATAAAATGATTTATTTTTAAGAATAGAAATCATTTTCCCATGTTGTACAAGGAAATAAAAGGCATGGAGGGATTTTAAATATTATAATTTCTTTTTTAAATAGTAATTAACTTTTGTCCATCACAGGCCTGGAATTGCCGAAGTCTTTTAACACAATCATGCATGTATCATGAAATCAGTCGTGAGGATTCCACTGCTGAACATGACCTCCCCTATATATCTCTACGGCTGTCTCGGTCTTGCGCTACCCGCATTCATTAATTCCAGCGACTATCACAATGTCATCGGTCCATCTTATAATGGATCTGCCTATGCTGCGTTTCCGGTTCAAAAAACATTAATTGTAGACAAATCATAAACTAAGTCAAATCTAAAGTGTTTCTTATTATAAAATGCACTACACATAAAATGTACATTTTATCGTGTACTTATTATTACAGATAGTTTTGTTTAAGGATATTTTGATACCTTTTAAATATAGTTTTGGAATACCAAAGTAAGTAATATATATAAATATATTGAAATTTAACATATCTTTTTTGAAACAAGATAATCAATCAAGATACCTACATTGGATAAAAACTTGTAGAATAGCTATTTGGATGTCAGCCCCTTATCTATCTTCTGCCATCTAAACTCAAAATCCAAACGCAACTAGTAACCGATGTGGTTAAACCATGGGTCTTATATTATATTTGGGGACTATTTGAAACGATCGTCATAGATATTTCGATGATCACTGGAACCGAGCTTGGTCTCCGTGGCACACAGGAACAGACGCCAGCACATCAAGCTTCCCCAATCTGTCAAATGTCCCCAATTGAAAGTGAACCTTATGCTATTGCGGTAAATTTAAAAATCTATAAAAGAAATATGACAGATTGGGGTAGCTGGATGTGCTGGCGTCTGTAGGTACTTCATCTGGCATGAAGTTTAACTTATTTTCATCTTCATTTCTCTTGAACATTCGACGTACCGGACGGTTATAATTGTTAAGACGTTAACTTCGCCCTTAAAAATTAACAACGCATAAGTTAAAACTGGAAAACCTACCTTCCCCATTAAGTTTTAATCTGCCTCATTTATGCTATATTAGCCTTTCCCCCGCGGTTTTACCCGCGTTAACCTTTATAAATTATAGCCTATGTGCTAATCCAGGGTGTCAGCTAACTCCATACTAAATTTTATATCGAATTATTTATTTATTATTATTATTAATTTGTTTTTGTTTCTAAGTCTTGAATTCTTGATATTTTAATTACTGTTGTTTTAATGTTTTGTTGAGCAGTTTGTTGTTTATATGATTTTCAATTAAGATCGGAACATAATTTTAAGTTGTTATCTAGCTAACTAGATAACATTTCATCATAATTTTAAGTTGTTATCTAAATAACAACTTAAAATTATGATGAATTAATTGTGAGAAAAATAATATGCTGAACAATCAACATATTATATTTTTTTGAACAGCCTCCTATGACAAACCACCACTTATAACCTGTTTTATGCAAATAAACGATTTGATTTGATTTAATTTATTAAAATAGCTCCAGCCGTTTAGACGTGAAGAAGTAACAAACATACACACTCACAAACTTTCAGCCTTATAATATTAGTGTGATGGATTCGCTTAGAAACACACAAGACTAGATAAACTACTCATTGAAGTGCAGAAGAGTTATTGTAGGTATATATAATATAGGCAGATTTGTATACATGTTATGTGGGTGTGAGTGCAGGGGTGGCTGGCACTGACTCCGTCGTGGCGACGGCGTGGCGCGCCGGTCTCGCCTATAGCCACCGATGTCTTCTTGTACTCCGAATAAATGCCCATCCAAGAAAGAAGGAATGCATTTTTATTGCATTTTCTTAGATTAATAGGCTATTACTGTCTGGCTGGGCCGACTCTCCTATTTACTTCAACTTTTGAACTGAATATGAATACATATATACTCGTAGGTACATTCAGTATAATTTAATCTCGACAAGACGTTTCTATGAAGAGTATATGGATCAATATTATAACTTATGCCTTAATTAAATTGTGATGAATAATAAGTTTCTGTAAATTAGTAGGGGTTTTTAAAATCACGTTGTTAGTTCTTATTTAAACAACATAAACATATTTTTTTATTTTTTATTCGTTAGTTATTATCTAAGTACGAATTTAATATGTCAGGGTTGTATGGTTGACGTATTTTAAGAAGTACGGAAAGGTACCGAAATTTAAACATCTAAGGTCACTCAACTAATGACAGACCTTGCCAACCCTTTCAAAACGGTAAAGCGCCTGACCATGCGTTCTACTAATTATAAATGTTGTTATTCACACAAAATGTTTTAAAAAACATTGCCTGAACAATAATCCTTTCATATTTAGGTTGATTAACACGTTTTAATGTATAAGTGTTTTTATATATTATTTATTTTAATTAATTGGTTCTTTGTTGATACGGAAGATTGAATATTTGATTAGTAACTCAGCACATCAGATGATCGAAATGTGATAGTTCTGATTTCATTTTTCTTTATTGCTGGATTAAAAAGGTGTTCCCAAAAATAAATGATGTATTCGTGTAACGCCAAATCGTGTGTAGCAGCTGTCGTAATGTTCGACTCGAGATTGATGGTGGTTGAAGCCTTCCGTCTCTAGATAAGCTATATTCCCGATGTTGCGTGACGAGTTACGAGCCACGACTCATAACCCACTATCAACGTGCTTTTGGAGATTATTACCTTGCAATGCTATGTCATGTATTCACAACAACTGAATAAATTGTGGTTAATATAAAAGTTCTAACGAATACTTATTGCATTTCCTTCTCAATAGTACCAGAATATCAACTCTATCCACTGAGACAACATGGAGAACATGCGGTCAGTTGTTTATTTACATTTATTGCTATTCAATGACATCGATGAGTGTCCGATGGTTACGTTGCCAAGTTTTACAAATAATGCCTGCGGCAACGTGTGTACAATTATTAGATCCAGACACATGACATTCTTTTGTTGACATTCTAATAGAGTGCCAAGAATATACTCGAAATGCTACATTGATGACGTAAAAATTGCAATTTATATGTAATCTTGGAATTGTATTGCTAAGAGTATGTTTTATACATTAAGAAATAAACAAATGTAATAACATTAACTTTAACTAAAATTAGTAACTATATGTGAAAGTTGATATAAGGAAAATAATGTGATAAAGTTAAACAAAAAAAGCGTGTATGCGATTCCAGTACTCTGTTGAGATTGTTACGTGTAGCATATTGTTGCTACGAGATTCGTAGCACTGGCTACTGACATTTCGTAGCAACTATACTAAGTATTTTTTTAAGGAAGTAAACTTTTATCTAATTAAGTGAGTGAAATGCCTTATCGACCCCTAGATCGCAGCATCTTTAGCCAGCGTGCAACGACGTGAGATGCGAAGGGCCGCTCACCTGAGCAGCCTAGGACGCGTCCCGTCTCTCCGCCCACTTGTGGCGGTGGCGAGTTGGGCAGCACTCGTCGTCACGGAACGTCCGCATGTCGGGCACAGTCATGCCGTACCATCATAAAGCACCACAACACGAGTGAGCGCGGCACGCGAGTCGCATAGTAGCTGGTGATGCGCGGAGCGATAGCTGGCGGCGGTGTAGCGCGGCGCCGCGCGGCACTACTGACTGGCGGCGCTCAGCTCCGACGGGCGCGGCGCCGCACGCACGCGCGCTGCCAGCGCCGCGCCACCCGCCGCCCGCGCCAACCCTTACTCCCATCTCGCTACGTACTACTTAGATATTATCAATAAAATTATTGTACGACATCAACTCATCCGATAGCCGCATGCCTGTCAATTGTTTCGTTTATCGAGCGTGAAATCGAGTGATTTGTAATAAACCGACGAAAAATTTGCAATTACCGCATAATCACGAAGTATTATAACTTCCATCAATCCGGAATTGTCGGTTGCCCATTTCAAAATAAGTAGGTAACGAGCGCATGCACCTTCCGGGACCAGTGTTTGGTGACATTTAAATCAAACGTCTCTTAACTGACGTGGCAAAATAAGTTGTTATTAGATACGAGAACATGAGCGCCCAATACCGGCAGCGGTCCAGAATTTTAACCGAAAAATGCCAATATAAATCAAAGAAAGTAAAACGTTTTTGGTTTTGTGGACAAAACAGCAAGATTCGTTTAGAGCATAGACGAAAACTATTTTGATTTTTGAGCAGATTTTAAAATTAGGTTGCTTTTGAATTGAAATTAAAAAATCTAAGCTCTAAAGCCATTAGAAATTAAATAGTTCTAAATAAACCTAGGTTGTTACTGACTTCATTTTGAAATGAGAATTTATTCAAAATCTATGCAAAGTTTCTGAGAAATTAAAATATATGTTACCACCTTAATCTATTCCCATCTAAGTATTATCATGTATTGACGTCAATGCGTCGTCGGTCTTAATATTTCGTTTTAACACTAAGCGTGCCGGTTTTTAGGGTTCCGTAGCCAAATGGCAAACAACGGAACCCTTATAGATTCTGTCTGTAACTCTGCGATAATGTCTGTCTGTCTGTCCGTCCGTATGTCACAGTCACTTTTTTCCGAATCTATAAGAGCTTTACTGTTGAAATGTGTAAGTAGATGTATTCTGTGAACCACATTAAGATTTTAACACAAAAATAGAAAAATAATAATAATTTTGAGGGCTCCCCATTCATAGAACTGAAACTCAACAATTTTATTTCATCGTACCCATACATGAGGATAGTTCTTCAAAAATAATATTGAGGTTACTAATATCATTTTTTTCTAAACTGAATAGTTTTTCAAGTGTGTAATATGATCCCCGCCCTTCTAAAATAAGAAAATGATTAAACTAAAAAAAATTATGATGTACATTACCATGCAAACTTCTACCGAAAATTGGTTTGAATGAGATCTAGTAAGTAGTTTTTTTTTAATCACAAACCTTAAGCCGCAATTTACCTTTCATTTAATCAACTAAAAGACTTGCTGCTACGGAACCCTTCATGGGCAAGTCCGACTCGCACTTGGCCGGTAGTTCTAGAAATAATGCGACCACTTATATACCACCCAAACAACTTTTTTGGCATTATAGGTGTCTTATTACTACTACCCTACCGTACACTGGGGTAGATCTGGACTATAAGAAGTATAGTCCAAATGTAGCCCCTTTTGATTCTATGGAATATTTAAGACTCCAATTAAGATGCAGTCAACTATGTTTCTATTTGCCACAAAACTTTGCTGAGCCGGGGATTGGATCTCAAAGCGGCGCCGGTTCCTTAGTTTGTAGTCTAATTTATTTGGCAACTTGATCCCGTCCTCCGCTGTCCAGTAAAGCAGTCTCCTAGGCTAACTGTTAACGTCAAGCTAAAAGAAAACGAAGAAACAGGGAGGATAACATACACACCGAAAAGAAAAATTCAATTGAGTTATGGCGCGGGTGGAAGCTTACAGAAGCTACGGTAATTTTATAAACCTTCAGATTGAATATTCTATTAAATGTATTAAGTATTACATTTGTCGAGTCGATGACTTAGTAAATGTAATATTAGTGGTTTATGTATTTTAATTAAAACAATGGATTTAATCGATCTTTGAGATTGAATATATAACTGCGCGACGATTAGCGGCTGGCACGTCTCCAACTGACAAGATGCGGGACCTTGCAGCGACGCAGCCTCCCTATAAGATTGGAAAACCACAGTACTATGGTGGCTAATTACTTTTTGATAACAGGTATGACGTTATGGAACACAAATTATGGAAACAAGGCGTACTTGAAATATATTTTGATGGCGCCAACGTCTTCCGTAGAATCTGTTAGAAAGAGAACAATAAATTCGACAATCTAACTGGATTCACGGAAGCTTAATTCTATCTATATTCTTTGTTTTATCGGTTTTATGTAAAGAGACACAGTTGGGAAGAGCCTTTACTATAAATTTGTTTGCTCTAGCCATAGAAAATAAACTTTTACTTCTTTTAGCTTAGATCCTCCGTGTACTTGTTTGGAGTTTGCTTGATAACTTCGAAAAATTGCGTAGGTCGGAACAACTTTTAGTTAAAAACAAATTACATCGTAACCATATCAGACGTTTCGAACCACGCTACAGAGCTAAATCGTTTTCAGTTATTTTGAAATACCTATCGCTTATAATACCAACGTCGTAAACTTGTATTCGTACCTTAAGTTGTTTTTGTGCTCGGAACAAGGTTATTGATAAAAATAAAATACCTACGTACCTGTGCCCACTCGTGAATTGGTATGATGAAAGCTAAAATGAAAAGCTGAATTGAGTAAGTTTTCCTTACTCAATTAACAAGTAGATACACGTTTAAAACATGTATAAAAGTTAGGTACGCTTTAATTAATCTTGTGACACATATGTACCTACATGCATACATTTTTAAGACGAACCAAATATTTTTTAAATGCGGACTACGATAGTTTCTGGCATGGCAACTAGTATTAATAGAGAATAGCTATTGAATCAGGACATATTTACAAGTGTTTGCGGAACATTCTCAATTCCGTCACTCTTAAGCCGGAGGTGTGGGCAAGCTTAGGCATTTTGGCATTGGCATGGCATTGTCAGCACAAAACAGCTCTGAATAACGTTCAAATTAGATCGATATGCTTGACCCTCTGATCTCCGTTTATATAGAAAACACGCTGAAACTGCATGCACGCGCGTACATGCAGATGCGTGTTCCGTGTGTTGGACTGTGCGTGTTTTCTATACAAATGGAGATACTTACAAGCAACGTTAGAACACGCACTAACGCAATACGCTGCATCATGCGGGGCAGTGTGCCAATCGCCTTACGCAAATAGAAATATATCAGGCGCAAAACCAATGGCTTTCTGTCTTTTCTGACTGGAATATCACACTACTAACTTAGGTAATGGCTGCAGCTACAACTAGACATGTTCTAAACAGAATGAGAAATCTTTTGGTATGTCTGTGGAATTAAATATGGGACATATTCATATATGTTTAAACAGAATAACTACCGGTAGAACAATGATGTAATTAAGTGTAGGTAAAAATACGCGTTAAAATGCGCTAGATCTATTTCCATATGATATCAGAGGGTCAAGCATATCGATCTAACTTGAACGTTATTCAGAGCTGTTTTGTTCGCGCTGTAGGCCATCAGATAACATCGCAACTGGTAAATCGCATGTAATGCTCAAGAATAGTGCGGCGTAGTGGATAAGAAAGCATCGTAAGTGTTGGCTAGCACAGCCTTGACCAGGCCGGCCTGCAGGTGATCAGATTGTATCTATCGCTATCGCTTTGACTCGCCTTTACAGTTTACACCTTAAGGTCACCTCCTCATTTACTTAGATAAAGAAAGACGAACGAGTACAGCCCCGGTGTCGGCCGGTAAACATTCCGATTAGATTACATTATACGCAAACAAACCCATAAATACTGATTAAGTATAAGTTGCTCAATTCGAATTTGTGTCTCTTATTAGCTCAATTCGTAGTATTTTATTTTCAGACACTGTTACAAAATGTTAATTGGATACCTAGTTTAGTCTACTAATGTTAATTTTGTAACAGTGTAAAGTTTACGTTTCAGTTACTTCGTATGTTTAATGGTCAAATTGCTTTATTTTGCAACGTATTTCTAATAGTAACCCAGGTTTCTTAAAGCCCGTGATATTGGGGCCTCCTATTTACTATCTGTGAGTAGTAGAGGAGAAACATACAACAGAGTTTAGGTCATTAATGTCAACCATCTAAACGCAGCTTCTTTGGATATAAGTACTAACACTAGTTTCTACGTGGTGTGTATACTAATCAAAATGGACTAAATATGGCCCTGAAATAAAAGAATTTTATTAATTTTATTGATTTATTTACCCTGGAGGGAACTGGAATATTCGTTTTCTGACTCATTGCGAGATGCAAAACCTTTAAAGAGATTTCCCGATATGGATATTTTGTAGAAAATTAGCAATCTTTTGATGTCGCTGACAGGATCAGTATGTATAATTCGAACACATTGAATTATGCTCGAACCAAACGTTGCATCTATGGTGGAAGTGGCAATGAAATAATAATATTCTTTCATTTAATTGTTTAATTTAATCTTTGTCATAATTGTATGAACAAGTACTAGTTAATTTTTAATTTGTATACCCTCACATTTAATTTAACTTGTTTGGAGTGTGATATGATATTTTCAGTCACGCGATCCTACTGCCGACTGTTTATCAAATTATTTTGTAGCCCTGTCCATAATTAGTAGGTATATGATTTAACAATATTCATATTATTAACTCACTCAGGAAGAAATACTTTTTATTTATAAGTTAAGATAAAACTCTTAATTTCGCATTAAAGGTTGGTAGGAATTACAATAAAACATGTACTTACAATGGGTAGCCTTAACTCTGTCAATCATAGGACGGACCTGGCATGATGATTATATTAAAAACCCGGTATTAGGTACTTGGAATATATTTGACTTAATATAAAATGGCAACTAAGAGGACTAACGGCTTAGTCCGTCATATCAGATTATAGTCATAACTTCAACAAATTATTAGTTTTTGAATGCCCCGTAGCCGATAATTTTGTATTAAAATATTACCTAAAACATATATGGAAGAACAAGACATAGGTTTCATTCTGTTTAAAATTTCAAAGAATAAACCATAAAATTGGATGTTAAATATTTGAAAAAGCAATAGGGTCTAATGAGCATTGTGCCATTTTCAGTATCAGAACCACCTCAATAAATTCATCAATTGCATCGTTTACCGCAGGTTCCGCTTGTGTTGGACCACTTTTACTGGGATTTTACTAGCTAGTTACTAGTATCATTACAGTAATACTCCGAAGTCAAAAAGTGAGACTGTTATAGCCCCGTGCACGTAAAACTGCGAGTCTTCAGTCTGAGATCTCTCCAGTCTAGTCCATGAGCAACGTTGGCTCATGGGATTATGGGAGTTAGAGAATGGCGTACGCACTTGGGTTAGGTTACACACATTTGTGAACTATAATATGTCCCGGGGTTAGTACTAGTGGTAATCTTGTCTTCTCTGGTAATCTGAAACTCAACGAGAAATAATATAATATAAAAAAGACATAATTAAGTTTAAAGCCATCTTTTTATTTAATCTCTCTACAATTTTTTATTCATAATAGTACTAGTGGTAATCTTGTCTTCTCTGGTAATCTGAAACTCAACGAGAAATAATATAATATAAAAAAGACATAATTAAGTTTAAAGCCATCTTTTTATTTAATCTCTCTACAATTTTTTATTCATAATAGTACTAGTGGTAATCTTGTCTTCTCTGGTAATCTGAAACTCAACAAGAAATAATATAATATAAAAAAGACATAATTAAGTTTAAAGCCATCTTTTTATTTAATCTCTCTACAATTTTTTATTCATAAAAAATTTTAGGTATGTTATATTGTTTCAGTTAAATAAGAATAACTCATCAGATTTAATTGTAACAATTTAATGAAATCACATTCACAAAGAAAAATAGCTTTTGATTAGATGTTTACAAACAATCATAACTTCAGGTGAGCTTAATTATACTCTTACAGAAAAAATTATTTTGTTTTTGGTCTAAACTAAGGAAAAAGTTCATGATATCGCCCCTTCGGTAAAGATCTGACGGCTATTAGCAAAAGGACCTTAGTAACACGCCCAAGCGCTCGCACATTCATCAATCATGAAAAGGCCGCTCAAGTAGGTACTTCCTAACCGCAAAGCATTTATTTTATTTACTTCTGAAACCACACTTCTTACGTCCATTATATACACATATATAAAACTTACCTTCTTGTTCGGTTCATTTTAAGCGAAATGCGGAAATGGCGGAATGGCTTAGTCTGTATAATGATTGGCAAACTTGATCTAGGCCGTCTAAGTACGTCTAGGTAGTTAAATATAAAATCGATCGTTTTACAGGGTAAGCTCACGTTTGCACACCTTTAACGAGTTTACTTTACCGAGTTACTTTCCTGTGAAATTTCGTATCCTAAGTTTATTCGCAACGTTTATAAAGTGTTCGCCCAAGTTTCTGTCAAATTACAGTCGTTGCAAACCAATTCCCGAAATTGCAAAACTCTACTGGATGATATAGTAAATGCAGGGTATAAGTGACAGTTTTAAACAAACTTTTATCTTGGAATCTGTAGGTAAAATCGAATGCCAACTTTTACCACTGTGATTTTTTGTTATGTTTTTTAGTTAATTTGCGATAGAAACAGAATAACGATGATGATAATTGCAATTTTCATTTATCTATTTTGTAGTTGCACCTTCATCTGTAAGACGAGGATTTTATTTTCAGGTATCAGTAATAATATTTATAACAAGTTCAGCTGATCACCATTATCATAATTATAGAAGTGCATGCATAATTATTGAGTTATCGTGAAAAGTACGTGAACAAACGTGTTCAACAATTAATATTAGCTTATGCAGCTTATTTTTTAATATGATTTATAGTTTAAGTAGACATCAAGTTAACTTCTCCGTATCTGAGTCTAAGGTTAGTAGAATTGTAAAGACTATTTAACCTCTTGAACGATTACTTATTTTAGCATAATATACGCAGAACTAATTTCAAAAATATTAATTCCATTTCAACAACCTATTACGAAATTATGCCTACTCCGGGCATAAAACAATGGCAATATTCGCTCAGAGTGTTAGCTTGGCAATGAATATTATATTAATGCTGGGATGGGATATACCTACATTATGTACATAATAGTAAAAATAATAATAATAATAAATCCTTTATTTGCAAGTGACCATGACTCATTTTTGATTTGTAATAGGTAAGAACAACAAGTTAACAACAAGCCTATGTTAGTAATGTATAAAGCTCGGTTATTTTATATTATTAGTGATATATTATTAAGATTAACATCAACAATACATCGAAGCTGTGGTTAATAATTATTAAATTAAAGTTACCTTACATACCAAACTTATGTAATTTATTTTGTACTAAGTAAATAAATATTAACTTACTGAATTAACATGAGATCGTGCAGGTACACACGGCTACACATCAAGCTATAGTTTTCCAATATAAACTGACCTTTCATTGTATGGAAATCCTATACAACGCGAGATCAACTTATACTGGAAATGTATAGCTTGTATGTGTAGCCGCGTGTACGACGTTGTTAGTAAAAATGTAAAGAGATCAAAGAGTTATTTCGAAGGTCCTACTCTCCGCCCTTTAGTTTTCCTTACTGACCTACTCTATAAATCTTGTAAAGTGTTAGCGGTTAGGCAGTTATTCATAATAAGCATAGTACTAAAGCAGCACGCAACCCTTCCCTAAATCACTGAATGTACGAATAAAAGATGAAAGTATAGAGTTTGCATACAAAAGAGATGAACAAAACTTGTTCTTTCTAAGATGTCTCCACAATATTGCGATTGCAAACATATTACGAGTATATTCCCGTAATTATAACAATTGTTAAATAATTTAGCTTTTTGTTATTTTGTATTTTTTTCCTAGTATTGATGATGTTAAATTAAAATGTAAATGTTTCGATACCAGCAAAGACTTAATTATTGAAATAGTTTCGTTATTCATATAGTTATATCATGTTTATAATAATTAGGAGATTATTTTGGCAAACACTCATTAGCATAAATCGCCTTGACTGCAGTAATTAAGAAACACGACATTCATTTAAAATTCGTATTCATCATACGTTTCTCTTTGCTCTCCCTGCTGCTATGAGGGATTTTTAGTAAATAAGTTAAAACTGAATCGTTAGATTATATCCTTAAAATATGGATTCTCAAATCTTACTTTACTTTTACAACTACTTATTTATCTAAGAGATTTCGATTAGCCTTAGGCGACTGTTTAGCAGCGGCTAAACAGTCGCCTCGTCGCTTCGTACGCGGGTTCCAGTCCCGCACCGGACAACTATTTGTGTGGCCCACAAATAGTTGTTCTGAGTCTGGATGTAATTTGTGTCCGTCTATTATATGTTTGTAAAGTACCCCGCAACACAGGGATTAGATTCCCTAGTGCAGTCCTTAGTCTTTCAAAAAAAGAAAGAAAAGATTTTTATGTGCGTACGAAATGTATTTTCTAGACGGTTTGAGCCCACGCTGTCCTCTTTAGTCCGGTGAAGCAGTGAAAGCCTCCTAGATTAATTGTATAAGGCAAGTTAAAAAAAAGAAATGTATTAAGAATGGAGTATTTTGCGTGGGTGATAGGTCTCATGGGCGAATTTCGTCTATGGCCTTTTATTAATTGAATGAAAACGAGAACCCGGTACGACTGGTAAACTGACCGTCGGTTAGTTCTCTCATCAATCACGTCCTTAAGTCTATATTTACGCCATAACATAGCCGCGCACCTTATTGCTTATTAATTAATTCTAATTGCAATAGCGACGTAATAAGCAATGCCGTTAGCGCTAATAGGATTATAAACTTCACGAAATTTACCCCGTTATTACTGTAAAAGGTGAAGAAAGCTAATGAAATGATGAAGCATAGCGCTATTTCTGTCACTCGGCTGTTTCTTTGATCGAATGTCACGAGTCTTGATTGTAATGGGAGTGTATTACACAAACGAAATTTTGTCTATTTTGTGTAGAATCTAAACATATTATAAAATCGTAGGAAAGTCAAAACTGTACATTGAATTTTTTTTTTTAAAGGATTCTTATGGCGTGTTCTACAATTGATATCGAAGCCAAAAATATCATTTTAAGATTTTTTCCGTGTGTCTGTTTGTTTGTATGTATGTCCGGGCTAAACTCAAAAAGTACTGCATGGGTTTACTTCAAATTTTGCATGAATATTACTAAGAGGTCGGGTCAACATATAGGGTACATATTATCACGCTAACACCTACGGGGGATGATAATTTACTATGATAATTTACAAAATTTAACGCGGGAAAACCGCGGGGCACAGCTAGTTTTTAATATTTGTTTATAACAGAAAATTGGGAGTCCATTTTTTTACTTTGGAAACTTTCTTCTTACTTGTCAGAATAACAATGGCGTTGGTACTAATTTGTATTAGGTGCACAAAGTCAATTTAAGTTCATATGTATTTGTTATGGACCTGGTGATTAATGCGGGCACTATGAATAATGCCTAGCTCTATTGGGGTTAGTGATTAATACTCTCTTAACTTCACTATTTATCACATTGCACGGTCATTATTATATTGCTACATGATACTTGGGCAATTTGATAATAAAGCTAAATATGACGCGGTGTGACGGCGACGCATGGCGTGGCACGCTTTGACCATTCAGAGACCGCCATTCAGCGTGCGGCACGTGCGGCGGACTTCAAGCACTATTGTTTTTGTTTAAACATTGCATTGTATGTCACCTGAAAAATTCACAAAGCTCCAAAAAATGGTATTTTTGAAAACTTTTCACCAATCTTCACCAACAATAGTGTATCTAACTCTTGACGGCCACTGCCGCAGCACGCTCGCTTCACTCGCTCGCCTTAATGCGCTAGATAACCTAACCCAAATAATTTCCTTTTTTGTAAATTAGGTGGCAATGTATAAAGAAGAAGGACAAGTTAAGATAATTATTGATCTTTACTTGACGCTGTCTATAGAATATTTAGTTGACGTTGTAAAAAAGACGAATTACTTTATTAGAGGCTATCTCATTTTCCCATTGCTTAGTTATAAAATGAGAAGTATGATCAAGTGGCCAATAACGAAGTGTGTGGCTAAACTTATAATTTCTCTATTTTTAATATGATTTTACTTAAGTTTTAAATGTAAAAACTAGTGGATACTTAATGTAGAAGTCCTTGTCAATTAATCCAAATAATGAGTCTGATTATTTAAAAGGTTTAATATTTAGATTATTTTAAGTTAAATATCAATAACAATTAAAAAGTTGTAATTAAATAAGTTTGTATTACTCTGCCCAAAACGTGATGGACAAGATGTATAATGCCCGGTCAATATGATAATTTAAATAATTCTTCTCAAATGGCACACTCATATTGGGCATTTTTCACAATGACCGTGCATTATGTAGAATGGCCAATTTCTCACTTGGTCCATAACATATGTACATTATAAGATATACCGGAACATTGTTGTTTTTAAAATAAGTAGCCAGTGTTGAGGCGCTCATAGCTAGATGCTCTCACTGGCCTGTAAGTGATTGGCGAGGTTAAGCAAATAGGCTCACGGTCAGTCCATAGATGAGTGACCACCAAAATGGTTTAATTTCTGAGCGTCTCCGTGCTTCGGAGGGCACGTTAAGCTGTCGGTCCCGGTTGTAGCCATTAGGCAACAGACGTTCAACCATGTTAGAGGCCTGCTGGGCGGCTTGAACAACTCTGACACCATACGCGAAGTAAGTACCACTGCCCATATGATAAGTAAGTAAGTCGCTGACGTCACATTCTTTATCGTTGGTTTCCTCCATCGGGGGAGGAAACCAACGATAAAGAATGTTGGTCCATCATGGCGGTAAAACTCGAAGATAAGTTTACAACGTTTATTTCACGAACAACATAAACACAAGGCGATGTGTACTGTAAGACGGCTGGTTACAGCTATCGCCGTTTAATGACCCAGGGCCAGCCGAGATAGGAGCAGCAGTGAGGGTAGGCGTGTTCACCTCCCCTTGCTTCGCGGCGTCGGGAAGTCAAGGCCCTACCGGGTGTGACACCTGGCGGTGAGACCCAGCAGGAGCAGACTTCACTAGTCCAGCAGTGGACTTCATACAACTGTAATGATTACTCATATAACATGTGTCCATACATTATAATAATAGTTAAGAGTTTCTAAAGGGTCGTTTTTAATTGTTAGACTGTCACACTTCATATATTACTGTTTATAGTGTAGACGTTGTCATTTCAGTACGTTTAGTGTTTTCAGCGTTATTTAAATTTGTGTCCTAACTTTTATGTGATATATGACAGCGAGCCATGAATAGGTCTCCACAAATAAATACGATTGGTAAACTTGACTAGGGTGTATACAATAAATAATCATGCAGTCGAAGCCTCCTTCTTTGAAGTCGGTTGGCAAACAATTTGGACACGCTCCAAATTGAGGAAAAACCTATTATTACAATATTTGTATACTTACGTGACATTGCATTTGAATAAATACTATTGTATGAGCACGTTCGCAATGTGAAGATTCTAAAGATATCTCTCAGTGTTCTATACTCTTTTAGTTTAGGTACCTACCACAAAGCTTGTAACTACTGTTTGTGACATATGGATGGTTCACTGCACTCACCTAATGAAGAACCAACACTGACCCCCCGCCAGGGTAACTCCTTGTAGTTTGGTGACCCAACTTATCGGAGAGCATACATTACATATTCTAAGTAGGTACAAAGTTAGAAATAAAGTAATAGTAGGTTAATTTTACGATAAACGGGAAAAAGGTCCTTTTTTAATATTACTTTTTTTTATATCTACAATGTCACACAGATCTTCTAGCCCCAAACTAAGCAAAGCTTGTACTATGGGTACCTGGCGACGATATACATACTTATATAGATAGATAAATACTTAAATACATAGAAAACATCCATGACTAAGAAACAAATATTCGTGCTCATCACACAAATATTTGCACTTACGGGGATTCGAACCCAGGAGCACCAGCTTCGTAGGCAGGTGCACTACCAACTAGGCTACGGTGACCGTCAAGTCCTCTCAGCAAAGTAAGAATAAATATAAATATGTATATTATGGATAAGTTATGAACATTAATATATTTTTGCTGCACTTTCTTTATTCTTTCATAATTTCAGCCTAATTACGTCCACTTCTGGACAAAAGCCTCCCCAAAGAATGGGGGAATATACCATAATCGCCACGGGGTTGGCGATCGCAGTTTGATGGTCATAGTTCACAGAAAAACGCTGCTGTCCGTCTTCTAAGTACGTATTCCCTTGGACGATTTCTACGCCTCCTACGTAATACGATGGGGTGATGATATTCTTCGCCGTCACCACACAGTTTTATTATTTATCTTTATCTTTTGTGTTTTGAATAAATATGTTTAAGCAGATTTATTATTATCTATACATATAATAAAACAGTAAAAAAACTGTGTCTGTACATATATAGATATTTAAATAAAATAATTGAGCCGGGTTTAGAAACAGTAGTAGTGCACGAATCCAAAAAAAATCCGTCTGTTTGTTTGTACACGCTAATCTTCGGAACTAATGGACGGATTTGAATCAGTTTTGTTTTGTTGTATAGTTATTAAGTCTGGCCAACATATAGGCTATAATTTATTTTGGAAACTTGAACACCTGATGCAGAACCGAAACAGACCAGCGAAACCATAAGAGATACAAAAATGGTACCATAGCAAAAATTGTTCCAAGTGATGAGCATTTTTATTTTTCCGTCCCCTGGCTCTTAGTATTCGACATCAGACGTTTCAGATCGTCGATTTTGACGACCCCGTTGTCGCTGGCATAAGCAACAGGATCCGCACACGAAGTCGCGGGCAGAAGCTAGTTACAAGACAAGTAAATGTTTTATTTACGAAAATAATAGGTCTTCAACCGAGGAGACACCAAAGTTATCATCCCTAGGTTGTGATTCAAAATCAGTTTCCATTGGTGCTGCTTTATTCTATACCACGGTACCCAAACTGAACCACAACCGAATTTCGTTCAGATTCGGCGCGCTTAATAAGTTTAACTTACTATCTAAGCTATATTTTCATAAGATTAGTCTAATTTCATTTTTTTTTGTTGTGTTAATAAGTTGTACAATACCTAATAAGTTTATTACGGAATTGTACCTACGCTATGTTTTAACTGTATAAGCGCCGATTTATGAGCAAATATAAACAATATTTCTTTCTAACTTCTCTTCTTTCTTCATATTATTAAAATCTTATTTTCATTTAAGTGCTTATTTTATCCTCCTTCCAACATTAATCCACGTTACCCTAATTCGATGTAGATGAAACGAGCAAGATTATTATAAATATCAGAGTCAACAAAGTTAATTAGCGACCGCCTACGTTAGATGTTGCCGCCAAAAAAGCAACGCCAAAGCCCGTTCAGTTAGATGAGGTTCATTTGGCTACAAGAGCCGCGTCTGCGACTGACGATGTTTGGCAAACTGGACGGATATCTGCTGCTTTGCTGGCACCATGACCCACGTACAGAGCCAAATGACTACAGCATACTACTTTAACTCCACAGATAGCTGAGTATTAGAACACCGCGGCCGTGACCAATTTTATATTCTTTAATATGCATAAGGCAGTGATATCTTAAATAGCTGCCCCTACTGTGAATTAAGGTATTTTTATGGTTTAATATAAAATAATAAATATCTATAGATAAGTTGAATAAAAAAATACCGACTTCCAAAAAGAGGAAGGTATACCATACGTTGCTATTTAAATCGTAAATTTACCTACTCTGACACGCTAGGGCGTTTGAAACCAAACAAATCAAATCATATCATCGTATTCGAAAGGGCATGCTTGCCATTTTACGTACACATTCTACACTTTTTAATGATTAAAATAAAATTAGTTATATATACAGGAGTTAATTTATTAAACTATTAAAAGATGTGTGTGACTCATAACGAATATAGCTGCTGTTCGTGGGATTAACAGAACAAAAAGACCTTGGTTAAAAATACATTAACCCCAAATCAGAAATATAATTAAAAGAAATGGCCATGGAAACTAGCGTAGATCTACATAGGAACTATCAGCAATATATGAAGTTAATGAACCTTCATTTTTGGCGTATTAATACGAAGGTACAGACGCCAGCTCATCAAGCTATCCCAATCTGTCAAATTTCCCCAATTGAAAGTGAACCTTATACTTATGTTAGATAGATAGATAGATAGATAAACTCTTTATTGTACACCAATGAAATAACAAAATAATAAACAATTAAAACCTTAAAAGTATACAATGGGCGGTCTTATCACAAAATGTGATCTCTTCCAGACAACCAAAGTAAAGATCGGAGAATGGAGTTATTGAGAGGGGCAGTTGTCGGTGTACAGGTACATTACAAATAGTACCTATGGGTACAATCAATAAAGAAATAAATAAAAAGAAAATATCAACATTTTACAAATAATAAATACATATAATATATTATGTTCCTAATTGTGTTGTGAGTCTTGTAGTGACAGATAGTGATTCTTGACAAGTCTTTGGAATTCTTGCAAACTTTGTGCACGTCTGACTACTAAAGGCAGTGCATTCCACAATCGAACACTTTGTATGGAAAAAGATTTGTCAAGAAAATTAGTAGAATGCGCTGGCATTTTTAACTTGAGATTTTCTGACGATCTCAGTAATCTTGAATGTGACTCATGTAGGAATGAAAAGCGATTTTTGAGATAAGAGGGAGCGGTTGGACTAAAAATAATGTTGTAGAGAAGTGTAAGAGTATGAGCATTCCGGCGAAGGCGTATAGGGAGCCACTTGAGCTTAGTACGAAATTCGGAAACATGATCATATTTACGGAGCCCAAATATGAATCTTATACAGACGTTCTGGAGACGCTCAAGTTTATCAAGCTGGGCCTCAGTGAGATCAAGATAGCTGACATCTGCATAATCTAGTATTGGAAGAAGGAGCGATTGTGCGAGGGCAGTTTTGGTGGTAATAGGTAAAAAATTTATTAACCTACGTAGAGATCCAAAGGAAGCGTACAATCTACGACTAACGTTCTTCATTTGGATATCCCAGGATAGGCAGCGGTCAAAAAAAAGACCAAGATTCTTGACGTTATCGCTTAAGGGAATTATATTGCCATCGAAATTAAGTTGTGGTAGTTGTGACCACGAAACCCTAGATATCATCCTAGAACTACCAACTACCATGACCTGTGTCTTGAGTGGATTGACTTGTAGTCCGTGTGCACGGCTCCAGTTGCTTATTTTAGCCAGATCTGCATTTATTACATCTACTGCTTCTGATAATTTATCGTTGGAAGCTTGGCAATAGATTTGAAGGTCATCCGCATAAAGGTGGTAGGAGGAAAGAAGTTGATTAGAGATTGAATTTATGAAAATTGCGAAAAGTAGAGGAGATAAAACGCCGCCCTGAGGCACACCTGCTGTAGTATTGCACCAAGAAGAACGAGTGTCATCAATACAAATATACTGCCGGCGGCCAGACAGGTAACTGTGAAACCACTCAATTACTGTTGGAGATACGTTAAGAGAGCGTAAGCTAGTTTAGCTTATATAAATTTGAAAATCTATACATGAAAGTTGAAAGATTGGGGTATCTGGATGTGCTGGCGTCTGTACATGTCCCCGAGTGTGTTTTGTGCGGGATAATAAAATTGCTTTTGGAAGACAAATTCACGAAAAAAGCCTTAAACTTTCATGATGAATATAGAGAAAAATTTTGTACTTTGTCTTTACTTTAGAGTCTTATTATTACCCTATGATTTTTGTTTTTTATCTACCATCCCGTAAAAGTAAAACATAAGAACATAAAGCGGAAATAATGTTGGTATTAGTATTAACCAATACCAATATTATTCCTTTAACCCATGTTGTTCAGACAGTTGTTGCATACTATACTTACAGTTCCGTGATACTTGAAGCCCTGTTTAGGTCGTTGAACTTCCAGTGGACGACACAAGAACACTTTACGAAACTAGTTAGCTGGCAGCAGATTGCTAATCTGCCGATATTGATTCAGATATCCTACTTGTCTGCACTATATACTTATTTATAACTTTACATGGTAGCACTCATAGCCAGTGTTTCTCACCAGTACATAAGTACTGGTGAAAAACACTGGCTATGTATATAATACGCCTAATTGAAGTTAAGCAACTAGGCGTGACCACCAATGTGGTTTAAATTCTGAGCGTCTCCGTACTTCGGAGAGCACGGTATGTTTTCGGTCCCGGTTGTAGCCATTAGGTAACAGTCGTTAAGCCATGTCTCCACTTGCTGGGCGGCTCCACTAACTCTGATATTAGGGTAACCACTGCCCATACGACAAGTAAGTCAATAACACCCGACTCCAAATATAAACAGAGCTGTAACTCTTGTACAGCCCGGCGGATTTTCATGAAACATAACCGAAAACAATCTCGATTAAACTTTCAGATAAAAGGCCGCATTCAAATCGGTGCTCTTATTGTTATGTTGGACTCGGCCAACCATTTCAATCTTTTCCGGTGATCATCTTTATGGCGATTGCAAACTGTACGAGACGTCGCGTCCCGTTGTGCACTAATAATAGAATTAATAGAGTCTATATCGCACTTTAATGTTTAGAATAATCATACATTTTGAGGATTCATAGGTAAACAAAGAACTTTTGTATGCAGTATGCTGTAGTGGGCTTTCCTATGTCTGTCTGCCTGTCCACGGTCTTTGGTATTAACACAAATACTCTGGGTACTAGATAAGAAGTTGTATTTATGTGTTGAGTAGACGTGATTAATATGTATAGCCATGCGATATACCCTACTTATTAGTAGGGTATATCGCATGGCTATACATATTAATCACGTCTACTAAATAGTGAAATACTTCAGGACTTAGGAAAATATCGTACCCTATTTAATTTTGTTTCTATTGAAGGCTGGATTGGAGCTCTCTTCATTAATGTCCAGTTCCCAATCATAGTTAATATTAAAATAAAAAAGTTTTTTTTCTTCACGAAGACTTTAAAAAAGCGCTTGAAAATAATGAGAATTTTTTTGTAGCAATATAGTTAAATATACAAAATATTTTTTAGGTACATATAGATATTTAGATATGGAGCTTATATGCAAACATTTAGAAATAACATTTAAATTATGATAGTAATGATTAAGGTACTTAGTAGCTTATTTAAGTTTTCATTATCGAAATTTATAGTTTGAGATATATTTTAATATATCTTGTCAGAATGGTACTGTCTATATCAAGGTAAGAATTAAATATTAGTTAATGGTGCCACAGGACATGCTCCAATTAGAAACCAGATAACTGATATGCTACTTTTCTTTTGTAAATACATACTTATATAGATAACATGGGCTGCGCCCAGCGGTTTCACTCGCGTTAAAAAAGTTTTGGCGTAAAAGAGTAACAAACATACATACATACATGTGTACCTCTAGTGATTTTGGCAGTGCACGCCGGATTAGCTCGCAAATGGTAGATTTTCCTTTTTACTACTTACTTGACACTTATCGTCATATTTCGGATAATTCACACAATATCTTTATAAATTATAGCCTATGTGTTATTCTGATGTATAAGCTAGATTATTGTAAAGTTTCATTAAAATCTATCCTGTAGTTTTTACGTGAAAGAGTAACAAACATCCATCGATACTAACAAACTTTCACGTTTATAATATTAGTAGGATTACTCCCAGACTCAGGACAAACAGACATGCTCACAAATATCTGTCATGGGTGGGTATCGAACCCACGACCTCCGGCGTGAAAAGCAAGCATTTGCCAACCACACCATCAGGCCCGTCAAGTATTTGGTCGGGTTATGAACCTTAAAAAAAAAGTTAAGTAAGTAAAAAGTACCTAAGAACGTCCGGTTAATCAAGAGCCATTAGTTAGTTATGAATAGTTCAAAATTGTGAGTAGCTACACACCATTTGCCTAAGTAGCAAGCAGCAGCAGTAGCAAGTTCACGGAAATTGGCGTGTTGATTTTGGATACCTTTTTAAGACAACGCTTGCTCGAGATAAATCCCTCGCTAGGGAAATACTAACAACAGCAGTATAGTAGCAAAGGGTTTTTGCGGTAACTTTAAAAAATGGGTGACATTTTAGTGTCGGTATTTCTGCTACAGTCGTAAAACCAGCAAATCGTTGAATCATTTATGAAGGAACTAGTTGCCCTGTTGTAAATCGAGGAATAATACGTCGTTGTAAGTTACGCAGTCTGGCAAAAAGCAAGGGAACGGTATATATATGAATTCAGAGTGGGAAATAACGGGTTTAAGGTATGATGTAACATAGGTTTAAAAATTTAGATAGCTCGTAATTATGATAAGTAAGTCTAGATCAAACTTTTTTAGGGTTCCCAAACCATAGTGTACCACTGAGACCCTATTAAGTACTAACTCCATTGTCCGTCGCACTGTCCGTTGACCAGTCTATCAGCGGGCAGTATCTCATACACCATAATAGGTAGACAGCTAAAATTCATATAGAGACAGAGAGAGTGTTACTATTGCCGCTATGATGTCTTCCCGACCGAATTTCGGCCACGGCGGCCAGTCTTAATGGAGACTAGCCAATTGCGCAGGACATATTATAGTGCACAAGTGTGTGCGCAAACACAGGGGCACTTTCTATTCCATCACTCTCATGATCCGATGGAACACCTAGCGACACGACCGGAAAGAGTTCAGGTGCAGGACCGACGGCTTTACGTGTTCTTCGAGGCACGGGGGTGTAATACCGCCAACTTCCAGACTTCGGGCTGATACTGAGAAATTTATTTACGGAAAAATCGCAAAATCACTTTTTGGCCCGACCCGGGATTTGAACCCAGGACCTCATCATCTGCGGTTCAACACGCTACCGCTAGACCAACGAGGCAGTCAATAACAAAAATCTATACATATAATAAAATCGTAGGAAAGTCAAAACTGTACATTGAATATATTTTTAAAAGGATACTTGGGGCGTGATCTAAAATCGATATCGAAGCCAAAATATAGCTTTTAGAATTTTTGTATGTTTGTCTGTCCGGGCTAAACTCAAAAAGTACTGCATGGATTTTCTTCAAATTTTGCGTGCTCAAGCGTAATCTTAAGAAATGGCTTATTGAAAAGTGCTACTATACTGTTAATGACTATTTGACGGATAAATATTTATAATTCATGTTGTATTAATGTATTTTTTTATTTTTGTAAGGTATTATGTAAGTTGTTATTTTGTATTGATGTAATTCTCTTGACATTCATTTTTTTATTATGTCATTTATATTATGTAATTTTAGGTAAATGTTTGTTTTGATAGTATTTTTTTTTTTAATATTTGCATGCCTAAAAGCTGGTTATGGTTGATATCTACTACCTTTGTAATAACTAAAGTAAACCACCCATTTTCGCAAATAAAAGATTTAATTAGATTTGATTTTAATATTACTAAGAGATCGTCGGTCGTATCAACATATAGGCTACATATTATCACGCTATGACCTACGGGGGAGCTTTGATAATCTACAAAACACAACGCGGGTAAAACCGCGGGGCACAGCTAGTCTTCAATAAATTTTATTCGTTCGTCTTTATTCCTTGATGGTGCTAGGCCAAGTACGAGTGTTGTCTCGCACTTAGCTGGTTATAGTTATAAGTGTAAGAGGAAGCAAGCATACGTATGAATGGTAAGCGGTTACTGTAGTGTATGGAAGCACGGCAATCACCTCAGCATTTTAATTTAATTTAACCTTCGCGTTGCCTAATTAGCATGTTCATCGCAGGATTACATGAAGATGGTACTTGCCATCTGGAGTCTTGAAATCATGAAAAGGTGCGTTATTTATTTATCATTTTGTGCTTCATGCTTAGTTGTAATGAGGGCATCGTCCTATGGATTCAAAGAAATTCTAAATTTTAGTATAGGTACAAACAGCTGTTTATAATTTAAAAACTTAATATTAAGCTATATTTCAAACTACGTTATTGTTTTTGGATAAATAAAGATTATTATTGTAATATTTCTATAAATAAAGTTTATTACTATAATATTAAGATCCTGTAGAATGAGGATGATGAGGAATTAAGTAATTATTACAACACTCACAAAACACATCAAGTGGATTCGTGTGCATTCGCAACGTAACTTTATCTTGTCGTAGACTAAACATAGTTAAAAACATACTCAGTAATTTACTAGGCTTATGTAGCGTTACTTTGTTGTGCACTTATCTAATCATTAATTATCAAAGACCAGCTTATACTGAATTTAACTTCTAGAACTCTATAAATTTGCGGGCTAACGAGGCAGTTTCTACGAGTATTCGTAGCCGTAGTAGCTACTCTTTTTAAAAACTAATTACTAATGGTTTTTCTTCCCACTCCATCTATATGAATAAATGCATTTAAGCATAGTATTTTTATGGTAATGCAACTGCTTTTACGAGTACTCATAACTATGGACGAGCGTATAATTTCCTGTAGGTATAACGTTTTTGTGTTCGTATTCTCTCTGAATAATATCATGGTAATTCTATTTATTTAATGATATTGGTTTTTTATGTGAGTAGTTTCACGTATACCGCTGTGGTCATATAATTAAGATTTGAAGTTATATTTTTTTCGCATGCTATCGAGGTATCGGTATAATATTTCAAACATGTTGTATATGATTAAGTTTATTAATCACTTATTACCTATATGAAAACTCTGAAAGTTTGTTAAAATTACGTTAAGTTATTATGTGGATTGGAGATGATGACCCGAGTAGGTATATGCGAAGGCTACTACAGAAATAAAACAATCACAAACATATTAAAGCATCTTTATTTATCAATATATTCGGAAAGCTGATAGTAGTTATATTCCCGTTACGATAACAACTAAAACTGTTACGTATAAGAGTATCCTTACACATAAGTATAAATTATATTCTAATTACATTTTATAAAAGGCAAGTACGATGACAGGAATGTACGATAGATATATCATGGTGTAAATTTAGTCGTATCAAAGCCTTAACCATATGATTTACTATTGATACAGAGTAGCCTTCTTATGCCACCCTTTGCCATGATGCATTCAGATATGCCTTACAATGTATGGAAGTTAGTTCATTTTATATTTTCATTTATTATTATTTGCATGTCTTCGCCATATCTATAGTAAATCATATGGCCTAAGAGTTTTACTAATGAGACACCCTACAAAGCTTAAAAAAATATTTCAAGATATATGATCATTTATAAATTACTTCATTTATTATAACTTTCAACTTAAATATCCCCATAGATTTAGTATTTTTTATAAGTAGCTCGTAGATCGGCTATTCTTGGAAAGCTTGTGACTCCCTTATCACACAATGACATAATTGACGGTCACCGTAGCCTAGTTGGTAGTGCTCCTGACTACGAAGCTGGTGGTCCTGGGTTCGAATCCCGGTAAGTACAAATATTTGTGTGATGAGCACGAATATTTGTTTCTGAGTCATGGATGTTTTCTATCTATATAAGTATTTATCTATCTATATACGTATGTAATCGTCGCCTGGTACCCATAGTACAAGCTTTGCTTAGTTTGGTTAGATATAATTAGTGTATGTATTGCCTCTAACAGATTATATAAACAATTGTAAAGAATACAATAAGATACTACTTCATTTTCACGCTTGTTGCCCGGTGAGAATGAAATGAAAAATATATATGTTGCAATTTTTTTTGCTTTTTTTCTGTAGTCTTCTTGTGAAGATTTTCTTCCTAATCAAAACGTTAACCTTAATTATTATTTTTACTTCGTACTTTATCATATGGAACAAACAAACTAATTTCTAATTTACAGGTGTAGTACCAAAACGTCTCGGAAGAACTGTTTGCTATGGATATGATCTTAAGAGGAAGCAGCCGGCGCTTCCAGTGCTACTAGGGGCTTCTCGACTTCATCATTGTATTCCTACTCTTCAATTACCATACTGCCAAACTAATGTCTCAGTTCGTCATCAGTCTCGACCGCCTCACAGCTGTGGTACTTAGAAGACGTGTCGGGACAACTGTCCGCTACGGAGAGATCATCAGACGAGGCAGCCGGTGCCTCGTGTGCTGCTAGAGGCATTAGTTCCTCGTCTCCGTCGTTGTATGACTCGGTGCAGTTGCGTTTCACTACGTTCGTTAACGGTTCCGTATCACGCGACCAGCAATCTGCGAAAATGTTTTCCATTTTTAGCTTGTCAATTTAGAATTCATGTATGTATTCCAGTTTTGTTTGAAAATGTTTTGGTAAAATTGTTGAAGCTGCGAACTATTTTTAGTTATGTTGTGGCTTATAAATATAATATTGATCGTATAACATTGGATACATTCTAACAACCAATGCAAAGCGAATTCATCAAATTTAGTAGCTGTTTGTTGTCCGATAATCTACTATATAAAAATAAGTCGGGTATTCCTTCCTGACGCTATAACTCCAGAACGCAAGAACCGATTTCCACAGTTTTGCATTCGTTGGAAAGGTCTCGGGCTCCGTGAGGTTTATAGCAAAGAAAATTTATAAAATTTAACGCGGGTAACACCGCGGGGCACAGCTAGTGTAGTATAAATTTTCACGCTGAATTATTTTTTAACGAGGATAAGGTTGAAACATGAAGAAATTCATTTATATAAATAGATTTTATGCCATTCGATTCTAACGTGTCTTCAGTTATTCGAAAAATAAACTTACAAGAGCCAATTTTTTTGTTTACAACACGTAAGACCTTCCAAATAAGTAACGTAAGTAAGATACACTTTTGTCTGGTCTGATAGATCTTTAACTGAAATTAGCTTAGAATAATTGCTTTCAACTTTATCTTGCTTTATTTATTACATCCACAACTGTTGCATCCGCCGTCTAACCGCGAGAGTGAATTCAATTACTTAAAATCAGACATGTTACCTTTCGCCGATTTATCTCATTCTCTCCTAGTACCTACATAATTAAAAATTATCCCAACTTTAAAAGTTAATATTTTAACCTTAACATAATTTGGAATCATTATTGTTAAAATAAAATTATCATGTGCGCTCAAGTGTCAAAGTGCGTTAACTGTTTTATAACTTTCGACAACCGATAGATAGAATTCGTCATATTGTGTTAGGGTGGCAAGAGGACATGACTTCAAAATTAAATATAATGGTATAATATGTCGCAAAAGCAAGCACAAGCAACCACACACACACACAAACACACACACGCACACACAAACGCACACGCACACACAAACACACACGCACCCACACACATACACATACATACACACGCACACACACAAATGCTATTATCATTTTTTTTAAGTGACGACTATATTAATCTAAGGGTATATTCACTAATTTACCAGACAGTAGAAGCGAGCGAGGAATAAGCCATTTCGCGAATAAAACTGCAAACTTGCAAACTGCAAAGCCACGCCAGAAATAATCCCGTTTGGGGTTCGAACTTCAGGTAGGGTAGCTACTGACGTAGAGATACATAAGGGTCGGATTTAGGGACATTTTGTACAACTATCGGGTATTAACCAGAAGACGCCGGCCTCTCGTCTCGGCTTATTGTAAGTAAGCCTTGATATCGTCATCCAGCTCGTTGTGACGACAGTCCTTACGGAAAAGAACGATCGGAGTGTATTCGTCTGTCACAACCACCACGTAACTCGGAACATCGCAAACAATATGGATAACTTACTAGGTCGTTTTTCAGGCGGCACTGGCTGGACCGTGGTCGGTGGTGGGGGGCCTTATTCGCCGCACGGAGTCTTCTCCGACTTCGTGCAAGCGCGTGGGTTATGCTCGGTAGCCTGATATTTAAATGTGCACCAAGAAACTCGGACATTCGCAAAAAATATGACTAACTTACTAAGTCGTGTCTCAGGCGGCACTGGTTGAATCGTGGTTGGTGGTGGGGGCACCTTATCGCCGCGTAGGAGTCTTCTCAGACTTCATGCAAGCGTGTGGGATATGCTCGGCAGCCTGATATCTAAATGTGCACTAAGAAACTCGGAACATCGCACTCAAAATGAATAACTTACTAGGCCTTTTCTCAGGCGGTACTGGCTGGACTGTGGTTGGTGGTGGAAGCGCCTTATTCGCCGCGCGGAGTCTTCTCGGACTTCGTGCAAGCGCGTGGGATATACTCGGCAGCCTGATGTCTAAATGTGAACCTCGTTCAGTGACGATCTTATTGTTCATCGCGTAAAGCTTGGTGGTAATGTCGCGTGCAATCAGCGTCGTCACCACGCACGCGAGGTAGGGCTCCTTCACGAATAAGTACTCGAGGGAGCTCCGCTGCCAGTACACGTAGCGGCACGATGACGCGGCTACTATCGACACCTGTTAAATAAAATGCTAAATTAACAGAACAATGGATACTTTCACCGTGTTACTTAAAAACTTACAACAGTCCTTAACATTCGTATAACCGTTTGCATAAACAACGTGTTCATATTTTCTATACAATAATTTCTAAACACTGGTAAGTGTCCTGTAAGAAACCTTACCAATAAATGACTCTTTGACTATTTGTACTACATCATAGTTTAACTATCACCGTAAACTTTTAATTTCACCATAAAACAAAACGATGTGACAATCCAAGTGTTGTATAAAACATATGACCATAATCCGTTTGCAAGTAACATATGCCAAAATCTTACTAATATTATAAATGCGAAAGTTTTTTATTATGGATGTATAGATGTACGGATGTTTATTACTCTTTCACGCAAAAATTACTGGACGGGTTTTGATGAAAATTTGTAGTAATATAGCTTACATATCTGAATAACACATAGGCTAAAGTTCATAAAGTTTAATGCGAGTAGAAACGTAGGGCACAGCTAGTTAAAAATAAACGCCAAAAATGATAAGGAGTATGTTAAAGGATTTAAGACTTAAGTATATTAAGTTTTATAAAAATTTTGGACATATTCTATGATCGTTAAGTGGGAATTACCTTTTTGCTAAGCTTAACATTCCCTACCAAAAGAACTCATCCTGATTACTTAAAAGCCATCTCTAAACCCCGGAAATACATAGAATTCACTAGGGTCAAGGTCTAGTGAATATACAGTATATTCCAGTTATTCGAAGCTAGCCGGATTAAAACTATCGATACGGCAGGCTTCTGACTCGTGGAGTTTATCTTGATGAAATAAGACTACGCCATTTTTCACCTATTTGAATACACTACTTTTATCTTCAGCATATTACGTCATATGCAAAATAAATAGTAGTTAGTAGTTTTAGTCTACGCAGTAGTAACGCCATGATCTAGGTATTATTTTACAATTCACGTCTCCTCTGCATGGAATCACTGCTGTGCAACTGGTTATTTATGAGATGCGGGTAGCAATAATCGTATGGCACATATGGGACCGAGCACCGACACGTCCACCACGCATGCATCTAGTTGGTTTCAATTTCATAATGACATTTACGTCTGGGGCGAGATTTTCAAAACTTTCGCATGAGTCATGTAAAATATGAATTGTATTGGCTACTATTTTTTGTTTAGACTATAAATATTGTGGGGTATGTTTAATTAACCTATGTATTTAGAGCAGCACTAGTTCACATGTCGATAGTCTGCTATTTATTAACGTCAATGTCTATGAGGACCCACTCCATATTTTATTTATTTTTATTTATTTATTCATTCTTTATTGCACACAGAAATACATATTCATATAAGACATTAGGGCTAGCATGTACACAGGCGAGCTTAACTCAACTATGAGTTCTCTTCCAGCAAACCTTTGTCAGCGTGAGAGCTTATATGAGAGGGGTTAGAAACAGTGCACAACAATTTGACTTAAGAATAATACAAAAATAAAGACGAAACAGAATTTACCAGTGGTAAATAAATATATACATAAACCTGCTTACTAATACTACATACTAAGTTACTTACGTAACTACATACCTAATTATATAACATATATATACCTATATATATAATAATAAACATATATTATATACATAAATATTAACTGCTATTCATATTATTATGTACATCGCTCCATCTTACATAACTGCACACGCAGATAGACAATATATTTGTAATATATGAGTTACGAACATCACGACTTCACCTCACTGTAGTCTGCAGTCTATTAAATGCCACAAAAAGTAACAAGTGTTTGAAGCCAATACAAATTAATTAATTATTATAACGAACTACATCATACGACTATAAAAATGTTCTGATATTGTAGAATATCTTTGGAAGTAGGTGTCTCTACCCCACTATGTTAAAATAATGTAGGCTGTTATCGCAGCTATATGGAAGAACGCTATTACTAAACGTGATGAGAGGCCCGCCACATGTGGGCGGACACCGATTTTAATAAAGTAGCTAACCGAATAAGTGGTCTATTATTATGGTAATAAAATGTACTATATAAAAGAACATCGGTACTTTCATTTAATGTCCACATTGATAGTTTTCTTCATAAATAAGACGATACGATAATAAGAGAGCTGGAAGACAAGCTCTATGTACAAACGTCGTATAGTAGAAGTTTGTTTATTTTTAAACAATATTGCACTGCTTGAGGCGTACGACTAGTTTGGAAGCAGTGGTCTCAATAGACATTTACTGACATAGATAAAGTAAATAACGACATAGTAAACTTCTCGAGATAGCTCTCTACGCAAGGATGTTTTAAGTGGTCCATCTGAAATTGATATCGAGTGGCTTAGCGTAAACCAAACTTTCGTTCAATACTTTAGTGCAGGACTTCTGAGGAAAATATTTCTTTCTTTAGCTAGTTTACATTCAGCACTCTTATTAAATATTCAGTTCGGTCAGGCAGGGTGTACTATTGTTTCTTCCGCCTTTATTGTTGGTTCTAGCATAATATAATAGTGGGCGAAGTAACAATAAATAAGGAGCGATAAAATAACTACGCCACTTTACTCCTTTCATATTTTGGTATCTAAAAGGTTCATATTTTACGCAATAATGGCTGGGCGAAAAGCGTCACATTGTTAAGTAAGGCAATGGGGCTAACTAACACGGTTGGGTGGCGGACTGATGAGTTCATTATTCAAGGGGAGCGGAGTTCCTGACACTATAACGCTCCAGGGCCCACTAACCTATTTAAACAAATGTTACAAAGAAAGGGTTTTATATGTGTAGGTCAGATAAATACCGTAAGTTGCTCTTCGGACGACCTGGCTAATGGTTTCGCAAAATCTATATTAAATAGACAACTAGAGAACAATGAGGTAACCTCATTCTTCTTCAATCATATCAACTGATTGATTTATTTGTCTGTTTTAAAGTAAACCAATCAATTGATTTGATTGAAGAAGAACTGTTACTAAGAATAAATTTCCCAAAATAACACTACTAAAATTAATATTCTGTACGTGTAATTGAAAAAAAAACGCAATATTGAAAGTTATCACATTATATAACAAATATATTAAAATGTAGATATTGCGAGAAACATGAAATTAAGAGTTGATTCCCATTTCTGTTCACAATAACATACTGTTTAAGGGTTTGTATAATTCCCTACACTTTAATTTAATGTAGTTGGATTAGTTTGGTGTAACATTAACAGAGCTCAATCTGCCCACGCAACTTAAAACATGTAGGCAATTTTAGAACATGCGTGACATTGTAATTTTAAAAATAATAATTGTTTTTTAATTTACGCCTACAATTAGAATTTTGTATAGGAACACCAGTACAAAAGATTAATTAAATTACAATTTTTATCCAGTCCTATTAAAGATACAGCGACAATTGAAAATACATCGTTTAATTTCGTAATTTAATTCATAATTAACAAACATCACCTAACATAGACATTAGCTAATTAACATTGTTTCCTAACATATATTAACTACATATTCTGATATATTATATATATATCAACTAAGTTCGCAAAGAATCGCGACTGCATAACCTATGCATGGATCTGACTACTCTTTCCTGCAATATGAAATTAGTACCTATGTCAACCTCATAGAAGAATGTACATCTTTCTGAGTAAGTGAAATATTCTAATCTAGCAGTTTGGTCATCTGACATTTGTCGTATCATCCAAACGGCAAAGGAAGCCAAAATTTAGATGCCAACTTTTAAATCTGAGGACCCCATTGCAATTTTAGCTAGTGAGTTGCATTTCGCACTTTTATGCATTTAGTTTTCCTCGCATGTAACAAGAAGTTACTTGCCGAAAACCGTTGCAACATATTAAGGCTGAGTGTTTTATTATGTTCAATAACATCTTTGTTTTTCCTATAATTATCGCTTCTCGGCCTTTTGGCTAAGATCAAAGTGTAGTCTTTCCTAAACTTTATAAGTGACGTATCATCAGCGGACAAAACTATGTCGGATACTTTCTCCACTAGATAAGGGATGATGTCTTCCCGACCGATTTTCGGCCACGGCGGCCATTCTCAATGGAGATTAACCAATTGCGCAGGACATATTATAGTGCACAAGTGTGTGCTCAAACACAGGGGCATTTTCTATTCCATCACTCTCATGATCCGATGGGACTCACACCGGAAAGAGGTCCGGTAGAGGACCGACGGCTTTACGTGCTCTCCGAGGCACGGGGGTGTAATACCGCCAACTTCCAGACTTTGGGCTGATACTGAGAAACTTCTTTTTACGGAAAAATCTTAATATCACTTTTTGGTCCGACCCGGGATTTGAACCCAGGACCTCTTTTTCTGCGGTTGAACACGATACCGCTAGACCAACGAGGCAGTCAAAGATAAGGGATATCATTTATATAGACTAGATCCCTGGGGATTTTCACAGGATGACATGCCGAAGTGATACTGTCTTTCGAATCTATCTATTCTCGACCCGATACTACGTAGTTTTACGATGATCAACGCAATCGAAAGCTTTAGAGAGATCACAGAAAACTTCCAGTGCATTCTGTACGCTTAGCTTCCAATATAGACTTCAGTAGGGTACACTTATTTTACTTAAAACTGGCAGTATTGAAGTAGCTCTGCAATTCGTGGTATTTTTTGTACAACCTGCCATGGGGTACTAGACAGACACCATCACTTACACAGCAATTAAAGACGACTGCAAGGATTGTCACGATGTTTAGTATGATTGATTCAATCGCTTTAACAGACAGTCTTTAAATCTTCGAAAAAAGGGTACCTACAGAAGATTTAAAGACCGTATGTCTTTAAATCGTCTGTACCCTTTTTTTCAATACTCTTAAAAGCTTTTATGATCCATTAATTTGTTACAAATTTAAAACCAAATTTAGGCACAGTTTGTTTAATACTTCGATTTAAAAAGAGTTCCGCCACAGCTGGTGACGATAAGAGACACTTAGTGGCATTCACGCTATTATTTGTTAAAATAATCAGCAGTTGTTCTGATTATGCATCTGATATGAGCAGTTGATATGATTTATTTCCCTAGTGCCTTTAAAAAAGCTGAAAAAGTTTAGTGACATAAAGCTGCAATCAACAATTGACTTGTTTTTTTTTCATAAGACCTAAACTTAAGGTCCTAGAGGACATTATGGCCTATCATCGATAAACGACGACGCTTGATTGTTCCTTACACAAATAACCACGAAGTTTAACAAGTTCAAAACACGGTTCGTATTACCTTATATGTGCGTAAAATGGTCACTGGGATTCGATTCCGAGTGTATATATAACCCCACCTCAACTTTACACTTCTATGTGGTACCTAGACACAAATAAGTAGAAACCTACTTAATATGATTCTAGAAAATAATATCATCCTACTTCATCTTATTTATTTAAATTAAAATACCTTAACAAAAGTTAGTTTGTGTTTAGAACTTGTAGACGTATGCATTGTTAATGTATATTTAATGTGTTAACCTAAGGCAATACTGAAATTTTACTATACTTACCCTATAATTATAACTAATAACATTTTACATGGGCATCGAAGCCATGACCACACTTTTTCCAGGCTATTGCACACTAATAGTAATTACAAAGTCTAATGTCTATGTTTAAGAAACATCATTCTGATACGTTAGGTATTAGCGTGATCATGATCAGCACAATGAATAAATAGGTATTATAAATCCATATTATTAAGTAGATGTCATTTGCCTAGTAAAGAACTGGCCTGTTAGGGATCCTGACTGACAAGCCGTGGGTTCGGTCTCCACCCAGGACAAATCTTTTTGTGATGAGCACGACGATATTTTATGTGGCTTGGTGTAACTGATCAATAATATGTATGTACTTATAAATATGTTTATCAGTTTTAATAGGTCATATTTCTGTGTTTCTATTATTGCATATCTTATAATACTGCGATATTTACTGTGTTCGTGACTCGATTTTGATAATTGCTTTTTATTTGATCCTATCCCTATGAAGCATATCCTGCTTCCGAAATGGTCCTATATAGTTCTTGTTTCCATCTTATTTTAGAACTTTAAAGAAATCAGGGTTGTTTTTTGTAGAAATAATTATATCGAGCCACGGTCCTTTAGGAGTTTTCGTGTTACGAAAGCATTACAGCATGTAACTCCCAATTATAGTGCATACTTGAAACAACTAGATATGAAACTCATAAATTTCTAGGTGGGCGCCAAGCTACTAGTTGGCTATTACTTTAACCAATGTGCCACTCGCTCAACATGAAGTTTCTCGTAAGAGAAATTGCTATTTATTACACTTTTATGATCCAATTACAAGCTAAGGATATAGGCTATATTATATAGTCCACACAACGGATTGGCACAAGAAGGTTTCCATACAATCGATATACCTACTATAGTTATACTCACTCTATGAAAACTTTAACACTCTTATTTAAAATAATTCCGTGATCCGCCGCTTAACCATGTCTCAGCTAAACCCTGCTCAACCACTTAAACCCCGCTCAACTATTTCTTTATTTAAAAACTCTACTTAAAGGTTTCTCAGCTAAGTAACGTCATTTTATTTTACATTGTCAACATTGCTGGGACTGGTAGAGCTTGACTTAAATTAATCGACTAAATCGGATTATGTATCAAAACTTTATGATTTTTCCTCTATGGTAGACATGGAATGATAGATTTATGATGGTAACAGCGCATTTCCAAGGACTATTGATTTTCTTCGGTGGATTTTGAAGTTTGTGATAAGAATCCAAATGGAGGTTAGTATTAATTTAAAAATTAAAACAGCTAATAACTTCTATAAAACCTCCATTTAACAGACAAACGTCAAACAAAACGTCAGCTGCTGACTGAACTGAACAAGGTTTAAACCAAGGGCCGACGTGGTTTAAATTTTGTCATGGCTTAATCGCGGGTCAAAGTTAAAACGTGTTTTTAAATGAAAATTTTGATAAACCATGGTTAAGCGGCTGGCTTAAATTTAAGTAGCGTTTTTAAATAAGGCTGTAAGTGCCTACCTATTACAGTTCAAAAGACACGGCCATTATTGTATTGTATGGCACTTCTAAATTGCATGGATTATTTGTTGTTATAGCGCAATAGAAACACACACCGTGCAAATGACTGCCTATCATCTATTACGGTTCATGAGATACATACAGCCCGCTAACAGGCAGACGGACTACCAGCTGTGGCTTAACCTTGGGATCGGTTTCTTTGCATACGGAACTCTAAAAATATCAAGTTAGTTCTATGTTTTTTAAAACAATTATCATTTATACACAGAATATGTATAATCTCACGAAATATATATCATGTATACATATATTTCGAATCTTACATATGGCTTATATTTTTTCCAAATAATTTGGAGCCATCAAAGACCATTGAATAAAAATTAAAGACACCTAGGCGTGAAAGAATTCGTTAATTTAGTGTATCAAACCAGTCGATGGTTGGTATATTTATTAAGTCACCAATGCACGCAATCCCTCTGATAGAGCAACCTTATTGCCTTACAACTTGCTACAGAGTTATGAAGAAAGATGACATAATGGTTGTTCAATACTTTTATGTGTTTTGTTGGCGAAGTATTCGATAGAGGCTTTTAAGTATGTTATTCAAAAGCTCCGCGCATTGTACCTATGATCACCTTATCGTTGATCGTTAGCATTACCCACCCATTCCGTTGACCTAATTGTTGCCTGGTATGGCAGTATAACAGCCGAAGTGGCTATAAATGCAAGAAACTGGGTTAAATATCGATGAAGTCTAAACAGTCTTGCAAAAGCGTGTGGAACTTACCTAAATTGCTTCTTTTGCGATCAATCACATTGAGTTATAGTCTTTCACTATTAATGTGCCCATTGTAAGCGTCACGTAATGTGGATTTAATCATCTTGCTCGACTTAGTTTATTTTGATTTATTCGACTTGGTCAGTTTTATTATTGTTGGTTGCAAGATTAAGATTTCTGCGGTAGATAAGCGCAAATCACTTGATGTCTCTTTTCAAGGAAGGTCACAAAAAACCATCGGATTTCCACATGCTACGTATGATCCTTGCATATCTTTATATTCTTTCTCTGCTTACTTCAATCTATATAAATAAAAAGAGAAGTCCTGACTGATTGACTGACTCATCAACGCCCAGCCCAAACCCTTCGACCTAGAAAGCTGAAATTTTGCAGCGATGTTTTCTTTATAATGTAGACAAGGAATAAGGAAGAATTTTTCGAAATTCAACCCCTAAGGGAGTAAAACGGGGGTGCAAAGTTAGTATGAAACTTTGCCGTTTTTGAAGTTAAAGGCAAGAAAATTGGTATTTGGCCTTCCAGTTAAAAATAAAAAATATGTATTTCAGGATTTTTGGAAATTCCACCCCTAAGGGCGAAAAATAGGAGATGTAAGTTTGTATGAAAAATGTGTCAATTTTAAAGTTATACGCATTAAAATTAGTATTTGGCATTTTAGTTAAAAATTAAAAATGTTTATTTCAGATTTTTTTTAAATTCCACCTTTTTTCATAGAAATGTCACATTTTTTAAGGTAAACGCATGAAAATTGGTATTTGGCCTTTCAGTTAAAAATTAAAAATTATAATTATAAATATATGTTTCAGGACTTTGGGCTAAACTCTAACCATGGATTTAATTCAACTTTTGCATGAATATTACTAAGAGGTCGGGTCAACATATAGGTTACATTTTATGACGCTATCACCAGCTGTGATAATTTATAAAACAAACGCGGGTAAAACCGCGGGGCACAGCTAGTCATGCATATAACTCAAAGGCAAAAGAAGATAGTCAAAATCGGGCGAGAGGTTTTTACTTTTTGTTTTGTGTACCCTGTTTTTTCCAAATTTTTTTTCGCTGCTTGCGTTGTATCTTCGCCTTTTTTGTAGCAAATTTTTAAAATGTATCGAATTTCTTCATTAGATTCACTCATCTTGACGGTACGAATAACAAATGAAAAAGACACATTTTCCTAATTTGAATTTGGAATTATATTCTTTAAAATTTAAACTTTCAATGGTAAAACCAGCCAGATACAAATAGTAACTAACTATAGTCAAAGAGATTTTATAACAAGTTCATACATACTATAATGCGAAAAGACTTTTTCCCCAACCTAATATTAGATGATTTCCGTCTGATATTTGATTATTAGGATTGATATCCATAAATCTTAAAGAATTCAAAAATAATCTTGTAACAATAGACTGTTAAATACGTACGTACATTAAAACCAAAATTAACTTTCCTTTAATTCACATTGACGAAATGAGGTCTTAACGAAGCTTTTAAATTAAAGAATATAAACTAACTAGGAAAAGTAACTGCTACTACGGAGGTAAATTTAGCTTAGTGTTCGGAGCTACGCAACCGAACAAGTCAGCGATTTCCATATCTGCACCGCGAGCACTTTGGTGCGCGTTAACTTTAATAATTTCAGTATAATTTGGATTCAGTTCGCAATCCGCCAGCGACCGAGCTCAATACCATTAACCATTTTCTACCACTTTTACCATTTAAATTACCATTTTACCATAAACCATTTTAGTTGACAAATACCATTTTTATAACCATATTTAATTATCTTTGTAGTATTAAAACCAAGTGTTTCTTAGTGTTAAATATATTAGTTTATAAACCATCTCGTCAGTGTTCTTATTAACCATAAAAGAGCTCGAAAACGCTATATGGTCCTTCGAGAAGAAAGGACTTCGGTTCGCGTGTGACACAATCAAGCGTTATCCTGTGAACAAGGTCCGAGAAACCAGTGGCAGTCTGTTGGAGAGCAGTCTGACGCAATAAAAGAGCGTAAGGAGAATATAAGGTCAGATCAAACCATTTTATACCTTATACACATATTTTTGGGCATTTATTTGATTAATTTTTTATTGAAATGGAGAGCATCGTAGCAAACCAAACTCAAATCTATGACGGTTTAGTTCAGTTGCTAACTAATATCAAAAAAGATGGCGCTAAACGAAAAACCATGGATTATTGCAAGAGAAAGTTAGAGCTGTTAGAGACTTATTGGAAGGAGTACCAACAAAACCATAGAAAATGCTGTGAATTTGCTGAATTTGACCATGAATATTTTACTAAAAATTGTTATGATTTGGCGGAAGAGGTGTATATTTCAGTCAAGGAGCTAATTAATAAAACTTTTGTACAAATGATGTCAACGCAGCAAATAGTCAGTCAGCCTCCCGTAGAATTGGGAGAGTTTAAACAACCAGTAGATTTCAATAAACCAGAGCAATCTAATCTACAATCAGAGCAAACAAAGCAGGCAGATTCGGCGAAGGATACGTCCGAATCCCAATCAAACCAAACACAGTCGATAGATAATAGCAAGTTAGACGAATTGATAAAAAAGCAGACCATTCATTTTAGGGCTTTTTTGAGAACAGTGGCAAATATGGAGATTGACCAGTTAAAAAATAAGTGGGAATTCGAGGATGCCTTAAAATCACTTCAAAGTCGGTGGACTATCATAGACAACCTACATTGGGAGATAGAAGGAGAGAACGGCCGAGATAACACATGGTACCAGAGTGAATTTAATAGATATGAAAAGATGTATAACGACTTTAAGAAAACCATTAGTTCCCAAATGTGGTCCATGACTCATCGGGAAAATTCGACACCAAAAATGGAAATCCCAGTTTTTAGTGGCAACTACCACAACTGGACATCCTTCAAGGATTTATTCAGGGAGGCCATCCATAAAAACACCTCCCTCTCAGATGCGCAGAAAATGCAATTTTTGAAAGGAAAAGTTACCGGAGAAGCTGAGCGTCTGATTCACCATCTACAGATTAGCTCGGATAATTATGAAGCTTGTTGGAATATTTTAAACCATCGTTATGATAACAAAAAGTTGATATTTACGTCTCATGTTAACATTTTACTAGGTTTACCAAATATGCAACACCAGTCTATGATAATGATGAAAAAATTGCATGACGTCACAAAAGAAACCCTCCATGCTATTAAACATCTAGGTGCTGATACAACCACATGGGACCCTTTGCTTGTACATTTGTTAGCTCAAAAATTAGATAGCGAATCTTTCACTGAATATGTTGAATCGGTAAAGAAACCAAGAGAATTACCAGTTTTACAAGAATTTTTGGACTTCTTGGAAAGTAAATTTACTACTCTAGAAGTTTCACGCCGCAAAACTGAATCATTTAACCAAAAATCAACCATGCAACTCAACCAAAACCATAATTTTAACCAAAAATTCTCAAGTCACCAAAATCATTATACCAACCAGAAAATTAATTCAAATCAGTCGAATAAAAATTATAACAAATATAGTTATAATAACATGTACAATAACATGCACAAGTCAATGCACGTATCTAGGTCAGTAACATGTCCAATGTGCAATGCTGATCACGGTTTATGGAATTGCAATAAATTCTTGCAATTATCGAGTGAGCAAAAATTGAAATTTATTAACCAGCGAAATTATTGCACAAATTGTCTAGTAAGTCATTTTAATAAACCATGTCACTCAACGAAAAAATGCCGCACGTGTTTAAAATCGCATAACTCTTTTCTGCACGAGGCTTTAACTAGGCCACAGATTATTAACAAAAATATACCCAGTACGTCGAATAATGTTCCACCAGCTTCGAGTCACGTGGCTTCTAATGGAGTTTCGGAAATATTATTAGCCACAGCCCTAGTGAAAATCTTTGGAAATGATGGCACACCATACACCATGAGAGCTTTAGTGGATGGAGGTTCTCAAATTTCATTAATAAGCGAAAATGCGGCACAATTATTAGCGTTAAAAAGAAACCATTGTAAAGGAAAGGTATTTGGCATTGGAGAGAAAGAAAATAACTGTAAAGGGATGCTGAATATTAAGTTAAAGTCAATCTACAATGACTTTACATTAGATACCAACGTTTTGATCATGAATAATTTGATAAAAAATTTACCAAACTCATCTTTTACCAAACCAGAATGGGTTCATATACAAAATATTAACTTAGCCGATCCTGAATTTAATGTTAGCCGTTCAATTGACATACTTCTTGGCGCAGATGTTTATAGTAAAATTATGTTAGAAGGGATTTTAAGAGGAAATAACGAAAATCAACCAATTGCTCAGCAAACTCAGCTAGGTTGGTTGCTTTGCGGGTCTATGAACACATCCTACAGATGTAATGTAGTACTGCATAATACGGATGACTTAAAAAGATTTTGGGAAACTGAAGAGGTCAACAACCAAGAGATAGACATGTCATCGGAAGACCAAGAGTGTTTAAACTACTTTCTAACAACCACTAACACTCTTATTTAAAATAATTCCGTGATCCGCCGCTTAACCATGTCTTAGCTAAACCCTGCTCAACCACTTAAACCCCGCTCAACTATTTCTTTATTTAAAAACCCTACTTAAAGGTTTCTCAGCTAAGTAACGTCAGTTTATTTTACACTGTCAACATTTCTGGGACTGGTATAGAGCTTGACCAAAATTAATCGACTAAATCGGATTATGTATCAAAACTTTATGATTTTTGCTCTATGGTAGACATGGAATGATAGATTTATGATCGTAACAATGCATTTTCAAGGACTATTGATTTTCTTCGGTGGATTTTGAAGTTTGTGATAAGATTCCAACTGGAATTCAGTATTTATTTAAAAATTAAAACGGTTAGTAACTTCAATAAAACCTCCATTCACAAACAAACGTCAAACAAAACGTCAGCTGATGCAAATAAAATCCGCCATATTTGAGAAAGGTTTAAACCAGGTGCCGATGTGGTTTAAATTTTGACATGGCTTAACCGCGGGTCAAAGTTAAATCGTGTTTTTAAATGAAAAATTTGATAAACCATGGTTGAGCGGCCGGCTTAAATTTAAGTAGCGTTTTTAAATAAGACTGTAAGAGACTGGAGAATGGAAGATATGAAGTGCGCCTCCCATTCAAACCTGAACTCAAGGAAAAGTTAGGGGCTACTAAACCAATGGCTTTAGCACAATTTCGAGCTTTAGAGAGGAAATTGGAAAGTAATTTTGAACTCAAAAATGAATACCAGCAGTTTATGGACGAATACTACAATTTAAACCATATGAAACCATCGAACATTACCCAGAATATCGGATGCTACCTACCACACCACCCGGTAATCCGTACAGAGTCCTTAACAACAAAAGTGAGAGTAGTATTCAATGCATCAGCAAAATCTTCGTCAGGGCTTAGCCTAAATGATACCATGTATACAGGTCCTAATTTACAACAAGATCTACAAGAACTTATTTTAAAATGGAGACAATACCAGTATGTTTATACAGCGGATATTGAAAAAATGTACCGACAGATAATGATTCACCAAGATGACCAATGCTATCAAAAAGTATTATGGAGAAAAAATCAAAACCAACCAATTCACCAATTTCAACTAACAACAATTACTTATGGCACAAAACCAGCACCATTTTTAGCCATGATGTGCTTAAAACAACTGGCAAAAGATGAACGAAATAAGTATCCCAACGCGGCTAAAGCCTTAGAGGAATCATTTTACATGGATGATTTCTGCGGCGGAGAACACTCATTAGTAAAAACAATACAATTAAGAAACGAATTAAATGATTTATTGAAATCAGGCGGATTTAATTTAAGAAAGTGGTCAGCAAATAACCCAAGGCTCTTGGAAAGCTTAAATATAGAACAATGTAACCAAAAAACATTCGAATTCAAGCAGTCAGACTCAACCAAAACTTTGGGGCTCGGATGGAACCCTCAAAAGGATAAGTTTATATTTGATTTGAAATTAGAACCAGAATTACCAACTAAATTAACTAAAAGATCGCTGCTTTCTGATATTTCAAAGTTATTTGATCCACAAGGGTGGTTAACCCCCATCAGTACTACCATGAAAATATTATTTCAGACTGTGTGGTTGTCACAGTTAGGTTGGGACGACATTTTGCCCGCAGATATAGCCAGTAAATGGAAGAATTTGAGAGAAGAACTATTAGATATCAGAACCATTGAGATAAATAGATGGCTCGGACTACAAAATAATAAAAATCAAAGAGTGGAATTACATGGCTTTTGCGATTCTTCGAATAAGGCCTATGGGTGTATAATATACTGCAAAGTCAGCAACAGAAACAACATCACAGTTACGTTAGTAATGGGTAAAGCTAAATTAGCTCCCTTGAATAAGAAAATAAGCACGCCTAGAATGGAATTGATGTCGGCTCAACTCTTATCACAATTGATGAATAAAGTTCAAAATTGCTTACCAGACCATTACAACACCAAAACTTATTGCTGGACCGATTCAACTGCAGTATTAGGATGGCTAAAGGGAGATCCAGGACGCTGGAAAACATTTGTCGCAAATAGAGTAAGATCTATAACCAAAATAATACCATCGGAATGTTGGGGACATGTGAAGACAACTGAAAACCCCGCTGATTGTGCAAGTCGTGGGTTATCGACCAAACAGTTAAAAAACCATGACTTATGGTGGCAGGGTCCAAAGTGGCTTTTATCACCGGAAAATCCAACCAGAAAGGATAATATTATATATGAAACCAGTTTAGAAAGCAAAACCAGGCATGTAAAACAGTCAAATGTTGTAATAAACCAAATACCTACAACAAATATAATTGACGATTTATTAAATAAATGTAGTTCGCTTAGTAAAATAATAAGAATAGTTGCATGGATATTACGAGTCGGTACCAAAAAACGAGTTTATGAATCCTATATTACGTTGCATGAGTTGCGACGAGCGAAAATGCTAATCGTTAAAAACATCCAACAATCGATATTTAGGCATGAAATGAACTACTTACAAAAACACAGTAAAGTGCATTGTAAAAGTAATATTTTAAATTTAAATCCGTTCATTGACCAAGACGGAATATTACGAGTGGGAGGAAGGCTTCGAAACGCTGAGATAAACAATCAAATGAAACATCCCATTATATTACCACATAACCATCGCCTCACAAATTTAATAATTCAAGAAGCACATGAGTTAACGTTCCATGGTGGAGCGCGCCTTACATTATCTCATATTCGACAAAAATATTGGATAATCGGCGGATATATGTCCACAAAGAAATTCGTACGTCAGTGTATTACATGTAGAAAACAAGAACCACCTAAACAATGTCAACTTATGGGTGACCTACCATCATCCAGAGTGAACCCCGAACGTCCCTTTTATCATTGTGGAGTTGACTACACGGGTTTTGTGGAAGTCAAAGCGAATAAAGGGCGCGGAATAAAGACCACTAAAGGATATATAGCACTTTTCATTTGTATGGTAACGAAAGCTGTTCATTTGGAGCTTGTATCCGATTTAACCAGTTCGGCTTTTCTGGCAGCTGTACACCGTCTGGCAGCGCGACGTGGAGCACCACGTCACATGTACAGCGATAATGGTACAAACTTTGTGGGAGCTAATAGAATGATTCAAGAGGAATACGAATATCTACAACAAATTTTCAGTGAAAGTTTCAATAAAGAGATAACTGAGCTACAAATAGAATGGCATTTCAACGCAAGTTCCTGGCCAAGTGCGGGAGGCATTTGGGAGAGAAATATCAGGTCCTTAAAACAGCATCTTAAACGTGTAATCGGCCACCAAAAATTAACATTTGAAGAATACGTCACATTATTATCAAGGATAGAGGCATGCATGAATTCCCGCCCGCTCTGTCCATTGTCTGAAGATCCTGATGATTTCGACTTTCTAACACCAGCCCATTTCTTAACAACTAGACCGGGATTGACTGTGATAGAGACGAAAGAAGATGCTAGAACCAGATGGCATCTCACCACAAAATTATTTCAAGATTTATGGAAACGATGGAAAACTGAATACCTAACTCAATTATTTGTAAGATCTAAGTGGTTAAAGACGAAAGAAAACATAAAACTAGGCGACCTAGTAACTATTCAGGATGATAATTTACCAGCAGGAAAGTGGGCCATGGGACGTGTACTGGAAATACACCCAGGCGACGATGGTTTGATTAGAGTTGTTACTCTAAAAACCAAGAACGGATTGATAAAAAGACCAATTGTCAAACTATCTGTTTTACCAATTAACCAAATAAACTATTTGCCAGAACCACAAAGTATACCTTTTAACCATGACCATAACTTAACCAGCAACCAGAATGACGAAAAACTAAAACCAGAAGAGAAAAGGAAGAGACCAAAAATACCTGCATACAACATTTTTTCTATCGTGTCAGCAATGATATTTTTTATGACGATATTAGTACCACAGACAAACTGTTTACATACCGTTCACGAACTTCCTAACAATCAAACGTTATTTTACGATCCTGTGGCTAATCTACAACTTATTAGGGACAAATGGATCCTTGTAGTATATTATGATATGACGCCATATTGGTCAGGCATGGAAGCATACGGTAAAATAAATCATTATTTAGAAAAACTATGTAGTAAAATTGAAACACAATCGCCATGCCATATGATTATATCCCAGTTACGTCATAATGACCACGAGCTTCAATACTACAATGAACTTTTGCTAACACAACATTTTAATGTCCACGACAGACAGCATCGGCGGCGCCGGGGACTTATCAACGGTGTCGGTTACTTAGCGAATGAGTTGTTCGGAGTATTAGACACTCGATTCGCAGAACAATATACAAAGGATATTGAAAACGTCAGAAATAACGAAAGACATTTAATTAAGCTGTGGAAAAACCAGACGTCGGTCATTGAATCTGAATTTAATTTAATGAAGAAAATGGAGATAGAATTAGATAATCAGCTTAAATTCATAAACAAAAAATTAATTACTTTTCAACAAGATACCAACTCAGTTCAAACAATCATCCAAAACATGTCTGCTATACAAGATTTTACATTATCCGCGATGGCGGGAAATAATTTATTACAAAATTTGAAGAGATTGCAAGATACATTACTTGACACTATCACTGATGTGTACCATGGTCGAATTAGTCTACATTTATTAAAACCAGAACAATTAAAATCGGAACTACAAACAATACAAGGCCAAATGAGAAACGACCTCCATCTGCCTATCAATAACCTTGAATCGGACTTACAGTACATCTACCAGTTACTGAAAGTAAAGGCAAAAGTTACCAAAAAACTCATTATTTTTGAAATAACTTTCCCTCTTGTCACCAGAGAAAACTTCCGTCTTTATAAGATTATACCAGTTCCACACCAAATCAATAATAGCATGGTCAGCATAATTCCAGTAGCAGACTATGTGGCTATAAATCTAAGAAAAGATGTTTATTTTGTAGTAACCATTAATGAATTAAATACATGTCTGCGACATGAAGAGTCGTACATGTGTCAAATTCGAAAACCGATCTTAACCCCGCAAAATGATGAAACTTTTTGTGCGAAAAATATGCCAGAAAATAAATGTAAATATATAAAAACGAGTTGTACTAACCGATGGGTAGAGTTACATCATACGTCACAATACCTATACTTTTGTTGTGACGTATACTCGATAAAAATCATATGTGGAGATCAAATTACCGTCCGCCAACTGACCCAAGCCGGAGTCATTGGCATGAATGAAATGTGCATTATAAAAGGAACAGATTTTACGTTATATTCTATTGAACACCATTCTAACCAAAACAATATGTCTCCTGATATTTACATACCACAGATTGATCAAATTAACCATATAATTAACATGAGAGTTTGCCTGTTGAGAATGTCCCAGAAAACCATCTAGACTCCTCCTTCTCTCAGCTCGAAAATGAAATAAAAGACATGAAGTCAAACGCAGATATACCGGATGAAGGATTATCTTACCATCACATTCACCACTACACCATCAGTTATATTTTACTCGTAGCAGGCCTAGGATTTACTGCTACGTGGTTATGGAAAAAAGGATGTTGCAGCATATATAAGAGATCGTCTGCTCGTGGTCGCGGAAGCCCACGACGAGAGTCGTTGCAACTGCCTCAGCCAGTTCCGAGAGTTACCAGACGACAACCAGGTTCAGTTTCAACTGAACAGCGACAGCTTAGTGCTAAGGAACTAAATAAACCATTGTGTTACAAAGAAGTTCGTAGTGTTCGTAGTGAAAGTGTTCGTAGTGAAAATTTGGCAGACCGTTGGCCAGTTAGGCGCGGCGTAACAAAAAGAAATGACACTTCCCAAGTTGAGAAAGTTTTTACCATAGAGGACACTATTGTTTGATAATTTTCACTATTACTGATTTTACCCTTTTCTGTTTGATTTATTTTATACCATACTTTTAAGTCATTTCATATTCATCATTTTATTGTGTGACGATACATACAAACCATTCTGCTTTATGTTTTTTGCTTTTGCATTATTAGTTAAGATTTTAGTAATTAATTTACATTTTTGATATCATCTTATTTTCATCTTGTGCTCGGGAGCATGTTCGGAGCTACGCAACCGAACAAGTCAGCGATTTCCATATCTGCACCGCGAGCACTTTGGTGCGCGTTAACTTTAATAATTTCAGTATAATTTGGATTCAGTTCGCAATCCGCCAGCGACCGAGCTCAATACCATTAACCATTTTCTACCACTTTTACCATTTAAATTACCATTTTACCATAAACCATTTTAGTTGACAAATACCATTTTTATAACCATATTTAATTATCTTTGTAGTATTAAAACCAAGTGTTTCTTAGTGTTAAATATATTAGTTTATAAACCATCTCGTCAGTGTTCTTATTAACCATAAAAGAGCTCGAAAACGCTATAACTGAATTTCAACGGCGCTCGACATTTTCTTCTATTTCTTAAGATTGTTATTTTATTTCAAACAAAATAATAATTAATGGCAACATCGTGCAAAATAGACAAAACGAACAAAACCCGGTAGATTAAATAAAAATATTTCGGTTTTCAAACGCCGGAGCACTAGGTATACGTATACGAGACTGTGAATCGAAAGGAGCAGTTACGTCCAAGTTCTTTAGAAATTAGTTAAAAAGGAAAAAATAAAAAGTGCGAATAACCAGTGTAGGATATAGTGTGAATGTATATTACATCATGTGTGTGTATATTACATCACCGGTTAAGATTTTGCCAAATTAAGGCAGTGGTTTTAAAAGGCTTTCAGTGCCGCTGTAATCTAAGCTCTGAATAAATTCATACTTTTTCTCGGACGCTATTTAATGGATAAAATGCAGTCTTATATTTGGATTTAAGCAGTATATTTAACACTTAAGTCTTAATGTACTCTAGGTTTTTTAGTTTAATTATTACAAATGAACAAAACTAAGGGTTGTAATAATTTGACATTTTTGGCATAGATTATATTTTGGGAGACATTATTTTAATAAACAAAATTAATCAGCTCCGCCTCAGTATTCAACAAATAATTAGTATAGAGCGTAGTATAACACATTTTTTATATGGCACGATATATTGAATTTTAAAAATATAAATCATCGTTGACGGGTCTTTCGGTGTGGTTGGCAAAAGCTTGCTTTTCACGCCGGAGGTCGTGGGTTCGATTTCCACCCAGGACAGATATTTGTGTAATTATCTTTATGAGTATGTATAACAAAAAAAATAGTAATATGTAATATATCAGTTATCTGGTTTCCATAGTACAAGCTCTGCTTAGTTTGGCATCAAATGGCCGTGTGTAAATAATGTCCCAGGATAATATTATTATTATTATCTTCGCAGTTCTGCTAACTAGACTTTATATGGGTCTCTCAAAACAAATTAGCTCATCTATTAATACACCACAGTATTTAAACATTTCTTCATCTTTGACAATCCTCTCAAGCACAACCTCAAATAAAATCTGAAGATTTCATTTTAAAGGAACGATAAAATAAATCTATATATTCTTTTGGGCTTAGCCAGACAGAAACGGAAATTGTGTTGAAAGCTTAGGCCAAACCTAGTTATACACGTCTTGTCTTTTTGTTTTGGCCTTGTTTTGTTATTATTTTCGGTTAGTTGTTATATTTACATAATATTAGATAGAGACCTACCTTGTCGTAACTGAATTGAGATAGAGAAAATTAATAATTATTAAATAATCCTCATAAAAAAAAAATCTGTACAAAATTAAGGACGCGATTTTTATATACGTAACCCTGAAAAGGAAGAAATTCCTTATTCCATACATTGCATGCCCCCCATGAAGAGATGATGAATATAATTTCAGTAAAATACCCATTACACGCACAAGCGCTTAATAGTCTCTTCTAATGCTAATTTGGGCCTCTAATTCTATATGGCCTTTAATTTTAAAACGGATATGTTATGTTTTTACAAAACAATACACAGTGTTAAAATGGACATTAAGTGGATGTATTGGCGATGTATATAAGCATCATAAAGGTTGAAAAAGGTTTAAATAATACTCTTTTACAGTTCTTTGGAAGCTGAATTTTACATGCGTTTCAACTTAGTACCACTTGCATAATACAGCGCTTCGGTTTTGGGATGTATGTAACAAATACATTTGTAGAGATACCACGTAGCACCTCTGTTCGTAGCCGTTACGACTTCGTTGTTATACGGTACAACTAACATCTTCGTAGTTACTTCAGCGGGTACAAATCCCGCGTAACATTTTCGTAGTATAGCTCAAACTCAAACTCAAAAGTCATTTATTCCGTTAAAATATTACATTTGTGTGGAATCGTCATTTTTTTTACCCTACCGTGCAGTGCCTGACGGGGCAGCTCAGTAGCTGTATCAAATACTGCCAGAAAACTCACTATGAATCCTTTTTTAAAATATTTATTTCTTACATAAAATTACATTGTATTTAAATGTGTTAATTTAGAACGACTCAATCCCAAGCTGTTTTGTCACTTAAATAATCAGAAGTTTTGTAGTAAGCCCTGCTACACAATTTGGCTTTTATAATTCTTTTAAACTTATTAGTAGACATTTCTCGGATATCACTGGGAAGTTTGTTGTACAATCTTATACATTGCCCCATAAAAGAGTTACTTACTTTGTGGAGATGGGTAGTATGTCACAAAGTTATGCTTATATCTAGTATTTATATGATGAGTATCGCTACTTTTACAGAAGGAATCTTTATGTTTATGCATATAAATTAGATTGTCATATATATACTGACATGCTACAGTCAGAATGTTAATCTCTTCAAACTTCTCTCTTAAAGATTCTCGCGGACCTAGTTTATATATGGCTCTTACAGCTCTTTTTTGCAATACTAATATGGTGTTAAAGTCCGCAGCGCTACCCCTGAGAAGAATTCCATAGGATTATACTATGAAAATAACTGAAATAAACCATTCTAGCTGTATCCACATCAGTAAGCCGTCTTATAGTTTTAACTGCATATGCAGCAGAACTTAATTTGCCTGATAGTTTTTCTATTTTTGGGCCCCATTGTAGTTTTGAATCAATTGTGATACCCAAGAACACAGTTGACTCAACAGGGGCCAATCCAGTCACATTAAGCTGTACATTGGTGGCCAACTGTCTCACATTAGGTGTAGAGAATTTGATGGCTTTAGTTTTCTTGTCATTTAGCAAAAGATAGGCTTTAAACCAATGAACAACTTTAGAGATTGCGGCATTTACTTCCTCAAAATTTCGTAATTGTCGATTTATTTTAAACGTCAATGAAGTATCATCCGCAAACAAAACAATCTCATGTTTATTCCTTACATAGTAAGGTAAGTCAATAATAATAGGTCTTTACCTATGAAATTGCCGTTTTGTATGAAAAAATTTAAACGAATTTTTTTCATGAATTTTTTTATTTGTATTAATCGAAGTAATCACCCATGCAATCAATGCATCTTTGCCTTCGCAGTGGCAGTTTATTGATGCCCTTCTTAAAGAAATCAGCTGGACGGGAGGCAACAAATTCTTCAAAGGCATTTTGTACTGCCTCTCGGGTATTGAATTTTTTTCCCGCCAAGAAGTTATCCAAATTCTGGAAAAAGTAGTGGTCTGTAGGCGCAAGGTCTGGTGAGTAGGGCGGATGACGGAGAGCTTCCAACCCCAGTTCTTGCAACTTGGAGACCGTCTGCTGTGCAGTATGAGGTCGCGCGTTGTCGTGCAGGAGCAGCGGAGACGAGCGATTGACCAATGCTGGTTGGAGATGCGCCAGCTTCTCCATCATTGTGCTCAGTTCTTCACAGTACACATCTGCAGTAATGCTCACCCCGTTTGGTAAGAAGCTGTGATGAATCACACCGGCGCTAGACCACCAAACAGTGACCATCACTTTTCTAGGGGTAAGTTTTCGTTTAGGGCATTGTTTAGGTGCTGAACCAGGATCCAACCAACTTGCTGAGCGCTTGCGGTTATCAAACAGAATCCATTTTTCATCGCAGGTAACAATGCGGTTCAAAATTCCTTCATTTGTGTGTCTGTTGAGCAGTGCAAGGCACGTCTCGACGCGTACTTCGCGCTGGCGATCATTGAGTTCGTGGGGCACCCATTTGTCAAGCTTTTTTACCTTGCCAATTTGACGCAAATGGACCAATATTGTTTTGACGCTAACGTCGAAAGCTGCTGCTAATTCAGCCGTAGATTGTGTATCATCAGCTTCCACAACCGCCTTTAATTCGTCATTGTCGACCAAAGTCTTCGGACGACCGCGAGGTTCATTTTTCAGGTCGAAATTTCTAGAACGGAAGCGAGCAAACCAATAACAGGTGGTGCGTTGGTTTGTAGTGTTAGCTCCGTAAACGTCGTTGATGTTGCGTGCCGCTTGTGCCGCGTTGCTGCCACGACGGTACTCATATTCCATAATTACTCGAATTTTTAACGTATCCATGATGACGAAAAAGATTGAAATGCGATGAAAATGTAACACTAATCAATAAAGAAATGACTACTTTTGGAAAAAAGAATCCATGTTTTTAAAATAAAATTAATTTGAAATTAGAATTCTTAGCCAAACAAAAATTATTTTGATTTGAAATGGCCAGTACTGCAGAACGGCAATTTCATAGGTAAAGACCTAATATATATTAAAAATAAGAATGGGCCGAGAATCCACCCCTGTGGAACGCCCATTACCACTAGGGATCCCGCAGATTTTTACCATTTATATCAACCTTCTGAATTCTATTGCCCAAGTAAGAAGTCAAAAGTTCGAGAGCCTTGTTGCTCATATCGTAGTGGTGTAGTTTCCTGACAAGAGTATCATGATGAACACAATCAAATGCTTTGGACAAATCACAAAAAATACCTAAGGCATTCTGCGAGTCCTCCCAAGCCGCGAATATACTTTTTAACAGATTGACTCCTGCATCTATAGTTGAACAACCCTTCGTGAATCCAAACTGTTTCCGATGAAGTAAATTATGCATATTAAAGGGACTGAGCAAGTGAGTAACTGTATCCATGTGTATTAAGTAGTAGGTTGAATTTAATATTATTTTTAAATTGATATCAGTGTGTATTCAGAGTAATTTGCAATAAGATATCCCAAACGTAACACCAATCTGCAAAAAATTAAAAATTCCGTCCCTTATCGGACGGATTTTTTTTTAACTGTTATCAGTTATTAATTGGCCAGGTTTAATGGCACGCAACCAAGTAAGTGAAGAGCGTGAGATATATTAAATGAAAGCTTTTATTATTACTACGACAACGATTTAGTATTATTAATATTAAAACCTCGAGGGTCTAGGTGGTTGCGTGCTCAACCGTTCCAAATCCCTGATCGGAAAAAAGCATAAAAATCTTAGTAGGAGCATGTCCTCTCTTAAGTCACTCCCCATAAATATTACATTACGCGTGGTTGACCAGACTCTAAAGAGATTGGGCGCCATGGCCAAAGTTCAATTCAAAATTACTTTATTTTCAAACTTGAGATTTTACGCTTTAAAAATACATTCTAAATGTTATATTGGTATTATTTCGTACCTACTATATTATATATAAAGTATAGAGATATATTTGTACAACGTCAGATATACAGAATAATAAGTGCCTGTTCTAGTACGAGTAAAAATATTCCTCGCTAAATTTTTGTTTGAAATTTTTCATGGTTGATAATGTTTGTATAATATATAATAAATTACGAATTACCTGTAATTAACTGAAAAGCTCTGAAAATTATCATCAGTTTTATCAAAAAACCAAATTTTTTTATTGCTTGACGTATAGAGTTGCTTCTTATGCAGCTTGGCCCGGAAACACTCATTTTAATTTTAAGCAAACTACTTTTAATTGTACCAAAACCTTTAATACTCGTATATGTACTGAATTTCTAATGCAATCTCATATAAAAGTGAAGTTAATGCAACTCTAGTCAATTTTAATTATTGAAATCGGTACTTGTATTTTTATGAATATATGATAATATTGTTATTATGATAAAATTTTCAATGATTCAATTTTATTATATTATAAGTATGATGGAAACAAAGATTACACAATACGTATCATTTATTACGTTTTACATAATTTTAAGATATTTTCGACACGAAATAATATGACTATAGCGACCACAAAGATTTATAGGTAATAATAAAGATTTAACAAAAACTACGAAAAGCCTAATTCGCAATAGGTTTTATCACACCTGGAAATTAATCAACTTTATATGTATAAACGTTTACAGATGTTTAAATAAAGATTATTATGTAAAACATAAAATATGTTACAATTACAGTAAATTTATACAATTTATGTAAGTCTTTTTATTTAAAGATGACATGACACGCTAATCACCACTTCGTGCGAAGATTCAAAAACCCGTTTTTGTACAGTACGTGAAGTGTTGGTGTAAAAAATGTTCAGATTCATGAGTAGATTACGCTTAGTACTACACGTAACACGCAATTTGTTTTCAAATAGAACGGCGGAGGCGCTAGTACATTATATTTCTGTATCGCACGAGACTTAACTAACGTGTAATTGACAAACACAGATCATAGAAGACTCAAACCTACGCACCGCGCGTGCAGACATGTGTATACATACGTTGTATGAAAAGTAACGATTTTTTGACTTACCTTAAATTTTTCATCAATAGTGGCTCGGCTTGACTCGAATTCAGGTGAATCCAAAAACTCACAGGGTAAGATTGGGTGTAGAAATTGATGTCCACTCATTACGTTCACCTGACAAAAATAACACAAATTATTTACAGGTTCAGGATTAACCAAACCGATAGTTTGACTTGGCTATATCGATCTTGGATCGTGAGAAGGGTCCAAGATCGAGAATTTAGAGTTTTATAGAGTCAAATAAACCCGTTAGACCAACCATCATCATCAGAGTGTTATCCATCATCGTAAATACCTGTACTATTACGTATATAATAATAATAATATCGTGGGACATTATTTACACACGGCCATCTGATGCCAAAATAAGCAGAGCTTGTACTATAGAATCGTGGAACTATAACTGATATACTACATATACTACATTTGTTTGATAAATACTGGATGTAATTTGTGTCCGTCTATTATATGTTTGTAATGTACCCCGTGACACAGGGATTCGATTCCCTAATGCGGCCGATTTCTTAAAAATAAAGACACCCAGACTCAGGACAAACAGATATATTCATGCACACAAATATCTGTCCCGGATGGTAATCGAACCCACGACCTCCGGCGTAAAAAGCAAGCATTTGCCAACCACACCAACAGGCCCGTCAAATAGGTCATATGAAACTCCTCGTCCATATAAACTAAATTCATAAAATAAAGATTAGATATACAAGATTAGTTTCGAACATGTTAAAAAAGTTATTATCCCCGCTGACATTTACATTGTTTAAGGAGAACGTATCAAAATCAATAGATTCCTATTATTATGTAAAGATGGTATAAATAACTGGACAACGCTTCTTTGATTTTAAGCTACCAGTATATCAAACTCAATTCGGCACAAGGATACCGTACTTCTGAAAAACTCAGCGCTAGTATAATTATTGTTAATAAGGTCGTTTCTGCTAACTTAGCTATACGTAACCAAGTCAGTAGCAAGAATACGGGCCACCAGATAGTCAGTAGCAAGAATACGGGCCACCTGATCGTAGCAAATGCATGCATACAACACAACTCGCCCGTTGCTGACCCTTTAGAATTCTTATCACTCTTTTATGACGGACTCTACTTAATAAATAAAATTAACTAACTTACACTTAATAAATATCATAAAACACCGGCTCTATTTATATTAAACTAAATTGCGTAGTTACGAAAGCCGCGATGTATTGATACATTTGCACTGAGTAATCTGCCCTTAGTGTCTACGTAATAAAGATGTCAAAGTGTATTTCATCGACCTGCCGTCGATGAAATACCTAACTAAGAAGTTAATGTACTACTAACTATACTGATAACTAAAAAGTTAATTTCCAACACATTACAAACATATTGCAACGTGTTTATCCAAACTTTTATCATATGTACCAATTAATGCTTCCTGTATAACAACATTATTTTCGATATTTTTTATTTGAAACCTCATCACGGTACACGATTATCTTTTACAGAATATTATGCAATACGAAACCTTTCTGAAAGAAACCATTCTGTTTGTGCCAAAAATGACGTTCATTTTTGGCACATGCATTTCTGTTAAAGCATACCTAGACGAAAATTGGACGGTAGTAAATAGTACAATGCATAATTTCTTATTATTCTATTCAAGCCCTTATAAAAAGATAATCAAAGCTAGGTAGGTACTAAGTTACGGAGTTGATATTTCTTTAAAGAAAATTAAATAATACAGAATTCGTTTTTTTTTAGGTTTGTATTTAAATAATAACTAAGTCATTCAAATACTCCTCGATAAAAATTAGACGAAAGTAAACATAGTAAAATTCTAAATTTTTAATTCTATACCTATATACGAAAAATCCTTTACTACTGAGGGGTGCTACGAAAAAATAAACTATTTTGATATTTTTCCCAATATAATATTTAAATTTCGATTGTAATGAAACCTCACCAGTAAACCTAAATTTTCATTTTAAATATAAAACAAGTAAAATGTGAACCCCACTATGTTAACAGATACAACAACATGCATCCTGCAGGGGTGCGATGCATTAAATATATAATATATAAAAAAAAAACATTGAGAGATTGGGAAAACCGGGGGAGAGCCTATTGTGTAGGAGATTTTTATTCCCGATAATTCTTGGCTAAGTATTTCTAGAGCACATAGGTAGTTAATTTAGGCAACTTAAACTACCTATGTGCACGGAGCAGTCTGCTCGGCTATGAGTATCTGGAGAGCATTAATAAACGAAGTTTAGGGTTACTAGTATTTCTCAAGTGAACGAACGAAACGAGCATCGGGATATAAAGTTAAGTATACATTGGTAGAGGAGATAAAGTATTTATTAAAGTAGGTACGAGAAGGAATTTTATATCTATTGTATTTTGCATTTTCTATCTGTGTAAACTATTTAGGTTATACGGGTTACCTTAGACAATAATGATTTATAGGTTATGAGTCAGTCATGCAAAACGTAAAACATCCGCCTTTAAAAATTTAGTCTCTCCCAACCACCTACCACTGAGGATGATGTTGCCACCACTGCGAATAAGGATGCCATCAATCAAGGAAATGGAACCTTGCCAGGGCCCGCACGGGCAAAGAAGATGAAAACAGTAGTGAATATTTGATAAAACACGAAAACTCGGGAATCCGAAAAAAAAAACCCGTTTGATAACCTGCCTGCTGTTGGCGTGGTTGACAAATGTTTGCTTTACGGAGGTCGTGAGTTCAATTCCCACCCAGGGGGGCTACCGACTAAGTCACCGAACATCAGGATAGTGATCAGCGTTGAAACTAGTAAAGGTTAAAAATGACTTAATCAAACTTTATTACTGTAATTATGGTAATCTATTATTCAATGCTGTTGGGGTACTCATAATATTTCATTTTTTCATACAGTCGTCGCCTCTGGTAGACTTCGTGTGACTTGTTAATTTTGTAAATGTACGCGGATGTACCCACCGTTTTCTCATCTAGCAAGAGGTTATTCTAATTGCTTGAGTACAATGTAAGAAAATACATGATATAAAAAAAAACGAAAACAAAAAGCAAAAGAAGATGAAAAAAGCAAGCCCGGAGTTTCTTTGTGGCTTTCTTCTCCGGGTCGTCCACCTAGGTAGCTAGAGAAAGCCGCAGGTTAGCTAGGGTAGGCTCCTGAGCAGCGAGGATCACTTTGGCCCCTTAACGCGTCATCGGTGATCCCGTGCAACTGATCACACCCTCTCTTAGAATTCTGTCCTTTTGCTTCAGCGGCCCCCTGAGCTGTGGCCCGAACCCCAAAAGGGTGGCCTCGGCTATTAGTCGTTTAATTAAAGCTACTGGTTAAGAGCCTTCTGCGCTAGCCAAATGCTCATTGCCTTCAATTCTTTAATTTTAATATTGTACAACTAAATTTCAAAATAATAGATCAGTAACTTGTTATTTATTTTAGGATTTAAGAAAATATATCTGATAAAACAGACCGGACGGATTAATTAATTTCTTTTAATTTTTATACTGTATTCGACTATGTTTATGTACTGCATTGTGAACTTGACAAGTACAAGTGTATGTTAATACCCAAGTGCTGAATAAATTTCATTATTTAATTTCATCATTATTTCATATTTAATTATTTCAATGCTACATCACTTCCTGGGGTGGTGCTCCAAAATCTTTAATGTTAACCATTGAAAGTGCCCAAAGAGCAATACTAAAAGTTGCCACTTTTCAACCTTTCCTTTTTCTTACGTGCCTTCTGTATGAAAAATGCAACGTCTTAACTGTCCGCCGACTCTTTATCAAACATGCAGTACTAAAACAACACATAACCCTCACATACAGTGCTGACTACATATACTAGGTATTTAACCTGCCTGAGGTACCTACAGGTTTAACCTATCACAAGCACCAACTGTCTATAGCTTAGCTTAGTAATAATTGTTTTTAATATAAAGAGATATAATTTTCTACACATTTTTACTTTAATAAAAATAATATTATTTATTTTTTATTATTTGCTGCTTTATCCCCCCGTTTGAAATAAACCAGTACATTTATGCATTATCGTAGTCTTCAGTATCTGAAACAATAATCGCCTTGGTACTGTAGGTACGAGTATATGCATAATAGAAATACTTTGCTACATCGAGTTCCATGGACAGAAAATATGTGGAGGCCAAATATACCTAACTGGTTATACAGTTGGAAACTTTAAAACAATTTTTCAGGTCATACGTGCCGATGTTTGCACTGAATAATGTCTGTAGCTCATTTAACGACGCGCACGTGCTTTTTCACGATACTCTTAGGATATTGGTCTTCACTTTTTACATTACGGGAAAGTGCTTCGGGAAAGATGAAACGAATGTGGGTAGGTTTCCGATAACGAATATAAGTTAAGATACGTGTGTATAATCTACCACGCTTTCAAGTTTAACGTAATTTAATATACATGATAAACTGAAATTAATTATTAACATTAAATTTGAAAATGATTTATTAAAATTGCTGGTCAGAAACCTTGTGATTACCCAATTAATTCATAGATGGGTGGCCAACAAAGTGGTTTAATTTCTGAGCGTCTCCGTGCTTCGGAGGGCACGTTAAGCGGTCGGTCTCGGCTGTATTAAATAGACAACAGTCGTTAAGCCATGTTAGGCCTACTGGCAGGCTTTAACAACTCTAGGGTAACCACTGACCATATGATAAGTAAGTAACCCAATTTATCACACTAATATTATGAAGGCGAAAGTTTGTGACTGTGTGAGTGTGTATGTTTGTTACTTCTTCACGTCAAAACGGCTGGAGCGATTTTAATAAAATTTTGTATGGAGTTAGCTGACAACCTGGATTAACACATAGGCTATAATTTATAAAGTTTAACGCGGGTAAAATCGCGGGGCACAGCTAGTTACAAATAAACTAAAAGCAATGCAATGACGTCTATATACTTCATTTCATTGCTTTAAGTTGAGCGTGTAGATTGTTCTTCTTTGGGTTGAAGTTACAAGTCACGGAATTAATCTCGGTGCCAGACAGGTCAATCGAGCGTGAGGTAACGCATGGGTTTTGTGATGGGAGATATTGCGTCATACACGTCCATATACCTTAAGGGCCTAACTTTGCGATCTAAGCGGGATGATACAATAATTTTATGAATACATGAAGTGAGATTACTATACTATTCTCGGATGTAAAATTTCACAGTTACAACATATTATTTAACAGTAAAATAAACTACTAACTAATTTTACTGTATGATTTTTCTATGCATGTTACGAAATTTCTCCATTGTTTGCGAATCTATATTGAGTCAATAGTTAAGTTGTGCCCCGCGGTTTTACCCGAGTAAAATTAAATAAATTATCGTAGCTCCTCCCCCGTTGGTTATAGCGTGAGCCTATATGTTGACCCAACGTCTTAGTAATATTCACGCAATTTTAAGTAAATCCAAGCAGTACTTTTTGAGTTTAGCCCGGACATACAGACAGACAAACAGACACACAGACAAAAATTCAAAAAACTATATTTTTGGCTTCGATATCCATTGTAGATTACGGCCTAAGTATCCTTTTTAAAAAATATTTAATGTAAAGTTTTGACTTTCCTACGATTTTATTATATGCACATATACATATATTATAATACACTGCTTCCAATATAAATTTTGTAGAAATTGGCTGACAAAGAAAAATATTCTACGTTTTAAAGAGAACTACGTTTTTGAATCAGTAATAATATAATGATGTTAAATACACATTCTTTGCGTCTTTATATTTGCTGTCTTCCATCAATTTATTTTCAATTTAAAAGTAGGTATCCTGCACTTATCAGTAAAAGTTCCATGTTGTTTCATGTTCGAAAGGCGATGTCCACGTGCAAAGTTTAACCGATATACATGATTGTGTCGATTAAGTTTTGAAGCTAATAGAAACTTCTTAAAATCTTCTGCGAACTTTCGGGCTTACACAGCTGCTACCCACGTGTTCCTACGAGCTTGAAGATGCAGAACACGGTCATCCCACCTAAAAGTAGGTAACTACACCAATACGAGAAAAAAAAATCAGTCCGTATTAGCGGAAAAAATCGATGATGAAAGGGACGGTCGCCAAATGTTCGATTTATAAATCAGAGTGCAAGATAAAAAGGTAAAATACTAGCGGTACCGGCGAACGTTATGCTGCCTTAAAAATAGAAACAAAAACTGGACCCTCATCGCACCACCTACCGTGTTCAATTGTAAATCTATATCATCGAGGGTCGACAAAAAATTTCTTTCAAATCGGTCCGGCCGTCTTGACGGGTGTGTAGAGGGTCTACTGTCATGTATCAGAAATAGCATCGATTATTAGTGGAAGCTTATCGAGCCCGATAAGAACAAAAAAAATATCGAAATCAGTCAATCCGTTTTCGGGATATCATTAAAAAGGTGTTCCCTGAAATATGTTTGAGCAATTAATTAACTTCTTAAAATAATTGTTCCGATGTTTTAGTAGATATGCTGCTAGTGGGCTGCGGGCAGACCCTATTACTAAAACTTCGCTGTCTGTCTGTCCGTCTGTTACCAGGCTGTATCTCATGAACCGTGATAGTTAGACAGTTGAAATTTTCATAAATGATGAATTTCTGTTGCCGCTATAACAGCGAATACTGAAAAAAAAAATTTAAGGGGGCTCCTATACAGCAAACGTGAATTTATTGCACGTTTTTATAGATAATGGTACGGAACACTTTGTGCGTGAGTCCGACTCGCACTTGGCTGGTTTTTATGTAATAATGTCCACAAACAACATCCATTGAAGCAATAGGAAATAGAGAAAAAGGAATCGAGCTGTAACCAATTGTGCAATTTATTTATTTGGATGCAATTATTTTCTATGTATTTGATTTTTTATAACTACAATGTTAGGCAAATTCCTCTTATATTTTACTAGTTATTCTTGGAGGAATCCAAAAAATCAGAGAATATCTAATTCGGTGAGCTATTCTTGAGTTTTAATGGTGTAAATAACCCGACTTTCTACTTATACCTACTTTTATTTTTGTTCATAAATTATTATTATTAAGCATGATGTCAAGCTGGTTTATGCATGTAATGAGATTCTAAACCGATGTTAAATTATCAGAACTCGTTAAATAACCTTTCTTATTACTACTAAACTTTAGTTCATTAAGGAAGACGATCACAAATCCCGTAAAAGCTTGAAATAGCCTGTAGGTCAACCGGCTCGTGGCATAAAACACGTGCCATTACATCCGTAGGAAACTAAGTACCTATCTATACACTGGCTAAATCGTACATAGGTAGTGCATAGCGGTCTGCCAACTCCTGTGAGAGCTATATGATATTAAATCTCAATCAATTCTCGCGCAAATATGGTGGAGTTCTACGTTAATATGAGCGGCTACCATGGGGTTGACCATAGAAGATTAATAATTAAGACCAAATGTACTCTTTTATATCAACCTTTCGATTATACAATTTTTTTCCCGGCTAAAAACACGCACTTACTCAAACAAAGCGTAGCTTTATACAGGAAACTATACCTACAGATCGTCACAACCACAATGTTTGGGAAGGGTTTAGATAACTACCATTAAAAAGTTTGTTTTTTATATATAATCTCTATCACCAAATACAACATAAATTTTTAATGCATAATTTTTGATTATTTATAAAAATCTGTGACAGCTTAGAACGTGTTTCTTTATTTTTGTAATATCAAATGTGCCGATTGATTTATTCATTTAAAAAAAGGACTTTGCCTTTTTTCCATTTTTAGGGTTCCGTAGCCAAATGCCAAAAAACGGAACCCTTATAGATTCGACATGTCTGTCTGTCTGTCCGTCCGTATGTCACAGCCACTTTTTTCCGAAACTATAAGAGCTGTACTATTGAAAATTGGTAAGTAGATGTATTCTGGAAACCGCATAAGATTTTTACACAAAAATATAAAAAAAAAACAATAATTTTGGGGTGTCGCTATACATAGAACTAAAACTCAATTTTTTTTTTCATCGTACCCATGCATGTGGGGTGTCTATGGATAGATCTTCAAAAATGATATTGAGGTTTCTAAGATAATTTTTTTCTAAACTGAATAGTTTGCGCGAGAGACACTTCCAAAGTGGTAAAATGAGTGTCCCCCTCCTGTAACTTCTAAAATAAGAGAATCATAAAACTAAAAAAAATATATGATGTGCATTACCATGTAAACTAACAACTTAAATTGGTTTGAACGAGATCTAGCAAGTAGTTTTTTTTAATACGTCATAAACCGCAATTTGCTTTCATTTAATCAACTGAAATACTTGCTGCTACGGAACCCTTCATGTGCGAGTCCGACTCGCACTTGGCCGGTTTTCTTATTAATTACTAATCAAAGACAATACCGCAGAAAGGAAACTAGTTTTGAATGTGTAAATAAGCCCTATAAAATGTATGACACTGGAATTGAGCTAATAATCAGCCATACTTCGAATGTTGACAACATTTCGACTCCATTTGTAAAGTAAACATTCTTATGAACTGTGTGACCAGACCATAATGGTTTTCTTTGGAACTTAATAGAACGGAGGCCCAAAAATAAATGTAATATTCATAATCTAAGCAAGTCCGCTTCTATCTTATCTCTTTCAAGACGTCACGTTGTTTTATACCAACCACAGACACAATCTCGTAATCGTAGTCGTAATAGAGCACATATTTTTTACCTGTACCTACCTTACATAATACACAGTTATATTAGGTCCTACTACGTATGAATTGCCGGCTTTTAGTAAAGATTAAAGATAAATGTGATTATTATCACATTTATATGCCATTTCTTATAAAAAAAACTATTCATTTGTTTTCCCTTTGTAATTTACCTTTCATATCGTTGTTTCTGATACCATGTAAAAACTTAAATTGTGCATCATTTTGGAGTGCAAGTTTTGTTATGGCACAATGCAACACAGGTGGGATGCATTATGTATCAACGACATCTATGGACCCGGTACAACATCTGAACGTATGCAGTTTCATGGATTTCATTCTCAAAATTTTTAACTTAACAATGAGACCCATGTGTGACCTGACTATAAATTTAAAGCCGTAGTGGAAGCAAATACATGTCAACCTACGTCGTCAGCAGAAACTTTGGACATAAGTGTACCAACGATACTAATTCGTTGTCGTCAAATTTGAAATATGAAAAAGCTCGGAAAGTGACTACCGTACTCACTGAACAACAAGAACAAAATCAAATTGAAGCCTGCCCCAACTTGTTGAATAGGCAAACAAATGAGAGTATTCTGAATCGGATTGGTACTTGTGATTGAAAGTGGGTTCTGTATGTATATCGACAACGTCCGTCATATTTGGTCACAGAGGAGATGTAGCAAAACAATGGCCCAAACCCTAATCACAGAATAAAAAGTTCTTGCCCTAATGGAGTTAAAAGAACCTGTTTGTGTATTGCCGTAAACAATAATTGCAGTTGCCTTATAGCATTATTCGCAAAGCAAAGCGTAAATATAATCTCAAAAATGGGAAATCATAAATTTAATCGTCCGGCGGGTCTATAACCGACGAATCCGGTGTAGCCGCTCTGCGTTAAGCTACGAACGATACACGTTGAAATGGGAAACGTACATCAACAATAATGGCCAATCCTTCAATTAGGTAATTAAGTAGGTACTTAATGCACGCTATTTGAACGACTTGGAATTGAAAGCGTTCATATGCTGTAGCATATAGTTACCGTAGTAACTGTTTACCATCAGGTAAGCTTGTAGTATAAAAAGTAATTTGTAGGTTAAAAATTTCACTGTATAACATTGTGCATATATAGATTGTTAGCCAATAGAAATCTTTATACATATACAGTAAACATAATAAGGGTATTAATTCATAGTATATTTAGTATCTACTATTAGCCAAGCGAGCGCTCAAATTGCAACCTAAGAAATAATCTTCGTTTTCCTTAAAAATATTTTAGGTAAATAAGTAGCCACATTTAATGTTTGGGGAGTTGCCGAGTAACCAGCTACGCTCTGGGGGGAAATTTCAAAGGCTAAAAGTATAAGCCTGGGCTTCTCGCCGTAGACATGACCCAATAAACCCCACCCGCCCTACATCCCTTAGCACCACAGGGGGCCGCTGTAATTAAAAGAAAACTTGGGTAGTTAGTTAAGTAGGTATTCGTTTCCTTAATGTTATGTTGGCCCTGCGTATTAAGTAACGCCGTAAATCTTATAGAAGATTTATTTATTATAAATAGTTTTTCGTTTTTAAGGATGGTGAGTATGGTGACTAGTATATGTATATATATAAGTATATCAATATTGGTCCAACTATTAGGTTAATTTGAATTTTCAACCTAATGATACTTTTTGAGATTAATATATCTTGAAGGGAACAGTTAAAAATTTTGGCGGAGTTTTGAGTGAGGGTGCCCTGCCAGTTTTTCTCACTTTAATACAAGCAAGTCTGCAAATAAGCATGCCGCATGCTTATTTGCAGACTTGCTTGTAAATAAACAGTTACCGTTAACGGGCCAATTGACGTTGACAATACTTTATCTTATCTTCTCTCCCTATGAGCACCAGCTAAGTTACACACACAGGCATACAACACTCTCATTTTACTTATAAAGGTCCTATGTCTACATCCCATGAATACTTAGAATGTAATCTAATACAAAAACCACTCCAATTTCTAAATTATAGACAGATACAAAAAACTGATCGAGAATTAAAATGTCATTTTGGTTTAACAATATATTTTCTTCTTCCACTCTGATGGTTGGAACAGTATAATTGTATTCAAAGTAAAATTATAAGTAACTTGCCTTTCCGGAAAGCAGTAATCCGAGCCGGTCAGTTTTGGTGAGGTTCTGCATAGCATAGGCCTCGCCTGCGTGCAGAGACATCACGTGAGCGAAGTCTGGAGATACCATACGTTTAAATTGCAATCTCGAAACCTGCAGCAACCGACCGTGTTAGGACTGTTTTAACAATACTCTGGGACGTGCCCGAGCATCGCACATAGAGCCTTTACTTTGTGTTATACCTACCAGTAATCATGCGGGCTTGAGGATGGGACTAGCCGACCGAGCCGAACAGTTTTAACCCTCCATAAACTTATATATCAATATATATTATTATGATACTATGCTTCCCAAGTTTAAAGTACATAGGTATTAAGATTTATTAATCCATTGGTGAAATAAACAAAAAAAAACAATAAGTATAAATTATAAAATAATTCTCAAGCACCAGCATCTGGGGAACAATGTTGAAATACCAAGATTATGTAGAAAATTCGATAAATATTGTAGTGGGAAAATAAGACATTTCACACAACCTGAAATCAGCACTACGTAGATGCAGAAATAGTGTCAGGTAGGTACATGAAAACCTATATATTTTATAATGATTACTTAATGTTTTTTATCTTTTTGTTTATTTCATAACTATAACAGTAGTCCAAATAGAATAAGGTTTACGATATATAATCAAAATTGTAATCACCATTTACTTAGGAGAAAACTTACAGCGAAAATAAAGCAACTGGTGTTATTTATTCGATTTATCTTAAAGTTCTAGTAAATAATAACATTTGTGTAAGAAATATTGCAGCTTGACACTAAAGTCACGATGCAGGATTATAGTCCCATGAGTCCCATCCCTCATAGAGCACTTAACGCATTAGATTCATCTCTAGTCGTATCGGCTAGCCCGTCTCATCGGCTGATGGGAAAATTGGAAGACTGGGTGCAAATATATTTACGCACAAACTTGCGCAATTATATCTTCAACATAGACATGCATTTTACTAGATGGTACATTCGACGCCACATATGCAAGTTCCAACTTATACTACGGAAATTAAACTTACTAATAAAGACACTGCCACGTATGTATATGGTGTAGGTAAGCTTCCACTCACCTCTATACAGATGGTAATCAAGTGGAATCCCCCCCCCCCCCCCTAGGCTAAATGTGAAGGTCATGTTTACCAGCCACTATAGGAAATACCCGTTATAGTGTATCCTACAATATGACGTCAAATGTACGTAAGCAAAATCTTCTAAAGATGGAGTTCAAAATCAAAGTTAAAATTAAATATCCGGAAGATTAAAGGCAAATGTTACATTTTGTAATTTACCTGAGTAATCTAAACTATATAAAATATACTTAAATTATGTACCTTAAAAGGTTCGAAGAGCGTGTGATAAACTTCCTCAAGTTCTGGGTCAAACTTGACTGGCCTCATCTCGTAGACTAGAAAGACGACTTGCCCTAGATTCAGGAAAACGAAGCCAAAGTTCCAGGAGAAGGCATCTGGCGAACATATCACGTGCCATGCCCATATTGAGTATAACATGAAGGCTGTTGGGAAAATTAAAGAGATCGAGATGAAGAGGAGGAATCATTGAAGATATTTTCTAAGCGGGTTGTTCAAAAGGGGTGCTTAAAACACTTATAATTATGTATTGTTATATAAACTGAATGGTGTGACCAAGAAACATTACTAAAACCTTGTCATGTTACGATATACTAGATAGTACAAATAGCTAAATATATTATGAACATGGACAAGGAGTCTTCTTATACATGTGATAAATATATCCGTATGCATTTCTATGGTGCTAAGTCATTTTATTCTGATTATTCTTGTGTTATAAGTGAGTCTTAAAAGGCATATTACCACTAGGTACTAGTAGGTACTGATTATTACGCTTAGAAACTTCTCAAATGAACTGATGAACTATATTGCAGTAGCTAGTATTTATATGAAATAGTAACTTATTTAATATTAATGAAAGATTAACTATTAGAACATTCATTTTACTGCAAATAGAGTTAAATATATGTTAAAATAAAACGAATAATGTAAAACAAATATAATATATAAACATATAATAAACAAATATAATATTCTGGTGTATTACTCATAAGAGAGGTATGCCAAAAGAAATTAGGTACCTAGGTGCTTATTCTTTACTCATTTGTTTCAAACGGGCGAGTTATAGACAATCAAACCCCAATTATTTAATAAGACATTCATTTGAAATTGGAACAACTATTTAAATTGTTAATTTTCTGATAAGTATATTTATCTATCGCCGAAATTTGTTTACACTCGTATTCTAGCGGTAGCGTGTTCACCCGCAGAGAACGAGGTCCTGGGTTCCAAAAAGTGATTTTGGAACTTTGCTGTAAAATGAAAAAAAAATCTCAGCATCAGCCCAAAGTCTGAGAGTTGGCGGTATTATACCCCCGTGCCTCGGCGAGCACGTTAAAGCGTCGGTCCTGTACCTGACGTCTTTCCGGTCGTGTCACCTAGGCTTCCCATCGGATCATGAGAGTGATGGAAGAGAAAGTGCTCCTGTGTTTGTGCACACACTTGAGCACTATAATATGTCCCGCGCAGATCTCTGTTGACGCTGGCCGCCGTGGACAAAATTCGGACATTATTATCATTATTATATAGTTAGCCTAGGAGACTTTCACGATTTCAGCTGAGTTTCTCTTTCTCAATAGAGGCAAGTAGGGGCTCTAGCTGTCCAGCAAGAAACGTAAACGTAAACAAAAAGACTGTCGTGGGAATTGGCTCAAATTAATGATACTCGTAACTAGATACATTCGACGCTGGTAAGAAAACAAAACGATTATGATGTAAGTACTTACTGAATGGTGACGAAACTCAGGCATGTCCCGGAAAATCACATCAACCCGCTTGGTTTCCGCAATTCGCATTTAATCAGATGGAAACGAGGAGTTGGAAAAAGGTGATTCTACTTCCCTCCAGAGCAAAGCAGAGAAAAAATGATATAACGAGGCTAGTGCCTCATCAAAACGAAAGAATTGCAACAAGAAAGGCCAGTTGCGATAGCACCAATACCTACAATACTTTGAGACCTATCAGATGAGCTGTTATACCTGATTCCAATAGTATAGACAAGATCCATTGATATATCATGTAACTATATGATGTTGAAACAAAGCGATAATTCACGGTGTAGTCCACGGTCTACACCGTGAATTATCGCTTTGTTTCAACATCATATGGTTACATGATATATCAATCATCTTTGAAGATGAGTCAACTGCTACTGTCCAGCACTAAGAAATCAGCAAGAAATTAAAGCCTATTTTTTTGAAAAAATATAATTGTGTCATGCTCCAAATATTTATCAGTTCCACGGGACAACGGCCCGAATACAAGAATCCGGTATCTACGACACTGAAGAAATCTGCCAGAAGCCTCGACTAATTAACTTAAAACACGTGACTATCCTGTTAAACTGGCATATTCCCCATACCTTGGCTTATAGATTGCCAGACTATTAACTAAACAATACCTTCCGAGGTCTACCTACCTGTTTCGCTTAATAAAACATGTAACATTTAACAAATAAGATTCCTTAGCTGTATTTACTAACTTTCAGATTAGAACTTATGACTTTTGAGATTTCAAGAATATAGCAGAAGAAATATGAAGATTAGCATAGTACCTAAGTTAGGTTATTGGTATTTTGCAATAAGTTTAAAAGATTGTACTATTTCCCAAATCGTAAAAATACTTTAATTTCTTCTGGCATACCATCATCTATCATAACTATCTATTGACATCTACTTACCAAATATCAGTATAGTATGCATCCATAATTGGCCCTTCTTCGTACTTGGAGCACAATATGATGCGACGAAAAGCATATTTGAAAGCTAAAAACATAATTAGGTACGTATTTCAACATTTATTTTTGCTACATATTTCTACTGCTTTCTTTTTTTTATTTTACATATTGTAAACGTAAATATTTGAATTAGGCTCAAAGAAATTAAAAACAAAAATAAGAAATGGAGACAATAATTAGATGACGATACATATAAAATTGCCTCACCTGAAAAAGTGGATGCTGTGGTGCTCTCCAAAGTGGACACCACGGCCAATACCATGGCCCTAAAATTTAATTTTTATTGGAAGTTACAAAACAATAGTAAGTAAATAAAGAAGTTCGTTATGTAGATAACCTAAAATTTACATTTATTATAGGTACAGCGCTACTTCACCAATTATATGTACATTTTAACACAAAAGTACGTAAACATATGAATCTAATTTTGATTACATACCTGAAGGCATAGTGTAATTTACCGAACCAAAATCTTGTAAAGTGCCATTTTCCCCAGGCCACGTAAAATTATATTCACCAATTTCTAAGAAATCACTCTTTTTACCAAAAACTCCACCACCGTGAGGCATTTTAAAGGACTAATAATCCTCTTATCATGAAAATAATATGGAACACGTTGATATTTTTCGTTTTTCACGACTTTTTCAATAATAGCTAATTTGTTTCTATAGTCTGTGTTCGCGCCAAAATCAATAACATCCGTCGCAGCTAGCGCCATCTATACTGAGCCAAAAGAATCATAAAAAAAAATTATTCTAGTAACATATATGCTACTAAAATAATCCTGAAAATCAAATAAGGCCGTTCACGTATGAACTTAATTAATTTAAATTTGGTGGACATGCTAAGTAAGGGTTTTTAGTCGATTTTATAATTATTTCTATGACAGTTAAAACACCAAAGATAAGACAGATGTTTTACTTTGACATATACGTTTTCAATGTCTATGATTAAATTCATTCGTGAGGTGTGATGTGAATAGTGCGCCTATTCAAAGAAAACCTAAAATATTTTGCAATGCGGTAGCAGCGGTTACTTATAAATAACTAATCAACATCCGAGTAATATGCCTTAACTTTTTTGTGTTATAAATCTTTATAATAGTTTTTGCGGGAATGCCGAACATTAATAATGCCACCGTCGCCAATGGTAAGTCTCGCACACTTGATTAAATATCGTGTGACTCATTAAAACACTAGAAAATATCAATTATTATAAAAAGAAATGGAATTATATCTTCAGACGTTCATAAATTACCTAAAATTACTATTGGAGGCCGATAATTGATGACAGCACAGGAATGTGTCAAAGGAAACTATCTTTTAAAATCCGTAAGGTTTCTGCCTATTTATCCATAGACTTATGGAGTTGTGGAGGTTCAAGGCTCGTATTGAATACAGACTTAAATACAAAAAAAAATGTACATACTAATCTTAAATGGTTGTTCAAATTGAAAAGAATGTTTGTCAAGGTTTAAAATATATTCATAGTTACTAATTACATGAAGCATAACATTTTTATCAAGTATTTTATAGTAGCATCATCAGTTTCAATCTCACTTTCATTGTTTTATGGGCTGAAATGGTTATCACAATAACAGGGATTATATTTAGAATTTATATCATCAGGTGATCAAAACTCATTTAAGAACTTTTTCTTCTAATATGTTTGCCAGCAATGCTAACCTGGTATGTACCAATGCACTTCTTCATTTCATTTATCAATCATAATATTATTCAATTACTATTTAATGTTATTAATTTTATAATTGCATAATACACATCACTGTTTACCAACGTTGTTATATAAATAATAAGGAGTATCTGTTGGAAATGTCGCTATTTGTACAAACTTTACAAAACCAAATAATACCTAATACATAACTGTACTAGTCTTCAGTGCATTTTTTATTCCAGACTATTAACATCAACAAATTTCCACCCACTCCCAAAATAATTCAATAACTAGTTGCACAATGTTGTGCATTAAGGCACATAATAAAATTGAGTAAATACTAAGAACAACATACTATACTTAACACAACTATGTACTTTATATGTAAATCTTGGTGTACAATAAAGAGTATTTGTATATACCTTCATAATAAATCTGTGGATGTATTTCTGATCTGGTATGGCATAGAAACCTTCAAGAAAAAGCATATTCCTTTCTAACGGCTGGCAACACACTTGAGGCCCTTCCGGAGTTGTGAATGTCTATGGACTGCACTGATCACTTACCATCAGGTGACCAGTTTGCTCTGCTATTGTATAAAAACTAGTAAGAAATACTCTCAGAAGACATATCTAGAAAAAAAATATGATGAGTAGTATAGTAGCTTTTGAGAACAACATGCAGTTTCATAAATAATATGTAGTTCAGTACAATTTAATTACTTTTACTACTATCAACATTAACAGTCATATATGCAAAATTTTTGATTATAAATGAAAAAATGTTTTCTTTTAGTAATAGTATTAAAATAAATAATTAACATCCATTTTATTTGTACTGAGTATAAAAGTTCTGGTATAGTTATGTATTACAAGATTAATGTACATCATTAATTCTTATATTAATATATTTGTAATCACTTTTCACCCAATACACCCAATTTTTCATTTATTGGAATGTAAATTACTATATTATAAATGAATCATCAAGTATAACAATGAGTCAAATTATTGAAAATAGAAATAATGTTGAAAGTCAAATACAAAATTAATACATAGTGTTCATTCCATTAATTGAATTTGCATAATTAACACTGCATTTTATTTTTTTATTATAAAATACAAAATTGTAACACCTAAATGTGGGACAGGTTCATGATAGGGTAAAAGTTTTAGTCAATAATAAAATTATAGTGATTACTGGCAGATTAAAAACCAGATAATATTGATTTTTGTGGTAACTGAGGAAAATTTATATAAATATATATTATAATTATATATATTTATATATATATATATATATATATATATAATATCTACCAGAGGACAGGCAGTAAGTTTCCTTCTGGATACTATGACCAACTCACTGCAATCGACAACCCATCTGCCAAGCGTTGCAATTAAGGCATATTCCTCCAAGACAATGGTTGGGTGAGGCTTTTGTCCAACAGTGTACTTTTTACAGCTTTTATGATGAAGATGATGATGTTGATAATTATATATATGTACTAAATTGATATAGTCTAGCGGTTGGACTGTTGGGCTGTTGAGTTAGTGTCTTCTAGTTCTAACCCAAGGTGGCTTTTCAAATTGTAGTGCATATTATAAATTTAAAATCTCGTAATTAAAACAGTGATGAAAACCGTTGTAAGGAAACCTGAGAGTCTAAAGTGTTCTGGCATGTGAAGTGTGCTAACCTGCACTAGGCCAGCATGGTGGATATTGTGAGAGGAGGTCCTTGCTCTGCATCATCATATTCAATACCGTAGATCTGGCAATAACTTCAAATTGTTTCACATTACTATCATTACTATTTGTTTATATTTCCTCCAATCTCTCCACATTGCTCAGTGTAACTAGTGCATATTATAAATTTAAAATCTCGTAATTAAAACAGTGATGAAAACCGTTGTAAGGAAACCTGAGAGTCTAAAGTGTTCTGGCATGTGAAGTGTGCTAACCTGCACTAGGCCAGCATGGTGGATATTGTGAGAGGAGGTCCTTGCTCTGCATCATCATATTCAATACCGTAGATCTGGCAATAACTTCAAATTGTTTCACATTACTATCATTACTATTTGTTTATATTTCCTCCAATCTCTCCACATTGATCAGTGTAACTGATAATATTAATATACAACCTAATTAGCACCATTGCGTTTTGATTGTTGAATATGGATTTACCCTGACCTTCTGTGTATGTTTCATAATTTTCTGTGTGCTATCATTCTTAAATTATTCATCATTTCATTACATTAGTACGTAATAGTATGCTTTGCTGGGGATACTGCTGGATTAAAAATAAATACACATGATTTGTAAATTTTTAATTGATAACATATGAATACACTATAATTTCAGTTTTTCTTAATTTTGTGTATCTATTTTTAATGTGAGGTGACTGCACTGTGTTTGCACTGTTTTTTATTGTTCACTGTTATTGTATATATGCGTACTTAATATGTATTACAAATAATTTATTTGATTGCACAATGTTGCTTCACTATTTTGTTGTTTTCGCTCTTGATAACCCACTACAATTTTGTGTGAAATTAAAAATGTAGCACTTGATAACGCTGGCATTCTGTTTTTACACCACTCAACTAGTTTAAATGTCAGTACACCTCTGTCTAATCTAGCTTGTATGAAAAGAGCATATCAACCTATCCATAGAAAAAAGTCACTACTCCATAATCTTTACTTTAGAGGACAGTGATTTGGAATTGATTTAGTACAAAATCAGCTATACCATATTACATATTTTTGCAATTATTATTTATTTATAGAATAATAATCATATTGTTAGAAAAATATGTAAAATCTAACTGATTTTATACTAGACAAATTACAAATCTCTCTCATTTCCTTTAAAGTAATGATTATGCAGAAGTAACTTTATTCTACTGATAGGTCGATATATAGAACTGTCAAAACACAATAATATTATAGGTAGATAATACTCACACTGGGCCCATTATTGGTCGACAATAGGTTCGTGTTGCATATTTTCGCGCCAAAATTAAATTGAAACAACTACATAGGTCCTTTTCATCAGAATTATGTTAGGACGAAATGCTAAGAAATGCTATTGCTATATTAAAATTAGTTAAAGTTTAATAAGATATTAGTTTAGTTGATCTGTATTGCATAGAACCAATGGCACTATAAATAAAATAATTCCTGGAAGACTTTCCTATGTTGATAATTTTATTTATTTGATACACAATAAAGTACATACAGGAAATTATTTCTAACTAAATATCTGGAACCCCCACCATGTCATCAGTTATTTAAATATAATATTATTTAAATTAATTAGTTTAAAAGTTTACTGACCCCAGGTTGCAGCCTAAATTTATAAAAGATGTGAAAGAAGTTCATAAAGTGCATATGATTCTATACCGTTATTATCTGGAGTGATTCACATGACATTGACATGGACATTACAGATAGAAGATAATGAGAGTACTTTCATAAACACCTGTTCTATTTCTTTTAAATGTTTTTGAGTTGTAAACTCCTTTATTACTAACAAATACACTTTATTTATAAAAATACAAACATTTTTTTTTTATACTGTAGACACTGGTCTCATCGCGATAAATATTTAGGTAAATCATTACCTTGTTTACCCGACGTTTCGGCATGGATTGCACCAGCCGTGGTCACGGGTCGACTGGTGTGGCTCGGCAGCGTCGTCTCCGTGAAGCTCGGGTATCGGTATCTACCCTCGCATGGTCTTGATATTTTTTATTTTCCTTTACGAAACTGTCGGTACACACGACACTAATGACATCAGCGCCCGGGCGCACTACGTTGGTTACGCGACGATGGCACTTCGTTATTACAGGATTCCAAGATGGTGAGAGGCGGTATCCGTCTTCCCGGTTGAAATTGATATGTTTCTTTATTTCAACCGCTTCACGTACTATTCTGGAGTAATAGTGACGATCGGTGGAGAGGACCTGTGGCTTGTGTAAATTTGTAATCCAGTGTTGGGATCCTGTGTGTTTGAAGAGGAATAACATCCTTCGGTAACAAAAATAACATTCCTCTTCAAACACCGGGCGTCTACAGGTTTGAGTGCAACTGCGGTATGTTTTATATCGGCCAAACTAAAAGATCCATTGCTGAAAGGGCTAAAGAACATATCGCAGCTGTCAGGAACCGACAGGTTAATAAATCAGCAATAGCTGAGCATGTAGTCGACACAGGATCCCAACACTGGATTACAAATTTACACAAGCCACAGGTCCTCTCCACCGATCGTCACTATTACTCCAGAATAATACGTGAAGCGGTTGAAATAAAGAAACATATCAATTTCAACCGGGAAGACGGATACCGCCTCTCACCATCTTGGAATCCTGTAATAACGAAGTGCCATCGTCGCGTAACCAACGTAGTGCGCCCGGGCGCTGATGTCATTAGTGTCGTGTGTACCGACAGTTTCGTAAAGGAAAATAAAAAATATCAAGACCATGCGAGGGTAGATACCGATACCCGAGCTTCACGGAGACGACGCTGCCGAGCCACACCAGTCGACCCGTGACCACGGCTGGTGCAATCCATGCCGAAACGTCGGGTAAACAAGGTAATGATTTACCTAAATATTTATCGCGATGAGACCCGTGTCTACAGTATAAAAAAAATGTGTACAAATCGCGAAAGTTTAAAAACATTAAAATACAAACATTTTTATACCCAAAACTATTTTACTTAAAGTAGTTTTAGAGAATACTAATGATTCATTTGTTATATAATCATAGCAAATGTCATCAATAATCATTACACTTCCTAGTTTATTTACATGGATGTACTAAAGTTCAAAAATTCTTCTTTTTATAAGAATCTATATTTAACTGGATTCACACATTTGTTGCCCTATGCCTTGCATTAGCTCACCCATTATAAATAGTGAGCATTGTTCACTTCTCAACCTGATTTGTGTTTATAAGTATAAGGTGAATATACTAGGTCAAATAATCATCCTACCTATACCTTTAATAATAAATCATTCTAAAATGTTGTTATTGTTGAGGTGAAACCTAATCTTACTACTACTTATGCTTTACTAAAAATAAAAATATTATATATGTTAATTAGTTTACATTAATTTAAGCATATTTTGTTACACTATTAAGCATTTTGGCAATTATTCACAAATCATTATATATTTTATATTGCATAAAGTTACTGTTATATGTTTTATATAATAATATGTGACTTCCTAGAAGTTTCTTATTTTCTAAAACACTGCACCTCTGCTAGAGACATCCTGAGTGAAACCTAAATGTTTTCTAATTTATGTACAATTAGGCGGGAAGATAATCTAATAAAAAACTCATAGTTTAATTAAACTCGCCTGTGTACATGAATTTTATAATTTGTTAACTTGTCCGTTTTTACGATACGGTAAAGAGCCTAAAAATGCTATCATAATTTATTACTCTTATATAGATCAAAATCAATTAATGATTACTGTAAGTGCCACATTTTAACTCTTACCGATCTGGTTAATGATTAAAAGGAAATGAGTCATTCTGATTAATCACAATGTTCACACAGCAACATGTACCTACCGGGCCCTAAATGAAAGACATATATTTGACCTCAAAATACTTCTTCCATTAACTATTAATAATTAATGAGACCAGTAGGGCAGACTCCAATTGAACATTCATTTATTGTCGCAATGTTTATACGTTTTGTTAAATATTTGTTTCAATTCATGTTTATTTTCTTATACGTGAGTTATATGTATTTCCATAATGACGATCTTTCGTTTGGTCGCGATTCTTTGATGCAAACATGGTGGCACCCCGCAACCAGCAGCTATCCCCGGTAGGTATGCAGACCGTTTGTTTTATGTTCCAGACGAATACGAAGTTATCGGTGAAACACAATGGCAAGTTTTGGAGAACAGCGGCGACGAACAGACAATCAAAATATATGGCTTCAAATATTCAAAAATACACGCTATTTTATTTCATACCGTGTGCATATTACTATGTGGGTTACCCTATTTTGCGTTAGCTTATTATCCTTCTTACAACAGATTCAAGTACAAAAAATGCAGTTTGAAAATGGCTGAAGAAGTTTGTGGTAAGTTCAACACTCACTCAGTTTTTATGCATTAATATTATTTGATAAAACTTAAAAAAAACATGCTTATAATGACATGAGATGCAAAATCTACAAAGCTATTATCAAAATCAATGTAGTTGCGCGCGTTTGTGAATGCGAACAATAATAAAGTAAATACATCTGAAAATTATCGATTTTTTTAAACTTTTAATCCTACTAAGTTTTGAAGTATGGATGTTTGTTACTTTTACTCTTTCACGCAACCACAGCGGAACGGATTTTGATGAAACTTTGTAGTATAGTTTATAGCTTATATAACCGAATTACACAGGCTTTAATTTATTAAGTTTGTTGTATAACACGGGTGAAACCGCGGGGCACAATTTTAATAATTCTGAGCAACAGATTTAAAAGTTTTGTAGTATTTAAAACTTTTTTAGAATTATTATTTTATTAGTCTATATGCAAACAAGGATAAGCTTGGTTTCTATTTTATTATATCTTCATTACCCACTTTGTAGTGACCGATTCTGATGGATTATTCAAGATCGAAAAGGTACATGAAATGGATCTAAGTTTGGCCTACCACCGAGAGAACCGTTTGCGATATTTCAGTTACCAACACAGCCGTTTCATTTGGCTTAACGAACAAGGGGCCTTCGTACATGTGCTGGCGCTTAATGAGAAACTTACCATTGGCCTGCTGATGGAGAATATGTCTGGTATTAACAAACGCCAGCAGAATGAACTGTAAGTAGTTGGGCAGAATTAGCTGTCCCATAATACCATATATACATAACCAAAAACAAGCTTACTAAGGTTCCACAAAGGTTCTCGAGTGGTGACCACGAACCGGAAGACGCAGCGTGGGCAGGTCCCCTACAAGATAGACCGATGATCTTGTGCGGGTCGCTGAAAACCGTTAGATCGTAGCAAGACCGGCATTTGTGGAGATATTTGTCCAGCAATGGACGTCTTTCGGCTGATATCCTGAAATAAGTTTAAGTATTAACAGAATGATGCTGTTATTTTTTGTTATGATGGTAGCTGTTTAGCTTCAAGTAATTATATCTATGGTATCCTAGAACAACGATGTTGTCAAATAGCGGTCAAAGGCGTCGGAAGATATTGCGGTCTTGTAACAAGATAGCCATGTGCGTTATACAGCATGTAACATACATAGTACGGGATACATACAGCAATTTAATCAAGATATCGACAGCCTTAGAAATACTTTTGATTATAACTTTCGGAGAAAAAAATATATAAAAAACCTGTTCTGTAATATGAATACAAAGTCAAGGCGCGCGAGACCCCTGACTTTTTAATTGATGTGCGTATTAAATATTAATAGTCATCATCATGTAAACATCGCGAGGAGGTGCATGCTTCAGAGTTGATCAAAATGTTATAGATGGCATGTAAAGTCTACCCGCACTACGGTCTATGGCCTATCGCCTCTCATTGGAAGAGGTGGCTCGTGCCAGTCGTGCCCTACAGTGGGAAAGTAATATGTTGCATTATATATATAATATCGGTTGCCTGGAAGAGCTTTTAGCGATAAGGCCGCCACCTGTACTATTTCCAGTTTGATGTTATTTTTTACTCTAAGTTATGTTTTTGGTGTGCAATATTCAAAATTCAAATGCAATAAAGAGTTATTTATCTATATTCATATGCATAACTGTTTATATGAATGAATGCCCTCTATACTTAGGTGAAGCAGTGAAAGCATCCTAGATAAAAAAAAAAATATTATATTATGATTCTATAAAATTTGAAAATCTAAAACTGTTTAGGCACAAACGACCCATTGAAACAAGTATGATCCGCGATTTGTATACAGTCTAACACCGCGCCGCTTATTAGCCCTCAAGATTCTTAGATTATTATTGTGATGCCTTAATAAAAAGATTAATCTACTCATAAAACTGTATAACTTATAGACAATGTTTGCAAAATAGGCAAAATTATTTTGAGACTACAAACAATAATATCAGCTGATAGGCATGTACGAGTGAAAATAAAAATGTAAAAACAAAAATCTATTTCATATGGACTTTTAGTTTTTTACGTATCCCACCCTATTTATGTTACACGTTGTACTGCAATGCTTGGCACGCTAAAATATTCTCCATTTGTAGCGCATGTTTCAATGACGTCATTCGACGCTGTAATTATTACTGATACAAGTTGACATCGTTGCTGTACTCGGAATTCATGGAGTTAACATCTTTTATGTTGATCTCCTCATTGCTTGGACGTCATCACTAATTCATTAAAACGTCTTTTGATTGGCAAAGCTTGTCTTTCAATTAAACGATCTAATATTAATATTACAACCTGTTATTTAAAAACCAATTATAATACTGACCTACCGTTATAGGTATATTAGCGAAATAAATTAACACTTCTATTTTTGGCCGAGTACCTATCTATATTTAGTTTGCTGTAATAGAACTCATTAAGGCCTAGGCTTCAACGCTTAGCCATCTCGCTCGCGCAAATTTATAAGGTAAAGAATTACTGTGAGCACTTCCGAAGAATGTGTATCGCTTGCTTATTTTTTGTAAATTATGTTAGGTATGTGACTCAGTTGGTAGTGACTCTGCCTTCTGATCAAAACGTTGCGGGTTAGATCCTGGCAAAAGACAAATATTTGTATTAATATCTGTCTTGGTCTGGGTGTTTTCTGTGCATTGTATCTATCTAAAATAAATTAATAATATATTTACAAACATGTTAAAAGATAGATATCTTTATCTTTTACCATGTTTGTAAATATATTATTAATTTATTTCAGATTATACATCTACTCGTTTAAAAAAAACCTATTTCTAATAGATCTAATAAATAATATCAAAATCAAAACTAATATTTATGTAACACGGTGAGTTTTGGCTTATTTTATATCGACGGTGATACTCTAATGACCGTAACGAAAAAATGTTTGCCGCGCAATTATAATCCTGATTTCGTCCTCATGATAAGAGGTTTGCATTGCAAACGATTTTATTTAACCAGCATATTATTATCACCGATGATATAACATTAAGTATGGCAGAGCATAGAGCTAATGTTCGTTTAAAAATACATTCCCTGTAATAGCAATATTATACTAAAGCATATTGCGGGAAGAGTCGTCCACGCGTGTGTGAATGTGCATTGCAAGTGTCATACGCTATAATGATGGCGCCAACATTCCTCGTAAGAGATCAGTCATCTACCGATATCGCTTAACAATCACTTAACTGATATGTACACAGTTAGGTACTTTAGTTGTTTCAATTTTAACTTTTTAAAATTTAATACTTATCCTCGTTTTTATTGTACCTATACTTTTATTTCAGTGTCAAACTGTATGGAACAAACTCCGTTGAGGTTGAAGTTAAAAGCTACTGGACGCTGTTTGTAAATGAAGTATTCAATCCGTTCTACTTGTTTCAAGTTTTCTCTATGATTCTGTGGTCTTTGGACGAGTACTATCAATACGCAACGGCTGTTTTCATCCTATCTACTGCGTCTTGCATGATGGCATTGTACCAAACCAAACAGGTAAAGCTTTAAATAATTATATTTACCCTTATTTGTTTTGGGGTGTTGTATGTGACATTTGTAAGTTGTTCGTTTTGTCCAAATGGTGTAAGAGCAAGGCGAACTGTGCCCGGGGTGAGGAGATTTAGATCCCCGGACATGATTTACTAAAGGTTTTGACATTTTCGGGGTATGATTAGTCTAAGGACTACCTTACCTCAGAGAGTAGCACCCCTGTTGCAAAACTGTAACACATCTAACAACAATCGCAAGCCTATAATTGTTCTAGTGGTTAGCGAGTTTTGTTGATGACGTAGAAAAATTTAAAGTAATAATTTATATTTCGCACAAATTACACGGAAGAAAAAAGCCGGAAAATGACCTTGTGTGGTACCCAGACTGCTAAACGGTTGTTTTAAGCTTTGCCATAGCTCTGGCTCTTTCCAATTTGGGATCAAATGGCAGTGAGTTAGTTGTGCCACGATATTTATTTAGTTATTATTCGCTGGAATACTCCTTATTAAATCTGAAACCTGACCTTAACTATCTTGGTTAATGGTTTGGCTCAAACTAGCTGGTCGCAATGTGTGTGATTGTGAGCCGACCCTAATCCTTTGCAAAAAATATTTTCCTTGTTATGTATTACACACATGCTTTACATAGGTACAATACAGCATTCAATATATAATTCACAAAATATATAGAACATTAAATCAGCCATTTGTCGGATCAATACCACTTACCGATAAGTAGATCTTGATAAGTGAGATGACGATTTTATGCGGTTTCGAAATACAGATTCTACTTGTTATTAGTAAAACAGTATTGGCTTTGTACATAATACTCGTAAAAATGTTGTAGTATTTGGTTAAGCTATTTCTTAGAATTTTAAAAACATGTTATCATAAAATGAAGAATTTAAAGTGGTAAATTGATTTGTGACTGGAGACAATTTATATTCCGTTTCTCTTTTTATAAACGTGTATATATTACTAAATTATGGTCTACACGTGGTTCAGATTCACTGGTAACTGAACACTGCTGTATACCTTACTGCTTAAGAGCCATTTCACAAAATGATTACGCTCGCGCCGCGCGCCGTACTAATCGGCGCCCACTCGCTCGTGTATCGTAATTTATTGTAGTTTAAACTGATGTTCAAATCGATATTATGGCAAATTAATTGCAAATATAAAAAAAAAAAACTGTAGAATTCGATTCTACAAAGAACATAGTTTATTTTGGTATAATTTTATTTTAGTAATTACGCTTTATTTAAACCAAAAATCAATATGAAATTTAAAAAAAAAAACTTAAAATTGGTGTAAGGATTTATTTTTTTACTAATTAATGGTAACAAAATTCAAGAATCTGTTACATTAAACGACGAATAAAATATATGTCTCATGCTGAATGTATGTTTTTAGCTTAGTTTATAAGTATTATTGCTAGATATTCGAAATTGACTCTGCGGCGATTTTTCATTAAAATGGTTGTGGGAGATGAATCACTACAGAACAAGCTAATTTTTTTTAGGAAATGTGATACATTAAACGTCAACAAAAACATTTTTCTATATTTAACATGTATTCAATAATTTCTGGGTATTACTTAAGATGATAATATAGGAGCCCAAAATCTTAGAAATTCGCGCGAAAACGTGAAATGGCTCTTAAGTTAGGTACATGCTGTTTGTGCATGAGGTTGTTACCATGGTATATATGGTGCCTTGGACAATTTCGAGGCATTCAAACATAAATGTGAGGAATACGAGAAAGAAAGTCTTATGTTTGTGCTATCACATGATTCTCGTATTTAGGGCTCGGTCCCCGAACATTACTATTATTTGTGTTCTGAGCCTGAGTCTACTTGGTGTCCGTTAATTGAACGTTGTTAAGTCCCCCACAATACAGGGATTTGTGGGCGTTGTATGTTTCATGTTAAAAGATTAGGTAATAAATAAATATCTGAGTGCTCGTGTGGCGCAGCGGTTAAAACAGTCGCCTAGCCACTTCGTGTCCCGGGTTCGATTCCCGCGCAGTTCAACTATTTGTGACCCAATAATTGTTGTTCTGAGACTGGGTGTAATTTGTGTCCGTCAGTTATGTTTGTAAAGTACCCCGCGACACGGGTTCATTTTCTAGATGCGAAAGTTCGAAAATTAAAAAAATCTAAATAAGTATCTGGGGACAACTAACACACTGCAAATCTGATCCCAAACTAGGCATCCTGTACTATGGGTACCAGACACCTGATAAACATACTTATAATTCTAAATACATGCATAGTATAGATAAATTACAATCTAATAGAAAATAAATAATAATAATAGATATTCTGGGACATTCTTTACACACGGCCATTTGATCCCAAACTAAGCATAGCTTGTACAATGGAAACCAGATTATTGACATACTACCTATACTACTTTTCTTTTGTAAATACATACTTATATAGATAATTACACCTAGACTCAGGACAAACAGACATGTTTATGCACATAAATATCTGTCATAAATATGAATCCACGACTTCCAGTGTGAAAAGCAAGCAATTGCAAACCACGCCAACAGGTCCGTCAAAATTTCCTTTCGATAATCTTTAATTCAAATACTGTTGTTCTGTGCAGATGAGCATAAACCTACATAAAATGGCGGGTTCTACGAGTGCGTTCACTGTGACCGTGTTGCGTCCATCCCGTGGCGTTAAAGAGGAATGCGTGGTGAACGCCAGCCGCCTCGTGCCCGGAGACGTGCTGGTGTTGCCGCCGGACGGCTGCGTGATGCCATGCGACGCCATGCTACTCACCGGCACGTGCATTGTCAACGAAAGCATGCTCACAGGTAACTTCGGTTTAATCACTGCAACTATAGTTGGGATTCAATTTAAGAAGGAACCCGATTAAAAATCCACGCCACATAAGCGTTTCTAATTCACTGTAAAAACCGCCTTTATTGTCTAAATAATAGTAAGTAAGAAAAAATCATTTCTTCATTACCAGGACGGACAGAACAGCCAAATGAGACAATAACGGGACGTACACAATGAAAACCTTATCATATATATAGTTCGTTCTAGTTGAACAGGCATCTATCTCATTGCGACAGCGCTGATATTCTGATAGCGCCCACCTGTGAGATCCACGGACAGTTAACCCGCATTCCATATTGTAATAAAGTAAAATAACAGATATTTGATTAGCTTAATACATTAATAATACACATAAAAGGATTTAATTTAGTGAAGAAGATGGAATGTAGGTACTTAAGTATGTCGGAAATATGACAAAAATAAAACTAATCATTGAATCACAAAATAATATAGTATGTATTCACTGTCGGCGTCCGTTCTGCTGAGATCGAACATTGAGCTATTAATAGGTAAATCCCCATGTCCCTCTGATTATATAAACCTACTATAACTAACTATTAATGTATGCAGACCGACTAAATGTCACTTAAATATTCGTTCTGTGCCGGAAAACGAAGGCGAACCACTTTGCGCTAGCGCTGAGTTTGTTGCGAGGCAACAAGCTCAACTAATTAAGCTGAATTAAGGGCCGAGGACTTTGTTAGCTGTATATTCCTCAAATATTTTAAGTAATAGATTAGAAATTATTATTTCTTTCATAAAATTTTATAGAATCGCCACAAACCTAATATCGACGAACCTCCGACTCTAGTTAATAAGAGAGATGCATATATTGAACTCCTAGGATTTCCTTGAGACAAACTACGATCACAAATACTGATACTACAAACTTATAACATCCCACGTCTTGTATTGGAGATGAAAAACACAATTGCATAAATTGCTCGCTATAAAAATACAGAGCAGGATGGTATTATTTACAGAAACAAATCAAAATCTTCTAGCAGTAAACAATCATGTCTAAAATCTCAAATCATTGTTTAAATTTAGAACGTAAGGTTTTAATTAAAATCGTTTCTTATTTCTGAACGCGCGCTCAATATAACCATCTCATAATTAATCTTCATAAAGTAGTTATATCGTTATGCTTAGCATTTATAGCTTAGCAGTTATACAGTTATGCACCCACGGGGACATGTCCCTTTTTTATCTATCAGGCGATTCTAGATTTCTAGAGATCACAATCATAGGAAGGAAGCAATATGGTAATATTGCTTCCTTCCTATGATTGTGATCTCTATGGAATTTTAAGAACTATCTTGGAGGTAGGTATAGTTAATTGTCTTGTATCTGTCGTATAAAGCCTGAATAGTTAAAAATTTTGGAGTTCTGACTTTATTGAAATTCATCGTGATCCACTGTTTGAAGCCTACAGCCACTTCCTAGTATTAAGTCTCCTCTGTTGTCATGATGCGGAGAAAAATTGCCACTAAAATAAATAACCTTTTCAATCATAAGTAATCAAGTACTGAATGAAATTGACATCTATTGGTACATGAGATATTAGATTGTTTTGATTTATTTATTGGGTACTTAGTTAATAAACATAGTATATTTGTGTCATTGAATCTTAACTCGTACCTTTTGTTTTCCTCATGTTGTTGCACGTGTTAGGAATCATTTTATAATAATGCTGCATGGTTATCTAATAATAGCTAGTTGTATAACTTGACATGAATTTTTGTGACCCAAAGACAGACGTGTAAAAAGTAATTTAATTATTATTGCATTTTTGATTTGGGCCATTTCGCCAACAGCCAAATTAGAATATTCAAAAACACTTACCGTCCCGTGTGTCATATTAAACGAAAAAACGTGTTATAAAGGTCTAAAATGTATATTTTTGGTTAGTTAAGAAATCAGATTATACCATCCCTTATTTTCAAAACCAGCAGATATTAAAATGTTGTGAAAAGTACAGAAAATAGGTATTTTCTTATACATTACAAAAACAGGAAAAACAGTACAAAAAAATGTATAATATGGTAAATCCCAATATTATGCTTAGAATCTTACATTTGCATGTTCTTCTTAAGGGTTGCCTCTAAGTCCAATGATCAAGTCATATGGGGTCACGGCAATGGAAACATGTATTGAACTTAGGAGGGTAACCTCAAATTCAATAGAAGTTTTCCTTTCAAAATATTGATTCCAAATTTTACCATGTAATATTAATTTCAGGTGAAAGTGTACCGGTAATGAAAGGCCCGCCTTGCATTTCTCCTGAAGTTTATTCAACAGAGGCCCACAAAAGACACACTTTGTTCGCCGGAACTCATGTTATACAAACTAGATTTTATGGCAACAATCAAGTGAGTACTATTTCCACTATATTATTACCTATTGGGAGTTTTGAAAATAGTGAACATATTTTCTGCCCACAAATATTTACACTAGGATACAGGAAAGGCGCGGTTCTAGGTCCCGTAGTATCTTCGTCAGACCAATGTCTATGTCAATTGTGTGTGTCTACCATATTTTCGGTTCGGCATAGTTTTTGCAATTTGTAACAGAGCTTAGTTGTTACTGCCTCGTTAGTCTAGCGGTAGCGTGTTCAACCGCAGAAAATGAGGTCCTGGGTTCAAATCCCGGGTCGGGCCAAAAAGTGATGATGGGATTTTTCCGTAAAAATAAATTTCTCAGTATCAGCCCGAAGTCTGGAAGTTGGCGGTATTACACCCCCGTGCCTCGGAGAGCACGTAAAGCCGTCGGTCTTGTACCTGACCTCTTTCCGATCGTGTTGCTAGTCGTCCCATCGGATCATGAGAGTGATAGTGCCCCTATGTTTGCGCACACACTTGTGCACTATAATATGTCCTGCGCAATTGGCTAATCTCCATTGAGAATATCCGCCGTGGCCGAAATTCGGCCGGGAAGACATCATCATCATCAGTTGTGATGGACCTTTAAATTAAACTTAAAATAATATGTCTGTTATAATTTTTTCTGATTAGACTCTTATAATAAAATCTATTTCATTACTTGCTAATAGATACAATTACGTTTTACGATACTACAATATTGAAGACATTTTCAATCAATGGGGCTTGTTTAGTGTATAATGCTATAAGCTCTCCTATCCTCTTCTAACCAGAGGTATCCCCGCCCCCGTGAACAAGCCAAGATCATTGGAAAATATGGCACTGCGCACCGTCCAATATTCGCCTATATAGTTTATCTAACCTCCTGTTATTTTTCAGGTTTTGGCAAAAGTCGTTCGCACAGGTTTCTACACAGCAAAAGGAGAATTAATAAAAAGCATATTGTTTCCGAAAGAATTTGATTTCCAATTCTATAAAGATGCCGTCAACTTCGTCATATTCATGTTCTGCATTGCCGCTATTGGAATGGGTTATTCTATTTGCATTTATGTTAAGAGAGGGGTAAGTTTTATGGTTATTAAATATTTAATAATACAGGAGAGAGTGAGAGGGGAAAATGAGGAAGATTGTAATGAAATATTAGTCCGAAAATGATCGGCGCGGTAAAACACCTAGACACGCGTACAGGCTTTAGATGGGTGACCGTCAAATGGTTTAATTTCTCAGCGTCTCCGTGTTTCAAAGGGTCCCTCAAACTGTCTGTCCTGGTTGTTGTCGATACACAACAGTCGTTAAGCCATGTCAAAGACCTACGAAGCGTTTGAACAAGTCTGGCACTTGGGTGTCCACTGCCCATACGATAAAGATAAATGGAAATATAACTACACATCTCAGATTTTCAGATAAAATTTAACCCAGATAATGACAAGCATATTGACGAGCAGAGTTCATTTAAAGTGATCTCTACTTTTAATTTTCTTTTATTCGTTTGACAAATCCTTAGAAAAAAGCTATTAAGGAATGGCGCAGTGGTAAGTTTAGTAACAAGGATGTAATAAGTAATTTGAGTGGTCTGTTGTTCTAGTCGGTAGTGAACCTGACTGCTTAAGCCAGAGGTCATGGGTTCGATCCCCACCTGCTTTTAAAAAAATAAAACTACACTTATAATTTTCATTTCAATCAATTCGTGAGTTACAAATAAATGATAGAAAACAAATCGATTACTTGATTTATTCTTAAAGGAGACTTGAGTCAATATTGAATCTTACGATAGACTGTACGTGACGCGTAGTGGTTAAAATAGTTGTCTCTACTACCTCGGCCACCTCGTGTTTCGAGTCCGATCCCGTCATATTCATGTTCACAGAACAACTATTCGAGTAATCCATAATCAGTTATTGAGACTCTGCGTAATTAGTGCAAGTATTGTCTTAAAAAAATCATGAACATCCTCATGCGTTCGATTTTCCCACAGAGTCTAGCGGGCACTATAGCTCTGCGCACACTAGACATCATAACAATCGTAGTGCCCCCCGCCCTGCCCGCCGCCATGACAGCCGGCATCGTGTACAGCCAGCAGCGCCTGCGCAGGTTCAAAATATTTTGCGTATCACCACCTCGTATCATCATTTGCGGGAAACTACAAGTTATGTGTTTTGATAAGGTGAGTAAATAGTGTATATATTGTAGATAAGATTCTATGGTGTCACATATATGACGTCATTTGTATTTTTAAATATCCTGGCTGCAATAGGTATAATGCAAAGTTATCGATATGCAAATAATGCCACTCTCATAAAGGTCGTAAGTACATGATTACGCAAATATGAAGAATAACGTTGAATGTCTTGTTTCATAATTATGTTCTTTAGGTATATGTATATTTGTATATGTATATTTGTCTGGACGTATGGCGCAGTGCTGGCAGTAAATTTCTACTTCGTTTGATAAAAAATGACTCGCATGAAATAATTTAATAATCAAGACCCATCTTAATTGTTCATATGTTAGTTAATGTTTTAATTATGTACTGCTGGCAAATGCTTGATTTCACGCCGCAGGTCGTGGGTTCGATTCCCATCCAGGAAAAATAATTGTGTGCATGAACATGTCTGTTTGTCCTGAGTCTAGGTGTAATTATCTATATAAAAATAGCTATACTTAGTTTGGGATCAGATGACCGTGTGTGAATAATGTCCCAGGATATTTATTTAGTGATGAGGCCGCCAATTGTAAGCAAACCTCTCCAAGTGGCAACATTATAGAAACCTTTAGCGGAGGCCTATGTCTAGCAGTGGACTGTATCAGGCTGATGATGTATCAACAATTTGACGCAATATAAATAATGAAAATTTCTTATAAAGTTTTAAGTGTTATATATTTTTAAAAGGTTTTTATCTATCGATTATTGCGTAATGTTGCTCATTAGCCACCACGTTATTGTAATCAATTAAGAAGATTTTATTTTTAATTTTATATACCTATCTTATCTTATCTTGTTTTGGGGTGTACTTGTGTACAGCACTTCGACCCTTCAGGATCTTTTGTACTATCCCCCACTGTTTTTATTCTATCCCTAGAGCCCTGAATGAAGTATACCTAAGTACGTCTCTGAGATGAAATAATATTACATTACATAATTTATGCAACGATAACGTAAGCCTATCCTTACTTGCGATATAAGCATAAACTAAACGTAAATAACCGGCCAAATGTGAGTCCGACTCGCACACCAAGGGTTCCGTAGAAAAATACTTGTCAGCACAGCTAGCTGAAAAATGCTATTATTCATTGCAAAAATTCCTAGATGATAAGCAAATTTGCATAGGTTAAAAAATGAATTTGCATGCTATATTAAGGCAGAATGTACAAGGATTCGTCAAAATGTATTTTAACACCTACATTCAAAGCAAATAAATATATTCTATTCTATTGTCAGTCAGCGAGTTAAATTCGTTCAAATTAATACTCTATACTTTTTGCATGTACACACACAAGTTTTTTTTTATTATTTGTTGTCATACATCATCAGCCCTATGTCGTTCCCTGCTGGACATAGGACTCTTCCAAAGGTTTCTATTACTTTGCCTTTTGACGGTCACCGTAGCCTAGTTGGTAGTGCTCCTGCCTACGAAGCTGGTGGTCCTGGGTTCGAATCCCGGTAAGTGCAAATATTTGTGTGATGAGCACGTATATTTGTTTTTGAGTCATGGATGTTTTCTATGTATATAAGTATTTATCTATCTACATAAGTATGTATATCGTCGCCTGGTACCTACCCATAATACAAGCTTTGCTTAATTTGGGGCTAGGATGATCTGTGTGACATTGTCCCGAGATATTATTATTATATTTGGAGGGGTTTGCCGTAGTCACCGCGCTTGGCATGCGAGTAGGTAATAGGTAAATAGGTGGCGTTGCTGCCCTACTGCCTCCTATTATTAGTCGCTTTTTACAACACTAACGCGAAGGTATGGGGTGACCCTGCTATTCTTTTTTTTTGTAAACTGTGCTGCGCCCCGCGGTGTCACTCGCGTTTAAGTAGTTTTGGCGTAAAAGAGTAACAACATACATACATACATCTATACTGACAAACTTTCGCATTTATAATATTAGTAGAATGTGTACCTCTAGCGGTTTTGGCAGTGCACGCCGGTAGATTTTTCCTACTTACTTGACACTTATCGTTATATTTTGGTCAATTCACACTATATCTTTATAAATTGTAGCTTATGTGTAATTCTGTATAGGCTAAATTATTGTAAAGTTTCATTAAAATCCATTCGGTATATTTTACGTGAAAGAGTAATAAACATCCATCCATACTTACAAACTTTCACGTTTATGATCTTAGTAGGATTACCCACTGATAAATAAATAGCGAAATAATATAAATAGCGAAGACTTAGTAATACGATTCCGTTGTTTACCTCTGGCTACTAAATGCTAAAGTGCCGCCGCTGCAAGAATTATTTCATCACTGAAGAATGCTGTCAGTTCAGGACATTTTACGTCAACTTGACGTTAAATGTTCTGAACTGCTGTTGTTCATAGCATATATTCATAACTCATTGCTTATTACAACATAATAGAGTTTAAAATGAGGTGCTACTTATTATACCATTGACCAATTAAGGGTTAATATTAACAACTGCTGGAGAAAGGCTTACTCCAAAGATCTCCATAATTGCCGTTCTTGCGACTTCCAGCGATCCTCACAAGATCATCTGTACATCTTGTACAGGGCTTGCCCACGCTGGGTCTTCCGGTTTGTGGTCGCCACTTGAGAACCTTTCTGCCCCCAGGCAGCGGCCGTCGGCTCTACGGCTATGTGCCCCGCCCACTGCCACTTCAGCTTGGCAATTCTTAGGGCTATGCCGGTTACTTTGGTTCGCCTGCGGATCTCAGCATTTCTGATTCGATCTCGCAGGAAAATTCCAAGCATAGCCCTCTAAATTATGATATTATGATTGACAACTAGATTATTAACTAAGATTAATAGGTACCTGCTTAAAAAACCTTGTTTTTACAAGGTCTTCTCTTCTGGTAAATCAGTATTTCTTTTATTTACAGACCGGCACGCTAACAGAGGACGGGTTGGATTTTTACGCTGTGATACCATCACATTCCGAGGGAAAGTTCGGGGATAGCGTGGTTGACGTGGGGGTTCTGCCTAAGACCAGCCCACTGGTACAGGCCCTCGCATCATGCCACTCGCTCACCAGCATACAGGGACAGTTGAAGGGAGATCCCCTGGACTTGAAGATGTTTGAATTCACGCAATGGGTAAGTGAACCCTACAAATTGTCGAATTAAGATTTTTTGTTATCCATGTTGCACCCACTCTAGTTAAGGTTGGAGATTCTGCACTCGAAGTTGTAGAGAAATATATTTACCTAGGACAGACCATCCAACTAGGTAGGTCCAACTTCGAAAAGGAGGTCAATCGTAGAATCCAACTCGGCTGGGCAGCGTTCGGGAAGCTACGTAATATCTTCTCGTCTCAAATACCGCAGTGTCTCAAGTCGAAAGTCTTCGACTAGTGTGTGTTGCCAGTGATGACTTACGGAATAGAGACGTGGTCGCTCACTATGGGCCTTATCAGGCGGCTAAAGGTCACCCAAAGAGCATTGGAAAGGGCTATGCTCGGAGTTTCCCTGCGAGATCGAATCAGAAATGCTGAGATCCGCAGGCGAACCAAAGTAGCCGACATAGCCCAAAGAATTGCCAAACAGAAGTGGCAGTGGGTAGGGCACATAGCTCGTATATCTGACGGCTGATGGGGCGGAAAGGTTCTCGAGTGGCGACCACGAACCGGAAGACGCAGCGTAGGCAGGCCTCCTACACGGTGGACCGACGATCTTGTGCGGGTCGCGGGAAGCCGCTGGATGCGGGCAGCGCAGGACCGGCTATTGTGGAGATCCTAGGGGGAGGCCTTTGTCCAGCAGTGGACGGCTGATATGATGATGATGATGAATATTTTTTGTTTAATAATTTTCTACCTAAGTTCTAATAATAGAACCACCAAAAGGTAATCTTCATCCTTTTAGCTATAGGAGAGATATATATGGATTGGACAAGATTTAACAGTAATGTTAAAATACATCGTAGTTGGAAAGTAGCTGTAGTTTTAGAACCGTTTCCGAAAACCTATGACGTTTTCACTTCTACACGGTATAATAGAGTCGAGCTATAGCTAAAGCAAATAAATAAGCAAACCACTAATGTGGTGTTATGGTTCCTGCATACTTAATTATGATAACGCTTTTAATATTTTACAAATTCTAAACATGAATCGCAAAATCCTGGATCTTCCACTGAAGATTTCTATCGAATATGTTCCATGTAATATGAAAGAATACCCGTTATTTGTGTACTAAGCTCAGTGGACTATGTTGAGCCGTACATCCGTTGCTCGTTCCAGAGCGAGGATTTGTATGACGCTCCATGGCGGCGCGGTCACTGTGACCCAATTTAATAATATCCCCAGGTTCAGTACCGTTGCTGAGCTTTGAAATTCAATGTAAAAATTACTTTAACCGCTCCTGTTATGGTGCAATTTTGATCGCATTGGGCCACTCAACTATTCTCTTTAGTTACCTTTGATATTGCTTGACACTAGCCCACAAGGGACAATGTCACACAGATCATCCTAGCCCCAAACTAAGCAAAGCTTGTACTATGGGTACCAGGCGACGATATACATACTTATATAGACAGATAAATACTGAAATCCATGACTCTGAAACAAATATTCGTGCTCATCACATAAATATTTGCACTTACCGGGATTCGAACCCAGGACCACCAGCTTCGTAGGCAGGAGCACTACAAACTAGGCTACGGTGACCGTCTAATAGTATAGGGTCCTACAATATCACGAAATGTTAACTTACAAAGTAATGTATCACAATAAAAGTACCTAAACTAACAAATTTTAGAACAGCAGTTTGTAACATATTGGAAATTATTTTTAGCATCTATGTCAATGACGTTTCATGTGGAGATTATATATATATATATATATATATATCTCTATATCAGTTTCCACCGCCTTAAACTTTACACGTTATAGCCGTTATAGTAGGATATATAAGCTATATTACTACAAAGTTTTATCAAAGTCTATTCCCGTAGTTTTTGCGTGAAAGAGTAACAAACATCCAGCTCTCAAATTTTCACATTTATTATTAAACCAAGTTCTCCGAGTTGTTCCGGGCCTCCAAGTTCAGTTTAACGAGTAAATTGAGCTCCTTGGCAAAGTATACCGCATCATTTAATCTATGTCACAACAACGAGGTGTCTGTTTCCAGTAAATCCCTTGTCCCACACCGTAATGCCACTAGTTGTGCAGACTAAACAGCAGTTGTTATTTGACACCATACCATGTACCTAACCATAATTACCATTTGAATCTCAGTTTTAAATAGGTGATTCAGTTGCTTAGCTTACTACTGCAACAACGTGTTTCCATTTTACGAGGACAATAGAAGTAAATTTAAATTAGTCCACTTATTAAACGTGATTGGTTTTTGTACAATAAGGATGCCTTTTGATGTTCACCAGGGGCTCTACCGGCTAAGTCACCGAACTTCGATTTCTTAAATGGTGTTCAAATAAATAAAGATTAAAAATTACTTAATCAATTATTAAATCTGCTTCAACGTTGACAATCGATTCCGGACCATTTATGACGTCACATGTGCTCATGGAAGCCGATTTAACGATTGATTAAGTCATTTTTAACATTTATTTATCATCATAACATCGATTTCTTAAATGGCGTTCACCATTTAAGAAATCGATGTTCGGCGACTTAGCCGGTAGAACCCAGGTTATATTAATCCTCGCTTCACTAATGGTACGTCATGTTTATACATAACTTGTGTGTCCATGGGCAGCGGTGATCACATCCCATCAGATGACCCATCGTTTGCCTTGATATCATATAAAAACAAATCTTAAATGCGTTTTGTTTTGAGTAATGTTGTCTAATGGTAAGTACAAATAGCATCCAAATTCATTTCCCTATCGGGTCTCGACACTGTTCCTCGCGTTGGTGCACAGAGCACTGATTTACTACCGCCATTTAAGTTACCTATTACCATTATCCAGAGCCTGCCCTGAGAACGGTAACTATATTAGCGGATCATTAGATCCTACTACCAAGTATACTACGTTTTTGTTTCTTTACTAACATGAGTTTTCCCAACTTCCTACAAGGAAATATTGAAAGCCAGTCATTGCAAAAAGGATATAAAATTAGCAATCATATCATACAAAGAAATATTCAATGATGAAATTAATATTCTCTATAAGTCCTTATCAGATTTTATGATAAGACCAGAGAACAAACAAGGAGTGAGTAGTTTCAACAAGTTTCAAAGATATTAAATAATTATCTTGATCTATAGTTTGAGATAAACTGTATTTCTGGTATCAGCAAGATTTTTGGATTTAAATAAGGTGGTTTTCCTGTTTCGTCATCAAATTAAAATTATTTTATTTTAATATAACATAACTCCATAAAAAATTGCGTCATAATTTTGTACCCTTCGTTTAGATTTAGGTATTTTATCAATATTATTGGCAAACGTTACTTCCATGTATCTCAAGTCAATTTAACCTGTACCTACTAATGAATATCTTCTCAAAAATGGGAAATCTGAAAATCAATCGTCCGGTGGGTCTCAAACCTGCACCATCTACCAATCCGGGGTAGGCGCTCTGCGTTAAGCTACGAACGATACACGCTGGCAGATCAAATTTAGGCTTCCCTTGCTAACACCCTTCCGGAGGATGTAGGTATTATCTATCGGCTTTGTTTTCTAGAAACATGGCCGACTGATATGTTCACAGTTGCATGTGAAAGATCATATCATATTGATAATACCTTCCATATGACTAAATTTGAATTTTTTTAGCATTATTCGTAATGCAAAGCTTTAATATAATCTCAAAAATGGGAAATCATAAATTCAATTGTCCGGTGGGTCTGGAACCTGCACCATCTACCAATCCGGGGTAGGCGCTCTGCGTTAAGCTACGAACGATACACGCTGGCAGATTTCCCATTTTTGAGATTATATTAACGCTTTGCATTACAAATAATGCTATAAAAATTCAAATTTAATGAATATCTGTTCTGAATTGAGTATTGGTACTCAAACAGACAAAGATTTGTTAAACTTTATATTCGGCATATAACTTCATCATATCAGCCAAAAGTCGTCCACTGCTGAACAAAGGCCTCCCCCAAAGATCTCCACAATTACCGGACTTGCACTTGAAATTTCTCATCCAAAAATTATTTTTAATAGGAGCAAAGTAATTAAAATATGATATTTTGATAGATACTTGAGGAGCCTGGTCCAGAGAACACACGGTACGATAATCTCACACCTGCAATAGTAAAGCCAGCTAGTGCTCAAGATGCCATCCCGGAGAACTTGGATTACGATTCTTTCCCTATGGAGATTCCATATGAGGTGAGTGAAATTTTGTCAACACGATTGTTACCCTAGAAATTAAACGGACCATTGAAAGGAGCTTATTGGGGTAGTGGTCAATGTCCCTGACTGCTAAACCAGCGGACGAGGGTTCGATCCCCATCCAGGATATATCTTTGTGTGATAGGTAAGCACGATTATTTGTTGAATATGGGTGGGGGTAATTTATGTATAATATGTATGTATTTAGAAATATATAAGTATCAGTTGTTTGGTTGTCCGAGTACAGGCTTTGCCTAGTTTGGGATCAAATAGCAGTATATTATTTGTCCCAAATATTTATTAATTTATATAAATTACTCATACAATACAAGTAATTTGTTCAAACCCAACAAGAGAGGTAAAAATTAATTAAGTATTGTAAGGGGCAGTGTAATGTATCTGATACTGTCACATTTTTTTTAATCTTACCTAGAGTTAAGTCAATAAGTTACAATAATAAGTAGCTAAAACTAGTTTTAATATGTCGAAAATGTATATTTTCAACTTAAACTAATTTTAGCTTAAAATGCTTGTATTAAAATTCTTCATGAGCTTCACAAGTAAAGATGTTACCCTGTAGACTTTACCGAAGATATACCGAAAGTAGCTTCATCCAGTGAAAAGTCTTAAGTATTTCAGCATTGTTAGATTTTACTCTCAATACTTACCTAACAGAACTAAGACGCAAAACGCCATTCCTGAGGTGGTTAGAATCATGGGGTAAGCTCCTGATATCAGTTTAAGTTAGGTTGCCCCCCATATTATACACGGTACCTCTATAAATTAAACTAGCAGTGCCCCGCGGTTTTACCCGCGTTAAATTTTATAAATTATCACAACTCCTCCCCCGTAGGTGATAGCGTGATAATATGTAGCCTATATGTTGACCCGACCTCTTAGTAATATTCATGCAAAATTTGAAGTAAATCCATGCAGTACTTTTTGAGTTTAGCCCGGACATACATACAGACAAACAGACACACAGACAAAAATTCTAAAAAGTATATTTTTGGCTTCGATATCGACTGTAGATCGCGCCCCAAGTATCCTTTTAAAAAATATTCAATGTACAGTTTTGACTTTCTTACGATTTTATTATATGTATAGATAACTAATTGCATCGTGTATGACGGAGCAAAACGGTTCAAATGACTTGGCTGATTTATTTGAATTAAATATTTTTTCTGCTCAATCCAAAAATAAAAATCACCCGTGCAAAACTGGAGCTTCAATAAAATTATATAAAATCACACATTTTTCATACAAACTTACATCGCCTATTTGTCACCCTTAGGAGTGGACTTCTAAAAAATCCTGAAATATATTTTTAATTTTTAACTGAAATGCCAAATTCCAATTTGCATGCGTTTAACTTAAAACTTGTCACATTTTTCATACAAACTTACATCCCCAATTTTACGCCCTTGGGGGTGGAATTTTCAAAAAACCCAAAATATGCTTTAATTTTTAACTGCAAGGACAAATACAAAGCCAAAAAATGACGGAATTTCATAAAATCTTTCATCCCTTATTTACTCCCTTAGGGGTGGTATTTTTAAAACCCCTTCTTTTGTGGATGCCTTCGTCATAAAAGCCGTTTAGGCTGTGCCTTGATATGTCAGTCAGTAAACCTACATCCCCTATTTTACGCCCGCGGGGGTGCAATTTCCAAAAATCCTGAAATAAATATTTTATAATTTTTAACAGAAAAGCCAACTACTAATTTTCATGAGTTTAACTTTGTGCCGTTCGGGGTGGAATTTTCAAAAATCCTGGAATATAATTATTTACTGAAATTTCAAATACCAATTTACATGCGTTTAACTTCAAGTCGCAGTTTACATAGAAACTTATATCCCCTATTTTATGCTCTTAGGGGTGGAATTCTCAAAAAGTCTGAAAAATATATTTTTAATTTTCAACTGAAATACCAATTTCATGCGTCTAACTTAAAAATTGTCACATTTTTCATACAAACTTAAACCCCATATTTTACGCTCTTGGGGCTGAAATTTCCAAAAATCCTGAAATACATATTTTTATTTTTAACTAAACGGCTAAATCCTAATTTTCATGCTTGTAACTTAAAAATGGTCTCATTTTTCATACATACTTTCATCCCCTGTTTTTCGCCCTTGGGGTTGGAATTTCCAAACATCCTGAAACACGTATTTTTTTATTTTTTACTGGAAGGCCAAATACCAATTTTCATGCCTTTAACTTAAAAAAAAACGGCTAAGTTTCATACTAACTTTGCACCCCCGTTTTACCCCCTTGGGGGTTGAATTTCGAAAAATCCTTCCTTATTCCTTGTCTACATTATAAAGAAAACATTTGTGCAAAATTTCAGCTTTCTAGGTCCAAGGGTTTGGGCTGGGCGTTGATGAGTCAGTCAATCAGTCAGGACTTCTCTTTTTATTTATATAAAATTATTGGTGATATTTTACACTGACGACTCTCACTATGTTTTTATAAAACTTTCTGAATGTCATATACAGATTAAAGTCAAATTTTGATGCTGCGCTCTCGAATTAAGTTTGATTCTTCTCATTATATACATGGATTTAAAATCGTTCAATTGTAAAAAACAAGTTTCTGTTGTGGTTTACAGATTGGTTTGTTGCGGAGATTCCATTTTTCATCCTCGCAGCAGTCGATGGGTGTCATCGCTAGAGTACTTGGGCAGCCACAAATGGTGTATTTCGTAAAAGGTGCACCAGAAAAGGTAAGTTCGATGAGTTTTATGGCGACACCATGTTATAACAGGTGGTAAAAATCCCATACCCGTCTAACGAAGGGAGTTCATATTTGAAATTTTGTTAGATGAATCGCTTTTTAAGTTACTATTTCTTTTAATCCACCAAATCGATCGCTGTATATTTAGGGAGTTGCATTTTCAACTTTTTCTCCTATGATTCCGATAACAAGGGACCATTTTACTGCCAGTTAAGCCAAGGTTATATAACAACACGAAATATATATATAATATAATTGCCTTAATTGCTCCAATGACGACATTGAAGGTTAAATACAGACCAAACATCTCAAGTAGGTAATATTATAACGGCCTGAATATCAATTCGCACTTGACATTCTCGAAATTGTGGTGGGATAAATATTATAGCATAGGCATAGACCGAAAATTTGCCAAGCTGAAGTGGCGGTGGGCGGGGCACATAGCTCGTAGAACCGACGGCCGTTGGGGCAAAAAGGAGGCGACCACGAACCGGAAGTCGCAGCGTGGGCAGGCCCCCTACAAGGTGGACCGATGATCTTTTAAGTGGCTTTGGAAGCCGCTGGATGCGGGTAGCGCAAGACCGCCAATTGTGCAGATCTTTGATCTTTAATTGTGCAGTTTGTCCAGCAGCATCTTTCTGATATGATGAGGATGAGCAACTACATTCCATAATTTTTTTTTACACAACTATGACAGGAACAATGCTCCTTATGAGGAGCGGTTATAGCGCTGGTAAAAAGTGGACTTAGGCATCAAAATCTGTCATTTTAAAAATATAATAATCTTTATGAAATAGTAATAGTCATTTATCATTGTTGTATATTTTTAGGTCGCGGGCATGTGCAATCCGGATACTCTCCCAGAAAACTTCAGCACCGTTCTCAACGAGTACACTTCCAACGGTTTCCGCGTAATAGGCCTCGCGCATAAGAGGCTTGATCGCAAAATGAAATGGGTCGACGCACAGAGGATCAAGAGAGAGACGCTTGAGTGCGATATGGTGTTCCTAGGCTTTCTAGTCATGCAAAATAGCCTGAAACCCGAGACGACCCAGGTGATCAAAGAGCTGCACGAGGCTAATATGAGACTGATTATGGTCACAGGTATTTGGAATATGATACAATTTATTTCTTTCCACAAAAGTAAATTTAGAATATAACAACGCATATATAAGTTTTACTTACAAACTAGATTTGTCTTTATTCAGTATTCCCACATTGTGATAGACTGATGCTTAAGCTATAGGCTCTTGGCTTGTATTTCAGCACAATTATTTTATAATTTATGATTTAACTGTATATTAATTTGCTGCGTTAAGCTACGAACATACATACATACTGGCAGATCTAATTTAAAATTCCCTTGCTAACACCCTTTCGCAGGCTGATACGTGTTATCCATCGGCTTCATTTTCTAGAAACTAAATTTATGTTTTCCCATTTATATTCTTTATTACGTTTTGCATTACGTACAATGCCATAAAACTAAAATTTAATACCTATGTGTGACATGACTTAGATGACAAAGTATGTGGTGTACTTGTATGAAAGAGAAAGAGTAATTTTATACTTGCTTGGGGTGCCCTGTGTCCTCTAACATGGTTTAAGGACTGTTTTCTAATACTACAGCCGGGTTCGACAGCTTAACATGCCCCCCGAAGCATGGTGTCGCTCAGAAATCACATCACTTAGGTGCCTAGCAAGTGAAAGGGCACGACGTCTTATTATTATTTTGCTCTATTTTATTAGATCACATACATGCACAGACTTACGCCTCTTTCCCAGAGGGATAGGCAGAGACAACGGATTTCCATTTGTCACGATCTTTGCACACCTCTTTTGCCTCTTTAACTGTCATCATACACTTCATACATGCTTGCTGGTTTAGGGTACTAATGACTTGACCTTCCTTGAGAAAACCACCGATTAGGTCATAAATAAATTTACGAGGTCTTCCGCTTCCGGTTGTACCATTCACACAGGCCAGGTATACTTATTTTCTCAATTAATTTATTCATCCTGTCTAAATCCCAAACCACCTCAGCATACCTTTTTCAAGCTTTGTGACTACACACCAACGCTCTTTTACATCAGTATTAGATTAAAGACTTGTCATTTTATATTTCTTTAACATGGATAACAAATCATTAGACTTATTTATAAGTCTGATATATTTTTGTTTATAGATGGATGACTGCTAGTGTGACTCCTAATAGACATTTGAGACAGTACGTGTATTTCAGGGGACAACATAATGACAGCTATGTCAGTGGCTCGTGGATGCTTCATGGTGCAGCCGCATCAGAAAATTGTTCTCATCACCGTAGGACAGCAACAGACTAACGATTCGCGACCTCCTCTCTGTATGGAGGTGAGTATATTTAATTCGTATAATACATTTTAACATCCATTACACTTGTTCCACACTAACCTCCGTCTATCATAGAATACGTCAACTCGGTCCCGGTAGTCATAAAAAAAACCATATTCATCGTTACGGTACTTGGAAACGTAATCAAATCTGAGACATGAACTAATCTTCTTTACATCTTAGTTTCTAGTTCTCTACGGATATCGAGGTCATCGCACTAATATTATAAAGGCGAAAGTGTGTGAGTGTGTATGTTTGTTACTTCTTCGCGTCTAAACGGCTGGAGCGATTTTAATAAAATTTGGTATGGAGTTAGCGGACACACTGGTTTAACATATAGACTCTAATTTATATAGTTTAACGTGTGTAAAACTGCGGGGCACAGCTGGTATGGTATAACCGCAACACGTTAGACTGGGTACAGACCCCCAATCAATTATCATTTTAATTTCAGAAAACTAGTAAATAAATCAGGTTGTTGTTATCTCAAACAGACATTAGTTTACTCCGTAATTACCCGATCATACCAATAAAAGTAATAAATTTCTTATTTGTTCAATATATATAAAGAAGCAAATATGTCTCATCTATGTCTACGAAGCTTTCCAATTATGAACCCTTAGTCGCCGTTTATGACACCCACTGGGTGTAATGAGGTAGCCCTGTTATTCTTTCTGGGCAGGGAACCAAACTAGGGTTGCTCATTGTATTATAAAACATCGTAATTAAATGCCTATACCTGCAAGCATCTTTGATGTTATAAATTGTATATGATTGTTGGTTTTTGTTTCAGGTCGTTGGTGACGGTGGTCCGCCTAAATTATCTATAGATTCGTATGTAATAGCCTTGGAGGGCAAAACGTGGGCTGTGATACGTACTCACTATCCAGAAATAATGCCGACTATATTAAGCAGAGGTATATACAATACATTTTTTTATGGTCACTGCCTAAATGGTCCCGATTATTAAGTTAAGTTGATAGCTCGGTGAAAACTGTATTAAGAACAAAGTATAATTTTAAAACCTATGCATTATGCCATTAACAAAAATGGGCGTGGTTTTCTAGGATTTTAATGTAGGACCAGACCTCTCAAATGCTTTACGAATTGTATATGCATTGTGCTTTTAACGTCAAGTAAACGCAGTTTTAGTAACGTTTCACTCATAAAGGAATTTGTTCAAGTATACGATGAGATAAAGTAGACTCGTAGTTAATTTATTAAATGTGCGTCTAAAGGTTTTCGTTTATCGGTTGCAATATGAATTACTTATTAAAATAATATCATCTGATCCCAAGCTAAGCAGAGCTTGTACTATGGAAACCAGATAACTGATATACTACATATTATACTACTTTTCTTCTCTAAATACATAATTATATAGATAGTTACACTTAGACTCAGGAAAGCAGACATGTTCATGCACGCAAATAAATCGAACCCACGACCTGCGGCGTGAAAGGCAAGCATCTACTAACCACGCCAATCGGCCCGTCTTAATTTCTTGATGTACTAATTTCCTATATTTAAAAAAGTGCATATTTTCAATTCACCGACTTTTTTAAACGAATTATGCATTGATTTTTACAGGAATGGTGTTTGGGCGATTCGGGCCCGACCAAAAAACGCAGTTAATAACAGCGCTGCAAGGCTTAGATCAGATCGTAGGCATGTGCGGCGACGGCGCTAACGATTGCGGGGCGCTCAAGGCGGCACACGTCGGGATATCGCTGTCTGAAGCTGATGCCTCAGGTATGAAAACAAGCTGATGTTGTGGGCTCTTCCTTCCCTCTAATTTGGTGATGGAGGTGAAGGCTGCGTACTAGATCTTTGCAACTTATTAATAAAACGATGTCAGCCTTATAAAGTCCATAATATTATCATGCAGAACTTTCTAGAAATTGCTTTACTAAGTCGACTTTTTTATTCCAGTGGCGGCTCCGTTCACTTCTCAAGAGCAGAACATCAGATGCGTGAAACTCCTCGCTTTGGAAGGTCGCTGTGCTTTAAGCACCTCATTCGCTATATTCAAATATATGGCCCTTTATTCGCTTATTCAGTTCTTCTCTATTCTTATTCTGTACAATGTAAGTAACATTTTTGTTCAAGAGTTTGATTGCCTGTTAGCTAAGATTTTCATTTGATAAAAGTTGTCAGATGTGCTACTTGAAGCGCTGACGCAAGACTACTGGCGTCAGCGCTTCATTTTGCACATCCAAACTATAATTTTCCTATTAAACATGAGAGTGACAGGGCATAGATTGTGTACATAATAAATTGATTGCAGCATACTGTCCATATAATATTAAGCAGTACACATTACAAACGCATTAGTAACGCAAAGGCATCTGTAATTCCCTCCCATGATCGCAACTTAATAGTACATGCGTAAATCTAAAAAAAATATTTGATCAGCTGACAAACTGGTGTTACATGAGCGTTTAACTTTGTGGTGTAAGATCAGAGAGGCTGCTCTTATATTTTCTTGACAAACATTGTTGGCATTGAACTTATATGGTAACTAGCTTATAATGTCACGACAAAGTATGGGGTATATTCCGTGTTCCATGATTTATGGTACCCTTACGACCACGAATTTATTATATTATTATAAAAATTACGAAATTTAGGTGTTTAATTTGTCTATAAAAATATTAAATAATCGCAAAATACACATAAAGAAAATAAGCTTAATAAAACATTTTGAGTAGCTAATATAGTATATAGAAAGCCAACATAACTTTTAGTTTCATTGACTGTGAATGTAAATGTTATAGGTATATGTTGTGGGTATTTGTTTTTACCTAAATAAATACCTACGTCTTAGAATCCTGAAATAATATAAGTTCATATAGTCAATACTATATGTCTGCATGTGTATGTGTTCGTTGATAATTTTAAGGCCCCGAACCTTCAGTCGTCTTGTCTTGTCTGTACACGTCTTTTAAAGCGGCACATTTTAATAAGTTACACCATATATATTTGTGGAGAATGCGGTGAATATTAATAGTTCATGTTGTGGCGGGCGTAGGAGTCATCACGGGAAATACCTACTACTGAACGAGCAGCAGCGTCTTTCTGAGTACATTACATCAGTATCTCAAATGTTCTCAACTATATATGTTCCCCTCGTGCATAATTATATTTTTCGGGACCAATTTTTTTCTGTTAGTAATTGAGCGTTTTTATGTCAATTTGCAGTTCTACTCAATCTTGGGCAACAACCAGTTCTTGTACATCGACTTGGTGCTGACGACGCTGCTGGCGCTGTCGCTGGGCCGCGCGTCGCCCGGGCCCGTGCTCACGCGCCAGTCGCCGCCCGTGTCGCTGGTGGCCATCTCCAGCATTCTGCCTCTAGTGATGCAAGTGTCGCTGGTGCTGCTCGTACAAGTCGTCTCTGTCTCTCTACTGCACTCCCAGACATGGTACGCCATAGTATACAACTACTATTATCGTATAAGTTTTATCACATACGACTTCTTTGTGAACCGTATTTAGAGAAATCATTGTCAAGATAATCACAAAGTTCAACCACAATGGTTATCCCAAGAGACTACAGAATGGGGTCCTTCAAAAAGGGAGTCCTAAGGTTTCTAAAGGGGCGGCAACGCGCTAATGATGCGAGTGTTGCAAGCTTTCATAGGCTACAGTGACCACTTTCCATATGGTGGGCCGTATGCTTGCTAACTAGGTCGTATATAAAATAAAAAAACAAAGACATCAGTATTGTGCCCTCATAGTCATTTTTATATTAATTTATTTTTAACAGACTTGAAAAGAAAGTATGGTGTCCCATGTTTGATTCCCGATCAAGTCAACTATTTGTGTGACCAGTAAATAGTTGTACCGAGCGTCTGGATGTACTTTGTGTCCGTCAATTATATGTTTGCAAAGTGTCCTACCACACAGGGATGAATTACCCTAGTGCGGACTATGGATTAAAAAGAAAGAACTATATCTAATAATAAAAAATCCACATAGTTCATACTCATCAATTTTTGTAAAATGGAATTATTACTGTGAGTTGTAGTGTGTAAGCGGGCCTTATATTTATTTTTTAAAAGCGCTTGGAAATTGTGAGAACATGATTGTAGTTATATATAATTTATTTATTTATAATTATTTCTAGGTACTACACATAGACATTTAGGAACACGGATTGCCTGACATGCCATGTCTAGCTTCCGTTAAATACCGGCTGCAATTCTACCGGAAAGCAATTATATCTTGTAGACAGATATCTTAGACGTTACTCATGTTGTTCCAGGTTCAAGCCGGTGGAAGGTGGCGCCGACGTAGAACAAGTACTCTGTTGGGACAACACAGTGATCTTCATAGTTACCGCATTCCAGTACTTAATAATGGCTTGTGTTTATGCTAAAGGCTGGCCCTTCCGGCAACCGTTCTGTGCCAATTGTAAGTATACAAATATCATGATAGGCAGACCCTAAACTAATTTAACACCCTTGGTTAATCTAATACCGTAGTGGGTGCGAGGGGTATACCAGCAAAATTCCTCTATAACCTATTAAAAGACCTAGGATTGTCAAGAATCTCAAAAATGGGAAATCATAAATTTAATCGTCCGACGGGTCCTGAACCTGCACCATCTACCAATCCGGGGTAGGCGCTCTGCGTTATGCTACGAACGATACAAACTGGCAGATCAAATTTAGGATTCCCTTGCACCCTTCCGGAGGATGTAGGTTTTATCTATCGGCTTTGTTTTTCTAGAAACGCTTTACATTGCGAATCATGCTATAAAATTCAAAATTGTCAAGAACTTCCGTAAGTTCTATATTAGAACGAGTATCCAATGCGGCAGTGTTAGGATCATACTAAATTTGACTAAGAAGAGGGGGGAACACTGCGAGACAGAGGTGAGCGTTGATGCATCACAGGGGGCCCCTGAAACCTACGTCTCAGACTCTGTCGAGTGTTCCTTCCTCTACAACGCGATGAACCTGGTTTTCCGCACGGTGAATCCATGGAATACTAAGAATTAGGACTTCTTCAAGGTACAGGACCTCACAATGCCGAAATTTTACCCCCTATTTTTGATTTTGACCCCCTTCCCCCTTGTAACGCGCCGTAACGTTCTTCTTTTGTACAGATGCCAGCACATCAAGCTAGCCCAACCTGTGAAATATCCCCAATTGAAAGTGAACCTTATGCTTTTGTGATAAAGTTGAAAATCTATAGAAGAAATTTGACAGATTGGGGTAGCTAATTAAAATAATTGTTTTTATCAAATATTAATGTTTACAGATTATATGGTGATAACGTTATTAACTCAATCGGTGTTCGTGATACTACTTCTGCTGTGTCCATGGAAGTGGCTGGCTGAGTTTATGGAAGTGGAGCCGATGGTGGTAGAGGATACCGAGCAGTCCATGTTCCGTGTGTATCTGCTACTGATACCGATGCTGCATCTCGTGTTGGCTATCGCTATAGAGGTAAGAATATTGCTATCGGACGCTCGCGATTTCTATTTCTGAATTCTGTTCAGGTTGACGTAGATATAATTTTTTTCTTAATTCTTACAAAATAGCAGGCAGTTATAATTGTATAATAACTAGCTGTGCCCCGCCGTTTTACCCGCGTTAAACTTTATAAATTATAGCTTATGTGTTGCAGGGTGTTGGCTAACTCCATACCAAATTTTATTAAAATCGCGTCAGCAGTTTACATGTGAAGGAGTAACAAACATACACACTCACAAACATTCGCCTTTATAATATTAGTAGGATTATTATAACTAAGTTTCTATTTGGCGATTGTCGTGGCTGGTAGATGCTTGCCTTCCATGTTGGATGTCTTGGGTTTGATTACCACCCAATATAGATATTTGTGTACATAAACATCGTCTGTTTATCCTGAGCCTAGATGTAATTAAGTATGTATTTACAAAAGAAAAGTAATATATGTAGTATATCAGTTATCTGGTGTCCATCGTACAGGCTCTGCTTAGTTTTGGGATTAGATGGCCGTGTATGAATAATGTCCAAGGATATTATTACAGTTAATACTAATGCAAAAATGCCTATGTGTTTGCATAAATATGCGTAATTGGCAATCGTATTCTAAACTATGATAGGGTTAGCTTTTTCATTTTGTAATTAAGTTCATCCTCGCGATAATTTCTAAATAATTTAATTAGTTTAATTTTTCTGTAAATTTTTATCAGTAACTTGCAATTTAATCAGTAAACAATTACCTGAATGTGGAAGAGCGGGGCGTCCTAACACAGGCAATGTTATGCCTAAAAGGAGGCCTCAACAATCTTGTCATTAAATTAACTTGAGTTAAAGGAAATAATTTTTTTTTTTTTTTTTTTCACGAAATAGAGTTCACATTTAGCTCGTATTTGTCTTTTCTTGTTTGAATGTTTTGTATAACGCTAACCTTCTCTTGTAGGCGACGCTGTCGGACACGGAGAAGTTCTCCAGCCTGGCGCGGCTGCTGCGGCGCGACTGCAAAGAGAAGGACGCGGGCGAGGCGACGTGCCCGCTGTGGCCGCACGAGCGCGCGCTCGACTGCTGACCACGCCCCTGCTGCTGGCTGCTCCTGCGCCGCCTGCCTGCACTCAGCTAACCCCTCGCCCCCCACCCGACGGCTGACCTCGGAGCCTGCTCGCGGTCTACTTTACTTTTCCTAGATTTAAAATCCTCTTACGCTTGTGTTGGTTGTACCATCATATTACGGGTTTAGGCACTTTGACTGCCTCGTTGGTTAGCGTGTTCACCCGCAGAAAACGAGCACCTGGATATGGCCGGTGTAGCGGACGCTGGTCGTTTTGAGAAACAATAATTCTGTTCTTTGTGTAGACAACTCTCTAACCTAATCGAATACTACTGTAGCACTTAACTTATACCAAAATATTGTTTTAACATTTGTATAGACTAGTGCGTGGTGATATGAGAAAGTCGTTTGTTAGAGAGTTGGTAATTATGGTGTATTCACAGAACACTAGTCTAAGATGAGGTTGAGATGGTGATGAGTGGTATGGTTATAATATATGAATAGTTATGTGACTCGACGTGGTAGCTGACCGAGGTACAATTCACTACTAATGAAATTAAATTAATATAATAATTATGAAACCACGCGCTACGGTAAAATGCTGTCGGTGCAAGTGCAACGCACTTAGCCCGTACAACATTTTTTATTGTCATTATCACCTTCACTGTTGGCAACCAGTCCTGATACGCTTTGCCTTGTAGTTTATAAAATATCTGCATTGGCGTTCATCAGATTCTCATACAAAAGAAAGAAAAGTATTTAAGACTAGCTGTTCCCACGGCTTCGTCCGCGACAATTTTGAATGATGACCAATGTAACCTACAACAAATGAACTCCCTGTTTCTCCACCGACCGTCCGGACAACTTCGGCCGCTCGTCCGTCTTCGTCATTTGTTACGGAGATAAAATGATTATTTTTGTCTTTGAAAAATTCGTCTCCCTCCTTCCTCGCAAAATCTTAACTGGCGGTTGTTTTGTAGGCTGTTACTTAATTTTAGGTCCGAATCTAGTAAATTATTAATATCGCCGGTGAGTTCCTGAACCTTATAGGATCAGCACATCATATTTTTTAGTGTCGAATCGCAATACGACCGAAGTCGCTGATATCCACGACTAACATCTTATAGGCTTCGGTCGTATCATTTTATAAATATGTATAGATTGCACAGTCTGACTATTAGTGTGTCATATGCGTTTAACATCATTGGAGCTAATAAATATGCTAATTTACGACACTATAGAACGAAATACGATTACACATTACTATGTCGATGTGTATTTAGTTAAAATTATTTTTTATTAGTGCGCTTTCATAAAATAAAGTCGTTTGTGGCGGATTGCTGTTCAAAACAAACTATTTATTCGGTGTATAAGTTCCAAAAGTGATAAGACTTATGAGTGGTCTTGAACTTTTATTGATTCTATGATACCAAAGTTCAAATATAGTGCAAAATAGGACTTTGGTATCTATAGAGTTATTTTACTGAATAGCCCGGCACAAATGTATTCTTCCATCCTTAAGCCAAGTTCCGTATATAATATTTATGTCGAATTGTTACTTAAACATCATTTACTATCAGTATTATACACTGAGATAAATGGTCATTTCGTATCCAACAATTAAACAACAAAGGATTTATTCAAAAGATTGCTGAAGATAGTTTTCTAAGATTTCAAACGGAACATGACTCAATACAGAAAAAATCTAAATAATATACAGTTAACAAAAAACATAAGCGTAGCAATAGTATTGGTGGATTACGAACTTTAAATTGACTATATATTACTATTATTTATGTTTTAATACTCTCACTGGGTTCAATGGAACTTGATACTAATGTGAATGCTAATCCACCGTCGTTCCGCATCTTGTCACCCGAGTGTCGATATACGTGACTTCTGTGATAAAGGCCCTCTCGGAAAACTGCCGACGATATTAATATCGATCGTGTTATTGAAAATTCCGCACTATTTTGTTTTAAAAGTAGTTTTAATTATAATTACGGCACTCAATATTCATTATTTTATTTATATAGTGAAAATTATTTTAACTTATTATTGTTTACAAACGATTGTTTCATGTTCTTCTCCGTGTTAGTTACGTCGAGACTGATCACAACACGCACTAGACATGAAATTAATTCAAAACCATTAGTAAATGTTGGAATTTAAAAATAACGATTGTATAGAAATCATAAAATCAGTGGTGGAATGCCACGAGTTGTAATGCTGATTTCTCATCATATTTTATAATTATTTCTAATCAATTGTACAGTTAGAAAAACTTTGCTATTCGAAGAAACTAATTGTGAAATTTAATAGGTCAATATGTACTTACCTCCAGTTTGAGTTATATCAGTGTCACAAACAAACTTATCAAGCCCTAGAGAAAACGTTGAAAATTGAAAACGTTTTCAAATTTAATTTTACGTATAAATATTACGTTAAAGTAATTAGTGCCACAGGAGAGCTAAGTTAGTTTTTTTCGAACGCGGAGTTTGAATCCCATGCAAGTGGAGGATTCTAAGCTAGAATCCTAGGAGTGGTGAGGATTCCTAAAAAAGATGGAAATGACTTTGCTCTCGTGGGACACATATAAATTTTGACCCCACTGGCGCAAAAATACAAGGTGCCCTAAAACCGTGAATTCTTTCGAATGGATGAAAATTCAAACGTTTTTTATTTTTAGATTCAGAATAATTAATAATAGAGAGCGTGTGTGTTTAACATGTAGCAATGTTAGCCAATAAATATTATATTTGTGCTAGTGTGGTGAAAATAATTTTATTAGATAAATATGTCAATAGGTCCCTTTTAAAGTAAAATATAGATTTAGATGTATAAGTTAAAAACCTACTTATTTTTATTCTTGTAAATAGATACTAGACACAATTATCGAAATTACGTATTGTTCGATTTGCGCAATTTACATACAGAATATTAGTAATTTTGCATTTTCTGTACTTAGCTACAGTACTTATTGTTTGTGTTCTATTTGTATTTTAATTTATTTATTTATTTTATTATGTGGTATATTTTGTATACTTACTATTTATATGTAGTATATCAGTGTGTAAACAGACAATGAACACACAAAATAAAACTGCGAATAAAGGTTCACTGCTGTATTGTATTATTATCGTAAGGTACATTCAAAATGTGCAAAAACTGTTTAGGATTTAAAATATTATAACTTAGCGCCGATATAATGTGCAGTTACACTTAATGTCGTGCTAATTACTGTACAATACTACTTAATACAATTATAGTGATAATAGTAACTATTTAAGAATACAATTTCAAAGAATCAAAAAATAATATATGGTGATAATTACTTAGGTGTATTATACCTGAGTGAGATAATTGAACCATTCTTATTAAAAAACTTATATTAAATTCTAACATTTTACTTAAAATCTAAATGTTACTTTTTGTGCGTACACAGTTTTTAATATATGTTTTGATTTTCTTTTACTATAAGTTTAATTTTTTAATGTTATTTTATAAAAATGTATTTCCTATACAATTTTTGTCCTTAGTTCCTTTTAAAAAACAAATGGTATTATTTGTTATACCAAAGTTGTTAATATTGCTCTAAATATAGATAAATGTTTTGGATAGGAGTTGTACTTTATATTCTCCCTCATAAATGTACTGATAATGTTTCTTGATATAAGCTATTGATATAATATAGCATGATATTACCCTGGTAGTACTTGAATAAATCAATAATGAAGAAAAATAATCAAATAAAAAACGGAAATTGGAAAATTGACCGATTATTATTTTATATTGTTGTTATGGCGAATAGAATTTTAACATAAACTTGTACATCAGAAAGCTTTTATAATGCCACACCAAACGCCCACCAATATGTACCATCAAGTGGCTTATAAGTTCTCTACCACTAATGCTTGCTTTCAGGTTAAGAAACAGAGCATTCCCAGTATAACCTATATGCTTAAATATCACACATTTTTTACTTTTCTAATGATTTCCCAAATTCAATAATATTCTTAGTAAGCTATTTATTTATTAAGAGCTGTGCCCCGCGGTTTTGTTCGCGTTAAACTTTCATATATTTAATCGGATATACAACATGTAACTTAATTAACGCACATCCTGAAAATAGTTTGTTTAGAATTGTTTACTGAATTAAAAATAATAAAAATTAACGGAAATTATTGTCATATTAACCCTGTACAGTCAAAACAAATTGAAATGGACCGTAAGATAATGTAATAATACTTTAAAAAACGCAGTTTTATTTGTATTTTTACAAAATACATAATTCAATACAAAGTAAAGAAAAATAAACTTTATTCCAAGAAACTAATTTAGTAAATAACAATGCATATAGATGTTAAATTTAAAATTCAGTGTATGTATTATGATTACAACATAATATTATGATTGTTTGAGGGTGTGCGTTAATTACGTTACATGTTGTATAAGCTATAATACTACAGTTTCATCAAAATGCGGGCAGAAGTTTTTGCGTGCAAAAGTAACAAACATCTATACATCCATAATCACAAACTTTCGCACTTATAATATTCTTTTTCTTAGCGTTTCGATGGCAAAATTAAATCTTTGTGAATCAATATAGTCAAATCAATAATTATTCTTATTCTACAATTTCATAAATCACAGCGAACCGGTATAAAGAATACCAAGTAAATATGATGCAATATGATAGTTGTCGAGGAAATGAATTGTATTTTATTTTATTACTTATTAATTCACATTAAAACTATTGCGATAAAAATACAATCAGCATTGTGTCAGGTATGTGTTCCAAATAGATGCAAGAGTATTATAATTATGCTTCAATCTCATGTATCATAGCGAATCCTGTATAGAGAATACCGAGTCAATTGTAATATGATGCAATAATTATAGTTGTCGGAAAATTTCATTCCTTTTTATTTAATTATTTAGTACTTAGATGTTTGGTGCTGATGTATTATTTAATCATTTTGGTTCTTAGCTAATGAAATGTATAAAATGTATAGAATACACAGTTCACACGAATGTTTTGGAATTTATATTTTTTTTGTAAACTTGTTATTTATTGAACTGCATTATTGTGGTAGTTTTTAGAAATTACTGTATGTATGTTTGTATTTCTCGAATTTTTGGAACTTGTTGACTGTTTATGTGTCCATTTGTCACGATAATGTAGTTCGATATGAATATTACTAATTGCGACTTTAGAATGGATGTGACCAAAAATATTGTAATAAATATTAACTTACAGAAATAACTTGATATTTCCATTATGAACATCTTTTAATATTACAAATACGTACGGATTAATTAATAAAAACAAACATTGCCCCGACTCTGACGTAGGTACTCCAAGTAAACAAGATGCCCAGTATGAAATTATTGTAAGTATAAGAAAGTACTTACGATAAAGACGGAGTAGTTTATCAAGTACAATACAATACAAATACTCTTTGTTCTACACCAAGATTTACATGTAAAGTAAACAGTTGTTTTAAACCGGCAATTCGCATTTACTCCACTGAGGACCTCGATCGAGTACTTGGCCCGCTTCAGACAAGTTAAATCCCGGGAATCTAGACCCTTTAAGATAATTGAAGCAAATTTTACTAATACCATAGATACCATTTTTTGTATTTTAGCCTTAGTTATAATTTCTACATATATTTATCTAATTAAACTCACCACATGTCACTAAACACACCACACGACAAAAAATCCTATCATATAACATTCACTCCTTCTTCAGAGCTGACTACTACTGGTTTTATATCATTTTTTCTTTAAGAAATCGTGTTTTACAATTTTATTACGAAAATGCTTGATATTCATGAAGACATAGAAAAAACACTATCCATAAAATGTCACTCTCTAGAAAGGATAGAACAGTGTACAGATTTTTTGCCGTTAGATGTCAGCTTTACAGTCTTAAGCTTCAACATAAGAAGCATACAGCAAAACTTTGATGGATTTCTGGTTATGCTAAATCGTATGACTACTGTCCCTGATGCAATTATATTATCTGAATGCTGGCTGAGCGTAAATTCGATTATTCCACAAATTTCTGGCTACACATCCTTCCACACCAAAACATGCATCAATAAAAGCGGCGGTGTTACGGTTTACATTAGGGATCAATGGGAAGCGTCATCAATAGAATTGCAGTGTGAGGAGTGTAATTGTCTTCAACTTACGGTTAATGACAGAATTACAATCCTGGGAATATATAGATCACCGTCATTCAGAAACTTAACCAAATTTTTATCCTTTTTAGATAACTCTTTACAAAAAATCAGAGACCGTTTCTCTATAATATTAGCTGGTGATATTAACATAGACATAAGTTGCGACACACCCAGTGACCAGTGCTCTGATTACTTGTGTTTACTAGCCAGTCATCAACTACTAAGCGCTATATCAATCCCAACAAGGGGCTTGTCATGCTTAGATCACATTTTTGTAAAAGATGTTTCGGTATCTGTCGGCATAGTATGCCACTCAAGCTTGACTGATCATGATATATGTATTCTTGGTATGACAAAGAGGGGAATAAAACAAGGGAATTTATCTCACACTAAATTAAAACCGAACATGCCAGATATCATAAATGATTTGCAATCTGTAGATTGGGCATCTATTTACAACATGACTGACCCAGAAAACGCTGCACGAGCATTTGACCAAATTTTAAGCAAAGCCATACAAACAAACAGTAGACCTATAATTATTAAACGATCCCAACGTATTTTAAAGCCTTGGATCACACAAGGGATAATAAGATGCCAAAAAAACAGAGATCAACTTCATCTTCAAAGCAAAAAAAGCCCTAAAGACATCATATTACAAATAACTTACAAACGATACCGTAACTTTCTTAATAATCTTCAACAACGACTCAAATCGTCCTATGAAACCAAACTACTTAACGAGAACCAGAACAATCCCAAAAAGTTATGGAAATCAATAAAGCAAATTTGTAACATGGCAAAATCTCACTCTATTTCCACAGAACTGACAAAGACTCATCCCAACCCAGTTCAATCCCTAAACTACTGCAACAAATATTTCTCAGAAATTGGTAAAAAATTAGCTGATCAAATTTTATCGAGGCTTAAAGTCACAGAAACCACCCTTTTATCCGAGCATCTTTCTAAATACTTACCCTTAGATGGAAATTCATTTTTCTTAAAACCAACAGATCACTACGAACTTAGTACGCTTATCGATAATCTTAAAAACGACAGTGCCCCGGGGCTTGACGGATATACACCTAAATTAATTAAAGAATTAAAAAATATCATCTTAGGGCCTCTCACACATATCTACAACCTCAGCTTATCTACTGGCCTATTTCCCCAATGTTGGAAAACTGCTGTTGTGACTCCCATCCATAAAGATGGTGATAAATCTCTGCCAAGCAACTATAGGCCCATCTCCTTACTCAGTATTTTTTCCAAACTTTTAGAAAAACTTGTAAATAAACGGCTCACAAATTTTCTTGAGATTAACCACATCCTTTCCGAAAATCAATATGGTTTTATACGTAATAAGTCTACAGAAGATGCAGTAGTAATGCTGACGGGTGCGGTATCAGGGGCTTTGGATGATAACGATTGCTGTATAGGTACGTTTATTGACCTTTCTAAGGCTTTTGATACCGTATCCATTCCTATTCTACTTCATAAACTTCAAGCCAAAGGAGTGAGAGGTGTCGCATTAGACTGGTTCCATAGTTATCTTGTAAATAGGGGTCAGTGTCTCAAAGTAGGTTCGACTCTAAGTGAAAACCTAAATGTCAATGTTGGCGTTCCCCAAGGAAGCATTCTAGGACCAACATTATTTTGCATTTATATAAATGATATTTTAGATCTGTCCATAAAAAATGCAGAGGTTTTGTGCTATGCAGATGATACAGTGGTTATCTTTCGAGACAAAACATGGAGTACGGTATTTAGCACTGCTGAAACTGGACTAAAGAAGATAGCCAAATGGCTAGACAGAAATTTACTCACTCTTAATATAAAGAAAACAAAATACATAGCATTTCACAAGACAACTGTATCCAAACCACCACCTCAAATTAAACTAAAAATCCACTCTTGCAACTTTGATAATGAAACGTCCTGTAATTGTGAAATTATTGAAAACACAACCTCTATCCGATATTTAGGTATAGTAATTGATGAACGCTTAAGTTTTGAGAAGCATTTAGTATATCTGACTGGAAGAGTCAGACAAACTATATATATAATAAAAGCGCTTCGTAATTGTACAAACAAAGAAACTCTGATTATGGTTTACAAAGCCATCACCCAATCACTACTCTACTACTGTACACTGGCCTGGGGTGGTGCTGCCAAGACAAAAATGATCCAAGTTGAGAGAGCTCAACGAGCAGTCCTCAAAGTCTTGTTAAAAAAGCCTTTCCGATTCCCTACAGACGAAGTATACAAAACTTGTGAGGTACTTAGAGTGCGACAGATTTATATCTTAAAAGCGGCAATATCTATGCATAAAGAAATAAAAAAATCCACAAATTTTAATATACTAATTCAACGCCGTATGTTTCGAGTGCCTATTCCAACAATCAATACCACCTTTCTTAAGCGACACCATAAGTATCTTCGCCCCACCATCTATAACAAAATATGTCGGACTCATACTGAGATAAATCTTTTTTGTGCCAGCAAAGTAAAGCGTGTAATTAGGGGATGGCTCATGTCATTATCCTATGAAGACACCGAACTTATCCTTAAGAACTACAGCTGATCAACTAACTACTGACACACTCTACACAAACACCCACCCATACACACACACACACACACACATACACACACACACACACAAGCACGAACTTTTTCCATTCATTATTTAATTATATTGTCTTTTACTATTATTATTAACATATATATTTTTAATATTAGATAAACATCTATTTCTATATCTATGTAATATTAAAGATTTTTTTTTCAAGAAGTTTCTATATTCTGTTGTATTGTCTCTAATTATTATTTTTTTTTTTTATTTTATCTTGTTCGTACCTAGTCATTTAAGAGTTTTATGTACCAATTCTTTATAAATGTAAAACAATTGGTTCCTGCAAGACAAGCCTGCGTGCTTAGTGCAGAGATCATTGCTAAAAGTAACATGTACGTTTTTTTTGTGAAATAAAAAAAAAAAAAAAAAAAAAAAAAAAATATAGTACAATGGGCGGTCTTATCGCTAACTGCGATCTAATCAAGTATAAATCAGCAAGTATAATCTGATATAAATTTAATTTAGTATCATGCTACCAGGTAGAGTTCACACCGTGCTATTTCATCAGCCTGTTATCGTTAACTGCTGAACACAGGCCTTCCCCAAAGGTTTCTATAAAGTTGCCATTTGAAGGGGTTTGCCTTAGTGCCGACTCGGTGACCCCAGTTAGGTAGTAGCTAGTACACAAGCAGCCCTGCTACCCGACCTGCTGGTGTATCCGTTAGACGCCTTTTTGAACAAACTTTATATGGGGCCGATCTCTATCTATATCTATTCAATATATATATTAAATCGCTTAATGGACGTACGTCTTATAAAGTCGGTTAAATTGTTATCTCTTTCATACGCTACTCCATATATGTACATAAAGCTTTAAACCTTATGATCTCGTACTAATATTAGGTCTTTACCTATGAAATTGCCGTTCTGCAGTACTGGCCATTTCAAATCAAAATAATTTTTGTTTGGCTAAGAATTCTAATTTCAAATTAATTTTATTTTAAAAACATGGATTCTTTTTTCCAAAAGTAGTCATTTCTTTATTGATTAGTGTTACATTTTCATCGCATTTCAATCTTTTTCGTCATCATGGATACGTTAAAAATTCGAGTAATTATGGAATATGAGTACCGTCGTGGCAGCAACGCGGCACAAGCGGCACGCAACATCAACGACGTTTACGGAGCTAACACTACAAACCAACGCACCACCTGTTATTGGTTTGCTCGCTTCCGTTCTGGAAATTTCGACCTGAAAAATGAACCTCGCGGTCGTCCGAAGACTTTGGTCGACAATGACGAATTAAAGGCGGTTGTGGAAGCTGATGATACACAATCTACGGCTGAATTAGCAGCAGCTTTCGACGTTAGCGTCAAAACAATATTGGTCCATTTGCGTCAAATTGGCAAGGTAAAAAAGCTTGACAAATGGGTGCCCCACGAACTCAATGATCGCCAGCGCGAAGTACGCGTCGAGACGTGCCTTGCACTGCTCAACAGACACACAAATGAAGGAATTTTGAACCGCATTGTTACCTGCGATGAAAAATGGATTCTGTTTGATAACCGCAAGCGCTCAGCAAGTTGGTTGGATCCTGGTTCAGCACCTAAACAATGCCCTAAACGAAAACTTACCCCTAGAAAAGTGATGGTCACTGTTTGGTGGTCTAGCGCCGGTGTGATTCATCACAGCTTCTTACCAAACGGGGTGAGCATTACTGCAGATGTGTACTGTGAAGAACTGAGCACAATGATGGAGAAGCTGGCGCATCTCCAACCAGCATTGGTCAATCGCTCGTCTCCGCTGCTCCTGCACGACAACGCGCGACCTCATACTGCACAGCAGACGGTCTCCAAGTTGCAAGAACTGGGGTTGGAAGCTCTCCGTCATCCGCCCTACTCACCAGACCTTGCGCCTACAGACTACTACTTTTTCCAGAATTTGGATAACTTCTTGGCGGGAAAAAAATTCAATACCCGAGAGGCAGTACAAAATGCCTTTGAAGAATTTGTTGCCTCCCGTCCAGCTGATTTCTTTAAGAAGGGCATCAATAAACTGCCACTGCGATGGCAAAGATGCATTGATTGCATGGGTGATTACTTCGATTAATACAAATAAAAAAATTCATGAAAAAAAATTCGTTTAAATTTTTTCATACAAAACGGCAATTTCATAGGTAAAGACCTATTATATGATCTTAAAAGTTCATCTTAACAGCAATTTTCATTTTTACACATTTTATTTCAAATATTTTTACAATTGTATGTCATGGTTTAAATCTTCATAATCATATTAAAAATAGTTCATCGTTCTGGCATTTTAGTTATTAAAAATGGTGCAGCTCTAACTTTCCAAAATTGAATGTAAAATGTGTTTCGAACTTCGAATTTGACACCAAAACAATACAAACTAGATAGATTTTTGTACTGGGGGCAGATATTACGTATACTAAACACTAATGATGTCAGATAAGATGAAACCTGTTCAAATGCGATAATCCGTTTAATCATAACCTCATAACGAAAAGAAATTAAAATAAAGGTGAGTCACGTTAATAGCCGATATTAAACTTCACCATTTGCCTTTCCAAATATCACCTTTTCTAATGAGTTTATGTTTGCATCATACAATGACTAGTGTCCATTTCTAAATAAATAAAAATATTAATAGGTAGGTAGTATATACTATGGTAAGAAAGTGTTATAAGTAGGCGGAGGTGAGTATTCGGGTGGTTGCGGGTTCTTGGAGCGCACCATCACCGGCCGAGCGCTGCGAGGCACCGGGGGCTGCTTCCACCTACATATAGAGAACAAGTATTAATACATCTGCTTAGTCAAATGGAGTATCTATAACAGTTACAATAAGACCTGATTGAACTCATTGTTAAGTCTAAATAGATAAATTAGTCTAATAAAATAAGTTCCATTAATAAACTGAACAGATCCAAACCTTGACAGTGTGGAGAGTTTGCGCGACAGCAAGTCAACACCATGAAACTCTCAAAATAGAATGCCTGTAGTAGAGCAAGTTAGCTATTCGTCTGTATACGCCCATGGTAAGTCTTTCGATTTATGTTTTCATTTACAGCTAGGTTTATTTAAAGCTATAAGAGCTTCATACCTACTTTGCCTGGGCAAGTTCAAGAGCGAATTTTGAAAATACTTTCTCTTTGAGTACATTATTCTGATGTTGCTTTGTCAAAAACCAGGAGACACGTGTAATGGAATCAAAGCAATTGTGAGTTAGCTTCAATGTACAGACGCCAGCACATCCAGCTATCCCAATCTGTCAAATTTCTTTGATAGATTTTCAACTTTATCACATAAGCATAAGGTTCACTTTCAATTGGGGAAATTTGACAGTTTGGGGTAGCTTGATATGCTGGCGTCTGTACAATAGACGACGACGAATAGTAGAAGACAAAAGGAAGAAAAGATGAAAATGCTCACAAGAGTGGGAAACACTTGGCTTCGCCGTTAGGAGCCGACGAATGTAAACACGGCATAGAGCCGTTCGGTATATGTGTCGTCACCGAGGTCCGGGTCGGCCGCTCTAACGTAAACAGCGCTTTTGAATAAATATTCATATGCATGGGACACCATCTTCACCACCATCTTTCCAGTAAAACCGTGGGTCTGACCTAATGCGAACTCATAGCGGGCTCTGAGTTCAAGTTTGTGAGACAGTGTGTGACGAAGTAGGTCCTCGCGGTACCAGTTAGTTCCACTCGTTTTTCAGGATTGTTTTTATATACCAGACTCTGTAAACAAGTATACCTATCTACGCCCCAACTCACTGGTAGAGCTTACTCTAACCTATGAAGCTTGACTCGCAACACTGGCATCATTCAAACGCTGCTGAGTGCTGACCCTTCGGTACAAATCTAGCAATATATTACCAACAGCATTTTAGAACAGTAAGTATACTTGTAGTGACTGACCACGGCACAAGGCTCAGATCATGTGGAGGCTTCGGCTTAGCAAGTCGCTCCGCGCGTTCCTGCTTCAATGTGTCTGCGTCCCGCGCCGCCGCGCACCACGCCCGGAGTGTGAAGTAGTACAGTAGTTCAACTCCTGACAGCAATGAGAAACCGAGGAACAATCCTGCTATCCCTCCGAATGATACTAGAACAATTAGATATGTATTATTTACGACCCTTTAGAATGACAATATCTAGTTCGTGAACAATTTTCGACGCATTTATGTGGGGTTTGAGAGATCTGACATACGAGTATAAGGCTGAACCAATATGGGAAAAATCATTTTCTTATTTTCAAACTGACGACGTTCCAAGAATATTTATGAGAAAAGTTATCGAGCTTAGTAGAAAAATAAAAACAATTTCATCGTTTTTCGTCAATTAAGACAATGATTTGAATCTGCTGATAAAGTTTTGAGATCAATTTATCAGAAGATAGAAAGGCTGTTTTGCTCAAACTGCGACATCATACAAGCACAGCTCTACTTTGTCTAATGTTAATTGATAATAATGATATAAAAAAGTCGAGTTAGTCATTTATTAATTCCTATTTTAATTCTGAGCAAAACTAACAATTGAAGTCTGCACACCTAACAGATCCAATTATTTTGTAAGAATAGGTACCTACTTATTCCTTACCGTTTTGTTTACCAAAACCACATAACTAGGTTACGTACGAGTACATATTAGTTAAGCGAATAATAAATACATTAAGAATATCAATTTACAAAATTGAAGCTAAACTAATTATGCGCTCAGCATTAAAAGTGCGTTGACTGAGAATCTTCGGTAATTTTTGCACCTGTACCTTAAAGATTCGTTTCATCATTGATATACAAAAACCAGTTTCATATTAAATACGTGGATAGCGCTTAGAGCTATTTATTTATTGTTAAGTTGAGCGTTTTGCTTGACTCAAAGCGTGAGAAGCTTTTACTCATTCTGAATCCACGCGTTATAATAAATAAGTACCTAGGTATATATTATAGTTATTCTAATCGTACATTTGCTATTATAGTAAAGTAAGTTTATAATGGATTATAAGAACTTCTATTATTCTAACACCCGTCTAGCCACTGGTCAGGTGCTATAAAACCGTTAACAAAACAGGATTTTAATGTCTTGTTAGGTATCCAAGTCTAGGTCATTGAACGAGATACACGTTACAATTCAAAATTCATACAATCGTTTCGTTAGTTAAGTAGCGTTTGTTAGTTACAACGTTGAGTCGAGATGTATTTTAAGGAAAGAGTGACAGCTTTTTTAGGTCAGAATTACGTAAATAAGAGAAATGTTTTTGCTTTAATTTCCTTACCATCTGCTGTCTAGGACCTATTAACTAAATGAGGAAAACCATAAAGCAGAGTCGACTCGACGCCACGTTTCAGTGGATACAATTGCACTACGAAAACCGACCTTAGTGCCTATAAGCTAAAGACGCGTTTATAATATATCCACCGATAAAAATCAATTGTACTGGTATTTTCTAAGTAGGTACGAACGTCAAACAAATTTCCATATAGAATAACACAAATGTGATGACTCACCTAGTAAGTCGACCCAACCGAAAAGGACCTCGCGTTTGTACCGCACCATTGGCCACGAGACGAATTCTGACTCCAGCAGCGTGTTGTCACTGCTCTTTGTTAAGCTGCAATATAAAAGTAATTGGAGCATGTAACTGCGTTTTTGAGATTCAGGTAGTCGTCTATAAATTATGTTTAGCTATTCACAAAGATTGTCAAAAATGCACCTCAGAGAAATACGCCGCAGGTTAGGTAGGGTAGGGCCCTCAGCGGTGAGGATCGCGTTTGGCCCTTAACACGTGATCGGTGATCCTATGCAAGTGATCACACCCTCAATTCCGTCTTTTTACTTCAGCGGCCCCCTGAGCTGTGGCCCGAACCCTAAAGGGTGCCCTCAGGTATGTCGCTTAAAAGCCTACTGGTTGAGAGCCTTCTGCGCTAGCCACCTGCTCGTTGTCATCAATTTTTAATATAATAGTACCTACCTATTTAATTAAGAAAAAAATTGTTATTTGTTGTTTATTTAAGGATTAAAAAACATATATGTGATATAATAAACCGCACGGACGAACTAATTCAAAATATTTTTATTACTTTAATATTGTATTTGACTATGGTTATGTACTGTATTGTGAGCTTGACAAGTACAATTGTATGTTAATACCCAAGTGCTGACTAAATTTCATTATTTCATTACGCATCTGTGAGTAAAGTACCTACGTATATTAAGACAGGCATATAGAGAACTAACAGCAATGGTAGGTAGGTACCTACCTACTTTTTTTCAACTTTAGCAGGTACAAAACCGTAGCTTCCGTGCCTAACTTGTTAACGACACTAATAGGTAATTTCTAATAAGATAACAGACCGATTATGTTGACATATTAGATACAAAACTCAGTGGTTCTAAAAATGTGTTCCTCAAAACACTAGGGCTCTGAGAGCTTACGAGCATCAATCGAAATGATGCTCGTAAGCTCTCTGAAAAATTAGACTATTAAACTTTTTATCTATATAAATAAAAAGGCAAGTTCTGACTGACTGACTGACTCATCAACGCCCAGCCCAAACCCTTGGACCTAGAAAGCTGAAATTTTGCACAAATGTTTGCTTTATAATGTAGACAAGGAATAAGGAAGGATTTTTCTAAATTCAACCCCTAAGGGGGTAAAACAGGGGCGCTAAGTTAGTATGAAACTTTGCCGTTTTTGAAGTTAAAGGCATAAAAATTCGTATTAGGCCTTCCAGTTAAAAATAAAAAATCACGTATTTCAGGGTTTTTGGAAATTCCACCCCCAAGGGCGAAAAATAGGGGATGTAAGTTTGTAGGGAAAATGTGTCAATTTTTAAGTTAAACGCATGAAAATTGGTATTTGGCATTTTAGTTAAAAATAAAAAATATGAATTTCAGCATTTTTGGAAATTCCAGCCCCAAGAGCGTTTAACTTAAAAATGGACACATTTTTCATACAAACTTACACCCCCTGGTGTAAGTTTGTATGGAAAATGTGTCAATTTTTAAGTTAAACGCATGAAAATTGGTATTAGGCATTTCAGTTAAAAATAAAAAATATATATTTCAGGATTTTTGGGAATTCCACCCCTTAGGGTGTAAAATAGGGTAAGTTTGTATGAAAATGCGACTTTTTTGAAGTTAAACCTATGAAAATTGGTATTTGGCCTTTCAGTTAAAAATAAAAATATGTATTCCAGGATTTTTGGAAATTCCACCCCTAAGGACAACTAAAATAGGGGATGTAAGTTTGTATGAAAATCTGTTTTTTTTTTTGGAGTAAACGCATGTAATGTATTTGGTCTTTTAGTTAAAAATAAAGCAGTCCAGGGAATAATTTGTTGATAAAAAAAAGGTAATCCAAAACTGATTCAACAAATCGACACCAACAATTTACGCAAACTCAAATTGTAAAGAAATTCTTTTCTTTGCCAAGTTGCTTAAAATGTCGTGGTCGTTGTTGTCTAAGTAAAGATTTAGGGTTTTATAAGATTTGTAACTTCTTTTTTTTTTGGTAATTTTTATAACAAACCAAAAAAGCGTAATTTTATATTTTATATTCAAGTTAGCGTAGTATAAATTGTTCGTGTCGAGATGATCGCACCCAAAAAATATCATCTTAATTTTACTGATCTACAAGTTCACAATTTTGTATCTAGATGGCGGTAATATCGTTTCAGATCATGGAACTTATTTGGTATATCGGTTAAAATAAATAAATGCTTGAAATAAAAGGTAGTCCAAAACTGAATTAATAGATGATCACCTAAATCTCACCCAAAAACTATGCACACATCTTAATTTTACCGCTTTACAAGTTTATATTTTTGTATTAGATTGCGTAATCATCGTTTTAGATCGTGCTATGGTTTCGTTCACAAAATTTTATATAAGACCTATCAATGCCGTGGTCGCAACCTAATCTCTGATCGTTGATTATTATTTTACTTTATTTGACTTACTGACTGTACCTACTTTAGGACAGTTGATATGTATTCTTTGATTTCTTTGGTTGATGATATCGGGTCGTTTATTTAAATAACAGTAGCAAAGTAGTTTTTAGTTTATTTCTTAGTTAGGTTATTTATAGGTTAGGTTTTCTTAAATTTATATTGCTTATTTGTTTTTAATGTTAATTTTTTTAGATTAAGCTAGAAGTAAGTAGTTACATTGGCCATCATTCGAAATTGTCGCGGACGAAGTCGTGGGCACTAGCTAGTTTATATATAAAATTACATAAATTCCTTTTTAAGGATTGGCTCTCATATAACCGTCTTGGTACTGGAACTATGTACTTGTAAGGATAGTAAGTAGCTTGGCATACGGATATAAAACCCACCATTTAGTCTGCAGGGTTTTGATGACTTAGAAGACCAGTGTACGGTGTATTCTATACTCTCCTACACGGAGCTGAGTACCATAATAATGGTAGTCTATTGGGATACCGCGATAAAGTTTGGGAACCGCTGACTGGGCTAATTAGCCGAATTGGAGTAAAGAAATGGCGTCACCAAACAAAAGTGATACGGAGGTAGGTAGGTATGTAAGCTTATCCTAACCCATTAGCTCTTGCCATATGTCATACTTACTCGACGTCGGAAAGTTTCTCAACTTCGTAAACAGTGTGGGAGCAGCCAAGCTCACAAGAACATCGAGTGACGTCAGTAATTGCAGCTGCGTTTTTAGCTATACAGCTCAGCTCGCGAATTGTGCATTGTTTGTAGCCCTCTGTAGGTGAATAAGGAGTCGTTACTTATTAAAAAAAATAATTGATAATTTTAAGTTAAGTCGAAAATATATTTATTTCTTAAGTCCGCCCACGCTATGACCAGAATTACTGTGCCCGAGTCATATGAATATAACAATTGGGTATATCAATCCCAGCCTTGTAACCACTACAATAATTTACATGAGCGGGAATCGAACCCGCGATATGACGACCTAAATCACTGCGTGACTCGTCAAGTATAGGTCAAATACATGTAGCGCTTATCTTTATGTCGTATCGCTAAATTTAAGGTTTCCTATTGTGAGAGCGTAGCCTTTTCCAACACCTATAAAATCCTCAACTACTCGAATGAATTAGACAATTAGGTGCTGAAAAACTTACTCAAAGTAGGATAGAAATGTGGCACGCATTTGCAGAACGCTCTACTTCGCTGCATCCGACATTGTCTCATACAAGCTGAATAGGTGTAAATGTTTGATGTTTCTAAATCTAGTTCATCAGCGAAAACACAGCGTCTTTGACGAATGGACAGTTGACGAGCGTCCTCGGTAGTGTATGTATGTTTCACTGAGAATGACACCTTCTCCACTCGGCGGTCCCAAGAATGCTGAGCGCTTTGTTCCAAACCCGCCATTTCTTCAGTCGAATGAATGTAGATCTGGTAAAGAAATATACTTACATGTAGATGGCAAACTTAGGAGTGTAAAATTATTTCCCTAAGTACAAAAATATAAATGGTACCCTCACTAGGACCGGTCCGTTCTTTGGGAAGAACTTTTTTGAAGATTGATTTGGAGGCCTAGATGATTGTAAGAGGGTAGTCGTGCCGCAGTGAGTACCTACGTTAAAGCTGACGGTCTCTATAATCATGTAAACACATATGATAATCCTTGGTAGTCTGAAGACAAACTAGCATACGACCCACATGATGATAAGTGGTTACCGTAGCTTTTCTAGCCTCAAAGGTTTTAATTTTATTTATCACTAGATGCCTCCCGTTTCTGTGAATAAAGTCTTTTTTCTACACAATAGTGTTATTTAGAGGATTTAGTTTTTTTCTCCTTTTGACATAGTACAAACAAAAATCGCAATAGGTATAAACTCAAGATTACGATCCACACTCAGTCCAACTATGTGTTGTTGTATATGCTTAGTATCATAATATAAATAAAGTATCGCTTAAGCTAGAACAGCAGTTAGGTGTCATGGCCACAGTATCAGCTGTTTTTATCGATACGCACATCGAACGTAGTGTTTTTACGGTCAGAGTTAAACATGAACGACCACTTGGCATCTGTCTCATGGATGAATGCTTCAGTGAATTGTTCACTTTGGGTCGATTGCCTGGAACAAAATGATAAAGAATGTAATTATAACAATTAAGAAACCCGCTAATAAGCTCAAAAGATGATGCTGTTTTCTAAACTGGTCAGGTGGTCTATTGGTTAGTGACCCTGACTGTTAAGCCAGAGGTCGTGGGTTCGACCCCCACCCAGGACAAATCTTTGTGACAATGTTAAGCAGGACTGTTATTTATAAGTATGTTTATAAGTTGTCTGGTTGCCATAGTACAGACTCTGCCTAGTTTGCGTTTAGATGGCATTGTGTTAGTTGTCCCAAGATACTTATTTATTAATACTTTTTCTTTATTTACTATATTTGACGCTCGTGGTCAAGGATCTTAAATTCAAAAACGAGGTTCAATCTCGGAATGAGGGATAGTCAGCTATTCGCTCGTATAAGACCCTTTTTTGGCATTCTAAAGGTTGTCTCAAAAGTCTCATAGACTCTCGTGTTCGCGTCTTATCTCAATATATCCGTTGGTCGAACCAATGGATATCTTGAGATAAGACGTGAACACGAGAGTCTATGAGACTTTTGGTAACAAAATTATAATATTTTTCTATACCTCGATTCTCCTACCCGATTTCCTAAGGTTTTAGTTCAATTTTCATAAATATATAAAGAAAAAGAAATAACCGAAACCATAAGCTATTTTAAGCCTTTTTCTGGAGGAACATCATGATTCACTAACAATAACCGGAACCAAACGTTAAACAATTTCGATCAAAATCAATATATCCTTACCATGGCCACGATTTTTCTGCATGTTTTGAATTGAAAGCGTAACAAAATCCCATTTCTGTGAACACTGGCATCAACATATCGCAGCATTCTTCCGAGTCCCCCTTCCATTCGCAGTCATAAAACAATGATTCACAATGTCGAACTATCTGCAATTAACAAAGAGTCCTTATTGACAATACCTACCTGTTATTAATACTATTCTTTCAAGCAAAAGATAATACAGAAGACTAAATATGTAGCATATCTACGGTTTAGTGCAGGTATCGAATATGATCTAAATTTTTTACGCGTTCTTTAATTGACAGCATTCGTTTTATTTGGTTACTGAAATATTTCTCACTGGATCTTAAGTATCAAAGATTTACAAGAAGCGATGTAAACAAAATATATTAAGGTTTACCCAAAAGCATTCCCTATAGTATAAAAAAAAGATTTTTGAAGTAAATCTTTACGCACGCATGACTTGGGATTCCCCAAGTCAAGCGTGCGTAAAGCTGATGAATGTGGGACGAGATGGTTACGGAAAATGTGATCTGGCGAGGCGAAGGGATGTTGAGGAGGAGTTATAGATAAGTTACTGAAGATAGAGAGTAACGCTTCGTATCTTACTGAAGGGGCAAGTGAAAGATGTGCGACCACACATTTTCTTTCTCTCTAGATATACGAAACGTAACCGGCTATCAAGCAGTGAACGCAAATAAACAATAACTGACAACCGACCGCCATTGATGCCTGTAGTGCGCAAACTCGGTCCACGGCACAATTTTTAAGCCCCGCCTACCGTGGCACAATCTGCGTTGGGTCATTTTCGCGAGCTAGGAATGTTTCCATGTTTATTTGCGTTCACTGCTATCAAGCCAGTTAAGTTTCGTATATCTAAGTTTTACTTCAGTCGTGTGGTTTAAAGCACACTCTTTTTTAGGGTCCCGTAGCCAAATGGCAAAAATGGAACCCTTATAGATTCGTCATGTCTGTCTGTCTGTCTGTCCGTCCGTATGTCACAGCCACTTTTTTCCGAAACTATAAGAGCTGTACAGTTGAAACTTGGTAGTAGGTATTCTGTAAACCGCATTAAGATTTTCACACAAAAGTAGAAAAAGAACAATCATTTTGGGGGTTCCCCATACATAGATCTGAAATTCAATTTTTTTTTCATCGTACCCATACATGTTGGATATCTATTATCTATGGATAGGTCTTCAAAAACGATATTGAGGTTTCTAATATAATTTTTTTCTAAACTGAATAGTTTGCGCGAGAGACACTTCCAAAGTGGTAAACGGAGTGTCCCCCCCTCCCACCCCTCTAACTTCTAAAATAAGAGGATGATAAAACTAATAAAATATATGATGTACATTACCATGCAAACTAACAACGAAAATTGGTTGGAACGAGATCTAGTAAGTTGTTTTTTTTAATACGTCATAAATCGTAAACCGCAATTTACCTTTCATTTAATCAACTGAAATACTTGCTACTACGGAACCCTTCATGGGCGAGTCCGACTCGCACTTGTAAATAATAGCGTCCTTCTTTTGAACTTAGTTAAAAAGTAGAGATCGTGTACACAAGCTGTAGTGTCATAAATTTAAGTAAATCTTTCTGATAATAGATCTTTCTCTCATATACTTATACAATGTTTGAAGAACGTCTATGGGTCCAACCAAATCTTGGGCCCATTTCTATCGCCAGTACTGACAAGAGGTTGTGCGTATGAGTTAGTTTACATTTACCTTTAGGTAGTTTACGTTTTGACAATTAAGCTCTACAGATAAATGGTAATTTGAATTCCATTTTTAACCTTAGTGGAAGTAGGTTGTCAATTCCACTCCATACCTATCTTTTTATCAATATCAAAAAGAAGTAGGTTTTCAATTCGACTGTATGTTTTTGCTTCTTTATTTGTATGTACCTATGCTACGCGATTTCTCGTAGCTTGTAAACTTATTTTCATAATTGTGGGTCCCATATAAATGTTGTCCAAATCGCTTGTCATAAAAACGTAAAGTCTGTAGGACCGCATTTTTAAAACAGTAATTATTTGTTGAAAACCGCATTCCCGTTGTTTTGTTCAAACCAATGTTTTGAAATTTTAAAGCCTTCCACCATACCACCAATACCCAAAGTTATAAAATAGTAATACTGAGGTTAGTTCATTAGGTGTCACCATCCAGTGGACCTTTAACGCCCGGGAAGTCGTGGGTTCAACTTCCATACCGAACGCACTTTGTGTTAAAACAAAGTTTATTTCGGAGCCTGGTTGGTTGAGGAGCTACCCTCCGTGCCTCGGAGAAGACGTTAGACTGACGATCCGGATTGTTATGAGAACACCTAAGACAATCGCTACAGGTAGTCAGAAGCCAAATAGAATGTGACACTTAGTCTAACCTCATTTACTGGTTCCTAACGATTGTCAAGATTCGATGACAATCTAGCCTAGGTAGCTAAAGCTTAGTTCATTAGGTGTTTAAAGTACTCAAAATCAAAAACAAAATCTCTTTATTTGCTAAATATGGGTACATATAAGTAGATGTTAAATTATTACATATTTGTCCTAGACCATATTTTACCTTTAAAGGTGTGCAAATTGTTTCAAGACAGTTGTCACCTATCACATTTTGCATTGATATTATTACATATTTATTTAGGCAGCCTTACATTCAATTATATATTAATTACGCCAGTCTCACTCTACTACTCATATCATGACATTCACCACTATCCTTTAATTCACTTGACACAAAGGCCTAACAACTCCATTAAAATATATGAAATATTTTGATAATTTATATGAAGTGAAATATTAAGAAAATGTCAAAATTAATAAATATAAAATACAAGAAACCAATGTCAGAAATATGTCAAAAAAAATGAATCATGTCAAGATATTTACAATGAATAGAATATTATATTATATGTATTATATTATTATTATATCACAAATTATCAGATAAGAACTCTTTTACATTATAATACGCTTTATCTAGTAATATATTTTTTAATGTTTTATTGAACAGCTTATTATGTCTAGATTCCAACAAACTTTTAGGTAAATGATTATAAATCCGTGGTCCCATGCAAAATATGCTTTTATTAAAGTATGTGGTTTCATGACGTAGACAGCAAATTTTATGCTTGTGTCGTTCACTCTTATTATTTCTGTATAAGTTCGAATTATTTCTAATGAAATTAACAACTTCATATAGGTAGAGGCAGGGCATTGTTAATATTTTGAGGCTTTTAAAATAAGGTCTGCAACTATCGGTTTGTTTCAGTTTACACATTGCCCTTACACATCTCTTCTGTGCCTTAAACACTACACTACACTACACTACTTACTTACTTGAAACACCGCATCTTTGGGATCTTTAGCAGGAGCGGAGTCGTCTGCTTCTGTTTTTCCAACGAGGGTGGGATCTGATATAAACTCAGCAGCTCGCTCGACTATAGAGCGGTAGTTGAGGGTAGCCAGCCATCGGAGCATTTCAGCAGCTTTTTCGGGTGGCTCCTCACCCCAAATACTGCAAATCCCCAAATAAATAAATATCTTGGGTCAACCAACACACTGTGATCCGATCCCAAATTAGACGGAGTCTGTAGTATCAAACAACTGATAGATATAGTTATATATTTCTTAACACATACATATAATCGTGCTTATGACACAAAGATTTGTCCTGGGTGGGGATAGAACCCCGACCTCTGGTTTTGCAGTCAGCTTCACTAACCTCTACACTAAATAAATAGAAAGTTAAGTCAAGAAATATTCTTCCGTAGTGGTAGTAGTTTTAGTTACTAGTACTTATTTTTTTTGTATGGGTGGATTTGAATACCTAAATCATTAAACTCAGTTGAATATTGAGTTTTCGGTCACCATAGCCTAGTTGGTAGTGGTCCTGCCTACGAAGCTGGTGGTCCTGGGTTCGAATCCCGGTAAGTGCAAATATTTGTGTGATGAGCACGAATATTTGTTTCTGAGTCATGGATGTTTTCTATGTATATAAGTATTTATCTATCTATATAAGTATGTATATCGTCGCCTGGTACCCATAGTACAAGCTTTGCTTAGTTTGGGGCTAGGATGATCTGTGTGACATTGTCCCCAGATATTATTATTATTATTATTATTATTAATATATAATGATTGCAAGAGGCCCTTTTTGATGTCTGGTATGACACTGCATATTAGGGCACAATCGCGTTCAGCACATACGCATATGCATGCAATACAAAAATGTGGCGTCTGGCATTTTTATTTTACTGAATAACTTGAAAAAAAAGAACCCTTTGACATGTCCTGGTTGGCACATTTTAAAGATAGCAACCTTAACATGAGCACTAATCAAGTCTTTATAAAGGTCAGGTGTTAACAAAGTATGATTAAAATTGCGTATTGATATGATACGTACACACAACAGAAAAAACGTGGGAGAAATCTAACCTAGAATTGGGTAGCTTTCCCACGATTTTTTTACTGATACTTATACAATAGTTACGTATGCATTAGTATTGTCTTAGGTACTTGCGACAGTTAAAATATTTTTTTAGTGTTCGGAACATAATTATGCCTTTGAGAATAATAATTTTGACCACGACAGGATTTGAACCTGTACTTTCAGTGTAAATCTCCTAATACTGTCCCAATTATACACGTTGAATGTTGAGACGTTTTCAAGATGTATTATTCTCATTCTTAATCATTTTAAGGGGAAAGTTTGCGCCAATATTGTTATTAATTGTTCTCCTTGCCATACTAACCTTTCTATGTAACTTTGCAGGAGTTCATCATCAACAGGGTTGTCGTCACAAATTGTTACAGCCGGAAACGGGACATCCCAGTTATGGAAATCCGTATCGAGACCTACAAAAATCCATTACTTTAAGAAATGTGGATAGGTTGTGATGTAAAATGTAAACACATTTTAGTTTTCGACACAAAATCGGCAACAGTTAGTTAAAATATAAACAATAGAAAAGTTGTGCAACAGATTGTTACCTACTTGTTATCTTATAATTAAGTTTAAATCATCTTATAAATAACGATGAATCACCGAAATGTTTGTACGCTCATAACTTCCAAACGACTGCACCAAATTGGATAAATATTTATTTTATGCATTCTTTATGGTCAGGAGGAGATTTGTGTGAAAAAAATTGCAAGCGCGCGAACGAGACAGAAGACTGTGAGACGTTGATTTTTTTTTGTTGTTATTTCTTCAGCACTAATTGTTTTCTCTCCGGAATGAAAAAAGAAAGATGTTGTAGATAATTAAAATACACTGCATATTAGGGCACAATCGCGTACAGCACATAATAATATGCATAGTTGCGTAATGGTAAGCTTAGGTGAACATGAGCTGGAGTTGCAATATAAAGGTAAGGCGTTTGCCAGGAAAGGTAGTATAATATAAAATCATCTAAAGGTGTGCATATCTATTGCCCAAGTTTTCAGCTGATTTTAATTATTGTTGCCGATTGCAATAGAAAATAAAAATGTGATTGCACACATTTAACTTAAAATTCTAATTTCACGTTTGATCTCAAGCACGGCCTCGAACTGACTTTTGCCTCTGAATCGTATACAGTGAGTAGATGCACTTAAGCTTAATACGAATAATATGTACCCTTCAATCCTAGTAGATAATAATGTTTCTGACCAGCCAAGCTAGCATGGCAATGAAGACTTGTGTCTCTTTATAGAGATTCACCACTGTCGAACCACGAATAGTATTACAAAAAAAAATGTAGTTACAAATAGGTAGATTATTAAATCTTGACAAATATTTTATCCAATAGAATTATATTTTAATTTATGATGATATCTGTTGATTAAGTTTAAAAGCTAATTTCTTAAAATTAATGTGAAATACTTTAGTAGGTATATAAAAGTACGAGCAGGTAGGTTTGACTTGACCAGAATGTGCAATCGCCATCTTTAAGGCTTAGGCAGTTACTAAGAACATTCCAGAAAAGTAAAATAACACAATCGCGTATTTAATACATTTAAGAGCACGTTACATTGTCTCAACTGGAATCAATAGACAACAGTCAGGTCTTGTAGCTTAATGGGTGCTCTGTACATACGGGTAACCACTACCCACGCGGAACGAAGTAGCTGTGTTTTAACTACGTACCCGTAATCGTAGGATTGGTCTGGAACTTCTCCCACAGGCTAACTATGATAATACAAGTTGTCACTGCGCCAACGGCCGTGAAGCTAAACCACATAAACCTGCAAGCAAAGGCATGAAAAGCAGTAGCGACCGGACATATATTTCATTAGTATTTTCTTAATTATAATATATATGTACACTCATTTGCAAAAAAACGGCTACTTTTGATTTCTCTATATTATTGGAAATCATTTTACTCATTTTCAGTTGTGGTATGTAGGGATTTATCCGCCTAATAAAATCGACATGTATAATTTAAGGTACCTAGGTAATTCAAAAGGGATAAAATAACAAAGACTCTTAGTCACTGTAATAGCCATTTAAAACAAATAATCCCTTTTTCAGTTTGTGACTTTACTTACTTTTCGCAGGTTTGCGAAAAGCTTACCTAACTAGCAAAACCAATTTCTTGTTATTTTAGTAGAATAATTTATGTTAGTCGTATAATCCTACCTTATTGTGAATTATTCTTTGGGTCGATTGTAGTGTCAGAAAAAGCAATAAGAGCTAGCAAAACTACAGCGCTGCTGGAAGAGATGTGTACCTATCCAATGTTGCGAAGTACAGCGGTAAAACGTGAGTTGTCCAACCGTCCAAAGAACCTGGACTCGATACCAAGCGACAGGTTCCGTTCAGAGAAGGCAAGTTTCTGGGAGAAAACGTTGCACACAATCACAACAAGACCGCTTTTTAGTGTCTCAGATGCTGAGGAACCGCAAATGCACTGAGTCTATGACTCAAAAGAAACCTTGAAGAGTAACAAGGATCTTATGGACAGTGAGGAGGAGCCTTTTAGCGGCTGATATACGCAATCGAAGATCAGCGCCATGAAAATAATTGTATTCGCAATTTCACTATAATACCTACCCCTAAAAATGTCCACTTGGACACGGCTCTCTGTTTACATTGTCTAAAATATCCAGGATTTAAGTGTAAAAACATAGTAGTCTCATTGATAATAAGAAATTGCATAATGTCATTTATGCTAATGACATTATAGAAATATTAATATTATCCATAGAAAAGCCAATGATCCGGTGTCCGATTTTTTCGCAAAAGAGTGTATATACATATATAGGTGGTACTTCTGTTATCATTCAATCAAACACTTTAGTATGTAGACACAATCATGTGCACAGAATCTATTTAGTCTACTTCAACAACAGCTAACATTATTGGTCCGAATAATGATTGTAAAAATACTCACTTCTCGCAAAACGGTCTATCCTTTTCAGCGATATATCGCACGCCATGTAACGTTGAATTATTGAAGAACTCAGTTGTCTGATGGCGCAGACTCGCAGCCAACAATGATACACAACTAACATCTGACGACCGGCTCTTCTTAGAACCTGAATAACCATTTTTGAAGCCAGTTTCAGGGTATACTTTCATTTCAGTTCACATTTTCATATGAATTAATTCGTTTTATACTAGTTTGTGGACATTAGAAGCGGTATTAGTGAACTAAATCACGCAACGATGATAGCATCGAAATTATCGAAATATCGACCACCCGTTGCGTGTTGGGCACTTGGGCACTTAACTTTATTTTGTTCCCTACTAATAGTGTTTTATGTCACATTTCGTTTTTCCTTTATATTTTTATACTAGCTGCGCACCGCGACACCACTGGCGGCTATGTCTGTATATTATACGGTCACCGTAGCCTAGTTGGTAGTGCTCCTGCGTACGAAGCTGGTGGTCCTGGGTTCGAACCCGGTAAGTGCAAATATTTGTGTGATGAGCACGAGTATTTGTTTCTGAGTCATGGATGTTTTCTATGTATATAAGTAAGTTTCTATCTATATAAGTATGTATATCGTCGCCTGGTACCCATAGTACAAGCTTTGCTTAGTTTGGGGCTAGGATGATATGTGTGACAATGTCCATAGATATTATTATTATAAAGATGAATATTAGTATAATATAACTACATATAACATAGCCAAAATATTAGCATGCTGGCACTTACTGGTAAACACGCTGCGCAAATACAATTTTACAATATCTTATAAACATGTTCCTTTTAAACGAATTAAACAAAACACTTAAACGAATTCTGATACTACTACTAGTTAGGTAATAACGCTATATATATATATATATAATTTCTGTACGTTTTCCCTCAGAAATCGACAAACAATACAGTTACTTACAGTTATTAATAAACTTCAACGTAATTTTGGTCTTATTATTTAGGTATGCATAAACGTCGTATCTTTCTTTAGCATGTTTATGAAATCTACACCCAGTATTCGTTTCCGTCTACCATAAAATTTGGAGTGCCGAATTGGATTTATAGAAATCGTTATATTTTCATGGAACCCTAAATCCGATATCTCACATTTATGGATATGGAATTAATTATGTCACGAAACAAAACAGACATTTCATTAATCATGCATTATTCATACATTTTTATCATAATGTCGCCTAAATTATACAATGTACATAGGTCCATATCAGGTACCTAAATCTACAATATGTTATTGGACCTATGTCAATTACGTGGTAGAGAAAAGAACAAAAAATACTTTTATACTTAAATTTGGCTCTCCGTTATCTACCACAACGGATCATGATATAGAATGGATAGATTTTGGTAGAATTTAAATATTATTATTTAAATATAAATACCTATTAGTTGTGATGAATATATCCTGATCACGGAATAACACACACGTATCCCTACCAGCTAAGCCTTTTGTACATTATGCAAAAATTATTCACAGTAGGCAATATATTTATGTTAGACTACCTGTGCCCCGCGGTTTTACCCGCGTTAAATTTTATAAATTATCACAGCTCCTCCCCCGTAGGTGGCATAGGGAGGGTGATAATGACCGGACCTCATGCAAAATTTGAAGTAAACCTATGCAGTACTTTTGAGTTAAGCCCATACATACATACAGACAAACAGACAAAAATTCTAAAACTATATTTTTGGCTTCGACATCGATTATAGATCACACCCCAATTATCCTTTTTAAAAAAATTTCAATGTACGGTTTTGACTTTCCTACGTTTTTATTATATAGTATGTATAGATTCTTACCTACGAAATTACCAATTTTATTGTATAACTACGGCTAGTGTGGAGAACGATGTATTTAAATCTACTTTATAATTCCTATAGCTATGGTATTTTTTCTGATTCTGATTTTCTTTTGAAATCAATGTTTCGGGGGCTATGTAAAAACAGCTGTGCGTTATTTTTACGATTAGGTAAGTTCCGTCAAAGCACCGACGCAGAGAGAGATGGCACACAATTTCAACAGAGTTTATGGACTAGGTACCTATTGCAAAAGAATGCGTGGTAAAGTTTTGGTATGATCACCAAGAAATATTTCTGGCAATTTGAATATCATCATAACTTTCGTGACTAATGAGAGACAAAAATCAATATCAATGAATTTAAAAACCGTCGCCGTAGCATATTCATCTTAAACCATGTTAGAATAACTAGACATACAGAATTATTTTTGTCGAATTAGAAACATAAATAAAAAATCTCAGAAATTGTGTATATCATGATATCACTTACTTTGTTGTGGATATTTAATTTTAATCAACATCAAAGTGGAAATTTGCCTTAATTTGTTGATTAGGTACACAAATAAGTAGATTGCCATTTTTTTAAAGTGGATTTTGTATGAGAATAGAAAACGTCCTTCGTATTGGTTGGACACAGCTTAACCATTTCCCAAGCAACGAGTCCTAAGAAGCTACTTGTAACTAAATGGTGGAACTGTGCTGGCATTGTACATTAGGTAGGTACAGTTTCTTTACACAACAATTGTTACGGAGGTGTATTGCGGAGAATTGCAAATGAGGATAAACAAGTTCGATGTTAAACAACCAAAACGTGTCAATTGCTCCAGTCCATTCTAAGTTCATAATAACGCTTAGGTATCTACACAACAGACTATCGGAAAGTTACAACTGGAGACGCTCTGTCGCCTTACCAGACCTATAAAAGAAGTTACAGGGGTGAGGGGGGGGGGGGGGAACACTCAGTTTACCACATTGGAAGTGTCTCTCGCGCAAACTATTCAGTTTAGAAAAAAATGATATTAGAAACCTCAATATCATTTTTGAATACCTATCCATAGACACCCCACATGTATGGGTACGATCTATTTATGGGGACCCCCCAAAATTATTGTGTTTTTTCTATTTATTATCAGTATCTTGTGTAAAAATCTTAATGCGGATCACACATTCTTGTAGTTTCGGAAAAAAGTGGCCGTGACATACGGACGGACAGACAGACAGACATGACGAATCTATAAGGGTTCCGTTTTTTGCCATTTGGCTACGGAACCCTAAAAAGGACACCAAATGGAGGATTCCATCTGGTGTCCTTTTTAGGGTTTTTTTTATATGACTTAAACATTGTAGGTACAAGGGTAAAATAAATCGAATTTTGTATATAAAACAAGTTTCAAGAAAAGAGGGATAGCAATTTAAATTGTGTAGGCTTTAGAAGTTAACGAGTAATGTTATATTCGACTACGTCCTGTGTGGCTGACGGCATAGAATATCGCCACCCCATCTCATCCCGTGGAGGCCGTAGAAGTCGTCCCGAGGCAATATCTATCAGAGAACGGGCAGCAGCGTCTCTCTGTGCACTATGTCTGTCTGTACATCATACTGCGATCTTCAACCTGTCTGCCAAGCGTGGCGATTATGGCATATCCCTACAAATGATGAACACAACTCCATAGTGGAAATCTTTTGGGGAGGCCTTTGTCTGGCAGTGGACGTCATTCGGCTAACAAAATGATTATATTCGATTAACTTATAAGATGTCCATTGTTAAATAAGAACCCACTTCAGTGTACGCATCTTGTGATTGTAATCTATAGAACTACATGCAACGGGCAGCCCGATGTGCATTTAATCAAGTACCGTAATGTAGGTATCTATACTTAGTCCAGTATCTTTATATCCGCACTTCCATGTATGAAACCGAACGCATTCTTCACACACACATGTATAATTTGTGTATATAAACTTTATTTGTCCATGCAGATCTTCAATGCGAAACATCGTCAATCGAACTATAATGATAAGTAGAGCTTAACATTGTTTGGGTCCTCAGTTTGCTTGTCCAAAAACGAAACTCCCCAGAATGTCATCATATGAATACAATTAACTCAAATTTGACATTTCAGGTACGATATCCGTACTTAGAGAAGTATGACCTTCCTTAGGAAGAAGGGGCAGCGTTGGGTGAGCTTTGGTGAAAGGTAGTGCGTTCTAACTGCACGGAGTAGGGTCAGTTATATGTTTGCTTAGGTATACAAGAATAATGTAGAAACTCTGAAAAAGTTAAAACTCATAACAAATTTAATAATATGTTTAATTATACCACTTCAAAAAAAATAAACAACACTAACATACCAATACATATTACAACATAATACAATTGGTGATTAATAAATTTACCTATGATATGTGAGTCAAGGTCAGATAATGGCGTCTAAACCTGCCATACTGCCCAACTAAGCGCAAAAGCGGTATCTTAATGAAAGCGAGTTTCGAGATAATTGAAGTTTTGTAAAAATACCTTTTTTTTACTTTATATTATGACTATTTTGCTTATTAAATAGAATTTATATATTATTTTGGATCTATTTATTACTACAATAGTTAAAATATCAAAAATGTATATGGATATACCTTTTTCATGAGATACTGCTACACCGCTTAGTAATTATACAATTAAAATTTGAGTTACTGCTTTTTCGTTAGCTTTTCTCCTACATATACGTATACAAAAAATTATGAATTTTGTATCGAATAAAATATGTATTATTTAAAGAAAAACAAGCGATCAAAGTATATGTATGAAGTCTTTTATTATTCAAGTTTATAACGGCATAAGAAAATATTTGAAGAAAAAATGGATTCTATGAAATTAATCTAGTCAAAAATAGGGAGTTCTCTCCAAAAGGACATTCTGTTTTGAGGTATAATATTTTTTGAAAAGATTTCAAAATATTTTCTTTTTTGCTTTTAGAAATGCCTTCCATTGCAGTTTTCTTCTTTGGTGGAGGTAAAACTTGGGTTTTCAAAATTTTATTTCCGATTATGCTCGCAGTGATAGGGTCTTTATTGAATCCAGTTCTGTATGTCAAATCAAAACTGCCTCTATTGACTTCTACTTCGAACATTTCATTGATAATATATGGTCGCGTTTGATGCAGATGGGCCTGATAAAAAGTTTAAATCTTCAGATTCGGAATAATTTGACAAATGGTTAAGCGGAGCCAGTGAATGAATTACACTGTCGCATGTTGAAAATGAAGATCATCATCTGAATCACTATTAGGAAAAAAGTCGGGATCGATTGTTAGAATATTACGGTGTAATTATTTCGATTGCTTGAACCTTTCTCTCATCGCCATATTTTTTTGTGCTAATTGGATCATCATTTCGTATTTCTTTGTGACATGGTTCATCTGAAACGATCTCCGTTTATTTTAATTGGGTTACTTTATAATACCTACCTATTACCTAAGGTATGCTTAATCTAAATACAAAATATTAGGGAAATAATTTTAAATTATCATAATTATTTAGATGCAATTACATAGGTAATGTAAAATACTAATCAAAATCTTCGACACGATTGCAACAACCGTGAGGCAGGGAAATTGTAAAAATCACGTATGTTGTGACCTAGCAGATAAAGTTCAATTTCGCTACGTAATAAAATTTAAAGTTCAAATCTTTCTTATATATATCATACGCGCACTCGACTTTTTTGAACGAAATATCATGAATTACTTTTTATAATGGATAATCCATATTCATATCTTCTAAAATTACATTTAATAGGACTTACCTGATGGTCAAAATACGAAATTACACAATTGAACAATGAATTCGCAGATTTTTACTAATTTAACACAGGAATATCAAGATTGTCAACAGTACGGGTAAATGTATTAGAAACCCGATCGTATCAATCAAACAATAAGAGCCATTTTAATTTGCCGCTGCAACCGTACCTCATAAAGTAAAATGATTTGCGGGTCAAGTAAGCATTCAAAAACTAAGCGTTATAGCGGTAAGTCAGTAATTCACGCATTATACATATTTGCCGCTTAACGGCTTAGAAAAATTGTTGTTGTTGTTAAAGAGATTTGGCGGTATCTATATATACGGCTGCTTGCCTACGTAATATTGATATACCTCTAATATCCTTAGTGATTTAAGGTAAAACTGAGATAGAGAAATCTTTCTTAAGGGTATTTTTATATGTTTCAACAAAATAGCGCTAAAAGGCTTAGTTCATTAGATGCGTATTTTTTAAAGCTATCCGATGGTGTAAAAATAAATATTACGATGTTTTTTGAGATACCGCTTTTGCGCTTAATAGGGCAGCATAGATTTCCGCTACGCGGCGCTACACATTGCCGGACATATTACGGAGCCTCTTTGCATAGTTTGTTGTCCTTTATAAAGTAGTCTAGTGATAGGCGGCTGAAGCTTACTATCTATAGTTAACGACAACCTGTCTTCGCATTGAGCTTGTTCTGTCACACATATTACGGTCAGCGTGAGCTCTCCTTTGCCTAATTTGATGTCACTTATAAACTATTCTAAAATTAAAATGGCAGTTGGCTGGCCATGTATCACGGACAATAGATGGACGATCAAAACTACAAGGTGGAAAGGGCCAGTTGGATAAAGAAGAGTACCTACCTAGGCAGGCCAAAAAGAAAGGGGGAATAGCTGGAGATGAATGGCAAACTATCAGTAGGGACAGAGATGAGTAGAAAGGACTGGACATATCCAACATAAGAACTAACCCGTACTATCACTAAATTAACAAGCACAATATACAATTAAATACTAACAACATTTGATATGTAAATTTTAAGGTTATGGAAATAAAGGCTTTTTATTTTTATTATATAAACTATTCTTAACGGGTTAGTGGTAGTTCTTAAAGTCAAATACTAATAAAATAAAAATACAGCGGTTTAAACATTTGACATGATCGTTGATATTGACCTAACCAGTAATGGTAGCGACACGAAGCGATCTGATGTGATAGGTTTTAGAAGCCATTACCTAACTTACAAAGCGCTCATACTCATAAAATCTTTTTTATCCTTTTTAGTTTGAATAGGGGACGAAGACGTTCCTTCTTTGTTCTCCATGTCCTCATAATTATATATCTCCCGACATGCAAGTGGTTCGATATTGATATCAAGATCCAGCAAGGCTTCATCAAGAATTTTAATCCTCCCCATCAATTTCTCCTCTTGAAAGTTATATCCTGGCTCGAGCATTTTACCAGTTGGATTCAACTTGAATAGGTGTTCGGCCTAATGATAACCAAATTAAATGTTATTGGGAAGATCGTTATTCATTAACAGAGAACTATTCAATATAAGGTGTATTTTTAAGCAAAGCTTGTACTATGGATACTTTTATTAAGTGATACAAATACTTATAGACTTCTTTTCCTTAAATATTTATTTTACAAACACAGAAAACAGTCAGACCAAGACAAATAGACATTCATGAATACTAATATTTGTCTTGTGTGGGGATCGAACCCATAATTTTTGGATCATAAGGCACCCTAACAACTGACTGACGACGGTCGCTATATAAATATAAAATCCTTTTATCTTTTTAGGACGTAAATACGCAAGCCGCTGAATCTTTTCATGATACCTACCGCACAACATTTAGAACATCAGTTTACAAAAATGGGTCACTTTCAATGCTGAACTGTCGACGAACTTTGTACACATTTTTAGTCTCCGTAGTGTTTAACTATAAGTAGCAACATTAAGGGTGCTTCCACCAGACATGTGCAATGCAACTAAGCATAGCTAAATTTAACCCTCGACCAAAGCTAAGCTATATGGGTCGATGCACATGATTAGTGGATATCAAATGCCTCCATAGCAACGTAGTATTGCACATCTCTGTTGGAAAAAGGCAACAGCTTGACTGGGCAAGTACCTCTACCTTACATGTAACATATTAATGTTATGATCCTGGGCGTAACCAAGCTTGCCAGAGCTCATTAGAGAGTGATGCCATTTTTTATAGTAGGATGTTTACAACGCATTTAGGAGCTTCGTGGCATTCAGTGAAATTTATCTAATTTTCTTCACCAATAACTGAATTAAATTAATCTTAGAATTCATTATTACGAAAGTATTTATTAGGCATACTTACAAGGAAGTCAATGGGATCATTTGGTCGCAACTTAGCGACTTCAAGCAGAGCAGGCGTGAGCGTCGGGAAAATGTGGTGGACAAGATAGTTCCGCATTGGCTCGCTAGCTGCCGCTAGTGCTGCTTCTTCCTCTTCTCGCATCAGTGAATATAACTCCGTCTATAACAGAAAGAAAGGCTAGTAAAAGTAACAGAAGCTTTACTTCGTGGGCCCCTCAATGTAGCTTACGCAAACTGCCTATGATGTAATTCACCTAAACTAAGTACCTATACATTTGTCGCACATGTACCAAATCATTAAACGCTTAGAATTAATACGTAATTTTTTTTATCTATCGAATTTTATGACTCGTATCAAGCCAACAAACCATTGTAATTCTATAGCGCGTGTGTGTTCGTTGGCACGTAGTACAAAGTAAGTGCAAAGGGGCGATATCTATACCTAACAATTCAGTTTACTATTTACCCAATACTCCATCTTCTCTTCACGATCTTCTTTAAGCTTTTGTTCTAGTTCTCTCTGTGCTAGTTCTTCTTTAGCTTTTAATAATGCTTCTTCTTCTTTTCTCTTCTTTGCTGCAGCTTCAATAAGTGCTGTATAAAGCCAAGAAATCCTTTTAAATATTAGTTAATACCAAACTATATGTGACTACTATTAATAGATTATCCATAAGCTTTAAGATTATAATACACGTGGCTGAAGAATTTCCAAGTAAAGATTTGAATGGATAAGCTAAGTTATGTACTTACTACATGCATACGCGTGTGTGTATAGCTGTCCTACAGGTTCACACACATACACATCTAAAAAATACGACAAAATAAGGTTCTCATACTCATTTACTCATCAATTTTATTTCCTCACACATATCTGTCCATTTTTTTGAACGAAGAAAGCCCTCGTATCGCCTATCCTTTCTTACAAGAACTCGAAGTACATCAGCTTGCATAGCAAGTAGTTTATCCTTTATTTTCATCCAAACCTATCAGCTACTAGACTTAGGATGAAGACTCTATCGTTATGAGTATTTGACTTGCTGAAATTCTACAAAATATATGTACATGTTGGGCGTTAATTACCGGTTAATTTCCCATACTGACACGGACGACCCATTCTTAAAGACACGGCAGAGTATGGAATGTTCATTTCATAATCTGAATGTTCTTTAACGGGCACAACAAGAGGATGAATATCCAACTCATCAAAAAAGTTGAGGGGTGTGATATCCCGGGCATCTCCAGCTCGGAACTCGCTCAGACGTTTCAAAATAACTTCTTCGTCCAATCTACAATCGCTTTCGGGTTGTCGCATTGCCTTCTCGCAAACAAAATCATCAGTCGCTTCCAAAGATACCACAATGTCTGTAAATGAAATCAACTTCGTTTGTATATAGTGGTACATGGTATCTCCTGTATATCGATATGGATATCTGGGCTCAATTATTATTATCGTTTTCTTTTTTAAATACGTAATAAAACAGAATCTGTATTAATAATTATTAAAATAGATTCTTGTTTATTACATTATTGGTCAATTTTATTTAATCCAAAAATGGCTTGATCTATGTATAAGATATTTTACCACAGGACTGGTAAGAACTAGCTGGAGATTTGGCAACTGTATCACTGGGTTCATGGCTACCTTTTGTTAGTTGTGGGCAAGTCAAGACAAGTCACGACCATAAAACTTAATATAATTAATATTCACCAGGCAACAACTTTTTCAGCACATTACTGAACAAATCAACGTCTTCATCAAAAGGTTCTTCATGGGTTTCTTCTCCGACTTCCGAATCTTGATCATCGCCTTTTTCAAACACTGAATAAACGAATGACTTTCATTAATCTTTAGGTTTATTTGCTACTAAATCCTCTTTAAACTTGATAAGCTCTGTTATCGGACTGTGTAAGCGATCAGGCCAGAACCAAAGTGTGTGTAAAATCTAATATTTATTTTACGGTGTAGTTGGTTGATTGATTGTCTACGGTACTTCAACCAGTACTATTGCCGTGGGTCTAGTTGAATATCGTAAGGTAGTCAGAAGCAATAATAGAATACTAGTGACGTAATTCTATATAGAATCTGACAGTTGATCTGGACTTTTTGTTTACTCGTTGACAATGAGTACCAAAGTCAGATGGCAGTAGCTCATTGTTTAGATTTTGTTTTTGGTTTCAAATTTGGTTTTAGGTGCCATCCGCAATGAAAAGAAAAAAAAGCAAATGATGACGACGACACTGTAAAATATTAAAGGCGACTCTATAAACATTCAATTTACGGACACAAAGGAGAAGAACCTAATACAGAATAACTATAGGTATATGGAATTTCTACATTCGGCTTCAGTTGTTACACCATGTGATGATGCCTAATGGATGACTTATTCAACTCTGAAACTAGAGTGTCCAGCTCAAACAAGAGAAATATTAGTTAACTTACATGCTGCACATTGCATTAGTGACATAGGGTATCCGTCGAGTACCCATCCTCTATTCAAAGCTTCACGGGACAACATCCTTTGGCGCATGTATCTGCACATAATTATTAAATAGATAAATCCTTTGATAAGTTTTATCTTTATATAATATCCTTTTTAATCATCAAAGTGAATTACTTGTATTCAAGGCGGGCAATTAATACTATGATAATCTACCACAAGTTAAACTTAGCTGGGTACCCTTGAATAGAGTCACAAGTTTCAAGTATTTGGGTCACTGGCTCTCCGAACACCTCAAAGACAATATGGACATAGAGCGGGAGCGCAGGGCGTTGGATGTCCGATGCAATATGCTGGCTCGTAGATTTGCAAGATGTACGAAACAGGTAATGACGACCCTTTTTAGGGCTTACGTCAGTCCTTTTACACGTGATACTACCTATGGATTAGCTATACGCAGAAGGCATATAACGCTCTGCGCGTCCGATACAATAACACGTTTAGGATGCTGATGGGACTGCCAAGACATTGTAGCGCATCAAAAATGTTCGCCGAAGCACGCACGGATGGATTCCACGGCATCATGCGTAAGCGATGCGCTTCTATTATGAACAGGGTACGAGGCAGTCCCAATAGCATATTAAACACGATCGTGGACCGGTGGGACAGCCAAATACTGGAACATTGGATGCGCAAACATACCCCAATGGGGTGTTTTTTGAATGTTTAGCTTTAAGGTATTAACTAACAATAGGGTTTAAGTTCATAAATTATTTGCTAACAAAAATGGATTGTAATGATCTGAAATAAATTATAATATTATTCCAAATTATTTATTTATATATTTCTTATTTTTAAAATATTTATATCTATAAAATTGAAACAAAACAATAATATATAAATAAATATGAAAAAATAGAGGTCCTCCAGCGGCGAGGTTTGACACCCTAGGCCGCCGGTGGTCAGGGCGACAGAGTAAGGAACCTCCTCACAATATGTGCCGTTCCCATTATTGCCGCCTTTTGTATCCGACCCTTGACCCAGTGATCTAGCGAAAGCCTCCTAAGATGTTGTTCGAGGCTCTTCGCTATGAGACCGTTTACGGAGACATATTATTATTATTATTATCATTAAATTTAATAATTAAAAAAGACAGAATTACTTAGCAGAACTTATTATAATATGTATTGTTTATCTCTTGTTCTCTGGTTTTTGATGACTTATTACAATTTACATTGTGTTAAACGGTCTACCTACCCCAAGATTTCGTCATCGCTAAGCGGGCGACCAGACTGCAACAACGCGAATGTTTGTTTGGCGCTGTCCCTCACAGCTTCATCATCTACCGCGTCTTCTTCATCTTCCTGGTCATCATCGTCCTCCCCCAGTGCGGCCAATTGGGCAGTCTCACCTACCTCCCAATGTTGTATGCGTAATTCCTGAATAAATCAGTTTTTAATTGATAGAGGTGTTACACATAAACGCAAAGTTGGTCTATAGGTCTTATAGATCGGCAAAGCAGTTTCGATCTTAGAAACGTTAAGCTATTGGTCCAAGCTAGAATAATTAAATAGGGGTCGTTATGGCATATGACGGAACACTGTGCACATTGAACAACTATGTGTGCTAGTCCACAAAAGAGCACGGGTAAGCATTAGAGCAGTTATACAGCAACAATTATATGAAGCATGACTCGTTCTTCATTTTTAAAAACATTGAGCTAATCTACGCGGCCACCGGTCGGCGAGATACCGGTACAAACTGTCTAAACGAAAATATGAAGTAAATAAAAATTTCACGTATTTATTATGATAATTATAACAACAAAACAGTGCATTGAGACCAAAAACAAGTCATTAATTCACTTGTTATTAAATTACTTTGTAATTGACCGGACGGCAGGTTAGCATATTAAGGACGTACTAACAAATATACGTGGTTTTTAGGTGCCATTTAATGAACCAAGAACCACAACTGTAAACTTAAAAACTTAAAGATAATATATTCATCTCTAAAGTTTTAAAATAATAACTGTGTAGTCCTATACAAAATGTTCACAGAAATACGTTTTTACCAACACAAGAATCTCTAAAACTATCGAAAAATTGTGTCCGGATAGGAACATATATAGCTAAACCCATTGCATATTTAAACGTGAAAATAACAATAAATAGTGGCTTTTATAGACCTCTATACGTCGTGTTTTTTTTGTTACAAAATGTATATTTCTCATTTATGAGAAAGAATACACAACAGAATCTCCTCCGCCATATCTCTTCTCCCTTCTGTGGATTAATTCCGGCCGCTTTCTATCAACTTCTTGCTTTAATCTCATCAGATGTTCGCAGTAGAGTTCGTAATCAATGGTCCTGCCTGGTGGTAACAGCTCATAATGAATAATGCTCTTCCAATCCCACCTCACACACAGCATCAACTTCTTGCGAGTTAACCCGGGTTTCGCCACAGTCTGTGAAGCCTGACCAGCCTTTGACCACGACCTTTTTCGCACGTTCTTGTCGTACGTGATCCACTTTTCATCACCAGTTATCAGCTTCTTCAAAAATGATTCGGTTTCATTACGTCGTAATAAATAATCAGAAATGAGTACACCGTTCATAAGGTTTCTTTCAGTGAGCTTGTGAGGTATCCAAATATCGAACTGTTTTGTCTACCCAGTTTTTTTCAAATGCGCCAGAACTGTCTTGTGGTCAATTCCCAGTTCTTCAGCTACGTCGTAACTATATGCTGATCGTGTTCCACTTTTTCAAAAATGGCATCCATTTTATCCGTAACAGGGCGACCAGAGCGACGACGTGCATCTTTGACATCAAAATTTCCGGATTGAAAACGCTTAGACTCTTTGGATTCGATAGATAGACGCGCTCGCAGGATAATCGACGATAGAGACCTAAGAAAATTTAAATCATCGGCGTCAGGTTTCAAGCTTATCGGTTTTCTACAGGCTGTTTCATGGAGAATGCGCTCAAGAGCTCCATGAACTTATCCCTCCATCTCCCTTTTTTCATCGGACAACAAGGCGTCGGTAGGCTCTCCACCGCTATATTGTTGACATACCATTATGCAGTACGAAGCGTTTTGCTTCCTCTTTCATCATACGCACGGCTAAGCTGCGGAACAACCTCCCAAACGACGTGTTTCCAGACTCATATAATATGGGTTTATTCAAGGTTAGAGTGAACAGGCATCTTATGGGTACGCGCGGTCCACCTTCGACGACATCTTCACTTACCATCAGGTGAAATCGTGGTCAAGCGCAAACCCATTTTGAATAAAAAAAACAAATTTGTGCTACTCTCACAGATACTGCACTAGGTCCATAAACATCGCAAATATTATTCGCGGCTTGCGTTGCATCTTTACCTTTTTTGTAGTAGTAGTAGTAGTTAAAGTTTTTAGTAGAGGTAGGGCATAGCGTTCATTCGCTCAAAGAGCAGCCCGACTGGGGAAGTAGGACCTCCACCTTACAGAAGACACTCCTTAATAATAAAATAATTTTAATAATGTGTTTCCGAGTGTAAGGTCGCCAGAGCTCATTGGAGTTGGGAGAAGGGTCAGCAACACTTGTTTGCTGACTTTTAAAGGCCGGCAACGCACCCGCGACAGTGTCCATGGGCGGCGGCGATCGCTTACCATCAGGTGACCAACTGGCTCGTTTATCGCCTTATGATATAAAAAAAAGAAAATTTTAAAATGTATCGAATTTCTTCATTAGATTCACTCATCTTGACAGTACGAAAATCAAATCAAAATCACACATTTTCCTCATTTGAATTTGGAATTATGTTCTTTAAAATTTAAACTTTCAATGATACCAAAACCAGCCAGATACAAATAGTAGATTCAAAGAGGTTTTATGACAAGTTCATACATACTATAATGCGAAAAGACTTTTTCCCCAACCTAATATTTAGCAATTCGATTAACTTTCAAACTAAATTATAATATACCTTTGCCACATAATAAATTCCTAGTCGTTTAATTAATGTTACACTTAGTTATAGCTTTAAATTCCATGCATCTCATAAATACTTCTATAAAATATGCATAATATGATTGTACTATATGTAAATAAGTAAATAACATTTTATGTCTGGTCTATTTCGAAATATACAACGTTAACAATCCCGAACCCGTTCCTAACAATAAATAATAACTCCCTCTTTGTTGCTTGTACTTGAAGTCCTAGGGGCTAAGGCACTTAATTATGTGTCGTATTATAACTCATAACATGGACTTAACCGCAATATCCAATTAATAATATCGATAAAACGAGCATATTTATTGACATAAGCCATCTGTTTATTTATACTGCGCAACAGCGGATTTCAATTTATAGATAAGAGTAATAACTACACAAATAATCTAATTTGAGCTATGTCATACGAAGTTTTGTCTTTGCACTTGATCTTCAGAACATTGTCAACCATTTTGAGGGGTTTCCTATTGAATTACCGTGAAATGAGCTTATGTAAGGCAATACCTTAGTAATGCATACCCAAGAATACAAGGACGACGAAACGATAATGAAATCTAATGACCTTCAACATTATGCTAAGGGACGTAAAGTATCTAAGTTGTCGACACAGTCTGGTGGCTGATACAAAGATGGTTTTCATTCATATAAATTAATAGGTTTTTGGGTAATTGGCGTTTTCCGTCCAAATTCCCAGTACTTACCTATGACTCACGTTTGGCTAGTATTTGATTTAGGAAATAGACATACATAATTTGGTCAAAATTTCTACTGTATACCTATTACTGTTTATGAGATACAGTCTACTGATAGACAGACAAGCGGACGGACAATGGAGGCTAAGTAATAGGGTTATTTTAATAGGCAACTTTCGGGTATAGTTCCGAAACCCTGAAAAGGATAAACTTAAAAGAATCGATTGTTTGTAAATTTCGTTTGTTGATCGTAATTTATCGTACGGGAATAAACTCGATTGTTTTTGTCACCGTCTTTTTAAAATATTATCTTTATTTTGAATAGCCAATTTCTACACCTAAATCTCAGAAGGTATACATCTTAAAAATACAATAAAATCTTACTAAATCGGCCATGAGTTCTTCAGCGACGGTGTCTGGCGAGATGTAGACGAGACCGTAATTTTCGCAAATCTTCTTAGCCAATGTAGTTTTACCCACTATTGGAGGGCCGTAAATCACCACCTGTAGAGATTTTACTCCATAATTACATGTTTTTATAATAATTTGCAACGCTATATAACATCCAAATATAACTTGTTACATCTGCAGTAAGTAAAATGTGAGACATTTCTGTTCACATCTGCTATCTACTATGGGATTTAATTGGTCCAGTACAAAATCAGCTATACATTTTACTTATTTTTATAGCAGTTTGATTATTTATAGAACAATGATCAAATTAATAGCAAAATTATGTAAAATTTTATAGCTGATTTTGTACTATACAAATCTCAAATCGCTCTCATCTAAAGTAACGATTATGCAGAAATAACTTTATTCTACGGATAGGTCGTTGTGTAATAAAATCCCAATTCAGTGGTAACGGAAATTAACTATCTGTGCTTGACATAGAATAGAATAGAATAGAATACTCTTTATTGTACACCATAAGAATACATATTTCATAGGATATTACATAAACAAGTTGTACAAAGGGCGGTCTTATCGCATAAAGCGATAATAAATTTACTGTTAAAAAGAAGGAAATGTAAAAATAAACATAATTAAATAACTAAATAAGAAAAATATTTTATTTAACGTAGGTACCATAAATTATACAGACAAATAGTGTTCTTTGACTAGCTTTTTAAAGGCTGATATTGTCTGGGCACGTTTAATTTCGATAGGCAAGGCATTCCATAATCGAGCTGCCTGTACACTGAACGATTTTCCCATAAAAATGGATTTGTGCTCTGGGATATGTAGTTTTAAATTTTCTGATGATCTTAAGGATCGCAAATGTGTGTCACAAAGGAACTCGAAGCGTTCTTTAAGATATGTAGGAGTAGCAGGGTTAAAGAGAATGTTATAAAGCAAAGAAAGAATATGAGCATTCCGGCGAAGGCGAATTGGCAACCACTTGAGCTTAGTACGAAAGGAGGATACATGATCATATTTGCGAAGACCAAATATGAATCTTATACAAAAGTTTTGAAGTCGCTCAAGCTTATCGAGTTGCTCTTCAGTAAGATTAAGATAGCTGACATCAGCGTAGTCGAGGATTGGTAGGAGAAGCGATTGAGCAAGCGCAATTTTAGTGGTGATAGGGAGAAAGTTGCGTAGACGCCGAAATAGGCCTGCTGACGCAAATAACCTTCGGCTAACCGTCTTCAGTTGTGGGCCCCAGGATAATGTACTATCTATTACTATCCCCAAATTCTTAACATTATCTTTAAACGGGATGACAGTACCATCAAATGTAATTTGGGGAAGTTGGGACATGTCTATCCTAGTCACCATACGAGAGCTGCCGATGATGACAGCTTGCGTCTTTGACGGGTTAATCTTCAGACCAAATTTATGACTCCATTCCCCAATGCGAGATAAATCAGAGTTGATTATGCTGATGGCATCTGGCAGGTTTGCAGGTGGAGAGTGGTAATATATTTGGAGATCGTCTGCATAAAGATGATAGGAGGAAGAAAGGTTATTTGAAATTGAATTAATAAAAATAGCAAAAAGCAATGGAGATAAAACGCCACCCTGCGGTACACCGGCTAGTGTGTTGCACCACGAATAGAAAGAGTCATCAATACGGACTCGTTGCCGGCGACCAAACAGGTAGGTGCGAAACCAATCAATCACTATTGGAGATATGTTCAGAGTGCTCAGAATGCCAAGAAGAATGTCGAAATCCACAGTATTAAATGCATTACTGAAATCTAATAGGAGAAGAACTGTAAGATTTCCATTCTCCATAGCACACCTAATGTCTTCCGTAATAGTGACCAGGGCTGTGATAGTACTATGACTAGGACGAAAACCGGATTGCATTGGATTTAGGAGACTATTTTTGCAAACAAAGGAATGAAGCTGTTTATGGACCAGGCGTTCAAGGACTTTGGAGAGGAATGGGAGGATGGATATAGGACGATAATCAGCAAAAGAGGTAGGATTTTTGGTTTTGGGTATAGGAGTGATTTGGGCTTCCTTCCATGAGGAAGGAAAGCATCCACTGGACAAAGAATGGTTAAGGATGTGGCATATGACGTGAAGGATTTCATCAAGGATAGGAATGATCATATTACGGCTGACATTGTCACTACCGACAGCATTAGATGCTATAGACAGAATGCTTTTCTTAACATCACAAGTAGTGAATTGATTAAAAAGAAAAGGTGAATGATCAGGAGTTGGAAGTGATGAAAGATGTGTCAAAGTGTTTGCTTTAGCTGTTCTGTTGCATACAGCTGCAGAGGAAAAATGTGCATTAAGCGCGTGAATATCCAAAGTTGTAGGAAGTGTATCTTGGCACTTTCCAACCCCTAGTGATCTTAGAAATTTCCAGATTTTAGCTGGTTCACCGTTCTCAACTGATTTGTGGATATTTTGGCGTTGGGCGCTCCTACACATCTTGTTGCAGTTATTCCGAATATCCATATATTTTTCCCGATTAATTGCCGATGGTTTGCACTTAAATTTCTGCTTTCCTTACGAGCCATGATCTTTCTGATGTTGTCGGTCAACCACGGCGCTGGAAGGTGTTTTATTTTTATTGCTCGTATAGGGGCATGTATGTCGTAGAGTTGAATAAGCTTCTCATTGAAAATTGTAACTTTATCATCAATGAAGTTAGTTTCAAACACTGAACTCCAATCAATACTACGAGCTGATTCTAAAAGTTTTTCAACATTCATACCACTAAAATTGCGCTGTAGAAGAAATTTCGACTTAGCTTTGGGAGGGCGAACTTCATAAGAAGTAAAAATTAGATCATGGTACGAAAACGCATCAGCTGAGCATTGGCCATGCTTAGCGACATGATCACTAGATGAAATGAAAATGATATCAAGTAACGATGGAACAGAGTTAGGAAAATGGTGAGTTGCACTTAGTGGTAGACAGCAAAGATTAATAAATTCAAAAACTGACAGAAGAGTAGAAGCACGGGAGTCCTTTTTGAGAAGGCAGGTATTAAAATCACCCATTAGAATAGTATGACTGTAAGACGGAGTAAGATTAACAAGAAGTGTTTCAAGAGAAGAGAAGTATATTGCAGTGCCTAAAGCGCTGTCGTCAGCCAAATTGGTGTTTCGCAAGTTATTAGGCAATACTACGAGATTCATCTCATCTTATTAAAAACATGCCACATTTGACTATTTTAAAGCACATAATTGATACCAAAAAAGGGTGCAACTACTTCCGATCGACAGAAAAAAATCACAAAGTTACACTTCTAAAAAATGCTTAAAACATATTAATCTCGAAAAATAACATAACAATTTAAATATATAGTGCCCTTTATAATTAACAAACTTTTAGATAAGAATATTAGATTTGTCATATCACATTTTTTCGCAAATAATGATTTTGTTGTAATTCACCCCGTTTATTTACGTGTTTTACCTCTATATTTGGTACCCAGTTAATACGGGCGATACGATAAAAAATGGGTATTGGCAGCCTCTTAAACATATGCGTATAATATATAAACACTCTCTATGGCCCCATTACAATCGGAAGGCGTCACGGTCGGAGGTTACCTAAGTGCAAGGCCGCCGCCGTCTCTATTTTCTCTGCGAGCAGATTGATCATTCCAGACAGAAAAGCCTCATAAAACTTTCGATAGCTCCACTAAAGAATTAAACCCGACGATCTAATTATCCGTGATAGACTATGTTAGAACAAAAAGTTAGTCAAATAAATTATTGTATATATAAATATACAAATGGCACTACGAAACAAGTAGTTTGCCTTGTAATACCTACTAAACTACTAACGCAGCTTTGTTACAACTTAGAATGGGATTTACCTTAAAAGGTCTTAATCCCATCTCTTTCTTGAATTGTTTATATAAAGCCGGGACGTTCTCTCCAAAGCTCAGATCCGATGTCCACTGTAGGCCCATGGTCTCGACTATGAAAGTTGGCTCCATGGGGAGGTTCAAGGTCATCAGATCGTAAATTCGTTGCTGCAAAATAATATAAATAGTATATACCTATTTATTTATCTAAAATATCAATCAGTAGTCACATAATCAACTATAAGTTAGGTTTAAAATTCGTTTAGAAATACCTAAGAACTACCTGCAAAACATAGAGCATATTTATTCCAAATTATAAACTTTCACTAAGCTCTCGAGGATTTAAATTGGGGACTATCACTACGTTCAAGATTCTAACTAATCCTACCCGTATCCGTCTGCATAGGTTTTAAACTCATCAAGTTGTAACAACGATTAATGATTAATCACGTGAGTATCTATCATTAATCGTATGACTAAGCTAGGTCAAAATATCGATTGACGTTCCGTTTAATAATGCAGCCGACACAGCACGCGACGCGAACTGTGCGGGTTGGATTTGCTCTGAAGATGATCTCTTTAAGAGATCGAAGCGGTTGGTCTGAGCATGCCCAACCAATTCAATCTCTTCAAGAGATACATTCATGTCTTGATTTACCGGTCAGAGTTTTATGACGTCATCTCCTGACGTCCGTTTTATTAATCATTTTACACTCATTTTTGCACAAATATAGATTTCACTTAACTCAACAACGAAATCAACAAACAAAAAAAAATAGCCATCCAACGAAAAATCAAGCAGCTCGGTTGCAATAGTAGGTACTATTTAATTAATCGAGCCCAAAAACTCTACTCTTAAATAGTGTTACCAGAAAATAAGTCTATATTCTGAAGCTAAAAACACACTGTCACACTGACTTTAATCGTTTTTGCTTCGAAAGTAGATAATAGATAATACATACATCGATCTCCGGAATCAAGAAAGCATCTTCAGGGGGAATATTTTTGAACATTCCAGACCCGATAAATCGACCAATAGATTTAATGATCTGTAAAAAATATAAAAGCATATTTGCTAACACATTTTGACTGGCCCCGTAATCTAATTAAAATGAAGTCTCCATAAATTATATTATATTGTGTTTGCCTACTAAATAATTACTCTAATTGGACCAAATCCCGTGTTCATGCCCGCTTGAGTATGTTTCGCCGGACCGTCTCAACTGGGTCGTGTTGAAACCGGTAGTAGATGAACCCACTGAGTTTGTTTCGCTGGGTCTTCTCAGTTGGGGCGCATTGGATCCGGTGGTAGCATTAAAGCGCGACCGTCGTTATTAACACAAGGTCCGTCATAATAATAATACCTTTAATATAGACAGAACCATTGACAATATGTAGTAAAAATTTTAGACTTAAACTAGATAATTAAACATAATCTCTTGACAATAACTTGATACGAGCTAGCTAAATATCATTGCTGTAATAAAATAAATTTTATAAATATTTTCATACAATATGTACCTAAATATCTATGTTACTAGAAATAATATCTAATGTATACAAATATATTACTACAAACATGTTCTGACTATTTACAAGCGCTTTTTTAAAGTCTACGTGAATAAAAACCTTTTTTATTTATTTTATTTTATAGAGACCAATACAGCACTCATACAGGTGTATAAGTATTTAATTGTTAATTACTATTAAATTATATTTATAAACGACTAGCGGCCCGGTACGTGCTTCGCTAGTAATAAAAAAATGATTATTAAGTTCATTTATTCAAACAAAAAAATATTTTATATTGCTAAAAGATTTTACACTTATTCAAGACTTTTTAAAATTTTCTCTACGTACAAACCTTCCCTGGACTTCCACGAATAATTCAAGAGCAAAATTAGCCAAATCGGTAAAGGCGTTGTTGAGTTATAACATTACAACGAAAAGTGGCATTGATTTTTATATATATAGATTACCCTCACCTTAGTAGTCACACATAAGTAATCTTTTATATCACACGATTTGCGAGGTAAAGCAAATCGTGTTATTTCTGAGCTTTTAAGGGCAACTTATGCTTACGGTGCGTTATTAGACAACAGTCTTTCAGCAATGACAGAAACATACTAACGGCTTTAACAAATCTTAACCACGGACTATTTGAATTCTGGTTAATCGATTAAGAATTTAAAAAGTACAAGATGAGAATTCGAAAGCCTTGATATTAAGTAATAATCACCGGTTAAAAAAACCCGTGCATTCCACAAATTTTCTTGATAAAACTATTTTGTACAAGGTGCTGGTTTGTTGCATACGCTGCCGTGACTTTTAGGCATGCAAAAACACTTAGTGGGTTCCAAAAACTTAACACTTGGATTTGAAAGTACTAGGCTAGGGTTTTTTTAGCGAAACTTATTGCTCACAAAATATATTTATTATTGGCACATAATATTTTTATGAACAAAGCAAAAACACCAATTTATTAAATTTCTATCTCAGTTCACTTCGGCAACCTAGGTACTGTTGCCTGGAAGGGATAACGTCTTGTAATAATATACATAGTTCTGTAGTTCTATAGTTTGTATATTTTCTTACTTCGTTTTGTTCCTACAATAAACAGTTTATCTTTATATCTACTATCTAAGCTAGGAATTCAGCAGAATTTTACGTTTTAAATTTGAATATCCCTAGACTGGTATTTCTCGATAGGTACCTACTTTTATATGAGACGAGATGTTATTTGATTTGAACATGACCAAGTAAGAATTAATTCTCCAGGATTAATATTTTCGGCTTCATATATGGGGACACAAATAATAATGAAAAATATAAACCCTTAAGCCCGAAAGTAGATAAATTAATAATTTGTATAAATCAGCCATTTTATCGTGTTCTCTCTAAAATTACCTACCATATCACATTCTTTCTAAATATTCCTATCTCGAATATCTTCAATGTTTCGTAACCACGTGAACTTAATGCTTACCTTACCTTACATAGTTACATGACTTATTATCTCATTCTACCAAAGGTATTTCTATTTCTACACAGAGCCCATTGTGTTATCTATTGCTATTGATAAGTAAACGACATTGAGGTTTTACCTCCTTTTGTTTGACGACGTTTTGTTCCACGGCCAAAATGTATAACTTCTTTGGAAAGTCGACTACAATGTTGTAGACGATTCTGGAAAGTGAATAACACATTATATAATACATGATTGCCTTATTTGCCAGGGGCTGTGTGTTCAACCGCAGATAATGAAGTCATGGGTTTAAGTACCGGGTCGCTAAGAAAGTGTTGGTCAGATTTTTCTAGCGATAAATACAACTAGTTAACCAGAAGTCTGGAAATTGGCGGTGTTATACGCCCGTGCGCCGGAGAACAGGTAAAAGTGTCGGTCCTGCGACTAATCCTCCTGGTCGTGTATTGCATATGTCCTGCACAGTTAGCTAGTTTTGTTAAGCTAGGCCTCCATAGCTTGGGAGCTAATCCCAGCGCGAGAGAGTATGCTGCACCCGGCTGGGCGCTGCCCCTGGATCCGCTGGCGATTGGAGGAAGAACTCCACTCGTTTTGTATAAGCGGTCCGGGAAAGAGGTAACCTGTTGTAGCTCAGGATGCCTAAACACGCTTGTGCGTGCTGAAGAGGGGTAGGCATTTGTGCCCCCTTCCTTCTCCGGATGAAAGGCGCGCGGAGGCTGCAGTGTACGGCGGCGGTGCTGGCGAGATCGTTCACGACTTTCCAGAGCCCCCGCTACAAACACTGTGAGGCTGGCTACCGTGGTGGTTTTAGTGGGCCGAGCCCTACACGACATGCGACTTGAGAATTTCCACCACGTAAAAAAGAAGAGGCCTCCATAGCTGAAATTCGGCCAAGAGCAGGAGAATATACGAATGACAAGATATGAGTTTTATCTCTATAATATTCGTTTTTAATGTCAGGTACCTAATGTATATCTAAACTAATATATTTTTTTTATTTAATATCAACGCAAACAAGCAACTGCATCGCCAAATGGTAAGCGCTCATCACCGGTTTATTGGTCCATTGGTCCATTGTTTGGTCACATAAATAATTGCCCTGGGCGAGGACCTAACTCGAGACACGAAAGCGTAGTGATAGTAGCGGCTGACTTAACAACACGTGAGTTTAATGCATTATATTAAGAGAGGTAAATTTGAGGAACAGTTGTTACTAGAAGTAAACAAATATCTTGGGGCAACTAAAACACTGCCATCTGAACCAGACCAGCCACCAGACAACTGATAAACATACTTATATATTTCTAAATACGAATATATTATAGAAACTCATCACACAAAGATTTGTCGTGGGCGGGAGTCCAACCCACGACCTCTGGCTCAGCAATCGAGGTCACTAACCATTAGAACAACAGGCCAGGTCACGGTACCTACTAAATAATGATCAAAGTATATTAATACATTGCATAATACTACAAAGGCATATTATTTCTTTATAAATAAATAAATAAAAAAGCCTTTTATTTCCTACTAATACCTATTACATAATTTTTTTACATTTACATTTATATACGTTTTAAGATACTTATTTAACTAATACTGATATCTGCAGGAGCCCCATATTGGGTGAAGGCCTCCTCCAAAGATGCCCATTTGTCTCTTACCTGTGCGGTCTGCTTCCAGTTTGGGCCGGCTGTCCTTGCAATTTCATCACCTTATCGTGTCAACGGTCATCGTCGTATTTCTTTATAACCTAACGTATTACTTAAAAAAAACTGGTACATCAATCGGACGCGACGGCCCAAGGAAGCTTCTTGATTATTATTTTTTAATTTTTCTTAAAGGACTACGCCCGCACTAGGCAATCTAATCCCTGTGTCGCGGGGTACTTTACAAACATATAATTGACGGACACAAATTACATCCAGACTCAGGAAAACTATTTATGGGTCACACTAATAGTTGTCTGGCGCGGGACACGAACCCGCCACACGAAGCGGCGAGGCGACTGTCTTAGCCGCTGCGCCACACGTTTATTTCACCTTATTGCACAAAAACTGTACAAAGACGGACTTAACGCCAAAGGCATTCTGCCAGTCGACCTTTGGTTGATCCAGAGATAATAATAAGGTAGGTGCACTACAGATATATAATAAAAATTACTAAAACAGGGTACATAATAGAAAGTACAAAGATATAAATACTATACTTACATAACAATGTAAATAGATACATACTATAAAATAAATACATAATAATATATAAAAATAAATATATACTATATAGTATGTATAAACCTATTTATTTATACATCCTTACACATAACCTTTAATGTTAAGATAATTCTACCTTTATTTTCTTAAAAATGTTTTTTTTTGTTTTATTTTAAACGAGTCTGATTTCCGGAGGTAGCGCATTCCAAAGAAGAATAGATTGTACAAAGAAGGAAGAATGGAGGAAGTTAGTCCGGTGAGAAGGGCATTGTAAAAGACGGTTATGAGATGAACGGAGATTTTTATTATGATTAGAAGCTAGATATTGGAAATTGAGAGCTAAGTAGGATGGAGAGCTTGGAGAGTCAAGAAGAGAAAGAAAGAGTAGTAAGTGCCCTTAGGTTTTTACGGTGCCGAATGGGCATCCAAGTCAATGAGAACGGTAAGAGGACACATGGTCATACTTACGAAGATTGAATACGAATCGAATGCAGTTATTCAGAAGTCGGTCTAATTTATTGAGTTGTGCTACATTCAGGTCAAAGTAACACACATTATTGACTTTTACAACAACATATCTTTGCAGCTAGTGTAGGCACCAAGAAACACTTTAATTCCAGCGTGTTATCCCATGGACAAAAGAAATATATAATTTAAATCTAATATCAATGATTTGTACTTACTTTGCTAAATCAAGAATGTTTATAATAGGCACTGCATTGTTTCCCCGACCTAATATGGGTAGGAATCTCTCACATTCCCAAGCTTTTTGGAACCAATAGTGGAATACATCTTCTTTGCCTCCGTACGTCACTCCAGATGCAACCACCAGTGCTCTAATAAACATTAATACCATTTTAGGACAGCAGTTGAAAAGAACACATGAATAGTTCGTTCGTTGCATATGATACGTTATGAATCATAAAGATTGGATCGCAATATTGTGAATACAGAATAATCAAGTATAGCGTATAGTATCTGCAGAGAAGATTAGTAAATAGTAACGTCAAGCCAAATATATAGCGGCTTTAAATATATATTGCAACGTAATAAGTATAATTGAGCTCACGGGGAACTGTATGCCAATAAATTTGTTAGATAACTCTATATTGCACACCAAAGGCATAAACTTACGAGTAGAAATTGCATAAAATGGAAATAGTGGCGGCATTACCGCTAAAATTTCAAATCGGTGGTTGTAAGGCAGATTTTCGCACGTTCCAAAACCTATCTTATAGCGACAGAACGAATTCTGACTTACTAGTCCCAGATGAGGATAAAAAAGCTCTAGGTACGCCGTAAAGAGCATGCAGGAAACGTTCGAACAATAATAATTGCAGCAAGCGATTTTACGTTAGGTATATACTATGTGAATTTATTAGTAACGGTTAACTTACCCAATTTGTGCCCTATATTTTCGAGCCAAACCAATAACTTCATTTTCTGCATTGTAATGTACCTTATAGTTTGGGTGGGGCTTGCGTTTACGAAAATCCATCTCAATGAACGCCATGTCTGGAGTATCCTTATAATAAAATATTAATAATTTTGCATTTGCCAATGTGTAGTTTCATGTTGCATAATGTTTCATTGATATGTATACTAGTAAGTAGCAGAGCAGCAGGGGCGGTTCTAAGGTAGCAAGCACGAGGAGTAAATACTTAGGGTGCGGGCGCCGCGCGTTGTGAGGCGCCAAAAGTGTACTAATATAAATTATACTCTTTTATATATCAACACCAATATTACAATTACCAACAATTATTATCAGGCAACAATATAGTCTGTTTAATATAATCATCATCTTCCTCATCATATCAGCCAAAAGACGTCCACAGCTGGACAAAGGCCTCTCCCAAAGATCTCCACAATTGCCAGTCTTATCAGTATCCAACAGTTTCCAGTACCCGCACAAGAACATTGGTCCAACTTGTATGGGGCCTGCCACGTCGCGTCTTCCGGTTCGTAGTGGCCACTCGAGAAATAAGAGGCATTAAATAATATAATCTAGGTATCTCTTAGAAGGCTCAAGGTCACCCAAAGAGCAATGGAGAGGGCTATGCTCGGAGTTTCCTTGCGGGATCGAATCAGAAATGTCGAAATCCGCAGGCGAACCAAAGTCACCGACATAGCCCGAAGAATTGCAAAACTGAAGTGGCAGTGGGCGGGGCACATAGCTCGAAGAACCGATGGACGTTGGGGCAGAAAGGTTCTTGAGTGGCGACCACGAACCGGAAGACGCAGCTTGGGCAGGCCCCCTACAAGATGGACCGATGATCTTGTGCGGGTCGCTGGAAACTGCTGGATGCGAATAGCGCAAGACCGGCAATTGTGGAGATCTTTGGGGGAGGCCTTTGTCCACCATTGGACGTCTTTCGGCTGATATGATGATTATTTCTTACCGGATCCAATGGTTTAGTAGAGGCCCAAGTCATGACACTAGAAATCAGTATCAAGTGACGTCTATTCAACTCTAATGTAATGGACTTCTCATCCGCATCACCTCCAGGCCTTGGTGTAGGAGTTTCTCTCTCTAACAACTCTTTCAAAACTGAGAACACAGGTGCCATTGGTTAATTAGATACTTTATTTTCTTAAAATCTAATTTTAGAATTTTTCAGTGTATTAAAACTACGAAGATTTTAAGTCGTCTAATACCTACATAACAGTATAAACTAAGTAACCCAAAGCTCAGACGTTTTATTGACGTGGAGTTGCAAGGGAGACAGTTTTAAGGCATGTTTAATTCAACTGTTGCTCTCAGATCTCGGTGAGGGTCGACTTTAAGCAACCTATAATAATAATAATAATAATGTCCTCCTGGCCGACTATCAGCTACGGCGGCCAGTCTCCGTGGAGACAAGCTATTTGCAGGGGCACTTTCTGTTATATCACTGTCATGATCCGATGGGATGACTAGCGACACGACCGGAAAGTGGTCAGGTCCAGAACTGACAGCTTTACGTGCTCTCCGAGGTAAGGGGGGTATGATACCGCCAACTCTCAGACATCGGGCTGATTCCGAGATTGTTTATTTTTACAGAACAATTCCATAATCACTTTTAGCGCAACCCGGACTTAAACCCAGTACCTCGTTATACCAACGCTACCTCGCTAGACCTACGAGGAGAGGTAGTGTAAACGTCAAATGATTTTTAAAAAGTAAAATCACCGAATATTAAGTAAATATGTACTTATGTAACACTGGTGTGTATATTTTTAAAATACTTATCTACTCATTACTTAATACCATTCCTGTAAAAAAATTAGCCCGTAGGGTGAATAAACATATTACCTTTCATGTAATCCATAGCTATTCTAAGTTCCTCTCTATCACAACTCACGTCCAAAATAACAGTGCCGCATGTGAGCATTTGCGGAATGCAGTCAGACTTCGATACAATCCTAGTAACATTTTCTGGAGTTTTCATATTCGTGTCAATGACGGTTCCTATAGTGAGAATATGTAGACTATATAGTTTAAAATCTCTATGAATTTACTACACTATAATAGGTACTATGAATTACCAAAGGCGGCGTTAGGAATGATCATGAAAATGTGAAAGATTTACTCCAAGTAACAAAGTGCATCATAGTTCAAATATAGGTTAATATTTGAACTATGATGATTTCATCTTTCTACAAATTTTTGGTAAATATTTTTTTGATAATTACAGAACATGTTCACATAAACATAGGTTTTCATCATCAATTCAATTATTTGAGATACAATACTTTTATTTCAAAATAAAGGGAACGATATTTTTTTACATTTAGTTATAAATCAACGTTGACTACTTATAATTAGTACACATTAATGCTGTTTCATATTGTGTCAATTATAATAATATGGAAACTAGATAACTGATATAGTTCTACAAATACTCCATTTCTTTAGTAATTACATACTTACTTATATAGATATTAACACACATACTCAGGACACACGTTTTCATGCACACAAATATCTGTCCTGGATGGGAATCGAACCCACGACCTGCGGCGTACAAGGCAAGCATTTACCAACAACGCCACAGGCCCGTCAATTAGCTTGATTGATATCAATAGTAACTTTAGATTTGGACTTTCTCTTTTACTAATAAAATTATATACTTCAATATTTTGCCAGCGAACCCCAAATAGCTTGAGCCACAAAATTGATTTAGGTTAAGTACTAAGTAAATAATTACCTATGATTTCGTAGGGCTGTGGAGGTGGAGGAGGTGCTATCAGATCATCTTCTCCTAACAATGTCTGTGAGGTGTTTCTCGTAGACACGTTCTTCTCCAATACCTGTGATAATTCCTTCAATAGATATACGCCGTGGTAAGAATCCATATTGTTTATAAAATAGCGCTTGTGTGAGTATAAAGTCGCTAAATCTTCGAACATTTTTGTAGAAGAATCTTTATCTTGTGATTTCTTCATTTTTAATATTTGAATTTATTTATATATCAAACAGAAAAATGTATTTGTCAAGTATTGTCAAACATTTAAAACAATTAAGATGTCAAGATTGACAGTGGTCAGCGGGGCGGTTTTTACAAGCTTTTATTTAGTTTCACCTTCGAGAGTTTCACCCATAAAGTTAGTATACCTAGCGGAAGGTGGTAGGTAGCTATACTAACTTTATGGATTCACCTGTCCGGTGTCTATGATTAAATTTTGCAAGCTAAATTCGATCCACTTTCCGGTTACCGATTGAGCTGAAATTTTGCATGCGTGTGTCAATTGGATGACAATGCTATATTATTATGACATGGAGCTGATCTGATGAAGAACCTGGAAGATGCCTATAGGAACCAAGTAATTTATCGACACAAACCCATCGAGTTTGGGCTCGTATGATCCGTCTTGACGAGTAATTTGGTGCTAGATGGTAACCAGGGTCTGAAGATGGCCCTACTAACTAGATAGTTAAACGACACAACCCAATCGAGTTTGGGCTGATATTACTGGTGCTAGATAGTAACCAGGGTCTGATGATGGAACTGAAAGATGGCTATAAGAACTTGGTAGTTAAACGACACAACCCCATCGAGTTTGGGCTGGTATTACTGGTGCAAGATAGTAAACACGGTCTGATGATGGAATTGAAAGATGGCCATAAGAACTTGGTAGTTAAACGACACAACCCCATCGAGTTTGGGCTGGTATTACTGGTGCAAGACAGTAACCATGGTCTGATGATGGAACTGAAAGATGGCTATAAGAACTTGGTAGTTAAACGACACAACCCAATCGAGTTTGGGCTGGTATTACTGGTGCTAGATAGTAACCAGGGTCTGATGATGGAACTGAAAGATGGCTATAAGAACTTGGTAGTTAAACGACACAACCCAATCGAGTTTGGGCTGGTATTACTGGTGCTAGATAGTAACCAGGGTCTGATGATGGAACTGAAAGATGGCTATAAGAACTTGGTAGTTAAACGACACAACCCAATCGAGTTTGGGATGGTATTACTGGTGCTAGATAGTAACCAGGGTCTGATGATGGAACTGAAAGATGGCTATAAGAACTTGGTAGTTAAACGACACAACCCAATCGAGTTTGGGCTGGTATTACTGGTGCTAGATAGTAACCAGGGTCTGATGATGGAACTGAAAGATGGCTATAAGAACTTGGTAGTTAAACGACACAACCTCATCGAGTTTAGGCTGGTATTACTGGTGCAAGATAGTAACCAGGTTCTGATGATGGAATTGAAAGATGGCCATAAGAACTTGGTAGTTAAACGACACAACCCCATCCAGTTTGGAATCGTTTCATCCATCTTGAAGAATACTTTGGTGGTCCTTAGGTAGCGCGGTAGCAACATTTAGATTAGATAGGATAGATAGGTTTCTTGTCGAAATTTCTCCACCTTACAAAATACACTCAAGGTTGTATGTATGCATGTTAATGTCGTGGTTCTCGGTGCTACGTCTCATAAACTCCTCAGGAAAGAAGGAATACGTGTGGCATGGCATCGTCCATCGTCATCGTCAATAGACCATAGGTTAAATTAAAAACAAAATATATACGGGGATAAAGACTACTTATATTAAATGCCAGTTACAAAGATCGGGTAGAATTATGAAGGGACGGCCAAGTCAAATAAAATTCCAAAATGCAATAAAATAAATATTTTATTAATCCAATATAGGGAACAATATCTGTAATAATAATAAAATAACGTTCAATTCGCATAATTAAATTCTTACATCTAACAATTTTCTACCAAACAAATATTTTAATAAAATATTTAGATATGTCATGTTGTATTCAATGCCTCATTTAGACATCATCGAATTTCCGTGGATACACTCGTATTTTTTATTATTTATCAATTTTAGTTCAATTGTATTATACATATTCCAGCTATTTTTACCAAAAGATCATTATAATGTAATCTATTATATTTTCGCAGACGGATACTAACCATCTGCGCAAGACCGTGTATTATAGAATAGATACAGTGTATTATAAAACACAGGTGCACTCCATATTCCTTACTGTTCATAATCCGATGGAACGGGCAAGTCATCGCGACCGATAAGGTCATGCACTCAGGCGCAACCCAACCGATTTCATTTCACATTACTAAGTCTGTGGGTTACAACTAATACTTATTTACTCTGGATAAAAATATCCTAATAACAATTTATTGCCAGGCTTCAAACTCGACCTCATGATAAGCGTTACGTTATCGCTAGATTTAAAAGCAGTCATATACGTTACCGCTAGACTTACAAAGCAGTCTTATCCGTATATCAAGTCAGAAACTTACAAAGCCTTGTTAACTCTGCTTCACATTATTTAAATTCGTAAAGGTCCATAAACCCTTCAACTTTTCAGTCCCTATTTAGAAGACAATCTTTAAATATGTCAAAGCGAATCAGAAATCTACAATTAATGCCAGTTATTTTTTAGCGTTCCGTACACAAAGGGTAAAATGGGACCCTATTACTAAGACTCTGCTGACTGTTTATCTGTCTTTCCGTCTGTCACCAGGTTGTATCTTAAGAACCGTGATAGTTAGATAGTTAAAAATTTCACAGATTATGTATTTCGTTGCTGCTATAACAAAAAATACTAAGAAACAGAATAAAATAAATATTGAAGGGGTCTCCTATACATGAAACACAATATTTTTGCCCGTTTTTGCTCCAAACTGATAAGGGCAACAGCTAGATGCTTTGAATACTCACAGAATATACATGATTATTCAATTTAAAAATAAACCACTAAATAAAAAAAAAAAATTAAGAGGACTCCCATACAATAAACGTGATTTATTGCCGTTTTTTTTAATTGTACGGAACCCTTCGTGCACGAATCCGACTCACACTTGGTCGGTTTTATGACTTCCGATTAAGTGGGAAAAACTAGAAGAAAAGAAAGAAGAAAACATTAGATTCTGAGATTTACCTTTGACATATCTTTGAGATTGCTTTAAACATTTTGATTTCTAATTCCATACATAATTTAGGCAATCTTTAACAGTCATGTCATTATTTAACTACTTATTACCGAGATTCGATTATTTATTCGGCGATCATAAATTGTACCCAGAACCACAATATACGTTAGTTGGCACAATGTTTGTAGTACCTATTTAAAGGCTATTCGTTAAAAATATATCTTAACGTACTGATAATTTTACAGGCTAAAATTAAGTACTTATCATTAAACATGTTTATGATTTTTTTGTTAGGTATACTATTATACCTATTATTGTAATATAATATTAAATGCATTAGGCAAACAATTCCGTCAGTATTCATAAACTACTACCTACATATCCTTAGTTAAGTTAGGATTTTAGTTTTAATATAAAATTTCAGTTTATCAAACGGTTTAGTTACGGTTTATTTTATATATGACCGAATAACGGCCACAAATACACTGTCAAGACATTATGTGAATGTTGTTTATTTTCCTGTGGATAAACCTTTTAATAAAGTGCTGCATATTATTATTCTGCCGCTCAATTTATAAACGCAGTTAAGAACACTACCGCGCAATTTATAAACGACGCTAAAGAACATGTCGTTCACATGTTCTTTACTGCGCTTATAAATTGCGCGGTAGTGTTCTTTACTACGTTTATAAATACTGCGGCAGTATTATAGTGCAGATGTGGCGTCGAAAATACAAATCATGTTACAGAAAGTCACGTTTGTTGTCCATTTCTTTTTTAATAATTATGGAATTAACCTGATACTTTTTCAAGTACTTTATTCTTCTTTAGTATTGTTTTGTTTTTTTTTCCAAAGTGACGTTCTATCTAGGAATATTTTCGACACTCAATCCATTGGGTATTTTATGGTTTTTAAATCCGATGCAGTTAGTTTCTGGTTAGTATTATGGCACCAAATATCCTATTGTTTTATTTGTAATACTGATATATTGTACTTAATTCTAAATTAATTTGTGTAAAATTTGTTAAAACGTGTAAAATTGATTGTTAGAATTTAAGGACGGCTTCAAGAACAATATCACAAAACATATAGTACGAGATCCGACAACACAAATTCCACGTTTAAGACTTTTTTAATGCTTACTTTTAGATTAGTTAACAACTGAAGATAATTTTTTTTGTGTAAAAACAAAGTCAAAATGTATATTTCTCTTATTTATTCAACATAAATGACAAGGCAAGTACTTAATTATTATGGAAAACCTTAATTTAAATTAATTTCTGTCAGATGGTTTACGGGTCATTGACTATCAAGTTGTTTTTTACTATGATAATTCAATATCGTGTTCGATTTGAGTAATTAATCATAGGTTTATACCTGTGTCCGTGAGGGCAATGCAGAGACAGCTGATTTCGATACGATCCGTGCACTACTCCTTTGCCCCATTTAGTAAATAAAACGACATATTATTCAAGAGCTTCATATTATATAAGTACTATCACGGCTGCATATTAAGCAGATCATAAATTAATCAATACGATTTCAATTATGAGTACTTACAGCCACATTTGATAATCGGCTCATTATGTTAATTTGTAAAACACATATATTCTTAACGAATAATACATGGACGTATAAATTGTGGCGTCGTATCTCGTATCAATATGATTAAAACAGTAAATAAGGAATGTATATTAGGTTATTTTATTAACCAATTTCCTTACTTTTTAAGATTCATTTCTTAAGACTGTAGCAAATCTTAAGTGTCACAATTAAATTATAAATACTTACTAATTAGTTAAGTACATGATTTGTTAAAGTCTTAGCAATAAGTACATAAGATAATTTAGTACCGATACCTATTTAGTACACACAATGCGGAATGAAACTTGTTGATTTCATAAATCTATTGTGGCTATAAAGGCATCATCTCGCTTTAGGTTTCCTTCGAAACTTTGAAAGCGAAAGTCTAATTAAAAAGTACTCGTCATGGAATGTAAATAGTTTCAGTATTTCGTGGGGAAGAAATAAATCTGAAATTATAGAATAATTTCAGTTTCTTCTTTAGTAAATATGATGTGATATTTTAAATATAAAATAGAAATAGGCGATTTTCGTAAGGCACTTATTAGTAATTAATTGTAATAAAACATCGATCAATAATACGACACTCTCGCAATAAAATAAATAACGCACGATATCCTTGCTGAAGAGACTAAATAACATGTAACAAATTGAGCCCAGAAGTCCCAAGACGCAGTACCTGTTTAACTGCTAAGCTGGAGACCGACTAGTCATTCTCTCTACCTGCACCATCACCATGTGTGCTTATACCGGCCGTCAAGTGGGATAACCTAAGAAAAATACGATTGCTACTCGCCCATAGTTTACTCGAGGTCATTACCAAAGAAATGGCTTCTTCTTCTAATGGTCATTTTATTGGAACAGCTTCCAGTAATATTCATCTAAGTTTTGTAAAACAAATCAATTGTGCGAAAATTAATTTGGCCATATTACCGATCGAAGTTTAAAAAGTATAACATGGGTGTACATAACTCTTAATAATATTCTACAGAACTAAATGGACATCTCAGATGTACTAAATATAGTATACACTACAAAATATAGTCTATACTTATAGTGCAATATATCTATAGTTGCGTAGTAATAACAGACTTACGATGAATGATTGTTATTTCCTTCTCGCCAATACCAGAAGGAGAGCTCGGCTCTGAACTGACGAGCCATGGCGACAGTGAAGATATAGGCTGTGACTTCGGAGTAACATCTTCCTTCTTCTCAACCGGCTTTGGAGACGATAACTTAGCGTGAGGAGGTTCTACTACCACTATTGATACATATTGTGAATTAATAGGATTTGTGGGTTCGTTCAGAATTTTCGGCGATGGGGTAGATGGTATCGACAAATTTATGTTAGTTGACTCATTAATTATCTTGACCTCGTTTTCTCTTGCTTTCAAAATGTTATTGCATTTCAATTGTCCTGGTGGCAAAGCTTTCATAGATGAAAGATAACATTTTGATTGATTGTTCGGCACTTCATTTTCGCTTGCTGAATCTAGTTGATCTCTCTTAGCTTCATTTTTAGAGTCATCGTTATTCAGCTTCTCTTTAACCAAGCTCATGAGAAGATCATTTAATGGATTTGATTCAGTAACAGGCGAGCAACTGCAAGCTGGTTTGTTGATCACAAGTTGAGTCAAGTTACTCTTCTTATCTTCATTAACAGGCTTATCCATTTTAAAAAGAATCTTGTTGCTAATTGCATCATCTTTCGACATCAATACTTCTTCAGTTGGTTCATCATTCAGAAGGTTTTTCGTGGATGGCTCACCAATTTCAACTTTGGAATCTGATTCAGTAACAGTTGATTTCTGTGATTTTGCACTGCTCTTTCTAGACAAAGTATCAGCCAGCTCAGGCACAAGCATTGCAGTTTCAGAAGATGTACTAGGAACTTCTGCTGGTGCCTCAGGTTGAGCTGCTTCAGTTTTTACTACATTCTGTTTCTCTCTTTCTCGAAGGACATGACTTTGTCGCCGGGCAAACCTTTGACTCGGACGCCTTTCAAACTGAACAGTTCGACGAGCGCGATTTTGTTGAGTAGTTTGATACTCTGTCTTTCCAGAATATTGGAATCGTGAACCCATTCTGAAGAAGTTTTGTCTGGCAGATGGACCTTTCACAGGGGCTCTCAAGCGGAAGAAAGTGTGATGTTCAACAGCACATTTCCAAAGATGTTTACATGCTTTTTCATTGTGTAGTCTGAATACAAAGGTGTGCTCTTGTTCACGGCCTTGATCATCATCCTCAACAACAACAAGGGTTAATTTCTTTTTCTTGAAGTCTAATTTACTAATCTTCGGCCAAAAGAACAAACCAATTTTTTGAGGTCCTTCAAAAACTAGGATGCCTGTAGGTGTCAATCCTAGGTGATATTCACATGCATCCTTGCCTAATACAATGTGCATGTCAACACCATACATCTCAAGCCACTTTGCTTTGTTCAAATAATTCACTTCAGCTTGAGCTGGAGTGAGACCTTTGCATTTTTTGAACTCTTCTAATATTTCTATCTCCATTTGTTCAGTTTGACTAGGCACAAACCTGAACTCTGAAACAGTTGCAGGAGTGTGAATATTTTCATCAAAGTCTCCCAGCTCTGACTGAAGAGCTAGAGCAGCTAACTCTACAGCAGTAGAGTGTGGACATTCCAGCTTACTTTCTAAAATGTCTTTCTTTAGTTGCAAAAAGAATTGATACCTAGTTAACTCTTCCCGTAAGTTATTGGGTTCAGAAGAATAGAATTTTACTTTAAGCCGTAGAGTGTATGGAGGGCCAATTTTTACTTGCTTTTTGATGGTTTTAGTAGGATCAAGCCAATGTTTGACATTATGAGTGTCCGTAAATTGTAGTCCAAAGTAATCTTTTTCAATCAAGTCAAGTGAATAAAAAACTTGCTCATAAAGGTCTCCAGCACTAGCTTTCTTAGACAAATTGATGGACAAATCTGTGTCATCCAGTAGTAGAACCTTACACTGTATTAAATTCTTGTTACTTGAGGCTTTCTGTGTTTGTTTATTGCGGTTTTGACTTGATGACCGCCCTCTTCTGCTCAGAAAGCGCAACATCTTTTAATGTGTCACACCTATAACAAAACATTGAATATAAATACAATCCAACTGCTGAGAGGGCTACTTCTAGAAAATTCTAAAATTAAATCAAAGTCAGTTTAGCAATAAAACAATATGTAAGTAAAGACAAGTATTGTTTAGGCTGAAATAACAGTTCACTTAAATTCTCAGTAGGTAGTTAAGTAATTACCAGTACTAATAGATACAAACTGCCACACAATGTTTGTACATTTTCAGTATAAGTATTCATAATTTGATTATAGTAATATGAAGTTAAATTTTCAAAGATTATTTTGTACTCAACAGCCTAGATAATACAAGAACTAGTCATCAGATAGATTTTGAGAGCTACATATATAAAAAACTTGATTATAAAATATAGAGCCACGAACAAGTACATACTATCACTGATGTTTTGACATCATTTTTATAATTTTTACTTGCAAATTAAGTAAGTACCTGTAACTTGCGAAATTATGTCAATATGTAATTCTTGATACTAGAATAACTAATACATTCTTATCAATCCGAGATTTATACAGAAAACATTATAACTTCACTCACAATCACTGGATTACGAAAATTCAGCAACATACGCCAGCGCCACCCACTATTTACTAGTGCTGTAAATAATAATTGCGAAATCTGTCAAACTAAGAATGCTATCTATAACGTTGCTAGTTTGAGTGTTAAATAGCAGTTCAACTCGACTAATCCAACAGTTTTGCCAACATAAAATCATAAGTTGTCGATGAACTAAAGGAAAACTCGACTGGGGTGTGTGGCCGTATATAGGTCTTTTTGGTTTCTCTCCTGTCAATAAAGTAAACTTATTAAAGTGTGAAAGATTAACAATCAATTAATTTAGCAAAATTAATACTATATTAAACCGTGAGTACAATTTTAAATGTTATTACAAGATTGAATTTTAAAAATATATATCGTTCACGTTGTATAACCAACAAAAGGTAAGATTTGTGCCTTCGTCATTACTCAAGTTAGTTCATAGTTCTATGTAATTTTTGGTAGTTTATGTTTAACAAATTAATTTATACGTTGCCATTAAAAATTGAGGATTTCGTGTTTAATTTCACGTTAAAATATTTCAAACGTAACGTAAATAATTACGTTCCTTAGTGTATAATAATAAATAGGTTTTTGCAACTACTAATTAGTTTTTTATGTGTTTAAAACTAAAAGTAAATCTTAATCAGATATGTCTTAGTTATTTAAATGAATTTTCAGATGCCGGTAGCTGACGAAATACAGTCCTCTTGGGCTGATGAGGTTGAGATCGATCAGGGAGCGCTGCCGCCACCATCAGAAGTAGTAGAAAATGGACTAAAGGTTGTCACTGAATACAAATATGACAATGACAACAAGAAAGTTAAGATTGTCCGCACCTACAAAATTGAAAAACGTGTAGTCTCAAAGGTATCAACTTTATTTATCTGCTAAACATGCTACACCTTGATTGGTGGTTTATTTTATATTTTAACTTGAAAGGCATTGTGACTTTAGGCATTTACTTTTAGTCATAATTAAACATTTAGCCATTGAATAATATTCACTGCTGAACAACAGCCTCTCGCCCAAGTATGGGGAAATATACCAAAATCACCACACTCAGTAGACATATAATTGGTAGGGTTTTATGTATTAAGACACATTCATCATAAAGGGCAAAACTTAAAATATAGATAATAAAGGTAAATATTAGTTTATAATTTATAACTAGCATTTTTCTACTTATATTATCTGTATTGAAACTGTTTCTTGTGATTCTGTCTGCTTATAAGCACTTATAGATTTTATTACAAACCCAGTCATGTAATTTTGTTATTGAGTTGTAAAATATGTTCTTCATATATACATATATATATATATCACAGCATTGTTTTTCCAAGCACAACTGGAAGTTTCAATGACTGTAATAAAGATTTTAGTTATCTATATCATAACAGCTGTAAAAACTCCACTCCTGAACAAAAGCTGATTCTAGAGGCATATACCTTAATCACAACACTTGGCAGACTGGTTGGCGATTGCAGTATGATGGTCATAGTATGCAGAAACAAACTGCTGCCTGGCCTCTGGTAGATATTCCCTCAAGGTTCACTCCTTCATCCCCTATTGGATGAGATAGGGTGATGATATTCTGATATATGCTTCCATCACTACACAACAAAATAACCAATCAAACATAGAGGATTGAAAATAAGGATAAATACTCTTATTTTATGTTAAGTCACAGAAACATTGTAACTGGCCTTGATGTTTGTCTCCTTGAATATAAATGAGTTATTCAAAATGAAGAAGTGCGTTTAGCGACGCTCAGAGTGACATCATAATTATTTTTTCTTCAATTTTAATTAGATTATAGTGTAAAAAGTTACTGTTTTATCATAAGTGTTATACCATTTGAAAGCCTGTGATAAGTCCTTCACGATAATATAAGTGTTGGATCATAACTCTTTGGAACCAGTGAGTAATCATCAAATGCATTACTTCAACGACCGTTTTTTACCAAACGTAACTGACCTGCGCAACCCGCGGTCCGCCCGCTTCGCAGCACATTACAACTCAGCGGTTTAACTGCTGCATCGCTGTATGTGCTTTAATTCCCTATTAGACGGGTGAGGAATTTTAGTTCTTTTTGTGTGCTAAACAATTTTTTTTTGTATTTATTTTTTTACATTTAATTTTTATTAATACTGCATGCGGGATGGCGACTTTAATTGGCCTTTGTGCTGGATGCCGCAATAAACTACCAAATAAAAAATGCTTAACCTGCGCTTTCTGCAAACAGAGATACGACATTGCTTGTGCTAATATTACTGAAAAACGTTTTTCGGATATGAGCTTAGACACCAAAAACAAATGGAAATGTCATGCATGTCGTGCTAAAGAACCGAAAACCGACAATAGTAATATACCTTTGTGTACCGAAAATCAATGTACGAACGACTCGCCGTACTCTCAATCACCTATTATCGGTAACGTAACGCAACGAAAGAAGACTTTAGCTGCTTGTAGCTCAAGCAGTGAAATGGAATCCAATTTGCCTTTTCTCACTAAACAAGATTTACGACAGATAATTAGAGAAGAACTAAACGTAATGAGGTCAACACTAGCACAGGAGCTCCATGCTACTCTTAAAGAAATGGTAGGAACCGAACTTAAAAGCTTAAAAAACGAAGTTAGTTCATTGGAAGAAAGTGTTCGGTTTTTGAATGACAACTATGAAAATACCAAAAAATGTGTCGCCACATATCATGATGCTATTGGGAACCTTGAAAAAGAGAATAGTTATTTAAAAAGTGCAGTGCAGGACTTACAAATCAGACTACAGGTCTCAGAACAGCATAACCGTTCCAATAACTTGGAGATACAATGTGTTCCCGAGCATAGGCAGGAAAATCTGATTTTAACCGTAATGCAACTTGCCAAAGCGGTTTCGTGCGAACTGAAGGAAACGGATATTCATCACTGCACTCGAGTAGCAAAATCTAACAAGGAAGATCAGAGACCGCGTAATATTATTGTCAAATTAGCTACTCCTAGAATTCGGGATACATTTTTAGCTAAAGTTATTAAATACAATAAGGCAAACCTCAATGACAAAATTAACAGCAATCATATAGGTATGGGAAGCAACAAAAAAACACCTATTTATGTAACTGAGCACTTATCACCCATGAACAAAAAACTGCACGCAGCCGCCAGACAGATAGCTAAAGACAAAGGATTTAAATTCGTCTGGATCAAACAAGGTCGAGTTTTCATGCGTAAAACGGAACAAGATACATCTATCTATATACGAAACCATGAGGTATTAGATAATATCAAATAACATGTACTACTTCCGTTATAAATTATTAAGTTTTCTCTTTATAAGTATTCCAATAAAATTTAATTATCTTAATATATACTACCAAAATGTCAGAGGCCTGCGTACTAAAACGCATGACTTTTTATGCAATATTGCATGTGCTAATTATGATATCATTATCTTGACCGAAACATGGCTTAACGATAACATTTTTGATGCTGAATTATTTGATAATCGCTATACCGTATACAGAAGAGATAGGTTAAACACAGGCTTCCATGCATTTAAGGATGGAGGAGGTGTGTTAATCGCTGTAGCTAACAATTTTTATTCTGTACGTTGTAAAGATGCTGAAAGTCAGTGTGAAGATCTCTATGTAAAGGATGAAATAAGACCACAAAAATATGTTCATTTTTGCGCTGTATACCTTCCCCCTCCAGTTAATGTAAATATTCTCGACCACTTTATAGATAAATTTAATCACGCAATAGAAAACATGGATAATGTATGTCTTGTGGGGGACTTCAATATAAATTGTATAACATGGCCTGTGTGTTCCAACAACAATTACAACCCTGTATTAAAGAGAGGATCATCTATAGGCCAACTGCTTATTGACTTTGTAGCAGTTAATAACCTCATACAGTATAATAATGTAAGAAATAGTAAAGACAACATTTTAGATTTAGTACTGAGCAATATGGTGGGAGCAACAGTTACAGCATCCACAAACGCCTTAGTAAATATAGATCCACACCACCCTCCTTTAGAAATAGTAATAGAGTGCAGCAATAGAACACCATTAAAATGTAACAAAACTTTACGCCACAACTTTTATAAAGCTGAATACGGAAAAATTAATTCTGAATTAGATCTAGTAGATTGGTATAGTGAATTTTCACAATGCAATAACGTAGATGAAATGTTACTATTATTCTATACTATCTTAAATAAACTGATTGATAAATATGTGCCTAAAACTAAAATTACCAAAGGTAAACATCCACCATGGTTCAACAAGGCATTAATCACGTTAACCAAGGAAAGGAACAAATTGTTACATAATTTTAAAGTATTCAAAAATCCCCTCGATGAAATATCGCTACAATTATTAAATAAAAGATGTAAAAAGCTATCCAAAATTTGTTACAACAATTATCTTACAAGAACTGAAGAAAACATAAACAAAAATCCAAAACACTTTTATACGTATCTGAAAGACAAACGCAGCAATGTTGTTCAAATACCCCACACTATGTCCTTGAATGACACAAGTGTTTGTGACGGAATAGGAATATCTGAATTATTTGCGTCTTACTTTTCATCAACTTTTACCAATACTTCACATCAAGTGGTTGCACCAACTGACACCGGTTTAAACATAAATAGTTTAGGCGAATTATATATTACCCATAGCAGTATCATTAAGCACTTAAAAGGACTCAATATTTATAAAGGAGCAGGACCAGATGACATTTCCCCATATTTTGTTACAAAATGCGCTTTAAGTTTAAGTTATCCCCTGTTTCTTATTATGAATAAGTCTTTATCTACTGGCATATTTCCGACAATATGGAAAGTAGCCAAAGTTGTTCCTGTTCATAAAAGTGGAAACAAAGATAATATTTCAAATTATAGACCCATATCGATACTATCCGTTTTTGCGAAATCTTTTGAAGCACTTATACATCCTTATCTTAAAAACCACACCAAACAGATCTTTATAGATGAACAACATGGGTTTATCCAATCCCGTTGTACAAGTACAAATCTAGTTGCTTATCATAACGAATTGGTAAAAGCGGTTGACTCTAGCGCTCAAATTAATGCTATTTACATGGACTTCGCTAAAGCGTTTGATAAAGTATGCCATAAAGTGATGTTAAGGAAACTTGAGTCATATGGTATATGCGGGCTCCTTTTAAACTTATTTGAATCATATTTATCGAACAGAATACAATATGTAACGATAAAAGGCTTCAAATCGAAGCCATACAAAGTTTTATCTGGAGTTCCACAAGGCTCTCATTTAGGTCCGTGGCTTTTTAACATATTTATTAATGATATAATTTCTTGCATTAACCATAGCAACATTTTCCTATTTGCCGATGACTTGAAACTTTGTAGAACTATAAAAAACTCTTCGGATAGTGAACTACTCCAAAACGACTTAGATGCCATAACTAAGTGGTGTGATACCAACAAAATGTCCTTGAATACAGATAAATGCTTCTCTATTACATTCACTCGTAATCACAAGGTTATCAAGGCTCAATATCTCATCAATGGGGTAGTTCTACAAGAAAAAACAGAATTAAGAGACTTAGGCGTTATCTTTGATAACAAATTAACATTTTCGCCCCACATAGATCATATAGTCACAAAATCATCTAAAATGTTAGGCTTTATTATGAGAAATGGAAAAAAATTCCGTAACCCAGCTACAAAGAAAGCTATTTATAATGCGTATGTTCGGAGTAATTTAGAGTATTGCTGCGTAGTCTGGTCCCCACAATACAATGTTCATAAGCTTAGAATAGAACGTATTCAGAAACGCTTTTTAAAACATCTTGTGTTTTCTTGTGGACAGCATAGACAGTTGTCCTCATACAACGATCAATTAAAGCACTTTGGTATGCATAAACTGACGATTCGTAGACAGGTACAGGACATGATATTCCTCTACAAAATATTGAGAAACCATTTCGACTGTCCACCTATACTACAATCGATTAGTATTCGTGTCCCACGCCGTGTGCCTAGACGTGCCCTCGTAGCTGCTGGACTGTTGCACCAGCCACTTGCCAGAACGAATCTGAAGCAGTTCTCTGCTATATGTCGACTACCCAAATTATATAACGATATCTGCGGAGAAGTCGACATATTCAATAACAGATTGTCCACCTATAAAAAAATATGTTTTGATATTATTAAGTAATTTTAATTGTTTTATCATTAATATTCACTTTTTACTCTTTGTTTTATATTTTATGTTTCGTTTTTTATGTTAATTTTGTTTCCTAAATTTTAATTTTATTTTTCATTTTATATTTAGTTTTAGTTGTTATATATTGTTTGTTTTTTACTGATGTCACGAGTGTCATGAATCTGTGCATGTTGTGACACCTTAATAAACTGTGCATTTGATTTTAATTTTAAGTGTTGTATTTAGACTAGCAATAATGTAACAGTTACTGGTTGTCCTAAATAAATAAATAAATAAATAAAGAATGGTCTCATTTTAAATTGATATGTGCTTATTACATATTTAGATGTACTTGTCCCATTTAAAATTGCTATATGGTTTTTAATATAGTCATATTAGGTATCCCTGAATAAAAGTAATTTATATTAATGTAATAAAAATAGAGATAATTGGAAAATTTAAGACTTCCTGCTTTTTGTTTGTTTAATTTGACACAATCTTAGATCAAAATACAAAATACAAGTTAATTGATTCATAAATTTATTCACATGAGTTTAATTTGTTTTACAAGTACTAAAGAGTTCTAGTCGGGTGTGCTTGCAGAGCGGACGACAGAACAAAAATTACCTGTCAAGTAAATTTCAAAGGAATTCTATTTCAATAAGTGCTACATTTAATTAACGCAACAGTGAGTTCTTACGCCGCTGCATCGCTGAGCATCGTACGTGTCATGGAGCGTAGATATAAAATAAATTCTAACAATCACCAACTGGAAGTTACTTCCTTAGATTGCGTAGTGAATCACTCACATCAATTTTTTCCAGAGTATTGCTAAACGTAAAACCTGGAGTAAATTTGGTGACTCTGCCGGTGATAAACCTGGTCCAAATCCAGCTACTACCATGGTTTCTGAAGATGTATTCATGCAATTCATCACCAGCAAAGAGGAAAGCCAGCGTCCTGATGATGGTGAACTGGATGGACTTAAGGTATGGCAACAATTTATTTTCGATGTAGGTAAATACATCAGCAAATGAAGGCAGAATTAATATGAGATATAATAATATCCTGGGTCATTATTCACACACAGCCATCTGATCCCAAACTAAGCAGAGCAGATTATTATTTTTTTATTATTAACAATAAATGTCTCTAAACTGGTTTTCCTATTAATTTTCCTTGCCTATTTCCCATTTCTATTTAGTTGGCTCAGATTAATTTGTTATGGCTAACTATCAGATTGAATTGAGTAACTGTCATCTGAATTCAAAATCGATAGTGCACTGGTACTCCAGATGCTCAGTTACGGTACTAATTAGTAGTCAGAAGACTCTGACTACTTCTTTACTAGAGATGTGATGGGTATCCATTAAACATCATACAAGTGGCAAACTTAGTCTCAATTCTGCTACCCTGCTGGATACCGTCTTATATCCCAATATTCGGCTGGATACTGGATGGTATAAAATTATGATAATTTATAGAAATAGAATAATGGAATAATTGTTCGAATATTACGGTATTTATACTAAACGCATGATCTCTCATGAATACTACCTGCATTTCGATGAATATTCGCTATCCGGTATTTTTAGTGCGAACATTGAACGCGCATACTCCTAACTACAAAGACCCAATTGGACAGTTTACTCACCTCGGAAACAAGCATGCCCTAAATACCTATTGACATAATTCGATAAAATATTGTTTATAGAATGTAATAAGACAGAATCACACTTATATTATAAAGGTGAAAGTTTGTGTATGTTTGTTACATCTTCACATCTAAACGGCTGGGATGATTTTAACAAAATTTGTTGTGGAGTGACACCCTAGATTAATTAAGATTAAGCTATAATTTATAAAGTCTAACGCGGGTAAAACCGCGGGGCACTGCTCATAGAATACATAAGAATATTTAAATTTAAAAAATATTTGGTTACAGGCTCAAACCAGCAGTGTGATCTTCAAGTGCCGAACCTGCCAAGGAGACCATTGGACCCTTAGCTGTCCCTTCAAACACACTCAGCTCGCCCAGTCTAAAGCAAATGAAGCGGCCAAGGCAGCAGGTATATATTTTACTTATATGTTGTTCCACAATCTCGTAATTTTTATTACCAATACTTGATCACGTTGACGACGAGGTTGACATAATAAAGGTATTGTTGGTGCAGGTGTATAATAATAATAAAAATGTTTTTTTTTTATTCCTAACTGCCTTACTGAATCCTCAGGGAAGAGGAGAAAAGGAATATTATATTATATTTTTAGGTCAAGACCTGTAATGATAGGTGTTAAGGAGAGAAATAAATAAATAAATATATAATATATATACATTTGACAGGCCTGTTGGCGTGGTTGGCAAATGCTTGCTTTTCGCGCCGGAGGTTGTGGGTTCGATTCCCACCCAGGACAGATATTTGTGTCTGTTTGTCCCGAGTCTGGGTGTAATTATCCATATAAGTATGTATTTACAAAAGAAAAATATATGTAGTATTTCAGTTATCTGGTTTCCATGGTACAAGTTCTGCTTAGTTTGGGATCAGATGGCCATGTGTAAATAATGTCCCAGGACATTATTAAACGTGACAATATGGATGTTAGTTGATGAAATTAGACAAATGGATTTGAATGCAATTTGAAATAGGATATGTTAGGGTATAACTAATAAATTAACACATAGGTTACTTCAAGGGTACCTCCGCAGGGAGGAGCTAGTCCTACTAATATAATAAAGGGGAAAGTTTGTGAGTGTGGGACTGTGTGAGTGTGTATGTTTGTTACTTCTTCACGTCTAAAGGGCTGGAGGGATTTTAATAAAATTTGGTATGCAGTTAGCTGACACCCTGAATTAACACATAGGCTATAATTTATAAAATTTAAGTGTTTTTTATAAGCGGATAAAACCGCGGGGCACAGCTAGTATCTAATAAATCAGATTATCGTAACCTTAACACAAAGGCAGTTTTGAGTTTTTTGTTTTATTTCTATATGCAATAAATATAAGCCTATAGAAAACAAGTGTGCATTGAGTTGGCGCCCTAAGTACAACTTTCCTGAAAAAGAGGTTTTCCTAAGAATATGAATACATAAAGTACTGCAATGATCAGCCAACGAACAATTTCGGCATATAATCTTTATTACTTTATCATCACGTAAAATTTATCATTCAGTTATTTAGGAATTATATTACGTTGATATCTAATGATACAACACTTCTTTTAACATGACATTCACTGCTTTCCTAGGAAGCGTGCTCTTTTTCACACAACATTTAATTCTATGAGGCACGCGACTACGCTGCCCTAATTGTAAATGAAATATTGTGTCTAAAAGAATACGAAAATAGTAATGTATTTTTAACTAAAATATCGTTAGTATTTACTGGACCTTATCTTGCTAGAAATAAGGAATTAAAAAAAAAAAACAGATTTTCATCATGAAATAAAAAAGACCACTCAATCATAATGTATACGGCATTATAAATAAATAAATAAAATAAAAATCATTTATTTTCAGACCAGCAGATCCATAGTGTTAGTAACAATATAACTTACAGGCTATGTTAGTATACATAATAAATTCATACCACATGGGCAGACTCACCGAACCTTAACAACATGTAGCTCAGTGAACCTACCAACCAGGGCTGAATCTAGCTGTTCACCCTCCATCCTCAGGACTCTGTTCGAGCTACGTTGCACCCTGTACATCAGTGATTATGATTGAGTGCTCTTTTTTATTTCATGACAAAATCTGATTTTGTATTTATTCAAAAATAGTAGGATAGGAGGAGGAGAGAAATAGTAGGATATTCAATTATTACCCAAATTTTGGATCAATCAATTCAGACATTTTCCAAATACTGCTATAATCTCATTAAAATGTTACTCTAATGACTCAATTTATATCTCAAAAATGTGTTAACAATTTGTCACAATACTTTTTTAAAACCTTCAGTACAGACACTATTTTGTCTGACTGCAACTGGACAGCGAGGCAGTGGACGTCTTTCGGCTAAATTAATGAAACTGATACATATTGTTAATTTCCTTTCAGAATCGAAGACTGCCACGACCAACAAGTACGTGGCGCCGTACCTGCGCGAGGGCGGCGCGGGGCGCGGCACGGGGCGCGAGCCGCCCGGCGCGCGGCGCGACGACGTGGCCGCCATCCGCATCTCCAACCTCAGCAACTTCGCGGTCGAGGCTGATCTCGACGACCTGGTCAAGGGCTTCGGCCCTGTGCAGAAGTTGTACCTCGCCAAGGAGAAGGTATTTGCATTTTAATAACCAAGCATTTTTGTCGTTGGGTTGCTAAACAGAAAAGCTATCCACACCTTAGACTTCAAAGAGATCAGAGGAGAGAAATAAATTAAGATAACGCCGCAGAAAGGTTCTCGAGTGGCGACCACGAACCGGAAGACGCAGCGTGGGCAGGCCCCCTACAAGATGGACCGATGATCTTGTGCGGGTCGCTGGAAATCGCTGGATGCCGATAGCGCAAGACCGGCAATTGTGGGGTTCTTTGAGGGAGGAGAATCCACATATCAATTATTTCTATATGAGTTGAAACCAGTAAAGTCATTTCCAAGAAGGTTCGCCGCAACAAAGCCAAAAGTCAATGACACTTTCAATGCCAATGAAAAACTTGTAATTAATTGAATTGACCATTATAATACAATGAAATATTCTTTATACTCATAGCTACATGCTTTCACCTCTTCCAATATACGGCTGCAGTCCCCGTATATTGGGAGTAGGTGATAACACCTACCACCACATTTTTACTAGCCTTTTTTTATTGAGAGAAATCGAGGTGCTCTCACCAGTGCCTCTAGCACGAGTTCCTGCAGTTTACTTACTCGATCACACGTACAGTTTCGTCCCATACATTGAGCACCAGCGCCTCTCGCGGAAACTATTAAGAACTAAAACTCTGGTGCTAGAGGCTCTGACCGTAAGCGATCGGCGAGTTTAAGCAACTAGGCTCGCGGTCACTCCATAAATGGGTGACCAAGTGGTTTAATTTCTGAGCGTCTCCGTGCTTCAGAGGGCACGTTAAACCCGGCTCAGGTTGTAGTCGTTAGACAAGTCTTTAAACTGTGTCAGAGGCCTGCTGGGCGGCTTGAACAACTCTGACACTAGAATGACAGCTGCCCATACGATAAGTATTCCACACAAAAAATGACATTTTACATCGAAACAATGAATATATTGAACGAAGAACTTAATCATTTTGACGGCTTAACCTTGCCAATTGCTTACCTACTACTCTATCTTTCTGGGCGATAAAGCTTTTGTACTATTTCCATTTACCTAAGTTCAAGCTTTTGGTGTCCAATAAATAGTTATCTAACTATCGCCTACAGAAACCATTGAAGGCAGCTATTAGTGTCTAACTTCGTTAAGTCAAGTCAATTATGTATTGTTTCAGAGCACCGGCCACTGCAAAGGTTTCGCCTATGTGCACTTCAAGTTCCGTGCTGACGCCGCGAAAGCTATCCAGACCCTCAACGGTCACGGTTACGATCACTTGATCCTCAATGTGGAATGGTCTAAGCCTCCTCAAAACAATTAATATCATTTCCATGTTGTATACACATTTTACAATAAACATCTTTTAATAACCATTAATCTTTCATTTCATTTTTGGACATCCTCCTAAGTAGTAAAATCTATTATACCTCCCCAGTTCATGTACAGACGCCAGCACATCCAGCTACCCCAATCAGTCAAATTTCTTTTATAGATTTTCCACTTTATCACAAAAGCATAAGGTTCACTTTCAATTGGGGAAATTTGACAGATTGGGGTACCTTGATGTGCTGGCGTCTGTACCTACTGAAGGTACCTAATAAAGCTTATTAGATATTTAAACTCAAATAGCATTGAGATTTAGGCTCAATTTACAATACCGCGACATAAAAAGGTTAATTACGCGTCTTTGCGAAATAATCTTGAGAATTCTCAAACAAAATCGAGAATTTGTTTGATTAAGGAGGTAGTCTAGACCTCTTACGTGACATAGATCAGCTTTGCTTCCGAGTCAGTGTTTTTTCATGGGTACATTATCTGGTTCTGTGGATAGTAGTAGGAGTAGTTAACACACTAGGTAATATCGTTGAGATAAAGTAAACTAAGTGAAGGAGGTGGTCTCTTGCGAAATCACGGCGCATGGAACGGCAACGTCACGATAAGCCGTATCAATCAGTCATTATTTTTTAAATTTTGGGGAGAAAACCGTTTGTTGCTTATAATTTTGAAAGTAAGCGGCCAAGGGATTTAAAAATATGCCTCGTGTGTGCTGCAACTATAACATATTATTTGATATTTAAACGAAAACGGTACTTTTACAATTACAGTAATTCACCATGTGTTAGCCCGTGTTACGTTCCCCAGCAGCATGCACATAGTTATAGGTTTGTAGCTGTAAGACTATTGGAGCTAAGGTTTTGATAAAATTGGAGCCTAGTGCTGCAATTTGACTTAGAATTTTGACCATATCGTCTAATGATGATAGATGAACGACAACACATCTTTTTAGCGTGTCGATGGCAATCTAAATTAAGTCTGCCCAGAATTCAGCTACGAGTTAAGCGTTGTCAGTAGCGTCCATTAGTTCTTGTAACTTGCAGGCATTAGAGTACGCAAGACATGTTAACAAGTGTGCCATAGTTTGACGGGTAGAACCACACTTGCTCTAAGTTGGAAAAGTTTAAAAATCCTCACCTGAGCAAATTTTCCTTACTTCGACCAACCTGAGTCCGGAGTCTAACTTGTGTCCAGGCGGAGGGACGAATGGGATGGGTAGGATAGCACTGTCTCGCCACAGTATGAGCCGTATCTGACCGTGACAGACTGAGACCGTTCGCCAGAAAGTGAGAGCACCCACTTCAGGCAGCTTTTGCGACTTTTAAGCCTTTGTGTCACAAGCTTACTGGTGTGCATAAGGTGCCGTGTATCATTGCCCATTTTTTATCTTTAATTGGAGCATACCACCGTTCTGCGAACGTCTGGTGGCGCTATACCTACCAGTGGATACATCTGTACCGGCGCCGCTTTGAGACAACCAGTGACTGTTTGCGTGGCTGAATGACACGAATTTTCCACATGAAAAAGATAGCGCCAGTCCAGACGTCCGCCTGACATCAGGCAAAGCACTCCATTTATAGCAAACAAGACGTTGCAAGATTTTATTGCGACAATTATTTATTTATATTATTTTACAACTCATTACTCCCAGAGATATAGACATGGCCCAAAGCACTTCTTGGCGAGACCACCATTATCACTTTAATCCACAAATTTCTTACCATTTGGGGGTCAAGGTAAGTAACCTCTAAACATTTTATCTTTTAAACTTTATTCAGGTGAAATAATGTCAAAGGTTAAGGTTAAAGTCCTGATTCGCGTTTATCAGTATCAGACTTTTATGTAAGTACAATATCATAGTTTTATTTGCTATGGTATTAGATAACAAATCAAAACATGATTACCTTGTATTACCTATATTATGATGAAGTGTAAATACAAACTGCACATGATTATAATAATACATTTTATTGAAAGCTCTTAGTGAAAGACTAGACATACATGAAAGAATACAGACATCAGCATACAAGAATGTGCATACAATGATAACAAATCACTTAATTACTACTACTAAGAATATGTATTGTAATAAAAGTAAACATCCCTCAGTAAATAACCATGCCTCCAATTTTACAAATAAAACAATAATTACAACAATATGAATAATTTAAATATCAATATCATATTTTTCATCGTCACTGTTAGGACTGTATGAGTCATCGGGAAGTTGTACCTCTCCACAAAACATAAGTTCTACATAGTGAAAGTAATCTAAAGCAATATTAGTGAGCATTGCCCCTGTTGAGATCCCCAATATTGTGCCAATAACCGGACGTTGTCCAACTGAACTTCTCAATATAGCCCATAGGAAAATTGATCCCAGTGGCCATAAACATCCTCCTAAAAAGGCCCATGAAAATCTGCGGGCTGGAGCTGCAGCAGCCATGTGCGGTCTTGCCCAGAGCCATAGTCCTGCTCCACCACCCGCAGTTAGAAACAATACATCTGTGACATCTCTGCGTGGGAACAATCTGAAATCAATTAATAACATTGTTTGTATAACTATACTAACTTATTACAAAATTATACATGGCTTAGATAACAGTAATAATGTAGGCTGCTTAAGATCATTCTACCCACAAGACATGTTAAACATTAATATGACATGCAATAAAAAAAAGAACAAACATTAAAAAACAATATTTAAAATACTTTCACAGTGGCACATCAGACTAACAGCCTATTCAAGTTATCAGGAAGATTTTCACGTCCATTGTGAAACTATAATGATATGTTGTATTAAAAAAGTTGTTTAGTCTATAATGTAGATTGACCTTATGTATCCCACACTATATTAAAGTTATAATTTATTCTCTTACCTGACCATTAAATGGGGGTTCATCACACTTACTGACAAAGTTGTGTAACTAACCAGACCTTGCATTGGTAAATAATAGTACAACACATTGTCTTTATTAAAAGGTGGTAAACGTAAGTTTGCCACTGATTTGTTAACAACATCCACACTTTTCGGTATTGTTTCCGGCAAGTTTATGATCTGCCGTCTAATGTTGCGGTAAATCTTTTCTAGAATATCCATTTTCTTCAAAAATGTCTGTATATCAAAACAAATTGCACTTATTACTAGTACGACTGCAATAAGGTTACGTCGCTGCACATTATTTGGCAACAGTTAAGGTTATTTATACTATAATTTAAATCATTATAGATTCACACTGTACAGAAAAGAGATCGTAAAATGCAAACAGAAAGATTGCCAATTTATCAATCACTCATGCAATACAACAACGAAAATCTTGTGATGAAAATCTTGTTGGAAAATGTCAAAAACAAGGTGGCCAGATGATTTTTGAAATTTTCCTTATTTTGACACCAGTTGATTAGAAAGAAATTCTCAAATTTCAATCATCATCATCTTTATAATATCAGCCAAAAGACGTTCACTGCTGGACAAATGTCTCCCCTAAAGCCTCATACATACTTAACGATTTATCGTACCGATAAATCTGTGCAGATCAGTTTGCGCAGTTTTATCGATCGTGTGTATGATAAATCGTTGTCGATAATCGTTCGTCGGTGGCAGTTGCAATTTCTATCAGATAAATCGTTGTCGATTACATTGGCACAGTTTTATCGTTGCGTGTGGACGGCGATCGCTCAGTTCGGCAGTACTTCACGAACCTTGCTAGTGTGCGCACGTGCACATCGCTTTCACAGAAACATGTCGGAAGACGAAAGAGTTGGACACCGCGAACTACTTCAAGATTTTATAGAAAGCTACAGAAACGAAACTTGCCTTTGGAAGACTACATGTAAGGATTACCACGACCGCAACAAAAAAGAATGCCGCCTACGACAGGCTAATCGAAAAATACAAACCCATAGATCCAAATGCCACCAGGGATACAGAGGTTAAGAAGATTAATAATCTTCGAACTACATATAAAAAAGAGCTCAATAAAATAAAAATAATCGTGTAAATCTGGAGCAGGGACTGACGAGATTTATAAACCTCGTTTATGGTACTTTGAGTTATTGAGTTTTTTATACGATCAAGAAGTACCGAGACCATCTCCATCGAAAATATATGATGACGAAAATGAGGTAAGATTTTATTTCTGAAAAAATATTTATTGCTTAATTATATTACTCGAATACAAGTCCTGTATTTGACATTAATGAACAAAATTGTCTTTTCAAGGAACTTTCCCTTCAGTTACAAAATACGACATAAATTGACTTCTTATCTGATTTACTGTTTGAATTGTACGGCCTTGTGTAGTTCTTTGTAATGGTTCATGTGTTGAGTCCTTTGTTGTGAATCCTGACGTTATCGTACATTCCTCATAATGTTCACTATCGTAACATTCTGAAGGAGCGTATGAATTAAGCGATGATGACATCAAATAATTATGCAAACACAGGTTGCTCTTACGACTGACCCAATAGTTTCAGGCGACATATTCATTTCTCTTCTGTAAATTCGGAACCTCGCCGCTAGTATAGGTACCAAAAGCGTTTTCGACTATACGGCGTGCTCGCGATGTCCGATATTTATATATCTTCTTAATTCTACTATCTAAGTCATTTTGCCGAAATGGCTTCATCATGTCCTTTCTTAGAGGAAACGCGTCATCAGCTACAAATACATATGGCAGTATTCGTGGACTATTATGTAACCTTTATTCTATAGGAATATATAACGCCTTTTTTCCAGTATATCATAAAATTTTGTATTCAACAATACTCCGCCATCGGAAACCCTTCCATTTATTCCAAAATCAACTAACAGGAATCTGTATTTTGCATCAACGATTGCTAGTAATACCATACTTTGTTTATAGTTATAATACAACGAGCCACTGTTACTTGGGGGCACGATTTCAACGTGCTTGCCATCAATAGCACCTAAACAGTGAGGAAAGTTCCACTTCTGCTCAAATTCTCTCGCTATTATTCACCACTCTTCTTCTGTTTTTGGAAACTGTATCAAAATGAGTACATGATTAGTATAGTAATTTCAGGAATATAAAAGTTCTTCTATTTTACAGACGCAGTCAACCACCGGCATCGGCTTAACGAGCTTTGATTATCCAGACAGCGATCGAGACACATCAACACTGGCCTATTCCGACAACGAATCAGACACACCGACCCCGGCAAACCGTTCTGACAGCGGTCGAGCTACATCAATCTCGGGTCGTAATCGGCCAAGACCAAAAAAAAAATACATTAAATGAAGACGTAAGTACTTAAGTCCGTAAATGATCATTTTAAAAGGCCTAAACAACCCGATAATCGTTTTGAGGTTTTTGGCAAAAATGTTGGGATGAAACTGCAAGAGTTACCAAAAGAACAGAGAATTATAGCAGAAAAAATAATTAATGAAACTCTATTCTTGGCTGGAATGGGTAGCTTAACAATATCACTCACTGTAAGAAAATATGATGACTTTGCAAATACTAGTTTTTCCACACAGCCACTTATTCAAAACATTTCCCCTCAGGCACACATACAAAACCTTTCCACTCAGCCACAAATTTAAAACCTTTCCACTAAGTCACACACTCAAGTCATTTACACTCAGCCACACACTCAAAATCTTTTCACTCAACCACACACTCTAATCATTTACACTCAACCACACAATCATCAATGGAATTTACATCACCAGTAGAGCCAGACCATACACAATCTGATAATACAATTACTTCCTATTTGCGTAATTTTAATGATGAATAAAAAAGTAACTTATTCGTAAAATGTTCTTCAATACGTCCTAAAAGTTTGATTAATAAATAATTTGTTGATTAATACAGTATTTTTCATTCCTTACCTTTAAGTAATCTTTCAAACAAACAAAAAATAGTTTGATGGTTATTTAGGCCTTATTTAAGGATAAAATTTAAAACAAAAACAAAATAAAAATAAAACACCTACATACATGAACCGAAAAATAAATTGGGTCCATATATGGGTTCGTATGCATCCAAACAAATTTGAATCAAAATTACTGACATATATGACTTCGTATGATATAAAGAAAGATAGTACAATAAAGGATCACAATATTTTAATTATTTAATTATGTAAAACAGTTACTCTTGTCATTGTAACAAAAGAATACTTTGTATTTACTACACTTCGTGTAAGTTTTTAGGCCACAAAATTGGCATTTATATCGGGTTTTCTGCACTTCAGGCATATGCTCTGTTTTATTGGTTCTCACAGAGTCCAATGGCAAATCTTTAAAGCAGGAACTTTCCTCCTCATTTTCTTTGAAATAGTCGGTGTTCCTGGATTGGATGGAGCAGGACTACCATGGCTAGTAAAATTTATTGGTGTTCCATCTCTACTGTGATTTCCACAACGCCTTCTTTTTCGTGCCATTTCAGCTTTACCAGATTTGAGTAAGCGTTCTGAAACGGCTTGTTTGAAATCAAATAGACATATGTAAGTGTTTGGGTTGCTCCTGCGCCAAAGAATAGCATTTACAATACACATGTACACCATTATGAAAAAATATTAGCTTGTACCATTTTTAGGATCTCAAGTGAAATAAAAACAAATATCACAGAAGCGCATACGAAACCATATTTGGTTCCACCGAAGAATGGTTAGGTTAGGTTAGAATGCATGCGAAACCATATATGGTGTTGTAGAAAAAGCCCCCGAATATGATACAAATAAGAAAAAAAGTAACAAACTAATAATGCAAACTTAAAATAGAATAATAAACGCACTTTTTTTATTACGTGAATCTTACTGTTGTAATTCACACCCGCGCTTAGAAAAGTCAGGCTACAACCAAATAAACTTTCGATCCTAGACAACAAAAGATGTTTTCGTATTACACAATGCGTTTAGTTATAACTCATGCATTATAAAGCGAAAAAAAATACTGAATCTAGCGAACCACATATGGATTTGTATGCGGTAGAGGGTTAAGCAATTTTAAGTAAAATACCACCGCTGTATGGTGACAGCGAAGACCATCATCACCCCACATCAACCCGTGGGGAGCGTAGAAATTGTTTCGAAGGAATACATACCAGGTGAGGACAGCAGTGATTTTCTGTGCACTATGACCATCAAATTGCGATCGCTAACCCATCTATCAAGCGTGGCGATTATGGCACGTCCTTCTTTAGGAAGACTTTTGTCCAGCAATGGACATATTTTGCCTGTCATGATGAAGTAAAATAAGATCGCACTAGATCGAGGTTTAAATATTTTTCAAAAAAAATATATTAGACATCATTACTAAATTTTTATGGTAAATATTATGAATTCAAATGATATTTTAAAATAGTATTATAGTTAGATTGATTATGAGAGTTCCATTAGATTTACTTAATAACATTAAATTAAATAAAAGAATAAGAATATTATATCAGTAAACGAAGCGAAAGAGGTATGCAAGGATCGTGACAAATGGAAGTCCGTTGTCTCTGCCTACCCCTCTGGGAAACAGGCGTGAGTCTAATGTATTAAATTAAATTCTGCGTATTAGTCAAATATTTGACGGTCCTGTTGGCGTCATTGGTAGGTAGCGGCTGCCTTTCACGCTGGAGGTCGTGGGTTCGATTCCCACCCGGGACAAATATTTGTGTGCATGAACATGTCTGTTTGTCCTGAGTCTGGGTGTAAATTATCTGTGTAAGTATGTATTTACAAAAAAATAAGTATATTTAGTATATCAGTTATCTGGTTTTCATAGTACAAGCTCTGCTTAGTTTAGGGTCAGCTGGCCGTGTGTGAATAATGTCCCAGGATATTATTACTATATAATTTTGCTTCCGAATCAAAAATTCTTATGTATTTCCTGAAATATTGAATTTTAATTTAAATATTAATAAATATTATTATATGATCATAATTCGTGAGATATATCTGTACGATTTAGATGCAAAATATTGAAGCATTTTATAGGGTACATCAGGGTCAACAAATTATTATTTCCCAAAAGTTGCGGAAAAACCCGTTATCTGGAGAGTCTACTTCGAAGTGTCAATGTCAAAGTAGAGATGGGCTTAAACGTTAAAAAAAAATAACACTGCTAAATGCTAATGCTAAAAATAATTAACAGTTAAAATTAGCAGTTATTTTTAGCAACTGCTTAATTTTGGTCACAGAAGTATAAAGAGTGAGTATATACGTCATTAATTCTCATTTCCTTCATACTTTTCACAGGCTTATTATTAGCAACTGTTAAATTTAGTCACAGACAGATTTTTAACACCTAATTAATTCTCATTTCCTTCATACTTTTCACAGGCTTAGGACTGTCAACTTTTTCTGTTGGCCTATTTATAATGAGAATAATTTATTTACAACGATTTCTTTTTTTTTCATATGTTTTTTTTTAGTTTTCGTAATTTTTATATATGTCTTTTGTTTTTTTTTTTAATTTTTTTTTCTTATATCTACTTATCACTTAGTAACATAAAATAATTATCTTAAAATTTTATATATTTTTTATTTCCATTTAAAAATGTTAATTGTTTGAAACTGAGCTCTTGTATGAAATAGTTTTTTTTTACACAAATTACACGTACCAATTTTTTTTACGGTATAGCTATCCGTAAAAAAGTTACATAATTCACTTTTTTTTTGGCGTTGTATATCCATGTTAGTTGTTTTCTTTCAATTTGTAAGTATTCTGTTTCAAACGCAAACAATGCTACACAAACAGTCAAACAATTGGAATTTTCATCTCAACAGTCACAACACTAACTACCTACTACCTAGATAACAAACTCGCGTAAACTTTCGTAACGAAAATCAGTCTTTATTTAACACTAGTTAAATATAATAATAGACTATTTCCAAATTTAGCAGTTAGCACTTAGCAGTTAATTAAATGAACTCGCTCGACGTTAACATTCTAACTGTGATCGAACACTAAAATTAGTAGTAGTTGCTAAATAATCCTGGCCTGTGGCCTGCAGTAGCGGGATAAAGCGAAACAAATATATCCACGGGGAGAAAATCATCGGCGTGCCGTCGTTTCGGACGCCATATTGTCAAAACAAACAGCCAATCACACACTAAGAAGGCTCAAGGTATACCTGATATTGTTTTGTCGTGACTGCTAAATTTAACAGCTATCTCAGAACTTATTTAACAGGTGTTGACACTAAATAAAATTAGCAGTGTTAATTTAGCAGCTTATTAATTTTAGACCCATCTCTATGTCAAAGTCATTGCTCTATAGAATCAGTTCCATGTATGGACGGCATAAGAAAGACTCAAATCGCTAAAGCGGTGCTTATATTTATAGGTTATATATACCTACATACATATTCCAATGGAATGAAAGGGCACCAGGGTACTAGGATACTAAATAGAAAGAAGTACGTAATAAAAAGCATAAAAAGTGTTCTAATGGTATTTTCGTTTCCCTATTTTCAATTAGGGCTCTGTCGATACTTATAGTATCGACAGAGGAAATAACATACTTAGGTACCATGTTATTTTTTTATACTACGAGATTTTAATGACAGAAAAGTGTAAGAATGTATGTATTTTGTGAAGGGTACTGAATGAAAAATAGCTAAAAACATTCAATAATAAAAATAGGCACAAACCGCGTCTAATACGATTAATATCTAGTGAGCAATATGATCAATGGTCTCATAGTCAGCGCTGTGCAATTTGCCCTGCCCAAGTGGTCATGCTTATGTCCCGTGTGCATCCCAGATAGATATATACTTATTGCAATACCTTCGTATAAGAACATTATATTTGTTGTTTTTATTTAATTAATAAGTTAATTAGTGAGATTAACCTATAAATAAATTGAGTGAAAGCCGTTTTAGGTAGGTACCTAAAACGGCTCTCACTCAAAGAGTCAATATATCAACAGAAAATAACAAAGTAAGCATTATTAATTACGGTCGAAGCAACTGTCTGAGTGAGCATAGTGAATAATAGTGATCCACCAATGAAACTTCGTCTTTGTATCTCACTGCTTATTAGTCATTGCTACAAATAAAGCTAAGTATTGATTCCAGCATAAGAAGAAAATGCGTTCGAATCTATTCATAAAGAGATCAGTGCCATCCACGTTGGATTTTTGTGTTAATCATTTTATCGAGGGAAACGGCCCTAGAGCTTTTAAGCCTTCTTGTACTGTCAATAGTTAAGACGAAAAAGCTGACAGGTTCCATAGCAGTTCCCTTATTCATAGCTATGGGATTTTTTTTAAAGACAACGCCCGCATTAGGAATTTTATCCCTGTGTCGCTGGACACAAATTACATCCAGACTCAGAACAACATTTATGGGTCACACAAATAGTTATCCGGCGCGGGACTCGAACCCACGACATGAAGCGGCGACGCGACTGTCTAAGCCGCCGCGCCACACGTGCAGTCAATGCTATGGGATTAGTATACTTATCACTTTTAATTGCTTTCAAAGTAATTTATTTCTCATGTTTTATTTAAAAATAAAAAACCAAGCCTAGGAGGCTTTCACTGTTACACTAGGTAATTTTATTGGAAGAATTTACGACTGCTATGTACAGAGTTCGATCAACATAGGTAGGTGTAAATACAAACAAACGCAATGTACCTAGATGGCACATGGAACAGATGTATGAAAGGGTTTAATTGTCATATAGGATTGACTTTAAATGCATGTTCTTCATTAGCTGGAGTAAATGCTACGTTTGGATTACACCAATGAGTTCGCCAGAAGCTTCCAATAAATTAGGAAACAATTCTACTGCTTACTTAGGTACCTAGTTATTATTGTTCTGAGAGTTTTACATTTATTGGTTAGTGATATGGTTGCTATTACCTAAATTGACGACGCTAGAAAAATGCTTTTAAAACCACGGAATATTTGGGTGAGATTGATTTTTCCCGGATATCCCTAAACACCCGCCTCGTGGCAGATAAGGAAATTTTGTTTTTGGAAACCCATGCTATTCGACCTCTAACCTAGGAAAAATCAGATGAATCACAGACGGATGGCACATGGCACCCTAGTTAGTGAGCGCAGGTACCTATGCGTAGTATCTTTTTTTTCTGATTAGGCAGGGGGCATGCCTACGCATGCCACCCGCAAAAAGTGTCGGCGAGTGGGTATGTCGGACTTGCACCGACTAAACCTACATGCCGTGGACTTCTCTTGGCGCCTGATGGGGGAGCCCCGGGAACGCTGTATGGTGCACCCCTTTTACGCCATGTCCCATGGTCGGGACACGTACCCTGGGAAGACTCGGGATTGCCCTCCCCTATTGCAGACTCCTGCCAGTCCGGCACAGCGAGTGTGCCACAAACAGATCGCTGTCTTACCGAAGCTGCTTGCACATGGCGACAGTAGAGGACACTTCTCTCACTGCTGCCGCAGCCTCAGGTACGCCAAACGTAGTTTGTTATGCGTTATAATTATATTATATTAGTATTCTAAATTCTGTTTAAAATATTGTTCTCCTTAATGATCAACCCTAATGCCAAATTCTAAGCCACCTAGAAATGGTCTAAGTTGATAAGTTCTCCACTCACCAACCAAAACGACACTTTCACCTTATAACTTCAGAACACTCTAGGTTTATTTGTAAGTTTAGGAGAGTGATCAAGTGACTTATAAGAAGAAAAAGGGAGTGTAAGGATAAAGCTAATTGTTTTGGAACTGCTATGTCTAGGTAAATAACTCTGGTGTCTATGATTTGGTCAGTGGTTATTTTTTTAGACTACAGCAAAACAATAAGGAAGGTAATGATTGACCAGTCTGTTGTTCCCTCATTAGTATGAATTATATAGAGTCATACACTAACATAGTAGATATATTTATTTTTCATAGAATTATATAGCAATTTGCATTATAATTCTATGCCCAATTTATATTTCAACCCACTTATACTTTTGCTTTAATTTTGAATACTTTTTTTATTATGAAGAGAAAATGTGATGCCAGCTTTAGAGTAATTCAGTGGCCATCTTCTCTCCCATACAATTTCAATGGCAGCTACTTAATTGGTGGCTTTCAGTTTTCTCACATTGCAAATCACTCTGAACTTGGAACTTTGAAAGAAAAGATGTATATTATCAAAATAGTAGCAAGTGCCCTACAAAGCTGCTAGAGATCATATAATTGTTTAGTTCTAAAAATAAAGTTCACTAAAACAACAAATTAAAATATTAAATCACTGTTTTTATTTTCATTAATTTGGTAGGAATTTTAGCTGCTATAACATGTTGAATTAGATTTTCTCCTAGTGGACTAGTTGGTTCTATATCTAGAGTATTTAAATTATTTACAATGTCTATGCCTTTTCTCCATTTTTCTAATCCATTCCAAGCTATCATTACTCCATTGTCAGTACATAATTTTGGAAATGGCCTATAAATTTCATAACCTGTATCGTTACATAACATTTGCAAAGCATTGAAAATGTAATTGTTGCAGGCAACACCACCAGACACCACTAATTGTTTTTTATCTCCAGGTATAAGGTTATTTTCTTGACAAAACTCCATACCTCTCTGAGTTCTATGAATTAGATGTCTTGTTGTAGCCATTAGAAGAGCAGAACATAAATCATTCACTTCTGGTATTAATTCATGGGCCACAGTTTGATGTTCCATTTCTTTTTTATGTAAATTATATAATACTGAAGTCTTCAGGCCATTGAAACTAAAATTACAATCCCTGTATTCAGCCAGTGGTAAAGGCAATTTGAACATATGAGGATTAGTTGCTTTTGCAGCTGCTGCCTCAACAGCTTGTCCACCACACATTTTAGAATATTCTGGCACATTCCTTAATTTCATCCTTCTTGCTACTTTATCAAAAATCTCTCCTGGAGCGCAGTCCATACTCTCACCAAGGAGTTGAAAGTGATCAACATCCTGTGCTACAGCCAATAAGCAGTGGCCTCCAGATATCAGAAGGGTTAGAAATGGGAAGGATATATTATTATGATGCATTCTGGCCACTAGTGCATGTGCTTGCATGTGGTGGATGGGTATTATTGGTTTATTGTAACGCCGGGCTAAATGCTTTGCATACTTCATTCCTATAACAAGACTGAGTGGCAGTCCAGGTTTTAATGTGACTGCTACAGCTGAAATGTCTTCCATGTTTAAATTAGCTCTTTTTAAAGTTTCAAGTACAGTTGGTTCTATGTAAGCTCTATGAAGGTCTTGTGCAATATCAGGTATAATTCCACCATTCCTTAAATGCATTAAATTTTGTGAGTGTATCTTTTCTGATAGTAATTTTCCATCTCCATTGATTATGGCACATCCAGTATCATCACATGAGGTTTCAATGCCAAGTATTTTGATACTGGAACAGCGTTTAACGTTATAGCATCTAATGGGTAAAAACCATTGTTTAGTTGTATTAACAATTTGCGATATCTTTAATCGTCTTAGAAACATGATGCTAAATAATATCTTATTAAAGTGTAGTTTAACATGTATTTGGTATATTATGTTCTCAAAATCTTATTTATAAATCACTAAAGTATGTCAAATTTGTACCTAAAAATACTATACTATTGTAAACATATAATTTGCCCGAGCTGATTTTTAAATATCACATTCTGTCATAATATACTTTCGCTGTTCAAAATCCCTTGAATTTATTATAAATAATGGAAAGGAAATAAATAGATTGATACTAATAACCTATTATTATAAAAAAATAACCTAATACTTTTCAATGTCATTGTGACACTGGTTTGACAGTCGCATGCACAGAATACAAAATACTCACGAGGCGAGGTCGCATGTCTGCAGCTGTAAGTTATTTATTCGTTCGTTATTTTTTCGTTAGTATTGACGGTTATTGACTAAAATAATATAGTAGATTTTTGTCTTAGAGAATACCGGTGTTAATAATTTAAGCCGTTACTTTATCCAATTGGAAAATTCAGCTCACTCATCCATCATTCATAGGAATCAAATCTAATTTATGTCAACCTGGAACATGAGCTTGTATTTCATTTGTTAAGAAAACCAATAATTCCAGAATCTAAAAGAAAGGTGTACTGTCCACCAGTGTCTATACAAACAAAGTTTTATGCGTCGGAACCAATTCTGAAAGCATTTTTGGGCCATCCTCAGATACGTCTTCTACAGCTCACTAGAGCGCTGCTACTGCATTTTCTGGAGACGAAAACTGTGTTCCTTTCAGTATTTTTATCATTTTAGGGAAAAAAAGCCAAGGCACAAGGAATGTAATGCGGGGGACCTAACAGTTTAATCGGTGTGCTATTCAGTGAGTCCCTAGTTTTGAGCGCCGAGTGCGCAGGTGCGTCCGCATGATGAAACACTAGCACGTGGGGCCCCGTCGTGTCAGGTCGCGTCGGTCGCTTGTTGGTCACTGCCTCGAACACTTCTTGCTGGTTCGGCAATGCCTTGATGCTACAATGATTCCGTAAAGGAATTGACACCAGATTCCCACTTGCAGTAAATTAACTATCTATCAAAATGTTTCCTGCGCTTCTAGAAAGCTTCACTTTGGTAACTGTTGGTTCATTTTGAAGTAGCCATTCTGTTGACTGGCGCTTTGTTTCTGGATCGTAGGTATAGGTAAATGCAAGACTCGTCACCTATGGCGATATCATAAAAACGCCGAGATGACCCTGCGTGAAATTTAATCATCATGTCTCGGCACCATTCCACGTTGACCTGCTTCCGAGCTTCAGTGAGTTTTTGCGGTAACCAGTGCGTGACTATCCTCCTCACTCGTGCACCTTGAACGTGGAGAATCACGTGAATGCTTCCCGATCCGGTCTGCAATGTTTGCTGAATCTCTTCGTATGTTATATGCCTATTCTCTTGAATTAAAGTTTTCTTCTGTAACTGTCGCCACAGGGCGAGAAAATATTTTTTTGCCAGTCAATGATAGCCGAATTATTTTCACTATACCAGTGGTAGTACCTACCTAATCGGTTGTTTTTAGGGCCCTTATCCGCAAAAGCCATTTTGTGTATATTGAAATATTCCTCCGGTTTTAGGCAATATTTAAAGTCATCAAAATCATGGTGCGAAAATGTTCTCGGTGAGTATCCATTTTTCATAGAGATAAGATTTCGCAAATGAGCTCATATCAAACTATGGAGAAAAATTAGAGATTGGAACGTTAGAATTTTAACTTTAATAATTGTACTTTTATTATAATTATATTTATATCTAGCCAGTGTTTCAAACAAAACATAAGATTCTAGAAACATTCTGAGCGATGTGTACCTACTGAATTATGTTGCCAGAGAGCTGCGCTGTGGTGTATTAGGAACGACCCCGCCTAAAGTTCAGCCGCTAAAAGAATGCGTTCCTGGCAGATACCAGTCATCACTACGGGGTAAAAAGGTTTGTAAATTCAGAAAGTCGCAGTTAATTGATCTTATATTTTGAGCTAAGATTTTTAAGAAATTATTTGTTAGTTTCATATAGCTTGTGGGTTGTGGTCTGTTCAGGGATTCAAGTATGAATTCTGATACGGAGAGTTGATGAGATTAAAATAATATAGGAAATAAAATACAAGATGGAACCACGTAAAAAAGCAAATAAATTCTCATAAATGACAAGCGCAGAAATATTTTTTTTGAGTCCTGTTTATATAATAATGGCTAGTAGTTTTCATGGGACTATGTTACCTTTATTATCTTAATAATAGTATAACTTTATTCATCAGTGGATTACTGTGGGAGAACTATTTGTCATCACTCATCAGGTGCTTCTAGTGACGTGTCGCATTTTAATCAGGATACTATGAAAGCTGGTATCCTCGTTATATCGCTTAAAATAAGCTCTCTCATCATTAACATAGGCGAGACTTTTGCTTTACCAGATTTTAGTTCAAATCAATTGGAAATAGTTCCTTCAGACAGTTGGATTGTCATTGACATTTTTATTATTCTGTTGTGATTCTTCAAGAAATATTGCGCGGCGTGGCGTCTATCCAAATAATTTATGCCTCCCTTTCACACACATACACACACATATTGTTCTCTTTTGTTTTCTTATATTTCGCGTTTAAGTGCGAACATTAACTTTCTCTAGAGTTATGTAAAATTAAAGTGTAAAAATCTAAGGGATGGAGACCTGGTCTCTTGAAATACAGGCCTTGAGTCTAGTTTAGGCACCAGTCTGCCACAGTAATAATTCTTACTAATGTATACAAAAATTATGTAAAGCTCTTACCGTATAAAGTTTTGTTTTGTAACTATTAATATTGTGGAGAGAAATAAATAAAATTATGTTATCTTATCTTTTATTTTTTTGAGACAACGCCTGCATTAGCGAATTTTATCCCTGTGTCGCGGGGTACTTTACAAACATATAATAGACGGACACAAATGAAATCCAATTTGGTCCCAAACATTTTGCCTCAAATAGGACTCATGGCTTGAGCTTCTTTATTGAGGTATATATTTATTCTATCCAATTCTTTTACTTCGCAGTTGTTCTACCCTATGCCTCACTGCTTGTTATTTAAAAAAAATGATTTAGGTAAGTACTTAGCTACGGATCTATTTGGATTCAGGAATTTTTAAATAGGTATCTTAATAGCAGATTGTTTGTTTGTAATATGTGTTTAATAGTAGTATATAGTAATTCATAATAATAATATACAGTAAATTCTCTCAAAAGGTTACAAATATATAAATTTCGAATGGTCTTAAATGTATAGAGATAACCTTGTGAGAGCTGGAGTCTATAGTAGGTTCAAGACCTATATGGCAGATCTACAGGCTCTCTGCTTTAACAATATGATTTCATATTATTAAAGGAGAGAGCTCCCCTCATCATATTTATCTTTATTATCAAATTGCCCAATTATCATGTAACAATAATGACCGTGTAAAGTGATAAATAATGAAGTTAAGATAGTATTAGTCACTTAGCCCGTTAGAGCCAGACATTATGCATAATGCTCGTACATTACGTATAATGGCCGCACCTGGTCCATAACATATCCAAGTTGTTTTGTTTAATAATATTATGTGCATAACTTGATCGGGACGCGACGGGATCTCTTTGTAATTCGATGATATACCTCAGTGACGCCAAGCGATCTGGTTGCGTTAACGTGCCCGCACCGTCTAGAACCATGTTGAAGGTCTTAATTCGAACAAAATGTTACATACATGTACAATATGCAAAAATATCTTGGAATATAGTGAATTTTAGTAGTGAACGCAATGCAAATAAAATTAAAGCCGAAGATGACAACGAGCGCGTTGAAAGAGATTATGTGATCATGAATTTTAATGACATCCCTGGTCCTAAGAGTTATCCTATTATTGGAACACTGCACAAATATTTGCCGTTTATAGGTGAGTACAAAGAACTTGAGTATCAATTAAATAGTTAGGTATATGTAATACGCTCATAAAATTTTAGAAAATTTGTTTGATGTGTAGGTATTTAGCTTGCGTCGCTCTACTCGTAGAAACAACCAGCTGAATAAAGCTTTAAATTCAGCGCATGGTTAGCGCATTTAGATGTTTCATAGTTTATAAAATTGAATTCCCTTTCTTATTAATATCCAAAAATATACGGAACAAGTTTCGTTTTATATTTAATTTTGGCTTAAATATGAGGTTGATTTAGTGAGCCTGAATTTTAAGCCAGAGGTCGTCGGTTCGATCCCCACCCAGGACAAATCTTTATGTGATGAGCATAATTATATATATATATATATATATATATATATATATATATATATATATATATATATATATATATATATATATATATATATATATATATATATGTATATATATATATATATATATATGTGAACCAGCTTTTTCATTTCTGGTATGCTAACCAGTACAACACTGTTAGGTGGGATGGAAGCTTCTCTGATGCGTAGGTACCGGCTGGAGTGCGGGGTGGGGCAACGGGGCCTTAAGTTCTCCTAAGCTATTCAACCTGTACGTAAACGAGCTTATAGATGGACTCAGCATCACACGAGTTGGTTGCTCCATCGATAATATTTGTATGAATAACTTTAGCTACGCCGACGATATGGTGCTGCTGACACCAAATGTAAGTGCAATGAGAAGACTGTTAGGTACATGTGAAACATATAGTCTCACACATGGCCTCATCTATAACTCTAAAAAAAGCGAGTACATGGTCTTCAATGCCCCCGGTAAGTGCCCTATAAGTGTGCCTGAAATTAAATTGAACGGTATCGAGCTTAAACGGGTAGAGCATTTCAAGTACCTCGGGCATTTCGTTACCGAGTGCCTTGATGACAAACATGATATAGAGAGGGAAGGGAGCGCAGGGCATTGGCGATCAGAAGTAATATGTTGGCCCGCAGGTTTGCACGTTGTAGTTCACAAGTCAAACTAACTTTATTGAGAGCTTATTGTCAGTCGTTCTATACGTGCAGCCTGTGGTTCGGTTATACTTTGAGATCGTTTAATGTTCTGCGTGTCCAATATAATAATGGATTTAGGATGTTGATGGGGCTGCCTCGATTTTGTAGCGCCTCTGGCATGTTTGCTGAAGCAAGAATAGATGGATTTCATGCCATCATACGCAAGAGACTGACGTAAATGATAACCAGGATACGAGGCAGCTCTAACAGCATCCCGAAAGTCATTGCAGATAAACAGAATTCCAATATCCTAAAAGCGTATATTCGCGCTCAAATAAGATAGTGCCTTGTATTCTATTTTATTCATATTTTATGTAATCCTTCTATGTATGGACTTCTATGTCTGAAATAAAGATTTATTATTATTAGTATAATTATTACTATAGGATTTCTTCTTTGTCTTTTTTATAAATTGCAATTAGTGCCGATGTCGACAATTCTGCCAATGTCAGATTATGAAATGGGAAAACGTATAATAATTTAATACAATTTTAACGACACTATTTAAATTGATATCACTAATTGTGTAATTATTTGTTCTGTGTGTAATTTATCGATACTATGTATTTATCTATACATATAATAAAATCGTAGGAAAGTCAAAACTGTACATTGAATATTTTTTAAAAAGGACACTTTTTTTTTTAGTACTTAGTGATAATATGTAGCCTATCCTATATAATATATAGGAATTAAATGTATACATATTTAATTCCTCCGACAGGATCGGAGTTTTTTAACATTATTTCTTAATTCAATACTTAGTTCTAATTATACAGTTAAAGTTGAATCATATGCTTTCTTAGGGCGTGTTAAAATCTTATTTATCTATCTACTTACTTATTTAACATGCTATTGATTGTTTTAAAAGGGAAAAAGGATACTTGGCGCGTGATCTAAAATCGAAGTCGAAGCCAAAATATAGATTGAAGTGAATTGAATTGAAGATTTGTCTGTATGTATGTCCGAGATAAACTCTAAATGTACTGCATATTTACTTCAAATTTTGCATGAATATAAGAGGTCGGGTCAACATATAGGCTACATATTATCACGCTATCACCTACGGGGGCTATGATAATTTATAAAATTTATCGCGGGCTAGTTATCAGTTGTCTAGTCTTTAGTGACGTCCACAACTGGACGAAAACCAAATGATGGGCATAGCTTACAGAGAGACGCCCTGGTACGACTTCTATGCCTACAACGGAATGAAATAAGGTGGTGGAATTTGTGCTGTTAAGATTTACGTTCGGCGAAAAATAGTTCGGTAAAATAATACCTATGACACATGATCTTTCGATGATCTTAAAATATGTAAAATAATGCATAGGTAGAGCAAAAAAGACATCGGTCAATAGTTTTCGCTAAAATGAAATTCGAACAAAAAAGATCGGTAAAGTGATCGGCTCCCCTTATAATACACCGAAATGGGCGAGTGATACCGCTGCACGATGCAAAAATAAGTAATAATATATTGTATCAAAAGAAGAATAATATCCAATTTTTATGTAAATGTACCTACTATAACCAGATTATAATTTAGGCATTCTATAATACCTAGTACTTAATTAATATTATTCTTATAATTACACCTAAATTTGGTGGATTTTATAAAAAAGGACTAACTGAATAATAAAGGACGAATTGTAAGTATGTCTTTTTCTCATTTTGACGGCCGGTTGGCATGGTTGGTAGATAGGTATAAGTGATTGCCTTTCACGCGGTAAGTCGTGGGTTCGATTCCCACACGGGACTGATATTTGTGCGCATGAACATGTACGGTCCATTTTTTCTTACTTGTCTTATTTGGTAAACAAACACTACTCGGCACGAAAATCACTAGTTTCGTCATCAATCACGCACTTTTAGTTAGGTATGAACATCTTGATTGTTGGAAGAAACACATACTATATAAATAACACCAAAAACTGCTTCAAATTAACCATCCAAACACATTAATTCTCTTAAAATCAAAATTATATCAGGATCCATTTTCACAGATTAATAATTATATTGGCAATCTGACATTTCAAAATGCTAGTTTGTCTTCGGAACTTAGAGAAGGGAAAAGTGAATGAATGATTCTGACCAGTGTGAACTGTATAATTTTAATGTAAAAAACTGAATAATAAAGCAGAATGTTTATATATATATATATATATATATATATATATATATATATATATATATATATATATATATATATATATATATAGTCAAATTGCCAATATAATTAATACACAAAACCTAAAGTTTTTGTTGTAACTGGTCGTAGACTAAAAGTATTATTTGACAAGTGAATTTTTTTGACTTGACGGGATACGTCCTGTCATTCGTCTCGTCGCCTCGCTTTATGTTGTACGTTACGGGTGCTCTACTGCTCTCTGTGTGTGTTTGAAGTGTAACGATTTGGCTTTCTACTGGACTCTGCTGATTCTTTCTGTGATTTGGACGGTTTTATTCTTTAGACTGACGACCTTTGGCTATTCTTCAAGGACATCGATATTGCATACGACTGTGATTTTAGTGCAATGGTTTTGTTTAAACAAGGTAAGTAAATTAATCTTTTTTAATGTTATTTATTCATATTGGGAATTCTTTAAACAATCCTGAATAATAATAATAATTGGATATCGGGTCAACGCCACCAAATTTGTCTCGGTAAATAGCAGCGCAATTGAGACGTGAGCTCTTATTTTGCTTAGTTCGCTTGAAACACGGCTAATGTAAACACATTTCACAATGCCGTAATGTGGGTTCAAAAGTTGCAAAAATAGTTATTTAACCTTTGTCTTTTCATTTCTAAGTGACAGTTGTAATTGATTGCTTTTCTCGTTTTTTATGACGAATGATCGTATGTATAAGATAATATTTTGAAGATAAGTGACTTTATTACTAGGTGCCATGTTCCTAATTAGATTATATACTTAAGCTATGCAAGCATTATGGTTTGTGGATAAATAATTAAAGAAAATCGTGTTATCGAACATTTATTAGCTCAAGATGAAAATAAAATAATGGAATTATCTGCATTACAGGTTTGAAAAAAATTTGAGTAAAGTGGTACCTGGGTCGGTTATAGTACTAGACAATGCACCGTACCACTCCAGACTTGCAGAACGAGTGCCAAACATGAGTTGGCGGAAGGCAGATATACAAGCGTGGCTACAGGAGTAACATATCAATTTTGAAGAGAATGAGATAAAAGCGCAACTTTTATCTAAATTTAACAAAAATCTATTTAATATAAAGTTGTGGATCAAATGGCGGCCCGCAAAAATGTTATCGTTTTACGCCTTCCGCCCTATCATTGCGAATTAAACCCAATTGAACTGATATGGGCGCAGTTAAAATCTTATGTAGTCAAAAATAACAAAACTTTTAAAATGGCTGAAGTCAAGGAGTTGCTAAAAGAAGGCTTAAGCCAAATTGGTACGATGTCTTGGAATAATTGTATAAACCATATAAAAAAGAAGAGGATAAAATGATGCAGCTTGACGGACTTTTAGATGCTGCAACAGATACACCTACCCAGGGTTTCATTATACACCTGTCAGAATCGGAAGACTCCAGAAGTGTCATTTATTCATGTGATTCACATGTAGTGAATCACATGAATAAATAAATTATAAATAGTTTTGTTTTATTTTTTATATAGGCCAACGATATATTTCAGGAATTATTTCTGTGATTAAGATAATGTGTGATATTCTGGCAGCTTACTACAAAATTATCAACGCTAATTTATTCCCAGGGCCAGAACTAAAATTTTATTAGTCAGGAAATCCTACATTACTAATATCATTCGGTTACAGCTGTATTAATTCGTTCAGTCCTTCATTCGATAATTTCCCAACTCTATCAATTGTCTTTGGTTACCAGTACGCCATATTTGTGTACTAAATAAGACAAGTAAGGAAAAATAGATTATATGTATGTTGTCCCGAGTCTGGGTGTAATTATCTACCTATATAAGTATGTTATTACAAAAGAAAAGTAATATATGTAGTAGATATATCAGTTGTTTGGGATCCATAGTACAAGCTTTGCTTAGTTTGGGGACAGATGGCCGTGTGTGAATAATTGAAATGATATTATTACCTACTATTATTATCGTTTATAGCTTCATTTGAATATGAATTATTTTACTTTTCTGAAAAACTCTGTTCTACTCGTCTTATGAACAAAGTCCGTACTTTCAAAGCTTCATTAACAAGCACTTAGAAAATTGGGCATATTCAGAATAGTTCTCTTTAAGAATACCGAAGTCTTTCGCCGAATTATGCATTTATATAATGAGGGATTTCGAGAATCATACTAATATTATAAAGGCGAAAGTTTGTAAGTGTGTGAGTGTGTATGTTTGTTACTTCTTCACGTCTATACGGCTGGAGCGATTTTAATAAAATTTGGTATGGAGTTGGAAGACACCTTGGATTAACACATAGGCTATATTTTATAAAGTTTAACGCGGCTAAAACCGCGGGGCATAGCTAGTAAGTCCATATACAATAGGTACTTTTAATGTATCCTATTTGAAATAAAATAACGACTTATTTTCATTTGCTTTGACTGATGTACTTTTCTAGGCCACTTTCTTAGAAGGGCTAGAAAACCACATAATTAAACTTCTTTTCTATTCTAAATCGAAACAATTTATAAGTCTGTTCAAATACCTACAATAGAAAGAATTGAAATTAGATAGTTTTTGTTTACATTTATATCTAGACGACTCTTAATGTATTTATAGATAATTTTAATGATGTAAATGATGTAACTGACTGTCATAGTTGCATCATTTGTGACGATAAAAATATCTGTACCATTAAATGTGTAGGTACTACATACATACCTATAATATGATAAACTAACTCTTCCCCGCGGTTTCACCCAAGTCAAATTTTATAACTCATAGCCTATGTGTTATTCGGAAATTAACCTATATTACTACAAAGTTTCATCAAAATCCGTTCAGTAGTTTTTGCGTCAAAGAGTGACAAACATCCATACATCCATCCCTACTCACAAACTTTCGTATTTATTGAAGGGCCTGTTGGCGTGGTTGGTAAACGCTGCCTTTCACGCCAGAGGTCATGGGTTCGATTCCTACCCGGGACAAATATTTGTGCGCATGAACATGTCTGTTTGTCCTGAGTCTGGGTGTAAATTATCTATATAAGTATGTATTTACAAAAGAAAATAGTATTTGTAGTATATCAGTTATCTGGTTTCTATAGCACAAGCTCTGCTTAGTTTGTGGTCAGATGACCTTGTGTGAATAATGTCCCAGGATATTATTATTATTTAGTAGGATGTGTCGCCATCTTAACTATCCAACCTATCACCATATGTCTTTGATTGCTTTTATAGGTATGCCAGTGATTGCCTCGTATGTCAAGCGTGAAGCGTGTTCAACAGCAGAGAATTAAGTCCAGGGTTCAAACTCCACTTTTTTATTAAGAAAAATTCTTAGTATTAGCCCGGAGTGTGGAAGTTACAGGCATTACATCCCCGTGGCCCGAAATCACGTAAAGCTGTCGGTCTTATGCCTGAACTCTTGCCGGTCGTGTCATTTAGCCGTCCCATAGGATCATGAGAGGGAGGGAACAGGATCTCCCCGGTGTTTTGTGGAGGCCTTTGTCCAGCAGTGGACACTTATGTGGCCACACCTTTCTGACTTGCCTACATTTTTACATGTAACATAAGTTAAGTATAAGTTTGTAGCGTATTAAGTTCACTGTTTTTGTCATGGTACCAGTGCGTACCATGTCATCATTTTTGTACACTGACAACTACCGCAACTATTTTGTTCTATATTCCAATCCCTGCCTAGGTTGTCTGGAAGAGATCACATTTAGCGATAAGGCCGCCAATTGTACATTTCTGTAATGCATCCTTGTTCCTTATACACTCGCGAGCAACCAAATCGACTCAAGCCTTGTCGGCGCACATATACATTGATACAACTAAAATCATGAATGGAAATTATTAAAATGATATGTCATTCGAAAGCTTAAGATGTCAGCTTTAATTTGATATCATTATCATTGAAATCCATCCATCATTTTTGAAATAAATGATGTCTGAATGCAAGAGTAGGAAAAACGGGAATTTAGGAAAAAGGGTATGTGTCTCGTATTTGACAAATTAAACAAAAAAAATTAAAAATAAAATTATTTTATTTAAATCAGTATTTCGTATTGCCCCCTCTAGCCCTAATTACATCCCGCAGTCTGTTTTTCATGGACCTTATCAATTTTTTGACATTTTCTTGAGGAATGCCGTCCCACTCCTCTAATAATGCTGTCTTTAGCTCGTCTACGCTTGAAGGGACTGGATTTCTGGCCCGAACTCTTCTTTTAAGCTCGTCCCATAAGTGCTCGATGGGATTCATGTCAGGACTGAGCGCAGGCCAGTCCATCGTGCGTAATTCGACCTCTTGCAGAAACTGTCGAGTGACTCGTGCCGTGTGGCAGCGGGCATTGTCGTGCATTAACACGAAGTCTTCACCGACAAACCCTGCGTAGGGCACAACATGATCCAGTAGAATGTCGGTGATGTACCGATCAGCTGTTAGCCCGCCTCCTCGGCCGCCCCCAGGCACGAAAACAAGTTCGGTTTTTCCCTCTAAAGAGATACCAGCCCACATCATGCAGGAACCGCCGCCATATGCCACTGTTTCAGCGAAACAACATTGGGCAAATCGTTCTCCCGGACGCCTGTAGACTCGGCCTCTCCTGTCACTGCCATGCAGACACATTCTGCACTCATCAGTAAACAGGACCGATCGCCATTGCGCAACGCTCCAATTGAGATGCTCTCGAGCAAATTGAAGGCGCGCTTGTCGGTGGCCTGCAGTCAACTTAGGGCCCGTCGCAGGTCTTTTTGGCGTCAAGTTGGCTTCCTTCAAGCGTCTTCTCACTGTCCACTCGCTGACAGCCACTTGTCGTACACGTCTCAGTTCTTGCTGCACATCAACGCCCGTAAGGTGTCGATTGCGCAGCGAGGTTGAGACAATGAAGCGGTCGTCTCTCTCTGAAGTGCACCGGTGGCGGCTCGTTCTTGGTCTCCGATTGAAGGCACCAGTCTCTTGGAACCGTCTGTATACTCGGGATACAGAAGACTGGCTCAAGTGGAGCTGGGCAGCGATTGCTCGCTGACTTAACCCTTGTTGCAACAAGGCAACAACTTGAGCGGCTTCTTCTGGTGTGGTATCCATGGGTTAGCGAAAACAAGGAATGCAATTTACGGAGATGTGTACCGGTCAACCTGTAACAAGCAACTGATAAGATAAACCGGAAGTGGGGGGTTTTATAGCGGGAGCAGGTAGCGCAAGTCGTGGATTCCTAAAGAGGTAATTTACGCTGACGGCCAATTAAAATGTGTCAATAAATCAGCGCTTAGTTTTTTTTAAGGTATTGATGTTAATTGAAAGCCTAATTCTTCAGCTTTCGAATGACATATCACTTTTGTAATTACCATTTATCGTTTTAGGAAAATCAATGTATATGTGCGCCGACAAGGCTTGAGTCGATTTGGTTGCTCGCGAGTGTATTTTATTTTACTTGGTGTACAATAAAGAGTTATCTATCTATCTATCTATTTTTCTGCTCGTCGACAAATAGACTTGCTGACAACAGACAAAGTATCATTTTATGTACTGCATTTCATTTTCAGCTGCCATTGATTGCAAGGCGCCTATTCACTCCTAACGATGAAACATTGACGGCATCAGAAAAAGACGGGCAGGTTGGCGTGGTTGGTAGATACTTGCCTTTCACGCCGCAGGTCGTGGGTTCGTTTCCCACCCAGGACAGATATTTGTGTGCATGAACATGTCTGTTTGTCCTGAGTCTGGGTGGAATTATCTATATAAGTATGTATTTACAAAAGTTTTGAATCAAATGGCCGTGTGTGGATAATGTCTCAAGATTTTATTATTAAATAAACTTACTTACGAATTGTAATTTATTATCTATTTCATAAAATTAACCAAATTTAAATGAAATTTACTTCCTAATATTTCTTTTCTGGTCATTAGATATACTTATATGAATAATATTATTATACGAGTAGAATGCTTATATTGAAATCTGCTTATTTTAATTTTACATTAAATGAAGGTAGATTTTTTTCTTTAACTTATTCTTCTTCTTTTACAATATAATTTATTACACCTATTTACCTATCGGGCAGCGATCTTACTCGCCCATTTAGGTGTTTGATAAGACTTCAAATGATTGTATGCAGTATGGTGTTCGTGTCGAATAACTTAATAACACAAAATAACACCATCTCAAACATTGTAGTAATACATATCCAATTAACACATAGGCTATAATTTATAAAGTTTAACGTGGGTAAAACCGCGGGGCACAGCTAGTAATACATATCTACCCTGAGCAATTGACCTAGTGCCGGTTTAAATTCTTCAAATTCCACTTTGGCATACCATTAAAATTTTCAGCAGTCGTTCTTCGTATATCGTTGGTATACCGGTGGAGTGGCGGCTCTATCAAAAATAAATCACAACGCCATTCGTCTCGTAGGTAGTTCGATAACACTAATAATGCACATTAACAATAATGTCAGTTTAATTTGTTTTTATTGATAAACAATTTGATTGATTCTAATGGACTTTATGAGAAAAAGATTAGGCAATTTAAAATTACTTCTGTTTATATGTTAGAATGTCTTCTTATTTCTTACCTTATTCCATCTAAAAGAGGTTAGCTCCCTATTTAATATTTGTGGGTAGAGAACAGAATAGAACGAGCGAAGCCCATGCGGAAACTGTTGCCGAGAGAGTTCGACTACGTGTCGAACTTTATTTAACTACTGACTGATTCCTCTAACAAGTGGTATAGATAGTTTCATGATAAGTTGCCCAGACGGATTGGTAGTTCGGAAAGCATAGAGGGTAGTCGTTCATCCAACCTGGCATAGTTTTTATGCAAATTATTTGGGAACTGTACCAGCATAAAGACCGCTTCCGGTCATCCGGTTAGTAAAATAAGTAATGTTCAAGAAATTACATAATGATATAAAATATTTCCAGGAAATTACATAATGTATTAATAAACATTTTCAAGAGATTCCATAATCATATAATAAACGTTTTCAGGAGATTACAATGTCGAGGCTTTGGACAAGAACTCGTGGCTGAACTGGCGCCGTTACGGAAGTCTGGTGCGCGAATCACCAGGCGTGCGTCTGCTCCATGTTTTTGACCCTGATGACATTGAGACAGTTTTCCGACAAGATCACCGGTATCCAGCCAGGAGAAGCCACCTTGCTATGTTACATTATAGGACCAACAAGCCAGATGTTTATAACACCGGAGGATTGCTTTCAACGTAATATAATAAAATATAAATGTTTACCAAGTTACTAGTATATTAGGATATAATAATCTCCTCGACCGATTACGGCCACGGCGACCTCTTCAACTCCGTTCTAGCTGGCGTTGATGTGCTCGTGTGTGGCTAACGTAACCGATCTTATTGATAAAAGTCCGCGCACAGTGCGGGCAAGTGAGCACACCATTGCCGTAGTTATAACTGATAGCACAAGGTGGGTGTGCCTTCAGTTCATCGCGTCCAGCCTTCGATCAATAATACGTCGAGCTTCTAGTTCCGAGCAGCGATTCTCCTCAATTATATTTTTGTTTTAATGAATTATTAGGATATATATGTAGCTTGTAGAACCCATGGCCGCTGGGGCAGAAAGGTTCTTGAGTGGCGACCGCGAACCGAAAGACGCAGCGTGGGCTGGCACGGCAGATGCACCGAGAACGTGGACAGACGAACTTGCATGGGTCGCGGGTAGCAGATGGATCGCAGGCGTCGCAAACAGGCCAATGTAGAAAGCACCTGTGGGAGGTTTCTGTAGTAAAGTGGACGTCTTTCGACGGATATGATGACTCGTATACACAAGGCTCATAAATAGGTCGTCGTTGGGCGAATGAGTTGAATATTACTATTTTTATGGTACTAATATTTATTCTGTGAACTCGTCAAAAATGCGCATTCCCTTAAGCCAGCCTGACGCTCCAACACCATAATATGTAACACATAAATGACTAGTCTCTCTGAGACTGGCAGTTAGGATGGTATTAATAACAGTATTATAGCGTATTATTTTTACAATTAAAATAGGACTGAAGCCTGGCTTTTTACAGATAGAACAATTTTATTCTTCTTGTCATATTTTACTAATACCTGGTTATGTAGCTCTATACGAGATAGTATACGAGAGCATATGATGTTATGTGACTATACTAGCTTTTTCACCGGGGTTTAGATAACTGGTACTATCCCTCGGTATAGTAAAGACGCCAGCACATCAAGCTACTCCAATGTGTCAAGTTTCCCCAATTGAAAGTGAACCTTATGCTTTTGTGATACAATTGAAAATCAATAAAATAAATTTGACAAATTGGGGTAGCTGGATGTGCAGGCGTCTGAACATTTTCTATACCCCTGACAACGTGCTGTTTGTTACACTTTCAAGCTAATATTGTATTTAATGACATATTACATACTCTAACTTCCAATTTAATATTGTATGCCAATATGGAGTCATAGTTACTAACCTTGTGAACAACTTCCATATGTAAGCTATGTGCCACACTAAAGTTCTATTATTATTATAAAATTTTGCACACATGATGTCAGAGGTGAAAGGATATGAGATACTTTTTACCCAGTAAAAAGTACTGTTCCCGTGGGATAAGACCAGCGAATCCGTGCCTAAAAGCTAGTTGTTTTATTAGGGTTCTGTATCCAAAGGGTAAAACGGGACCCTATTACTAAAATTTCGCTGTATGGCTGTCAGGCTGTCTGTCTATCCAGCGCTCACCAGGCTGTATCTGGCGAAACGTGATAGATAGACAGTTGAAATTTTCACATTTGATGTATTTCTGTTGCTGCTATAACAACAAAAACTAAAAAACTAAATAAAATAAATATTTAAGAGGGCTCCCATACAACTAACGTGAATTTTTTCCTCATTATTATAGATAATGGTACAGAACCCTTCGTGCGCGAGTCGGACTCGCACTTGACCGGTTTTAATATGAACCTTTGTTTTGTAGCAATGGGCCGGAATGGTGGAAACTTAGAAGCACTTTCCAAAAGAACTTCACCAGTCCGCGGAGTGTGAAAAATCATATTGAAAGTACAGACAATATTGCGACGGAATTTTTAGATTGGATCAAGAATAAGAACATTTCACACGGTGAAGATTTTCTGCCATACTTAAATAGACTGAACCTTGAAGGTACGTAACAATAAATATTGTATTTTATGCCAATCTTTGCTATTTGCTTGATCACACCTAAATGCTTGCACTTGGCACACTGATAGTCCATTATAAGCTTATTAGCGTCGTTCGGGTGATATGATGATGAAACATTATAAAAAGTTGGCGTGAATTGTAACATTAAGAAATATCTTTATGTTACAATTCACGTGCCAACTTTTTATAATGTTTCATCATCATCATATCAGCCGAAAGACGCTCACTGCTGGACAAAGCCCTCCTAAAGAATCTCCACAATTGCCGATCTTGCGTTGCGTTTGCGCTGGAACCTGCTGGATGCGCCAGCAGGTTCCAGCGAACCTCACAAGATCATAAATTTTTTCCTTTTTTTTCTTAAAAGACAACGCCCGCACTACTGAATCTAATCCATGTGTCGCGGGGTACTTTAAAAACATATAGATGGACACAAATTAGCCGCTGCGCCACACGTGCAGTTAACCAATTATATTGTTTATCCTGATTAAATTAAGTCTACTGAAGTTCCAAGCGGAGGGTACCTATACTATAATTATCATATACATACTTACCCCACTAACACACATTTTTAATCTCAGTTTCAAAACCGGTGTATTCCCTGAAGTCTGGAAGGTTGCCGCCGTATCCCCCATCCATAAAGCAAGCCCTAAATGCGACCCAGAAAATTACCGCCCTATTGCTTTGCTTAGTGTAATTTCTAAAATATTAGAAAAAATAGTCAACCACCGTTTTGTAAAGTTTATGGAAAAACATCTGCTTATATCCGATAACCAGTTGTTGCAGCATTTTCAGTAGAAAATGCTGCAACAACACTACTTAATAAAATAGCCGCTTACTTAGAAAACAAAGAGAATTGTCTTGCAGTGTTTCTTGATCTAGCCAAGGCCTTTGACACAGTTTCAATAGATTTACTTTTAAAAAGCTAGAGGCTTCTGGAATTAGAGGAATTCCTTACAACTGGTTTAAGAGCTACTTAAGCAACCGTAAGCAATACATAAAAATAGGTAACCAAACCAGCGACCAGCTAGAAATTGGTTTTGGTGTCCCACAAGGCAGTATACTAGGGCCCACACTATTTATATTGTATATAAACGAAATTGTACGCTTACACATAAACAACTCAGACATTGTCACATATGCAGATGACACAGTCATATTATTCCATGATAAATCATGGGAAGGAGTGTTTCAGAGCGCTAACGTAGGTATGTCCGAGGTTGTTAACGCTCTCAACGGTAACTTACTAACTCTGAATATCCAAAAAACTAAACTCATAGCCTTTTCTAAATCATCGATATCCAACCCGCCCTTAAACCTTACCCTAACCATACACTCCTGTCCTTCTAATTCTCACTTTACTTTACCGGTTTGTTCTTGCAAACCAATTCAGCGTACCTCCTCCATTAAATATTTAGGAATCATAATAGACTCAACATTCTCTTTTAAATCACACATCTTTACAATCTCGGGCAGAGTTCGTAAACTCATATATATTAAGAAAAATCTTCGCGACTGCCTCCCTATTGACTTACTACGCAGAGTATATCTAGTTTTATGCCAACCCATTATTCAATACTGTATATCAGTTTGGGGAAGCGCTGGGAAAAGCTATTTAGTTCTTCTTGAAAGAGCTCAACGGGCATTACTAAAAGTAACATTAAAAAACCTTTCCACTTTCCCACAGACACTCTATATGAGATTATTGAAGTACTTCGCGTTAGACAACTTTTTACTCTACGAGCGATCACCAGCACTCATAAAAATCTCCACAATAGGACTGATTATGACGAAATTATATCAAAACGGGTTTTCACAATACCACTTCCACCCTTTAACTCCCTCCTCGCCCGACGCTGACCAGTTTTCTCACATCCTCACTCGTACAACAAAGTATCCGCATCTAAACATCAAAAATCAAACTTATGGTAAACTACATATCACCTTAAAAAAATGGCTTCTCTCGTTAAATTATACCGAAACTGAAAATCTTGTCTGAACTCTACAACTACTCTTACGAAGCATGTTCTCACTTCTCTCTCTTTCTCTCTCTATCTCTCTTACTTTCTCTCTTCTTTCTACACTTACACACATACAACCCTCATTAGTTCATAAGTTTTATTTTATTTTAGACTAAGTAGCTCCCTTGCTTATTAAGATTAATGATTTTGATCTCACTATGCTAATATGTATTGAACTGTGTTGTAAATTTTCTTTATTTAGTTGATTATGAATATTGTCCATGTAAACCTGTATTATAATAAGTACAACCCGTGTGATCGGTACCCAAGATACAGGCACAATGCCTAGTTTGGGACCAAAGTTATTTTTAACACTCTGTGAAGCTTTACTGTCATAAAGATATTCTTATTCTATCATGGAAACTAACGTAACGCTTCTATTTGAGAGATAAACGGGTCGGTAGAATTTGTGTTTTGTAGAATTATCTCAATTTCCAATTTTTTTTCAGTCATAGGGAAAGTAGCATTCAATGAGCGTTTCAACAGCTTTTCTCAGTCCGAACAAAATGCTGATTCGAGAAGTAGTAAAGCCATCGAAGCTGCGTTTGGATCTAACTGTGGCATTATGAAATTAGACAAGGGATTCCTGTGGAAGATTTTTAAAACACCACTTTATAGGAAACTTGCCAGTTCTCAGGAATATCTGGAGGAGTAAGGGAGATTTTTTAATTTATTTTAGTATTTCGTTTTATAGTATGACTTCACTAAAGCTACTACTAGCCGTCTAATTTCACAATTAAGGGAGCTGTAATTTGTGAATGGATTACATAAAAATAAAACTTTATTGACCTCGATACAGACGCCAGCACATCCAGTTACCCCAATGTGTCAAATTTATTATATAGATTTTCAACTTTATCACAAAAGCATAAGGTTCACTTTCAATTGGGGAAATTTGACAGATTGGGGTAGCTTCATGTGCCTGCGTCTGTACATTTGTTTAAGTAATACAATTTCAGTAACAGACAGAGGCACGTTGTATTGTTTACGTTACATTGTTCCAAAGTGCCTATTGGCCTCAAAGACATACCACCTCTTGTATATGAGTGTTTACAAAAGTATCAGAATAAACTCGGAGTGCAAGTCAGTTAACAATTTATTAATATCTCCTATTACTTTCAGGCTGTCGAGAAATATATTAATAAATAGGCTCAACTTCTTCGAAAATCTTGATAATGATGACCAATCTCTATTAGCATCGTTCACAAAAGAATTAAATTTAGATTTGAAGGATGTGCTTGGTATGATGGTTGATATCCTTATGGCTGCCATTGACACTGTAAGTATTCACTTGGCTGCCTTATTGGTATTGGTATTGGTCAAATAAAATGAGACATTATCACACGTTATCACCGTCTCTGGTAAACATTTGTAGCCGTGACCACATAGGGTGGTTTTGTAGTAACTAACAGTTGAGTTTTGTTTACTGTTCAATAAGTCTATGTTTAAATCTCCAATGATGATTACACTTTTTGCCTAGGTCTGTTCATTAACTGGTTTATAAGATTGGTGTATTCCATTCTGTTCTTATCCGATTGTCTTACAAGGTAATAAAGTTCAACCAATTATAGTTTATTTTGAGATTTTTGTAGACGATTACGACTGATAGGCTGTACACCGTTTCTTGTAGGAATCCTAACTCCTGCTTAGTATAGATTAGCACTGCTCTTTCTTCCCTACATCCTCGTGTGTGGTGACATAATGTTATTACCATTCACCACCAATAACTTTATTTAATTTTCCTTCACATTTATTTCTCTCAGTATTTATTATATCTATGCTTTTTTTACTTGCCTTTATTAAAACTAATAATTTATGAAACTGTTTTCGTAATGACTGACTGATGTGCTAACATGCACAATATCTAAGTCTTTACTATTCTTTCTAGTTATATAAGTTACCCAATCGTTTTAAGTATTGTAATTTATTTTATTTATTTATTTATTTCTCTCCTTTATATATTGACAATCTACATATATCTTTAACTGTGCAGAATCGAATTTAATTTTTATTGTAAATCAGCTTGTGTGCATGTCATTGTGGACATTATTCCGTCTAACCTAAGGCTTCATTCGGTTTGAAAAAAATAAATGTAATTATATTAAAATTAAATAAATTTCAAGGTTAATTTCAAATATCACTCTCCCTGAGTTTATGTAATGCCAACTAAACAAAATTTAATTTTAATATAATAACATTTATTTTTATCAAAAAGGATGGAGCCTTGGGATAAACGAAAACAAAAAGTCAAAGTAATAAATATTAGCTTAAAATATTGTTCTTAGCTCATTTAGTTGTCGTGGCCTAAATATACCCTGCAGGACATTAGTATTAAAAATATTTATGACAATTGAATATACTTTCGCTATGGAAACTTTCTTTAACTTTCTTTTTCAGACAGCATATACGACCAGTTTTGTTTTATATCACGTAAGTCGTAATCCAGAAGTTCAAGAAAAAATCTTTTTGGAAGTTTCATCCCTTTTGCCCAAAAAAGACGCACCTGTAACCTCTGATATAATAAGCAAAGCTGTTTATGTAAAAAGTTGTATAAAGGAAAGCTTAAGATTAAATCCTGTGTCTATTGGAGTTGGCCGTTTGTCACAAAACGATTTTGTATTGAGAGGATATTTAATTCCAAAAGGAGTAAGTACTTACCTAATCATTTTTAAAAGTTAAAAACATTGTTATTATCTCATGATAGTGAGAATTGTATTTATGGCAGCCAGTTTCAACTGACGGTTAGCCATTTGGGTAGTTTCGTTTTTCTGTATTCAACCGTTCACTTTTATAATCCGACGGGATGGGCAAGTCCAACTACGGGACGGATCAATTGCAGATTCGTCGGCTTTACTTGCTTTAAAAGAGAGCCGGTGGAAAATATTTACCAACTTCAACCCTTTAGAATGTTTTTTTTTTCAATTAAGTTCCAGTAACATCTTATATACACAGTGTTTTGAATAAATTTACGGCTGAATACTGAGTTGCTAGACCAACCAGATGAGCCATAAATTTATAACGGTTGAACAATGTGTTCTTAGACCAACCAAGGTTGGACGGCGGTGGTATGGCGGGGGCCTTTGTTTTCCGCCAGCGAACCATAGCCTGCTGCAGAAGGCGCCCCTTAAACGGATGCTGAGCGCGCTCAACACGGTATCCTAACATACAGATATATTTACATGTACCTACTCTGAGTGAATTCACAGAGGCAGCTTATTATATAACAACACTATTGAATTAGAATCCTGTAATGATAGCTGTTTGTGGTGAATAAATAAAATAAAAATATACGTTGATACCGTGTACTTAGATTAACCAGAGAAGCCATAATTAATAATACTTTTATTTTATTATTTGGGTGTTTCGCTTATTTCGTGCATATTCCACGATGTTTCTAAATTTCTAATTTATTGTCGAATAACGAAGTTCTTTTTTATAATATCACTAATATATCGGTAATATTTTAACATTTTGTGTGTTATACTTTCCTTCTATAGATAACAAAGAAATTAAAATCATATAAAAAATCGGGGTGCGATGGTAATGAGAACGTTAGACTTTCTACTACCATCAAAGTGAAAACTCTGTATTTCTTCGTTATATTTAACGCAGTAGTTCTCACTAAAGTCAACATGAACCACCACCTCTTGTGGAGTAAGATTATTTTTAAGATCTTTAATGTTTCTATATTGAGTCAAAATATTAGTGCAGTGTTTCATGTAGCCAACAAGAGCGTTTTCTAATTGGAGTATAATATTACGTGGAAAATCATAGAATGTTTCTTTTTTCGTTACTAATTTTGTTTTCTCCACATCTCTCACGTAGTACTTTTGAGAACAATAACACCGCTGATAATATTCAATTTTCTTGTCATTCTGAAATTCGGCGTACTCTAAGTTTTTCGATGTACATTTTTTACATGTTCGTTTCATACAGTTTTTAACATTAAGGTTACAGCATAAGCTTTCTAAAGTACCTCTCCCGTTAGATTCTTTTAGTATTTTATTCGTGTTAAGACATTTTATTAATAAATCTACATTATTGCACAAGCCCTTGTATCATTCTCCAACACTTCTTGATAGAATCTCACCAAATATTAGTTTCTTTTTAATTTCTTCACGCTTCTCTGTGTTTACGTTTTCTACCAACTGTTCAATCTTTTCTTCAGTCGAGATATTATCACTCTTCTTCTTACTGTTTACTAGTCTGTATAACATTTTTCTCATGGCATCTTTCTGTTTCTTCGATTTGTCAATTTCTTGTTTTAAAATCCCGATGCCGTTATCGAAGCTTTCTTATAAGAACGTCCTTTTTCGGCACAGTTGACAAGAATTAAAATTACCGGATCCCAAACAGTATATAGCCGAACTAGGTACGGAGTTTAGCGCTGATCGAGCGAGAGGATCTTGTTCTGCTGGGACTACTTCAGTATCGCTATTTGGTGGAGAATTATCTATCAATAGCTGTTGAATCGTTTTTTCTTTCTTTCATAATGACGTTTCGAATTAATTCGCTATGTCTTTCTTTGGGCTCTCAATTGCCTAGGTGTCATATTTTCTGCACTATTAATTTTTTTCTGCTCTTTTTTTTAAGGTATCATGCACGTTCTTTTGTCTTCAGTTCTGCATACTTTTCAGGATCTTTTTTAATTTCTGCATACTTTCTTTGTTTCTGTAAGCGATCGCGCTCTCTTTTCTGCTCTATTGTTTGTTTTGTTTTCTTCGGCATTTTAATAATTAATTATCTGTAAAAACACAATACCTTATGTTATTGCTCACCGTTAGCAATCAAGTAACACAATAATCTAAAAAATACACTCATGCCACTTGATTTAATGTTGATAAATATAATTTATTTAAAATATTTACATAATTAAAAATACATTCTAATTGCCATCGTTTTGATCTCATTACCATCGCTTAAAAAAACGACGGTAAACGAAGGCAATGAGGAAGAAGGTAATTAGGTTTGAGACCTTTATTATTTTTATCTTAAATAATATCAATATTACGAACTTCATGCATACTTTAAAATACAAAAATAGTCTATAGAATTGATAATTAGCTGACAAACAAACAAAACCATAAATACTCACTTAACAATACGGACGATAGGAAAGAGAACGATTCCAAAATATTCACCTCCTGCGAAACTTTATACGTTAATATTTTTATATCACGAACATGCATGCACTCACTATGACGTTTACTGGCTGACTGAGACGTGCGCCGGGGAGTAGATGGCAGTAGCGCCGCATTTACGGTCATACGCACACTAAAATTTAGATTTTAATACAAACCGATGGTAATCAGAAAAAAAAAATGTTGATCATTTATAATTATAATTTCATTATACTACTGAGCTATTGTTATATATTTTTGGTCTTAATGTTGTATTTTTTCATGTAGTTTCGTATTATAGTTGCTTTGCTTATTCTAAGTATGGATATTTTATGGTAAAATGCAAATGTGATTAGAAAATTAGTAAATGGACGCCGAAGGAAATGACAATTAGTAAAGTTTTTCATTTATAATTTAGTCATTGTGTTATTATGACCTCTAAATGTCCCATGCATATAAGCGCAACTTGATTTTGTTTAGTTTCCTTTATAAAGAATATAGATATTTAATTAATAAATAAAGATTGTTGACCTGGACGTGTAATTTGCACCAAATAAGCGAAACACCCATTTACACCTAAGAAATCTCAATTTTGGCTGGAGATGACGATGGTACACTATGAACAAGTGGTAAACCTAGACAAACATAAATAGAACAAATAAAAGAGAAAGTAAATATAAGGTTAAAGAATTTTATTTCTCAATAAGAAAATACAAATTAAACTAACTTGACAACATTTTTAACATATATAATTTGAGTTTGACTTTGACAAATATCGTTTTGTATCCAGACATATAAGCACTCGCTGTAGAAGAGCAGAGTCCTTCTTATGATGACGATAAGAATAACATGTGTTTATTGTTTCAGACCGTTATTGTAACCCAAAATATGATAGCATCTCGCTTACCACAGTATGTACGGGATCCTTTGAAATTTAAACCTGAACGATGGCTGCGAGGTGCTGATGGATACGAAAATATTCATCCCTTTTTGAGTTTACCGTTTGGTTTCGGGCCCCGCTCATGCATAGCAAGAAGACTGGCCGAGCAAAATATATCTATTTTTCTTATACGGGTAATTTCCATTTCAATATCATAAGTCGCGATGACTGTGTGTTTCGGAAATGGTATTTACATAATTTATTTTACATTACAGTTGATTCGTGAATTCAAAATTGAATGGACGGGAGGAGAACTTGGAATTCGGTCACTTCTTATAAACAAACCTGACCAACCGGTAGCTTTGGCTTTTACTAGAAGGGATGTCTAACAAAATTTAATAATTAAATGTAAGTCGGTAATTGTATACTAAGAATTTATTCACCAAGATCATAGAACGATGTAAGGTTTTGGACTCGATCGAAGGAATCTAGGGTCAATTTTGGAGTGAAAGGAGTAAGGAGTAGAATTCTGAGTGCAGGTAGAGATCGGGTTCACTCAACATGAAGATCTGTGTCTCCAAGGAGTATATACGCATCTTTAAACAATTTCTGCGTGCCAATATAAATAAATACCAATCAAACAAAGCATTTTGTGTTTTACTATCGTCATGACATCTGATTTTGGTCAGTGGTAAACATTATCATAGGAATTCAGTTCCAAATTGCTTGCCTAAACTGAAATTAAGTGATGAAACTATAACTTCTGCGTGCTTTATTACCTGTGACTCCATTCCCGTTTCTATTTAGTATGATAAAATATTGGCATAACTTGCCACATCATACCTTTTTTTTTTTTATTAACATAGTCATAGTGGCGGGGGACTTTACAAACATTGTTACTTGCGGAAACAAAGCACATCCAATGTCCGTACTATAATAATAATAGCTTAGTAGGATATTATTTACTAAATAAACTAAGTAGAGCTTGTACTATGGAAACCAGGTAACTGATATAGTACATATACTAATTTTTTTTTGTAAATACTTACTTATATCATGGATAATTACTAAGACTGCACGTATGGCACAGCGGCTAAGACAGTCTCCTCGGCGCTTCGTATCGCGGGTTCGATACCCGCGCCAGACAACTATTTGCGTGACCCATAAATAGTTGTTCTGAGTCTGGATGTAATTTGTGTCCATCTATTATATGTTTGTAAAGTACCCCGCGACACAGGGATTAGTTTCCCTAGTGCGTGCGTAGTCCTTTAAGAAAAATAAAAAAATAATAATCAAGAAGCTTCCTTGGGCTGTCTGATTGATTTACCAGTTTTTCATAAGTAATACGTTAGGTTATAAAGAAATACGACGACGACCGTTGACACGATGGGGTGATGAAATTGCGAGGACAGCCGGCCCAAACTGGAAGCAGACCGCACAGGACAGAGACAGATGGGCATATTGTCTTTTGAAAAAAAAAAAGTGTCAGGACAAACACAGAAATATTTGTCCTGGGTGGTAATTGAGCTCACGACTGCGGCGTGAAAGGGAAGTATTTACCAACCACGCCAACCAGTCCGACATGAAATTTTTTAATATTTAAGGCACTTAATTTACTAATTGAACCGTGCAATTTATATGATATCGATTTACAAAACGCAATATAAAAATAACCCTTCGATTTTGCGAACTGACGTCAGTTCCTCCCAATAGTTTTTTAGTAAATTCTCTTTAAAAAAAAAAACTTGTGTGTACTTATGTACACGCGTTAGAAGTTATACTTCTTAATATACAACTTGAACATAGTTATCAATTTTCATACCACCTAGAACTAACGTCATGCTGTTATTTTTACGATGCGCGCGCATCGTAAAAATTCGCTCTCATACATTTTCATACCACCTAGAACTAACTTCATGCTGTTAAATTTTTTGGTGTCGGTGTGCGCGCGCATCGTAAAAATTCACTCTCATCATTTTTCTCCATCGCGCCAAAAGAAGTATAACTTCAATATTTGACATAAATATTGATAACCCTACCATTAACCTAGCTAAATATCGTTACTATTATAAAATAATTCTTATTGTAAATTATTTCCTACAATCCGTGTACCTAAATATCTATATGTACCTAGAAATAATTATAAATTAATTATATATAACTACAAACATGTTCTAACTATTTACAAGCGCTTTTTTAAAAACCACGTGAATAAAAACCTTTTTTTATTATTTATTTTATTATTATTCACTTATTTAAGCACACTGTCAGAGTCTGACACTTCACTAGAACCTTAGCGCTCCCCTGTTTAGGGTTTAATCATGTGACCCATATATAGCTCTTTTGAGTCTGGGTATCCTTTGTGTTCGTGAATTGCATGTTACGTGGGCGTTTTATTTCAAGAAAAACTTTTAAGTTCATCCATGCAGAATTTAAGTGCTTGGCACTTGTCTGTGTAGCATTCTCCATTTATTCTGTTGTAGAGCTATTTCTTTTACTTCAACTCTTTACCTTTTAAGTAAATCTCAAAAATTGGAAATCGTAAATTTAATTCTTTAGCGTTGACATAAGATTTACTCTTTGCATGCGAATAATATTTAAACTATATATATAAAATTTAACTTTTAAGTATAATTAGCCAGGGGCCTGACTATAATGATAAATAAAAGAATACATTTTTGTAGAAATTTTTATTATTTTTATTCACATACCATCAGCAGATTATAAATGAACTGGCAGTTGTCATGAGGATGGAATTGATATTGATTAACCGTGCTTAGAGGATCTATTCTTAAATAGAATATGCGGAGCAATACGTTCAGCTACGATTTCATGGGCGCAATCAGTGTAGTAAGAAATTTTGTCCTTCTCTTCGGCATTGCGCATTGATATGAGGTTAATAGACTTTCTAGGATGTGAGCCGATCGGTAATATCGCGGCTTTAGGAAAAGCTATGGTAGGTTTCCTTGATTTCGAACGGTGACCAGGCTTCCTCACTAAAAACGGTTTTCTGCCGTTTACGAATGGTGCGTAAGTTTCGAATTGGGCAATTATCGGCACAGATGTAATTTTATCTTGAGGTTTAGGTAGAATGATTGGCGGCAGGTATTCATCATTTGAGAAGATACACTTACCACACTGATTCGTATGAATTATTTCATCAAATTGAGGGAACTCAGGAATAAAATCAATAGATTCTTCTACAATTACTTCCGCTGGTTTTAGCACATCTTCAAAAACTGGAAAGATAATACTAGGAGGTGATAGTGGTGGTAGTTTGGGTGCCTCAGGAATCACAACTATTTCTTCTTCAATAATTGTTTGAGCAGGAGGAACCACTTCAAAATTTTCTTCCACAATAATTTCTACGGGATTTGGTTGCGGCGTTTCAACAATTTCCACGATATCTTCTTGAATTGGAATTATTCCTGGCAGAGGAATGGGCTCGGGGAATATTCCAGTAACCTTTTCTTCAATTTTTTCTTCGATAACCACTTTTGAAGGTCCACCCATTGGAGGTATGTTGTGTTGGTTGATCATAGTCATTAAAGCTTCTAAATGTGATGGCATATATCCTGGAGCATATTGCATTTGGGGATTGAAGAAGAAGTTAGCACCTTGATGCAAGAAGTTCGGAGCAAGTGATCCTGGTAATCCTAGTGCTCCTAGGTTTGGTTGTGCGTTAAAATTTTCATTAACGGTTATCTTAATTGGTTCATAGTCAACGGTAGCTGAATGCACCGGTGAATAAAATAACGCTAATAGCATAAAGAGCATAGTGTGTGATATCTGTAACAAAACAAAATAATATTATATAAGAGCATTGAATAGGCTGCATAACACAAAACATTTTTCATTTGTAGTTGAAAATGAAAAACCATCAAAAGTTGCAAATCTTTTCCTTTGTGTACATTTTTTTGAGTGTTGCCGATTTTAGTTCTTCTCTCAAATGAAGTGTAATGTATTAAATAACAAAATATTTTTGTACTTACCATGATACTTGTTTCAATCCAAAACAGTTGTGTGAAGACAAATAATTCAACATACTTTATATACTTCGTAAAATTATGTACAACATGATTAGCAAATCCAGCATAGGTTAATAGTTCAGGTTGAATAAGCTTTGGAAGTTGAACGATTGACAAATATTTATTGATAATGAGCTCATTACGGATCAGTGGAATGTTGCGATGTTACTGAGTTATTTCCTATTGAAATCCTAGTATTGTGAAAAATTACATTAGATATTAAACTGGTAATACTAATTACTAGTAAGTTAATTGCTGTTAGTCATACTTCTAACAAAAGTATGAATAAGGTAAGCAAAATAGATACAAAAAATCCCTTCTGTATTAGATGCGTTAAAGGAAATGTTCTACACCAAAATATTAAAGATTTTACTGAGTAAAGGTTAAAACCTAATCAGACGGTTGCTCAAGAAGAAACAATCAGTTAAACAGACAATATTAGTAACAATAATAATAATATCCTGGGACATTATTTACACATGGCCATCTGATCCTAAACTAAGCAGAGCTTGTACTATGGGAACCAGGTAACTGATATACTACATATACTACTTTTCTTTTGTAAATACATACTTATATAGATAGTAACAATACATAACAAACAGACATGTTCTTGCGCACAAATATTTGTCCTGGGTGGGAATCAAACCCACGACTCCCGGCGTGAAAAGCAAGCATTTGCCAACCATGCCAATAGGTCCGTTAGTGTTAGTGTTAATATATATTTTTTTATTATTGCTCTAATCTGGTGTAAGAGTGTGTAAGACAGGAATGAAAATATACTCTGTTTCTAAGTAAAATGAACGAATCTTTACATATTTGGTATTTGGTTTAAAAAAAAAAAACGGATTTTATTCACGTAGACTTTAAAAAGCGCTTGTAAATAATCAGAACATGTTTGTAGTAATATAGTTGTAAACATTATTATTTCTAGTAACATAGATATTTAGGTACACATTGTATGAAAACATTTATAAAATTTATTTTATTATAGCATTGATATTAAGCTAGCTCGTATCAAGTTATTGTCAAGAGATTATGTTTAATTATCTAGTTTAAGTCTAATATTTTTACTACATACTGTCTACATATAGTTCTGTCTATATTAAGGTATTATTATTATGACGGACCTTGTGTTAATAACGACGGTCGCACTTTAATGTTTAATACATTGAAACAAATTTTACATAATCTTGCGTTCATTTTATACGACAGTCAATTTTTTCTTTTTTAATGATGCTGAGAGATAGAACAGGTGATAACTTTACAAAATGTTTTTTTAATTACAGATTGCTAGTAGATGGAGATGATGGATTCTTTAAAACTCCGTATTGGTTAAGAACTATATTAAGTACACAATTATTGCAAATATTGCTCGTTTACATATGTATATATTCTGCCAGTCTCATGGGAGACTAGTCATCTTCAGATGACATATTAAAGTGTACAAGCGTGTTCTCAAACAGAATCAAATGCAATATCCGTTCACTCTCATGATCCAATGGGACGACTAGAGGACACGACCGGAAAGAGTTCAGGTACGGGACTGTCGGGCTTTACGTGCTCTCTGAGGCACTTAGACTCCGGCTTCTTAATCAGGCTCATACCATGGCCTGCTGAACTAGTGGTTAGTAACTCTGACTGCTAAGATACAGGTCGTGGGTTTGATCCTCACCCATTACAAATCTTTGTGTAATGAGCACGTTTATTTGTTCCGTTGGAAGGGTGTTAGCAAGGGAATCCTAAATTTCATCTGCCAGTGTGTATAGTTTGTAGCTTAAGGCAGAGCGCCTACCCCGGATTGGTAGATGGTGCAGGTTGGAGACCAGCCGGACAATAAAATTTATGATTTCCCATTTTTGAGATTAGATTAACGCTTTGCATTGCGAATAATGCTGTACAATTCAAATTTAATACCTATATAAGCTGAGCAATGGACCTAGTGCCGCTTTAACTTCTTCTAGCTACACTAGTTTCATTTTATTTATTTATAACTTTGATAATTCCGTCTTCGGAATTCAATAGCTAAGATATATCACGAAGGTCAAAAACATAAAGTTTGTATTCGTATTCGAAAAATTGAATATGTCCATATTACAGCTGTCAAAAAATGGATATGTCCATATTACAGCTGTCAAAAATTGAATGTGTCCATATAGCTGCTGACGCTTTATGAGGCTCAGGTATGATGTTGAGTGGAGCATGGAGCTATTACAAAGAGGAGACGGCCTAAGCAACTGAGAACTGTGATTTTCAACTGAGTCCAAACGTCATCATGTAGGCGTGGCCTAAGTCAATGTATTGTTGGCGTTCGTCCTGTGCACATCTACGTCACGTTCACAATTTACAGCTATATTTGCGCTAGAAGATAAAAATAATGAAGTGTTGTGTTTTATCTTGTAAAAACTACTCGGACAGACGTTCTAATGCTATGGATGGCATCAAATTTCATTTGTAAGTAATTTTATTCGATTTTTTATCAAAATAGTTCTAGAAAATTCCCTTAACGTCGGCGTTTCGAAACATAATTCTACACGACATTAGATGGCGATACTTGGGGTCATGGGAATAAAAAATATTTAGGTACGCAGAGCTTAGTACTATCATAATCTATTAATCGTATGTACTGAAATTTGTTTTACATTCATTCGTAAAACCCCTTTAATGGCCAAAATACATTTTTGTAGCTTTTAATATAATTAAAAAAAAAAACCGCCATCTATCGAACAAATATGAACATAACAAAAACAGGGCCGTAATTAGGATCCAGTTATTTTACCTAATGTCCCGCAGCTGTATCATAATTAGAAAGTACTTAAACATGAAATGCACTGCACAAAAAAAATACTATCTCCTATAAATTAAATATTCTATGTACAGTAATTTAATTAAATTACCTACTTCCCTTCATTAGTATGCTCGTTGTTTACTTAATTTAAATTAAGTACTTCAAGCCTACCTAGTTTATTTAGTCAAATTTTAAAATTATGAATGTTATAGATTGCCATCTGAAGATAATCTTAAGTAGACAAAAATGGATAGCAAAAATTAACAGACAAGACTGGTCTCCCTCTAAATATACAAAAATTTGTTCTTGCCATTTTAACGATGAAGACTTCGTAGTAACAAAAAAAGGCCTTAGAAAATTAAAGAAGGGAACTTTACCTTGTTTAAAACTGGATATATCGGTTCGTAACAATGCATTTTTTTACCCATAAAATATTTAAATTTATTTCCAATATAACATGAATAACAATTCGGAATATTAATAATAAGTCATCGACCATCTATAGAGAAACGGCAGCTCGACTAGTAGTTCTAGAAACGACACGTTCCCGAAATGAAACAAAATCCTATAATCTTCAATCGTCATTCATCAATGACGTTTTTATTCTAACATTTATTTTATAATAATATCACTGTCAATAAAAAAAGGATATCATTATAGTTCGCAAAAGTAAAAAAAAAACAGTACTCCCTGGAACGAAGTTATGAGTCCGGCCCTGTTGCATCCTGCACTGTGTGACATCTAGTGTAAGAAAGTTACATTACTACTAATGATAGTCGACAAAACATGCGATTAGTTTACCTATTGACCGGTAGATGTAAACAAAGAAGTAGGCGGCATCTAACACCCTCTCCCCCCCGCAAAATGTCACGCGTTGTTTCATAGAAAAATCGAATTACAACGTCTCCTCTTTGTAATAGCTCCATGGAGTGGAGTACCTTTTTTTTTTTTTTTGGTAAAGCAGGGGGAATGCCTTCGCATGCCACCCGCAAAAAGTGTCTGCGGGTGGGTATGTCGGACTTGCACCGACTAAACCTACCTGCCGTGGACTTCTCTTGGCGTCTGATGGGGGAGTCCCGGGAACGCGGGTATGCTGCTCCGGTACCCCTCTTTTGCGCCATGTCCCAGATGGTCGGGACACGTACCCTGGGAGGGCTCCTTTGGATTGCCCTCCCCTATTGCCGACTCCTGCCAGTACGGCACAGCGACTGCGCCACAAACAGATGCTGTCATCCCGGAGCCGCTTGTACGTGGCGGCAGTTGAGGACACTTCTCATACTGCCACCGCGGCCCCGAGGGGAGTTGGGCTAACGGCTGCCGCCGCCACCCCGACGCCTCCTCCGCCTACGAGCGGGATCGGCTCGTTCCCGATCCCGTTCGGCGGCCTCCTTCTGCAGCAAAACTGCCTCACAAAAGGAGACCACGGCGTCCCATTTGGTGGAGTCGCCAGCCAGCATCGCATACACGACTGCTGGCGGTGAAAGATCCCGTCCGATCTCAGCGACCAGGACTCGTCTCCCAGGCCGGGCACTCCTCCAGCGTATGCTGGGCAGAGTCCAGGTCGCTCCCGCAATGGTGACAATGTGTCGTCACTTCTCGGCCGATCCGGCACAGATACTCACCGAAACACCCGTGTCCGGTGAGTATCTGTGTCAGTCTGTAGGTGACGTAGCCGCCCTTCCTTCCCACCCAGGCCTCGAGGTGAGGCAGGATAGCACCGACTGCACGTTGGCGCGCGTTCAGGCGCAACTCCAGCCGTGCGCGCCACTGTGTTAGTACGCGCCGGTGTGCATCCCGCCTATAGGCAATGAGCGTCTGCTCTGGCGCCTCACCGCTCTCCCGGCGGACGCGGATCTCGGTGTAAACCGTCGCGTCGACTGCCGCCAGGAGATCAAACGGCGGGAAGCGTGCCAGGAGTGTCGCCGCCTCAAAGGATACCGTCCGGTATCCTCGTGCGATCCGTATGGCCACCACACGCTGCAGGCTATTCAAAATAGCCCTGCAGCGGGAGGCGCCCGTCAGGCGTTCAGACCAGACGGGCGCCCCATAAAGGACCATGGATCGCACGACACCTCCGTAGAGGCGGCGAACTTCTTCCCTGGGTCCCCCGAGGTTCGGCAAAAGCCGGTGTAACGCACCGGTTACCCGGCGCACTCGGGGGACCAGACGCTCGAAATGCTTCTCGAAGCCCCATCGGCTGTCTAGGGTGAGGCCCAGGTACTTCATGTACCGCCCCACCCTGACCTCTGCGTCACCTACACGCATCGACATACTGGGTGGTTCCACCCTACGGCGTAAGCCGTGGAACCATAGCGCCTCGGTCTTGTGAGGCGCTACCCGAAGGCCCAGTCTCAAAATGGCCGCGACGACACACGCAACTCCGAGTTCGGCGAGGCGTACCGCCCGCTGGAAGTTTACCTCCCGTGCTATGACGAGCGTGTCGTCCGCATAGCAGACGACGCTCACTCCGGGAGGGAGGCTTATCCGCAGGACCGCATCGTATGCGAGGCTCCATAGCAGAGGTCCCAACACGGACCCCTGGGGAACCCCGCAGGAGAGCTCCCTCTGGATCTCAATCCCGTTCCGACCGACGAATTTGATCGCCCTGTCGCGCAAATATGCCCCGACTATACCACGGAGATAGGGAGGCACGTTATGATGGACCAGTGCCTCCCGTATCACTCGCCAGGGGACGGAGTTGAAGGCGTTGACGATGTCTAAACTCACCGCCAACGCCACCCCCCCCGCCCGAACGGCGGGCTCCGACAGGGCGCGGACGCGATTAATCGCGTCCAGCGTCAAACGTCCCTGCCGGAAACCGAACTGGTTGTCCGATAAGTCGGGGCCAATGCGCGACAGATGCTCGCTGAGACGGGCGGCTATCACACGCTCAAAGAGCTTACCCGCCTCGTCCAGCAAGCAAATTGGTCGGAACGCCGAGGGAGAATCGGTGGTCCTGCCCGGCTTGTGCAATAGCACCAGCCTTGCCTCTTTCCAGCAGGTGGGGAACACGGCACTACGGAGGCAGCTGGTGAACAGTTGCCTCATCCGGTCCCCCAGGGCTGCCAGGGCGCAAACCCACGCCCTGCCCGGTATCCCATCCGGGCCAGGGGCGGTATTTCGGGCCGCAAGTCGCCGTACTGCTCGGTCCAACTCCCCCTCCGTCACCTCCTGAGTGGAGTACCTACAGTTTCCACTTTGAGATGGTCAGGTAAGTAATCAACTAGACGTTCTAAACCTCCAGCTTAACAGTGGGTAGTAAAGAGTTAGCTGTCAAATATTGCTTAGTTACATATTTAATTGTGACATTTCACTATGGAACGCTACACGCACCAACAATCCGTAGAAAAGGTTAAAATTTACTACAATAATTATATATCAGATATTTGACACTGATAACAATTTTATTAGATGGTATGGATCTCACAAACATGTGATTCCAACAGAACGGCACAACATGCAGGTACAGATAAGTGTCTATAGTGAACGACATCCTATCTTCATTATTCCTCAGATTGAGATCACTTATATTAGATATTACGGTCGCATTGAACTCTGCTCTAGCTTGTCTGCTGTCCTTTATAAAGTACTCTGGTTACATGTGGGTGATGCTAACAGTCTATAGTGAACGACCTATTATCATATTGAACTCAATGTCGTTGCATGACGGAGATATTACGGACGCGACGAACTATGCTCTAGCTTGTCTGCTGTCCTTAATAAAGTACTCTGGTTACATGTGGGTGATGCTAAGAGTCTATAGTGAACGACCTATTAACATATTGAAATCAATGTCGTTGCATGACGGAGATATTACGGACGCGACGAACTCTGCTCTAGCTTGTCTGCTGTCCTTAATAAAGTACTCTGGTTACATGTGGGTGATGCTAAGAGTCGATAGTGAACGACTCATTATCATATTGAACTCAATGTCGTTGCATAACGGAGATATTACGGACGCGACGAACTCTGCTTTAGTTTGTCTGCTGTCCTTAATAAAGTTCTCTGGTTACATGTGGGTGATGCTAAGAGTCTATAGTGAACGAACGACCTATTATCATATTGAAGTCAATGTCGTTGCATAACGGAGATATTACAGATGCGACGAGCTCTGTAGTAATCTAGTAACATGCGAGTGAAGATTATTGCTTATAGTTAATGACACCCTATCGGCTTTATACCCTGTCGAAAACCAACAAGTTAGCAGTGTACCTTCCCAAATGTAATATTCCGAATCAAAAATATAATGAAAAACAAACAAACTGCATCAATATGGCCATTGTCAATCGTTTAAAATTGTAGTATAAACGTCACAGAAAATAAATTGAATAAAAACAGACGCCAGCACATCAAGCTACCCCAATCAGTCAAATTTCTTGAATTTGACTGAAAAAATTGAAAGTGAACCTTATGCTTATGCGATAAAGTTGAAAATGTATAAAAGAAATTTGACAGATTGGGGTAGCTGGATGTGCTGGCGTCTGTACCTAATAGTCGTTATAATTTACACAAACGTATAATGACGTAATGGCCTAATAATGGTTACTAACTAATATTAGTAAGTCTTTGTAAATTTTTGAAATTCCATTACTGATCGTAACCAATTTAACTAACTTTAATTGTCTAAACTAACCTAAAATTCTTAACTAAGTCTAAACTAAAATTGCGAAACGAATTCGTATTTAAGTGCAACGATTGTGATACATATCATCAGATACGTCAAAATAGTACAATCAATAAGTTAGTAAAATCAAACATTTTTCATCACACACATCATGAATAAGGTGAGTTATTAACCCCTAGTTTGTCTATAAATATTACTTTTAAAGCACTACTTTCACATCCTCAGATTTGGAAAGATGATCTGATTGCTTTACCATAACAATATTTAAGTTCTAATGTTTTTTCTTCAAAGCATATTAAATTATCTGAAAGTATTATTTGAAGAAGTTGATATTTTTAAAATACTACGCTCTCTCATTAAAATCTCTGTATCGCGGGAGACTTTCAACGTGTAATTTACGGACATAAGGAACTTCCAGCTATCTTAGAATGTATTAAATTGTGTTGTCGTTATTTTATAATCCACGTTAATTATAAACAGATATATTTATAAAGCAATTATATCGCGCGGCAATATGTCACTTAATTTTGAAGATTCATTAGCACGAATTAATTTACAGCGCAAATATAGGTTTTAAATATATTTTTTAATATGATTTATAAATAAAACTTTAACTATATTTATTATTAGCACCTATTATGACCTGTAATATATTTTTAAATAATAATATTATCTTGCAGTTATTTGTCTTCGTTGGGCTCTTGGCTCTTTCATCTGTCATGGCTGCTCCAGCTAAAGATGAGTCTCGTCGAACTTTACCAGCTTTGGACCAGTTTGGCCAATTCTCGCTCCGGTACCAAACCGCTGAAGGCACCATTGTGTCAGAGCGCGATCGACCTTCTACCGATGATAAAGGCTACGTCATGGTCGTCGGTGATGATGGCAAGACTTACGTCACCAAGTACTCCGCAGGACTCGATGGTTACAAAGCGGAGGGTAAACATTTACCAGTCCCACCCGTTGCTCCAGCTGCCGAATAGATTGTTTTACAAATAAAAATTAACTAAAAAATTATGTCTTTTTAAAAACAACCTCCTCTATACTTTTGTATAATTTGTAAAAAAATGCTACTTTATAATCTTCATTTAATTTGACGTTTGATGAAATAAATGGTTAGCAAATTAATGAGATTTTGTTCAACTTCAATGCATATAGTTCATACCCGCTAGTTTAGAACATTGAGACTTATGGAGTAGATAGGTACAGAAACATACAGAAATAATGACAAAATTTTGTCAGTAACTAATATTAGTCATTGAATATATTCGCTACAATACTTGTAATAATTATGACCATCAAATTACCTTCATACAAGGTGTTACATCTTATAAATAATGTTAATTGCTATGTTACATAATTAGTGGAGAAAACTTAATAAACATAGAGCTTTTTAAGATTTTTAACACCTCCGTGTGTGATAAACATAGCATAGCTAAATGAAATTATTAATTATTATTAAACGTGGCATTTGAAAGGGAGATGTCAAGAATTGGTCAAAGAATGCCCAAGAATTTGGTTTCTCATAAAAAATAGTTCAAATTTCTTATAATTTATCATAATATTCATGACGCCCATGAACTTGGAAATAATTAAGCATTCATATAAGGCTTGAAACGATTTGAACAAAATGTAATTAAAAGATTTGTTCCACATTGGCCCCATTTGTTCGTCCTACATTCCGAAAAATTCCTCTTTTGCCCTATATTATATTTGATTCGCCCTGTTTTGCCCTACTTCATAGTACCAACTAACGTATGGTTAGCAAATTTATATGTGTTATAATATTATTATGAAAGGCCTGTTATTTCATTGCATTTTAATTTAAATAATAACCACTTAGCGTATTCAACTCGTTAAAACACCCTTCTGTACTTTAATTATTTTATAGATCACACACAAACCACAGGAAATAACAAATGAGGAATATTCATGTTGCTTACATGTTGCAAAGTTTAGTCACCCGGCCATCTGCCTTACTGATAAGATAATGCTTCCTGATTCGTTGGCCATTCCGTTCGTAAAAGGGTTTGTAATGCGATCTATTGTGAAATTTATACTTGCTCATAAGTTTGAACAAATTAATACTAACAGGTGACATAAATATGATTGCATAATTTTTGTTTTTAAAAACTTTGCAGACTGTCTGTACTAAAATTCTATTAATTGATTTGTACACAAAAATATTTGATACGAATAAGGATAGGAAAATAGGAGAACACAGGAATAAAATTTTAATTCTAAATAAATATTACATTTGGGGCTATAAAGGAATACAATGTAGGACGAATACGGCTATTTTTTATGTGGGGCAAAACTTCGTGTGGCGTTCGCAGAATATATCAATTAAATTTATTTTTATTTATACTCTCATTCGTAATCGTACTAAATCAATTCAATATTGATGTTAATTATTATTTATTAGTCTATCATGCCAACGATAATACTAAATCATAAAGAACATGATATTATTTAATATGATTGATGAAAGCTTTTCATAAATACGAAAAGGTTGGTAGTGTCATCTAATGAATTGCCCCTATTAACAATTATTGTCCACTTTGTGCCACAAATCGAGATAAGTCAGATATTGAAATACATTACTGATCACGTAATACGATTGATACTGCCAACCACTATTATCAAGGAGCAATATGCGTTAGGCATATATTATTACTGGGCAAGAAATGCGAGCTGCCTCCATTTTTTTTTAAATTCTGTTTTGCCTGTTGGCGTGCCTGGCAAATGCTTGTTTTTCACGACGGAGATCGTGGGTTGGTTTGATTCGCACCCAGGACAGATATTTGTTTGCATGACGATGTCTGTTTGTCCTGAATCTGGGTATATCTATATAAGTATGTATTTACAAAAGAAAAGTAGTTTATGTCAGTTATCTGGTTTCCATAGTTTGGGATCAGATGGCTGTGTGTAAATAATGTCCCAGTGAAGTGTAATAATTAAGTATGTCATAATATTATTGTGTATGTTCCTTTATATTATTTAGTCAGTATGCTCCTTAACAATGTTTTACCAATATGCTGACTGACCATTTATACTACCTATTAATTTTGTGTTAGAATATGATTCAGTCAATAAATAAGTCTAGATCGATACGGTTGTTTCTCTTACGAAACCACCCTTGAACCCCCAACATAACATGGCGACCCTGCTTAAGCATTAATTTCAGCTGCAATAATATACTAAAATGTGTCGCTCGGGTATTCAAAAAGAAGAAGTTTTCATAAATCAAAATGCAGCCGGAAATAATGATGCCAAATTGAGGGACATTAGTGGCAACGTGGAGAGACTTAGCGTGGTGATGTACGTCGTCTTGGCCATACTCGCAATCGTCGCACTATACATTGGTCTACGAGTCTACCGAAATTGTCATCGCGCGTGGATACAGGAGGAAATTGGGCTCCGTGCAATTCAAAGGATAAGGGCTTCCATAAGAGGGCGAACTGAAGAAGGTACTACTAACCAATCGTAATGTATCTACATTCCACACATCATTCCAATACATTTTTTTAGTAAATAGCGTTTACCTAATTGTTCTAAAATCGTGCATTGTGACTCAGTAATGTGAGGCCGTCCGGAAACTGAAATGCAGCGTTGGTCATTTCGCAATATGTTTTCTGTTTGTCGATCCAATTAAGTGTCGTAATAATTAGAATGTTGTTATATTTTTAGATTATATGAATTATGATTGAATTAGAAATTATCTAGTTAAGAAGGGGCAAGCTAGGTATAAGGGTAATATTGTTACAAATAAGTTATTAGAATCGAAAAATATTTTTGAAAAATGCTGTGAATTGTATTTAATATTAAAAAACAGTAAGGAAATCGACCTACCATTGGTAGTAGAAATTTATGAAAAGATAAAAAGGAAGTACGAGGAAATAAATAAATTGTGTATTTTTCCCGATAGGCTAGACTTATCAAAGATGGAGTTTGACCTTAAGGTAGCGTGTAGCTTGATTCCAGTTATGGACGGTAGCGACGCGACGACTAGGCGATTGATAGATTCCGTGGAAATGTATGGCGATATGATTGATGATAAAGGTAAGGCCCTATTGATCACTTTCATTTTAAAAAGTAGGCTTAATGATAACGCTAAGTTACGTATTTCTGGGACCTATACCACAATAAAAGAATTAGTTACCGATTTAAATAAATATCTTTTACCAAAGAAGTCTTTTATAGCCTTGCAAACCCAGCTACAAAATGTTCATCAGGGTTCCAGATCGATAGAGGACTATGGCGGTGACGTAGAAAAGTTGTTCACTGAACTGACAATCGCTCAAGCAGATGGCAAATCGGAGGCATTTAAATTATTAAAACCCTTGAATGAAACGTTTGCTATAAAACGGTTTTCAGACGGTCTGCGTAACACGAAGCTGAGCACCATAGTGTCCGCACGCGGCTTCACTAGTCTAAAAGATGCCATCCAAGCTGCTAAGGACGAGGAGGTGTCTTCATGTCAACCATCGTCGTCAGGTAACATTTTGCATGCATCTAAAAATGGACACTTTCGTTCTAAAACGAGACCCTCTCAGGGTTACCAAAGAGGCACTGTTCGTAGTCAATATTATAATAATTATTCTCGCGGACAGCAAGCTTATAATACTTCTTTTAATCGTGGTCGAGGTTTTCATAGTATTTATAAAGGGAATTACCGCTCGTTTAATAACCAACAGCGAGGTAATAGAGGCTCCAGAGGCCACATCAGCCAAAGGCGAGGCCAAAATATGTATCCAGTCCATAAAACGGAGGATACACAAAAATGCGGCCAAAACGACAATGTAACCAATCAGTTTTTTCGAGATTAACCACTTTGTATTATCCTACCAAGGTGATGCAAAGTACGTCAGTTTTTATATTGGAAATATTAATTATTATTGGTTGGTTGATACGGGTGCTACATTATCAGTAATTAAAAGTAATACTTTGCCAAAAAATGTGACAATACAAAGCGATAATACTCTAATTAATGGAATAGGCGGCCAGTGCCGTTCTCAAGGCTCTGTAAATTTAACTTTAAAACACGATAATGTCTTATTTAAACATAACTTTCTAGTTTTTAACTCATTACCATTAAAAGCTGATGGAATAATAGGCTTAGATTTTTTAGAGAAATTTCATGCTAACATAAATTTAGATACAAATATTTTATCCCTTACTAGTTACGGAAAAACACATTATTTACATTTTATAGAAGAAAGCGACAGAAACAAAAATTCTATTGTAGTACCAGCACGTTCTGAATCCATACATTTTATTTTTGTGAATGAAAGCTGTAATCAGGAGGTAGTTGTATGTGGAAGAGAGCTAACAAAGGATGTTTTTCTGGCAAATACGATAACAAAGGTACGAAATAACAGGATTCCAGTTAAGATATTAAATGTTAGCGATAGAGACATAGATTTAGAATCCTTTAACCCTACTTTACAACCACTGAATACTTATGATATATGTACATTTAATAAAAATAACTTGAATGTTACAAGAGTTAAAACTTTATTATCTGAATTAAATTTAAATTATTTACACAAAGAGGAGAAACAGTCAATTGAGGCAATATGCGCTAAGTATTCAGATGTTTTTTACTTAGATGGCGACAAATTAACTACGACAAATATTTATGAGCAGTCTATAGTCATTAAGCCAAATTCAACACCAGTTTACGTAAAGCCCTACAGATTACCACAGGCATTAAAACCAGAGATAGCTAGACAAATTAATAAAATGTTACAAGATGATAATAGGTCTTTACCTATGAAATTGCCGTTTTGTATGAAAAAATTTAAACGAATTTTTTTCATGAATTTTTTTATTTGTATTAATCGAAGTAATCACCCATGCAATCAATGCATCTTTGCCATCGCAGTGGCAGTTTATTGATGCCCTTCTTAAAGAAATCAGCTGGACGGGAGGCAACAAATTCTTCAAAGGCATTTTGTACTGCCTCTCGGGTATTGAATTTTTTTCCCGCCAAGAAGTTATCCAAATTCTGGAAAAAGTAGTAGTCTGTAGGCGCAAGGTCTGGTGAGTAGGGCGGATGACGGAGAGCTTCCAACCCCAGTTCTTGCAACTTGGAGACCGTCTGCTGTGCAGTATGAGGTCGCGCGTTGTCGTGCAGGAGCAGCGGAGACGAGCGATTGACCAATGCTGGTTGGAGATGCGCCAGCTTCTCCATCATTGTGCTCAGTTCTTCACAGTACACATCTGCAGTAATGCTCACCCCGTTTGGTAAGAAGCTGTGATGAATCACACCGGCGCTAGACCACCAAACAGTGACCATCACTTTTCTAGGGGTAAGTTTTCGTTTAGGGCATTGTTTAGGTGCTGAACCAGGATCCAACCAACTTGCTGAGCGCTTGCGGTTATCAAACAGAATCCATTTTTCATCGCAGGTAACAATGCGGTTCAAAATTCCTTCATTTGTGTGTCTGTTGAGCAGTGCAAGGCACGTCTCGACGCGTACTTCGCGCTGGCGATCATTGAGTTCGTGGGGCACCCATTTGTCAAGCTTTTTTACCTTGCCAATTTGACGCAAATGGACCAATATTGTTTTGACGCTAACGTCGAAAGCTGCTGCTAATTCAGCCGTAGATTGTGTATCATCAGCTTCCACAACCGCCTTTAATTCGTCATTGTCGACCAAAGTCTTCGGACGACCGCGAGGTTCATTTTTCAGGTCGAAATTTCCAGAACGGAAGCGAGCAAACCAATAACAGGTGGTGCGTTGGTTTGTAGTGTTAGCTCCGTAAACGTCGTTGATGTTGCGTGCCGCTTGTGCCGCGTTGCTGCCACGACGGTACTCATATTCCATAATTACTCGAATTTTTAACGTATCCATGATGACGAAAAAGATTGAAATGCGATGAAAATGTAACACTAATCAATAAAGAAATGACTACTTTTGGAAAAAAAAATCCATGTTTTTAAAATAAAATTAATTTGAAATTAGAATTCTTAGCCAAACAAAAATTATTTTGATTTGAAATGGCCAGTACTGCAGAACGGCAATTTCATAGGTAAAGACCTAATATTATTGAAGAGACAAATAGTGAATGGTCAAGTCCAATTTTATTAGTGCCTAAGAAAAGTAGCAAAGGAAGTGAAAATAAATGGCGTCTAGTCATAGATTATAGAAAATTGAACGAAGTTATTTGTAACGATAAATTTCCCTTACCAAATATTAACGAAATATTAGATTCTTTATCCGGTGCCATTTATTTTACTCACCTTGATTTACACCAAGGATATTATCAAGTAAGTTTAGAACCTAATTCTCGTAAATTAACAGCCTTTACCACAAATACAGGCCAATTTTCAATGAAACGCCTACCAATGGGCCTCAAAACTAGTGCTAACGCCTTTAGCCGTATGATGTCTGTAGCAATGTCCGGATTAACATACGAAAAATGTCTAGTGTACCAAGATGATTTAATTGTATTTGGAAGAAACTTGTCTAGTCATAATCAAAATTTAATAAGTATAATGGAAAGACTCAGAAAAGTCAATTTAAAGCTTAATCCAACGAAATGTGAGTTTTTAAGGAAGGAAATTTTATATTTGGGTCACATAGTCTCTGAAAAAGGTGTTTTACCTGATCCGGAAAAGACAAGAGTATTAGAGAAATACCCAGTTCCAAAATCAGTCGATGAAATAAAACGATTTGTAGCTTTTTGCAATTATTACCGTAAATTTATTAGGTATTTTTCAGATATTGCACTACCTTTGAATAAATTATGTCGTAAAAATGTACCATTTTTATGGACAAAAGAATGTCAAAACGCATTTGAAACTTTAAAAGGTGCTCTAATGTAGGTGAAGACATTAGAGCACCTTTACCTTTTACAATATCCCGATTTCTCTGAGAATCACGAATTTATCTTACAGACAGATGCTTCAGGCACGGCTATCGGATCTGTATTGTGTAACAAAGATTTAAGACCAGTTGCTTATGCTAGTAGACCATTAAACAAAGCCGAAATGAACTATCCTACCATACAAAAAGAATTGTTAGCCATAGTATGGTCTGTCAAATATTTTAGACCCTATTTGTATGGAAATAGGTTTACCATTATGACCGACCACAAACCGTTAGTGTATTTGTTCGGCATGCGAGATCCCTCTAGTAGACTATTAAAATTCAGATTAACTCTAGAAGAATATAATTTTAAGATAATTTATGTGAAAGGTAAAGATAATGTCGTGGCAGATGCTTTGTCCAGAGTATGTATTACATCTGATGAGTTGAAGAGTATGAATGAACAAGTTATGGCTGTAATGACCAGAGCGCAAAAGAAGAGAATGAATGAAGTAAAAAAGGTTGGGGATGAAACGATTCTTAATAAATCCATTAACGATTGGCCTGATCAACCAAGAGTTGTGGAAATATTAGGAAAACCGTGTGATTCTGTAGAAATGTGTTTGGTTGAGAGCAGTAAGCTAAAATATTACAGAGAAAAATATTTAATAACTAAAGAAGTAGAGTGTTTTGTGTTTATAGAGTCTAAAAAGACCTTATATATAAATCTTGATTTTAAGTCACACTTTTCGCGAGCCGAATTTGTGCAGAAATTAAGTGAATTTTGCGAAATGATACATATAGACGAAATATGTATAATAAAAAATAACACTAATATTGAATTTATTAAAAGTGTTTGTGAAGAGATAACCACACTTAGTAATTGGTCCGGACCACGATTATGTGTATTAAGAGGTGTGAAAAGAATTACAGATGATGACGAAAAAAATATTATTATGAACGACTTTCATTTATTGCCATCCAGCGGTCATGCGGGGGTGCGCAGAATGATTAACACGATTAAAAGACGGTATTATTGGCCAAATATAAATAAGGACGTCCAAAATTATGTAAAAAAATGTACGAAATGTCAGAAGTCTAAATACTTTCGTTACATTAAGGAACCTATGGAAATTACAACTACGGCTTCTACGTCGTTCCAAAAAATTTTCTTAGATGTAGTAGGACCTTTAGATAGAGACGAGAATGGAAATTGTTATATATTGACTATACAGTGTGAGTTAACTAAATTTGTACAAGCTATTCCTTTAAAAAATAAAGAAACGGTGTCATTGCAGGTGCATTTGTTAGAGAATTTATACTAAAATTTGGTGTTCCCGAAACAATAGCAACAGATCGAGGAGCCGAATTTATCTCTTCTACAATGGAACAGGTTTGTAAAATTCTTAATATTGAAAAATTATCATCGACTGCCTACCATCATCAGTCCATTGGAGCTCTTGAAAATGCTCACAAAAATTTGGGTGCATTTTTAAGAATTCAATGCGGTAATCATACGGATACATGGAGTTATTGGTTACCCTTTTGGTCATTTAGTTTCAATAATACTGTTCATACTGAAACAAAGTACACGCCATATGAACTTGTTTTTGGTCAACTCTGTCGAATACCTAGTAATATAACTGATTGTGTAGAACCACTGTATAATGTTGATGACTATCCATTACAACTGAAATATAGATTACAGTTAGCACATGCCGATGCTAGAAATAATTTGTTAACAAGTAAAAATAAACGAAAAGATATTTATGATAAAACTATGAATTCAATAAAATATAAAAAAGATGACTTAATTCTACTAAAAAATGAAAATACACGTAAATTAGATGCTTTATATGGAGGTCCCTATTTAGTTGTAGAAGATTTAGGATGTAATGTAAAAATAAATAAAAATAACAAAATAGAATTAGTACATAAAAATAGGACAAGGCCATATTGGCAATGACTTAGCTACTAAAATCAATTTTTAAATTAAATATGTAATAATTAGGTACTAACATTGCAATGTATAGAAATAAGTTTTAATTAAGTTTTATTGTAATAATATGTCATTTAAAAAAAATATATATATATATTACCAATATATATATTTTTCTTTTTGTCCCCGGGAGGTGAAGTGTAATAATTAAGTATGTCATAATATTATTGTGTATGTTCCTTTATATTATTTAGTCAGTATGCTCCTTAACAATGTTTTACCAATATGCTGACTGACCATTTATACTACCTATTAATTTTGTGTTAGAATATGATTCAGTCAATAAATAAGTCTAGATCGATACGGTTGTTTCTCTTACGAAACCACCCTTGAACCCCCAACATAACACCAGGACTATTAGGTTATTATAATACCCTATAATATTATACCTTATAAGGTATATTATTTGGAAAAGGTCAGAAAATTTATGTAGCGAATTATATTTGGAGGCAATTTGTATTGTAACTTCTTTTTCCCATGTTTACTCTTTCACATGGTTCCAGTATGCTCATTTAAGGTACTGGTGAATTCGAAAATTTTCTACATTATTAAGTACTATTGTTATAAATCTAGATTAACTAAGTCTAATATTATATTATAAATTATACTTATATACTACCTAAGTTTTTACAACTGCATTATCCTGTTTTCCATAACTATAGCCGTCACATTAGTCGTAAAGTATATTTTGTATCATCATTATGATCATATCAGCCGAAAGACGCCCACTGCTGGACGAAGGCCTCCACCAAAGATCTTCTTATTTGCCGGGACGCTGGATGCGGATATTTTCTATACATACTAATTAAATGGTGATGATTCCGGTCACTATGCAGTTAAGAAGTGTCGTTGCAACTGAGTCATCGGAAAGCAAACAGTATGATGTAGTGCCCATTATGACCGTTATGTGGTATCTGGGCTCGTCAGGTCTTCAGAGTTATATTTCTGCTCCCGCTCACTTCCTTGACAATGTTTTAATAGGTACCTGGGACAGGCTCAAATTTTTTGCGCATATTGTAAAAATTTGGTGTCGGTATAGTTTAACTAAATAAAAAAAAACGAAAAGTATAAAAAATTATATTATTTCTCAAACTTAGAGAAACTTTGTTATTTTTCCTACATATATTATTTTTTCCATCCGGGTAATCCTATTATATAATTTAGTACATAAAAAATAAAAAAGGTTCTTTTTTTCTCCCATACAATTTTTTTGTGTCTGCATACGCCCACTCCTTACAAATCATTTCACAATTTTTGTTTTAATCTCTGCAACCTTTTATTTCCGTATATATCTTATTCTATGGAATACAACTGACGAAATTAAACGGTAACAGCTATAATACAACAAAGCGTATTAATAATATTATCAATGTTAGATGTGTCTGAACTTTTTTTCCGTTGTAACACGACAGGTTGTGCGACGCGATATTTTTGGACTGGTTAAATTTTATGCCATGACGAATTCATTTATTTAAAGTGGCAACACTGGCTCACAATATTTGATACATTTCTGAACGATTCCGCCATTTGGTGTCGTATCATTTGGGAGAAAGTGGTGAAGCACGCGGATGGTCATTAAAAAATTATAAGTTAAATTCTTTTGTATTGACGTTAAGTGAATAGATATCTTGAATTTCCGCTTTAAATCCTGTAAATCAACTATTGTTCTACTGAAATATAACACTGCACAAGAGGTACGTCTAGTATTTTTGGTGTTATGATTTTTTTTAGGTTCGATCGAGTCGAAATTTTGTTCCCTTGTGCGACGTTGTGATACGAATTGTGCTACGTGTCACAACAGAATTTATAAAGGTAAGTGTAGATCATTGTTTTTAATTTTTTTTAACCTATCCTAACTTTAATATTAATAAAAAGCTTTTATTTACTTTCGCTAGTCCCGGTTTCTGTAATGAAATTTTGCAAGTTAAATTCGAGCCAATTGAGTTGGCATTTTGTTGTTGATTACTTGAATAAACTTTTACATAGTAAGTATTGGTTACCTATTTATTTTTATTTATTACTTTCAAGATGTCTATGTCTGAGGCGGAACGGTGTCGAAGGTACCGAGAAAAATTATAACAGAGTAATGCGGCAAAATATGAAGATTTGAAAAAATGAATAATGAAAGAACAAAAGCCATAAAAAGGAAAATTGCTGAATTAAATGAAGATGAAAAAAATGAGGTCAGAAAGCAGTGGCGGGAATCAAAGCGTAATAAAAAAACATGAAGCTCCATCCCAATCCGCAAATGATAAAGAGACAAAATGTCGTAATTTCTATATCTAGGTTTTCTTGATTATTGTTTAAATGATACTCATAGTCATATGCCATTAGGTATAATAAATTTTATTATCATTAAATAAAAATACCTTCTTAAGAATAATATTTTTATTTTATTTTAAAACTATGTTTTGTAATAAAAATATATATTTTTGAAATATTTTAAAAAATTGCACTCCGTGGTAGTTATGTGTACTAAGGTTTACAAATTCCGTTGTAACACATTAGTTCAGTTGTAACACGTTCCGTTGTGATCTCCTTTGTGCGATAGCGCAAAAATTTTGAGCCTTACCCACCTATGATTCAAATGATAATTATAATTTCCAAACAGTTTTTTTACGTATTTTTATAAGACATTTTATTTAATAGAACGCTGTATTTTTTAAAAGTCTGTAAAATTAAACTCAAAGTTTTTTAAATCAATTCATTATCCATTGTTTGTTATTATCTTGCATATTATCATTACCATAATAATTTAAATGTGGGCACTCATAGCCAAAGTTTCCGGGAGCAATGGGCATCTCCCTTTGAGATTCACGTCATTTCTACGTATACACTATCTTTTAAACATAATCAGTTTTTAAAATGCATCGTCTGCTTGATATTCTTGAATTAGAAGTTTATCTTTAGCGTATGTCAATTGTCAGTCCCATCGTATCCTAAACAATTGAATTTTTACAAAATATGGGCCATGAACTTGAACAAACCTATCGCATCATCACTATTTCGTGCTACACTTTGTTCAGCTTCATGTGTAAATTGTGCTTCTTAAATTACATCCACAATTTTCATTTCAATTGAGATCATATTAATTTTAGTTTAGAATAAAATTATTTTTACAAAAACAAATATGCGTCACATTCATTGCATTTTTTACCTAGCCTTTACCATGTTTTTCCACGCATATTCGACACATTCTACAGTTATTGATCTAACGTTTCCGATGTTTTCGAATTTTAATTATTACCTTTTAAGAAACAATTCTTCCTTAAGTATATTGCTGCCGTATATTTTTTACTTAAGTATTACAATTTTAAGAATTAAAAAGGTTTCTATCAGTATAAACTTTTTAATCAATCTAAAAAGATTTTAAACTATAAAGTCGTAAATGTATGTATGATTAAAGTATCCCTAGATTTTGTTGATGTGAGTATATGATGAAATGATTTCAACTGGCGACATTTTAGACGTTGGTATAAAGCGTTAGAACATTGAGTTTAAGTACTTATGAAAACGGCGTGGTTGGTAAATGCTTGCTTTTCACGCCTCAGGTCGTGGGTTCGATTCCCAGTTCGATTCCGGCGGTTCGACCATTTATGACGTCACATGTGGTCTTGGAAGCCGATTTGACGATTAATTAAGTCATTTTTAACCTTTATTTATTTAAACGCCATTCATGAAAACGATGTTCGGCGACTTAGCCGGTAGAGGCCCTGGACAGATATTTGTGTGTAGGAACATATCTGTTTGTACTTTACAAAAGAAAAGTAATAATATATAATAAAATCTGTACATTGAATATTTTTTTAAAAGGATACTTGGGGCATGATCTACAATCAATATCGAAACCAAAAATATAATCTATACATATAACAAAATCGTAGGAAACCAAAACTGTACATTGAATATTTTTTTTAAAAGATACTTGGTTCGTTGATCTATAATAGATATCGAAACCAAAAATATAATTTTTAAAATTTTTGTCTGTTTATCTGTTTGTCTATATGTATGTCCGGGCTAAACTCAAAGATTACTGCATGGATTTACCTAAAATTTTGCATGAATGTTACTAAGAGGTCGGGTCAACATATAGGCTTAGACATATTATCACGCTATCACCAACGGGAGAGGAGCTGTGATAATTTATAAAATTTAACGCGGGTAAAACCGCGGGGCACAGCTATATGTAATATATCAATTATCTGTTTTCAATAGTACAAGCTATGCTTAGTTTGGGATCAGATGGCCGTGTGTGAATAACGTCCCAGGATATTATTATCACATGTTTATAACCAATATTTTTTATTACATACTGGGTGATACATTCTACAAACTGTAGTACAAGTCAAAAAATGCCATAAGCATATTGACGCATATTTGGTTTTGGAGAAATAATTATAATTCTAAACTAAAATTAATATGTCCGCTTGGAAAAATGTAAAATTGTGGACGTAGCTTAAGAAGCTCAATTTACTCATGAAACTGAACAACGTGTGGCACATCAAATGCAAAATGCACAAAAATGAAGATTAACTTCCCGTTCAAAAATATCAAACAGCTAGCGTTTTTAATGGGGTGCCAAGGCAAAAGTTTGCTTGCGACGTCACAATCGCGAACAACGGATTCACGAAGAACACGCGTTTGGAGAAGTTGGAGGAGGAGTTTGGAGGAGAGTTAGCCGTCTACGGCACCCTCAGGAAATTTTGGATTGATCTGCACAGTCACCTGAATTAAACAGTCAGGCGACAACAAGTCAGGCTTAATTTTTGGACTCAGGCATATTTGACGACGGCACAACAACACCAACACTTGCAAAGAATATGGGATTTCATATCGCAGCCAGGCATAGACATTTTAATTATAAGTATGAATAATCAATATCAATGTACAATTAATATAGGAGATGACAACACTGATTATTAATAATAAATCTTTATTCACCAAAAACATTGTAGTACATTTACGGTGATTTCCGTTTTAAGCCCACGTTTTCCACCCACAGGCTAAAATTATTACCTATAATATTATTTCTGAGTAGGTGTGGGTAGAAATAAACGATTTAAAACGGAAACGCCCCAATTTACAAAGTCATTTTAGTGTACAAAAACTACATTAACATGGTTGGTGAGGTGCTGTATTCCTGGCTAGGTTAAATGTTAACCTGTGTTAAGGAGTACAGTGCCGGTCCACAAGGAAAGAATCTAATAGTTTTATAGGAAGAAATGAAGCTTTAATATAATGCTAATAAAAAAATATCATTTTTATGTAGAGCCAATTCCTTATTGCAGTTGCGGCTCCTCTGGTGTTGCGGGTGTGCATGGGCGGCGGCGATCTCTCACCATAAAATGTTTCTATTTCGTAACTAGCTGAACCCCGTGATTTTACCTGCGTTAAACTTTATAAATTATAGCCTATATGTTAATCCAGGGTATCAGCTAATTCCATTCCAAATTTTATTAAAATTGTTCCAGCCAAGAAGTAATAAAGGTGTAAAGTGTGATAAAGACCTTAAAATTAATTAAATTGAATATTAACTATTATCGTCATAATTTACACAAAATTATAATGACGAAATGGTTTAAATTAATTACTAACTAATAAGTACTAATAGTACCTAAGTCTTTGTAAATTTCTCAAATTCCATTACTGATCTGAACCAGTTTAACTAACATTAATTATTAGTAATTCTCAGTAGGGATACGCAAAATTGCGAAACGAATTCGTATTTAAGTGCAATTATTGTGATACATACCATCAGTTACATCAAAACAGTACAACAAATAAGTCAGTAAAATCAAACATTTTAAGACATCATGAATAAGGTGAGTTAGCCCCTAGATACTCTTAGGGGTTTATAATAATATTTTATGTAGGATGATTTGATTGCTTTGCCAAAGCAACTAGCTTTAACATACAAAGTAGTAGTAGTTCTATTTTATATTAAATTTAAAGTATTATTTGAATTCACAGCGAAGTTAATTTTTATTTAATACTAGCTGTGCCCCGCAATTTTACACACGTTATACTTTATAAATTACCACAGGTGGTAATTTATAAAGACTCCTCCCTCGTAGGCGATAGCGTGATAATATTGTAGCCTATATGTTGACCCGACCTCTTAGTAATATTAATGCAAAATTTGAAGTAAATCCACGCAGTACTTTTTGAGTTTAGCCCGGACATACATACAGACAAACAGATAAACAGACATAAATTCCAAAATCTATATTTTTGGCTTCGATATTGATTGTAGATCACGCCCCAAGTATCCTTTAAAAAAATATTCAATGAACAGTTTTGACTTTCCTACGATTTTATTATATGTATATACATATAATAAAATCGTATATATGATCTCTGCATCGCGTCTTTACACATGCAATTTACGGGCACAAAGAACTACTCGCTATCTTAGAATGTTATTAAATTGTGTTGACGTTCAATTTCTAATAGGTACACGTTAGGTATAAATAAATAATCCTTATTAGCATCTGTTTTACCTTTAAAATTAAAATCATTTTAACAATAATTTTATTTTGCAGTTATTTGTCTTCGTTGGTCTCTTGGCTCTTTCATCTGCCATGGCTGCTCCGGCTAAAGATGAGTCTCGTCGTACTTTACCAGCTTTGGAACACGAGGAAGTCCATGACGAGTTTGGACAATTCTCGCTCCGGTACGTAACCGCTGAAGGCACCGTCGTGTCAGAGCGCGGTCGGCTTGTACCTTCTACCGATAATAAAGGCTACGTCATGGTCGTCGATGGAGAAGTCACATACATCGGTGATGATGACAAGACTTACGTCACCAAGTACTCCGCAGGACTCGATGGTTACAAAGCGGAGGGTAAACACTTACCAGTCCCACCCGTTGCTCCAGCTGCCGAATAGATTGTTTTATATTACCGAATAAAAATATACTTAAAATATGATGTCGTTTTTGATAAAAACCTTTTTTATGCTTTTGTATACTTTGTAAAATTAGCCATCTATATAATCGTTATTTAACTTGATATATAAATGATATAGTTTATCTAATACTGTACTTAGGTACAGAAATCATGACGAAGTTTTTCAGCTAATATCATATTAAGCGGCGTTTCTTGTTTTTCTTGGCTTACTGACTATATTTGCTTTAATATTTGTAATAATTATGATCAAAAATATCATTAAAAAAATATCTCGAAAACTACGCAATGTCGTAAAACATACATGGGCGTGATTCGGATAATCCTCACCGTAAAGTATCAAAATTTTGCATTTGAACGCCAACTCCTCGGCCAGCCTGTATATACATGCTGAATATTATTTGTTTAGAATTACGTGGTACAATTTAAAATTTACCGTTACAGCATTTCTGTATCTTATGCAACAGGGGGTTGTATAAGATACAGGGAAATTAAAAAGGGGAGTACCTACATTATTATTATAGCTGATCTAAACCATTGTAATTGTACGAAGAATATCATGTCAATTAAGGGGGAACAGTGTCTATCTGAGAATTAGGTATGAGCTTATATATGTTTGTTTTTTTAGGGTCATACCATGACCTGTTGGTCTAGTGGTTAGTGACTCTGAATGCTGAGGTACAGGTCGTAGGTTTGATCCTCACCCAGGACAAATCTTTGTGTGATGAGTACGTTTATTTGTTCTGTCTGTCTGTGTAATTTATCTATAATATCGTGGCAAGCGGTGGGTCAGGGGATTGGAACGAAAACTAGTGTTTGGAAACAGAACCTTTTTTGGCGCCAGCAGTGACAGTTAGTGTAACACTTAGATCACAGATACCACACGTACTTAGAGTCCCGGCGACTAGCACTCTGTGAGAGTTCACTCGTGGCGCACTTACAGTGTTCCCTCAACGAGCACTTTGCTAAAGTCCCGAGGTACACGGAACACTTTACACTTTGTATGGAATACTCGTCGCTGTCTACTTTCACTGATCACTTGCACTTTTCAATTTCAGTCACAAATTCAACGTTTTGTTTCGATACTCTGCTTGTATAGGTACCCCTAAATTGATCCAAATTTAAAATATTCCGAAAGCCGTTCTTTTCATTCTAGAACCTTCACCAATACTTCTATCATTGTTTGCACCTATATCTTTCTTTTTGATCAGGAAATTCGCACTATAGCTTTCTGTTTATTCTATAATTATCTAATCCCCCAAAAACATAAATGTGAAAAGGAGAGCCAAGTTCAATACAAAGATTATGCTTGGCTGTGGGCTTCGCCGGCCGCCGCAAAAAGAATGGGGATCTAATAGGTACCTATGATTCAAATGATAATTATAATTTCCAAACAATTTTTTATGTATTTTTATAAGACATTTTATTTAATAGAACGCTGTATTTTTTAAAAGTCTGTAAAATAAAACTCCAAGTTTTTTAAATCAATTCATTATCCATTGTTTGTTATTATCTTGCATATTATCATTACCATAATAATTTAAATGTGGGCACTCATAGCCAAAGTTTCCGGGAGCAATGGGCATCTCCCTTTGAGATTCACGTCATTTCTACGTATACACTATCTTTTAAACATAATCAGTTTTTAAAATGCATCGGCTGCTTGATATTCTTGAATTAGAAGTTTATCTTTTTTGTGTATTTTATATGTGCTACATTTTTTTTTCTTCAATTATTTAAAGGGATGTCAGTCCCATCGTATCCTAAACAATTGAATTTTCACAAAATATGGGCCATGAACTTGAACAAACCTATCGCATCATCACTATTTCGTGCTACACTTTGTTCAGCTTCATGTGTAAATTGTGCTTCTTAAATTACATCCACAATTTTCATTTCAATTGAGATCATATTAATTTTAGTTTAGAATAAAATTATTTTTACAAAAACAAATATGCGTCACATCCTCATTGCATTTTTTACCTAGCCTTTACCATGTTTTTCCACGCATATTCGACACATTCTACAGTTATTGATCTAACGTTTCCGATGTTTTCGAATTTTAGTTATTAAATTTTAAGAAACAATTCTTCCTTAAGTATATTGCTGCCGTATATTTTCAACTTAAGTATTACAATTTTAAGAATTAAAAAGGTTTCTATCAGTATAAACTTTTTAATCAATCTAAAAAGATTTTAAACTATAAAGTCGTAAATGTTTGTATGATCAAAGTATCCCTAGATTTTGTTGATGAGAGTATATGATGAAATGATTTCAACTGGCGACATTTTAGACGTTGGTATAAAGCGTTAGAACATTGAGTTTAAGTACTTATGAAAACGGGTGGTTGGTAAATGCTTGCTTTTCACGCCTCAGGTCGTGGGTTCGATTCCGGACCATTTATGACCATTTATGAACGATGTTCGGCGACTTAGCTGGTAGAGCCCCTGGGCCTCTACCGGCTAAGTCGCCGAACATCGTTTTCATGAATGGCGTTCAAATAAATAAAGGTTAAAAATGACTTAATCAATCGTTAAATCGGCTTCCATGGCCATATGTGACGTCATAAATGGGCCGGAATTGATTGTCAACGTTGAAGCCGATTTAACGATTGATTAAGTCATTTTTAACCTTTATTTATTTGAACGCCATTCACGAAAACGATGTTCGGTGACTTAGCCGATAGAGCCCCTGGACAGATATTTGTGTGTAGGAACATATCTGTTTGTACTTTACAAAAGAAAAGTAATAATATATAATAAAATCTGTACATTGAATATTGTTTTTAAAAGGATACTTGGGGCATGATCTACAATCAATATCGAAACCAAAAATATAATCTATACATATAACAAAATCGTAGGAAACCAAAACTGTACATTGAATATTTTTTTTAAAAGATACTTGGGTCGTGATCTATAATAGATATCGAAACCAAAAATATAATTTTTAGAATTTTTGTCTGTTTATCTGTTTGTCTATATGTATGTCCGGGCTAAACTCAAAGATTACTGCATGGATTTACTTAAAATTTTGCATGAATGTTACTAAGAGGTCGGGTCAACATATAGGCTTAGACATATTATCACGCTATCACCAACGGGAGAGGAGCTGTGATAATTTATAAAATTTAACGCGGGTAAAACCGCGGGGCACAGCTATATGTAATATATCAAATATCTGTTTTCAATAGTACAAGCTATGCTTAGTTTGGGATCAGATGGCCGTGTGTGAATAACGTCCCAGGATATTATTATCACATGTTTATTACCAATACTTTTTATTACATACTGGGTGATACATTCTACAAACTGATGCCTATGTGTGGAAAAGCATAGCAAACGCTAAGTCAAAAAATGCCATAAGCATATTGACGCATATTTGGTTTTGGAGAAATAATTATAATTCTAAACTAAAATTAATATGTCCGCTTGGAAAAATGTAAAATTGTGGACGTAGCTTAAGTAGCTCAATTTACTCATGAAACTGAACAACGTGTGGCACATCAAATGCAAAATGCACAAAAATGAAGATTAACTTCCCGTTCAAAAATATCAAACAGCCAGCGTTTTTAATGGGGTGCCAAGGCAAAAGTTTGCTTGCGACGTCACAATCCCGAACAACGGATTCACGAAGAACACGCGTTTGGAGAAGTTGGAGGAGGAGTTTGGAGGAGAGTTAGCCGTCTACGGCACCCTCAGGAAATTTTGGATTGATCTGCACAGTCACCTGAATTAAACAGTCAGGCGACAACAAGTCAGGCTTAATTTTTGGACTCAGGCAAATTTGACGACGGCACAACAATACCAACACTTGCAAAGAATATGGGATTTCGTATCGCAGCCAGGCATTGACATTTTAATTATAAGTATGAATAATCAATATCGATGTACAAGTAATATAGGAGATGACAACACTGATTATTAATAATAAATCTTTATTCGTCAAAAACATTGTAGTACATTTACACAAAGTCATTTTAGTGTACAAAAACTACATTAACATGGTTGGTGAGGTGCTGTATTCCTGGCTAGGTTAAATGTTAACCTGTGTTAAGGAGTACAGTGCCGGTCCACAAGGAAAAAATCTAATAGTTTTATTGGAAGAAATGAAGCTTTAATATAATGCTAATAAAAAAATATCATTTTTATTTCGAGCCAATTCCTTATTGCAGTTGCGGCTCCTCTGGTGTTGCGTGTATGCATGGGCGGCGGCGATCTCTCACTATAAAATGTTTCTATTTCGTAACTAGCTGAACCCCGCGATTTTACCTGCGTTAAACTTTATAAATTATAGCCTATATGTTAATCCAGGGTGTCAGCTAATTCCATTCCAAATTTAATTAAAATTGTTCCAGCCCAGAAGTAATAAAGGTGTAAAGTGTGATAAAGACCTTAAAATTAATTAAATTGAATATTAACTATTATCGTCATAATTTATACAAAATTATAATGACGAAATGGTTTAATTTAATTACTAACTAATAAGTACCTAAGTCTTTGTAAATTTCTCAAATTCCATTACTGATCTGAACCAGTTTAACTAACATTAATTATTAGTAATTCTCATTAGGGATACGCAAAATTGCGAAACGAATTCGTATTTAAGTGCAATTATTGTGATACATACCATCAGTTACATCAAAACAGTACAACAAATAAGTCAGTAAAATCAAACATTTTAAGACATCATGAATAAGGTGAGTTAACCCCTAGATACTCTTAGGGGTTTATAATAATATTTTATATAGGATGATTTGATTGCTTTGCCAAAGCAACTAGCTTTAACATACAAAGTAGTAGTAGTTCTATTTTATATTAAATTTAAAGTATTATTTGAATTCACAGCGAAGTTAATTTTTATTTAATACTAGCTGTGCCCCGCAATTTTACACACGTTATACTTTATAAATTACCACAGGTGGTAATTTATAAAGACTCCTCCCTCGTAGGTGATAGCGTGATAATATTGTAGCCTATATGTTGACCCGACCTCTTAGTAATATTAATGCAAAATTTGAAGTAAATCCACGCAGTACTTTTTGAGTTTAGCCCGGACATACATACAGACAAACAGATAAACAGACATAAATTCCAAAATCTATATTTTTGGCTTCGATATCGATTGTAGATCACGCCCCAAGTATCCTTTAAAAAAATATTCAATGAACAGTTTTGACTTTCCTACGATTTCATTATATGTATATACATATAATAAAATCGTATATATGATCTCTGCATCGCGTCTTTACACATGCAATTTACGGGCACAAAGAACTACTCGCTATCTTAGAATGTTATTAAATTGTGTTGACGTTCAATTTCTAATAGGTACACGTTAGGTATAAATAAATAATCCTTATTAGCATCTGTTTTACCTTTAAAATTAAAATCATTTTAACAGTAATTTTATTTTGCAGTTATTTGTCTTCGTTGGTCTCTTGGCTCTTTCATCTGCCATGGCTGCTCCGGCTAAAGATGAGTCTCGTCGTACTTTACCAGCTTTGGAACACGAGGAAGTCCATGACGAGTTTGGACAATTCTCGCTCCGGTACGTAACCGCTGAAGGCACCGTCGTGTCAGAGCGCGGTCGGCTTGTACCTTCTACCGATAATAAAGGCTACGTTATGGTCGTCGATGGAGAAGTCACATACATCGGTGATGATGACAAGACTTACGTCACCAAGTACTCCGCAGGACTCGATGGTTACAAAGCGGAGGGTAAACACTTACCAGTCCCACCCGTTGCTCCAGCTGCCGAATAGATTGTTTTACATTACCGAATAAAAATATACTTAAAATATGATGTCGTTTTTGATAAAAACCTTTTTTATGCTTTTGTATACTTTGTAAAAAGAGCCATCTATATAATCGTTATTTAACTTGATATATAAATGATGTAGTTTATCTAATACAGTACTTAGGTACAGAAATCATGACGAAGTTTGTCAGCTAATATCATATTAAGCGGCGTTACTTGTTTTTCCTGGCTTACTGAATATATTTGCTTTAATATTTGTAATAATTATGATCATCGTTTTGCTTGAAGTTGTTACACCTAGTATAAATATTTAATTGTTATGCTTCATAAATTGAAGAAAAAGCTTATAAAGGGTAATGCTTTTTTAATTTTTAAAACAGCCGTTTGTGTTATCGCATACGGCTGTATTAAAAACTTACTACTCCATTCGGCTTTTCTGTATTTATACACAGCGTAACCGAATATAATCAACTTAACATTTGAAATTCAACACATCTGTAAAATAGTTATCTTTACTCGAACATGTTCATGTGGTTTACGTAAGATTTTACAAAATAAAGAGTGTTTCCATTGCACCTTAAAATTAAATAGAATATTTAGGTACTTTATATATACAGGGTGTTATATATGCGAATAGTTGTCATCCAAACGCAAAATTTTGATACTTTATGATGAGGAGTATTCAAATCACCCCCATGTATGTACCACGATTTTGCGTTTTTTTTCGGTACCTACTTTGAAAATTTATGAGTCCTGAATTCAAACCCTAATTTTGAACTTTCGAATAAATTCTAAGTCGGTTCTGCAATTTGTATAATCATTTTAGGGTGTTCGGTTAAACGGTGCTAATTGGTTATCGCAAAAAAACTGAACCAGAAATGATCAACAGAACGAGAAAAAAGTCGAACACCGATGTTAGGTGAAATTTACGAAAAATATCATTAAAAAAATATCTCGAAAACTACGCAATGTCGTAAAACATACATGGGCGTGATTCGGATAATCCTCACCGTAAAGTATCAAAATTTTGCATTTGAACGCCAACTCCTCGGCCAGCCGTATATTATTATTATTATTATTCATTTATATCGGATTAATAAATATTCCATATATTGTTAGTAAATCAAACTTATAACTATGTTAGTATATCAATATTAAATGTCAACATTACAAATTATATCAGAATAACATTATTACATGCGCACTATTTTACATTAAAGAGGACCCCTCCAGATCCATTTACGGTATTCCAGTGCCTCACAACCGGACAATCAACCCTTCCCAATATGGTAAATATGGCTTCCCAGTATGGCTCACTGCCAATGCCCTACGTTCCCGTTCAATATCTAAATCATCCGAGAGGTCCTCGGTGACCCAGTGCCCCAGGTACTTAAATTTGGTGACCCTACTTAACGGAATTCCTCCAAGCCTGACCGGCGGAACGGTTTTAGGACTCTTATTACCCGCCTTAAAAATAAGTAGTTCACTCTTCTTGCAGTTATACCTGAGGCCATGTGACCCCGCGTACCTCTCACAGATTCCTATTAGGTAGTTAAGGGCTGTAACAGATGGTGCCAACAGCACCATATCGTCGGCATAACTTATGTTGTTTATACAAACACCATTCACTGAACAGCCGACCCCGGACCCGCTGAGCTCACCTATCAGTCCATTAACGTACAGGTTGAAGAGTCGTGGTGAAGTCAGGCCTCCCTGTGTCACACCACACTCCAACCTGTACTCTGACGAACATGATCCCGCCCACCTAACGGTATTGGTCTGGTTGCCGTACCAATATCTTAATATATTTATTACGTCTCCGGGTGTGCAGGTTTCCCCCTGGAGCTTAACCCACAGCACCTCATAAGACACCAAGTCAAATGCCTTCGACAGGTCCAAGAAACAACCATATACAGGCGTCTTCCTCGTCACATAGTACTGGACAGTATGCTTGAGTCGCAGTACGGCGGTTTCAGTCGATTGCCCACCCCTGAAACCAAACTGAGCTTCGTGGAGATCTATATGCTCACTTAGCTGACTATCAAGCAAACCATCCAGTACCTTGGCAATCACTGTAGCCAATGAGATAGGTCTGTAGTTGTCCCTGTCGGAGGCATCACCCGTCTTGTTTTTAGGTATTGGTATAACAGTGGTCTTCATAAGCTCTTTAGGTAAATATGAATGTCCTATACACAAATTGAACAAAATGACCAACACCCTAGGTAAATGAACACCTGCGAACTGCAAGTGCTCGATGCTAAGGTCATCATGTCCCGGAGACTACCTCTAGTCATATTTTGGATAATATGGGCAACTTCCTTCGTTTTAAATCTGCACGGCTCACAGTCTACCATAATATACATGCTGAACATTATTTGTTTAAAATTACGTGTTACAATTTACAATTCATGTTTAACATAATCTTAATATTCACCGTGACAACATTCCTGTATCTTATGCAACAGGGAGCTGTTGTATAAGATACAGAGAAATTTAAAAGGGGAGTACATTATTATTATCACTATTCTAAACCAATGTAATTATACGAAGAATATAATGCCAGTTAAGGGGGAACAGTATCTGTCTGAGAATTAGGTATGAGCTTATATGTGTTTGTTTATTTAGGCTCATATTATGGCCTGTTGTGTACTAGTGGTTAGTGACTGACTGCTAAGATACAGGTCGTGGGTTCGATTCTCACCCAGGACAAATCTTTTTGTGATGAGTACGTTTGTTTGTTCTATCTGTCTGTGTAATTTATCTATAATATTGTGGCGAGCGGTGGGTCAGGGGATTGGAACGAAAACTAGTGTTTGGAAACAGAATCTTTTTTGGCGCCAGCAGTGACTGTTAGTGCAACACTTAGATCACAGATACTCTAACAATTGCTATAATTAAAAAAAGTGAGATCTTAATGTTGGTTAGATTTGACTTGGCCAGTTTTCATCATATCAGTCATTTTATAAAGTTATTCAACACATATGTACATATATATATATATTTTAATTCTAATAGAAACTGGCCAAGTCAAATCTATCGTACTTTAAGATCTCACTTTTTTTCTAAATAATAATAATAATAATAAATTTTATTTCTCCACAAAGGTAGTTACAATACTTAGAACTAAATTAATATCTATACATTTTCCTTTGTGAGAGCTGGTGTCTGAAGTAGGTTTCTTATAGAACCTGTATTATAGATCACCAGGCCCTCGGCCGCTTCGAAGTGGACAGATATGCTGTCTTACATTTAATTTTATTGTTAACTACATAGGAGAGACAATTTTTTTTATAAGTTAAATAAATAAATATATATATATTAGATAGGCCCAGGTAGAATTAAAAGTGGACTGTATTTAGTTTATAGGTATAATTGGTTCTTTAAAACGTTACAAATTAAAATAAAAAATGTGAAGCGATCGTTGTCGCGTTGTTCAACGTAGTGAGTGAGTGAGGGCGCGCAGGCCGTCGCCGAGCCGCTGCACTACCGCGCCGCCCGCTCCCCTCTCTTGATGATGTAGGTGTGTGTCTTAGGTGTTAACGTGTGCGTTAACATATTCCCGGGCCACCTTGGAAAGGCCAGCCCAGCTGATGATGACGATTATGTATGAAGAGTGCTTCATGATCAGTCCGATGGTCCATCCAACAATGGGCATATTTTATGAAAAGCCCGTCTGATTGTCCCCGTCTTTATTTTGATGTCCGCTACCCGAGCCTCTCCGTCATGTCCCGGATACAGCTTCACGATACGTCCCAACGGCCATTGAGCCACCGGTAGCGCCTCGTCCTTCACGATGACCAATGAGCCCTCTGTAAGCGCGCCGTGTGAGCGCTGCCAGCGTGTTCTTTGGTGCAACTGGGAAATATATTCCTTATTAAAGCGCCTCCAAAAATGTTGACGTAGAAGTTCGACTCGTTGGTGACGCGGCAGCCTTGCCGAGTCACAGTCGGACATCTGTGGATGAGGTAGAACAGTTAGAGTACGACCAATAAGAAAATGAAAGGGAGTGAGAGCTGAGAGATCAGATGGATCGGATGAAAGGGGTGTGAGGGGCCTTGAATTAAGAATGCCCTCTATTTGGACTAGCAATGTGTACATTTCTTCATATGTGAGGTGTGCCATCCCTAGTACTCTTTTGAGATGATGTTTCACTGATTTAACAGTGCTTTCCCATAGGCCCCCGAAGTGGGGGGAATATGGAGGAATAAAGTGGAAATTTACACCTTGTTCTGAAGCGCAACTGTAAATTGACTCATTGTTATTTTTGAGAAAGTTGGTGACCACACGCGCAGCACCTAACAGATTTTTCCCATTGTCTGAATAAATATTATTTGGTTTACCTCTGCGAGAAATGAACCTGTTAATTGCTGCTATGTAAGACTCTGTCGTCAGATCTGTAACCAACTCCAAATGCACAGCTTTAACTACAAAACAGATGAAGATGCAAATGTAAGATTTAATAAGTACACTTCCACGCCCCTTACGGTTGTTAATCATAATTGGCCCTGCGTAGTCTACACCTACGTCACTGAATACAAAGTTTGCGCGCAATCTCTGTTCAGGTAGCTGTCCCATGATAGGTGTAACAGTTTTTCCTTGAAACCGTTTGCATGTAATACATGATTGTGTAGTTTTTCTAGCCAGGTTTCGACCAGAGATTGGCCAGTTTGACGTATGTGAGACAACAACAGTTGTGGGCCAGCGTGTAGAAGTGTGATGTGATATGTTGAGAATATGATTTGGGTAATGTGATGAGCTGGATGCAGTAGGATAGGAAACTTTCTATCGTAATTGTATGGCGATTGTGCTAACCTTCCGCCCACACGAATGAGGTGATTATCCCCCATAAAAGGATTAAGTGAATTTAATTTATGGGAAGTAGGTAACTGCTTCTTATATAATAATAGTTGATATTCCTCAAAAAAGAAATCTAATTGTACTAACTTCGCTAATTGGTATCTAGCTGAATTAAGTTCGCTAGTACATAAAGGTATGACGTCACCTATGCACACCTGTTGGCATTTATTTTTTGTACTGATGTTTGATTGTTTTTGTCTACAGTGATGAATGAACCGAAGTATGTAAGCTATGATGCGTGTGAGTTTGTTAAAATTGGAATATTTGTAAATAAATGACTTATTATCAATTATATGTTTTTGCGTGAGATATGTTTGGGACCGGACTTCTGGAAGGTCAGATACGCGGAGATGCCCTGGTTGTTCAGGCCAGCTGTGATTATTATCATTCCTTAAAAAGTCAGGTCCTGAAAACCATAAAGGTGTATGAAGTAATTGTTGGGCATTGGTACACTTGTAATGATGTCAGCTGGATTTTGTTTGGTTGGTACATAGTACCATGACTGTGGTTTAGTATATTTCAGAATGTCTGTTACTTTATGTTTGACGAATGTTTGTAATTTGTGTGCCGGTGAATTTATCCACGATAAAACAATTATTGAGTCACTCCAATAATAACACTTACAGTTGTTTTTATTGCGAAGTGAGTTTAAAACTTTATTACATAAGCTAACACCGGTAAACGCGGCACATAATTCAAGTCGCGGTATGGTAAGTGTTTTTAAAGGAGCCACCCGTCCCTTGGCAACTAACAGTTGAACACTGATTTTGCCACCTGGTGTATATGTTCGTATATATGCGCACGCACCATACGCGTGTTGTGAAGCGTCGCAAAATGTATGCAGTTCAATGATATTGTGCGATGAGTCGTGGAATGCTCGCCGAGGAATAGATAAATGATTTATAAAAGATAACGATTCTAAGAACTTCGCCCATTGTTTTTGTATTGAAACCGGTATTTCACCGTCCCAGCTAATGTTGTTTATCCACATCTGTTGCATAATTAGTTTAGCTTCGAGTACACAAGGGCTAATGAGACCCAGTGGGTCGAAAATATGACCTATAGTGGATAAAATTGTGCGTTTTGTGATTTGTTTTTGTGATACAGATTCTGAATGTACTGTGTATGAAATTGTATCTTGGCTGATGTTCCAATAAATGCCTAGTGTTTTTGATGGATCGTTTGAACTAAGATTAAATGTTGTGTCGTCTGAATTATTGAAACCTAGTTTTTTTAGAACAGCGGGACAGTTAGACTGCCATTTTCTAAGTGGAAATTGATATTTTTGTAATTCGGTACAAACTCCTCTGGCATTTTCCAATAAAACCGACTCATCATCAGTACCGGTCAAAAGATCATCATAATAAAAATCATGTAAGATGATCTCTGAGACCAGTTGGTGATCATAGCTGCCTGAATGATTTTGTGTATTTTGACAATCTAGGCCTATTTGTTTTATGCAGCGTGTTGCTAAAAACGGCGCCGATGCCGTGCCATATGTGACAGTGTTGAGGGTGTATGTTTGCAGAGGGTCCGTAGGATTGTATCGCCATATGATTTGTTGTAGTGAGCGCTGATGTTCCGCTACAATTATTTGGCGAAACATTTTTTCAATATCCGCTGATATTATATACTTATGTTGACGAAATCGTATGAGTATAGAAATGAGATCGTCTTGGACGACAGGTCCTACTAACTGTATGTCGTTGAGTGCTAGTTTTGAGGATGTCTTTGCGGAACCATCGAATACCGCTCTGAATTTTGTGGTGGTGCTTGACTCGCGTACAATACCGTGATGTGGAAGATAGTATACTGGTGAGTGCCGTATATTTGTGTTAGTGCTGTTTGCACTTGACTGTACGATTGATGTATTATGTTCTGATTGAATATATGTATTTTTATGTGAATGTTTGTTTAAAGTCATGTGACCTAAATGTATGTACTCTGTTATGAAGTTTGAATACTGTTGTTTGTATGAGTGATTTGTAGTCATGCGGTTTTCTATTGAATAAAACCGTTTTTTGGCTTGATAGTATGAGTCACCCAAGCAATCAGGTGATTTTTTAAATGGGATTTCGACAACAAACCTGCCATCACTTTGTCTCGTGGTTGTTTGAGTAAATATTATCTCGCATGTATCTGAGTCAGAGGTATCGTTTATTTGTGAATTAGATAAACTATCCAGCTCCCAAAAACGTGATAATTGATCTGAGTTGTTGTTATTGAAAAAACAACTGTTTGTGTGTTTGTCGGTGTTTGTTGTACATCCGGAAACTAGCCAGCCTAACTCAGTTTCTTGCAGTGTAGGCTGTTGTTTACCTAACCGAATGTGGCCGCTGCTAATTATCTGCCAGAATATGTCCGCACCTAGCAATATGTCAATTGGGGCGGGTTCATAAAACTGGGGGTCGGCTAGTTTTAAATGTTTAGGTATATTTAAACCTTGTGTATTGATGCGCATGTGAGGCAATGAGTGTGCTATTGTATCAAGTACCAAACAAGACAGATTGGCTGTGAATGAACCGTGTATTGATTTTATTAGAACATTTGTGCGAAGGAAAATTTTTGTATCTTGCAGATTTATGCCTGTAACTGTGCCGCGAATGGGTTCGAATGTGAGATTGAGCTTTGTACTCAGTCTGTTTGTGATATAACAAGAGGTACTTCCACTGTCCAGCAAAACCCTAGCCAAGTGTGGCGTTCCATCACTGGCGATGACGTGCACTAAGGCAGTGGAAAGTAGAACTGATGTGTGTTGTGAGTTACTGTTACTAGCGAGTGTGGTGTGCGCAGTGTCCTTGATCTGTTCCTTATGTATATGTAGCATTGTGTTATGTTTCTTTTGACAATATTTACATGCTCCGCCGCGGCATGACTTTGTATCGTGACCGTTATGCAAGCAGTTAGCACAGAAGTTGGAAAACTTGGAAACCTTCTCGATCCTCTTCTCCACAGTCATTTGTTTGAATTGTGGACAAGCGAATAGAAAATGTTGACCTTTACATAAGGGACAATGAATGCGAGATTGTTTATCTTTATTGTCTAATTTCGATAAATATGATTTTGTTTCTGTGCGTTGTATGTTTTTGTGTATGTTTTTATTGTCTTCAAGATTATGTAAAAGCATGAAACGATCACTGAGATATTTTTTTAAATCCTGAAGTGTGGGCTTTTCTACTGTGTTGTATTTGTTCGATTCTTTCCAATATCTGAGCGTTGTGTAATCTAATTTAGAGGTAATAAGAAAAATTAAAATTGTGTCTACTGTGGGTTCGCCTAAATTATTAAGTGCTCTGAGGTTTTTATTTAGTGTGTCTAGTAATTGTCTAAGTGATGTTGCGGATTCTATTTCAATGTTTTGTATGCTGAATAATGCGTGAAGATGATTGTGGATCAGTTGATGTGTGTTATTATATCTTTCCGTTATAAGTTCCCAAGCAACCCGGTAATTGTTTGATGACATTTCTAAGGATTTAATTATATCGGAAGCTTCACCTTGCAGAGATGCACGCAAATAGTGAAACTTTTGAATGTTATCTATTGATTTGTTGTTGTGTATGAGTGATTCAAAAGTGTCTCTGTATTCGAGCCAATTCTGATATTCCCCTGAGAAGTGTGGAAGGTCAATGGTGGGTAATTTAATGAATGATTTTGTTGTTTCACCTGCAGTTGGAGTTGGTACAGACCCGTTGACGCAGGCAGTTTCATTTTCACGCAGCAGATGGATACCGAGCGCAAGTTGGTATTGGTATTCCATTTCAAATTGCTCCCGTTCCCTCAGCTGTTCATCTGAAATCCCAATAATGTCGTCTATGAGGGTTTGATTTTTATCGAACTCGTTTGCAAGGGACTTGTAGGACTCTAATCTATTGCTTAACTGTATAATATCTAAATCAGACAATGGCTTTTTGGACTTTAATAATGACTCAAGATAATTTTTAAATACTGTGACCTTTCCTTTGTGAGTGGATCTCCTCTTTTTATATGTATTAAGCAGAGGGATGTCACATTCTTCGGGCTTATTTGAAGGTTGAGTTGTTTTAGGTTCAGTCATGATTAAAATTTAATGAAAGTAATTTAATTGAAACGTTACTTAAATTGGATTGCAAATGTGGCAGGCACAGCGCGGCGATCACGTAACTTTACCAAATTACCCTTGGTGTGATGATAACTCGGTACGCTGAGAACAAGGCGATGTAATCTGTTTAGAAAGAAAGAAATATCAGAAAGTGATACAACAGTGAGAAAGTAATTGTTTGTGATAGGAAAGAATCGAAATTATAAAAAAGTTTCAAGAAAATTGAGAGAAATAAAAATATGTAGGTAGGTATGGAAAAAAAATCTAATACAATAATTACTTATATGAATAATTGACTATAAAATGGACTACTACTATGCATGAATTTCTGCTTGGAAGTGGGAATGGATGGCAATTAAGCAAGTTGACTGAATATTTGATAACTTTTGATGACTTTAAAAGAATGAATTGGTCGAACTCACGAAACCGCTGCTACCAAACCCTTTCTTCGTCCTTAGCGACTGATGTGGCCAACGCTGCTTGAGTGGCCGCTTCCAGATACTGGTAGGTTGAGTTCACCGATGCGATGTCCTCTGTTTGACCTCCAGATGTATTTCTTCGTCCTTAGCGACTGATGTGGCCAACGCTGCTTGAGTGGCTGCTTCCAGATACTGGTAGGTTGAGTTCACTGATGCGATGTCCTCTGTTTGACCTCCAGATGTATTCCGGATGCGCTTTGTGATGGCGTGGCTTGCGATCGCGACGCGAGTTTTAACTTGAACGAAACCTCGAAGGACCATAGATAGGCCCAGGTAGAATTAAAAGTGGACTGTATTTAGTTTATAGGTATAATTGGTTCTTTAAAACGTTACAAATTAAAATAAAAAAATGTGAAGCGATCGTTGTCGCGTTGTTCAACGTAGTGAGTGAGTGAGGGCGCGCAGGCCGTCGCCGAGCCGCTGCACTACCGCGCCGCCCGCTCCCCTCTCTTGATGATGTAGGTGTGTGTCTTAGGTGTTAACGTGTGCGTTAACATATATATATATATATATATATATATATATATATATAAATAAGAGCATTTGTTATAGGTATCCAATAAAGCAAAGAAATAGAGTTAATACATGTTCATAATGTTATTTTTTTCCTATAAATGGATTTCTATATTTGGATTTTGAATAGAACTTGGCACTAATTTAGATCTCCATTCTTTTTGCGGCGAAGCCCACAGCCAAGCAAAATGTTTGTATTGAACTTGGCTCTCCTTTTTATATTTATGTTTTTGGTGGGATATCATAAATTTTTGTAAAGAAAACTAGGCAACTAAATATGTTTATGTGTTGCTCGGGAGCGTTTTTATGTAGATTTACTTCACTTCTTTGTATAATTATGTGGCGCCGCGGGCCACGAAACACACCGTTCGCTGGTTATTTAGCGTGCATTACATTTTTTTTGTATGAGGACACACAATGAAGACACTTATTTTTTTACTTCTGTTATATAGAAAATATAATAAAACATATATTGGAATAGTTTGAATATCTGCTTGTAACGATTCCAACGCTACAATTAAAAATAAATTGTATGGAGACCCTCCCTATTTTTTAATAGTTTTTTTTATTTTTAGAGATTTTCCTAAGGTTACACACAATTACCGAGCTGGATTCTAAATTTCATCCATGTAGGTCATCTGGAAGTAAGTTCGGTTTATTTACTATATGTCAGTCAGTACCAAAATTTACTACTTTTTGACCTTCATATCTTTATACCCATTTGACCTAACTTCATGAAATGCGGGCTTCTATATGTCCTTATGGAAATATTTAAACACACGTAGTTTTATGTGTTTACGTTAGACGTTTTGAGTTATAGAAGGGTTAAAAGTGGCACCAAGTGGTTCGTGTAATATTTCACGCGGCGCTGGCTTGCCAGTTCCTTAGCTTGAACTTGGCTTGACACGCTGCCGCATGTCTAGATGACAATTTTTGCATTCAGAATTTTGTGTGTCCTTTTCATCAGCTATCCTTTTTCTTTTGTTCTAGTATTAACAAGAACATTCCTGGAACTGATACAAAAGCCATTAAAACACAAATATAAGTAGTTACTAAGACGTTAATTAATTTTAGAACTGAACAATTTTCGCCAAATTATTTCGATTATTTAATTAGAACTGCTCTTCATTAGGTATAATCACGCAAATTGCAAAAAACAACGTATTTAAGTATTTGTATTGTGCCAAAAGCTTTCAGGTACCATTCGAATCAATAAATGAGAATGAACTTTAAAATATTTATGCCATCATGAACAAGGTAAGCTAATATGCAATTTCGTAACGATACTTACGGGTAAGAAGTTTGATTTTAGGACCAACATCTAAGTGCATTAAAATTTTACATGTTTGATAGTATCCAAATAATCAAAACATGACATTGTCTTTGTTGGCCTCTTGGCTCTTTCAGCAGTCGCGCCGCAACACAGCCGGCTTTGCAACAGGAAGAAGTACATGATGAGCATCGACATTTCTCGCTATGGTAAGTGACCTCTCAAGGTTCTGTTGAGTCAGAATGGCCATGTCATGGTCATAGATAGAGAGAAGTCTCATACGTCGGCGATGACAGCAAGGCTTACATCAGCAAGTACTCAGCAGCTCTGGAAGCTATAAAGCGGAAGGCAATCGTTTTCCAGTTCCTCCACTGTTCTAGACACTCAATATTTATTAATAATAATATCCTGGGACATTATTCACACACCAATATCTATATCCCAATCTAAGCAGAGCTTATGCTATGGAAACCAGATAACTGATATATTGCATGTACGTCTTTTGTTTTGGAAATACATATTTGTATAGATAAGTACACCCAGAATTAGGACAAACAGACATGTTGATGCACTCAAATATCTGTCCTGAGTGGGAATCGAACCCACGACCTGCGGCGTGGAAAGCAAGCATTTACTAACCACGCCAACCGGCCCGTCTAAAAATATATAATAATAATATCCTGGGACATTATTCACACACGGCTATCTGATCCCAAACTAAGCAGAGCTTGTTTATACTATGAAAACCAGATAACTGATATACTACTTTTCTTTTGTAAATACATTCTTATTCTTATTCTTCTGGTGGCGGCTATTTCCAGTCCCCAGAGGTCCTGGTAACACTGCGTCCAGTGATGAACTATTGTGCTTGCCGCTCCAACTAAACTTCCCTGTCTAACCCTGCAACATAGATAAATTGCAGAACCTTTTTGGCAGGAGTATCGATAACATCGTCCTGGTGCAAGAAGTGTTGGCCCAGGACGGTGTTACGTTTATGCATCAGTGGCTCACAGTGACAGAGCAGGTGTAGAGGTGTTTCGTCTGCGTTATTGCAGAATCTGCACATACAATCTCCAATGCCCACCGTGAACAGGTGTTTCCTGAAACGGCAATGTCCCGTTAACACCCTAGTTATGATGCATACGTTCCTCCTATTAAGCGCGAGGACTTCGTTCGCAGTTTTGCGGTCGTAGCCCTTGATAGCTTTTTTGGAGTGAGTTAAACCTCTCAACAGCTTCCTGTTTGCTATGGTTCCTTAGGGTGAGTTGGACTGTGCTTTTTGGTATTCCGCATATCGGCTCAGGGCCGTATTGGATCAATTTAGCTCCAGCCCGTGTAAGTTCGTCGGCACTTTCGTTGCCCTCGATACCCGCATGACCCGGTACCCATCAAAGTATCACCTTGTTCCTAAGGCACAGGGTATTGAGACTGTCAATGCAGTTCATAACCAGCCCTTGTAAATACATACTTATATAATTGAATAATAATACTTATGTAATAGATAATTACACCCAGACTCAGGACAGACAGACATTTTTCAGCAGATTAAATAAAATTTTATCACTTCCTAAAAATATATCACATAACTTTAAGGATCAGGAAAAAATGATACTCTGCCTTGGTTACACTCTATATTTGCTTATATATATTATAATATATACCCTGACCATCTAATACAATTCGTAAAGTTAAGTGTTATATTTTTAGTAAGTGATAAAATCGTATTTAACAATCATCTGCTGACGGTATTTTAGCTATACTACCTTTTATTTGAGTTTATTAACATAGAAATGAATTGGGGTACTCCGGCACGGGGGCCTCAGGGATCGGGGTACTCAGGGAATAACCCGATTTTATTATATGTATAGATAACACGTAACGATATACATTTTCAGATGACTATCAATAACAAACACCCTTCGTGAGGTCATGTGCCTTAAAATAGTGTATTTCTTTATATACTCAATACTCAATTCTTTATTGCATTCCACAATGTATATCTAGGTGGTAGGTACAGGTGAAAAGTTCATCGTGGACCCTGTCGGGCACAGCAAATTAGGAGAGAGGAGGATTTATTTCAGCCATTTAATATAAATTTGTATTAAATTTAGTAAGTTTAATATAATAATATAATATAGTAGGAATAATTATAATGCATTGATCAGTTATTTTATTAAGTATTTAATTTATATATTTCATTTATTGTGTGTGTTTATCATATACTTCATTGAATTACGTGCAATAATTATTTACAATTAAGCTATGTAGTAGATATCTTGTAGGCATTAATATTTAGTTCAATAATAAAAGTAATCGTAGTAACAAGACCGGTTGGCGTGGTTGGTAGATACTTGCCTTTCACACCGCAGGTCGTGGGTTCGATTCCCGCCCAGGTCAGATATTTGTGTGCATAAACATGTCTGTTTGTCATGAGTCTGGGTGTAATTATCTGTACAAGATATCTACTAAACAGCTTAATATAAAGAAATGCACATGTCCTCACGAAGGGTATCCGTATATCTACATCCGTAAATACACTCGCGAGCAACCAAATCGACTCAAGCCTAGACGGCGCACATATACATTGATTTTCCTAAAACAATAAATGGTAATTACAAAAGTGATATGTCATTCGAAAGCTGAAGAATTAGGCTTTCAATTAACATCAATACCTTAAAAAAAACTAAGCGCTGATTTATTGACACATTTTAATTGGCCGTCAGCGTAAATTACCTCTTTAGGAATCCACGACTTGCGCTACCTGCTCCCGCTATAAAACCCCCCACTTCCGGTTTATCTTATCAGTTGCTTGTTACAGGTTGACCGGTACACATCTCCGTAAATTGCATTCCTTGTTTTCGCTAACCCATGGATACCACACCAGAAGAAGCCGCTCAAGTTGTTGCCTTGTTGCAACAAGGGTTAAGTCAGCGAGCAATCGCTGCCCAGCTCCACTTGAGCCAGTCTTCTGTATCCCGAGTATACAGACGGTTCCAAGAGACTGGTGCCTTCAATCGGAGACCAAGAACGAGCCGCCACCGGTGCACTTCAGAGAGAGACGACCGCTTCATTGTCTCAACCTCGCTGCGCAATCGACACCTTACGGGCGTTGATGTGCAGCAAGAACTGAGACGTGTACGACAAGTGGCTGTCAGCGAGTGGACAGTGAGAAGACGCTTGAAGGAAGCCAACTTGACGCCAAAAAGACCTGCGACGGGCCCTAAGTTGACTGCAGGCCACCGACAAGCGCGCCTTCAATTTGCTCGAGAGCATCTCAATTGGAGCGTTGCGCAATGGCGATCGGTCCTGTTTACTGATGAGTGCAGAATGTGTCTGCATGGCAGTGACAGGAGAGGCCGAGTCTACAGGCGTCCGGGAGAACGATTTGCCCAATGTTGTTTCGCTGAAACAGTGGCATATGGCGGCGGTTCCTGCATGATGTGGGCTGGTATCTCTTTAGAGGGAAAAACCGAACTTGTTTTCGTGCCTGGGGGCGGCCGAGGAGGCGGGCTAACAGCTGATCGGTACATCACCGACATTCTACTGGATCATGTTGTGCCCTACGCAGGGTTTGTCGGTGAAGACTTCGTGTTAATGCACGACAATGCCCGCTGCCACACGGCACGAGTCACTCGACAGTTTCTGCAAGAGGTCGAATTACGCACGATGGACTGGCCTGCGCTCAGTCCTGACATGAATCCCATCGAGCACTTATGGGACGAGCTTAAAAGAAGAGTTCGGGCCAGAAATCCAGTCCCTTCAAGCGTAGACGAGCTAAAGACAGCATTATTAGAGGAGTGGGACGGCATTCCTCAAGAAAATGTCAAAAAATTGATAAGGTCCATGAAAAACAGACTGCGGGATGTAATTAGGGCTAGAGGGGGCAATACGAAATACTGATTTAAATAAAATAATTTTATTTTTAATTTTTTTTGTTTAATTTGTCAAATACGAGACACATACCCTTTTTCCTAAATTCCCGTTTTTCCTACTCTTGCATTCAGACATCATTTATTTCAAAAATGATGGATGGATTTCAATGATAATGATATCAAATTAAAGCTGACATCTTAAGCTTTCGAATGACATATCATTTTAATAATTTCCATTCATGATTTTAGTTGTATCAATGTATGTGTGCGCCGACAAGGCTTGAGTCGATTTGGTTGCTCGCGAGTGTACATACATACCATATTGTATTAACATTATTATTTTAATTACACAATAGGTTTATCACATCTTCCCTGAATTTTGGCAACTTATTAAAAATATATCTACGTTATCCATATGTTTGTTATAACAATTACATGAGCGTCTGAAGAAGGAATTTTTAGCATAATTGGTACGACAATAAGGAATATAAAATGTATCTTTAGAACGTGATACTGCGTTACTACCAATATTATTATCTAACCAATCATAATTACAATAATTATAATTTAAGCGACTTTAAATAGCTTTATAGATTAATACTAGGTCCAATCTGGAAACAGTCATTAAAAATAACAGATTCACAAGTTAAAATGTGACTATAAAAGGCGAGATGTGTTTAGTTACAATTAGATCACCGTCAACGATTCTTAAAAGGTAAGCCAAAGATTCTTTTAAAATTATTACTAACATTATTCCCAAGATAATATATATCGTTAATTGAATTTTGATTTAGTTTTAAATAATTGGAATTACTTTTGAATAATATAACAGTTTAATATAATTCATGAGTTTAGCATTCAGTGTTTAGTTTGTTTAATTCCTTATCTCGCTATTATCGACGTCGTGTGTATTTATATTAGTATATGTAGTATATCAGTCATCTGGTTTTTAGTTTGGGATCATATGACCGTGTGTAAATAATGTCCCAGGTTATTACTATTAATAATAATAATAAACAACGTCTTGTGAGGCGATCACTGGGTCAAAAGTCGGATACAAATGGCGACAATAATGGGAACGGCACGCATTGTAACGAGGTTCCTTACTCTGTCGCTACCCCTGACCACTGGCGGCCTGGGCGTCAAACCCCGCCGCTGGAGGAACTCTATTTTTTCATATTTATTTATATATTATTGTTTTCTTTTTTATATCAATTATATAAATATGCAATAAATTTGAATTGGAGTGTTAGTGCCAACTTCAATGTATGGAAGTAAAAGTTGGGTATGGCAGAAAAAGAATGAAAGTAAAATAAATGCAGTGGAAATGAGAGCTCTGAGAAGTATGTGTGGTGTGACTTTGAGAGACAGAATTCGAAATACTGATGTAAGAGAGCGTTGTGGTGTGAAAGAGGATGTAGTCACAAAGATTGAAAAAGGCATGCTGAGATGGTTTGGCCATTTAGAAAGGATGAATGAAAGAAGATTGACAAAAGAAGTATACCTGGCCTGTGTGAATGGGACAACCGGAAGGGGAAGACCACGTCGAACATTCTCTGACCAAATTGGAGATATTCTCTAGAAAGGGCAGGTCAGAAGTACCCTAAACCAGCGAGCATGTATGAAGAATATAATGACAGTAATCGAGGGAAAAGAAGTATGCAAAGATCGTGACAAATGGAAATCCGTTGTCTCTGCCTACCCCTCTGGGAAACAGGCGTGAATCTATGTATGTATGTAAAAATTTTTAAATTAAATGAATAATTTGGAATAATAATAATATCCGGGAAAATTATTTACACACGGCCATCTGCTTCCAAACTAAGCAGAGCTTGTACTATGGAAACCAGATAACTGATATAATTACTATATATACTTTTCTTTTGTAAATACATACTTATATAGATAAATTACGCCACCTTTACAATTTTATATTATAATTACTATTGTTTGTTTGTTATCGTGTTATTTAAAGGGTTACTGTTACAAAATGCATATGGTATAGCCCATTCATCTTCGTGAATTTGTGTGCATGGCGTAAAAACTATCAAATAATTACAACTATTAATCATACCTTATGATTTCCTTTTTAGATTCACTTCGTGATGTATCGTTTGGTACTGTTATGCATGTTGGGCGTAGCTGCGGCTTTGCCTAGCCCGGACAAACTCCATACTAACGCCCAAAAGCCTAGTGACAAAGATACAGAGCTTAAAAGTATTCCACCTCCACCGGAACTATCACCTTTGGATTTGCCTTATTCGGACTGGCAACCCTTTGAAAGTATGGGATACAGATTTATGATAAAGACGAAAGCGGACAAAGAAAAAATTGCAGATGCCAAGGATAAATCTAAGGAGGATTCTAAAGAAGACAAAAAAGAAGACAAAAAAGAAGACAAAAAAGATTTTAAACCTGAAGAGATAAAGGACACCAAAAAGCCTGTTGTTACATATGAGCCGGTTTTGGTGCAGTTTGGTGATGAAGAATCTCTTAGAGGTCTAATATGTAACATCTTTTCTAACATGCCCTCGTGGAGTAATTATTTTTGCGACTAGCGTAGGCTAGGATGTCCAAGATGGGAAGATGAACTTTATTATCCACGCTATGTAAACTATATAAGTCATAATAAATATTTCTACATATTTGGTGTTCATTTTATTTATACGTCAGTTTATTTTAATATAATAATACAAGTATTTAACTTAACTTAATAACAAAGAACCTAAATAAACTAATGATTATACATCACTATCTACATTAAAAAGAAAAACCAAATACACGAAAAAGTAAATTATATACATAAATAAATTAAAACTAACTACAGATGGCGTCGTAGTATTCCGAATCGAGGCTATGATAAATATAAACTAATTCTTTGGCCAAAGAAAAAGCCAGCCCTCTGGTCACTGGAAGCGTCAACCAAACGTTTCGAAATCTGGCGATAGAGACCACGGGCACTCGGACCCCACGTTCCAAGCGTTTCGACCCCAAACGGCTCAAATATGTAATTTCCTATCAAATTACCATATTTGCGCCGCCGCTATAGTAGTAATTAATTAAAAAATAAAAGGAGGAGTAATTAATACAAATGGCACATTTAAAAAACAGGCAACTTGGTTACTGTGGTTGTTCGTCTGTTTAGACTAATGTCTCCAAAAATTTATACACGACTAGCTGTGTGGCTTTATAAATTAGCCCATGTGTTAATCTAGGGTGTCAGCTAACTCTATGTATACCCAATTTTATTAAAATCACTTCAGCCGTTTAGCCGGGAAGAAGTAACAAACATACACACTCACAAACCTTCGCCTTTATAATATTAGTGAGATTATGCGCTGCATGCCATAAGTTACATTCAGTCAAAAAAGTATCGGGAATGGATGATTTGTTTATGGTTCCAAATTCAAATTTTTGTTTTTTCTTTGTTGTTGTTAGATTGACACAACTGTTTTCCATTTTGGCGCGGAGTTTGAGTTGCATCTGTTATTTATATTAAATACAGTGCTGGTTTTAGTAATATCATATATAGTGTGTATTGCGAATTTCATTATAGACAAAAATATTGAACAAAGAGATTGTCTTAAATTTTTCATCGCTAATGGAATTTCGTGTTCGGAGTCACTGAAAATGTTACAGAAGACTTACGGTGAATCGACTTTATCAAAAACTCGTGCTTATGAGTGGTTCAAAGCGTTCAAAAGCGGTCGAGATGTGATGAAAGATTTGCCTTGCTCTGGTAGGCCATCAACGTCTGCAACTGAAGTTAACATTGCAAAAGTGAAGGAAATAGTGACTGAAAATCCTCATTCAACTCTGAGAGAGATAGCCGCCGAACTTTCTGTATCTCACGAGTCGTACCATTTTAACTTAATCATTTGGGTATGAAACATGTTTTCTCCAAAAACTCAATCGCATGAAAGTCGCTGAGATCATGGTAGAACGAGTCAATTCTGACCCAACATTCATGAAACGCATTGTTACTGGTCACGAGACGTGGGTTTACGAGTTTGACATGCAAACTAGTCAACAAGCTTCGGAGTGGCGCCTTCCAACTGAACCGAAACCGAAAAAACCACGCCAAAGTCGATCAAAAGTCAAAGTCATGTTGACTGTTTTCTTTGAAGATCGCGGTGTTGTGCACTCTGAATTCTTACCGGAAGGTCGAACAGTAAATAAAGAATATTATTTGAGCGTTATGCGGCGTTTAAGATTCAGATGAAAAAGGTCAGATTTGTGGAAAGAAAATTCTTGCATTTTGCACCTCGATAATGCGCCTTCGCACAAGGCCAACATTGTGAACGAATTTTTGACCAAACACTCAACAAATACCATCCAGCAACCACCATATTCACCAGATATGGCTCCAGCTGACTTCTTTCTTTTTCCTAAACTCAAATTACCACTTCGTGGTACCCGTTTTCCATCGGTAGAAGACATAAAGGAGAATTCGCGGCGAGAACTGAACTCAATTTCGAAATCAGCGTTTAAAAATGTTTTGATGAATGGATTATTCGTTGGCGTAAGGGTATAGTTTCTGAAGGAGTATACTTTGAAGGTGATAAAATAAATTTGGATGAATAACAAACATTTTGTATATTATTGATCTTTTCCCGGTACTTTCTTGACAGAGTAGTATAATTAACAAAATTAAAATATTACGTCAACCTACATTTGAGTATCCACATCTTTAATAACAATATAGAAAATTGAAGCTAAGGAACATAGTTCAATATGTGGCCAACATAATTAAAATATTTGCTTGAACAGATAATCAAAGCAGATGTCAATAATTAATTATAATAAATATCTTGGGTCAAATATCACACTACCATCTGATTCCAAACTAGGCAGAATCTGTACCATGGCAACCAGACAACTGTTAATCATACTTATATGTTTCTAAATACATACATATAACAAATAAATTACACCCGTACATAAAACAAATAAGTGGTCATTACACAAAGATTTGTCCTGGGTGGGAATCGAACCCACGACTTCTAGCTTAACAGTCAGGGTCACTAACTAGTAGACCAACGCGCCAGCCGAAATTATTTGTATTAAGTATTAAATGTTGAGAACGATTAATTGGTTTGTGTCTGGGTTTAATTTATCTATATTATGTATGTATTTAGGAATATAGAAGTGTGGTTATTAGTTGTCTGGTATTCATGGTACTGGCTCTGCCTAGTATGGGATCAGGTGGTAGTGTGTTAGTTGTTCCAAGATATTCATTTATTTTGAAGAAAGACAAGATTTTGACTGCACGTGTGACGCAGCGGCTAAGACAGTCGCCTCGCCGCTTCGAGTCGCGGGTTTCCGGAAATATATTATTATTTGGGGTACCTATCTGTGTTACCCATAAATAGTTGTTCTGGGGTTAGATATAGTTTGTATGTTTGGAAAGTACCCCGCGACATAGCCGGAATTATATTTCCTAATGCGGGCGTTGTCTTTAAAACGAAAAAATATTATAGCGCTACCTACATCAAGCAGCTTCCAGCGAACCTCACCAGAGCATCGGTCATCCTTGTGAGGCGCCTGTCCTCGCTGCGTCTTTCACTACACCGAGTTTCAAATAAGTTATTATATGAAACTCGGTACGGTCATAATAAACCTCAAAGTAGACAAGGTATTCTTACAAGCTTCGAGTAAACATTTTATTTATTAGGCATTCATGTAACCATGAAGATCGATATTGTGAGTTTAATATCATCACAATTCTCCTAATTTAAAGAATATAAGCCCCAGTATCGCGAAAAGGTAAAACTAAAAAAACAAAAATAATATTCGAAAGATCTAGGACTATAAAAACAATAACCTATGTAAAGTTATTGTTTTTATAGTTTAATTTTTATACATGTAATAATAAGTACTATTTAATTTTTTTTAGATTTCCCTTTTGGCGATACTGGAGCATAATACAAAACCAAATGAAATATTAATGAGTTCCTACTACGAATAGAAAATAGCGCTAATTGGTCACTAAATTAATATTAGGTCTTTACCTATGAAATTGCCGTTCTGCAGTACTGGCCATTTCAAATCAAAATAATTTTTGTTTGGCTAAGAATTCTAATTTCAAATTAATTTTATTTTAAAAACATGGATTCTTTTTTCCAAAAGTAGTCATTTCTTTATTGATTAGTGTTACATTTTCATCGCATTTCAATCTTTTTCGTCATCATGGATACGTTAAAAATACGAGTAATTATGGAATATGAGTACCGTCGTGGCAGCAACGCGGCACAAGCGGCACGCAACATCAACGACGTTTACGGAGCTAACACTACAAACCAACGCACCACCTGTTATTGGTTTGCTCGCTTCCGTTCTGGAAATTTCGACCTGAAAAATGAACCTCGCGGTCGTCCGAAGACTTTGGTCGACAATGACGAATTAAAGGCGGTTGTGGAAGCTGATGATACACAATCTACGGCTGAATTAGCAGCAGCTTTCGACGTTAGCGTCAAAACAATATTGGTCCATTTGCGTCAAATTGGCAAGGTAAAAAAGCTTGACAAATGGGTGCCCCACGAACTCAATGATCGCCAGCGCGAAGTACGCGTCGAGACGTGCCTTGCACTGCTCAACAGACACATAAATGAAGGAATTTTGAACCGCATTGTTACCTGCGATGAAAAATGGATTCTGTTTGATAACCGCAAGCGCTCAGCAAGTTGGTTGGATCCTGGTTCAGCACCTAAACAATGCCCTAAACGAAAACTTACCCCTAGAAAAGTGATGGTCACTGTTTGGTGGTCTAGCGCCGGTGTGATTCATCACAGCTTCTTACCAAACGGGGTGAGCATTACTGCAGATGTGTACTGTAAAGAACTGAGCACAATGATGGAGAAGCTGGCGCATCTCCAACCAGCATTGGTCAATCGCTCGTCTCCGCTGCTCCTGCACGACAACGCGCGACCTCATACTGCACAGCAGACGGTCTCCAAGTTGCAAGAACTGGGGTTGGAAGCTCTCCGTCATCCGCCCTACTCACCAGACCTTGCGCCTACAGACTACTACTTTTTCCAGAATTTGGATAACTTCTTGGCGGGAAAAAAATTCAATACCCGAGAGGCAGTACAAAATGCCTTTGAAGAATTTGTTGCCTCCCGTCCAGCTGATTTCTTTAAGAAGGGCATCAATAAACTGCCACTGCGATGGCAAAGATGCATTGATTGCATGGGTGATTACTTCGATTAATACAAATAAAAAAATTCATGAAAAAAATTCGTTTAAATTTTTTCATACAAAACGGCAATTTCATAGGTAAAGACCTATTATATACTTCAGCTCTGTATGCAAATAAGTTAGAGTTTGACAAAACATAATCTGGAGCAAAATTTAAAATTCTAGACAATTAACGGTGGGATCTCTATTTTTCACCTAAATTGTGATCACAAAATGAATTGGTACGGTCATAACCAGTACAGCAATTGCAACTGACTAAATAAGCATCGATATGGTAAAACAACCTTTATTCGTTGTGGCGGACCCGGAAGGCTACCGCCTAAAGGTTACACATATCAACTCGGAAACGGATCGTAACCGAATCAACTCGATTCGCTCAGTATTTTTTGTATGTAACTCCCTACTACAATGCACACTAATCGGAAACGTAAAGTAAATGACTGCACGTGTGGCGCAGCGTGTCCTAGGCGCCTCGCCGCTTCGTGTAGCGGGTTCGAGTCCCGCGCCGGACAACTATTTGTGTGACCCATAAATTGTTGTTCTGAGTCTGAATGTTATTTGTGTCCGTCTACTATATGTTTGTAAAGTACCCCGCGACATAGGGATTAGATTCCCTAGTGCGGGCGTTGTATTTTTACAAAAAAAACTTAAATACGGTAATAGTCCCGTGTATACGGGAAGTATGGCAACCCTATCTATAAGACACGACGATGACAATGCCTTCTTTCTGACGGGCGTTTTTATCTCAGAAAAACACATATTCCTTCTAATTAAACCCGAGTATTAAAACCTACTATACTTATATTACAGACACTTCTTCTCTTCTTGCAAAAACTCTCAATAAAACTACTATTGAATCAGTATCTAGAGGTTCTGGACATCATTATACGCGATAGAAAACGCTAGACCAAGTATGTAGCCCATCTAATTTATAAGTTTGATTGTAAACTGACGCTTACGTCGTGACTTAATGATTATATTCGTCCATGCTGAATCATCAGGAAGAAATAAACAATTAACAAATTCTAATGAGTGCAATGTATTTAAACAAGGTTAGCAGAATTATATCAGTAATTTAGGATTTCACAATTTTGCTCATTAGGGATGAGTAAAATTTCGAAACGATTTTGTATTTAACAGCAATTATTTTGAAATTTTTTATCAGTTATCAAATCCGTTACCACGAAGCAAGTGCAAGTCGAATTTAAAGACATCATGAATAAGGTAAGCCAACAACATTCATAGACTCACGCCTGTTTCCCAGAAGGACAGAGACGTTGTCACGATCTTAAGCCAACATAACGGAAGTAAAGAGACAAGAAACATTTTAATAGAGCATTGTTACTAAATAAATCGTCGTTGTTAATCCAAAATCAATGACGTGGCGATTATGGCATATCTCTCCGAATAATGGATACAACTCCATTGTGGAAATCTTTTTGAGCGACCCTTGTCCAGCAGCCAAAAGCATTCGGCTGCATGCTGATCATGGTGATGATGAGACCAAAATTCAGCACGTTAATTACGTTTTAATTCAATTCAATTCAATTCGTTATTTTTGAGTTATCAACAATTTGAATATTACAGTTAGTTCCCTAACGAAATGTGCTAGTACATTAGAAAATCGATTTTTGTTTTTAATATAAGACTTTGTTTTAAATAAATATTGATCAAGTATTTTATTTTCCAGTTGTGTTTCTTCATTGGTCTCCTGGCTATTTCGTCTGTCCTGGCGGGTCCCGTTGAAGAGCAATCACGTCGCACCTTGCCAGCTTTGGTGCACGAGGAAGTGCATGATGAGATTGGTCAATTTTCGCTCCGGTACGTGACCGCTGAAGGTACGGTCGTATCAGAGCGCGGTCGACTTGTTCCTTCTGCCGAAGGTAAAGGCTACGTCATGGTCGTCGATGGAGAAGTCACATACATCGGTGATGATGGCAAGACTTATGTCACCAAGTACTCCGCAGGAACCGATGGTTACAAAGCGGAGGGAAAACATTTACCAGTGCCTCCTGTTGTACATACCGCCGAATAATAAATTAAAATAAGCAAATAAAATAGTAATAAGATATATTTGCCTTTCAATGAAATGGAAAAATGCTGAAATACTGGATGAAAGGCTCCAATTTCAAAGGCAAAATCAAAGGCTCTTTTATTTAAAAAATAAAAAAAATAAGAATAAAAATTTATTTATTTTCCACCACACAGTAAATAATATTATTTAATATTATTTCGTTTTGTAACGTACCTAACATGAGACTGAGATCTGTGTCAAGTTAGCTAAATCACATAACGAAATTCTCAATAATTAAAAGTGCCAGATACGTATTGAAAAAAGTTATAATCTTAATTATGTGGTGAATCCCATAAAAGTACATCTGAGTTCGAATGACAACTATATTTTTCAAAAAATTCAGTGCGGCATAGTTTTAGGAGCCTATATATGGCAAATTATTTTTTAATTTAGATTAACTTAAATAGATAGTTAGTATTTTAAAAACAATAATAAGTTATAAAAAAAATCAATAACAACATTTCAAAAGAACTAATGTCAAAACACGATTCAACTCCGTTTCCGCGATAAAACAAAGTCACTTCAAAATGATAAAAATCAGAAGAATCTCGAAAAATTATAGCTTAAATATTATTTTATAGGTGCAGTACTTCCTTAGGATTATAGTAGAAAAAACTTTCTTGTTTCATATAAAAATAATAATATATTTGCCTGCAATGTATGACGAAAATATTAATCAGCATTTAAATACAGTTCGACAGTTATCTGTTCACACGATTTTGTCCGTATTGGTTTAGTTTTATGGAGATTGTCTGCATGCTAATTGATTGGATTAGGTAAACAAAGAAGAACTGTCTGTTCATATACCTGTCGCCACGTTCCTCCGTAGACGCTCACGCCAGAAGTGGAATTTTATATATATCAAATGGATGAATTGCCCGTGTTTCCAAATTTATATTTTTTTCGGAATATTTACGCTGTTTGATATGTTATGACAAATTTTGCTGTGTTGAATTTATGTAAAAGTAGACTCCAGTATTTGACTAGACGGTGGAATCCAGATCGCAGACTCACTTGAAGTAGTTGGTTGAGGCGAAGCGGGGCGTAAATTTATAGTCTCAGTTAATTTGTTTGAAATTTTGGTTTTATTTTGGACAGAACCCTCAATGTAGTCATCCGCAACCTTCATGTCTTTTTAACATTGTCAGGTTCGCCCCAGAATCGGCCAACACGTGACGTTGTTCTGTAACAATGTCCAGTAAAATAAAATCGCGGTAAGGGCAGTAAATGCCCGGTAAAATCAAACATGTTTGTTATTTGCTTCGGCATATCTGAGATTTTATTAACCACTTATTATTATTTTTATTATTTATGAAAACATGATTTATTCATTACTATTAATATTTCAGGTACCTACGTGTAGGTAGATATAGTAACACGCAAATATACTTTACTCCAGAAATGCATGCCTATCCGAAGTCTTTACTCTCAGTTAACGCATTCTGGTCAGTGTGTTTGTTTGATATGGTATCCTCATTTTATGGAAACCTAAATATAATACAAATCAGAGTAAAGTATTTGGAATCGACGCTTATTTTTAAAGTAATATTCTCTCCCTACGTTTATAGCTTACCTTCACTGCCAAATATAACTCGTCAGGGGTTTCATTTAAAAATATTCCACTTCGTAAGAGGTGAATTTTTTAGTGAGGACGAGGATCTTGTGGTGGTTGCTGGAAACCACTGGATGCGGATAGCGGAAGACTGGAATTTGTAGAGATCTCTGGGGGAGATCTTTGTCCATCAGTGGACGTCTTTCGGCTGATAGGATGATAATGATTATGAAAAGGTGAAACCTTAGATTTTTTGTTCCTGAGACTGTCTTTTCAGAAAGTCTCTCTTTTAAAATCGATATTTTGTTCAACTTAAGAGTAGAACACAATGTCGATTTGAAAAGAGTCCATAATCTAACATCCTTTCTGAAAAGACAGTCTCAGGGATTCAAGAACAAAAAATCTAAGGTTTTTACCTCTTAATCATCATCCTATCAGCCGAAAGACGTCCACTGCTGGACACTAAGGTGTACTCTTGAACATTGAATTACCTGCTCCATAGAATAGAAGACTTTATTTTACCAGATAGCCCATAGAAGGATGTAAGAAATACACTTTCGGAAAATTATTTTATTTTCTTATCTGCTCGCCACTTCATTTATTTATTTGGACAACCAGTAGTTTTATGTATTTAAAGTGATTTTATGTATTTAAGTATCTTTCCTTAGAAATATCTGGCAAAAGATTTTCGATAACTGTATTTGCTTCGTTTTTAACAAAATCTGGGGTCAACATTTCAGAATCACTTGAACTCATTTATAATAAGATATGTCTTAATCCGAAATTTGTATACAGCATACAGAGTTAGTATCCCACCAATTTATATCATCAATTTAAAATTTTAACTATGGAATGAATAAGTCACATGTACGCAGCTTTTTTTCGCAATTTGGTTAAGGTTTTACAATTCTCTTTTTTTATGTTTATTTCCACCCTAGGAAGAGAAACAATTACTATGAGTCTTTCCCGCTCACCCGTTCCCGCACATAACATATAGACATAAACAAGTTGTTTATTTGATCCGAGTAGCGAGTAGAAGATTCTACATCTTCAACTCGATACTTGGATCAAATAAACACTGCTTTCCGAATATGAGAAATGTATTTTACCCGTACAGGGCTTCTCTATATCGGCATGACTTTGATGGATGTTTTTACACAACTGAGAAACCTAAAGCACAAAATTTAAAAAACGTCATACGTAACTTCACATTAATCAAATACTCCATAATAGTATGAAAACCGGCAAAGTTAAAGATGATAAATATACAAATAAATGTATAACTAAAGGCAATTTTGTATAGGATTTTTATAATATTTCGTGTTTCAGGATATTTTATGTTTTAATTAGTAGTTAATGTGATAGAAAAGGCATTTTCAATTTCTTAGATTTTTAGAACTTGGGATATAAAAGTTATAGCCAGTTTTATTTTAAGGTTACCTTTGTTAATCTGTGGGTCAACCCTATGACCGTGGATACATTGTAGTTCGAAAATCACTCTCACTGCCTAAGTAATAAAGATACTGTAAATAACAAAGTGTGTCTACTGATGTGGCAATGAAAAGATTAACTAGTGTACCAATGAAGATTGTTACATATTATATTTACATAAAAAATTTTATGGTGATAGAGTAAATGTCGCACTTTTTGTAGTTTTTTAGATGGATTTATTCCGAACCTGCCCCGAAAACCCTAACCGGGTCGCGAGTTAGGTTAGTAATATGCAAAAAATTATTATTCGTTGAAATAATGATAAGTTCTTTATTTCCATTAAGTTCATAACCCAGTGTACATTTATTTTATTAATATTATTTTTAATTTATCCTTAGTACTACTTCATCTAAGAACATCTTCATATAAGTACCAAACAATATTTATCACATAGCACAAACCAACATTGGGTTTATTGAGAATTTCACTCTCATCGGATAAAGCATGTCTTCTTAGTCGGGGCAAGCGAATGTTGCTAACACATTGCAAACTAGTCATTTTAATTAAATGATAAAGCGTCCTTTCGTGAATCCACTGTCAACAGATTTATATTATTGTACGGAGGAACGTAAAATCTGCAAGATAATTTGCTAAACTGATGACATGTATCAAAACAACAGCAATAAATACCTGACAGATTGTCTTTGCCTGTCAATAAATTATTGCCGTGAACAAAAAAAATATTGACGATGAAAATCGTTCCTATTCTAAATAATTAATTATTACGATTGAATGCAACTACTGTGCTTTCATAGGTATAATAAATAAGTCTATAATTATATGATTTATATGTAATGTTGTTCCCTTTTATAAATAATTAATTATAATTTCGACATTTATATTATTTTACATATGGCAATTTCTGTAAACGTAACTGCGTTTAGTTAACGATTCTATTACGTTTATTTATTGAAAATAATTGAAATATTCTTATTGATTTTATTAATTAATCCCAAGTTCTAAAAATATTATACTTACATTAAAATCAATGCCTTAGTTGTCTTAACAAGTGGTAAAAATTATATAGCTGAACACTAAAAGAAGTATGCGGTACGGATATTGCCATTCACATTTAATGGAAACGACAGATATTATTATTATTTATTATTATAATTACAACTTAATCTATACATGTTACTATCAGGCTCACCATCATCATCATATCAGCCAAACGACCATAGCTGAACAAAGGTCTCTTGGCAAGGATCATCACAATACAATCGTGTAACATCATTAAAGGGGATTGCCATGCCCACGCTCTTGGCTGATTAGTTGCCGATCTTAGTTTGGTTCCCATAATACAAAGAGAGTTGCTGCTACCCGTTCCTTGGTAGATATTCCTTTCGGTCATCCTCAGGATGAGATGGCGTGTTGATATTCGTCTTCATCCATCACACATCACACATCATGGACACTAATTGAATGATATCATTCATTTTTTTTCTCATGACTCTTTTTGTATGGGGACCCAAAAATATTTTTTGTATTTCACAAACTGGTTATATTTAATTTGTATAGTGTCATGGGCAGATTAAGCTCATTTAATTCACTCACTATTTTGGTTATACCTTGTATATTACTGCTTGGGCTTACTAAGAATATTTCATATTTCAACAAAACCGCCGCCGTAGCCGCGTGGATTCCGGCCTAGAAAGAATAACAGGGACACCCCATACCATCTCGTGGGTGTCGTAAGTCGCAACTAAGGGATACACCAGGTAGTCGAGCGACAACGCGCGTTGTCTACGGCAAATCCCTCCTAATGGTTACGTTATAGACACCTTTGGAGGAGGCCTATGTTTAGCAGTGGATGATATCAGGCTGATAGCCTAAGGCATTAAGTCTGCCTGTGTACTTAATGTGCATGAAGTTTTAAAATAAATAAATATCAGGCTGATGATGTATAACAACTTATACCTTATATATTAATAACAAAATGATCCCTTTAAGTGACGAACTGTTAAAATTCGGCAGACGCCATTGTTAAGCTACTGTGTATGAAATGAGTACCATTTATCACACTTCTGTACTAGGACGTAGCTAATAATTTCAGCCAGTTCAGTTTAGTCTTAAAATGTACCTAATCTAATCGTAAGGGTAAAGAATTATTACTCAACTTCTAAACTGATATTATTTTAATTTTAGATTCCACGATGTATCGGTTGGCACTGTTATGTTTGTTGGCGATAGCTTTAGCGTTGCCTACCCGGGATGAACTGGACAGTTATACTCCAGATAAACCTCTTATGGTTGAAATGCCTATAATTGGTCCTGTTCCTGATGAATATTTTCCTGCTCCTGTTCCTGATGAATATTTTCCTGCTCCTGTGTCCACTGAAGATGTCAGTGGTCCAAAAAGGGATGATTATTTAGATCAATTTGCCGGTAGTTTAGAAGATTCTCAAGAAATTTCCAAAGAACGGTAAAAACTGCGTCTTTCACTACATGGTTGACATTCGACAAACTTCATAAAATAATGAATCACAGTAAATTAAAATTAATCTGGCCAAGTGTAAGTCAAATCGTCGCAGAGGAAACAAACACGGGAGCACTTTTTATTCCATCAGTCTTAAGTTCTGATGGGACGCCTAGGGACACGTCCGGAATGTGGTCAGGTTCAGGACCGGCGACTCTCCGAGGCATACATACATACATAGACTCCCGCCTGTATCCCAGAGGGGTAGGCAGAGACAACGGACTTCCATTTGTCACAATCCTTGCACACCTCTTTCGCTTCGTTTACTGACATTATATTATTAATACATGCTCGCCGGTTTAGGGTACTTTGACCTGACCGTTCTTGAGAACGTCTCCGATTTGTTCAGAGAATGTTCTACGAGGGCTTCTCCTTACAGTTGTATCATTCACACAGGCTAGGTATACTTCTTTTGTTAATCTCCGAGGCACGGGGATGTAATACCGCCAGCTCCCAGACTTCAGGCGGATACTGAGAAATGTTCTTTACACAAAAAAAAACACAATTACTTGTCGACCCTACCCGGGATTTGAACCCAGGAACTTATTATCTCTTCTTGCTACCGCTAGGCCAAAAGGCAGTTTTTATGCCATAATGGATCGCATAAATTAGTTGGTTTGTGAATTTTGAATGACATCAGTTTATATACCAATATGATAGAAATAAACTGTAATGATATACTCTAGCCTTCCTTTTTGGGAAAGCGACAGTATGACCCATATAAAGTTGTTCTAAGTCTGAATGTAGATTTGTTTATTTACAAGAAATAATGCCTAATAAATAAAATGTTTGCTCGAAGCTTGTAAGAATACCTTGTCTACTTTCAGGATTATTATGAGGTGTGTACCGAGTTTCAAATAAGTTACATGAAGATCGTTATTGTGAGTTTTAATATCATCATAATTCTCCTAATTTAAAGAATATAAGCTCCAGTATCGCGAAAAGGTAAAACTAAAAAAAACAAAAATAATATCCAAAAGATCTGGGACTATAAAAACAATAAACTATGTAAAGTTATTGTTTTTATAATTTAATTTTTATATATGTAATAATAAGTACTATTTTAATTTTTTTAGATTTCCCTTTTTGGCGATACTGGAGCATAATACAAAACCAAATAAAATATTAATGAGTTCATACTACGAATAGAAAATAGCGCTAATTGGTCACTAAATTAGTATATACTTCAGCTCTGTATGCAAATAAGTTAGAGTTTGACAAAACATGACCTGGAGCAAAATTTAAAATTCTAGACAATTAACGGTGGTATCTCAATTTTTCACCTAAATTGTGATCACAAAATGAATTGGTACGCTCATAGCCAGTACAGCAATTGCAACTGACTAAATAAGCAACGATATGGTAAAACAAGCTTTATTCGTTGTGGCCGACCCGGAAGGCTACCTACCGCCTAAAGGTTACACATATCAACTCGGAAACGGATCGTAACCGAATCAACTCGATTCGCTCAGTATTTTTTGTATGAAACTCCCTACTACAATGCACACTAATCGGAAACGTAAAGTAAATGACTGCACGTGTGGCGCTGCGTGTCCTAGGCGCCTCGCCGCTTCGTGTCACGGGTTCGAGTCCCGCGCCGGACAACTGTTTGTGTGACCCATAAATAGTTGTTCTGAGTCTGGATGTAATTTGTGTCCGTCTATTATATGTTTGTAAAGTACCCCGCGACACAGGGATTAGATTTCCTAGTGCGGGCGTTGTCTTTAATAACAATAAAAAAAACCGAGTTAAATAACTCACCTCGGGACAAACTAACCGTAAGCGCGGCGCGGCGTCTCCTAATCGTAGCTGAATCGATGTATCGGAGTTGCTGATCCACTTTTGTTACGACTGTTTGACGGTGTGGCGTAAGATGATACGGTGACGATCCCTTCCCGTCCCTAGACGTCCCATCAGAACTTAAGACTGATGGAATAGAAAGTGCCCCTGTGTTTGTTTCTTCGGCAACAATTTGACTTACAGTTGGCCAGTTTTATTTTAATTTACTGTGATTCATTAGTTTATGAAGTTGGTCGAATGTCAACCATGTAGTGAAAGACGCAGCGAGGACAGGCGCCTCACAAGGATGACCGATGATCTTGTGAGGATCGCTGGAAGCTGCTTATTATTATTATTATTATTTATTTATTTATTATTATTATACCACTACAGATAATTCTTAAAGCTAAGACATAGGCCCACAAAACTGTAACTGCTTGATGTAGGTAGCGCTATAATATTTTTTCCTTTTAAAGACAACGCCCACATTAGGGAATATAATCCCGGCTATGTCGCGGGGTACTTTCCAATTAATATTATTATTACTAAATTATTCGTGCAATCTGTTTAAGCTTTGAAAATCGATGCCGGACCATTTATGACGTCACATGTGCTCATGAAAGCTGATTGAACGAAAACGGGAGAGTACAACATTAATAGGGCTCTACCTGTGCTCTATCTATACCTAAACTTATATTTGTTGTCACTATTTTTGAGAACTGATTCGGGCCTTATTAGCGACAGATAAATAAAAACTGAAAATATGTGTAGTAACGGTTTATTAATAATAAAAATCGGTTGAGCGTGCAGTCCGCACCGCTTCCCTTTGACCTCTCCTCTAAATGTTGATAAACGGGACAAGTAACGTGAAACGGGCGTGAAATCCTTTTTTTTAATGACACGTGTAGTGGCGCAGCGGCTAAGACATCGCCTCGCCGCTTTGTGTCCCGGGTTCGATTCCCGCGCAGGACAACTATTTGTGTGATCCATAAATAATAGTTCTGAGTCTGAATGTAATTTGTGTCCGTCTACTATATGTTTGTAAAGTACCCCGCGACATAGGGATTAGATTCCCTAGTGCGGGCGTTGTATTTTTATAAAAAAAACTTAAATACCGTAATAGTCCCGTGTATACGGGAAGTATGGCAACCCTATCTATAAGACACGACGATGACAGTGCCTTCTTTCTGACGGGCGTTTTTATCTCAGAAAAACACATATTCCTCCTAATTAAATGAGAGTATTAAAACCTACTATACTTATATTACTGACACTTCTTCATACTGGTTCATTGTTTTTAACTCTTTTCGTCGTGTGTATCCACCAAAAAAATCCCTTCACATTGATGTTGTATGCTAGGTTTGGAACTTGCAAAAACTCTCAGTAAAACTACTATAGAATCAGTATCTAGAGGTTCTGGACATCATTATACGCGATAGAAAACGCTAGACCAAGTATGTAGCCCATCTAATTTATAAGTTTGATTGTAAACTGACGCTTACCTCGAGACATAATGATTATATTCTTCCATGCTGAATCATCAGGAAGAAATAAGCAATTAACAAATTCTAATGAGTGCAATGTATTTAAACAAGTTTAGCCGAATTATATCAGTAATTTAGAATTTCACAATTTTGCTCATTAGGGATGAGTAAAATTTCGAAACGATTTTGTATTTAACAGCAATTATTTTGATATTTTTTATCAGTTATCAAATCAGTTACCACCAAGGAAGGGCAAGTCGAATTTAAAGACATCATGAATAAGGTAAGCGAACATACATACATTCATAGACTCAAGCAGAGACGTTATCACGATCTTAAGCCAACATTTTAATAGAGCATTGTAACTAAATAAATCGTCGTTGTTAATCCAAAATCGATGACGTGGCGATTATGGCATATCTCTCCGAATGATGGATACAACTCCATTGTGGAAATCTTTTTGAATGACCCTTGTCCAGCAGTCAAAAGCATTCGGCTGCATGCTGATCATGGTGATGATGAGACCAAAATTCAGTACGCGTTATTTTTGAGTTATCAACATTTTGAGTATTACAATTAGTTCCCTAATGAAATGTGCTAGTACATTAGAAAATCGATATTTTGTTTTTAATATAAGACTTTGTTTTAAATAAATAATGATCAAGTATTTTATTTTCCAGTTGTGTGTCTTCATTGGTCTCCTGGCTATTTCGTCTGTCCTGGCGGGTCCCGTTGAAGAGCAATCACGTCGCACCTTGCCAGCTTTGGTGCACGAGGAAGTGCATGATGAGACTGGTCAATTTTCGCTCCGGTACGTGACCGCTGAAGGCACGGTCGTATCAGAGCGCGGTCGACTTGTTCCTTCTGCCGAAGGTAAAGGCTACGTCATGGTCGTCGATGGAGAAGTCACATACATCGGTGATGATGGCAAGACTTATGTCACCAAGTACTCCGCAGGAACCGATGGTTACAAAGCGGAGGGAAAACATTTACCAGTGCCTCCTGTTGTACATACCGCCGAATAATAAATTAAAATTAGCAAATAAAATAGTAATAAGATATATTGGCCTTTCAATTAAATGTAAAAATGCTGAAATACTGGATGAAAGGCTTCAATACTAATATAGTAATCTCAAAATATTGATCACAGTATTAGTATTGGAAAATTTAATTACGTTTTGTAACGTATCTAACATGAGACTGAGATCTGTGTCAAGTTAGCTAAATCACAAAACGAACTTCTCAATTCTCAATAATAAAAGTGCCAGATACGTATTGAAAAAAATGATATTCTTAATTCACTGGTTAATCCCTACAAAAGTACATCTGAGTTCGAATGACGACTAATATTTCTAAAAAAATACAGTGCGGCATAATTTAAGGAGCCTATAAATGGCAAATTATTTTTTAATTTAGATTAACAGGTAAGTAGTATTTTAAAAACATCAATAAGTTATAAAAAATTCAATAACAACATTTTAAAAGAACTAATCCCAAAACACGATTCAACTCCGTTTCCGCGATGAACCAAAGTCACTTCAAAATGATAAAAAATCAGAAGAATCCCGAAAAATTATAGCTTAATTCAAATATTATTTTATAGGTGCAGTACTTCCTTGGGACTTTATAGAAGAAAAAACTTTCTCGTTTCAAATAAAAATAATAATAAATTTGCCTGCAATTTATGACGAAAATATTAATCATTTAAATCAGCGTCAACGCTGATTTAAATACAGTTCGACAGTTATCTGTTCACACGATTTTATCCGTATTGGGAGCTTTTATGGAGATTGTCTGCATGCTAATTGATTGGATTAGGTAAACGAAGAAGAACTGTCTGTTCATATACCTGTCGCCACGTTCCTTCATAGACGCACACCCCAGAAGTGGAATTTTATATATATCAAATAGATGAATTGCCCGTGTTTTTTAATTTATATTTATATATTTTTTTCAGAATATTTACGCTGTTTGGTATGTTATGACATATTTTGCTGTGTAAAAGTAGACTCCAGTATTTGACTAGACGGTGGAATCCATATCGCAGACTCACTTGAAGTAGTTAGTTGAGGCGAAGTGGGGCGTAAATTTATAGTCTCAGTTAATTTGTTTGAAATTTTAATTTTATTTTGGACAGAATCATCAATGTAGCAGTCCGCAACTGTGCTGGACGTCCATCCTTCATGTCTTTTTAACATTGTCAGGTTCGCCCCAGAATCGGCCAACACTTTCGCTGACGTTGTTCTGTAACAATGCCCAGTAGTATACTGTTTACTGTTCACAGTTTGGTAAAAACAAACATTAATGTTTTTAAACTTTCGCCATTTGTACACATTTTTATATACTGTGGAGCGAGCACATCACTCAGGTACTGCAGCCATTAGTAGGTAAAACTGAATCGTTCGTGTAAGACTCTCGCCATTTTGTTGACATCATCAAGAGCATGAGAGTGGAACCTGACGAGGTGATGGTGAGTTTTGACGTTCAGTCACTTTTTACCAACGTTCACATCAAAGACTGCCTTGAGGTCATCGGCAGGAAACTGGCAGCTAATAACATACCAAGTGAGTACATAGTTCTACTGAAGAACTGCCTAGAATGTAACTACTTTTTATACCAAGGACAATATTACCTCCCGATTGACGGAGTGGCTATGGGCCCTGTGGTGCCGGTAATGGTCAATATCTGGATGGAACATTTTGAAAATATGATTACACAACATTTGGTCCACGTGAAGGTATGGAAACGATACGTAGACGATATCTTCTGTATCATGAAAGGTAGCACATCGGAAGTAGAACAATTGACCACTATCTTAAACTCCGCGCACCCTAACATCAGGTTTACTTATGAAATGGAGGTAGAGAGATCGTTGCCTTTCCTCGATGTCAAATTGAGGGTGAGAGAAAATGGTTCCCTAGCACACACGGTATACAGAAAGCCCACACACACAAAGACAGATATCTACACGCCCACTCTCATCACCATCCGCGACACCTGTTATCCGTAGTTGCCTCGTTAACAAACAGAGCGTATGACATATGCGACCCTGAATGTTTAGAAAGTGAGCTCACACACGTTCAGGAGGTACTTAGGCAGAACGGCTACAGGGGGGGCATTAAACGGACGAAGAGGAGGGAGAAGCAGCCGGAAGTAAGCAGAGCACCAGCGTTTTTACCTTACGTGAAAGGAGTAACGGATAAAGTTGGATCAGTACTAAAGAAATACTCCATCAAGACTGTATATTGTCCGATCTCCAAAGTCTCCAACCAGTTGCGTACCTACACCGAAGGATGTTATTCCCCTTCAAACACCGGGCGTCTGCAGGTTTGAGTGCAACTGCGGTATGTTTTATATCGGCCAAACTAAAAGGTCTATTGCTGAAAGGGCCAAAGAACATATCGCAGCTGTCTGAAACCGACAGGTTAATAAATCAGCAATAGCTGAGCACGTAGTCGACACAGGATCCCAACACTGGATTACAAATTTACACAAGCCATAGGTCCTCTCCACCGATCGTCACTATTATTCCAGAATAGTACGTGAAGCGGTTGAAATAAAGAAACATATCAATTTCAACCGGGAAGATGGATACCGCCTCTCACCATCTTGGAATCCTGTAATAACGAAATGCTATTGTTGCGTAACCAACCAAGTGCGCCCGGGCGCTGATGTCATTAGTGTCGTGTGTACCGACAGTTTCAAAAAGAAAAATGAAAAATATCAAGACCATGCGAGGGTAGATACCGAAACCCGAGCTTCACGGAGACGATGCTGCCGAGCCACACCAGTCGACCCGTGACCACGGCTGGTGCAATCCATGCCGAAACGTCGGGTTACCAAGGTAATGATTTACCTAAATCTTTATCGCGATGAGACCCTTTTTTTTTTTTTTTACATGTTGGAAATGCATTAAACTTACGCATACCCGCCGCTTGGGGAGGCGACGGGTTATGTGGGACTCACTCGGGCTAGTCCCGGGATATGCACTAAAACCACCATGGTAGCCAGCCTCACAATGCCTGTAGCGGGGGGCCTGGGTACTCGTGAACGATCTCGCCAGTACCCCCGCTATACACTGAGCGTCTGAGACTCTCCTCCGGGGACGGGAGGGGGCTAGATGCCTCCTCCCCTCCCCTTCACGCACAAGCGCGTTTAGGCAACCTGAGCTACAGCAGGTTACCTCTTCCCGGGACCGCTTATGTAAGACGAGTGGAGTTCCCCTCCTCCAAACGCCAGCGGTCCCAGGGGCGACGTCAAGCCGGGGAGAAGCCAGCCGGACGCCGCATACTCTCACGCGCTGAGATTAGATCCCAGCGCCGGATCGCGATGAGACCCGTGTCCACAGTATATAAAAATCAAACATGTTTGCTATTTGCTTCGGCATATCTGAGATTTTATTAATAACTTATTATTATTTTTATAATTTATGAAAACATGACTTATTCATTACTATTAATCTTTAAGGTACCCATGTAGGTAGATATAGTAACACGCAGATATACCTTTCTCCAGAAATGCATGCCTATCCGAAGTCTTTACTCTCAGTTAACGCATTCTGGTCAGTGTGTTTGTTTGATATGGTTTCCTCATTTTATGGAAACCTACCTATAATACAAATCAGAGTAAAGTATTTGGAATCGACGCTTATTTTTAAAGTAATATTCTCTCCATAACTAGATAAACGTTTATAGCTTACCTTCACTGCCAAATATAACTCGTCAGGGGTTTCATTTAAAATTATTCCACGTCGTAAGAGGTGAAATTTTTTAGGGAAGACGAGGATCTTGTGGTGGTTACTGGAAACCACTCGATGCGGATAGCGGAAGACTGGAATTTGTAGAGATCTCTTGGGGAGATCTTTGTCCATCAGTGGACGTCTTTCGGCTGATAGGATGATGATGATAATGAAGAGGTGAAAACCTTAGATTTTTTGTTCTTGAATCCCTGAGACTGTCTTTTCAGAAAGTCTCTCTTTTCAAATCGACATTGTGTTCTACTTAAAAGTAGAACAGAATGTCGATTTGGAAAGAGTCCATAATCTAACATCCTTTCTGAAAAGACAGCCTCAGGGATTCAAAAACAAAAAATCTCAGGTTTTCACCTCTTCATCATCATCCTATCAGCCGAAAGACGTCCACTGCTGGACACTAAGGTGTACTCTTGAACATTGAATTACCTGCTCCATAGCATAGAAGACTTTATTTTACCAGATAGCCCATAGAAGGATGTAAGAAATACACTTACGGAAAATTATTTTACTTTCTTATCTGTTCGCCACTTCATTTATTTATTTGGACGACCAGTAGTTGTTCATAAAGTGATTTTATGTATTTAAGTATCTTTCCTTAGAAATTTCTGGCAAAATATTTTCGATAACTGTATTTGCTTCGTGTTTAACAAAATCTGGGGTCAACATTTCAGAATCAATTGAACTCATTTATAATACGATATGTCTTAATCCGAGATTTGGATACAGCTTACAGAGTTAGTATCCCACCAATTTATATGATCAATTTAAAATTTTAACAATGGAATTATTGGATTTTGTACTCACATGTACGCAGTTTTTTTTCGTAATTTGGTATTTTTTTTTCAATTCTCTATTTTTATGTTTATTTCCACCCTAGGAAGAGAAACAATTACAATGAGTCTTTCCCGCTCACCCGTTCCCGCACATAATATATATACATACACAAGGTGTTTATTTGATCCGCGTAGCGAGTAGAAGATGCTACATCTTCAACTCGCTACTCGGATCAAATAAACACTACTTTCCGAATATGAGAAATGTATTTTACCCGTACAGGGCTTCTCTATATCAGCATGACTTGGCTGGATGTTTTTACACAACTGAGAAACCTAACGCACAAAATATAAAAAAACGTCATACGTCAAATTAATCAAGTACTCCATAATCTGTGGGTCAACTTCACGCAGTGGGTATACAGTAGCTTGCGCATACAATATAACAACACGTTCCGGTTGTTGATGGGGCTGCCTCGTTTTTGTAGCGCGTCCGGAATGCTTGCCGACGCGGCCGTTAATAGTTTTTCGGCCATCATGCGCAAAAGGTCCGCATCTCTGCTAAGTCATATGCGCGCCAGCCCCAACATCATTCTTAAAACGTTGGTTGATAGGTGGGACTCTCCGATCTTGGGAAGGTGGATACGACTGCACGCAGTCAAGTAGACATTTCCCAGAGTCGGCAGGCTCTGCCACGATGCTCACGCAGCAAGAATTAATTTTTACTAACACTAGTTTATAAGTACTCATTGTAACTAACCCATATGGAATTTATTCTGAATAATGAAATGAAATGTGTTACTAAATTTTGTGAAAAAGTTAATCCTACAATATCATTTCAATTCTAAATTGACCACCACATTACTATGTTAAAAAACAATAGTTTAAGGGATTGACCCTAATAGCGGATATCGATATATAAAGGAGGATATTAGTTTGGTTTAATATAATCATTGTGTTATTGTCCAAGGTAAGTAAACTTAGGCAATAAAACTATATTATATTCACTATTAAATTAAACTTAATCTATACACGTTACGAAAAGGGACACCTATCAGGCTCACCATCATCATCATATCAGCTGAACAAATGACCATAGCTGAACAAAGGTCTCTTGGCAAGGATCATCACAATATAATCGTGTAGCATCATTAAAGGGGATTGCCATGCCCACGCTCTTGGCTGATTAGTTGCCGATCTTAGTGTGCGTGTGGTTCTCATAATACAAAGAGAGTTGCTGCCCGTTCCTTGGTAGATATTCCTTTGGGTCGTCCTCAGGATGAGATGGAGTGTTGATATTTGTCTTCGTCCATCACACACCATGGACACTAATAAAATGATATCATTCATTTTTATACAATCTCATGACTCTTTTTGTATGGGGACCCAAAAATATTTTTTAGTATTTCACACACTGGTTATATTTAATTTGTAAAGTTTCATGGGCAGATTAAGCTCATTTAATTTACTCACAATTTTGGTTGTTCCTTGTATATTACTGCTTGGGCTTACTGAGAATATTTCATATTTCAACAAAACCGTGAATTCCGGCCTACCTAGAAAGAATAACAGGGCCACCCCATACCATCTCGTGGGTGTCGTAAGTCGCAACTAAGGGATACACCAGGTAGTCGAGCGACAACGCGCGTTGTCTACGGCAAACCCCTCCTAATGGTAACGTTATAGAAACCTTCGGAGGAGGCCTAGTTTGCCAGTGGATGATATCAGGCTGATGATGATGTACAACAACCTATACCTTATATATTAATAACAAAATGATCCCTTTAAGTGACGAACTGTTAAAATTCGGCAGACGCCATTGTTAAGCTACTGTGTATGAAATGAGTACCATTTATCACACTTCTGTACTAGGACGTAGCTAATATTTTCAGCCAAGAATCAGTGGCGTAGCGTGCCTTGTCGGGGCCCCGTATAAAAATTTTCTTGGAGACCCTTATATGGAGGTAAAGATTTTTCACAAAAGAAAAAAATATTGTGAAAAGAAATATTTATTTATCACATAATTTACCCATTTTACAAATAAAAATCGAATTTTAAATATTCACTCTCCTTGCCTTTTTTACGGCAAACTGATTTATTAAATCATTTATGGCTGATGATGATTTTAGTTTTTCTAAAGTTTCTGCCTCTATGGACAATAGTGAGATGTCTGACAGCCGTTCTTGTCCCATCGAAGTTCTTAAGTAATGTTTTATTAGTTTTAATTTTGAAAAACTTCTTTCTGCCGTTGCGGTTGTAACTGGAAGGGTCAAGAATAAAAAGCATGCTGTGATTACCTCGGGAAAACTGGATGCAAGACTATTGAATTTTACTAGCAATAATTCAAGGAGTTCTTTAATGGATTTTTTTTTTTAATTTCAGAATTTAAGCATGTTTTTAGAGCTTTTAATTGGTCACAAAGATTAAGTGAGATGTCTTTAATGTATTTAGCAGACAGTTTTCCGGAAGCGTTTAATATCTCTTCACTTGAAGAAGATAGGAGTTTCTCCGGTTGTAATATTTCGAATATACTACTCAGGTTGCAAAGGCTCTGAAATCTTTCTTTAGTTTGAGAAATTAATATATCTAAACAGCAATAGTATACATTGACTTTGAAATAGGATTCCGGGTCGGAAACTCTCTAAAATATTAATTATACTTTTACATTCTTCACGTTCATCTTTTTTATTTGAAATTAAATTTAGTTGGTACAAAGTTTTCATGATTAGTAAAAAAAATTTCTTTACTGCTAATAAAGCGTCGTTCCTAGTATGGGAGTCATACAATACATGCAATGAAACGCCCGCACCGCGGTGCGCGGTCTACTGACTACGTGAACGTTTTTTTTTTTTTTTTTTTTTTTTTTAAAGTGACGCGTGCAGTTAGTCATTTGGCTTTTACTGCTTCACCGGACAGTAGGGGTGAGCGTGGGCTCTAACCGGCCTAGCAAATATAAACTACAAACTAAGTACCCGCGCCGGAGGGCACCCCCTGTGGGGTTCGAACCTCGGCTCTGGGCGGATACTGACGGGGAGAGGGCGAGAGATCATGATTTTTAGGGAGTTTAGTGCAACTTTCGCTTTACGTTAATGACATGACGCGGCCCCCCGTCCGCGTTGAGGGGGGCTTTTTATCGGTACGATATGCAAACTAAGGGTCATGGAGGACGCTGGTGGTCGCGACGCGTTCGCGGTCGTACTCGCATCCGGCGAGTACGAAATATCGGTTGTGCAGTGTTGCGAGAGTCTCTAATCGAATTGATTTGGTTTAGGTATACGGTGATCTCGTCGTCCGATTCGTCTATGACGTTCTTCGGACGACGGTGTTTACGTGAGAGTCGGGAAGGAGTGTATTTGACCGCCTGTACCACCAATTTACTTGGATGGTGAGTGGCAGAGTCAAAGTACCTTTTGGACGCATGCTTCATCCATTGCCTGATGGTAGGCAATTGGAGATCGGCATGGAGGCTTTTGTTACGGACGAACCACGGTGCGCCCGCGGCTCGTCGCATAAACTTGTTCTGGACTACCTGGAGGAGGTGGATGAATCGATCTTTAGCGTGCGCGAAGACCGGGCTCGCATAGGTCATCATGGGTCGAATGCACGTCTTGTAAATTCTCACCTTGTTTTCAAGGGACATTTTACTGCGTGCATTCAGGAGGCCGTGTAATCGATAAAGGGCAAATGAGGCACGGTTACGAGCGTATCTCAGATGGTCCTTGAAGTTTAACTTCCGATCGAGGATCACTCCCAAATATTTGGTTTTCTTCTCCCAGGGGATCGGTTCACCAAACATTCGGACGGGATCGGCGGTGGGGGCGGGGTCTATCCTAGAGAAGAGCACGGCTGCGCTCTTGGTGGGATTGACTTCGATCCTCCATTTCCTGAACCATTCGCCGAGGGCGTCGGCTGAGGATTGGAGTTCTCGGTGGATGACTGACGTGCTCCTACTGGAGTAGTAGAGAGCTGTGTCGTCAGCGAAGAGGGCTAGATGAGCCTTATTGGGTCTGGGGATGTCGCTGGTGTACAGCGAGAATAGGAGCGGGGCAAGGACTGAGCCTTGGGGAACTCCTGCGCGTATCGGTCTGAGGGAGGAGTAATTTCCCTCGACGCGGTAGCTAAACGTTCGGTCCGTAAGGAAGTCTCGTAAGATGTGCACGAGACGGTCGGGCACTTTGAGTTCGAACAGCTTATATAAGAAGCCGTTGTGCCAGACCTTATCGAACGCTTTGGCCACGTCGAAGAAGAGTGGTCCTGTGTGGGCTCTTTGACGGGCAGCTTTCACTAGGATGTGTTCGACAATGCGATGCACCTGGTGAACGCTGGAGTGTCTGGCTCGAAAGCCAAACTGCTCGTCAGGGAGGATATCGTTTGCGTGGATGTAAGACGGCAAACGGGCGTGGATGATGCGCTCGTAGAGTTTCCCCATGGCGCAGAGGAGGCTAATAGGGCGGTAATTCGCCGGATCGGATTTGGGTTTTCCGGGTTTCGGGATACCAATCACGTTTGCCTGTTTCCACTGGTGTGGAAAGATGTTGTTGGAAAAGGCCGCGTTGAAAATCGCGACCATCAGGCTAAGTAGAAGCAACGGGAGTTGCTTGAAAACGCGATTGGTGATTCCGTCATACCCGGGGGCTTTGCGAGGGTGGAGGTTCCTGATCAGAGTTTTAACCTCTTCGATGGTCACTGGCCTCAGGGGATCGTCGTCGTCGTCGGCGACGTCTGCATCCTCCCGGGAGGGGGGGGCAGTTGGGGTCGGAGGGAGTGGTATGGCGAGCCTACGTTCTACCTCAGAGTCGACCTCGTTGAGGTGCTCCGGGTCTACTGGTAGGGTGCTGGGAGAACATTGGGTCTCTAGATTGTCGGCCATGCATTCGGCTTTTTCGTCGTCATCGAACGCGGGGCGTTGATTCGGACGCGTCAGCGGGGGGATGGTCCAGTCGGTGTCTGTCTTGAGTCGCTTGCAGAGATTCCAAAAGGCCTTCCGCGAGGGTTGAATCTCGGCTAACGTCCTATCCCACCCGGATTCCCGCCTCTCGGTCATGCGTTCACGTACAGTACGCTGTAGTTCACGCATTCGAGTGCGGTTTTCCAAGGTGTTATAGGAGTCGAAGGCTCTGATGGCCGCGTTCTTCTCAGTCACTAACTCACGCAAATCCTCCGGGAGCTTCCACCGTCTGAACGCGTCAGCCGCTGGGACCTCCCGGGAACATTCGTTCATTTGGATTTGGATGTGTGTCGTGAAAGAGCCGATGGCTGCATGCGTTTGCTCGGGGGTCTCTATGAGGGATGGAATCGAATCTAAGTGCTCCGACGTGGCTGACTTGAGTTTACCCTCAAGTTTCTGCCAGTCGGTAACATATCTGGGTGGGAGGTTGCTATCCGCGCCAGAGTGGCTTGTGCGGGAGGCAAGACTAAGGATGACCGGTCTATGGTCGGAGTCTAACTCGTGTAGCACTTCTACAGAAGCCAAACGTAGGTTTGTATTCTTAAGGAGCGCTATGTCGAGTATGTCGGGTCGGTGACTGTCAATTCTGGGGAAGTGGGTCGGTTCGAGAGGGACTATAGGGTCGAACGGTATGATTGCCAAGTGATTAGCAAGTGCGCGGCCGTTCGAGTTGCTCGTACGGCAGCTCCATTGCTCATGCTTGGAGTTTAGATCGCCTGCCACTATGACAGAGCCATCTAAGTCATACAGTGCTTGGAGATCGCTAAGTAGTATCTCCTTGTCTGGGGGGAGGTAGGCCGAGACTATCGTGATTGGCTGATGGCCTGTCATGCCTATTCGACAGACAGAGACCTCAATGTTCTTCAGTACGGGAGGGTCCAAAGGTACGCAATGCAGTGATTTCTTAAAGTAAATCAGCGTGCCCCCTTTGGCGGAGTGAGTCCTATCGTTGCGAACTATACGATAGTTGGCAACTGTAGGACTTCTCCGTTTGCTCGGTTTGAGGAATGTTTTTATTTCTAGTTTATATAAATGATCTCCCTTATCTGGTAGAGAAAGTATCAGACATAGTTTTGTTCGCTGATGATACTTCGCTCATATTTAAAGTAAATAGAAAGGATAAAGATCTTATTGAGCATAATAAAACACTCAGCTTTATATCAGAATGGTTTTCGGCAAATAATCTCTTGTTAAATGCAGGGAAAACTAAATGCATCAGGTTCTCATTGCTGAATGTGACTCAAATTGTACCAACAGTTGCACTTAATGCGAAAATATTAGATCTAGTCCCATCGACCGTATTTTTAGGATTGACACTTGATTCAAAATTGCAATGGGGTCCTCAGATTGAAAAGTAAGCAGGTAAATTAAGTTCGGCTTCCTATGCTGTCTGGAAAATAAGGCAATTGTCAGATGAACAAACTGCTAGATTAGTGTATTTCGCGTACTTTCATAGCATTATGTCGTATGGCATTCTGCTGTGGGGTTCGGCGGCTGACATAGGTGCTATTTTTGTATTGCAGAAAAGAGCAGTCAGAGCCATTTATGGTTTAGGCAGTCGCGATTCTTTGCGAAATTTGTTTAAAGAAATAAATATACTTACTGTGCCATCGGAATATATATATCAGAATATAATGTTTGTTAGAAAAAATATTCATAATTATAAAAAGAAAAGTGAACTGCATAATATAAATACTAGGAATAAAAACAAACTAGCCATGCCAGGCTTTAGAGTAAGCAAAACTAATAAATCATTTTTAGGAAATTGTATTAGGTTTTATAACAAGCTTCCTACTCAAATTACTGATCTGCCTGACACAAGTTTTAAAACACATATTAAACGTATACTTATGGCTAGGGGTTATTACACCACTAAAGAGTACATCGATGACAAAGACGTCTGGCTCTCACTTCCTACCTGCACATTGCTCGCTGGAGATCTTGTAGCCATATAGACATGACTGATCTGCTGTGTTACGTGAACTATCTGTGAATGATTGCTATCATATACTTAATTTAAAATTATTGACTCTGTCTCAAAATGAATAATGTTATTGTTTCGAAGTTTTTCTTTTGTATACCTAAATATAATCTAAAATAATAAGCATTCAGACAACCGATCGAGCATATATTGTGTTTGCCTACTAAATAATTACTCTAATTGGACCAAATCCCGTGTTCATGCCCGCTTGAGTATGTTTCGCCGGACCGTCTCAACTGGGTCGTGTTGAAACCGGTAGTAGATGAACCCACTGAGTTTGTTTCGCTGGGTCTTCTCAGTTGGGGCGCATTGGATCCGGTGGTAGCATTAAAGCGCGACCGTCGTTATTAACACAAGGTCCGTCATAATAATAATACCTTTAATATAGACAGAACCATTGACAATATGTAGTAAAAATATTAGACTTAAACTAGATAATTAAACATAATCTCTTGACAATAACTTGATACGAGCTAGCTAAATATCATTTCTGTAATAAAATAAATTTTATAAATGTTTTCATACAAGATGTACCTAAATATCTATGTTACTAGAAATAATATCTAATGTATACAACTATATTACTTCAAACATGTTCTGACTATTTACAAGCGCTTTTTTAAAGTCTACGTGAATAAAAACCTTTTTTATTTTATTTATATTTATTCTCTTGAACGAGGAAGAGATCAATTTGATGGTCGCAGAGGAATTCTGCGACTTCATCGCGTTGTCTCGCTAATCCGTCTGCATTGTAAAACCCGATCTTTAGAGATCTGGGTTTAAGCCTGCAAGTGAATTGGGGAGTCATTAGCGGGTGTACAGCCATTACGGTTGTAGGGATTTGATAAAGCGGCGGTAGACGTGAGCCGCGTCGATGGCCAGTTGGATGTTGGTCGTATCAGCTTCGGCCCTCTGGGAGAGGTCCTCAAACTGGTCGAGCAACTCCCAACCTTGAGTCTTGATGCGCTCAGCAAAACCTGAGGCGCGCCCTTTGCTGTTCGCTTGGGGTGCCCGGGTTTTGGGCGCTGTGGCCGATGACTTTGAAGTCTGGGCTCCTTTGGCCGGGGCCTTTGGAACCTGTGACTTCTTAGTCAGCGGGTTGTAAGCCCAGCCCGATTGGACTGGGGCGGGAGGGGACGCGCTGGTTGAGGGTTTGGGGGACGCCGCTTTAGCTGGGACTGGCACAGCCTTAGGGGCGACCACCTCACCCGCAGCCTTGGGTGCGGTCGAGGGGACGTAATCTGGCAGAGGCCAGTGTGGTCTTGCTGGTCGCAGGGATGTCTGTTGGACATCCAAGGACATTAGCGGGGGAGGGCTGGCTTGGGGCTTGGCGGAGCTAGTCTGCGCCTGAGGCTTTCGAGCGTTGCGCTTACTGCGAGGCCTCCTGGCGGGTCTCCTCGCCGGTGCCTTGGGACAGCCGCGATAGTTCGCAGGGTGTCCCAGGGACTGGCAGTTAACACAACCAGGTGGCTCGGAGCATTCGCTACGGTCTTTCGGTCTGGGGCATTCGGAGGTGTGGTGGCCTGGGGTCAGGCATTTGACACACCTCGGGGCGACGTGGCAGTTCTTTGACGAGTGCCCGTACAGTTGGCAGTTGTGGCACTGCCCCTGTACGGTCCCTCGCCGCGGCGGCTCGACGACAATGCCGCCGACGCCGCAAACTGTTTTTAGGACAGTAAGGATTTTCTGTCCTTCCTTTGAGTGGTCTAGGTGGACCAGCACCATATCGAAGGGCTTGCCACCGTTTGATCGGCGCATCCGATGCACCTCTCTCACGGGGTACCCTTGGGTGAGTAGGTTCTCCTTGATGGAGTCGATAGGAAGGTGACGGCAGACTCGGCGGATAACCACGCGGAGTGTTTTGTCCTCGGCGGTGCCGTAAGTGTAGTAGTCTACCTTACGAGCATCAAAGAGGGCCGTCGTTGTCCTGTACTCAGTGGGGGTCTGCAGCTGTATTTTGTACATCTGCTCCTTGAGGATGTATGTAGTGCTAAGTGCGACTACACCTTTGGATTTTAGCGCGGTAGATAAGTCTTCCCACTTATCGATGCTGAGTAGCATGATAGGAGGGGCTTAGTGGTCTTGGCCGTGAAGCCAGAGGGTTTGGCCTTTGCCTGAGAGGCGGGGGCGCTTGTAGTGGGGGAAGAGGGGACAGAGTTGGTTGGTTGGTTTGAGGAACGGCAGTCAAACATTTCAAAGATTCATGCACGAAGTGCTGAAAGGCATAGATGGATGTTTCTCTTTCATCGACGACATCCTCCTCTTTGAAGAAAGCGAAGAAAAGCACAAGCAGCTGCTTCACCAAGTTCTGCAGCGGTTGGACAAATACGGTCTGACACTAAACCTAGAAAAGTGCGAATTTGGTAAAGAAACAATAGACTTTCTCGGCTATGAAGTATCTGCGAGCGGAATCAAACCTACAACCGATCGAGTCAAAGTTATATCTACCTACCCAAAACCGAAAACCATTCTCGAACTTCGACGTTTCCTGGGAATGATCAACTTTTACCGAGACTATCTCCCTCGCCAAGCAGAAATACAGAACGAGCTTAACAAGTACCTACATAACAGAAAGCGCAATGATAGCACGCCGATCGAGTGGACAACGGAAGCAGAGCAAGCCTTTGAGAAGTGCCGTCAAAGCATCACAGAGGCTACCATACTCTCCCATCCAGTGCAAGGAAGTGCTCTCGCTATCATGACAGATGCTTCGGATCACAGCGTCGGTGCGGTTATCCAGCAACAAGTTCACAAAGTGTGGAAACCACTAGCGTTTTATTCAAAAGCAATGAGTGCAACGCAACGTAGATACAGTGTATACGATCGCGAATTATTAGCTATGTATACAGCTGTTAAACACTTTCGTCGATTGATAGAAGGGTGTGACGTGGCGTGAGAGATATATACGGACCACAAACCGCTTACGTACGCTCTCACAAAAGCAGCGAGTACCTCCGACACACCGAGACGCGAGAGGCAATTACATTTCATCAGCCAATTCTGTACGAGCATAAAGTACATAAAGGGAGAACATAATACGGTAGCCGATGCTTTATCGAGACTCGAAGAAATTATTTGTCCGTCAACAATTGATTATAATCAACTGAGCATCGATCAACAACAATACCAAGAACTCAAGAAACTTAAAAAGCAAGAAAACTTGATATTCAAAGAACTAAGTATACATGGATGTAACCGACCAATCACATGCGAGCTCTCAACTTCGGTACCACGACCGTATATACCCGCAAAACACCGGTATGCAGCTGGACGCGAGCCTGCATAAGCTGCCAGCGAGCAATGGTACATTGGCACGTAACTACGCCACTGGTACAATTCCCGCCGTCACAACGCTTCGAACACATTCATATAGATATCGTTGGCCCGCTGCGCCTTTCTAATGAATGTCGCTACTGCGTCACTATGATTGACCGATGTACGAAATGGCCCGAGGCAATCCCAGTTCGGGATATCACAGCAGAAGTCGTTGCGCAAGTACTGTACGAAACGTGGATAGTGAGATTCGGCTGCCCACTACGCATCACGACCGATCAAGGACGCCAGTTCGAGTCCACCCTGTTCAATGCGCTCGTAAAGAAAATGGGAATCAACAGAATTCGTACTACGGCATACCACCCACAGTCGAATGGGCAAGTTGAGCGCTGGCACCGAACCATGAAAGCGGCGCTAATGGCCCGCGGGGCAACAACGACATGGACTGAAGAACTTCCAACAGTTTTATTGGGATTACGCACTGCCCTGCGCCAAGACAACAACCTCAGTCCAGCTCTGATGACGTATGGTACCACACTTCGCATACCATCTGATTTCTTGGAGCCACAAACAGCAAGAATCAATGACGCAGAGTTAGTACGCCGCCTCAGTCGCGCGATGACGTCACTCGCGCCGGCGCCGCCGCACCGCTCACAAACAGCTGACAAGCCTTTTGTTTACAAGGACTTATCGACGTGTACGCATGTTTTCGTTCGCAACGATACAGCCAGAGCGCCACTCACACCACCGTATGATGGTCCCTATGAAGTACTGAAGCGCTATGAAAAGTACTACAAAATCCAGCTACCATTACGTACTACAGTTGTGTCCCTGGATCGACTTAAACCTGCCTACATAGTGAACGAAAATGAAATGGGTATTACAAGCACTCAGACATCGGTGGCACACTCCCATACAGCAACTAAGAGTGACTCGACCACTACTGCACCTGCAAATCAGCCCTATATCACGAGAAGCGGAAGAATGGTAAAAAGAAACGTGCGCTTCTCTTGAGGGGGGAGTGATATGGGAGTCATACAATACATGCAATGAAACGCCCGCACCGCGGTGCGCGGTCTACTGACTACGTGAACCATCGGGTGGGTCTTCTCTGTACACCCCTGATGGGGGCGGACGAGGGATCGGTGTCGGGGCGATTGTCCCTTTACCGAGGTTGCACTCGCGACCCGTAAAGACGGGCCTGTCCTTAGGGTTATCTTTTGTAGATAGGGTTGCTGGTGGTGTATTTTGTTCTCAAGTTTCCACGTGCCGGCGGTCTTGCACTACCAGGTGAGACGCCTTTCGGCGAGGCCCAGCAGATGCAGACCAGCACGAGCGACGGCTTAGGGAGCGGTGGAGGGTTCAAGACTGTTGCGTTTGTTGCTATGTCTTTCACTGGGCTAGAGATGAGGTCTCTGGGGAGACGTCTTTTGTCCGGTGGTCGAGAGTGATATGGCGCTATCTCGGTCAGGTGCTTCCAAGACGAGCGGTCAGATAATCCGAACATCTGTTCCGCCAGCCGTTTGATGAAGTCATCCAGTGGTTCCACTTTAAGGTCACGCTGGATGGTGGAATTCCTCACAAATCGAGGCGCTCCTGCTACGTGACGCATCGCGAGGTTTTGTTGGGCTCGTAGCTTCTTTTTGTTCGTCTCACTTGTGAGGGTGAACCATGATGGGGCGGCGTAAGTCAGGCGCGGGCGTATGTAGGACTTGTAGACGCTTAGTTTGGCTCTGAGTGGGAGGTCGGATCTCAGGACTGGGCGGAGTAGTGTTCGGCTGATACGGCACTCGTTCACGATGTTCTGGACGTGTGGGGTCATCGTCAGTTGCCGGTCGATTGTTACCCCCAGATATTTTGCCTTTGGAGCCCATGGGATTTCTTGGTTGAGAAGCCGTAGAGGGGGAGGGTGCGCTGACTGCCAACCCACCATTACGGATTGAGTTTTCCCCACGTTCACTGACAACCTCCATTTCTGGAGCCAGGTAGGTAAGGCATCTAGATTCGCTTGTGTTTTCTTCGCGGCGTGCTTTGCGTTCATTGATTTCGCTATGTACGCCGCGTCGTCGGCGTAGAGTGCGAGTTTTGTGCCTGCTTGGGTTGGGATGTCGTCAGTGAAGCGTGAGTAGCAGGCTGTCGAGAGACAGCTGCCTTGGGGCACGCCAGCCATGATAGGGCGGGGGGACGAGAGAGCTCCCTCTACCACTACTCTGAAGCGACGGTTTTCCAGGAAGCTTGCTATCACACGGATCAGGCGTCGGGGGGCAGAGGACAGGGTCAGCTTATATAGGAGGCCCTCGTGCCAGACTCGGTCGAAGGCCTTTTCCATGTCCAGGAACACTGCTACAACGTATTCCTTTTTGTTGATGGCTTCAGACATGTCGTGTAGCACTCTAGTTAGCTGTAGCGTGGTCGAGTGCTCCGACCTGAACCCAAACTGTTCTTCGCGAGGGGCGATGTGTGGCGTCAACTTCTCCAAGAGCATCTTCTCAAACACCTTGGATATTGAGGGGAGAAGAGTGATTGGCCGATAGCTTTCCGGCTTCATGATATTCTTTTTTGGTTTCGGTATCATGATGACGTGTCCCATCTTCCAACAGTCCGGAAATCGGCCTGTCCGGAGGATGCCATTGAAAATGTTGGTAATTGCCACCGTGGTTTTCATTGGTACTTGGCGCAGAGCGAGATTTGTGATCTGGTCTGCGCCTGGAGCTTTTTTCTTTGGCTTCATCCTCCAGATGGCTCGTCGGACTGCGTTTGGAGTGAAGAACATGGGGTCCTCTGATTGAGCTATCGGCTTCTCGAAGTACTCTCTCACATGTTTGGCTATCTCCTCGGCGTGTATGTGATCTACAACTGGATTTGGTCGGAATTGTGCCTCTAGATGTTTGGCAAATATCTCCGCCCTGTCCTCCGCGCGATATCTTGGAGTACCGTCCTCGTGTTGCAGGGGACGAATTGGGACGGGGGTCTTTGTGAACTGGCGGCACAGTCTATGTATAGCCTGCCAGTCACTATTTCCTGCAATACTTTGGATAAATTTGTCCCACTTTGACCCTCTGTAGAGTTTCAGTTTGTCCTTGACTTTCTCAGTGACTTGATTTAGCCTAGTTTTGAGAGTTGGGCATCTGATCTGTTGCCACTCCTTCCTCAATCTCCGTTTCTCTCGAAGAAGATTACTGATCTCGACGGGGAGAGGCGGCAGGCGTATTGAGGTGGATTCGGATGTGGCCGCTTTGATTGCGGCTCCAATTTTCTGGGCGAGGTCCTCGGCTGCCTTGTCTACGTCCTCAGCGTTGGTGATTTGGCTTTTTACTGGCGTGGAGTTTTCCAGAAGTTTTTGGAATTTTGCCCAGTCAATCTTCGGACGTGGCGCTGGTGGGGAGAGTCGTGCGGTGGCCAGTGGGACGATGACGAGCACCGGTTGGTGGTCGGATTGAAATTCGTCGTCTATGACCTCCTGTGCGATTTGGCAGTTTAAACCATCGTGGATCAGGATATCCAGTACGTCGGGTATTCCTTGACAATTTGGATCTGGGTATCTAGTGGGAGCTTCGGGGCCGGACACCGTGTATCCACGGGCCTCCGCGGAGTCAAACAGTCGTCTCCCCGCTGGATTTGTTGCTGCAGAGTTCCACGCAGGTTGCTTTGCGTTGAGGTCTCCAGCAATTATGGTTGGCTGGGTGGAATTAGCAGGGCTGCAAAGTCCCCAGGGGTAAGTTGGTCGTCTGGAGCTTTGTATGCAGCGAAGATGCGTAGTTGTTTGCCTGCGGCGTGGAGTTCAACACCCAGTGCGTAGGTGGTCTGCAGCGGAGGGGTTGAAATCGGCTGATGTACGACCCTTCTTCTCACCAGTACTGCCAAACCGCGTCTGGTGATGCCATCGCACGACTTGTCGTCCTGGCGATAAGCGAGGTATCCTGGGAATTTTATTTGGTCTGCAGGTCCCAGGAGCGTCTCGCTTATCAGCGCCACGTCTATGTTCTGTTCCTGCAGGAGAGGTCGTAGTAGGGAGACTTTTGTTCGGAGGCCTCTGGCATTCCAGTGGACGATCCTAATGGCCCGCTGTTCCATTTGGATAGTTTTGGAGCATCCTTGTTATCCCGGCCATCAGGATTATCATAGGGTTCTGTCCCCTACGGAGGGCATCAACGAGGTCCAGCAGGAGTCTGCCAGCTGCTTCAATCCAGTGGACATAGTCCACGATGGCTGCGGTGGGGAGGATGGGTGCACCTCCTTGACGCCTTCCGGGTCCGGGTACGTACTCCTCTTGGCTTCTTTGGCCCCTTGAGTGTGGGGGTTGAGGTAGTGGATGTTGAGGGCTTGCGGAAGTATCGTTTGTTCCCGCGACCCCCGGCGCAGGTGTGAGATGGAACACCGGGGTGGTTTTTAGTCAGTAGGAGTCTGACAGACCCCTCCGCCTCCCCCAAGGCGGAGGACATCCATGCAGGATTTTCAACCCCGCAAAAAAAAAAAAAAAAAAAAAAAAAAGTGGATGTTGAGGGCGAGGGTTGGTTGTTTCACCTATCTCCCTACGGTTGTCGGCATCGTCTGATCCCTCGGTAAGTGTAGGGACTTCAGTTGTAGGCGTAGGTAAAGGGGTTTGATTTTTCCCCTTTTTCTTCTTCCGCTTCTTCTTATTTTGCTGGGGGTAACTTTGTTGGCTTCGGGGGGGTGCACCGCGGGGAACAGGTTCATTTGCAGCCGCCATCAGTGACCCGTTTGTGGGCTCTTCTGTTGAGGCCGTTTTTGTAGGTCGGACAGGTGGCGCCTCTGCTTGAGTACGGGTGATCCCCGTGATGGCGACCGTGCCGCCCTTGCGGTTTCTCATTTCTTTCCGAAATACGGGGCATCGCGGACTGTTCGCAGGGTGGTTTTCTCCGCAGTTTGCACAAGTTGCGGGCTGCTCTCGGGGGACCGGGCAGTCCCGGGCGGCGTGGTTGCCTCCACACCTCACGCAGGCTTGTGGGCGGTGACAGTTGTGGGAGGAGTGACGGAATTTTTGGCACCGGTGACACTGCGCCGGTCCCTTCTTCCCCCTCCAGGCCTCTATTATTACTCCTGGCATGCACAGCATCTCTTTGATGTCGAAGATACTCGGGATTACATTGGGCGTTCTCTTCAGGATGGCCAGGAATATGCATCCTGGCCTCCCCTGTCTAGCCTTTATTGGTCGAACATATTCGGGTTCGAACCCCAGTTCTTCGAATTCTTGAGTAATCTCTTCCGGAGCTGTGTCGACTGGGAGTCCCCTGATCGCCACTTTCACGCTGCGTTCTGCGGGGAGGGAGTATGAGAACCAGGAGACGTTCTCGGCTTTTTCCAGCTCCGTGAGGTACCTTTGTATTATCCGGTATTCCTGTGGGCTGTTGGGGGTGAACCTGACCCCCATTCCATAGGGGCGGGCGTTAGGGTTGTGTCCAAGAAGGTTCTTTAGGGCTCGGAAATGTTGAGCCCAATTTGGTAGTTTCTCCACTACTAAGGGTGGGTATTTCTGGGACCGTGGGGTGGTCTTCTTTCCTCTTGTAGGCAGCTCGGGGTTGTTTTGCCCTTGGGGTGTATCCTTGTTTGGGGACGCTCGGTCTTTCTGAGTGGCCGGTCTTCCTGCCACTTGCGAATAACTTGCGGCGGTCGACGTAGAAGGCTGGGAGCTAGGGGTAGAGGGGTTAATCCGGGACTCGGTGCGCTTGCGCTTCGGTTCCTCCTCAGTGTCCTGTGGGCTCCTCATTCGTTTACTTTGGAAGGCGTCAATCTCCATTTCAGGTAGGGGGCCTTCATTCCCGGTGTGTCTGGGGGTTGATGGGCTACTATTATCCCTTTCGGTTTCTGGTTGCACTCCGGGCAACGACTCGTCTGAGTCCGAGCTCGTTCCGGAGTGTTCCGATTCCGACGCGCTGCTCGTTGAGTGACGCTCCGAACTGGGGGTAGGTCCGAAGAAAATATCCCCCGTGTCCCCCATTCTGAAGGACTCGGTGGAATGGGGCTCCTCATCCAATTGGGTCAAGTCGATGCCTCTGACTAGGTCTATCGGCTTGGTCTCCATCCTCGGTGGGAGTGCGGTGTCAAGGGGTGGTTCAGGGATGACCAATCCCAGTTTCTTCAAGTTCTTCGCCTGCACACTTGAGGTTGAGGTACCTTTTTGTGGGGCGAAGGGTGGTGCGGTGGTCACGTGTCCTCCGACGGGTATCGCTGCGCGCGTAGCGATGTCCCGGGGAGTGGGTGGTGTTTTTATCTTCTCCCGTGAAATCCCGGTCCTGCCTTTCATTCGAGAGGCGGGAGGATCGCGGGGGGGGGGCCGGTAGCGGACTTCGGTTTGCTTCTTTGTTTGACGCGCCAAATACACCCGACATTGCCTTTAGGGTTGGCGAGGACGTAGCGCGGGACGCGGGTCGGTGGAGGCGGGGGTCGCGAGGTGGGGAGCGCAGGGCGCTCACGGACCCCGGTTTTGCGAATAGCGACGCGGTCCCGGAATTCGCCGTATTCCGGGTCACGCTGGGCTGCTGCTGCGTAGGTTTCTGCTTTGGGGAAGGTCCAGCGACCTGGCCCCGTGAGGGGCCCGGTCGTTGGCCTTCCCTGTCCATCTTTGGGCGTGGACCTCTTCGCGGTCTCAAATCGTAGGTATCTTCACAAAAGAATTTGAGCGGAGACCCGAGCGAAGTTGAAGAGAGGGTAGGCACTTTTCTCTTGCGACTGTACGGTTCCACTGCTGCCGTCCAATGGACTACGTGAACGCCGGTGTCGATAATATTTATAGTGTGCGAGCAGGCGACGCTATACAGAACGCACGCGCTAGAGCGAGATGGGTGCCCGATCATCTTAGATCTTATTGGTCAATTAAAGATGTCATGTAATTGAACCCAGTACTAATTAAATATCCAAAAATGATATAAGGCTAGTGCAATAATAAAAATGAATTATTCCTTGCTGTATCTCGAGTTTCATTTTAATCCTGCACTTAGGACACTACACTAGAATACCATCTGGTAGGACATACCTTTTTAAGGGTAATCAAATATTTTTCAGAGAAATAGTCACTTAGCATAGCCCAGCGTTTTATACTATTGCCAATAAAAGTATATATTTTTTCTATATTATCGAAAAAAGTCGATATTTCACGAACATGTCTCGCAGCATCGTTCAAAACAAGTTTAAAGCGTGCGCAGCACAATGAACATAATCGGCATTTGGAGCATGCTCTTTTATTAGGGTATGTAATCCTCCATACACACCCGACATAACATTTGCTCCACCGTATCCCTGTCCTCTACATTTAGTCAAATCAATTCCATATTCTTTAGTCAAATTTAAAATGACAGTTTTCAGACCTGCAGCACTGCAATCGGTTACTGCTATAAATCCTAAAAAGGACTCACAGATTTTTATTTCTTTAGGCGCATTATCATCATTTTCTGTAACCGAGATATATCGAAAAACTACAGATTGTAGGTCAATTTTTGACTTGTCAGAAATGGAGCTTTTTTAATTTCTGAGATAATATTGTTCCTAACGTTGGTACCAAGCAAGCTAATAATTTCGTTTTGAATCGTAGGGCTTAAATAATTTATTTCACCTTTCGGTTTTAGAAGAAGTTCTTTTAAAGTTGCATCATAGTTAGATAGCAGACGCGAAATTGCCATAAAATTGCCAGAATCAGAATCATGCCCCCTCAAAGGTAGATGACAAGATACTAAAGTAATTATAACATTAATTATACGATGCAGTACATCTCTCCAGAATGTAATTTTACTATCGATTTCACTTTTCAATAGAGTATCGATGGTATTTCCTTGCAACCAATTATTATAAGAGAGTGAGGCACTAATATGCTGCTGTGACTTTTCATGGTCAAGAATAGTTTGTGTGAAATTGCTTCTAACCGAAACACCGTTAACCCAAGCAGAGGAGTACGATTTGTTTTGACGATCTGCTAATAACCAACAGAAGTGACAGTACGGTTTGTTTAAAACGTTAGAATAACATAACCATGGTCTTATAATTTTTATGCCTGCCTGATTGAAATATGAATAATAATAAGCCGAAAAAGGTCGGTTATTTGCTAAAACTTTTGGAAATGGTCCTTGTGGTTTAAATGGACCCAATTTAAAAATTATTTTTCGTTCGCATTCAGTTAAATTGTCACCAAAATTTCCTCTATCTGATGAAATTATATTACAATCTGCAGATATATCAGAATCGTTGACTTGGGGTTCCTCGATTTCTGGATGGACATCCGATAAAGTATGTGCTTGGCTTTCTTCTATTTCCGGATGGATATGTGACGAAGAACATGCTTCAGAAGAATCTAAAAATAAACGAGTAATTGTTAAAACATAAATACGAATGCTTTGATACTTAACTAAAAAGAGATATATATAAATAAATAACGTTACTAAGGGTAGGGTCACAGTTAGAGAGTGTTCAGTTCAGACGCACACAGACTTTACGCGGATTGTGCTCGTACCCATTAGTAGATACAAAATCACCTGCAGCCCGTCCGTGCATTACTATACACCTGCGTGCTATTTAAACGCAGCGCGTAGTGTAGTGGCCATGGCTATACAAAACGAGAACCCTAAAGCGAGTCTGCACATCTGAAGTTCTCAACACGCAATTAACGATACGATACGGACTGATAGACAAACAACAAAACAAATCGATCCTAAAGATAAGTTAGAATTTTGTTTTTTTTTAATCAAGGCACGGAACCCTAAAAACAGTATAATTGTGAAAATCGAGGGGGGAGACAACTTTTTGTGACGGACAGATGGACAGACCGAAATTAAAAGATTTCCTTGTTTATCACTACGGGCCCCTAATAAATGGGTTGGGTAGTACTTATCTTTCCAATCTAAATCACTCACAGTATCTTGTCTCTGAAAAAATGAAGAAATTTTGGGCACTTTTTTTATAACCTCGTCCCTTTTCTGTTTAATTTTTCTTTTTTCAGCGCCGCTGGGATAATCTCTTTTCCTTTCACTCATTTCTTTTAAAAATCGCTACTAATACTGCTAAACCAGAAGAACAATATTGTTTGTACTGAATTACAATGTAATGCACATTTATATAAAGCGTGTAAATAAACAGTGCACTGCACTCCGTGGTTTAACATCCAATGCAAAGTACAACCACGTACACGTACCTACATCGCGATATCGATGAAGGATTCCCGGGGATTCCCCGCTGACGCTGAGTTGAAGATGAAGTAAGTAAAACGGGGAAGTCCCATAGCCCGCCATAACGATGTAGAGTGTTCTGTTGAGTAACTTTTGAACGCACGCTTAAGGCGGGAAAAAAAGGAATTGCTTTATAGAATTTTGTCATTTGTAAAATAAAATAAATTAGAAAGTTTTTATTCTTTTTCCTTACACACTTTGGGGGCCCCCGTGGCCCGGGGGCCCCGTATAATTGATACGGCAAATACGGCGGTAGCTACGCCCCTGCCAAGAATGTCTGATGAGTTTAACTGAGACGCTATTTTAGTCTTAAAATGTAATCTAATCGTAAGGGTAAAGAATTATTACTAAACTTCTAAACTGATATTATTTTAATTTTAGATTCCACGATGTATCGGTTGTTTAGCGTTAGTTAGCGTTAGCGTTATGTTTGTTGGCGATAGCTTTAGCGTTGCCTACCCCGGATAATCTGGACAGTACTTCAAATAAACCTATTATGGTTGAAATACCTACAATTAATCCTGTTGCTTATGAATATTTTCCTGCTCCTGTGTCCACTGAAGATGGCAGTGATGCAGAATTGGATGATTTTAATCTATTGCATCAACCTCCCGATATTTTAGAATATTCTCAAGAAATTTCCAAAGAACGTTAAACATAAGATTCTAAAGAACATTCTCAAAAATACTCCAAAGAAGATTCCAAACAAAACAAACGAGAAGCACACCCTGACAAATCTGAAGTTGACAAAAACGCTGAATCTCCAGTTGCAGGTTATAGACCTCCTACAAAACAACTATCTAGCTTTTTAAATTTTTACCCTTTTGGTTACCGGTGCCGTATGATGGAGTCTCCTGGGGAAATATACTCCTTAATTGATTAGTAATTGATTTTAATGTTAAAATGACGTACATAATTTTTCAAAATGAATAGTAAATAAAAAGTCAGCAATTGGCGATGTTTTATTATTTAATTCATATTATTCAATAACTTAAAGGCAAATCCGACTTATTGAGCAATCAGTGTTACTAGTCAGCGCTACGAGATCCAAGTTAACAGTTAATCACCGCATTAAAGAGAGTCTAGAGCCTAAGAAAAGGCATAGTTCTTAGGCTCTAGACTATCTTTGTACCAAATTTAATCTAAATCGGTTCCATATCGACATAAGTAGTTCGGTTCCTTTTAATTTTTCCTACACCTCCATGCAATTGATTTTTATATGCTGTATCGGTAGACCACCATCAAACCCCATCGATTTGTATAAGGTTCTTAGGGCAGCTATATGCTATATTTGTGTGTTATACCCATAAGTAGTTGTTCTGAATCTGGGCGTGCTTCCTCTCCGTCAATTATTTGCTTGTAATGTAGGTAGGGCGGGACATGTCTTAATATTTATTTACTACTACTATTGTCTACTACTGTACAAGAGCCTCCTCTAAGAATAGCGGACATGCCATAATCGCCACGCTTGTCAGACGGGTTGGCGATCGCAGTATATTGCTCATAGTAACCAGAGAGACGCTGCTGCACGTTCTCTGGTAGATGTTCCCTCGGGTCGCCTTCTACGCTCCCGATAGGATGAGAGGGGGTGGTAATATTCTATGCACGATATTCTATCAAAACTGCATTCATTAATCGAATAATAATCACTTATCACACTAATATTATAAAGGCGAAAGTTTGTGAGTGTGTGAGTGCGTATGTTTGTTACTTTTTCACGTCTAAACGGCTGGAACGATTTCAATAAAATTTGGCATGGACTTAGCTGACACCCTAGATTAACACATATGCTATAATTTACAAAGTTTAACGCGGGTAAAACCGCGGGTACAGCTTGTTATTTTTACACCAAACATATAGCGGGGCGCTGTTATCTATACGAATATAATATAATATTATAAAGAGATAAGATTTGTATTTTTGTTTGTGACTAATAAGCTCAAAAGCTACTACACCGATTTGAAAAATTCTTTCTCTACTATAAATCCACATCATGACTGAGTAATATAAGCTTTAGTAAATAAGGGATCCCTACGAAAACTACAGGATTTTCACTCAAAAATAGTAAAAAACATTTTGAGGGTTCCCCATACATAAAACAGAAACACAAAAGTTTTTTTTTCATCGAGCCCATACATGTGGGGTACCTATGGATAAGTCTCCTGAAAGGATATTGAGGTTTCTAATATGGTTATTCGAAACTGAATAGTTAGCGCGAGAGACACCTTCAAAGTGGTAATATGAGTGTCCACCCCCCCTGTAACTTCTAAAATAAGAGAATGATAAAAGTAAAAAACATATATAATGTACATTACCATGCAAACTTCCACCGAAAATTGGTTTGAACCAGATCTAGTAAATAGTTTTTTTTTAGTACGTCATAAATCGAAAACCACAATTCACCTTTCATTCAATCAACTCAAATACTTGCTGTTACGGAACCCTTCGGGGCGAGTTCGAATCGCACTTGGCCGCTTTTTTTTAACATAAAACTCGTTATACCCCATGCGCTTTGAAATCGATTGGGATAAGAACAAAAAATTACTACAATATTGAAGAACATGTCAATATTTACGAAAAACTTCTGTAGTCCAATAATTAAAACTACATATTTACATAAAAAAGTTAATAAAATGATGACAAATGCTGATAATTTTAATTAATGTTCTTTAACAGATTAGTTTTTCTAAAACTTTTTAAAGTTCTTTCGGAATACCTATTTGTATTTTAACTTTGTATTAAAAAATGTAGTTGTTCTGACCAGAAAATTATTTAACAGATATTTTTCTAAAACTACCTTACTGTAATAAATCTATTTAATCTATATATCATTCCATCTATTCGAAAACGACGAATAGATGGAATGATATATATAGATCATTAATGCTTTTTTTTAACTAACTTAAGAATGTGTCGTGGGCCGCGGTGCAGATATGCTAGATTTTTAGATTTGAGATTATATTACTTACATAATACTTATCTTTATAAATTACTAGAGGGCCGTCCCGGCTTCGTTCGAGTATTCTTTAATTACTGCAAACATTTTGTGACCAATTTCACTTGGAAACCGTGATTAGAAAGGGGGCCTTATGTTACTAGGCATATTCCTAAACACTGGTTAGAATGTGCGGGTGTTTTAGCGGGCAGTAATGAATTTATAATCCTCTTTATAAGTGCGCTGCAATTATCTGTCGTTTCATTTTCGAATTTGAAACATCTTATAGTGTTCAGCGCCAAAGAAATCGAAAACAAATATTGTTTGAATAAAGACTGGCTGGTACTCCGAGCAATTATTCCTCCGATTGCTAGTACGACGGCCTATAGTAGCGCCGCTGGCTGAATAAAAAAAAAAGAAATCAAATTAAGAACGCACGAATTATACAGCACGCGTTTTCTTCAATATTCACGGATTATTAGAATATCATGGTTATGTTTTGAAAAACAATTCTTCAAGTGACAATGAAAATATAGAATTAACTCCTGAAAGTACTCGTAATAAAACTAGCGCAAGATATGTGATGGATAATCTAGTAGGTACCTAAAAAATCGTGGTAGAAACATATAAAAGCTTATGGTAATTTTATTGCATGGAGAAATGCAGGAGACGCCAAGAATTTTTCTACATGCTAAAATTAACAGTCAGTTCTTATAACAACGTAAAACTGACACATATTCGATATTAATGGCGTATCGGAGGAGGATGTCTGATGGATTTAAAACAAAAAAATGTAAAGTGTCCTCAGTCAAAAAGAGGAGACTTTCCTTAATGTGGCACCCGACAAAGTCGTTCTTGTCGTGAAGTAAGTAAGTATTATATGTATATGGTGGTTTAGTAAACTATAACCATAGTGTTTTAAAATTTGCATTTTATTGTAACCTTTACTCCGATAGATACTTACTTACTCGTATTCACATTCGGTTTTGTTTCAAATGGCTTTAATTTTCACAGTACATGGAGTTTGTCGTGACAATGTATTCTAATTGTTATAACGTGTTTGTCTGTGTTTCTATTAGATTGGGTGAACTAGTGGAATATGTATTAAAAATTATGTATGATTCAATCAATTTGCATACCGAAGTATCGGTGAAACATGCTGTACCTATTGTAAAATGTAATTTGTACCGTCATTGTAACCATGTTTCTAGCAAATAAAATATTCTATTCTATTCTAAAAAAAACTTTTAAAACTAGCTATTGATTTCCACAATCGGATGATTTACTGTAAGTCAAGCTGATAGACATAAAACAAAAATTGACCTTCGTAATCCGAGGAGAATACAAAACTATAATACCTGACCGCAGTTAGGTTAGGTTAGGTGGTAACTATAGTACAGACGCCAGCACATCCAGCTACCCCAATCTGTCAAATTTCTTTTATATATTTTCAACTTTATCACAAAAGCTTAAGGTTCACTTTCAATTGGGGAAATTTGACAGATTGGGGTAGCTTGATGTGCTGGCGTCTGTACACAGGTGACGCTTCTTCCATACTACCAGCTGTATCCCGTGTTTTTACTTGTTAGTAAAAACAGTTAGTACCAACGACTAGACACACACTGTCTCAACAGAAGAAACATTTATAAGGATTTATATGCAAAAGGGGAAACAATGCGTTCTATTATGAACGTATTGAATTGGCTTTTCATCACCCAATTCCTGAAATATATCACTTTAGCGAGCACCCATCTAAAGACTGAGCCCAGATGCACAACCTCACCGTTGACTTACGGAGCAACTGGCTGTGAAACTTCATCACACCATTAACTTGCTAATTTTAACTCAGCATATAGAATAAAAAAAAAGTATAATTTCAACACGTTGTAATTGGTTCCATGTATAACGGCTGAAAATATTGTATAATAATATATATGTCTATTTTTAGCCACACAGGGCTCCTCTATATCAGCATTAGATCACTAATTGGCTGGAGGCTCTTACGCAACGGAAAAACGTAAGGCACAAATTTAGAAAAATCATCATAATGTGTAACTTAACCAGCCTTCCAGCAAGGTTTAATATGAAAAATAAACAAATAAATTGATAACTAAAGTTGTAGAAAATTTAATTATACGTAAACACCACCTAGTAGGTAGTGCTCCTGCCTTTGAAGCTGGTGGTCCTGGGTTCGAATCCCGGTAACTGCAAATATTTGTGGGATGAGCACGAATATTTGTTTCTGAGTCATGGATGTTTTCTATGTATATAAGTATGTATATCGTCGCCTGGTAACCATAGTACAAGCTTTGCTTAGTTTGGTGCTAGGATGATCTGTGTGACAATGTCCCTAGATATTATTATTATTATTATAATCCTACAATATTTTTTTTGTTATTTTTGATACATTTTTTTGGTTGTTCCTTCTACTCCCTCTTATCTGAAAGAACGTTTTCCTTTCCTACAGGAATCAAATTTAAAAGCTTTGAAGTTGACTTATTATAATCTGTGGTTAAAAATAATAATAATAATATCCTGGGACATTATTCACACACGGCCATGATGGATTCCAAACTAAGCAGAGCTTGTACCGTGGAAATCAGATAACTGATATAATACATATACTACTTTATGCATTCCAAAAATTTTGTTGATAACTCTATTGCTATATAAGGTGCTCGTTTGTGGAATGCGTTGCCACTGTCTATTAGGCGTGAACAAATACTAAGCACATTCCAAAACTTGTCAAAGATCACTACTTGAATACTTCATAGTTCACGTATTATTATAATGAACATTCATATGATTCATCAGGCTAGCCGAATCATGTCCACTACTGGTCATAGGCCTCCCCAAAAAAAAACCACAATGGGGTTGTGTCCATCATTCGAAGGGATATGCCATAATCGGCCCGTTTGCCAGACGGGTTGGCGATCACAGTATGATGGTCATAGTACACAGAGATACGCTGCTGACTCGTGTCTGATAGATATTCTCTCGGGACAACTTCTATGCCCTCCACGGCATGATGATGGGGCGACGATACCGATGCCGTCAGCCACACAGTACAATATACGCATATGATCATTAAGCAGGTATGTATAGTAATTGGTACAGTAAAAATAGTAGCTTATAATATAGTAATTTGCAAACTATAAACTAACCCTATCTGTAACACTCCTTTCCACAATCACTACCTAGGTTGGCTGGAATACCTATATCACACATTATGATAACGCCGCCAATTGTACTAGGTATAATTTGTATGATTTTCTCGCGTTATATTGTTTTGTTAGGTATACGATAAAGAGTTTATCTATCTATCAATATCATGTTAATACTAAATTGACCACCACATTACTATTTTAAGGGTATTAATTGAAAATCAATAGTTTTAGTGATTAAAACTAATGGCGTATATAGATATATAAAGGGTGATATTAGTTTGGTTCTACATAAGCATTGTGTGGTTGTCCAAGGTAAGTAAACTTAGGTAATCTTATTTATTCATAGGTTTTAATATATTATATCCATTATTACATTATATATTTCTATAATTAATCACGATTAAAATTGATTACAACTTAATCTATAAAGGGACACTCATTATAATCATTAATATCAGCCAACGGCCTCCCCAAGGATCTCCACAATGGACTTGTGTTGTATCATTTAAGGGGATGCCATGACCACTCTCTTGGCGATTGAAGTGTGGTGCTCATAACACAAAGAGAGATGCTGCTGCCCGTTCCTTGGTAGATATTCCCTTGGGACGGCTTTTACGTCGTCCACGGGATGATGAGGCGAGTCTTCTTCGGCCATCACACATCAGGGACACTAATAAATTCATATCATAAGTTCTTTATTACACTTAAATTTAAATATTTCTTACCAGGCATGACCTGGTAAAGAATATTTAAATCATTTAGGATTTCACAAACATGTTATATTTAATTTGTATAGTGTCATGGCCAAATTAATTAAGCTTATTTAGTTTAGTTCCATATCTAGGTTAAACCTTGTTTAGTACGGCTTGGGCTTACTTAGAATAGTACTTACTATTTCATATTTCAACAACAACAACCTTATGTATAAAAAAGTGTCGAACCAGTAATATGCGGTAGAGGACATTTTAAACTCTTGTGTATGGAATGAGTGCCATTTGTCACACTTCTGTACTAGAATATGACGATTTCTTTTCCATAGGTAATAATTTCGGCTAAAAACATCTGATGAGTTTAGCTGAGATGTTTTTTTTCTTAAAATGTAATTCCATCATAAGTAAAGATAATTATTAATTAACTTCACAACTGTTTACTCATTTTATTTTTAGATTCCATGATGTATCGGTTAATGCTGCTATGTTTGTTGGGGATGACTTTGGCGTTGCCTGCCCCGGATAAACTACGCACGGATGATAAGGATGGTAAAATGTCGTCTCTACTGGAGTTGTCCTACTTAGATCCTATACGTAATGAGATGGAATTTATACCTATTGATTGGGAAGATAGCCTTGAAGCAAGCGAGGAGGATGATGAAGACAAGATTATCGATTCTCCAGAGGAATCCAAGATGAATTCCATAGAACGTCCCGAAGAAGATTCCGACAAATATTCTAAAGAAGATCCCAAAAAAGATTCCAAAGAAGATTCCAAAAAAGATGCCAATGAAATTTCCAAAGAACGGTCAAAAGAAGATTCTAAAGAAGATTCCAAAAAAGACTCCATAAAGGATTCCAAAAAAGATTCCGGAGAAGATTCCAAAAAGCATTCCAAAAAAGATTCCAAAGAAAATTCAAAAGAAGATTCCAAAAAGGATCCTAAAAAAGATCTCAAAGAAGATTCCAAAAAAGAAAGGAAAGATGATTCCAAAGAAGTTTCCAAAGAACGTGCAAAAGAAGATTCTAAAGAAGATTCCAAAGATCATTCTGAAAAAGATTCCAAAGAACGTTCTAAAGAAGATTCTAAAGAAGATCCCAAAAAAGATTCCAAAAAAGATTCCATAGAAGTTTCCAAAAAAGATTCCAGAAAAGATTCCGGAGAAGATTCCAAAGACCGTTCTAAAGAAGATACCAAAGAGCATTCCAAAAAAGATTCCAAAGAACGTTCAGAAGAAGATTCCATAAAGGATTCCAAAAAAGATTCTGGAGAAGATTCAAAAAAAGATTCCAAAGAAGTTTCCAAAAAAGATTCCAAAAAGGATCCCAAAAAAGATTCCGCAGAAGATTCCAAAGAACGTTCTAAAGAAGATACTAAAAAAGATTCCAAAAAAGATTCCAGAGAAGAATCAAAAGAATTTTCCAAAGAACGTTCTAAAGAAGATTCCAAAGAAGACGAACGAGACCAATCTGAGGATGACAAAAGCGCCGAATTGCTAGTTGTTGATTATACGACTCCTACAAAACCACTATCTAGCTTTTTTGATAATTTACCCTCTTGGTTATGGTGGCCGTTCAGCAGCCGTAAAGTAGCAAGATGGAATGCGGAGTCTCCTGGGGAAGTCTACGTCTTAACTGATTCTCGTTATTAATAAATATCGTATGTATGTCATGTATGAAATAAATATTCTTATATAAAACAACGCTCATATATATTTTTAAATGCATATAATAAATAAAAATCAACAATTGTCAATGTTTTATTATTAAGCTCATCATTTTAAGACCAACCCGTGTTTACATTCCAAATAAGGACATGATTGAGCAGTTCCATTTATAAGCTCTACGAGATTGAAGTAAATGACGACGTCTCAAAATTTCATATGAATACTATAACAGTTTGAGATGTAGATACTTAGAAATGAAATTAGTTGCATTAAGTCATGATAAAAACATGATAATATCCATATATAACTTAACCATGTAGTCAACTTTTAGTTGTTATTAAAATATTATTATTATTATTTTTAAAGCAACAAAAGTTTAATTGCGGAAGACTTTATTATATATGAGCACAGGTATTGTATAGTTTACTGTCCAATCAATATATGGCCGAAAGTAGGTACTAAATAACTTAAAGACTAAATAATGAAAAATAAATACTTAGGGCGTGGTACTTGTATTCCTAATCAACGTCCTATATTTGCAGATAAAATTTAAAATGGGCCGTGCTTATGTTATTGATTGATTAGTAAATCTGATTTGTTTTAATTCTTTCAAGATTGACCTTTATCACCGCCCGATTTGAGTTTCATCTGTTATTACAGGATATCTAATCTATTGCTTGCTCAAGTCGATGAATCAAATATGAGATGTACATATTTCGGTTTTCACGTAACTAAGTCGGTTTTCACTTAATTGTCTTGTTAAAAAAAGCCGGCCAAGTGCGAGTCGGACTCGCGCACGAAGGGTTCCGTACCATTAACTATAAAAACGAGCAAAAAAATCACGTTTGTTGTATGGGAGCCCCCCTCAATATGTATTTTATTTTGTTTTTTAGTTCAACTGTCTAACTATCACGGTTCATGAGATACAGCTTGGTGACAGACGAACAGACAGACAGACAGCGAAGTCTTAGTAATAGGGTCCCGTTTTACCCTTGGGGTACGAAACCCTAACAAGGAGTGTGCTCATAGTGCTCTTCTGGTTGATTTTCAACCATCGGGGTCATTCTCAATGGAGACGAGCCATCAACGCAGGTTATATTAAAGTGTACAAGTGTGTGCACAAACACAAGTGCGCTATCTATTTCCGGTCTCATATAATCTGATGGGATTGCCAGCTGACACGACTGGAACGATTTCAGGTACAGAACGACGACTTTAAGTGCTCTCCGAGGCATAGCGGGGTAATACCACTTAGTTTTAGCCCTGGGTAGGTTTGTAAGCTTAAATCACACAATTGCACTTTTTATGGGGCGCGACCCGAGATTTGAACACGGTGACGGCTAGACCAATCATCATCATCATCATCATATCAGCCGAAATACGTCCACTGCTAGACAAAGGCCTCCCCCAAAGATCTCCACAATTGCCGGTCTTGCGCTATCCGCATCCAGCGACTTTCCAGCGACCCGCACAAGATCATCGGTCCATCTTGTAGGGGGCCTGCCCACGTTGCGTCTTCCGGTTCGTGGTCGGTAGTTCGCTAGATAGATAAAGTTAGCTAGACCAATAACAATAGAAATAGTGCCAAGTAGAAAAATTAAATATCATCATTAAAATCTAACTAGGTACTCTACATAATATGACGCAATGTTTGCCTCTGTGCCTTTGATTTTATTTATCTAAACTATGTAATTAAAGCGGGCCGGTTGGCGAAGTTGGTAGGTTCACGTCGTAGGTCGTGGGTTTCATTCCCACCCAGGATAGATATTTGTGTGCATGAACTTGTCTGTTTGTCCTGAGTCTGAGCGTAATTATTTGTATAACGATGCATTTACAAAAGAAAAGTAGTATACGAAGTATATCAATTATCTGGTTTCCATATTTCAAGCCCTGCTTAATTTAATAGATCAGATGGCCGTGTGTAAATAATGTCCCAGAATATTATTGTTATAGGACATGGTAAATGATGATACATTAAAGCAATAATATACAAATATATACATAAAAAACAGAGCTCCCTCTGCGGCGGGTTATAGCGACCTCGGCCCGCCGGTGGTCAGGGCGACAGAGTGAGGAACCTCCTCACGATGCGTGCCGTTACCATAATGGCTGTCTTCTGTATCCGGCCCTTGACCCAGTGAACCAGTGAGGGCATCTTAAGATGTCAATGTCTTTGCTATGAGACCGTTTACCGAGATTTACTGTCGGGAAAATTGACAATTACACAAAGTTAGCAATTATTTTGACAAATTGTCAATGTAGCCTAAATATCAGGCTTAATGGCACTTATTATGCGGATTAGTTACTTCTATAATAATTTCCAAGCATCATATTCGGTTACCATCAAATGGTTATAGTAAGTGAATATGATCCTTGGAAATTGATAAAACATGGTAAAAATAATACACAGCTTTGGTGAGTAAGTAATTTATTTATGATGTAGAATTTATGGTTATTGGTTATTATTTACCAAATCCATCATACCACGGCGATAGTGTGGGAACTGGTGGAGGTGGGTTGCGTTTGTGCGTAGTACTTGGGAATGTAGAAGTTGGTTCAATCGAAATGTTTTTTACATCGTCCATTTTAAATTTGTGAGTTCCTCTATTAGTATGCAATACATGAGGTGTATGCTTATTATGTTTTATACCATGTACAGCAGGTTGCAAGACAGTTTTTGGTGTAATAGGGGCTATATGAATATGTCCATGGCGAGCATGTCCACGAGGAATGTTCTGTTTGATGTGTCCAGCAATTAAAATTTCCATAGGGGCTTCCGATGTCGTTGTTGTAAAATGATGTTGGTGTCGATGGCGTTGATGTAGATGTTGGGCAGCAATGTGCTTTGGATCTGTAGGTTTCTTGGGATGAGGTTTCAATATATTGTGTAAGTCGATCCACTTAGGCATTACAGGTGCGGGTGGCATTTTATCTGGGGAAGCTGATTCCCTGTTGTCCCAGGATTGTGGTGGCAGTGGCACAGGTGTAGGTTGTTCAGATTGTTTGTGATCTGGTTCTACGACAACAATAGGATTTTCAGAAAAACTTTGGACTTTTTCGTCTTGATTTAGATCTTTAGAGTTATTAGGATCCTTTTCTGGTGCTGCAGTTGAAGTAGTTGTCGTGTTTGGATGTTTCTGTAAATATTTTCCAATATTTTCTTCCCTTTCTTCTATGACAGGTAATTGATCTCCTCTTAATTGTTCAAAATTGTAAGTAAACTTGGAGCCAGGTTTGGTAAAATCATTGTTATGTAGGTATTTGAAGTAATCTATTGGAATATCAGAAGAGACAGTCTTATGAGGTCCAGAAGCTGCTCGGTGTTGTCCATGATGAACATTTGCTATACTTTGGGTAACTAGTAATGTACAAATCGCTAATAAAAGCATATTTCTGAAAACAGAACAAAACACATTACGTTAACCCGAAGCCGTAAAATAAATAAGTACAATATATTGCGTAGAAAATATGTTTACCTGTTGAATGACACTGATCGTACTGCCTGTATTCGAATCAGTGCAGTTAATATACAAAGAAATCGTAATTAATTAAACAAGATCGTATAGTTATTGGGTAAATTGTTTTACGTCATGTAATTGGACATACAGGTCTTAAAACTAGATTAATTAATGCCTTGAAAACTTGTTATTACTCACAATTTTAAAATTGTAAAATTTATATAAATAAAACCACAATGTTGTTAACAAATTATTTATACAAGTAAGAACTTAAATAACAATCAAATTAGTAAAGAAATACAGACATAATGTGCTATCGCATATAATATTTAAATTAAGTAGTTACATAATTAAGGAATAAAGCAATTAACAAGAATACGATGATAATGCCTATAAAATTATTATAAATTAATACCCATGATAGTCATTGCAACAAGTTGTCATTAATTACGTACCTATAGATTTACTTTCAATTCTCGAAATGACAAATTATTGGCAAGGACTCTTTAAATCTTGCACCCGACTTAACTATTTTATTAGGTAGGTAAATTAAGAACATATCTGCACGACTAACTAGTGTATATATTACCGTCAATGTGGGTTAACCGGGCCGAGTCCAATTCGTTAATCTGTTGATTAAGCTCATAATGCACAGATTAACGGATTTAACCCTTTCGCTTGCTTCGTTGGAGTTATCTAAGCTGGTTCATCATAATATGTTTGTACCAATAACCGAGAGATATGTGCGAAGTGAGTGCTACCGGAAAAGCTTTGACTTTGCAAACTATTCAAGCCTTACCCGAAACGAAAAGATTTTTCGCTTTTTCTGTATATTTATGGACTAAAACTTCAATCTACACAATAATGAAAACTTGGTCGTTAATGGGCAAAAATCTAAGTACTGTATTTTATCATATCGATAAGCTGTGTAATATAATCCGTCAATATTTTACTTTGACGGACATGGGGAGTTATTTTATGGTTTTTGTACAGTAATATGATGTGTTATAACCCTAATTTGTTCCAATGACACAGATCGAAAATATTTGCCATTAAAACACGCGTGTTGCCCATTTAGATGGAGATTAATTTAGAAATCAATCGTGATCAGATCAATAACCTTCCTGCCTTAGACATAATGACCAACTATCCTTATTTGAAGTTTTGAATACATTAACGGTAATACTAGAATTATTTTAATGTGAATTAGAAGAATTCATAATATTAACATAATTTTAAACCATTTTAACTGTATTATACAAGGTGTGAACGTAACTTACGGAGCTTGTATTGCGTATCAAACTGAACAACGAGTGACACGTCAAAACACAAAAGAATAGATACATGTTTACAATATAAGAATAATGGTATGTTTCAAACTGGTTTTGTAGGTACATAGAGCTCTTTAAGTTTCATTCACGCTTTTGTTACACGTTGTATATACAATTATGTATGTCTAATAATGGACCCAATGTTAGATACTGTATGCTGCACCTACCTACATATAGTATAATGGCACAATAAAAATAAAAAAATACATAATGATTTTCGTAAGTAAGGAATTGTCACATACAAAAACCATCTGAACTATTGACTTCAAATAATATTTCTTACATTACTGACAAACTCCTACTTGTAATAACGCTAAGTATATAATTTGATTTCAATTACCTAATGGCTAAGACTTCTCGATTCGTTCGATTGTATCGTTTGTCTCCTTTATAATATTTAAATAGTTCTTGGGAACCTAGAATACTGATAAATAAATAATTAGGTAACTTCCATTGCTTACATGTACAGCCAGTGACTTACATGTTAATTAGTGAAAACCTTACAACTTCAACTATAAGGATCATTTTTAAGTGAAAATGCACCTTTTGATGTGATGTTGACTGTACAATTCAAATACATATTCTATATCAATTAATCGGCCTAGGGTCATACGGGGTTGCGTCGTGACCCACATACCTATTGTTTTTGCGTATTTGAAAGCCTTCACCAGGTGCCGTATTGTAGTATATGACTCTACGTATACCGAACGGATCAACGTAACCAAAGCTACCAGTCCTCTCGTTGGCATCACTGGATTGTTCTTCGTGATACTGTTTGGGCAGATAGTACCTGAAACCGTTTCTTCTAAAAGCTACGCCGTCATAGGATGGGAATTGAGGCGTGTATCCATCACCGATTTTTGCACCAGCCTGTTGTTGCTGCTGCCGCCTTAGCCAGGCGTCTGCGTGTCTGTATGAGTTAGGGTTGAATATGTCGTAGCGTCTGCTATCACTGGTGTAGTATCCATCGTCGAGTGTGTTGGTGTTTGAAGAATCGTAGTCGTACGGGCTACGTGTGCTCGCCGCTTCACTCGCTGTGATCGGGGTCACCGTCGGTCTGAAGTCATAGGTTGTCGTTGACGAGTCGATAGAGTTGGGTGAAACGTATACGTGAGGTGTTGCCGTTGGGTTTGGATAGGCGGGTGGAGGTGTCACTGACACTTCTGCAGGGAAGCTCGGTGGTTCATATGTGGACGAATGAGGTGGGGCTTCAGTGGTCGAGTAGACTCGCGGCGGTCCACGAGAGCGCTGGACTGCGGGTGCTGGAGCAGGCGTTATACCATAACCGGAATCAGTCGGAGCAGTCTTCGCTATCTGCAAGGACTCCTGAAATATATACGTGACTATTACTCAATATGATAATCTCATAGCTAGAAGCTCTCACCAGTTCGTAAGTGATTGGCGAGGTTAAGCAACTAGGCCCGCGGTCAGTCCATAGATGGGTCACCGCCAAAGTGGTTTAATTTCTGAGCGTCTCGGTGCTTCCGAGGGCACGTTAAGCTGTTCGTCTCGGTTGTAGCCATTAGGCAACAGTCGTTAAGCCATATCAGAGGGTTATGGGCGGCTTGAACAACTTAGACACTAGGGTAACCACTGCCCATACGATAAGTAAGTAATATGATAAACGAGATAGAAATAATAAAATAATCATTGCTAAGAATAATTTAAGATACTGTTAAAGGTGACAAAATCCACGAATCTAACTTTAATGGCCATCAATTATATAAAACAATGTATATGCTGACTCATTTATACCGAATTGATTTGAGAATATTTGAAGACGGAATGGATGATATTAGGTAATACAGTTTGCCCATCATGCAAATTTTATAGTACAGCCGCTTAAACGCCCGCCTACCCATTCTAACGTTTAAAGAATAGCGACTTTCTTTATTGGGAGTAATCATCGTTTTTGGAGTCGTGGAAATAATAATAATATAGACGCATACTTACCCCTATCGGTCTGTTTTCACCAACATAAACTGTTTTTGATTTGTAGATTCTATAGCCCTGGCCGTCTGCTATGTAGTCCTGAAGTCGTAAATAACCATCAGCTCCGACCCAGCCAGTTGTACCTGAAATTTAACACACTACGATTAAATCAGATAAATAGAATTTAATAAATTTGAAATTTTGATTTTGAATAAAAAATTTAAAAATAAAAAATGAAAAAATTGAATTTAAAAAATATTTGGTCATATTGTTTGTGTTATATGTGTTTTATCAATTTTATGCTTGTAATGATTACTAGCACCTAATATAAATATATCTTGAATATCTTGGGAGAACTAACACATTGCCATCTGATCCGAAACTATGGCAACCAGACTACTAATAATTGGTCCTGGGTTCGAATCCCGGTAAGTGCAAATATTTGTGTGATGAGCACGAATATTTGTTTCTGAGTCATGGATGTTTTCTACGTATTTAAGTATTTATCTATCTATATAAGTATGTATATCGTCGCCTGGTACCCATAGTACAAGCTTTGCTTAGTTTGGGGCTAGGTTGATCTGTGTGACATTATTCCAAGATATGATAAATAAAAAAAATATATATATATAAGAGAACGAAGAAAATAAAAAATTACACCCAGTCATAGATCAAATTACCGTGTATAGCACACAAAGATTTGTCCCGGGTGGGAATAGTCGACCTCTGGCATAGCAGTTAGTGTTATCAACTACTAGACATAACTATGTGTTATTCGGATATATGTATAAGCTATATTGCTACAAAGTTTCATCAACATCCGTTCTGTAGTTTCTGCGTGAAAGAGTAACAAACATAACCATACTCACAGTCTTTCGCATTTATAATATTAGTAGGATATACAAAAATGGTGCGATACGAATTGTGTTGTTGTACGCTATTAAATAATAACGTAGCTGTTTTGGAGATCCTTAGTTCCGTAGATGGGTATTGTTATTATCTAGATTTACGCCTACAAAACCTTATGTAGATAGGACGATGACCTGCTCAACATATGTACGTATGTGTAGGCTGAGATTTATTCGTTGTTGGTACTAAAGTAGACCTTCTGTAGACATGTAATTTCAATTATATTAAAAACTAGCTGTGCCCGCGACTTCGTTCGCGTGGATGTCGGAACTTAACAATGTATTTTTTAGTGTAAAGCGCTGTGGGAGGATACCGTTACAATTTTTTTTTATTTAATTTAGTGCTTCTTTATTTTACCTGTAGAACCATCTAGAGCGTACACAAAAACGTTATTGGGGTTGTTTACGCGTGAAAGAGCTACGTATAGTTGACCATGGGAAAAGCATCCAATAAAAACATCTTAGGTCCACCCCCGCAACGGATAATGTCTGGCCCTGAGCTTTATTAATCGTCATGGCATAACAGAGACTGACTGGGAATTGCACTGGTTTGAAGAAAAGAAGGAAAGTTTTTAGGAATTATAGGTACCTTGGAATAAAAACAATATCACCGGCACCGCAACCTGTTAATATTTCAGCTTCGATAATGTTTTGCTGCAGATTTCTGACTTTGGGCCGAGTGCCGTTACAAAGTTTGGGAGGACATACATTTCTGAGGAGAAATTGATGTCCTCCCAAACTTTTAATTTGAATTATTGGTACTCCGATTTTTAAAACTATTTTGTGGGCTGGAAGTCCGCGTGTGCTGAGGGAATCCAAAAATTCTACCGGGTAGTGCGTGGCGTCATCTTCTTCCATAACTGTATTTATAGAGCCATATTCTTTACTATTCCCGGGGGCATGAGTCAATATTTTGAAATTAATTGCCGTAGCTTGGTCATTGCGTGGAGTCAAAATAGCTCGCTAACATAGCCAAGAACCAGCTTGATTTCCCATGTTTGTGGCATCACCGTACACAGAAGAAATGAGCTCCTGCTTTGATGTAACGTAAGAGCAGAGATTACCAATCAAAATAACTTTTCCATCTTCTGTACAGGGTATGTGCCATCGCCTATTTTTTACAATAAATTGGCAAACTCCTGTGCATTTTCGCAGCCTCTGACTGATCGGGTTCCCTCCTATACTTATAACTATCTCTTGAATAGCCAATAAGGACCTGTTGTGACAAATTTCACGTACCCTGTCAGGAATTTCTCCATCAGAATTTAGTTGTACATGTCTCACAAAATCTTCAGCAAACTTGTCATGGTACTTTTGCCATAACTGGTTAGCACCCGATAACGCACAAAAGGTCAATAAGATGGCAAACAAATGTCGCACGCGATTTGGACTATCGCTCACGCATGCCGCTAGAGCGTCATCCCAATGCTGACCTCCATCTAATAAATGGCGTGCTCGGCAAGCGGCCTGGTATGTGGGATGTTCAATATCATCCACTTTACGGAGCTCAGCAAAAGACGTAGTTCCTCGCACTACATGGACCAGACTGTGGGATGAACTCACACGTGAGCACGCCACGTGAACCTGCCCGCCTTCCTTAAGTCAATTCCAGCTAACTTGAGAGTTAGACTTTGCGATTTGTTGATGGTTATCGCGACACACACTTTTATAGGGAACTACAGTATTTTAAACTGAAAAGGTAAATCATTTGGCACTAACGGAATACGTGACACGAACACTGTTTCTCCCTGGGCGGATCCGGGCATAATAGTAGCCTCTATAACACGATGCAAAGTTTTGACTTGAAGCCTAGTGCCGTTGCAAAGTTTAGGTGGCTTCAAATTCCTCAGAACCATTATAGGTATACCCACACGCAACATACATCCCCTAATATACGCCCTTAGGGGTGGAAATTCATAAAATCATGAAATACATATTTTTATTTTTAACGGAAAGGCCAAATACCATTTTTCATGCATTTCACTTAAAAAATTACACACTTTTCATACAAACTTACATCCCCTATTTTACGCCCTTGGGGTGGAATTTCCAAAAATTCTAAAATATTTATTTTTAGCTGAACTACTAAATATAAGTTTCAATGCCTTTAACTTAAAAAATGACGGATTTTCATACAATCTTTCATTCTCTATTTTAACCCCTTAGGGCAAGTATTTCCAAAAACCCTTCCTTAGTGAATGCATACGTCATAAAAAGTAACTACCGGCAAAAAGTCTCTAACCCCAGCCGTTCAGGCTGTGCGTTGATATGCCAGTCAGTCAGTTTCCTCTTTTACATAGGTAGACAGGGTTAATTTACTACATTCAAATACATTCAATCGGCTCAATAAAATTTGAATCGTCTGTACATTCGCGTTATAAACGAATCGACCGCACAAACTTTCGATCTACTGACATTATAATTTAAAATTAAATTATAACAAATCCAACCTTGTACATAATTCAATTTGCCCAAAGAAAATAGAATATTTTAATAACCAGTTTTGGACAACGACATACTTCTAGGCAACCAAGACCTTATTTCGAAACAATTCGGAACATTCAAAGCCCTAATCTTAACACCGCGAGTCAAAAGCAATGCACAACGACATCTATCGAAATAAAAATCAACTATCAACCTAGTTCATTCAGAAAAGAGATGTCATAATATGCACAATGACATCTATCGGACAGAGTTCATCTTGAAGTAACGAAATGTGTGTTATTTTTCTTCATGATTACTTTAAAATCTAATATCTTTTGATAGACTGAACCGATTGCAATAAAACAAAAACTAAATGTTACCTCAAGTTACGCTCAATCTTTGTGTATAAAAGTTATCTACATTGCTTTCGTATATGTTACGTGATACCCGAACATATAAACAGACAAACAGACAAACCGACAAACAGACAAAAATTCTAAAAATGCTGGAAATGGGTTCTATTGGTTGTTCTTTAATACCCTGGCTATTTTTTTTGGATTTTCTTTTGATGTACAAAAATTATTTTTCTACAGATTTATTATAATTATGTATTATGTATTATGTATAGATGCAGCTAGATACGATACAGGTCCCCCGGGTGCGTGTCCCGACTATCTGGGACAGGGCGCAAAAGGGGGGCACCGGAGCAGCATACCCGCGTTCCCTTCCCCTATCAGGCGCCAGAAGAAGTCCACGGCAGGTTAGGTTTAGTCGGTGCGAGTCCGACATACCCTGCGGGTGGGTATGTCGGACTCGGACACTTTTTGTGGGTGGCATGCATGGATATGCATGCACCTGATAATGGTGGATGGTTAGTCATTGCCCCTGCATTATCAAAAAAGAAAAAATAAAGATACGATACAAGTAAATAAAAGTTTTAGGTCGTTGATGTCGACGCTTCAAATTGATTGTCACTAACCTAAGTTAGGTTTCTACAGACATGAATAAAAAGAAGGATCACTTATTTTTTTTTTATCAACACGATTGTTTTTTCATGGTTACTGTTACGAATCGAACCTTTTTGGAACACTTTAAATTCAAAATTCTTGTGCTATTGTAAATTTTATACGTCAATGTCAAATCACAGTTTTGCCTTTTAATAAACCATAGTTTCTCCCTTTACCAGTGTATTATTGTTATAAGTTTCATTTTCTTCCGATATTTAACAGTTACCATTAAGTAATAACTGGACTGCACGTGAAGCACAGAGGTTAATGTAGCCCCCGTATTCAGGACAACTATTTGTATTATCCATAAACAGAAAGATAGTGTACCTCATTTAATTTTTTTGTTGGTATCAGTTATTATTAAATAAGCCCTTGCTTAACATAGATAGCTTCGGGCGGCTACTATTGCCAGCAGCCAGTTGGCGTGGTTGGTAGAAGCTTGCCTTTCATGCCTCAGGCCGTGGGTTCGTTTCCCACCCACAAAAGTACTATATAGTATATCAGTTATCTGGATTCCATAGTACAAGCTCTGCTTAGTTTGGGATCAGATGGCCGTGTGTGAATAATCTAGGATATTTATTTATTAATACTATTAAAACTTTTTGATACATAAATGCCATAAAACGTGACCGCCAGTTTAGAAATAATAATTCGATGAAAGCCCGATTTTAACTGATCATCCTAAGCAGTCCAACATAAAGAGCCTGTATACTTATACCTTGTGCGCAGACTCCGCACAAATTGTACCGACGATCTTACAAAGGTCGCGTGATGCGGGCAGCGAAAGACCGGCGTTTGTTTGGGGGATGCCTTTGTCCGGCAGTGGACGTCTTTCGGCTGATTTGATGATGATAATGATTGCAATTCTGGTGGTATCACTGAAGTGTTTCTTACCTCTCATCTTCCCAACAAGTTCACACTAAATGAATCAACTTAATAGTCATAACTCACCGACGACAGATCCGTCTTTTAGTCTTCTTTCTTTTCGGTACTGTCCGTTGTGAGTTTGGTAGAGGAAGTATCGTTCGTCATCTTCGTCTGTTTGTATGTGGAATTGGTCAGGATCTTGTTGCGGACTGTACCCATCTAACGCAGCTAGCACGCTGCACGCACACACCTGGAACAAACCAAAAATGTACTTGTAACGGTATATTTGTCTAGACCCGCGCGCAGCGGTTGAAAAGAGCACTACTTAAATTATTCTCTGATTGAGTGAGTGACTACCAAGGGTTGGATATCGAAATTCTTTCATATGACACTAGATATAGACTTAAAAGGTACGTGTCAATAGATAACGAAACCTATGGACCATTTCAAGCTCTCAATGGTAACAATACTTTGTGTTAGGCGAAACATATGCTGGCTTTAAGACAGTAACCAATTATTATACCACTACATTCACATCGAGAGTTCGAACTTGTAGTAAGCCAATGTAGGTAGCTGGCGGCTAAAAACTATATAGCTACGTGAATAACCTACAAATTAAGATTTTATTAAGGAATGGAAAATGAAAACGCATATATTTAACGCATACGCATGTTTTCCCTCTGCAAGATGCTTCGGTGTTGCACAGGATGGGCACCTGTCTTCCTATATAGTTATCAATATATATCCTTGACAATAACTTAAGACAAGCTAGCAAAATAATTAAATCATCGCTATTATAAATTAATTGTGATATCAAAATGTGTAATTTAAATGTAGAAATAATTATGTATAACAATATTACTACAAACATGTTATGACTATTTACAAGCTTTTTTTATTCTACGTGAATAAAACCCTTTTATATTTTTTATTTTATTTTATGGAGTTAGCGGAGCTCTTCGATATGTGTGGCAGAAAGCCATAACCTCTGTCGGCTTTCGCTATGAAAAAAGGAACAAGAAAAAAAATTAAAACATGACACTAATCGATAATCTTTGACTTAGTATTGTAAAGTGTGTCCGAATAAATTATACAATAGAGTGACGCATTATTAGCTCATTCCTGATTTACTATGTATGAAGGGTATCATGCCTACTATGTATCCATAGTACATAAGCATAGGTTATTTATGGTTTGTATTTTTAAAAAAGGCAATGATAAATCTATGTCGCCGTTACGGCGACTAGAATCAAGTCTATTGTTTTTATTAGCCTATATTATTCTACTGTAAAGGTCTATCCCGTCGTATTCTATCTACGTCGCGCGGTTTATTGAGAGTGTCATCCAATTTTATTTACTAAAACTGGACTAGGTATACTAATAAATAATATTGTGTCTTTGTACTATGTCAATATAAAATAACACAAACATAATATGTAATTAGGTTTAGCATATTCAGAAACGTAAAAATTGTTATTGAATAAATTGAATTGAATTTTTTGTAATCATTAGTCTTTAAATAAGCATTATTAAACTTAATTTAACATTATTAAACATTATTTACCAAATTTATTATATTCTCTAACGAAACAAATTTTTGTTATGCTCAATAACAGAATAATACGAAAAGTTATGAAGTTTCGTTTTTAGTTCTGCATTAAAATAAATACCTAGTAGATTTATAATTTGATATTACTTGGATATGCATCGTTTGTATAAAATAATCTGTGGTCTGCGTGTAATTTGGGAATATTTCTTATAACCTAATTACCAAGTAGGTTTCTAATTAATTCATTATTACGATGGAGGGTCTAATGTAAGGTAATCTGAGGTCTGCATGTAGTTATCTGCTTAATGAATGTTTCTTATTAAGCATACAGGGTTCTTGCATACTCATGTCAAAACTTTAAACCAAGTGACTGCGTTTGCTATATAAAGAGTAGCCCAAAATCGGAATATTTTAATGTTGTTAGGTAACCTAACCAAACAGTTACAAACGGTAGACAAATAATTGTATTTTTTAATTCAATGGATTTTTATGACACATAGTTAATAAGTACAACATTTTCAAATGAATCAATAACTATGTATGAAATGAATGATATGAATTTATGACATGTTTATTTGCCAGAATAGGTGTAGTTTACGGAGTAGTTGAACACATTGTAGTATAGTTTCAGTATTTTTGACATAGATATGCCGTGCAAAATATAAAAATATCTAATTTTAGGCATGTGTATTTGTTTGATTTCGCTACTACCAAGTGAAAGGGATTTAAAATAAATCTCGTTTCAATACACTTTAAACCGATTTCAAGAAGAAGGATCAATTTGGATTGATCCTTCTTCTTGAAATCGGTTAAAAATTATAAATAAAAGTAATTAAATAGACAGAAAATCGCGTAAAAATTATAAATAAAAGTAATTATACAGTTGGCTGTATATTGTATAATTACTTTTATTTATCATTTTTACGCGATTTTCTGTCTTCAGTGAATTAAATGTTTTTAAATTCAGTAGTATATTTTAGCTAAAAAAATATATATTTTATTTATTATTTATGATAATTAAAAAATACTACTAAATGCAAATTTGGTAATATTTAGTAATGAAATCGTATGGTTTAGAATTTCGATGATTAGTCAATCACCCTGTATAAATATAGTAGGTTAGTTTGAAATATTATGTTTTTGCTGTGACAAAAACTATGCTTTATCTATCGTCTACAATCTGGGTGCTAGGAACATTAGCAATTCACTCAATTTGTACCTATAGTCTTGCGTAGTGGGCTAAGACAAGGTCTGTAGTGGTTGATTGCTGATTAGTGTACAGAGTTAGTTTCAAACTGCGGGTTAGACGAGCGTGGGATAGGATTGTTTGTAATAGCTGTTTATTAGGTGGTGTCAAGGACTAGCCGCGTAAATAATAGTGTTACTGAATCATTATTATATCATGTACCTACATTGTTCACTTAGTGTCGAGTCAGACAACGCACACGCTAAAATTTTGAGACAAAACATGGGATTCACACGCGGCCATCTGATCCCAAACTAAGCAGACGTTTAAATATTGGAATTTATTCAGCTCTTGGGTATTAACATACACTCGTACTTGTCAAGCTCACAATGCAGGACATAAACATAATTGATGATTAATATTATATAGTAACAAAAATAATAATTAGTCCGTCCGTGCGAACTGTCTTACCCCTAAAATTAAAAAAAAACCCTTAAATAAATAACATGTTACTTAGGTATTATTTTTTAATTTTGTGCTTTCCATATTAAAATTAAAGAATTGAAGACAACAAGCAGTTGACTAGCGCAGAAGGCTCTCAGCCAGTAGCTTAATTTAAGCGACTAATACCTGAGGGCACCGTTATGGGATTCAGGTCACAACTCGGCGCCCTCCGAGTTGTGGCCCTTCAGCGGCCGTAAAAAGACGGAATTCCAAATGAGGGTGTGATCACTTGCACGAGATAACCGATCACGTGTTTAGGGGCCAACGCGATCCTCTCCGCTGAGGAACCTATCCTAAAACCCCACAAACATCTGTCCAGACCTGCGGAAAAGGGCAAGTATCAGCCAGCGCCAACCCGCCCGTCTAAAATAAAAAGCTATATACACATAAGCCATATATTTTACGACAGTTCTGAATAAAGTTTTCGTTTATATATTTTTCTGTTGTGCAATTTACTTTAAAGGGTCATATGGCACTAAATGTTAGAAGTTTTCCTCTCAGAGAATAAAGAAGAAGATAGTAATTCTTAAAAGTAAACGAAACGAATCGTTAAACATGAACATCAAACAACACCATAAAAAATACAAGCACCGTTTCAGACAACTTTAAACCGAACCCTAAATATAAACAATTATAAAGACGTCGAATTCAATCTAATTCTTATTAATTTCATAAAAAAATAAGAAGGTATTATAATTAATTTATATAAACTTTTAAATTAACCATGCTGATTAAATTGTTTAAAAAACTTGATAGACGACTCGTAACGCCTGTTAAATGGCTGTGTCTAATACTTAACAAGTCTATTTTGTATTCATCACGCGATGAGATGTATTTTTTGTTAGTAAACAAATACCTATAAATAGTATACACAGGGCTTGAGGTAAATAGTGTTCACTGCTTTAATTGGTTGTTCACAATTTTTGTAATAGCTACATACTGAACTTAAATGCGTTTGTTTTGACCATTTTAGGTCACGCGCGACTTACTTAGCTGATCACGCAAGGGCCCAGATACTAAAGGCTTGCGCATAGGCATAAATAAGCTTTGTAGCTGTCTAGTGATAGTACCTACACATATATTTTGACTATTTACGACAACATTAACATCTAGGAGCCACAACTTGCAATTTTGGTGGTTCCTCGGTGTCAGAGTTGTTCAAGCCGCTTCGTATTCCTCTAATATGACTTATCGTCGGTTCTCTAATGACAACCACCGGGACCGACAGTTAAACGTGCCCTCCGAAGCACGGAGGCGCTCATAAATCAAATCACGTTAACGGTCATCCATCTACGGACTGAACGCGTCCCTAGGTTGTTAACTTCGCTGATCACATACAGAGCGGTAAGTACAATGGGCTATGAGCGCGTCTCATAACCAGTTAATCTAACATTTAGCTATTCTCTCCCACATGTGATTCTCGTATGTTGAACTCATTGTGATGTGCACTACTATTAGGTGCTTAACTTCGTCGATCACTTACGGAGCGGTAAGTGCAATGGGCTATAAGCGCCTCTCATAGCCAGTTAATCCAATATTTAGCTATTCTCTTCCACATGTGATTCTCGTATGTTGAACTCATTGTGATGTGCACTACTATTAGGTGCTTAACTTCGTCGATTACTTACGGAGCGGCAAGTGCAATGGGCTATGAGCGCCTGTCATAACCAGTTAATCCAATATTTAGCTAATCTCTTCCACATGTGATTCTCGTATGTTGAACTCCTCGTGATGTGCACTACCCGTAAAATCGGACACTGATTGTGAGAGACAATGGCTTTGCCACGAATTAGAGACGGAATCAGTAATTTGTTGAACAATAGATGTTAACTCAGCCCCGAAGGTCTCGATGAAGCAACAAAAACACACGGACCTTCCATTAATATGGAAAAATTACAATGAAAGTCAAATAAGAAGCCGGCATCCTGTCATGTTGTATATATTATGTTAACATGACAGACGTCGTCGAGTTGATGAATATTGCAAGATAACGGTTTTGGAAACGGTTTTCAATTTCAGACGAAAAAATTTACCTAGTCTATTCATATTCGACCAAATAGATTCTTAGAAATAATGTGTCCAAGTAGTCTTAAATAGTCTCTACCAATGAATGATATAATATCATACTTTGATATTAACTTTGAGACGAGTGTCTCAAAGTTAATATCAAAGTATCAAAATAGATACACAATAGGCGGAAAAATCGTGGAACATACAAATAACAACAAACACATACAGTCAATTTGATAACTCCTCCTTTCTTTAGTCGGTTAATAGGTAACATACATTCACACAGTTCCCTTCTAATTCCTCCAGAAAGTAGTAAACATACATTTTATACTATGGTCAACATATTTTAATAATGTTATCTAATATGAGTTTAACAGATACTTTATCACTGAAACAAAAACACTAATGTAATTAATTGTATAACTGGAACACTGCCCCTTCTGCATGTAAGGTTTGAATGCTCACCATTGTTAAGTATAGTAGAAATAAACGGTAATAAGATAATCGGTAATTTTGACATGACTATGACGTAACTTCACATTACATCTGGCCGAAAATAATAGAGAACTATTTAAATAATTTAATTTCTGTGAAACCACTTCTGACTGTACTAATATTGTAATTTTAAAATGACGCATTTTCTATGACAAAATCTTTTATATCCCGATACCTAATAAAAGGCTGTATTTATTTTTCCTTAACACTCATACCTGGTAGGTAGACATTGTCCCTATTAGGAAATGAACGCCGATGTTAGAAGGACTAACTGCGTCAACCTTACTCACAGCTCAAGCCATGGAATATCAATGTGTTTGTTAGTTACCTACGAAAGACAACCTCGGGATATACGTGGGCCGGTAACTAAGGACCTACGCGGAAATGCTCGCATGCATGACTAAATAATCTAAAGTGTTTATAGAACAAAACATGTTGTCCACCATTGTCTTTTCCGTCAGTTTAATCTCATTATGTTCAATATGTGCGGGGAAAGCATGGCGATGCCCTAAACATTGATTGGCACTTCTTTTTTAAAGTCAACGCCCGCACTCGGGGGTCTAATCCCTGTGTCGCGGGGTACTTAACAAATATATTAACAACAACTATTTATAGGTCACATAAATAGTTACCGCGACAGGAAGCGGGGCGGCGACTGTCTTAGCCACTGCGTCACGCACTCGCTACTTCATGTCCCGGGTTCGATTCACGCGCAGGATAGCTATTTGTGCGAACCATAAATAGTTGTTGTGAATCTGAGTGTGGTTTGTGTCTGTCGATAATATGCAGCTTTCCAAATCTATGTAACTCCCATATTTGTCAAAAATGAGACGCAGATCGGGGCTGACTTAAGTCATTTAATTTGTACTTTAAAAGTTTTGATTAAATGTTATTCACTAGTTGAATATGGTAAATACCTCCCGACGCAAAAAGAGGTGTGTTCTAAGTTTGACGTCGATGTCTATCTCTGTGTGTGTGTGTCTGTGGTGTCCTAGCTCTCAAACGGACGAACCGATGCAATGCGGTTTTTTTGCAAGTGAAAGCCAGTTTCTTCGCGGTGGTTCTTTGCTATGTTTGGTTGAGCAGTGGTCCAGCAGTGTAAGCGTATCGAGCTCTCTTCCAAAATTATGTAATTATAGTTAGAGTCTGGGTTTTCTAACGGTTAGGTTAGGTTATTTATCTAGTCTCCAACTTTGTCAGTTCTATGAGCCACTCCTTGTGAATCATAATGTATGACTAATCTAATTATGTAGACAAATACTAGAGCATACATTCTTTGGTATTTCCATTTCTGAATGGCAAATTTTCCAGATATCCTTATAAGTAAGTAGCACGTGTAGTATGTGTATTTGACTCAAATTCAAAGAAAAAATAAATTACCTTATCAGTGAGCTAAGAATATGGAAATTGGTGGAAATTACAACTTAATAAAATAAGTTAATTATTCTAAAGTACCGGTGGTAAATAAGGATTAATAACTAACATAGTTTAAAGAACTAAAATTACTGACACAAATTAGTTGCATTAACTAAAATAATATTAATAACTAAAATTACTGGCATAACTTAGATTTTTTATGTCAGAGGAAGACAAACTAGCAAGTGGGAAAGAACGCTGTGCCCTTCCTCTCAAAAAAAGTATCACTATCTAACATAATTTTAATAACTAAAATTACTAAACTATGTTAGTAATTTTAGTTATTAAAATTATGTTAGATAATTACAGTAATTTTAGTTATTAAAATAATGTTAGACATTAACTAACATAATTTTAATAACTAAAATTATAAATATAGTTTCATTAACTGACACAATTTTAATAAATATAATTATAAGTTAGTTTCTATAACTAGGCAACATAATTTTAATTTTCACTACCTACTCATTTTAACTAAATACAGAACACTTTAAATTGATAATTGCACACACATCACCGTAGCCTAGTTGGTAGTGCTCCTGCCTACATAGCTGGTGGTCCTGGGTTCGAGTCCCGTTAAGTGCAAATATTTGTGTGATGCGCACGAATATTTGTTTCTGAGTCATGGATGTTTTCTATGTATATAAGTATTTATCTATCTACATAAGTATGTATTTCGTCGCCTGGTACCCATAGTACAAGCTTTGCTTAGTTTGGGGCTAGGATGATCTGTGTGACATTGTCCCTAGATATTATTATTATTATTATACATGATCAGCCTCATATCGTTCACTGCTGGACATAGGCCTCCCCAAAGGTTTTCACAACGTTGGGAGGGGTTTGCCACTGTCAACGCGCTTGGCATGAAAGTTACTGTTGGGTGGTAGCTATACGCAGGTGGCACTGCTGCCCAACTACCTGTTGTATCCCTTAGTCGCCTTTTACGACGCCCACGGGATGGTATAAAACCGCTAGTACATACTAAATTTGTAGCCGTGTGGTTTACGACCTAGAAATAATAACAAAGCTACCCTAGCTTTGTTGCGGTTTTACCCGCGTTAAACTTTATACATTATTACAGATCCTCCCCCGTAGGTGATAGCGTGATTGACCCGACCTCTTAGTAATATTCATGCAAAATTGGAAGTAAAGCCATGCAGTAGATACTTTTTGAGTTTAGCCCGGACATACATATAGACAAACAGATAAACAGACAATAATTCTAAAAACTATATTTTTGGCTTCGATGTCGATTGTAGATCACGCCCCAAGTATCCTTGTCAAAAAATATTCAATGTTCAGTTTTGACTTTCCTACGATTTTTATAATATGTATAGATTAATTTTGAGATGGTAAAAAAACGTTTAGCAGCTAGAGTAAACTAAATATTTACATTTAAAAATTCTTTAGGGAACCTTAGTCGTGTGAGTTTGAATGGCCGGTTTTATTTTTTGCATTTAAATCAATTGACTACCATTGCGTCTCGCTTAGTCAACATCATAAAACAAGAACCGTACTTAATTAAGGAAACCAGACGAAATATAAACGTCTAAATGAAAAACAATAATTAAAACACTGAGTTTTGATGAATAGCCGGATACATTAGAATTATTTGATTATACTTGAAGAGATGAATTAGACATCATCTTATATTTAATTATGTAGGTACTATCAAAGAAATATCTGTATAGAATCACCGTTGTTATCTTTGGGTGTAGTCTTTATGAGTATAAGTAATTATTAAAAAAAAAGCGATAAAATAATATTTACATTATGTATACAAAAGTCTACTTGTCTCTTGTCTCTGAGAGACAAGTGGAGAAAAATGGAGGAGGCCTTTACTAAGTAGAGGGGTCCTTAATAAATTTGAAATAAAAATAATAATAAATAATATAATACATTAATAAATTAAATACAATGTAATAATGTGAAAAATTATATCTTCAACGTATCTTTAATTTATATGTAAAATAAATTAACAAATTAAATATTATATCACAGTAAGCTAATCAATTGTAATATAGTAAATGAATATAATACAAATTTAATGGTATAACTAAGTAACTTAAATATTTTAAATTAAGTTGTAGGCATATAAATTATATTATGATTGTATTTTATTAAGGAATAAATAAGGCTTAAATAAATAAATAATAATACAAAAGTCTAAGTTAAACGTAATATTTTAAATTAACTATGTCTTAATTTCAGTATATGGTCTGTCTGAAGAATTTTTAATGTGAAAAATCAAATAAATAGATATACCTAACAACAGTTGTTGCCGCAATTATCAACTTAAATATTTAATCTTAATAAAATGAGAACTAGTATCTATTGTACCACACATACGTGTTTTAAATAGAACAATGTGAATTTGTTTATTTCAGGTGTTTATAATTCGATACTGCTACGTACATTAGGCATGGATGTTTGTTAGAATTGTAGTAGTAGGTATCTTACTATTGTATCAGTAAAAGCAAAAACAAAGGCAACAAGAACATTTTCAGCACACATTAAAACGAACAAAGGTTTTTGTCTTGGATGACATCATTTTAAATTCGTTTTGGGGCTGTTTCTACTTGCTTACATTCATACGTATCTAGTTTCCTACCTTTTTCACATATATATGTATTAACTTTTTGTTATAGCAGGAGGAGTGCCTACGCATGCCATCCGCAAAAATTATTCGCGGTCGGGTGGATATGTCGGACTCGCATCAAATAAACCTAACCGGCCGTGAACTTCTCTTGGCACCTGCTGGGGGGAGCCCCGGGAACGCAGGTATCAATTACCACCTTTTGCGCCATGCCCCAGGTGGTTGGGACACGGATTGCTGATTCCTGGCAGTCAGGCACAGCGGCTTTCTCAAACGGAACGCTATCTTCCCGGAGCTGCTTTGCAAGTAGCGCCAGTAAAGGACACTTTACTTACTGCTACTGCAGGCCCGAGGGGGACTTGAGCTCTTAACCTGCCCTCCCCCCCAGTCTTGTTTTAATCCCTCCATCAAGCAACAAAGAATTGTCGTTGGGTCCCACGATAAATGTTATTTTTCATAATAGAATAAAGATTGAATTCTGGTAGTCGAAAAAGCAATCTTAGGCCATAAGAGCCTGACTGGACAACTTATAGTGCTAAGACACCAATTTAGTCTAATGGCCCATTATATCTGTTCTAAACAGGATCAGCAATAGTGGACATAAAATGCCCCACATTAAGAACATTCTTTATACATCCTCTCTAAAGTCAATGCCTCTAAGAATTGACAAGGATTCTATCGAAGACCTTGCCTTAAATATAACTTAGATAATATTAAAAGAACTATACAGTAACTTATTTTATTTAACGGATATTTTTTAAACATTATAATAATACTCTCATTGCTTGCTCATTTGCTATGTAATAAAAATAATCTCTCAACTTGACAATTACATTATTACCTTATACAGTTGAACGCTAACTAGAGTTCATTCAACTCAGATAGACACGGTATCAGATGGCACGGATAAATGCCTCGCAGACTTGGACACTCGATAGCCAGAAATGGTCCTGACGGGTTCTATCTTTGGAGTTATGTCTCCGTGATAAAGCTTTGTACGAAGGATAAGGTAAAGACCTTCCCTCCTACCATGACTTTGTATGTAATTGTATGCATAATATTGAGACTATGTACTACATTAAATCAAATAATTAAGTGGTTACATGAAAATAATTTATTAATAAATCTTGACAAAACAAATATTATGACATTTAGAAATAGGACAAATTATTTAATTGATATTGACATAGCTTTTAATGGACATAAAATTAATGAAGTAAAAAATACAAAATTTTTAGGTTTAAGTCTTGATTGTAATCTTAATTGGAAGACTCAGGTCGAAAATGTAACTACAAAACTAAATCAGTTCTCTTACGCTCTGTATATGCTTGGAAAGATTGTGAACCAAACTGCTGTTATTACTGCCTATCACGGTTACGTAGATTCATTATTGAGATATGGTGTCATTTTTTGGGGCAACTCAGTTGATAAAGATATAGTGTTTAAAAGCCAAAAGAAATGCGTGAGAGCGATTTGTAAACTTAAGCCTATGGAAAGCTGTCAACCTTTTTTCATAAGTCTAAGACTTCTAACCTTTCCATGTATTTATATATATGAAGTTTCAATATTTGTAGCTTCAAATAAGAATTTATTTAGACCATTGAAGAGTGCACGCAATCATAACAAAATAGGTTTTCCGTTAAATCGAACGGCGCAATTCAGTAATAGTGTCTTTTGCATGGCGCCGCGTATTTACAATCGTCTACCGAAAGATATTTTGAATAGTTCCAATATTCCCAGCATGAAACAGAAATTGAAAGGTTTTCTTCTTAGTAAAGCATACTATAGTGTCAAACAATTTCTTGAGGACCAGTCTATTTTTTGAAAGCCGAATAATATGCTATATATAGAAACTGTATTAAAATTTCAATAAATTTTTATTCGTATCTTGACAATTAAAATAATTATTGAATTATGGTAACAGATATTTGACATCACATTATTATTTGATTATATTTACTTGTTGACTTATAAATAATTACTGTTATATAAATTTTAATGTAATTTTGTATTTGTTTTGTATTAATTTGATATTAATGGGATTGTTTAATTATGAAAAATATTAATGTTATGACAATTTGGTATTTATTATTTTTAGTTAATTAACATGAGAATATTTAACTACACTTGACATTTGTTATTACTGCAGGAACTGTAAAATTGTGTACACCTGTATGGTTGATTTTTGAGAACTATGTATGTATAGAATAAGATCCTCTTTTTGTACCAAATTTCACACAATAAACATTGATTTGATTTGATTTGATTTGTACTACGAAGTGAGTCCATCGCGATAGTCCAGACATTTTTGTGTTTGATGCGATATTAGAAAAAGTTAGAAGAATTGGGTAGTGATGTTGTTAAGAAATACTTTTGCTTATTCTTGTCAAACCACATTTCTGCGTGGATATAAAGAAAATAACATACTGAATAGAGTAGTTCCTGTTTCTCTATTTGCACCGAAGCTGAAATCATTGATTAAAACAGTGGGCCCTCTTTTTTTAAGGGCTCACTTCTACGGCGTTACGTTACTGCATTTCGTTTTTAATATTTGGAAATAAATTAAATTTGAAATTAATAAAAATAAATTTAAATAAATAAATAGCTAACAAAATAAAATATGTCAGTTACATAAATTGTAATTGAGTGACCGCCTCACAGTAAGTACAAAGAACAGAAAGCTCGCAACCAGTACATATTCAAATCTAGCGTCATATCACTCGGGGCACCATGGTGAGAAAAAATCAAATTAATTTGTAAAAACCAAGCAGAACTAAATTCAATATTTCAAATCATATCAAAAATTCGGAAGACAATTTTTCTTACCCATAATGCCACTGATATGATGATATATCTACTGATAACTACAACTATAAGAATCGAAAGAGTTATAATTTAATAAAAACCATCCGTAATTTAAATTAATAGCTTTCGTGTAGGGGAGTATTCAAGTAAATATGTATGGCGAGGACGGGAAGTTGAGATTGGTATCTCACCTTTTCTTTGTAAGTACATATTATGACACTGAACTAGGTTTCATTGACTAACTTCTTCCAAGAATACAAACTACAGGTTTGTATCGCAATCGTCGATTAACATAATCGGTTTCATTGTCACTAACTATTCCTAAATGAGGGTTATTAATTAATTGTAGTTTATCGACGAAATTTAATAACGATTTGACTATAAAACGATGAGTTATTGAAGGCATGGTATCATTTGCGAATTTGAGCTATTCCCATCGTCTTCGTATCTCTTCTACAACAATCCCTTCATCATGAAATTCGTAAGTAAAGTTTTATTATTACTCGTGAATATAAGGACTATATAGTAAACTAGCTGTGTCCCGCGGTTATACCCGCGTTAAATTTTATCAATTATCACAGCTCCTCCTGCGTAGGTGATAGCGTGATAATATGTAGCCTATATGTTGACCCGAACTCTTCGTAATATTCATGCAAAATTTGAAGTAAATCCATGCAGTACTTTTTGAGTTTAGCCCGGACATACATACAGACAAACAGACACACAGACAAAAATTCTAAAGACTATATTTTTGGCTTTGATATCGATTGTAGATCACACACCAAGTATACTTTAAAAAAAATATTCAATGTACAGTTTTGAATTTCCTACGATTTTATTATATGTTTAGATAGTAAATGTCATATGCTTAGTTATGTGTCTAGAACTTTAATTGTATTATAATTCTTCAAATCATGTTTTCTGTGACTAATTTGTGTTTGTTTTTCTCCAGTTCGTAGTAGCTGTGTGCCTCTTCGTCCTTGCTGCGTCAGCACCTTCCAAACCCGATGCTGAAATGGTAGCCCGCCGCAAGCTCCCAGCTCTGGAGCACGAAGAAGTCCACGACGAGCTGGGCCAGTATGCTCTGCGGTACGTCACCGCTGAAGGCACCGTGGTTTCAGAGCGCGGCCGGCTGGTACCTAACGCTAATGCCACCGGCTACGTCATGGTTCTCGAAGGCGAAGTCTCTTACATCAGTGATGACGGCAAGACTTACGTCACCAAGTACTCTGCAGGGCTTGACGGAGCCCATGCCGAGGGCACCCATCTCCCAGTATCTGTTGTAGCTGAACCTGTACCAGAACCTGCTGCTTAACCTACTCTATCTAATGCGTCAGTTGGACCTAATGTGAAATCTGCTAAGTTAATAAAATTGTTCAAGCTGATATTTTGTTTTTATAATAATGAATATAAAATAAGCTCGTTCGTTTCAAAATTCCAATTAATAAAACTTGAGCCAAAAATGGCGTGACGTTTGTCACTAGCAAAAATTATGGACTAAAATCCTTTTCAAATTAGTTTTATGATCCGATTCCTGTTATTAGATGAATCATATCGGCTGATATGATTTCTTGAATAGGTACTATGATTAATCGACTATTTTATATAGATCGCCGTGACTCAAAGTGTGCGGGTTTGATCCTAGTACAAGACAAATACTTCTGTTCATGAATGTCTATTTGTCTAGGTCTGGGTATTGTCTGTGTATTGCATTTACAAAAACATATTATATTTGCGCTACATTCTTAATCAATAAAAGCCTATTGGTTGTTTCATAGTATCTTGCATAGAATTCGTAACCTATATCATATAAAAATCAGGTTTCACTTGGTAACTTTTTCTATTTAAGGCATCGTATATACATAACCCTAAAAAGGTTTCATGAATTTAAATATCTGGGCCACTTGATATAGTGGACTGCGCTCCTTCACGGATTGGAGCGACATTCAAAAATGGAAATTATCAGCTATTAGTATCGGTCGGTAGATTCCTACCGATGCAATCAAAGTCATATTGTGCATGGGATACTGCACGGGAGCCCTTTGGTCTGGACGTACTCAATAATAGCGGCTACATGGGTCCTAAATTCACTGTTTAGCACGTGAAAACCAAAATTCTGTGGCGATACAGATGCTCCCAGAAGCAGTTTATAAGTTTTGACTTATGTAAATACGAAAAAAAAATCACGTCACAATTATGCAGATAATGCAATAGCAAAAATGCTAGGTGCAAAGTCTAATAGAAGGCCCAATGTTGTGAAAAAAATTCTTAAGTCCAAATGTGTTTTAGTTATAAAATTAACTTAAGATATTTTTTTTCAAAAGCTGACAATAAATTTGTATGGTCACCTTCTGAAACTAATTTCATCACTAACATAAATTCAAAAATATTATTATTAACAGAGTTGACCCGTGGACTTCTGTTGGAATGAAAATAAATGGTCGACAATTATGTATTCTAAAATAACATTAATTAAACCACGAGTGTGGCTTTACAGAAATGAGTTTAGTCTGTTTTATTTTTATTTGGTTTACTATACTGAACGTACACAATATTAAATAAATAAAAAAATAAAATAAAAAAAACTTGTGTGTACTTATGTACACGCGTTAGAAGTTATACTTCTTAATATACAACTTGAACATAGTTATCAATTTTCATACCACCTAGAACTAACGTCATGCTGTTAAATTTTTTGGTGTCGGTGTGCGCGCGCATCGTAAAAATTCACTCTCATCATTTTTCTCCATCGCGCCAAAAGAAGTATAACTTCAAAAGGTTTTTATACACGTAGACTTTAAAAAAGCGCTTGTAAATAGTCGGAACATGTTTGTAGTAATATAGTTGTATACATTATTATTTCTAGTAACATAGATATTTAGGTACACATTGTATGAAAACATTTATAAAAGTTATTTTATTATAGCAATGATATTTAGCTAGCTCGTATCATGTTATTGTCAAGAGATTATGTTTAATTATCTAGTTTATTTCTAATATTTTTACTACATATTGTCAATGGTTCTGTCTATATTAAGGTATTATTATTATGACGGACCTTGTGTTAATAACGACGGTCGCGCTTTAATGCTACGCGCCCCAACTGAGAAGACCCAGCGAAACAAACTCAGACGGTTCATCTACTACCGGTTTCAACACGGCCCAGTTGAGACAGTCCGGCGAAACATACTCAAGCGGGCATGAACACGGGATTTGGTCCAATTAGATAAATAAGATAAATGTACGTTCTTGAAGAAAGCTTAGTGTACGACCTTCTTGAAGTAAACACAGCATGCAATATGTCAAACGTGATTAGGAAAAATTCAGTACAGTAGATACGCAGAATGAGATGGTAATGAGCCATTTGCCAATTTCGCTAATGTAAGGCTTACAACAATGGGCGGGATTATTTACTGAACGTAACTTTTGTGTCCGCTCTTTCAACAATGTTTGGGCTGCTTCTCCCCAAATATCGAATCGATTCGATTTACACATTAATTTATTCACCATTAATTCTTTTTAATTGAATATAATGAAATATTAAGATGGTGTACCTACATTATAGTTACTAACTTTATAGTATTACCGTAAGTACTTTTTATTCTGTGGTATTACAATAACTTCAGATACCTATTACTGCCGCTTCAAATCGTGTAGGTAACTTTGTGGCTTAGAGAAAATAAATAAAAATAAAAAAGGTTTTTATTCACGTAGGCTTTAAAAAAGCGCTTGTAAATAATCAGAACATGTTTGTAGTAATATAATTAAGTAAGTATGTAATTATAGATATATAGATATTTAGGTACACAGATTGTATGGAAAAGTTTATAAAATTAATTTTATACTAGCAATGATATTTATACTGTATAATATATATAAATAAACTTTGCTATCCTATAGTGTTTTACTTTTGTTTGTTTTTTCCGGGACACTATTCAAACACCTTTCTTATGCAGACAATTACACCTAGACACGGGACAGACAGAAATGTTCATGCACACAAATATCTGTCCTGGGTGGGAATCGAACCCACGACCTGCGACGTGCAAAGCAGGCATTTACCAACTGTGCCTGTGAATCGAATGTTTATCAAATCCCTTTAATACAGAAATATGTTGCCTTTTTCAACATAAATACATTATATTCTTGTACAATATCACTACTGATACGGTATTTTGCGAGATAATAAAACAAATCTCATGTAACAATAACATTGATTCTTTAGAAAATGTAACTATAACCTAAAGTTTATTCACCTCGGATAGCACGGATGATTGCCTCGCTGCAGTGGTCACGAGATAGCGAGAAATAGTCCTGACAATCTTTGGAAATTATGTCTACTAGATGCGTCTTGTTATATACCTTCCTTCCTAATGTGACTTTGCAGCCGTAGGTACGCATAGTAATAAGGGCAAACCTTAGAAGGCATGTTAGTAATAGATATTGTTCAGAAACGACCTTGCTTATTATTTTCTACTATCTCAAAGGAAATGGCGAAATAATAGTCTAAACTGTAGTACCACTTGTCTATTCCTAACTACATTGAAGCTATTACGTTTCATCATCATCGTCAGTTATCAGTCGAAAGACGCCCACTGCTGGACAAATGCCGTGCGGAATGATGTCCATAATTGCCGGTCTTGGATTTTCCGCATCCAGCGATTCCCAACGACCCTCACAAGATCATCGGTCTATCTAGTAGGGGGCCTGCCTACGCTGCGTCTTCCGGTTCAAGGTCGCTATACGGGAACCCGAGACTATAATCATTATGTAATTAAATGTATTAATTAATTCTTTATGAGCAAATGCCAACCAACTTATGGGTTCAACTTGTAATCTATACCCAAGTTGCTTAGAAGAAATCGACACAACGATAAGGCCGCCCATTGCATCATCTTGTTCAAAATAAATGTGAACTTTTTGGTCACTGGCCTGATGATATAGTGGTCAATAACCAGAGGTCATAGGTTCGATTCCCGTCCGGGACAAATCTTTGGGCGATGAGCATTTTTTGTTCTTTCTGGGTGTCATTTATCTATCATACAGGCTCTGTCTAGTTTGGGATCAGATGGCAGTGTATTTGTTGTTCCAAGATATTTATTTATTTTATTATCTATAATAAAGAGTATTTTACTTTAAATTTACTTACAACAGGAATTTTTTACATACTTTAATCCTGTTGTTACTAGCGTAAAAGGGGAGCAGACGGGTAAGTACACGTGCTTTCCGTAATATTTAGGTTATGTAACATGGAGCCGGGTCAATATGAGGAATTTTTTTTCACATGACTATTATTTGGCCTAGGCGACTTTTCTTCACCGGACTAAATAGGCTAGTTGGGCCACAAGATGTCTAGCAAATCAGACTACTAACTAAGAAACCTGCGCTAGTGGGTGCTGGCTTTGGGGCTAAAAATTCCACCGACGGAGATTGCAAGGCTCGCATTTATGTATGAGGGTCAGTAATCGCTCACTTACTCAGTTATCTGGTTTCCATAGTACAAGCTCTGCTTAGTTTGGGTTCAGATGGCCGTGTGTGAATAATGTACCAATATATTATTATTATAGTTAATCACGGTTACACTTCTTTTGATAGGATCCAAAAAAATGTATGCCTTTTATCTTGAGCGTGTTTCTATACATAAGAATCCATAAAAATTGCTCACGTTTCAGACTTTTTAGTAACTAGATATTACGTTTGTCTTCAAAAGCATTGTCTGTATTATGGTGATATTGCCAATTTTAATTTAGGGTAAGGGCTTTTTGGTGACGGGAGCTGTGTGGTGACGGCGAAGAATATCATCACCCCATCTCATCCCGTGGGGGAGTAGTAATGGCCCGGAGAAAAATCGACCAGAGATTGGCAGCTGAGTACTATAGTCCCTGAGTACTATAACCATCATATTGCGATCGCCAACCCGTCTGCCAAGCGTGGCGATTATAGCATATCCCTCCAAATTATGGTCACAACTCCATTGAGGAAACCTTTTGGGGAGGCTTTTGTTTAGCAGTTCTTCGGCTGACACGATGAAGAGCTTTTTTGGCTTTGTGTATGGTATCCCTTAATTTTTTTCTCTATTTCCTTATTTCATACATTTAGTCTGAATCATACCTATTGATGAAGCTCCACGAATACTAGAAAGCCATGCTTTAAGCTAATTACTATAATGAGTACAGGTAACTATTGTAAATAGCAATTTTACATAATCGGCCTAATTGTTATTAATTTAGTTAATTGCAGTTTATTATTAACATTGTACTATAAAACTATGACGTTTTGGGAGTTAGGTATCAGTTGCAAATTTGATCTATTGACAACGTGTCTCATCGTCACTTCAACAACAATTCTATCAACATGAAATTCGTAAGTGAAGTTTTACTTGTAATTCAATTAAACAGTTTAATTTGACGGTCACCGTAGCCTAGTTGGTAGTGCTCCTGCCTACGAAGCTGGTGGTCCTGGGTTCGAATCCCGGTAAGTGCAAATATTTGTGTGATGAGCAGGAATATTTGTTTCTGAGTCATGGAGTTTCCTATGTAATTAAATATTTATCTATCTATATAAGTCATATAGTCACCTGGTACCCATAGTACAAGCTTTGCTTAGTTTGGGGCTAGGATGATCTGTGTGACATTGTCCCTAGATATTATAATTATTATAATTCATTAGACGTGCTTCATTGTATATCTTGAATTTCCTAAGGTACTACAATCCTTTTAGAAACGGATATAAGCCTGACATTGTCCATTGCTGGACATAGGTCTCCTCCAAAGGCGTCTATAACGTTACCATTTGAAGGGGTTTGCCGTAGTCACCGCGCTTGGCATGCGAGTTGGCGACCGCAGTTAGGTGGTAGCTATAGTACACAGGTGGCGCTGCTGCCCGACTACTTGGTGTATCCCTTAGTTGCCTTTTACGACACCCACGGGATGGTATCGGGTGGGCCTGTTATTCTATATAGGCCGTAAACCACACTAATACATTAATTAATTGCTACAACTAATTTGTATTTATTTTGTTACAGTTCGTAGTCGCTGTGTGCCTCTTCGTCCTTGCTGCGTCAGCACCTTCCAAACCCGATGCTGAAATGGAAGCCCGCCGCAAGCTCCCAGCTCTGGAGCACGAAGAAGTCCACGATGAGCTGGGCCAGTATGCTCTGCGGTACGTCACCGCTGAAGGCACCGTGGTCTCAGAGCGCGGCCGGCTGGTACCTAATGCTAACGCCACCGGCTACGTCATGGTTCTCGAAGGTGAAGTCTCGTACATCAGTGATGACGGCAAGACTTACGTCACCAAGTACTCTGCAGGACTTGACGGATCCCATGCTGAGGGCACCCATCTCCCTGTCTCCGTTGTAGCTGAACCTGTACCAGAAGCTTAACCTACTGTATCGCTTACACCAGTTGGACCTGTCATAAATCCGCTCAATAAATGTTGTCACCATAATATTTAGTTTTTATAAAATTAACAAAAATATTTCATTCCGCTTATCTCTTATCTCCGAAGTTAGTAAGCAAGAATACCCGTAAAGGTTTCAGGAATAATAGAACCATGCTTTTACGTAGCACAGTTTTATAGAAAACAACAGGAGTCAGATGGACACAAGATACCTAGTCAGAAATTATTCTGACGTTGGAATAAAAGTCGGATTAATATAGTTATTTTCTGAAATACAATCATCTCTTCTTTAGAGATAATTGTATTTCATTTAATTTGTAAATAGCCCCGCAAACTGCCATAGACATAGTGATAATGTAGTTCATGACTATCCCATTGGACTTGCCCTCCAATGGGATAGTCACAGTAATATTATCTAACAGTATTCTATCTTCATACAAACGGGTAGAACCCAAATCATACCTACGCACTACTACAACCAGTAGCGAATGCGCCGCAGTGTCGAATATATTGATGGTTTTGTTAGCAGTAAGCGTGTGATTAATGACAAATATCCATTGGTATAAGAACAATAATATCTATAATAATAATAATATCTAGGGGCAATGTCACACAGATCATCCTAGCTCCAAACTAAGCAAAGCTTGTACTATGGGTACCAGGCGACGATATACATACTTATAGATAAATACTTAAATACATAGAAAACATCCATGACTCAGAAACAAATATTCGTGCTAATCACACAAATATTTGCACTTACCGGGATTCGAACCCAGGACCACCAGCTTCGTAGGCAGGAGCACTACCAACTAGGCTACGGTGACCGAAGAACAAGACTTACTTAATTGGTATGGTAATGGTAAAGAGCAATTATCGCCTATTTTTTTTTGTAATATCCTGGGAAATGGCATGTTTACAAAAATACATAATATATATAGTATATCAGATATCTGATTTCCGCGTGTGAATCATTATTTACATACGGCTATTTGATTCCAAAGCATACTATGGAAATCAGATAACTGATATACTAATAATACACTATGTCTTTTTGTAAATTCATACTTATATGGACAGTTACATCCAGACACACGACAAACAGACATGTTCATGCACACAAATATCTGTCGTGTGTGGGAATCGAACCCACGACCTGCGGGGTGAAAGGCAAGAATCTACCAACCCCGCCAACCCGCCCACCCATTCTATCTATATTTGTTTTTATATATTGTGCTGTTTCTGGTTGCTACACAGAGATAACATTTAGAAATTACCTGGAAAATCTATTCATCAAAACAATTTTTTATATACCTACTGGTAGGTATGTATATAAAATTAAAAAAATTAAATTAAAAATTGAAAAATGAGTTTTCAAAAGTAAGTGGTTAGGGGAGAAACTGAACATGAGTGAGCTATCTAGGCTAGACTGACTATATCCGCGTTCCCGGGGCTCCCTCCATCAGGCGCCAAGAGAAGTCCAAGGCAGGTTAGGTTTAGTCGGTTCGGGTCCGACATATCCACCCGCAGACACTTTTTGCGGGTGGCGTGCATAGGCCATATCAAAAAAAGGCTAGACTGACTACTTACTTATGTATTTAGCTACTCACATAATATATTACTGAATTAATCATATTCCGTCGCACACATTCTCATGGACGACGAGCGATGGACGCTTGCGCTCAAAAGTGTTCTAACTAAAAGCGCGCTAAAATGTCCCCAAAGCGAAATTCGCGCACCTCGCCAGTCTGCTTAGGTCAATCGCCTGATTAATATGTCCATTATGCCGTATCGTATTGTAGACTCATGCAAAAGCTACTCAAATAAAAAAGCGAAAAAAATACCATGTTTAATCTTATATTCAACAAGTATTATTATTTTGTCATTTCATATTTGTAAGTATTAGAGTTTTATAGTTTTGAAATTGTAAATAATAGGTCTTTACCTATGAAATTGCCGTTTTGTATGAAAAAATTTAAACGAATTTTTTTCATGAATTTTTTTTTTGTATTAATCGAAGTAATCACCCATGCAATCAATGCATCTTTGCCATCGCAGTGGCAGTTTATTGATGCCCTTCTTAAAGAAATCAGCTGGACGGGAGGCAACAAATTCTTCAAAGGCATTTTGTACTGCCTCTCGGGTATTGAATTTTTTTCCCGCCAAGAAGTTATCCAAATTCTGGAAAAAGTAGTAGTCTGTAGGCGCAAGGTCTGGTGAGTAGGGCGGATGACGGAGAGCTTCCAACCCCAGTTCTTGCAACTTGGAGACCGTCTGCTGTGCAGTATGAGGTCGCGCGTTGTCGTGCAGGAGCAGCGGAGACGAGCGATTGACCAATGCTGGTTGGAGATGCGCCAGCTTCTCCATCATTGTGCTCAGTTCTTCACAGTACACATCTGCAGTAATGCTCACCCCGTTTGGTAAGAAGCTGTGATGAATCACACCGGCGCTAGACCACCAAACAGTGACCATCACTTTTCTAGGGGTAAGTTTTCGTTTAGGGCATTGTTTAGGTGCTGAACCAGGATCCAACCAACTTGCTGAGCGCTTGCGGTTATCAAACAGAATCCATTTTTCATCGCAGGTAACAATGCGGTTCAAAATTCCTTCATTTGTGTGTCTGTTGAGCAGTGCAAGGCACGTCTCGACGCGTACTTCGCGCTGGCGATCATTGAGTTCGTGGGGCACCCATTTGTCAAGCTTTTTTACCTTGCCAATTTGACGCAAATGGACCAATATTGTTTTGACGCTAACGTCGAAAGCTGCTGCTAATTCAGCCGTAGATTGTGTATCATCAGCTTCCACAACCGCCTTTAATTCGTCATTGTCGACCAAAGTCTTCGGACGACCGCGAGGTTCATTTTTCAGGTCGAAATTTCCAGAACGGAAGCGAGCAAACCAATAACAGGTGGTGCGTTGGTTTGTAGTGTTAGCTCCGTAAACGTCGTTGATGTTGCGTGCCGCTTGTGCCGCGTTGCTGCCACGACGGTACTCATATTCCATAATTACTCGAATTTTTAACGTATCCATGATGACGAAAAAGATTGAAATGCGATGAAAATGTAACACTAATCAATAAAGAAATGACTACTTTTGGAAAAAAGAATCCATGTTTTTAAAATAAAATTAATTTGAAATTAGAATTCTTAGCCAAACAAAAATTATTTTGATTTGAAATGGCCAGTACTGCAGAACGGCAATTTCATAGGTAAAGACCTAATATAATATTTGCAATAACACAGAACACAAAACTATAAAGAAATGCAAGTAGATTGATTAAATTAAAATACTATAATAATATCGTAGCCCTATCGTGTGTTTAGGTACCGCGCGGCTATAGGTAATTATTTCAAGAACAGGATCGAGTCATAATACCGTAAATAACATTACCGTGACAAGGGCCTCCTCTTACAATGAGTGAACACGGGTTAGCCTGGTCGGGTCTGGTTGTCTTCAAAATCTACCAGGAACATTTTTAGACAAACCTCACAAATGCAGGTTATCTCACGATGTTTTCCTACGTTTTAAGTACGTGATAATAAATTTCTAATGCCCCCATGGTTTTTAAAAGTCAGTGGCTTTACGTTTAACTCGTTACCACTTATTCGACAGACTAACGGTTTAGCCACTAGGCTATCTCGGCTTATACTATATTGACATAGTAGAGGATAACTAAACCTAAAATTTCATATACATCTTTAAACACATAAAAAAAGTTCTAGTATACTAATACCAGCAGTGGCACATAGTGTACCTGTGCCGCCTATTTAATAATAATAATATCCTGGGACATTGTTCACACACGGCCATTTGATCCCAAATTAAGCGGAGAGTGTACTATGGAAATCAGATTACTGATATACTACATTTCTTTTGGAAATACATACTTATATAGATAATCACATCCAGATACATAAAGATGGGACAGTAAGTTAGTAAAGTATTATAAATAGGTATTTGATTTCGGTTGAAAGTAAATGAGCAGTTGTCAGAATACTAGGCCATCAAACATAGCTTATGGATGCTGTAATGTTACTGAGATCTGAGTCTCAGAGCCAAGCTTGTTGTATGATACCGTGTGCCCCTCGCAATCGGTCATCATCATCATCATCATCATATCAACCGAAAGACGTCCACGCTGGACAAAGGCCTCCCCAAAGATCTCCACAATTGCCGGTCTTGCGCTATTCGCATCCAGCAGTTTCCAGCGATCCGCACAAGATCATCGGTCCATCATGTAGGGGGCCTGCCCACGCTGCGTCTTCCGGTTCGTGGTCGCCACTCGAGAACCTTTCTGCCCCAACGGCCGTTTGTTCTACGAGTTATGTGCCCCGCCTACTGCCACTTCAGTTTCAATTCTTCGGGCTAGGTGGGTGACTTCGATTCACCTGCGGATTTCGACATCCCTAATACAATCCCACAGGGAAACTCCGAGCATAGCCCTCTCCATTGTTCTGTGACCTTGAGCCTTCTAATGAGGCCCATAGTGAGCGACCACGTCTCTGTTCCGTAAGTCATCACTGGCAACACACACTAGTCGAAGAGTTTCGATTTGAGACACTGCAGTCGGTAATTATTAAGAATGGTTTGTAAGAATAGTAGCGAATTCACTCGAAAATAATTGAACAGCCTGCCTTGAAGGAGATAAACTGAGAACTTTAAGGAAATATGGAGAGTTTTTTATAGCAATAAGTTTTTCCAAAAAAAAAATTGAGTATTTGTCCTCCAAACATATGTATATAACTCAATGTCCTAAAACCGTTAATTTGTGGGAGGTAAGTTAAACAAACTCAGACAATCTCAGCCAGACATTGGCCATCTTCACCAAATACTGGTAATCATCGAGCAAAAATCCTCTAGTCTCCAAATCACACTTTTATTATTGTGGCGGCACGTTTATAAACTTATAACCATATCCCATAACAATATCTAATTTGAAAATAGCACTTTTTAAATCTTACCGCCAAACTCTGTACACCTGCAGCTTATGGGTCAGTTATCGTCGCAGGTCACTGGAAACACTACGTGTACAGTACAATAATGGTTTTAGGATGCTGATGGGGATGTCCCGCTGGTGCAGCGCATCAGGTATGTTTGCAGAAGCAAGGACTGATTGCTTCAAGGCAATTTTAAGGAAAAGAACTGCCTCACTGATGCGTCGTGTACGAGACAGTACCAGCAGCCCTAAATACCATGTTGCACAAAATTGATTGCCCTATAGTGAGTCACTGGAACAGTGTTCACATGGGTTCCAGGGCTCCAATTTTTTATGTAAGGTAGATTTATTAGTGTAGTACTAACATAGTTATAAGCCATTACTAACCAATTACTATGGATCTATGAATATGAAATAAATATATTATTATTATTATATCCCTCAAAGGTGACCACGATTTGGGTGACAAAATTGGTGACGTGCCCGGGATCGAACCCGGAACACTAAGGAATAATTTTATATGCAAGTGTTGATAAGCTGTAATGATAAATACATGGAAAACTGAAATATTGAGATTATTTTCGATAACTAAAAATCGTTGGTAAATCCAAGTAGTAATCAATTTTATTGTCTTTGCAAACTATTCATTGTCTTGATTAAATTCAAGATTAAGCCTAAATATTCAAGAAAATATTCGCAAAATACTGATTAAACAAAAAGCGGGAGTGCATGTGTTAAAGGATTATGAGTAGATGACATAATTAACCGTAGTCGTACTGTGTATAGCACGTTTAAAAAGTTCCTGCGAACCTTTTAAACTTGCTCAAGCATATCTGTCAGGTTGTTGATAATATAATTATATGCTATGTATGTAAAGATTCTTACGCATGAGATGTTTAATTAAAAAATCTCGATTATTGTGTGTGAGCCCCCCTTAAATATTTGTTTTATTTATACTTAATTATTTATTTTTAACTTAACTAAATATTTCAAGCGTCTACCTATTGCCGTTGTTAATTTCAAGCAAATACGAGCAAAAATACCATGACTGTTGTATGTGAGCGCCCTTAAATTTTTATTTTATTCAGTATTTTTGTATTTGTTGTTATAGCGGCAACATAAATATATCATTTGCGAAAATTTCTACTGTCTAAATACCACGATTCATGAGATACAGCTTGGTGACAGACAGACAGACATAAAGACAGTGGAGTCTAGTTAATAGTCTTGGTCCCCCTTTTGCTCTTTGGGCCTTATTACTAGACTCCGCAGTTTTTATGTCTGTGTCTGTTTGTATCTCATGAATCGTGATATTTAGACAGTTGATATTATATGAGTACTAATATTATGTAATACCCTAAAAAATATAATAAGAATTAAATTATTATTATACTGTGGTATGCAATGAAATCATTTTTAAATCGTAATGAATGTAATACTAATGGTCGTACTTATTGGTCATATTATTGTGTCATATACTAGTCCCTAAATTAGGGCATTAACTAATTATTACCTTACTGACGAAATTTGATAATTAGCTGTGCTATAAAACGATGACATTGTTGTAGAAATGGTATCAGTTGCCAATTTGAGTTATCGACTTCGTGTCTTCTCATCACCTCAACACAATTTTATCAACATGAAATTCGTAAGTACCTTTTTTACTTCAAATTGTAATATACCTTGTGTTTATTATTTAAAGAACTATACATTTTTATATTATTCCCATTGTATTCCGACGGCCTGTTGGCATGGTTGGTAAATGCTGGCTTTCCACGCCGCAGGTCGTGGGTTCGATTCCCACCCACGACAAATATTTGTGTGCTTGAACTTGTCTGTTTGTTCTGAGTCTGGTAATTATCTATATAAGTATCAGATGGCCTTGTGTGAATAATGTCCCAGGATTTAGTACATTTGGTTGTTACTAACAGTATAATTATTGTTCACTAGCTGTGCCCCGCGGTTTTACCCGTGTTATACTTTATGAATTATAGCCTATGTGTTAATTCAGGGTGTAAGCTAACTCCATACCAAATTTTATTAAAATCGCTCCAGCCGTTTAGACGTGACGAAGTGACAAACATACACACTCACAAACTTTCGCCTTAATAATATTAGTGTGATGTGATTGAGAAGTTTATGTGTATAATAAGTAATCCCGAATTAAGTCATAGACTTCAGGACTACCTTAAACTTGTCCAAACTAATTGTTATTTATGTCTTCTATGATTAATTTATATTTTATTGATTGCAGTTCGTAGTAGCTGTCTGCCTCTTTGCCCTCGCTGCATCAGCACCGTCCAAACCTGATGCTGAGATGATAGCTCGCCGGATGCTCCCAGCTCTGGAGCATGAAGAGGTTCACGACGAACAAGGCCAGTACGCTCTGCGGTACGTCACCGCTGAAGGCACCGTCGTCTCAGAGCGCGGCCGTCTGGTACCCAACGCTGAAGGCACAGGTTACGTCATGATCCAGGAAGGTGAAGTCTCCTACATCGGTGATGACGGCAAGACTTACGTCACCAAGTACTCTGCAGGACTTGACGGATCCCACGCTGTAGGAAACCACCTCCCAGTCCCTGTTGTAGCTGAACCTGTACCTGAAGCTTCAGCCTGATATTGTACCACTTGCGCCAGTATTGTTAAATCTACTCAATAAAACTTGATCGCCGTAATACCTTGTTTGTGTAACCAAACTACCCTCACTTAAAACTATACCTATCAACCTATTTTAGGTGACGTTATAGTACCTGTTGGTCTGATTCACTACCTTAAATTGAGTCAATAGCCATATATAGATAAAAAATACGCCCAGAGATTGTAGGCCGACTGTGTTGGCGTCATCGGCGCCTGGATATACGCCTACAGTGTTTTGTCTTGTTTCCAACTTAAATTAGGGTCACATGAATGTTTTAATATAGGTATAGCAATTTACGACTTAAAGATTCTATAGCTCTCTAAATATTAATAATAATGTCCTCCTAATAATGGCCAGTCTCAATAAAGATAAGCCATCTTATAGTACACAGGTGTGTGCGCAAATACAGGAGCACTTTCTATTCCATCACTCTCATGATCCGATAGGACGCCTAGCGACACGACCGGAAAGAGGTCAGGTACAGGACCGATGGCTTTACGTACTCTCCGAGGCACGGCGGTATAATAGACTCACAGAATTCGGGCAGATGCTGAGAAATTTATCTTTTTACAGAAAAGTCTCAAAATCATATTTTGGCCCAACCCGGGATTTGAAACCAGGACCTCGTTCACTGTGAACACGCTACCGCTAGACCAACGAGGCAGTCTGTAGATATTATCCAAACGATCTCAACAGGTATTAAACCTTATGCTTGAAATAGTAACTCCATTTATTCCAGATCAGGCTGTTGACTCTTATGGCGTTAATTAACTTTATGACCTTGAACACGAGTATGAATAAAATAACCAGATTTTCTTAATCCATGCCCAACTCAACATTTTCTATGTAAGGGTCTGTGTTTGTCATTTACAAAAACCGTGATATCAATTCGATACAGTGTTAAGTTAAATTAATGAAAATAATTGTACACTTCCTTAATTTAGTATTTTTTTCCGACAGTTTTTGTACACGTTTCATTTATGGATATCAATTTACAATTAAAATTAGAATCTACATAATAATTTAGTATTGTGACAGGAATATCGAGATATGAGATCAGGTTGCTCTTAATACTCGGTTTGAGCGTGGGTGAGAACTTGAGAAGTTATCTACGTGTAATTGGGAATACAAATTGTACTTTGAAGGCTACATAGATATACGGAGGCACTTGTGGTACGTTGCAGCTCTATCTCATTTGGTGGTGATACGATGTGGGTGTACCCCAAGGCACCGTGTGGGCTCTGAGGGCGCGAAATCCGCATTCAACGAAATACTGGTTACTAATCTCCAGCAATTTAAATTCCTTATAAGACCTTCATCAGTCGCCTACGCAAAGATCACGATTTAGTTCCAAGTAAAATTGGGTGATGTAGATAGTAGGTGGGAGTTTCGATAATACTACTAATATTATAAACGCGAAAGTGTGTAAGTATGGATGGATGGATGTTTTTTAACTCTCTCAAACTATTGAATGGATTTTAATGAAACTTTACATCAGAATAACACATAGGCCACAATTTATAAATATATTGTGTGAATTGTCAAAAATATGACGATAAGTGTCAAGTAGGTAGGAAAAAATCTACCATCTGCGAGGTATTTCGGCGTGCATTGCCAAAACCGCTAGAGGTACACATCCTACTGATATTATAAATGCGAAAGTTTGTGATTATAGATGTATGTTTGTTACTCCTGTAGGCCAAAACTACTTTAACGCGAGTGAAACCGCGGGGCATAGCTAGTTCATTCATAATTCTATGATCTTTACCGACACTTCCAATTTTTTTTTCCTCTTCATGGTTGCTAAACTTAACATCATTATCGAGGTTAGTGGGTTTATATAAATTTGATCCTCAATGCTTATGATGTATCACAATATTTGGTGTAGTATTACTGCAATGCATTTGGCTACTGATTTTAAATGCAGGCTGTTAGATATTATATGAATAATAAAAATTATAGACGGGCTTGTTGGCGCATAGGCAAATGCTTGCTTTTCACGCCGGAGGTCGTGTGTTCGATACCCACCCAGGACAGATATTTGTGTGCATGAACATGTCTATTAGTCCTGTGTCTGGGTGTAATTATCTATATACGTATGTATTTACAAAATGAAGTAGTAGGTATATGTAATATATCAGTTATCTGGTTTCCATTGTACAGACGCCAGCACATCCAGCTACCACAATCTGTCAAATTTATTTTATATATTTTCAACTTTATCACAAAAGCATAAGGTTCACTTTCAATTGGGGAAATTTGACAGATTGGGGTAGCTTGATGTGCTGGCGACTATACAAGCTCAGCTTAGTTTGGGATCAGATGGCTATGTATAAATATTGTTCCAGGATATTATTATTACTGTTATTATCTAGGTTAGTGGGTTTATATAAATTTGAACCTCAATGCTTCTGATGTATATGTGATACATCATATTTGGCGTAGTCTTGCTGCAATGCATTTGGCTACTGATTTTTTAAATGCAGGCTGTTAGATATTATCTGAATTATAATTGTTGTTGCGACATTAAATGTAATGTTATAGGATACCTAGTAGCTGCCACGCGTTTAATTTGTGAAATTGAGCAATGTAGATGGCGGTCAAGTGTTTGATAGATGACCATTCTCTGACATTTAGAGATCCAGTCTTAGATGACACGTGAGCATCTAATAATCAGACAGATTAAATGAAATTTTAGAGAGGTAGTTATAATAGTGTGGAAGGTTAGGACTAAAAGGTCATACGGAGAAAATGAAATAGATGGTATATATAGATTTGCCTGTGGGTTTAGTGGTTAGTGACCCTGGCTGCTTATCCAGAAAAGCTAGAGGTCGTGGGTTCAATCGCCACCCAGGATAAATCTTTGTGTGATGAACACGATTATTTTATCTGTGTCTGGATCTAGGTGTACATTTTACTACTAATATTATTCTATGTTATTATGTATACTATGTAGTAGTATATGTAGTAATTCAGTTGTCTGGTTTCCATAGTACAAGCTATGCTTAGTTTGGGATCAGATGGCCGTGTGTAAATAATGTCCCACAATATTATTCTGGCCGACTGCCTATAAATACTCATTTATAATCCTTGTTTTATTTGATGATGTGTATTTTTTTTCGTTTTTTGACATTTGTTACTAGGATATAATTTTTTTTATATAAAATTGTAACGTGTCGACAAAATATTTTATTTTCGTAGTATTGTAGGTATACCGCTCACAATTATAAATGCCAAAGTTTGAGGTATAGATGTAAAGATGTTTGTGACTCTTTCACGCAAGAACTACTGAACTGATTGTGATGAAACTTTTTATTAATATAGCTTACCTATATATCCGAATAACTCAATAGTGTTTAATTTATAAAGATTAACGCGGGTGAAACCGCGGGAGACGTTTCTATGTGTATATAATGTTTTTAAGTGACCCGTCTATGTACTCAGTGGGTTAGTTATTGGCTTTGTATAGTGTAGTTTTAGAGCTAGCTTAGTATAAGGTACGATGGGATTGGCATCGTCATTTCATGTACGAAAATCCTGTATAATAAATAAAGATAAAAAAAAAGCGGCTATGAGGACATTATTATTAATAAATACTATTTATAATTCTAGTTCAGCAAATAACAATTTCTACCTATTACGTTAAATGTAGGTACTACGATAAGTAGGAGATACTCCTACTTATCGTACATTATCTTATATAATGATTAATGTCAATGAACCTCGCTAACAGGTAAGAGCTGTATATTTCATAACTTCCTAATTACTGTCATTTAGAACCACAAAGGTTTTAATAATAAGAAAAAGGTTAGTTAGCGGAAGATGTCTGCAAAGAAGCTTCAAAAACACAGCTAAAAAGCTCATTAGACTCGTTGAAGTCTGTAGGTTGTGAATAGAGAGGTTGATTATGGTATTTCCTTAGCCGTGTCAAATACAACCCACACTGTGTAACGTTGACTGAAAATTAAAGACTCGTTCAGTGTTTCGACCCATGACCGGCCCATGGGCCGTAACAAAGAATTTAAAGAATATTTGTTACTTATTTAAATTTATTAACTTAAATTATATTAATTAAAATTAACCAAACTAATATAAACATATTTTTTTCAAATATTGCTGTATGCTTTTGTTTTAAAATGAAGATAACATACCTACTAATGGGACGAAATACAGCATAAAATAAAATTCTGTGGTTCGGCCTATTGGGCTAAATCACTCATGGGCCAAGCCAGTTAAAGTCCAAATATTTTTTTTATCATTAAGGCAAAATTATATATAGTCCGTAGGATTAGGTTAGGATTCCGTACCAAAATTATAGAACGGAACCCCAATGCTGTGAGTCACTTAAGTGGGTATAGTCGCTTCCTCTTATACATAATACCTCATGAAAGCATGCTGTCAGTCAATCCGATTGTCTGCAACACTTATATTAATGTAGAGATTTTTTAAATAAAGTTTAGTGACCCAAATTTGAAAAATTATAGAAAATCGATTAAATTATTCCGAACAATAAGTGGTTAAATCCCTGACTCCTACTAAATTACATTATTTTGGAAAAGAACTTATACTCTTACACTGCTATACTAGTATTAATCAAACACTGCACGGAAACTGGCTTTCAAATGAAAAAAAAAACCGCATCAAAATTGGTCCATCCGTTTGAGAGCTACGATGCCACAGACTACAAACTTATTCATATATACGTCCTTTCATTAGACTGACTTCGGTGATTGTTGACAACGGAGATGTTTAACAAGTTACCCTGTAATATACAGGGTAACTTGTTATAAACACCAACTACCTCGCGGGTCACCTAAATAGCTAACACTATAAGCAACAACTTTGGTTCGAATATAAGTACAATACATGAGAATAAAAATGACTATACACGGACGACTGGTGTCTAGAGAAATGGGTCAAGTTCAAAGGCACTAGCACTACATCCCCTTCCGCGCGCCCTCGCAAGTCTATATTTACGTAATACTTTTGATGCACATTCAAGCGGGAAATTAAATTAATTTTGTATGAAAATAAAATCTAACAAATTATCAAAACTTGTAGAACCAAAGTTGTTATTAATGGTGTTAGCTATTTAATCCAGCGAGGTTGTTGGTGTTTTATAAGTAACCTTATTTAACGACAGTATATTATGAGGACCCTCCATAGTGTATGAGTACCCTCTGCCGCTTACAATACTAGTGAGTAGTCAAGCAATTTAGGGTACAAATCACGAGACACTGAACCTTCACGGTTGGAATCCGGTCCGAGGATTCCGGAATGTATTCAGGTGTGAGTGTTTGTCGTTGCCGCCACAATGTCGCCGTTGCGTCGACATTCCTCGCCGTATGCACTGCTAATGCTTTTATCATAACAGTAACGTATTGTTGCAACCGCTGCGTAAGAACTAATACTATTATGCGTAGAGTTATCATCTCGCTATGTGTCTTGTCTGCACAAAGCGAAATAATTCACGTTTATATTTAGGATGATAATAATAATGTTCTCGTAGCCGCATTTCAGCCACGGCGGCCAGTCTCAATGGAGGTTAGCCATCTGCACAGGACATATTTTAGTTTACAGGTATGTGCGCAAACACAGGGCTAGTTTTTATTCTATCTATGTCATGATCCTTACAGCTGATCTTTTTTTTTGTGAGTAAGGATGTATGGATGTTTGTTACTCTTCTACGCAAATCTACCGAACAGATTATGTTGAAACTTTGTAGTATATATATCCGAATAATATATCCTACTAATATTATAAATTGGTAAGTCTGTGAGTATGGATGTATAGATTTGCGTGGAAGAGTAAGAAACATCCATACATGTTTGTTACTCTTCCACGCAAATCTACCGAACGGATTTTGTAGTTATTTAGCTAATACATAGGCTATAAATTATAACTTTAACGCGGTTAAAACGGCGGGCTACAGTTATTAATAAATAAAGCTATTAAAGCCTATCTAATAAAGCTAATAAAGCCTATTTTTTACGTACATATATGTAGGTTATCCTAAGAAAAATTGGAAGTTGAGAAATACGCAGGATAAGTACGTTTTAAAATACATATGTTTTTAGAATTTAGTAAAATAATTCATTAAGAAACTAACATTTCATCCGTGTGTTCACAATATTTTGCAGGAAAACAAATAACGAACAGGAAACATGCTAAATATGTCAGGAAACATTATCACAACAGAATCATACGAACTAAGCATTGTTCACATATTCAAATTACAAAGATATCATTAAAAATATGTAATCACGCACGTTGGTATCTTCCGTCTATCGGACCGTTCCGCGCACGAGTTCCGTATGAACAATGAAAGTGATGCGCGGCCGCAATGCGCTAAGGTTCTCACGCGACGAAAGCTGGCTGACGTAATGCCTCGACAACGTGACAGCTCTGCGCTTTACAAGGTGCTAACTGTTCCTTGCCCTTGCTCTTGAGTAGCCAACCAACCATTGAAGATCAGCCTGAAATTGCGCCTTGGGATTCAATAATAAGAATCAGTTATGACTGATCAACTGTTAACTGTGTTACACTTGGATCGCCATTCAAGACTTATATAACTATGTAACTATTACATTTGGGAGTGCATAATAATAATATCTTGGAATATTATTTTAGATATTATGGCCATTTGATCCCAAAATAGCAGAGCTTGTACTATGAAAACCAGATAATTGATATACTACATAATACCTACTACTTTTCTTTAGTAAATATATACTTATATAGATATTACACCTAGACTCAAAATCAATTGTTAACTCCGTTACACTTGGCTCGCCATTCAAGGTCTAAAAACTCAAGCGTCAAGCCCGAAGAACAAGTTACTATTATATTTGGGAGTGTATTATTATAATCATAATAAAATAGCTCTTGATAATACATATTTAAGGATCAGTTTCTTCATATTCATCTGGTCATCAGATTAAGAATAATAAACATATATATAAGATGCAACTTCCATAGCAAAAGAAAATAAAAGAACTACGACGTGCATAAATAAACTTTTGCAGTTCAACTTAGAGATAGTTTAATGGGATAAGATCAGTGCATAGTATTGAATAGATATACTTAAGTCTCGATATCTTTATTTCTATTTTATATTATACTAGCTGTGCCCGCGACTTCGTCTGCGTGTTAATTAGTTTATTTAGTTTTTTTTAGTGAAATAAAAACTTTTTCTAAAATAAAAGTAGCCTAAGTTACTCCTTATTACATCAGCTACCTGCCAATAAAAGTCCCTTTAAAATCGGTCCAGCCATTTCAGAACTTAGCCGGAACAAACAGACAGACAGACAGACAAAAATTGTAAAAAAAATTATTTTGGTGTAGGTATGTACCGTATGTATATTCATATTTATGTAGGAAAAACCGGCTATTTCAATATTACAAACAGACAATCCAATTTTATTTATTTGTATGGATAAGAATACTCCACAACTATGTCAGGCTGGTTGGCTTGGTTGGTACTTAATTGCCGTTCACGCCGCACGGTCCTGGGTTCGATAACCAGTCAATACAGATATTTATGTGCATGAACTTGTATATTTGTCCTGAGCCTGAGTGTAATAAAGAAGTAGAATTATATAAGTATGTATTTACAAAAGAAAGGTAGTATATATAAGTATATTTTATCAGTTATCTGGTTTCAATAGTAAAAGAACTGCTTAGTTTGGCATCTTTATTTATGGGATCTTGGTTTGGGAAATAAAAAAACTAAAGAGATGGCATTATTGGAGCGATATAGTATGAAAATTATCAACACCATTCATGTGTTGTCATCAGGTCATCAAAATAATATTACCATTTACGTAGGTATCGTAAAGTTTTGAAAGATTCGGTCTGCTTCTACTTATGAAATTTCTTCAGTTTTATTGAATGAAATTAGGCCTGCTCTGTATTAACAATTTGTTTTTATGATATTTGGGGTACTTTGAAATTGTCTCTGCGCACAACTACCACCAATCAGGTGAAATTTATACATCGAATATGATAATTAACTCAATTGACAAGGTCAAAGTCTTGCGGGTAACGGAACTCGGCATATAATTATACAATACATAAGGACTAAGATAGCATTCCGTTGTTACCGTGTATTGGATTGACAGGGCTGTAAATGTTATCATAAATAATTAATGTGTTAAGACTTTTATTTATGTATTTTATTTGACATGTCTAAAATTGTATAAATGGCATATTGACAGAAGAAAATTTGGTGAAGGAAATGAATATCATTATATTGACCAAAGATATAAACTATTTATGACCTATGTGTCCAACGGAATGCAGATAACGACTCTGGGAATTTTCTGGGGCATATGGAATTAAGATAAATTAATAACTAAAACTAAATGTTAATTGTGAATAATTAGTAGTAACGGGAGTGAACATAATATTTTTATCCTCATCATCATCCTGGCAGCTGAAAGACCTCCACAATTTCTGGTCGTGGGATAGAGGGTCGCTGGACGCTGCTGGATGCGCCAGCAGCGTCCAGCAACCCTCACAAGATCTTCAGTTTATTTTGTTCTGTTAACGCTGCGTGGTCCAGATCGCGATTTTTATACCACCTTTCTGATTTTTATATTTAAGAATATTATTATTCAATTTAGACTTATCAATCAAGCTTGTAAATATATGATTGCATTAACTATAAGAGAAAACCGGTCTTATCGTTAATGTTCTTTAAATTGAATGTTTGATTGCTTCACTAGATGCAATAATAAATAAGATATAGAATAAGAAAATAAATAAATAATAAAATTGCCCTCACCTCACCTGTCAGCGAGGTCGGTCATTATATCCCCCTTCTTTGGAGGACACATCGTTCCCAACTGTAATCTTTGGACAACATTCGTTCAACTATCTAAGAAGTCTACTGGACGTGACGGCTTGAGCGACGCTAACTCGCTAAGGTGCCCATTCGAATAAATACAAACAAGATAGATAAACTCTTTATTGTAAACCAAACGAAAAACAAATCAAAACCTTAAAGTATGTAATGGGCGGTCTTATTACAAAATGTGTTCTCTTCCATACAAGCAAAATCAAAATTTAAGAGTGCAGATATTGCGGTGGGCAGTTGTCGGTGTAAAGATATTTTGTTAATAGTAGCTTTAGGTAAACATACTAAAATATATAGATATAGATAGATAGAAATAATAAATACATAATAATAATATACGCAAACAATATATATGTATGTTCCTAATTGTGTTGCGAGGCTTGTAGTGACAGAGTAGTATGGCAATATATATAATCAAAATTATCATTTGCTCATTAAACTTCCCGCATACAATTAAAATAGATAATAATTAATTGTAAAAAACATAATAGCAGAAAATATTAAAATTAACTATGGTAATGACATGAATGAATAATCTTAATTATTAACATAAAGCCCGTTTTTGCTACATTTTATTTTACACTATTATGTTATTTAGCTCTTAGTTGAAATATGAGTATAATTAATTTGCGTGAGAACTACAAACCAGACGCCAAATAATAAAATAAAATTCTACAACTCTCATATCATTATAATACCTACTAATAGACTTAAAATACTAGATAAAAACGTGTATGATTTAAAACAATAGTTTAATTAACTTTAAGCTCATCGCATTTATATTACCAAGGTTACATTAATGTTTCAATAAAATACAGCAAAACTTAATTTAATAAAATTATAATTCAAGAATACATTTTTAATTTCATTTTAGTGCTTGAATATGGTCCATTAACTTTTAAATTGATGTTAATAAAAAATAGATTCGTTTTTATTAAATCTAGTAACTTTTTTACTCGTTTACCGGACCATAGAGGAGAGTGAGGTCACTTTCCTTTATGGTATATCTATAAATAAAACAACAATATATGACACGCATTTGAATGTTAGTCCACATACGTACTTTAGATTGATAAAATCAAAGGCTACAGAGTCCGCGGTATCTAGATAAAACTTTATTGAAGTGTTTTGTAGAAGAGAATGCACTGTACGTAGTATTAATCATTATTCTATGACTGTAGGGCAATATTGTGATTATTCTGATTTGCGGAAAAGATATTAACAACTATTCCATTGAGATACATAATCTATATGGGCCATAAACTTTAATAGAGTTGGCATGCAAATTACTTAGATTTCCTTAGCACACATGCACACCGCATTCTGTAGCGCGTGATTTTTGTATATTTCCTATATCCTTTACAAAAGACGAATAAAATTCTAATGAGAGCGTTCTATTGTTACCGGAAAACGCAGCGTGGGCAGGCCTCCTACAAGATGGACCGATGATCTTGTGATCGGGGCGCTGGAAGCCACTAAATGCGGGTAGCGCAAGACTGTTAATTGAGTAGATCTTTTGGGGAGGCTATCTCGAGCAGAGGAAGACTTTCTGCCGACATGAAAAAAAAAATGTCAATATTGCAGTGATGGTGACGATCTCATTATTTTCCTTCCCATGTGTAGAAGCGGATGAAATATTTCATTACAACGTGATTACTAAAGTGCGGTTCCGGAGTAGGAAGAAATTTGTAAAGTGACCACTGACGGTGGTCATAAACGTTTTGGTCTTAAGTGCGAGTTTATATGAAATATTTATTATTAATATAGAATTTAGAAAAACAGACTGTACTGTCATAGGTAAATCTTATAGATTAGCTAGTGCTAGTACTTATAACTATTTTCTTTGGACCGAATGGTGGTACCGTTTCAATAAGTTTCGGCAGCAACATTTAAGTGACGTAGAGCATAGTATCAATTTCGCTTAAAAAAATTGCTCGGAGTATGAACGATGGCGATTTTGAAGTTGCTCATAGCCTGATATTCACGACTGATGATGCGGATGGTGCGAGTGGTTTAATTTCTGAGCGTCTTCTTACTGCAGAGGGCCGTTAAGCTGTTGGTCCCGGTTGCTGCCACGAACCAGCAGCCCTACTGGGCGACTTGAACAACTCTGATATTAGGGTAACCACTGTCCAGACGATAAGTAATTAAGTCTCACACGAGCCTCAAAGATTACGAAAAGCCATCAGTTTTTTACCTGAACTCTTTCCGGTCGTGTCAGCTGGTCTATTCCATCGTCTTAAGAGAAGGAGGGAATAGAGAGAGCACCCATGTTTGGAACACACATGTATGCAATATATGTCCTGTATATTTGGTTATTCTCCTTTAAGATTGGCCGCCGCCGTTGCAGTAATTCGGGTTGGATATATTGTGTTTACATTGTTTTAATAAGCTTCAGCTATTTTAAAAGTAGAGCACGCAGGTGGGAGGAAATAAAAAAAAATATAGCTCCAGCATTCAATCACTGTATTACATATACAGTTCTAATCTTTCTTAATATCAGAGGTATTTCATAAAATATTTCAATTAATTGCTTTTTAATACCAATGTGTTCAAGTCTGATTGATATACTTTAAATTGCACTATGGCCCTCGATAAAGCGGTCGCTTGAATATTTTTTACAATGAACGTTCTAATTCGCCCCAATTCGTCGCCTTCTGGTTCCGCACCTACAAGTTTTATATAACGTGTGCAAAAACAAGTATATTTAACTAGTTGTGAATGATACATAAAATATAGTTTGGTGATTGGACAGCATATAGCTATTAATAATATTAGTTTGACCCCGTTAGCGATCTTGTTTTTATTTTGTATTTACTGTTCTTGTTGTGTTAAGAAGATTAGGATATTAAAACTTTATTGGATGAATAAATATTAAAACTTGAAGCCGTGGAAGTTTTAAAACGACCCTCTACGTGACCCCTGGGTAGCGCTAAAACGAGGTAGTCCACCAAGGGCACCCATCTGAATGGCACCTACGCGAATGGCACCTAGCCTAGTCCACGAATGGCACCTAGCAATATTTTTGGCAGGTGCCATTCGTGGATTCAATTCATTTTTTACATTCTTGTCCACGAACGGCACCTACGACTAAGTAACGTAGGTTATTAAATGAAAGATATCGATAAAAATCACTAGAACGTTTATTAACATTACTAATATTACAAAAGAGAATTCTTCTATTCACCACATCAAGAGGCAAAGCAGAACTTGCCAGAACACGCCATCTGTATTGTGATGGGACTTTTAAATCTGCGCCGAAGCCTTTTCTTCAGATTTATAGCATAAATGGTGTCGTTAAGCCGTTAGCATATGCGATGCTTCTAAACAAAAAAATGTCTACATATGAAAGATTATTTCAATTACTAAAATCTTCGATACCAGGCATGTCTGTAGATTTTTTTATGACTTCGAAGAAGCCGCAGTAAGAGGAATACTGTCAGTATTTCCTAACGTGGCAATAAAAGGATGCTACTTCCACTTTAAAAAGGCGTTAAAAAAGAGAGGGAAAGAGCTAGGCCTCAACGAAAATAGCATTTATAGAAAACACGTTGCTTTGTGTACTGTGCTACCTTATTTGCCACCGGATGATTTGGATAATGCATGGCTTTACATTATGAGTGCGAGTCCCCACGATAAAAACGTAATAAAATTTAATGATTATATGATCACACAGTGAATCGACCACACATTGTGGTCAAAAAAATGGATGTTTCAGAAATCTTTAAAATGAATTGTATAAATCTAAGTGCGGGTGGGAATCGAACCCACGACCACGGGGATCCGGCCCATGTGCGTTAACCGCTCCGCCACCGCACCAGGTACTGAACACTTCAAATTTATACAACCCATTCGTTCGATATTTCTTAACGCATTTAAGTCGCTTTACGCACGTGGGTTCGATTCCCACCCGCACTTAGATTTATACAATTCATTTTAAAGATTTCTGAAACATTGTTTTCAGTATAGCATGTTTAAAATGCTAAAAGTAATAAGAAATCATAGTTTATAATAAAAACTATGATTTAATAAAAATATTCAAAAAAAAAAAAAAAAAAAATGGAGTTGTTATGGTCAGGCTCACAAAACCAACAATTATCCTGAGACTAATTATTCTGTTATTAATAAAGCAATCAATAAAAATAATAAAAATATTTCTAATATTTTAAGAGTCCTACAGGAAAATAGTAAGAATTACGCTGAAATTCACGAAAAAATTTAAAGATCGAAATCCCAAAAACTTGCTAAAATAAGGAATGAATTACTAGACAGTATAATAGAAGAATACAAAAGTGGCAGTATCTGCCTTGGTCACTGCATTGAAAAGCTGCGATTTTAATGATTTTTTAATATCTTTTTATTTATTTTAAAATTTTAAATTAGATTATAAATAACTAAAGACGTTAACGACGGACAGTGTCGTACAACATCACAGCGGTGCGCTCTTATTAGTACTACAATAAGGTTGCACTTTGTCCGTACCTCATGTCGTCTGGCGTTATCCGCGACTAAATTTCAACCTATTGTGAGTAAGAATAAAAGCGCACCGAGGTCCCGAGTGTCCCTAGTCTGCGCAGGCTCTAAGGATGATTTTGTAATAAGTGTGATATGTGGAGACTGATTGTGATATATTAAAAATAAGAAAGTGTTATTATAGGGTAAGATTTAACTAAGGCTGATTTTGCAATAAAGGTGGTATGTGAGGACTGATTGCGATATATAAAAAATAAGAAACTGTCATTACTAGGTAAGATTTAACTAAGGCTGATTTTACAATAAATGTGATAGTGGAGATTGATTGTGATATTTTATTAAAAATAAGAAAGTTTTATTATTACATATTTTTATTTATTTTTAAATGTTACCTAGACAGATGTCGTATGTATGTGTAATTAATAAACGTTCTAGTGATCTTTATCGATATCTTTCTTTTAATAACCATCCCAGCACTAGGTTATTGGGTCGTAGGTGCCGTTCGTGGACAAGACAGAAAAAATAAATTGAATCCACGAATGGCACCTGCCAAAAATATTGCTAGGTGCCATTCGTGGACTAGGCTAGGTGCCATTCGCGCAGGTGCCATTCAGATGGGTGCCCTTGGTGGACTACCTCGCTAAAACGTAGCTATTTTAAACAGCGTTCGCTATACAAGCAGCTCGCCTGAGATAGCACCCACACCTTCATCATCATCAGCATCATCATAATCATAGCAGTTGAATGAGGTCGCCACGCTTGGCGATCGCAGTATGGTCGCCGCTGCCCGTGCTGTGGTAGATATTCAATCGGGTCCCCCACGGGATGAGATGGGTTGGCAATATTCTATGCCGTCAGCTACACAGCGCATAAATATCAGTTTTTTTATATTATAATCGCTTTGGCCCATTAACGCGTGATCGGTGATCCCGTGCATGTGATCACACTCTCATTTAGAATTTCGTCTTTTTGTTTTAGTCTTCCATTCTTTAATTTTAATATTTTGCGCATGTTTGCGCACACTCTTGTGCTTGGTAGTATGTTTTTTTTTTATTGTGTCAGAGGTCGACAAACTAGCAAGTGGGTCACCTGATAGTAAGTGATCAACGCCGCCCATGGACACTCGCAACACCAGAGGAGTCGCGGGTGCGTTGCCGGCCTTTAATAGTCAGCAAACAAGTGTTGATGTCTTCTGTAAGGTGGAGGTACTTCCCCAGTCGGGCTGCTCTTCTAGCGAATGAATGCTGTGCCCTACCTCTCTTAAATCTCTCTGTCCTGCGCAGTCTCTACTATAACCACGGTAACTGCTTAAAATCTAGGGGGCCCGAGGTTTGTATAAAAAAATAGGTGAATATACTTAAAAAAACTGAATCATGAAAACCTTTAATGTTTGAAGCCTATGTTCCTAAATATCTTTAATACATCATAGCGGTCAAACAGACGACGTAGTTGTTAATTTTTATATAAATAAGAACAATTTTGCAGTGCAAAGTAGGTATTGATACAATTTTTATTTATTCTACCGTCTGAGGTTTATTATGTTCATCATTTTCAGTTTCTACTTTTCATTTTAGGAACTGCCGAAGATGCTGCGCAAGCGCAACGCTAACTAAATTGACATGTCCGTTCGGAAGTCAAACACATTAACATGTATTGCATTGCAGTTACACAATAAGTTGCACAACACATGAGACACATAGGCATGCGCTGAAATGCTATGTGCTTTCTATTTGTTATCCGGATTGTTCGACAAATAAATAAAAATCTAAATCCCTCGGCTTGAATTCAAATCGCTTACTTTGTTCTACTTTGGCGCGTGAGTCATCGGTGTTTGACTATTTTGTAGACCGATTGTCTTCGTAGTCTTGTTTGTCAAAGTATCGTGCTGTCGAAAATAGTTAGGTAAGTAATTGTCTTGAAAAAACATTGGGTATTTATAAATAACCGGTATTAACTTTGTCGTCTAATATCGTGATGTACTTAGATGTTTAAATAAAGATGTTTTTATTTGTCCATTAAATATATAAAATTTGGTTTCACAGCATTATTAGCAACGAAAAGCGTTAATTTGAACTCAAACGTGGGAGATATTAAAATGTAATCGTCCCGCGGGCGGTGGTTCTCAAACCTGCACCCTCTACCAATAGAGGGTAGGTGGCAATGGATAGGCTTAATATGTACGAAACAAATTTTTCTTTTTCAAAATCGGCAACAATAATGAAACCTGTTAACAAAAGACAAGTTGTGTGTTTAACTGAACGTGTGGCGCAGAGATTAAGACAGTCGCATCGCCACTTCATGTCGCGGGTTCGATTCCCGCACATGACAACTATTTGTCTGACCTAGTAGTAGAATAGTTTTTTTTTATTTTTAAAATACAACGCCCGAAATAGGGAATTTAATCCCTGTGTCGCGGGGTACTTTACAGGCATATAATAGACGGAGACAAATTACATCCAGACTCAGAAAAACTATTTATGGGTCACACAAATAGTTGTCCGGCGCGGGACTCGAACCCGCGACACGAAGTGGTGAGGTGACTGTCTTAGACGCTGCGCCTCAAGTGTAGTTATATGTTCGTAAAGTACCCTGCGACACAGGGATGCATTTAATTTGCCTAGTGCGGGCATAGTCTTTTATAAAATTAATTGCTTAGCACGATTTATGATAAGTTTTACCCCTTTCGGATTATCCACCGACTTTGATTGCAATATTAAATATATAATATTTTTTCTGATAATGTTAATGGATGCCAAGCTATGCATCCATTAACATAATCAGAAAAAATATTAAGAAAATGTTATAAAAATTACTGCGGGTAAAAATATTGTTTTGTAAGATGAGACTGTCACTCGCAGTTGAAGCAATAAAACCTAAAATAGGTTAGTATAAAAGTATGATAAAATAAAAATACTAAAACGTAAGTGAGCAATAATTCATCCCCTAAAGAGGTTAAGTATGGGATAAAAGTTTATTTGGATGAGAATTCCCATCGATTAGTACCTATTTATATAACGAACGGGTTCTCTAAAAAGGCAGTAACGTCACTATATCAATCTAATTATGTCATCCATGTACAGACGCCAGCACATCTAGTTACCCAAATCTATCAAATTTCTTTTAAAGATTTTCCACTTTGTCACAAAAGCCTCAGGTTCATTTTCAATTGGGGAAATTTGACAGATTGGGGTAGCTTGATCTGCTGGCGTCTGTACATAACAAGCATCACACTAATATTATAAGGGCGAAAGTTTGTGAGTGTGTATGTTTTTTACTTCTTCACGTCTAAACGGCTGGAGCGATTTAAATAAAATTTGTTATGGAGTAAGTTGACACCCTGGATTAACACATAGGCTATAATTTATAAAGTTTAACGGGGGTAAAACCGCGCGGCACAGCTAGTATAAAATAAAGAGCCATTTAAAACCATCGCTTCCTTTAAAGAATAACTCAGATTTAATCTCACATAAATTCCACTGAGGAATCTGAAGGACATGCATAAGAAAATGGCAAAGAGCCAAGTTCATATAATCGGCGCCTATCATGCCAGTTTTTCCCACCTTTCTCTACTAATTATGAATGCGCGATACGTATGCACGCATAACAATGTACCATTGACCAGACATTAAATAATATGGTTCTGTTTGACGGCGATATACGGCACCGACTTATCTAATTATAGAAACCTTATTATATAATTGTTTCTTGTCTATTTTAAACGTGTGGTTTGACGGGTTGACATGATTACGGAATAGTTCCAAGTAGGATTACAGGAATTGTGATTGCTTTCACCAAATAGCACTGCTGCAAGTCCGCCGTTTGCGCAATAAGCAAAGTCATGACCTACCAAACTACATCTTTTTGTAAAAATGTTGTATATAAAACTGGTTTGCATCGCCCGGTTGTATTTCGAGCATCATATATTTTATTATACTTATTGCTTATCATCATATCACCCGAATGAAACTGGACAAAGGCCTCCCACAAGAATCTCCACAAATTCCGGTCTTGCTTAAATTGTGCGTTGTAGAAATTATACCTATCACGAAGCAATTTATAAACATGCAATTTACGAAATAAAGTACAGCCAAACTCTGAACAACTATATCATCATATCAGCCGAAAGACTTCCACTGCTGAACAAAGGCCTCCACCATCTGAACAACCATATACATAATAATAATACTATAACACACTGGACATATCATAGTGTACATGTCTGTACAGAAACACACGGCCACTTTCTATTCCATCACTCTCATGATCGGATGGGGCGACCAACATGGCATGAGTTTGTAAATACTGCCAAGTTCCAACTACGGGCTGAGATATTTCTTTACAGAAAATGCCGAAAACACTTTTTGGCCCAAATCGGGATTTGAATCCAAGACTTCATTGTCTGCGGTTGAACAAGCTGCCGCTAGAACAATGAGACACTACTACTTTACTACATATGGGTCACATATAAATAGTTGCCCTGTACGGAGGTCGAATCTGAATCCCCGATCTCGGCGCCTACGCATTTTAAGGCACAGGCGCGCCTACTTTAACTCGCCGATCATTTACGGACCGGTGAGTGCAACTAGCTGCAACTCCTCATCGTACTGATTGTTATGGATAGGTTTTAAGTAGACGGGATGAAATTACACAAACTTAATAATAGCGATCCTGCTCGTTTTTCGGCTACAGTGGCCAAACTTAAAGGAAACATTATATAGTGCACAAGTCCATGCGCAAACGCACCCTCTATGTCATCTATATCATGGTCTGATTGAAAGGTATATGACAGGAAAGGGATCATGTGCAAGACCGATGGATTAGTTTTTCAAAAAAGGGACCATCGTTCTTCCTCTATATATTATAAAGTAAATAAACATCTTGGGACAACTACTTAATACACTGCCAAACTAGGCAGAGCTTGTACTATGGCAACCAGACAACTGATAAACATGCTTCAATATTTCTAAATACGCATATTACAGATAAATTTCACCCAGATACAGAACAAATAATTTATTTACACTTATTGCACAAAACTGTACAAAGGCGGACTTAATGCCAAAGGCATTCTCTCCCAGTCAACCTTAGGGTGATGCAGAGATAATATGGTAGATAGATGCACTATAGACAAAGTATAATAAAATACGATCGTATAAATACAATAATTACATAACTACATACTATACTATAAATAAATATATATATATATATATATATATCTTGCCCATCTCACAAAGATTTGTCCTGGATGGGGATGAAACCCATGTCTCCTGGCTTAGCAGTCAGAGTTACTGACCACTAGACCAACAAGGCTGTCAAAGCTGCTACTGAGTATTATATTTACGAACCTGACATTTCTACTTTGAGCCACATAAAGAGGTAGATGTGTTTACTTAATCATAGTCCTGGGGTACTAAACGCGTTTGTTCTTCCGATACGTGTGATTTCCTTCTACTAAACTACCGTAATTTGTGTCAATAATTCGATACAAACATTTGTAGAAGCACGTGGTGCATTTAGATTGCATGTTTTCATTTGTCTTACGCCTGTGTTGAGAATATTAATTATCTCACTGCAACAGTTAACGTTCAAAGATTTCAAATTTTCGGTACGCAATTGACACAGTTCTACGATATCGTAATCGCATTTAGTCGTCTCTAAATTAGTTCCTATTTGCTCTTACCAAGATTAGAGACCGTAACGATATACGTACTATATTTATAGTCACGTTCACAAGTACAATAGTAGTTTTACAAAGCAGTTAATTAATATTCTGGTTTAACTTGTACCCTTTTAAGGGGAAAAACCAAAGTTGATTATCCTGGCTTGGAAGTCTAAATCTTCATCCTATCTATCAGTATATTCCTACACTTAGCTGTTTTATGAAAATCTTACCGATAGCTTTTTAATATGAAGATATACCTATGATATACAAATAAACATTTAAAATCGTGTGTAAATTATCTTAAATGTATTTTTTTACCAATGGAATATGTTTCCGTTAATTTTTATTATCTTCATGCATGCATTAAGGCGATTCTTACGCAAAAAGACCTACGCCATTTTGCGTGAAGCTATTTTCTGTTTCATTGGACACTTATTATACCTACTAACTTCCCTTATATCAGTTACATTGCCGTGAGGTGAAATAGCTGATGGACTGCATTTTTATTTCAGATTTGGCGAAATAAATAATGACAGATGTAAGCATTATTGTGTCGAATTAAATATTAAAACATGATTACTATTTATTTATTTTTATTTTATTTATTTATACTTATTGCACAAAACTGTACAAAGGCGGACTTAATGCCAAAGGCATTCTCTCCCAGTCAACCTTAGGGTGATGCAGAGATAATATGGTAGGTGCACTATAGACCAAGTATAATAAAAGTTACTAAAATACTTGAGAAGTACTATAAAATACAATCGTATAAATACAATAGTTACATAACTACACACTATACTATAACTACATAAATATATAGGTATATATATATATATATACATATAAATATATAGAAAAATATATTATATATATATACATTTATAAATATATTACATATATAATAATATATACACAAACTGTAATATTAAGATGATTCTGCCTTAATTTTTTTGTGAATACTATCAGTTTCATAAGTTAACAAATCAAAAACTAATTAAAAATAATAAAGAAATAACAGACTAGCTATGCCTCGCGGTTATTCTACTACTCAATAGATACAGTACACTTGATTGCACCAGAAAAAACAAAACTTTAATTATAATATAGCCTATGTGTTATTTGGATATATAAGCTATATTACTACAAAGTTTCATCAAAATCTGTGCCGTACTTTTTGCGTGAAAGAATCTATATTTCGATACTCACAAACTTCCACATTTATGATATTGGTAGGATTTACGGATATATTATCGTGATTTTCAATATGCTAATGCACTCTTGAAAGTTCATTGTACGAACTAGAGTGCCACAGTTTAGTAACAGTGCCGGGAGATTGCAATCAATTCCGTTTGTTAATAAATCAAATGGCTGATGGAGTAACCTGTATGGTTTCGGCTTTTATCAAACCCAATGACAAATTATTGTAACTGGTGCAATGGTAAATTCGATGGTTTATGGTGTAATTTATATATCATCGTTTCTAATTAATGCATGTCGTACACAATTTTTATTAAGATGATATAATCTGATAAGTAAAGGTAATAATAGATTTTATGCTCTGATTCTTCTTCTTTTTTTGCCTCTTGGGTTTGCTACAAGAGATTCCTATTGGGACAAAAAACGATAAATCAAAAAGGCCAAAGGCAAGACAGGCGTATGACCAAAGGCTTTAGGTGCACACAACATGTCGTGTTGTGTGCACCTAAAGTCCAATTTTTGTTTTGCCAACCAAAACCTTTTTGGCTCGACCTACCAATTGAATACGGCTACTCATTGTCTGCTGTACAAGCTACTCCTGGACCAATGAGAACATACTACTTACTCATTATGCATATAAATAGTGGTTTAGCTTAAGAATGAATCCCATAACCTCGACCTCATAAGTTACTCTTGTTGACGAAGGTATGTACTAGCTTTACAACAAATTTACAACTTAGCGTTACAATAGGAAGTATTACGCGCATTGATATAATGCAAGTAATACATCTCGTCTTGGCGTGCCTTAATCATTAGGCTTAAGTGACATTGAGCAACGTTCTCACTGTTCTCTCTTATAAGTGAAGCCTTGAGCGTTTGTTGGGTGAATTTTGTGAACAAGGCTTTAGAGTATTGTTTGCTGGTGACCTACAGTTGCATCGCTGATAACATTGTTTTGTTCTAGATAGGGATATTTCACATATTGGCGTATGGTCTGTTTGGTTTTATATCGCTGTCCGAAACTATATATGTCATTGTTGCTTTTGTATGCGGACAGATAGTTATCGGTGTAATTGAATAATGTAGCCGCGGATACTGTTGTTGGGTGTTAATTACAAAATTAAATATGTATGCTGTTGTAATACATTAATAGGTATAATTAATGGAAAACACGTGAATAAAGTGGGAGGATGTATGCGTCATTCGATTGATTAATAATTCAATGCACTACAGTTTCACAGATTATCTTTTCGGTATAAACATGCTGTGGAACCTTCGAAAGTTGTACATATGTACGTTTAGATTTAGTTTCTTCTAATTGTGTTATGGTAACTACTTTACAAAGTGTAACATAAATAATGGAGGAAATTTAAGGATCGTAATTCTCCCATGAAACAAATTAAGATAAACCAATTTGTGAAATCTAAAAGAAGAATTTTAACTGCACATAAAACATGCGCTGATTGAAAGTTTTGTTTGGGAAGTTTGTACTATTTATGTGAAAATTGTATTTTGTAAGTAGATATTATACGCGTTGTTCAATTACATAGAAAAATTAAGCTCATATGTTTTGTCCACTACGTATACCTACATGTTCACAGATAATGACTAATGATGTTCAGGCCGCCATGGCCTAAACTTGGCCAGGAGGACTGTATTATATTTTATTTTTATTCTTATTATCATTTCTTTTAATAATGTATGAATAAAGACATAAATTAATAAAAAAAATTATTATTACTATCATATCTTCTGAATAACTGAAATAAATAAAATTGTGATAAATAATTATTTACGGATAATGAATAATTAAATATTGTGGTAAACGTTCGCTTTGGTAAATGTTTAATTTTTTTTTTATTTAGTGATTAGTTTTATATGTCTTGGTAAAATGTATGTAAACTAGTAGGTATTTCTTAGTATGGACAAAAAAGAAAAACACTTTATTATTGACGGAGATTAATAACCGGATACAAGGTGCACCTGTATGTCCACTTGCACTTAGTTTTTGTTGCTATATAACACCGTTCCCGTTATTACGTAATTAGCGTTAGTAGTACGTTCTTAACACTACTTGGTGGGATTAACATTTTATAATAAAGTTCCTTCCTTATTGTCATAGTCGAAAAAGTGTAATCATTCTTCACTTACTTCGTTATTGTCATATGATTCACACGTTTAGGCTTCTTGTCATTCCATATAAGTTTACGAGCGCAAATAAATTGCAACCGTCATGATTTGACGTGGGCACTTCTGAGACCTTGTGTAAAATAATCTATTGTGCATGATCCTTGCCAGGTGTTTGCTCTCAAGTTAGTGGTAGTCAAGGTGAATGGGTATTTGTATTGTTCTTATAAAATTGGTGCATGGATGACATAATTGAGAAACGATGTTTGTGATCATTGGGTTCAGTAAACATTGAATGAGTTCCTTCTTATTAACGCATCGAGTTACAGCATCCACGAGTATATATTCTTGTTTCCTTGAATTCTTTTGACTCTAGCTTCAAATATAAGATGGGAATTGTGAATTCAATTCATCAATAATTATTAAAATAACCATTGTTCTGCTAGAATCATCTTAACATTCCTATTAAGAAGGACCTGTTGGCGTGGTTGGAAAATGCTTGCTTTTCACGCCGGAGGTCGTGGGTTCGATTCCCACCCAGGACAGATATGTTTGTGAATGATGTGATGAACATGTCTCTTTGTCCTGAGTCTGGATGTATTTATCTATATAAAAATGTATTTACAAAAGAAAAGTAGTATATGTAGTAGGTATATCTGTTATCTGGTTTCCATAGGATAAGCTCTGCTTAGTTTGGGACCAGATGGCGGTGTGTAAATAATGTCCAAGGATATTATTATTATTAAGTATAGCTATTTTGCGCTTGTATTACAAATACGGTAGCTAATGAATTAAATTTTTAAGAACCTTTACTAGAGTCTTAGGTAGAAAAAAATACACCACATAACTATGATTGCTTTGGTTTATCTAGTAATATAACTACACCGATAAATATTTTACAATATTTCTTTAATATTCATTCATCAAAACAGCCTGCATCGGGATTGTCTCCATCCTTCAATAATATTTAATAGGAATACCGAGTTTGACTCAAAATTAATAAACAAACTATGGATAAAGTCACCTCATTGGTTCGCTTATGATAAATAGAAGGTTAATAAATATGCGGGATCAGTTAGCCCAACCCTAAGCAAAGCTTGTAATGTGGACAGTAGACAACAGATAGAAATACTTATATACTTTTTTGTAAATATATACAAACAATAGACAAAAAACACCCAGAAGAAGACAAAAGACATGTCCATGAACACAAATATTATTATTGCCTCGCACGAGGATCATTGATGAGACCTCTAGATGAGAAGGAAGATTCAGTATCTACTGAGTCAAAACAATACTAGACTACCTTTAAACTCCATCTTGGGTATTGAGTCAAAAGTACATAGTAAGTATCAAATGCAAAAGTGATCCACACTAAAGTATCATTAAACTTAATTCATTGGATCTAATCATTTGAAACGAAACATCATGTAATCAGTGTTTTAAACACACATTACGCGAATCATCTACGTCACATTTTACGTCGGCGTTAACTCATTCCCTCGTAATTAGTGATATAACATTTACACACTATTTTAAACAGTTGCGTGTGATGATGAAGCCTGCTGTGGCCGTCAGTGTCTACTTAACTCTTGTACCTTGACTTGTCAGTCTAATAAAATATTAGTGATTTTCTGTCCTATTAACTGCAATACTCGTGAATGAAATTGGTTTGAACATTTTCATCCGGCTCAAAGGACCAAAATGTTGAATAGTGTGGCTACTTGTATATTAGCGATTATTACCTGCTGTCAAAATATGGGGTTACTTTAATTTCATATTCAATAGGATGCGTGCATTAAATGCCTGCCTCGAAAATAGAGCGACGTGTTCCGACGGTCCGTGTGCGATGATTTAATTACGCGATGATTTAAGTGCGCAGATGAAGAAATTCACGAAAACATCAATATAAAATAATACTGCCTTATCTAAGTGAAATGTGACAATATGCTCATTTCTTAAAGATAATTGTTTTAACTAATTGTGATAACAAGGAAATAATAAAATATGTCTAGAAAATATTAAGCCATTTTGGTTTATATTTGTTGATACTAGAGCATATTCAAGATAGACACACACACAAATCAATGGTGAATGGAAATTCTAAAACAACTTACCTTAACTGCACTATGCATTGGATAATTTAATAATTTTAGGCGGTTAAGGCCAATATAAATATAGATCTAATAATTCGAAGTAACTTTACCTAAACTCGACTTTAAGACAAACTGGTTTAACTTAGGACCAACTAAATTTAAGGATTGATTAGTAATTGCGGAGACTTAAAGATCATAACTGATCAATATGATTTATTTTCCGTAACATGTTTCTTAAAGTGTAAGCTCCAATCATGCATCTGGGCTATACTTGTATTACTTAGTTGATATATAAAGGTATATAGGTGCGGTGCATCTAATTAAATATGATGTCATTCTCTAGCCAAAAAGAACCACCGCGCCTTATATAGATTAGTATAATAATAAACTTTCTTCTATGCAAATCAAGCTCTGTGAGGTATGTGATTCTTATAAAAGTTGTTGGACCTGTAGGCGACCTTGTCTGCATTCTTTCTGGGTCCCTAACGTGCCCAAACATTACCAGTTGTTAGATGGCATATGTTTGCTTGCAATATTTAATGTTTTGGTGCAAGCTGTAGGATATACGCGAATTAATGCATAAGAAAACAATGCACATAGATTTTAATTTTATAGCATTTGATGAAGGTATGGTCATTTGATAAGGATATGATCTTTCACATGCAACTGTGAGCATATCAGTTGGCCATGTTTCTAGAAAAACAAAACCGATAAGATAATACCTACATCCTCCGGAAGGGTGTTAGCAAGGGAATCCTAAATTTGATCTGCCGGCGTATATCGTTCGTAGCTTAACGCAGAGCGCCTACCCCGGATTGGTAGATGGTGCAGGTTTGAGACCCACCGGACGATTAAATTTATGAATGCAAACAGAATTAGCGATGTCTACAGTAGGAACAGCCCAATCCTATTACTAAATATTTTTGTCCGTAATCCGTGAGTGTCAATTTTAAAGTGGAATAAGGCATTTTTTCCGATAGTTCTTTTTATTCTGGTGAAAGAATTTTGTCGTATATGACGAAATTCTAGGGCGTTGATAGATCAATCCATATATAATAAAACACAATACGGCCATGCTCAGGTACTAATGTTCAAAGATAATTCCTTTTAATACAAATAAATAAATAATAATAATATTTATATATATTGTTCAACATGGTCATCTGATCTGAAACTAAGCAAAGCTTGTACCTACTATGGAAACCAGATAACTGATATACTACTTATATAGATAATTAAGTACATGCAGACTCAGGACAAACAGACATGTTCATGCACACATATATTTGTCCTGGGTGGGAATCGAACCCACGACCTGCGGCGTGCAAAGCAAGCATTTACCATCCACGCCACAGGCCCGTCTGTTTTACCATTAGTTCACGTACTATTAGTTCACCGTTTTCAATAAATATTGAGAGTAACCATTTATGCACTTTTCCGCTACCGCCTATATCTTAGTATGATACGCACGCGGCCTAGACCGACATGCGACGGTCATCGCTTTCAATTTAGATAGGGACGACAACTAGATTTCAAGTGCATGTTTATTTTAAATTATCAGATGAATATTATGGTAATATCGGTAAATATTCTGTAATATATTGATGAGAATGTAGGAAATTAATTATGTGGATTGCTCCACATAACTAATTTCCTACATTCTATATACCTAATTGTTATTTTATTTTGAATTAATATTTATGAAATACATGTAATAATAATAACATCCAGGGACATTATTTACACACGGACATCTGATCCCGAAATAAACTGACTTATCTTATCCCGAACTAAGCAGAGCTTGTACCATGGAAACCAGATAACAGATATACTGTACACACATCAACAAAGTCTAGGGATACGTTATTTTGAAATCAAACATGGCTTTATTGTTTAAAACCTATTTAGTTTCCTTAAAAAGTTTATTTACAGATTTAAACCTTGTCTATTCTTTATTCAAAATTTAAAAATTAAAATGAGAAACAAATGAAAACACGCAAAGCACAGCGCAATCTTGAGTTGTATCTAATTTCAAGAAGTTGCATTAAAATTTTTTTTGCGTGTTAATTGAAGAAAACCTGATAAATTGTTTTATTTTCTTTTCTCAATTGGTTGTGTAAGCTTTTTAGCGTCATGCCACGCCATCATTTGAGTCGAGATGAAATGTTACGGGCAGTTGGCATGTTACAAAACGGTGCTATTCAACGCGTCGTTGCTGAGTCTCTGGGCACAAGCCAAAATGTGGTATCCAGGCTGTGGTCACGTTATCGCGCTACTGGAGATGTGGCAGAACGGCACACAGGTAGATATCGTGTTACCACTCAGAGACAGGATCGATTTCTCCAAATGACCGCCAGAAGACTACCCAATATCACAGCGATGCAACTAGTGCAAAGGCTCCAGGAGGGTCAGCAGCTGCTGGTGAGCGACCAAACCGTGCGAAGGAGGCTGCATGAAGTTGGTCTTCATGCTCGCAGACCGCTACGAGTCCCAGCGCTGCGACGTGGCAATCGCGGTAGGCGACTTTTATGGGCTCAAGAACATTTGACATGGAGTGATCAACAATGGTCATTGGTGCTGTTCACTGATGAGTCCCGCTATGGATTTCATCCAGATTCGAGACGAACACGCGTTTGGAGAACTCCAGGCAGGGTCAGCCGTCTCCGACATCCACAGGAGGTCCACTCTTACCAAGGCGGGACAATTATGGTGTGGGCAGGAATACGAATCGGCGGACGAACCCAACTCATTTGGATTCAGGGCAGCATGACTGCCCATAGATACCGTGAGGAGGTAGTAGAACGTGTCATTGTCCCGCTCAGGGCCCTAACGGGGCAAGAATTTCAGCTCATGCATGACAATGCACCTTCCCATACAGCGCGGCTGGTGAGGGCCGCCCTTCGAGAACACGATGTTCAGGTATTAGATTGGCCTCCACAGTCGCCAGACTTAAACCCAATTGAACACGCCTGGGACATGTTACAGCGAAGAGCATTGAGGGATTTTCCGCCCAACTTGACAACAGAAGAACAACTTTTCGAACATTTAAAAAGAACTTGGGACTGCATACCCCAGCAAGACATTGACACCTTAATTTTAAGTATGGAAAATCGTTGCCGCTGTGTGATTAATGTTAGAGGAGGAAATACCGATTACTGATTATCAGATTTGGTAAGATTTTTATTCATTTAATTCGATTGAATAATTTTATAAGAATAAAATGTTTTTGTTCACTCAGTAATTTTCTATGGCTTAATTAATTTAAGACTTTTATTAATTAGAAAAACAAAATCGCATCGTGTTGTTAATGTTTAAATATCGGCCATGAAATTATCTTTAATTCTTCCATTTACAGTCATAACAAAATGTTTATAGTTTTCTAGATAATCAATGAAATGTTCAATATCCCTAGATTGTGTTGATGTGTGTATATACAACTTTTTTTGTAAAATATACATACTTATATAGATAAATTACACCCAGACTCAGGACAAACAGACAATTCTGTCCTGGGTGAGAATCCTTCGGCCAATTAATTAATTTAGTAATAATATGTATCTATTACTTGTGTTGCTGCCGGCAACGATTATTCCCGCCCCATCTCACCCCGAGGGAATATCTACCAGAGAACTGGCAGCTGTGTCTCTCTAAATGACCATCGTACTACATACATAAATTGGTCTGCCAAGCGTGGTATATCTTTCCATTTACTTGTGGACGCCATTTGGCTGACATGATGACGCACTGAAAATACAATATTTCTTATCGGAATTAATGATTTGTCAGGCTGAAACAATTACAAGACACTAACTATTACAGAAAAGAGGTGAACATTTTTGAAAATGCCCGAAATAAAAAGTTTAATTTTATGTACTTAGTATGGATAACCAAACTAAAAACAATGCATGATGATATTGAAGATATTTGGAGGTAATTGGATAGTACCTAATGATATTGAGATCTAAATGAGAACAATGCTAACAATAAAAATGCATAGTTATGTGTTTATCTTTGCAATGTCGTATTAAAATAATAGTTACTAGCTATACTAGTGGACCTGCCTATGTAGGTTTGTATTTTTTTATAAATAATTTATAAAAAAATACATACCTGCAAAGGCAGGTCCGCTGATGTATAGCTAGTAATCCACACCACCACACCAGCGGAACAGAGATGTGGATTCCAAGCCATGTGATTGGTGAACGCGGCACAGCTCGTCTCCGCTCCGCCTCAGTGGAAACGCAGCCAAGGGTCTGGTGCACCGAGTCTGACTAAGCTTATTATTTGGTTATCTTTTTTGTATATTTAGAAACAGCTAATTAATACAATAGATGGAGAATATATAAACGTTTTTATAATTATATCAGTGTTAGTACATCATGTCTGACAAACCGTTGCAAATAATGTTAATTATAATAATAATATCCTGGGACATTATTTTTACACACGGTCATCTGATTTCACACTAAGCAGAGCTTGTACTATGGAATAGATAGATAACTGATATACTACTGTTCTTTTGTAAATACATACTTATATAAATAATTACACCCAACCTCAATCACAATTAGGTATGACTCAATTTACTTCTATGACCAGAGACCACCTAAAATGTTTGTTATTTCCTTATGTACTACGTAAGTGTAATTAGGAACACATCTAAGGTATTAGGTGCGATTTCTAATCAAGTTTGGTTACATCCAGGAAGCGTTTAACATAAAAACGTGTCTTGCGCATGTGTCGTCTGAGGTTCCTGTTTTCACTTCCGATCCAATGATGTAATATTTTCCATTATACTTGCCACTAAATGCCAAAATTAAAATTGCAGGTTTCATTGATAGTTTCAGAAGAGTTCCGTTTTCTTTTGTTTTGTCTGGATGACTATCTCACCTTTTACTACCTTACTGAGCATTCGTTTTGAAAAAAAAGATTATAAAAATCTGATATTTCCTGCTCATATATATTTTTTTATATGTTATCTAATTTTTTTTGCATTCATTGTGTTCCTCGACATTTAATCGTATTTGCCTAACACCATTGTTTTATTTGTTAAAAGGTATTAGACATACGTTTAATTTTAAAAATTGAACGAAAGAAAAGAAAGAAGTAGCCAATTATTAATTTCTTTTCATGTTCGTCTCGCGATTTCTCATAGGAGTGTGAACTGTTACTGATCTTATAATTTTGTTGAAATCGGTCGTTGTAAAGAAAGGCTGAAGTTCGTTGTATCTTATTAAAATAGTAATCATTGTAACTCCATTTTACAAGTACGCCATTAGAGGTTTTAGTTTAGCAATAAATTAAGTTAATTACCCGATGGCGACGATAAGTTCAACATAACTACCTATTATTGTAGATTTCTCAAAAAAAGTGGCCATGAGAACATTTGCTTGTTTCATTGCAATTGACGTTTCTCTCGTGCTGTTGTTTTTATGTCAAAATCTTAAACCATGAACAGACGTCGTCTGTAATTGATGAAGGAAATTACGTTGTTTTTGCATATTCGTGTGGGTTTTAACTACTGTAGTTAAAGACATCTGATTAATAACAGATTTGTGGTCAGGCATTGTTGTTTATGAAAATGAGGCATTATCATATATTTTAATTCCATGAAAATTTGCAACCTTTTTTAATAAATGTCATTTGCTTATATTATGCTGTGCATGGGAAAGTGGTTCCGGAGAAATAATTACTAAAAATGAATAGGGATCGTAGTAAAACAAAGTATCCACTAAAAATTAATCACAATAAGTTTGCACAGACAGATTATAAAATTATAAATAAATTTTCATTGTTTCAATTAATTGTACTGCTGCAATCACATCAACGAAAGGCAGACGCCAGCGTTTATTTAATGTTTCTGTAATGTGAGCCGCCTATGTCGATATTATAAACTTATAATGAACTGTTACAACGGCCGCTGGAGCTCTCGAGTGGCGACCACGAACCGCAAGACGCTGCGTGGGCAGGCGCCATAAAGGTAGACCGACGATGTTGCAAGGGTCGCGGGAAGTCGGTGGATGCGAGCAGTATAAGACCGGCAATTGTGAAGATACTTAGAGGTCTTCTTTTTTTTTTAGACAACGTCCTCACTGGTGTTTTTAATCCCTGTGTCGCGGGGTACTTTACAGACATATAATAAACGGACACAAATTACATCCTGATTAAGAACAAATATTTATGGGTCACACAAATAGTTCAACACGAAGCGGCGAGGCGACTGTTTTAGCCGCTGCACCACTCGTGCAGTGCGTGCAGATTCAGCCTATCTGATGATGATGAATGAACCATTTTTCTCGCATGTGTGAAATGTGTACAAATGCAGATACCTATTCAGTCTGACATTTAGCCTAAGTAAAATGTTTCCAGAAATAGTCGGCCACCGAAGTGCTTCACGTGGACTGAAGTATTACAAGAATCCTCAAATAGTATGGTAGCTTTTTAATGTATTTAATTTCATAGGTCTCAAATCAAATAGGGACTATTATGCTTAAAGATGCTTGTGTTCACGACCGTATATAAAAGGTCACTATTCCATTACATATGCTTGTATTTCAATGCGAAATTATAAGCTACTTTATACTAATGTATATTGTTTATATATTGTGTATTCTAAAAGATCTGTATCTTTTAAATGTAGGTACTACCATAGTACTCTACTATGGTTTTAGCTAGGCCAACAACACATTAGTGATGTTGCAGATCCACCATGGACGTTCATAGGCTACAGTTACCACTTATCAGGCAGGACGTATGCTTGTTTACCGACTTAGTAGTAAAAGATATATTTCCATATGATATTGTCTAGACATAAGACCTGATAGTTTGTTTGGTTTCAACACTTTGGTAGTTATTTCAAATGCTTAATGTTTATTATTAATTCAATTTGAATCTCGGCAATGTTTCGTCAAAGCTCAATCTGTTTTATATGGTTTGCTAACGTAACAGTCGTTAAGGCAATGATACATATAAAATTATAGCCACAGGCTTTTAATCTATGGATTTCAAAGTATGAGGTAATCGCTATATACAACGATTGCATGTTATAGCGAAAGGCTAATTTCATGTAGGATACAACGCCTCGGCAATACTAGGGTTACAAAGAGTTTGGGGGGCACCGGAGCAGCATACCCGCGTTCCCGGGGCTCCCCCCATTAGGCGCCAAGAGAAGTCCACGACAAGTAGGTTTAGTCGGTGCCAGTCCGACATACCCACCCGTAGACACTTTTTGCGGGTGGCATGCGTAGACATTCCCCCTGCCTTATCAAAAAAAGGGATTACAAAGAGTTAAACTTATTCGAGGACTTACCTTCTGTCAAATGAGTTGTCTTCCGTATGATTAATATCTCGGGACAACTAACACACTGCCATCTGATCCCAAACTAGACAGAGCTTGTGTTATGGTAACCAGGAAACTGATAAATATACTTATATATTTCTAAATACATACATATAGATTATATTATATTATAGATATATAAAAATCAATGCCACTTTTCGTTGTAATGTTAACTCAACAACGCCTTTACCAATTTGGCTAATTTTGGTCTTGAATTATTCGTGGAAGTCCAGGAAAGGTTTGTACGTAAAGAAAATTTAAAAAAAGTCTTGAAAAAGTGTAAAATCGTAGTTTTTACTAGCTAGAAATTTAAAATATATTTTTTTGAACAAATAGAACTTAATATTCATTTTTTTTATTACTATGCCTTATACGTAGCGAAGCACGTACCGGGCCGCTAGTCTATATATATAAAAATCAATGCCACTTTTCGTTGTAATGTTATAACTCAACAACGCCTTTACAGATTTGGCTAATTTTGGTCTTGAATTATTCGTGGAAGTCCAGGGAAGGTTTGTACGCAGAGAAACCTTAAAAAAAGTCTTGAAAAAGTGTAAAATCGACATTTTTTTGCAATTTAAAATAATATTTTGTTTGTTAAATGAACTTAATAATATATTTTTTTATTACTATGCCTTATACGTAGCGAAGCACGTACCGGGAAAAAAGTCTTGAGAAAGTGTAAAATCAACATCTTTCTATACTCCCATATACAAACAATTTGTACTGATACTTAGAAGCGTAGCGAAGCACGTACCGGGCCGCTAGTTATAGATAAATTACACGCAGACAAGTAATCGTGCTCATCACACAAAGATTTGTCCCGGGTGGAAGTCGAACTCACAACCTCTGGCTAATTAGTCAGGGTCACTAAACAGTGTTTCGGGTTTAACTGGGGTTTAGGTTTACCTATACCTGTACCTATTCTATTGGATGTCCAAATAAATCAACGGTGCTGGCTTGGATTAGGAAGCATGGGTTCCTTTTGGAAGATTAACTTCTAAAATGAATTTGAAAATAATTTACTTCCAAGATATTATTATCAGTCTGCGAACAATGTGTATTCTGTGGACCGCAATCTTTAATCCTTAAATCATAATTGGCCGTAATAAATTCATGAGTAAAATACTTAAAAGCACGTAGCCAGCGGTGAAGCAATCTAGATCAAAATCAAGTAAGCAGTCGACGATACACTTCAGACTTAACAGCATCTTTATTACAATGGCAGTAAGAGGTGTATTCGTATAGTAATTGTTTCGACTGTCATGCCGTTGACTGTACCTAGTCTCAATATAAACGTGACATATCAAGGAGTTTTAAATGACCTTGTAATTTAACGATTTATGTTCAAAGCACGGGTCTATTCTACAAGCAGTGGTTTTGCAACCAGGTCAGCGCAAGATACCATAGACACTCATTTTATGTGAAGTTAGTGGGTGTATCCTAATGGGCAGCGTGAGACTGCGAGTTAGCGCTTAGCGCACGGGCTTTACAATTCAACAGGGCTACTAGCTACTTTACAATACGAGAGAATATTTATAAATACTAGAGAACACGGTAAGTTTTTGTTAATACGGTGTAAAATATGTATTTCCCACGCCTTAAGTAGTATCTGAGTAATACTTGTTTCTACGAAGATTTATTTTATTGTATTTGTGAAAAAGGACAACAACGGGAATATTAGGTCTTTACCTATGAAATTGCCGTTCTGCAGTACTGGCCATTTCAAATCAAAATAATTTTTGTTTGGCTAAGAATTCTAATTTCAAATTAATTTTATTTTAAAAACATGGATTCTTTTTTCCAAAAGTAGTCATTTCTTTATTGATTAGTGTTACATTTTCATCGCATTTCAATCTTTTTCGTCATCATGGATACGTTAAAAATTCGAGTAATTATGGAATATGAGTACCGTCGTGGCAGCAACGCGGCACAAGCGGCACGCAACATCAACGACGTTTACGGAGCTAACACTACAAACCAACGCACCACCTGTTATTGGTTTGCTCGCTTCCGTTCTGGAAATTTCGACCTGAAAAATGAACCTCGCGGTCGTCCGAAGACTTTGGTCGACAATGACGAATTAAAGGCCGTTGTGGAAGCTGATGATACACAATCTACGGCTGAATTAGCAGCAGCTTTCGACGTTAGCGTCAAAACAATATTGGTCCATTTGCGTCAAATTGGCAAGGTAAAAAAGCTTGACAAATGGGTGCCCCACGAACTCAATGATCGCCAGCGCGAAGTACGCGTCGAGACGTGCCTTGCACTGCTCAACAGACACACAAATGAAGGAATTTTGAACCGCATTGTTACCTGCGATGAAAAATGGATTCTGTTTGATAACCGCAAGCGCTCAGCAAGTTGGTTGGATCCTGGTTCAGCACCTAAACAATGCCCTAAACGAAAACTTACCCCTAGAAAAGTGATGGTCACTGTTTGGTGGTCTAGCGCCGGTGTGATTCATCACAGCTTCTTACCAAACGGGGTGAGCATTACTGCAGATGTGTACTGTGAAGAACTGAGCACAATGATGGAGAAGCTGGCGCATCTCCAACCAGCATTGGTCAATCACTCGTCTCCGCTGCTCCTGCACGACAACGCGCGACCTCATACTGCACAGCAGACGGTCTCCAAGTTGCAAGAACTGGGGTTGGAAGCTCTCCGTCATCCGCCCTACTCACCAGACCTTGCGCCTACAGACTACTACTTTTTCCAGAATTTGGATAACTTCTTGGCGGGAAAAAAATTCAATACCCGAGAGGCAGTACAAAATGCCTTTGAAGAATTTGTTGCCTCCCGTCCAGCTGATTTCTTTAAGAAGGGCATCAATAAACTGCCACTGCGATGGCAAAGATGCATTGATTGCATGGGTGATTACTTCGATTAATACAAATAAAAAAATTCATGAAAAAAATTCGTTTAAATTTTTTCATACAAAACGGCAATTTCATAGGTAAAGACCTATTATAAATCGGTGTAAAGAAGATTTATTTTATTATATTTGTGAAAAAGGACAACAACGGGAATATAAATCGGTTTAAAGAAGATTTATTTTATTGTATTTGTGAAAAAGGACAACAACGGGAATATAAATCGGTGTCAAGAAGATTTATTTTATTGTATTTGTAAAAAAGGACAACAACGCCCACACCAGGAATATAAATCGCTGTAAAGGGGGTCCTTAGAAACGGACAATTAACACAAATAGTTTCGGTGTGGTTTGGTGGTGGTACTACCTTAATCACTGAACCACACATGAAGTTTCTAATGCTTTTATCTTCTATTTCCTAGTTAAATCAGCACTCTCATCTAATGGTTACCGGATACTGGAACCTATGAACCTTTGCAGCATCATCTAATTACTCATACGTGATGCCGACACTATCCGCTCTAGCGACCTTACTCACGCTCGGACATTTTGGGCTGGTATTCTCTGTGCTAGAGGACATACTGGTATCTTAAGACCTGTGCTGCTACTATTTGACGGGTTAAATTGACAATTGTAGGGGTTTCCATTTAAAATATTATTATTTTTTTAATTTAAAAGTCAGAACTTGATATGTTTGTAAATTGTACCTTGACTATATGCCCCAGTATCGCCAAGAATGTGAAATAGTTTGAAATTTCCTTGGCAGAAAAAGTTTACAACTTTTAGGCTGTAATTATTTCCTTTTCAAAGTATTGATCCGAATTATTAAAAGCTAATTTTGCCAAAAGGATTATGTTAATAAGTACAGTTTATTTATTAAATACAAAACTGCTCACAACACGTGTTCATAATGTAATTATATCATCTTGCTCAGATCATTCCCGGTGAATTGCACCTTCATTTAAGAGATATGCCGTCCATATAGCTGTTCTTTACTTATATTAACAAGACTGTCCCTAGACTTTTATTAAGAAGTTTTAAAACCAAAAAGAATAGATTAACCCAGTAAAAAAAAAACATTGTGGTCTATACTTATTTTAAAATATTATCAGTGAGTATCTGACGTAATAAATTTCTGCCTTTGAAGGATTGATGGTCTGGACTTGATAGTAAATTGTTTGAATATATTTCTCATGGACAGCCCTGCAGTCGTGTATTACGCAACCATCAGTTAGTTGGTCGATAACTTGCTCCACATTCGCTCTTTGTCTCTCAGTCCACTTGCCGAGCCGGCCATTCCCCGAGCCCGTGCTTTTGTGCAATAGCTAGAGTACCATACATTTCCTTTACAAAACTATAACTTTCTTACATAACTGGCTGTTAGTACGTATTAACACTTATAATTAAAGATATCTGTATAAATATGTAAACCATAAGCGTTGTCCAATTTAATATTTAAAAATCCTATTTCTATGACCTAAAGTCGAACAGCAATAAAAGTTACATATCACCTTTTGTTTTATTTCAAAATGAATTGATTAAACAAGCATTACCGTTAGTCCTTCCCGATGAGCTCTGGGATCTTGTGAGGATCACAACATAAAGTTATAATGCATGTTTTCTGGAAGGTTTCCGCAGACGAGCTGTTCTTAGAGCAAAAAACACGAAACCTTACCCCTTGTTTAGGCACTGACTTTCCCTAATAACATGTAAGAATGCAATAAAATCGCCGGGCCAACGTGTTAGGGGGTAGCTAGACAACCGGAAATTGACATCAAGCGTAGAGGATTTTATCGATTTGAACAAGAAGGTGGTTTTCTGGCATTCTGCAAGGAAGTGTCGTCACATCCTCGTTAGTGGATTTATCCACTTATGTCTTTAAATTTTCAACTATATTTTATAATAATTGTTATATTATATTAACAACTTTAGTATAAGGCCTATGAATTTTCATTAATGTCGCTTTATTATAAGTGCATCTTATTGTTAATATTTACATTTCTAACTCTCACATATTTCTTGTCGTGAGACTACTGTTGCGTCGTAAACATTTTTTCGCGCGATTTGCGATTCGCCTACACCTACACCTACGCATAATAGTTATCTAATGCATGACTTTCTATGGTAACAAAGGTCTTTTAATTGCGCTGTATAAGTTTTATATTACAGATTCCGCGTAATCGTAAAAGTGTGTCACACAGTGTGAGACTGAAATGTGAATAAATGCTTACCTGCGTATCATGCGTACTCTTTCAAGTTTCTGTTGGTAATAGTGGACTACTGGACATAGGCCTCTCCCTAAGGTTTACACAGCGTTGTTATTTGGAGGGATTTGCCATGTTGGCATGCGACTTGGCGACCGTATTTAGGTGGTAGCTAGTACACAGCGCTGCTGCCCGACTACCTGTTGTATCCTATAGGATACAACAGGTAGTCGTGTATCTTGTTATTCTTTATGTTGGATAAAACAGTACTTTATTCTGTACAGAGACATCTAAACACACCCGCACACCCGCTGATAAAACTTCTGATAAAAGACGCTGTACAGCCTCATATGAAACCATTTTGAATATAGCGTAGCATAAATTAAGGCATAATATTAAAACTTTATAGTGTTGTACTCATTTTTCATTGTTATATTACAACTATGAAAGTATCTTTGCCTGTCTGTCTGTTACCGTTCCATATCTAAACCACCAAACCAACGCGACGCGGACGAGCAATATTACTCTTCTAAAAGTGGCCAGTCCCTTTGTCAAAAATAGAACGATATATTAGTATACTATTGTAAATCGAAGAATTGGTGCCATTTACTGGCTTCTTATATCGTGGTGGTAGTACGTCATTTATCTTCATTATCCTAGCAATATCAAATATTTCGCGATAATTGCTCTTCAATTGCATATTTCTATGAAATGTCATTGTTACAACAAGTTAGCCGAGCCCTGCGGTTTACTGCCCGGAAAGAATTACAGTACCACCCTATACAATCATGAGGATGTGGTCAAAGGGTAGTCGGGCTGCGGCTGGGTACTAGATCCCACATGTATGCCCAGCTTTAGTTCAGAGTGATGATGATGACAACGTATGAATTTGTAATTAAAGAGTAATTACTTCACAAATTCTCTATCGCTTGGTTTCTATAAGAAGCGTAATATGGGTGCCGGATACACTATTGATTAGCATTCATGGATTAACTTGATGTATGTGAATACATTATGTCGCTGTGGATTGTAAACATATTATATAATCATAAACATTGATTACTCAATAAGTAATCGGTATGTCGCGGTAGTGTAACTGCGAATATGTAACAAGCCCTACTTATTAATCGTTACTAAAAGTAGGTAATCGATATTTAATTATAAAATTGTATTTAATTCGATTAAGTGTATCGGGATGTTAATAAGCGTGATATGTGGGGCACCAAATTGAAACTTTGTTTGAAAGCTACGCCCGCATTCGTGAAGTGAGTTCCTGTATTGCATGGTACTTTACAAACTTATAATTGACGGATATGAAGTAGATTCAGGACCTAGATTAAGAAAAATGGACGGATCACACAAACAGTTACCATGTGCGGGAATCGAAATCGGGTGACGAAGTGGCGAGGCGATTGGTTTAAACACTGCGCCATACATGCATACAATAAATACTATATTTTTAAATTATGTATTGAATATTAGTTAATAAGATTTCTTTTGGAGAAGTTTGAATATATAAAAAGTTAATAAATTAATATCAAGCTATTTTTAACCGACTTCAAAAGAATGTGTTACCGTAAGTATTAGTTTTTTTTTTGTATTAAGAGAAAGGAATGTTTATGATAAAAATAAACAATAGTGCGTCCTATTGGTGCCTCCGAAAGCTATGTTAGTTCCACTTTCCTTTCGTTTGCGTCGCCTTTTGTTTAATTCTATTATTTAGGGTCCCATCCCAAAAATGCGTTTCGAAGCTTCGCATCAATAACAATTGTCAGCCGGAAGCAAATATTGTAGTAGTATTAAAAAATGTCTATTATCTGTAGATGTACAAAGGTCGACACTAATCAATAGAGAAAATCAATCGATTTGCTTGATTTTTGTTAGTTATGTTTGCAATTTAATTGCTAGGATTCGATTGCCAAATCGAATGCGAATTACTCGAATATCAGTTGAGCGACCACTACATATCGAATGTCTAAATATCCGAACGTTTATAATATCGAACGGTTATTAATATATCGAACATTTCTACTAGAAAAGTAGAAAATTTTTAAAGTTAGATTAGTTTAGAACTGCGACAACACAGGGGGCATAATGGCTGAAATAAAAATAATCGTTTATCGCTATTTGATTAATTAATCAATATTTGATTTTGATTAAAGTTAGAGTGTTAAGACCTTTGATTTATAGTGTATGTTTCAATTGATATTCGATTATTTGGCATAGTACACCCGCCAGGATACCTAAGGTATAAAAATATACCTTGGGAATTTATATAATATTTTATATGATAATCCACCTGTGCAAATCAGGCACGGGACACAAGTTTATGGTATAGGCGCCATGGTACGAAATAGATAATGTCCTTGTGACAAGACAATGACTACCTCATATATCAGACTACAATCTCTGGCGGAACACATAAATTAGTGATATAATCGTTATTCTTGACAGATGCTATCTTTCACGGGTGTTACGGCCTACTCACATTATTCTTGTGGGTAAAAAGTTGAACTTGCGTATCCGATATGTTATTTTTTTGTAAAACCAAGTCGGCAAAGGATACAATTTCCACCCTGGTAAGCAATTAACCTAGCCAATGAGGTTTATAATACAAATGCCAGCACTCTCCCGTTTCCAACCCTACCTTCCAGTGGACCTGGTGTTTCACCTCACTGTATAGCGGCTTGATACGTTGTCCGAAGTAAGTGCCAGCATTTCAGCTTATCTCTCATCTGTTGGCGTGGTTGGCAAATGCTTGCTTTTCACGCCGGAGGTCGTGGGTTCGATTACCACCCAGAACAGATAATTGTGTACATGAACATATCTGCTTGTCCTGAGTCTGGGTGTAATTATCTATATAGGTGTAGTTATGTGGTTTCCATAGTACAAGCTCTGCTTAGTTTGGGATCAGATGACCGTGTGGAATGTGAATGTCGGAGGATATCATTATTATTATTATTTAAAAAAAATATTTAGGCGGGCCACTCCTATTAAAAGACTACCTACTACAATTTTACTTCGAAACTTTAATTTTCAAGAAATTTAAATATAACCATGTATAATCCATGAATTGGATTTTACAACATGAACCGTGCCTTGTAGTTTTAAATGGTCACCATCGAAGTAACAGGTCAATGACATGATAATGATCTTTGCATCCTCTAAGGTTTATTTATTTCATTTTGTGCCCGTATTTACCTGTGTCAATTCAATTCCAACGAGCCGGAGTTTATATATAGTCTCTGTTGACGCTTTCCCATAATATTGTCACGTTCGGGGTTCGAACCCCAGGACAAGTACGTGTTTTGATGGCTTTTGTAACATTACGAGAATGTTCTAGTTAATACTAGAAAAAAAGAAAAAGATAAATTCTTAATGCAAACTTGACATGATGATGATGAAAAGAAGGAGTTGGTGCAAATTTCCTGATGGAAAAGAAAGTGAAAGGTGAAGACAAGGGCAGAAGTATTTCAATATTGATGGTGGTTCTAGAACAAAAAGTATGTTCAAAATTTGGAACAATTTAGGGGTATATAAGCAGGGTATAGAAACAGAACGGTGTATTTTAATACAAGTGAAAACGAAAACGAATCAAGAGGAAGTGGAAAAGTGAAAAAGTACAAAGTGTTCAGTGAAACTAAACAGTGCCAAGTGTACCGTGTTTGTGGGTCTTTCACACAGTACTCGTCGCGGGTACTCTTTAGTGCGTTTTTCCAATCCCCTGACTCACTCCTCACTCGACCACTCCCCACAATATGTAACTAACGACAGGACGGTGCCATCATATTAATATTACCAGTACCAATACCTTGCAGTCAAATTGACTAAACCTGATCGTAACCGTTAAAATATGCGTAGGTATATTGAGGCGTGGTATAAAAAAGTGGATAGAATAGTGAATCATTAAGTAAAATGACCGACAAAAATTTGGAATAAGTGTTGCTATTTCTACTATTTCTGTATAAAATATGTTGTCTCGTTCAAAAACTTCAAACATTAAACGACAATATGAATATTTTATTTACGTATTAAATAGCTCATTGAATGTTCTAAAGAAATCTTTGATTTACCAAACCCATGACGAAGAGTCAACTACAGTCGTCCTTCGAATCAACTTTTATTAATATAATTCATAAAATCGTATGTTATGAAGGGTCACTTTAAAAAATAATTGAAGTTGTTCCCGTGTTAATCCTAATAATTTATAGCTTATGTGTTATTCGGATATCATACTCATATTATAAAGGCGAAAGTTTGTGAGTGTGTGAGTGTATGTTTGTTACTTCTTCACGCAAAAACTGCCGGACGGATTTTAATGAAACTTTGTAGTAATATAGCTTATATATCCGAATAACACATAGGCTATTTTTTAAAGTTTAACTATAAAGTTTAACGTTATATACGTATAGTTTAATTTAAAAAGTTTATGGCGAGTTAAATCGCAGGGCACAGCTAGTAGAAGTTATATTAAGTACTAAGAAGTTTCATCAAAAACCGTTCAATAGTTTTTGAGTGAAAGAGTAATAAATATCCATACCTCTCTATACGTCTATTCTCACAAACTATCATATTTATAATATTGGTAGGATTTAGAAAAATGTATACTCATTAGTTTTATATATGTCCTCTATAAGGACTCGCTCTGCAAGGTCAACAGCCTAAAGTGGACGTTTGTGTTAATATATGTTTGCAGGTTAAAACAATTAAAGTGGTTTAGTACCACAGACTAATCGCGGAGAACTTAAAACAGTAGGTCATTAGTCCATGTCAGTATTTACGTTAGACTATTTAAAATACTAATTAGCTACATCTACTTTACTAAGCTGACTCAGTATTTGTGGGAAACTGAAGCACTATTAGTACGTCTGTAACATAATGAAACAATATGAAAACATGACCGAAATGGACATGGAATGAATTGGGTTTCTAGTCTTCTTTTAATGTTTTGTGGAAAGTTTGTACAAACAATACGTCCCAGACCTGACAAGTTTGGTCTAGCATTGTGGTTAGTTTAGAAACAGTAAGTATCCAAATTTGAAAGTGAAAACTAACTTACAGCACAAAAGACTTAAGCTAAACATATTAAGAAATTTACAACATATTTCTCAAATTGCTACCAAACTGTAACAATTCTTAGCCCAAAATTGTTAAACTTCATAATGTTTTATAATGCATAGCATATCAGCATTTCCATAGAACTGTTATGTAATTCGTTATGCCCCGCTACATTATTAAATTACCCCACCAATTATCTGAATATAGATAACGGCCATCGTCGGTAGATACTCATATATTATAGCCGCCAGGTGCAATCAATCGAAATAATTTTAAATATTCATATGTAGATGACATTGCCGACAAATCTACCTGACGCAAACTATAAATACAGGGTATCTTGATTCATCTAACGAAAATATCAATGTAATCAGTAATCACTGTACAATTTGATAAGAATGCGCATTGTAATATATTACGCCTGCAACTTGGATCGGTTGACTTCCGAATGCCTCGCGAACAAATCTGTGCGAATTGTTTTTATAAACCTATTGTTCATGAATTGAACAGGCGTAGCTAATTGAAAGTGGGCATGTAGAAGTGTTATATACTGCACTATTACGTCTCTTCGTACATTATTGTGAAGGCTAGGTCATTACTAAGGCAGTATATATTCCACAAGCCGTGGTTCATTATTGTTCTTGGAAATCCATGTGACCTAAATACCGAAAAAACAACTAAATTCGTACTCGCTGATTACTCACTACAGATCAGGGATAACCAAAGTGAAGCGAGTATGAATTTTGATTATATAACAATATTTAGAAGTTTGAAATTTAATTAAACTCCTATTTATTCATGAATAAATTCCTTGCGGTAGTGATTCACTAATTACAAAACCATTTTCTTTACGTGTCCCACTGTTCATCCTAACTAACTCCTGCATTTAATGCTCCTAAAGTAACAAATAAATAATTAATAACATTTTAAGGAGGACTTTTTTCATTAGACTCGTACCTCGACCATTGCAGTTCTTGTAGCAGCAATGGTCGAGGCAAAAGTGGGCCAAATCTTTTATAGAGAGATATAACCTAAAAGAATAGTCCTACTTAAAATTTTATTATTCATTTACTTGATACTTTAGTAGCATTTTTATATGATGTTTCAAATGTAACTCTAAACATATCAGTCAGCTAAGTTTTCAGGACAAAGCCATAGGTACCGGATTCCATCGTAAGTGCTAGAAATAAAACTTATGTATTTTATTTGAGGGCATCGTTTATAGCCTAGCACCTAAAGCACCTACTTACCAGGTAAAATTACAATTTCTCATTAAATTCACTAAGAACACATTAAATTCTATTTGAGTTTTTCTTTTCCCTATTGTAAAGTGACGAAAATGCATAAACTCTTTGGTCGGCATTTGTCACTCACAAATGCCGACCAAAGAGTTTGTGTGTAAACTTTAGATAAAATTGTTCTTAAATGTTGATGATGCACGTAAACATTAAATGCAGGTGTGAGACAATAGAAATGTCAGATGTCACTGTCAAGTCTGACGTAATTCTTATACTTTCTCAGCTTTCCTCTTTCTATTTTAAAATATTCTGCAGCTGTAACTGATTCTTAAGACAGTGCTCTGACGTATATTTTTTGTAAGTAGTACACTTTTTGATTAGAATTGATATGTAATATGCACCATACAACGTCGGCCCCATGGCTCCATACTTGTATCATTTATATTACTGGATGTTGAAGAAATTGCTGCTGATGCTGTGAAAAGCCATATACAATATTGAACTTAATTAACAGTTTGTTCAGAATCGTTTACTGAATCAAGTTATATCATTTTTAATTTAGGTAATTTATTATTCCAAAATAATTAAACCTACGGTAATTATTGTCATATTAACCCTGTACAGTCAAAACAAATTGAAATGGACCGTACGTCAAAGTAATAAGACTTTTAAAATCGCAGGTTTATTTGTTTACATATAAATCCCATCATTCAATACCTACAAAATAAAGAAAAATAAACTTAATTCCAAGAAACTAATTTATTAAATAGCAATGCAGTTAAATTAAAAATTCAGTGTATGTATTGTGATTACAACATAATATTTAATTGGGGTGTTTGAGGGTGTGCGTTAATTACGTTACATGTTGTATTTGTAAAAAGTGAAGTGATATCTTAGTTTATATCACTTACTTACTGTTGCTTCCAATATCAGATTCAAAGCTATAGTAAAATGTTATATGCTTAGGTATATCAAAAAACAATATAACTATTAAATCAGATGAGTAATATATGAGATGACTAGCTGTGCCCCGCGGTGTTACCCGCGTTAAATTTTATAAATTTTCTTTGCTATAAACCTCACGGAGCCCGAGACCTTTCCAACGAATGCAAAACCGTGGAAATCGGTTCGTGCGTTCTGGAGTTATAGCGTCAGGAAGGAAAACCCGACTTATTTTTATATAGTAGATTTTACCTTTAAAATTGCACAAAAACAAGAAAAGCCTTTAAGTTTTTTTCTTTTTAACATATCTACCTGCCAAAAAAATTTTTATGAGTCTATAAAATTAATCAAATCCAAACTTGGTCTATTATATTCAAATATGGCAATATTGAAATATCTTTTGTGAAGATAAACATTGACTAATTAGAGAGGCAAGTTTAACGAACTCTCCTTGCTGAATACAAAAATAAAATTTATAAACTTTAGGTATAGGAATCAAAATATGATTGACATTCTAATTATCAATATGTTGTAATATGTATTAATGCTGAATGTCATAACTCGTAACAGTTTTATCGAGATTAATTTCTAAATTACTTAATACTAGACCGATTAAGTGCGCAATTATAAGACAAGTTGATTCTATTGTGAAAGTTTGAATAAATAAGAAAATATTTACTATTCACATTTATTGTATAATAAATCATTTGGTTATAAACTATATACTTAAAATCGAATTGAAAGTAATATGTATGACTAAACTGTAAAATAAAGGTATAAACCATTTGAACGGGGTTTCAAACGAGCGAGTTTGGTTTGCCTGTTTAGCAGTTAGGATACATAAAACAGACAAGAGACTGAAACTTGAAAACATAATGGAAGAGGAAAAAACAGACGGTAAAGTATTCAAATATACAAGTAAAACTCCTTTCGAAAATTCAGAATCCTAGCTGTGATTGAATATAGTTCTGTTATTTTTAATAGGTAACCAAAATGACTTAAAACGAAGATCACTTATGTGTAATGTAATATGTTTGTTAAACATTTTTTTGTTTATAGTGTATCCTTTTTTGATGTATACCTTGTTGCGCCGTTGCCGGCATTAGTAAATTCAGCTTCTATCTATTCAAAGATAAAAGACGGGTATCATGTCATTAAGTGACTTCCACCCCTTAGTAAATTATTTAAATGGTCCCATGTATAATGTCTTTTTACAAAAAATGAAATGTATTTCATTTTTAGGCAGACGGATAGGCAGAGACAACGGATTTCCATTTGTGACGATCTTTGCACACATCTTTTGCCTCGTTTACTGTCATTATATTCCGTTGTCGCTGCCTACCCCTCTGGGAAACAGGCGTGAGTCTATGTATTTTATTTTTATTATCTTAAAAATAAATCGCAAACCAAAAGTATTAAAAATAAGGGTCTGAGCTTAAATTACCTGTTTGTGTTTAAATTATCTTCGACAGGTATGCCTAATAACCTTCTGGTATATATAATACTTCTTCCTAATTGTATTCACATATTTGAACCCCGCATTTGAATAAGAGATTAAAACTACTCTGTGAAAACTCAATTTTGAATCGAATGTGCTAACAACTCTGGTTGAAAGTTATTTATCAGCTGCTTCGTTCTTATTTTCTTCTGTCAACTACGAACCTTAGTCGAAACTGGCTGCCAAAGCAAATATTTATTAAGGCTCTACATAATACTGAATTATGTTTATGCTTTCGTTCGATCACAGATTAGCCAATGATTCTACTTACTTATCATTTAAGTACCTGGCATTAAATACAGGAAATACCTATGGCGTAACATTTACATAACTACACCGAAATCGAATTTCGTTACTTGGTTGTGTCCTGTATAGGCAATTGAGAGTAAATGTTATGTTATACTTTCACTCACTTAAAACAAACAAAGAACTCTTCTGTTTTTTTTTTCTGGGTAACTTTTTAGATATGATATTAATCGACAGAAAGCACATCCAAACTCTCAACAATCATATATAGGCCACACAAATAGTTTACGGTTCTTTCCGAGAGTCGAAACTGAAACAGGAGGTTGCCGAGGTGGTAGTGAGGTACCTTGACCACCGCGCCACACGTGCACAATTATGCATTCAAATGAATACCATTATTTAGTTACCATTTTTAAAAAAGTGAGGGCGCCTTATCGTTGGTACATAATATACTACTTTTTTTTTAATATATTTATTTTCATATAAGTAGATAAATTTTATAAATGCTTCTCCATAAATGTCCACTAATGACAATTTATATTTTTGTTAAAGCACGTCGTAGAGAAGCTATTCGGAAATAAATTGATTACAGAGTTTGTATTTGAACATTAAAAATAATATTTACACGGCAATACATTTGTGATAATATTATTTTTTAATTTTAGGTACAGTTATGGGGAAGCATTAATAGCCAGGAATATGTTGAATACAATAAATTGAATTCTAATATCAACGTATAAATGATAAACAATTTATTAAGCGAAAGATACTTAAGATTCATTAATGCCTTGTTTACAACGTTTTTCATAAACTCTTTTCTATGTAAAACGTCCACTAGGAAGTTAAAAACCTTTAAAATGTAGCGAATTGTTTGAAATCTGTATTAACCATTTACAAATTAAGCAGTTCGCATAACTCTACATAATCACCCGTAATCCGAGATAAAAAACGTTAAAATATACACCACTCCGTAATATCAAAGGTGAAGTCATAAGCAAGTATGGATTCTTTTAAATTACTAAGTAATACCGCTGTTACGTATAGTTGAGTAAAGTACTGTGTAATTTAACAGACTAGGTCACTGTTAGATGCCTCGCAATGCATTTAAAGTTTTTCTTTTGAGGCCAAGATGTCAGCAAGAAGCCATCCAATTCACGTTCAGAATTTCATCTGCATCTTGCAACCAAATAAACTAAGTTTTATATAACTAGCCTATATCTACGGCTTGACCCGCGTAACTATATAACACGAGTATTCTGTGGGTGGAGACCTGTGCTCAGACGAGGAGTCATAAGTGCGCCCTTGCCTAGGGTTCAATATCGTTAAAGAAATTTATTTTTTCAAAAGAACGTATTATAATATATTAAGGTTTATCGCGATTGGGTCAGTAGTTTATAAACAGGTAACAGATATATACTTTCTTTTTACTTCACGTTTATAGTTAGCCGAGGATACTACTACTAGTTATATTGAAAAAAAGCAATGTTGTGGGTTAAGCATTTTTATTATATCATAAGTTATTTTTAAGTTATATATGATGTGTAACTGTTTTTTTCCCTAACCAATAAATTACAAATAAAATGACTCTCATTAGACGTACCTGGCCTCTCTACAATACTCTAGACTTTGTCTCAAAGCTTGGTGCGACCGAAGACACACTTGTGCACAAGTCTTAAAACTTAAATAACGGAAATTCTGAAGAATAACTTTTCTACAGTTTTTCCAATAATATATTCTGATCTAACACGGGAATCAAACCTGGAATCTCATCCGTTTGAATATTCCTCTGCTAATTCAGCGAGACGATACTTCAAGTACCAAGTCGGAAATTCGCTATCTTACTGTTAAATTACCATATAACATTAATAATTCAATATTTAAGCATATTTTTAACCAACCATTTTATATTTAACTGTAACTAAAAGTATGCCGGTCAATATTTTTTTATATGGCTCGTGAAATATACCTATTGTGACAAAAGTTTTTTGCCTATTTTCTGTGTTTATTTAGCAATGCTTCTTTAAAGTGTAATCTTACAAAATATTCAATGTATCTAAACCTCGAACTAAAGTGCTATTCAATTTCACACTTCGTCAAGCATTAAGTTGAAAACTGTGAATAATTTCAGTGCTTATTGATATTCACTTTTATTTGGCGCATCATCAACATTGAACGGAAACTGTAATTTATAGCAACGGTATTGAAATTTCTACACCAAATCGTTCACAATATTTCATGTATTCTAATGAAAAAATATTGCATAGTGAATTTATTTTTTATTAGTATGATATTTTAGGTAGCAAATATTATTTCTACGAGTATATTCACGGACAGATTAATTAATCGTTAAATCGGCTTCCATGAGCACATGTGACTTCAAAAATGGTCCGGTATCGATTTTAAACGTCGAAGCCGATTTAACGATTGATTAAGTCATTTTTAACCTTTATTTATTTAAACGCCGATCACGATCACGATGTTCGGCGACTCAGCCGGTTGTCCGTCTACATATTATATGTTTGTAAGGTACCCCGCGACACAGGGATGAGATTCACTAGTGCGGGCATTGTCTTTAAAAAAAATATTCCATTCAAGAATTCCTTTGTTTTTTCTTAATTTACCTAATGGGGGCCTGTCACACGAGTTCCTCGTATTGGACAATCAAACTAATAGAGAGCAAAGAGGTGTGCAAAGATCGTGACAAATGGGAATCCGTTGTCTCTGCCTTCTCCTCAGGGAAACAGGCGTGAGTCTGTGTATGTATGTAAACTAACAGAAAACCAGTCGTTTTGATAAATACGAAAAGCTGGCGTATTTTCTTCAGTACTTAGCTTAATATTAAACATATTACAATGTACAAATTATGAATATTTCATAAGAATACGAACTTTTTTTAAATTTTCTATTAAAAAGACTGGCCACCAATATAGCCTTAAAGTAAAACAAAATTAAAGTGCCGCAAAACAAACAAAGTTATAAAATATTTAAAGATCATGTTAGACAAAGAACACGCTATGTTGACATATGACGTCACTTGTAGTCCAGCCATAGAATCTACATATTAACAGTCGTACTTTGAAACGAGATAGAGCATCCCCACTTTATTTCCACCAAAAACTTTAAACTCTTAAATCAAAAAAATACATACATCCTGATTAAGATATAGCCTGTTGTTTATATTTTTTTGCTTTTGTATTACATTTGTGACCATTTTTTTTATTAAATCTCTGGAGTAAATACTATTACATATCTTTAGTAAATTGTTGCTGTTGTATAGGGTAGTTTAAAAGTAATACAAAAATTGCACGTTTCGTGCAGTGGTTAAGTTAGTCGCTTCGCTACTACGTGTTTCTGTTTCGGTTCCCGCCGGACAACCATTTGTGTGGACTGTGAGTTGGGTGTGATTTATAGCCAGAGATACAGGCGTTACCTCCACCACCCTGAGGGGATGTGACATGACGGGACGAGACCTATTAACCTAGTGCGGCGTTGTCTTAAAAACAGAAACATTGTCGGCAGTCACCATCCAATTTAAGTTCATTTCTGCGATGTATATTGCAATGAAACTTCAACCAGATCTTGTTAAGATACGTCATGCGTTTGCGTCACCGCACGGCAAGTTCGTTACGTTATCCGATTTATTGTTCCGACTTAATATTGTTGTTTCATGAATGTACCTCAATCCTAATTGAGAGGTGAATACAATAAAATTGATTTATTCAATTGTTCACTGTTTGCAGTGTACACTATAAATAATAGGATGGCTAGGTATATGTGCTCGCATACCAATCAATATTTTTATGGCCCATGCAGTATACGATTTAGTTATAAGTGATACCTTGTTTTCAGTGTACTTTTATGAAATGTAATATTATTACTTAGGTTTTCATTACATATATTGTTTACAGTAGATACTTTATTTAATGCCTAAGTAATTTCAAAGTTAATAGGTTTACATATTGTTAGATGCATCATATTAACTACCCACAAGGTTCACCGACGATCTAACAAAGGTCGCGGGATGCCGTTGGATGCGGGCAGCGCAACACCGGCTGTTGTGGAGATGTTTGGGGGAGGCCTTTGCCCAGCAGTGGACGACTTTCGGCTGATATGATGATGATGAATATTAACTAAACCAGTATTCATGGCCTCTTACTAGCTCTACAGATTTTGAATCTGATAGCTGTAACATTAATAGTCAACGTTAAAGGATCTTAATTTGCCTATAAAGGTAAAAATATGTTGAAAAATCAACTGCAAGATCCAACTGTTGATAACATCTGTTGTTCTTTGCAGTGATCGAACCCTGAACTCGAAGTTGCCGAGGTATATATAATCTACTGCCTTCCCCACTTCACCACACGTGCAGTCAACTGTATATAAATATTTTACCTACCGTTTAGCTTGTCACAAGTACCTACCATTTATGATGAAACTAAATATAAATAAACCTACGGGTTGCAGCTTTATATGACAGTAAATGGGTTTTAAAAGTAGGTTCTTATGAGTTAACTACAAAAACACAAATTTAAAAACACATCTTTTTATTTACGTATTTTAGAGCCAATCATTGCGGTTCTTATTATTTCCGATTTGAATTCGTTTGCAAATTTGTTGATTATTAGCGTAGTAACAACGGTATGTATCCCCTCCAGGGGGGCGGTAACTAAATTGTCTCCGCGTTTTCGATTCGACTCTGCCTCTGAAACCACACCACGACCCTATACAAACACGAGTTAATGGAACCACGTAGCTGCCAGTTTTAAGAAGAACTTTGTCATTTAATTTAATCGATTCTTTCGGTTTCAGACCATCTTCATAAGGTATATACGGATTCGTGTCACAAATAACTTCTTTATCAGGACTTTCTTCACATATGAACTCATCCTGTGATAAGATGTTGCTCTCTTGCGGCCTTGCTATAGCCCCCGTATCAACCAAGTTGCTGTATGAGTCAGGCTCTCCCTTTTTATGGCACACTCGCCCACCGTCCGAATAAATTAAGCAATCAACTTCGTAAAACTTTTTTGTGCCTATAACGTTCGATAAAAATAACACTTTGTCAATATTCTTGAAATTATTGTATTTAATTGTTTCACATACATAGGTGCCATTATCTTCTACATGGCAAGATTTTAGTAATAAGTTGCGCGAAGTAAGGTCTGTCAACGACTGAAGTTTGACCAATTTGCATTCTCTGGTACAATTGAAAATGAGGGTACCGTTTCTAGGAATATAAGGATCATGTGACGGTTCGTTATTTGCATTGTTTCTACGATAGTTCCGTGGTATCAGTTCACAAACTGGTTCTTTGCCCTGAAATTATGACATCATAAACTTATACAGCAGTAAATTAAATTCTAAATTCACTGTCCCAGAAAATTAAGAAATATTTCGCATAGAATAAGGCTATTTAAGTAGATTTTTATAGTTTATAAATTTAATAGCTATCAAGAAATTTCAGCAAACATTTAAATAAATATATTTTTGATTTTACAATTACCACATCTATAACACAGATAACATCTTTGTTGTAAACCTGAAAAATGGAATGACTTATTCAGTTTATTTTTATTATTGGAACTAGTTTAGAGTTCCCATATGCCAACAAGATTAATGTCATTTGTAAATAATGTTGTTACTGTCAATCCTTGAAACTTAAATAAAAAATATCAACACAGTTCTCTATCGAAAACCAGCTAAATACAAGGCGGGTGTCACTTTTTTTATAATTCCGTACACTTCTGTATTAACTTACTAAGTTGTTCAATGAAATAATCTGATATAAGTTATATCTTTATTACAATAGGGCTCCGTACAAATTCTGAACCTCAAAAAGGCCAAAACTAACAAAATATATAACTATGTACGAGCTAAGTATGTTTTTATCGGGTATGAGTACAAATTTATAATATTAACAATTCATTTCATTTTCTATAACACAACGGATAATATTCAACCATTGTTCACATGACTAGGTCAGTTGTCCTATTTAGAACTATTGTTTCACCTTACCGCATTGACAGTACACAATAAGAAACACGAGGTGATGACAAAACACAAAAAAGTTAAATTCATGTCTGTTTTATTGCATCACGCACGTTAATGAAAACATATAGGAATCGAAGAAGGCAATGTACAATAAAATGTTAATTGTGCATTGCTTTATAGCTTCTTTTAATCTAACCAGTAAATTGAAAATAATATTATCGGCAAGCATTTAAAAATTTATAATGATGTTTACATAGTAACGTTTCTACATAGTATACTGTTACGACGACCGTTTTGAAAAGGACTCCATCCAAGTAGCCTAAAGGCCTGTGCAAATGAGGGTAATGAAAGGCGGACAAAATATCTGCGGCACGCTCTTATTAGTTCCATTATAAGGTGTCACTTTATCCGCGCAATCCCCTTATATCACCCGGCGGCATACGCGGACAAACTGTCACCTAACGTCACACATAGGAGTATTAGAGGCATAAATCCTGTCAAAAGTCAGGTTCACAAACAAAATGTAATGACACTTAAAATGCACTTTTCATGTAGCCTAGTAACCGGTTTATCGAGGGGCAGCCCCCACCTGTCCTCGCGCCCAGGCCATTTGACTACCTGACCAGTCGGAACTTAGTCGTTGTCGGAATCGCATTGCTTTGTTGTTGGCGCTCTATTTTGTGACACTAAATTCTCTGTGTAAAATGGCTGCGTGTAGTGGACTACGAGAAAAACAACCATCGGGTATAGAAATAGAAGGTATGTACTATATTATAAAATAAATTTTATGTAGTTCTTTCCCGATTTCCTCACTTACTGAGTCGATATTTGTAACGCCTTTTTGTACTCGATTTTTTTACTAAATTTGAGATATCATAGTGGATTTGACCAAGTGTCGCGCCTTGTCGCCTTTCAATTATTATGTTAGCATATATTTAAGACCTTTGTCTACATGAATATGCAATAAAGTCGGTCACAAACGTTCAACTTTATTTTTTGTCGAATTTTGAATTTTTAGGTATAAATATTCAAAATATGAAAATCTACTACTTTTGCTTTCTTTTGTTACAGATCCCTCAGAGATGGTAAAGAAACTTAGTAGATTGGAATTATATAACATAATGTAAGAGTTTAAAGGAAAAAAACTTGAAGAAAAGTTCATTTTGTTGGAAGAAAACCTCGTACGGCTCACATCATGCCCAGTCGAAGAAAGGAGTGTTATAAGTCGTTCTTTGAGGTTTTTTAAAACCAGTTTCAAGAAAAAGTGGACAGAATGTCACAGCATAGAGAAGCGGTTCTTAGATAAGAACGCGGATTGGCTCAAAGCAACAATTGAGCTGCCTACGTGGTCTAATATACCGGGAAGACCGCAAAAACAATTCCAAGAATTAAGTGAAAGGAGCAAGCGGCGAAGAACAAAAGATTTACGGGACCAGGTACCTGTTGCTGAATTGACCTTCGCTGCACGTGTAATGTATATAATGTATATAATAAATTCATTGTATTTAATATAACATACTCGGAAATGGTTTATTATCGTGTTTCATTTCGTAACAATGAAGAAAAATACATCAAATAATTTTGACCGGATTTTTTGGTCTAATACTCCTATGTGCGTCAGTAACAATAAGGACTCACTGCGGATATTTTGTCCCCTCATGGCCGTCGTCTGCGCAAGCTCATATTGTGCGCTACCATAAAATCATTCTCTATTTCTATACTCATAATCTGTCATGACCGTAGACAGACGGGTAATGGCTTTTTGTGTTCTCGGAGTAACGTTGTCAATGGCGACTTCGTAAGAGACAATTCTTCTTTCATTACCCATCAAATATAATGACGCTTTTAAACTTCGCTTTACTGACTTCAAATAACATCCGGTGACTTCTTGTTAGTGTAAAAGAGTTAAGTAGATATGCTACTATATATATGACTATACTTATCACACATGTGTACGATCATTTGAAAGGATTTGTCATGATCGCCGGCCGAGCATGACAGACGGTTTGGAGATCGCAACATGATGTTTATGGAGAGACGCTGCTGCCCATTTTCTGGGAGATATTCCGCGAGATATAAAATATTAGTGAACAAAGAAACTAAAGCATATATTTGAAGCTCAAAGCAACAAAAATAAATAAATACTAAATGTATATACAAATCCAAGGTATTATTACAATGGAATTATGTGCCATTCACGTAATAAATATTCATTGAAGGTGTAATAAACCTTATTTATTAAACACTACTATAAGATTTTTGAATTTCAAATTACATTCCAATAAAATATTGCGGCAACTTGTAGTAAATTTTGAATCTAAGAAATGATTTTTGTATACAATATTTTTATATTATTTACGTGCATTTATTCTATGCCTATACAATAGAGTGTGTCAAATAGACTAAGATTTCCTATTTTGTGGCAAGCGAGGTGTAGTCAATATTCGGACACTAACATTGTCTTGCAACTATCAGTACTAATAGTTTCACTATCGTTCTTGAGAACTATTTTGACATGGTACAGGTATTTCTGTAGTTGGAATGGTTATTGCTAGTAATGTTTAACGGTAATCTAATCAGTATTTCTGATAATCCAAGGCAGATGCATAACGGGGGATTTTCTCTGGCAGATCAAATCTTGTTGCTGGGTGATTTACGCCTTACATTGCGAAAAACAATATTTAGTAATTATTTTTATTTATCCCCAAACAACGACTTGTTTTTATGTAAAACCACAATAATAAATCTTTATTGTTTTTTTGATGTGAAACATCTATAGCCGCACGTAAAACAGATTTCTGGCGTGGCGACGCATGCCGTGACGCATGCGCAATCGACTTTTTATTTTATCATTATGACATATTTAGTTCCTATCACAATATTATGTTCTTTTCTGCATATTACTTTTACAAAATAATGTCGATGTTTCACATCTGCCAGGCGTCCCGTGACGGCTCACATTTTTTTTAAACACGACAGGTGTCAATTTTAAATATTAAGGACTATTTTTACAATAACGAAGCATAGTAATATGTGGAAAGTATTACTCACCAGAAGTATAAACTCTTGTCTAAACATCTTTCATCACAATTTTCTAGGGTTCCTGTAACAAAGAAGACTATAGTTACATAATGTTGATAATCAATAACATTCAATATACAAAAATTAAAATATTAGTTATTTCTATGTTTATTAATAATAATAATAATAAATACATTTATTTCAGACTTTGGTCAATAAATTTGTTAGTAACAGTGTTCTTAGCCTAATGTTAGTAAAGGGTACAATTACATCTGGCGCTTGATCTCGTGTGAAGGCCTATCCAGTGAGCCATCAGTACCGAGTCCCAGCGGCTGGCACACGCGGCCAGAATGGCGCTGGGGCTGCCGCGTACCCGTGCCATTATCGAGCTAATAAGCTTGAATAGCATTCTAATAAAATACATAAATTACTTAATATAAACTTATTACTTAATGAATTAAGAGAAGGAATGTTGCTAATGTGCGTTTAATATTGCCCTTCGATGGTGCAGAACAAGTAACAAGAAGAGCGTTTGCAAGGGAATCGTAAATTTGATCTACCGGTGTGTATCGTTCGTAGCTTAACGCAGAGCGCCTACGCCGGATTGGAAGATGGTGCTGGTTCGAGAACCGGCCGAATGATGAAGTTTATGATTTCCATATTTTGACATTAAGACAAACGCTTTGCATTGCGAATAATGCAATAAAATTCAAATTTAATAACAAGAACCGATTATATCTATTTCTTTTCATATATTTTTTTTACCATGAATGACTTTTACACCAGTTAAGCCGTGTGGTGTTTGGCCCAAAATTAATAACAGAGGGCCACCACAAACCATCCCGTAGGTGTCGTAAAAGGCGACTAAGGGGGTGTGTGCTAGCTACCACCTAACTGCGATTGCCAATTAGCATGTTAAGCGCGGTGACAACGGGAAGCTCCTCCAAATGGCGTATGTCCAGCAGTGGATGACATCAGGCCGATGATATTACACTAGTTGTAGCTTACGCCATCTGTCAAAAAGAAGGTACTAATGATGTCACCCGTACCATTGAGCATAGCCATTGGGGTTAAAATCTAGGGCATTTACCGACATCGAGCTGCATGCGGGGACTGGTTTTTAAAGACCTTTAGTGCGAATGCTGCCCTACATAAAGGCTCAAAGACACTCGCTGAAGTTTCACTTTCACTCAAGTAACACATCCAATTCTTTGACTCATCTGTCATAAGGTCACAATAAATATATCAGTTGAGGAAATACTTCCCATCCAAAAATCTTATGTGTTGTTGCTGTGGGTCAGTGACTTTGCTAGAGCTAACACTCTTGTATAAGCTACGGCAAGCGCTTACCATCTGGCGGGCTTACAGCGTTTTTTTCTAACTGGATTATCTCAAATAATTAATATATAGTTTATTTTTAGTCTTCATCAGAAGTTCAGCGTTACAGTACTTATTTACTGTAACATTTGCTGAAGTAGATGCCAAATCTAGCTTGTACTGATAATGTTGCATGCTTCATAATGAGTAGATCATAGGCGAGCTAGGCGAAGTTAATTTAAAAAGTTAACTGTGCTTGTTGGGAAAAATCATTTTTCTTTTTCTTACTTTCCTTATCACAAATTTAAAATAAGTGGAGCGGTATCCATTACCATTTTACCCACCATAGTAACTTCTCCAAACCAGGATCAACACGTATTACGAATTTATAAGTAAGGTAGTACCAAGTATTGCAAATTCTTTACATATGATCTACTCATCAGACGCTCACTACTATTAATGCTGTACCTACTACATCATTATTCCAAACGGGTGAGCATAAAAGGATACGATTTTGGTCACAATGTTCATGTGCTCTAGTTATGGCAAGGTTGCCGTGGGTGCTCCCGTGCGCGGTGACATTGAGTGCCAGCGATGACGGTGGCACTTCTAATGCCTCTGCAATTAATTGCGCGGTACTTGGTAAAGCTCGCTTGTGGGTTTGAGGTTTTTTGCCAATTTGTCTTAATGTGGGTGAGGTGTTTAATTTAGTTTTTTTCTTTTCCTTGATTATTGCATATAAATTTTATAGTTACGTGGTACGAAAATAGACAGTGATAGACGCTTACGACCTTATTTTTAAACTACCTCCTCTTTTTTACTTTACCTGTGTTGACTTATATTTTATTGACCTTGGTTAGTATATAACTTCTATTGTTAAAGACGTACAGATCAAGAAAGTGCCACATGTCATATACAAGTAAATAGTTATGGTCAGATGTGATCACAGTATATGGCAGCTAATTTTTTAATAAGAGATTTGTAAATATTAAGTTTTCAAAATGCTTTAAAATAATACTTTTCGGGTACCAAGTACATCAGCCCAATCGATGAAACATACTCAGGTTAACTTCTTGACGTTTAAAATCCTATTTGTTCATTTATTAGAAAACCAACAGCGATACAAAAAAAAAAATAATATAGTACAATCAATATAGTAAGTCCAATTACAGGTTGTCCTACAAGTATCATTAAAACTTATTTTGTCAGTGAGTTGTCAATGTTTTTAAATGGAATCGTAAGTTTTTTAAAGAAATATATTGAAGAGATGAAACGCATGAGCTAACAATAACAGATGTTCTATCTAACCTCCTGAAGGTAATGAATTTTAATTCGAGATAAGGCCGCCGGTTATTTTTTTTGCCATGTTTTAATTTCAATAAAAAAAAATCTGTAAGTTAGATGTTATTTTGATCATAGCCGATAAAATTAAGCTAAATTTATGAAATGTAGTTGAAAAAAAAATAATTTTATTATTATTCGGTATTGTGATACTATGTAATTTTTGCACTTGCACCGAAATAATAAGTTTTTTTCTGACAAGTACTTTTGATTATTGAATCAAAAGTATTAGTCAGAAACGTTGAATAAATGATCAATAACTAATTAGATGGCTTTAGTATAATTTTAGTCGTCCTTTGCATGACTACTATGACTAATGAATATGTCCTTAGAAACATGTTCAATACTACTATTTACCTGTTGTTTGTACCATATGTATTGTTCATAAATAATGATCTCCCACCCACATACAATGTGTAAAACAAGCTGGAATGCGGCAGTAATTTGATTAAACTTTACATTTATATTAATTAAATAACAATAATGACATTAGAATTTTGCACGCACATTGTTACACCGATAATAGAATAGGAATCCGAATGGTAATAATAAATAATAAATCTTTTTTATACCACTCGAATGTATAGACGAGAGACTTTACAGATACGTAATTGAATCAAATCAAAGTTAATTTACATACATAAAATCAAACTAATATTATAAAGGCGAAAGTTTGTGAGTGTGTATGTTTGTTACTTGTGCACGTAAAAACTACCGAACGGATTCTGTTGAAGCTTGTATATCCGAATTTTAGTAGTCATAGGTATGTATTGCCTTTTTGTTAGTTCTTTTCTTTAAATGAAATTTTATTACTAAGTAGGATGTAATCTTAAGAATTGGTGGTGAAAAAATACGATTGAACGAATCCTGAGATGCAAGTTGTCTATTTTATTACATAAACTTAGTTGCGGAGATGGTAGAAGTTTTCATTAATTAAATAATTCTGCTTACTGTAAAATCCACTAGATAGTACCTACTGGAGGAGCGCGAGAGCAAAAGAAAGTGAATTTCAAACGATCAGTGTATAACCTCAAAAATAGTTGTTCCGAATCGTGAGGTCACGGTATCACGAGATCACGGTATAAATATATCGGTAATCATTAGATCACGGTACGAATAAAAATGTATTTTTTGTCGAAGTTCATCGACCCGAACATTTCCAACGTATTTATCTTCTTTCTATTTTACCAAGTTTAAATAATGAATTTAGATTATAGGCTATGCTGGAGATCCTATCTTTAACACCACTGAACTCATTTGGATGATATTACATTTCTTTACAGGGCATACGAAGATCTGTTAAACTACTAAAACTGCTAATTATGCGCAGCCGGAAGCATAATTGGTCGACAGTTTCTAAAGTGCGTCTTAATTTCCTTCAGTATTTCGCGTAGAACCGAATTGAAACAACTAAAGATGCCTGGTCTTTATCATAAGCACAATGTTAGAAAGAAATGCAATTTTATTAAAATTCATAAAAATATGCTGGGTGGGACATTATTTACACACGGTCATCTGATCACAAACTAAGTAGAACTTGTACTAAGGAATCCAGGTAACTTATATATACCTACCACTCGTCTTTTTGTAAATACATACTTATATAGATAATTACACTCAGACGTAGGACAAACGTCCGTTTGTCCTAAGTTCATGCATACAACTATCAGTCCTGGGTGGGAATCAAACCCACGACCTGTGGCGTCGAAGGCAAGCATTTGCCAACCACGCCAACCGGCCCGTTAGAATTTGTTGAGTTGGTAGGTCTAATCCTCAAACCTAATCAGCAAGAATAATACCGAAAGTCCTGTATAATAAAATAGTTAACGAAAAGGCCGTATATAATGTAATATGGGTGTGATTTCTTTGAATTAATTAAGTAACACTAATGACATCAGAATTTTGTACGCACAACGATATACGTAATTATTTATAAATTCTTTCTATTATGGCATTGTTTACTATAGAAAGTGTGAGTACAATGGGACATTGAACGATAGTGAAAATGGTCGCGCCTCACGAATAACAAGTGGGCATTTGGTGTATTTTGTGTGATTGGTCATGATCGACATCGGAAACAAAACGACGGAACTGAATTGCAGTTTGACCTCGATAGCGCGAAAATGCAGTAGATCACAGCTTTGCATGTATTGTATTGGCAGTAAATTGGATTGTATTCCACGAGAATCAAGAATTGAGAACGCAATAAAATACGATGTATTGTATTTTTGTTTTACCTTACGTTTACAGTTAGCCTAGGAGTTTTACACTTCTTCAATCGACAATAAATGTGAGCAGATGCTCATTCCATTAAGCAAATAAGACTACCAACTAATAAACACGCGCCAATGGGTATATGCCCTTTGAAATTCGAACCTTGGCTCAGGGGCTCTACCGGCTAAGTCGCCGAACATCGATTTCTTAAATGGCGTTCAACTAAATAAAGATTTAAAATGACTTAATCAATCGTTAAATCGGCTTCAACGTTGACAATCGATTACGGACCATTTATGACGTCACATGTTGTCATGGAAGCCGATTTTACGATTAATTAAGTCATTTTTAACTTTTATTTATTTGAACGCCATTTAAGAAATCGATGGTCGGTGACTTAGCCGGTAGAGCCCCAGGGCGGTTTCGAACGTGGAGATGCAGTAGACGTTTGGATTTCTTGGACGTTTTGGGCAACTAGTACTCTCGTTCGATCGAGGATGTACTGTAAAGTCTGTATTAGCTTTGTTTAATCCGAAAAAACTATAAGCAGACTTATGAATATAACTCATATTGAATGTAAATCAGGCATGTTTAGTATATTTGCGTGCCTATTTAAATGAATATTAAGGAAATTTATGATTGAACAGGTATTAACACAAATATAAGACTGGTGCATTTTCATAATTGTCGTTTGGTGCTAAGAGGCTTTCACTGCTTCACCAGAGAATTAGTCAAGAAGACCATGAGATATTTCGAGATTCCACCATTGTATGAACCTTTACCAACATGTTTAATTTTGAATATATAGGTGATATTTTGACAAAGTGCCGGTAGTCAATTTATGAATCGAGATTTTGAAAATGTTACTAACATAATATAAGGGTAACTGACACTAGTAAAACTATAAATCAAATTAAATAATAGAATAATATTCCATAAAAGGGTGGGCAACTAAATAATACCTTGGAAGAAGCGAACTAATCAGTTAGCAGACAATGAAAAGCTTACTTAATAATTTTATAACAATTTCAAGTTATTGTTACAAACAATTGATTCTGCATTACAATAAACAGGAAATGCTCGGAAGTAACTTAATAATGTAAGAGAAACGGTTACCGCGGTTAGCTCATGACGCGGCGCTGGTAATAACATTTTATACTAATTTTTATTTAAGATTATTTGCAGATTTACATGATTAATAATAAATATCCTGAGACATTATTCAAAAACGGCCGTCTGATCCAAAACAAACGAGAGCTAGTACTATGGATACCAGATAACTGATATACTAAACATACTTCTTTTCTTTTGTAAATACATACTTGTATAGATAATTACCCAGCCTCAGGACAAACAGACAATATTATGTTCTTTGAATACGGACCCCTTTAAGTATATATTTCCTCTACTTGTGTGTACCCACTGTTTAACTTAAGCATCTGTAACTTTCTGAAAATATTATTATTATTTCCCGCATAAGAATAACACTCAGCTGATGTATTTATTTCTATGGAGTGTTAATTTTTTTTTGGTTAACACAGTCTGGTTTTCTTTAATTTTTTCAATTTCATGGGAAGTTCGGTTTATGTTTGTTATATATATATGTATATAAGTAATAACCAAGTACTAAAACACTCCAGAAATAGTCATTGTTTTTTGCATCAGTCGCATAACGCGGTTGTAAATACAAATTTAATGAAAGTAATTCATCAATAACATCTACGTTGGAAGATTGATTCATGGATGAGGTTATCCGCTAATGCAAACATTGAATTGAGTTACTCTTTATTTTATGATTCCTAAATTCAATATTTACATTATGATCCCGAAAAATATCTTCAAGTGTATTAATGATTTAGTTATAATAGAGAAAGCATATACAATTACATTAGCAGTATCACTCTAATAGTAATGACGATCTCATAGAGGAATTTAACATTTGACAAATTCAATAGGTACTTCTCCGCACGAGTAACAAAACTTGTCGGTCAAGATAATAAATTATTTTAGTCACAGTTCTTTATTTATTGTTTTATCCTTGCTACCTTACCATTTGAGAGAGAAATTACGACAACATTCAAACTCGAAATACTATACTATGAATTATTTATTTTCGCTTTGTTTACGTTAACGCAAGAAACTAAATATAGTTAAAAAGTGCCTTTGTAAAAATATGGATTGTAATATTGTAAATACGTCCGAAAACCCTAGATCTTTTTGTAGGTTTTTTTTATTCAGGCGGAATGCCAACGCATGCCACCCGCAAAACGTGTCTGCGGGTGGATATGTCGGGCTCGCACCAACTAAACCTAACCTGCCGTGGACTTCTCTTGGCGCTTGATGGGAGGAGCCCCGAGAACGCGGGTATGCTGCTCTGGTGCCCCTCTTTTGCGCCATATCCCAGTCGGTCGGGACAAATACCCTGGGAGAGCTCGGGGTTGCCCTCCCCTATTGCCGACTCCTGCCAGTCCGGCGGAGCGAGAGTGCCACAAACAGATCGCTGTCTTCCCGGAGCTGCATGCAAGTGGCGGCAGTAGAGGACATTTATCACCGAGAAACCCTGAGGGGAGTTGGGCTCCTGGCTGCCGCCGCCGCCCCGTCTCGCCTCTTCCGTTTACGAGTGTGATCAACGCGATCCCGATTCTTGAGCTAGACTGGCGCATAGACAATAGTCAAAAAGACGCCGTGGTCTCCACGGCGTCTTTTTATAGGACTCTTTTATTTTTATATTTGTTCCTTACTGGACAACAAATATAGCCATCGACAAAAAAAAAAGAAAAAAAACCGCAGCTCTATTAGTCATATCATCACTATAGATATGACTAATATAGTTACATTATTTAGGTAAGGTGTGGATAGCTATATTAGGCTCTCATAGCCAGACGCTCTCACCGGTCCGAAAGTTGTTGGCGAGGTTAAACAACTAGGCTCGCGGTCAGTCCATAGATGGGTGACCGCCGAAGTGGTTTAATTGAGCGTCTCCTTGCCTCGGAGAGCACGTTAAGCTGCTGGTCCCGGTTGTAGCCATTAGGCAACAGTCGTTAAGCCATGTCAGAGGCCTACTGGGCGGCTTGAACAACTCTGACACCGAAGACACCAGGGTACCCATACGATAAGTAAGTGAGCTACATAATTAATTTACCAATTAGTTCAGTTATTTAACGATGAATCTAGAAAAACTCAACTTCCTATTGGGTGTGATGCAAGCGAAACTGCTTTCGAGCGGGTAATTATTAAGTTTACGTTTTGCTACCATATATCTGATATAACACTCATATCGTACGTACTATTGATAAACCGGTATGATTACTTTGTTAGGTGTGTGACTAAACTGTTTATTTTTAATTCCAGTCTTTTTATGCAACAATAAAATTAGTAACTTTGTAACGAAGTACTCGTTACTTGTTTGTACTCGGTAGTAAAAGAGTTGTACTCCTTTAAAAAGGAAATAGAAGAAGAATATGCTTCTGAGATAGTCCCATAGACATTTTGTTTAAATCAAACCATAATCTTAATCTGTGTATTTGTAATAAAAACAAAAATAAAAAAAGAAATGTAATTTGGCTTTCTCGTTTGATACAATTATTTGCTTGCTTTGCATTGTGAAGATTAAAGCTTTTATAAGTCTTAGCAACATTACATTACACTTTGTGGTTAACGCAAGTATTTTAAGTCAAATTATTATTATGTTAGAGGAAAAAAATAATTGCTCTATGATATGTTTGATATCCTACATGTTTACAAGTTTTTTTTTTTTTATTATACCGACAATTAACTGATTGTGTCTATATTTATCACCTTTCTTTCGTCCATAGTTATTGCTGGTCTTAGGCTCTAACTGCGACTATTGGCCTGTCGGTCGAGTGGCTAGTGACCCTGGCTGCTAAGCTTGACCGTGATCCAATCCTCACCCAGGACAAATCTACGTTCGTTCAAATCCGTTTCTAATATTTTATGTAGTCCCATGTGTTACTGTCATGTTATATGTAGGTCGTCTAATAAAATACGTAACGTGACAATAATGAAAAACAGCAAGTTCTATTTGACTCACAAGTCTGCTATTCGAGAAACTGGTGTGAAGAGAACTTCCTCCATAACCACCAGATTCTTTCCTTAGTGATTTATATCTATTTTCGAGGTTGAACAAGTATTTAAGAGAAGAGCGATTCGAAGATAATAGAACAGTAGTGACAGCATTTTTGGTGTTTAGAATAAAGAGGAAAATTACCGATTTCTGGAAGGAAAATTAAAGCTTGGGAAATACTTACTCAGAAAATATTATACATCTCATGTTTTATTTTTGAGTTTGAAGAAGTATTTAAGACAAGAGCGATTTGGAAATAATAGAACAGTAGTGGCAGCATTTTTGGTGCTTCGAATAAAGTGGAAAATTTCCGATTTCTGGAAGGAAAAGTACAGCTTGGAAAAAAAAATACTCAGAAAATATTATATATCTTATGTGTTATTACACATAGCATTAAGTTAAAGTATGCTAAATATTTATTTAAAAAAATCTAAATACTTTTTATTGAACAATCTTGTGACTTCCGTTATAATAATAACTAGAGCAGATCGATAATTACCTAGAGACTATCCATAATTGCTGCTCTGATACTCGTATTATGCGTAGATTATGATAATATTATGATTATCTAACGAGTATATTATAGTGCGTATGTGTTAATTATTATTCAATCCTCAGGTAATGTAGGCCACGTCCACAATTCGTATTTTTATGTCATTTGTGAGGGTAAATACTTTTAACGAGGCCAGTCTATTACGGAATGTCAAATGAAATAACTTTTTTCTGAATCCTACGAGTAAATTTTCATTACATAGAGAATCAGTACTGTAGGTTTTACAATCATAAATAGGGTAGATACTATAAGGTGATCGTATGAATCTATAACATCAAAGCATTTGTTTTCCAGTCACATATGAGCAATGTATAAAAAATCTTATACAAGGTTGAATTAAGTACCCTTATCACATCAACATCTAGTTGTTTAGAATTTGTGATACATTTCTGGTAAGTTGGACAACAGCATAATCAGCTAGGTCGTATTTGCTGAAATAGTAACTTATAAAAACTTGCTTATATTTGATTCGAATGAATTCATTGTTGCACTTTATGTATACTGATTTACTGCACGTGCGGCGCAGAGGCTGAGACAGTCGCATCGCCGCTTCGTGTCGTGGGTTCAAGTCCCTTGCCGGGCAACTATTTGTGTGACCCATAAATAGTTGTTCTGAATCTGGATGTTAATTTGTATCCGTCTATTATATGTTTGTAAAGTACCCCGCGACACAGGAAATAGATTCCCTAGTGCGGGCGTTGACTTTAAAAAAAAAACTGATGGTTACGAGTTTATTTACGGGTCCTAACCTAGTACTACAGCTCTCTGTCCTCAACACATGTGTAAGCCTCTTTGACGCTTATAGAGCGTTAAACATGTAACGTTTCCGACACAAATAAAATAATGCATACAATTTACCGCGAACGTAACGAAACCTAATAAGATTGGATTCGCTTCCGGAAAATGCTTACTCAATAGGTAGGTAAGTGTGTTACTTTTTAGACTGATGGTTATTCGGACGCTCGTGTTCGTGAACGTATTTTGCAATACCAAATGCACTTTCTTTGTATCTGCACTTGATTGTACGTACATTTGAATGTGGGAAGCGATTGTTTTCAACTCAATGTGAAGATTCCCCGTGATGTGCTTTGTGTGTGTTTAACGCGATTGTCATTGTGATTGTAATCGACTCGCATGCGCCAGGAAGTCTTGACTTTGCAGCAATATATACTATATATAAACATAAAAAAGGTGTTGCATAAATAGTGGCTTACGTTGAAGGAGCGCTATCTACCCATGAAACTGAACAAATAAATTTTTTGGCTCCCGGTAAAAATTTCGCCAGCGGATCGTCATTTCGTATATGAAAATAATTGTATTATGCAAATTGATGACAAATCTGGTTTCTCTGGTTAATAGGTAAAATAATCTTCTTTAGTCACAAACTATGATATTGGTAGTTGTTATGATACTTAATTACATATTAAATAGTTTATTTTTATATTATATATTTATTATTAAATAGTTATGAACGTAGGTAAAATAAATTAATAAAAACAATCATTTTGAAGATCAAAACATTTTTTTATATACATTCTACTTAACCCAGTATTGAGACGATGTATTTACCTGTCTAAACTGTACCAAAAAGACATATTATTATGTTCTGGGTAAAATTAATATAATTTAATTTTTTTTTAATAAATTTAAAGAGTTCAGATATATCTTGACTCACTTGATCCACAAATTTAATCTAAGTATATACTTACATAGAAATCAATACTACAACGCTCTAATCACGATGAAACAAGTAGGTATCAGGCGTTTATTATACGCCCCTATGAAAACATCTTCATAATTAGAACATTAACTAATATATTAGATTTTTTTCCTCCTAAATGCGTTAAATTCTAAGTCGTATTCCGACATGGTGACATCATGATAAAACTTGGGGAATCGGAATCGGAAATATAAAGGATACTCTATGGTCAAGACAGTGAAATGGAGGTCATTAAATTGAAATTCTACAAGTAATTATATGAAACTGGGTTAAAGAAAACCTGGTTTTTGCTATAAGTAGTTATACTTAATACAAATGTAGGTCAATGTTTAACGAAGCGGTTTCATTTTATGAATGAAATTAACAATAATACCACAGGCTAATTTTAAATCGGATTTCTGATTGATTTAATTCAGTTATTTATTGATGAACGACCCAACGTTTATTAAAGCACAATTATATCATTGAAAACCTAATCACAAAATTTTCGAAAGTTGTTTTACCATAAGTATTTTAAAAGATTAAGTAGGCCTACTGCAAATAATATTGTATATATATAATTGTATATAATAAGGACGTTGGCTTGTTGGTATATTGGTTAGTGACCCTGACTGATAAGCTAGAGGACGTGAGTTCGATTCCCACCCAGAATAAATCTATATGTGGTGAGCACGATTATTTGTTCTGTGTCTGGGTGTAATCTATCTATAATATATATGTAGTTACAAATATGTAAGTATGAATATCATTTGTTTGGTTGCCATCATACAGGTTCCAGGTTCAAGTGTTATAAGGCTATCCCAAGATATTTATTATTATTTATAATGTGAGTTATTATTATTTATGTTATTATTATTTATATTATTTATTACTTACCCAAGACTTCATGAAAATGGTATATTTATTCAGAAATCTAAGGGAGGATTAATTTTGTAAAATTATGACGTAAACATTATATTCAAGTATTAATGCGAGTGTACCTTATTTTTTGATATTATCGATGTTATTCCGCGACCTACTGAGTGCGTCGAATTTTAATCTATTTCACTAATTAACATATTTTTTTTAAATGCTTCCTTATATATTTCTACTGGTTATACGTGCTTGCACAAACCCACCATTTTCTTTGTAATTGGTGAAATAATTTTCTAAATAATTAGTTATGTTCTTTTACGTATTTTTATTACACACTCTCGTGTAGAAATTACGACGAATACAAAAAGAAGGTTAACTATTTCCTGTTGTATTTATCGTACATACTGGTCACAAATATTATTTAAATCTTTTTTCAAAACCAAATGCAAATTTTTAAATTTCATTTGTTTTTCTGTAATTATTGCTTATTATTTATTCTTTCAACTACGAAAAAAATTCTAACTTTGAATTTAAGTTTCATACTTTTACTTGCGTTGCTCTAAATTTGTCCACGAGTACTCGTGTATTTAAATCGATATTGAACACATGTTTTTTATCGAAAGAAAGGTTTGACAAGCACCTAAAAACATAACTACAAAATCAACTGCTCACTTCTCATCCTCTCAGATCAATCATCCTGTGATGTAATATAACTTATTATCCTATTTTTTACTCTCATATCAAATTGCAATTTTTTTATATTCACACGGTGCTTTAAATTGCGAGTATTAGCAAATATTTTGTCATCAAGTCCAACAAAATATATGTTCAGGATATCCTTTATTAATGCCATGGTTGATGATTAAATCAGTTATGTTGTTTTTATAGTTTCCAAACAACCATTGCAATGAACAAATATGTCTATTAATTTTTCAATTGATGTTTACGATGATACGAGTTTTCTGCAAAGGGATTTTTTGTCGCTTAATGTAAGATTGATAGCGGTATGACGTGCTTGATCGAGTATCTTTATTGCCTTATGTGCCTCGTTTATGAGGTAGTCTCCTCCAAATCACAACAAACAACGGGCGGGCCTGTGGCGTGGTTGGCAAATGCTTTGCAGGTCGTGGGTTCCCACCCGGAACAGATATTTGTATGCATAACATGTCTGTTTGTCCTGAGTATGGGTGCAATTATCTGTATAAGTATGTATTTACAAAAACAAAGTAGTATACCTAATGTTATCTTGTTTCCATAGTACAAGCTCTACTTAGTTTGGGATAAGATTACCGAGTGTGAATAAATCCTAAAATATAATTTATTACTAGCTGTGCCCCGCGTTTTTACCCGCTTTAAACTTTATAAAGTATAGCCTATGTGTTATTCGGATATATAAGCTATATTACTTTAAAGTTTCATCAAAATCCGTTCAGTAGTTTTTGCGTAAAAAGTAAAAAAACATCCATACATCCATCCATACTCACAAACTTTCGCATTTATAATATTAGTAGGATTTACTTAGAAAAGAGTCCCTAATTACTTCAATCACTAGACTGGAGTTTGTTATTTTTAGCAAACCTTTCAACCTGGAGTCAGTAAGTTGGTGTTTCCAAATGAAAGCGTATAAAAACGTTACCTAGTTCTACACCTGTTCTTTCTCCCGTTGTAAGTTTCAAGCTATAAAAAACGAAGGCGAGTGATGACGAGTCATGACAAGTCACTTGGTGTACTCGCCTTGAGTTGCCAACCTTCACGCATTATGAATTAATCAACCAATTTATATCATTGATTTGTCAAAACACAGGCACCTACATTATTTTAGTTGAGCTTCAATTTCGGCAACCATTGTTTTAGTCTATAATAATATTTTGATACATTTTCATTCACACACAGCCATCTGATCCCAAACTAAGTACCTAGTGCTTGTACTATGGAAAAAAGATATACTACATGATATACTACATATTCTACTTTTTTTTGTAAATATATAGTTATATCGATAATTACACTCAGACTCAGGACAAACAGTCACGTTCAAGCACACACATATCTGTCCTGGGTGGGAATTGAACCCACGACCTGCGACGTGAAAGGCAAGTATATCTACCAAGCAAGCTAACCGGCGCACAATATTAGTTGCATACAGGTTCCCTTTGACTTAATTAAGAAATAACTAAATAAGTAAAACCGTTAAAGCGCCTTAAATGCGTTAAGAAATATCGAATCGATTGTATAAATTCAAAGTGTCAGTAGCACGGTGCGGTGGCGGAGCGGTTAACGCACGTGGGGCCGGATACCCTGTGGTCGTGGGTTTGATTCCCACCCGCACTCAAATTTATAAAATTAATTTTAAAGATGTATGATAAATAAGTAAGGGCGACATCTGATAAATATAACATTACTGCGGTAACTCTGTACTTTTTATTAAATCAAATATAATAAAATAAAAATATGAGACTTGTTACGTTAAGTCTCTTATATCATATTTAATTTGTCTAAATGTTTTGAAAGATCAGCTTAATGCAATGAGACTCAGTTTTAAATGTTCCTGTAGTTTAATTTTAGACAAACAATTGACAATTTCGCCCTGTTGTCTATGTTCTTTCAATGGCTTGTTGGTCTGTTAGTTGAGTGGTTAGTGACCCTGACTGTTAAACCAGAGGCCGTGGGTTCGATCCCCACAGAAGGCAAATGTTTGTGTGATGAGCATTATTTATTCCGTGTCCGGGTGTAATTTATCTATAATAGAAATATATTAGTAGATATATTTATCAGTTGTTTGGTTGCCATAGTACAGACGCTGCTTAGTTTGGGATCAGATGGTAGTGTGTTAATTGTTCGAAGATATTAATTAATTTATTATTATTAATTATATTATAATCATCATCATCATCATCACATCGGCCGAAAGACGTCCAATGCTGGACAAAGGCCTCCCCCAAAGATCTCCACAATTGCCGGTCTATATAATTTTTATAATAGCATTATATTTAATTGCACGCCTGCATGTCAGGGTAAACTTGAGAAGTAGATTGGCTTGGTTTATCAAAACGCTACTTAACTTTGAATTCAAATACAAACGAATTTCGAAGTTGAGATCCGTTTATTAATACTGCCCTTAAACGATTACAAAAAGAGAAGTATACAAGAAACCCTAAAAACTAATTTAGCCTAATATCACACGTACTGGGTGGCTTCGATACAGATTTGGGTGCAAAGTTATTCCTGGAGTTTTAATTTCATACAAAAGGTATACGATTTTGCCTTGGGCTTGCGAATTATGTGAACTGGTTCCTAATATTACGTGCCGTACCTTCAAGTGACCTTAATAATATACTTGTAATAATACTAACCAAGTTCACCATGAGTTCAACGAGGTCACATTATTATTTCATGCCGACATCTCTTGATTAACAATCAATCACTAGACAATATGGTATTTGTTAAGTAAATAGATAATAACTAATTATTATCTATAGAAAAGAAGTACCTTGGATCATCATCACCTATTCCGTATTCCAAACGGAAATTTACGATAATCCTGGGTATACACTTACATAAGGTTGCTTTGGTTTTTAAACTTTTTGACTCTACACGCTATGTCTAACTGACAGCCTCTGTACCTGGGAATGTCTATGAACAATTTTCAATTCTCAATTCAAATCATTATCAAGTTTTATCTACAATCCAGAATAGTCAAATACCGAACTATTGCTTATTTGAGAGATATCGTGCTATTCTCATTGGTCGATAAGTAGGTGAAAGCAAATTTACTTGAATCACTTAACCACTTGTCTTACGAGATTGGGTTAGCTATCAAATTTATACGAGCACGGTAAGGGACTACTCTCCTAGTCTATTAGACTTGGCATTATTTTGAGGGCTCGTCGTAACTATTGTTATACAACCACGCGATGGAGCAAGGCAAAGGGGAAGACAAGCAAAGAGATGGATAGATGTCATAAGAAAAATTGGAGGTTTGACTAGAAAAGCTAGAGACAGAAATGAGTGGAAACGGCCGGAAGAGGTGATCACTAAACCGAAAAATACGATGCGTTAGATTTAAGTTTTTAATACTATTAGATTATATAGGTATATGTTCAGTTTTACAGCAGGAAAAGGCTTAATAATAACCATTGTTATACATATATATGTGTGTGTATGTTATGATGACCACAAAGGCTAAAATCGCTGGGAGATCTGAATCGTAATCTCCTGGGCTATGGTTCGATAGAAAAGCTAACGCCGTTCAATGACCTCAAGATAATAAATTTTCCCATTTAATTGTTTTTCGTAATCGGTTATGAAGAAACAATTGTTGTAATACAGGTCCCAGTGTCTATAACGAAACTTGAGTTTATTGAAAACAGAACACATTAAATTATTATTTCCTTCCTTTAGTCGGTTCACCACGTAAACACCCGATGTTTTACTTATAAAATATTTCTTCACCTTATTCCAATTAATAAAAGGACATGTTTATACGTTCTGTATGTTTGTAATTCCTATGAGTCACTTAATTATTCATTCCTTCTTATTAGCCATATATTTTGGGTTCAGGCTTTGAATTCTCGAGTTTATGATTTGATAGCTTAGATAGTCTAAGCTTAATCGTTTTCCGTATTAGTTCTATCATTTTAGCCGAAAGAAGAATACTTACTGCTGGACAAATGCCAACCCCAATGAACACCTAAGGGGGACATGCCATATCCGCCACGCTAGGCAGACGGGCTTGATGGACCCCGTATGATGGTCATAGTAATCAGAAAGCTGCTATTTTTACGTTATAGGGATCATAAACGGTAATATTATGAGATTTATGACCTATAATCTCAGACTGTTTTTATTTCGGCCAGTTCTCTGATAGCTATCCTCTCGGGACAGCATATAGCACAGGCTCTTATACTCTTTGTGATCCCTTATACTGCTAGAGGCTTTTAATCCAACAAAATTTAGGTAAATACGTACCTAGCAATGTTTTGACTGTCAGTCCGATTGACCGATGAGTGCAAATATACTTTTTTATATTTACACCTCTTTTTATGATTATGGAATATTAGTGGCAATTGCATTTATAACAAAACCTATCATAATGCATCCTTAGAAATCACCAATCGATAAAGTTAAATGGATCTAGCGGTAACATGTTAATCGTAAGTGATGAGAGTCTAGGTTCACGTTCTAGGTCTGGCCAAAAATGTTCCACCCCCGAAGCTCAGAGAGCACTTAAAGCTGTTGGACCTGATCTCTTCCCAGTCGAGGCATATTACCGTAACATTACATTATAAGAGTGATTGTTATATTATATTATAAGAGTAAACCTGCGTCCGCTTATAAACTTGCACTATAATAGACCCTGTGTAAGGAGCTAGTTTTATAGTAGTAATTCATATTCACCGATTTAGCTGAAAGCTATCGATCTCATTTTCAGCTTTCAAATATAACAATATTGAAACTTACTTTTACTTGTATTTTTAGTTAAGTAATTCGAAATAATATATCTATGAGTACGTCTAAGGAAGAAAGAATAGCCAGAGAAAACGCTTGTAGAATGGGTTTTCAAAATTAACTTTTAACTTTTTTAACATTGCAAAGCATAGTCCTCACTTCCATGCTGTAGATACACGAATAAAATAAAGTGCCAGCGGTTTAAAAAATCATGCTAGCTCTTTTAAAACTAAGCTCAAAGTATTTTTGCTGGATAGTTACATGTACTCAGTAGATGAAAAGTATTTTAAAATTTCTTAGTAACAACATGCTACCATTTTTCTATTTAAAAAAACTTATTGTGTTTAGTAATCAAGTCTTATTGTTTTTCTTCAAATTGCTACATATTCATTTCTTTTTTAATATTCATATATGGGTATCTACTCATCATATTTTATGTAATGTATCAAACACAATGTAAAATTGTTTCTGATAGGTAAATAAATAAATATAATAAAAAAGGTAGTCGGAAGTAGTTTAATGTTAAAATCAAACTCATATATTATATGGTAGTGTTAAATCAGGTGCCTTGAATGTTAATAAAATATAAAATGATGACAAAGGTTACATAAATTAACACTCGATAATATTACTATTATTATGAATATCATATAGTTTCCGTTTTTGTGCAATAATATGTTACTGTTTAACTGGTTATTCATATGGTGCAGCTTCGCTTAAGCGTTTTTTTTTATTAAAGCTCTGTTAGTTGGACAAGTGACATTGCAGTTTTTTGTTACTTATTTCATAAAATAATATTTTCCTACTTACTTTGTTTATTGGAACGTCTTTCGTTCAATAAAGTCCAACATCAAATACTTAATAAGGATTTGTTTTGTTAAAAGTTTAAGAAAGTAGAACTAACACTTCTTTTATCAGTGAACAAAACATATTCACACTATTTTAAACAGAATTGGTACAATAGGAAATGAGGTGTGTCCTCAATACTTCCATTTAAATAAATTTAAAACAAAAGACTAGGAGACGAAACGTCGCGTTCGCGATCGCATTGAGTTTGAAAATTTAAATAACGAACGCGTGTTGCGCACGCGCCTGCTTTGGTACGACTGGTGGAGGTTTCCCGCCAAAAGCATGCAGAGATAGTGGCTGCAAGTAGCCGCAAACATTCATTCATGTATGCGAATATTATGCAATGTTCTTATTATTGTTATTATTTCAGGGCCCACTGAATTATTGCAGTTGGGTCACGATTACCCGCTGGGTTACGACCGGGTCACTTTTGTATGATTATGCTATCTACTAGCACTCATACAATTGTTATCGTTTTAGTAGATGTTATCTCTGACAGTCAATAGTTATTTAATTTCACTATCATACTTACATCTTATTTGCTAATAGGTGCATTAACTATAGGCCACAATAGATCAGTATTATTAGATTTGGAATTACAGTCCAGATAGAGATCAAGATCGAGAGAGAAAAAGAAATTGATTATACGAAAAATTGCCAAGTCGTTAAACAAGCATATGATTAGTGATGACGTGGACGTATTATATCTGGAGTGTATTCTGTAAGGTTCTGCTTCCCCAGTCGTAGCTCACAGAGCGGTTGAACACTTACCTTAGGCAGAACCATTCACGCAAGATGTACTAACATAATAATATAACTAAACCACAAACTATAAATCTCGATAATTAAACCTAATATATGACAATAGCTAGCTAAATAACTAAATCAAAAATTTTACATATTAAATAGTATTTCTAAATATTTATTTATTTTGGTTCACCAACAATTGATTACACCAACAGTACACAAAATAACAAATATATGATGCAAGTAACAGTGTAATAATCACTTATAGGTAAACACCAAATGGGTAGTTAATAAAAATATTAAATAGTAAGCTAACCTAAGACTGCATTACGCACATTTATGTAGAACAGAGAAAAAAAAATAACACAAAAATGAGAAAACCGCAGGGTACAAGGTTAGTACATATCTTTTTTTTTTGATAAGGCAGGGAGATGGGACGCGGGTATGCTGCTCCGGTGCCCCCCTTTTGCGCCGTGTCCCAGATGGTCGGGACACGCACCCGGGGAGGACTGGGGGTTGCTCTCCCCATTTGCCGAATCCTGTCAGTACGGCACAGCGACTGCGCCACAAACAGTTCGCTGTCTCCCCGGGGCTGCTTGCACGTGGCGGCAGTTGAGGACACTTCTCATACTGCCACCGCAGGCAAGGTTAGTACATATCTGGCAGACAGTTCATTATTTCTTATTTTAATTTTGCTATTGAGTCGTGATGTATCCATATCGTGTTGGATCCATTGACCTATATGTATTAAGTCAATGATTGGATCACTGCACTAATTTATGATGTTGTAAAATCTGGCATATGGCGAATTAGCGCCTAAAACAGTTCATCTAATTGGAGGGCAGAGTGGAGTGATAGAATTACGTGGCATTCTGGAGGGTGCGAGGTTATTTGTACGAAGTTGGTAATGATAGAGAGATAGAAGTATTGAGTGCCCCAGATACAATAGAAAAATTTAAAATTTTGTACGTAAATAATGCATCATTGAAGCGTCTTCGCTTGTCAAGCGTATTCATAGCAAATGCTTTAATCAATTTAGTATATTTTGGGAATCCTGAGGAAAATGCCAGATGCCAGATAAATCGTTTATTTTATTTATTTATTTTATTTTACGCTCTATCTAACTTAAATGCTACTTGCCACCGTTTAGCTACATAGCGTTCACGCACGAGAAGGGCCACTAGAGACGAAGCATATCGACGCGTTAGCATTAAATTCTATATTTAACTTATATGCCTATAAAATAAGACTATGTACCATTATGGGGAGAACTGTACAATATCCTTCATTAAAATAAAGTTGTGCATGTACAAAGGGGTTGTGGCTGGCAACCCTATTCGGAAAAAGTTGTGACTATGAATATATAGTTGGACATGGCTTGCGATTCTGTCCTTTACACCACTGAGCTAATTTAATTTTAATTTCATCTCTCTCATATTTCCCGGAAATAGAATTGTCAACTAACTAAAACTGCACTACTTTCCGCGCATTGATCATATTATTGAACTGTGATTAACTCAATTACTAATGTAGTTTTGTTTTCGATTTATGGCTATGACTAGCCGTGCTCCGCGGTTTTACCCCCGTTAAACTTTGTAAATTATATCATATGTGTTATTCGGATAAATAAGCTATATCAGTACAAAGTTTCATTAAAATCCGCCCGGTAGTTTTTGCGCGGAAGAGTAACAAACATACACACTCACACACTCGCCTTTATAATATTAGTGTGATTAGTTCACATTTTAAACTGAAACCAACTTTACAGGGAGCGTGGTGACGAGGAAGCTGTTCTTTTGTCAGCTTTTATTGCATTTATAATGTTTGTTCTTGATAGTACACAAAAATCACTTTTTTAAACTAAAAAATTTAAACATATTGTACAAAGGCGTGCTTTACTTAATATGAGTTTTCTTCAATCAAACCTTCGAAAGAGTGAGACTTGCGTAAAAATGGTGTACATGTATAGTGTACAACAAATAATTAGGTAATTACATTTAAATATGCATATAATACCTTACGAATATAATATTACACTGTATAATTACATAAAATTTACCTAAACATATATAACTAGCCCACTTTCAAACCACATAATAGATCCATTGAATACATCAATGGATGAACTAGTGCGTATCGTATGAGGAAGAGAATTCCTCTAACGCACCGCACGGCCCGTAAAAGAACCACCGAAGCGGCTGGAAGTATGAAAAGTGACTGAGCGTTCACGGGAAAGAATATGAGAATCTCGACGCCGCGCGCCGCCGCCGCATAGGTAACCGCATCAACTGAAACCGAAAAGCAAAGACGCATAGAGTTCAAAAATGAAAGGAAAATTAAAATTTTGCAGCCCCTCAAGCTTGATTAGTCCATGACAGGTTGCAATAAATAATTATGCCAAGATTTTATCATGATAAGAGTAGTTTATAGGAACATAAGATTTCTTAGAAATTAAATTAACCACATCATCATCATCATCTTGACCCACCAATACGCCAGTGGGTCTGGTTTCCGCACTTAGTCCCGATGTGGACCATTGTACGTAAGCCACGGTGGCCTTTACTCCATCCAGCCCACCTCCTTCCAGAAGCATATTAGATCTCCCAAACTTCTCAGGGCCTCCGGAAGAGTTCTTGGTGAGCCCAAGGTTTCTCTCCGGATTTTCACGATGCCTGTGCACTCGAGGAGCACATGCGCGACCGTTTCGTCAGCGTCCATGCACGCTCTACACAGAGGGCTGTCAGTTATGCCAATAGTGTGAAAGTGTTTGTTGAGTGAGCAGTGTCCGGTGATGGTCCCCACCACAACTCGTAGGTTTTTCCTGTTGAGCCGTAGTAGACGCCACTTCAGCTTACCATCCAGGCATGGCATTGCTTCTTTGGATTGTCTACAGCCCGATGCTGAGGACCACCAGATCTCGGACTGTGTGTGTGTGTTTTTGTAACCATTTACGTATTTGAGTGAAGGGTATGGGCACAGTTGGTTCCGGTCCAATGGCCGCTGTGTTTGAGCCTCTCCTGGCTAGCTCGTCAGCTGCATCATTGCCCAGTGACCCGCTGTGTCCTTTGATCCATTGTAGAGTTATAGTGTTGTTGTAGTGTCCCGCAACATGTTCCAGTGCGTTATGGCATTCCAGTATTAATCCCGAGGCAAAGTGGTATCTTTCCAAGGATTGAAGTACTGATGCGCTATCAGATAGTATGCGTATGCAAGTGTTTGTGATTTTTCTAGCCTTAATTGCATGTGCTGCAAGGATGATGCCAACACACTCAGCCTGGTATACAGTGTTGAGCGTACCTAGGGGCCTTGATATTTTGCACTATCTATCCTGCACAGTAAGATGTAGGGGTGGCAGTCCCAGCGTTGCTTGTAGAGCGGCGGTGGGTGTTGTTCTCATGCTGCCAGTGATTGCTACACACGCCAGTCGCTACAGCTTTTCTAGTTCTTTTTGATTTGAGCTCAAGTTGGTCCTGGGCCACCAGACCAGCGAGCCGTATGTGACGAGTGGTCTAGGGCTAATGCCCCAGTTTTTTCCCAGCAGTTGCTTACACTGCCACATTGATATGCTGGCTTTGGTGGTCAAGTATTCAGTGTGTTTTGCCCAATTCAGTTGTTTGTCCAAATATATGCCCAGATATTTGGTTTCAGTTGAAAGGGTCAGGGTTGTGCCGAAAAATTTTGGTAACTGAAGTGTTGCCAGCTTCCTTTTTTTTGTGAAGAGTATTAATTGTGTTTTTGTGGGGTTTACCGATAGTTGGTATTCTGTGCACCATTGCTCTACTATTTTTAGGGCTTGGCGCATGAGATTGCATAAGGTGTTTTCATGTTTTCCGTTTATTATTATGGTGATATCGTCAGCATAGCCAACGGTAAAGTAGTCTTTATTGTTTAGTCGTTCGATCAGTTCATTTGCAACAAGGTTCCACAGAAGTGGCGATAGAACACCACCTTGTGGACATCCCTTTGCCACGATGGCCCTTGTGGTGTCGTTCACTGTAACTTGTACAGCCCTCAAACTGAGCATGTTATTAATCCAGCCAGTTAGGGTTGAGTTGACGCCGTGTTTCTCTAGGGCCATGCTGATGCTGTGGAAGATGGTTTTGTCAAAAGCGCCTTCAATGTCCAGGAAGGCAGCTAGAGAGGAACCTTTGTGGTCCACTGCACATTCGATCTTAGCGACTACGCTGTGCAGAGCAGATTCTGTGGATTTGCCTGTAGAGTAAGCGTGCTGTTGTTTGTGGAGTGGTTTTACTCGGAGAGCTCCGTCCCGAATGTATCTGTCACAGAGCCTCTCAAGGGTTTTCAGTAGGAAAGTTGTCAGACTTATGGGTCTGTATGCTCTCGGTTCTGTGTAGTCAGTTTTTCCGGGTTTTGGTATAAAGATAACTTTTACCTCGCGCCATGCCAGCGGCACATATCTGTGCGCTATGCAGGTTCGGTAGATCTCTACTAACCATGGTAAAAGGTGGTCCATCCCCCATTGCAGCAGGGCCGGGAATATGCCATCCAGGCCTGCCGACTTATATGGTTGGAAGGTTCTAATTGCCCATCTTATCCTTTCCTCTGTTACTATGCTCCGGGAGTTGGACCAGTCTTGGTCGGTTGGTGTCCATATTGATTCATCCATCCATGATCTGTTCTCTGAGAGTTTGCAGTCTGGAAAGTGCGTTTCTAAAAGTACCTTGCTGGTTTCGTAGTCTGTTGATGTGTATGTGTGGTCTGGCTTTTTCAACGTGCTAAGGTTACGATCTTTATCAGTTGATAGGATCTTCCTTACACGTGCTGCCTCATCATTTGATTCTCTGTTGTCACAGAATTGGCGCCAGGCTGTTCTTCTGGCCCTTCTGATTTCCTTTTTGAAGGTGTGTTGTGTTGTTTTGTATGTCTCCCAGTCTTCTGGGAATCTTGAGTTTTTGGCTCTCTTAAATTGTTTGCGTAGTGTTTTCCTAAGTTCGCTAAGTTCGGCATTCCACCAGGAGCTTCCCTTGCTCCTGTTGGATGGAACCCTTAGTTTGCAGCAAGCGTGGCATGCTTCAATTATGTAATTTGATAGTTTTGTTACAGTGTCTTCAAGATGTGTGGGATTTATTATGTTTGTGGGTGTTTTATGCTTAGCTAATAGTGTAGCTAGAAGTTTTTTGTATCTGGGGACGTTGGTTCGTCGCGGATTTCGCTTTGGTTCGGGTTTTTTTGGAGTGGTTAAGAGTATAAATCGAATCCTTCTATGGTCGGAGCAAGAAGGTTCATCTGATACGTGCCAGTTAGATATGAGGTTCGTCGCGCCTAATGTGGCCAGCGTTAAGTCTATGATGCTTTGTCCACGGACTGTGACCCATGTGGGTTCCGAGCCGCGATTTATGATGTTAAGATTAGTAGAGAATAAGTATGTGCATAGTACCTCTCCTCTAGTGTTTGGCTTGTCGCAGCCCCAAAGTGGGTGGTGAGCATTTGAGTCTGTGCAGATGATTAGGTCCAGATTTGTGCCTTCACAGTGGTTTACTAGGTCAGCCATCTCTCTTGGTGGACAAACCTCGTCGTCGCCTGGCATGTATATTGAGGCCAGTACGATGTCCGGGGCCTCGCCTTGTGTCTGGAGCCTGATAGCTGTTAAATCTCTGGAACAGAATTGGGTGAGTGTTGTTGTGGGTATATCTTTAGGTATGTAGACACAGGTTCTTGGTGTTCCAGTGCCATGTGTGTCTAGGATCAGCTTACCTCCGATGTTACTGAGGCCGCATATTCTGTTGTTTCTGACCCACGGCTCCTGGATCAGTGCGACCGTATTTGGTTTTGTCTCCAGCGCCCTGCGCAGGCTAGCCGTGGCAGTCTGGCTATGCTGGAGATTTGTTTGTATTATTGCTAGGGGAGGGGGTGAGGGTGGCGGCGGCTGGGTGGAGTTAGGGCGAGACGGGTCCATCGGATATCCTGTCTCCCTCCCCCATCCTGTGTTCGCCTAGATCCGGTGAAGATGCGAGCAGTTGCTCGGTCCACCCAGGTGAAATTAACCACATACCGGCCACCAATAATGAGACCTTGACTTAGATGAAATAATAATAATAATTTCCTGGGAAATTACACTCTAACTAAGCAGAGCTTGTACTACTGTCCGGCAAATTAAGTTCTGCAGCATATGCAGTGAAAACTATTAGACGGCTGACTGATGTTGACACAGCTAGAATGGTTTATTTCAGTTATTTTCATAGTGTAATGTCCTATGGAATTCTTCTCTGGGGTAGCTCTGCTGACATTAACACCATATTTATATTGCAAAAAAGAGCTGTAAGAGCTATCTATAATCTTGGCTCGAGAGTGTCTCTAAGAGAAAAGTTCAAAGAGGTCAACATTCTAACTGTACCATCTCAGTATACACACATCAACACAATCTAGGGATATTGAACATTTCATTGATTATCTAGAAAACTATAAACATTTTGTTATGACTGTAAATGGAAGAATTAAAGATAATTTCATGGCCGATATTTAAACATTAACAACACGATGCGATTTTGTTTTTCTAATTAATAAAAGTCTTAAATTAATTAAGCCATAGAAAATTACTGAGTGAACAAAAACATTTTATTCTTATAAAATTATTCAATCGAATTAAATGAATAAAAATCTTACCAAATCTGATAATCAGTAATCGGTATTTCCTCCTCTAACATTAATCACACAGCGGCAACGATTTTCCATACTTAAAATTAAGGTGTCAATGTCTTGCTGGGGTATGCAGTCCCAAGTTCTTTTTAAATGTTCGAAAAGTTGTTCTTCTGTTGTCAAGTTGGGCGGAAAATCCCTCAATGCTCTTCGCTGTAACATGTCCCAGGCGTGTTCAATTGGGTTTAAGTCTGGCGACTGTGGAGGCCAATCTAATACCTGAACATCGTGTTCTCGAAGGGCGGCCCTCACCAGCCGCGCTGTATGGGAAGGTGCATTGTCATGCATGAGCTGAAATTCTTGCCCCGTTAGGGCCCTGAGCGGGACAATGACACGTTCTACTACCTCCTCACGGTATCTATGGGCAGTCATGCTGCCCTGAATCCAAATGAGTTGGGTTCGTCCGCCGATTCGTATTCCTGCCCACACCATAATTGTCCCGCCTTGGTAAGAGTGGACCTCCTGTGGATGTCGGAGACGGCTGACCCTGCCTGGAGTTCTCCAAACGCGTGTTCGTCTCGAATCTGGATGAAATCCATAGCGGGACTCATCAGTGAACAGCACCAATGACCATTGTTGATCACTCCATGTCAAATGTTCTTGAGCCCATAAAAGTCGCCTACCGCGATTGCCACGTCGCAGCGCTGGGACTCGTAGCGGTCTGCGAGCATGAAGACCAACTTCATGCAGCCTCCTTCGCACGGTTTGGTCGCTCACCAGCAGCTGCTGACCCTCCTGGAGCCTTTGCACTAGTTGCATCGCTGTGATATTGGGTAGTCTTCTGGCGGTCATTTGGAGAAATCGATCCTGTCTCTGAGTGGTAACACGATATCTACCTGTGTGCCGTTCTGCCACATCTCCAGTAGCGCGATAACGTGACCACAGCCTGGATACCACATTTTGGCTTGTGCCCAGAGACTCAGCAACGACGCGTTGAATAGCACCGTTTTGTAACATGCCAACTGCCCGTAACATTTCATCTCGACTCAAATGATGGCGTGGCATGACGCTAAAAAGCTTACACAACCAATTGAGAAAAGAAAATAAAACAATTTATCAGGTTTTCTTCAATTAACACGCAAAAAAAATTTTAATGCAACTTCTTGAAATTAGATACAACTCAAGATTGCGCTGTGCTTTGCGTGTTTTCATTTGTTTCTCATTTTAATTTTTAAATTTTGAATAAAGAATAGACAAGGTTTAAATCTGTAAATAAACTTTTTAAGGAAACTAAATAGGTTTTAAACAATAAAGCCATGTTTGATTTCAAAATAACGTATCCCTAGACTTTGTTGATGTGTGTATATATGAAAACTTACTATATGTGCATAAAAATATCGATTCCTTCTGTAAAAGGAGCGATACACATAATGTAAATACTAGATATAAGAATAATCTCATATTGCATACTACCCGTCTCCACAAAATAAGTAACTCTTTTATGGGGCAATGTATAAGATTCTATAACAAAATTCCCAATGATATTAGAGAATTGTCTACGAATAAGTTTAAAAGAATTATTAAAGCCAAATTGTGTAGCAGGGCATATTACAAAATTTCTGATTATTTAAGTGATAAAAGTGCTTGGGATTGAGTTGTTCTGAGTCAACACACATGATTGTCATTAATCTTATGTAACTATATTTTATTTTAAAAAAGGATTCCTACTGAGTTTTCTGGCAGTGTTTCTCAGTAGCTGCCACGTCATGCACTGCACGGTAGGGAAAAAAATATGACGATTCCACATAAATGTAAAATTTTTACGGAATAAAGTACCTTTGACTTTGACTTTATGGAAACTAGATAACTGATATACTACATATACTTTTTATTTCTTTTGTGAATACAACTTATATAGATAGTTACACCCAGACTCAGGACAAACAGACATGTTCATGCACACAAAAATCTAACCATAATTAACCATTAGATCACAAGATTTCGCCCCATTACTAATGTTACCATGATGGCACATAGCCACATGGCATCGATGGCATCAATATCTTCGACTTCAAAGTGTGGGGCGAGTTGCAAGTCTTCTCCATAAAGATGGAATTAAGAAGAAATAATTTCGGTAATGTTATTAATACATAAGTATCGAAAAGAGTAAAGGAGAAAACCCGTCACCCTGAGGTACGCACGGCTACATATCAAGCTATACATTTCCACTTTAAGCCGCCCTGTCGTTGTATGGAAATCCTTTACATCGCGAGATTAGCTCATACTGGAAATTTATAGCTTGATGTGTAGCCGTGTGTACGTCCAGAACTAGATCACACACACTCAGACGAAGTCTCTTTGCCGTGGCATTCTGTGAGCACCCTAGAAGATAAGAGTTCAACTACACTATATTCAGGTACGATTTATAAGACACTAAAGATAATGTCAAAATCAAAGAAATTAAAGCTCTTCTGAAGTCCAATAAAACCACCACCGTAAGTAATTTCGGCTCCATGGCCAATAGAATATCATCTGTAATTTTATTTGGTCCACTCTTATGAGGATATTTATATTTATATGATGTATTTAGATAAAATCCAATATCAATAATATTATTTAAAAAAATAAAGAAATGATGATATACTAATAAACGAGCTATTTTATTACAAAACGGTAAATTGGTGTTTAATTAAACCAAATGTTCGTTATCATTCTTTAACCTCAAAACTAATTTTATTATAATTTAAGTGGTTTTTATTTTATTTCTGTGTTTATTTACCAGTCCCCGCGTTTCCGCGTCCGGTTGCTTTTCACACTGGGTAGTCAGATTGCGTACTTTTCTTTCAACAGCCGCTTGCGCATCGCGCTGGCTGGCGCCTTTGCGAATTTTGCGCATATGGCTGTTGAATTTCTTTTCCCTGTACGAGTAGGAACCACCGACCCCGACCCTTTCTGTTATAGGTTTGTCAGTCTGCTATCGATTTTTTCGCGCGCCTTATTTGTCACTAATTCTTGAAAGACGGGCGTCGTTCTCAGGGTTGTTCGCATTGTTGTTCGTAACAAGGCTTTGTTATTAGGCGCTCGTGGACAGTAGCGGCCGGGAAGTTTCAAGTGATGCGTGAGGCGTAGCCAGGGTCAAAGGCACTGATGCAAACGATCGCGCTGGAGGCGCGGCATTCAAATTATACATCTGGGTGACCAATGATGGGAGCTGAACCAACGGCAAAATGAATTCCGTTGTTGGGCTTTCATGGAATCCAGAATATAATGGGCCATTTACTGGGCACTGGGACGGACTGAAAGTAGTCGGTCCCGCAGCCAGGGCTAGGTTATCCACATCCTGCATTGCCGCCCAGTTGCATGAGAAGAAATGTGTTGACGGTATGTGCCACCCCACGTTATAACACAGGGTGGCACACACCGCCACGAGTCTAACCCATCCATTGACAGCAAAGTTAGAATAGCAAAGGCAAAGCAGGCAAAACTGTGTCCTTTTTTTGTAATTGCCCTTAGGCGGTGGGATTTAATTAGTTCGCATTCCTCTCGCTTGAAATCTTTTCTGTAAGATATATCGAAATCCTAACTAAAAACTACCTACTGGACGGCTTTTTCGAAAACTTTTAAAAGCACCTAGTTAAACTTAAATCTAGTAAATATTATCTCTCGCTAGTATATCAGGGCTCATTAGTTATGTGTTGACGACAGCTTACCAGTGAGATTAATTACCCTGGCAGCAGATATTGAAGGCTATTACGAAGAATTTCTATAAGTTGAGAATAACGGAAAGACCGTGCACCTGGGCTTTCGTAGACATATTATGTATGTGCCTCCATAATTGGTTAGTCGCCACTGAGATTGGCCACTGTATATTGAGCCCAAAATTAAATTGAGATGCATGAGAGGGTTCTAGGACATTTGCGTAACTGTCACTACGTTATTACGCGATTAATGAAAGCCGCTCGTCCAATTGAGACAAATCGATAACAGTCACATTTTTCATAAGGCCTAGAATTCGCCTTTATAAATATTACACACACTAATATTGTACGTTTAGAAACATAATTATATTATCAATAACGTCCGATTGTTAATGAACACATTTATTCCTTTCAACCGCACGCTATTGATATATTAAAAAAAAGATAGATAAGCTGAAGTGACATCTATGGACGGTTACAGGCAGTAAGTATAGATCAAGGCGTCATAGTTGACCTTTATTTATGAATGTAGTGAAAACTTGTTTGGAATTGGAACAGTTTTCAACAGATGCCGTGATTTGGTTGAATATCTGCGCTGTTGTTTTGTATTATAACACCTAGGTACTTACTCAAATTGCTAAACAAAGTAAAGCGACATCTGTGGACGGTTCCAGGCAGCAAGTAACGATTGAGGTGTCATAGTTTTGACTGCTATGGGAACTTGATTGGAATCTTAACAGTTTTCGAAAGATGGCGCGGTTTAGTTGAATGTCTACGTTATGCGCTATTCATTTGTTTTGAAACACGTAGGTTCTTACTTAAAAAAAGCGAAACAAACTAAGGCGACATCTATGGACAGTAATCCGCAGTAAGTACCAATCGAGATGTTATAGTTGTTTGTTAGTTGTAGTTATCACAGGATGGCGGGATTAAGTATGTTGACATGAATTAGTTGAATGTCTACGTTATGCGCTATTAATTTGTTTTGAAACACGTAGGTTCTTACTTATAAAAAGCGAAACAAACTAAGGCGACATCTATGGACAGTAATCCGCAGTAAGTACCAATCGAGATGTTATAGTTGTTTGTTAGTTGTAGTTATCACAGGATGGCGGGATTAAGTATGTTGACATGAATAGTAAAATTTCATTTACTATCGCACACTATTTATTTGCTTTCAAAGTCTATTCTGTTGAACGGTTACTATTGTAGGTCATAGCGTTAGTGTTATATTATCTTTGGTCAAAGTTGTTTGTATTTGAAACTCGTTTAGAATGTCAACAGTTTTCAAAAGATGGCATGCCTTTATTTAATGTCATGGATATAAAATATCATTGAAATAAAGCAAGCCAAGTACCTAGGTATTTCTAAACAAAACTATATTAAGCGATATTGATTTGCTTCATTATATTAGGTCTTTACCTATGAAATTGCCGTTCTGCAGTACTGGCCATTTCAAATCAAAATAATTTTTGTTTGGCTAAGAATTCTAATTTCAAATTAATTTTATTTTAAAAACATGGATTCTTTTTTCCAAAAGTAGTCATTTCTTTATTGATTAGTGTTACATTTTCATCGCATTTCAATCTTTTTCGTCATCATGGATACGTTAAAAATTCGAGTAATTATGGAATATGAGTACCGTCGTGGCAGCAACGCGGCACAAGCGGCACGCAACATCAACGACGTTTACGGAGCTAACACTACAAACCAACGCACCACCTGTTATTGGTTTGCTCGCTTCCGTTCTGGAAATTTCGACCTGAAAAATGAACCTCGCGGTCGTCCGAAGACTTTGGTCGACAATGACGAATTAAAGGCGGTTGTGGAAGCTGATGATACACAATCTACGGCTGAATTAGCAGCAGCTTTCGACGTTAGCGTCAAAACAATATTGGTCCATTTGCGTCAAATTGGCAAGGTAAAAAAGCTTGACAAATGGGTGCCCCACGAACTCAATGATCGCCAGCACGAAGTACGCGTCGAGACGTGCCTTGCACTGCTCAACAGACACACAAATGAAGGAATTTTGAACCGCATTGTTACCTGCGATGAAAAATGGATTCTGTTTGATAACCGCAAGCGCTCAGCAAGTTGGTTGGATCCTGGTTCAGCACCTAAACAATGCCCTAAACGAAAACTTACCCCTAGAAAAGTGATGGTCACTGTTTGGTGGTCTAGCGCCGGTGTGATTCATCACAGCTTCTTACCAAACGGGGTGAGCATTACTGCAGATGTGTACTGTGAAGAACTGAGCACAATGATGGAGAAGCTGGCGCATCTCCAACCAGCATTGGTCAATCGCTCGTCTCCGCTGCTCCTGCACGACAACGCGCGACCTCATACTGCACAGCAGACGGTCTCCAAGTTGCAAGAACTGGGGTTGGAAGCTCTCCGTCATCCGCCCTACTCACCAGACCTTGCGCCTACAGACTACTACTTTTTCCAGAATTTGGATAACTTCTTGGCGGGAAAAAAATTCAATACCCGAGAGGCAGTACAAAATGCCTTTGAAGAATTTGTTGCCTCCCGTCCAGCTGATTTCTTTAAGAAGGGCATCAATAAACTGCCACTGCGATGGCAAAGATGCATTGATTGCATGGGTGATTACTTCGATTAATACAAATAAAAAAATACATGAAAAAAATTCGTTTAAATTTTTTCATACAAAACGGCAATTTCATAGGTAAAGACCTATTATATAGCATACCGACTATTGATCTCTTAAGAAAATTACCTAGGTACTTAATATAGATGAAGAGACATCTATAGACAGTTCCAGGCAGTAAGTAGCGATGGAGGTATCATAGTTGGTTAATTTTTGGTGTAGTCGAAACTGTTTTAGAAAGTTCCTCAGCGCTGTACACAGTTTTCTATAGATGGCGCACACTAAACTGAGTGAAGTTTAGTGTGCTCCGGTTTTTGATTCCAGAGTTTAGCTAAAAAATTGCATTTTACGGGAATTCAAGTCTCAGGTACCAAACTGAAGATAGATTTGTTCGGAGAGCACGTGAAGCCGTCGGCATCTGTTTCCCTTGCAGGTATTATGCATGTTGCAGAATAAAATGGTGTCATTTTCGTAATTTATACGCGACACATAATAAGAATTTACAATTGAAGTGATTATGGCCTAAAGGTTGTAATTGTTAGGGCGGATGTGTACCTACCGAACGTCATGACAAAAATGGCTAGGTGCCGTGTTAGTAGTACTATTTTTAAGAATTACGTCTTGTGTAGGTACTGACGACAATATTCCTAGTTGGTATCTAGTCAAGATAAGAAATTGACAGTGGTGCAGAAACGCTCTTAGGCTTCAGCGAGATAGGCAGGTAATACTTGGCGCTAGTGTCGGCTATACGCGCTTTTTATACGGTCCTATTGAAGAATTTAATATGTTTTGTGGAGGTAACCCTAAAATGCACTGTTGTAGATCAGCTAGAGCAGGTCATTGATTGATATAATATATGCTTAAAGGCTTGAGTCGCCGGTTGCCTATTATGTCCTAATTATTAAAATCTTTACTTACACTTCCACCAACTTATTTTAATACTTTTCCAAACAGCTATTGTGGACGATCATAGCGCTTCTGGAAATTACTCGACAGGAAATAATTCATATCCTTATATTACCATAACTATATAAATATAGCCTATGTGATAGTCGGATATATATTTTTATTCAGATATTATTACAAAGTTTCACCAAAATCCGTTCGGTAGTTTTTGTATGAAACTGTAATAAACATCCATAGATCTATCTATACCTACTCACAAACTTTCGCATTTATAATATTAGCGCGATATAGAGATTGCACTGTTAGTAGGTACTGTGACGACCTTCTTGGTTGCACACCTTCGTTCGTCCAAACGTTTTAAAAAGAAATAATTAAAAAGAAATCGTTTGAAAATATTTCGAACCAAAACAAAATTCTTTTCTAACAGTCAGTCTACGATACTATAGTAAAAGTGAAGAAAATATATAACCATTTACCCAAACTTCAGTATATTATTTTCAATATTAGAAAGATCCCGAAGACGTCTGGAGTAGCAGAACGTTATAGTACCTACCAATCGCCCGCCATGTGTGTAGAAGCTACTCTAAAATAAAACTATTCTCTAAAGTAGACGGACAAAAGATGTTAAACCTGTCAGCGGTACATTAACTTCGAACATTAAACACTAAATTTATATTCAGCTCATTCGAGAGGTGGACACCGAGACAGGTGGCGTAGTTCACAAGTTCACGGCCACTAAACGAGCTAAAGCGTTATTAACTGACGAATCCGGTAAAGATTACGACATCAACCAATTGGAGGAGGGTTGACGATCATTGTATTTTTATTTGTTATTAATAAAACGTTTATATTTTCGCTAAATACTTGCTTACTTATGGTATGGGCAGTGTTTGCCCTAGTGTCAGAATAATTCAAACCGCCCATTAGGCTTCTGACATGGCTTAACGACTGTTGTCTAGTGGCTACAACCGGGAACTATAGCTTAACGTGCTCTCCAAAGATCGACAGATAAAAGTGCTCAGCGAAGCACGGAGCACTAAACAAATTGGCGGTCACCCATCTATGGACTGACCGCGAGCCTAGTTGCTTAACCTAAAGAAGGTAAGTGCAACCTGATTCGAGACTAAAAATAGCGGATTTTCCAATTATACTGCTGTGGATGATGGTTATAAAAAAAGGTTTTAATATAGACAACTTATACCTAACGACGACATGGAAACGATCTAACGATCTTAAGCAACGGGGAAGGGTCTGAATAATCTGAATTAAAAAAAGTTTATATAATGCAGGCATATCGAAATGTGGGTAACAAATGTATCTGTAATTGTATAAATTAATATTTTCTTCGCAATTAAATCACATTCAGTACAGTATACACAGCTCTCACAATCTGTGTTTTCCTTGGTGTTCATACTTTAAATACGATGATCCTCGGTACCAGCGGGCCATGAGGAAAAGGAAAAACTGACCACGGCACCAAGCTAAATCATAGCATGTTCAACACTTGCAAAATAAAATTCAGCCTTACATGGAATGCTGTTGGCACCTTTGGGTGGAAGGACCTGTTTACTCGCTTATATGTATTTCTAAACTTAGCCCAAAAACAAACTTTTGGCATTATCATTGGTCTCAATCTTATAAGTAGTATAAACCCATAAGTCTGTGTATGTTCGAGGCGACTAGGATTTATTAAGAGTAGTTTGATTTCAAACCCATAGTTACTTTGACCGATGCGTTTTAACTATTGTCAGGTTGTGGTCGTTGTGGATTATTCGACTGTCACAGTTTCGTGACTAGACCATGGACACCCAACAAAAACGGAGTGAAATCGATTGACAGTTAGTTTTGTAAGAAAACTGCGGGGTTTCATGGAACAGGCTCAACTTAGTAAGTTCCTAATGAAGGTACGTGCAGAATAGGAAGTGTGTTTTAATGTATAAAGGACAGAACATTATCAGTGGTTTAAAAAAAGATAATGTGTTAATTATTAAAATTTATTGTGACAAGAGTACAAATCTATGCCTCCGTATGATTTGTTCTCCATAAATTAATATTTTATATATTATTAACATATAGTGTTTACGGGTATTTTAAGAGATTCGTAATAAAAAAACATGTTTTGGTTTCTTTTATGATTTTATTTTACATTGATTTCCTTCGTTTATTATAACATTATTTTATTATATCACATGTTCTGGCGATTGTGGCTTAAATAGTAACACCATCACACACACCGTTGTCAAAATACCACGTGGTGTAAGCTTTACGGAACTGCGCACAATTAAAAAGTTTGGGTTAATTTTAAGCGAGTATAACATGGGAAGGTTAGTATAACCCAATAAATGGACGATATAACCTAGTTTGATGCCAAAAACTTGACACTTGAATTAAATGAGGCATATTGCTACTAACCGTACATTTCTAGTTAAATATTATATATACTAACTAGCGTTTCGGTACGTGCTTCGCTACGTATAAGGCATTGTAATAAAAAAAATGATTATTAAGTTCATTTATTCAAACAACAAAATATTTTAAATTGCTTAAAGATGTTGATTTTACACGTTTTCACTTTTTTTTTTACTTTTTTTAAAATTTTCTATACGTAAACCTTCCCTGGACTTCCCCGAATAATTCAAGACCAAAATTAGCCAAATCGGTAAAGGCGTTGTTGAGTTATAACATTACAACGAAAAGTGGCATTAATTTTTATATATATAGATTATACGTAATTACTAGTAACCACGTATGAATATTTACTATTTAAAACTAAAAGAATAAAATGGCAGTTACATGGCAGTGTTTTGTGTACACATTGAATACATTTATGGATGTTATAATACTTTGTAATCTTAACATAATTATACTAAAAACCTAAACTAAAATTAATAGTAGGAAAATGTAAAGCTATATTTTTATAGATCGTATATAAGTAATTGTTTTTTAAGGAAATTCCCTAAGAATCAGGTCCATTGTAATTTTAACGATGTCAGTTTGGTCTGTCTTCATTTAGAATTAACGGGGTAATATAACCATTTAAATTCGTAGCCTTTAAGGCCATATTTCGCATCTTGCTCAGTTTCTGGCTTAGGAACATCATCAGATAACAAATCGAGTACTTCTTGTGACACTCTGGGATGGAAGCCTGTATCATCGGCAGTGTAGTCAATCCTTGTTCGCACGCCATTTCTTCCAGTCACGTAATAGTATCCTTTCTTGGCACCATTTCGGTACCCTTCTTCAAAGTGACCATGAAAACCAACTGTGTAATTAAAAGTGTAAAGAAGATCTGTCATATCACTTTCTTTCAATCCAGGTGGTAGACCTTCCTTCTCGCCTGGACGGAGAGCATGAATATTTGTATTTTTGTCAACTATTTGCATTTGAGCAGAAACTAGGGTGGGCTTAGCGGGTCCTGGTGGTCCACCTTGAATGGAACCCAAACCTTGCGGGCCACTAAAACCACCGTTACCATAATATTGTTGTTCTGGTCCATTGTATTGTTTGGGTGTTCTATCACCTGATGCACCCTGCGGGTATAAGGATTGTCCTGGAGATGGGCTATTTGGGTATTCCTGTCCTCCCTGTGGGATATTATTTTGATTGGCATAACCTATTGGTTGATTAAATCCACCTTGGCCTGGGCTGGGGTAGCTTTGTTGAGTTTGAACAGGTGGTTGTGAGTAGGCTGGACTAGAAGGATTTGATTGAGGATAGACCTGTTGGTTTGTGGAATAGTTTGGTGGTCCACCAAAGTTCTCTTGTTGAGGAAACGATGAAGGACCTTGCGGAATTGGTGAAGCAAATTGATTTGGGCTACCAAACTGGTTACTTGCCGGAACCGGAGCTAATTGTGGTGGTGGTAGCGCTGGTGCTTTTGTAGTGGTTGGTGGAAGGCTGCAAGATGAGCATGATCTTCCTGGAGGTTCTAGAGAAACAGTTTCTATTTTCGGTGATGGTTGAGATGGAGGTGGTTTTGGGGCTGCAGCTGCTGGCTGGACAGGTGGCAATGTGAGAGCATGTCCCTGTCTTGAAGAGGTAGATGATCCAAGGCCAGCTTGAGCTGAAAATATAGTTTCTGGGTTAAATTTAAGTTTTAATTAAATACTACAACAAGCACAAACTAAAGCATAAGGTGCATTTTTAACATGAGCTTGTAATACGTATTCTTTACATGAGTCAGACTATATCGGAATCTCGCTTATGCAACTAATCTTACCATAGCAGTTAGGTGTAACTTACATGATTTTAAATGAATATTCTTCATGGATAATATTTTGAATCGTCCTTCTTTGTCCGTAGCGTAAACCGTAACATGGTAAACATCATCAGCTGTGACGAACCCAAACTCGCCCATGATGATTCCATCTTTGTCTAGAAAGAACAAGTTTACTGTAAGTACTTCTGTTTAAATAACATAATTTATTTATTTATTAGAAACAAACAGTCTTACAAAACTCAGATACTTAAAAATAGAATGTATATAATTGTAGACATAAAGTTTCCCATATGAGATACATATATGCTAAATCGCTCTTTTTTACTTAAAATATAATATACAACTACAAGTACATGCCTCTCAGTTTCGAGAATTAACTTCTCGAAACTAAGAGGCATGTATTTATGTAAATTTTTTATATAAAATTAATCTCGCTCTCGTATAGAATAGTAATTTTTCTTTATTCGAGTAAGCAAGACTGAACAAGATTGTTAGTAAAATCTTACGATTATGTTAGTAAGCACAGATATTAAACAAAAACATTATATAGTTAAGGTAAATAAATAAATAAAGGTTGTGTCTCTGTTGCGCCATCCCATGGGAGAACGCACAACAGTGACCAATGTATTTACAATCCAGTCGATTGGCAACCATGCTTAAGACGCTGTTGGGGATTGTTGCGCATTGTTGCGTAAATGTACCCACGGCTACATATCAAGCTATACATTTCCAATATAAGCTGACCTGTCATTGTATGGAAACCCTAAACTACGCGAAATCAGCTTATACTGGAAATGTATAGCTTGATATGTAGCCGCTGACCTGTCATTGTATGGAAACCCTAAACTACGCGAAATCAGCTTATACTGGAAATGTATAGCTTGATATGTAGCCGCAATGTATTTACAATCCAGTCGATTGGCAACCATGCTTAAGACGCTGTTGGGGATTGTTGCGCATTGTTGCGTAAATGTACCCACGGCTACATATCAAGCTATACATTTCCAATATAAGCTGACCTGTCATTGTATGGAAACCCTAAACTACGCGAAATCAGCTTATACTGGAAATGTATAGCTTGATATGTAGCCGTGTATGTATACCACATGCGCATCTGCGAACATTCCTGTCGCACTACAGAATAGATAATAGAGTTAACGTGATAAATATATATTACTATCATTTAATACTTAATTATGAAGACGCAAAATTAAACGAAAATACCTGAAGCATAGAAAGAAAGAGAAAAAGAAATACAAAGCTGTAATAACCAGTTTATAGTCAAATTAAATCATTATTTTAAGCTGGTCAACGCTAGAAACCTATGCTTATTTTTTTAACGCAGGATCAATAAATATATTCACTCTAATTTATTCATTCATAGTGCAAATATATTTCTTAAAATTATTCATAGCTCGCTTGAATGTTGATTAAATAAAGTGTTTGTCACATAACGCGTTTAAAGGAGTGACCTTGTATTAAGACAATCATCAAATTATCTAGAGAAGTTATCAAATACCTGATCTTTAATGTTAATAACCAAATGATTTACAATGAAATGAATAATTAAACAATTTGTATGAGAAATGTAATTTTTTTGTATTTATATCATCGGTCTGACAGAATTAAACGGCTGTATATTTTCATTAAATACATTTTGGTCATGTCCCCAAACAGAATGTCATTAGTTTGATTACGAAACGATTTTCGAATGCACTATTTTTATTTGATGAAGACTAAACAGACTTTTTAAATATTCAAAACTTAACCTTTATTTTTATTGTATATTTAAGTATAGTCTTGTCTTAGTTATTATTCCGTTTTATTGTTTTATGGGCGTTTCTCATAAATAATGCAGTATTTATATTCAACGAGTTTCATTCAACGAATCAATCAATTTATAAAAATCAGTTTGGGACAGCTACACATGTATATATTTAAATAAGTAAGTAAGCTTCAAAATTGTAAATTGTTTATAATGATTAAATATGCACATAACTGGTATTATGATTACGATAATAGTCGCAGACTACGTTGGTTAAAACGATTTAAAGCCGTAGTTTTATTAATTTATTTAAACAGAAAGTCAAAGTTATACAAAAATAATTCACCTGGCATAACAACGTCTATTACATAATTAGGGTAATAAAGAATCTAAATCTATGATATTAGCTTGTTAGTATCATTAAAAGAATGACATTTTCTTTTCGTCACGAAACTTAAATATGTGCAATAAAAAGCATTACGACTCTGGAATTTAATTAGTCTGCATTTTCTATTAAAACTATCTTCAGCAAACAAAAATCAAATTAAATGACATCATCACAAAGGTTTGCCACCGCGCTTGGTATGGCTTTGGCGACCGCAGTTAGGTGGTAGTCTATACACACGTGGTCCCGGTTCCAACTACTTGGTGTATCCCTTAGACATCTTATACGGCACCCACAGTATGATATTGGGTGGCCCTGTTTGTTATTCTTTCTGTGTGAACACCAGACGGCCAATAAAAATAAATCAAAGTAAATATTTAAGACCATTAAAAATATATCTTATCTTGAACATAATCGTTCAGGTTAATCCTCAAAAACACGAGCGGAAACTTGTCTATGCTATAAATCTGTACAGAAAATGAGTAACATTTTGGCTAAAGCTAATTTAAAAATAGAATGTAGGTACTAGTCAAAAGAAAATGGTCGCTACGGAATTGGAGAGAATTTAAAATTGAAAACGTTGGATAATCGAATTGAAGATGTAATGTTCAAAAATTTTAGTTTTAAATGAACCTTACACTATAGTTAAAAATAAACGCAGATTATGAATGTCGTTCAAAGCAACTTCTTACTAGATAGTATTTTTAGAGTCCTTGCTAAGGTTATGGCAATACTAGCTACTATAAATACCAATTGCAGCAAGAAGTCCCTCATCGCTTAGTGCTTGTTAATTCGCACCTCTTGAGCCCGCGACTTCGTCCACGTATGCTAAGTAGTTTGAATTCTTTGCATTACTCACTCTCTTTCTACGCCCAATAACTAAACCAATAACACTACGTTACGGTAGGGATCCAATACTATCCTTTTAACTGTTTTAAAACTAATCTCTTTTTTTATTGTTGACCTAGTCCTCGGTACGGTAAAATTAAAATTAACTATAAAATAATCACATATTCTTTTAAAGTAGATACATTTGTATTTTACTGTCGTGAATTTTACAAAGGAGGAGGTTATACATTTAACTGTTGGCGGTTATTTAGTTTTTGTTTGTATAACGCTATTTCTTGACTGATTTTGATTTTTAATCGTTTAAGAGATGGTCATGTATAAAACTTGTAATTTTGTTTGTTTGTATATAGAAAAGTTGAGATCGGTTGTATGTTTCGACTAACTTAAAACTGTTTTTCTGTTTTTAAACGTAATTATTTTCAATTCTGGTCATAATTTTTTTTTGCATATTATGTACACCTAATGAGTTTTATAGTGTTAGTTTAGTAAACTAAACTTGTACACATTCAATATGATCGTGACAATTGTTATTGAAAACTCAAAAACCGTGCACCAATTTACACAATCAACTCTAAACTAAACAAACATACTCAATTGATATGTTATTCTACTTGCCTCGAGATTTTTTATGTGACGTATTCTACTACTACTTAAACATAAAATGATTATACTTATGTCAAATTTTATTATGTTTATAAATAGGTCTACCGTCATAACTTGATTATATTCTATTCATCATGATTTTACGATAAAATTATGACACAACGTGGGATCTCAATAAAACGTCAAATTTATGTATGCCTACGGTGTTGAGGAAGCTAATCTGTCAACAAATCTATTGGTTAAGATTAGGAATTAGCGTCATTAAATTCGTCGTTACATTGTTTAATAATTATGCTGTTTATTAGTAGATACATATTTCAGGCAATATATTATACTAGTACCTACATAATAATGACTTCGCATGATTTTATAACTATTCATATAAGTATGCATGAAACTCAGTGTTTACCTTTTTCTTCATGCCTATGTTGCTGTCCATCAATGCGGAAGCCAAACTCGTACGGTCTGTTCTCATCTGTGTATTTGTCAGCACCTTGAGCTTGCAGCAAGAAGCATGCTATTATGCTTATTGCTATCCGAAGTATTCTTGAATTATTCATCTGAAATGATAGGTAACATAGGTATTAAACGTTAATATCGTAAACCAGTGTTAGTATACAAGTAATTAATACACCAGCAAGGCTTCTGATGCCTACGTACTGACTACGGGATGAATTACCCGCAGCTTAATATTTCCCTAAACAAATGAAGTGACGTTGGTTACTTCAACAGATTTGTTACGAAATGTCTGTCGACAATAAAAAAGGGTATCACACTTAAAAATCACGCTATGTATCCTTAGATCTAAAGTAGGTTTATTGATGCTGATTGTGATTCTTTTCGTGGGTAAGTGTTCCCTTCAGGTGGCACGGAAATACATTAAATATTTAACGGCCAAAAATATTTGTATATTTTTTAAAGGACCACATTATAGTTTTAGTTTTACATTGTAGTTTTAGGAAGAGAATGTTTTGTAATATTACAACTTTAATATAAAATGTGTCGCATCAATAGTGGCCGTAACTGTAGGAGCTTAATTATTTCGATATTTATAATTTTTTCGATATTTATTATTTTTTCGATATTTATTATTTTTTGTGTTTGTATTATGCTATACCTTGTAATTACTCATTTCTTGTGTGTTCGTGTTGAATAAATGTATTTCTATTCTATTCTATTCTTAATAAGCCTCTTAAATATAAAATCATGCACATGCACAATTCACAAAAACAAAATTAACTAATCAACTGATCCTTATTCTTGTATTGAGAATACAAGAATAAAGCGCAGCTGATGCATTTTGTGTGGGGAAACAATATTATTTTTGCGTATTAGGTAGTTCAAACGTGATTTCTTCAGTTTCACGGATAAATAGTGCTCCCTATGTTAAGTTACGACCACTATTTATCTTACATTTTGTATGTGAAATGCTGATGAATATCTTTTAGGTATAGTACTAATAACTTATGATTAATACTAATAAGTATTAATCATCCATTTGTGGTTTTAAATTTCATTGTTCCTTGAATGATATAAAACTCCTACGTTTATTACCAAGTTTAGAACGCTTAGTAAACTGCTTAATATAATCGTATAATTATTAGAGTGCAATAATTAGTAAACATTGTGTCACTAGGAAAACGGAAGTTAATTTCAAGGAGAACACAAATATTTATTTTTAGTATACTTTGCGCTATGTGAAGATGAGCACTACTTATTCAGACAAAAAATTGGGTATGACATAACACAACTTAAAGATTATTGAAATAATATCACACGTCATATTTGTCTTATTTATTAGATATGCTAAGTAAGTATGTATACTACAAATGGATATTTTTAGTTTTATAGCGTTATTCGCAACGTAAAGCGTAAAAATAGGAAATCATAAATTTTATCGTCCAACAGGTTGAGAACCAGCATTCCGGGATAGATCCAATCCTGTTAAACTACTCGTACGAATGATACACACTAGCAACTCAAACTAAGGATTCAAAAGAACGGGTGCCTCAGCTGTTCATATGTATCGTCTGAGGCGTAGTTACATCTTTCTACAACCATTGGATGCACAACTTATTCTATCGCTTTGTGCCATTGTGTATACATCGCAACTTTGTGCTCCATATATATAGCTCTTTCTTTTTATGCAATATCTTTCTTCTCTGTCAGGGAAGTAAGTTGTAACTAGTGCATAAACGTAATGGTTCCTTTAAATTTCTTATCCATATATCGATTATCAAATCGCCGCCAAAGAATTTATATGAAAAATAATAGAGCATTAAAGTACTTTCTATACTCAACTGAAAGAGATTTAAAGATAAAGAAAGAAAAGAGAAAGAAAGAAGCCTTATATGAAGGGCATTAGATAGCCAAAATGTGTGGAAAACGCATTTTTTGCAGCAAAATCGCCTAAATGACTCCAATATATATATATAAACAATAGATAAATTATGCAATAAATTTGTGCCCTTAACATATTTTTTTTATAACCTAATATACTAAAATTTAATTTCGTTACTATATATAATAAAATAACATTATAAGGAAGAGCGGAATAGTACGACGGAATGAAAAAACATGACCATACCATATTATTATCATAAATCAAGAAATTTATTATATAGTTATTATATATAAGTAATATGACTAATAACAACAAAATTTCTTTGACTCACAAGTGCGCAACAGTTACTTACTTAAAATAATGATATGCATAGATAGTTTAGTAAAATAAAAATGTGTTTGCTATTTTCGTAAAAGAAGTATTTTATTTAAAATATAATGATTTTAGCCTTCACATTTAAATGTAATACATTATACATAAGTATCCCGTAATATTTAATTCGATAGTTTACGTGCCACATTAAATATATATGCAGAACATCAATTAGCAAAATCAACATGATTTCTAATAAGGCGGAACTCAAATATTATCATAATGGTAATTTTGGGCTAGTACTTGTTAATTGTTCTTCGACAATTTAGTTGATTAAAGTACTGCATTACTCACTGAACAATGAGGCTGTACCTCGTTAGTCTAGCGGTAACATGTTCAACCGAGGTAATGAGGTCTTAAGTTCAAATCCCTGGTCGGGGCAAAAACTGTTACTGGTAAAACAAGTAAAAAACCCTGTAGTACTCGGATTTTAGACGTTGGCGTAACTATAGCAACTAAAGCTGTTGTTCCTACGCCTGATCTCTCCCCGTTGGTTATGGATCGTCATCCCGTCAGTTAATGAGATTGCACATTTAACATAAACTCTTCTGTTTTATTAAATGACCTGTACGCTGTGATCTTTTTTTATCAAATCTCTTTATTTGCAAAATATGGGTACATATAAGTCGATGTTAAAATATTACATATAATTTGTCCTAGACCATATTTAACCTTTAAAGGTGTGCAAGTTGTTTCAAGACAGTTGTCACCTATCACATATTGCATTGAAATTATTATCTATTTATATTATCTATTTAATAGCTACAGAATTTTAAAATCATGATTATTTGAACCTAAGTTGACTTATGTATCCATTGGACAAAGGATAGATAAAATCATAAGTTGTGGTCTACTTTTAAGTTGTAACGGTTTTGAACAAAAATGATTGAATTGATGTCATCAATGACATGGCACGTTCTGCAGCCAAAAAGCCTATTCAGAAGACTCAATATCAAAGTGCATTCTCCATATGTCTTTTCTGAACGCCTTTAGGTACGTGTTGTTTTTTATTTTATACAGATTTAAAAATAATAATATTATGTATATACCATTTTAATAATACCTATGCTATGATGCAGTCTTTACCTCATATTATTATTAAATGGAAACTAAAAAGGCGCGGCGATAAAATCAAGTTTACAAATAAACAAAGACACCAACAATAAAATCAAACATAAAATTTGGCATAAACGTCATTTATCAGACATTATAAATTAAAAAATAGTGCTTTTGCTTGCTAAAGATTCTATTAATTTATATTTACATATGTACCTATTGAAAACAATGAAGTTAATTTAATCATAATCTGAGTAGACGATGTTATCTAAGTTTATTAAGAGACGGAAATTTACGATTTACGGGTAAATTAGAGTATATAAAATGATTAAAAGAAGAAAAAAGTAACGGTGGCATCCGTGTCTATGTAAATAGGAAAAATAAATACAAGAATCTCTGTGACTCGGGGGAATTTATCAACTACCAAATCACATGCATAAAACTTACTAGAATACGGAAGAAAGAGCGAAGCGATAACACAAATGGAGGTGCGCCGTGTCACCAATGCAACTTATTTGCCATAAAACCTATTTTTTAAGTGTATTGTAAAATCAACATAATTATTAAATAAATTTGCTATTGTAATTAAGCAATAATAATAATGGATAACACCTTAATCTTCCAAAAGCGTGTTAGCAAGGGAATCCTTGACCTGCCAGTATGTATCGTTTGTAGCTTAACGCATAGCGCCTACCCCGTATTGGCAGAGTATGCTGATTCGACTCAATTTATGATTTCCCATTTTTGAGAACAGCTTAACGCTTTGAATTGCGAATAATGCTATATAACTGGGTTTCAATTTATTTTTAATGATTTGAAATTACTAAATAATTTACCAAGTATCTCGGGGACAGAAATCGATCAGTAATGAAACGGACCTTGGTTGCACAGACTAATAAAACCTAAGAACCTAAAACTCATTACATATGCATGACACTCAATTCAGTTCTTGAAATAAATGTTACAAAGAAAATAATGATGTATAGTTTGACAAATTAATTAATCAATCGTTAAATATGCTACCGACAAGTGTTTTTTATACCTACATAACATAAATTATTTATTGGGCGTTATTAATGTGCTCAGATATGCATCTTTGAGTTAAATTTATTAAATAGGCGTTAATTGATTGTTGATGAAAACTAGTATCTATATCTTAATATTGGATCTCTGACAGTATTGATGAATATTTATGGAGCCTATGGCAGTCAATCTTATGTAGCTAGTATAGCAGGAAGGCATTAGATAGACAGTGAACCTAGGTAGGGAAACTAAGAAATAACGCGTGTTAATGGGGGTGTTTCTATTATGAGAAGCACGCGAAGGAATAAAATCAAATCAATCCCACCATTGCAACTCCTCTAGGTCAAAATGAACACTGAAAAACACATTTAAAAGGTTCTGAGCGCTGAGGCGCAAGCCATTTCAAGGCATCGCTTCTATGTATACGACAATATGTAGTAAAAATATAGCTAAAATTTAAAATTTTGATAATTAAACACATGATCCTTGACAATAACTTAATTTCAGTTAGTTAAATATCCTTACTGTTATAAAATAAATCTTATTGTACATTATTTCCTACAATCCGTGTACCTAAATATCTGTATGTACCTAGAAATAATTATAAATTAATTATATATTACTACGATTATGTTCTGACTATTTACAAGCGCTTTTTTAAAGTCTACGTGAATAAAAACCTTTTTTATTTTTATATTTTATGTCTAAGAGCACGATAGTTTGAAGCAAGAAGAAACAAAGGTGTGTTAGAATAAAAAGTTCCAGATCCAACTTCAGAGCGGAAGACAGACGAAGTTACAGCCGAATAAAATGAGAGAAATGCAACTAGAAAAGCCAGCTGTAAGAGAATTTAGCTGGGCCATACCGTTTTTTTTTCGGATTCATATTTCTCGACCGCAAACGTTCAGAAAATATAAACTGTTAATGCTATTGTTTACTTCTACTAATATTTGCTTTTGGCCTCCGAAATAGACCACCAAACTGTGGACCAAAATCTAAGGAGCAAAATTGAGATTTTTTTTGTACATAGGGCGACAAACGAGCAAGCGGGTCACCTGATAGTGATCACCGCCGCGCCGCCCATGTTCACTCGCAAAACCAGAGGAGTCACGGGTGCGTTTCCGACCTTTAAAACAGTCAGCAAACATACACTTGTTTGCTGACCTTTCCCTCTATCCCGATGAACTCCGGTGACCTTACTTACACGCAGAAATACAACATCAAAGTTATGAATGTTATTATTAAGGAATGTCTTCTGTAAGGTGGATACCAAAATACTTCCCCAGTCGGGCTGCTCTTTGAGCGAATGAACGCTGTGCCCTACCGCTCCTAAATTAATATGTTTGAGACTTCGGTAATAAATCTTAAAATGGAACATTACGACCTTTATTCTGTAGAACATTGAAAGTACTTGCTCCAACGCATTGAAATATCACATTTCATATCATAATTTAGGTAAAATCCGACATTTTGTTTTTTTTATACTTAGTTAAATATATGCTTCACTGTTTAAAATTTAGTATGTATTATGTTTAATTTTACATAAGTAGTACATTTTATTATAACATTTATATTATGATAATTATCTAATAACAAAACACTGAATAACAACGATTAGTAATTTGTTCATTTACATACAAATAGTAGCCTATACATTGTCAGAGTAACTAAACCTTGTTTTTATATCATATGCTTTTAGTGTAAAATATATTTTAGTTGTCTTCGTATTTTAATTGCTGCGCTAAGCCACATTTACGATATTCTTTTATTTCCTTAATACCAAAACTATTGTAAAAATCTAAATATGAATTAAATATTTATTCAAATCCGTGTCATATTTTATGACCCGACAGAAGGCGTTTATGGCCAATATAAAACATTATAGACGATTTTTAATGAATCCTGCGGACATTTGCTCATTATCGTTACAAGTCAGTGATGTGCCGTTGGTAATATTATATAAATCATACTAAATTGAATATACTAACCTGTTAAACAGGCTCGTCTTTATAAGTGGTTAACATTGTCAAATGTTAATAATACTGTCTCAAACTGCTTTAAAGCGGTAAACTTCAACAACCTCCTAACCATATCATAATATTTGGAAACCTACAAAAATAATGTACAATATCATCTTGGATTTTGACGTATTTATGTTGATTTAATCTCTATTTAGTTAAAAAAATATAGGCCGTATTGCTCGCTGACAATCTACCTTTCAATACGTCAAAGAATTTTTAAAAGCAGTTAAGTCGTTTTTGATTTTATACATTATAAACAAACAACCATTTAAGTTCAAGTTTTTCACTCCATCTATTCGAAAATGACAACTTGGTTCGCCAACCAAAGGTGGTGTTTTCTTTTTCTATAAGAAACTTTTAGCGGACAGGAATGAGTTTTTAATCCTCTTTATAAGTGCGCCGCCCGCAATTGTCTATGCCGCACACTTTTTGAATTTGGAACATTTTAGTGTTCACCGCTCCGAGCAATATCAAGCGTTGCTTGTTATTCCTCCGAGTTTCAGCTCCAAAGAAATCGAACGCAAACATTGTTTGAATAAAGACTGGCTGGTACGACGGCCCATAGTCACGACGCGCCGCCCGCTGTATAAAAAACATCAATATAAAAACGCGCGAACTATACAGCCCGCGTATTTGTCAATTTTCACGGATTGTTAGAAATTCATGGTTTTGTTTTGAAAAATGAATTGAATCCAGTTGACACTATAGAATAACTCCTAAAATCTGATGGATAATTATAATATATTACCTGCAAAATTGCGGCAGAAATATATGAAAGCTAATGGTAGGTAATTTTATTGAATGAAAAAATGCAAGAGCAACTAAGAGTTTTTCAGAATCTATGTTTTTGGCCTACTTCCAGTACATAGCCAAAACTAAACAACCTTCCACTCTTTGGAGTCCCTACTCAATGTTAAAATCAACAGTCAGTTCCAATAACCACATAAAACTGGACACATATTCTAATCCTATTCTAAATTAATGGCGTATCTGAAGAGGATGTCTGGATTTAACACTATAAAATCTAAAGTGTTCTCAGTCAAAAACGTGGAGACGTTCCTTAATGAGGCACCCAGCAAAGTCTTTCTTGCCGTAAAAGTAAGTAACTATGTAACTGTACTAATAAATAGCTTAGGACAACTAACACACTGTTATTTGATTTTAAACTTGGCAGAACCTGTACTATGACAACCACTGATAAACATACTTATATTTTCTGAATGCTCACATATTATTGTTATAGATAAATTACACCTAGACATAACAAAACATAATCATGCTCATCACACAAAGATTTGTCCTGGGTAGGGATCGAACCTACGACCTCTTGCTAAGCTGTGAGTACAAGAGTAAGAGATTTTTTTTCTTTTTTTACTCGGTGGTAACTCCATTCGCACTTTGTGTAGGGCCGACCCACTAAAACCACCACGGTAGCCAGCCTTACAGTGTTTGTAGCGGGGGCTCTGGGTACTCGTGAACGATCTCGCCAGTACCCCCGCTGTACATTGAGCGTCCGCGAGACTTTCCCCCGGGGAGGAGAGGGGCCCGAATCCCTCCCCATCACGCACAAGCGCGTTTAGGCAGCCTGAACTACAGCGGGTTAACAGTTCCCGGGACCGCCTATACAAGACGAGTGGAGTTTCCTTCCTCCAAATGCCAGCGATCCCGGGGAAGCTGTGAGTATTAGACCAACAAACCAATCAAACACCCTATAAAAATAATTTAGATGTTCAAATTTTGTTCATCAGATGATTTGTATTTTATTGGTCACGCTTGTAACAAATTATACAAACATTTGGACATAATTGGAGCATTAATGACAGAAATAAAATATAGATCGTTATTTAAAGCTTCTGTTCTAGATCATGCCAAAAGATTTACGAGGTGATTCGAGCAAATGATACAGTTTTATTGATGATTTAAGTCTAACTATGAATGTATTTAATTTAAATTAATGTTTTTATTATAACGTTGATACATATAATAGCTCAGATTTGAAATTGAGAAGATTTATGTATGTTAATGTTATCTAGTTATTATTATTCTTGAATTTGGTGATAAAGATGGCACCTGTTCAACCGGTTTTGTTCATATTACATGGTATTATTTTTAGTACAAAGTACCTGTTATATTTATTAAGTCTGAACACGTGAATTTGCAGAAGAGGGTTGGACGCTTTGTGACGTTATTCTTTTTTTTGCTAGTATTGCCACAGGAAATTATCATTTATGATAATATAAGTAGTAAAAGAAATATTAAGAGTTATTTTATCTCGTTGATGGTCACGTGTCGGATTCTCGCAACCATTTAATTTTATGACCGTCACAATATTTTTCCACAATAGTAATGGCAATTAATAAAGTTTGTAAGTATACCTATTGAATAATTGAGTAATAAAAATATGTTAATGGCCGCTTGTAGATTTAGTCTATGGTCTACTGATTTTAATTAGTAGTAAAAACTTATCAATAACATTAGAATGAATTACGCTCTTAGCTTCAAAATATTATTTTAGGTTATAATTTTTTGTCAGGGGAAATTAAGTATTTTATTTTAATAAACAATGAAGTTGACATATTTGTGAGGAAAGTAACATGTAAGTACTTGTGGATTTCTTTTTATATGAGGTTAAGTGAAGGTTTCTTAAATAAACGATACATATAAAAGATAATTAAAGTACTACAAAACTACTAAGAAATAGGAAGCATTTCAAAACTCTAAGTTAATTTTGTTTTTATATGTTAACGATAAACTTATTGGTTGATGTATAAATTATCCTGAATATCAATTATTATTATTTAATTTTAATTAAATTTGTTTATAAACTTGAACTTTATTGAACTTTATTATGCATTCACTGAAAATCATGATAATAAAAATAATAAAACTATCTTTTTATCATTTAGCTATAGAACCCCAAAAAAGTACAACTAGTTTTTATAAATAGCAATAAAACAAATGAATAAATAATATATCTTGGGACAAGTAACGCACTGCCATCTCATCCCAAACTAGGCAGAGCCTGTACTATGGTACCATGACAACTGATAAACATACTTACTGTACTATGGTACCATGACAACTGATAAACATACTTATATATATTATTACTAAATACATACATATTATAGATAAATTACACATAACAAATCTTCGTGTAAATCTCAAAAAGATTTGTCCGGGTGGAATCAAACCCACGACCTCTGGCTTAGCAGTCATGGTCACTTGCCACTAGACCAACAGGTCAGTCAATTTAATTATGCTTCTTTAGTGGTACCGTTTCTAAATATTATTACGTAAAAATCCAACAAATGAGGAATATTTGTTGAATTATTATATATTACGATCGTCACTGCTGCTACAATTTGAGCACGAAATTGTTTGCCCACAGCAGCATTAGTACAACAATAATTGAATCTAAGCAGTGATGTAAGTTTACCTATAACACTTATGCTAATATATATTTTCAATAAAATCACCTACTTGTACGACGGGCGGACGAGGATGAATAAGTACCTATGCGATCGACACATACGGTTCGGGTTATGTTAATAAAAAGTAATATTATTTTTAATAGAAATATAGTATGAACATACATTGAAATCGAAAATATTCTATCTTCATACCTGTTCTTGTTTATTCTAGTCACCAAATGCGTACCCCTATTTTGACACTTTTTAGAAAGGTAAACCACTAGTGTTATGATATCAATAAAGTATTAACATAACACGTCAATATGTCAAAAAGTAAAACCAACAAAATATACAAAAGTAAACTTAAAAAGCCATACCAGCTAGTTTTATTGGCCAGAGAGTAAATGTCAAAATATATTAGTAACCTGACTGTTCCTGACAAAAACAGATGTTGTTTATTTAAATATTTATAATTTTTGAGGCATTAAAATAGAGCCTTACTTAAAGTAAAATAAAAGGTAAGTCAAACAACATAATTGGACTTTCCGTTGTGATTGGTACAATAATATTTTGTTGTAATTTTCATTTTAATAATATTTTGAACTACTGACGTAAATTATATCGTTGGCGGCAATGGTGGCAGTGGCTATTCTGAATAATTTAAGTGAGTATTACCATTATAATAATAATATAAAAGCATAATATTTTATTGTTATAGTTGTGAGCATTACACATCTTAATATTATTACGGTTGTAATAACGTTAATTTATTGGATACATCCGCCAATAATACCGGAACCCATCCAAGAGTTTATGTCTGTAGAGTTTATGTATAGTCAACGGCAGTGTGGCAGTTGCATTTGCAATTAATTTACGTAAATGTAACCGTAATAACAATATTAAATTTTATATTGTTTTAGAAGTAGATTGAGCGGAATTAACACTGAAGTCTACCCGTGATTGATAGATACCATTTTGATTAATGCCATTGCCAGACAAAAGAGACGGACGAAACTGACGAATTAACAGAAATTTAACAAAATTAACTAACCGAATTTCGTACTAAGCATCCTTATTTGGGACATTTTATTAAACATCCTGGTTACAAGGTTAAGTATCTATACAAGTTAATGATTAACAGCTACTGTAGCTATTCACATACAGCAAAAGCAATAACTTTAGGCTTGTCTTCAACACTTTTTATTACCCTTTACTATGGAACAGTAGGCTATTCAAAATGGATATACAGGTGAACAGTCGTTTATTCATTCAAGTTTTGTTTTTTTATAACTTACTGACTGACTCAGTTTGTAGTGAACCTATCTTCTGATTAAAAGGCTGTGAATTCGATCCTCGCACAAAACAAATAGACATCTTCATGAACACACATTCTATTCTATTTGTTTTGGTCTGTGTGTTTTCTGTGCATAGTATTGTATGTATATATTTACTATTATATTATGATTAAAATCATTACAAGTTGTTCAAAAATATTGCTCAACCATTCTATTGTTTTTATTCTTAATTAATGTTGCCGATTTCGGCACATAGAGAAAAATATGTTTTGAAAACATCCAGCCTATTCATGCCCTTAACACGCGAAAGCGTAACGACCTAACAGAAATCTTAATTTATTATTAGTTAACTATGCAATAAATATCAAAGACCTAGGTTAAATACAATAAAGGACAAGATTTGCATGTAATTCAATATAATTATTGCTATAATAGGTGGTTTGATAGTTATTTCTAAAGAACTTAGATCAGAAATGCGAATGAGTTTATTGTTTATAGCGACATATTCATATATATATATATATATATATATATATATATATATATATATATATATATATATATATATATATATATATATATATATATATATATATGTTTAATGCGTATATAAGCACTACTAATAATTACTTGTGCACCTACCTGTTGCTTATTTTGATTCAGTAAATGAATACCTAGCTCTTATGTTTTTAATGTTTACTGTTACCCTCGGAGTCTGTTATTGCTTCACTGGATAATTGAAAGGACCGTAGGCTCCAGCTGTCTAGCAATTAAAACTATCATATTAAGCTCAAATTAGTGTTTTATTTTGTCTGTAATCTGTCATAGCTGCAGTCTGTCTATTATGATAGCAGCTACGCACCTGTAAGCTCACTTGTTTTGGGCTTAATTCCTGCACATGATTATTATCTGTATACCCTTATATTTGTGCTTTGTTTGCGTAAATTGTATGTTTGTCAACTACTCCGGAAACAGGGATAATACAAGTGTTGTTTTGTTTTATTGCTTAAGAAAACTTACAGGTAGAATACAAATGACAGATATAATAAAATATGAAGGCTAATTAAAAGTTTTTACAGATATACACAGGTTTAGCATAAAAAGTAAAAGTAGAGAGACAAGAAGCCATTGTGTTAAAAATAAACTTGCCACCAGTGAGATGGACTCGCACACTGAAGGTTCTTTCCATCCTTTAGGTCCATTTGTAAAGTTATTTTTTTAATAATATACCATTAAACCGACCGCACAAAAGTTTGTTTAATAAGTATTTGTATGGTTCGAGAAAAAATCTGTTACTTATAAATGTTCTTTTTTCATCTAATATTCACGTAAATGAACTAATATTATTTTAAATTGTTTATTTAACAGACTCTGGAGAAAGGATGTTTTTTCACATTTTTAATATACAATATAACGTAAATTGAAACAGAATGCTGTTTTGGAATAAAAACAATACAAACCGTTTCATACGGTACCCTTTTTAATCTCGACAAAGAAACTATAAATATTTTCAGAATCTTTTAATTTGAAATAAGTTTGAGTAAGCAATTTCCAAATCTATTTTCAATTTTTCGCTATGTTTAGTAGATCATATGAGATATACCACCGTAACACATGACTTTGACATAAAGGTTTTGTTTTATCATTATTCCACGAAACCCTAAAAATTTAACGATTATTGTAAATAATAATTGTGAGCATGTTAAAATTTCTATTTCCGTCCGTAGCAACGGTTGATATATTCCGTGAGTGAGACAAATATCCCATAAAATATAGAAGTAGGTACTAATCTAAACTAAATTAGTTCATTATTTATTCCTAAAATTAGTAGTTTTACATCCGAATTTGTGTGATGATTTATGTTTAGATATTTATTCCGTGGCGAACTGTTGTTGATGTTCCGATGTGTGCCGCAATGGTTAAGGTTCACTACATTACTAACTCAATGCTACTGCTGTTTCGGTTTCGATCCCTACACAGGACATATATTTGTGTGACCCATTTATGGTTGTTCTGAGTTTGAGTGTGCTTTGTGTACGGATTAATATGCCTAGTGCTATTAAAACTGGCATGTATAATTTCAAAAATAAAAAAATGTTGGTCTACTTATTGGGGAAGTGTAAAAGTAATAATGCTCCAAATAAGTTTATATAAATATTTATATAAACCACATTGATGTATCATGGTTCATTCGTTTTGTAAATGATAAACCGAGAACAAAATATTTATAAATCTATACTGTATTTTTAAAACGGGGTTACTAAGATTAAATAACTGCCCGTTTTAAATTATATATGTTGATTTGACAAACCTTCACAACTATAACAAAGTATAGAAGAAGTTTGTAAAAAAACAGCTTCCAATAAAAAAGTAATGTTCAGGGTAGCACAAACGGATATTTTAATTTCATTACGTCGAATTAATAAGATGTAAATATCACTTCCATTTAATCTGGTCCTTTACATACGTAAGTAAACATAAATAATTTTGGTTCACACCAGTCAATCATCGATCATTTCTGATTTTCATTTTTATTTGAATTAAATTTCCTTACTAATAAATACCGTACTAAAAACCCTACTCTATGTATACATTACTTTGAAAATTTAAAATTTTTATTTCTTCATAACACTTTAGGTATAGTATAGACATGTGATAACATTTGGTGGATATAATAATTTAATAAGATGAAAACAACGCTATATAAACAACGGTAGTAAACCTCTATATTTATTATTGATTGAAAAGGCTTGCAAAATTTTACATATAGCGTGTCAGTCATGAAACTGATAATGGAAATATTATTAAAGTGAACCGAGCTTAATTTTTTGTATCACTTACAGTATTAAGTGTTTAGTATTTTTTTAATAATGACTCTTCTACTTACTTATATTTGTGTTACGCACTAACTGAAGAACTTAATTAATATGTCAATTGACTCACCTTATATTCAGATTCCTTAAATCTATTCGCCGGCCGTTTAGCGGCCTGTTGCGCAAGAGTTCGCACGCGACTGTGCCGATTCTTTGGTCACGTAATTTATTAATACTTGTGATAGAATAGATGAGTTACGCGACAACAGTGTCGTCACACTTCATACCTATGGGCATATTTTATACCATGTTTCCGCACTTATGAGCACGATATCACGATTGTTTATTTGTTTTTAATTAATGGCCGTTGCAATTGTTTTTCCAATATCAATTGCAAAAGGTCAGCTAAAGTCAGCCAAAGTTAAAAAAAAATGGAGTGCAGAAATAAGCTCTACCAAAGTTGAAGAAATAATTACTTATAAATGATATATGCGGGTAAACGCGTTAACGTACGTCAGACGAGCTATTTAAGTTAAAAGTAAAATCTTTGACTTGAAAGTTTCAAATGTCGACTGCAGTTGGGGCAAGGACCGATTATTATCGGTCAGCAATTTGGCCTTTAGCAGACTTGTTCAGGAAAGGTCATGGCCCATAATCCGACCCGGTTCAAAAATGTTATTGTACAAAAACGAAAATGATGGCAAATAATGCAGGCATAACCCACTGTTCATTATATGTAAAAAGAAAAAAATAATTCAATGGAGAGATCTTGCAGTAGACCGATCAAAATTGGATAATAATTAGCTGCACCAGCGGTTTCGCCCGTCTCTAAATTATTTTATCCCATGGAAATATGTCACTGGGATAAAAAGTTTACTATGTCCGTCTACAAATCTAATATGTATATAAGATATATTTTTTTGTCTATTCATAGGAATTTGACATGACATGATAGATAATAAATAATTAAATAATGTATTTTCTTAATCTATGCTATGCAACTAAGGTATTAAACAAACACTCATTCTTTACATGTATATCTCTACGGGGCAAGCAATTTAACCAAAATTGGTTCAGTAGTTTAGACTTGAAAATGAAACAAGCAGACTTACTTTGCCATTGTTTTGTTAAATAAAAATATCATCATGACACTTATATAGCAAACTCGTTCGGTCAGGTAATAAATAACACGTATATTGCTGTCTCGGTCTCACCCGAGCTTTGTTGCGGTCGCGCAATAATACAATGTATTATATTTTATTTCATGATCCCCATCGGCCACAGTAATGCACCACTTACCATTGAAAAGTATAATCATTTGTCTTTGATTCCCCCCATATTTCATTTCTGTACGCCGTAGGTATATTTTTCATACTAAATGGGCCATTACCTTTAGACCCAGTGCTGAGAGTTAGTTTGTGGTTAATGTTAGGGTTTTGCAGTACGATAGGCTGATAATTGCCAAATACGTGACCTCGACTGTGGGTGTGTACGTGACTAAACGATTTATTTACATAATACATCTCCCATCCGTTATCGAGTTTATGCCTATGTCCACTTCTTTAAGATTTGTAATAGTGATTGCCAAAATTTATATTGTCTACTAGACATAAACAAAAGTTTTCAAGTATTCTTAACCTAAGTATTAACTATATTCGGATTCGCTCCGTTTTTTGTCTTCAAATAAAATGTGCTTGTTTGTTCTGACTTATATAGCATTTTGGCAACATAGAAATATCTAGGACGGATTCAAAGTGGTCGTTGAAATCCACTTTACGGTACTGAACGATTTATTTATTATAGGTCAAAATATTAAATATTATAATAATATTCAGTTGAAGATTTGTTACTTTACTCATATGTTATACTTATATTATGGAAGAATTTGGCAATAAGTCGTTACGCTGATACAACGATAATAATACGACTTTATTTTCAGACCAAATTAGTGTCCCAAAAATTAAGTAATAATTTTCTTATAAAGTAGTGTTAGCAATTAGTATTTTTAAAATATGTAACAAATTTAACAATTTTACTATACATAAACTAAGTTTTATTTTTATGCGTTTTATCACCCACAGGTCATTGATACACTGCGATTTCGCCTCAGAACTTATTTGAGGAAACCCATCATGAAGAATATGCAGAGCTTTTCCTCTACTTTAACATGGTTGAATTGTGTTAGAAGAATATTATCAAGTTAATCTTATTAGTGGTTACTAATAAGATCTGGGTACCTCGATACAGGTGTTTAAGGTTTTAAACATCTGTATCGTGGTGCCCAGAACTCCTAAGTTAGATCTGTTTGGTTATGCCGAAAATATTAAAAACATTGATTATAAAAAATAATGTAAATTATGTATTAAATAAATAGATTCTTGGATCAACGAACGTATACAGGTGTGTAAAGAAATTAGAGTACCTGTTACATATTAACATTTAGGTATTCATTAATTAAAACAATTTAGGTAAATAGAGCTTAAGCCAGTAAGTTCTCCTATCAACTATAAATAAAATGATGTTTAAATAAATTCATATTTGAAAATTATACAGTTATTGTGAAATAATATAAGACGCACCCATTTTTAAAGGCTAGTAATGAAATGATCACCTCCTATGTTTCTTTGTATGGTTCATTGATAAAACATTATACATAATATCTATGCATTACAAAAATATGAATGTGTGATTTTAAATGATATTACAATTAATTAGCATACAAAATACAATATTAAATCTAGTAAATGCCATACAAGTATGCAGATTGATAAAATAGCTCAATTCCTATGATACTAAGGCTTCATTTATAAGTGATTTAGTATCAATTCAAAACGTATTTGATAAAATGATACAAAATCGAACGCTTCTTTAATATGGTTTAGAATGATGGATAATTTGTGAACATTCTCATGTTTTCTAAGTAGTAGTATCGGATTTCAATAGACGATAAATTAGCTATATTTTATGATGATTACGGATGACATGTCGTGTTTTTGCGTATATTATATGTATTTGTCACGATTACATTTCCATAATGATGATTATTTATAGCGTTAAACTTAACGGATGGATGCTTCATTTCAAACTGAACAGTAAATCTAGGGAACTCCTTAATTTTTATAAAAAGATTAGACCGGTTAACTTACATTTAAATAATAAATTATGCAAACAGAGAAAGAATTTTCATTCAAACCTGTTGGTTTAGGTGAAGTCAAGTTAATTTACGAACAATTTAAAAGTAATTTCTGTAAAGAAAAGTATAGTATATATCTGTAAAATATAAACAAGAAAATTTCAAAGTGTTATATAAACTTTGAACAATATGGATGTATAAATCCCTGTGAAAAAATGTTGGCCAGATTAGACAATTATTTTTAAAGTATGCCCTAATAGATCAAAATAGAAAAAATTAAGTGCGTTACGATTTCAAAACGGATTTCAATTAATACGATTAATAAAAATAACTTTTTAATACAAATCTAAGTTCATAAAATATATCTATTGCCAAAAAATACCTTCAAATATTATTAGTAATAAGATCGTAGTGCTAGTTTTCTCTCTTTAAAACAATAAATATTGTGGACCATATCCCATAAGTTAAAACAATATTTTGGTTTGTTATTTTAATCCTGAATTAGTTCCGAACAACCAATATAGAATAATTTTTCAAAAGGATTACGGCAAACATAAATATATAAATTTTTATGTCGATTTTATATAAAACATCTTTATATTTTCAAGTTTCTTCCTAAAAACGTTGAGGGCAAGACTTCCGAAAGAAAGACGAGCGTCAAGAAATTCTTTTAGGGTCTGATAAAAGAATCGATTTTCATTGATTGTGTTACTATTCCTTAGCATAAATGTACACTATTCGTCTACATCAATTACAGATCAGTCAGTATTTCTAAAAAATTCACACGAACATGAAATAAGAACACCCGTTATGTGACAATCCAGTAGTATTTCCTTGTTAGTCATGTAAAATAATAATTAATCATAAATATTATTGATTTATATATTTCTTATATATTATGTCTTAATCATAAAATCATTCGTTTATGAGTTTATTGATCCTTTATTTACTTTGATTAACTGAATAAATATACCTTTTTGGTGGCTTAAGAAAGGCGATGATGTCACATGTACCTTCTACATATTAGATTGATGATTTTTGTTACCACACGATAACAAAATCATAATCAAGAAAAATCATAGAGTACAGCCTAATTTAAATAAATTGATAGATAAATATAAATACGTCTACCTCTTAAAATGTTTGGTTTGTGTATAAGGATTAGTCACAAACCAATCCTAAGAACAACTTAAAATAGGGACGTGTTTCGCATACAAAATTAAGCCAGACCTGTCTAACAATGATAATATGAGCAAAACATTTACGGAACTATACTTACAAACATACAGAATTATCGAACATTAACTAGGTATGTCTTTTATCAAAATAACTGATCTTGAAGATCAAATAGTATACTCTAACTAATTGACAAAGGCCAGTATTGAGTATTAAATGTTTATTTTACAATTACCGGCATAATCAAGGCCGCGTGTACATCAATAGACGCCGTTAAATGATTAGATCATATCAATATATAGGAAATTAGTGTCAGTATTGCACCTTTGGGTACAAAACTTCAAGAGAATCTAATTGAAGTATGTAAACTACTCAATATGTTATTGCTGCGACTATTTAGTTACGCATACATATATTCCAGAAGATTTCACACAACCAGGTAGTCTGACAGTCAGCACTCTTTAGCAGTCACAGCCATCAAAGTCTGCAGCCATCAAAAACAATTTTTATTCACCACCCACTCTGTCTTAGTATAAAATATGCCACATTGTATTGTAGCACTTGCTGTTCTATTGTCGTAACAATAGCCAAATCTCTTCAAAAAAAAACTTTTTTTTAAAGTCCCTCTTGTGCGCCCTCTATTATACTATTTAAACCTTTGCCTACTAACAAATCTTTCACTAGTAAAGAATACTGTTTAAGTTAGCAGTATCAGCGACATGAACACAATGTTGTATATATGTGTATTATATGGTTCTGTGAATTAAATTAAGGCTTAGTGCGTTATTTTTTATTGCTTTTATCGTGTGTTTGATAATAGATATGATCGAAACATTTTGCGAGTTTTGTTTGCCTACATCAGTTAAAGATTTTTGGAAGTTTGATAACATAGAATATATTGTGTAAAAAACACTTGCTATATTAAACAGTTAGTTCATCGTAACAATATCAACCTCTTGCAAATAACTGTTGGATAGAACCGAAGACTGCAGAGAGCCTCAGTCTTTTGCAAAATGTTGTTATCCCATAATTAGAAATCAGGCCAAATGTTTAATATCTAAACACGATATTTTTTATTTAATTTTTAACATGACGTCTACAGTTCTTCTAGGAGGCCTTCACAGCTTCACTAGAAGTGAGCTCCAATAGAAGTGAGCGTGGGCTCGAACATTAACTTTGGGCGGTTACTGATGGGGAAATCCATGAGAAGATCATAACTTTTTAGGGACGAATTGTTTAACTCGCTCTTTATCTATACGAATGCAATCAAAGGATCATGGACGACGCTGGTGTCGCGGAGCTTTCGCGGTCGCGGTGTTCGATAAATTGATTGGTGTGTAGTGTTTCTCTAATCGTCTTGATTTGCTCTATTTACTTTGATTTGATTCATGAATTGGGTTAAAAAGTTTTATGGAGATTTTTTTTGACATGCATAATTTTTAGCACCATTCTACAGTCAAGAAGTTAGTGGGAAAATAGTAAGTTCCTTCGCCGTTTGCTGCCTAATTTTTGTCTAGTTCGGGGTGATGGAATAGAGATTGTAGTACGTACTTGGTTTGATTTGATTGTATTATGCTGATGGCTGCTCTTCGTCACGTCTAATAGCCGTACCTAAAAATACAACATGGATACATTATTATTATTGATAATTAATATAATTTTCAGTAACTCACTGTTAGGATTAAAAATTGGCTCTGTTGTCGTAATTTGATATAGTCGTTACAACTTACAAGATTGTAATGGAAAATGTTTCGCGTTTTTTTATAGAAGGCATCTGCAAGAAAATATCAAACGAATAAATCAAATATATTATTTACGAAAACCTAAAAAACGAACAGTCAGTAGCTCGAATGATTTCGATTCGTCTGTACGTGTCGCGGTACAAACGAATCGACAGCACAAATTTTCGAACAAGTGACACTAAACCAAAACCAACCCGAACATAAATTAATTTGCCCAAACAAATCCAAAGCTTTTTTGGCAAATTTTGAAGAACAACTAACTTCTAGTCAACCAAAGCCATTTTTCGAATCAATTCAGAACATTCAATACTTTAAGCCATCCGCAAACAACGACATCTATCGAATATGAAGTTCAACTATAATTAGTTCTTCGTTAGTTCTTGAGGTAACCGTGTGTTATTTTTCTCCTAAACACTTTGAATTCTTATATCTCCAGATGAAGTAAACCGATTGGGATGAAACAAAAACTAAGTAATACTTCAAGTTGCGTATCATTTTTACCTATAAAAGTTATCTACATAGGTTTTGTACTTTTTCTGTGCTGCGTGCAGAGAGAAACAGATTAACAGACAAAAATTTCAATACCTAATGCTGGAAAAAGGTTCTGTTGGTTATCCTTTAAGACCCTGGCTATTTCTTTGGAATTATTTCCTACAGATTTATTATATGTATAGATAAGTTGCATCGAGCTTATCACTCAAAGATATGTCCTGTGTGGGAAACGAACCCACAAACTATAATACTCATATAGGATATGCTACCTTGAAATTATGTGTATATTCTAGTAAGTAATAAAATATTTTTATATTGACTCATCATCATCATCATCAAATCAGCCGAAAGACGTCCACTGCTGCACAAAGGTCTCCCCCAAGGATCTCCACAATAGCCGGTCCTGCGCTGCCCGCAACCAACGGCTTCCCGCGACCCTTGCAAAATCGTCGGTCCACCTTGTAGGGGGCCTGCCCACGCTGCGTCTTCCGGTTCGTGGTCGCCACTCGAGAACCTTTCTGCTCCATCAGCCATCGGTGTATAATCAATTATTGACTAATTAGCATCAATAATTGATTATATACCTTTGTTTTGTTTCTACACTATTCATATAAAAAACCTGCACATATGACCTCGATATTATTAACGTAGTACTGTATTGACTGACATGTTGATCTAGTGGTAAGTGGCCATGAGTTCTTAAGCTAGAGGTCGTGGGTTCGTTCCCCACCCAGGACAAAACAGTGCAATGAGCACGATTATATTGGTTTGTGCCTAGTTCTTTTTATACACGGTCACAGATTACATCCAGACTCAGAACAACTATATTACGGTCACACAAATAGTTGTCCGGCGCGGGACTCGACTCGACTCGTTATTGTAGTGGTTTCCCTATTTGGCCCGTTTATCAATGTTCTTACTCACCCAAAGAAGAGGAGTAAAACTGTATTTGCCCCTATGTTATGGTAAATTGATGTCATATTATGGACTTTATGCCTGAAATAAAGATTATTATTATATATAGTAATTAACAAGAATGAAAAGGATATACTACAAAAAAAAATCCACACGGCCATCTGTTCCCAAACTAAGCAGAGCTTGTACTATGGAAACCAGATGACTGATATACTACATATACTACTTTTCTTTTGTAAAACCTATTTAGATAATTACACCCAGACTCAGGACAAACAGATATGTTCATGCACACAAATATCTGGCCGTCAGAGGTCGTGGGAATCCAACCCACGACCTCTGACGTGAAAAGCAAGCATTGGCCAACCACACCAACAAACGCAATCGTAAAGTTGTTTTATTTAAAAAATTCGAATTATTAAAACACGATGATTTATTGTTTTATCATGTTATCGTTCTAAGATTTTATTATAGTTTATACTGCTTTATACAATGTTTTTATCGTTTGGTACAAGCGATGGGTGGCTAGCTGTAATGTAGTCTGGATAGACTTACAGTGTTGTAAAAACATTAATGTAATTAGGGTGTCAGAAAAGAGAAATGAATAAATGAGTACCTAGTAAAGTTGGAATTTAAAAGGTTTTGTAAAAGAAGTTGATTTTTCGGAGTTACATTTCAATAAACAATACTGAGAGAAAGATAATAAATTGTAAGAAAATGAATAGATTTAAAAAAGTGAGCTTTATTATTTTTGTGACCTTCAAATTAGTTGTGCAGTAAGTAAAGTAAGTTCACAATGTCGATACAATAAATTTCAGTATCATCATCGTCATATCAGCTTAAAGACGTCCACTGCTGGACAAAGGCCTCCTTCAAAGATCTCCACAATTGCCAGTCTTGCGCTATCCGCATCCAGCGATTTCCAGCGACCCGCACAAGATCATCGGTCCATCTTGAAGAGGGCCTGCTCACGCTGCGTCTTCCGGTTCGCAACCCGAGAACCTTTCTGCCCCATCGACCGTCGCGTCGGTTCTACTAGCCTTGTGTTTCTATGTGCCTTGCACACTGCCACTTCAGTATATTACAACTGAACCATGGAAGCGAATTAACGGAAAGTAAAATGGTAACGTAAGTTTTTTTTAAATAAGACTTAAGGCTTGTCTTATTTAAAAAAAACTTACGTTACCATTTTACTTTCCGTTAATTCGCTTCCATGGTTCAGTTTTACTATACTGAAGTGGCAGTATAGTAAAACTGGCAAACTTGCAATGATCCTAAGAAGGACTCGAGCTCGAAACACGAGGGCGCTGAATTTGTTACGAGTTTGGAGTATCTAATACTGCTAGTCTGAAATGGTATATTTTTTAAAAGGCTTAAAGTATATGTAGTTAAAAGGTTAAACAATTTAAGGAGAACCGGTTTTCATAGGCAAGGTTAAGCTACTAAGCTCACGATCAGTCCATAGATGGGTGACCGGCAAAGTGGCTTAATTTCTGAGCGTCTCCGTGCTTCGGTGGGCACGTTAAGCTGTCGGTCCCGGGTGTAACCACTAGGCAACAGTTGTTAAGTCTTGTCAGGGGCCTAATGGGCGGCTTGAACAACTCTGATACTGGGGTAACCACTGCCCATACGATAAGTAAGTGCAGGACAGAAATATATTTACATGCATGGCCATGTCTGTTCGTCCTGAGTCTGGGTGTAAGTATCTATGTATATCAATATATATTTACAAAAGAAAAGGAGTATTTGTTGTATATAGTACTTACAGTTACAGTTATGTGGTTACCATAGTACAAGCTCTGCTTAGTTTGGTAGCAGATGGCCATGTGTGAATAATGTCCCCGGATATTGTTCTTATTTCCAATCTTTCTGGATGTTTCCTTAGTATAAATAAACTATATAAACACATGTAAGTACAAAGAAAAAATTGATATATTCTGTATCTATAAGAATCTAGGCTAGGTATTTTAAGTTTACTAGCAAAGAGAATCGTGATCTTTTAATTCAGTCCGTGAAGCGTTAAACATATTAAGCGCATTGCGCATTATATTTGCGTGTGATCTTTGAATGTTAAAGATGAGTAATAAAAAGTATTTTAGTATAAAATTCGGCCAAAGTTATTTAAATACAGACTTGTTTCTAGTTGTCAAAGAACATAATTTAAAACTGCTGGAATTTCCAACAATTGTCATTCTATTTGTAGTTTTATTTGCTAGACGGCTGGAGCTCCACTTTGCTGTCCGGGGAAACAGTAAATACCTCTTAGACTTAATATTAACTTGATGTTAAGAAAAGCCTTTCCCACCCAACCACAGGTGTTGTGCTTTTATTTGGAAATTGAGATCATATAGGATTCTTTAGAAGAGAAGGTATCAATGCATTCTTTCTGAAAACCACTCATCTATATTTAGATGTACTAACTTCTCTTAAAAAATCTAAATACCTCCAAAGTTTATTTTTGTGGCTCTTATGTATTTATTTCACACAAGCTGTGCCCCGCGATTTTACCCGCGTTAAACTTTATAAATTATAGCCTATGTGTTAATCTAGGGTGTAGCTAACTCCATACCAAATTATATTAATAGCATTGCTCCAGCCGTTTAGACGTGAAGAAGTAACAAACATACACACTCACACACACAAACCTACGGTAGCAGCGTTTTTCTGTGAACTATGACCATCAAACTGCGATCGCCAACCCGTCTGCCAAGCGTGGCGATTATGGCATATCCCCCATTAATTGGGGAGGCATTTTTCCATCAGAGATGCACAAAAAGTTGAGCAGTTGGGGGTGTGTAGTGGACACATGAATAGCTGTCTCGCTGAGCGGTGCGCAAAATTACCGCTAATTTTTTACCACACAGCACAGCGGCACTTCTTAGACATCTCACGCTCATATTCCTCAATCGCGTCCTTTACTTACTTATCGTATGTGCAGTGGTAACACTAGGTCAGAGTTGTTCAATCGCCAAGTATGCCTGTAGTTGTCTAATGACTACAACCGGGACCGACAGCTTAGTGTGCCCACCGAAGCACGGAAACGCTCATATATTAAACCACCTTGGTCACCTATCTATGGACCGACCGAGAGTCTAGTTGCTCCACCTCGCCGATCACTTACTGTGCAGGATGCACACTTGACTATGCTGGGATTGGTGGGGAAATAAAAAACGACTTTCTTGAAGGCTTGAAATTTATTCTTCACAGTGTTCCTATCTTCTAAAGTTCTCTCTTCATGTTCTTCCTATTTCTTCTAGGCTTGTTTCTTCCTTTTTCTTCTAGTGTTTCTTCTTCTGTTGCTGCTTGCTAACTGTCGATATCGAAAACCAGCCCGTAATTTATACAATTTTCCCTAATAAAATTTAAGGCCCCTGATTGGCTGACCAATCAGAGCACACAAATTTGAACCAATCAAATTCCGGGCGGTTTTGACGCAATTAGCTTAAGTACGGCGAAACTTTACCGTAATGAGAGCCGCGTGAAATTTTTTGCGGTTTTCCCTATGTTTTTGTTAACAAACATATACTAAATTATATATTTTTAGAATCTACTAACTTATTTCTATCTAAGAAAAATAAAATAAACACAAAAACAAATCATAACATACATCGATAACTGATAGGTAGGTAACATTCTAGTTTGTTCTAAAACTCTGTTAGACTGTCAAATATTAAAATAACAAAACCAATTTTAATTAGAAACTATCAAAACAATTAAAATATTCTAATAAAAAAAGGAAACTAAATAGATTTCAATAAGAAACTTACGTATCTATGTACACTGTTATCACTTATCAACTATAACTATTGTTCATCAGTTTGTTTACACACTACACTTGAGTTTGTATAAACACTACACTGTCCCGCACATCTCTCTCGCCGTGCGACCGCGTCGCATCTCGTTCCGGTGCGGGCACGTCGTCTGTAGGCAGGGGCAGGATCACGAGCTTCCTCACTGGCCGGCGCAGGATACCTCCCTTGGTCTGCACGTCCACTGTCCGCACGATGTCGTCGGGGCCTGGATACACTTCGATGACTCGTCCTCGTATCCACACGTTGCGGGGCAGGTTCTGATCGACGATCTGCACGAGGTTATTCACCTTGACTTCTTGACCTCGTCCGTGGGGCTCCCGCCGGTGTTGGAGCTCGGGAAGGTACTCCTTCACCCAGCGGGTCCAGAAGATGTCAGCGAGCCTCTGTGCAGCTCGCCAGTTGGAGAATGGAAATGGTGTCTTGCTCGGAGAATGTGCCTGGCTGTGGCACGCGCCCAGGACCCCCCAGCAGGAAATGGTTGGGAGTCAGGGCCTCTGGATCTTCTGCGCTGACGGAGACGTGGGTCAGCGGGCGACTGTTGACGGTATACTCTACTTCAGCTAGTAGAGTGGCGAGGACTTCTTCGGTGGGGTGGCGCTCGTGCAGTGTTGCTGCAAGCGCGGTCTTCACGGAGCGCACCATACGCTCCCAGGCGCCGCCCATGAACGGAGCTCCAGGCGGAATGTAACGCCAGGCGATAGTCCTCTTCGCTGCTTCTTCTGCTGTTGCCGCGTCGATTGCTTGTTGCAGTTCCTTGTCAGCAGCCTTTAGGTTGGTGCCGTTGTCCGACCAGATTTCAGCCGGGCAGCCACGTCGTGCGATCATGCGTCTGACCGCCATCACAGCTGAATCGGCGCTGAGCGAGCCGGCGACTTCCAAGTGGATGGCTCGCGTCGTAAGACACGTGAAGATGGCCACGTATCTCTTCTGTCTGGTGCGTCCGACGGTCACGGAGAGAGGCCCGAAGTAGTCGACCCCGGTGAAGGTGAAGGGTCGCTTGTGATGCGCTAAGCGACACGCTGGCAGGTCCCCGGTTCTTGGGTATGGCGGCGCTTGAGTCTTCATGCGGCAGAAGAGACATTGTCGAAGGATTGCTCGCGTGATGGGGCGCAATCTTAGTACCCAGTATTGTTGGTGACATTCATTTACGGTTGCCTCGACGCCGGCGTGATGGAGCTGCCCATGAACTGCCTGTATCCATAACTTCACCGTCTGATGTTCTCCGTCGACGACTAGCGGGCTCTTGACGTTCTCTTCAATGTCTTTGGCCGCTCGAATACGGCTCCGAAGTCGGAGTGAGCCGTTGACTGACTCGACGCTGAGCTGGTGAAGGCGGCTCTCCTTTGCTACCGGCTTCCAACTGTTAAGGCACTCTATTTCTTCTGCGAAGGCCTCTTCTTGCGAAGACCGCATCAGGAGCTCTTCGGCTTTTTTTAGGAGCTTGGCGGTGACTGGAAGCAAGTCGGGTGTCGATCTCTTCTTCTGTTTGGGTGCCTGTGGTTTCGCTGTCGCAGGTTTATTTTTCTTCCATGTGGGATCCGCTTCTTTATTCCTCTTTGTTCGTCGGTAGTTGACCTTCTGTCTGGTGGCTCTGCAGAGTTCTATGAACTGCAGAACGCGTGCTGTCGCGTACCGGAGGCGGTCCCAGCTGGAGAATTTTGCAGGATCAGGCAGACCCTCTGCTAGCCTCAGTATTCTTTTACTGATTATGTGATGCGTCTTCTCTTCTTTGGAAGGCTCTTCTTCTATGGTCTTCACAGGTTCTATCGGCCAGGAGTCTTCTGTTAGGTAAAGGAAATCTGGCCCTTTGTACCATCGGTGATTCTTGTCAAAGGCAGTTGGTACATCTCGTGTCGCATCGTCGGCGACATTCTGTTTCGTCGGAACCCAGCGCCAGTCGTTGATCTTAGAGCTCTCTTCTATTGCTGCGAGACGGTGAGCCACGTATGGTTTATAGGAACGTGACCCGGTCCTTATCCATGTGAGCACTGTTTTGCTGTCTGTCCAGAACACCTTTCTGTCGGGTTTTCTCTCATGTTCTTCGATGACTGCTTCGGCGAGCCTGGTGCCCATGACTGCTGCTTGTAGTTCTAACCTCGGTATACTTGTCAGCTTGAGCGGAGCCACCTTTGCCTTGGCTATGATGAGAGATAAGAGACACTCCCACCTCACCGTCTGGTGTTACTGCCCTCCAGAGAATAGGACTGCCGAGTAGGCCGACTCACTGGCGTCGCTGAAGACATGAAGTTCGAGGGAGGCGGCTTCACTGTAGTGCAGATACTGCCGCGGGATCACTATGTCGTGGAGACTTCTCAGGCGTTCCATCCACGATTTCCATTGCTCCGCTAAGTCTTCATCAATGCGGTCGTCCCATGCTGTTCCTCGGCGCCAAACTTCTTGCAGTAGCTGTTTCGCCCTGATAGTGACAGGTGAGGCGAATCCCAACGGGTCGAAGAGTGACATGACGATACGCAAGGCTTCTCTCTTCGTTGGTTGCTTTCCTTCGATGAGTGTTGAAGGTATTCTCGCCAGGTTGAGGTTGAATGTTAGCTCGTCCGAGTTCATCTTCCAAATAACACCCAGTACTCGTTCAGTTTGCTCTTCTGTCTTGTATAGCTCTAGGTCTTCTATTTGATTTTCCTCTCCCAGTGCTTCTAGGAGTGACGCTGAGTTCGATTTCCATTGTTTTAGTTCGAAGCTGGCCTTCTTGTGTATCTCGCGCACGCTCGTCGTCACTTTCACTGCGTCTTCTAGGCTTCTGAAGCTGTCTAAATAGTCGTCGACGTAGTGCTTGTTTACTGTGGCAGCTGCGGCTTCCGGATGACTGTCTTCGTGCTGCTTGGCATTCAAGTTCTTTACGTAAATTGCTGTAGACGGCGAACTCGATGCTCCGAAGATTAGCGACGTCATTCTATATTCTTCCGGAGGTCGGTTGTCGCGGCGATCCCCGCGCCACAAGTACCGCAGTGCGTCTCTGTCTTCGATGCGCAGTTTGACCTGCATGAACATTTCTTTGATGTCCGCTGTGACCCCGATGAGATGCTGTCGGAAGCGCATGACGACGCCCGGCAGCGACTGAAGCAAATCCGGACCTTTGAGGAGCATGTCGTTAAGAGCCACCCCTCTGGTTTTGGCGGCGGCGTCATGCACAACACGAAGCTTGTCCGGCTTCATGGGGTTTATGACCGCGAAGTGAGGCAGGTACCAAGTCTTTTCAGGAGTTTTCTGCGGCGGCGCGGGCTCGGCGTAACCTTTTTCTATAAGAGCTTCCATCTGTTCGACATATTTCTTCTTGAGGGCTGGGTCACGATCGATCTTCTTTTCAATATTGAAGAGCCTCTTCAGCGAGTTTTCGTAATTGTCAAGGAACTTGACGTCTTCCTTCTTCCAGAGGAGGCCGGTCTGGTATCTTGTTTCGTCAATCTTCTCGGTCTTCTGTTCGAGAATTCGAAGTGCCTTCTCTTCTGGATCGGTTTTCGGTTTCTTCGGGTTTATGCAGAGGGCGTCCATCTCAAAGTATCTCTTCACCAGGTCCTCGAGGTCATCTTCTGCTTCCTTCATTGTTGACACGAAGTCGATCTTCTGGCCAAAGGAGTTAGTTTGACTTCCGTGGAGTACCCATCCGAGTGGCGTAAGAGATGCCACTGGATGGTCCTTGTCCCCTTTCCTGGTCTCTTCGGTCAGCAGTAGATGCCAGTTGTCTTGCCCGATGAGGATCCGTGGCTTGGCATTGGAGTATGTAAGATGTCCCTTGATGTCTGATAGGTGTGGACAGCCTTCCACTAATTCGCGTGGAACCCGTTGAGAGGAGACTTGTAAGTTCTTCACTGTTCTTGCATGAATCTGCTCCTCATGTTCGTTGAGCCCTTTCAGTCCGACGGTTACTCTTCTTGATGCCGATTCCGCAGTTTTCAACTCATTGATGGTTTCTATCTTCAGTGGATCTACTGGTCCTGTAGCTCCGATGCTCGCCGCGATGTCTTCGTCGACGAGTGTGACCGTGGATCCGTCGTCCATCAATGCGAATGTGTTGACTGTACCCTTAGGTCCTTTCACCTGGACCGGCAGGATCTTCAGATAGGATTGCTTCTTTACTGTCCACGTCCACGCAATTGATGACTTCTGTTTTCTTGTCACTTTCTGTCTTCTCTGTCTGTTCTATCTTCTTTTCATGATGAAGCAGCTTGTGGTGCGTGTACTTGCATCCGTTGACACCACACGGCTTCGCTGTACAGTGGTGAGTCTTGCTCCTATAACGTAGGCATCTGAAGCAGAGGCGTTTGGACTTCGCAGTATCCCATCTCGAATTGACTTCCATCTTCTTAAATGCGTCGCAATCTGTCGCGTTGGTGTGGCTTGTCTCGCCGCACACGAAGCATTTCAATGTGTTGCTCTTCTCTATGACGTTGGTGACCCGCTGAGTCTTCTTCGGAGGTGCAGCCGTCGATGTGGCTGCCACCTGTTCAGGTAGCGCGAAGGGTCCGCACAACTCTGCTTCCCTCTTGAAAAATCTCTCCATCTTGATGAGGCAGGGATCTTCTTTGGGTTGCGTTGCTGAGAAGTCATAGTAGCGGTACTGGAGCGTTGGCGTCAGCTTGCTCACCAATGTCTTTGTAAGTTCGGGGTTATACATGTAGTTGTGTTGCTACGACGTTGGAGATCTTCGTGGCGAATATGCAGATGTCCCTCGGCGACTCGGTGAGACGTGGTAGACCTCGAAGCGTTTCCATTTCTATCATTGCGATTGACTCTGGTCTTCCGAATCTTGATTCCAAAGTCTTCATCACTTCTGAAGGGTGCGCGTTGGTGATGAGTAGCCCTTCAACTGCTTCTCTGGCTTTCCCCTTCAAGTTTCTTCGAAGTCTGTTGATATTCTCGACGGCGCTGAACGTTGGTTTAGACTCGTAGTAGGCGGCGCGGAAGGGTAGCCACTCCTGATGTGACCCGCTGAAGAACGGCAACTCGATGAACTTGGGTCGCTGGGCGGCGCTGACAGCCCGAGTGATGGCTTCAGCTAGGAGTGCGATGTCCCCTTGTCCTCCCGCCGGTGTTCGATGAACCTCTTCTTGCTTCGGCGGTTCTTCGTGGGCGATTGTCGGCTCTGGCTGGGGGTGGTGAGGCTCATTGGCGATGGCTAGGACGGGGCGAGCCTCCTGGTTATCCAACCATTTGTCCACACGGGCGTTGACTTCTGAGTAGAGGGAGACTCCATCTTCTTCCTCTACTTCATCATCTTCTTCTTCCCTATCTGTATCATCCGCTTCTAGTGCGGCCAGGCGTGCAGCAGCTAGTTTCACTTGGAGGCGGAGCAATTCTTCCTTTGCTTTGGCGATTTTCTGCATCTTCATTTTGCTGCAGGTCGATTCCCCCCTCCCCCCTTCTTGCTAGGGGGGCGGAGGAGCTGTGGGCCGGTTGGTTTCGACGTACCGGCGGCATTCCTGACGACTCGCTTCACAGTCGAGGCGTCAGTATCACGGCGATTTTCTTTCGATGTGACAGCAGCGGGCGGCTTCATTAGCTGTTTCGATCTCGCACCCATGGTGAGAGTCGTCGCGGCGGAGGGGGCAACTGAAGGCACGACGACGTCGGCGGCGGCGGGGCGCGAGGCGGCAGGCACGCTGGCGGCCGAGGGGGGGGGGGGCGCGGTAGCTGTGGGCGCGGGGGGCGCGCTGGCGGCTGAGGCGGCGGCAGTCGAGGTGGTCGCGGCGGAAGTCACGATGGTGAGATCAGTCGTCGCGGAGGTGTAGGTCTGTTCGGAACTCTCCGTGATAGTCGTCCCCGATTGCTGTGTTGATTCGGATGTGGCTTCCGTGCTGGTACCGGTCGCAGAGGTAGTGGCCTTGGACGATGACGGCTTCTGTTCACTCGACTGTTTGCGGCCCTTTCCTTCGGAGCGCGTAACGGGCATGATGACAGCTGATCTTCAAAGTCGATGACACACGAAGTACTAACACGAAGTACGTTCTTCAGAACGTCTTCACTGTAGCGCTATTTTCAATCTTCAAACAATATTCCCCACAAATCCGACTCTCGAAGGACCATTAAATGTGCAGGATGCACACTTGACTATGCTGGGATTGGTGGGGAAATAAAAAACGACTTTCTTGAAGGCTTGAAATTTATTCTTCACAGTGTTCCTATCTTCTAAAGCTCTCTTCATGTTCTTCCTATTTCTTCTAGGCTTGTTTCTTCCTTTTTCTTCTAGTGTTTCTTCTTCTGTTGCTGCTTGCTAACTGTCGATATCCGGTAACGAGTCGTCTCACGACCCCTTACGGGGGCGGAGGAATCGGTTTCAGGGCGTTGGCCCTCTGTCCGAAGTATCGGTTCGCTATCCGTAAATACGGGTAGGTCCTTTTGGTAGCCCCTTCTTGGGCTGTAACTGGTATATGGGTGAAAGAGGTCATCCCATCGTTTTGGGATCGTCCATGGTCTGTTGGCCGTTTTCCTTCTTGGGCCCTAGCTTGTGCTGGTGGTATCTTGCGATGGAGGAGTGGTTCCTTGTCTCCACCCCCGCCTCCGGGCGGTCAGCCCTGCCGGGTGAGACGCCGTGTGGCGAGGCCCAGCAGAGGTCGACCTGCGACTCGGCGGCTAGGGATGGGTGGGAATCTCCTTTTTGATGATACATTGGTGTCTTCATTTTTTAGTCTGACTTTCTGAGTCAGAGATATCCGCGTGTGGGCGCTGGTTTACTTCCAGTAGGCGGTATTTGGCAATTAGGGAGGCCATGTGGCTCAGTAGCATCGGCCAGGGGTTTTCCCCTACCTCAGCCAAGGCCTTGGCTTCCTCTAGTCTGGTGCTGAGATTGTTTAAAAGTTCGTATTGTTGCGAATACGGGCGTTCGGTAGGTAGGGTAGTTGACCTATCTCTACGTGATGGTTGAGTATCTTGCGCTGTGGTTGCTTGCTTAATGCAAGTTGCCTCGGGCGCGTGTTTGGCTGCGGGAGGGGGAGGGTATGCCCCCTTCATCTTTTTGCGCTTCTTCCTAGTTTTCTTTACGTAGGATTGGGGGAATTTGGGCTTCGGTGCGTTTGCTGCGGCCATGAGAGTGGCGCTATGAGCCTCCTTCCTTGGGGTTGGCTCCAGGATGCTTAGTTTAGTGGGGGCGCGAGATACCGCCGAGATGGCGACCGTCCCCGCCTTTTTGTTTCTGGCTTCCTTTTTGAATATAGGGCATCTCTTGTTGTTTGCTGTGTGACCTCCGCCGCAATTTGCACAGCAGGGCTTGTCGTGTCTGGGGACCGGGCACTCCCTCGCTGGGTGGGGGCCGCCGCACCGCACACAGGCAAGCGGGCGGTGGCACATGTATGAGGAGTGCCGGAACCCTTGGCAGCGATGGCATTGGGCGGGGCCTTTCTTCCCTCGCCAGACTTCAATGCGGACACCGGGCATACAAAGAATTTCCGTAATCTCATATATGTCCGGCGTCACGTTGGGCGTCTTCTCTAATTGGCAATAGTAGATACAGCCCGGCCGACCTTGTCGGGCCCGTATCTGTTTCACATATTCAGGGACGAAGCCCTTCCTGGTGAGTTCATCCGCGATTTCTTTGGGGTCTGTGTCAGTGGGTAGGCCTCTTATGGCTACCTTGACCTTTTGTTCCGTCTTCGGGGAATATGTGAACCAGGATAGCTCGACCGATTTTTCTAAGTCGGTGAGGTATCGCTGGATAACGGTGTATTCCGTTTTTCCCTGGGGAGTAAATCGTACACCCTGGCCGTAGGCATGGACGTGTGGTGCGTGGCCAAGTGCTTCCCTCAATTGTTTGAGGTGACTAGGCCAGTTTGGGAGTTTCTCCACCACCATAGGTGGGTATCTTGGATCCTTTCTGGGCGGGGGGCCCGGAGGTGGCATTCTATTTTGTGACTCGGTGATGGGCGGGTCAGTACCGCCTGTTGGTAGGGACTCGCCTACTATCTCTGAGTACGTAGGCATCCTTTTTCTCGGTTGGAGGTTTGGGGGGTAGTCGCCCGTTCTGGGGCGCTTACCTTCCGTTGCAGCTTCCTCCTGTGGGCTTCGTGGTCTTATAGACGCCGAGGTCAACTGGGATGGTTCATATTCCATCGGGGAGGTACTGGGATGTCTTGGTATGGCCGGTGCTTTTGTTCCGGGAGGCGACTCGACCGAGGTCGAGTACGCCCCGGAGCGTAGGTGACCGGCGGTAGTCACGTGCGCCGCGGAGGCACGGGGGGACACGTCGTCCTCCGATTCTTCTCCGCAGGAGTCGTACTTGTCGGAGTCATGACAGGTGTCGAGATGTGGAGGTATTGGGCGCTCGGCACGTACAGGCGGGGGGCCAAAAGGGGGCCCTGCTGATGCGTGCGCTCCAATTTGTTTCACTGCCCGGGTTGCTGTGGCTCGCGGAGTTGGAGGGGTAGCTGGGGCAGGCAATAGCTTTTCCCTCAGCATTTGGCTTATTCCGTATACACTTGGAGTCGGTTGCATAAGGAGTTGGTAAGCGCGATCCGCGATGCTCGACCCTGACTTAGAGGGCCGGGGAGCTACGCGGGAGTCGGCTCTAGACCCCGTCGGCGGCGGGGGAGCCGGTTGGCGCGCGGGGTAGTTCACTGTCGTGTGAAGAGAGCGCGGGTGTCGCGGGGCTCAACCTCCTCGGGGGGGGAGCCGCAGGGCTCGACCCCCTCGGGGGGGGAGCCGCACCGGAACTCAGTCTGGACGATGATCGGGGTAGGCGTTCGGCAGCAGGTGGCGCGGTAGCTTGACCGTATGATGAGTCAGGCCCGGTGCGACGCTGCTGCGGACTTTTCTTCCTTGGCATCTTGGGTAGAGGTGGTTCTTGGAGTACGTGAACCCCTCGCGACCTCTGGCGGGTAAACCGGGAGGCAACGGGGGAGGTCCGAGCGAGGCACTATCTGTAGTAAGTGGCGCGGTTCACGAGGCAGTCCACTGTCGATATCGAAAACCAGCCCGTAATTTATACAATTTTCCCTAATAAAATTTAAGGCCCCTGATTGGCTGACCAATCAGAGCACACGAATTTGAACCAATCAAATTCCGGGCGGTTTCGACGCAATTAGCTTAAGTACGGCGAAACTTTACCGTAATGAGAATCGCGTGACATTTTTTGCGGTTTTCCCTATGTTTCGTTAACAAACATATACTAAATTATATATTTTTAGAATCTACTAACTTATTTCTATCTAAGAAAAATAAAATAAACACAAAAACAAATCATAACATACATCGATAACTGATAGGTAGGTAACATTCTAGTATGTTCTAAAACTCTGTTAGACTGTCAAATATTAAAATAACAAAACCAATTTTAATTAGAAACTATCAAAACAATTAAAATATTCTAATAAAAAAAGGAAACTAAATAGATTTCAATAAGAAACTTACGTATCTATGTACACTGTTATCACTTATCAACTATAACTATTGTTCATCAGTTTGTTTACACACTACACTTGAGTTTGTATAAACACTACACTGTCCCGCACACTTACGTACCGGAGAGAACATGTGGCTATGAACGCATCCTTGACAGACATGCCTTCTTTCTATCTGTCGCACACTCTTCTTCTAGTTTTGTATCATCATCATCATATCAGCCGAAAGATGTCATGACAAAGGTCTACCCCAAGGATCTCCACAATGGCCGGCCTCGTGCTGCCCGCATCCAGCGGCTTCCCGTGACCCTTGCAAGATTGTCGGTCCACCTTGTAGAGGGCCTGCCCACGTTGCGTCTTCCGGTGCGTGATTGCTAGTTTTGTATATATGTATATAATAACTAGCTGTTACCCGCGACTTCGTCCGCGACAATTTTGAATGATGACCAATGTAACCTTCAACATAAGGTCCCAACATACGTGAAAGAGTCACTTTTAGAAACTGTAAAATGTATGTGAACAAATAAAGAAAGGCCGTTCATTCAAATTCTGTATGCCGTTTGTGTCAGAAATGATTTGAAATGATCCAATTAAAATGAACAGTGATACTAAAGTCTACAGGGTCATAGTGTCAAGTTACGTTTTAAGTTCAACACTCAGAAAAAAAAATAACGCTACAGAAAGAAACACGGTCCTTTATACCATTTTTTCATAATTAAGGTTTCTCTAACTCACTAATTAACACATAAACATTGTTTTAAGATGATTTTTCATTGGCCTACAATTTTGAAATATGGCACCCAGAAATAAAGGAAAAAAAAAGAAAATTATCGATTTTTGATACATGTCATTCGCTGCCAAGCAGTGTCAACGTAAAATTGAGCTTCTTACTCTGTATTCAATTCACTTCTAATCTACCCCACATGGTAAGAGCAAGGAAACACTAATTGATTTTACCAAATCATGCGTTTAACTTCAAAACTGACACATTTTCGTACAAACTTACATCCCCTATTTTACGCCCTTAGGGGTGGAATTCCCAAATATCCTGAAACACATTTTTAATTTTTAACTGAAATGCTAAATACCAATTTTCATGCGTTGAATTTAAAAAATGTCGCATAATTCATACAAACTTACATGCCCTATTTTACGCCCTTAGGGGCGGAATTTCAAAAATCATGAAAGACGTATTTTTATTTTGAACTGAATGGTCAAATACCAATTTTCATGTGTTTAATCTCAAAAATGTCGCATATTTCATGCAAACTTACATCCCCTATTTTACGCCCTTAGGGGATTAATTTCCTAAAACACTTTCTTAATGCTCCCCTACGGTATAAAAGGAACCCTTGTGCAAAATTTCTAGTTTCTAACCCTTATAGTTTAGGCCTTGCGTTGATATTTATGTCAGTGAGTCAGTTTTGCCTTTTACATAATTCACAAACGGCCATCTGATCCCAAATTAAGCAGGACGCTTAATCTCTACTATGGAAATCAGATAGCTGATATATAAATCGTAAACGAGCCTTTTCCGTTCAGCTACCTCGTATTATGTAAGCCTGATAGTATCTTCAAATGTTGTCATGGATATATATAATGTAGAGTATATACACCACGGATGTGCGTAGTCTTAGATATTATGAAAAACATTTTTTCCTAGATTATGATCTAGGAAAAAATGTATACATATATCGTACTATTCCGTAAGCGATACCCGTAAGAATGCCAAGTTTACTGCTGTTCTAATATGCGTATACTATTAATGTGACGTAATATATTGGCTGTGTAATAAAACTTTAATTAAATTAGTTGATAACGATGTTTTTGTATATTTATTAGATTTTTAATAGTTATCAGACAACTTTATTTAATCCATTCCTTTTGAGTAAACAATATGTTTTAATTTATTTAATTACAACATATGGACAAAATTAATAAAAATAATCTCTTGTATTTTATGTGTTTTATACTTCTTTTTGTTTATTTTTAAGACTGCGCTGCAGATAGAGGAACAGTCGCTTTATATTATAAGCAGGCCAAAGTAATGGGATGAGGAAACTCTTCTGAATAGGATCAAGCTAATAATAGTAATAAAATATCATGGGACAACTATCACATTGCCATCTGCCATTGCACATGCCAAAATAGGCAGAGTACTGTACTATGGCAACCAGACCAATGAAAAACATACTCACATATTTTTAATATTAGGTCTTTACCTATGAAATTGCCGTTCTGCAGTACTGGCCATTTCAAATCAAAATAATTTTTGTTTGGCTAAGAATTCTAATTTCAAATTAATTTTATTTTAAAAACATGGATTCTTTTTTCCAAAAGTAGTCATTTCTTTATTGATTAGTGTTACATTTTCATCGCATTTCAATCTTTTTCGTCATCATGGATACGTTAAAAATTCGAGTAATTATGGAATATGAGTACCGTCGTGGCAGCAACGCGGCACAAGCGGCACGCAACATCAACGACGTTTACGGAGCTAACACTACAAACCAACGCACCACCTGTTATTGGTTTGCTCGCTTCCGTTCTGGAAATTTCGACCTGAAAAATGAACCTCGCGGTCGTCCGAAGACTTTGGTCGACAATGACGAATTAAAGGCGGTTGTGGAAGCTGATGATACACAATCTACGGCTGAATTAGCAGCAGCTTTCGACGTTAGCGTCAAAACAATATTGGTCCATTTGCGTCAAATTGGCAAGGTAAAAAAGCTTGACAAATGGGTGCCCCACGAACTCAATGATCGCCAGCGCGAAGTACGCGTCGAGACGTGCCTTGCACTGCTCAACAGACACACAAATGAAGGAATTTTGAACCGCATTGTTACCTGCGATGAAAAATGGATTCTGTTTGATAACCGCAAGCGCTCAGCAAGTTGGTTGGATCCTGGTTCAGCACCTAAACAATGCCCTAAACAAAAACTTACCCCTAGAAAAGTGATGGTCACTGTTTGGTGGTCTAGCGCCGGTGTGATTCATCACAGCTTCTTACCAAACGGGGTGAGCATTACTGCAGATGTGTACTGTGAAGAACTGAGCACAATGATGGAGAAGCTGGCGCATCTCCAACCAGCATTGGTCAATCGCTCGTCTCCGCTGCTCCTGCACGACAACGCGCGACCTCATACTGCACAGCAGACGGTCTCCAAGTTGCAAGAACTGGGGTTGGAAGCTCTCCGTCATCCGCCCTACTCACCAGACCTTGCGCCTACAGACTACTACTTTTTCCAGAATTTGGATAACTTCTTGGCGGGAAAAAAATTCAATACCCGAGAGGCAGTACAAAATGCCTTTGAAGAATTTGTTGCCTCCCGTCCAGCTGATTTCTTTAAGAAGGGCATCAATAAACTGCCACTGCGATGGCAAAGATGCATTGATTGCATGGGTGATTACTTCGATTAATACAAATAAAAAAATTCATGAAAAAAATTCGTTTAAATTTTTTCATACAAAACGGCAATTTCATAGGTAAAGACCTATTACATACATATTATTAGGAGATAAATTATGCCCAGAAACAAAACAGACAATCGTGCTCATCACACAAAGATTTATCTTGACTGGAGATCGAATTCACAACCTCTGGTCTAGCAGTCAGGGTCTTTAAACACTAAACCAACATGCCAAATGGGGAAACCACTAAGTATAATAATATTATGAATGCGAGAGCAACTCTGTCTGTCTGTCACGCTTTCACGCAAAAACTACTGAACCGATTTAAATGAGAATGGACATAGGTTACTTTTTAATGCGAAAAAAGGGGTTGTAAGGGGTTGAAAGGGGTTTAATTATAGTTATGCCATATTAAAGGACGTACCATAATTCTTAAACAACAAATCCAAATAGAATTTTATTGAAAATTTACGTAAATCATATTATGGCCTACAACTCACAAAACAATCAGGTTTCTAGCTAAAGCCAGCATGAAATTTCAAGAGGTTGAAAATAGCCTGAATGGCTTCGAAACTAGGATGGTTCTTCTTGGTTTTAGTTGACTTGGCGAAGGCACTGCAGTGCCCCCAGATAGAGGATTTGCAATTATTTGAACAATTAAAAAACCAGATCGCATGTTACGGCCATCGTATACCGCGGTTTTAAACTCATGCATGTCCCCAAAGACGAATTGAACTAACTATACAAAGTTTCATAACTATAGAGAGGAAAAACACTGAATCCTTGAAGAAACTGAAATCAATATTAAAGAATTGCGTACCCGCAATGTTTTAATATTTGTAAAGTTGCTGGCCGAAATGTATATCGCATATCGATTATTTTATGATTTCAAAGATCTTCAATATTCTCATGTCTATATGGGTAATAAATAAGCTTTACTAGCTCTAGAACGACCTTGAAACCTTTTAAGATACAGTGTGTAAATAAATTCTTGAAATAAATATCTAAGTACTCTAGTATCTGCTTTCCAGCTCTCATCTTATCATCCGAAAGACGTCCCCTGCTGGACAAAGGCCTCCCAAGGATCTCCACAACAGCCAGTCCTACGATGTCCACATCCAGCGGCTTCCCGCGACCCTTGAAAGATCGTCGGTCCACCTTGTAGGGGGCCTGCCCAGGGTGAGTCTTCTGGAATGGTGATACGAGCTATGTGCCTATGTGCGGATTTCGACGTTTTTGATTCGATCGCGCAGGGATACTCCGAGCATAGCCCTCTCCATTGCTCTTTGGGCAACCTCGAGCCTTCTGATGAGGTCCATAGTAAGCGACCACGTCTCTGTTCCATAAGTCGTCCCTGGAAACACACACTGGTCAAAGCCTTTCGACTTAAGACACTGCGGTATTTGGGACGAGAAGATATTACGTAGCTTCCCGAACGCTGCCTAGCCGAGTTGGACTCTTCGATTCGACCTCTTTATCGAAGTTGGACTTACCTAGTTGAATGGTCTGTCCGAGGTAAATATAGTTATCTTCTACTTCAAGTACAGAGTCTCCGACCTGCACTTCCATGGTCTCAGCCATGACTACTATGTCATCGGCAAATCGCAGGTGAGTGATGTACTCGCCATTGATATTGATGCCAAGGCCTTCCCAGTCCAGAAGCGTGAAGACATATTCCAATGCAGCGTGGAATAGTTTCGGAGATATGACGACTCCCTGTCTCACGCCTCGCTGCAATTGAATAGGTTTCGAGTTCTGGTCCTGAAGTCGGACTGACATCGTGACGTTTTGGAACACACACTGTAACACCTGGGCATACCGAAAGTCACTTTGGCACCTTTGAGAGAGAGAAACGGCTCATGTTTCGATGAAATCAAAGGCTTTCTAATAGCCCACAAACGCTAACCATAATGGTTGGTTATACTCCTCGATCTTCTGTATAACTTGCCGCAGCGTATGTATTTGGTCTATGGTACTGTAGCCTTATCGGAAACCAGTTTGTTCGGGAGGCTGGAATTCATCAAACCTGCGTGCGAGATGGTTCGTAACGACTCTCAAAACACACACATAACTCAGCAATGAGATGGGTCTATAATTCTTCAACAGGGTTTTATCGCCCTTTTTGAAGAAAAGCAACACCACACTCCTGTGCAATGCTTTTGGCGTTTGACCTTCAAGTATGATTGAGTTAAATAGCTTCTGAAGGGTACGCAGGATCAGTTTACCTTCGAAGGGAGCCTTCAGAAGCTCAGCTGTAACTCCGTCCTCACCCGGCGCCTTGTTGTTTTTCAGTTGTTTGAGAGACATTCTAATCTCGTGCAGGCTGAGGTACGGGGTATCTTAGGTATAGTGTCGGGTTATTCTTGCTCTTGGATCTGAGGCATTTGGCTTTGCTATCACACGTCACAATTCGGTGACACATATTCAAGTGTAGAAGGAATTTGGTTCAGGTAGAGTGTTTATTTTGAAGGTATACACAATATTTGGTATAACGGTTGTCGTTATTTCTGTTAATTAATTAGAAACTATGATCAAGTTATCTATAGAATGTAGGTAAACCGAATAACTTTAGACAAGCTTGCGCATTTACTGCCAAAAAAGCTCCCATTGCCATACTTCCTCAATTTCAGGGCACTCCCCTGGATATCAAGCCGAAAGTAGGGATTCTCGGCGTCGACATCGAGAGTGACGTCAAATTTCGCGGTCATCTGGCAGACAAGGCCAAATTGGCCTCCAAAAAGCTGGGTGTCCTTCGCAGAGCTAGGCGATACTTTACATGGGCCCATCGCTTTCAATTATATAAAGCGCAAGTACGGCCGCACATGGAATATTGCTGCCATCTCTGGGCCAGGGCACCACAGTATCAACTTCTTCCTTTTGATAGCATACAACATCGTGCAGCTTGAATAGTCGTTAACGACGGGAGTCCCACTATTTGGCTTGATCCTCTTACTCTGCGGAGAGACGTGGCGTCTCTATGTGTCCTCTACCGCATTTATCACGGGGAGTGTTCAGAGGAATTGTTCGAGCTTATACCTGCCGCCACATTCTGCCACAGACCCTCTCGCCAAAAGTGGAAATTTCATCCTTATCACCTGGATGAATGGTCATCTACCACTGTGCGTTTCACAAGAAACTTTTTGCCGCGCACTACCGCTCTGGGGAATCAATTAGCTGTGGAGGTATTTCCGATCCGGTATGACATGGCAACCTTCAAGAAGCGAGCCTATTCTTTTCTTAAAGGCCGCCAACGCACTTGCAGCACCTCAGGTGTTGCGAGTGTCTATAGGCGGCGGTGATCACTTACCATCAGGTGACCCAATTGCTCGTTTGCGATCCTATTATATATATTAAAAAAGGCATACATTAATAATCATCTTTAAATTTATTAATCAGTTTTTACTGCAGAAAATTTATATAAACTAGCTATCTATTCAGGTAACTACTACATCTCAGTATAGTACTAGCTAATAATATACCATTTAATGAAACGCCTATTTTACCAAATATTATTAACCAAGGAATTAAGCAAGTTTGATTACTTAAAGCCAGTTTTACTTAGACATTTTAGTAATAGTCTAATGATTAAAAAGGCCATGAACAGGCACTTAGAACGAAAATAGCTCCTTTTTTTGAAGACGCGTTTCTTAGTCGATAATGATTTCAGTAGCGAAAATAGCATATACTTATAGAAGTATATTGTTGGCTTAGTATGAGTTATCTGTGTAGGTACAGCCTGTATGTTTCTGTGAAGAATCGATGTAGTTCAGGAACTTGGCTAAGTCACGATTGATGACCGTGTTCATGTCAGTAATTTACATTAAAGTTAAATATTGCGATGATACCAAGCTCATTGTATTTAAATATCATTGAATAAATTAAGGCGATCTGCTACTTTAGTATCTAATACAAATATCAAGATAAGAAAATCATAATATTAAACAGTATTTTTAGTCATATACCAAATTTTACACTCTAAAAATGTATTATATCTTACTAAATATGTAAATATGCAATTAGTATAGCTAAATAAATTCATTTTTACATTCAAATAGGTATAATTTTTATATAATCGGCTAAAATATAATAGTGAAGTGGTGGCATCATCAATTTACATAATTATGTCTAACCTTCATAGATTTTTTAATTTTGAATCCTAACGATATCTTGCAAAATATTAATTCAGGGATATAAGTCAGGTTGTTCAATGAAAGGTGAGAATGAATAATTTATAGGATACTTTAATCATATGTTACTTTTTACACCAAACTGCAAACTATTCATACTGAACACCTAGAAATCCTGTACCGCAACAATTATTATATCATTATTTTTATATCCCCCTACACAGTATACTATATCACTTGAACCCAGTAATAAATATAAAGCACATTCAAGGGACAATAGTGATGACCCCCCGTGCTTCCTTAGTATATTTCTACCAGTGGATAAATATCGAGTAGAAATACTAATAAAATATAAATTTCTTACTAATCGAGCAAATTTAAATAATAAATTATTAAAGTATTCGTTAAAAATTAATAATTTGAAATTTTACTTCACTAAAATCGTTCATATAAATTAAAAATATATATTTTGACTAAGCATTCATAGGGGATATACATATGTATATCCCTGATAGACGCGATAGATTTTACTAGCACTAGCTTTGAATTAACAAAAAAACCTAAATAAATACTGCTGTGTAACATAAATATTATGGAATTGTCCACTCATAAAACTGAACAGCTCTCTTATTCATTAGTTTACAAAGAAAATGATTAATTCCTATATAAACATGCCTAATATTAGAGGCACTTTGTAACGAGACGAAAACATATTTATATGAGATAACGGCAAATCGTAACTTGTTGGCTCTGCACTGTTAAACACTTACCGACAACCGTACTTTTAATAACCGACTTCAACAATGGAGGACTTTACCGATTCTATTTATAATACAAGTTGTACAATACGAATAGAAAAAAATATTACGTATCTTAGGTTACCACAAATAATTATTGCTTCTCGAATTTTAATACATGTATATTAATCGCATATAATTCACCTAGAAATCATTAACATATCATTAGTGTTACAAAATATTTTGATCGTAATTATTAATTGTTATGGAACATAGTTATTAACACCAACATAAATTATAAAGGTATTCAGAAATTTTTGCATAATATATTATAAATAAGTAACAATATTGGTATCAAATATTAACGTGTTAATATTAATTTTGATACTAAATTATTGTGCTAATGTTTTTTATGAGTGTTTTCCCATAACTTGTATGGCCTAAATCCATCACAAAATTACTTTATGCTATTATGTATTGCAATATGTAACTTGTAACGATTTTATTTTCAACAGACTATAGAATAAAGCATTATTACTAAAATAAATCATTTTACACTATCAATGTGGCCTAGTTAATCCCTAATAATATTTATAACTTGTATTATTACAAGGTATTATTGACTATTACAATAGATACATTTTTTGCATTAATATAGTCACTTCTTGATATAATTAACCCGTGATTACTGCACCAATAAAAAACTTATTTGAGAAATAAATCCAAATTTAGTTAGATAGACTTTTTCTTGTGAAGGCAGGTGCAATTCCTACTGCGGGTGGGTATGTCGTACTCGCACCGACTAATCTACCTGCCGTGGACTTATCTAGGCGCCTGATGGGTGTGAACGCGGGTATGCTGCTCCGGTGCTCCCCTTTTGCGCCACGTCCTAGATGGTCGGGACACGTACCCTGGGAGGGCTCAGGATTGCCCTCCCCTATTGCCGGCTCCTGCCAGTCCGGCACAGCGACTGTGCCACAAACAAATCGCTGTCTTCCCGGAGCTGCTTGCAAGGCGGCCGTAGAGGACACTTGTTAAACTACATGTGAATTCGTGTGATTTTTTTTTCTATCAATTGATTTCCATCCAGGTATATATGTAAAATACTGAGCTTTTTATTATGATGGGGAGGGGTTTTCAAATTTGTAACTTTAATGGAGTATAAATACCCCTAATTGACTAAATTGAACTTTATTAAACTACCATAAATAAACGCCTGATCGATTCGGTTAACTTGCATATGTTGCTTAGTGCTGCTATGTTGCATCTACAGGCGTTTGGTATGTTTTTTAGGCAGTAAAAAATAAAAAGCCATAAATAAAACTTATCTTAAATCATTACACACTATGTACCATTACATAATTTACTGATAAAGAAGTCAAACAATTGCTCCACATTAAACTAGATCTATAAATCTAGATAGTACAATTTAATATAACAAATGGATATAACAATGTAATACCTACGAGCTGTAGGTGTTACTTCAGATTATTTTTCGCACTATTCTCTCTTAATCCACTAGACTAGTCTATTTATATTTGTTATTTCTTTCTTAAGTTGCTACACCCCTATCACTCGTTTAATTGTTCTTCTTGCCGATTTTGTCCATCCTAAGGTTGCCTGGAAAAGATCGCATAGCGATAAGACCGCCCATTGTAGGTACTATATTTAATAATAATAATATCTGGGGACAATATCTGGGGGCTAGGATGATCAGTGGATCATCCTAGCCCCAAACTAAGCAAAGCTTGTACTATGGGTACCAGGCGACGATATACATACTTATATAGATAGATAAATACTTATATACATAGAAAACATCCATGACTCAGAAACAAATATTCGTGCTCATCACACAAATATTTGCACTTAGCGGGATTCGAACCCAGGACCACCAGCTTCGTAGGCAGGAGCACTACCAACTAGGCTACGGTGACCGTCTAATTACAACTGTTTACTTTACATGTAAATCTTGGTGTACAATAAAGAGTATTTGTATTGTATTGTATTTATTTTTGACCTAAGTAAAATAAAATAATTAATTTCAGCGCTATCAGATCAGTAGGTACATTCATATATATATGGAGCAGTTTTTAAGAGATGAGCAAATTTCCACAATTGAAAGTGAACCTTAAGCTTATGTGATAAAGTTGAAAATCTACTGCTGGTAGCTGAATGTGCTGGCATCGGCAAATGTATTTTGTCTATATTTAGTGTCCCAAATATGAATAGAAATCAAATAGATATAGACTATGCAAAATAATGCGTAGTTTATATGGAATGCCGTTAAATAAATTACACATATATATATTTATATATATATGTTATCGGAATTGGTATATTTTAAACACCGACTTATTATAATAGTAGGTACCTAGTCGTTTGTGCTTAAGTTGTACTTAAGTTTATAGTTGTAGCTGCAGAAATACGTAACTACTCGAACTCTTACTTAGAAAACGGCAGCGGAGACCCCACCAATGTTGTGTCAAAAGGTTAAGAGTTTTGTAATCGATTTAAATACGATATGCTCTTACTCACTCATTGCATAGTGCCACGCACATCAGTCGTACGATGGCAGTACTTGAGTATTGCGTAGGTAAAAACAAGCTTAGATATCTTGGAATTATACTATACGTACTTTTTCACTGACTCTCATGTCAGATTGATTTGGGAGCCCAAACAAATTTCAGTGCTGGGATGGTCATGTTGACATTATGGATATTTTAGTGCCCGTCAGTAAACTATCAATATCTACGGGTTGCGGGCGGTTTCTACCTGTTTGCATACCATTTTACTAACGCATTCAAGTTCGTAAAGTCTCAAGGCTGACGTAATTAATAAATTTATTACGTCGGCCTTAAATAAAAGATTTCTAAGGGTTTAAAAGGATCATTTACCTAGAATTATGGTTGGCGATCACATTATGTCGCGACTAGTTGTTTTTTGCTAAATCTCGAACCGTATATGGTAATAATATAGGGATTTTTCCTAAGTCAACATTTCATTTCAATAAAAGGAATTTATGGGATTTACTACAAAAGAAGGCACCGATGTCCCTGTTTTATTTTAATTTTCATTGTGCATGTGATTTACAGATTTTTACGATTACGATAAAAATCACATTGTTTACCTATTCTAATAAAATTAACAGTTTTTTTTGAGATATTGTTAATTGTATAATATTTGTGTATAATAATATATTTACAGTTAAGTATTATAATTAAACTAGCGGCCCGGTATGTGCTTCGCTACGTATAAATTATTATTAAGTTCATTTATTCAAACAAAAAAATATTTCAAATTGATTTGATTTTACACTTTTTCAAGACTTTTTTGAAATTTTCTCTACGTACAAACCTTCCCTGGACTGGAATAATTCAAGACCAAAATTAGCCAAATAGGTAAAGGCGTTGTTGAGTTATAACATTACAACGAAATGTGGCATTAATTGTTATATATATAGATTATGAATAATGCTTAGCACTGGTGTATTGTCATATTGACAACCTCACAATTAAGTGATAAAATCTAAGACGTTATTTATAGGAAACTAGATGCACAACAGTTGTGAACAATTTATTATTGTTTGTCCACACGAGTATTTTTATGAAGGTTGCAGAAATACTTACGTATTTAACTATTCATTAGTGACATAGAAGTGAATCTTCGCGACGGATTGTATTTATGTATGTAGGCATTTAGATACATTTACGAAATATACATTAGGCATCAGCTGAACTCAGGGCTGATTCATCTGCAGATAGCTTCGTTCGTATCAGAACTTACATTTTAGTTTTTGGTATTATTTACAACCATGTTTTACTTGCATACATAAGGGCACATTATAATTTAATTTGGTTCTGTTTAATAGCACTTTCTTGACAAAGCACAATACGTCCTGCTATTAGACGCTCATCATAGTTTATAATTTTTTAATGCTTGAAATACAAGGCATCTCTTATTTGTTGCCGATGATTGACCCTCACCATCGTGCTCTCGCGACCTTACTCTCACCCAAAACTACAAATTTAATAGAATAATGCAGTATGTAGTATACTGCATTATTAGATTGAAGTTGTTGTCTTGGGTGAGGGTTATAACTTGGGGTTCGTTTTGTATGGTGAAAATACTTCCTTGTGTGAACAGCCCATAGAGTGATAGAAAGCCATGTTCTACCTACATTAAGTGTTAGTATTGTTTAGCGCTTTCCTAGGGTTCACGTATCCGCCTTTTAACAATTATCCTCACCGAACTGCCTCACAGGTGACGGTACGTACCATTTACCATGTAGAAGATACCGGGGCACGTGGATTCTTTCAGCAATGACATACTTCTGGGAAATACGGGTTTAAAAGCGTAAACCGACCAGCTATACTGTAACCGCATATCCTTGCACGGGTCGTATATTTGTATGTAGAATCAGTTGTAAATAATAAACAACTTTAATTGTTACTTTTATTTCTCTATCTTTATTAAATTAGTTATTATTTTTATAGATAAATTTTATAATAGGCTTAATTCGGTCGATATTGGAAAGTCTAGCTAGCTACGGTTCCACCCAAGTCTCCTTAGGATTATCGTGTTGTAAAATAATTGAAGGAATTCAAATTGGTTGTTTAGTTTCTCTTCTCTTTCGTTACGCTCTTGGCAGAGCGGTCGTGGTCACATCGAGGCATCTACGTCAGTGGTAAAGGTGGACACAGCTTTCCGCACGATCTTCCGCAATCTCTCTCTGTTGGCAGACTGTCTGGTGCAGTCAGAGACACAGCTTCCTACTGCGGATTTCACTTGGTCAGTCCAGCGCATAGGTGACCTGCCACGCGATCTGGATAGTCGTTCTATAGAGTTCCCGTCTAAAGACATGTCCGAAGTACTGCAGTATGCGGGACCGTAGTATGGCCGACAGACGCTGCGTGATGCCGAACTCTTCAAGTATGGATTTGTTACTGCGGAACTCTGTCTACGATATCCTGAACATCATTTGTTTAGTTTAGTTGAACCAATAGGAAATATAAATTGAAACATAGATTAAGATAAATAGAGTTTTCGAGTTGGTTATAATGTTTACCATTCTAAGCTTTTAATGCTACGATGTGTATAGATAATAACAATAAAACATTATTTCAGTCAGTCCCAAACCAGGCCAGGTGTGTGACGAGGCTCTCTGAAGCAGAATAGTTACTCTAGCTATCTATATTGATTACAAGCCGTTTAGATAATATAGCCTAGTAATAAATATAATATTTTTTGGAAATAATGTGTTAATTGCCCCTAGCAAGAACCTTAACGATTTACATATCTAAAAACGACTTCTAATTTTATACTAACATTATACTGAACATATAACATAAAATAGTGTAAGTGGTTTGCATATTTGTCATAAATATAATTATAATATTCAATGAGATAAAAATAGATTTAGAATGGGACACTTGGTACTCTAGCGTCCTATTTTTCTATTCTGCTTTGTATTAAACTATTGAGGAATGAACAAAACAAATCCTAAATATAAATATGCGAAATTTCGAAATTTTATTGCTGTGTCTACTAATGATCTACTCGTTGTCCTTGTGTACAAGTAAACATAGTTATATTCGTAATCATCAAATAACAATAACGTAATCACCAGAACTATGATTAAAACTACAAATTTTATCACTTTTTTATGTTATTGACGATTTTGATTGAGATAAAATAAATATCATTATTATAAATATCGGGGATTAAGTGGTGTTAAAAATAAAGCAATTGATTAACACACAAAAATGTTTATCTATAAATATCTATTTCGGTCTTAGGTATATCCAAAAATCTATTCATTTTTATAATCTGAATAAATTAGCACTTAATCTTTTTCATCTACCGATCTCCGCTTATTAGGACATTATCATAAAATATTCAACCTTAATTGTTTAATTCGTTTATTTTTAATTTATTTACATGAATTTAAATTAAAAATTAAGGACATATGAATTTAAAGACTTAAGATTATGATTTCTAGATAAAATTAAGTCCTTTCATATGAAGTTGTCGTTTTTGATTGTTTTTTTTTATGAAACGTATGTTCAATGATACGCAGTATTCGCCATTATTGTAGAAACAGTTTTCCTTTAATGGTAATTACTATGCTATAGAGACGGAAAACGGAAATTGCAAGATTTAAAAAAATATCGAAAATAATAAAAATCTGTCCGAGAAAGGTCTATTAAGAATACTCCTTAAAATATTAAGGTTACTCCTGTAGTTATGTGAGGTTCCTTATGCGGCGTTGAAGGAGGGTACTAGCACAATTGAAAAGTAGTAGTTGTATACAGTAAACACTACTAGTAATAAGTGTAATAAATATTTCCCGCAACGGTTTACTGCCATGGTTTTTGAAATAGTTTCACTGTCATCCTTGTGTTCAACCAATGCGACGGTTTGACACATAACCCATTTTACAGGTGACCCATTTTGCGATTCAGAATTGTGTCGTAATATTTTATTGTTTTTATTCAGTAAGTTTACATTATTATGGTAATCATTTTTGGAGCTTTTTATATTTCCAGATTCATTTAAATGAATAAGTTTAAATTCGTTACTAGATTCACAGTCGCAAAGATTGCTGCTAATTCCGATTGTTTACGATGAACCTGCTTTGATAAGGCTTCATCATTGCCGATATTCATCTCGAGTAGGTCACAGTGCTTATTGTTGTTGTTATCAAAATTTATATCTACAATGGGATCATACCAAAGACACAAAGTGCGTTAACATGCATACATTTGGGTCATGCACGACGTTAGTATTACGGGCTACCTGTGGTGCATTTATGTCACGATGGAACTCATAGCCCTACTATTCAATTTTCGTTTTATAGCGCAATTTCTGTAATTTGAAATTGTAATAGCCCGCTTTTTTTTTCATGCATATATAGGTACGAGATTCGTCGTGACATAAATGCACCACAGGTAGCTCGTAATATCAACTTCGTGCATGAACCAAATCTATGCATGTTACGCACTTTGTGTTTATAAATAAATTTATTACCTTGACGTTAAATATAGCAAAGAAACTTGGATTTTAAGTAGTCTTCAAAATGTTTATCTTTATACTACAAAAAAAATGCTAAGTTTATAGGTAAGAATCTAATAAAGGTCAAGGTCGTTTTATATATTTCTGCATAAATGGTAATTGAATTTGTCCTCCGATGGTGACCTAAGCCATTCTAGTGTTTGCACACACTGCTCCTAGGTTCATATATCCACTCAAAATGTAAAAGTAAAAAAAAAGTTAAAATGTTTATTTGAACAGAATAATAGTTACCAACTAATGATTACAGAATAGTGAATGCACAACATTACGAAAAGTACTAGTACTGTCTCCCAAACTAGGCTATAGCCTGTATTTCGGGAAACAGTGCTCATTCTAATAGGTTTATACAATAAAACAGTGGTGGACGTGGTATTATTGGTAATTTACATATGTGTAAGTTTTAAATAAAATTAATTCTAGGTAGGTAAGCGGCATATATTTGTACTATATAAAATACACACATCAACACAATCTAGGGATATTGAACATTTCATTGATTATCTAGAAAACTATAAACATTTTGTTATGACTGTAAATGGAAGAATTAAAGATAATTTCATGGCCGATATTTAAACATTAACAACACGATGCGATTTTGTTTTTCTAATTAATAAAAGTCTTAAATTAATTAAGCCATAGAAAATTACTGAGTGAACAAAAACATTTTATTCTTATAAAATTATTCAATCGAATTAAATGAATAAAAATCTTACCAAATCTGATAATCAGTAATCGGTATTTCCTCCTCTAACATTAATCACACAGCGGCAACGATTTTCCATACTTAAAATTAAGGTGTCAATGTCTTGCTGGGGTATGCAGTCCCAAGTTCTTTTTAAATGTTCGAAAAGTTGTTCTTCTGTTGTCAAGTTGGGCGGAAAATCCCTCAATGCTCTTCGCTGTAACATGTCCCAGGCGTGTTCAATTGGGTTTAAGTCTGGCGACTGTGGAGGCCAATCTAATACCTGAACATCGTGTTCTCGAAGGGCGGCCCTCACCAGCCGCGCTGTATGGCAAGGTGCATTGTCATGCATGAGCTGAAATTCTTGCCCCGTTAGGGCCCTGAGCGGGACAATGACACGTTCTACTACCTCCTCACGGTATCTATGGGCAGTCATGCTGCCCTGAATCCAAATGAGTTGGGTTCGTCCGCCGATTCGTATTCCTGCCCACACCATAATTGTCCCGCCTTGGTAAGAGTGGACCTCCTGTGGATGTCGGAGACGGCTGACCCTGCCTGGAGTTCTCCAAACGCGTGTTCGTCTCGAATCTGGATGAAATCCATAGCGGGACTCATCAGTGAACAGCACCAATGACCATTGTTGATCACTCCATGTCAAATGTTCTTGAGCCCATAAAAGTCGCCTACCGCGATTGCCACGTCGCAGCGCTGGGACTCGTAGCGGTCTGCGAGCATGAAGACCAACTTCATGCAGCCTCCTTCGCACGGTTTGGTCGCTCACCAGCAGCTGCTGACCCTTCTGGAGCCTTTGCACTAGTTGCATCGCTGTGATATTGGGTAGTCTTCTGGCGGTCATTTGGAGAAATCGATCCTGTCTCTGAGTGGTAACACGATATCTACCTGTGTGCCGTTCTGCCACATCTCCAGTAGCGCGATAACGTGACCACAGCCTGGATACCACATTTTGGCTTGTGCCCAGAGACTCAGCAACGACGCGTTGAATAGCACCGTTTTGTAACATGCCAACTGCCCGTAACATTTCATCTCGACTCAAATGATGGCGTGGCATGACGCTAAAAAGCTTACACAACCAATTGAGAAAAGAAAATAAAACAATTTATCAGGTTTTCTTCAATTACCACGCAAAAAAAATTTTAATGCAACTTCTTGAAATTAGATACAACTCAAGATTGCGCTGTGCTTTGCGTGTTTTCATTTGTTTCTCATTTTAATTTTTAAATTTTGAATAAAGAATAGACAAGGTTTAAATCTGTAAATAAACTTTTTAAGGAAACTAAATAGGTTTTAAACAATAAAGCCATGTTTGATTTCAAAATAACGTATCCCTAGACTTTGTTGATGTGTGTATATGTGTGTGTGTGTATGTTTGTGTGTATCTGGTAACTTTTACTAAATGTACTTTAAATGCATTAGAATTCGGTTCATGCGAAGTGCTGTGGGCGCACCATGCTAAATAATAATAATAATAATGTCCTCCTAGCCGAATTTCGGCCCGGCGGCCAGTCTCAATAGAGATTAGCCATCTGCTCGGGACATATTATAGTGCACAAGTGTGTGCGCAAACTCAAAGGCACTTTCTATTCCATCCCTATCATGATCCGATGGGACGCCTGGTGACACGACCGGAAAGAGGTCAGGAACAGGACCGACAGCTTTACGTGCTCTCCGAGGCACGGGGGTAATTACACCCACCCGCCGTATGTATCATGGGACATACGGCTGCAACAACAGCCTCCACGCTTATCTCAAATTACCTACAATCTAGCATTGGATGAAGCAAGAGTTCAAACTATTCCATGACTTCACCGCTCACCAAATAAGCCTTTTGGTGGTAAAGGCGGTCAACTAAACCCCATCTCACCTCCCACGTAAGCACTCGTCCCTGACACGTCTTAGACGATCCTTAAAATAAGATCACTACTTACCTAGAGCAAGTCATGACCATTAGAGACTCTCGTGACACTACACATAAACCGATGTCTCATATTAGCCGGCCGAGAGTACGACCGCGAACTGTCCGAGTCGTCCATGACCGTTTGTTTGTATTCGTATCGAAAAGGCCCTCTCAAAACCTGCAGATACAAGTCCCTTTTCTTTACATATTAACGTAGAGCAACAGTTGCCCAAAACTTCCCTAAATAGTTCCCAGAATGGAGGTTCCAACCCCAAAGGACGTGGGTATTTAGTTTGTAGGTTTTTTTGCTAGAGCCCACAATCACCACGATTGTCTGGTGGAGCAGTGCAAACTTCCTAGGCTAACAGTAAACATCATGTTAAAAGACATAAAGTTAATGTCCAGTAGTATTGTTCTAAGTTGCTACAAAAAGACTAGAAAACAAGTAATACAATTAACGTCAATATTAAAGGTGAAGAAAGACCCGACAGGTGGCGGTACAATATGATTTTCAACTCGATTATGATGCTATTTGTTGTGTGTGTTTAAGCAGGTCCCTAGATAGCTTGAATTAAAAATGAACCCAATAGGTTGTACTGGGATCAGAGAACAAGTAACTTTTCTATATTCAGGGCGTGTTAAAGTCTTTCTGGACAGCTAATCTAGTTTAAAATAAAAGTCAACTTTTTTAGAACTATTTTATTCATACAGAATGAACGTTTTAATTACAAAAAATAAAAATAAAATACAAAAAAAGACGTCCTTATGGCACGTGAATTTAGTGGATCTTGGAGATCTTGTACATTGTATCATTGATATTCTATGATGGTGAGAGTATTAACTATTTTGGCATTTGCATATAAAATCCGCTCCAAACCAGTATATACCGGTAACCTTAGGTTCAACCTTCGGAATATTTTATTCACGAACCTTAACCTGTATTATTACCGTCTATTCTGGTTTCGGTGCAGTTTTTAATGGAAATTCGTATTTATAAAGGTTAGTTGGGTGGTTTACTGGCCTAGGGATGTTTTGGGTTGGAAGCCGTTAGGGCCAGCGGTAAAAGTGACAGTGTAGTGCTTGCCATCAGGTGCTACGTAGGCGTATTGGCCGGTAACTGTGAGAGCTGCGTTCTCAGACTGAGGGTTGTCGAGCTTGCCTTCTTCTTGTCTGGAAGTGCCGTCACTGGTTTCGAACCTGTCAACAAGATAGCAAAGTATTTTGATTAGAAGAAAATTATGAACAAAAAAAATATACAAATTATTTTCAACCATAGTTGTTTCGCGACTGTATTTTATTTTTGTTTGTATAGCTTAGATAAATTTACTCAGAAAGGTACCCACGGTCTGTAAGTTTAGTTTTTTTAAAAGGTGTGTCCTATTGTTATTTAATTTAGTAATTGTAAATAAATAATATTCTGGGACATTATTCACGCACATCTGATCCCAAACTAAGATCCCAAGCTTGTACAGGCGCCAAAACATTCAGCTACCCCAATCTGTTAAATTTCATTTATAGATTTTCAACTTTATCACAAAAGCATAAGCTTCACTTTCAACTGGGGAAATTTGACAGATTGATGTAGCTTGATGTGCTGGCGTCTGTACTACGGAAGACAGATAACTGATATGCGCCATAAACTGCTTTCCTGTAAATACATACTTATATAAATAATTACACTTAGGCTGAGATCTATAGAGCGTACTTAGACTTTGCTCAGACTTTACTTAGACAGAAGTTAATGCATGTAACGAAATTACAATTGGTGTTTTGACTTTTTCTGTCTTAGCTTACAAACGGACATGTTCATGCACACAAATATCTGTCCTTAGTGGGAATCGAATCCACGACCTGCGGCGTGTAAGGCAAGTATCTACCATCGATTTGCTGAATGTACATAATAAATACTGACTAACTTTCTAAGCAGACTTTAACAGTTAGTCATAAAGTAATGAAATGAAACATTATGCACGTGAAAAAGACTTCAACGCGCACTCTCGAAACCGATTTTTAAAAAATTAATATTAAGGAAATATTTGAAGTTCATTTTATTCAATCAATAAGATCATCAATAACAATAGCATTGTACCTGGCTCTATCCGTATCTAGAATGAGACTAAATAAAGAGGCTTCTGGGAGGCTCAAACAGGTCCCGTTTCACCTAGTTACCTTGAACTTCAGGGTCCTATACTTAAATAGTTATAGGAGGTGTTATAAATAATAAGATAAATAAAATAAAAAAGGTTTTTATTCACGTAGACTTTAAAAAAGCGCTTGTAAATAGTCAGAAAAGAATCGCAATGCCTTCCCACATATAACGGATGATATATTAATTTGTGCTGATATAATTAATAATAATATCCTGGGACTTTATTTACACATGGCCATCTGATCCCAAACTAAGCAGAGCTTTCACTATGGAAACCAGATAACTGGTATACTACATATACTACTTATCTTTTGTAAATTCATACTTATATAGATAATTACACCCAGAGTTAGGCAAAACGACATGTTCACAAATATCTGTCCTGGGTGGGAATCGAACCCACGACCTGCGGCGTGAAAGGCAAGTATCTACCAACCACAACAACCTGTCGATTATATATGTACTGTCCTGTCATAACTATTTTAGAAAGAAACTCAATTATACTAAAATTAGTTTAGTTTGTATAAAATAATAACGGAAAAAACAATCTAAATTCAAAAGTAGTCAATTAAAAATATGAATAATTATAATGATTGCAAACTTACATATTATTATAAGCATTCATGATTGGAAAAACACAATACTAAGTCTAAATATAAATCTGTGTCTGTTCTCTAAAACTACGAAAATACATCTTAACGAATAAAATATTAATTTGCTGTATTTAACTTCCATATGATTACACAACTGAGTAAACCTCTATACTTATAGTTTGTTAGCAGCTACTTAAAAGGTTAAATACAAGAAATGTATGTTATTTTTATGGCTCACAATGGCTGTTGTATAATAGTATATGGTTACAACATAAAGGGTCATCAACTACACCTGAGACAGCCGATTTTGCAACGACTGTTTCTGTTGGTTCAATATTAAGTAATTATGTTTGTCTTCAAAGATGTGATTTTAATCTCACAATAATTTAACTAACTTTATATTTAAGTTGATGAAAAGCAAGTTGTTGTTATTGTCTTCAAAAGCTGACCTTGACATTTTGACACTGTTTCTTAATTAGTTCTATCATTTTAAAATCGCCAGCTTGTGTGATTTTTGATGTGTAATATTTTTTGTGGGAATGATCCAGGGAAGCGCACCAGCACGCACTATTTGATTTGACCAATGAGTGTGTGGCTGTGAGATGGTACCAAACCGTTTTACATAAGGTTGGTACCACAATGTTATGTCGGCAAACATAGTGTATGCGATATATATGAATAAATTGGCTTCACATAAATTTCATCTCTAGTTTATTATATGGAATGATAACATGTCACATGTTACAAATCATATACGACTACTGTAAAGCTCTCGTTCGTTTTTTTTATTCTTACTACGAGATTGTGGACTACTTATTTTGATTCAGTCAAAATATTTATTAGACAATCTCATTCTTTTTTTTTTGTTTTAAGCATTGAGTAATGTTGGCTTAATGTTAGACCTTTTGACTTACTTAGTATGTTATTTTCAAATAAAAGTAAAAATCTGAAACACACCTATGTAAAGCAGATCACTTTCTCCGGAACACAATGTTTTTAAGATGCATCGCTTAAGATTATTAGAAAATAAACCCTTTCACAATAAATAGTTTTCTAAAGCTTTGCTGCTTTTTGCTCAGTTTGGGTTCCAAACCATATTAATACTACATGGGTATCCAAATTACTTAAGCTCCGTGTTCTACTGAATGTTTATTTTATCTATTTAATTAATCTTTTAAACTAACTGATCAACAAACGATCGACGACTCTAAGTAAAAGTGGTTTATTTTCTGACGGTTTTCTTGCTTTGGAGTGCATGTCATTGGACAATTACTTACTCGCATTTAACAACTTTGATACTTAGGTATCATGTGCTGGGACATTATTTACACATGGCCATCTGATCCCAAACTAAGCAGAGCTTTCACTATGGAAACCAGATAACTGGTATACTACATATACTACTTATCTTTTGTAAATTCATACTTATATAGATAATTACACCCAGAGTTAGGCAAAACGACATGTTCACAAATATCTGTCCTGGGTGGGAATCGAACCCACGACCTGCGGCGTGAAAGGCAAGTATCTACCAACCACAACAACCTGTCGATTATATATGTACTGTCCTGTCATAACTATTTTAGAAAGAAACTCAATTATACTAAAATACATTCGTATTATACGAAGAAAGCTGTAAATTCATAAATAGATATTTTTTGAAGTCACGACCCTGAAAACCATTGTACATATTTGTAGAACTTACGCGAAGTTGTAACCATCGGGCTCAACGTTGCTGTCGAAACGAACGATCTGCACATCTTGTGGGTTCTGCTGTGGCGCAGCCACGCATACTGCTACCAGCACACAGGCGAGAGTTACCTGCACAATAACATTATAGTTTAACCACACTCCCGTACTGGGGAAATAAATCAAATTATAGTGAGGATTTCACATACATACAATTCGCGGACATGCAGCACACCCGGAGTTAGAATAATTATTATTTATAGTAGTAGTAGTACAATCCTATCCTATACGAGGTGAATCCTAAAACCCGTGGGTGCCAAAATAGCAAACCACTCAGGTAGTGACTCGCTATTATTTTACCATATATGCAGTCGAAGGTTCCCGAAGGAAGTTGTTATATTTTTTGCCAAAAGCTTTGGAAGTCTGGACTGTGGATTTTAAGTCTGAATCCTCATGAAAGAGGTGTGAAAGTTTCCAGACCTTATCTTTACAATGATGTCATTGTTGAGATAGAGGCAGTATACCCGTATCCTCATTTATGTATCCTCCACCAAAACAATAGTTTTAATGTGTTCTTCAAGTTCTTACTATACAAATATTATAAATAATGAGATATCATCATAATGAGTAATTAATAGAAGAAAATCTCATTATTGATTGCATTACGATAGTAAGAACTTCAAGTTAACAATAACCGCACTAATTGGTTTTATACTGATCTAGCAACGTCTTGATGATTCTTCGTCTACAGAAAATATGCACTATCACAACGACGAAATATATACGCACTAATAATTACTGTTTTAAAAACGTCCAACCGGTTTCATATTTTCATAATGACCACTGATTTGAACCACGCTTTTGAAATATGGTATTTACTTTGAAAGCATTCTCTAGCAAATCATTCGATTATCAAACAACGGAGAAAACGACCAATTAACAAAAAATGCAACCAATTTACAGTTTAAGTCGAATTTTTTAAGTCGGTGTAAAGGCCGAAATATGTCTGAAAACTTTTTACTTAAATTGATACAATCCCTAATATTGAAAGAACATGTCGTGTTTATCAATAATGGTAATTCTTGTAAACGCAAAATATTAATTAATGCCTTGGCAAAATATTTGAAGTTTTGTGCAATGTTTCATATCATGGACAAATATTTAAATTGTATGATTTGGACACTTTGCAATTTATGATTGCATGAATTATTGTGAGTAACATCAATATTATGTATTATACAAATTTGTCAACAAATATTGTGCGTGTCGTTTTAAAATCATCATTAATAACAGTGCCCGTATCTGAGTTTTGGTGATGGCAGCTAATTTTAAAGGAGATTAGCCAAATAAGCACATATTATTATTTAGGACTGTGCTTGGAAACAGAGATGCACTTTCTGTTACAATTCGATGGGACAGCTATCTCATAGCAAAGAAATTGGTAGCACGACCGACAGATTTATGTGCTTTCTGAGGCACGGGACTGTACCACCGCAAAATTCCAAGCTTTAAGCTGATCCTGATTTGATTTGATCTAGGACCTTAATATCTACAGTTGAACTCACAACCACCACACCGAAAAGGCATTTAATTACGTCAAAAAAGACCTGAATTTACATTTGCTTTACACGCAAAGTAATATCAAATTTATAATCATCAGCTATAACGAATAAACTACGGCTCAAATTAAAATGTTAAATGTTAACGATTTGACAACATACTCGTAGTTATACGTAAATCCTTGATATTTGCCTCGTTGGATGAGAGGGCTCAACTGCAGACAATGAGGTTCCGGGTTTGATTTCCAGATTTAACCGTTACCACAAATAATAATAGCCAGTAGTTTAAAAGTTAGTAACGTATAACGTTAGCAGTATTTGGAAAATGAAAATCGTAGGTCCGGCACACTATGGTACTGTAATATGTATTGTACAAATGGCTAATTTCCGTTGTGACTGACTAACACGGCCAAGGCGCTATAACAATTGTTATTTAACCCGACTCTCAAACATAAGAGGCTATTGTTAGATGGCAAAGATGCTCAACAGGATTTTGCTTTCTAAGTAAATTTACATTACGAGTTCGAGGCTTTCATGTTCCTTTATCCTTATAGGGCGTACAGTCAAACAATGTGGTAACTCAGTACAATGCAATACAAATACGCAATATCCACAATTGCATATAGAGAAGTCATATGTAGTCATTGACATTTACTGCAATAAACTTTTACGGGCCAGATTCATTCATTTCAGTTCAGAATGTATTGTATAGACTTACGGTGATTAAAGAACATATTAAACAAAAACTCAGGCTTATTTAACCCAGCCTGTATGGGGCAAAAATGGTTATAAGCTATATGCAAACCACTATAATTGATTAAAGGTTTAGTAAGTACTAGTTTTTACTCTACATAGAGCTGAGAAAATTGCGTAGATTTTTTTAAAATTTAACTACTATCCTCGTCTATGTCAAGAAAAGCTATACTGAGCAAAATTTAGTTTTTAAGACAGGCTATAAGTCTATCATGAGTTTTATTATATGTATTATGCATTAAGACCATCAGAAAAACAAGATATTATATACAAGGGATGTCGACATTAAAAAGTGATAAAACTGACTATCCTACTAACATTATAACTGCGAAAGTTTGCGAGTGTAGACTTACTCCTTCACGCAAAAACTATCGAACGGCTTTTGATGACTCTTTGTAGTAATATAGCTTATATATTCGAATAACACGTAGGCTATAATTAATAAATGCGGGCCACAGCTAGTAAATTATAAACAAGAGCTTATTAGGGTCTTTAAACACTGTCGACCAATGTTGGCAACAACCATTGAGAGCGAAGCTCACATAACGTTGTGTTGCGATAGTATAATCCTTTTGCAACGTAACCCTGGGGTCAGGAATCATCAAGTCACTTCGGTATGACACCTCACTCCATTGTTTTTGCGCATTTTACGATCATTACTACACCTTACCGATGCATCACAAAAGGCACGGCACAATTTTGCAACCGGTAACAAATAATTATAAACTTAAACATTTTCAGCACACCATTGTAATGGTGATTGTAATTATTATATTTATGTTAAAATAAAATATATTTGGACTCACGTATTTGAGCATGATGCTTAGTTCGTCGAGTTCAAACTAACGAATGAGTAACTAGTGTAAGATCGCTCATTTTATATATATCCCGGCTTGCAAACACTTGCAGAAGGCTGACATCATGTGAGGATGTTTCGTATTGACGCGCACTCCACTCTATGCTTAGGAGACCTCACCATTTTTTTACTAACTTTATTGTACGATCGCAAATCAACTTCTTATTCATTACAACAATACAATTATTGATATGTGTTACGTAATTAATGTTATTTATCAATTGATTAGTTAATCCCGCATTGAGCAGTTACGTAAAAAATCCGTGGAACATAATGATCGATATCCTATCAAAAATCTCTGACTTCAATTGGCAAAACATCTGTAACTTCTAAACATCTGGACGGTCGTATGACACGAATATCCATCATGATATGTTAGCTGAAACTATATTATCGAAATTAATGAATCTATTATAATATATAATAGATTCACTAACTTTGACCTATAGGGTACAGTTAGTAGTGGACTTCTTTTGGCTGAGTGATAATTTAGAAAATCACCAGACTGACTCACAAATGTTGGTTATTGAAAGCTTTTTTAACATATTTTTTTTCTAGTTGCGCTGCTGCTGCATTATGGTAGTTAAATAGGAAATTACATATTTGAGCTGTTTGGGGTTGGAACGTATGGATAGTGTGATCCGAGTTCCTGCGTTCAAATTTCAAAGCACTTGATTGACTTCTCGTATAACCAGAAAGCTGTCTTTTTTTGGGCATAAAAATTAGCATGGCTATTCAACGCGGCAATGCTGCCAGTTTTCTGGGCACTTTTTCCAGTGGCCTTGATGCGACGGAATACTTTGGCACCCTTTGTATGTTGTGTTGGTTTTATATAAATTAGTTTTCAATGTTTGTTTTAAGTTTTCTACTATTGGTTAAGTTATTTAATTAAAATTTATGTTAAAATATTTATGTTTACAAAGATTAAGATACTAAATAATTTTTCTAATTTATTTACACACAAAAATTAATTACAAAGATAGAAAGAAATCTTGTAGTATCGAACGTTACCGACCGTATACGATTTATTTAATTATCGTTTAATGCATCATCATCGTATATTATCATCACTATGTATGGTCATTACACTTAGCACATGAATAATAGCTAAAATTTTCATTTTATAAACTTAATATTTTAAAAAATACTAAGGAATATTCAAAGTCTCGATTTTGTGGGTATAATGCCTTCATGCGATTGAATTGTTGTTATGTTCACTGCCTCATTGGTCGAGTTGTATTGGTTTTTGGTTCCAAATCCGAGACGGTGTAAAAAAAGAGCAAAAGGGATTTCTTTGACAAGAAAAGGAAGTTTGGAAGTGACTTTAATAAAAAGCGCGTCCCTCCAATATTGGTCCATTGGATTATGAATGTGAGGGACAAAGCGAGCATCTATGTTTGAGTACATACATAGTTGCCTATTCTCTGTTCAAATGATATAGGGACTAGATGGATGTGCAGGAGCACAATTACTATTGCTTTTTTCTAGATACTATGTTATAAAATATTAAAGAGCAGCAATATATTAAAGTGTAACAAAATATATATTATACAGTTAAATGGATATTAAGCTGTGCATCAAAAATACATACCTGAGATGTTAAAGCATTACACTTAAGGGTAGATATTAAACGTCGGTTTTCCTTTTTTCGTATTTTCTAATAGGTACAATATTCATAATATAGGGTAATTATTACAAAGAAAGACAAAATAACGTTGCTCGGAGAGCTTTTACCGTGTAACTAAAACAAATCTGAAATACCCCGGATCTTTTCTCGGAGTAAATACAACATGAATGGTTTTGGGTAATTATGTATTTCAATAGCCATATCTGTACATGGCGTAAGGGGCAGCGTAACTAAATCAACATGGACACCAAGTTTATCTGTACATTTTTGGGCACTCTGAGTACTAAAATTCCATCCATAGTTAAACTAATTCTTAGTTTATTGTCAGGAAACAATAATTTCCTCCTAGCCGAAATTCGGGCACACCGGCCAGTCTCAACAGAGCGGATCTGCGCGGGACATATTATAGTACTCAAGTGTGTACGCAAACACAAGAGCACTTTCTATTCCATCACTCTCATGATGGGACGCCTAGCGACACGACCGGAAAGAGGTCAGTTACAGGACCGACGGCTTCATGTGTTCTCCAAGGCACGGGGGTGTAATAACGCAAACTCCCAGACTTCGGGCTGATGTTGAGAATTTTCTCTTTTTACAGAAAAGTCCCAAAATCACTTTTGGCCCGACCCAGGATTTGAATCCAGGACCTCGTTCTCTGCAGGTGAACACGCTACCGATAGACAATACAAATAACAATACAATGTATTTATAACCAAACACTTTTCAAATCTTTTATCGGATATCTAATATTTATTGTAATTGAATTTCTTAATAGAGAAAATCCAAATCGTTTATTTTTCGCAATCATTAAGCCAATAATTATCATCATTGTTTCATACTTTGCCTAGGAAAATCTTTGTCGTCTGAGATATGCCATGATTGTTTATATTTAAAAAAAATATATATTGGGAGCGTCTTAAATAAAAGTTGGTTGATAACTTTTTCATTCTGTTATTTATTAAGGAAACAGGTTTTCATCCAGTAATAAAAACGCTAGTTCTTAAGAGCTGAAATGAATCCAAATTCTACGTAAAAATCTTTTTGATTTTATGGCTAATTTTTTCGCGGAATTTGACTGGGAGGAGGTGGTTTTAATGACAGTTGTCTAACGACTTAATGACTAAAGAGAGTTGACACAGAGAGTTGACATTGATACTTTTAATATGAACCCTCCAAGTGAAAAAATCTTGTGTAACAAATATTTCTTTTAAATTGTATTGATTGATCATCACCTTTTATTGTGTGCCTGTACTGCCTTAAATTACCAATTGTTAAAGTGAAAACTTGTAATTGGCCTTAACTTAAACAAACAACCTTATTACTGTTTAATTAGATGTAAGTTTTCTAATTATAAAATTTAAAAATAAAATAAAACCGGAACCGAAAGTATTACGTGCCCTCCGAAATACGGACAACTCAGAAAACTTGAACTTAACGAGCACGTGAAGATTAAAAGTTAAGACAGCCTGAGTTTTACGTCGAATACTTGTAATGCAAAATAACTTACATATCGAAGTCGAGTTATAGTTATCGTTGTGCTATCCCTTACATTTTATGTGATTAATTGTCAGTGAAGACATAACACAGGTATTATTTTAATGATAGATGATAGTTTACTTATTGTCTTCTAAGAATATGAATCGAAAGCAACGACATTTTCACTTTCAGTTGTACTAGACAAAGTCGGACGTACTGAACCGCCAAGTACCACGTGTGACGTATTTTGCTCAGAACCTAATTGAGTATAAAAAAGCAAACAGAATCATGACAGACAGATTAAGAAATAGTACGTGAGTGAAAACACAATGGGTTCATTTGAAAGCTTCATATCGTTGTGATTTTTTAGGGTTCCGTAACTTAAAAGGTCAAACGCAGTATATTGATAGATAATTAATAATATAATTGGTCTGTCACGGAGCTTAACTAATATAATATGATATGATAATATAATATGATTAATATGATTCAAACTTGATAGGATCTAAAAAAAATACTATTATTATTAATACATTACATTTAATACTATTATTTTAAAAAAATGCTTTAATAGTCTTACGACAATATAATGTATTAAAATGTTATTAAAACACAATGACGTTGTTTTTTATGATGGTTGTGTTTGCGCCTAACCACAAATCTCACCTGATGGCTGATGGTAAGTGAAGATGTTGTGTAAGATGGACCGCGACTACACATAAGACGCCTTCACTGTAGCCTTGAATAAACGCATGCTATAGAAGTCTGGAAACACGTCATCCGGGAGGGGTTTAGCTTAGCCGAGCGTATGATGAAAGAGGAAGCCAAACGCTTCGCTTTATTGAACAAATAACCTGATTGTGCTGAATACAATGATGGGAATATGACGTGCTTATATTAAGAATATCACGCACATGAAGGGTACCCTGCACACATGTATTTACTTAAAACATCCAGTAGTTGTTACGTTTTCTTAAATCTAAAATGTTTTAAATAATAACGTAATAGAATCTAATTGTAAAAAAACAAGTTACAGGCTAGTCAGTGTCCTCATATTGAAGACACTTAAATTAATACTATATAAAACAAAAAATATTAATATTAGGTTAACAACGCACAAGATATTTTACACATGCACCATACATCACATAACTAACTCATTGCCAGCCTTTCTTCCTCCCTGATGAGCTCTAGCGACGTTACTCACGTGGATCATAACATAAAATAATAAAGCTATTTCCTACTGAGTTTTCTGTAAATTTGAGGTAGCGCAATACATAGGTATTGCGATACCTCAAATTTACAGGCTCTAACACCCTTAAATAACGAAACAATAGATTTTCAAAATTGAGGTTCCGTAGTACATCGGTAATTGTGCAAGACCGACTCGTTCATGGCCGGTTTTACATATGCTAACCCAAGCTTTAATTTCAGTCAGTGAGAAAAAGATAATCGTAAAATCTACAAGATTTATACTCAGGTAAGGTTACAAATAGACGTTGATTTTACCATTATAAATATGTTATAAAGGTTGCATAATATTATTGCATGAGTTGCGATGAGGTTTGACAGAAATACATTTATCATATCGTCACATTCACTAAAAGCAATTATTCGTTACAGAAAGTTCCAAAGTCAGGTAAAAAATTGATAATAAATCATTAATTTTGATAGGTGCTCTATATAAAAAGTGTACAAATTGAAAATGTTTCTTAAATCTTAGGTTGGGAACTCTTGGTTTAATTCACAAAAATTTTCCTTTCGGTAAGGTGTTCTTCATTGTCTGAACAAGTCAGAAGATTTTTCGTTCAAAGAGCTGTGTGATCTGCTGAAATATGTAGATCACACAGCTCTTTGAATGCCAATGTTACAATAAGTTCTCTGTTGTGTTGCTGTGTGTCACATGGAGATATCAAAGAACTTTTACTATGGTAGGGTTTCGAGGCGCTTTATTATTCATTTGCTGTTCTTTTTAATTATTAATTTTGTTATTGTATTTTATTATGTTTGTATTTTCTGTCTATGGGTCGCAATTAGTTACCCGAAATAAACATATTTTATTTTATTTTTATTTTATAGCTAGATGCTGTCACCGGTCCGTAAGTGATCGGCGAGGTTAAACAACTAGGCTTGCGTTCAGTTCATTGATGGATGACCGCTAAAGTTGTTTAATTTCTGAGCATCCCCGTGCTTCGCACGTTAAGCTGTCGGTCCCGGCTGTAGTCATTAGACAACAGTCGTTGAGGAGCCATGTAAGAGGCCTACAGGGTGGCTTGAACAACTCTGTCAATAGGGTAACCACAGCCCATGCGATAAGTAAGTAGTATGGTAGGGTTGCCAAAACTTATCCTGAAGGGGGATAGATCAGCAATACGAGAGTGATATCGCGAGCATAACAAGTCTCCATAGGCTCCATAAACGCTTAGTTGACTGAAAGTCTAACTAACTATGCACGATTCAATATAGAGCAGGAGCGTGTGCGCTAAAAAATCCAAATCCGATAGGACGCTATCCGACATGATCAGAGAAGATGAGGCGCAGGACCAATAGATTTATGTACTCTCTGTTGTTCCGGGCTACAATGTTACTAGGTTCTTGCCAGAAAAGTTACAGTAACATTTTTGTCCGACCCGGGATATGAACTCAGGTCAACTTAATCTGCAGTTGAATATACAACCGCTAGATCAAAGAGGCATTCATGTTACGTTACTTTAGAGATAGAAAGTACTTTGATATCTCCATGTTGGGAAAAGAACGAGACAACATGTTTATAAGTATCGCAAAAAAAATATTTCCGTTGGGAAATTAGAACGCTAGTAGTAAATTGGATACCATGAAAGTTGTTTCTTTCATAATTAAATAATTATAATGTATGTACAGACGCCAGCACATCCAACTACCCCCATCTGTCAAATTTCTTTTATAGATTTTTAACTTTATCACAAAAGCATAGGTAAGGTTCACTTTCAATTGGGGCAATTTGACAGATTAGGGTAGATTGATGTGCTGGCGTCTGTACGACGCGTATTATAAGATTCGAAGGAAGCTTATTTTATATCAGGCTAGCTGATATCTAAAAAATTGGTATTTTCTGTGAAGTGGTTTTATTTTTTTATTAAATAATAAGTATTAAATAATAAATAAATTTTGAGTATATTTAAGTCTTTACTTAGAGACGCTGAAGAACTACACCTAGAACAACATGTGAAGGTGATAAATCTGTGGTCTCTGTTTGGATTAAAACACGACCGCGAGTGTCAGAAGTACCTATTTAATCAACTCCTATAAAGGCATTCAAGGGCTGTGCGCAGAATAAAAAACAATTACTGAAACTCAAAATTTTGCAATCAAAGCAAGTAGAGCTTAAACCTATGGAGGCGGTAGCACTTAACATTTAAAGTTATTGGGTTTGTAACAATAATATATACTATATAATTGCCCCACTAGTTATGTTATTCTTGTATACTATTATTACAATTATGAATAAAACATATTCACGTAATTTTTATGTAATATTAAAATTGTTTTATTACTATAGTAATCATTGGTGACCGATGTGTTATATGATAATCAGTTTTACGATTATCTCTGTCCAGTTTATATATACAATATAAGTTTTATAAGATATATATATATATATATTATCTATTTATAGGACACCGTTGGCATTTAAAATAAAACTTATTTTCCAAAAGAAACGACATTTAACGTTTATTATTAAGAATGCCATATTTTCTATTTTAATAAAATTTTTCATATGACAGTATAATTTGACATGACATGATAAAGAAAAGAAAATAATATATTTCTTTATCTATGCCATGCACCTAAGGTTTCATTAAAGAAATGTTCTTTATTTACATATATATATATATATATATATATATATGTAAAGAAACTTTCTTGACAATAAATTGATACGAGCTAGCTAAATATCATTTCTGTAATAAAATAAATTTTAAAAATGTTTTCATACAAGATGTACCTAAATATCTATGTTACTAGAAATAATATCTAATGTATACAACTATATTACTACAAACATGTTCTGACTATTTACAAGCGCTTTTTTAAAGTCTACGTGAATAAAAACCTTTTTTTATTTATTTTATTTATTTATATTCAAGCTCAAATAAGAACTTTAAATAAATAATTTGGAATAATAATAATAATGACAGAGCCAACTGACGAAGCTGAAGACTGAGGATGGTAGAATCGTCACGTCTAAACCTGAGTTGCTGGGAGAGATCGAGAAGTTCTACGGACAGTTATATACGACAACACAGCCACCTGTCAAAAGTCATGCCTCAGATCCCAGAGCACGACTAACCCGACATTACACCGAAGACATCCCGGACGTCAGCCTGTACGAGATTAGAATGGCTCTCAAACAACTCAAGAACAACAAGGCGCCTGGTGATGATGGAGTTACAGCAGAGCTTCTGAAGGCGGGTGGTACACCAATCCTACGGGCCCTTCAGAAGTTATTTAACTCCGTCATACTAGATGGTCAAACGCCACAAGCATGGCACAGAAGTGTGGTGGTGCTCTTCTTCAAAAAGGGCGACAAAACCCTATTGAAGAATTATAGACCCATCACACTGCTGCGCCATGTTTACAAGTTGTTTTCGAGGGTCGTTACGAACCGTCTCGCGCGCAGGTTTGACGACTTCCAGCCTCCCGAACAAGCCGGTTTCCGAAAAGGCTTTAGCACCATAGACCACATACATACGCTGCGGCAAGTTATACAGAAGACCGAAGAGTATAACAAGCCACTGTGCTTAGCGTTTGTGGACTATGAGAAAGCCTTTGATTCTATCGAAACATGGGCCGTGCTGAGGTCTCTCATAAGGTGCCAAATTGACTACCGGTATATCGAGGTGATAAAGTGTTTGTATGAAAACGCCACTATGTCAGTGCGACTCCAGGACCAGATCTCGAAACCTATCCACTTGCAGCGAGGCGTGAGACAGGGAGATTTTATATCTCCGAAACTGTTCACCGCTGCATTGAAAGACGTCTTCAAGCTTCTGGACTGGAAAGGCTTTGGCATCAATGTCAATGGCGAGTACATCACTCACCTTCGATTTGCCGATGATATCGTAGTCATGGCTGAGACCATGGAAGACCTCGGTACAATGCTCGATGACCTCAGCAGAGTCTCTCAACAAGTGGGTCTGAAAATGAACATGGATAAGACGAAAATCATGTCAAACGTCCATGTTACACCCACTCAATTGAAAGTTGGTGACTCTGCACTCGAAGTTGTAGAGAACTATATTTACCTAGGACAGACCATCCAACTAGGTAGGTCCAACTTCGAGAAGGAGCTCAATCGTAGAATCCAACTCGGATGGGCAGCGTTCGGGAAGCTACGTAACATCTTCTCGTCCAAAATACCGCAGTGTCTCAAGTCGAAAGTCTTCGACCAGTGTGTGTTGCCAGTGATGACATACGGAACAGAGACGTGGTCGCTCACTATGGGCCTTATTAGAAGGCTCAAGGTCACCCAAAGAGCAATGGAGAGGGCTATGCTCGGAGTTTCCCTGCGGGATCATCAGAAATGTCGAAATCCGCAGGCGACCCAAAGTCACCGACATAGCCCGAAGAATTGCCAAGCTGAAGTGGCAGTGGGCAGGGCACATAGCTCGTAGAGCCGACGGCCGTTGGGGCAGAAAGGTTCTCGAGTGGCGACCACGAACCGGAAGACGCAGCGTGGGAAGGCCCCCTACAAGATGGACCGATGATCTTGTGCGGGTCGCTGGAAATCGCTGGATGCGGATAGCGCAAGACCGGCAATTGTGGAGATCTTTGGGGGAGGCCTTTGTCCAGCAGTGGACGTCTTTCGGCTGATATGATGATGATGATGATGAAAAATAATAATAATTATATCTGGGGACAATGTCACACAGATCATCCTAGCCCCAAACTAAGCAAAGCTTGTACTATGGGTGCCAGGTGACGATATACATACTTATATAGATAGATAAATACTTAAATACATAGAAAACATCCATGACTCAGAAACAAATGTTCGTGCTCATCACACAAATATTTGCACTTACTGGGATTCGAACCCAGGACCACCAGCTTCGTAGGCAGGAGCACTACCAACTAGGCTACGGTGACCGTCATAATATATATACTGCCATGACATATATATACTGACATGACAGTATACTGCCATTTAAACTGACAACAGGACAGGGACATAGGCCTGCTCAAAGGTTTCCACAACGTTACCAAACCCCTCCAGGGTTGGTATATATCCATAGTCACCACGCTTGGCATGCGAGTTTGCGATCGCAGTCAGGTAGTAGCTAGTACATCGGTGCCGCTGCTACCTGTTGAATCCCACAGGTGTAATTTGGTCGTGTTACTATAACGGAGTCATGGTTTCGATTCCTGCACCTGTGGTAAGTGGTTCCGTGCCTACGGACGGACTTAGCTTACAAGTTACGAAAAAAATTGTCGGCTCTTCATCATAGACTTCTTACATTACTCCTTATGTTAAGATATGAAGCACGACAGCTAATCGGCCTGCATGCATTGAACGTCAAAAATCACTAACGTATTTTGTGAATTTTATATTTGATTGCCAGTTAGTTGGCGTGGTTGGTAAATGCTTGGGTTTCATGCCGCAGGTCGTGGGTTCGATTCCCACTCAAGACAGATATTTGTGTGCATGAACATGTATGTTTGTCCTGAGTCTGGTGTAATTATCTATAAGTATGTATTTACAAAAGAAACGTAGTACCTATGTACTACGTTTCTTTTATATCAGTTATCTGGTTTCCACAGTACAAGGTCTGCTTAGTTTGGGATCAGATGGCCGTGTGTTAATAATGTCCCTGGATTTTATTATTATTAATGTAGCACGATAAATATTACACGGTCTAAATGTTACAATTAGCTTTAGTTCTGCTTTGTTTCTTAAAACGGAACAACTACAAATTACATAAACAACCTTAGAAGTTATCCAATATACTTAATTATCCTAATCCTGCAGCCTTCATGGTTTTTATATTGAACATAACTAATGACTCTAGACAATGTTTTGAAATATTTACAATACAACCGCGAAATGGCCAGTATCTCAATTATTTTTGTTTCATAGGTACTTGTATTTATCTTTTGCTTTAATGTGTATTTAGTCTATTTATACATATTAGATATGAGAATATAATATATTATTGTATATAGATATAGAAGAGAAATTATGAAAAAAAAGTTCAGGTTGTCTATAGGATATCTGTCAACATCATAAATAAGTAGAGGGTGGGAAGTTTTGGCGCCAACGCGTAAAAAGTCGCATCGAGGCTCTGTTTCATATTAAAAAAACTGGTGTAAATTCAAGTTTTTATATGTAAATATGGTAGATTTTTAGACAAAACATCTGTGACAACGTACAAAAGTGGAGGAAAATGCGATATTGCCGTGAGTTATGATTTTCCGTGTTGAAACGAAAACTCCATAGAAGCCTCTAGTACTTTACTGGGGTAGGAATATGACTTAATTGTGACGGAATGGCTGGACTTTGACTTAATGATGAAAAACAAAATATTACAACTGAAGACGTGGTGGTATGATCTTAGCCTGCCCAAAGAGGGCGAAAAAAATAATAATAGGGAGGACAAATTATGATAAAAAAGTTACAAACCATTGTAGTTATTTGGTTTCGATAAATGAAGATTACAAAACAACAAAGATATGTTTGCTTTTGTATGACGACCTTCGCAGTGCGTGAAATAAAAACGTAATTTATTTATGGGAAGTAGGCATTATCGATACTCTTCTCAATTGCTGCAAATTTTACATAATTACTAGATTTAACCTTAAATACATAATTTGATTACAACAATCCGATCGAAGCCTTTTAAACAATTGTGGTCATTTAATAATTCATTCTTTTGTATATATAACGTACAGACGCCAGCACATCAGCTACCCCAATCTGTCAAATTTCTTTTATAGATTTTCAACTTTATCACAAAAGAATAGGGTTCACTTTCAATTCGGGAAATTTGACAGATTAGGTAGCTTGATGTGTTGGCGTTGTACATATTAATTGACTGCACGTGTGGCGTAGCGGCTAAGACAGTCGCCTCGCCGCGTCGTGTCTTGGGTTCGATTCCCGCGTCGGACAACTATTTGTGTGACCCATAAACAGTTGGACGGAGTCTGGATATAATTTGTGTCCGTCTATTACATGTTTGTAAAGTACCCCGCGACACAGGGATTAGATTTCCTAGTGCGGGTGATGTTTTTAAAAAATAAACAAAAACATAAAACGTGTTCATCAGTCCTAGCGACCACGAAGATAAAATTGTATCAACAGCATGATAGTTTATTATTAACAAAGTTTTAAGATAAATATAATAACAATAATTACATACATGGAAACTTCTTTATTTTATTTAATAGTTCTAGCGATATGGTTAAGAATTGAAAGTTATAGAAGAAAAGAATCATCCTGGCGAGTCTACTTCGGTCAAGTAGACTCGCCAGGATGATTCTTATTTATTACAACCAACCAACAGAACCAATCCTCTTATTTAGTATCAATAAACGAACCTAATCATTTTCTTTTTATTTCTTCTTAGCGAGTCAATGGCCGTCAAAATTAAGTCAGCCCTGAAAACAGGGACAAGTTTAGCGTTGTTAGTAACGTCCGTTAAGTCCTGTAACGTGCAGGACTTAGGCTCGCAGGATATATTAACAATTATACTATTGTTTCAGAAGAAGAACCACACTTGTACTCTAGGATGTCAACGTTTATAAATCCCCACCAAAGCATGCCGAAGTAAGGAATACTTTGGCCAACCTAGGCAGGGAATCTGCTCAGAGACATCCAGTTTAGTCACGGCAATTTGTCTCCAGGCAGAAGAAGGCTGTTCGGCAGAGAGTGCAAGTGGGATGCTTACTTTTACTATTATAAAAAGTTCATTTGTTAATAAAAATAATGAATTGAAATTTTAGTCTATTTTGCACAGTTAAGGCAAATAATCCCATAGTACAAAACAAAGCAACTTATTGCTTATACTACCTTTGTTTTTTACTGTTAGTTTGTTTGCGGATGTAAATATGATTAGTATTCAATGCTCGTTCGAATAATGACTTGATACTTTATCTATACAACATTTTGTATAAACCACAGTATCTAAATAAGTAAATATATGAGAATGTACAATTCTACATTGATATTTTTTGTGTTTTATAGGTTACAGTTGTAAAAAAAAGACAAAATCAGCAGCATCGTAAAAAATAATTTACAAGTAGGTATGCAACTCCAACAACAATGCACTAACGCGTCATCATCATAATATCAGTGGCGTCCTCAAGAATGGGGGATTTATCATAATCGCGACGGCAATTGCAGCATGGTGTTCATAGTACACAGAGAGACATTGCGTTCTCTGGCAGATATTCCTCGGGTTGACTTCTATGCCCCTCGTGGGATAAGATAGGGTGGTAATATTCTGTGCCATCAGCCACACAACAATAACACATAAGGCGTTATATTATCATATAACATAGAACGGCGCTGGCAACACTAGTTTTAAGTTCGAAATCCGACCATTAAAGTACTATTTTCAAAGATTTACTGTCTTTAATGTCTATAACATTAAAGACAAATAATCTCAGTTTTGTCACTCAGTTTGTCATCTCTTCTCACTTGTGTGTGTAGGGTGTAATGTTTTTTTTATGAAAATAATTTACTTCTAATGCCTATTATATAAAAATATTAGCTTTGCAACTACTTCTCCCTATGACGTTTAACTGTTCCAAATTTTATATTTCTCCGTCCGCGCAATTTTCGTAAAATCATCTCAATATTATTAAGGTATCTGATTATATATGTATATTATTTGTAGATATTATATTTTAAATGGTTTTATTTGTTTCATTCCTATGTAACAATACAATATTTCTATCAATTGTAAAAAAATCACGTGGCGTAAACCGATGATCTCTGAAAGCGACTGGATGCAATAGCGCAAATCCGACAGTTGTTTAGATCTTTGGGCCCATTGTCCAGCAGTCGTCAGACGTCTTTGGGCCTACGTCATGATGCTGTTATTCTGTGTTGCACGAATGCATCGGGAAAGAGGATGAATCCGCAACGCGTCAGTGTTATAAAAACCCGGCCATGTGCAAAATGTCATTAACATAATAATGCAGCGCTATAATTATGTTAATGACATTATAATTTAGCTTTTTATATTTTATAATAACAAACCGTCAAACGAGCATACCTGATTTTAAGATCACCTTAGTATACGAAGCCCGCCACACAGAATGTAAAAGGTAGACTACAAAACTATGTGACCGTTTCTATTGTACTATAATCCTTGTAGCTGAACGAGTAAGATCTGCCATGAAGATTTTTTTTATTAGACGTATGCAGTAAGCCTTGCGGCTTTCACTGCTTCACCGGACTATAGAGGTGACCGTGGGCTCAAACCGTCTAGCAAATATAAAACTACAAACTAAGTACCCGCGCCAGAGGGCACCCCCTTTGGGGTTTGAACCTCGACTCTGGGCGGTTACTGGCGGAGAGATGCTAGAAGGGGCGTGTCGTGTTTTGTGCAACTTTCGCTCTACGTTAATACGCGACGTGGGCCGCTCTTCCGGTTTACATCCGGAGAGGACATTTCATCGATTCGAATGCAAACTAAGGGTCATGGAGGACGCTGATAATCGCGACGCGTTCGCGGTTGTACCTACTCTTGTCCGGCGAGTACGAAGAATCGGTTGGTGTGCAGTGTTGCGAGAGTCTCTGATTGACTTGATCTGATCGAGGTAAACGGTGATCTCGTCGTCCGGATCGTCTAAGACGTGCCTCCTGGGCGACGGTGCTTAATTGAGAGTCGGAGAGGGGTGTAATTGACCGCCTGTACCGCTAATTGGCTTGGATGGTGAGTGGCAGAGTCAAAGTAACGTTTGGACGTTTGCTTCATTCAATGCTTGATGGAAGGCAATCGGAGGTCAGCATGGAGGTTTTTGTTGCGTGCCATGAAGATGTTCAACTATGGTATATCTACTTTCAGAGTCAAACACGCACCTACTATAGGTACTCTTCTCCACATAGCTACACCACTTGCGACCTATACATATAGCTTAGTTGAACCCGTTTCCAATAGCGCTTTAAGAGCCAATGAATTATGATTGCTGGATATCAAACTCATCAATAGCAACATAGCGTCTCTGGTGAAAAAGCACCTTAAATCTAAATATTAGGTGGGTCAAACCCATCTAAAAAGTTACCCTTACTAATCTAAAAAAGCTTATAAAGTTCATTATTTATATTGCCAATGCTACGGTTTGTATGTATTTTTAGGCTGCTGCAATTACAAAATATAGTTATGGAACCTTAAGATTGAGTACATCATTATTTATTTTATACATCATTATTAGGTGCGTAACTTGAAGTGTTTGATCAAAACTCAAGTAGACAAATAAAAATCATCTACAAAGTGTTTTATAATGTTGACATTGTGATGTTTGTACAGTTATCTTCGTCTTATTGGGCAATTAACTACAATTACAAATCAAGCAAAAAGTAACTAAGTAATTTATCACATGTTGCTTAAGTTTGTACCAAGACATTTATAAAAGGACTCCATTCTACCGGACTCCTACGTTTCATGACGTGACTCCACTTCCATTGATATCCAATCACCTGAACTTATTGGGTCTCAACTGGGTTTGCCTCAATTTCGGTCGGTCAATCGAGTCCAAAGCCTCCGCCAAAAAATTTAGTAAATATATAGTAAGGTTAATAAGGTGAGACGTAGACATGCACATGCATGTGCAGCGAGATGGTTTTTATCTGCCCCAATTTCATTCTTAAACCATAATCATCATCATCGTAATGCTAGCTAAACGACGTCCACTGATAGACAAAAGCCTCTCCAAAGATTTTCACAATGGAGTCGTGTCCATCATTTAGAAGGATATTCCATAATCGCCACGCTTGCGAGACGGGTTGGTTATAGCAGTATGATGCTCATTTGCTCGCAACGGGATGAAACAGGGTGGCGATATTCTTTTCCATCAGCCACACATCAAACTATAATACTCGAAGGATTTTCGGGCCAACAGAGTTTAAAACTAATATGAGGTGGTACTTGAACCGGATATGATGCTTCGAAACAATAATGATAATGTCCTCCTAGGCGAATTTCGGACACGGTGGCCACTGCTAATGGAGACTAGCCTTCTGCGCGGGACATAATATAGTGCACGAATGTGTGCGCAAACACAGGGGCATTTTCTATTCCATCACTCTCAAGATCCCATAGGACGACTTGCGACACAATCGGAAAGAGATCAGATACAGGACCGACGGCTTTACATGACAATTTCCAGACTTCGGGCTCATACTGAGAAATTTTTCTTTTTACAGAAATGTTCCAAAATCACTTTTGGCCCCACCCGGCATTTGGGCCCAGCACCTCGTTCTCTGCGGGTGAACACGCTACCGCTAGACCAACAAGCCAGTCGAAACAATACATTAGCATTGAAACAAAATATGTATAAAAATATGTTTTTTTCGTTAGATTTATTATTCATTTCAAATGTTGCCTTTCATTGCACACAAACGAGGTCAAGTTTATTAATGTGACATTAACTTAGATGGTACTCTTCGTTTTGTAAGTACCTACGTTAGTGAATGTTATGTTCTGTGATGTATATTTATATGTTGATCTGCATCATTAATTCACGGGTATTGCTATCAGAACACCTTGGTCAATTTGTGGTTAACTACTTCAGAAAAAAAATTGCTTTGTTAATTTTTGTCATTATCAATCTGGCATACTTATCTTTTCTTTTGTAAATTTAAAACTTACAGACTTTTAACTATTAAGATGTTAATTAAAATATTAGTAAGTGCATCGCGTAATTTTAATGTTAAGTTTTGGAAGAGCGAAGTGCCCTAACACAGGCAATTTTTGGCTAAAAGTTCACTCCGAACACTAGATGTAGTACTAATTTTGTGAATGGAAAATAAATTATTTGAATTTGAATTTACTTTGAATCTTGAAATTAATTTATATTCATTAATTTAGCAATAGACAAAGGCCTCCTCCAAGGATCTCAATGATGGCTGGCCTTGTGCTGCCGCATCCAATGGCCTCCCACGTCCACCTTGTAAGGGTCCGGTACGTGGTCTCCACCCGAGAACCTTTCTGCCCCAGCGGCTGTCGGTTCTACAAGCTATGTGGCCCGCCCACTGCCACTTCAGTTGGCAATTCTTCGGGCTATGTCGGCTACTTTCTGTTTTTGAAAGAGGCCTTAGTCCAGCAGTGGACATATTTCGGCTGATTATGAATTAACAAATAGACAGAAACATTCTAGTTCAATATCTCGGCGGGTCTCGAACATCCTCCGGAAGGGTGTTAGCAAGGGAATCCTAAATTTGATCTGCCAGCATGTGTCGTTCGTAGCTTAACGCAGAGTGCCTACCCAGATTGGTAGATGGTGCAGGTTCGAGACCCGCCGGACGATTAAATTTATGATTTCCCATTTTTGAGATTAGATAAACGCTTTGCATTGCGAAAAATGCTATAAAATTAAAATTTAATAGCTGAAAATAAACGTATTTAAAATACATACATACATTTAAATAAAAGTACTTACAAACACAAGTATAATTAAAAAGGAAAAGGAAAGTAATGAAAAATATAACATTATTAAACAACATGTCAACCATCCCTTATAGTAACTCAGCCACATATCGGCCCGACCATTGAATAATTTATTCACAGTTACCTACATTGCTTAAATATGTTAAATATTAGATAATACGATACATGTCAACGCATTTTGTTATTTTTAATTGAATTTTATCTCTCCTTCTAAGTGATTTGTTTACCTTTAAGAAATAAAGTGATTTAAGCTGTAAACGTGTAACACCTGAGTAGCGATAAACGCTAGTAACATGGTAGTGAGGTATGGTACAGCTTGTTTCTTTTTTTCACTCTATGAGCAACTCAACTGGAAAAGTACCTTCACGTCATAAGATACACTGCAGTGAGTAGTATTATTATGTAAATTTATGGTGTGAATAAGGTTGCCATTGCTCATTTTCCGTAACAGGTGAGTTTCATTTTATTTAATAGCCTTCATCATGTCTGCCTAAAGTCGTCCACTTCTGGACAAAGGCCTTTTCTAAACATTTTCATCATTTGAAGGGATTTGCCACAATTGAACGCCTGGTAGATGGGTTGGCGATCGCAGAATGATAATCATAGTATTACCTCGGAATGACTTCTTCACCTCACGGGATGAGATAGGTTTGTTGATTTTCTTTGCCGTGAGTATTAACAAGCCTCAAGGGCATTGTATAGACATTAATTAAAATTGTGGAATATAGAAAAGTTGTGCAATAGGTTAAGATGACTTTTGAAAATTTTGATTTAAACACAAACTCAAGAATTAGGATATAAAACAACGCACATTAAAATAATCTACACCAAAATTAAAATAGATTTTCATGCACAGACATTTTCTATTGGAAAAATAAGAATAATGTATTACATTCAACCTATCAGATGCCCTTTGTCGTCTTAATAATATTAAACATGCTTTAAATCTAAGAGAACTGAACCTCTTGCAACAGGTCATTCTTTTTAAAATAAATATATAAATATTCTTTTTTTGAGTGGAGGCGTTTTTAACATGTTATATTCCATTAGTATTACCTATTACATTTGATTTATTACTTCATAGACTGTTTAAATTAAACACTCAAATTAACTAACGTATAAAATGTAATAAATATCGTTTAAGTTCATATCTACTTAAGTTGCTTATCTTATAAGCACAGAATAAACAACGTATAAGTAGACATAGAGCCGCCTTTATCATACAGTACGAAATTATATGATCGTGGGAAATAACAATACATAGGCCGATCGAAGAAACGTTTATAAATACAATAACAATTTGAACGTATGGGATTATACTGGGTGTCGCATAATTGGTATAAAATAAAAAAAAATGTTTTATATTTTATATTATATTTATATAATTAGTTAATTATAAATGACAGGAAAAGTTAGAGTCTAATACCTTCTTGCTCTTTTGTGGAAATAGTAGTAATTACTACTAACACAATATTTCCAATATATAGAAGTGCTCAATCATGTTTTTGCTTTGCGTCCAGGAATTTCACGCTTGGTTCTGGCTTTTTGAGGAATTAAGGGGACGAAAGTTTTTTTTATAAATATTTGATTTTCCATTTTTCCTTTTATTTTGTTACAATCGTATTATACCAAAAAAAATTGTGTTTCATTACGTACCCTAGAGGTTTTCATCATTATCGGCGCAAGAGAGCGTCATAACAAACCGCACGGACGGACTAATTAATTATTTTTGGTAACTTTTATACTATTCACTATGTTTATGTACTGGATTGTGAGCTTGACAAGTACAAGTGTATGTTAATACCTAAGTGCTGAATAAATTTCATTTCGTAACGTTTGCTGTCACAGCATACCAGACACCACCTTAGACGTGTTGGTAACTGCAATCAGTAGTTCCAGATGGACCATGGCGGCTTTACATGCCGTCTCATGCCGTTGAAAAGTTAAGTTGTTCTAGCAAGTTTACAGATTAATAGCCTCTCTTTAATACGTGGCACTCTGTATGCATATACAAATCTAACCGTATGGTCCTTGAAATTAATTGTTAAGTAGCATAAGTACATTTTATATTTGATGTACAATATAATAATCTCCATTTAATTGGATATCTTTTTTTTATAGTTTTGACATTACCAAGGTTATCCAAACTAATATTATAAATGCGAAAGTAACTCTGTCTGTCTGTCTGTCTGTCTTTGCTTCACGCCTAAACTACTGAACCGATTTGTGTGAAATTTGGTACAGACATAGTTTGGAACTTGAGAAAGGACATAGGATAGTTTTTATTACAAAAATAAAATAAAAAATAAAATTTATTCCGGACATACAGCGCCATCTATTGGTCAAGAGTCGGCATCAATTCAGTACTGAAAATTCATCGGAAAAATGTAAATAAATAGTAAAAAGGTATGAAAATATAATATAATACAAGTTTTAGTACAAAGAAAATGCTCTAATGGAGTATAGATCTATTAGTACTATATGTCGAGTTGGTGATCGCGCAATGGTGTCGATCGTTACACGAGTTCGGTTCATGTTATTGTTTTAATTCATCGGAAAAAAGTAAATAAATAGTAAAAAGGTATGAAAAAAATAATATCAATATAATAACACTTTTAGTACAAAGAAAATGCCCGAACGGAGTATAGATAAATAATCCGAGTTGTCACTATGCTCGATAGATGGCGTTGGGAGGAAATGCCAGTTTGTAACATAAGAAAAAGTAGTGAGCGTGGAAGAATGTTGCAACAATGTAAACTGCTGGTTTGGGATGAATGTACGATGTCCCATAAAAGAGCAATCGAAGCACTTCGTCACACGATGAAAGACATAAAAAACAATCAAGGTATTATGGGAGGAATGGTGGTTCTATTGGCCGGTGACTTCCGGCAGACCCTGGCGGTTATAGCAAGGGGCAAACCGGCAGATGAAATCAATGCCTGTTTAAAAGCATCTGTGTTATGGACACATGTGCAAAGGGTTTCACTGTCGACGAATATGCGAGTATTACTCCATAATGATTATCAAGCCGGGCAGTATGCTGCTGCTCTTCTGAAGATCGGCGAGGATCGTATGCCTACCGACTCCGAGAGTATGATCACGCTGAGCAGCGAATGATGCCAAATTGTGGATAGCACATACAATTTAAAAATAGTGTCTATCCGGATTTACGCGCTAATATCGAAAATCGGGAATGGTTATGCGAAAGGGCGATATTGGCGCCAACAAATGAAATAGTAGGCCCGATAAATGACCAAATTATGTCTGACGTAGAGGGAGATGTCATCGAGTATCTATCAGTAGATAACGTCGTGGATACCGAGCAAGTGACATCTTACCCAACAGAGTTCCTCAACTCCTTAGAGTTATCAGGAGTGCCTTCTCACAAGTTGAGGCTGAAAGTTGGAGTTCCTGTGATGCTTATGAGAAACCTAGATCCACCAAGGCTATGTAACGGCACATGGTTACAAGTAACCTATTTAGGACGGAATGTCATTAAAGCCGTTATTATGACTGGAATGGCAAAAGGCGAAACTGTAATTATTCCCCGCATTCCCATCATTCCAACTGATTTGCCATTCCAATTTAAAAGAGTTTAGTTTCCGCTGAAAACTGCGTTTGCAATTACCATAAATAAATCCCAAGGGCAAACGCTTAAAGTTGCGGGGGTACATCTTGAAAAAGCCTGTTTCTCCCATGGACAACTCTACGTTGCGTGCTCAAGAGTGTCAAAACCACAAGACCTATATATTTTTGCAAAGGATGGCAAAACTAAAAACGTGGTATACAGAAATGGCTTGGTGTAAGAAACTTTAATAATCTTTAAAGCCTAAAATAATAGAAAATTTGTCAAGGGAGAAACAGTATTTTTTTCTGAAATGGCAAATAAAAATAATATTTTGAAAATAAGGGAAAAATAACATTTTCGCCTTTTTCGATCGGCAATAACGGCTTTAATGCCCTAAGTGAGTATACATATCTTCAATTCAAACGCAGAGCTCATTATGTTGATTTTTGAAGAGTTCCCTAGAATATCTTCCACATTTCGTTTTTGAAGAGATCCCGCGAGATCGGGAACTATGTGGGTGAAACCAAAAATCTGCCGGAAGACACTATTCCACGCGAACGAAGTCGCGGGCAAAAGCTAGTGTTGTTATAAAATTCAGATAAAAATAATAACTGTTTTCGTTCGTGCTGCGTTCCTGAGCTAATGAACGCTTCGTAATGCCAAGGCAAAGAAACTCTAGTTGATATTCAGATTATTTTGCTATTCATGAGTAGGCTTGTTCCTAATTTAGTCGAGACGTGATTGTAATGGACATATATTTTTTTAGTTATTAAGTTGTAACTGATACAAGTCTTCGGTGAATTTCAAGTAGTCTTCGGTGAATTTGGATTATTTCAATTATACTCCTCCTTATAAAAACATTGACATGATAAGCTAGAAATAACTTTTATCGTATTCAGTCAACTGTATAAAGACTCGTGTATGAAAAAGATGAAATCAGGCGTCAAATCAGTGTTGCCATGGTTTTAATAATAGCCTCTTATTTAAAACTAGCTGTGCCCCGCGGTTTTACCCGCGTAAAATTTTATAAATAATCACAGCTCCTCCCCCGTAGGTGATAGCGTGATAATATGTAGCCTATATGTTGACCCGACCTCTTAGTAATATTCATGCAAAATTTGAAGTAAATCCATGCAGTCCTTTTTGAGTTTAGCCCGGACATACAGACATACAGATAAACAGACAAAAATTCTAAAAACTATATTTTTGGCTTCGATATCGATTGTAGATCACGTCCCAAGTATCCTTTTAAAGAAATACACAGTACAATGTACAGTTTTGACTTTCTTACGATTTTATTATATTATTATGTATAGATAAAAATCATACAGACTGCTTTAAAATTTTATGTTGGATACATTATTTGATTTCAAAGTTTTCAAGTACTAGATGTTCTATAACAGATCCTTTCGCCTCGAAGTGTAATAGTTCTTCATCCATATCACTTAGATCGTCTGGACTGCCATTCCGTGGAATAAAATCAACTACGGAGATATGTATTTCCGATTCGGTGTGTTATGGCAACCTTCAAGAAGCGAGTCTATTCCTTTCTTAAAGGCCGGTAACGCACTTACCGCTCCTCTGGTGTTACAAATGTCCATAGGGGGTGGTGTTCACTTACCATTAGGTCACCCACTTACTCTTTTGCTTTGCTATAATTAATTAAAAGAGCAAGTACGCCTAACTGTCACAATACATAAATATAAAAGAAAAAGAACGTATTTTGATATTCTGCTACATTTCTTTTTTCATTTTTATGAATTATTGATATCTATGTCTTCCCTGAAAAGTTTATACAACGAAATTGCCGTCCTGCATAGGCAAAAATAAAGCGAATGATAAACAGTCAATGTAACAAATCCTATTGTATCCATGTTTGGATCATTCTTTTCTTTCATGCCACCGATTCAATAAATTAGTTCATTAAGACCCAATTAGTGGTTGGTTGATTCATCATCATGATCATAATATCAGCCGGCAGACGTCCACTGCTGGACAAAGGCCTCCCCAAAGATCTCCACAATTGCCGGTCTTGCGCTATCCGCATCCAGCGTTGTTTGATTACAGTGCTGAAATATACTCAAACCAATCAACGACCAAGTTCATCAAGAAACCGGATTTATGAAAACGAAAGGGGCCATGTAGTTACAGTGAGTTTATAGATTTCTGTTTAGATGTTGGCCGATTTCTTGGTATTTGAACTATAAAACTTTCTAGGCAATCAACACATGAATGAAAATTAAAAACGGAGCAACGCCACACACGTCAATCCCTGTCTGGCACGTGTTCGTGTTTTTTTCCTAATTTGATCTCCAGGAAGTTTGATGATATGATCCTACTAATATTATAAAGGCGAAAGTTTCTGACTGTGTGAGTTTGTTACTTCTTCACGTCTAAACGACTGAAGCGATTTTAATAAAATTTGGTATGGAGTTAGCTGACACCCTAGTTTAACACATAGGCTGTAATTTATAAAGTTGAATGCGGGTTAAATCGCGGGGCACAGCTAGTTTAAAATAAACATATTATACAATTTGGCCTCCAAGCGGCAGCAAAAATGAAATTACGAATTATAATTTATGTTGTGGAGTTCTCATATCAAAATTTTACGCTAGTAACCGAAATCAATGAAGCATTTGGGAAAAAAGTCAAGAAATGGTAGTCCTAAAATATACCTATAGAGCCGTTGATAGAAATTAAATTGTTCGATTAAATGAGCGCCAAAATGCGTGGGTTTACATTTAGATGATATTAATTTCCACAAACAAATTTCCGTGTACTTAATAATTATAAACTTTTTTCGATGGATTCCTTTACGTATTTTTTAATAGATCCACTAAATAAAATATTATTTTCATACACCCTTGTATACTAAATATATAGTGAATATTTTCGTCATGAAGCCATTATGTTTTACAGCACAATCAGACTTGAACAAGAAGTGGTTTAAATTGCAAAATAAAACTCATTTCATGCCAAAAATATGGTTATAAAAATAAATCTCAAAATTACTTTAATTCAAGTTTATATTATGAAATATCTCCTATCCATACACAACCTTATGTTTTACCTTACATATAATGTCAAAGTAATAACTATTATGACCCAATAAAAAATATCAGACTTGAACTGAGCATACGTGTACTTTATGGCTAGTTAATTATGCACATATGAGATAGGTATAATCAGTAGGTATGAGGTAGGTTTTACATAGACTATGATTTATCATCCTCTATTTTTTTTTTTTGGCTGCCAATATACTGGCCGGATATTTGCTTAACACCAACTAAACTCACTTTAATACCATCATGTTTTGTTCGATCCGATATGAAAATATCAATGAAAGACCAAGGATTTTTTTAGTTCTGTCAATTAAATTTAGAATCAGTCTGGCTAACAGACAGGCTATAAAATTATTCCCAACATTTTATAGTCCGTCTGTGTGTAAAAAAAGTAAAGTATAACAAATAAAATCTAACTAGTTTGACAGTATGTAGGTACGTTCTTTTCAAGGAATTAATTGTAAAGAGATAATTTTCTGTCATTTACATGAGTAAACTACTTTCAATGTTATTGTATAGAATATTTTTCATCTATTTAAAGTTTCAATGAAAATGTTAAGTGAATTCTGTTGCTAACTGTATCTACAGTGTCCTTAGTTATTAGGTACCGCTATGGTGGAGTCAATGTCAGTGGATGCACTAACCCTAGAAAGACCATCCTAACTATCCTTTATTCAGGATTATAATAGGATGGCAAACGAGCAAATGGATCACCTGACGGTAAGTGATGACCGCCGCCCATGGACACTCACAACACCAGAGGAGCAGCAATTGCGTTGCCGGCCTTTAAGAAACGAAAAGGCTCGCTTCTAGAAGGTTATACCGGATCGGAAATACCTCCGCAGTAAATGGTAGTGCGCGGCCAAAAGTTTTTTGTGAAACGCACGGTGGTAGATGCATTTCCAATTTTGGAGAGAGGGTCGGTGGCGGAATTTGGCGGCAGGCATAAGCTCGAACAATACCTATAACATAAAATCTATAGATGAATGAGTTTTGATTAAAACTTATATGAGCTAATTCGTTAATTGTGAAGCGTAGCTAGCATTGCGACGAAGACTTATTCTCTTTAGCTTTCAAATAATGTAATCACAGAAAAACATACTAAGTCTGTGACCACCAATCACCATGTTGGATTGCAAGCGCTGTACAGAGACACGTTAATTCATCACCAGCTCGGCAATGCCTAAAATTGTAATACCCAATTGATTCAATGCCGTAAAACATAAGTACATATGTACAAAATGAAGTTGTAGGTAGCTAAGTATGTGAATAACCTTCAGGGTCTCTAAGCGTTTATGATAAATTGCTTACTATTATTTTCAGATTTTTATTCAACGTTTTACGAAATATAGGATATTCATTTCTAGGAGGGTTATTTGAATGAAGGAACACTTTTGCTTTAGTATTTTCAGTAAGTGAGGTAACAGACTACCTAATCTATATTTTGTTTCCATACTATGCGTTCAGGTAATTGGTAAGTGTAACGAAATGTTTGTATTTGCAACTATCACTAAACACGCAAAAAAATAAAGGAAAGTTTTCATTAATTATTTATATTTATTACGTCATGTATTGGCGTTATATGCCATCTATACATTAAATAGTAGGAAAATCAAAACTGTACATTGAATATTTAAAAAAAAAGGATACTTGGGGCGTGATCTTCAGTCGAGGACGCCAAAATTATAGTTTTTAGAATTTTTGTCCGTTTGTGTATGTCCGGGCTAAACTCAAAAAATACTGCATGGAATTATTTCAAATTTTGCATGAATATTACTAAGAGGTCGGGTCAACATATAGGCTACATATTATTACGCTATCACCTACGGGGAAGGAGCTGTGATAAATTACAAAATTTAACGCGGGTAAAACCGCGGGGCACAGCTAGTATTAGATAATCAAGAAACTCGGCTTGCTTTGTTCTTCATGCTAACAATCTGAAGTCAACAATAAATCACTGTCTTCACATGCATTTCCTTATTATTTTTATAATTAAAATGGATGGAACCTTGACTTTTGTTCTAGCACCGCTAATTTGGCATTAACTTTGTTTTGTATCGACAATGGTCTTTCACCAGCCAAGGTCGCTATGAACAAATTTTTTTATATTTTATAGTATTTGGATGCTTCCCACAAACTGACTTACATATTATTATTTATATTTTAAAGTTACAATTTTAACAAAAGTTTTAGTTTCTGACGTATCAATTTTATTAGCAACCCAGGCTTTTGAGTTCGGCTTTCAGCTAAGCTTAACTATTAGCGAATCAATTAGGATAGAGGCTGGGTAGTAAAATAATTTTAATCTTATATATTTTGTTTATGTAATTATTGGTAAATTTTATGGCACAGTTCACAGTCTGCGTAAAGTATAAAAAATTGTAAGACTTTATATTTTTCAAAGGAGGTACCTTTTGTAATATATAACCGACCGTAAAAGTCATGATGCCTTCAGTATCCTAGAAATTGATCTGACATATTGTATACCTAAAATCACTTTTATGAAGAAATCGATTAAGGTTTCTTCCATTTTTTATATTACTAACCAATAACTTGACATGTATCCCTAATTATTAATAAATTTTATAATATTTTAATTTATTGCCAAATTGCTGTATGCACAAGGAGAGGGACATAGCTGAACTAAAAATATTGTACACCATCTGTATTTTGTACCTATTATCCACCAAAAAAGATTGAATCCTAATCATATTAATAAGCTATCCTAGAAAACATCGTCTGATTTTTATTTTCAAACGTTATTATTACCAACTTTTCCATTCATTTCGAATTTACTCATATGTTGTTGGTGCCATAAAAAATACTTTACCATAAGTGTTGTTTATACACTGCGGACGCATAGTCTATAGTTATCACGTCTATTGCGCATGACATCGTCTAATAAATAATATCTTACTATCTTAATATGATGAACAACCTAGTAAGGTTATTTAATGAACATGATTTCTGAAAAATGAAACGGATAATACTCATAGGATGAAGGATTTTGAAGGAGATTTGTTTTGATTATTTGTTTACATTAAAAATCTTACTATTTTGACATGTTAACTAGATGATTATGATGAGAATAACAAACAAAGGATTTTTAATTAACATGATTCCTGAAAATTAGAAATGGACAATGACCATAGGCAAAAGGATACAGGGCAGGACACAACATTTGTTTCTTCCACTTGTTATTTTTTTCAATAATTTAATAATAAATTAAGTAGTATTTATTATTTTAAGTAGTATTAAGTAGATGTAAAATAAACTGAATATATGTACATCATGTTTAATGTAGATAAGTCACGAGTGAGTTACGTGAAGAGCTGTCAGTTCATTATAAATCCATAACAAAGTAACTTGACATTCAATGAACATATTGTTATTCCGCCCAAGTAATCACGTTTTTGTTTCAATATGTTTTTATATTGGGTGGTGATTGTGACGACTATCCTCACCCATCTAATCTCGTGATGCGTGTAGAAGTCGAGTAGAAGCTGAAATTATTTTTGGCACCCCTTTCAATATGAATCAAAATAAACCATGACCCAAAAAGTATAATAGGGTCACTACATGGTGGGTGTCGTATAGGCAACTTAGGGATACACTAGGTAGTCGTGCAGCAGATCTCCTGTGTTCTAACTACCACCTACTTCTAAATGCGGTCGCCAACTCGCATGCCAAGCGCGGTGACTATAGCAAACTCAAAATGGCAACGTTATTGAAATCTTTGGGGGAGGCCTGTGTCTAGAAGTGGAAGATTTTAGGCTGATGATAATATATGTATATACAAACGAATTGACCCCCACAGGGTACGCAAAAAAGATTGCACTATCAAGGTCAAAGTATATCCATTGACGTGGCGGCAACTATTCCTAAGGTACTCAACGTAAGGTAATGGTCAATGTAACCTGAACAACGTGTAAAAGATCAGTTGGCGTGGTTGGCAAATGCTTGCTTATCATGCCGGAGGTCGTGGGTTCGATTCCCACCCAGGATAGATATTCGTGTGCATGAACATCTCTGTTTATCCTATGTCTGGGTATAATTATCTATATAAGAATATATTTACAAAGGAAAAGTAGTATATGTAGTATATCAGTTATCTGTTTTTCATAGTACAAGCTCTGCTTAGTTTGGGAGCAGATGGCCGTGTATAAATAATGACCCATCGTATTATTATTAAAGTATTTCATACAATCAGAGCTATTAGTTGACGCAGCGTTTACGAAGAGTCAGGCTACCAGTTTCTTGTAATTCTTAAACTAGTGTCCTACAAGTTCTTTTAATACTATTTGTGTTATAAATTGTGAAGTGTTTTTGACGGACTGTATTTGATTTATCTTTTCCAAGAATCTTAAAGGTTCCAACACGTAACACAAATGACACATCTCTTGCGTTATTGCTTCACAATATAATTATTATTATTCAAGCCTGTGAGTGTGCAATAGAAACACAATAGTATTTTTTTGCGATTTCAATATCGCACATAAGTATAAAAGTAGCAAAAAATAATGTTAAACACGACTGGACTCTTCGAATCGTTAGTATATTCCGCATCGGAGTGATAAATAACAGTTTTTTTTTATAGACGACAACCATAAGTGTAGATATATACGATTGGCTGAGCTTGTGTGCGTACTCGAGGTCAAACTATTTGAATTCTACAGCTGTAGGGCTGTCACGTATGAAAGCTACAAATCTTGTGAAACGAATGGCATTAACCGCCATAGTTGTAAAAAAAATGAAAATCTTCAGAATATCTAAGGTATCAATTTTTTTTTATAAATTAAGAACATCATTGAAATCTGGAAAGTCCTTCATGTTACCGCCGAATATTTAGCAGGTTTTTTAAAACATAGATAATGAGATTAAATATATCTGCTAACTGCAAAATGGTATTCAATATCAAAAAAATACAATGGATAGTAGTTTCTGTTTGATCAATTACACAATTTGCCATTCGGTTTTCCTTTCTGTCTAGTTAATTTAGCAGTGTCAAGCGTTATCAGAAAAATAGTGTTATTCCATGTTTCTGGTAAGAAATAAAAGAATAGTGGCCGTCAGAAAATTCACAGTTTAACACGCTCTTGTTTCTTGAAGTCCAGTGTCTAACTTCTCCTATGTGGCTTTGCTGTAGCAAAATAGGTTGCTCATCGCGTTGAATAAGGAGTGTAATCATAGAGATACATAATGCACGTTGGCTTTACTTCGTAATAAAACTGGCTGCCATGACATATTTAAAAATGTGACTCGCCTATATATATAAATATATATATATATATTACTAGAATATAGTTTGTATTTGAGTCCGTGGAGTACCTCGCCTCTCGTCGATGGTACGAACGGCTTTTGTAATGGAGTATTAAGGTACAGTGATAAGTTTGCAGGACGGCCCTAAACTGGGACCGCCATGTGCATTTCCACTGTACATAGGCGCTGTATGCAGGCGCCGGGTCAACACGGCAGCCAATCCCGCTACTGAACAAAAGTCTGCATAAGAATTTTCACAAGAGAATATCACCATTATTTGAGGGACATAACCACCACGTGTGCCAGTCCGCATCTCGGGAAGATTTCGACGACCCCCACGGCATGCGTCACCATACAGCATTTCTAGAGAGGGTCTTAGTTTTATTTACTAGACAGCTTGAGCCCTCACTCACCTTTATTTACCAGTGAAATTAGAATAGACCAGTGAAAGCTGCAAGCGTAAAGATAAAATAACCCTGCAACTATCACGTGCAAAATCATGGTAGTGTAGGTTAGGGAACCCTTGATATTTTTTAAATAATAATATTACTATTGTGTAAATTCAATCTTATAATTTCAGTACGTACAGCCCTACGACAAGTCAAAGATGTTTTATTGAAAATACAGTTACCTACAATGACATATTGCGAGGTGCGGGTTACCGCAGTCGATTACATAATGCGTGTGATGTACATATGTTTGCATTTGCATAAAACTCTAAGGATACTATATACCTTTAGTTCGACCTATTGGTTGAATATTTAATGTATTATAATCTAACTGGTAATTAACAGTGATCATCGTTTTAAACTATTTGAAAAGACACAGATGACGTCACAAGACCGGTCGTGAACTCGTGACCTGCCCTGTTGATGCATCCTCTAAGATTAGTTAGAGGGCGCAGATACAATCAAGATACTAGAAGGACAGACTTTAAATAATGTATCTATTTTTCGTTGGAATGAATATGATGACGGTATTATTCAAATGTTCATTTATGACCTATTGAATTATCTGCTTAGATCTTATTATAAGATCCTATCATGTTTGAAGGTAATGAGGTCATTATCTCCATGAGTCTTCTCCTCTATCCCTCTGATCTTCAATTAGACGAGCACCCATCCCCTTTGCGTAATAACGTAGAGCAAGAGATGCACAAAATGCCCCTAAAAACCGATCTTGCATGTCAGTACCCCTGAATCGAAGTACGAATCCCAAGGAGGATGGCCTCTGGCCTGGCTTATTTGATATTTAACTTAAGCCCACGTTCTGTGAAGCAGTGAACGCCAAAGAGAATATAACTAACTATGTTTAGTGCATCCAAAAATAAAGTGATACATCCTTGAAATGTTTGCTTAGAATCATTATAAAATAAAAATTGGAAAAGTTTCTATATTTTCGATGTGAAACATGTATTAGCACGCGTCGGAGACAAAAGAAACTTGTATTAAAGGAATATTTCATTTCTAGAATCCCGGAATCTTCTAAAACTAACTTTTGGTATGCAGATAATAACAATCGTTTATTTGAATAATTAATAAAACACAATATTTGTATTAATATGCCCCATCTTTATTAGTTTAGTTTTAAAATGAACTATTAACCCTCCCCGGCTTTACACGGGTACCTTGATAGAAAAATAAATAAATTAATGGCACCAAATAATGATGGTAACAATATTGTATTTTTCAATCTGTATTTTTTATGATATGCCCTGATATTATATTTCTATAGATCAATTTTTAAACTCAGTTAAATAATAATAATAAACCTTTATTCATTAAAAACATTGTAATACATGATGATAAGACGATATTAAGTGGTTATCGGTTACAAACAAACACAGAATATTTTTTTTTTATGTTTATAATATTCGTTATATCGTTTAGATTCTTTCAATAACCACCAATTCTGATGTTTTACATAACTATGATGTTCATAATATTTTTGTTGATTCAGGTTTAAGATTCTGCTGTTGATTTTATGAACTCAAGTAATTTCGCGCTGTTCCTAAATTATGAAGTGATTTTCATTGATTTTAGCACACAATATCAAGGGTGACCGTCCTAATCACTTAGTACTAACTAAACATGGCAGTGTTTAATACCTAGATAAGCCTTAAAGTTAAGCTGGTATGTCCTTATTGGCCTTTACGTTTATTGCAGACGATATATGGCGTAATGCTTGCCGCAGATGATATTAAAGTGCACAACTATGTAAGTAAACCTAATTCCTTTGGCCTAATGCCTCTATGGGACAGGTTGATTGTGTGATGACGTATGTCACCTCCCCATGTCATCCCGTACAAGGCGTAGAAATTCCAGTCAAAGAACGGGCAGGAGCATCTCTCTGTATACTATGACCATCATACTGCGATCGTCAACCCATCTGCCAAATTTGTCAGAAATAATATATATATATATATAAGTTTAATTAAATAAGTAAGTAGATAGATGAATAAGATTTTAACACACCCTAAGAAAGCATATGATTCAACTTTAACTTGGAGATCTTTGGTAATATGGATCTTTGTACAGCAGAGGACACTTATTAGCCATTATTATTTGGGCATTATTATGTCTTTACAAATTATAGTTTTGAAGTACTTCCGGAATGACTTTTTTGCCTAAAATCTAAAACTTCGGGTCTAAAAAAAATTCTGAGAAAGTAAAACATCTGATATGACTCTTTATGACAGCTGTAAAAATATCGTCTGCTGATTAATAAAATAGATTTTTTTCATTAAATTAAAAAAAAATTGTTTAATTTAAATATTTTATCTTATTAAGGTGAAAGTTTGTGAGTATGGATGTATGGATTTATAGATGTAAGGATGTTTGTTACTATTTCATGCAAAAACTACGAAAAGGATTTTGATGAAACTATATATACATATCCGAATAACACATAGGCTATAATTTATTAAGTTGAACGCCGGTAAAACCGCGGGGCATAGCTAGTAAGCAATATTTCTACTTAGAACTTCATATCTACGAGTATAATATAAAAGAACGGCTAACGTGTTGCTACGGGCAACGTTATGAAGGTTCTTTTTATAAAGAGATTTTTTTTATTAAAATTATTCTTTTTGTATTATTTACTGAAACAAAAAATAACTTCTACTCATTGTAATTTAGAAACGTATATGATACATTTTTAGTATAGATCTGTTATCGGTTTAGCGTCACCATTCAACTTTAGATAGGCACGAGGGACGGGGTCACACCGTTAAGGCTCCATTCTTATTAATGGTAAAAAAGAGAAACTCCTCATTACAATTCGAAGATACTTATGATAAGTAATCGATGTTGTTTTGACGATCGTTGATTGGCTTGAAGGTAGTTCCGGGCGCACCTATAAATTATTTCATTGCAACTTTATGTAATCTTAATACAGGGTGATTTATGTAATCTGCTATTAATATAGTGCAGTCTGACAAAGGATATTCCTATTTAAGTGGCCTATAAAATGTTTTTTCTTAAAACGGACAGACTCATAAGTTTATAAGTTACCCTAAACGTATGGGCTTATACACGATAATGTCGATCGACGGGCATGTTGGTGTGGTTGGCAAATGTTTGCTTTTCACGCCGGAGGTCGTGGGTTCGATTCCCACCCAAGACAGATATTTGTGTGCATGAACATGTCTGTTTGTCCTAAGTCTGGGACAAAAGACTTGGGATTCAAAAGAAAAGTAGTATATGTACTATACCTGTTATCTGGTTTACATAGTTCAAGTTCTGCTTAGTTTAGGATCAGATATATAATGTCCCAGGATATTATTATTTTTTTTATTTTTTTTTTTTTATTTTTTTTTGTTGGAAAACCTACAGCTGTTGATACGTGATTAGCTATTTGTATATAATGTAGAAAGCCAATTACAGGTTTTCACCAATAGCCATACATTACAAAACTGGTACATGTTTGCTTATATCTCGGAAACATGCAACTGAATACATATCTTAAAAATGTTAGTTTCCTTACAGTTACTTATTACTAAAGAAATCAAAGCATAGCAACCGCTTTACTGTTTTTATGTTGAATGAATAAGGGTCTAAGTTATGTTTCTTACATAACATGTTAAAGTTCCTACTTGCTCTCACTATGAACGAGTTTTGTCGGTAATTCGTTGAAACAATTGGAATTGATATAGGGGGATTGTGACGAGTTCTGCTAGGTACGTTAAAGTTGATTTTGCTTAATAATTCCGGACAATCTATTAAATTGGATATTATTTTTAGTAAATATGAAAGATCTGAGGTTTCTCGTCGTTTAATAAGTGGCATTAGGTGAAATTTCCTACACAGTTCGAGATAGTTGTCTGACCGATATGGTACTTTGGCACGAAAACATAAATATTTTATGAAACGTTTCTGTATATTTTCAATTCTATCTATGTACAGATTATAATTGGGATTCCAGATTTCCGATCCATACTCTAAGAGATTTCTGACAAATGTGCAATACAGTATCTTAAACGTTTTAATTTCACTGAAACTGTTTGAGATTCTCATAATAAAGCCTAAAGATCTAGAGGCTTTAGAAATCATTTTGTTATTATTATAGTGTATCCAAGTTTCATACTTAATCTTGAGCTTTACCTAATCCTCTTGGTGGGTTTAGGTCACTTTTCTATCCTAATCTTACACTTCTGTAGACTTATGTATATATGTAGACAGGAAACGAAATCCAGTTATCGTGGGGACCGAAGCAGTAAGATTAGAAACGCCATTACGATAGACACCAATCGTAGCACTGCATACCCTTCGGGATCTCAAACTCGGTAGTAAGTTTTATTTTTTGGAAATGAATACTAAAGCTTATGGTGTTACCAATTGCTACCAAATCTAAATGTTCGCATTATAACCGCAACTTATTATAATATTCATAAAAAAACGAAGACTCATTCCGATTACGTTTTGACTGAACCCTTGATAACCCAGTTAGTGTATAGCAATCAAGTACTACTGGTTCAAAGGCCGGGGCCGCTCTTGCGGACTCTCTGGTGTTGCGAGTTCCCATCGGTGGCGATGATCTCGTTAGCCTTGATATTCTATAAAAAGTTCTATTATTAAGGTAACAAAAAAAATTAAAAAAATTGTAAATATGGATGTTTTTTTATTCTATTACGCAGGAATAGCTGAATTGAATATGGTCTAAATTTGGAATTATAATCATTTATAACCTCACTTATCACATAAGCCACAATACGTTGCCATGTCGTGGATAACACCGCGGGGTACGGATAGTATTAAATAAAACAGGTTTTAATTTAAAGGAAGACGCTGAATTTTATTACATTATGTTTGTTGTATAATGTTTGCAATATCGAAGTTATTTTATGTAAAAGTTTAGGTAGTTAGGTAGGAAAAATAATGTTATTCTAAAAGTGGACATAAAACGTTTTGGTTCGACTGTGATACGATATACCAGTAGTAATCAATCCGCAAAATGAGACGAGAGATTACTGTCAGTGAATTGCTAAAATACTCTAAAATTTTCAAATTTATTTTAGCAATTTATTGTATACATTAGGATTTAATTAAGTTAGTTAAACAAACAAACTTGACATTAATGATCATACTTTTAACACAAAGTACATAGAAATCTGTTAATTTTAAAACCGAGCTTTCTTCAAACTTGTAACATTTTCCATTTTGTCTTCTTCTCTTAAAATCTCCATCACAATATAACGGGTAAATCCGTAATCCTTATTGCCATGCCCTTCATGTCACTCTTGCTCATTTGAAATGAGAGTAAGTTAACTTCGTTCAATTTAGAGGTGTTGCACATCTATGACTTAGCTTGTAAAATAAAAAGTCAAAGCTAACCAGTAATTAAAAATTATTATGGAAATTAGGACAAATGTTTATCATAATATTTATACGTGAAGCAAAACCTTTGTAATCCTTTTTACGGAAGTTGCGCTGACGGAAGAGTATGAAATTCGGAACAGTCAAAGTTCATATGGAGAAGCAGTGCAGAAAGCTAATAGTTTATGTAGTGGCATTACAAGTAAATTATTTTAATAAAAATAACATTACCCACACTACCATGCTTTCGGCACACTGACACATGTACACTGTATCAAAACTGAGAACATATTAGTATCATTTGTCTTTAATGTCTATAGTCTTTGATAATACCTTAAGCCTTATGCCTAAGTCTTTAATAGTACCTAAATGGTAGAATTTCGAACAAGTGCGATCTCTAGTTATACATAGAATCGTATTCAAAAATAGACAAAATAGGCTTCGAAATAAACACGTTTATCGTCTACGATTAGTTCTTAAGTTTAGTTTTAAATGGTTTTATTATAAGATTTTAAACGCCATTGCCCCTTGAATGAGTGACAAAAAGTTTCCAAACAAATAAAATTAGTGCCACTGTTAATAGTAATCATTGTCACAAAGTGTAAATGATGACCAAAAGTAAATAGATATCTCAAGGATCCTATACGGCGTACATGTAGGTTACATATGACACGCCAGTCTGGCAAACAATTATGTACACAATTCGTAACTCTTGGATCACCTTAAAACTGTTTGCTTGATGTGATTAACACCTCGAGTCCCAATGAAACTTCGAAACCTCGTATTGTCAATACTGAGAAACATATTTATAGCTCAGGTTGTCACTTCAAAGCATAGACGTTCAGGACTCGTCCAAGTACCAACACCTACCTTGCTTTAGCAAAAAAATTACTTCAAAAATGATGAAAATCGTGAGTAAATTTAAGTGATTTTGTGAACTTTTGATCTACGTGAACTTATTCAGGACGGACAATTATCTAAATCAAGATGAATGCGAGATTAAATCACATTTTTAAATAAAAATCCCTAATGATATGTAAACCTAATTAATCCCGATATTTTCAGACTTTGTTCGCCCTCGCCGCTGTAGTCCTGGTGTGCGCTCAGGAACCTGCGCCAGCGCCGGCCGCCAAGCCAGTAGAGATCGTTAAACAAGTTGAAGAGGTCGACGTCAACAAGTACAACTTTGAGTAAGTTATTCTTGAAATATTTCATACACTTTAAATGTTTATCCTGTATTGTTTATACAATACGTGGTGTCCTTCCATAATTCTACCTACGAGAAAAATAATAGTGAGAAATGTATTATTATGGTGTTTATATACACCTGACTTTTATGATAAAAATGATGTAAATTAACATAATGTATGAAGATCAAAGTTTAAGTTGCAAATAACATCGTCAATAAATGTTTGCCTGTCGTATCGGAATACATCTGTTAATCTTTAAGTGAAGGGACATCTGATGCTGTTGATTCTAATAAAACCATATCAATATCTAGTTTACGCTTAAGTGTTGCAGACTGCAATTAAAACATAGCAAATTAAAAATTTCGACAAATTAAAATTCCTTTCTGCAAATATTATGATCATAAAATTATTACTTCCATTGTATAAAATGTTGGTTTTAAAATTAAAATCACAAATTATTTGAATTCCTAAATTTACTAATCATTAATTCTATATTTTATAAGGTACACGGTTCCTATATACGTGTTTAGTTTAGAGAGATTTATATCTAGTCTTTGGCTATAATTATAAACGTTTTAGGTATTATGCTATCACAGTTAATGATCAAGATTCCTGATTAAATGTCTGATACATCCAAACTAAGATAAATTAAAATTCGACATACAATATTAAGCTTCTCATGCTTAAAATGCAATATTATTACTTTAAACCGAATACATCACAGTTTTTTAAAAGCTGCTTGTAGTTTCTATACCTAATAAATACATATAGAAAAATATCTTTACAAATTTGTAAGTTTTAGTAGACTTTGGGTAGTCTACTAAAACTTACAAATTTGTAAAGATATTTATTTAGTATATGTACATATTTATATGCTGTGTGGTGACGGCGACAAATATCAGAATCAGAATATCATCACCCCATCTCATCCCGTGGGGGGCGTAGAAGTCGACCCGAGGGAATATCTACCAGAGGATGGGCAGCAGCTTCCTTCTGATTACTATGACCATCTTACTGCGATCGCCAACCCGTCTGCCAAGCGTGGCGATTATGGCATATCCCCTCAAGACCGATTCTTGAGGGAGGCTGGTCCAGCAGTTGACTTATTTAGCTGTAATGATGATGATGATGACATATTTATATAAATTTCAAGGATGTGTTAGTCATAATTCAAATTTGAAGAAATGCTTCAAACAATATCTCTTTTTTTTGTAACTCATTTTAAATTCATCGATATCTTTTATGTAATTGATATGAAAAATGTGGATTTTATTAAAGTTGTTTCTATCCACAGTTTGCGTAAATTAAGAAACTACCGTTCCACTCGAAATAATGACCATTCTATTTCACCATAGGTCCAGCCCTTAAATTGGTTCTAACTATAATTTTTGTTTAGATTCGAGACCAGTGATGGTACCTCAAGGCAAGAAACTGGCGAATACAAGAATGACACTGAACAGCAGGGTCTTGTAGTGAAGGGAAGCTACAAGTACGTTGCTCCTGATGGCCAGCACATCTCCGTCTCGTTCGTCGCTGACAAGAATGGCTACCAGCCCACCGAAGAAGGCGCTGCTGATCAGAAAGCTGCTGGCTCAGCACCTGCTGCGGCTCCAGCGGCTGCTGCGGCCCCAGCGCCACCTGCGGCTCCCGCTCAACCTGCCCAAGCTTAAATTCTAAGACTTCTAATTAACTTGATTACGATGTTGCCATATTATACTCTACTATTTTTTTTTTGCTAAAACCAAATAATTTAATTATAAGAAGGATTGTCTAGTCCTAATTCAATGCCGTACTTAACACTGCCGTACGAAATAAAGGTTGATTTATAATTAAAAATAATTATGTTTAATTTTACCTGTTGATAACTTAACAAATATAACCGATTAATGATATTTAGTTAAATAGAGTTCAACTGGTTATAGATACGTTATGGCTGTATCAGTTTTCGCATCCATAGGATTCACACTCTTTTCCATGCAGATGGCTAATTTCCGTTGACGCTAGTCAGTTTGACAATAATAATATCATTGGCAAACGTTAAGTTTTCTTTTTCTTATAGTTTTGAGTGTGAGGGACTGTAAATATATGTTTTTATTTATCCACGATCATTATTTAGGATTATTTCTCCTTCCTTTGAAAGTCAAACGGACTTTCAAAGGAAACGAAAAGCAAACGAAATAGTGACCTATAATAAGGATCTTCATTGTGTAATAGTGATTGATGGTTAAGTATTATTATCCCAATATCGTGGTAAGGTAAGCTGTGAGGATATAATCCGCATTTTTTGTCCTGTTTAGCTAGTTGCTTACATAAAGTTTTTATAAAAATCTCAATGTTTGCTTACAATGGTGTTAATACAAGATCAAGTTTAAATTTATTTGAATTAATACTATGTAGGTATAGTTCATAGTCCATATTTATTATCACTGACCATTACTTGCAAAATAACAAATACGAAAAATCGAGTTTGGAGATACTAAGTTTGCAGTTGATTAATAAGAATTTTATTTTACAAAAAATCGACGTTTAATATCGTCGAAATTAAGCGATACATGAAAAAATAGGGAACCATACATTAATACGTCAGGAAGGAACCATTTCGCTACAAAGAATATCAAATTTCAGGGTTTATTTTAAATTTTTCTACCCAGAAGTGCCATCTATTGGCTGTGTTTTAGAGACATGGCCATTATGAAATTTTAGTTACATAGCATTTTTTCAATGCCAGTTGAAAAAATGCTATGTAGCTAAAGTTTCATAAACACATAATTATAGAAAATATTATATGAAAATAATATATTCATCAATTACTACATTGATTTATTTCAATTATGAGTTCATTATGAAACTTTAGTTAGATAGCATTTTTTCAACTGGCATTGAATAAATGCTATGTAACTAAAATTTCATAATGGCCAATTAAACTGATAACATTACGAGCTATGAATTAATATGAATGAAATTATTTAAATTACTTAAATCAAGCTTAGAATTGAATTAAAAGAATATGAATGAAATTAATTAATTAATGTTTCTACTTTGCGTAATATTATCGTTAATAAACAGTGTTGTATAAATAAACGTTAAATAATAATGTTTAATTAATATATTTTATTACTAAGATGGCGGTTTAGTTTTTGATAAAAAAACACGCAATAATAATAATATCTTTGGACATTATTTACAGGAAGCCATCTGATCCCATATTAAGCAGAGCTTTTACAGACGCCAGTACATCCAGCTACACCAATCTGGTATCTGTGCGTCTGTACTATGGAAACCATGGAAACTTATTCTACTTTTTGAAATACATACTTTGTAGATAATGACAACCAGACTTAGGACAAACAGACATGTTCTGGATGGGAATCGAACCCACGACCTGCGGCGTGAAAGGCAATTATCTACCAAACACGCCAACATTTTGAATGTACATAAGTGCTAGTTTGTACATAATAATTTATGGTTGAGGTTCCAATTTAGCCGGGTAAACCAGGACCATCACCATTGGTCAGAGTCCTGGTTCTGACAAAAAGACAGACAGACGTGTGGGAGTCTGATAGAATATTACATTTTTTATATTCTTACCAAACAACAATATTTAAATTGTATTTATACCATTCAAATTGATAGAGGTTGAGTTTGGAGAAATAATAAACGCTTCTAAAAATATTACAGACATTTATTTATTAATTAAAACAATATATTCAGAGACAATGTTGGTTACTGAACACTTAAACAAATCGATGATACACATAAGCATCCTTACACACACGCATGCAACCATACATACCTACCTACTTTCTCATACTCTGCAGTTTTTATTCGTATGTTTTGTTCTATTATTTAGTAGGTTAAACAGCCACTCCGGAGCAGCATACCCATATTCCCAGGGCACCCTCCATCAGGCACAAGTCCTCGGCAGGTTAGATTTAGTCGGTGCGAGTCCGGCATACTCACCCGCAGACACTTTTGCGGCATGGGAGGCATTTTGTCTGCCTTCCCAAAAAAAGGTCTAGCAGCCAGTAATGTTAACACATTGATTTAAAACAACAAAATTTGGCCATGTACCATATGCAAGTTGCAACGTATATAGTAGCCACTGATGATTTATAACTCACTTCCTTATAAACCGACAACAGGCACCAGCTCTCAAGAAGTGGTTTTGACTCAGATGGGTTTATCATATCATTACCCCACTCGTCAAAACTTTGAGAGTTTAATAAAATATTTTTATTTTTGTATTGGCAGCTAGATGAAAGGACGCTAGCAAATAAACGCTCAAGTGAATATTACTATTACAATTCTAACAGGAACTTTTATGGTATTTATCATAGTATGTATATTTAACAGAGTTATGAGTATATGTGTCAATTCAGGCTTTAAGTAATCTTTATTCCAAATTTCATCCAAATCCATCCAGCCGTTTTTAAGTGATTGAGCATCACATTCAAACGTACAGTCTCATCATATATTTTTCTCAATACTAAGTTTTTCAATTCTATACTTACGAAATTAAATGTTACATTGGTTTTTCCATTTCTGAAACAGAGGATAAAATATGTAAATACCTTATGACTAAACATATTTAAATTATTTACGTGATTTATAAGTCATATTACGTCCCTAGTAATTCATCAAGGTTACATCAGGTGTTGCATTAATCATGTGTAAAATTACATTAAAATAAAAAAAATTGGGTGAAGATACTGGCCTTAATTCTAAGTATAATTCTTATGAAAAGTATAAAGTTCTTTTTATAAATTTTATCGGGTAACACTGAAGAAAAATCAATGAGTGAAATGTCAGCAGATTTAGCAAGGCAATTAAGGCAAGCTGATTTATAACTTTTATAGGACCTCAGTATGGCATCTCCTTTTCTTACGAGCTATACTGGAAAAGATAGAATAATATTTAAATTCGTTGAGCCGTGTAAACGCCATTGCCAGTACCCTATGTAGCTGTAGTTTGCGTAAACAATCTTTGAATTGAAGTGAGAAATAAATTAAGAAATATTTTCATTACTTGTAAAATTTTAATCATCATATTAATGATTTGATCTACTCTGTTTTACTATGATAATTTTGTTATCGTGGTAACCCTTGTGTCAGAGTTATTCAAACCGTGTCTGTTAGGCCTTTGATATGGTTAATCACAACATACTGTTGTCTAAAAATTACAATCGGACCAACATTTTAACGTGCCGTTTGAAGCACGTCTCCATGCTTAGAAAGGTTGGCATGTTAAATAGAAACTCAGAAATTAAACTACTTTAACGGCTACCTATCTATAGACATACCGCGTGTCTATATGGATAACCTAGCCGATCACAGATTGGTGAAAATAACTGAGTATGAGTGGCTCATTTTATCATAATATTAGAGAAACTTAACGTACCTGGAGTTATTCCCTTATTGGAAGCCAATATTCATCATGTCAAGCAAGATCTGTAAATATATTATATACATACAACATCGTAATAATTAAAATAGATTTCCTGTTTCTTTTTTTATTGAATCATAATTGAAATTCATCCGTAATAATCAGATCAGCTTTGGATTGTTCTAAGGTAATCATGTTTAAAGCATTAATTACACTTTTGAGATATTTTATATAAGTGGTAATTGCCATCAAAAGTACATACCTACCACTCACTAGCAACTCACTCACTATGCCCGAGCAACACCTAAAAATATGTATATATATTATATATATGAGTGTATTTTATTTTCCAATTACAAAATTTCTATGGCGATGTTACTAGTACTAATTTAGTGAAGAGAATATTACTCTACTCGCATTTATGGTTGTCAGGAATACTGACGAGACATTTAATATATTAATGGTTCTCTTCAGATTATCTTATGGTTACTTTTTTCGTAATGTGCGATGTTCTTTTAAGGGTGATAAAGTTACAAAGTTACAAAACACTATGAAAATCATGATGAAACTTACTAATGAAGAGGCAAAATACAAAATGTAATTGTTTTGGGACAACGAACTCACTGATCCCAAACTAGAAAGAGCCTGTACTATGGCAACCAGACAACTGACAAACATAATTATATGATTCTAAATAGGTAGGTACATACCTATTATAGATAAACTACACCCTGACACAGAACAAATACCGTGCTCATCACACAAAGATTTGTCCTGGGTGACTTATAGGTTAAGTTTTAAACGTTCTTTGGTAGAAAAAGAAACATAATTATATGATTCTAAATAGGTACATATATATTATAGATAAACTACACCCTGACACAGAACAAATACCGTGCTCATCACACAAAGATTTGTCCTGGGTGACCTATTGGTTAAGTTTTAAACGTTCTTTGGTAGAAAAAGAAACATAATTATATGATTCTAAATAGGTACATACATATTATGTAAACTACACCCTGACACAGAACAAATAACCGTGCTCATCACACAAAGATTTGTCCTGGGTGACCTATAGGTTAAGTTTTAAACGTTCTTTGGTAGAAAAAGCACTGGCGCACTTACTACGTATAGGCCCCGATAAAAACTGAACAACTGATCAATAAATGCCTATTTAAAATAGTTGCGACGAAAGCAAACAAAATTAAAATTAAGTGTTAGCTAACGAATTATCAACATTCGACACTATGCCACTAAACAAATGATCACGACAAGAAAATTACTGAGATGTTTTGGTGTCATATGACAACAAATTATGGTAATGTATAGACGCCAGCACATCAAGGTACCCCAATCTGTCAAATTTCCCCAATTGAAAGTGAACCTTATGCTTATGTGATAAAGTTGAAAATCTATAAAAGAAATTTGACAGATTGGGGTAGCTGGATGTGCTGGCGTTTGTACGTATCGTTAGTATTTACAAGGTCTATGAGAATTGGCTTTGATATACAATTGAACTTTTATAGGTACAGTTCAATAATTTTATTCTTACGAAGAATGTTTAAAAGATTCGGGAAAGCCTGTAATTTATTCTGAATGATGATGATATTCTGATTCTGATATTTGACGCCGTCACCACACAGCATTCTTAATAACTGTTCCTAAAAATAGAATACTAAGGCTAGAACGGTATTCTTTAAAATCGAATGACTGAAGTAGTCATGAAACCTCCCGATAACCAATCGGGCTAAGTTCATAAAACCTGAGCGTCTAAGTAACCTAACACGAATACGCTAATTGTAACAACATAGATACTTTTCACAGGCTTCTACAAGAAAATAGGTTAGTAATGAATAAACATTACAACATAAAACTGTTAAGTTCAGGGAAACATTTGTTTTTAATATTCAGAAATGTTTGTTACTAGCTAATTTAAATAAGCCTAACTCTTCTAACAAGATATCCGTAGTTTAGGACATTTTCTTACTAAGTTTTATGTAAATTTCTTCCAACCTCTGACTCTCTCTCACATGCACCGGAATGAACACGTAAGTTAGCTGCACAAACAGCATCCGGTCCGGTTTGAATACAGTCCTAAATAGCAAGCTCTCATAAAAATATTCAGACATATAATAATTGTATTTGAATTGTACTGCAGTTAATTTGCATGTCATAATGATTATGAGATATTTACTAGAATTCATTCTGGTTTTTACTTTTGACTGTATTTAACGTTAGTCAGCACAATTAGCTACCCCAATCTGTCAAATTTCCCCAATTTAAAGTGAACCTTATACTTTTGTGATAAAGTTGAAAATCAATAAGATAAATTTGACAGATTGGCGTAGCTGGATGTGCTGGCGTCTGTACACTTAGTTTACAAAATAAATCTTTGAATAAATAATTTAATTTCTCATAGTCTGTTCCTTGGTTTTATAAAACTTTGCAATATCGTCATTATATCCTGTTCAATGAATACTCAGATTTTAACGAAGATCTATTTCATAATATTTCAGAAATTACTTATTAGCGTGCTGCTAACTGCATGATTCCTAGTTGAACCTAACCTAAATTAATCTAGCTCTATGTTGGATTTATTTTAGTACCTATCTTATGAGATAAACATAAAACGAAATTAGTTCATTATAGGTACTAAAAATTGTTCTTTCTGCTTTATTTTTATTCGGGTTGATTGTGGGAGCATACTGATCTTGTAAAAAAAGTCCTTGACATTATACGAGCACCTATAAAGCATGTATTTTTTGACATTTACTTTAACTATATACTTTATATTTATATAATATATACCTGATTGACCTGGATTCACTCGTTCTCAATCGAAATATTCGATATTTTCCACAAAAACGTACCCTTCGTTACTTAACCCCCGAAACGTATGTATAAAAAATTTGATGAAGCTTCGTTAATAGGTTTGGTATGCAATAATAGTGAATGGATGATACGACCTCATTGTAAGTGTCAATTGCGCTTATTGAAATAAATAAATACTAATTTCTATGAAGTAACAGTATATGCTTACCTGTTTGTATGTTTTCAATGTTTGCGTTGTTGCTGAAGCAAAAACGTTTAATTATTTAACCTAGAAAACTCCTGATTCTTGGATGATTCTCAGCTACAGCGGCCCATTTAATTTAATTATAATGCAGGAGTATGTGCGAAAACAAAGGTACGCTCATTATTACCTGACACGTAATCCGAAGAGATCGCTATCAGGCACGACCGGGATCAGATCAGATATATATATAATAGTCAGACACAGGGTTGACGGCTATTCGTGCGATTTGTGTTCCCAGTTCTAGTGATATTATTCAAGACGCCTTTCAAAATGTTGTTAGCTAAATGACTGCACGTGTGGCGCAGCGGCTAAGACAGTCGCCTCGCCGCTTTGTGTCCTGGGTTTGAATCCCACGCTGGACAACTATTTGTGTGGCCCATATATAGTTGTTCTTAGTCTGGATGTAATTTGTGTCCGTCTATTATATATTTGTAAAGTACCCCGCGACACAGAGATTAGATTTTCTAGTGCGGGAGTTGTCTTTATAAATAAAAAAAAAAAATAGAAGATCGAAATTATTTAATTCAGTACCTATTCTAACTCGTGGTAACTACTCGGTGGTTAATTTAGTAAGTTTAAGAAGTATTAAGAAGAAAGTAATAAAGAAAAGGTATATTCAGATAATTGCACACACATCAAAAGATTTTACGGTATTCGCCCAAATTTGAAATGGCTCCATTTGAGCATTTTACATTTCTGGTGCTGATAATATGATGGTATATTTAAAAATCATTAATATCTTAATTTAAAATTTTATCTATTAGTCAAATTTCCTGGTTGATTGCAAAAATAAACGTGTAGTCTGACTGCAGTTTTTATATTACGTTATTAGCAAACAGTTCGCAAAATAGAAATACTTGTTAAAGCGAATAAAACGGCAGGCGTTCATCTAAATATTTTTAACTCAATATGTTGTGTATAGTTTCCTTAGTAGTTAAAGCGATTAATGTGATATTTTTTCTAATAATATACTTCTATAATATTTAAAATTCAACATTTTCTGCTTTATAGACTTTGTATGCGTGGCCAGACAATGTTTCAGGTATAATTCCGTTAGAAATTATTCTGTTGGTAAAAATAACCATTTAAAATTGATCAAGGTGTTTTTACATATTATATTATCTATTTCAACTTAGATATCCAAATACGTCCAGTCAACATTGTCAAATAACAGACATCCATACATCTTTTTACGTTTATAATATTTAGTAGGATCACTTACCTTAGTAAAATCTGCCTTCCGTTGATAGAGATGAAATCGAAACCTCTTGTTTTTTTCACAAAATGTAATGAATCATTGGTATAAAATTATACAAAAAGTACAACTATGAACGAATAAATGTAATCTAATTAATGTTGGTGGGGCACGACTCGGATCTGTGGCTTGTATCCTTTGTCGTCAGCGGTGAAAGTTACTTCGTATTCTTCCCCATCAGGGGCCGTGTATGAATAGGAACCTCGGATTGCAATGCCCTCCTTGTCACCTACTTTGATCAGACTGCCTTCTTCCTTGCGAGACACGCCGTCACTTGTTTTGAACCTGCAAAAATAATTGTTTTAATTATATTAGAATTTCTGGCTGAACATTTGTGATTGGTATACTCGTATATATTCTGGGTCATGAAGAATAACATTTCATATTACTCGGAAAATTGTCTAGGTAGAGGTCAGGCCACTTTTTGGATATAAATATGTTTAAATAAAATGTATTGCATAATTTATGAAATCCACTCATCTATACAGGTTCTAATGCATGTAACTAAATGTAAGATACGTAGCTAAATATTTGGGACTTCTGATTTAGTGACTACGGAGTTAGATATCAGGATTTTACTGGTTGAAAATTTACAGTCCATAGCTCCAAGAAAACATTAAACATTATCAGAAATTTTTAAATGATACTTAAATTAATAATAATTTATATATTGAATTGCTTATACCATCTCATATACATGTGTCCACGGTTAAAATACAGCTATTTAAGTTATGCCAGTAGTATATGGATTATGAGATTCACATGATCCAAATTTTAAAATACACGTAGAATAACAAATTGGAACCAGGGGTTATAGAACATTAAATTGTGAATTTGTAGTAAACATACATGCATTGAATGAACTTACTCAAAATCATATCCGTGTGTGTCGACAAGGGTTTTTTCCGTAATGATTTGGGCAACTGGCTTAGGTCCTTCAGCTGCTAAAGCGACCGCAAAGAAAGCAATAACGAAGAGTTTCTGAAATTTTATTTCAATGTTAGAATGTTTTGAAATTTTACTCTTGTATGATAATTTAATTAAGTGTTTGGAGTAAAAGTAGTCAAAGTAATTATTTGTTTTTATTAATCGATCAGTGAGGTTTAGTTGCTTTTACCGATCCATAACTGATTGGAGAGGTAAAGCACTTAGAGACGCCGTCAGCGTAAAGATGGTTGACTGCCGAAGTGATTTTTGAGCGTCTTCCCACTTCGTAAGGCACGTTATGCTGTCCAATTTTAATCATTAAGCCATTACAGAATCTTACTGTTCTGCATGTACATCTGACACTAGGGTAACCACTGCGTTTACAATAAAATTAATAAGTAAGGATAATATTTTATTACTGTTTTGTAAATATTCTACTAATATTATAAACGTGAAAGTTTGTAAATATGGACGGATGTTTGTTACTCTTTCACGTTAAAACTACTCAATGGATTTTAATGCGACTTTACAATTATATAGCTTATACATCAGAATAATACATAATATATAATTTATAAAATTTAACGCAGGAAAAACCGCGGGGCACAGCTAGTCTGCTACTAGGCACAACTTTATTCAATGTATGAATTTGTTAAATTTGTTAATAACCTAGCAATATTAAATATGCCAGTACCTAACACTTTCAATACCTTAAGTCCATTATGATTCTTAATGAAAATATATATACTGCAAACTTACCAGAGCAATCATGGTGACTTTAGTATTCAGTATTTCTGATGAACACGCAAATGTGAATGATAAAAATCTGGGTAAAGACCTCTTTAAATACAATGCATATTTGTCAAGTTACATCAATAAATTGTCAATGTCCATGATTTTCTATGTCACTTAAGTGATAACTGAAATCAGATGATGAAATGCGACAAACGCACAAATTGACACACAGCGACAGAATACTGGACACATGTTTGTTGTAGCAATATCCAGTGTTTATTGAATTAACTATTGAGATATATTAGTTTTCCTGTTGGTTGATAAATAAAGTGATTCTTAAACTCTTCCGATCTTCGCCTTCATCTGAGCGTTTATTCTTGTTTCCTTTGACCTTACCGTAGTAATATTGGAACTGCGACCCCATCGCGGAGGTTAAGTACCTAAACGCAAGATAGGCACCGAAACCACTTACCACTGTAAGCAGATTAATCAGTAAGTTTTAAGAGAGGTAGGGCATAGCGTTCATTCGCTCATAGAGCAGCCCGACTGGGGAAGTACCTCCAGCTTACAGAAGACATTCCTTAATAATAACATTAATCATTTTAATGTTGTGTTTCCGAGTGTGAGTAAGGTCGCCAGAGCTCATTGGGGTGGGGGAAGGGTCAGCAACACTTGTTTGCTGACTCTAAAAGGCCGGCAACTCACTCGCGACTCCTCTGGTGTCGCCAGTGTCCATGGGCGGCGGTGATCACTTACCATCAGGTGACCCACTTGCTCGTTTGTCGCCCTCTGATTTAAAAAAAAGACAAAAAGTCTATTTATTAATAAATTCATATTTTAAACCATATTGATCAGTGACTGTATTCACGGCTATATCAAGCTATACATTTCCAGTATAAGCTGATCTCGCGTTGTATAGGATTTCCATACAATGAGATGTCAGCTTATATTGGCAAGTATAGCTTGATATGTAGCCGTGTGTACGTATGCAGCGGTTAAGACAGTCGCCTTGCTACTTCATGTGCCGGCTTCGATTCCCGCATAGGAAAATTATTTGTGTGAACCATAAGTAGCCTTTTTTGGATGTGCTTAGTGTCCGTTAATTAAACTATGTTAAGTACTGTGACACAAAGATTAATATTTATAGTGCGGGTCTAGTCTATTTCTAAAGATTTAGATATTGAGTCACTAAATCTTCATTTCTCAACGTCGTCCAATTTTGATAGGACCATAAAAAATAATACTCTGCAGCGTCTTTCATCACTTCCTACCCCTAACCATTCCCAATTTAATTTTAATCAATTCTCTGCTTGTGATGTCAAGAAAAGCGTACTATCAATCACATCCAATTCTATTGGAAGTGATAGTATCAGTCGTAATATGGTCCTTCCCATACTAGATGAGATCCTACCAGTCCTTGTTCACATCCTAGATTACTCAATTGCCAGTGGTACATTTCCTTCTGCTTGGAAAACTGCGCAAATTACTCCTCTGCCTAAAAAACCTAATCCTTCTTCCTTTTCTGAGTTTCGGCCCATCTCCATTTTACCTTTCCTCTCTAAAGTCCTGGAGCGTCTTATCCATCTCCAATTGAGTTCATTCCTATGTACAAATTGTCTCCTTAATCCATTGCAGTCCGGTTTCCGCCCCGGCCACAGTACAACCACAGCACTGGTCAATATTACGGATGATATCCGACTGGGCATGGAATGTGGTAAGTTGACGGTGCCTGCGCTGCTAGACTTTAGCAATGCATTCAATACCGTGGACTTTGACATTCTGCTTGGCATATTACGCTCTCTTAACATATCTCCAAAGGCAATTGATTGGTTTCGTAGTTACCTGTTTGGTCGTCGGCAACGTATTCGCATCGAAGAGTCATATTCTTCGTGGTGCTATACTAGTGCAGGCGTGCCACAGGGTGGCGTTTTATCTCCATTACTCTTCACAATATTTATAAACTGTATTTCCTTTAATCTAACTTCTTCCTACCACCTTTATGCAGACGATCTACAAATTTATACACAGGCACCGATAGAACGACTTGGTGAAGCGATGGCTGTCATTAATAGTGACTTAGGTCGAATAAACCAATGGAGTTTGGAGCATGGTCTAACGGTGAACCCATCTAAAACTCAGGTTATTCTCATGGGAAGTTCACGCATGATAGCCAAGGTTGACTGGTCACTTATCCCCCAGATTATATTTAATAATACGTTAATACCCTTTAGTGATAATGTGAGAAATCTGGGGATATACTTTGATAAAACGCTTTCGTGGGGTCCACAACTTGAACAAACTAGTCGGAAATTATATGCGGCAGCAGATTCCTTACGAAGAATGCGTAATTTTCTCCCAACCGCCACTAAAATTGCTCTTCCTGAATCTCTTCTTTTCCCCATCCTTGACTATGCTGCTGCCAGTTATCTTGACCTTACAGAGGACAAACTTGATAAACTCGAGCGTATCCAAACTCGAGCGTCTCCAAAATTTCTGTATTAGATTTGTATTTGGACTTCGCAAATACGATCATGTCTCTGAATTCCGGAAAAATCTCGAGTGGTTACCAATTCCCCTTCGCCGTAATACTCACATACTTTGTCTCCTTTACAATATTTTGTTTAATCCGACAGCTCCCATTTACCTTAAGCAACGGTTTGAATTCGTTTGTGATACACATTCTAGGCCTTTGAGATCATCAGAGAACTTAAAACTACATATCCCAGTGCACTCTACAGATTTTTTTGATAATTCGTTTACTGTCCAAGCAGCCCAGCTATGGAATTTACTTCCTGTAGAAATTAGGCGTGCACAAACCCTAGCATCTTTCAAAGTTTCCTTAAAAAAACACTTTTTATCGCTCTAAATGTCTTTATCCCTTCTTTTCTTGTCTCTTAACTTCTTTTAGTAACCTCTTTCTGCATAACTCCTTAATTAAAAAGATATATAATGTATGTACCTATGTATAGTATATTATTATAGTATAGTATTATTAGTATTTATACAAATATAAGTATATATTTATGAAGCTTGTACATATGTAATGTATGTATTTAATAACGTTTAACATTTAATACACACGATAGTACACTTCCAACTACCGCCTTTTCCATCTTAATTCTTCTTGTCCACCCAACGGTTGTCTGGAAGAGATCGCTACAAAGCGATAAGACCGCCGATTGTACCTATATTTTCTTTATTAAGATATTATGTATTGTTTTCTGGTGCAATAAAGTGTACTCTATCTATCTATCTCTATCTAGTCAGCCCGCGTTTGCAGCACTTACTTCATAGCATATATGTATTATAATATAATAATAATAATATCGTGGGACATTATTTACACACGGTCATCTGATCCCAAACTAAGCAGAGCTTGTTTGTACTATGGAAACCAGATAACTTTTCTTTCGTAAAATACACACTTTAGATAATTACACCCAGACTCGGGACAATCAGACAAGTTCATGCAGACAAATATCTGTCCTGGGTGGGAATCGAACCCACGACCTCCGGCGTGAAAAACAAGCACTTGCTAACCACGCCAACAGGCCCGTATATCTAGTGCCAAATGCTAATTGAATGACGATGATGTCTAACATTATTATATCATGGCCCTAATCTTCAAATAATTACCTATAGTTGCGTGGTAGGAAATTAATTGATTATTTTGATATGTTTACACCAATATATTTTTTTTAGACAACGCCCGCACTTGGAATTCTCCTCCTTGTGTCGCGGGGTACTTTACAAACATATAATAGACGGACACAAATTACATCCAGACTCAGAACAACTATTTATGGGTCACACAAATAGTAGTCCGGCGCGGGACTCGAACCTGCGACACGAAGCGGCGAGGCGACTGACTTAGCCGCTGCGCTACACGTGTAGTGGGTAGGTAACAGTTTCAAGTAATTTAAAATTGTTACCAAAAGTATTTCTTCGGTCGCTTGACAGAGAACGCTTTATTGATAAGGCTGGACTTTTTATTATTACCCATAACTCAAGTTAAATCTTATCATGGGTACCGAAGCTCAAGTTTGTCACTATTCAAAAGATATTATTTATGTGTAAATCATGCACTTTTTTGAGGGAAACAATTATAATTATATCAAAAACCTGATGAATAGAATATACAACTATCTGTTCCGAATATTTAATTGATTATATTCTATAATTGCTGAGAAAAATAATTGAACTCCCTTCCGCAAGTAATGTTCAATGCGTCGCCTTAAAAAGAATTCAACGCAAAACATACGGTTTTTGCTTTTATATATAAGCAGGAAAGGCAGCGATACCGAAGTTTTTTTCGACGCCCAAAGATGAGACTTTATATAATAATATGTATATATTTAATTTAAATATAAGTATATATTTTTAGTACTTAGTTTTACGTTTCTTTAGTTGATAATTTAAGTTATTTTAATAATAATTGTCAATCATTCATAAACTGTTATAATAAATTTGTAAATTAAAAAAAAAGAAAAAAAAACCGGAAATAATAATGTTATGAAATATCGACGTCACTTAAATAATTTCGTAAATAGTTTGTGTGCCTTTTTATTTCGCTTTTAGAACCCTGAATCCATAACTGGGTTACATGGATCCAGAAAAGCAACAGATTTGTCTCCCTCTTTTAACTTTGACTAAAGGACGTTAAACGACTGATTTTTTATTTGTTTGTATGTTATATGATTTGTATTGTGTAAGTATATGATTTCTTCGTTATTTGTGATAATTTGTTTATCGATGGTAAATGTGTTCTGTAGTTTTAATTACTTATCTATTGTTCTTATGTTTTATTTTAAACTCATCAACATTGGTATTTTTGTTTACCATACGATGGAAAAATAATTAAATATGTTTCACGGCGCCTGAATCAAATATTTAGCATGCAACGTAGCATGATAAGATAAAGCATGTGACTGAGGCGCTTAAGTTTAATGCAGATACATAGTTACTTTAGTCTAATTATAGTATAGAATGAAGGATCCATATAATAAAGAGCTTCCAATTAATAAGGATAAATAGGTCAAAAGTATTTTAAATGTTAACGTCAAGAATGGTTGAGTCATGAGCACCATGATAAATGATATTTGGGATAGTAAAATACGTACAACTTACGACAAACACACGGTACAATTGCTAAGTGTGATTAATAATTATCGAGTATCTAAAATGAAAGCAGTGCAGCCACTGAGACAGTCGCCTCGCCAGATCGTGTCCCGGTTTCGATTCCCAGACAGGATTACTATCTGTAAGTAGTTGTTTTGATTCTGGGTCTGGGTGTGATGTGGACGTTGCCTTTATTTAAAAGTAAAAAAATAAGTGCCTGCAATTCTAAATTACTTTACGCATATACGCCCAAATTGATACGTGCGGTACAGGCGATCAAATAGTACCCATTTTTTTTTGTTTATTAGCATTAACAACAATTATAAACCAGAGAGAAATTGAACAAAATAATTAATTAGAAAATAATCAATTAAAAAATAAATAATATCAATATAAAATACACTTTACGTAGGCGTCCTCGTGTTTCGAATAAGACTCTTGCACAGGACAACTATTTGGATGACCTCATAAATTATTGATCTGAGTCTGGGTGTGTTTTGTGCCCGTGAATTGCATGTTTCTAAAGTCCCCCAATACGGGGGTGAAATAAGGTAGTGTGTGTAGTCTAGTATTCTTAAAAAACGGGTTCTGATATATTTTAAATATCAGTTATAAGGATCATATTTATTGATTCACCATACATATCTACTTTATTGTACGTCACTTATAGCGTCTGTTTGTAGATCTGCTAGGGGCAATATTGAAAATTTTCTTTGGTAATACAACTGTTTAATTTAAATTTTAGCAGTTAAGTGGTACACTTTGTAGGGTAATCTTAAAAGTAGTGCGTGCATAAGAAAACTATTTTATTAAATTAAAATAATGATATCAGATTCTTGTCTATTTGGAAGCGTAGTTTTTTTTAGATCTTCTGTAAATATATATAAATGCCGTTCCTTAACCATATGCGAGCATGAATTTATTGACTACTCTTCTATTTACAATTAATTAGTGAGACCGAATGCTTTCCAAACGGTTTTCTGTAAACCAAATCAAACAAATTGCTCCCATTTGGACTTTTAGCTGTCTTCCAATTAAATATTTGTGTGTTGGAACATTTCTGTGTGTGTTTCTAAACCCCGAATTAATAATTGGCTGTAATGATATAATAAATAATATTAGGTAACAGGTTCCATAACTGTGACCATTTCTGTTTTCAAATGTAAGATGTGAGAGTGTGTAAAGGAAACAGTGTGCCCTTTTATTACGTTTTTCAAGTAATAATGAAAAATTAGCCTTAGTTAGCACACTAAGGCAATTTTTTCATTGTTACTTGAAAAGCTTTTTACTTACGTTGAACATGTTTCTTAAAAGCCTATATCCATGAGTAGATAAGATTATTATTTTATGTAAAGGTTGTGAAGCTACCCGACGGGCTTAAAGTTATTGTTCAAAGTCAAAGTCAAAAATAATTTATTCCGTAAAAATTTCACATTTATGTAGAATCGCCATTTTTAGGGTTAGGCTAAATGGCAAAAAAAGGAACCCTTATAGATTCGTCATGTCTGTTTGTCTGTCCGTCCGTATGTCACAGCCACTTTTTTCCAAAACTATAAGAGCTGTACTACTGAAACTTGGTAAGTAGATGTATTCTGTAAACGGCATTAAGATTTTTACACAAAAATAGAAAAAGAACAATTATTTTGGGGGGTCGCCATATATAGAACTGAAACTCAAATATTTTTTTTTCAACGTACTATAGGTCTTCAAAAATGATATTGAGGTTCCTATTATCATTTTTTTTCTAAACTGAATAGTTGGCGCGAGAGACACTTCCAAAGTGGTAAAATGGGCGCCCCCCCCCCCCGCCCTCTAACTTCTAAAATAAGAGAATGATAAAACTAAAAGAAAATATATGATGTACCTTACCATGTAAACTAACAACGAAAATTGGTTTGAACGAGATTTAGCAAGTAGTTTTTTTTTAATACGTCATAATCTGCAATTTGCATACATTTAATCAACTGAAATACTTGCTGCTATGTAACCCTTCATGTGCGAGTCCGAAATGGTTCAGAAATAATAAACGTGAATAATTTTGTACAATTTAATTACAATTAGGTCGTTTTTATAATAATTTATTGAAAACAAAATATTATATTATCATTTTATTTAGGCGTTTTTGCACTGAACGATGGCACAATAGAACAAAAACGGGACGACAAGTCTAGTCGTACTTTGTGTATACGTAAAAGAATAATCGAGAAAAGTCTTGTACACTGACGACGACATTATTAGTAGCGACGACGAATCATCAGTATCGTGTCGTAAAGAATATAAATCGCCATTGGTGCACAAACGCCCTTAAGATCATAATGTTATGTAAATACTCTAATGGCTTCTCTCATTAAAAGGTATAGTTAGAAAACAAACAACTTCCACTCTAGAATCATTATAAATTCTATTACTATGTTCTGAGTTAAAACAATATTCGTTTAAATAACATAATTTCTCGCTCTGATTATTACTATTACATTAAGACAGCCGCAGATAAAACAAAATTAAGAATTTAACAAAATTTTACAAATTTTCTATAGTTAATATGCTAAAATATAAAATTATTTTTTAAATAAGTTTATTTGCGGTTAAAGAAATTACGGGTAAATAGAGAGATCAAATAAATATAGTACTTGTGCATAAATTTCATTGAAGTTTTTAGTACGATTCGAGACAAGACTGACCTAGCCCTCGCAACAGGGATACCTAGTCCAAGGACTAGGCCAAGCTCCTTTTGTATTGATATTTTATTGCTAATAAACTACGGTAATATGTAAATTTAAAATATAATATCAAAGATTTTGGAATATCGCAATGCCTTTAAATTAATTATATGATATTGAATGACTTATAGTAAACAATTATATAATAATTTTTAAGGTTACATTCTCAAATTGCCATATTTGTCGGAGCTGCAGAAGTTACTTAAGTTCTACTTAGACCACATAAAACACTCCTATCAAAATAAATTACGATTACTTTCATCCAGTCTTTCTTTATCGAAAATGATTTCGAACTAATACTTAATGTTTACATTACATTGCTGTCAATGTCTTATGAATACACTCGCTTGATGATAGTTCTGTAGCCTCTTTTGCCAGCTTTGTACGTCATTTCGTAGAGACGGCCCTTATCGTCATACCAACGGACTGCACCGGCGACGTCCAAGGCTGCATCTTTGGTACCAGGGTTTAAGATCGCACCTGCTTCATTCCTGGACGAACCATCAGAGTTGGCGTACCTGAAATTTAAGTAAATAAATATTAGAAGTAATGAAATTTTTCTCATTTTCATATTATTTAATTTTCCCACAGTATTTAAGGTGTAAAAATTAAGAACAGATAATATTCGATTAGTAAATTAATTGTTTTGGAATCGAATTAATTAAAACCAAGATACTAATTCCGAAAATTATTGCTAATATAAATAAGTGTAATGTGCTCGTATTACAATGGCCATCTAACAAATAAGACAATAATTAAGCTAACCTCGAAAGAGAGTACATATTTTGGGGTTCGAATCTCGGTTCAGGGCGGTTAATGATGTGACGTATGAGGAGGTAAATTTTTAAGAAAGTTTGGTGCAACTGTCTCTCAACGTTAATACGCGAAGACCCATTTCATCAAAAAGAAGTATACTCTGACATGGCTTAACGACTGTTGCCTAATGGCTAAAGCCGGGACGGACAGCTTAACGTGCCTTCCGAACCATGGCGACGCTCAGAAATTAAACCACTTTGGCGGTCACCCATATATTGACTGACCTCGAGCCTAGTTGCTTAACCTCACCCATCACTTACGGACCGGTGAGAGCATTCGGCTATGAGCGCTTCACGAACGGTCTGGTGGTCATATTACTCAGAGAGACGCTGCTGCCGGTCTTTTGGTAGATATTCCCTCAAGATAACTTCTACGTACCCTACGGGACGAGATGGGGTGATGATATTCTGATATTCTCCGCCGTCACCACACAGCTTCAGAATAAAGTTACTATCTATCTCTATTGTAGTTTATTTTTAGTTTTTATTATAAGCTATAAAGATGTCTCGAGCACCATGTTTCCAAAAACGTGTGTATGCTATGAAATATGTGAAGTATAGAAAACTAGTAGAATGTCACAAAAAAGTTGCTAAACCCAAGTCACATGTAATGAACGTCCTTGACATTTCTTCGACTATTTATTATAATATTTTATTTTTTAGAGTATTTTTTAAAGGCCAGACACACGTTGGATCCTACAGCCGTCCGCCCACATATACCATCCACTTCAGTTGCGAAAGCCTTCTATGTTCATCTCTCTTGAGATATAAAAACATAATGACCTTAGGTCATGTAGGTAATCATCATATTATTAAACGATATATTATTTAACAACATATATATTAAATTATACAAAAAGGTTTGGTTTGTGTTTTAATAATAATATTGAAAACACAAACCAAATAGGTGCCTTGCACTATTCGGGTCCAACACATATAAAATCGCAAAAACCTTTGAAGTAATAGATTGTTTGCTCTATCGTTATTAAACTACGTTATCAGTAACTAGCTGTGCCCCGCGGTTTCACCCACATTAAACTTTATTAATTATAACCATATATTGACGGGCCTGATGGCGTGGTTGGCAAATGCTTGCTTTTCACGCCGGAGGACGTGGGTTGGATTCCCCCCAGGACAGATATTTATGTGCATGAATATGTTTGTCCTGAGTTTGGGTGTAATTATAAATATGTACTTACAAAAGGAAAGCATTATATGTAGTATATCAGTTATCTGGTTTCGATAGTATAAGCTCTGCTTAATTTGGGATCAGATGGCCGTGTGTAAATAATGTCCCAGGATATTATTATATTATTATTATGTGATATTCGTATATATAAGCTACATTACTGTAAAGTTTCAACAAGATCCATTTAGTAAATGTTGCGCGAAAGAGTATATTATTATTATTCCATACATTCAAACACAAACTTTATACTATAAGTGTGATTATAGTTATTACTGAATTGTACATTAGATCCTGCAGCAATTGGATCTAACTGTCAAATTTAGCAACCTTAAACGTCTTAAACGATCCGGGCGGCGAAATCTCGACAAACCTGAAGGGTGCGTTTGTTCGATACAAATGCAAACTAAAGAGTATAGATGGCCATGATGTTTCTTGCTCTTCTGCGGGTTCGTAGTTAGACCTTGGTAAAAACGATTCAACGGTTTATGTATAATATCACGAGGGCTTCTAATACTTGTTACTGTTTCTAATATAAGTATTTAATAGTAAATACTTGTATTAGATACAGTAACCTCCTCCTCAATTAGACAAGTGCTCTTCGTATATCGACGTTGAGCGTCAGTTACAAAAAATTTCCTCAAAAACTGATCTTCCCATGCATGGGCTAGATACTGTCTTTCTAAAGATATTTTTTTGTGAGCCTACCCATGTAAAGTAAGATCATGCTTATATGCTTCTTTTCCCAAAAAGCGTGTGGATAGCAAAGTGACATTAAATAAGACCCCTTTTATATTTTCCGCACAGAATCTTTAGCCGCATTCCTTATAGTCACCAACTAAAAGTAAATAACGATCCATATTTTGAACAGTTTATGAGACCACAAAATGTTGACCAATACGCGTCAATCTTGGGCACGGAACGGGGGCAGGCGAGAATAATGTTTATTTTATACACATTTTAATCAGCTTACTGTATTTTTTATCAGTACTCGAACAATTGAATTCCAATGGCTGAGTTGCGACTGGGAGCTTTTTTAAAACATGACCTAAGTCCATCGAGTTGTTACACACTTACAACTTAGACACCGCCATCTGATCCCCAACTAGGCAGAGTCTGTACTATGGCAACCAGACAACTGATAAACATACTTTTATATTTTTTAATACATACATACTATCAATACATATAATAAAATCGTAGGAAAGTCAAAACTGTACATTGAATATTTTTTTCAAAGGATACTTGGGGCGTTATCTACAATCGATATCGAAGCCAAAAATATAGTTTTTAGAATTTTTGTCTGTTTGTCTGTATGTATGTCCGGGCTAAACTCAAAAAGTACTGCATGGATTTACTTAAAATTTTGTAAGAATATTACTAAGAGGTCAAGATAATATGTATATAGGTTACATATTATCACGCTATCACCTACCACCCGGGGGAGGATAAAGTTTAACGCGGGTAAAACCGCGGGGCACAGCTAGTTATAGATAAAATAAAACTATTACACAAAAATTTGTCTTGGGTAGGGATCAAACCCACGACCTCTAGCTTAGCAGTCAGGGTCACTGACCACTTGACAACCAATAAATAATTGTATTGACATACAATTAATTAAGTACAAACATATTTTATTTTTTCCACTTCAAGTGACCAAATTGAATCAAAATATTATTAGTTTAATTCCTAAGTGACTCTAAAACCATTATGACAATTTTCTTGCTATATTTTTATGTAAAAATTTAACGAAAATTAGTATTATGTTCGATTTTACTGTGTTACAGAAATTTATATAAATAAACGCATTTCTTAGTCTGTATGCTTGCAGATAATAATATGAACAAATAGGTAAAAAGTGTATCTCTAGAGAAAGCCTCTGTCCTTTCAGATATAAGTAAGAATGACGTGTTTGAATAGAAAAAACAATACATGAATAATAAACAATAATGAGTTATCTCTATACGTTTTCTCTAAAACCGGATTAATTGATTTTACCATAACATAGGCATAAGTTGTTATCCTTGAATTTTAATAGATTACTTTTTAAGGACATTTATTGAAAGAGCATTAGACTTGATTTATTTCATCTTGATTTATCTCTTTCTTGTAGAAGGTTAATTTTTAAAAGAATTGTTTACGGCTATTTTAATTGTATCAGTTTCGATACCCTTTATAAAAGGGATTGTTTGTTTTGATTATTATACTATTAAACTATAACAGGCCGATGATCCCGCTATTACTGGCATGCCGGATCAGATGACATATTTTATATTTTGAATCGGTCCACTGATCCCGTTTCATTTTAAAAAATTGTTAACACATCGAAAAAGTGTTAAATGATAATATCGCTAAGATATTACTACGAAGCCGAATGTGTCTACATTACATTTAAGTCAAGTACATACAAAGTACCTACATTTGAAGTTCAAGTTGTAGGGAAAGCGCACGTCAAAAAGAAATGGAAAAGTTGGATTTGCGATATAAAAATATGTACTGCCTACTCGGAAGATCTTGGCCGGTGGTGGTAAAATACTTTTGTTCAACGGACGAATTTTAGTGCCCGTATGGACTTATTGTAAACAGTTGTGGGGTTGTGCTAAAAACATTAATATCATCCAAAGATTCCAGAATAAGTGTTACGAGATATCGAAAATGCACCCTGGTAAGATATAAGAAATGACTGACACTGACACTGTGATCTAAACCATTACTGAGATCATTCTGATATACGCTACAGCTCTTGAACATAGGCTTTAACATCATGTGAACGTCGAGGCCATCTAGCAACTCGGCATTAAACAGCTAGTGAGAAAAATGATATAATTATAATGAACACATCAACAAACTGTTTTAAACTTAACAAATTAATATGACTAAAGAAAGTCGGTGTATTTATACTTATTTAGTATTGTTATTAAGTTACGTATAAGTCAGTACTATCCACAGGGTGGTCAAAAGATAAAACAGAGATCTGAGATTTTTAGATTAAAAAGACTCTCCTGTGCCCATTGATTTTTAGCAAAAATACCATCTACCCGCTGGTCACAGGGAGTCTTATTTCTTTATTATGTACCTGTAGAAAGCTTTTTTATGGCCACTGTAATAATCATTTATTTACTTTATTTTTATAGTCATTAAACGCTTTTTGTGCGCTTATACACAAATTTTAAAAATATAGTTTGAATATTTCAATAGTTAGCCCAGTTGACAAAAGAAAAATAATAAAATATATTAACTAGTCACCTCATCCCACGTGATCAGTTAACTGAAGAGCCAAATTTAAATTAAAGTTAGTTTAGATTAGAAGGATGATTCTTATTCAGATGCAGATCATTGCTACTGAAGGCAATGACAATTACCAATAATTTTAAAGGTACATACCGTACCTTCATATGTATTCTTTGATCTTACGTAAATATTTGTCACTGCAGTAATAAATTACTCAAACACTAGGTACTTATAAACTTACGTCACCCAGAAAATCCTATGATTACGACTTTGTAAAGATGAAAATAACAAATATTCAGAATTTTTATCGAATGATGTCATTCTATCGATACCTAATAGGATACAAAGAAATTCTTCGCTATCGGTATCCACTAGTCTAGAATTTAGGTGAATACAAGACAGTTATCATAAAAATTTATGATAGTAATGTACTAGATTTTATGTATTTTTGAAATTCTTGGTAGCATCATAGCGTACATAAAAGAGTTAAAATGAACTTGAGATATTAAAGAATCATTGAATTTATTAAAAACAATTAAACTATATACAAAACTGTTCATATGAGAAGTATATTCAAAACTGGCTTCCTGTAATTGGAAGACCACATATATACCGTATAAAAATCTGTACCTTTTTAATGGATTGTATTGTGTGTGTCATCTGTTGGAGGTCCTCATCAAATAAAAATACATACTGCCAATCAATATTTAAAATTAAATACTGGCCTATTTCTTGCAGAGATTAACTCTCTTCAAGAAATAGGCCCGGCAGGTGCTAAATATTTTACTTTTGTTTATAATGTAAAGTATAGTATTCCTCTTCTTAATCTCAGGATTTAGTGTAAATATATCTTATTTTAAAGTGATTTTGTTACCTGTACATTTAACAACACGATTTCGATCCGATCATTCGACGGGTTCCGTGCCTAATCAAGAGTTCTTTAGTTACCATAAAAAACCTCGGAAATTAGATGATTAAAAAAATATCATCTTTATTTTTTATTATGAACTAGCTGTGCCCCGCGGTGTTACCCGCGTTAAATTTTATAAATTTTCGTTGCTTTAAACCTCACGGAGCCCGAGACCTTTCCAACGAATGCAAAACCGTGGAAATCGGTTCGTGCGTTCTGGAGTTATAGCGTCAGGAAGGAAAACTCGACTTATTTTTATATTGTAGATAATCATGTCTAATATCTATCAACTATTTTACTTTTTGACATTTTAATCATAACTCGAACACTAGGTAATAAAAACCCTTTCGTCCAAGTGTGTACTTTAAAAATTGACTAGGCTTTCCTTTCTTTATTTTTTATATCTAAATCGTAAATATAAAAATTAAACTTAAACGAAAGGATCTATAAACAATTTCCACTTAGGGCGCGTTCCCACTTTGTCGTCTATCAATCCCAAATCTACGAGTATATGATGTCCAAAAGAACGTAGAGGCGACTATAGATTTGTAGTTTGCTAATGATGGGTAAACCACAAAGCGACTGCTGTGAAACGATAAAATGTCGCGATCCAATTGGAACAGCTAGATACGATTATCGCTAAACGATAAAAAAGAAATTGACGACACACAATCGTTATAATGGTAACAGCTAGAGACGACTGTCGTCCAACGATAAATTAATCGTTACGACATAGTGGGAACGCGCCCTTACTGTAAATTCTAACGAGCTTTATTTGAGTATTTGATTTAATTAGAAGTATAAATTTTGATTTCACATAAATTCTTTAATCAGCTGCAGATATGCGTAGACACACGTTGTTAGGTAATAAATGTTCACGGTCCAAAATAAGTTGTTCAAAGATGTTTATCGATTACGAGAAACATAAAAGAAATTTCAAAATCTGCAATGTAGATGTTTGTAAAATCGTTCATAACAAAGTTTTTAACAAACCACTACTAGTTTTATTTCTTCAACTTTAGATGTCGAAATTTTAACGTTTAGCCGTTCACATAGCTTGTTCAAAATAGTTGCTAGATACACATATAATAAAAAATCTGGACGTCAATCACTCGTCGATTTGAACGGTGAATACTAATAATCGAAGCCCTGTATAGTTCCAGTAAAATGAACTCTGAGTATCATATTGGGTTTTAAAGTACCGTATACCTGAATACTTAAAAATATAATTTATCGTCCTAAAGAAATAAGATAATTATATATTTTATGAACTAACAACTTACCAACTAAAAAAATCGTAGGAACTGAAAATCTCTCTACCTGCCTCACTTTCGCGTTAGTCTATGTATGTATGCATATTATTGCATCATAATGTACCGTGGAACGAGATGAATACTAATGGAAACAAAATAAAACTAATGTTCTACTATTCACCATAATGTACAAAATTGTAAGGTGTATCTACATATGAACAGACGCCAGCACATCATGCTACCCAAATCTGTCAAATTCCTCCAATTGAAAGTGAACCTTATGTTTTGGTGATAAAATTAAAAATCTATAAAAGACATTTGACTAATTGGGGTACCTGAATGTGCTGGCATCTGTACATAACGAATACGTATGTCATACTACAGGATGTAGGTGATAAAAGAAAACTTGTATGTCACCGTCTCAAAAAATAAACGGCTTGTGGTCAAATTATGTGTCAGCTGACCTCAATGTCTTTTGTGGTATATCCCTTAAAGTAAAAGAAAATCGGGGGCATGAGCTCATTGGAGTAACGGCAGTAAGGGTACTCGAACTGCATACGGCCATTCAACTCGGAGGCGTAACCGAGTACCACAAATGTTTTTGTACCCCATGTGTCAATGTCACCAATCTACTTTTTACAACCTTACATGACGATGGAGGTTTTAAAGATAATAAGCTTATAATAGCTATGATATCCGGGTTCGGTATGACTTCAACTAATTGTTTGATGTCATCTTCCAAGTAATTTGCAGCAATTACTGTCACAGTTTCCTAAGTATTTATGTTTTTAACTATGTTTTATAGATGTTGAAATACACCTACAATAATCGCTCCTCCTATTTATGTAATAGAAACTCTGCTAAGTTAAAGTATATTGAGTGACGTGGGGTTGATGTATACTAGCTAATTAAATTGTGATTTTATTTGATAGATATTTTGAGATTTTAGTACTAATATTAGCCTTTGTTTTTCATCAGATTGTTCATATTCATGAACATGAAACTCTGTTGGTTACTCGCTGCTCTGTTTAACCACAAGTAACCAGGATATGGGTTTATAGCGTTAAAATAAAACCTAAAATCGTCAAAAGTTGCAAATATATTGTATAACTTTTCTACTGTCTACATTTTTAAGTAACGGTGCCGATTTTGGTACCAATGTCTTTTACACTCATTCGGCCTACCAATTCCATTAAGGTACTCGCCTAGTTACTACCTCAGTGCCTTCTTGTTTTGGGTTCAATCCATTTGTGTGACTTTTTTATAGTTGCTCTATGTCTGGGTGTGCTATGTATCCGTGTATGTTTGATAATTTTTCGCTACACAAGTAATAATTTCCCTAATGTGGGCGTTGTTTATTAAAAAAAAATGTAAATACCTACATAGATTTAAGATAACCTAAAATTGGTCATCGTTAGATCTGTTTTAGAAAACACTGCGGATATTATAATTTTGGGACGATGATCAAAAGTTATAGCAGTATAATGTTTCTTTATTGTTAGTGTCGGAGGTCTCATGTACATAATTATTGGCATTTTTGTTGGAAGAAATGTTAATTTATTGCGGCTATTATAATATAACAAATGTGTAAATAAAACTTTACACGGATATTGACATTTGACAAATGTTATAATAGCACATAAGTTATTTTGTTTCCAAGTTTAATATACCTACTTTTAGTTTAAGAGCAGAATACAAGAGATAAGAAAAACTATTAAATTGTAATTTATTAATAATGTTTGAGGCGCTACAGGTCGCGGAATTGACTTCATTATTTTTTTTTTATAATATAACTTATATTTTTTGTAAAGTTCTCTTCCTATCTAAACCCCTATTCGATGTTTCTACTGAAACACGTACGCGTAAGCGGCAATAATTTGCAAGATCCCAGGTAACTCCGCAGAGCGAAATCATTATGTAAAAATGCAGAACATTTGTATGTAGACATTATTATTATATACTATATATTATGCTAGAGCCCTAGTATCTATGTATCTAAATAGAAACATACATGACTTTAAATTAAATACAAGACATATAGACAAAACAACCAAATAAAGACTTTAATTGGAAATTTTTTGATACATTGGGTTGCTGTAATTTTGGTAGTACCTCAAATTATTTTGAGAATAAAACAATAACAGGACCACCCCTTACCATCCTGAGGTGTCAAAGCTAACTAAGGGATACACTTGGTGTCGGGTAGCAGCGCTTTCTGTGTACTAGCTACAGCTCAACAGCGAACAACTGGCAGGCCAAGCGTGGTGACTACGGCAACCCTCTCCAAATAGCACCTTTGTCCACGCCTAGCTGTGAATGGCATCGGGCTAATGATGATGCGATGCATAAGAGTGTTGGTTTTTAGAGAAGTTTAGGGCAACTTTCGCTCTATGTTAATGCCACCAAGATGCTATGCCAATTATCAGGTTGAGGGTCGGTGAGGCCATTTTATTGAAATATTATTTTTACTTTTGTCCAGAATGTGAGGTGTGTAACTTATTAACGCGCTTATCTCGCTAATTATTATTATATAAAATATTCCAAGAATCGTTTTTGAGCTATTTAAATGCATCCGGTACTTGTATTTTATACCTAGACCTAAATCGAGTCCTTGTGTGATAAGTCAACTATATCACGGAAGAGTGGTGTACAAATATTGACTTTCCAAATTTACAACAAGTAAGTACGTCTGTGGAGCACGTATTCGGATTATCAGGTTACACCTGCACACGTAAGGACAATATAAAGGCCAATTTACATAAACATGACATTCCATAGTGTTTGTCCACCAAATGTAATGTGTAACAAAATTAGCTGTACTTTCAAGAGGTTACAAGTGTTAATGGCCTCACGTTTACAATGTAGGGTATTAAGTGGCTAAAAACAACCACATGAGTGAATTTTGTATTTGTTTTGTTGTGTGAATACTTTGTTTTGTTGACTTAGAATAAGTCAGGCTAGCATAATTTCGGTTTAATTAATAAATGGCACTCAGAATAACAATAAGAATAATAAGAATAAGAAATTTTATTTGCTTAAACATGTGTATGCATACAGAATTTAAAAAAATACATGCATGCAAGATCTTAAAATAAAAGTGACTCATGACATGTCTGCCATTTTCCATGGCGTGCAAATATCTTGAGTATTACAATTACAATTATTACTAAATACATTTACAATTATTACTAATTACAATTATTACTAATATATCATTAAATATCAGCAATTCAATTTCATATTTAAATTATCAAATAATTTTTTTTTTTTAATATTATTAGAATCCAAATTAATTATTACAATGAATATATTTATGATTTTAAATATATTTAATAACATTCAATTATAATAATATTAATCATATAGGCATATTACAACAACCTTAATAACGACAGTGTTAATTCTTATACCTACTTATTTAATTTTTTAATCACGGGGTCATTTAAAAATTCCGTAATACTGTAATAGGCTTTCTGTGCCAAAAACAATTTCATTGTTTGTTTAAGTTTAGGAATAGTTTGTTCTTTCCAACTTTTGGGCAATTTATTATAGGTAAATGGTGCCATGCAAAAAACACTCTTGCGCATAAGTGCAGTTTTTGATGTATGTAAACATAGTTGACTATCATCGCGTCTATTTCTTGGAAATCGGTCTGCCCTACGAGGAAACAAATAGGAATAAGAAAGGCATTAGCAACAGTATAGTATAGAAAACATACCAAGGTAATAGGCACCAGACTCATAAAAAGTATTGAGACGGAATTCCAATTGATTAAAACTTTACGGAATCCTAATTGAGTAAAACTTGGTTGGTCTAGTGGTTAATGACGCTGACTGCGTCGGAGTCAGAACTGAAGTCGGAGGTTGATTTCCATCCCAGACAAATCTTTGTGTGATAAGCATGACTATTTGTTCTGAGTCCGGATGTAAGTTTATTTATAATATGTCTATATTTAGAAATATATAAGTATGTTTATCAGTTGTCAGATTGGCATAGTACAGGCTATGCCAGTGTGTTGGTTGTACGAAGATATTTGAGTTATTTATTTACTTTCATTCATAAGTAAGCTAAAGTAATCACTGATTCAATCACTTAATTTAATAATTACATGTTTCTCAAAATGAAAGTTTAAGATTGTAATTGCAATATTTTTTGTAAGGTAACACTTATTTAATTTGTATAGAATGTTTTAGTTTCTTGCGCAATAAAACCTTGCTTCTTGCTAAATTTAGCGTTTTAGTTTAACAAGGATGTCTATATTTCAAAATCATTTATGTAATCAAACCATCACACTAATAAAGATCAATCTTTTAAGTTCACGCAATCAACGATTTACTATTAAGTTGTGTGTACGTTAATACTCGCAAAACTATGATTAATTTTTGATTATAGTGTTTACGTAGAAACTATTAATTTTTTACCTGCAAGAAGATGTAGGTAGATCTTATTTTTAATATTCATATAAATTTAGTGGTTTTAATAAGTAGTAGTATCCGAATTTATCATTTAAGATATTCTAGAAGGCAGCGGACTGCTGTTTGTTGTTGAATGGGGCTGATCGGGAGGCAGGAATGATAAACTCTGAATATTTGCTTCAGTCGTATATTGACACACACACTCGTTGCAGAACAGAATTTGTACAAGAGAGAAAAATTGACAGTGACATTTTATCAAAGATAATTTATTGTCGGTTGGTGTTACCAACACTTATGAAGGCCAAGCAGTTAAAAAAATAATCTACAGTTCGTTTATTTAATTATTTTTTGTTTCAAAATAATATGTAATGAGGCAGTTTGTTATGGTTATTAAGCAAGTCATCGGTAGCCAGTTTGAAATGTATGCAGTTAACTTTGTTACACGGTTTATTTACATTGTCGATCTGTGACGATGACTCAGCGACGTTTGCTTTCCTTTTCGTTTCGTATTCAAAATGTATTTTATCATTTTATGAGCTTGATTTTCCATTCATCCTAGTTTTGTTACTAGTGAAACATATTTATGTGTTGCTTGTCTTTGGTAGTGAGCGAGTAGGTCAGCGTAAATAGTTGGTTAAAACTCCCGAATCCAACTAAAAAAACAGCAATAATTTTTTATTAGTGCATCAGATTGTTTTGGAATACAACTACGAAACTATGTTTTACCATATCTGCCTTCGGTCTGTCGATAGCTTGTTCAACCACAGTTATTGATAGGGCCAAAAATTGTTCAGTATTCAGTATTCTTTATTTCGTAAACATAGGTACATATTACATGGGTGTTATACAGGTATAAAGGTAAACCGCTATGTTTTGCCAACTTAATGACGTACAAAATTTAAATGTAAGAAGTATCTTAACCTAGATTAAATTCAATAACAGTCATGGAATTCATTAAACTATGTCAGCTTTTTATTAACAATTAAAAGTCTTAAATTAATAGATCGGACCCTCGTATCGCTCTTTGTCATTCATGAAATCTGTGATGGAGTAATAACACTTATTCACTAGATATTCATTCAAATATTTTTTAAATGACTCTGGACATTCTTTGCGCCTAATAGCCAGAGGTATGTTATTATATACTTTAGATGCCATACCAAGTACGCTTTTTGCAAATAAGGCTGTGGTGGGCACCGCGTATGGTATTTACATGACGTCTAGAATTGAGAGATTCAAATAAAATTTGTTAAATTCAATTAAAAGAATTACCTTTAAAAAAAATCTCAGTATCAGCCCGAAGTCTGGCAGATAGCGGTATTATTCCCCCGTGCTTTGGAGAGCACGTAAAGTCTTTGGTCTTCTATTGTATCTGTCTTTCCGGCCCTTACGCTAGTCGTCTCATCGGATCATGAGAGTGATGGAATAGAAAGTGCCCTGTATTTGTGTACACACTGGTGCATTATAATATATCCCGCGCAGATGGCTGGTCTTCATTGGGACTGGTCGCCGTGCCCGAAATACGGCTAAGAGTACATTATTATTTCAGGTTAAGAAAACGCTTGCCTGAAAATTGACTGAGACTAAACTGAGTTCATAATTAAACAATCTATTTAAATATCAAAGTTTTATTGTACTCGACACTATTGATAGCTTATATTTTTTAGCATGTTCTTTAAATCCATTAACGGCTAAATGTTTTATAAGTAACATGTTAATGTCAACATTTCTATGATTTGCACGTATTCAATGATTTTGTCTTTTTATGGAATTGATACTATAATACCGCTTTTCAATAGGACCCAACTGGATTTCAAACTAGCTATAGGTATTTAAACTTATCGCAAGATAAATTTAAAAGTGATGTAACAAAAGAATGATTATTTATGTTTCTTCGAAATAAATGCATTTATAGTAAGTATACTAGCGAGTTACAAGTTAATTTTATAGTTCTATACGTATTTCATATCATCAAGTAAATATAAAAGTGACGTTTTAATAATATCCTGGGACATTATTCACACACGGCCATGTGATCTCAAACTAAGCAGAGCTTGTACTATGGAAACCAGATAACTGATATAATACAACTACTACTTTTCTTTTGTAAACACATACTTATATAGATAATTACACCCAGACTCAGGATTAACAGATATGTTCATGCACACAAATATCTGTCCTGGGTGGGAATCGAACTCACAACCTGCGGCGTGAAAGGCAAGCATTTACCAACCACGCTAATGGGCGCGTCAATGGATGAATTATTAATATTTTTTCAAAATGTGTGTACAGTAATTTTCTCGCAAGTTGCAACATATTTTTATATTTGTTATAAATATCTCCAATATTACGTCACTTCTATATTCTATAGCGAGAATACATTTTACATTTCTCCAAGATGCATCTATTTAATAGTAAATAAATCTAATATAGAATCATAATATATGTAAATTAAATTATATTGAAATGTACATAAGTAACGTCACAAGGACAAAATAACACGTTTAAGAGAATAAAGAATAGGATATTTTCATCATTCGTTTTGGAATTTTGTTTCCATAATAATAATACTATTATAATTCTATCTTTGGAAATTATTTACACACGGCCATCTGATCCTAAACTAAGTCAAGCTTGTACTATGGAAACCAGATATACTACTTTTCTTTTGTAAATACATACTTATATAGATAGTTACTCCCAGACCCAGAGTCAGGATAAACAGACGTGTCCATACACACAAATATCTGTCCTGAGTGGGAATCGAACCCACGACCTGCGGCGTGAAGGGCAAGCATTTACCTTCTATGAATGAATTATTAATATTTCTTCAAATTTTCTTGCTAGTTACAACATATTTTTAAAATTGCTATAAATATCTTTTATATTCTATTACCTACAAGAATATAAAAGTGACGTAATAATAGAATGATTATTTACATTTCTCCCAGATGCATCTATTTAATAGTAAATAAATCTAATATAGAATCATAATATATGTAAATTGAATGATATAGAAATGTACATAAGGTACGTCACAAGGACAAAATAACAAGTTAAGACTAAAAAATTTAGGATAATTTTATGATTATTTTTAGAATTTTGATTTCCATACTTGTAACTTAAGCTATAAATTACAAGTATGGACATCAAAATTCTAAAAATAATCATGGAATTATCGTATTTTTTAGGGTTCCGTAGCCAAATGGCAAAAAACGGAACCCTTATAGATTCGTCATGTCTGTCTGTCTGTCTGTCCGTATGTCACAGACACTTTTTTCCGAAACTATAAGAGCTGTACTATTGAAACTTGGTAAGTAGATGTATTCTGTGAACCGCATTAAGATTTTTACACAAAAATATAAAAAGAACAATAATTTTCGGGGGTCGCCATACATATAACTGAAACTCTAAAAAAAATTTTCCATCCTACCCATACATGTGGGGTGTCCATGGATAGGTCTTCAAAAATCATATTGAGGTTTTTAATATCATTTTTTTCTAAACTGAATAATTTGCGCGAGAGACACTTCCAAAGTGGTAAAATGAGTGTGTCCCCCCCTCCTGTAACTTCTAAAATAAGAGAAGGATAAAACTAAAAACAATATATGATGTACATTATCGTGAAAACTAACAAAGAAAATTGGTTTGAACGAGATCTAACAAGTAGTTTTTTTTTAATACGTCATAAACCGCCATTTGCTTTCATTCGATCAACTGAAATACTTTCTGCCACGGAACCCTTCATGTGCGAGTCCGACTCGCACTTGACCGGTTTTTTTAGTCTTAACTTGTTATTTTGTTGTAACGATTTAATTTCAACTAGAGTTGCTTGCTTAGAAGGAACTTAGTATAGTATATTCACGTATCAAGTTTCCTTTAGATCTTCATTAAAAAGATTTTTTGAGTGCGATGCATTTATTAATTCGATTTTATGGATTTTTGTTACTTCTCTTATAATGTTAGTCTTTAGAAATACCTTAAGTAGGTAACTATTTTATTTTAATTACTAACATGACCCAATAATGAACTTGAGGTATGAAACTCTAATTCATTATTAACGAAATAATGAATTGATGATTTTTACCTAAATTTAAAAATATGGAAGATGCGACGTATTTATATACGGCGCTAAAACATTAAAATTATATACCTTTTATTCATGCATCGATTCCTAAACTAGTAGGTATATATTATTATTATAATCGACTCAATACAAGACGTGGGCGGGCTGGACTGAAGATTAAAGAGGTACCAACTAAAGACAAAAAAGATCATATTTTTTTACCTTCTATTGTTACAATTCTGTTACACATTCATAAAAATAAATACGTACATGATTGACATATTTTTTATTGATTAATTCTGTGTCACTTGTCTATCTTGTTTGACATGCTGGAACGGTATCTGATGGAATTATAACATATTCGCATTAGTATTCCAATAGTGTGTAACAGTTTGTCTATACTAATATTATGAAGAGGTAACGTTTGTGAGTTTGTGACGTTGTAAGGGGCCATCTCTGGATCTACTGAACTGATTTTCAAAATTATTTCACCAATAGAAAGCTACGTTATTGTGGAGTGTCATAGGCTATGATTCATCATCATAATTTTTATCTATCCCGAAGTATTACGCGGGACAAACGGGCAGGGACAAAAATATTTATAACGTGGATCGAGTTTGTCATAAAAATGTTTTAACTACTATATTCATCTAATTGAAACTTTCATCAAGACTAACTAATAGTAATTCTAGATGTAAATTTCAAGTAGATGAAACTAAACGATGCGACGCACAGATTAACCCGTTGCTGCCCGTTCTCTGAAAGAATTTCTCTTCTACGCGTCCCACGGGATGAGACCACACACGACCATCAGGAAGATGGTCGTGTGTGTATAATTAAATTTTTTTCCCAAATTAAGCAGAGCTTCTACTATAGAAATCAGATAACTGATATATTGCATTCTAGCTGTGCCCCGCGGTTTTACCCGCGTTAAACTTAATAAATTATCACAGCACCTCCCCAGTAGGAGATAGTATGATAATATGTAGCCCATATGTTGACCCGACCTCTTAGTTATATTCATGCAAAATTTGAAGTAAATCCATGCAGTACTTTTTGAGTTTCTCCCGGACATACATACAGACAAACAGATAAACAGACAAAAATTCTAACAACTATATTTTTGGCTTTGATATCGATTTTAGAAAACGCCGCAAGTATCCTTTTAAAAAATATTCAATGTACAGTTTTGACTTTCCTACGATTTTATTATATGTATAGATATTCTGGAAAATTATACACACACCATCTTCCCATCCCAAATTAAGCAGAGCTTCTACTATAGAAATCAGATAACTGATATATTACATATATTACTTTTCTTTTGTAAATACATACTTATATAGATAATTACACCCAGACTCAGGACAAACAGACATGTTCATGCACACAAATATCTATCTTGGGTGGAAACCGAACCCACGACCTCCGGCGTGAAAAGCAAGCATTTGCCAACCACGCCAACAGGCCGTTAGAAGTTGGCGGATTATATCGAAAGTACTAGATATGTTTGGGTTGTAAAAATATTGGCCAAGTCTATAGGCCATTTGACAATTGAGATGTGACAAGTTTTAGTAGACCATTAAATGTGATTATACAGATGGGCAGGCCTAAACTACTATTATAATTAATAAATAGGCTTCTTTTTATATGCTTTAATGGTTTCACTGGACAATAAAGGCGAAGAGGAACTGAAGTCATTTAAGAAAATTAAATTAAGTAGGGTTAAATTATAATAAAATTATTTCTAATATGACGGAGTTTACAATAATGTTAACCATTTATGCGTTCAAAATATATCTTACTTAACTTCATACCGTCATTTTTTCTTGTCAATACTAAAGTCTATTATTTTAATGCATTGTAATGTACAAGATATTTAGTGTTTCCTTCCACGTCTCACAGTGTTCTGTCTCATCTCAGTTTTCTGATATTTTTAAATATTTACCATTTTTTTTCATACAATTTCTTCTTCTGTCATTAACAAACATAACAAAGAAAGATTTATCCAATTTGGTGCAGTTCTTGGAAGTCATGTGTTTACAGACATTTCGGTAATTCATTTTAATTTATATATATGTCTCCAGTTTTGATATAATAAAGTCGTTTTATATCTATGGTATGTTTGCCTCATAATTCGAATTTCCTTTTATAAGAACTATGAAGAAAGGATAAATATGAATTGGGGATATAAACTAGAACTTCTGTATAAATATTAACACTCAGAAGTAATTTTAAACAATATTTAAGCGTTTTGCTCAGATAGCATTTAGTTGTTTTGATGTCCTAAATTGAAACCCATAAATTTAAAAGATGTTTAATTTTAATACAACAATTATCAATCAATTAATAGGTTAAGATTGATGTTAATCAAAACGTGGCACGATTTCCATCATTTGTAATTAGTTCTTTTTTGTCGATGTACTTTTTGCGCAGCCTAGTGATTTAAGTTTTAGGGTTATTTGAGAATTTAAGGTTATTAAAGAGTAATTATTAAGAAAAACAACATAAATTGATATTGCTGAGTTGAGATCATAGCTGATAATTTGCAATTATGCTCTCAATTTTTATCTCAGTATTATAAAATTGTTTTGTCTAAATTTTTTGTACTATTGTGTTTTTTTTAGTACTCTGAACTCCTTACAAACATTATCGTTAATTGTATTTTTTTATTGCCAAGCTGGACAAAAAGGACAAATTGGAACGCAAAACGTCTACCAATGATGCATAAAAGGGTTGTTTTAATTTGTCGATCTACGTTAATACGCAAAGACGCGGAACATGGCCTAATTGAGGACCGGGGAGGCCATTTTAGGGACTAATAGGTTGAATGTGAGCTTACCACATTTTTATTTTTCTACCAAAAAGTATAGTGTACTTAGATTTATTTTACTAAATAATAAGGCTACAATTTGCTAACAAGATTTTTATAAGACTTAAATGTATTATTTTAAAAGGAAATTTAAAGTAATATGTATGGGTACAACTATTCCATCGTTTATATTTTAAAATAATATTGCAGAGTATGATCGAAAAAAAATTGATAACTTTTCCATAGTTCTTAATTATACGAAGTATTTCTACTTAAATTACGAAGCTATAACTATAATAACACTTCAGCTACTTAGCTATAGTGTTATTACAAATTAATTCGTACAAGATAAAAGCAAATTGGTTGCATGATAAATAGATAGTTAATTAAGACTAAGATTATATCGGTACATTGAAACAAGATGGTCTCCAATTATTTAATAAGCTATCATAACGGGAATGTTATTTTAATTACTCCGAGCTCAATTATTAATCCGAATATTATAAAAAAATTCATTAGTAATAATTTGTTTGAATTGTTGTACGGTGAGTGTAGTAAGGTATGTAGACAACAATTATGCATAAGGTCTATGTTTAATTACTTCTATTTTTTACTACAGAAGATATTGAATAGTAGGTGTACCTAAATTACAGGTTAGAGTTTCCATGTATAGGTTAAGGATGATATTTCTGTGCAAATTATAAGTTTGTAAATGCAAATCACACCGAACTATTACTGAAACTTAAATACATTGTAAAGTTGCATTTTGTAATGTCGATGATGTATCCTTTATAAATAAATACACAGTACATGTATTTGTTTATAAGAGTGTGGTTTAACCAAACAGAAAAAGTTAGTTTACAAAGAATAAAGATTAAAAATATATGGCTATTCTAGAGCACTGTTCTGTACTATATCATCATCATCACCATATCAGCCGAAAGACGTCCACTGCTGGACAAAGGCCTCCCCCAAAGATCTCCACAATTGCCGGTCTTGTGTTATTCGCATCCAGCAGTTTCCAACGACCCGCACAGGCTCAACGGTCCATCTTGTACTATATGTCTTGACATTAAACAGACTTAAGTGAAACCAGAATTACGAACTATACTTTTGTGGAATTGCTACTGGGCACACAAATGCTACTGTGCTTATCGGCAGCGTTTTTACTTTCTACTTGTAAATTTTATTCGAAGTGCTGATTCAGGCTACAAGTATTCACCGCTTTACGTCAGTACTAAGGGCTGACGTAATAAATGCTATCAACATTTAAATTCAAATGAAAATCCTGGTTACAATATAAATGTAAATGTTTTTAATAAGCGCGATAAACTATCTGCTCATAAAAATGTAGTATCGCATATTTTCAATTTAGTTATTATAAAATGCATGAAATTAATAACACATCTTTGGTGAATCGACTAGAAATATATCATGACCGTTATTTTAGTTTGTTGTAATAATTCTTAACCTCTACACAGTATTCATCTCAATTTAGAACATTAGGTATACATATTAGATATGCGTAATTTTGATAATATCAGTAATTAAGAATTTAGCCAAAATTCAACATCTTAGTATTGCGATCGACGATTAATTATAAACAACCAAAAGCATTAATTTGAACGTTATGGAAACTTTCTATAATATTACAAATTACTAATACGGTAAAACTTTTGATTAAATACAAAGTTTGTAAAGTTCTTTCATGTTTGACTTGATCAGATTGACTTTCATTTAGATCTTTATTGTTTCAACGAAGTAAAAAATATTTTACTTCGTTGAAACAATGATATTAAAGGATTGTTTGCGAATAAGTTTAAAAGAATTATGAAACGTAAAATTGTAGCATCTTACAAAAATTCTGAATATATAAGCGACAAATGTGGATTGAGTTGTTCTTATCAAGGTAAATAAAAAATATGTTATTAATCTTTTGTAAATGTAATTTTTATTAAGGATTCTGACTGAGTTTTTTGGCGGTGTTTCTCAGTAGAAACACTGCCAAAAAACTTATCCTTATTATAACGGATCCTTAAGCTGCCACACAGAAACTGCGCTGAAGGGTTAAAAAATTACGATTCCACACAAATGTAATATTTTACGAAGTAATGAATTTCGAATTTGAATTGAATTTGAATTCGCTCTTTATCTTTATGGTATGAGCAGTGACTACCCTGGTGTGAGGTTGTCCAAGCCGCCAAGTAGCTGTTCCGGTTGTTGCCATGTTAGACGCCCTGACATGACGGTTATTGTCCGGGACCGACAGCCTAACGTAACGCTCAGAAATAAATCACTTTAACGGTCACCCATCCATGATCTGACCGCGTGTCTAGGTGCTTTAACCCTCCAATCTCTTACGAACCTTTGAGTGTTTCTGGGCATGAGCGCCTTGCACTATGAAGTATATATTATTAGTACTATTTCATCATTTCTAAAATTTTGCAATTATGTACAAAACGTCAGGTTACTGCGTAAGTTTGTAAGTTGTCGCGTGACACATTTTCTTAGTGCAATGTATGACAAACACAATCGTCACACAATGAAGTCTGCTACTTGTATATGTATAAATCCCCGGTCTTCTTTTAGACCACGTAGCAAGAGATGGTTAGTGTTTAACTTTGAAAAATGCAGGACAGTATGTAATATCTGAATCAATATTAAACACCATGCTAAGGTCCTCCATTTTTAACATCACATATATTCCATTCCATCTCTATATCCCCACTCCCTGGAAAATCTAGAATACTTATTCAACATACAAAAATGGTAGAAGAGCCAACCTTCTTCATAAATTAATATTTTAATGGTTAACTAATTACTTAGTTAAGCTACCATAAACATATTAATTTATGAAGTAATCTAGCAGTGGCATTTTAAGTGTCCATGAAAATAAATCCATCTATACTCGGATGTTTTGTTGTCTAGGTATACAACAATTTTATTAATATCAGATTCTTATGAAATTGGAGATAAAGCAATAATACGGTAGTTTACAGACGATAAATTCATGGGTGACCTTTTTAAATGAACTCGTAATAAAACTGCAGTTATAAACTTCCGTAAATCAAGCATAAACCTTTGTAGTAAATTACTGAGTTATAAGTCTAATTATAGCATGTGTTTAATAAGAAGTACGTCCCAAATTTAGAACATTTTAGTTGCCTAATCTAGCTTGTTTATATTAAAAATATCCTAAAATATTAATATCCTACATTTTACCATTATTAGCCACTCTCTTTGTAATTGTACACCCGATGTAAATATTTTTTCAACTGCCCGAAAGACCAATTTTCACTTGAAATTGACGGATGGCAAATTCTCGATATTACAATTCGTAATTTATTCAGATTAATTAATAAAAAAAATAGATAGATAGAATACTCTTTACACACACTCAAACGAAACTCAACGTATTAATAATACATGATAACATTAAACCGCAATTTGTTGTATGCAAACAGTTTTCACAATTGGTATCATTCTGCTAATAATAATGGGTAAACAAATCGTGACAACATACTTTGGAAATACCAAATCTCTCGAGTAAATTTTCAGGTTTGAAAGCAAAGTATTTTCCCATTGTGGGCAGGCACGTCTTGATATAACGTATTTTCCAAGAACTTTCTTTATACATAACTTTATATAATAATAATATCTAGGGACAATGTCACACAGATCATCCTAGCCTAACTAAGCAAAGCTTGTACTATGGGTACCAGGCGACGATATACATACTTATATAGATAGATAAATATTTAAATACATAGAAAACATCCATGACTCAGAAACAAATATTCGTGCTCATCACACAAATATTTGCACTTACCGGGATTCGAACCCATGACCACCAGCTTCGCAGGCAGGATCACTACTAACTAGGCTACGGTGACTTAAACAGCATTTTAATAATTCTTAAATAAGTTTCTCCATAATCTTACCTGATAGTGAGAATAGAAGATCTGACATGGAGTTTTTCGATCTATCGTATGAAGCACGGGTTCGGCACACTTTAAACGTTTAGCCAGACGTTTACTCAGACATTACCCAGACAACAATGTCAGTTTAAACTACCGTAAAATTCAATAGTTCAGAAATTGTTCAGTATTTTGGTGTTTATGGTATAGCGAAAAAGACTTTCATACTGAAGAATTTAATTCCGCTTTTTACTATTTTAACTTTATTTAGAAGTATTTATTATATTAACGGTCACCGTAGCCTAGTTGGTAGTGCTCCTGGCTAGGAAGCTGGTGGTCCTGGGTTCGAATCCCGGTAAGTGCAAATATTTGTGTCATGAGCACGAATATTTGTTTCTGACTCATGGATGTTTTCTATGTATTTAAGTATTTATCTATCTATATAAGTATGTATATTGTCGCCTGGTACCCATAGTACAAGCTTTGCTTACTTTGGGGCTGGGATGATCTGTGTGACATTGTCCAAAAAAAAAGTATTTTGGTGTTTATGGTATAGCGAAAAAGACTTTCATACTGAAGAATTTAATTCCACGTTTTACTATTTTAACTTTATTTAGAAGTATTTATTATATTAGTTATTTAATATTATTTGTAATTAATAGGATAATGAATTTGTTTTAATTGTCATAAGGCGAAAAAACGGTCTCGGACACATCATGTCACTCAATTTTTATTCTATTACTAACACATACCTATGGTATTCATAAAATCAAGTGATGTTGAAAAATTGGCGGGAGGATTATATTTGCGCAGTTTGTAGAATACTCTTGAGGGCGAAATACGATAGCGACCTGCTAAAAGAATAGTTGATAACACCTACACAGTACGCGCACAGGTCAATGGCCTTTTTCCCACCTTGATTTGGAATCTAGTTTACCTTGCTCCTGGTCTACCAGAACATAGACGATAGCGAATGAAGAAATTTATCTAAAGTCATAAAATAAAATTGAATGTTTTATAGTAGTAAATGCGTTATGTTATTTTGTTTATCATTGTTCATGTATCAGAAAATTCTGTGAAGGATGTCAGTCTCCATAGGGTTTTAGTAAATTTACACAGTTTTAACCACAACCTAGGACCTAGAACTAGATGCAGTATTCATTTATATACTATAAAATAAGTCTCCCAAAGGAATGAAAATTATACATATAATGAAATCGTAGGAAAGTTAAAAACTGTACATTGAATATTTTTTAAGAAAGATACTTGGGGCGTGATCTACAATCGATATCGAAGCCAAAAATATAGATTATATTTTAGAATTTTTGTCTGTGTGTCTATTTGTCTGTATGTATGTCCGGGCTAAACTCGAAAAGTACTGCATGGATTTACTTAAAATGTTTCATGAATATTACTAAGAGGTCGGATCAACATATAGGCTACATATTATCACGCTATCACCTACGGGAGAGAAGCTGTAATAATTTATAAAATTGAACGCCGGTAAAACCGCGGCGTACAGCTAGTTGACAATAAAATGGCACCAACCCCCCAATCCTTATAGGGCATAAGCGGTTATTGATTTTTAACGAAGAATTGGATATTCAACTGAAATAGTAATGCACTTCCAATTATAACGAGGTCCTATGGTAAAATGCTTCTCCTCGTGGATTTTCCAACGATCGGTGGAATCCAATACAATCAGTAAGTAAAATGGCATCATCCCCCCAATCCTTATAGTGTGTGGGCATAAGCGGTTATTGATTTTTAACGAAGAATTGGATATTCAAGTGAAATAGTAATTCACTTCCAATTATAACGAGGTCCTATGGTAAAATGCTTCTCCTCGTGGATTTTTCCAACGATCGGTGGAATCCAATACAATCAGTAAGTAATAAGAAACCAAAAGAATTTTATCCGGGGAAATTCAGAATCAAATTGTGGGTTTTGGTTCCGCTATTTCTGAGACCATAGAAGGTCTCAGAAAGAGCGTCATCGTCCTATACAGACATTTTTTTTTCTTGTGTCAGAGGTCGACAAACGAGCAAGTGGGTCACCTGATGGTAAGTGATCACTGCCGCCCATGGACAATCGCAACACCAGAGGAGTCGCGCCCGTGCGTTGTTGGCCTTTAAGAGTAAGCAAACAAGTGTTGCTGACCCTTCTCCCCACCCCGATGAGCTATGGCCACCTTACTCACACTCAGAAACACAACATTAAATTATTAATGTTATTATTAAGAAATGTCTTCTGTATAAATCTTTTCTATATAAATTAGAATACTTACGAAAATCTATATGAGTTCGGCAGGTTAGATGTTTCGTAGTCGTATCGTAGTATCTGTGTTTTGGACTGGTTGTCTACCGCAGGACTCGCACCGAACATTTGAACCAGGAGTGATGAAACGGTGATCTGTTATGAAAAAGAAACTACATTTAAAGCACCCTTATTTAACGTAAAAAAGTTTCTTATTTACAGTTTTTCAAAAGTATGTATGTGTTTTTACGTGTAGTCCACAAAATTCTAAATACTACGAAGACCATAATATATTTGAACGCCCCTTGCGTTTAAATATATTATGGTCGAAAGTAAACAAATGCTTCTAAGTCTAGGCTTTTCTATGTGTTATGTTGTTCATTAAGATTTATTGTAGGTACTGAAATTATAGTTTATTATATTTGTGTCTACTTTTAATATGACATTTACACAGTGAAGTCTCATGCGAACTAGCAAAACTAAACTGAAAAGTAAGTAAACCACGCCGACGAAGCACACCTTCGAGCTTTGAACCTTGATCAGGGCTGTTATTGACGAGTAAATGACAGTAGGTTTTAATGGACGTTTTGTGCAATTGTTTATGCAATTGAGGATCTTATCGATACAAATTTAAACGATTTGGTGGAAATCTCGGCACTTTTTTCGCTTTTCAAAATTTTTCTCATTTGTAGGGCTCAAATATTTAATATAGATCAGCATAGTGTACTGTCAGCTAAAGTACGTTCATAGGAACGTACTTTAGCTGACAGTACACTATGAAAAAAAAATTGTTAACGACGATTTTTGCCACAATATCTATGAAGAATTATTCCTCGCTTTTAATATAACGCGTCTTGAGAATTGTGTGTTCACTAGAAAAAAAATGATTGATTATTTTTTATGTAAGTAATTAAATATTCTAAAACTAGAACATATAAAAAGTGGCCTTGATCTTGTATCGATATATTTTTGAGGTCATAGTTATATTAGTTTTTAGTACTTTAGTAGGCGTAGATAATGATTTTGATTTAAAGAATAAGTTGTGTAAAGAACGTTTGGTTGTATTTCTTATTTTAATAAACAAAAATATGTCTACTTATAATGTTATCTTGGAATTATTAACATAGCTAGAAAAAGTAAAATGCAGTGCTCCTACATACATTTCGGCTATGGCAAGTCTGATTAGCCAACTACATACAATATTATAGGACATAAGTTTCTGCGCAAGCACAGGTCTTTATTCCCTCACTGTCATAATCCGATTCAGCTCAATCGGAGAGTCGCAGGACTGACTTTCGCACAGTATACCTACTATATCATATAAACGAACAGTTACAACATACTTTAAGAATATTATAAAATTATTTCGACACCAAGAAATGAGTTTCGGGGTAACAAATTAAACTCAATCGTATTACTAGAATTTTTTTAACAAAAGTAAGATAAATAAAATGAATCCTGGATGATCATTTTATTCTATAGAACCTTATTATTTCAAATATACTATTATTTGTTAATATATCTGTCTTTACAATGTTGGTACATTATTGGGAGACGTAAAGTAATGATTAATTTAAAATTTACACTAAACGAGACGTTTCGACATCATCATGATACAACACACAAGGCATCAATAAGGTAAAGGTTAAAATCACCTTCGACGACATTTGTGTTTAAAACTAAACATTATGCACTAGACGCTTGTATTTACAATATGATATCTTTGCAGCACTGTGCAATCACAGGAAGGTCATCTCCGTAACTTCGAAACACAAATTTATAGACACATTTAACTATTTGAATATAGTCACTGTTACATCCTTCATCGATAATGACACAAAATCACTGAACTCGCCACAATAATTACCAGTATTAATAGCATCTTGTTGCGTTTCACTGATGACAAAAGGAGCAGGTGATTTCCTGGACAGGTTGTAGTCCGAATGTGCTAACGGTTTCGCAAGATCTCTTTATATATAAAGAGTGGCCGGTGTGTGCGCCTGATGGACGCATACAAGCGTGCGCTCTGCTCCGTCTGCGCTGGAACTGAGCCAATTCTAGATGACCATTAGAAGATCGACATATGAATGGATCGAAGACTCGTTCGGATGTTACACATCTCGAGTAACGAGGTAAAACCCATATTAACTAGACACAATAGGTGAATGGTTTCAAGAATTGAAAGTAAAGACTGGTCATTCAGAGTAACGTCTTTCGATCTTTTTGTTATTGCAACAATGATACGTATGTAACAATAGTTTCCTTCATTAAGATTAGTTACTAATACAACTAATATATTCACTTGAGTAAAGTAGAACAAAATGGTACACTTTTTTATTCGTATACTACATACAAGAGGGCAAAAGTAGTAGCTTTGTCTGGAGTATAAATTATTCAACATGTAATTTAAATTTCTTTCTTCTTTAAACTCTTATTTTATTGTTAAGGATATATTACATTTATGTTTTCATTAGATCACATTGAAATAAAAATAAGCCGATTTTGGTTAAATATCAAGTGCTTAAAAATTGTATTTAACCAAAATTGGCTTATTTATTCTTGTACCTACATATAAACCTATTATTACAACAATAAAAAAAACGAAACTAATATACGGTAGTACTATTAGTTTCTTTACTTTTCTGTTCTACTAGCATACATTTAATCTAGTAAATATATATTGTGTATTTTTTGTTACTTTGTACGAAAACAGAATTTTCTTGAAACTGGACTTTAAACACCTCAGCATTAATTTTAATTAATTAATTAATCTTTGCCATAAGTTCCATTGATAAAATAAGTAAACATCGTATCCTATAATTACATTAAAATAAAAGATTATTTGGATAAACATATAATTCCAAAGGAAAGACGCCGCCACCAGCTACAATAATTCACTTCGTTTGAAATATCCGATAAGCGTATTTATTGACATACATTTCTCGCACTTGATTTAAAGTGTATGAAAATGAAGTAAGAGGAACTCGAAGGCCCATATTATGTTCAACGTAATTCAAAAGATAAAATTACAGTGCTTAAGCGATATATTACCATATCTCCAACGGTATCTCATCGTATTTCTATAAGGGGCTGACAAAAGCTAAATAGTTTTGTGCCATGTCTACCTTACTGCAAAAATATGGTCAATATGGACTTTATTTTGAAGAAACTCCTTGAAGAATTCAAAACACAATGGGGGGTCCAAACGCTAGGGCAATGTGGGGCTCTAACGCACGTTTATCGTTTTGAGAAATTTCGAAACGTTTGATCGATGCTTCCCGTGACTAGAGAGCTGGCTTTTTTTTTAATCTGCATTGCCATACAGCGTGGCAATAGTTACATAAATCTCTGGTCTCCACACTAGGATTCCCTGTGTCGTGGAGGCCAGTCTCTTTCATCGTGGTTGTTACAGTATAATACCAAAATTTTTGTAATATATAATTATATTGTAAAAGGTATATATTTTTATATTGTAAAAGGTATTGTAGTTAATTTAGCTTATATTTGTAAAATATAATGTCAAATTGATTTACTTACTAAATAAACCCATTATAGATATAAATAAAAAAAACACAATCAAATATTTCTTCATTATAAAAATATCGCTACGTTACCTCTAAAACAAAAGTATTTCAAAAAACATGACCGTGTTTTGATAATATCTAATGATAATAATGCAATTTTGTAATATCGTGCCCGTAGTTGGAAAATTAAATAACTCTGATTTTGTAGTTCTTAGATAAACGCGATTTAGTGTTTTTTTCTAGTTAATGTACATTTGTAAAAATGTGTGAGACAATTTTGCAGTCGGCAATTTTATATTTTGTGGACCTGCTAGCTTTTCACATTATGCTTTAACAAACTGAACTTCTTTCTGATCTTTAACTATAACTAAATCAAGTTGTTTAATTTTGCCACAACTGTTCTTTATAACGTAACTACAATTAGCTACTTATTTCGGCTATTTATTTACTTTTCCTACAATCGAAATACATTTCATAGAGTAAAATTTGGTCAAATAAATGCAGTTATTGAATTTATCAAACTCGAAATATTATTAAATGTAAAATTTAGTGGCTTTGTACGTTATTATTACTTAGATATGTTTTTCAGTTTTGTTGGTCTCATATGAAATAAACGCTGTATTATGATATTAATAAAGTTATATTAAGGAATAAATAGATTTTTTTTTGAAAAAGTGTATTGTTATCAGATAGTTATCTTGCCACAAACTTAAAAAATAAATATCATCCTGATCATCAATTCAGTCGAAAGACCATTGCTGGACAAAGGCATCCCCCAAAGATCTCTACAATTGCCGGTCTTGCACTATTCGCATCCAGCGATTTCCAGCGACCCGCACAAGATCATCAGTCCATCTTGTAGGAGGCCTGCCCACGCTGCGTCGTCTGGTTCGTGGTCGCCACTTGAGAACCTTTCTGCTCCAACAGCCGTGGGTTCTACGAGCTATGTACCCCGCCCACTGCCACTTTAGTTTAGCAATTCTTTGGGCTATGTCGGTGACTTTGGTTCGCCTGTGGATTTCGACATTTCTGATTCAATCTCGCAGGAAAACCACCCGCCCTCAGACGCTCTGCTGTAACTCCATCATCACCAATCCCCTTGTTCTTCTTAAGTTGTCTGAGAGCCATTCTAATCTCGTTCAGGCTGACTTCCGGGATGTCTTCGGTGTAATGACGGGTGCGTCGTGCTCTGAGGCACTTTAGAACCTTTGTTCCGCTCGATGGCCTCTTTGATACTAATTGTATTAAATTGACGTGACGTGATCGTGTTTCCGTCTTTCTTCCATAAGTTGCAGGGTTAAGTCAGATATCTTTTTAGTTTTGTTTGTACGGCGGGCCTTGAAGACCTTAGATCCAGCCATATGGACAGCTTCTACAAGCCTGGCGTAGTATGAGTCCACTTCCTCGCAGTCTGCTAGGTATTCGAAAAGGTTTTGCAGTTCGAGCTGAAATGTGATCGCTCCCTATTTTAACCACATTGATCACAGAGATGTGTCGATGTGTGTGATGTGTGTGTGATCGTGTTCAATGACGACATCTATCGTCTCGTCGACAAGACAAAATCTATCTCATTTTTGGTTTTACCATCGGGGCTCACCCAGGTCTATTTGCGGTGATCCGGCTTCCTGAAGAAGGAATTCATCATAAAGAGTCTCTCCTTTTCCATGAAGTCAGCCAACATTTGGCCCCAGGGGTTCCGGTCTACAGTTCCAAATTGCCCCACTCTCAGCTCATTGCCGAATCGTTTGCATAGCTTCGCGTCAAAGTCTACAAATGACCACAGTTTAGTAGGTTTTAGAGCTATGTATGGCTCTTGATATATCCTGATAGATGACCTCAAGCTCATCGTCGGAGTGCGTCGAAGTATACGTGTATGACCTTCAACGAATACCGCTTGATAATTATGAGTATAAGGTACGCCACCCTAGTCGACACACTCGGTTTTCACACGTTGTGGACGAGGGACTGTGAATTATGAACCCGACACCACCTTGGGACAGTTGGTCACCCGTCCGGAAATACAGAAGGTTCCCGGATGATCGTGTCCTCCCCCTCTCTTTGGACTTGAAACAACCCTTTGATATCCAAATGTAACCTGCTCAGTGCCTCCTCCAGTTCGATGATCTTCTCGTCGGTCCACAGTCTGCGAGTGTTATATGTTGCCAGGACCAGAGGTCGTCGGTTTTGGTAACACGGCGTCTGCCGGGGATTTTTAGCACCCTAGTTTCTTTTGCCTTATTTCCTGTTTCTATTTCTGAATTTGTTGTCTCAGCGATTATGATCATGTGTTCCATGATTCTTTGAACAGGGTAACCCGGTGAGACTTTGTCAATAGGTTTTTCAATAATAGCTCGAGTTGTTATAATATTATTTGTTTCATCTTCAGAATCTCTTTACAAAATGGGGTTTATTCGTTCAAATCCCTTAACTCTTTTTTTTTTCTACTTAGCTATTGAAATATTGATATCTATTTAAGAACTAAGTTTCCTTTTTATTTTATTTTCTTCTGTGTCCGTAATCCATGTAGAACCAGAATCAGAAAAAGGTTCTTCATCTGTCAAAAGTGGCATTGATTCGATACCTGAAATGGGACTTGACCCTCTGATTTCCTCTGATGAAAACTTAATTTATTAAAATTTATTTGCCTAGCATCTTATAATTAATCATCATCTAGTTGTAGATGAAATAAATAACATCAAATATGTATAAATTAGGTACGTTATATCAGAATTAAATGTAAGTTTTCCTAGAACTAAGTTGGTTTTGTGAAAGAATTTTATGTTGAGGAAAAATTCAACAACGCAAGTTATTTAATTTATTTGTCATTCCACTTATTGTTGACCACAGTTATTGATTTATTTACTGAGTTATTTATGTTTCCTTTTAAAAGAATTGTGTTAGTCCGAAGATATTTATTATTCCATTTGTCTGACAAAAATGGCAATATTTTTGGAACTGAATAAGATACGAAAATGCCTGTAAGGCTCAAATATGCGGCATGTTTTAAGTGTTTGGAAAATAGAGAAAAGTCAAAATCGCCAAAATCGGACTTATTTAATGTTCCAACTACGGGAACGATATGTCCTTCAGTAGAATACCGCGGTTACAACGTTATCCCACGCATGAACGTGATATGGCGCTAGAGTTCGCTCTAGATTGCTTGCTGAAAATATGGATCCACTATATTTTGAATCTAGGCCTGACCTCGTGGATACGCACTCAATCATTTACTACAAGACCCACTGCAGACAAGCCAGGATGGCAAAAAGCAAGCAAGGGACTTATTGTAGCAGCTTGTGACCATCAGCAAGCTACAATCACTCTAGAGTTATTCATTATATGATATAGGCCCTCGCCGGTACAGGTATAAGGCCATGCGCTTATAATGCTTGTGTCACGAAACACATACCTGCCTAAAGCAGTGCCTCTAGCACGAGTTCCTGCAGTTTACTTAGTCGATCACACGTACAGTTTCCTCCATACATTGAGCACCAGCGCCTCTCGCGGAAACTATTAAGAACTAAAATTCTGGTGCTCAATGTATGGGACGAAACTGTACCTGTGATCGAGTAAGTAAACTGCAGGAACTCATCAGGTTCGCTAAAGTCGAAGGAGTCTTTCCGCCGTCTAGATTGACTATAAGAAAGCATGTGATTAGATGCCCCATACATGGTAAGGACGGGTGCTTTAGCTGTATAAAGTTGATGCAGCTATGAGCCTTTCTCATATGTTTGGGGCAGTGGACCAAAGCTCTCCGTCTTTAAGGAGTCGGAACGATCACTTCAATTTCTGATTCTATAAGTATTAAGTGAGGCGTATTCCTTAGTGACAATTAAAGTTTCTTGTGGTTTAGCTTGGTCTTGAATCCTCTGAGTGCTGTGCTCAGGGTTTTCGGGTTAGGTTAACGGTTGCAGGCATTTATTGTTATTATCCGTATATTCTGAATAATATCAAGTAATATGCACCGAACAAACCAGAGCTGGTATCCCCTGGAAAGATTTATTAGTGATATGATAATGGAGTTTGGTGTAGGATGTACGGTACGGTACAGTATATGTGTACGGTCATACATGTACAGAGGTATAGAGGTGTAAATTCTGAAAATTTTACCGTTTTCTCATTTCCCTTAGATCCCTTTCTGTAACCGAACCATTTAAATACCTTGATATGTTTTGCTGCCTAGGTATTGTAGATGGATACATTAAGCAGTCAGTGACAGAAAGTTTCATAAGCCGCTTGACAAAAGTGCAAAAAAATCTCCTGTCGGGTGGTGTGAAAGTGCATGTTTTTCAACATTTCGGTGCCCTCACTGGTTTTCACCTTCAGCATACTAAAGTGGGCTAAAACTGAGTTAGGTACCCAGTTCGTAAAATCGGGAAACGACTGAAGACGTATTCTATGGACCATCCACACTCATCACTAATAATATTGTATATCCCAAGGCAGTGTGGGGGTGGTGGCTTCTTCCTTTACGTAACCTTAAGGTACTTCAGGGAATATTTCCTTCATGTTGAGTGTGAGATGCATCGTGACGTTGCCGCAGTTGACAACAGTTTTACGCCTCCTTGGCTAAAGAGAACTGGAGTAAACCGGACGTATAGATCAATCTGATCCCGAGTGCTAACAATAGGGACTGGATTGACGTCTGGAAAATCAAGGTACTTCTAGGTAGATTTCATCAGAGTTTCGGTGACCTTTTAGGGAAACTAAAGGTTTTGCTTGTGAGATTGCTGATGAAGTAATCAAGACGAGGATCTACCGGAGGTACATTTTCAAGGTCGGTACCATAGACATCTCTTAGGCGTGTAATCGTCCCGGAAGGTCTATTAGGCGCATTGTTTCCGGTTGTAACTATTTTGCCATCAGAGATTACTTCACAAGCATAACCAAGAGCCAGGATTATCCACGAGCAGCTTGCTCTTTAGTATGGTCTATAAGATTCCGACGTGCCGTATTACAAGCAATCTCTACTTGGAGCGGTCTATCATTACGGACAGGACTATCGCTGCCAATATGTCTGGTATCTTTTTGGCAGACGGGTTGGAGCGCCGGGCATTTATTGTCGTAAGAGCCGAGAATGACAAGTTCTTAAAGTACTTAGACTTACTTCTCATAGTTACCGCAATGTGGGATGTGAGCTCCACAATAACTATCCCGATAGTCGTCTCGGTAAACTTTCTCATGACGAAGCGCCTTGACCAACATTTAAAGAGGCTCAGGCTGGATCATTAAGTCAAAGATAGTCAGAGTACGCATAGTGAGAAGGTTTCTCTCTCTGTCATGCTGGCTACCGGTGGCTTAAGGCCTCACCTTGTGAGAAACATTATGATCTAGACAAGTAGTGGAATTTATATACCATAAACTTAAACTTTGATGCATTAGATTAAACATGAAAATATTGAAAAATTTTGTAATATAGTCTGAGTTAAAATTATATGTTAAGTTTTATAAATAGCTTATTGATTCAACTAAATAATTTATTAAGTTTTGAAAGCTGTGGTTGCCTTTAATTGCATGTATATTATGCCGTATTATTTAAGTGAAACTTTGTGCGATGTGTGTGATGTGATCCATAATAACTAAAAATAAAATAAACACAACTTTTATATTTTTTTGTACTTATATATAAATATTTTTGTTCTATTTCTTTTATTTGATCAGGAAAATCTTGCTAGTACAGCTGTACAAACAGACAAGATTGACATAACTTTGGCTATTCGGCCTCTTAACGCCCAAAAGTTATTCGCACCGCTAACTTTTACAAATTGAAGTATTTATTTATTTCTTCGGTCCTATAACTTAATGCCTGCATTTTTTATTTCTTTTATTAGTTTTTGTGGTTCGATAAGATTTCACGGTTCCAGACCGTATATGGAAAAAACGGAAACCGCTTGTGACGAAAATTCTTCTCAGAAACTATGTATCATAGAAATTTTGTATTAGATCTTAACAACGCCCACATGTACGATTAGGAGTGCTACAAAACTATCACATTAATAACATAAATATTTGCAATGGATATTACTAAAATCTAATAAATAATGAATCGTTTTTATAACACATTCAGTCACAAAAGTATCGGGAATGGATGGTGATATTTATGGTTTCAATTCAATTTTTTGTTTTTTTTTGTTGTTGTTAGATTGGCACAACTGTTTTCCATATTCGCGCGGAGTTTGAGATGCATCTGTAATTTATATTAAATACAGTGCTGGTTTTAGTAATATCATATATAGTGTGTATTGCGAATTTCATAATGGACAAAAATATCGAACAAAGAGTTTGTCTTAAATTTTGCATCGCTAATGGAATTTTGTGTTCGGAGTCACTGAAAATGTTACAGAAGGCTTACGAAGAATCGACTTTATCAAAAACTAGTGCTTATGAGTGGTTCAAAGCGTTCAAAAGCGGTCGAGATGTGATGAAAGATTTGCCTCGCTCTGGTAGGCCATCAACGTCTGCAACTGAAGTTAACATCGCAAAAGTGAAGGAAATAGTGACTGAAAATCCTCATTCAACTCTGAGAGAGATAGCCGCCGAACTTTCTGTATCTCATGAGTCGATTCGTACCATTTTAACTAATCATTTGGGTATGAAACATGTTGCCGCTCGGCTAGTCCCAAAAGATCTGAATTTTCTCCAAAAACTCAATCGCATGAAAGTCGCTGAGGACATGGTAGAACGAGTCAATTCCGACCCAACATTCATGAAACGCATTGTTACTGGTGACGAGACGTGGGTTTACGAGTTTGACATGCAAACTAGTCAACAAGCTTCGGAGTGGCGCCTTCCACCTGAACCGAAACCGAAAAAACCACGCCAAAGTCGATCAAAAGTCAAAGTCATGTTGACTGTTTTCTTTGACTATCGCGGTGTTGTGCACTCTGAATTCTTACCGGAAGGTCGGAAAGTTTAAGAGAGCAAATTTGACGAAAAAGGCCAGATTTGTGGAAAGAAAATTCTTGGATTTTGCACCACGATAATGCACCTTCGCGCAAGACCATCATTGTGAACGAATTTTTGAACAAACACAACAAATACCATCCAGCAACCACCATATTCACCAGATATGGCTCCAGCTGACTTCTTTATTTTTCCTAAACTCAAATTACCACTTCGTGGTACCCGTTTTCAATCGGTAGAAGACATAAAGGAGAATTCGCGGCGAGAACTGAACTCAATTCCGAAAGGAGCGTTTAAAAAATGTTTTGATGAATGGATTATTCGATGGCGTAAGTGTATCGTTTCTGAAGGAGCATACTTTGAAGGTTATTATTGGTAAGGATATTATTGATCTTTTCCCGGTACTTTCTTGACAGAGTAGTATTCCGCCAATGGTCATAGTCATAATGATTAAACTTCATCCGATCTTATTATTTATAAAAGAAAAGTAGTATTTGTAGTATATCAGTTATCTGGTTTCCATAGTAGAAGCTCTGCTTAGTTTGGGATCAGATGGCCGTGTGTAAATAATGTACTAGGATATTATTATTATTAATTGTAGGTTCTTAGACCACTGAAGGTTTTTGGAGTTCTATAGTAAAGATAATAAAAACTTATGTATAGTGGCGCTGTCATCGGTATATTTAAGTAACTAAAGTTTTAAGTCAGAATTTTTATTAAATTACGATAGACATAAGACAAATAGAAAGGTGAATAAAAAATTTCATGTCTGTTCTCGTAAACAAATTTCTAATTGAGAATCTACGTAACAAGAAAATTAATTTTCTTTAATCGGTCCCTTAATGGACTATCATCGGACTATGGGATAATAGATCCCACCTTATTTCAAACTCTATTATGTTGTAATAAGAGCTAAAACTAATGAATTATGAACATGTCCTATGCCCGATTAAGGGTTAAACAAATTTTAAGCCTTGATGTATGGATATATGATAATGGAGGTCATAGGTTTACAAATGTGGAGGTTTAGATGACGCTAAAATTGTTCCCTTATGTCAAGGTATTTTAGTGAATGTATATGTCTAAACTTAAGATTATAATATATATAATAAAGTTTAAAAAATAAACGCCCGCACTAGGGAATTACTCCCTGTGTCGCGGGGTACTTTACACACATATAACAGCTATTTATGAGTTACACAAATAGTAGTAGGGCGCGGGACTCGAACCCGCGACACGAAGCGGCGAGGCGACTGTCTTAGCCGCTGTCTCACACGTGCAGTCAACATAATATTAATTCTTTGCTGTAATTATTATCCTTGTATTAAGAATACTTTTGTACTTTGTGATACCATATAACAGGTACAACATCTAACGGTTGTTTGGTCGGTTTTTGCTTCGTTCATTTTTTAATTTTCCCGCCACTTCGTATGCTTTGACTTTAGAATGACATGCGGATACTTTTTTAAAAAAAAGCAAAGAGCACAGCATCTCGTGTAGCCAAGATTTTCTCAACTTAAACAAACAATATTCAAGAATATTGTAATTAATATTAATCTTACAATATGATAGAACTGAACTGATATCAGGACATAAAACACTCACACAGAGAAACAAAGAAAGATAGTGAACCCCTCAATCTGTGCCGATTGATTATTTTATGGAACAGGAGCTACACGTGTCCAGAGCTAAGATTGAATTGTTATGACATCGAATGCATGTAATCATCTTACTCATCATCTTTCTCTACTGCATTTCTGCTAAGTGCATCTATATGACTCACGTCAGGTCCTTGTCGATATTCAATTTTAATATATATTTTTTTGTTAAATTCCTGTAACAGCACAATCTCTATGTTGCTGTAATAGTGTAGATTGCCTTTTTATCCGCTTGTGCTACCGCATTCCGGCGCTTATCTCAAGATATACGCACGTCGACGTTGTCGCCTTTCCAAGGAAGACGCGTTGCAACGCTCCCGTTCACGATACCTTCTCGACGAAGTACACTTTTCTGAGTGGCAATAATGATGCTCTGGGTTGGGTGAAATCACTGTTCACTCACGCCGTTCTAGTTCAGCGTCCTTATCTCTGGGATTTCATTATTTCATAAGAATAATCCATACGTACTGTAGTCATTACTTACAGTCAGGTAAGGGATTTGAAATATCTCAGAATACAGCCATACAACCAAACCTCCACTTGTCTCAAATACTATGTATTCTGTTTCTAGAGGTTTCTCGTAAACCTACAACGGGCACCAGTTGGGTACACACTCACACACTCACAAACTTTCGCCTTTATAATATTAGTATGAAGTATGATAATACATTCTTAATAACAAAAAGTATTTTAGGTTGATTTTGTTCTCGATATCTTTTACATCATATTAACATTCTCCTTTGACCTTACTTGTTTCTGCAATAAATAAGAAAATCGATGACATTATAATCTTCCATAAATTTGGAAATCAAACCAACAGCTAGTAAAATGTCGGCAGCGTATACACACTCCATATTAGGTAAAATGGCATATGTGAACACAAACGTGGGTGGTTCTTGTTTATATAATGATTACATAGTATATTTTTATGTCTTATTTTAGCATTTAATTATTTTATAACAAACTAAATAAATGCTAAAATAAAAAATGTTGAACTTTTTTTGAAGAAATTATTTAAATCAAAAATGGTTTTTATTTTTATTATCACAAATTGTAGCCTGAGAATAATACATTCAGACTACCTGATTGCAACCTGCTTTCTCTGGGTTAAATCAACGCTTGCTTCAACTAAGAGAGTTCCAAGAGGTTCTTGTCAATAGAATGCCTAATACTACGTTGAGAACTCATATTATACTATAATTTAGTAAAATAACCTGAGCCTGAACCTTTTAGGCATACTTTACGGTTACCTTGGCATAGATAAGATGTGTGCCACTGTGTTTAGCCATATATGGTTAATTTTTTTTTTCAGTAACATTTAGTTATACACTCCAATTTAGGCTGATTTCAGAGTCGCGCCGGCGAGCGGCGCCGTCCAAACGCGCGCGCTTACAATTACACTAGATAGTAGTTGCGTTTCATAGTCACGCAGTTCAAACGCGCCGCGTGTGAGTCGCGCGCCGTTGGCCAGCGCTGTCCACGCTCCTCTACTGGCAGCTAGCGTTTCAGAGTGACGCGTCTCGCACGCGGCTGTTGAGACGCGCTGGCCGCCGGCGCGTGCCGCGCGCGTCACTCTGAAATCAGCCTTAGGCGTCTAATAAATGCATTTTCTTTTAATCAATTTGGCACCGAGCAGGTTAGGTTAGGACCTGTTTTCAAACTGAATTAATTGACAAGCCTATTGGCGTGGTTGGTAGATTTTTGCCTTGACCTGCGGCGTGTCTTTTTACGCATGGATGGACGATAGGTATAATTCCCACCCAGGACAGATATTTGTGTGCTTGAACATGTCTGTTTGTCCTAAGTTTGGGTGCAACTATTTATATAAGTATGTAATTACAAAAGAAAAGTAGTATACGTACTATATCAGTTATTTGGATTCCATTGTACAAGCTCTGCTTAGTTGGGATCAGGTGGCTGTGTGTGAATAATGTCCCAGGGTATTAATTAATCCAATATAATCGCGAAAGAGTACATCGATGACAAAGACGTCTGGCTCTCACTTCCTACCTGCACATTGCTCGCTGGAGATCTTGTATCCATATAGACATGACTGATCTGCTGTGTTACGTGAACTATCTGTAAATGATTGCTATCATATACTTAATTTAAAATTATTGACTCTGTCTCAAAATGAATAATGTTATTGTTTCGAAGTTTTTCTTTTGTATACCTAAATATAATCTAAAATAATAAGCATTCAGACAACCGATCGAGCATATATTGTGTTTGCCTACTAAATAATTACTCTAATTGGACCAAATCCCGTGTTCATGCCCGCTTGAGTATGTTTCGCCGGACCGTCTCAACTGGGTCGTGTTGAAACCGGTAGTGGATGAACCCGCTGAGTTTGTTTCGCTGGGTCTTCTCAGTTGGGGCGCATTGGATCCGGTGGTAGCATTAAAGCGCGACCGTCGTTATTAACACAAGGTCCGTCATAATAATAATACCTTTAATATAGACAGAACCATTGACAATATGTAGTAAAAATATTAGACTTAAACTAGATAATTAAACATAATCTCTTGACAATAACTTGATACGAGTTAGCTAAATATCATTTCTGTAATAAAATAAATTTTATAAATGTTTTCATACAAGATGTACCTAAATATCTATGTTACTAGAAATAATATCTAATGTATACAACTATATTACTACAAACATGTTCTGACTATTTACAAGCGCTTTTTTAAAGTCTACGTGAATAAAAACCTTTATTATTTTATTTTATAATATTATCTAACCCATGAATGATAAAGAAATATTTTAATAAAAATTTTAACACACTTGCTCATAAAATTGCTGTAATTTAACCGCATTTAGGTACATAATCACCTCACACACCTGTAATCAATTTGTGACTTTTTCATTGCCATTATTCACAAGTGAGTTATAAGATTTTATTTTCTTATTATATTATTTGTTTTATTGATTGAATTGCTTTGTTTTTTTAAAAAAGTTTCGATAAAAAACAAGACTTTTCAATAGTACAAATAAATTACAGTTACAGGGGAAACAGTTACAATTATAATTGTCACAGAGCTTTCGTTCTTCAAAAACGCGCTATAAGAACCATTGTCAAAATACCACAATGGGAATCATGTCGAGAATATTTTGTCAAATTAAAAATACTAACAGTACCAAGTCTATACATTTTCTAAATACTTAGTAATTTTGCAAAATACATACACAGATATGAAACAGAAGAAGAAAGAGATCATAGAGAGAATACGCGAAGGAAAGCTATTAAAAATAACATGGTTCCTAAATTAAATATTGTTAAACATTGCCCTCAGTACCAAGGAGTGGAATTATTTAATAAGTTACCAGCATCTTTGAAGGAAACAGTTTACAATACGAACATATTTAAAACAAGGTTGAAGGCCTTCCTATTGGAGAAGTGTTTTTATGCTGTGACTGAATTGTAAAACCCAATTATTTCAAAAATAATTATAATCTTAATGTTATTTGTAATGACGTGACAAATTAATGTTTTGTAGTTTGTTTTTATTTTATTTAAATTTAATGTGTGGACTATTGTATCGTATTATTTTATTTTGTTGTTTTGTTATTATTTCAATTTATTGTTTTTTCTATTGTATAATTTAATTAATATGTATTCTATACGGATTCAAACACAATGCAAATTGTTAATGTGTAAATAAATAAATTAATTAATATACCTATTGCTTGCTCATTCCATACAACTTCATATTAAAATAGATAATTTAAACTTATACGTTTTTAATAAATTGAACTTTCATTGAAATATAGCGCTTTTCTCTTTATTTTCTGTAATACAGAAAACCCTGAAATTTTTGACGTGGCTAAAACGCTATCATTGAAAAAAAAAGAAACCTCATTGTTTTAGTCTATGGCCGATCGCCATTGTCAGATGCACGCGCATAGGAAAAAATATTTTTCCCCGCCATTACGAAAAGCTTTTCCCAACTCGCTTTCATTGTTGAAAATCTTTTTTTGGTATTAATTTATTTACAAGTGTGTTGAAAAACTCCGTATGATACACGTGTGTATTTGATTACCGTCCTCGACTCTCTTAAGACCCTCATCTAATGGCTCGGGTCTCAATTGCGCCTCAGCGGTAATCACCAACATTACACACCTGTACTATAATGTACTATTTCTAAATAATCTAGACACAAAACTACCTGGTGTCAGAAACAAAATTTTATAACAATAGTTAATGACTAGGTACTTTAATAGAAATAAATCAATCGGCACAGATTGAGGGGTTCACTCTCTTTCTTTGTTTCTCTGTGTGAGTGTTTTATGTCCTGAAAGGCGACAACGTCGACGTGTGTGTATCTTGAGATAAGCGCCGGAGTGCGGTAGCACAAGCGGATAAAAAGGCAATCTACACTATTGCAGCAACATAGAGATTGTGCTGTTACAGGAATTTAACAAAAAAATATATATTAAAATTGAATATCGGCAAGGACCTGACGTGAGTCATATAGATGCACTTAGCAGAAATGCAGTAGAGAAAGATGATGAGTAAGATGATTACATTCGATGTCTTAACAATTCAATCTTCGCTCTGGACACGTGTAGCTCCTGTTCCATAAAAGAATAAATACTTTTTAGTTGACTGATCTATTTTGAGTTTTTTTTTTTATATCTTGATAACATAGGTACCCTAATAGGTTTCAATTATTTCGTGTTGAAACATTTTCTTTCTCATCTATTGTCAGCAACTACTTATTATAAATCCGTGTAAGGTATTTAGTAGGTGTAGAAGACATTGCTTTTGAAAAAGTTCTTATTATGATTTTGTTATTTTATTATTATAGACACATAAATTTCGCGCTTATGATATACATAATATTTGAAACTAAGCCACACTTAAGCATACATCTATACTAATGATGGCTCACAGGTGTTATAACTATTTTATGTTTTTATGATACATTATTCTCGAATACTTCACCGATCAAGATTTAAACTTTTATTTTCTTTGTTTTGTATTCTCTACGACACTACAACTGGCAGGTGGATAGCCAAATTTAAATTTGTTTTACAGTTATTGTTCATTTATTGTATTTACTTAGATATTTTTAATTATTTATTTTTATTTATTTGTAGTATTTTAGTTTTATCTATTTATTATGTTATTTTTGGATTGTGATAGTGATAATGATAGTTTTATGACTGCGGATAGTGATTCAAGTTTTATAAGCATTCCCTCCCTTGGGGACATGCTTGTTTCACAATTTTCTGATGTTCCTAAGAACTTCAATGTGGTCCACATAAATGCCCAAAGCATTCCGGCACACTTCCCTGATATGCTGGCTAACTTAGACTGTAAGAACATCCACGCTATTCTTGTGTCTGAATCTTGGTTGAAACCTTGCCTTCCATCTATCTCTTATTCTCTTCCTGGATTTAACCTAATACGTAACGACCGTGTGATCGGAGGCGGTGGAGGCGTAGCAATATATCTGCGTAATTACATTAATTTTACTATAGTTGACACGTCACCACAGCCTCCATTAAATGCTGGTGAGCACCTTTTTATAGAGGTTGAATTACATCACACAAAGGTTTTATTAGGAGTATACTATTGCCCTTCTCTTCGCATTAATTATTTCTCGTCTTTTGAGACACTTTTAGAAAATCTTACACCTTCTTACAGTCACACTATTGTCATGGGTGATTTTAACACATGCCTTCTTAAAAATGACTCCCGTGCTTCTTCTCTTCAATCGATAATTGATTCCACTAACCTTTTCTGCCTTCCTTTAAATGCTACACATCGTTTCCCTAACGCCCCTCCTTCTTTACTTGATCTTATTATCATTTCTTCTCGTGATCATGTCTCTAAGCATGGACAGTGCTCAGCTGATGTGTTTTCTTATCACGATTTAATCTATCTTTCATATGAAATCCGTCCTCCAAAGGCAAAGTCGAAAATTCTTCTGCAACGCAATTTTAGTGGTATGAACATCGAGAAACTACGAGAAGCTGCTAATAACATTGATTGGAGTGCACTCTTAGACTCAACTTCAGTTAACGATCAAGTGAACGTACTAACTTCCCAGCTGATTGCTTTATATGATATTTATGCCCCAATTCGAGCCATAAAGGTAAAGCATCTCCCGGCTCCTTGGCTAACCATCGAAATAAAAAACATTATGGCTCGAAAAGCAGCAGCGAAAAGTAGATATAAATGTCGGCCTTCAGCCTTAAGTAAAGAAAAGTACATTGCCGTTCGGAATCTCAGCAATAAGATGTGTAGGAATGCACAGCGCCAAAATATTCATAAATCTGTTGAAAATGACGATCCGGCAAGGATTTGGAAATTTCTCAGATCATTAGGAGTGGGAAAAAGTAAAGACTCAATTCCTACAACATTAAATATTGATTCGCTTAATCAGCATTTTTCCTCTGCGTCATCCAATTTTAATGGAACAACCAAAACTAATACTCTTAACTATCTTTCATCTATTCCTACTCCTACTTACTCTCCATTCGTTTTTAATCAATTTACAGATTGTGATGTTAAGAAGAGCATTCTGTCGATATCATCTAACGCGGTTGGAACTGACAATATCACCCGTAATATGGTTCTCCCTATCCTTGATGAAATCCTTCCTGTTCTTTCCCATATCTTTAACTATTCCATTTCCAGTGGCTGCTTCCCGACAGCATGGAAAGCTGCCCAAGTCACTCCCTTACCCAAAACCAAAAATCCTGAATCATTTTCAGATTACCGTCCCATTTCTATACTCCCTTTCCTGTCAAAAGTCCTGGAACGCCTTGTTTCCAACCAACTTACCTCCTTCCTTTACAGAAACCATCTCCTCAACCCGATGCAATCAGGTTTCCGTCCCGGCCATAGTACCGTAACTGCCCTTGTTCATATTACGGATGACATAAGAAAGGCCATGGAGGATGGGAATCTAACAGTTCTCATTCTTCTTGATTTTAGTAACGCTTTCAACTCGGTAGATTTCGACATTCTCCTTGGTATTTTAAACTCTCTTAACATATCTCCAACTGTAATTGATTGGTTCCGTACTTACCTGTTCGGCCGCCGGCAAAGAGTTCGTATTGAAAATTGTTTTTCTTCATGGTGCAGTACAACAGCCGGCGTGCCTCAGGGTGGCGTGCTTTCTCCGTTACTCTTCGCAATTTTTATTAACACGATCTCCCGACACCTAACCTCATCCTACCATCTTTATGCTGATGATCTCCAAATTTATACTCATACTCCACTAGCTACACTTACGGAAACTATTAACTCAGTCAACAATGATCTCGCTAAGATATGTAAATGGAGTCAAGAGTATGGTCTCCGAGTTAATCCATTGAAAACCCAGGCCATTGTCGTGGGCAGCTCTCGAATGGTTTCCAGGGTAGATTGGTCCAGCTTCCCCCAAATTAATTTTGATGGTGTTCTGATCCCATTTAGCAATCAAGTAAAGAACTTGGGGATAATAATAGACAACACTCTATCTTGGGGTCCACAATTAAAGACAGTGAGTCGAAAACTTTTTGCATCCACTGGTTCCCTAAGACGTCTTCGAAACTTTTTACCCATTACCACTAAAACTGCCCTTGCACAATCACTTCTCTTACCAATTCTCGACTATGCCGACGCCAGCTATCTTGATCTCACACAAGAACAACTTGATAAACTTGAGCGACTCCAAAATTTTTGTATCAGATTCATATTTGGCTTACGCAAATATGATCATGTTTCCGAGTTTCGTGCCAAGCTCAAGTGGTTGCCAATTCGCTTTCGTCGGAATGCCCATATTCTCGCTTTATTATTCAATATACTTTTCAACCCCACTACTCCTTCATATCTTAAAGAACGTTTTGAATTCCTTTGTGACACACATTCGAGGCTTTTAAGATCATCAGAAAACCTTAAATTGCACATTCCAGCGCACTCTTCCATCTTTATGGACAAATCATTTGCTGTCCAAGCAGCTCGTTTGTGGAATGAGTTACCTTTTACTATTAAATGCTCTCAGAATATAGTAAGCTTCAAAAAACTTTTGAAAGACCACTATCTGTCTCTATTATAATAATTATTAATTTATTTTATATGAATATAGTATTTTAATATAGTATTATTTTTATAGTATAGTATAATATAATATTTTATTTACGTATATGTATGTGTAATAATAATATGATCATTAACATATTTTTAGTTTTTAGTATACCTTTTTAATTATCTCTTTTGTTCTTTTTTTTTACCTATGTACCACACTTTGTTGCACCATCCCCGGCATTTTTACACATTTAAATCCTATCCATCCAAAGGTTGTCTGGAAGAAATCGCTTTATGCGATAAGACCGCCCATTGTACATTATAATTAAGGTTTCATTGTTAAATGTTCTTTTATTTTTTGTGTACAATAAAGTGTATTTTATTTTATTTTATTATTTTATTAAGGTTATAAGCGCATATTATAGATGTAGATTATTGAAATTACATAGAACATCCTTCTTCAAAATAATAGTTACAACTGAAATAAGGTTATACAGTAAAATAGGACCATGAAAGTTCATGATCTGCTTTAAAATGTCATAATATAGTTGGCACGAAGTCCCTGTAGTTTTAGTACATAAATGATTTATTGAAGTCTTTTCTGTGATTTTATAAGTTTAATATAATAAATATCAACAAAGATCTATATTTTTTTTATAAATACGAAATAAAAATACTTCTCAAGACAGAAGATTATGCACAACTGACCTATACGTTCATAATATATACCTCTAAGATTCAAATAAAATAAAATGTTTATATCACTTTAATTCTGGTTTTGATTGAAGGATCGGCTATTTTATGTGACACTAATGTTTAAGATTGAATTTTATCTTTTGATATATATTAACCATTGTTAATTAAATCATAACTAATTTATTAATGTAGCTATTAGATTACGGACTTGAAAAAGACTAGAAATATTTTCCAATATCTTCCGTTCCATGTCTGTCCATATATTTTGCAAGATTCGTTACTTACCTACATAAAGATTTCCATTATATTGATCGGTACTCAGGGGTGATGTGTTTCTAACTGGAATTCAACTACGGAGGTCAAACGCATCAGAGACCACCCAAGATTAAATCACCAACTGTTTCATTACTGTAAAGTGTTGAGTGTATTCGACAAAGTGGGTTTAGCAATTCTATCCCAGTACAGCAATTAAATAGGCAATTTATAGGACATACCCAAATGTCACAACTAATATGGTCTCCACCATAGTCGTTGTTACATTTGGGTATGTCCAAGATTGGAAGATATGACAAATTATGTAAAATTTACGGTTTTTTTTGGGTTTGGAAATCCATTCTGCGCAAAATTCTAAATAAATTAATGCCATCGTCTATAAGCTTATAGTGAAAAATATAAGCATAAAGCGTTTTAAAAACGTACTAAAGCGCCATTTCTTAATTATATACAAGCCTATTTTAGATAAATAGGTAACATTTTGAAACTCTTTCACTTAACAATATCTTGTACTTATAAATAAGATTTACAGTAAAGTTTGTTATTTAATTCTAGTTTTTATATTGTAATAAAGTCTTTTATTATTATTATTATTAAGTACGCAAGGCAATTTATCAACTGTGTGCGCAAATACAGAACAACTATATACTACTTAAACTATAAATTTCGATAATTAAACTTAAACATAAACTCTTTGACGGTAACTATGTACAAGCTGTCTAAATATAATTACAAATATAAAAAAATATATAAATGTTGTAACGATCCGTGCACCTAAATATCTATATGTATCTAGAAATAATTATGTATACTTAACTATATCACTACCAACATGTTCTGACTATTTACAAGCGTTTTTTAAAGTTTACGTGAATTTTTTTATTTTATTGTTTCAGCTTCATAATCAAATGGTGGTAAAATCACGATTAACCATTAGGCTTATGTACAAGCCTAATGGTTAATCGTGGTCTAATGGTAAGCGCAAAAAGGGGCATATAACACTGCTATATTCTCTCTGGTTTAGTACTAGGTGTTTTATTTCAAAAATACTTTTTTGTTTGGCGCAGCATTTAAGCCATGACCTCATTATCTTTGGTTGGACACCTATTCACTAGACGAACTAAGTAGTTAAGGATATACAATGTACCGTTAAGTTCTCGTTTACTATAAGACCAAGGAAATGTCATATTTAAATATGCCGCCTAATTGTGCAGAATTAATAATAATAATATCCTGGGACAATATGCACATACGGCCATCTGATCTCAAACGGAGCAGAGCTTGTATTGTTTGCATACTAGTATACAACTTTTATTTTGTAAATACATTATATATATATTATTATAGATGAGACTCCAGTTAGGTTATTTAAAAAGAAATCACATAAATCTAACCGAATTTATATTTCTCAAGAACAGATACCAATGCTAGCAACGTTATTTTAAACAATATGGCGTTAAATAAATTTTAAAACAACACGACCACAACCGACACGTTCGAACGCCACGCACAGAGTGAGCCCGGGGCCCAGCAAGCGATTATATTTATAGAGCCGTGTTCGTTTCCGATCTGGCGTAAACTGGATTCGATAATACGGCCGTTCCTGGCAGCGAGGCGTCCCGACCGCTTCATCAATCAACAGAGGCAAGGCGGCAGAGGCGTCTTCAAGCTACATCAGAATTGGCACCAATGAGTTCATCCTCTTAATATAGAAAACACACGTAAGCCTTAATTCTCTCAAACCTTTTAAGGCTTTTGAAAAAAAAGATCCAAAATTAAAATTTAGTATCCTGACTACAGACGCAAGCGTGCACTCTTACATCGGCAGTAAGGACCAGCCAAAAATGAATTTTATAAGTGAAAAGAGTGGATGTCGTGCAAACACCTCAAACTGCGCAATTTAAGGCACCCGCACGACACCTGTATTATGTTAGCTCGTATATGAACGTCTAACACAGTAGCGCGCTATTGTCGTCAATATTCGCCGATACAGATAACGAATACTACGACACAACACAGCCACACAGTAGGGAAGCAAAATCCGGCCGAATCCGCCTCTACCATACCGCAAAAAATGAATGGGAAGTAAAGCACCGAAGTGCCCACCTCAACCTTGAAAACGGGAAGTAAAGCACCTTAGTGCCCACCTCGACCTCATAAATGGGAAGTAAAGCACAGAGGTGCCCACCTCGACCTCAATAACGGGAAGTAAAGCACAGAGGTGCCCACCTCGACCGCAAATATGGGAAGTAAAGCACAGAAGTGCCAACCTCGACCGCAATAACGGGAAGTAAAGCACAGAAGTGCCCACCTCGACCGCAAATATGGGAAGTAAAGCACAGTAGTGCCCACCTCAACCTTCGCGTACCACCCTCAAAGAAAGCGGAGGACGTGTCCGGGGTCCACTCCCCGCGCTACAACACAGTATGTTGGGCCGCCACTTGGGTCTTATTGAAGTCAGTTTAAGTATGATGTTCCCGGTGAGAAACCTCGTAGCGGTGATGTGAAAGCGTGCGCAAGACCTTGTAGAGGCCGTACATACCGGAATCGAGTTTGCCAGCTGACTGAACCTGCCAGGACAGCGCCCAATGCGTATTCAGAGAACACGACTTCCAGGGACTAAGCCCTGCACGCCTACAGAGCGCACGTCTGCTGTAGCCAGATACTCCGAGGTATTAGCCTTGGGAGCCACCACTCGATAGCACTGGTAGTCTGTTTCAACCAGCAAGGCTGTCACTCACCTTCTCCACACCAAGTGTACTACAGACAGAATAACACTAAAACCTTTCAATGCCATTCCACTCATAGCACACACGGTTGGACCTTATTATCAAAAATTGCGGAACAACTCTCAGAACAGGATTTCCTGTGCAACACAAAGTTAGAATTTCATCCCAACATAAAGTCAGGAGCTTCTTGCCCAACATAAAGTCAAATCTTAAAACATAAAGCCAGCCACGCGGGCAAGGTGCCTAGCGCCAGGGTGATGCGACGAACACACAACAAGAAGTGTTAACTTCCTTCACCCAACCACAACGCATGATGCCACCTCAAAGGAGGCTGCACAAGTCTCCAGGCATCAGTCGCTTCGCCAAGGCACCATGCATTGTGAAGATGACTGCGTGGTCCTCCAGCCGTCCTCAGCAATAATCTGTAACAAGACGCGACACACGCGTCTACCCGACTTAGTAACGAAGCTGACACACGTTATAAGCGATGTGACCAACAAAATTATAAGGACTGACAAAACATCCCTTCCTTACCGTACATTACATGCATTAATGTCAATCATCATCCTCTAAACTCTAGCTAGCTATGTTTGAAAATGCAGTCATGGTTTCTATTGTGATAACACTACTAGTATGTTGGTCAAATGTGTGTTAAGAAATTAGGTGTACCTACAGGATGATGACAAACAAGACCACATGCAAAGTTTTCGTTAAGTTAGGATGAGATAGTTGAACTCAGTTTCGAAAAATGCAGCGCATATTCCCGGACACGATTTACTTCTCCAAGGCACCATGCATTGTGCCGCCACTTGCGCAGTCTTACCTCAACTGAGTAGCTTCGCCTCATAGCGACTACTTTGCAAGGCTTTGGTCACTTTGTAAGGACTACCCGTCCTGGTGTCCAGCTTTCCTGCAGACTGAGCATACATGATTACAAAAACGAGATCATTAAGTTTAAATTCATGAGTCTGAAGTCTACTACAGTTAACTTACTCATACAGCGTCTAGTTACTTCACTTAAAGCATCTCAGTTGGTTGAAAGACTATTTAGTTGAAATTTAAAGCACTATTATTATGAGTTGTCACCTCTTAGATGGTTAGTGCTGATTTAATGGATTTTGAGTTATTTTTATTTTGAGTTGTTACCCTATTGTAGAAACATTTTTGATTTTGTAGTTGTGTCTGTTTTGTTGAGTCATATTTTATGCTCTGTTTTCTCTACAAAATATTATCAAAATTAAACTTATTTCATTATTGGCTATTGTAGTTTTTAGGTCATAGTACAATTTTATATTCATCTTAGCGTTATCTAAGTTTGTTCCTTTTTTACTGCCAATTTTTGAAGTTGGGTCCTTTAGATGGTTTCTGAAAAATATATTTTACAACATAGCTAAAAAGATAAAAAATGTTTTTTATGAGCTTTCCAAATCGATTTGGGGCTCATGAGTCTGTAAGTAAGTAAAATAAACATTTTATATTTCATGAAAACAATGCAACGCCGGCAATTTTTGGTAAACATGGTAGAAGAACGTGATAAAAAGAATATTACTCCTCCTTTCACTTTTACTTAACAACAGCAACCGTAGCTTACTTAGCAACCGTAGAAGATAACTTGAAGATGTCATCAAGTTATGAAGTTTCATCCAAAAAAACTCATGCTGTCTTGATACCGGTTCACATATCTATACCTAGTACGTCTAAAAAAACAAAATTCTGTTGCCCCGAACTACTATATTTCACCGATCCGGAGCGATGAAAGTGATATTGACAACTCCAATGAAGATTCTAATACTCAATTGTTAAACAAAAATGAGCTCCCACCTAAGATCCTACCTTCATCATCATCGGTGACTTCGGCCAGCACCAGCAGAGGCACCTCGAGTTCCAGTTAAGATGATAGTAAGCAAGTAGACCTGGAAAATGTTATGCTTCCTGAAACTGGTATAGACATCGAAAAAAGGGCAAAAAGAGAGTATGCAAACCAGCAAGTCAGAAATTGAGAAACTCCTGAGAAATTCTGGCAAATTCTACCAATCCGTGTCAACATTTAAGAACCTAATACAAGAAAGAAAAGTGGAAACAGCCTGTGGAGACAAATGTTGCATATTTTTATAAAAATAAAACACAATCAAGTATTATTCAAGCGGATTTTAGAGGAAAACACAATCATCATCCAACTATTGACCGACAAATTAGACAGAACGTTTAAAGTTTTATTAATTCGATTCCCCGGATTAAATGACACTATTTGACAGCCTAAACAACAAGAAAATTCATAGCAAGTGATAAATCATTAGCAGATGTCTACCGAGATTATAAAAAACGTCTTGAAGAGGGTGAACTACCGGTTGCCACGTCTTCTACATTCAACAGGATATTCAATACAGAATTTAACATTTCTTTCTACGTACCGAAAAAAAAATCAATGCGATTTGGGCGAAAGGTACAAGAATTTAAACGAAGAAGAAGAGTGCAGGTAAGACAGAATTATGAAGAGCATCTAAAATAAAAAGATTTTACAAGGACTGAAAAAAAAAATGACAAGAATGGGACAGATGGTACAATCGTAGCAATTTACGACTTACATACAGTGCAGATTCTTAAAGGACAAATATCCTTATTCTTCTATAAATGAAATATGATCGTAGTGATTCAGATGTTCATTTAAAACTGTTTTTCTACTTTGCAATATATTTTATGTTTTGTTTAAGAGTTACGACCCATTTGGGTGTATGCGACCGACATAAAGTAATGCTCCTGATAGTATACTAATAAATAATAATGATTGACTGCAGTAGTTTTTTTTTATTTTATTAACAAATAATATACTTTTACTGTTGGTCATAGCACACTGTCAATTGGACTTATTATAAATAATTCAAAAAGCCATTACTTTCTAAATGTCTAATGCCTCTTCAAAAGAGAGTCAACTAATAACTTAATTCACCAACACAGGCTCAACTCAAATTAGTATAACAAATATACATACATTTACAAGCAAAAGGGAAATAATTCAAAAAATCTGATTTATAACCTTCAAACGTGTATGAAACACTAAAGTAATATTAAAATATTATTCTTGTGTATAAATAAAGTAAACCATAAAAACAAAACACTCCTGCAGTGCACAGGGACACAGAAAACAGGTTTTCGTGTTTTGTGAAAAAAGTGCTTTTTTGAGTTAATACCTCTTTAGATCTAGGTGTGCGATATATATAATAGGTCTTTACCTATGAAATTGCCGTTTTGTATGAAAAAATTTAAACGAATTTTTTTCATGAATTTTTTTATTTGTATTAATCGAAGTAATCACCCATGCAATCAATGCATCTTTGCCATCGCAGTGGCAGTTTATTGATGCCCTTCTTAAAGAAATCAGCTGGACGGGAGGCAACAAATTCTTCAAAGGCATTTTGTACTGCCTCTCGGGTATTGAATTTTTTTCCCGCCAAGAAGTTATCCAAATTCTGGAAAAAGTAGTAGTCTGTAGGCGCAAGGTCTGGTGAGTAGGGCGGATGACGGAGAGCTTCCAACCCCAGTTCTTGCAACTTGGAGACCGTCTGCTGTGCAGTATGAGGTCGCGCGTTGTCGTGCAGGAGCAGCGGAGACGAGCGATTGACCAATGCTGGTTGGAGATGCGCCAGCTTCTCCACCATTGTGCTCAGTTCTTCACAGTACACATCTGCAGTAATGCTCACCCCGTTTGGTAAGAAGCTGTGATGAATCACACCGGCGCTAGACCACCAAACAGTGACCATCACTTTTCTAGGGGTAAGTTTTCGTTTAGGGCATTGTTTAGGTGCTGAACCAGGATCCAACCAACTTGCTGAGCGCTTGCGGTTATCAAACAGAATCCATTTTTCATCGCAGGTAACAATGCGGTTCAAAATTCCTTCATTTGTGTGTCTGTTGAGCAGTGCAAGGCACGTCTCGACGCGTACTTCGCGCTGGCGATCATTGAGTTCGTGGGGCACCCATTTGTCAAGCTTTTTTACCTTGCCAATTTGACGCAAATGGACCAATATTGTTTTGACGCTAACGTCGAAAGCTGCTGCTAATTCAGCCGTAGATTGTGTATCATCAGCTTCCACAACCGCCTTTAATTCGTCATTGTCGACCAAAGTCTTCGGACGACCGCGAGGTTCATTTTTCAGGTCGAAATTTCCAGAACGGAAGCGAGCAAACCAATAACAGGTGGTGCGTTGGTTTGTAGTGTTAGCTCCGTAAACGTCGTTGATGTTGCGTGCCGCTTGTGCCGCGTTGCTGCCACAACGGTTCTCATATTCCATAATTACTCGAATTTTTAACGTATCGAAGATGACGAAAAAGATTGAAATGCGATGAAAATGTAACACTAATCAATAAAGAAATGACTACTTTTGGAAAAAAGAATCCATGTTTTTAAAATAAAATTAATTTGAAATTAGAATTCTTAGCCAAACAAAAATTATTTTGATTTGAAATGGCCAGTACTGCAGAACGGCAATTTCATAGGTAAAGACCTAATATATATATATATATATATAATCATATATAATAATATATAATATATATATATATATATATAGACAATTACATCCAGACTCAGAAAAAAACACACATATTCATGCACACAAATTTCTCTCCTGGGTGGGAATCTATGGCAAGCATTTACCAACCACAGCAACCAGCCCGTCAAATTGTACCAGGTATTTTCATATTAAAGTCACTAAAGTGCCATTGTTAGTACTGATAGTATTTACCAGGTACTTTAAATTCCTAGAAATAATTTACACATAGCCTGAGTGCCAACATATTAGGATCTGTGGTACGTGTATAAACATAATTACGAAAGAGTGCGCTTCTGACTTCTATTTGTCCCCTTGCTTTGTTGCATCAATAATACGTAATGCTTATGCGTTATGTTGGTATATAATATGCACCGGTATTGTATTTTAGAATGACGAAACATAGACATAGCCCGAATAATTGCCAAGCTGAAGTAGCAGTGGGCGGGGCACATAGGTTGTAGAACCGACGGGCGCTGGGGAAAAAAGGCTCTCGAGTCCACGAATCGGAAGACGCAGCGTACTACTAGGCCTTCTAGAAGATGGATGATCTTGTGAGAGCCGTTGGAAGCCGCTGGATGCGGGTAGCGCATGACCGGAAATTATGGAGATCTTTGGAGGTGGCCAATGTCAGGCAGTGGTGTCTTTCAACTGGTATGATGATGATGATAGAAACTTATTATTTGAATGAATATAAAAATGTATTACAATATGCTTAATTTTTATACAAAATGCTTAGAAATAATTGTGTACAATATTAATTTTATGTCAATTATTAAAGAATAAAGTTATAAAAATGGTGATTTATTGTCAGATTCATAAATAGAATCAACAAAAATAGCAATAATGTAATAGTTATCGGTATTATTATGATAAGACGTATTAAACCTTAAGGTCAGATTATGTGGAATGTGGATTTTAATTGTCAGAACTCAGAATAGGTTTTCCAAGGACAGCAGTAATAATAAAATGGCATTTGTAAGTCAGACCTATGGCGTAGATTCAATTTGGTTGCAATTATTCACAAAACGAAAGTAACGAAGTATAAATAATAACCGGACGATGACTTAAGCGATTTAATCAATTTACACTTCGATTCTATTGACCAAAAAAATCCCTACTTACACATTCACCAAATTTAGAATAGCAACAAAAATAAAATAATAATATAACAACCTAAGTGATCTGTTTCTTGTATAAATTGTAAAATTTCTGTATATAATCGTTCGCGGTGTTTACCTTTAAGTAATTGTTACATTGTTATAAGTTTATTGATAATGTGTTAGTTTTTGATGATTTACAAGGGTATTTCAGCCGTACGAAATACCCTTGTAAATCATCAAATCAAGAGAAAACTGTTGATAGTATGTATTATTCATAGACTTAGTCTAAATACTTTTAATTAATCGGCGTTTGTTTATTACTTCCTCTGAAAGCATTTAAATTTAAAATACCTTGTGTTTTCATCACAATTTGAGGTGAATAAACCCGGTAACGAAATCATAATATGTACATATATATATATTCATTGTATAGTTATATACAGGGTGCCCATCATATACTCAATTAAAAAAAGTAAAACCATAAGATCAGCCGTATAATAGGACCAAAGGAAAAAAAGAATTTCACCGCAAAATATTTTAGGTGAATATACCGTCAGCACATCTCCAGGAAAGCTGGGTGAACATCTTATAACTTTAGATCACTTAATTAACTGCTAGTTATTACATAGAACACATACTGAACATCCAGAATCAGGCATTGTTCCCAAGTCCTTTTCCATGCCACAATACGTAATTTTGGCCTAGTCATAGTCATAAGACAGAGTGGGTAATTTTCTTAATTCGTCGATCGTCAACCGTGAATAAAAATGTATGAGGAATTTTGTAACATCAAGCTATCCCAATCTGTCGAATTTCCCCAATTGAAAGTGAACCTTATACTTATGTGTTAAAATTGGAACTCTATAAAAGAAATTTGACAGATTAAGGAAGCTGGATATGGTGGCGTCTGTATCAGCTCAGTTCAAGCATTAAATTGCGTAATAGTACCAGGTACTTTATCATTTTTAATACAGTTTTCACGTCCATAAGAAATGAAGTTTAATTATGGGAGTTCAAGAGTGCCTACTGAACCGTCGCATAAATAGTATACCACAAAATAACTTCTTATAGTTTTATATGAATTTTATATAAAACTATTATACTCGGTTTATATATATATATATATTGTTTGTCTTTTCATGGATCTATCTATTGAATTGTATTCGTTACTTAACATTATAATATTATAAATTAATGCTCGTTCGGTTTAAATCCTTTACAAGATTACGTCAGCACCCTGTAGGTATACCTACATTTAATAATGAAATGAATTTTCCTTGGGAATTTCATAAAGATGATGTCAAGCGATAACCAAATCGTGTGTGAGTCTAATGATAAAGTCCAATATTTTTCCATACAGGATCTTCTGCTGCATGCTTAAGCGAGCCTTTCATTGTTTTGTTTACCAACTCTGTTTTAGGTAATATCACGTACGTAATGTCAATCAAATAAGATAGCACGGCTCGTTTTTTATTAGAACAGTTTTATGGGAAATACCCAGCGTTGTGTATTTTGTTGGTCTAGTGGTTAGTGACCCTGCCTGCTAAGCCAGAGGTCGTGGGTTCGATTCCAACCCGGGACAAATCTTTATGTGATGAACACGATGACGTTTATATTATCTATATAATGATGTGTCTTTCCTGGCCGTTTTCGACCACAGCGACTGCATACATTTTAATTTTAATTATTTTTAAGAGGACATCAGGAGCGTAGTTGGCCAGCTCTTCATGGGCCCTCATGTGACTGCAATAGCCAATCTTCAACAGCGGCTGCACACCAGGACACCGTTTACGTAAATGTACTGTTTCGCCGAAGATGGTTGAGATTTTAGAGCGTCACGCCTAGCGTCTAACTCAGCCCGTCTCCCATCCTCAATGTCAGAAACCTTCTGATGTACAAGGCGTCTCCATTCAAGCCGTTTTTGTGCCTGGGTTACCCATTTAGCTGGATCTATATAATATGTTATGTATTTAGACATATATTTTTATCAGTTGTCTGGTTGACATAGTACAGGCTTTGCCTAGTTTGGGATCCGAAGGCAGTGTGTAGGTTGTACACAGTGCAGATATTAAAAAAAAATATTAAAAATATTTTTTTTAGAAGCCTGTTGATGGTTTAAGCGTATGTACAGACGCCACCACATCCAGCTACCCCAATCTGTCAAAAGGTTGACTTTCAATCGAGGAAATTTGGCAGATTGGAATAGCTTGATGTGCTGGCTGTCTGTTCGTATAAGTTTCTATTATCAAAATTATATATACAGATATCATGTGTGTAGTCTCTACTGAACCCATTATCCATTTAAATTGTATTTATTTATATCACACTTTTCGCCAATAGTTTATTTAAAGTCCCAAATGGTAGTTTTCAAGTACATTTTAAAAAGAAGTTGCTAACAGTAAATATTGATTCACTGTTAGTAACTGCTATCTATTCGTAATATTGAATTGTCGGTATGTAAAATCAGCACTTGCGAACAGCTTGTTAACAAATTTTTCATGTGTTCGTAATTGGCAGGATAAGGTTTACATGAATAAAAATAATTAAAAATAAAACTACTTGTTGGAGACTTGGATGGATGCTAGTCTTTGATAAAATCTAATTATATTTCAGACATTTTCTGGATAGAGCACCTGAAGGAAGAATTATTAAACCTCGGCCCGAAGACCATTAAAATTTGGAAACGGTACGTAGACGATATATTTTGTATCATTAAAGGTAGTAAACAGGAAGCAGATCAATATATGGAACACCTCAACTCCTTTCATCCGAATATGCGGTTTCCATATGAAATGGAGACAGACAGATCGCTGTCGTTATTGGATGTTAAAATAACTGCGAGATTGGATGGAACTCTGTCACACTGTGTATATCGCAAGCCCACGCACACTGACAGATACTTACACGGTACTTTCTCTCGGTTGTCTCGTCCCTAACGAATAGAGCTCATGACCTCTGTGACCCTGATCACCTAGATCGAGAGTTGGTTCATGTTCAGCAGGTGCTCAATTATAATGGATACAGAGTGAGTCGGCATGGTGGACGAAAAGAGAAGCGGCACAAACGTCCGGACGTTAGCGAACAACCTGCATACACGCCCTATATAAAAGGTGTAACGGACAAGATCGGTTCGGTGCTAAAAAAGTTTGCCATACGCACCGCACCATCAGAATCAGAATCAGAATCAGAATAGTTTATTTGTAAAACATAGGTTTAGAACATATACATTAATCATACATGTCAAGGTCTTAAATAATTATTTGTTACACTATGTTTTGTCATTGATGACATACAAATACAATAAAATACATTAAAAAAATATATATATCAAAATTCATTAAATAAACAAAATTACTACAAAAATGTCATAACAAATTAATATGTAAGAAATTATAATAAACAATAATGAGTAAATTAATTAAAGTGATTTATCATTTAAATATTCATCTAAGGTATAATAACATTTCTCAGTCAATATTTTGTGAATAGATTTTTTGAACATCTTTAATGGCATACACTTTATGATATCAGGTATTTTATTATAAATTTTGGGAGCAACACCAAAGAAGCTCTTTTTCATCAATGCAGTATTACATTTTACCATACACAGGTTATTTTCATATTGACTTCGAATTGGAGTCTTCTTAACTTCTGAAAATTTTGTGAACAACCATATACAGGGTGTCCGGTGGCAGAATTTGGATTTAAAATGTAAATAACAAAAAACTACAAAATATATACATTTATATTTTTAATCATTTGAAATAGACAAATGCGGGTTTTATTTCTTAAAAATTATGGCGTCTAAATGTTGGCCGTTACGTCGGACACATTCTTGGAATCTGGCTTCAGTATTCCTTGCCACTCGCTGGAGAAGTGCGGCCGGGATGCCATGAACTTCGCGAACGATATTTTCTTTTAATGCTGAGATAGTCTCCGGGCTTTTTTCATACACTTTACTTTTAAGATACCCCCACAGAAAAAAGTCCATGTGGGTAAGATCCGGAGACCTGGGTGGCCAGGGGATGTCACCGAAACGGCTTATCATTTTGTTAGGGAAGAAATCACGAAGTAGCGCCATGGTCTCCCTAGCAGTGTGAGGCGTAGCGCCATCTTGCTGAAACCATGTCTGCGAAGTGAAGGCAGGATGTTCTCTCAATGTTGGAAAAAAATATTCGTTCAGCATTCGCCGATAAGCAACACCGTCCACAGAAATTGCTTGCCCTTGACGATTTTCAAAAAAATAGGGTCTAATTATTCCCCTGCTTGATAATGCACACCAAACCGTCACTTTGGGACTGTGAAGTGGCTTTTGATGTTTTAAGCTGGGGTTTTGTCCTTTAGGGGACCAATAACGACAATTCTGTTTATTTACACTTCCATTTAAATGAAAATGGGCTTCATCAGTCCAGAAAATAATATTCACTGTGCAAAATCGCTCCAACATTGTCTCACATAAATTTTTGCGCATATTGAAATCATTAGGCTTAAGCGCTTGCACTATTTGAATTTTAAATGGATGAAATTTAAGATCTTTCTTCAATATCTCGTGCACTATAGTTTTTGGAAGCCCCAAGGCAGCCGCTCTCTTGCGAACGGACTGACGCGGATTATCGCGCAAACTGGACGCGACGAGTTCAATATTTTCATTTGTTCTTGACGTCCGGCTGGGCCCCGGTCGTGGGCTGTTTTCTGCTGAACTTGTTGCCCGAAACCTTCGCACCCATAATCGAATTAAATTTTCACTTGGGGCGTCACGTAACCGTCGAATATCGTAACGTGAACAAAATCTTCAACAAGCAATTGCACACGAATCATTGGCTTTGAAAAACGCTTCGATTGCGAACGCACGTTGTTCACCCGTCCACTGCGACATCGCGACTAAATAACCCGCACGAATGACGAAGCTGACGACACCCACTCCCCGCTTCTCCGCTTAACGGTTACGGAGAAATTTGAAATTTAAATCCTAATTCTGCCACCGGACACCCTGTACATGCCCGATACAGCCGCGCCGTGACAAACGTGATAGGCACACCGAAGGATGTTTTGCCGCTACAAACACCAGGAGTCTACAAATAGAATTGCAGCTGCGGCAGTTCCTATATAGACCAGACTGAGCGGACCATCGCGGACAGGGTCATAGAACATGTCGCAGCGGTAAACAAGCGCCAGACTAACAAGTCAGCAGTTGCCGAACATTTATTACAACCCGGCACTAATCACTGGATTGATTTTGACCACCCACAAGTCCTTTCCACCGAGCGTCACTACTACTCGCGAGTTGTGCGTGAAGCCCTTGAAATTAAGAAAAACAAAAATTTCAATCGGGAGGACGATTTCAAATTGTCGCCGTCATGGAATCCAGTGATTAAACATTTAATACAGCGAGATGTACAGTCGGTTAAAATGTGGACCGTTAGTGCAGTGTGTAACCGTCCTTATCAGTGTGATAAACGACCAGTGAGGGTAGTTAAATACTCCATACCCTCAGAAGTGGAGAAACACCGCTGCGCCAGTCATCCCGTGACCACTATCAATGCAACTTGGTCGAAACGTCGGGAAAATAACAATAAGGTTAGTCGCGTTAACAATGTTCATATATAATTTTCAAAATGAGTTGTACCAATTAAATTGCGGGTGGGAATTATTAACAATTCATTCGATATTTCTATCCATTCGATTTTTTATATCAGTGTGAGTGTGAGCACCACGGTGCGATTAGCGCACACGGGACCTAATAACTACTCCATGGTTCGTGGGTTCGATACCCACCCGCAATTACATTTTTACAACTCATTACTTGCATAAACTTGTTTTCAGTTCAGCATGGTAAAAATGCAAGAAGTTAAAAATTAAATAATAGTCAATTATATAAACTATGATTAAAGAAGAATTCCTAATTAAATTTTAAATAATGGCTTGAACCTTCAATAGCATTTTTCATTTCAGATTGTTTGCAGCACACTTCTAAATAGTGAACTTGGAAGTATGTACATATTTCTAATAGGATGTCCTATGTAAGTTCCATGGAAAAACCTTCGTGGCTTGTATCCATTTTATTTCCTTTATATTGTTTAGATATTCCATGCAGGTACTTTACTTATATATTAATGGGGAGAAAGCTGTCTTAACTTTATTGATAACTAGTATTTGACCGCGGCATTGTCCCCATTTATATTTAACTCAATGAAACAAATGCATTACGCAGCCACATGTTACTAATAAAAATCAAAAGTAACATCTAAACAAGAAGTTAAATTTACTAAATATGTCATTAGCCCGTTATGAGGTTTCAGAGTCATAACAATAATGTTATAAAAGCGAAAGTTTGTAAGTGTGTATGTTTTTACTCTTTTACGCAAAAACAACCGAAAAGATTTTGATGAAACTTTGTAGTAGTATAGCTTATATATCCGAATAACACATAGGCTATAATTTACAAAGTTAAACGCGGGTAAAACCGCGGGGCACAGCTAGTTTCTCATATATAACCGAACCTGGCTCTCTCAGGTAGCAATACCCCCCAAAACCTAAATAATGGACATACCACATCTTGGGTATCACGAGAAAGTCTCCATTACCTTCACTCAATCACTCCAGTCACTCCTGTAGTAAGATTTAATTCTTTAATAACGTTTCTAAACACAATACACAAAGCATTGTCCATCGTGAATAACTATAATAGTCCTTTAGGATTGACTGGATTGACGTAACGATGTGATAATTTCGATATAAACTAAGATTTTATTTAGAGGTTAAGACAGTTAACTCGCTACTCCGTGTCCTGGGTTCGATTTCCACGAAAGACAACCCCAACCCCGCGATACAGATTAATATTGTTAGTATGGGAGACGAAGATATGCCATAAAAGGAAGTTTATGATAGGCGTTTTAGATCATAATTTAATTTATAGTATTTTTTCTGTAGTCTTTAGAAAAAATTAGTAGTAGATAAAATATACCCCAGTTTTTTCAATCTTAGACAAATGACAACAGACAAAGTGACAAAAAGATAGAGATTCGAGTTAAAGAAACCTAAATACCTGACAGTTATTTTTAGGGTTCCGTACTCAAAGGGTAAAACGGGACCCTATTACCTCAGACTTCGCTGTCTGTCTGTCTGTCCGTCTGTCACCAGGCTGTATCTTATTAACCGTGATAGTTAGACAGTTTCAATTTTCACAGATGATGATAACAAATACAAATAAACAAAATAAAATGAATTTTTTGTTCGTTTTTATAGATAAATGATACGGAACCCTTTGTGCGCGAGTCCGACTCGAACTTGGCCGGTTTTTTAATATCATCAATCAAAAATACAAATCAATCAAAAACATGTAAGTTACACATGGGTCAAACATAGTAGCAGAAATGTATGTATGTATGTAACGACAGTGGCACAGAATAGGTAATAACAAAAATTTTACAATAAATAAAACATTTACTGTCTATGCTTTCAACGTAGTTAGCTATACGTACGTGCAATGTATCAATGCTTTGTCTTTATTAACCTCAAGTCAACCCACAATTTATTTACGAGTTTAGCGTTGTTAAAAGGGTCTATTAGTTCACGTTACACGTAGATAATCGGTCACACAATACAATGATGTTAACTAGCGTGCCATGTTTTGAGGAACAGAACCACATTGATACTCCAAGCGAACTTTTTACAAATATCCACCTGAGGCGGATTTCCTTACTTCGACTGTATAAAGTCTGTTCAGAGTCTCCTAAGTAAGTGGCAGTGCTTGCGTACCCATGCTTTTGATAATACAAGATGCGCATAGTGCATTTTAAAAATGTAACAGCTTTCTAAACTGCATCTCTGGGGAACTGTATCAATAAAATCATCCACCTGTTGCCGCTAAGTTGCCGTCAACTTGTGTCCAGGCGGAAGATTTTTGGCAGGACATACAAATGTAATGGGTACGCAAACACTGCCTTGCCCAAGATTAAACCTTTATTGACACAGTTACCCAGAGATACAGTTTAGAAAGCTGTTGCAACTTTTAAATCCACAACACCGGTTTTGTAGAACCAAAAGCACTAGGAGAATTATGCCTTTTTTTAATTTAGTGCAAACGTCGTGGAACAACAATTATACTCTCTGTGTATTTTTCATCAAAGACCGATGGGAGGGGCTAGCTGACACTACATAAGATAAGTCAGTGTTCTACGTTCTCTATTAAACTTTTGATTTGCAGCACGGTGTTCTTCAGGTTATTATGGACATTCCCATAGCACCTATTGATCTTACCCAAGAAACAAATACGAGGCCTATCTGTGGTTGAAATGGCACACACATTCATATAGAAGCTGCCTCTCATAAACTCTCTGACTTGAAGTTGAGGTCGCGTATTTCTTGGAAACAAGCCATTTCATTTTCTACACAGTTGTTCTGAATCTAGAACAATAAAAGTTTGAGATCCCACGGCACTATTTTGACGCTCATATGGTTTTTAGTTATCATGATAATAATAATATTAATATCCTGGGACATTATTTACACACGGCCATCTGATTCCAAACTAAGCAGAGCTTGTACTATGGAAACCAAATAACTGATATACTATATATACTAATTTTCTTTTGTAAATACATACTTATATAAATAATTACACCCAGATTCAAGACAAACAGACATGTTCATGCACACAAATATTTGTCCTGAGTGGGAATCGATCCCACGACCTCCGGCGTGAAAAGCAATCATTTGCCAACCACGCCAAGAGGCCCGTCATGAAGATTACAGACATCTTTAAAATCAGTTGTATAAATTAAGATGCGAGTGGGATTATAATTAAAGCAATGCATTTGTACCGCTAGTACACGAGTTAATGTTTATTCTGAATTTTTGATGTAAGCTTTAACTTTTTAAGTTGCTATAAAACATTGTAAAGAAATTGAAAATGTGAACTGAATCAAATTTGTAAGACAATGAGTTCACCTATTCCACAATCTCACTATCACAGTCAATTGGGATATTGGTGCCATAAATAATGAAGTCAAGAATTTATTCATTACTTTCATTTATTTCAAATATTTTAGTTGGTGAAATATTTTATTTTAGAAACAGAATTAATTAAATAAATGTTCTTGATATACGAATATATAGTATATTCGTATATCAAGATTATTTAATTAATTCTGTTTCTGAAGTTAATTAGTAATATCATCTTATTATAAAATAATTAAACAACCAACCAACATTAATTCACATCCCAAATTAGAGTAAATTACAAACATAATTAATTCTTGCTATAATTTGATTTGAAATAAACAAGTTAATCATTCTTAACTGATGAAACTTAATTCTGGACGTAATAATTAATTTAAATTCCGTGACCATAAATTAATTTTATTAGTTACATACGCTACTTAATTGATACTAATAGTGGTTGCTAAAGAATAAAGTCCCTGAACAACCCCAAGACGCTGCAGGAGACATCCAAGCATTTTAGAGGCCTTTGTTTTTGCTAAAATATGTTTAACTTTTTGTTTCAATCGAATTCAGTTGCAGTTTGTTTTTATAACGTCTTACTGTCTTGAATGTCCACGCAGTAGATACAAAATTTATGGAATAATATCTAGTTTCCACACCACCTACCAGTATATAGTATCCACGCTCTGTGGTGGTCAGTGCGATCTGTAAATAGGGTGGCGATCGCAGGCACCATGCCTGTGACACGGCGAGGTAATATCGTTGTACTTTTTACATGGCCCAAGTTTGTGAATTGTGGCCAGTAACTGCATGCCAAAACGTGTTTTGTATGGAATAACGTGGTGATGATGCTCATTATATCGTTGCTCTCTTATTTCACGTTCTGGGCAGGAATTTCCATCGGATTGAATTCAAATAAATACCAATGTTTGTTTAATATATATATATATATATATATATATATATATATATATATATATATATATATATATATATATATATATATATATATATATATATATATATATAGTTATAAGTGTTTGTTTTGCACAGTTGTTATTCATTACCATTTTTCTTAATCACTTGGTTACGGGCAGCTGAATGTACTTCAAATTTGAATAAATTTTAAATTAAAGTTTTAGTGGTGACTTAGTTAATACTAGCACAGTAGCTGCCCCAATAATCACAAAGTAATAAATTAAGCCAGAGTTTTGCCTTGAACTATTTAATGGAAAAGCAGATCTTAACTATTGGACTAACTCCAAATGAGCCTAATTGCAATGTTTGAAACTGAATAAAGTAACTCAGTAAATTTAATTGGCATTTCAAGGACGGGCAGTATTAACTACGGTATTTTTTGTATTCTTCTTCTTCTTCACCGTTTGCGCAGTGGATACCCTTTTGTCAGAGTTGTTCAAGCTGTCCAGTAAGGCCTAGACATGGAGTATTGCTTGTTCTCTAACAAACAATAACTGAGACCAACCGCGTATCATGCTATGCAATTGAAAGACAGCAAACTTTGTTTACAAAATATTATAAACGGAAAGTTGTATAAAGATAAATATAATTATTTGACCTCTAAACGTTTGAATGTATTTTTTGTTCCTGATCTTGTTTAGCTCTGCTTTTTATGACAAAATGTTTCATCCTATCATGTCGGAGGTTAACAATGACATCATACAACTAATGCTGCACTTCCATCGACATTTCAATTAAATCAGCTATAAATATAGATTTGTTGAGGGTGTGGTGTGTTTAATATTTTGTTTTAAAGTTCATTTTAATTCGTTAATTAAAATGACACATACTTCATCTATAATGAAACCTATTAATTTCTGACCATTGCGTACTTATGTGAACTATGATATGTACCTACAAATACCTAGAATGTATGCTTATATAGTCATTAGCGGCGAAGAGTATTACAGATTTATGGATGCAGCATAAATACCGTGGGACATTATTCATACACGGCCATCTGATCCCAATCTAAGCTGAGCTTGTACTATGTAAATCAGATAGCTGATATACTACATACACTACTTTTCTTTTGTAAATACATACTTATATAGATACTTACACCAAGACACAGGACAAACAGACATGTTCATGCACACAAATATCTGTACTGAGTGGGAATCAAACCCAGGACCTGCGGTGCGGCGTGAAAAGCAAGCATTTACCAACCACGTCAACTGACCTGTCATTTCTCAAGATACCCGGTACCAACTACTAGCAGTTACCAGTTTATTTTAAATCTGACAACAAACAAACAAATCTAACCGTGTGTAACCAAAATTTATTTGCTACATCAGCCTTTTGTTATACAGAAAAATGTAGTAATATGGAATAACTACAAAATATCAGCCAAGACATAAAATATTCGGTGTGGAAATAAATCCTCTTTGCCTCCTAAAGATATTTGCAATCTACATTGCAAATTCGTCATAACACATTATGCATTTAGCTATACCTAATGATATCATATCTATGCTAAACAGCTAATAAAGTTTCAAAATAGGGACAACAATACAAAAACATACTTTTTAAAATTATATTATGTTTTTATTGGAACAAAAACAGTAGCAATTTAGTTCCGATCGATAATAACTCCATTAGTTAAGATCTGTGTAGTAGCTATTGACATTATAAAGATTTTGTTTTACTACATTCTTCGAGAGTTTCGACTGGTTTAATGTATTTCGACGGCTATTAGAGGTATGCAAAAAATATTCCATAACCATGGGCCCTTCTATAATCACCGGTTTGAGTATATTTTGTAGAATAAGATAAAATAGCTCCTTATTATCTTCATTAAGAGAATGCGCGATAAGCATGTTTATTATATTTTGTTGCTGGGTATGCACTTAGAAATATATAAGTATGTTTATCAGTTGTCTGGTTGCCATAATACAGGCTCTGGCTAGAATGTAATCAGATTGCATTAAAGTGTTTAGTTGTTTTAACTGTTAACCACGGTGCGGTAGGGGTTGAACTTTAATTTCTCAAAGTACACAACGTACACGTTGTATAAATTAATAATAATGTCCTCCTAGCCGCATTCGGCCACGGCGGCCAGTCTCAACAGAGATTGGCCATCTGCGCGGGACATATTATAGTGCTCAAGTGTGTGCGCAAACACAGGAGCACTTTCTATTCCATCACTCTCATGATCCGATGGGACGCCTTAGCGACACGACCGGAAAGAGGTCAGGCACAGGACCGACGGCTTTACGTGCTCTCCGAGGCACGGGGGTATAATACCGCCAACTCCCAGACTTCGGGCTGATGCTGAGAAATTTTTCTTTTTACAAAAAGTCCCAAAATCACTTATGGCCCGACCCAGGATTTGAACCCAGGACCTCATCAACTGCGGGTGAACACGCTACCGCTAGACCAACGAGGAAACGAGTAAATTAATAAGTTTGTGAGGAACATTTTATCTTGTTTAGATTTAGATGAGATTAAGATGACCCAAATCTGTAGTACCAAAATTGAGTTGGACAGTAATTTTAGATTTTGCTTTAATGAGGCGAACTTTGTAAAAACACCTTGTCATCACACAATAATAAATAAAATATACAATATTTCTTACAGAATAACATGTTAAAAAATATAAATACTTTTGTTAGTGTTAAAAATTATGTATCAACTTATATATTATTGTTCTTATAGATATGTAAAATACTAGGAAAAAATAAACAAAATTAACCAACTATCTTATGATAAATTTACTATGCAAGAATGCCTGTGCAGGTAAAGGCCTCCTCCAAAGTGAACGGAATGAATCCAGCTGGGACCCGCTATTCGCTTTATTTCGTCCTCCCATCTGTTCCGGGGTCTCCCTTTCTTTCTTTTGCCTACAGGTCCATTCCATTCAGTCACACATGTTGTCCATCGCTGATCTTGCAGCCGTGCCACAGGTCCACATACATAACACAATAAGGTTGTGAAATCTTTAAATAATAAATATTAAGTATTTTTATTTATTATTTATCTATGTAGGTATTTGTAAATGTATTTTATTTAGAGACGTCGTGCAAGTGGTGAGCGCAGGAAGCTCTCCACCAGTATTTTTGTATATTATTAATTTAGAGGGCTAACGGCTGAGAGGATGGAGTTCAAACCAAGGCTCACGTACCACTATTGTAAAAAGACGGAAATCTGAAAAGAGGATGTGGTCACTGGCATAGACTACAGACACAAAATCACTAGGCTGAGACAATTTTTATGGAAGACTAATGTGGAGCCTTAACTTTGTATTAGTTTTAATTCTTAAGTACACATTTCGAGTGTAGGTATCCAAATTAACAACATAAAATCCTGTATTTGGTAGTAGATAGTGAAACAATATAATTTTTCTATTGACATACCGGCGAACTAGTTAACAATTCATGAGTGGTAAGTACACATGCTGCATGCACGCACTCTTTGCAGATCCATACCCCCTACCCACGCAATGGCGATCTTTCATGTTCTCAAAACCACATCTCTTGGAGTTTATAAAGTAAGGTGCATAATTATATTTCCTATTTGACTTAAAAGTACTTTCGTGTTCGATGTTAGATCATGTTCATGTTTTTCATTAGTCGATGGTCAAACAATGCAGAAATTCATGTCTACATTAATAAAAAAGGTACTTCAATCACTTAACATTACCTAGATTTCATCGGCAGTAAAGGCATTCGTGTCAAGAATAGTTGCTCATTAAATTGCCCATATCGGAACCTTGTAGATTATTAAGACCAAGGAATTTGACAATAGATTATTAAAAATATATACTTGGGTACGTAGGGTCAATAGTCCACTTACGTTTTAATGATATATCACTTTGACTTGTGAGTTCCTCTGTGGCCGGACCACAGTTTAGTACTCATCTGAGTACTAAACTGTCACACAATCATTAAAACGTAAGTGGACTATTGACCCTACGTACCCAAGTATATATTTTTAATAATCTATTGTCAAATTCCTCTTTAAGACTTTAAGTAGGTATTATTTCGAACTGTAGCATCTGCTACAGTTCGAAATAATACCTACTTAAAGTCTACTTTCATCGGAATATATATATTATATTCTTGGTACCTCAAGAGATATATTTTTAATTAACAATTTATGTGGTCCGGCCGCCAGGCAGTGCTCTATGGCCGCGCCACCTCAAATTAAATTGAATATAATGAACTATTAATAAATCAATATCCCAAAAAAGAAACTACCTAAAGAGTACCTTGCATACGACAAATATGGTCCAATAAACCCCTTTAGTTAAGGAGTTATTGGTCGTAGGGTGTGGTCCGGCTGGAAGGTATACTCTGCAGCAACTCAATTTTGCAATATTTAATATTAAGTATCAATAAATCAATTTATATAATATTACATTTTCTATACTCCTCGTTGATACATTTTTCTCTCAAAAGACTTCATTTTGAATAATTAATCTTTAAAGTATGTGGCGCGAATAGGGAGGAATACTTTCAGCAAATATAACGAAATATGCTTTATTTCTTTATGCCAACGAAAACTGCTTAATAAGTACTTTAAAAAGACCTGGAGTTTATCTATAAATTTTATTTTTATACTTACAATGATTTTCAAAAAGGTGCACAGGTAGGTAGGTATTATTTCAAACTATATATAGCATCTGAGTACTAAACTGTGGTCCGGCCACAGAGGACCACACCTTTGACTTTGACAGAAAACCATCGGCAATTTTGTGCGAGACCGATTGTTAAAAAATATGTAGGCGCTTTCTAATGAAAAATTTGCAAAGATGGTTTCTCAATGTTACGTATGAAGAAGTTATAATCGTAACTCAAAAACGCCTTAAATGTACTAATGATAACTTAAGCCCGAAAAACAATTAGGTATTGTCTACTCAGTTACCTTTAAAATGAAGTTATGTTTACAAAACCCTTAGTTAGGTCGTTGGGCGATTGGTTTCCGCACTCAGCCTCCTGATTGGGTCATTGTGCGGGAACTTAATTGGCTTCTCGAACCATTTCAGTTCTATCTGGAAATCCAAAGCGCCCCAAAGATTAGCTTGAGTGCTTCCTGCAGTGTCTTCGTATCGTTTATGAAGCAACGCTATTACAGTGTAGCAAGCAGTACGTGTGCTAATGGTCTTCATCATCGATGCATATTCTGCACAGGGAGATGTCTGTGACTCTAATCATGAAGATGTGTATTATTAGTTTGCAGGGTCCAGTAATTGTGCCTTTCACCATGCGTAGACCCTTTCTGTTCAGGGGATCTACCGGCTAAGTCGCCGAACATCGATTTCTTAAATGGCGTTCAAATAAATAAAGGTTAAAAATGACTTAATCAATCGTTAAATCGGCTTCCATGAGCACATGTGACGTCATAAATGATCCGGAATCAATTGTCAACGTTGAAGCCGATTTAACGATTGATTAAGTCATTTTTAACCTTTATTTATTTCGACGCCATTTGAGAAATCGATGTTCGGCGACTTAGCCGGTAGAGCCCCAGGTGTACTAGCTGCGCGATAGGCGTTCGCGACTAGGCCTAAAATATAGTTCCTTTAATATTGTATTAGACTTTACTGATGTATTGTGAGCTTGGCAGTATTGTGAATAATTTTTATTAATTTATATCTTTATGTTTACCTAAGAACTTGGCTCTTAGAGACATACAGATATTAATTTACGTACCTCAGTGTGTTGCAGCTCGTTATCATTGCGATACGAATACTTGTAGGAACTGACTCAGTGAATATGGCCTTGTTAAGCAGCTACTGTAGGCCACATAGCCCATGGTGTAACTTTACATCCTCTAAGTACATGGGAGTAGATTTCTTGGTAATCGTACAGTATGAGATAGTATTGGTCCTGAGGTCTTATGAGGAACTATACATGGTGAAAGTGAAAATTATTTAAAAATAATGCAACTTTAAAAAGTCAGTGCATAATATTAATGAAATTTGTATTAGGTTGGGGTAAAGTCTTTTCGCATTAAAGTATGAACGAATTTGTCATAAAATCTCTTTGGCTATACTATTTGTATCTGGCTGGTTTTAGTATCATTGCAAGTTAAAATTTTAAAGAACATAATTCCTAATTCAAATTAGGAACATGTGTGTATTTCATTTGTTTTTCGTACTGACAAGATGAGTGATCTAATGAAAAAAATCGATACATTTTGAAATTTTACAACAAAAAAGTAAAAATGCAACGCAAGCCGCGAAAAAAATTGCGATGTTTATGGATCTAGTGAAGTATCTATGAGAGTAGCACAAATTTCGTTTAAGCGTTTTCAATCCGGATATTTTGATGACAAAGATGCACGTCGCTCTGGTCGCCTTATTACGGATAAACAAGATGCCATTTTTGAAAAAGTGGAGCAAGATTGGCATATCAGTAGTTACGACGTAGCTGAACAACTGGGAATTGACTACAAAACATTTGGCGCATTTGTATAAAACTGGGTCAAAAAATCATAATATAAAATGGTCAAAAAAAAAAGGTCAATATTTGCGTAATGTTTTGCGCGATCTCCGGGAGGAGTTTTTAAAAAAAACTATTTTTTTAATCCCCGAAAATAATGTTTATTATTGTCTCCCAAAATACATTACTATTTGACTAACTCTAACTTTAGACACAATTTTTAATAACCGGTCAGAGCTTCATGCTCTACGAGGTCTGGATGCAAACTAACTCGACTCTCTAAGCGCATGGCAATAAAGCTTTTTATACTATAATAAAAATGCATGCTTTGCATTTACTTACTAGGGAATTACGGATATAACAGTACCTCACGAGCTCAATAAAGAAACCCAATGAACCGTGTACTCATTTGTGATTCTTTATTACGACGCAATGAAACCGAACCATTTTTGAAGAAGCTGATATCTAGTCATGAAAAGTGGATCACGTACGACAAGAACGTGTGAAAAAGGTCGTGGTCAAAGGCCAATAAGGCTTAACAGACTGTGGCGAAACCCGGGTTAACTCGCAATAAGGTGTGTGTGTAGTGGAATTGGAAGGGCATTATACATTATGAGCTATTACCACCAGGCAGCACCATCGATTCTGAACTCTACTGCGGACACTTACTTTATGGCGGTGTCAATCCTTATCTATCGCTATAGCTAGATGCCGTCACCGATTCGTAAGTGATCGGTGAGGTTAAGCAATTAGGCTTGCGGTCAGTCCATAGATGGGTGACCGCTAAAGTGGTTTAATTTCTGAGCGTCTCCGTGATTCAGAAGGCACATTAAGCAAGTAAACAACATTCGTTAAGCCATGTCAGAGGCCTACAGGGTGGCTTGAACAACTCTGACACTAGGGTAACCACTGCCCATACGATAAGTAAGTAAGTATCGCTATAGTTTTCTTTAATGCGAAACTAGTCTTCCCACAACGGGATATTTTCTATCTATAACTGCATCCACTATTCAAATTAATGAATGAAAGCTGGTAATGAAATATCCAAGTTATTCATAAAAAAGCGTAGATTTTCGTGTAACCCTAAAATTTTCTTTCGAGTCAGAAATCAGTAACTTGTATAAATAAATGTGCTACATTTATTTATACAAGTTACTGATTTCTGAAACGAAAGAAAATTTTCTACGCTATAGTGGAAATGTGTGTACTACGAGTACAAAGTATATTAAATTGTCCAGGCGAGTATGTGTAAGGTTAAAGTTTAGAATTATGTTCAACGTTATGATTTTTTATTACTTATTTATCGTATGGGCAGTGGTTACGAAATGGTTATCATGTAGGGCTCTGACATGGCTTACCTAATAGCTACAACAGGGACCTATAGCTTAATGTGCCCTCCGAAGCACGGAGATGCTCAGAAATTAAACCACTTTGGCAGTCACCCATCTATAGACTGACCGCGAGCTTAGTTGTTTGACCTTGCCGATCATTTACGTATCGGTGAGAGTATTTGGCTATGAGGTTGCATAAACGAGATTTCGTCGATGGCTTTTATTTTGATAGGAGTTTCCCAATTAATGATTGAGGAAGAATTCAGGAATGAGGTCTGCACGAATCTTTATCATAGTATGCATAATCCGTGGTTTAATTATCTAAACCATGGATTATAGGTACCTGTAAAAAGTCATGAAATCACAGAAAAAATGCCATAGAAACATCAAATTTCTCCATTTAATTCAAATGTAACTTAAGGTTCTTTGATTTATGCAATTTTGTTATATAAACTATGTTTCGAATTATTAAAATGTGCCAACTGAATATAATATTCCTCCATAAACCGCCATAATAACATGATATTTTTATTGAGTGGATAACTATAGTTAATAACTTTTTCTCATGATGAAACTGATTATAATTACAAATTGATATCCATTTCATAAATGGAAGTATATATACGGGTTAGTATTATAAGTAATTAAAGATAAGATTTGTTACATAACTGTCATTCGAATATAAAACAGGCACCTTTCGGTCTTAACATATTTTGTTCTCCCTTTTTGAATATTACATAGAGTGTTGTGGGTTCCCAGTTAAACGCAGTGTAGCTAGCTACTTAAAGCAATCAGGAAAATACCATGTGATCTCGAACCTTGGCCACCAGTAACCAAGATGGTTAAAGCAGATGCCAGATATTATATTAATGGTGATACATAAATGTTCTTAAGCCAATCGGGAGCACGCAGGATACTCACACAATGAAATAAATATTTGTTAGTAATCATAGATTGGTTGGACTGGCAATCGAACCCGTGCACATATACTTTAAGATTATTTTTAGTATTTACCTACTATAATCTCTAAAACTGCAAATGATATCCTGCACGTATGAGTAGTGCCAGAATTGCTACGCTATTAATATGATGTTCTCGTATTTTGGGTCACCGCCCAGAATATCTAATCATTGTAAATGTAGTGCTTACCCTAGTGTCAGAGTTGTTCAATTTAGTCATCAGGCCATTGACGTTGCTTAAGGTCCTTTGGCATATTCTAACAAAAGGATTCATACAAAGAGAGGTACAATTTTTTTATAGGAAAACTGATTTGTTCGTTTGACAGATCATTACAAAGACTTGGCTTCATATTCATCGCCAATATGTAGCTGAGTAAAAGATAACTTACACAGATGGGTGAATTTGGATTTGACAATTTCTGTAAGCAATATTTTACTCTGCTTCATATTAATTCTTTACTTGAATAACATTCATCATTATCATGTCAGCCGAAAGACGTTTCTGTCCCAGCAACCGTCGGTTCTACGAGCTATGTGCCCTGGTCGTTTGCACTTCAGCTTGGCAATTCTTCGGGTTATGTCGATTACATTGGGTTGCCTGCGGATTTCGACATTTCTGATGGAAGCTTCAGAGAACCCGCAGGGAAACTTTGATCATAGCACTCTCCATAGTCTTTGGGTGTCTTTTGAGCCTTCTTGTGAGGTCAATAGTAATTGAATACGTCTCTGCACCGTAGCCATCATTGGTATCACATACTGGTGGCCGACTTTCGACTTGAGAGACTTCAGATGAGAGGACGTTATATACATACCCACATTTTGATTTATCTATTATAAGTATCTTAATAATTAAATCAATCAAGTGTATGTTGGAACTGTAGCAAATAGTATCGTTCTTACAATACGTATCAGAATTTAATTATTATCAAAGCAATTTCGTGCTTATCAACTATCGGTCATGCACACTTGACTTTAAATTATTGAAATACTGAATTTTCAGTTGCTAAAATATATAAATACCTACAATGTTCTTGTACTGTATATTGGTAATTATTTTGGTTCAATTCATATAAATAATATTTATAAATTTTAATAATTGTTATAAGAACTAACGTTTTAATTGCATTTTTAGATCAATATAATTTTGTTTGCGGGTGTGTGTTGTAATGATAATACGAACACAGAAAACGTTACTGCGACGAATGCGATCACTATAACGTGGGTAACAAAAAATACTGAAATAAATATAATTAGTGAAATTCTTCCTTTGCTATGTTTTAATTTAAATGGTGGAATCTTTCCAACCACTTTCTAAATAGCAAGTATTTTAAATTATTAGTAATACATTTTTTTAAACAACGCCCGCACAAGGGAATCTAATCCCTGTGTCGTGGGGTTGTCCGGCGCGGGACTCGAATCAGCGACCCGAAGCGGCGAGGCAACTTTCTAAATAAGAAATATTCTAAATGAATATATTATGAGTTGATTGTGATATTATACTTGAATAACATAAAACCAACATTTTATTATGGTCTAATAGAACTTGATTATTAGGATTAATGTAAATAATTTCCCAACAAAAGTGTTCAAGTCATCGCTTTCTCATTCCTGGTTTTCTTCGGCTAGAAGTACTGTTTTATGTCTAATTTTTTAATATTGTAGAACACATGTGTGGGTCAGCTGTGTATGGTTTTTGCATATACGATAAATAAATCGGAAAGAATAAAGGATATACTAAAAATTATAATTATATTACAGAAATATTACAAATTTCACCACCAGAAGCGAAGATCTAAAATATAAATCCGACAATATATCCATTCCTGTTCAAAATGGTATTCGAAGATTTTTAATAATAATGAAAAATCCGTTACGGGTTGGTAAACATTCTGAACCAGTGGAAAATCTACTATATCAGGAATTTGACAAAGATGGACACAAGGTGAAGGAATTCCATATTAAAAATCTTAAAGATGTCACTACTTTCTTTGAAATGTATTTAGATACGGAAATATGTCATGGATCCTGTGATACTCCAGAGACGCAAGCTTGAAAGGTTATCCCAATAGAGAAGCGACCACCGGACCTGGGATTCTAAGTAGATCGTCAATTGTCGACTGTAAAAAAAGAGAAATAATTACTGAAAGTTCAATAAAAGTTTTTTTAAAAATATCTGATTTTTCTGTTACAGCACATTATATTTAGCTGTTATATTTAGCATTATTTTCAAATATTATACATAGTTTTGTAAAGCTATTACCACAACCATAACCAGACGTTGTGTAATAATATTCCTACAAAACTTTTTCAAAAACAGAAACAATGCCTCTCGAGAATAGCAGGGTACATAGTAGGATTTAAAATGTTCGTTCAAATATGTACCCAGAATACCCATACGTCACAAAAACTAAATGTTCGAATAAATTTTTAATTCAACAAAAATCCACCCAATTATGACAATTAATAAGTTTCCGATAACTTGTTAAATATATTAAGGAACTTACTGTGTCGTAATCGCCAGTTTCAGTAGTATAATTTATAGTTGTGTCTTCTGTCGTAGACAAGTCATAAAAATGTTGATCATTTTCATTGAATATGTAGTCAATTAATTTTTTATCTATTTCATTTTCATTATTTTGATATTTATCTGATACAACTTTGGAATCGAATTTCGAATCAATTGTAGAGTTCGTTAATATACCGTCTTGAGAATTCTTTGTCTTCCTTACATTGTCTTGTTTTACCACATTTAACAATTTATTTTCATGGTTTTTGGCGCCTTTTGACGAAAACTCTCTATCATCAATGTCATGTCTTTGAGATTCAGTTTTTATTTCAGGTGTTTTGGTATATTCTTTACCATAAACATTCATATCAGGTTCATCCTTACTAATTGCAATTGGATTTGAAAAACGCTGAGGGTCGATTGGCCTATGATTAGTGTTTGTATTATAGGGCTGTAAATTTTCTGGCATCCTTCTGTACCCATTTGTAGACTGAGATTTTGAGACTGGTTTAAATATTGACAAAGGCCTGAAATATTTCAAAAGTTTATTAAAATACTTTATAAAACAGTCGGTACTAGGAATCTTGGTGCGGTACTAGAATGTTGATGTGGTTATCTAAACGTGGCGTAGAGTGTTATATCATTGAGATAACACTTGGACCTTCACTTGTCAGGATAAATGAAGTACTATTATAGTTACAAAAACTTATCACGAAGAGGTGGATGGCTCAGCAAAGTTGGAGCTACACATAACACGGTGTAAGACACATAACCGTACGATGCAGCCCTCACGTTTACTTGCGTCTATTTGCTGATTTGGGTAAATAGAAAGTTAATAAGTTTCTGTGTGTTCCTTTTTGGCATAAAAAATGTTTTTATAGGTAACTTATAAATAGTCTTTGTTATTAAAAGACACCGCTCGCACAATGGAAATTTATACCCGTAAGGGGAGGGATTTTACAAATATGCCAATCGCAGACACCAAACACACACCAAACTCAGAACATCTATAAATTGATGCAGGTAGTAGCGAGATGACTCACTTAACTTAATTAAATAATTAAAGTATTTAATTCATCAATTCATACCTTCCCAAGTTGAATCCAAATAGAGAAAAGTTATCATCCGGTGATCTTTGTATTCTTGTATTTGTAATAAAATGGTCTTTCAGAGGTAAACTTGTTCCAAGTCCCACGGCTCCACATATCAACCACGTTAATACGACCTGGAAACAGTAAATAGAAAAGATAAATCATAATATGTTATATAAAATAATAAATGGTGGAAATAATCAATCGGCAATAACTTATATCCAAAACTAAAAAATCATAAAATTTATCATTTTGCGGGAATGGACCCTGCACCCCTAAAATATTATCCAGCGTAGGCGCTCTGCTGTTAAGCTATGAATGACATGCACCGGCAATTAACTTGTTCCCTTGCTAACTCTATATGTACTCGATATAGCATTTTTCTATAAATATGGACGACTGATATGTCTAAAATTTTCATATTACATTCAGTCAAAAAAGTATCGGGAATGGATGACATATGGACAGACAGACAGACAGACATGACGAATTTATAAGGTTTCCGTTTTTTGCCATTTGGTTCCGTACCCTAAAAAGAGTATTATTACTTATGAGGGAGCACAACTATTCAACCAATTACCCTCCCATTTCAAAATTGTTAACTCATTTGGCAATTTTGACATTCAGTCAAAAAAGTATCGGGAATGGATGATATGTTTATGGTTCCAAATTCAAATTGGCACAACTGTTTTCCATTTTGGCGCGGAGTTTGAGTTGCATCTGTTATTTATATTAAATACACTTTACTAGAAATAATATCTAATGTATACAACTATATTACTACAAACATGTTCTGACTATTTACAAGCGTTTTTTTAAAGTCTACGTGAATAAAAACCTTTTTTATTTTTATTTATTTTATTTTATTTACAGTGCTGGTTTTAGTAATATCAAATATAGTGTGTATTGCGAATTTCATAATGGACAAAAATATCGAAGAAAGAGTTTGTCTTAAATTTTGCATCGCTAATGGAATTTCGTGTTCGGAGTCACTGAAAATGTTACAGAAGGCTTACGGTAAATCGACTTTATCAAAAACTCGTTCTTATGAGTGGTTCAAAGCGTTCAAAAGCGGTCGAGATGTGATGAAAGATTTGCCTCGCTCTGGTAGGCCATCAACGTCTGCAACTGAAGTTAACATCGCAAAAGTGAAGGAAATAGTGACTGAAAATCCTCATTCAACTCTGAGAGAGATAGCCGCGCAACTTTCTGTATCTCACGAGTCGATTCGTACCATTTTAACTAATCATTTGGGTATGAAACATGTTGCCGCTCGGCTAGTCCCAAAAGATCTGAATTTTCTCCAAGAACTCAATCGCATGAAAGTCGCTGAGGACATGGTAAAACGAGTCAATTCCGACCCAACATTCATGAAACGCATTGTTACTGGCGCCGAGACGTGGGCTTACGAGTTTGACATGCAAACTAGTCAACAAGCTTCGGAGTGGCGCCTTCCAACTGAACCGAAACCGAAAAAACCACGCCAAAGTCGATCAAAAGTCAAAGTCACGTTGACTGTTTTCTTTGACTATCGCGGTGTGTTGTGCACTCTGAATTCTTACCGGAAGGTCGAACGGTAAATAAAGAATATTATTTGAGCGTTATGCGGCGTTTAAGAGAACAAATTCAACGCAAAGGCCAGATTTGAGGAAAGAAAATTATTGGATTTTGCACCACACACATTGGATAATGCGCCTTCGCACAAGGCCATCATTGTGAACAAATTTTTGACCAAACACTCAACAAAAACCATCCAGCAACCACCATATTCACCAGATATGGCTCCAGCTGACTTCTTTCTTTTTCCTAAACTCAAATTACCACTTCGTGGTACCCGTATTCAATCGGTAGAAGACATAAAGGAGAATTTGCGGGGAGAACTGAACTCAATTCCGAAAGCAGCGTTTAAAGAATGTTTTGATGAATGGATTATTCGTTGGCGTAAGTGTATCGTTTCTGAAGGAGCATACTTTGAAGGTAATAAAATAAATTTGGATGAATAACAAACATTTTGTATATTATTGATCTTTTCCCGGTACTTTCTTGACAGAGTAGTATATTGAAAAAATCTCCCAAACTACCCAATTTTTGAGTTTGTCTGTTGTATATTGTAATGCACCACTGTAAAAGCCCATATTGAGTCGAGTTATCAGAACGCAATCTTTTAATTGTCAACTTAAACTCGTTCCTAAGTTTATTTATGAAAAAACAAAATATTTTGATGAGCATACTAACTAGCTGTCATCGATTACCTGTCATTAATAATCATATTTAATTATTGCATACATTTTTACATATTTTACTTTATACTTTTTTATTAACTACGCCTAATTTGCAATACACATTTATTAACTATACTATTTACACAAACACAAACAAACGGTACTTTTTACACAATATTGAAATCAAAAGGTATAATGATAAAAAAACTGAACTAAAATCTGTCTGTTTTCCCCATTTTCCTATAATTGAACCTGCAATCCCTGCTTCCGTTTTCCTGTACTTACCTCTCTACAAACTTTTTTCCTATCATCATTTATGATGTCGACGTCGGCGTATAAGGTGGTATAAGGTGGATACATTTATAATAATGTGGATAACTCACTAGGTAACTTTTTCAAACTTTTAACAGCTATATATAATAACCCTTTTTATGTTTAAAAAGGAAATTTCTTTCTTGCGAGAATATTTCAAAGTTAACTATGTTTTGTTGCATAATTTTTTATGCGCTCTTAGTATTGATACTGCATTAAGTTGTTTTCTCTGTAATTAGAGGTTTGTTGGTGTACAAAGTTGGCAATTAGGCACTACTCAAAATAATTTTCACAGTGCACAACCTATAGTTTTGTAAATCAGTATTATGTTTTCATATTTTTGTGCTAATGCATTAAGTATAAGTTGCATTCAGGCCACAAATCAATATGGCAGTGAACGTGGATAGTTTATAGTAAGGCAAACAAATATGATACTTAGAACATCCCATCCCGCGCGCTTATTTCGTTTAATATACGTCTTATACATTTTTGTATCACAGTAATTCTGTCTTGGTCTACATTCCATGTCTATTCGCTACAATATCCCGATATAAAAATCAAGACACTTACCTTAAGTATCATGGTATCCTTTTTTTATTAATTAATTAAATTTATTTAATTAAACTAAACCAGATCTTGCACTTTTTAACACTAATGTACCGTCCAGAGTCCCAAATTATCACTTTATTTGTATTAATATAAATCGATTCACATATTTATTTACGTTTTGACTCAAGTCAGTCGTAACCCACGAATGAGTTAAAGCAAACTTGTTTCCTGTTACCTCTGTTCTCGGAAACATAGTATGATTTTTTGCTCATAAATAATTACAAGTTATACAATGAGAAACTGCGATCATTAGGTTAACTTGAGTACAAACAGTTTATACTAATGTATTTTATGCAAATTCAATGATAGCTAAATGCGTTTATATAAAGTACTTGGGGGACTGTTGTCCACTCATTTTGATCATAATTTGCAGAACAAGTTTTCCTATATACAACATGCAACGTAATCAACGCACACCCTCAAACACCCCAACTAGAATATTATGTTGTAATCATAATACCTACACTGAATATTTAATTTAACATGTATATGCGTTGTTATGTACTAAATTAGTTTCTTGGAATAAAGTTTATTTTTCTTTATTTTGCATTAAATGATGGAATTTGTATGAATACAAATAAAAGTGCGATTTTAAAAGTCTTATTACTTTGACTTACGGTCCATTTCAATTTGTTTTGACTGTACAGGGTTTATATGACAATATTTTTCCGTAGATTTAATTATTTTGGAAAAAAAATACTTATATTAAAAATGATATAAATCGATTCAGTAACGATTCTGAACAAACTATTTTCAGGATGTGCGTTAGTTAAGTTACATGTTGTATATGAGATCACTTTTATTACACATCACTTAAATTTTTCCTGCCATGAAAAAAATAAATTTACATCGCCGCTTATGAGAACTATATTTATACCATACAAATATTGATAGATAATTTTCTTTTATGAAAAAATCTCAGTGTCACCCCGGCAAGCTTATAACAGATTAGTTATTTTATATTGTTAACTTAAGTACTAGATTTCAGTTTGAATTTTGTGCCTTTTCACAAATCTATGTATGTCTTGTACTGTGTGTTATATATTTGTACCTACTCCTCATTTTCTTGTGCTGAATTAAATGTTTTTCATTTCATTCCATGTCTCTAGCAGTTAAACCACAGGACTTTCATGCTAAGTTACTATAACCTGTCCTGTCCTCTCTTCAGACAACAAGTAGTTGGCAAGACTTGCTGTTTATTCAATGATTGAATAAGTGACTTTAAGCATTTATTAAAATATATTTCCCAAAAGCCAAAGATATTTTTTATTAATTCCGTGTTGAGTGAAGACAATCCTTTTAAAAAGATTTAAAATTAACTTTGATTGTTTTCAAATTACTGGCTACAAATAAACATAAATGTTCCTGGTACTCACTGGTAGTCAAAATAGCGGAAGTATAACTATTAGTTTTCATAAATTATAATTAATCAATAAGGAAGGCTTGTTGGACATTGTTGGTTTAAATAAGTTATTAATGCGGAATTAAAGTTGAAGAATGGATCTCACTCATAGTGTTATTTTCTCACTCGTATTTTTAGAGTACACTGCAGTCAGTTTTTACTCACTACACTTATTTAAAAACATATTGAGAAATATCAACTTAAATGCATGATTATTTTAACAACACCTAATTTTCCATTATAATTTTAAGGGTAGTTGTTTTATTTTATAGTACATAACTAAACCTGGAAAACAAAGTGTCGTACACAATTTTTATCAAAATAAATAATCAGAAAACACAATAAGTACCTACCTACAATTGACAAATAACAAACTATGGATTGGACCAGACTGTTCGTTCTTCTCTATACATGTTGTAAACGCGTGTTGCTCACACTAAACTTTAGGCACTTTTATTTAAACAAAAATCTACATTCAGGGAAACTTATGAAGAATAACAACTCTGATATCTTCTTGCGGTCAATTCCCAGAGATGATTCGCAAATATTTCATTTTAGTTACTTTTTTTTAGTTTAAATTATGTTAACAAACTGCACTCAAATAATTTCTCAATGGTACTGATCTTACTACGATACTGGCTGACAATTGTATATTTTGCTTGAAAAGTGTTATAATTACCTGAATATATCTTGACATTTCAAAACATTATTAAAACATTTTATTTGCGAGATGTGATATTTATATATTATTATGTGTCAATTTATATATTTGATTTCATTGTAATTTATTATTATATGAGCTGGTTTTAAATATGTGCATGCCTTAAAGAAGCGTATGGTGTACCTACCTACAACTGTTTGGTAAAAACTTATGTAAAACACCCATTTGAGGAAATAAATAATTTGATTTGATCTTGATCGAAGTTATAACTATAAATAAATAAAAATAGAAACGGTTTATATGTATAATATATGAAATTTGCAAAGCGCTTTAATAGTCAGAGAATGGTTGTTGCATTACCACAATAACTATACATAATTAATTTTATGTAGGTACGTAAATATTTAAATTCAGGTTTTATAAATATTATCTATAAATTTCATTTAATTTATTCAAATTTAAATTCAAATTATTTTATTCGCAAAAAATATGGGTACAGACAGATGGGTAGAGAGTCTTAAAATAAGTTCCACATATTTTGTCATACTGACATGCAAAATATGATAGAAACAGAGAAATATCTAATTTACTGATAGACCGGTTATTTAGAAATTTGAATATTAATTGTCAATATTATTAGGTTTAGATATATTTACTACATTGTGTTTGAATGGGTAAAATAACAATTTTGAGGTATAAATTCAATAATAATATTATTATCTACGAGTATAACGTCGGTAGGGCTTTAAATATGCCACCGATACGAGTCCAATTCGAAGGTCCCTAACTAAGAAGATACATCCAAACAAACTGCGTATTAACATCCGTATCTCCTGAAAATGTGAAATATTATATAAAATTTCTTTGATTTGAAATAGGAATCATAATTCTTTACTGTTTTAATTTAAATTGAATCTTGAAAGCAATTAATTACAAAAGATTCGTTTTAATTCGTTAATATGTTAATCCGCGGCATATATAACATTTCATTACATAACTGTTGTTATTTTTAACTAAAGATGTATAAAATTGATAATAATGGCTTGGACTACAGTAGAGTGAAGCGTGAGAGTTTTTTTAAATAGCAAGGCCAATGAGTGTTGCAGATGCTCATAACTGCCTTTATATGGAACATCAGATAGATTAACTTTTTGACATTATCATTTAATCATTAGCTTTTTTTTTCAGAATAAGAGACGTATAAACATGTTACAGAATAGGTCAGATTTAGATTTTAGAATATCTAGCTATCTGTAAAGAAGTGACATATTTCTTACCTTTGATGTCAGTATCTTGATCTTTATTGTTACCCAAAATACGTTGCATATTATTATACTATTGTATGTACATATGTATGTTGATAGCAATTTTTAAACGTGTTAGATCGTAGTGTTTTTTTTAGTCTTTTTTGTTTGGGTTTTTTTTTTCGAAAACGCCCGCACTAGGGAATCTAATCCCTGTGTCGCGTACTTTACAAATATATAATAGACGGAGACAAATTACATGCAGACTTAGATCAACTATTTATGGGTCACACAAATAGTTGCCCGTTTATTTTCGCTATGACTAACTCGACTAGCGAAGTTAACAAGAAAGGAGGAACAAACTTTGTTTCATTTTATTTTATTTTATTAGGGAAGCTAACAGCTACATACAATAGGTTACAAATTTTGGTAAGTAAATGCCAATAACAAGCTTCCACAACTAGTTAACTAAATGGATGCATCTCCGGTCTACTTAATTAATTACAGTAATGACAATTCTGCAAATGGTTTTAAAAGATTGAGCCAATAGTGCTATACAAAGATTTATACATTATCAATGAAATATCTAGTTATTTTGGATCTGGTAGAATTTTTACTAGTAGTAAACAGATCAATAAAATCAAAACGACTGTCACCATTTAACTTGTTAAATTCATTGAATACGTTAAACAACTAATATAAATTATAATAACGCTGCAGAGCTAGTATTCTTGATTAGCCCTATTAACTACTCTTGGTTGGCTCTTACTTGCATATAAAATTATATCCAAGACGCCAAAAAATATCTGTAGCTAAAAGTTAAAATTAACTACTACATAAAAATTATAATTATGTTAATATAATTTCTTTGGTCGCTAACGACGGGAGAAAACCATTATCGGGAAGGTTAATGGTTCATCCTCACTTGACCTGTTCATTGAGAGAATGAACACAGCTTCAGCTCACTTAAATTAATTAAATCATTAAACAAGGTTTTACTACAATGCTATGTATCGAGAATTGGTCGAAGCTAAACCTTGCCTGTAATGAGATGTCCAATCTTCGGGGAAACCTTTTCCTGTGGCATATAATGTGTTCTCGTGCGCCCCCTGCACGAGCGGAGTGTCTAAACATGCTTAAGGCCCAGAGTTCAACGCGGAGTTATCTCTCTCGCACTTTAGAATGTTTATTAGATTTTCCAGAAAATGTGCTTTGGTCATATTGTGAGATTCGTTTCTAAGAAATGTCAAAATGAAATATTCATTCGAAATGATCATTTTGAGATTATTGTAATAACGAGAAAAATGGGAAATTTAGTTTTAACTATTTACTGGGATTATTTTAATAGTTATTTTACATAAGACTCCATGCTACCACTTAATTTTTTGGCTGGAAACTAATAACTTGTTTCATTTCAATAAGATCAAAGCATATATGACTGCACGTGTGGCACAGCGGCTAAGACAGGCGCCTCGTTTCTTTGTGTCGCGGGTTCGAGTCCCCCGCCGAACAACTATTTGTGTGACCCATACATATTTGTTCTGAGTCTGGATGTAATTTGTAACACAGGGATTAGATTCCCTAGTGCGGGCGTTGTCTTTTAACCAAAGAGAGAGAGAGAGAGCTAGAGAAACTTTGCGTCACCGGATAATAACTGGTTCGAGCTTTCTTGCAATATATCCCTCCTGCACGGGTAGTTCGTTTAAGCTACAAACGAACTACCCGTGCAGGAGGGACTTTGGGCGGCTACTGAGGTGGAAATGCATGAGAGGGTCGGTAATTTTACACACGGCCATCTGATCCCATTCTAAGCAGAGCTTATTATACTATGGAAACCAGATAAATAATAATAATATACTACATATATCACTTGTCTTTTGTAAATACATACTTATAAAGATAAATTACACCCAGAATCAGGACAAACAGACAAACAAGTTCATGTACACAAAGATCTGTCCTCGGTGGGAATCGAACCCACGACCTATGGTGTGGAAAGAAATCTTTTCCTAACTACGCCAACAGGTGGTATTTTATCGGTACGAATCCAAAGGGTCATATAGAACCTTTTCTACTGCGTAGTGGTTTAGTGGATAAGGAGGGGTATCAAGGTGTTTTATTAGTTTCTGATGTTCATCCATTTGTGCTTTAGTTATTTCGTTGCAACTATACATTCCCCATTGTTATAATACGTGACTATAACTGCAGCCCGTCCAATATTTATTCACACATAAATGTCACATGCAAAAAATGGTCGTCTGAAAATGTCCGCTCAGACGTTGCGACAAATAATTAAAAAGTGTAATCTTGACATTAGTGCAACACTAATTTAATGTCAATTTGCAAATCTAGGCTAGCGTATTGCACCTTATATCTACTTTCTCTCCCAATATCATTATCAACGGTACCATCCTTTTTTTTCATGTTTTATGTAAAGATATCATCCTTCTGGTTATTGTTTCAGGACATATAATGGAAATTAAGTAGGATCCTAGCCCGCTGCCACCACTACCACGTTATTGTAATTTCTGCGAATACCTTATGCACGGGATTTGTCTATGGATTCTCCGCAAACTTGTCCAGTTGCATGGATCCCTCTTTGAAAGGCGTTAGGTCGTTGGTCCAGAGATACAAAACTCCACTTTGAGGCACCAAGGGTGTTCTAAGGGGAATATTAACATCATCATCATCATCATCATATCAGCCGAAAGACGTCCACTGCTGGACAAAGGCCTCCCCCAAAGATCTCCACAATTGCCGGTCTTGTGCTATTCGCATCCAGCAGTTTCCAGCGACCCGCACAAGATCATCGGTCCATCTTGTAGGGGGCCTGCCCACGCTGCGTCTTCCGGTTCGTGGTCGCCACTCGAGAACCTTTCTGCCCCAACGGCCGTCGGCTCTACGAGCTATGTGCCCTGCCCACTGCCACTTCAGCTTGGCAATTCTTCGGGCTATGTCGGTGACTTTGGTTCGCCTGCGGATTTCGACATTTCTGATGCGATCCCGCAGGGAAACTCCAAGCATAGCCCTCTCCATTGCTCTTTGGGTGACCTTGAGCCTTCTAATAAGGCCCATAGTGAGCGACCACGTCTCTGTTCCGTATGTCATCACTGGCAACACACACTGGTCGAAGACTTTCGACTTGAGACACTGCGGTATTTTGGACGAGAAGATGTTACGTAGCTTCCCGAACGCTGCCCATCCGAGTTGGATTCTACGATTGACCTCCTTCTCGAAGTTGGACCTACCTAGGATATATATGGAATATTAACAACCCGCCTTCAAATCCCCAATGGGTCGGCATGAAATATAATTGACTCCACTCCGAAACCTCTTCTATGGGCACAGCGCGGCAAATAGGAGCACGGCGGAATGTTCTGAATTTACCAATTTATCAGATAACAAATCTGCCCTGCGTCTAGTTTTCCGCCTGCTTGTCATCCGACGCTTCCCACCCTGAAGCCTAGCATTCAACTATCCAATCCTTGGCAACGGACTTTACGTATTTTTAGCCGACGACGAAAATATTTAATACTTTTCGTTATTGTAGGCACTCATAGTCAGATGCTCTCACCACCAGATTGGCAAGGTCAAGCTACTAAGCTCGCGGTCATCTGAGCGTTTCCGTGCTTTGGAGGGCAAGTTAAGTTTGGTCCCGGTTGTAGCCATCAGGCAACCGCCGTTAAGCAATGTCAGATGTCTACTGAGCCGCTTGAACAACTCTGACACTAGGGTAACCACTACCCATACGATAAGTAAGTTATTGTAAACTCGCACTAAAACTACTTTATCTGTTTCGGTATATCATGAATCATAAATACGCCATACTTTCTATTAAAGTAATTTGTAAATAAAAAGAAAACAATCTTCGTAACATTATTTAATGCAAACAATTAGACTATTATTTCTATTTTTTAACCAAGGAGTGAGGCGACTACTCCAGGAGGAACACCGCCACCAGGACCCTGTTCGATTGTGGGCTGGAATCCATTCTGGTCCGCCACGTAGGTGACTGTGTAGGTAACGCCGTCAGGTCCAACCCACGAGTAGGAACCTCTCATCACGAGGTATTCGTCTTCCGACCCAGCGTTCACAATCTCTCCATTTTCTTCTCGCTTTGAACCATCGCTCTGCTCGTACCTAAACAGAGATTTAAGTTAATTAAAATTTGGCCATGTATGATAACTTTCGCTTAAATTGAAAATGAAAATTAGCAAACCAAAGTAAGATTTAAAAATATTTGCATCATGCATCAAAGAGCATCATTTGATAACGGTTTAAACGTTATGTATAAATTAATTGTTTCTAATTGCCAAGACCAGGTTTGCATAAATAAATAATTGGGAATTTGAATTATCTTTATTTATGTATGGGAATCAACCATGTAAAATAAGGGCAGATCGCTGTTTAATGATTATTATCGCTGGTATAAATGAGACAAAGAACCTTATTGACAACCATACAAAGCAATTCTATTATTTATAAGTAGGAATATACAGACGTTGCACATCCAGCTACCCCAATCTGTCAAATTTCTTTTATACATTTTCAACTTTATCACAAAAGCATAAGGTTCACTTTCAATTGGGGAAATTTGACAGATTGGAGTAGCTTGATGTGCTGGCGTCTGTACTAATTCAATAAGTAACATTACCTGCGTATATACGAAAGTGCATAGATATAGCAAGCATGAACATTATTAGTTCTCAAAATTTAATCATGACAATAGAACAGTACAAATGCTTATCTCTAATCAACAGATTTTAAGAAAACTTACGCGAATCTATAGGGGCCAGTTCCGTCGATATCGTTGTCATACCGCAAAAGCTGCACATCCTGATCCGCCGGTGCGGCCGCCGCCAAAGCTACTAACGCACAAAGCACCAACTGCAACCAAAAAACCACACTTTTATAACACTTTCCACAAACGAAATCACTAATTAAATAAAAAAAAAACAAAATTGTTTTTTTATTTTTTATTCACCACAAAATACCGACCAATTTCATGTTCACGTATAAACGGTTTACTGTATGGAGTTAACTTGAACTATGTGTACATGAATTATCTAAACTCATGTTTTATACTATTCCGAATATTGCATTACAACATACTGTTATTAGTTGACGCACATCTTGTTACAATGTTTTGTATATTTGACCACTCCTCCAACATGGCGAAGGTAAGCCAAAACGTTTGAGGACATCTTTGATGGGAACCTTTCGAAATCATTATTTTAATTACACAAATAGATACAGATGATATTAAATATAATTTATTTATATGATTGACAGCAATTAGTTAAGGTTTTCTTGATTTCATTGTTGTTATTTTGCATTATTGGGACGTATATCGCGTTTGCCAATTCAAACCAATGATCGTACGATGATTGCGTATTACAAATTGTCAAGCATATTAGACGTGTGTTCATATTTAGAAACAATCAACGCCGTGTCTTTCATACCATCTTTATTACATGGCATTAAGATTGGTTTTGTTAGTGCAAGTGTTTCCACGGATATGATGTCACCCGTATGCAAAGTATAACACGCATGCAGTTTAACCTTATGATAAAATTCTAATCAGCTATAATTAACCCCAATATTTCAGTCCTCATTATCTATGTACAAAATCATCTAAGTTTGTTGTTTGACATTTACCTATGACCTCTGCATAAATGTATCTTGTTTAGTTCTCAAACGCTATCATCATCATCATTACAGCTAAATAAGTCCACTGCTGGACAAGCCTCCCTCAAGAATCGTCTTGGGGGGATATGCCATAATCGCCACGCTTGGCAGACGGGTTGGCGATCGCAGTAAGATGGTCATAGTAATCAGAAGGAAGCTGCTGCCCATCCTCTGGTAGATATTCCCTCAAACGCTATTAGCCAACGTATTTTTCTTAAACTGTGTAATGCAAATAGGTGTTAAGGGAATTTCCATTAATCTTGTGAATTGGATCTACCACTTCTTCCGAAATATAGCGAAGAAGTAGAATAGTGATGAGAGTTTAAAACAATGGTTAGTAAATATTTCTGTATTATGAATTATTCAAAATCAGTATATACTGAGTGAAGGTTAACTTGTCATTAAGTACAATTAAACATACGGGACAATATGTACATAATAAATTTACAGCATTTTTGATATTTAGCCGTATGTCATACTTACTAGATGCCTATATTATATAGTTGGTAGTTTGAAAATCTTTGAACATTTCTTGTAATTTAACTGAATGAGTATAACTAACATTACGTACGCGGATAATTCAGTATTTGTTTTCGGCATTTAACTCAGTCTTTTGCCATAACTATACGATACGATATATTGTAACATTATGTATGTTAAAATACCCATATATCATGCTTTTAAACTTTGTTAAACTTATGTCACAGATCTAGAAATTAATTATATATTATCTTATATAAAATAAACGAAGTCTGCGTTGGTCCCGCTTTCCTGAATTGACGCGCTTCCACGTAAGTCTATGCCAGAGATCACAACCTCTTTGCAGAATTTCTTGTCTTGGTACAAACTCCTTATAGGAAAGGCACTCTTGTAAGGTTCGTCTTTTTTTTAAACAACCTACTATTTGAGATGCCTAGGCCCTCGCAACGAGTCTTATTATCAAATTGATAACAGAGTAATAAATTTAAAAATAATAATAACATTATCCTGCGACATTATTTGCACACAGCCATCTGATCATAAACTAAGTGGAGCTTGTACTATGGAAACCAGATAACTGATATACTGCATATACTACTTTCCTTTTGTAAATACATACTTATGTGGATAATTTCAGCCAGACCCTGAACAAACAGACATGTTCATGCACACAAATATCTGTCCTGGGTGAGAATCGAACCCACGACCTCTGGCGTGACAAGCAAGTTTTGCAAACCACGCCAACAGGCCCGTCAAAATAAATTAATATTTAAAATAGTGAGGGGATGTCCTTATTTATTTACGAACATTACGCCATTTATGTAATCAAAAATAAAAACTACACGGAGGGCCTAGGCCATTCGTTTATATCTAGTTTCTTAGAATGTAAGTTTTATATTTTATTAGATTTTACTGCTTAATTGTCAGCTTGACAAGTACAAGTGTGTGCTTATTCCAAATGCTGACAAAAAATCATGATTATATCGCATTGTATAGAACGTTACCAAAACCACAAAATTTCAAGGTAGGATATAAAATCAATAAGTTTAAAATATAATGTTTGCTCTTAAGCATATTGAGTCATTTTTGTTCCGGGATAATGATCAAATACTGAATAGGTTAGGGTTTACTAATATTTATTACGTTGCGTTCTTGTGTTATTGCGACTAACCTGAGTTTTATTGCTCCGATGATTCAACCAAGATAAATTGACAGTCATTCCTTGGAGTCACGGAAAAATATATTTAAGATTAGTCTAGGTAAAGTCCCGTACATATATTATTATATATATACATTAATATAAAATAAATAATAAAAAACGTTACACATGTCACGATTTTTAATTTTTATTCATTTTATGTATCTTGTTAAATTGTAAAAAAATGTGAGCCGTCACGGGACGCCTGGCAGATGTGAAACATGGACATTATTTTGTAAAAGTAATATGCAGAAAAGAACATATTGTGATAGGAAATATGTCATAATGATAAATTACAATGTCGATTGCGCATGGCGACGCGTCGCCACACCGTACACACTACTATCGTATAGCGTGGCGACGCGTCGGCACGGCATGCGTCGCCACGCCAGAAATCTGTTTACGTGCGGCTATAGATGTTTCACATCAATAAACGAACAATGGTTTGGCATTTGAAGATTTGATTAGCTATTTTATTCCTGAACAAATTATAATATAATAAAAATTTACGAAAATTCTTTGTTGGACACGATTGAAACAAAATATTTTTTTCTTTCCCCAAGTTGTTCTTATATTATGAAGATGTACGGAAACTTAATGAAGAGTAATAATTCGCACTTGGTTGGTTTAATTTTTTTTTAGACTATCATGATGAAAGAAAGTCTATTTTGTTGTGTGGTGATGACGGCCAATATTAGAATATCATCACCCCATCTCATCCCGTGAGGGGCGTGGAAGTCGACCCGAGGATATATGCGAGCTTTCTTCTATGTACTATGACCATCTTACTGCGATCGCCAACCCGTCTGCCAAGCGTGGCGATTATGGCATATCCCCCCATTCTTTGGTATCCCCTCATTCGGCTGACATGTTGATCATAATAAAAGATTTTGTTCTTTTCTAGATTGTTTCGTTATATGTATGTACAGAAATTTAATGAAGAAGAGTTAGATTCGCACTTGGTTGGATTCATATATTTTTTGTCTATTATGATCAAAACATTTTATGTGTATTCTTAACTAGCTGTGCCCCGCGGTTTTACCCGGGTTAAACTTTATAAATTATCACTGCTCTTCCCCTGTAGGTTATATCGTGATAATATGTAGCCTATATGTTGACCCGACCTCTTGGTAATATTCATGCAAAATTTGAAGTAAATCCATGCAGTACTTTTGGAGTATGGCCCGGACAAACAGACACACAGACAAAAATTCTAAAAACTAAATTTTTGGCTTCGATATCGATTGTAGATCACGCTCCAAGTATTTATTTTTTTATTTTATTTGAAAACTTTAGCACAACGATGTACAAGGCGGACTTAATGCCAGAGGCATTCTCTACCAGTCAACCTTTGGGTGATGCAGAGAAAAACTTGGTAGGTGCACTATACATTATAATGTGTGAAGGTAAAAATCCTATACTAATATACAAGATGTGTACTTGCATAAAATACATAAATACTTAATACATAAACTAATATATATTTATAAATAAATATAGGTATAAACATATATAAATATATATATAATATAAAAAAATGTGAGAATACTATTGAGCTGATTCTGCCAAAAATTTTTTCATCAAATGCGCACGGGTTTTCTTTTTAAAAGAAAAACGACTCTTTGCCATCCTGATTTCCGTAGGAAGAGAGTTCCAGAGGAGAATTGACTGTACGAAAAAGGAAGAATGGATAGAATCAGTACGATGAAGAGGACAATGAAGAAGACGGTTGTGAGTAGACCGAAGGTGTTTATTATGCTGAGTATGTAGGTATTTAAATTGACAAGTTAAATATAGAGGAGAAGAAGGAGAATCTAATAAGGAGAACAGGGTGGTTAAGGCTCTTAAAGTTCTACGCTGGCGAATAGGCAACCACTTGAGCTGAGCTCGATAGCTACTCACATGGTCGTATTTACGAAGATTGAAAATGAATCGAATGCAGTTATTCAGAAGTCGGTCGAGTTTATTGAGGTGCTCTGCATTCAGGTCAAAGTAACACACATCACCATAGTCAATTATAGGAAAGATTAAAGCCTGCACGAGCGTTACCTTTGTTTCTACAGGAAGAAAATTTTTGAGGCGATAGAGACATCGTAACACGTTTGTGACCCTCTGACTGACACTAGTAATTTGGTTCTGCCAAGAAATCGTTGTGTCGATGTGCAAGCCAAGATTTTTTACATTTTTGCTAATAGGAATAGTTGAGTTATTAAATATTACCGGTGGTAGATTATCTGTATCAACCCGACACATCATACGTGAACTACCGACGATAATTGCTTGGCATTTTGCAGGGCTTACAATGAGTCCAAACCTATTAGACCAGTTTTTAATAACGTCTAAGTCCTGATTAATTTTGCCGATCGCCTCTGACAAATCATCTGTACTCGCCTGACTGTACAGCTGTAGGTCATCGGCATAAAGATGATACGCACTCTGAAGATCGTTTGTTAAGAGATTTATAAAGAGCGAGAATAAGAGAGGAGAGAGAATACCGCCTTGAGGCACACCAGTATCTAAATTACACCAGTTCGATGAGGCTTCACCGACGTGTACTGACTGCTGGCGTCCTCGAAGATATGAAGAAAACCATTCCAGCGCTTTGTCCGAGACCATAAGATGGGACAGGATTGATAAAAGGGTATGGTGACTGACGGTATTAAAGGCGTTGGAGAAGTCAATCAAAATCATAACGGTGATTTTCGTGTCCTCCATGCCAGTCCTAATATCGCCAGTCACCTTAAGGAGTGCAGTGGTAGTACTGTGGCCAGGCCTAAACCCAGATTGTAGTGGGCTTAACAGATTGTTCGCAAGTATGTGTCGTGAAAGCTGTTTATGCACACAGGACTCTAGGACTTTGGACAGAAAAGGAAGGATTGATATAGGACGGTAATGTACCGGTAGAGAAGGATGAGCGGTCTTGGGGAGAGGAAGGACATAGGCATGGCGCCACAGTGAGGAAAAAGTTCCAGAGTCGATGGAGAAATTCACAATGTGACAAATCGCAGGAAGGAGGTGATCTAGTATTGATGTGATCATCCGTCGACTGATACTATCGCAGCCAACCCCATTGGATTTGATAGAAAGGATTATCTTCTTGATCTCATTCGAAGCAGCTGGAGAAAAAGAAAATGAATTGATGTTAGGGCGCGTTAGACCATTTACGAAGGCGACTGTTTGAGATATGGTTAGATGATCTTTAGATGAAGTGGTGGAGAAATGACGATTAAGATCATCTAAACCAATGGAACTTGGAAGGTCTAAATTTCGCGACTTGCCGATACCTAAAGTTCCTAGGAATTTTCAAATACCAGCAGGAGTTGACAAGGATATATTTTTCAAGATATGTTGGCGTTTAGCATTACGTATCATCTGATTACACCGATTCCTAGCCCTCTTATACATGTTCCAATTAATATCTGAACGCTCCTTTCTAAACTTTCTAAAAGCACGGTCCCTACTTCTCATCGCCATCTTTACCCCTGCGGTCATCCATGGTGCTGGAGGGCGCTTAAATTTCACTTTTTTAATTGGAGCATGAATATCATACAGTTTGATGATTGTGTCATTCAGCATTCGGACCTTATCATCTATGGTAGTAGCTTCCTTCAAAGGCTGCCAATTAATTTCTGACGCATCCTTGCATAACTTTTCCGTATTCATCCTAGCAAAAGAACGGACGTGCAGCACCTTAGCTTTTGGTTTAGGAGGTTTTAGGGTGTAGGATAGGAAGATGAGGTCATGATGGGAGAATCCAGGAGCATCATGTTGTCCATGAGAGGAAACCAAGGATGGGTTAGAGGTAAGGATTAGGTCAAGCCAAGTATCTTCGCCATTCATATTGTGGTGAGTAGCTTGGAGAGGAAGAACGTGTAAACTACTTGACTCAACAATATTTAGGAGTTTACGAGAGCGAGGGGAATTTTGGGCAAGGAGGTTGGTGTTAAAATCTCCCATGATAATGTGATGAGTATACTCTGAACCCAAAGATTCCAAAACCAATTCGAAATCGGTGAAATAGTCAGCATTTGGGGGACAATAAACCACGCCAATAATAGTTTTGGCCCCCTTGAGGGACACTTCAAGGAATAGAAATTCGGCAGCAACAGAATGATTGTTCAAAGAGGTGGAGAGGATCTTAAAAGTAAGGTCGCTTCTCAGATAAATTGCCACGCCGCCCCCTCCTTTACCGATTCGGTCATTCCGAATGAGAATGAAACCGGGTAAAGGGTATATTGTAGACAGAAGTGAGGTTTGAGCCAGCTTTCAGAAATCAGGATGGCATGGACGTTACAGTCGGTGAACACGTTTAAAAATTCATTATAGTGGCTTGGAATGCTCTGAGCATTAATATGGCAAATGTTTAATTTGTTAATAACCTTTTGATCAAATGTCATTTGTAGAAAATTACTAAGCGCATCATTCAACGAACAAAAGCTGTCGTTTGGGGAAATTGATAAATCATAGGCAGAATGAAAAGAGCCATCAGAATCACTAGTCATAAAATAAGTAACTAAATATAAACAAATAAATAAATTATTTACAAAAATAAAAAGTAAATAAAATTACAGGTACCTAATGTAGTGCAAAAAGATATACACACAAGTATACCGTTTAGTCCACTCTCGACCCCTCGACCCCCATTAAATAATGTGTCCACTGGACCCCTAACTATAGTTTACTCTCGACCCCCAAGGGTCGAGAATGGATTTTATTTTCCAGTCAAGTTTTAGTTTCCTCTCGACCCCCATTAGTACACTTAGGAAGATAAATCATTCATCAGTCTACCGTATAGTTGCATACTATACCCTCAATATACTTTGTATAATACTTAAGTAATTTGCGTTTTTGTAATTATCAAGTAATTGATGCATGCAGAAGTTCTATTTGGGAACATATCCGATATACCAACTACAAAGTGATAATAGGGCGCATTTAAAATTTATTACTTTCCAAAGAGGAGGACGTGTACTGCTTCTGGAAGGTCATCAATACCATTTCAAGAAAAAGTTTTAAAACGGAACATCGTATTGGTGGTGTATTAATAGGCCTACTTGCCACGGTACTGTGACAATATTAGAAACGGATCACGTAGCTTTATGTACAGTTTTGGCATATCTTCCTCTAGAAGAAATTGATAATGGATTTCTTTATATCATGGAAGACAGTCCAGATGAACAGTGTGTGAAAGAATTGAACGATTATTTCGTAAAACAATGGTTTGAACACCCACTCATGACTAATAAATGGTGCTGTTTTGCGGAACGACATCGCACCACTAATAAATTGGAAGGTTGGCATGCTAAATAGAAAATTAGCAAAAACCACCAATATAATACAATTTTAACAAATTGAAGATGATCAAAGAGAAGATGATTCCAACTATCAAAAACTAGTCTAGTAGGTAGTTGAAGTCAAAATGAAGATCTTATCTTCGTTTTGACTTATAATAATTAAAATATTGGATTATGTTCTAATAATAATAATCCAATATTGCTCGTTTATTTTTTTTATATTATTCATCCATTCCTTAATTTTGCCTTTGTCTGTACACTATATGTGTGGTAACCCATATAAGTCCCCACTGCTGGGGCATGGTTCTACTCTCTTCTATCAAGAGAATTGAGAGTGGGTTAAGGCCAGAATTTTTCTAGGGTATGTGGATTTCCTAACGATGTTTCCTTCACTGTCAGCAAATGGTAAGTTGTGAGACTATTAAGTACCTACATATAAATTCCACAAAGTGAAATTTACATTTGTACCGCCACCAGGGTTCGAACTCACATGTTTGCCAAGATCCAAGTAACCGATCTTGATCCACTTAGTTACCGTCGCATTCTGTATAGTCTGTACATGACTGTACCAAAATATTTATCTTAGATAATTATTAAATTAGGGGTTGAGAGTGGACGAGGTAGGTTTAAGGGTCGAGAGGAAACAAATAAAGAAATCTTTTTTTAGGGGTCGAGGGGTCGAGAGTGGACTAAACGAAGTATACTCTGTATCCTTAAGTATCCTTTTAAAAAAAATATTCAATGTACAGTTTTGACATTCCTACGATTTTATTATATGTATTGATTCAATGTACGGTTTTGACTTTCCTACAATTTTATTATATGTATAGATTTATTACCATCTAGCCTGTATGTCTCAAATTATTTCTATATTTAAGTCCTAGATCAGGAAGAATTCAAAGTTAATCATAGGATGCGTTAGACCTTCAATCCATCGTTAGTACGATGATTTATGTGGCAATATAAATTAAATATTTTTTCTCCTAGTGGAATGCACCGCTCACTTCTAAACACGTGAAGTTGATTATTATAACCTTCAACTGTTCCCCGGAAACAAACCTGTGAATCTTCGTTTCTCTTGACCTTGATTTGGACTCTATGAGTCATAGGTCACAAATATTGTTTTCTTCATATTACTCAATCGGCAATTAAACGAAGCAATTGACATTGAATGGTTACCGTAGTCTATAGCACCTGCAATATATGACAATGTGTGTACCGTTATAATATGGGACTAATAACGCATTAACAACACTTCATCGCTGCCTAATGTTTTTTAGAATAACTTTTACAATTAACCTTAGAAAGATTTCATTGCTTCACCGGAGAGCTATCTGATATGCTCTTGGTATGTTATTCAAGGGTAAGAATGTGGACATATCATGTTATTAACATATTTTCTTTTAAAGACAACGCCCGCACCAGGGAATCTAATCCCTGTGTCGCGGGGTACTTTCCAAACATATAATAGACGGACACAAATTACATCCAGAATCAGAACAACTATTTATGGGTCACACAAACAGTTGTCCGGCGCGGGATTCGAACCCGCGACACGAAGTGGCGAGGCGACAGGCTTTGCCGCTGCACTACACGTGCTGTCAACCTGGTAGTGTCTTCTGTGTGGGTGTACTGGATCTCTGTTAATATTTATATATATTATTATTAGTTAATTATCTGTAAAACACGCATTTATACGCATATAAAGTTAACAGAAAAGATAATTAAATTTGAAGAGTGATACGGTACAACAATTAATCGCTTTTCTCTAAACAAAATTCGCCATTAACAGATTTTACAACTTTTTATCTACCTACGAGAAAATGTTATTATGTTTTGCTGCGAATGTCGGCCCGAATCGATTGTGAAAAACATGCTGCAACCGACTTAAATATAGATAAGTTTTGTAATTGGAACTTTATTTAATCCGAAAAAACATTCTAAAATTGAAGATATACCGGCTAATTGCTATTATTATGTAAAAATATACTATAGCAATAAATAAAAATTTAAAATAAAAAAACACCTATACTAAAACTAAATACTACATATACGGTCACCGTAGCCTAGTTGGTAGTGCTCCTGCCTACGAAGCTGGTGGTCCTGGGTTCGAATCCCGGTATTTGTGTGATTAGCACGAATATGTTTCTGAGTCATGGATGTTTTCCATGTATTTTAGTATTTATCTATCTATATAAGTATGTATATCGTCTCCTGGTACCCATAGTACAAGCTTTGCTTAGTTTGGGGCTAAGATGATCTGTGTGACATTGTCCCTATATATTATTATTACATTATTATGTTATAATTTGACTGCGCCAAGCCGCTTCATGTCGCGGGTTCGAGTCCCGCACCGGATAACTAAAAAAAACCCAAATGTTTCGTTTTTTATGACATTCAATGTCGTCATAATAATATTAGAAGATGATTTAATTATATTTTTCAAATAAAGGGAATTTGCTGTTGAACAAACTTGTTTGAAGAAATTTTATTAATTGTTTACATAATTTAAAAGAAAATGGATAATGGTCATAATCTTTTTCAGCATACAATTCATAAAGTTAAGTCCAACTTTTAAAAATCCCGGAAGTTGCCTGTTCTCCAAAGGTCACGTGATCTCTGACAACCAGCTTTTTAGTAAATTCATCATTAATCATAGTAAAAAAGATAGATAGGTTGCCATAGATAGGTGGCCAAAGTAATTAAATTACTGAGCGTCTCAGAGAGCGCGTTAAGCTATCGGTACCGGTTGTAGCATTTGCGGCAATATATTATGATTGTAAATAAACTAGGTACACATTCAATTTTAATGCGTTTTAAAAATAAGTAAATAATATTGTTTTTCAGTTTCTTGACTTGCGATGTTGTCCTCATTTTGTCTGTGATCTTAAACCTATTATAAGAAACTCAAATGAAAGGTGGTCCTATTTAGCTAAAACGTAAATCATGTAACTAAATATTATATTTAGTACTGTAGTATTAGTATAAAAGTTGTACTGAAAAAAAAATATGAATATGTAACGCTTGCCGCTCGCTCGCTTATCGCAGGGCTTGGGTTATTTGGTTTTTTAAACCACGATCGTATAAACGTGCCTGAGCAGAATTCTTCATCGATGTCAGACGACCGATGTGACGTCATAATATTTACGAGGGTCATGATATTCTTAAATACCAAACGATTCATTTATTCTCAATTTAAGAAAGGTTTAATGAAGGTCGTCTTTTAAACTAATGGTAAACAATAAAATTGTAGTTAACACAGTCGTCTCGCCACTTTGTGTCCGGGTTCAATTCTGGCACAGGGCAACACTAGTTTTGAGGTTGGAGGTTTTTGTCCAACAGTGGACTTCTTACAGCTGTTATGATGAGGATGATTCCATACCCTGACGTAACACATCACATCACACACTATGACTATGGCGTCAACGCTAGTTGAAGGGTCATCTGATAAGAGGCTCGTCATATGCCAAGGATGTAAAGCAAAAAATGAGCATCCGCATCTCGTCTTAGTCACCTGACTTGCACCACTACATCCATCTGGCTTCCTCTGGGCTTATATCAGGCTGTATGCAGTATTGTTTTTGCTGTCCTGTATGCTTGACACTTTATAACTTTTTTCCGTAAAGTTAAACTCTGTTATTTTTTTGTATTGGTAAGTAATACCCAGGTATCTTAGTAATTTTGATGATTTAATTATGATGTGATTAAACTTGAGCATACATTGATAACAATTATTGCTATTATCCTTCTAAAAAATACCTTAATTAAAAGTCTCTTACTACGATAATATCAGAAATTTTAAGGCACATCCAAATTCTTTTGTGCTTTCAATATGAAATTGGCAAAGAGAATATAGATCCTTTTAAACATCACCGAACATTGCCCTTACTTGCTGCATTTAATATGTCTAATTTTGAGATACTAAACTTGTTCTCTTTGACCCTTTATTAAAATTTATAGTGGTTTTTTCTACCTGGTCCTCTTAGCCGTGGCTTTGGATTATTAATTTTGGGATTTTGCTGTAATGCCGGCTGTACACAGTCGCCGAGAGCCTCTCGTCAAGAGTCTCGGCCGAAAAGGCTCACAACGAGTGCGTGTCTGTACACACTCGTTCTTTTAGTTGTAGCAAAGTCTCCCGAGATAATGGACGCAGACATTGCTGCTGCCGTTTGTAAAGGCAATTGTCGTTGTAAAAATCGTTTGCCTTTACAAACGGCAGCAGCAATTTCTACGTCCAAACGAGAGCGAGCATGTAGACGCTCGTTTTAAGCAGTTGCCATCTGACCGTGTTATAAAGGGTCTTTCAACAAGGATGGGCCGATGTTGAAATTGAATAAAACAAGCTGTGTGTGAGATATAATTATTATTTTTTTCATTCGGAACGCCTATTAATGCCAATATTTATGCAATATGACATTGTTTAAATGTCCGCTGCGGCTTCGAAGAGTGGCACGGATCCGAGAGGTTCAATTTTCTATGACTCTGCTGCATAAATCCGGCTCAACCTGAGCGATGGCCTGCGTTATGTTGAATTTCAGGGCATCAGTCGATTGCGGTTTATAGACATAGACTTGTGACTTCAGGAAAAAGGAAAAAAAGGAAGAAAAAGTCTAACGGGGTCAAATCGCACGATGTTGGTGGCCAATTCACGCCACATCTGATATAGAGATAACCCTTCCCTCAAACCGTTCATGCAGAATTTCCATCGTGTCGTTCGGTGTGTGGTACGTAGCGCCGTCTTGCTGGAACCACATGTCGCCTACATCTATATCGTTCAATTCAGGCCAAAAAAATTGTTTATCATTGACCTGTAGCGCTCGCCGTTGACGGTGATGGCTTCGCCATGGTAATTCAAAGAAATAATATAATAAATAATAATACCGATGATGCCACCGGACCAAAATCCACACCAAACAGTAACTTTTTGCGGATGCATAGCAACCCGGTGAACCCCATGTGGGTTTTGGTCGTCCCATATTTGGTAATTTTGCTAGTTGACATAGCCATTCAGCCCAAAATGCGCCTCGTCAAGATGATTAAAAATCCCAAAATGACTAAAAGGCCAAAATCCCAGTTAGCGAAATGAAATGTCGAAGTCGAAGTCGAAGTCGAAGTCGAAGTCGAAGTCGAAGTCGAAGTCGAAGTCGAAGTCGAAGTCGAAGTCGAAGTCGAAGTCGAAGTCGAAGTCGAAGTCGAAGTCGAAGTCGAAGTCGAAGTCGAAGTCGAAGTCGAAGTCGAAGTCGAAGTCGAAGTCGAAGTCGAAGTCGAAGTCGAAGTCGAAGTCGAAGTCGAAGTCGAAGTCGAAGTCGAAGTCGAAGTCGAAGTCGAAGTCGAAGTCGAAGTCGAAGTCGAAGTCGAAGTCGAAGTCGAAGTCGAAGTCGAAGTCGAAGTCGAAGTCGAATTCGAAGTCGAAGTCGAAGTCGAAGTCGAAGTCGAAGTCGAAGTCGCATTCGAAGTCGAACTGAAACTGAAACTAAAACTGATATTGAAGTGAAACTGAAATTGAAATTAAAAATAAAAATGATGATGTCACAAAAATTATATGGCTGCCACATACTGTTAACATCGGCCCGTCCTTGTTGCAATACCCTTTAGTAAAGACCTATATCTATTACGGTTCATGATAACCATCCACCATCTTCTTCTTCGCCAAGGCTGCAGAATTTTCTTTTTATGGTAGGTAGTTGTGTACAAAATTATAATAGCTCACAGCACAAAGGTGCTGAAGAAGATGGTGGAAGGTTACCATACACCGTAATAGAAATAGGTCTTTATTATAACACGGTCAAATGGCAACTGCTTACTCGGATAGAAAAACCGACATGCGAGTCGAAGCGAGACGTAACGAGATCATCATATACACGCTCGCTCTCGGCCTCTCTCGGGGTGTCTCAGCGAGTGTGTACAGCCACCGTAAAAGATTTTTTTTATTACCAGCCCGGAGTTTGGGAGTTCGCAGTATTGATGTACCCCTGTGCCTCGGAGAGGACGTAAAGCGGTTGGTTCCGTACCTGACCGCATTCCGGCCGAGCCGCTTCTCGTCCCATCGGATTGTAAGAGTAATGGAATATAAAGTGCCCCTGAATTTGCGCACACACTTGTGCACTATAATATGTCCCGCCGAAATGATTAGTCTCTATTGAGACTGGCCGCCGTAGTCAAAATTCGACCATGAATACATAATTATTATACGCCTTGTGGCGCAGCGGTTAAGACAGTAGCCTCGCCTCTTCGTGCCGCGGGTTCGAGTCCCGCGCCGGACGACTATTGTTGTGTGACACATATATAGTTGTTCTGAGTCTGGGTGTAATTTGTGTCCGTCTATTATATGTTTGTAAAGTAACCCGCGACACAGTCATTAGATTCCCTAATGTGGGCATTATCTTTAGAAATAAATATGTATTTAGCAGTGTAAAAATAATTTATATGAGCATATTGATATATGCTCATATAAATTATTATTTACATTAATAAGTAAGTAAGTAATTGTATAGTTATCGAACGATGATTCGTTCGATAACTATACAATTACAAAATATGAGTGGGTTTCGTGATCTTGCGCATAACCTTACATACTCATAAAAGGGTTAACACATCCTAAACTCTAAATAGCAGTATTGACGATACTGACGAAAATAAACAAGTTTTGCAATATCATCGTAAACATTTTGTTATGTTTTTATGTGAAGGGAAGGGATCAATAACATTAGGTGCAAGTTGTTACCTTATTCTCATAGCAGCAGCTGTTGTAGCCGCTTAGTAGACCTCGGACAAGTTTTAAAAAACTGTTGACACCAACAGGTTCACATTTGAGTATAATGCGCAAATGTTAATGAAGTCATTGAAAGCGCTTTGCTGGGGAAGCGCTTACAATGAATCCATTAACATTTACTCTCTAACACTCGCTCCTCGAAGTAATAAAAAATATTTTTATAAACGAATTCAAAAGCTTATATATTCGATATAATAATAATATCCTGGGACATTATTTACACACCGCCATAGCCCAAACTGAGCAGAGCTTGTACTATGGAAAACAGATAACTGATATACTACTTTTTTTTTTGTAAATACATACTTATATAGATATATACACCCAGACTGAGGACAAACAGACATGTATATATTACAAATATCTGTCTCTCTCTAACCTCCGACGTGAAAAGCAACCACGCCAACAGGCCCGTCAAATGTATGTTAACCCTGAATTGAACAATAATAATAATTTATAAGGATAATACGGTGGATATATTATTATGTAGAGCCTGTGGAGTCGCAGGGGAAACTCTGCGACTCATAACATCTGTATATTCTTCTCTTGCAGCAACTGAATACTGGTATCGCCACAATTCTGTTGCTAAGATCGTCTATCAGCAACTTGTATTAGATCGCCTTCAACTTCTGCCGTGCTCCGTATTTCAAATATATTTCGGAAGCGGTTTTGGAAAATGACAGGTTCAAAATATACTGGAATCATCCCGTGCTGACTGATCGAATAAAAAACAAATGAATAAGACATCCTTTGCGAGTATAACAATACCGTATGACGAAAACATCTCTTAAATTTCAAAATATTACGTATACAAATTCTAACAAAAATATTTTTCTAGATCCACTGTATTTCTTTCTTTTGGCAAATAAACTATTATTATTATATTATAACTTATATAGATAATTACACTCAGACTCAGGACAAACAGACATGTTCATGGACACAAATATCTGTTCTGGGTGGGAATCGAAGCCACGTCTTGCGACGTTAAAGGCCAGTATTTACCAACCACACCAATAAAATAATAATTCCCATCTTATTTCAAACTCTATTGTGTTTTAATAGGAGCTAAATCCGATTAAATGAACATATGCTTTTTAGGGTTCCGTAGCCAAATGGCAAAAAACGGAACCCTTATAGATTCGTCATGTCTGTCTGTCTGTCCGTCCGTATGTCACAGCCACTTTTTTCCGAAACTATAACAGCTGTACTGTTAAATCTTGGTAAGTAAATGTATTCTGTGAACCGCATTTAAATTTTTACACAAAAATAGAACAAGAACAATAATTTTGCGGGGTCGCCATACATAGAACTGAAACAAAAAAAAATTTTCATCGTACCCATACATGTGGGGTGTCTATGGATAGGTCTTTAAAAATCATATTGAGGTTACGAATATAGTTTTTTTCTGAACTGAATAGTTTGCGCGAGAGACACTTCCAAAGTGGTAAAATGAGTGCCCCTCCCCCCCCCTGTAACTTCTAAAATAAGAAAATGGTAAAACTAAAAAAAATATATGATGTACATTATCGTGGAAACTAACAACGAAAATTGGTTTGAACGAGATCTAGCAAGTAGTTTTTTTTTAATACGGCATAAACCGCAATTTGATTTCATTTAATTTAACTGAAATACTTTCTGCTATGGAACCCTTTATGTGCGAGTCCGACACGCACTTGGCCGGTTTTTTATTTATTTATTCGTTACTTGTGAACCGATTTTGATTATTATTTTGTTCCAATCGATTGTCCAAAAGAAACATTGTAGTTAGTTTTATGGTTTAAAGTCACTATTCAAATCATAAAATACATAAACACCATTCTTCCCGGACATAAATTAGAACTTCAACTTGAAAAATAAAAATTCCTAATGGGGTATTCGGTTTCATAGTGACTTTCAGTATATTTTCATATAGATAAATGTTTACTTCATCAGTAATTACTGACTTAACATTACGACCTTGTAACTTAACAAAATTTAAATCTAAATTAATCGATCAGTCGATCAGTCGCAAATCGGTGTGGTTTAAATGACACAAACACTAGTTTTAGATAATTTTTACCTCAACAATTTCTGACTCAAGAAGTAGAATAGGACTTTATCTATTCTGAGAATAATCAAAGTCTATGCTAGTTTGGTTTTATTTTCTTCAACCACGCGCATATTATGTTTCTTTTAAGAACGAGGAAAATGTTTAATGAATTGTTGAGTGTTTTTTTAATATTTTTAAATATAAGTCCGTAGATAACTATCTTTTGCTCGCTTGTTTATGACATCTCAGGACCATGATGGATTAAACAATTAGTACTTCAAATAATTTGGTAAATTGTGTCTAGATTGGTTTGGAGTCGTTATAAGATCTAGAAATAACAGTAATACTATGTACGAAAAAATATCAGACTTATTTGCGAATGCAAATTTTTTGTTTACTAAGCGAGAATACTTTTTGATTGCAATTATTTGATGCTATCTTTGTAACGTTTTTAACTGCCTCGTTGGTCTAGCGGTAGCGTGTTCACCCGCAGAGAACGAGGGTTCAAATCCCGGCTCGGGCCAAAAAGTGATTTTGGGACTGTTCTGTAAAAAGAAAAATTTCTCAGCATCAGCCCGCCAGTTGGCGGTATTATACCCCCGTGCCTCGGAGAGCACGTAAAGCCGTCGGTCCTGTACCTGACCTCTTTCGGGTCGTATCGCCTAGGCGTGCCATCAGATCATGAGTGTGATGGAATTGAAAGTACTCAAGCGTTTGTGCACACACTTGAGCACTATAATATGTACCGTGCAGATGGTCAATCTCTGTTGAGACTGGCCGCCGTGGCCGAAATTCGGCTAGGAGGACATTATTATAATAATGATTTTTAGTAATCACATTGCAAGTGGATCTTTTCATTTATTATGTTATATTTGTTACAGGAATTTATGTGTGTACAATATTCAACTTGATTATCGGTGATAGACAGAAATATAGAAACATGAGTGATCCTATAAGACTTCAGAATTTTTATTCCGACGTACAGGATTCTAAAAAGACCAAGTACAAGGAAGGATTAGGAAATCAAGTTCTGAATAAATATTCGTGATCAAAAGTAATACTACAAAGACAAAATGAGAGATTTCCTGCCATTGTGGAGATTCTTGGGTGAGACATTTGTCCAGCAGTCCAGTCCAGTCTTTATGCTGATACGATGATGATTAAAGAAAGGAACAAGTTTATTTAGATATTAAAGGAAATAAATAACAGAATATATTTAGAGAGATATGATCCACCGAGACAATTTTATAACGAATATAGGTCTAAGCAAAGATCTATCATCTTTGCTTCCGTATAATATAAGTTGATATGAATATTTACGCACTTCTTTTTATGTTATAATTTAGTGTATAGCTCAAATAGTTTAACACTTATTAGATATTTTTGATGTCGCCATTTGTTTCGAATGGTTGCACGATTATTAGTTATTTAATAATATTGACATATATTTTGTGTGCCTAATTTTAAGATTTATATTAATTAAACACATAGGCAGGTCGAAATAGCTAACACATTTTTTAAATCAAAACCTAAGCCTTGTATATACAAAGATTCCTTAATACGAAGTATAATACATAATTTAAGTAATATATAGTAACCTTTATAGGGTGGCCGTGGAGTTGACGCTCAAACGCAAAATTTTGACACTTTACGGTGAGGAGTATTCGAATCGCCGAGATTTCGAAATTGAATTCTTTTAATAACTTTTTCGTAAATGTCTCTTTCTGTTGAACAGAAAGAGACATTTCTGGTTCAGTTTTTTTGTGATAACTAATCAGCATAGTTTAACCTAACACCCTAAAAAGTATGGTTTATCTACAGAACTGACTTAGAATTAATTCGAAAGTACAAAATTAGAAATACCCTAATTTTGAAATGGTTAAACTAATTAGTTATCACAAAAAAACTGAACCAGAAAATTTATGAGTTCTTGACTCAAGCTCAGAACTCATAAATTTTCATAGTTTCAAAAAATATTAAATGTGGAAATACATGGGGGTGATTCGGTTACTCCTCATCGTAATCGTATCTAATTTTTGCATTTGAACGTCAACTCCTCGGCCACCCTGTATTTTATCACCTGATATTGAGATAACAATACATATACATTAATATAAATAGTTAGAAGTTTAAAAAACTTATACTCAGTTAAAATGATTGTGATATCACAAATAAAAAAACTGATTTATTTTACATTTATATTTTAAAACTCAAAAGAAAAAGTATTTACATTAAATAATTAAATATCCTAATTAACCTTGGAATGCAGCAATAACCGAGGGTGGGACGCCACCACCAGGACCCTGTTCAATTGTTGGTTGGAAACCGTTGTCATCAGCGATATAGTTGACAGTGTACACGACGCCGTCAGGGCCGACCCATGAGTAGGAACCCCTCATAACAATGGTCTCATCTTCTTGGCCTTCATTTAACACCTGGCCTTCTTGTTCTTGCTTGGTACCGTCTGTCTGTTCGAATCTGCAAGAAAAAATAATTTACCATTATTTTGTTAATTTAATTAATATAAGCCTGTAAGCGGTATTGATTATGTTATAATTGGATAAAATTGAAACTGGACATTAAGTAATTTAAATGGCAATTTTAAAGGATATTACGAGCAAAATAAGTTAAGAAATAGCTTTTCTACAGTATTAATATATGGCACTTTTACTAAATTACACATTTGTTACAGGCTACTAGTGCGTTTATCTTTTTTTATCCCATTTTTTCTGCAATATTCCAGTGAAAACTTGGTAACATACTCGCAAGATGAGTGCAGTACTGAAATCTTCTTTATTTTTTATAGCCCTAAGTCAGCAAAAAGTTATCGATTATGTGAACGCTCGATGTGAAACTATGCTGAATCTCGTGGACTAGTACAGTTTTCTTCAGTCAGAACTTTTTATATTAAAAAGGAAAAGCCAGACAGGCTATGTCCAGCTATGATACAAGCAAAGAGGTATTTAAATATGATATGATAAATACTAATTGGTACATCTTGCAACAACTAACAGGGAAGGCAGAGCCTAAACGATGGGAACCAGACAATTAAGAAACATGCTTATATATTTCTTAATACATACATATTACAATTAAATAACAACCAGACAGAGAAAAAATAATCAGTCCCATTACACAAAGATTTGTCCTGGGTGGGGATCGAATTCGCGACGTTATTTAATATTTTGATGTCTAATTTTCTGAATAATTTATTTTTCTTGCTCTTCTTCGTACTAGTAAACAAACTAGCCAGTCTAGTGCGCTAAGCACATCACTAAATCTGTGTAAAATTTATATCCTGGCGCAATTTCTATGGCTATCGAATAAATGAGTAGAATTATTACGAAACCTTCATGAAATATTTACAATTTGAACTTTCTAAAATAATAAAATTCATAAATATTGAAGGGCTATCGTTTCAATGGCAAAAACTGTTTTAAGATAAGGTGTATCCCTACATTAAAACAATGTTACTATATGGTTTAAACGAGCGAGTGAAACTTTGTAAACATTTAAAAAGTTTGTTGAAAATCGCTACTTTCTACCCTTTATCCGAAAGTGTTCTAGACGTAGAAAGTAGACACGTCGTACAATTACTCATTAGATTTTTTTTTTATTTATAATTAAACCTTTGCGCATAGATATACACTGATGGACTTAATGCCAAAAGACTTAATATGAGGTTAAATAGAATTTAAAAAGCTTACGAAAATTTGTAGTTTCCGTCACCAATGTTATCAGTGTCGGACCGTAGTAGTTTAACATCGTCAGTTGGATAAGAAATTCTTTGCTCTGGGGCAGCAAGCGCAGCCGCGACCAAGCAGAGGACTATGACCTGTAAAATATAATAAGACGTTATCATATACACATAGAATTAACTTACTTAGTTATTGTATGGGCGGTGGTTATCCTACTGTCAGCCAGTTGTTCAAGCCGCTGACATGGCTTAACGATTGTTGCCTAATGGCTACAACCGGGACCGACAGTGCCCTCCGAAGCACGGAGACGCTCAGAAATTAAACCACTTTGGTGGTCACCCATCCATGGACTGACCGTAAGCCTAGTTGCTTAACCTCGCCAATCACTTACAGACCGGTGGGTAGTAACTGGCTATTAACGCGAAAATTAAGGGAGATAATAGTTCATCTACAACATGGATAAGATTTGTAAAACATAGGATAAAAATATTTACAATTCCATAAAAATATACATTAAAAATATACACCTTTGAAGAAAACATAATTTTATAATAACTTTTTTTAGAAACTTATTTTCTAAATTACTTTCAACTTTATGGGTACAATGATTTCCATACTTTTTATGTTTAACTTTGTCTATGGACATTAATTAGGTACACTTATGGAGATAAAGTACATCAACAATTTGAGTTTATTATATTAAGTGTGAATACAATTTTGTCTGTAGTGTATACCTATAAGTATCTAAACATTTAAATGCGAATGTTATTGTTTAAATATTGTGTTACTTTTAAATATTCATATTAATGTTTAAGCTTTCGTTAAGCAAAGAAATAAATAAGGAGAAATAAATAAAATAAATAACGGGAAACAGTTAATAAAAAAAAAATGTTCTAAATGGGAATGAAAAGAAGTAACTATATAATAATATGCTTGAACTTAGTCGTATCTAAACCTTAAACATATATTATTTCTTTACAGTGCGATGGGTAAACGCCCTTTATAAATACAATACAAGAAAATATTCTCAGTAATTTTCCTAATTTCATATCTGGTATGCTTGATTAGTATAAAGAAAACTAAAATACACAAGGAGCAATATAGTTTGTAATAAACAATGTTGACTATGCCCGACACCTGCTCTCAGAGTGTACTCTATACTGCAATCGGCAATGTAGTCAAGTACAAGTAGAACGAAATCTATTTTACATCATGGAGAAGAAAACTAAGAATGTTATTGTCTTTTGTAATACCACTAGCCGTGTAAAAATTTAAAATAGAATAATATAACCGATATTCTATAGTAAGTGACTTTTGAATGTGCAGTTAAGTATACATGAATAATTTAGTGACTTTTAACATATCAAATCGTATCTTATATGGGGTTTTAGCATAGGGTTAAAACCTTATAACATCATAGATTAAGAAAATGGATAAATTACACATTAAAATAAATAACAAGTACTGTTGCACTCGGAGTCTACAACGATTAAAGTATCAAGAACACCAGAAATATTAAATCTTTTGTTAATAATAGCTTTGTTATCAACTTTCTATTTGCACTAAACTAGCATTAAAGAAAAATAAAATATTAAAACGTATGTAACAGGTTTCGTAGCAATACACAACACTTCAACGTTTTAACGTTAGCTGCACTTTTTGCACTGATCACAAGTTCACCCAAAAAATAAATAAACAAAACGAACCAGTTTCATATTTGAGGTTTTGATGCTGATTTTACGGATGATTGGAATGAAATGACGAATCTCATATGGAAATCGGTCTTTATATCTAGCATAAGTTTTGCTTTGATTCAGTGTTTAAGCAGTATCGGCACGATTGAAGGTGAACCACTTGACATCTCAATTGATATAAATACATATTTTTACGAGTAAGTTCCGAAAGTGATGGTTACGGATGCATAAATTTACTTAATCAGGATTCAACTGACGCAACCTTAAGAATAATTATATTTTTGGAATTATGAGGTAGTTATATGACTGAAGGGTTATCTTCTATAAATGTAATATAGTACCCTGTCTCCCAGTAAATAAATGTTGGGAAAGTTTGTAGGGGGGTCATATTAGGTGGTTAGACATTTATTTGGGTGTCTGACATTTTATTTTAGGAGAGATTAGGCATAGATTCCAGGGAAGCCCTCTATATAACAATACACAAAATTACTATTCTGAGCAATTTATCTTTTTGACTACGTTTAGGTAGGTACGCTGGATTTTGTATGGGAAGAACAGTGTATATAGAGCTACGGGAAGTTGTTGTAGGTGGTAATTATAGTAGGAGCTCAATAGAGGGATATTGACATATTTGGGGCGTAATCACACCCAATTAAGCAGTTTCCGGTGTAAAAAGAATATCAGGGCCACCCTATACCATCCCGTGGGTGTCGTTAAAGGCGACTAAGGGATACACCAGTAGTCGGGCAGTAGCGTCACCTATGTACTATCAACCACCTAAATGCGGTCGGCAACTCGCATGCCAATCGCAAAACCCTCCAGATGGCAACGTTGTGGCCTATGTCCACCAGTGGACGTTATCTGGCTGATGATGAATCACTCTGAGGAGTAACTTGATGCATTCATCAAGTCACTCTTCAGAGTGATTATATATATGACTAGCTGTGCCCCGCGGTTTTACCCACGTTAAATTTTATAAATTATCACAGCTCCTCCACCGTAGGTGATAGCGTGATAATATGTAGCATATATGTTGACCCGAGCTCGTAGTAATATTCATGCAAAATTTGAAGTAAATTCATGCAGTACTTTTTGAGTTTAGCCCGGACATACATACAGACAAACAGACACACAGACAAAAAATCTAAAATCTATATTTTTGGCTTCTACATCAATTGCAGATCACGCCCTAAGTATCCTTTAAAAAAATATTCAATGTACAGTTTTGAGTTTCTTACGATTTTATTATATGTATAGATAATTCTTAGTGCATAAGATAACTTCGCCATTCCCCTTCATCCATCTGGACGAGATAATCTTAGGATAAGATAATTTATGAACTATCTATACTTCCTAGTTGTAGGGTCATCTATACCCCGTTGTCTTACCTATCTATGCAAAAACTAATTGTAAATCGCTTACAAAATAAATGAAACAAATTTGGTATTCATGCTCTTATCTCCTTTAAGCTAAAGCCTTCAATTTGAAAAAAATATATATGAATAAAATATAGTCAGCCAGTATACGTACTGGCTGACTATATTTTATTCATATAACGTGTTGAAGCAAATTTTTCGGGAGCACAAAAATGGGAATAAAATACAAATTTATGTAGTACGATGTTTTTCTATTTCGAGATAAGGTAATTTTCTACTATTGTAAGCTTTATAAAAGTAACTCCCTGAAACACTTCTAGATTCATCCCGGAACGCTAGTCTTTCAAACATGGAATAAGGAAATAAAAAAACTGACGTAAATGTTTAAAAATATGTTTATTTAAAAACTTAAATCGAATAATCGTGTCTGAACGAAATTCTTAATTGATGACAGAAGACAATCGTCATCAATTTTATTTAAAATCAAGGGTCATGATATTTTGATTGCATATTTACCTCGAGTGTCTATTAGATGTTTGTTTTGAATAGGTCGAGTGAAAATAAAGTATAAATAAAATAATAATTACTTACTATAAATCACCCAAAATAAATTAAATATATAAGGCGAACTGTAGACAACCAATTTAAGACAGTCTGCTTTAGATTTCGTCAATGATCTCAAAAATCGGTAAGATTTTACTGAAATCATCTCCTCTCTTTTTCTCAAAAATACCATAAACAATAATTAAATGAATCTAGTTGCTTGTCAGTTTCTGTTTCAACCTTCTTACTGGCCTGGGGCTCTACCGGCTAAGGTGCTGAACTTCGTTTTCGTGAATAGGGTTCAAATAAATAAAGGTTAAAAATGACTTAATCAATCGTTAGATCGGCTTCCATTACCACATATGCCGTCATACATGGTCCGGAATGGATCGTCAACGTTGAAACCGATTTAATGATAGATTTAGTCATTTTTAACCGTTATTTATTTGAACGCCTCTCACGAAAAAGATGTTCGGCGACTTAGCCGTTAGACCCCTGGTCCTATTTCCGACGGGGATATGTCTAAGAGGTCGGTTTTTATAGGATTATAATATTCAGTGGCTACTATGCAAGGTTATATCAAGTCTAAGTTTTGTCAGGATGGTAAAATTCGCACGTCTGCGAGGGCCTAAGTTAATAATTGGCCAGATATAAAATTTATAGCTATATGCAGCACGATATGTATACTAATTAATTTTATAGGTTGTGTTGTTTTTATTTTTATAATAAGCATATTTTTTGCTTTTGTCGTGATTTTTTTTATTATAATGTAATCTACCTACGATGCGGAAATAATGTATAAATATGCAGTGTAAAAACAGAACAAAACTTCAAACCATAACAATATTAAGAGCAGTCGGGTACGAATTTTTTGGTTTTGGCTTGGGCTTACATTAAAAGTTGTTAAAAGTTAAATTTATTGGAAGTGATTTTTGTGTATCGGTTCATCATTATCATCATCATCCGAGCCGAAAGAGGTCCACAGCTAGACAAAATCCTCCCCCGAGGCTCTCCATAATGGCCGGTCTTGCGTTGCCCGTATCCAACGGTTTCCTGCGACCCTTGCAAGACGGTTGGTCCACCTAGTGCAGGGCATGCCGCACGTCTGCACACGTCTTTTAGTTCATAGTCGCTACTCAAGAAGTTTTCTGCCCCAGCAGCCGTTGGGTCTACGACCTATATGCTCCGCCCACTGCCAGATCAGTTGGACAATTAGTGTGGCTATTAAGATATATCCCCTCAAACGTGTCAAACAGTAATTTATTGGTCACAGTTTTTCAATATTATAATAGTATGCAATGTAAAAAAATAATTGTAATATTATATATATTTACATATATCGGTATGTATCGGTTACTTCGAAGAAATCACTGTTATGCAGACAAGACAC